>CM068367.1:263469661-266051039 GCA_034769895.1 Magicicada septendecula
TTGCTTTTAATCTTCTCCTATAGTCTCTGGCATTCATGATTTCTTCATTGTTGGTAATTGGGATATTCAGTACATTAATTAACCCATTGTTCATCATCTCCCATTCTTCCGGTGTTTTTATTAAATTCTTTAGATGCGTTCTTCTTACTTTCTTTGGTTCCACTTCATCATCTTTAGTATTTTCTTTGTTTCCGTTAGTTTTCTTTTTAGGTAATACTACTACTGGATCCTCTGTTTTGGCGTTTGGGATTTTTTTCTGTTTCTGGTTTGCTATCATTTTTTATTTCTTTGGCCCTATTATTTCTTAATTCTTCCCTAAACAGTTTATTATCATTTATTATTTCTTTGGTCGTTTCCTCCAATTCCTTTCTTATTTCGTCCTTTAGTTTCTTATTACTCTCCTCCGTTTTTTTACTAGTTTCCTGCATTAATTCCATCATAGGTTTGAACATTTCTTGCGTCTTCTCGCCTTCCGTTTGTGTGGTTTCTTCTGGTTATTTTTCCGGATCCTTTCTTGTTATAATTTCTATTTCCTCGACCAGTGTCGCTTCTTTGTCTTCCATATTTAACTCGTCTACCTTCTCGGTTTCGGCCGCTCGTTTTCGCGATGTTTCTCGCTTCCTCATCTTGTTTATTTTGGTTTATTTGTCTATTAATAATAATTTAATTTATATTAAATTACACGCCTCACACGTTGGTGCGCCAATTTGTAACGATAATTTATTTGTATACGATGATTGAATCTTATTGAAACGTAACGTAGCCTCACTTCAGGTTCGTCTATTGGTAATCAGATTTTTCGTTACGTACAATGTTATTGTGAATCAGTTACTTGTATATATGTCGTGTGCACTTGGATTACACCACCCGTAGGAAGTGTGAACTTGTAATATATATAAATAATGTAGCGACAAACTCGCACTGGAGTCGTCGATGTGTAATTATAAATGTGTTATGTTGAACGGCGAATAATTTTGTAAATTGCCGCTTACTCCCACTATGCTGCTTCTTTTCCGTGACGTCACTCAACGATGCCAACTGTCGGGTTCGCTGCAATCTGTGAATTCTATTTACTAAATGTAACAGCAATAATAACGACACACAAATACTATCAAACATATATCCATGTGGAATCCTTTATTTGGAAAAAACACTGGTTGATTGTTTTAATAAATTTAAACAGGATAATTGTAATTGTAGCGAAAACTATAAGTCTTCCTTTACCAGTTGGCAGCAGTAGCTGTTCAGTATTTCTACGAGACCAAAACAATGCTTTTTGTTAACGTTTTTAAATAAAAATATTAATTATCTCAGGGCGTATATGGTTCGGGGATAATAATTATACAAAATATTACACTATTAATCAAAATACAAGTTTACAATTATAGGATATTGCAACGTTAGAGTGATACGTGCACACAGAAATTGTATAGTGGTTACCAGTTTTAAAAAGGTTATGTCCAGTTCAGGCTTTGATAGTTATTGTGTAAATTAAAAGTTCTTGTTGTGTTTAAAAAGGTGTTAGTCTTATATGGTGTTATTAGTGATTGTTTTTAGTGTTTGTGTTATATGGTGTATGTAGTTTAGTTGATTATTACTTAAAAGTAGTGTATACAAATGTGTGTGTTGAAGTACGATATAATGAGATGTCAGAATCACCAAATCCTCTTCTTGGTTGAAGATAGGGCCCACGTACACGTCGGATCTTCTTTCTCGTCCCTCGTCCACTTCAAATCTTCTTCCTGGTTATTATATCTTCTATTCCATATAATGGGTGTTCTTCTGTTATTGCAAAAAGTTCGTGTAGTGTGCCTCTAACTGTATTTATCTGGTTGTATAGTTTTTTCACACTTTATAACATATAATGTAAGACGATTTAAAAACGCGTCTATCTGCTAAGATCGTTGTCAAAGAAGTCTCTTTTATTTATCCGAATTTCTGGTTGCTAAGGGTAAACTTGGAATCTGGTTGGCCAATTCGGATATACATTGTCATATACTTTCATTATTTCGAAGTCTAAAATTTGTTCAAAATCTTTAAACTAACATAACTTTTCTATACTGAATGGGAATTTAAAACCATTATCAGCATTATTTTGATCTTCACATTTGTTATATTTAGACACCAAACGTGCCTATTTTTGCTTAAGAACTATGGATGTTACAATTTTGTTATTTGGAATTTTCTTAAATAACTTGATATGTGTTATTTTGTTTCTATATTCCTTGTATACATTATTACCTATAAATACATATACCCTTTCACATTTGCTTTACAAAATTTCTAATATAATTGTTCAAAATTTACTAAGTTGGTTTCACCTGGCCTATGTAATAGTATTATTTTCATCACCATTTTTTAACATCTTTAACAATTAAATTAACTTCTAACACTCATCAAAATGGTTTAACATATAACGTTATTTTAACAACACAACAGCTATATTATTCTAATAGTTAAATTCATGCCCACATGGCTATGATTATACCAAATCCTTGCACAAATAACTGTTTTCTACTCAAACTGTATAGGTGTTTGACACTTAACAAAACATCTTTGTATAGTCCATTCTGCTTAGTCAATTAATTTACCATGGTTTAACATCAGCTCTATTGTTATATTTGTTAACACAACATAAAAAAATGGAATTAATATCATTAAATTGACATTCCTTTAAACTAACTGTATCACCTGTTACATACAAAAAACACAACACAAATACTATGATATAACACTGTGCTATAACATAAAACATGCACATTTTACAAAACAAATTCTATACTAATTAGTTAGTCCATTGTCAGCTAATTTACTCATTATTCTGACACTGTCTATGTCATATTTACTATTTATATGGGTTTCAACATCCGTATACTTACTGATGTTTGACTTACAAAAATTACAAAAAATGAACACTGTTGCTCTACCTCACCACACAGTTCTAATAATCTTGTTACATTTACTGTTTATCTGGGGTTTACTCTTGTTATAAATGTTATTGTGACCATGTTATAATTTGTTGTTTACTGGACAACCCTATGAACTCTATATGTGACAATTATTTGTATGGTTCATGTATCTATAATCAGGTGTATTTATATTTTTGTTACATCAATTAATTTAATTATTTACTAATATTTCTCTTACATAATATTACATGTTTGGGCCTATTATCCCTCACTTTGTATTTTGATTATCTGGATATAATGATACATTAACTGAAACCATTTGTTTCTTTATAGTCCTGGTTCATAAACCGTTTGTCTTTATAATTCTTTGTTTGGTCATTACTGAAAGTTCATTGTCATAGTTGGGGTTAAAGGTGTTTTGCATCACTTAGCCTAAATCATTAATTTGGGTACGGTCAGTTGTCTTACTAGTCAGTCTAAAATTGTTAGTCGTTCCTCTTCACTATCATCTTGGAAGATATTGTTCTCCTTGTCAGCTTCTTAACCAAAGTCTTCATTAAATCAGGTACGATATTATGTTGTTCAAAATGTAATGTTACATATTACCCTGCCACCAAATTTGATCATTTTAATAAAATATTGTTTTTTGTTGAAATTATCAATTATCTTAACTTTCACATTGTCATTTGTTATTCTTATTATGATCTGGTATACTTGTCTTTAATTATAAGTGTTCTATCCCTGGAACATGTTACTTCCCTAACAAATTAATCACCATATATTCTGGAATCAGTCGGGGGGCTCTCTTGACCTAATACCCCGCTGTCCTTACAATACATAATACATAAATAATATCGATTGCTGGAGCTATCTCGTCAGTCAAGCACATTTAATAATCACTAGTCTATTCACGACTAAATCAAATAAAAATAATATAATATATTCTTGGGATTGTTCACTCAGTCTAACTTCTCAGATCTAAATATTTCTTTCCATTAATTCTTTCAGATGTTTATTTCCTTGTGGCGATATTAATAACATTTTTTATTTTCTATTGGTACTATCTTCCTTCCTTCTTTATCAGTACTGCTTAATCCCCATTTTTCATCCACTATCTTCATTTAAATTAAAACATAACAAGCATTTGCATCTTCAGTTGTTGTTGATTCTCTCACAATCATGATAGGTTATTTGCAATAAATTCGTTTCTAGTCTTGTCTCATTTTCCATCGTCGACTGTCTACATTTGTCCTTTCTTATTCATTTTATATCACTATAGTTTCTTCTAATTTATGGATGTTGCATCTTTCTTTTATATTCCAATAATAAGTTCATAACTGTGTTTAATAAGAGGTGCTTATTTTGTTTAGAATTTGGAAATTTATTCCCAGTTGTTTATCTGCTTGATTCATAATTACATTATCAAACTGTACTGTAAGTTGTCCTTACTATTTATCTAAATTCTGAGATATTCAACCTTGTTTATTGGGCTTCATTTAAAATTATATTCTGAATTATCAAAGTTGGTAAGATGAGCTTACTATATTTTTTTCAATTTCGTGGTATTGTAATAATAAATTCTTCAGTTTCATATTAATTCTCATAAATAATTAGTTGTAAGTTGTTCTTACTCTTTCTTTAGAATTTTGTTGGTTTTATAATAATAAATTCTTCAATTCCAAATTAATTCTCATAAATAATTAGTTGTAAGTTGTTCTTACTATTTCTTTAGAATTTTGGTGGTTTTATAATAATAAATTCTTCAATTCCAAATTAATTCTCATAAATAATTAGTTGTAAGTTGTTCTTACTCTTTGTTTGGAATTTTGTGGTTTTATAATAATAAATTCTTCAATTCCAAATTAATTCTCATAAATAATTAGTTGTAAGTTGATCTTACTATTTGTTTAGAATTTTGTGGTTTTTCACAACTTCTCCACTTCTTAATATAGTGCTTATTGTCATATGTCTTTCTGTACCCAGTATTGCTGATCTTTTGGTAATTTTCGTTACGTCGGTCAGTTGCTCATACTTTCATTTGTATGGTTCTGTTTCTTTATTCTTTATTCATATTATTGTTCCTCAATGAAACTTATTTCTCGTCTCCTTAAAATGGTTCTTTGGCCGTAGTCGGTTAGCGTAGCATCCGTCCCTTTTCTTGATGGTGTGTGGTATATAATTTATCCGGGGTCCATAATCTCAGTTGACCTTATTGTCCGCACTACCATTGTCTTTTTAATTATTTCTTTCCTTGCGGCATCTCTCGCTTCTTCCTTGTACTTCATTCTTCCCGTTCTTATTCTTTCATTTGCTGCAAAGCTTATTCGACTCATCCTATCATATTGTTGATTAAAACAATATGTTACTGGTCCATCAATGACTAATGATATCATTGGTATTTTCCCACGTATTTCTATTTCTGGTATTTCCCATTTATCTCTGATCTTCTCTAAGTTGTAAACTATAGTTTTATGGTAAGTCATTATTGAAATTGCTTTTAATCTTCTCCTATAGTCTCTGGCATTCATGATTTCTTCATTGTTGGTAATTGGGATATTCAGTACATTAATTAACCCATTGTTCATCATCTCCCATTCTTCCGGTGTTTTTATTAAATTCTTTAGATGCGTTCTTCTTACTTTCTTTGGTTCCACTTCATCATCTTTAGTATTTTCTTTGTTTCCGTTAGTTTTCTTTTTAGGTAATACTACTACTGGATCCTCTGTTTTGGCGTTTGGGATTTTTTTCTGTTTCTGGTTTGCTATCATTTTTTATTTCTTTGGCCCTATTATTTCTTAATTCTTCCCTAAACAGTTTATTATCATTTATTATTTCTTTGGTCGTTTCCTCCAATTCCTTTCTTATTTCGTCCTTTAGTTTCTTATTACTCTCCTCCGTTTTTTTACTAGTTTCCTGCATTAATTCCATCATAGGTTTGAACATTTCTTGCGTCTTCTCGCCTTCCGTTTGTGTGGTTTCTTCTGGTTATTTTTCCGGATCCTTTCTTGTTATAATTTCTATTTCCTCGACCAGTGTCGCTTCTTTGTCTTCCATATTTAACTCGTCTACCTTCTCGGTTTCGGCCGCTCGTTTTCGCGATGTTTCTCGCTTCCTCATCTTGTTTATTTTGGTTTATTTGTCTATTAATAATAATTTAATTTATATTAAATTACACGCCTCACACGTTGGTGCGCCAATTTGTAACGATAATTTATTTGTATACGATGATTGAATCTTATTGAAACGTAACGTAGCCTCACTTCAGGTTCGTCTATTGGTAATCAGATTTTTCGTTACGTACAATGTTATTGTGAATCAGTTACTTGTATATATGTCGTGTGCACTTGGATTACACCACCCGTAGGAAGTGTGAACTTGTAATATATATAAATAATGTAGCGACAAACTCGCACTGGAGTCGTCGATGTGTAATTATAAATGTGTTATGTTGAACGGCGAATAATTTTGTAAATTGCCGCTTACTCCCACTATGCTGCTTCTTTTCCGTGACGTCACTCAACGATGCCAACTGTCGGGTTCGCTGCAATCTGTGAATTCTATTTACTAAATGTAACAGCAATAATAACGACACACAAATACTATCAAACATATATCCATGTGGAATCCTTTATTTGGAAAAAACACTGGTTGATTGTTTTAATAAATTTAAACAGGATAATTGTAATTGTAGCGAAAACTATAAGTCTTCCTTTACCAGTTGGCAGCAGTAGCTGTTCAGTATTTCTACGAGACTAAAACAATGCTTTTTGTTAACGTTTTTAAATAAAAATATTAATTATCTCAGGGCGTATATGGTTCGGGGATAATAATTATACAAAATATTACACTATTAATCAAAATACAAGTTTACAATTATAGGATATTGCAACGTTAGAGTGATACGTGCACACAGAAATTGTATAGTGGTTACCAGTTTTAAAAAGGTTATGTCCAGTTCAGGCTTTGATAGTTATTGTGTAAATTAAAAGTTCTTGTTGTGTTTAAAAAGGTGTTAGTCTTATATGGTGTTATTAGTGATTGTTTTTAGTGTTTGTGTTATATGGTGTATGTAGTTTAGTTGATTATTACTTAAAAGTAGTGTATATAAATGTGTGTGTTGAAGTACGATATAATGAGATGTCAGAATCACCAAATCCTCTTCTTGGTTGAAGATAGGGCCCACGTACACGTCAGATCTTCTTTCTCGTCCCTCGTCCACTTCAAATCTTCTTCCTGGTTATTATATCTTCTATTCCATATAATGGGTGTTCTTCTGTTATTGCAAAAAGTTCGTGTAGTGTGCCTCTAACTGTATTTATCTGGTTGTATAGTTTTTTCACACTTTATAACATATAATGTAAGACGATTTAAAAACGCGTCTATCTGCTAAGATCGTTGTCAAAGAAGTCTCTTTTATTTATCCGAATTTCTGGTTGCTAAGGGTAAACTTGGAATCTGGTTGGCCAATTCGGATATACATTGTCATATACTTTCATTATTTCGAAGTCTAAAATTTGTTCAAAATCTTTAAACTAACATAACTTTTCTATACTGAATGGGAATTTAAAACCATTATCAGCATTATTTTGATCTTCACATTTGTTATATTTAGACACCAAACGTGCCTATTTTTGCTTAAGAACTATGGATGTTACAATTTTGTTATTTGGAATTTTCTTAAATAACTTGATATGTGTTATTTTGTTTCTATATTCCTTGTATACATTATTACCTATAAATACATATACCCTTTCACATTTGCTTTACAAAATTTCTAATATAATTGTTCAAAATTTACTAAGTTGGTTTCACCTGGCCTATGTAATAGTATTATTTTCATCACCATTTTTTAACATCTTTAACAATTAAATTAACTTCTAACACTCATCAAAATGGTTTAACATATAACGTTATTTTAACAACACAACAGATATATTATTCTAATAGTTAAATTCATGCCCACATGGCTATGATTATACCAAATCCTTGCACAAATAACTGTTTTCTACTCAAACTGTATAGGTGTTTGACACTTAACAAAACATCTTTGTATAGTCCATTCTGCTTAGTCAATTAATTTACCATGGTTTAACATCAGCTCTATTGTTATATTTGTTAACACAACATAAAAAAATGGAATTAATATCATTAAATTGACATTCCTTTAAACTAACTGTATCACCTGTTACATACAAAAAACACAACACAAATACTATGATATAACACTGTGCTATAACATAAAACATGCACATTTTACAAAACAAATTCTATACTAATTAGTTAGTCCATTGTCAGCTAATTTACTCATTATTCTGACACTGTCTATGTCATATTTACTATTTATATGGGTTTCAACATCCGTATACTTACTGATGTTTGACTTACAAAAATTACAAAAAATGAACACTGTTGCTCTACCTCACCACACAGTTCTAATAATCTTGTTACATTTACTGTTTATCTGGGGTTTACTCTTGTTATAAATGTTATTGTGACCATGTTATAATTTGTTGTTTACTGGACAACCCTATGAACTCTATATGTGACAATTATTTGTATGGTTCATGTATCTATAATCAGGTGTATTTATATTTTTGTTACATCAATTAATTTAATTATTTACTAATATTTCTCTTACATAATATTACATGTTTGGGCCTATTATCCCTCACTTTGTATTTTGATTATCTGGATATAATGATACATTAACTGAAACCATTTGTTTCTTTATAGTCCTGGTTCATAAACCGTTTGTCTTTATAATTCTTTGTTTGGTCATTACTGAAAGTTCATTGTCATAGTTGGGGTTAAAGGTATTTTGCATCACTTAGCCTAAATCATTAATTTGGGTACGGTCAGTTGTCTTACTAGTCAGTCTAAAATTGTTAGTCGTTCCTCTTCACTATCATCTTGGAAGATATTGTTCTCCTTGTCAGCTTCTTAACCAAAGTCTTCATTAAATCAGGTACGATATTATGTTGTTCAAAATGTAATGTTACATATTACCCTGCCACCAAATTTGATCATTTTAATAAAATATTGTTTTTTGTTGAAATTATCAATTATCTTAACTTTCACATTGTCATTTGTTATTCTTATTATGATCTGGTATACTTGTCTTTAATTATAAGTGTTCTATCCCTGGAACATGTTACTTCCCTAACAAATTAATCACCATATATTCTGGAATCAGTCGGGGGGCTCTCTTGACCTAATACCCCGCTGTCCTTACAATACATAATACATAAATAATATCGATTGCTGGAGCTATCTCGTCAGTCAATCACATTTAATAATCACTAGTCTATTCACGACTAAATCAAATAAAAATAATATAATATATTCTTGGGATTGTTCACTCAGTCTAACTTCTCAGATCTAAATATTTCTTTCCATTGATTCTTTCAGATGTTTATTTCCTTGTGGCGATATTAATAACATTTTTTATTTTCTATTGGTACTATCTTCCTTCCTTCTTTATCAGTACTGCTTAATCCCCATTTTTCATCCACTATCTTCATTTAAATTAAAACATAACAAGCATTTGCATCTTCAGTTGTTGTTGATTCTCTCACAATCATGATAGGTTATTTGCAATAAATTCGTTTCTAGTCTTGTCTCATTTTCCATCGTCGACTGTCTACATTTGTCCTTTCTTATTCATTTTATATCACTATAGTTTCTTCTAATTTATGGATGTTGCATCTTTCTTTTATATTCCAATAATAAGTTCATAACTGTGTTTAATAAGAGGTGCTTATTTTGTTTAGAATTTGGAAATTTATTCCCAGTTGTTTATCTGCTTGATTCATAATTACATTATCAAACTGTACTGTAAGTTGTCCTTACTATTTATCTAAATTCTGAGATATTCAACCTTGTTTATTGGGCTTCATTTAAAATTATATTCTGAATTATCAAAGTTGGTAAGATGAGCTTACTATATTTTTTTCAATTTCGTGGTATTGTAATAATAAATTCTTCAGTTTCATATTAATTCTCATAAATAATTAGTTGTAAGTTGTTCTTACTCTTTCTTTAGAATTTTGTTGGTTTTATAATAATAAATTCTTCAATTCCAAATTAATTCTCATAAATAATTAGTTGTAAGTTGTTCTTACTATTTCTTTAGAATTTTGGTGGTTTTATAATAATAAATTCTTCAATTCCAAATTAATTCTCATAATAATTAGTTGTAAGTTGTTCTTACTCTTTGTTTGGAATTTTGTGGTTTTATAATAATAAATTCTTCAATTCCAAATTAATTCTCATAAATAATTAGTTGTAAGTTGATCTTACTATTTGTTTAGAATTTTGTGGTTTTTCACAACTTCTCCACTTCTTAATATAGTGCTTATTGTCATATGTCTTTCTGTACCCAGTATTGCTGATCTTTTGGTAATTTTCGTTACGTCGGTCAGTTGCTCATACTTTCATTTGTATGGTTCTGTTTCTTTATTCTTTATTCATATTATTGTTCCTCAATGAAACTTATTTCTCGTCTCCTTAAAATGGTTCTTTGGCCGTAGTCGGTTAGCGTAGCATCCGTCCCTTTTCTTGATGGTGTGTGGTATATAATTTATCCGGGGTCCATAATCTCAGTTGACCTTATTGTCCGCACTACCATTGTCTTTTTAATTATTTCTTTCCTTGCGGCATCTCTCGCTTCTTCCTTGTACTTCATTCTTCCCGTTCTTATTCTTTCATTTGCTGCAAAGCTTATTCGACTCATCCTATCATATTGTTGATTAAAACAATATGTTACTGGTCCATCAATGACTAATGATATCATTGGTATTTTCCCACGTATTTCTATTTCTGGTATTTCCCATTTATCTCTGATCTTCTCTAAGTTGTAAACTATAGTTTTATGGTAAGTCATTATTGAAATTGCTTTTAATCTTCTCCTATAGTCTCTGGCATTCATGATTTCTTCATTGTTGGTAATTGGGATATTCAGTACATTAATTAACCCATTGTTCATCATCTCCCATTCTTCCGGTGTTTTTATTAAATTCTTTAGATGCGTTCTTCTTACTTTCTTTGGTTCCACTTCATCATCTTTAGTATTTTCTTTGTTTCCGTTAGTTTTCTTTTTAGGTAATACTACTACTGGATCCTCTGTTTTGGCGTTTGGGATTTTTTTCTGTTTCTGGTTTGCTATCATTTTTTATTTCTTTGGCCCTATTATTTCTTAATTCTTCCCTAAACAGTTTATTATCATTTATTATTTCTTTGGTCGTTTCCTCCAATTCCTTTCTTATTTCGTCCTTTAGTTTCTTATTACTCTCCTCCGTTTTTTTACTAGTTTCCTGCATTAATTCCATCATAGGTTTGAACATTTCTTGCGTCTTCTCGCCTTCCGTTTGTGTGGTTTCTTCTGGTTATTTTTCCGGATCCTTTCTTGTTATAATTTCTATTTCCTCGACCAGTGTCGCTTCTTTGTCTTCCATATTTAACTCGTCTACCTTCTCGGTTTCGGCCGCTCGTTTTCGCGATGTTTCTCGCTTCCTCATCTTGTTTATTTTGGTTTATTTGTCTATTAATAATAATTTAATTTATATTAAATTACACGCCTCACACGTTGGTGCGCCAATTTGTAACGATAATTTATTTGTATACGATGATTGAATCTTATTGAAACGTAACGTAGCCTCACTTCAGGTTCGTCTATTGGTAATCAGATTTTTCGTTACGTACAATGTTATTGTGAATCAGTTACTTGTATATATGTCGTGTGCACTTGGATTACACCACCCGTAGGAAGTGTGAACTTGTAATATATATAAATAATGTAGCGACAAACTCGCACTGGAGTCGTCGATGTGTAATTATAAATGTGTTATGTTGAACGGCGAATAATTTTGTAAATTGCCGCTTACTCCCACTATGCTGCTTCTTTTCCGTGACGTCACTCAACGATGCCAACTGTCGGGTTCGCTGCAATCTGTGAATTCTATTTACTAAATGTAACAGCAATAATAACGACACACAAATACTATCAAACATATATCCATGTGGAATCCTTTATTTGGAAAAAACACTGGTTGATTGTTTTAATAAATTTAAACAGGATAATTGTAATTGTAGCGAAAACTATAAGTCTTCCTTTACCAGTTGGCAGCAGTAGCTGTTCAGTATTTCTACGAGACCAAAACAATGCTTTTTGTTAACGTTTTTAAATAAAAATATTAATTATCTCAGGGCGTATATGGTTCGGGGATAATAATTATACAAAATATTACACTATTAATCAAAATACAAGTTTACAATTATAGGATATTGCAACGTTAGAGTGATACGTGCACACAGAAATTGTATAGTGGTTACCAGTTTTAAAAAGGTTATGTCCAGTTCAGGCTTTGATAGTTATTGTGTAAATTAAAAGTTCTTGTTGTGTTTAAAAAGGTGTTAGTCTTATATGGTGTTATTAGTGATTGTTTTTAGTGTTTGTGTTATATGGTGTATGTAGTTTAGTTGATTATTACTTAAAAGTAGTGTATACAAATGTGTGTGTTGAAGTACGATATAATGAGATGTCAGAATCACCAAATCCTCTTCTTGGTTGAAGATAGGGCCCACGTACACGTCAGATCTTCTTTCTCGTCCCTCGTCCACTTCAAATCTTCTTCCTGGTTATTATATCTTCTATTCCATATAATGGGTGTTCTTCTGTTATTGCAAAAAGTTCGTGTAGTGTGCCTCTAACTGTATTTATCTGGTTGTATAGTTTTTTCACACTTTATAACATATAATGTAAGACGATTTAAAAACGCGTCTATCTGCTAAGATCGTTGTCAAAGAAGTCTCTTTTATTTATCCGAATTTCTGGTTGCTAAGGGTAAACTTGGAATCTGGTTGGCCAATTCGGATATACATTGTCATATACTTTCATTATTTCGAAGTCTAAAATTTGTTCAAAATCTTTAAACTAACATAACTTTTCTATACTGAATGGGAATTTAAAACCATTATCAGCATTATTTTGATCTTCACATTTGTTATATTTAGACACCAAACGTGCCTATTTTTGCTTAAGAACTATGGATGTTACAATTTTGTTATTTGGAATTTTCTTAAATAACTTGATATGTGTTATTTTGTTTCTATATTCCTTGTATACATTATTACCTATAAATACATATACCCTTTCACATTTGCTTTACAAAATTTCTAATATAATTGTTCAAAATTTACTAAGTTGGTTTCACCTGGCCTATGTAATAGTATTATTTTCATCACCATTTTTTAACATCTTTAACAATTAAATTAACTTCTAACACTCATCAAAATGGTTTAACATATAACGTTATTTTAACAACACAACAGATATATTATTCTAATAGTTAAATTCATGCCCACATGGCTATGATTATACCAAATCCTTGCACAAATAACTGTTTTCTACTCAAACTGTATAGGTGTTTGACACTTAACAAAACATCTTTGTATAGTCCATTCTGCTTAGTCAATTAATTTACCATGGTTTAACATCAGCTCTATTGTTATATTTGTTAACACAACATAAAAAAATGGAATTAATATCATTAAATTGACATTCCTTTAAACTAACTGTATCACCTGTTACATACAAAAAACACAACACAAATACTATGATATAACACTGTGCTATAACATAAAACATGCAAATTTTACAAAACAAATTCTATACTAATTAGTTAGTCCATTGTCAGCTAATTTACTCATTATTCTGACACTGTCTATGTCATATTTACTATTTATATGGGTTTCAACATCCGTATACTTACTGATGTTTGACTTACAAAAATTACAAAAAATGAACACTGTTGCTCTACCTCACCACACAGTTCTAATAATCTTGTTACATTTACTGTTTATCTGGGGTTTACTCTTGTTATAAATGTTATTGTGACCATGTTATAATTTGTTGTTTACTGGACAACCCTATGAACTCTATATGTGACAATTATTTGTATGGTTCATGTATCTATAATCAGGTGTATTTATATTTTTGTTACATCAATTAATTTAATTATTTACTAATATTTCTCTTACATAATATTACATGTTTGGGCCTATTATCCCTCACTTTGTATTTTGATTATCTGGATATAATGATACATTAACTGAAACCATTTGTTTCTTTATAGTCCTGGTTCATAAACCGTTTGTCTTTATAATTCTTTGTTTGGTCATTACTGAAAGTTCATTGTCATAGTTGGGGTTAAAGGTGTTTTGCATCACTTAGCCTAAATCATTAATTTGGGTACGGTCAGTTGTCTTACTAGTCAGTCTAAAATTGTTAGTCGTTCCTCTTCACTATCATCTTGGAAGATATTGTTCTCCTTGTCAGCTTCTTAACCAAAGTCTTCATTAAATCAGGTACGATATTATGTTGTTCAAAATGTAATGTTACATATTACCCTGCCACCAAATTTGATCATTTTAATAAAATATTGTTTTTTGTTGAAATTATCAATTATCTTAACTTTCACATTGTCATTTGTTATTCTTATTATGATCTGGTATACTTGTCTTTAATTATAAGTGTTCTATCCCTGGAACATGTTACTTCCCTAACAAATTAATCACCATATATTCTGGAATCAGTCGGGGGGCTCTCTTGACCTAATACCCCGCTGTCCTTACAATACATAATACATAAATAATATCGATTGCTGGAGCTATCTCGTCAGTCAATCACATTTAATAATCACTAGTCTATTCACGACTAAATCAAATAAAAATAATATAATATATTCTTGGGATTGTTCACTCAGTCTAACTTCTCAGATCTAAATATTTCTTTCCATTGATTCTTTCAGATGTTTATTTCCTTGTGGCGATATTAATAACATTTTTTATTTTCTATTGGTACTATCTTCCTTCCTTCTTTATCAGTACTGCTTAATCTTCATTTTTCATCCACTATCTTCATTTAAATTAAAACATAACAAGCATTTGCATCTTCAGTTGTTGTTGATTCTCTCACAATCATGATAGGTTATTTGCAATAAATTCGTTTCTAGTCTTGTCTCATTTTCCATCGTCGACTGTCTACATTTGTCCTTTCTTATTCATTTTATATCACTATAGTTTCTTCTAATTTATGGATGTTGCATCTTTCTTTTATATTCCAATAATAAGTTCATAACTGTGTTTAATAAGAGGTGTTTATTTTGTTTAGAATTTGGAAATTTATTCCCAGTTGTTTATCTGCTTGATTCATAATTACATTATCAAACTGTACTGTAAGTTGTCCTTACTATTTATCTAAATTCTGAGATATTCAACCTTGTTTATTGGGCTTCATTTAAAATTATATTCTGAATTATCAAAGTTGGTAAGATGAGCTTACTATATTTTTTTCAATTTCGTGGTATTGTAATAATAAATTCTTCAGTTTCATATTAATTCTCATAAATAATTAGTTGTAAGTTGTTCTTACTCTTTCTTTAGAATTTTGTTGGTTTTATAATAATAAATTCTTCAATTCCAAATTAATTCTCATAAATAATTAGTTGTAAGTTGTTCTTACTATTTCTTTAGAATTTTGGTGGTTTTATAATAATAAATTCTTCAATTCCAAATTAATTCTCATAAATAATTAGTTGTAAGTTGTTCTTACTCTTTGTTTGGAATTTTGTGGTTTTATAATAATAAATTCTTCAATTCCAAATTAATTCTCATAAATAATTAGTTGTAAGTTGATCTTACTATTTGTTTAGAATTTTGTGGTTTTTCACAACTTCTCCACTTCTTAATATAGTGCTTATTGTCATATGTCTTTCTGTACCCAGTATTGCTGATCTTTTGGTAATTTTCGTTACGTCGGTCAGTTGCTCATACTTTCATTTGTATGGTTCTGTTTCTTTATTCTTTATTCATATTATTGTTCCTCAATGAAACTTATTTCTCGTCTCCTTAAAATGGTTCTTTGGCCGTAGTCGGTTAGCGTAGCATCCGTCCCTTTTCTTGATGGTGTGTGGTATATAATTTATCCGGGGTCCATAATCTCAGTTGACCTTATTGTCCGCACTACCATTGTCTTTTTAATTATTTCTTTCCTTGCGGCATCTCTCGCTTCTTCCTTGTACTTCATTCTTCCCGTTCTTATTCTTTCATTTGCTGCAAAGCTTATTCGACTCATCCTATCATATTGTTGATTAAAACAATATGTTACTGGTCCATCAATGACTAATGATATCATTGGTATTTTCCCACGTATTTCTATTTCTGGTATTTCCCATTTATCTCTGATCTTCTCTAAGTTGTAAACTATAGTTTTATGGTAAGTCATTATTGAAATTGCTTTTAATCTTCTCCTATAGTCTCTGGCATTCATGATTTCTTCATTGTTGGTAATTGGGATATTCAGTACATTAATTAACCCATTGTTCATCATCTCCCATTCTTCCGGTGTTTTTATTAAATTCTTTAGATGCGTTCTTCTTACTTTCTTTGGTTCCACTTCATCATCTTTAGTATTTTCTTTGTTTCCGTTAGTTTTCTTTTTAGGTAATACTACTACTGGATCCTCTGTTTTGGCGTTTGGGATTTTTTTCTGTTTCTGGTTTGCTATCATTTTTTATTTCTTTGGCCCTATTATTTCTTAATTCTTCCCTAAACAGTTTATTATCATTTATTATTTCTTTGGTCGTTTCCTCCAATTCCTTTCTTATTTCGTCCTTTAGTTTCTTATTACTCTCCTCCGTTTTTTTACTAGTTTCCTGCATTAATTCCATCATAGGTTTGAACATTTCTTGCGTCTTCTCGCCTTCCGTTTGTGTGGTTTCTTCTGGTTATTTTTCCGGATCCTTTCTTGTTATAATTTCTATTTCCTCGACCAGTGTCGCTTCTTTGTCTTCCATATTTAACTCGTCTACCTTCTCGGTTTCGGCCGCTCGTTTTCGCGATGTTTCTCGCTTCCTCATCTTGTTTATTTTGGTTTATTTGTCTATTAATAATAATTTAATTTATATTAAATTACACGCCTCACACGTTGGTGCGCCAATTTGTAACGATAATTTATTTGTATACGATGATTGAATCTTATTGAAACGTAACGTAGCCTCACTTCAGGTTCGTCTATTGGTAATCAGATTTTTCGTTACGTACAATGTTATTGTGAATCAGTTACTTGTATATATGTCGTGTGCACTTGGATTACACCACCCGTAGGAAGTGTGAACTTGTAATATATATAAATAATGTAGCGACAAACTCGCACTGGAGTCGTCGATGTGTAATTATAAATGTGTTATGTTGAACGGCGAATAATTTTGTAAATTGCCGCTTACTCCCACTATGCTGCTTCTTTTCCGTGACGTCACTCAACGATGCCAACTGTCGGGTTCGCTGCAATCTGTGAATTCTATTTACTAAATGTAACAGCAATAATAACGACACACAAATACTATCAAACATATATCCATGTGGAATCCTTTATTTGGAAAAAACACTGGTTGATTGTTTTAATAAATTTAAACAGGATAATTGTAATTGTAGCGAAAACTATAAGTCTTCCTTTACCAGTTGGCAGCAGTAGCTGTTCAGTATTTCTACGAGACCAAAACAATGCTTTTTGTTAACGTTTTTAAATAAAAATATTAATTATCTCAGGGCGTATATGGTTCGGGGATAATAATTATACAAAATATTACACTATTAATCAAAATACAAGTTTACAATTATAGGATATTGCAACGTTAGAGTGATACGTGCACACAGAAATTGTATAGTGGTTACCAGTTTTAAAAAGGTTATGTCCAGTTCAGGCTTTGATAGTTATTGTGTAAATTAAAAGTTCTTGTTGTGTTTAAAAAGGTGTTAGTCTTATATGGTGTTATTAGTGATTGTTTTTAGTGTTTGTGTTATATGGTGTCTGTAGTTTAGTTGATTATTACTTAAAAGTAGTGTATACAAATGTGTGTGTTGAAGTACGATATAATGAGATGTCAGAATCACCAAATCCTCTTCTTGGTTGAAGATAGGGCCCACGTACACGTCAGATCTTCTTTCTCGTCCCTCGTCCACTTCAAATCTTCTTCCTGGTTATTATATCTTCTATTCCATATAATGGGTGTTCTTCTGTTATTGCAAAAAGTTCGTGTAGTGTGCCTCTAACTGTATTTATCTGGTTGTATAGTTTTTTCACACTTTATAACATATAATGTAAGACGATTTAAAAACGCGTCTATCTGCTAAGATCGTTGTCAAAGAAGTCTCTTTTATTTATCCGAATTTCTGGTTGCTAAGGGTAAACTTGGAATCTGGTTGGCCAATTCGGATATACATTGTCATATACTTTCATTATTTCGAAGTCTAAAATTTGTTCAAAATCTTTAAACTAACATAACTTTTCTATACTGAATGGGAATTTAAAACCATTATCAGCATTATTTTGATCTTCACATTTGTTATATTTAGACACCAAACGTGCCTATTTTTGCTTAAGAACTATGGATGTTACAATTTTGTTATTTGGAATTTTCTTAAATAACTTGATATGTGTTATTTTGTTTCTATATTCCTTGTATACATTATTACCTATAAATACATATACCCTTTCACATTTGCTTTACAAAATTTCTAATATAATTGTTCAAAATTTACTAAGTTGGTTTCACCTGGCCTATGTAATAGTATTATTTTCATCACCATTTTTTAACATCTTTAACAATTAAATTAACTTCTAACACTCATCAAAATGGTTTAACATATAACGTTATTTTAACAACACAACAGATATATTATTCTAATAGTTAAATTCATGCCCACATGGCTATGATTATACCAAATCCTTGCACAAATAACTGTTTTCTACTCAAACTGTATAGGTGTTTGACACTTAACAAAACATCTTTGTATAGTCCATTCTGCTTGGTCAATTAATTTACCATGGTTTAACATCAGCTCTATTGTTATATTTGTTAACACAACATAAAAAAATGGAATTAATATCATTAAATTGACATTCCTTTAAACTAACTGTATCACCTGTTACATACAAAAAACACAACACAAATACTATGATATAACACTGTGCTATAACATAAAACATGCACATTTTACAAAACAAATTCTATACTAATTAGTTAGTCCATTGTCAGCTAATTTACTCATTATTCTGACACTGTCTATGTCATATTTACTATTTATATGGGTTTCAACATCCGTATACTTACTGATGTTTGACTTACAAAAATTACAATAAAGTGAACACTGTTGCTCTACCTCACCACACAGTTCTAATAATCTTGTTACATTTACTGTTTATCTGGGTTTTACTATTGTTATAAATGTTATTGTGACCATGTTATAATTTGTTGTTTACTGGACAACCCTATGAACTCTATATGTGACAATTATTTGTATGGTTCATGTATCTATAATCAGGTGTATTTATATTTTTGTTACATCAATTAATTTAATTATTTACTAATATTTCTCTTACATAATATTACATGTTTGGGCCTATTATCCCTCACTTTGTATTTTGATTATCTGGATATAATGATACATTAACTGAAACCATTTGTTTCTTTATAGTCCTGGTTCATAAACCGTTTGTCTTTATAATTCTTTGTTTGGTCATTACTGAAAGTTCATTGTCATAGTTGGGGTTAAAGGTGTTTTGCATCACTTAGCCTAAATCATTAATTTGGGTACGGTCAGTTGTCTTACTAGTCAGTCTAAAATTGTTAGTCGTTCCTCTTCACTATCATCTTGGAAGATATTGTTCTCCTTGTCAGCTTCTTAACCAAAGTCTTCATTAAATCAGGTACGATATTATGTTGTTCCAAATGTAATGTTACATATTACCCTGCCACCAAATTTGATCATTTTAATAAAATATTGTTTTTTGTTGAAATTATCAATTATCTTAACTTTCACATTGTCATTTGTTATTCTTATTATGATCTGGTATACTTGTCTTTAATTATAAGTGTTCTATCCCTGGAACATGTTACTTCCCTAACAAAATTAATCACCATATATTCTGGAATCAGTCGGGGGGCTCTCTTGACCTAATACCCCGCTGTCCTTACAATACATAATACATAAATAATATCAATTGCTGGAGCTATCTCGTCAGTCAATCACATTTAATAATCACTAGTCTATTCACGACTAAATCAAATAAAAATAATATAATATATTCTTGGGATTGTTCACTCAGTCTAACTTCTCAGATCTAAATATTTCTTTCCATTAATTCTTTCAGATGTTTATTTCCTTGTGGCGATATTAATAACATTTTTTATTTTCTATTGGTACTATCTTCCTTCCTTCTTTATCAGTACTGCTTAATCCCCATTTTTCATCCACTATCTTCATTTAAATTAAAACATAACAAGCATTTGCATCTTCAGTTGTTGTTGATTCTCTCACAATCATGATAGGTTATTTGCAATAAATTCGTTTCTAGTCTTGTCTCATTTTCCATCGTCGACTGTCTACATTTGTCCTTTCTTATTCATTTTATATCACTATAGTTTCTTCTAATTTATGGATGTTGCATCTTTCTTTTATATTCCAATAATAAGTTCATAACTGTGTTTAATAAGAGGTGCTTATTTTGTTTAGAATTTGGAAATTTATTCCCAGTTGTTTATCTGCTTGATTCATAATTACATTATCAAACTGTACTGTAAGTTGTCCTTACTATTTATCTAAATTCTGAGATATTCAACCTTGTTTATTGGGCTTCATTTAAAATTATATTCTGAATTATCAAAGTTGGTAAGATGAGCTTACTATATTTTTTTCAATTTCGTGGTATTGTAATAATAAATTCTTCAGTTTCATATTAATTCTCATAAATAATTAGTTGTAAGTTGTTCTTACTCTTTCTTTAGAATTTTGTTGGTTTTATAATAATAAATTCTTCAATTCCAAATTAATTCTCATAAATAATTAGTTGTAAGTTGTTCTTACTATTTCTTTAGAATTTTGGTGGTTTTATAATAATAAATTCTTCAATTCCAAATTAATTCTCATAAATAATTAGTTGTAAGTTGATCTTACTATTTGTTTAGAATTTTGTGGTTTTTCACAACTTCTCCACTTCTTAATATAGTGCTTATTGTCATATGTCTTTCTGTACCCAGTATTGATGATCTTTTGGTAATTTTCGTTACGTCGGTCAGTTGCTCATACTTTCATTTGTATGGTTCTGTTTCTTTATTCTTTATTCATATTATTGTTCCTCAATGAAACTTATTTCTCGTCTCCTTAAAATGGTTCTTTGGTCGTAGTCAGTTAGCGTAGCATCCGTCCCTTTTCTTGATGGTGTGTGGTATATAATTTATCCCGGGTCCATAATCTCAGTTGACCTTATTGTCCGCACTACCATTGTCTTTTTAATTATTTCTTTCCTTGCGGCATCTCTCGCTTCTTCCTTGTACTTCATTCTTCCCGTTCTTATTCTTTCATTTGCTGCAAAGCTTATTCGACTCATCCTATCATATTGTTGATTAAAACAATATGTTACTGGTCCATCAATGACTAATGATATCATTGGTATTTTCCCACGTATTTCTATTTCTGGTATTTCCCATTTATCTCTGATCTTCTCTAAGTTGTAAACTATAGTTTTATGGTAAGTCATTATTGAAATTGCTTTTAATCTTCTCCTATAGTCTCTGGCATTCATGATTTCTTCATTGTTGGTAATTGGGATATTCAGTACATTAATTAACCCATTGTTCATCATCTCCCATTCTTCCGGTGTTTTTATTAAATTCTTTAGATGCGTTCTTCTTACTTTCTTTGGTTCCACTTCATCATCTTTAGTATTTTCTTTGTTTCCGTTAGTTTTCTTTTTAGGTAATACTACTACTGGATCCTCTGTTTTGGCGTTTGGGATTTTTTTCTGTTTCTGGTTTGCTATCATTTTTTATTTCTTTGGCCCTATTATTTCTTAATTCTTCCCTAAACAGTTTATTATCATTTATTATTTCTTTGGTCGTTTCCTCCAATTCCTTTCTTATTTCGTCCTTTAGTTTCTTATTACTCTCCTCCGTTTTTTTACTAGTTTCCTGCATTAATTCCATCATAGGTTTGAACATTTCTTGCGTCTTCTCGCCTTCCGTTTGTGTGGTTTCTTCTGGTTATTTTTCCGGATCCTTTCTTGTTATAATTTCTATTTCCTCGACCAGTGTCGCTTCTTTGTCTTCCATATTTAACTCGTCTACCTTCTCGGTTTTGGCCGCTCGTTTTCGCGATGTTTCTCGCTTCCTCATCTTGTTTATTTTGGTTTATTTGTCTATTAATAATAATTTAATTTATATTAAATTACACGCCTCACACGTTGGTGCGCCAATTTGTAACGATAATTTATTTGTATACGATGATTGAATCTTATTGAAACGTAACGTAGCCTCACTTCAGGTTCGTCTATTGGTAATCAGATTTTTCGTTACGTACAATGTTATTGTGAATCAGTTACTTGTATATATTTCGTGTGCACTTGGATTACACCACCCGTAGGAAGTGTGAACTTGTAATATATATAAATAATGTAGCGACAAACTCGCACTGGAGTCGTCGATGTGTAATTATAAATGTGTTATGTTGAACGGCGAATAATTTTGTAAATTGCCGCTTACTCCCACTATGCTGCTTCTTTTCCGTGACGTCACTCAACGATGCCAACTGTCGGGTTCGCTGCAATCTGTGAATTCTATTTACTAAATGTAACAGCAATAATAACGACACACAAATACTATCAAACATATATCCATGTGGAATCCTTTATTTGGAAAAAACACTGGTTGATTGTTTTAATAAATTTAAACAGGATAATTGTAATTGTAGCGAAAACTATAAGTCTTCCTTTACCAGTTGGCAGCAGTAGCTGTTCAGTATTTCTACGAGACCAAAACAATGCTTTTTGTTAACGTTTTTAAATAAAAATATTAATTATCTCAGGGCGTATATGGTTCGGGGATAATAATTATACAAAATATTACACTATTAATCAAAATACAAGTTTACAATTATAGGATATTGCAACGTTAGAGTGATACGTGCACACAGAAATTGTATAGTGGTTACCAGTTTTAAAAAGGTTATGTCCAGTTCAGGCTTTGATAGTTATTGTGTAAATTAAAAGTTCTTGTTGTGTTTAAAAAGGTGTTAGTCTTATATGGTGTTATTAGTGATTGTTTTTAGTGTTTGTGTTATATGGTGTCTGTAGTTTAGTTGATTATTACTTAAAAGTAGTGTATACAAATGTGTGTGTTGAAGTACGATATAATGAGATGTCAGAATCACCAAATCCTCTTCTTGGTTGAAGATAGGGCCCACGTACACGTCAGATCTTCTTTCTCGTCCCTCGTCCACTTCAAATCTTCTTCCTGGTTATTATATCTTCTATTCCATATAATGGGTGTTCTTCTGTTATTGCAAAAAGTTCGTGTAGTGTGCCTCTAACTGTATTTATCTGGTTGTATAGTTTTTTCACACTTTATAACATATAATGTAAGACGATTTAAAAACGCGTCTATCTGCTAAGATCGTTGTCAAAGAAGTCTCTTTTATTTATCCGAATTTCTGGTTGCTAAGGGTAAACTTGGAATCTGGTTGGCCAATTCGGATATACATTGTCATATACTTTCATTATTTCGAAGTCTAAAATTTGTTCAAAATCTTTAAACTAACATAACTTTTCTATACTGAATGGGAATTTAAAACCATTATCAGCATTATTTTGATCTTCACATTTGTTATATTTAGACACCAAACGTGCCTATTTTTGCTTAAGAACTATGGATGTTACAATTTTGTTATTTGGAATTTTCTTAAATAACTTGATATGTGTTATTTTGTTTCTATATTCCTTGTATACATTATTACCTATAAATACATATACCCTTTCACATTTGCTTTACAAAATTTCTAATATAATTGTTCAAAATTTACTAAGTTGGTTTCACCTGGCCTATGTAATAGTATTATTTTCATCACCATTTTTTAACATCTTTAACAATTAAATTAACTTCTAACACTCATCAAAATGGTTTAACATATAACGTTATTTTAACAACACAACAGATATATTATTCTAATAGTTAAATTCATGCCCACATGGCTATGATTATACCAAATCCTTGCACAAATAACTGTTTTCTACTCAAACTGTATAGGTGTTTGACACTTAACAAAACATCTTTGTATAGTCCATTCTGCTTGGTCAATTAATTTACCATGGTTTAACATCAGCTCTATTGTTATATTTGTTAACACAACATAAAAAAATGGAATTAATATCATTAAATTGACATTCCTTTAAACTAACTGTATCACCTGTTACATACAAAAAACACAACACAAATACTATGATATAACACTGTGCTATAACATAAAACATGCACATTTTACAAAACAAATTCTATACTAATTAGTTAGTCCATTGTCAGCTAATTTACTCATTATTCTGACACTGTCTATGTCATATTTACTATTTATATGGGTTTCAACATCCGTATACTTACTGATGTTTGACTTACAAAAATTACAATAAAGTGAACACTGTTGCTCTACCTCACCACACAGTTCTAATAATCTTGTTACATTTACTGTTTATCTGGGTTTTACTATTGTTATAAATGTTATTGTGACCATGTTATAATTTGTTGTTTACTGGACAACCCTATGAACTCTATATGTGACAATTATTTGTATGGTTCATGTATCTATAATCAGGTGTATTTATATTTTTGTTACATCAATTAATTTAATTATTTACTAATATTTCTCTTACATAATATTACATGTTTGGGCCTATTATCCCTCACTTTGTATTTTGATTATCTGGATATAATGATACATTAACTGAAACCATTTGTTTCTTTATAGTCCTGGTTCATAAACCGTTTGTCTTTATAATTCTTTGTTTGGTCATTACTGAAAGTTCATTGTCATAGTTGGGGTTAAAGGTGTTTTGCATCACTTAGCCTAAATCATTAATTTGGGTACGGTCAGTTGTCTTACTAGTCAGTCTAAAATTGTTAGTCGTTCCTCTTCACTATCATCTTGGAAGATATTGTTCTCCTTGTCAGCTTCTTAACCAAAGTCTTCATTAAATCAGGTACGATATTATGTTGTTCCAAATGTAATGTTACATATTACCCTGCCACCAAATTTGATCATTTTAATAAAATATTGTTTTTTGTTGAAATTATCAATTATCTTAACTTTCACATTGTCATTTGTTATTCTTATTATGATCTGGTATACTTGTCTTTAATTATAAGTGTTCTATCCCTGGAACATGTTACTTCCCTAACAAAATTAATCACCATATATTCTGGAATCAGTCGGGGGGCTCTCTTGACCTAATACCCCGCTGTCCTTACAATACATAATACATAAATAATATCAATTGCTGGAGCTATCTCGTCAGTCAATCACATTTAATAATCACTAGTCTATTCACGACTAAATCAAATAAAAATAATATAATATATTCTTGGGATTGTTCACTCAGTCTAACTTCTCAGATCTAAATATTTCTTTCCATTAATTCTTTCAGATGTTTATTTCCTTGTGGCGATATTAATAACATTTTTTATTTTCTATTGGTACTATCTTCCTTCCTTCTTTATCAGTACTGCTTAATCCCCATTTTTCATCCACTATCTTCATTTAAATTAAAACATAACAAGCATTTGCATCTTCAGTTGTTGTTGATTCTCTCACAATCATGATAGGTTATTTGCAATAAATTCGTTTCTAGTCTTGTCTCATTTTCCATCGTCGACTGTCTACATTTGTCCTTTCTTATTCATTTTATATCACTATAGTTTCTTCTAATTTATGGATGTTGCATCTTTCTTTTATATTCCAATAATAAGTTCATAACTGTGTTTAATAAGAGGTGCTTATTTTGTTTAGAATTTGGAAATTTATTCCCAGTTGTTTATCTGCTTGATTCATAATTACATTATCAAACTGTACTGTAAGTTGTCCTTACTATTTATCTAAATTCTGAGATATTCAACCTTGTTTATTGGGCTTCATTTAAAATTATATTCTGAATTATCAAAGTTGGTAAGATGAGCTTACTATATTTTTTTCAATTTCGTGGTATTGTAATAATAAATTCTTCAGTTTCATATTAATTCTCATAAATAATTAGTTGTAAGTTGTTCTTACTCTTTCTTTAGAATTTTGTTGGTTTTATAATAATAAATTCTTCAATTCCAAATTAATTCTCATAAATAATTAGTTGTAAGTTGTTCTTACTATTTCTTTAGAATTTTGGTGGTTTTATAATAATAAATTCTTCAATTCCAAATTAATTCTCATAAATAATTAGTTGTAAGTTGATCTTACTATTTGTTTAGAATTTTGTGGTTTTTCACAACTTCTCCACTTCTTAATATAGTGCTTATTGTCATATGTCTTTCTGTACCCAGTATTGATGATCTTTTGGTAATTTTCGTTACGTCGGTCAGTTGCTCATACTTTCATTTGTATGGTTCTGTTTCTTTATTCTTTATTCATATTATTGTTCCTCAATGAAACTTATTTCTCGTCTCCTTAAAATGGTTCTTTGGTCGTAGTCAGTTAGCGTAGCATCCGTCCCTTTTCTTGATGGTGTGTGGTATATAATTTATCCCGGGTCCATAATCTCAGTTGACCTTATTGTCCGCACTACCATTGTCTTTTTAATTATTTCTTTCCTTGCGGCATCTCTCGCTTCTTCCTTGTACTTCATTCTTCCCGTTCTTATTCTTTCATTTGCTGCAAAGCTTATTCGACTCATCCTATCATATTGTTGATTAAAACAATATGTTACTGGTCCATCAATGACTAATGATATCATTGATATTTTCCCACGTATTTCTATTTCTGGTATTTCCCATTTATCTCTGATCTTCTCTAAGTTGTAAACTATAGTTTTATGGTAAGTCATTATTGAAATTGCTTTTAATCTTCTCCTATAGTCTCTGGCATTCATGATTTCTTCATTGTTGGTAATTGGGATATTCAGTACATTAATTAACCCATTGTTCATCATCTCCCATTCTTCCGGTGTTTTTATTAAATTCTTTAGATGCGTTCTTCTTACTTTCTTTGGTTCCACTTCATCATCTTTAGTATTTTCTTTGTTTCCGTAGTTTTCTTTTCAGTTAATACTACTACTGGATCCTCTGTTTTGGCGTTTGGTATTTCTTCTGTTTCTGGTTTGCTATCATTTTTTATTTCTTTGGCCCTATTATTTCTTAATTCTTCCCTAAACAGTTTATTATCATTTATTATTTCTTTGGTCGTTTCCTCCAATTCCTTTCTTATTTCGTCCTTTAGTTTCTTACCACTCTCCTCCGTTTTTTTACTAGTTTCCTGCATTAATTCCATCATAGGTTTGAACATTTCTTGCGTCTTCTCGCCTTCCGTTTGTGTGGTTTCTTCTGGTTGTTTTTCCGGATCCTTTCTTGTTATAATTTCTATTTCCTCGACCAGTGTCGCTTCTTTGTCTTCCATATTTAACTCGTCTACCTTCTCGGTTTCGGCCGCTCGTTTTCGCGATGTTTCTCGCTTCCTCATCTTGTTTATTTTGGTTTATTTGTCTATTAATAATAATTTAATTTATATTAAATTACACGCCTCACACGTTGGTGCGCCAATTTGTAACGATAATTTATTTGTATACGATGATTGAATCTTATTGAAACGTAACGTAGCCTCACTTCTGGTTCGTCTATTGGTAATCAGATTTTTCGTTACGTACAATGTTATTGTGAATCAGTTACTTGTATATATGTCGTGTGCACTTGGATTACACCACCCGTAGGAAGTGTGAACTTGTAATATATATAAATAATGTAGCGACAAACTCGCACTGGAGTCGTCGATGTGTAATTATAAATGTGTTATGTTGAACGGCGAATAATTTTGTAAATTGCCGCTTACTCCCACTATGCTGCTTCTTTTCCGTGACGTCACTCAACGATGCCAACTGTCGGGTTCGCTGCAATCTGTGAATTCTATTTACTAAATGTAACAGCAATAATAACGACACACAAATACTATCAAACATATATCCATGTGGAATCCTTTATTCGGAAAAAACACTGGTTGATTGTTTTAATAAATTTAAACAGGATAATTGTAATTGTAGCGAAAACTATAAGTCTTCCTTTACCAGTTGGCAGCAGTAGCTGTTCAGTATTTCTACGAGACCAAAACAATGCTTTTTGTTAACGTTTTTAAATAAAAATATTAATTATCTCAGGGCGTATATGGTTCGGGGATAATAATTATACAAAATATTACACTATTAATCAAAATACAAGTTTACAATTATAGGATATTGCAACGTTAGAGTGATACGTGCACACAGAAATTGTATAGTGGTTACCAGTTTTAAAAAGGTTATGTCCAGTTCAGGCTTTGATAGTTATTGTGTAAATTAAAAGTTCTTGTTGTGTTTAAAAAGGTGTTAGTCTTATATGGTGTTATTAGTGATTGTTTTTAGTGTTTGTGTTATATGGTGTCTGTAGTTTAGTTGATTATTACTTAAAAGTAGTGTATACAAATGTGTGTGTTGAAGTACGATATAATGAGATGTCAGAATCACCAAATCCTCTTCTTGCTTGAAGATAGGGCCCACGTACACGTCAGATCTTCTTTCTCGTCCCTCGTCCACTTCAAATCTTCTTCCTGGTTATTATATCTTCTATTCCATATAATGGGTGTTCTTCTGTTATTGCAAAAAGTTCGTGTAGTGTGCCTCTAACTGTATTTATCTGGTTGTATAGTTTTTTCACACTTTATAACATATAATGTAAGACGATTTAAAAACGCGTCTATCTGCTAAGATCGTTGTCAAAGAAGTCTCTTTTATTTATCCGAATTTCTGGTTGCTAAGGGTAAACTTGGAATCTGGTTGGCCAATTCGGATATACATTGTCATATACTTTCATTATTTCGAAGTCTAAAATTTGTTCAAAATCTTTAAACTAACATAACTTTTCTATACTGAATGGGAATTTAAAACCATTATCAGCATTATTTTGATCTTCACATTTGTTATATTTAGACACCAAACGTGCCTATTTTTGCTTAAGAACTATGGATGTTACAATTTTGTTATTTGGAATTTTCTTAAATAACTTGATGTGTTATTTTGTTTCTATATTCCTTGTATACATTATTACCTATAAATACATCTACCCTTTCACATTTGCTTTACAAAATTTCTAATATAATTGTTCAAAATTTACTAAGTTGGTTTCACCTGGCCTATGTAATAGTATTATTTTCATCACCATTTTTTAACATCTTTAACAATTAAATTAATTTCTAACACTCATCAAAATGGTTTAACATATAACGTTATTTTAACAACACAACAGATATATTATTCTAATAGTTAAATTCATGCCCACATGGCTATGATTATACCAAATCCTTGCACAAATAACTGTCTTCTACTCAAACTGTATAGGTGTTTGACACTTAACAAAACATCTTTGTATAGTCCATTCTGCTTGGTCAATTAATTTACCATGGTTTAACATCAGCTCTATTGTTATATTTGTTAACACAACATAAAAAAATGGAATTAATATCATTAAATTGACATTCCTTTAAACTAACTGTATCACCTGTTACATACAAAAAACACAACACAAATACTATGATATAACACTGTGCTATAACATAAAACATGCACATTTTACAAAACAAATTCTATACTAATTAGTTAGTCCATTGTCAGCTAATTTACTCATTATTCTGACACTGTCTATGTCATATTTACTATTTATATGGGTTTCAACATCCGTATACTTACTGATGTTTGACTTACAAAAATTACAATAAAGTGAACACTGTTGCTCTACCTCACCACACAGTTCTAATAATCTTGTTACATTTACTGTTTATCTGGGTTTTACTCTTGTTATAAATGTTATTGTGACCATGTTATAATTTGTTGTTTACTGGACAACCCTATGAACTCTATATGTGACAATTATTTGTATGGTTCATGTATCTATAATCAGGTGTATTTATATTTTTGTTACATCAATTAATTTAATTATTTACTAATATTTCTCTTACATAATATTACATGTTTTGGCCTATTATCCCTCACTTTGTATTTTGATTATCTGGATATAATGATACATTAACTGAAACCATTTGTTTCTTTATAGTCCTGGTTCATAAACCGTTTGTCTTTATAATTCTTTGTTTGGTCATTACTGAAAGTTCATTGTCATAGTTGGGGTTAAAGGTGTTTTGCATCACTTAGCCTAAATCATTAATTTGGGTACGGTCAGTTGTCTTACTAGTCAGTCTAAAATTGTTAGTCGTTCCTCTTCACTATCATCTTGGAAGATATTGTTCTCCTTGTCAGCTTCTTAACCAAAGTCTTCATTAAATCAGGTACGATATTATGTTGTTCCAAATGTAATGTTACATATTACCCTGCCACCAAATTTGATCATTTTAATAAAATATTGTTTTTTGTTGAAATTATCAATTATCTTAACTTTCACATTGTCATTTGTTATTCTTATTATGATCTGGTATACTTGTCTTTAATTATAAGTGTTCTATCCCTGGAACATGTTACTTCCCTAACAAATTAATCACCATATATTCTGGAATCAGTCGGGGGGCTCTCTTGACCTAATACCCCGCTGTCCTTACAATACATAATACATAAATAATATCGATTGCTGGAGCTATCTCGTCAGTCAATCACATTTAATAATCACTAGTCTATTCACGACTAAATCAAATAAAAATAATATAATATATTCTTGGGATTGTTCACTCAGTCTAACTTCTCAGATCTAAATATTTCTTTCCATTGATTCTTTCAGATGTTTATTTCCTTGTGGCGATATTAATAACATTTTTTATTTTCTATTGGTACTATCTTCCTTCCTTCTTTATCAGTACTGCTTAATCTTCATTTTTCATCCACTATCTTCATTTAAATTAAAACATAACAAGCATTTGCATCTTCAGTTGTTGTTGATTCTCTCACAATCATGATAGGTTATTTGCAATAAATTCGTTTCTAGTCTTGTCTCATTTTCCATCGTCGACTGTCTACATTTGTCCTTTCTTATTCATTTTATATCACTATAGTTTCTTCTAATTTATGGATGTTGCATCTTTCTTTTATATTCCAATAATAAGTTCATAACTGTGTTTAATAAGAGGTGCTTATTTTGTTTAGAATTTGGAAATTTATTCCCAGTTGTTTATCTGCTTGATTCATAATTACATTATCAAACTGTACTGTAAGTTGTCCTTACTATTTATCTAAATTCTGAGATATTCAACCTTGTTTATTGGGCTTCATTTAAAATTATATTCTGAATTATCAAAGTTGGTAAGATGAGCTTACTATATTTTTTTCAATTTCGTGGTATTGTAATAATAAATTCTTCAGTTTCATATTAATTCTCATAAATAATTAGTTGTAAGTTGTTCTTACTCTTTCTTTAGAATTTTGTTGGTTTTATAATAATAAATTCTTCAATTCCAAATTAATTCTCATAAATAATTAGTTGTAAGTTGTTCTTACTATTTCTTTAGAATTTTGGTGGTTTTATAATAATAAATTCTTCAATTCCAAATTAATTCTCATAAATAATTAGTTGTAAGTTGTTCTTACTCTTTGTTTGGAATTTCGTGGTTTTATAATAATAAATTCTTCAATTCCAAATTAATTCTCATAAATAATTAGTTGTAAGTTGATCTTACTATTTGTTTAGAATTTTGTGGTTTTTCACAACTTCTCCACTTCTTAATATAGTGCTTATTGTCATATGTCTTTCTGTACCCAGTATTGCTGATCTTTTGGTAATTTTCGTTACGTCGGTCAGTTGCTCATACTTTCATTTGTATGGTTCTGTTTCTTTATTCTTTATTCATATTATTGTTCCTCAATGAAACTTATTTCTCGTCTCCTTAAAATGGTTCTTTGGTCGTAGTCAGTTAGCGTAGCATCCGTCCCTTTTCTTGATGGTGTGTGGTATATAATTTATCCCGGGTCCATAATCTCAGTTGACCTTATTGTCCGCACTACCATTGTCTTTTTAATTATTTCTTTCCTTGCGGCATCTCTCGCTTCTTCCTTGTACTTCATTCTTCCCGTTCTTATTCTTTCATTTGCTGCAAAGCTTATTCGACTCATCCTATCATATTGTTGATTAAAACAATATGTTACTGGTCCATCAATGACTAATGATATCATTGATATTTTCCCACGTATTTCTATTTCTGGTATTTCCCATTTATCTCTGATCTTCTCTAAGTTGTAAACTATAGTTTTATGGTAAGTCATTATTGAAATTGCTTTTAATCTTCTCCTATAGTCTCTGGCATTCATGATTTCTTCATTGTTGGTAATTGGGATATTCAGTACATTAATTAACCCATTGTTCATCATCTCCCATTCTTCCGGTGTTTTTATTAAATTCTTTAGATGCGTTCTTCTTACTTTCTTTGGTTCCACTTCATCATCTTTAGTATTTTCTTTGTTTCCGTTAGTTTTCTTTTTAGGTAATACTACTACTGGATCCTCTGTTTTGGCGTTTGGGATTTTTTTCTGTTTCTGGTTTGCTATCATTTTTTATTTCTTTGGCCCTATTATTTCTTAATTCTTCCCTAAACAGTTTATTATCATTTATTATTTCTTTGGTCGTTTCCTCCAATTCCTTTCTTATTTCGTCCTTTAGTTTCTTATTACTCTCCTCCGTTTTTTTACTAGTTTCCTGCATTAATTCCATCATAGGTTTGAACATTTCTTGCGTCTTCTCGCCTTCCGTTTGTGTGGTTTCTTCTGGTTGTTTTTCCGGATCCTTTCTTGTTATAATTTCTATTTCCTCGACCAGTGTCGCTTCTTTGTCTTCCATATTTAACTCGTCTACCTTCTCGGTTTCGGCCGCTCGTTTTCGCGATGTTTCTCGCTTCCTCATCTTGTTTATTTCGGTTTATTTGTCTATTAATAATAATTTAATTTATATTAAATTACACGCCTCACACGTTGGTGCGCCAATTTGTAACGATAATTTATTTGTATACGATGATTGAATCTTATTGAAACGTAACGTAGCCTCACTTCTGGTTCGTCTATTGGTAATCAGATTTTTCGTTACGTACAATGTTATTGTGAATCAGTTACTTGTATATATGTCGTGTGCACTTGGATTACACCACCCGTAGGAAGTGTGAACTTGTAATATATATAAATAATGTAGCGACAAACTCGCACTGGAGTCGTCGATGTGTAATTATAAATGTGTTATGTTGAACGGCGAATAATTTTGTAAATTGCCGCTTACTCCCACTATGCTGCTTCTTTTCCGTGACGTCACTCAACGATGCCAACTGTCGGGTTCGCTGCAATCTGTGAATTCTATTTACTAAATGTAACAGCAATAATAACGACACACAAATACTATCAAACATATATCCATGTGGAATCCTTTATTCGGAAAAAACACTGGTTGATTGTTTTAATAAATTTAAACAGGATAATTGTAATTGTAGCGAAAACTATAAGTCTTCCTTTACCAGTTGGCAGCAGTAGCTGTTCAGTATTTCTACGAGACCAAAACAATGCTTTTTGTTAACGTTTTTAAATAAAAATATTAATTATCTCAGGGCGTATATGGTTCGGGGATAATAATTATACAAAATATTACACTATTAATCAAAATACAAGTTTACAATTATAGGATATTGCAACGTTAGAGTGATACGTGCACACAGAAATTGTATAGTGGTTACCAGTTTTAAAAAGGTTATGTCCAGTTCAGGCTTTGATAGTTATTGTGTAAATTAAAAGTTCTTGTTGTGTTTAAAAAGGTGTTAGTCTTATATGGTGTTATTAGTGATTGTTTTTAGTGTTTGTGTTATATGGTGTCTGTAGTTTAGTTGATTATTACTTAAAAGTAGTGTATACAAATGTGTGTGTTGAAGTACGATATAATGAGATGTCAGAATCACCAAATCCTCTTCTTGCTTGAAGATAGGGCCCACGTACACGTCAGATCTTCTTTCTCGTCCCTCGTCCACTTCAAATCTTCTTCCTGGTTATTGTATCTTCTATTCCATATAATGGGTGTTCTTCTGTTATTGCAAAAAGTTCGTGTAGTGTGCCTCTAACTGTATTTATCTGGTTGTATAGTTTTTTCACACTTTATAACATATAATGTAAGACGATTTAAAAACGCGTCTATCTGCTAAGATCGTTGTCAAAGAAGTCTCTTTTATTTATCCGAATTTCTGGTTGCTAAGGGTAAACTTGGAATCTGGTTGGCCAATTCGGATATACATTGTCATATACTTTCATTATTTCGAAGTCTAAAATTTGTTCAAAATCTTTAAACTAACATAACTTTTCTATACTGAATGGGAATTTAAAACCATTATCAGCATTATTTTGATCTTCACATTTGTTATATTTAGACACCAAACGTGCCTATTTTTGCTTAAGAACTATGGATGTTACAATTTTGTTATTTGGAATTTTCTTAAATAACTTGATATGTGTTATTTTGTTTCTATATTCCTTGTATACATTATTACCTATAAATACATCTACCCTTTCACATTTGCTTTACAAAATTTCTAATATAATTGTTCAAAATTTACTAAGTTGGTTTCACCTGGCCTATGTAATAGTATTATTTTCATCACCATTTTTTAACATCTTTAACAATTAAATTAACTTCTAACACTCATCAAAATGGTTTAACATATAACGTTATTTTAACAACACAACAGATATATTATTCTAATAGTTAAATTCATGCCCACATGGCTATGATTATACCAAATCCTTGCACAAATAACTGTTTTCTACTCAAACTGTATAGGTGTTTGACACTTAACAAAACATCTTTGTATAGTCCATTCTGCTTGGTCAATTAATTTACCATGGTTTAACATCAGCTCTATTGTTATATTTGTTAACACAACATAAAAAAATGGAATTAATATCATTAAATTGACATTCCTTTAAACTAACTGTATCACCTGTTACATACAAAAAACACAACACAAATACTATGATATAACACTGTGCTATAACATAAAACATGCACATTTTACAAAACAAATTCTATACTAATTAGTTAGTCCATTGTCAGCTAATTTACTCATTATTCTGACACTGTCTATGTCATATTTACTATTTATATGGGTTTCAACATCCGTATACTTACTGATGTTTGACTTACAAAAATTACAATAAAGTGAACACTGTTGCTCTACCTCACCACACAGTTCTAATAATCTTGTTACATTTACTGTTTATCTGGGTTTTACTCTTGTTATAAATGTTATTGTGACCATGTTATAATTTGTTCTTTACTGGACAACCCTATGAACTCTATATGTGACAATTATTTGTATGATTCATGTATCTATAATCAGGTGTATTTATATTTTTGTTACATCAATTAATTTAATTATTTACTAATATTTCTCTTACATAATATTACATGTTTGGGCCTATTATCCCTCACTTTGTATTTTGATTATCTGGATATAATGATACATTAACTGAAACCATTTGTTTCTTTATAGTCCTGGTTCATAAACCGTTTGTCTTTATAATTCTTTGTTTGGTCATTACTGAAAGTTCATTGTCATAGTTGGGGTTAAAGGTGTTTTGCATCACTTAGCCTAAATCATTAATTTGGGTACGGTCAGTTGTCTTACTAGTCAGTCTAAAATTGTTAGTCGTTCCTCTTCACTATCATCTTGGAAGATATTGTTCTCCTTGTCAGCTTCTTAACCAAAGTCTTCATTAAATCAGGTACGATATTATGTTGTTCCAAATGTAATGTTACATATTACCCTGCCACCAAATTTGATCATTTTAATAAAATATTGTTTTTTGTTGAAATTATCAATTATCTTAACTTTCACATTGTCATTTGTTATTCTTATTATGATCTGGTATACTTGTCTTTAATTATAAGTGTTCTATCCCTGGAACATGTTACTTCCCTAACAAATTAATCACCATATATTCTGGAATCAGTCGGGGGGCTCTCTTGACCTAATACCCCGCTGTCCTTACAATACATAATACATAAATAATATCGATTGCTGGAGCTATCTCGTCAGTCAATCACATTTAATAATCACTAGTCTATTCACGACTAAATCAAATAAAAATAATATAATATATTCTTGGGATTGTTCACTCAGTCTAACTTCTCAGATCTAAATATTTCTTTCCATTGATTCTTTCAGATGTTTATTTCCTTGTGGCGATATTAATAACATTTTTTATTTTCTATTGGTACTATCTTCCTTCCTTCTTTATCAGTACTGCTTAATCTTCATTTTTCATCCACTATCTTCATTTAAATTAAAACATAACAAGCATTTGCATCTTCAGTTGTTGTTGATTCTCTCACAATCATGATAGGTTATTTGCAATAAATTCGTTTCTAGTCTTGTCTCATTTTCCATCGTCGACTGTCTACATTTGTCCTTTCTTATTCATTTTATATCACTATAGTTTCTTCTAATTTATGGATGTTGCATCTTTCTTTTATATTCCAATAATAAGTTCATAACTGTGTTTAATAAGAGGTGCTTATTTTGTTTAGAATTTGGAAATTTATTCCCAGTTGTTTATCTGCTTGATTCATAATTACATTATCAAACTGTACTGTAAGTTGTCCTTACTATTTATCTAAATTCTGAGATATTCAACCTTGTTTATTGGGCTTCATTTAAAATTATATTCTGAATTATCAAAGTTGGTAAGATGAGCTTACTATATTTTTTTCAATTTCGTGGTATTGTAATAATAAATTCTTCAGTTTCATATTAATTCTCATAAATAATTAGTTGTAAGTTGTTCTTACTCTTTCTTTAGAATTTTGTTGGTTTTATAATAATAAATTCTTCAATTCCAAATTAATTCTCATAAATAATTAGTTGTAAGTTGTTCTTACTATTTCTTTAGAATTTTGGTGGTTTTATAATAATAAATTCTTCAATTCCAAATTAATTCTCATAAATAATTAGTTGTAAGTTGTTCTTACTCTTTGTTTGGAATTTCGTGGTTTTATAATAATAAATTCTTCAATTCCAAATTAATTCTCATAAATAATTAGTTGTAAGTTGATCTTACTATTTGTTTAGAATTTTGTGGTTTTTCACAACTTCTCCACTTCTTAATATAGTGCTTATTGTCATATGTCTTTCTGTACCCAGTATTGCTGATCTTTTGGTAATTTTCGTTACGTCGGTCAGTTGCTCATACTTTCATTTGTATGGTTCTGTTTCTTTATTCTTTATTCATATTATTGTTCCTCAATGAAACTTATTTCTCGTCTCCTTAAAATGGTTCTTTGGTCGTAGTCAGTTAGCGTAGCATCCGTCCCTTTTCTTGATGGTGTGTGGTATATAATTTATCCCGGGTCCATAATCTCAGTTGACCTTATTGTCCGCACTACCATTGTCTTTTTAATTATTTCTTTCCTTGCGGCATCTCTCGCTTCTTCCTTGTACTTCATTCTTCCCGTTCTTATTCTTTCATTTGCTGCAAAGCTTATTCGACTCATCCTATCATATTGTTGATTAAAACAATATGTTACTGGTCCATCAATGACTAATGATATCATTGATATTTTCCCACGTATTTCTATTTCTGGTATTTCCCATTTATCTCTGATCTTCTCTAAGTTGTAAACTATAGTTTTATGGTAAGTCATTATTGAAATTGCTTTTAATCTTCTCCTATAGTCTCTGGCATTCATGATTTCTTCATTGTTGGTAATTGGGATATTCAGTACATTAATTAACCCATTGTTCATCATCTCCCATTCTTCCGGTGTTTTTATTAAATTCTTTAGATGCGTTCTTCTTACTTTCTTTGGTTCCACTTCATCATCTTTAGTATTTTCTTTGTTTCCGTTAGTTTTCTTTTTAGGTAATACTACTACTGGATCCTCTGTTTTGGCGTTTGGGATTTTTTTCTGTTTCTGGTTTGCTATCATTTTTTATTTCTTTGGCCCTATTATTTCTTAATTCTTCCCTAAACAGTTTATTATCATTTATTATTTCTTTGGTCGTTTCCTCCAATTCCTTTCTTATTTCGTCCTTTAGTTTCTTATTACTCTCCTCCGTTTTTTTACTAGTTTCCTGCATTAATTCCATCATAGGTTAGAACATTTCTTGCGTCTTCTCGCCTTCCGTTTGTGTGGTTTCTTCTGGTTGTTTTTCCGGATCCTTTCTTGTTATAATTTCTATTTCCTCGACCAGTGTCGCTTCTTTGTCTTCCATATTTAACTCGTCTACCTTCTCGGTTTCGGCCGCTCGTTTTCGCGATGTTTCTCGCTTCCTCATCTTGTTTATTTCGGTTTATTTGTCTATTAATAATAATTTAATTTATATTAAATTACACGCCTCACACGTTGGTGCGCCAATTTGTAACGATAATTTATTTGTATACGATGATTGAATCTTATTGAAACGTAACGTAGCCTCACTTCTGGTTCGTCTATTGGTAATCAGATTTTTCGTTACGTACAATGTTATTGTGAATCAGTTACTTGTATATATGTCGTGTGCACTTGGATTACACCACCCGTAGGAAGTGTGAACTTGTAATATATATAAATAATGTAGCGACAAACTCGCACTGGAGTCGTCGATGTGTAATTATAAATGTGTTATGTTGAACGGCGAATAATTTTGTAAATTGCCGCTTACTCCCACTATGCTGCTTCTTTTCCGTGACGTCACTCAACGATGCCAACTGTCGGGTTCGCTGCAATCTGTGAATTCTATTTACTAAATGTAACAGCAATAATAACGACACACAAATACTATCAAACATATATCCATGTGGAATCCTTTATTCGGAAAAAACACTGGTTGATTGTTTTAATAAATTTAAACAGGATAATTGTAATTGTAGCGAAAACTATAAGTCTTCCTTTACCAGTTGGCAGCAATAGCTGTTCAGTATTTCTACGAGACCAAAACAATGCTTTTTGTTAACGTTTTTAAATAAAAATATTAATTATCTCAGGGCGTATATGGTTCGGGGATAATAATTATACAAAATATTACACTATTAATCAAAATACAAGTTTACAATTATAGGATATTGCAACGTTAGAGTGATACGTGCACACAGAAATTGTATAGTGGTTACCAGTTTTAAAAAGGTTATGTCCAGTTCAGGCTTTGATAGTTATTGTGTAAATTAAAAGTTCTTGTTGTGTTTAAAAAGGTGTTAGTCTTATATGGTGTTATTAGTGATTGTTTTTAGTGTTTGTGTTATATGGTGTCTGTAGTTTAGTTGATTATTACTTAAAAGTAGTGTATACAAATGTGTGTGTTGAAGTACGATATAATGAGATGTCAGAATCACCAAATCCTCTTCTTGCTTGAAGATAGGGCCCACGTACACGTCAGATCTTCTTTCTCGTCCCTCGTCCACTTCAAATCTTCTTCCTGGTTATTATATCTTCTATTCCATATAATGGGTGTTCTTCTGTTATTGCAAAAAGTTCGTGTAGTGTGCCTCTAACTGTATTTATCTGGTTGTATAGTTTTTTCACACTTTATAACATATAATGTAAGACGATTTAAAAACGCGTCTATCTGCTAAGATCGTTGTCAAAGAAGTCTCTTTTATTTATCCGAATTTCTGGTTGCTAAGGGTAAACTTGGAATCTGGTTGGCCAATTCGGATATACATTGTCATATACTTTCATTATTTCGAAGTCTAAAATTTGTTCAAAATCTTTAAACTAACATAACTTTTCTATACTGAATGGGAATTTAAAACCATTATCAGCATTATTTTGATCTTCACATTTGTTATATTTAGACACCAAACGTGCCTATTTTTGCTTAAGAACTATGGATGTTACAATTTTGTTATTTGGAATTTTCTTAAATAACTTGATATGTGTTATTTTGTTTCTATATTCCTTGTATACATTATTACCTATAAATACATCTACCCTTTCACATTTGCTTTACAAAATTTCTAATATAATTGTTCAAAATTTACTAAGTTGGTTTCACCTGGCCTATGTAATAGTATTATTTTCATCACCATTTTTTAACATCTTTAACAATTAAATTAACTTCTAACACTCATCAAAATGGTTTAACATATAACGTTATTTTAACAACACAACAGATATATTATTCTAATAGTTAAATTCATGCCCACATGGCTATGATTATACCAAATCCTTGCACAAATAACTGTTTTCTACTCAAACTGTATAGGTGTTTGACACTTAACAAAACATCTTTGTATAGTCCATTCTGCTTGGTCAATTAATTTACCATGGTTTAACATCAGCTCTATTGTTATATTTGTTAACACAACATAAAAAAATGGAATTAATATCATTAAATTGACATTCCTTTAAACTAACTGTATCACCTGTTACATACAAAAAACACAACACAAATACTATGATATAACACTGTGCTATAACATAAAACATGCACATTTTACAAAACAAATTCTATACTAATTAGTTAGTCCATTGTCAGCTAATTTACTCATTATTCTGACACTGTCTATGTCATATTTACTATTTATATGGGTTTCAACATCCATATACTTACTGATGGTTGACTTACAAAAATTACAATAAAGTGAACACTGTTGCTCTACCTCACCACACAGTTCTAATAATCTTGTTACATTTACTGTTTATCTGGGTTTTACTCTTGTTATAAATGTTATTGTGACCATGTTATAATTTGTTGTTTACTGGACAACCCTATGAACTCTATATGTGACAATTATTTGTATGATTCATGTATCTATAATCAGGTGTATTTATATTTTTGTTACATCAATTAATTTAATTATTTACTAATATTTCTCTTACATAATATTACATGTTTGGGCCTATTATCCCTCACTTTGTATTTTGATTATCTGGATATAATGATACATTAACTGAAACCATTTGTTTCTTTATAGTCCTGGTTCATAAACCGTTTGTCTTTATAATTCTTTGTTTGGTCATTACTGAAAGTTCATTGTCATAGTTGGGGTTAAAGGTGTTTTGCATCACTTAGCCTAAATCATTAATTTGGGTACGGTCAGTTGTCTTACTAGTCAGTCTAAAATTGTTAGTCGTTCCTCTTCACTATCATCTTGGAAGATATTGTTCCTTGTCAGCTTCTTAACCAAAGTCTTCATTAAATCAGGTACGATATTATGTTGTTCCAAATGTAATGTTACAATATATATATATATATATATATATATATATATATATATATATATATATATGTAATATCGCCTCCTTTCCGACTTAATTTTACATCTTGTGCCATTTTGTCAATGTTATATGTGGACAGACTTGCTTACCTTTCTATTAAATGTAGAAATAGATTTTACCATTATTTTTTGCCGCAAACCATTTAATCTTGTTTTTTAATCCTTTTTCTATATGAATAGCTCATTACAATTATTGTTAATATTTCGTGTAAACGGCAGAGAGATGCTAAGTAGGACATTGTCTCAGGTAAGATTGCATGGTAAATCAAACTCGCGCGTATTTCTTCCACCAGTCGACGTCAGAGCGAAGCAACCAATGGGAGCGTAATTGGCCGGAGTGGCCTACCTTATTATTCTAGTTACATTGGCTCCTTACCTTGGCGCGCGCGCGTGTTACATTTGTGTTTTGCAGTTTCGATTATTTTTTAGTGATAAAGTTTTAGTTGAAATTACAGTTTATCTATTATAGTGTAGCTAGTGAACTGTTGTTTTTATTTACTGTACAATAATGGAAAGTACCTGTAAGTACTCTAGTTAGTAATTTAAACGAAGTAGCGTTTGCCAATTTACCCACAGAAGTTAAAATAGCAATAAAAGTGAGTGGTAGGCCAACGCCCCGACTTAATATAAGTCAAACATCGACATCAAAATCTATAACTTTTAAAAGAGAATTTAATGAAGAGCTATACGAAAAAATTCCTTGTCTTTGTGGTTGTGAACAAACAAACAAAATATTTTGTTTTCTTTGTTTGTTATTTTCCCGTGAAAAGGGCGATCCTGCTTGGGTGAAAAACGGCGTTTGTGACTTAGCTCATTTGAATCAAAAAATTAAAAAACACGAAAGTTCTCAAGGACATATAAGTGCTACATTGGATTTTAATTTGCTGGGAAAGGTTGACGTTCGTCAGCAGATTGACAGTGCTTATCGACAAAATATTAAAAAGCACAATGAACAAGTGACTAAAAATAGGTATGTCCTTTCTAAGCTTATAGACTGTATTAAATTTTGCGGTGCATTTGAGTTGGCCCTTCGAGGTCATCGTGAGGATGACGATTCCTTAAATCCTGGCATATTTAAAGGGCTTGTAAACTTTTCTGCAGAACTTGACTCATCTTTGAAAGAACACTTGAGTACCGCTACTGTCTTTAAAGGTACCTCGAAAGAAATTCAAAATGAATTGTTAAATTGTATGCTTTTTGTATGTCAAGAAAACATAATAGAAGAAATAAAAACTGCACAGTATGTTTCTTTGATTGCGGACGAAACATCAGACATCTCGTTTGTATTTCAGTTAGTTATAGTTTTCCGCTATGTTTTAGCTAATGGCCAACCAGTTGAAAGATTTTGGAAATTTGATAACCCTGAAGGGCACGACGCAGAATCTATAGCCATTTGTGTACCAGTTTAGATTATGTTGTGCAAAATCCAGAAAAACTCGTATCTCAAAGCTATGACGGTGCGAATGTAATGAGTGGGCACCATGCTGGCGTGCAGACCATAGTGCAACAAACCTATAAACATGCTTTTTTCGTTTACTGTTACGCTCATCAGTTGAACTTGATTGTACTCAAGCAAACAAGCCAAAACCAAGACGTCAGAATTTTTTTTTCGGACTTAAGTGATATAACAAATTTTTTTTCGAATTCCCCTCAGAGAGTGGCTGTTTTGGACAAGACAGTTGGCAAACGAATACCTTGGGCGTCAGCTACAAGGTGGAATTTTAAGAGCAGAACTGTTAATACTGTTTTTGAGTACAGAGAGGAATTAATTGAATATATGGAGGAAATCCAATCAACCTCTAAGCAACCAGTTAAAGCTGGCTACCATAATTAAAGCTGGTGCTCTAGCTCGTCTCCTTAGAGATAATAAGTTTATATTTTGGCTTTCTATTTTTCACAGATTAATGCCACATGTGGATATTTTGTACAACCAATTACAGCTAACTTAAACTGATGCTGTGAGAACTAAAGCCAATGTTGACCACTTCGTCAAAGCCATTGATAAGGAAAGAGCTAACATGGACAAAGTGACAGAGCTGGTTAATCAGTACCCAGAAAATGCACCTAAACGATCGAGGCGTGATGAAGATTTTTACTTAAGTAGAACAGTGGCTGCCAAGGAAACCTGTGACATTATTACAACGCAAATAAAAACAAGATTTTCAATCACAACATCTTGCTCAGCTGTATCTCTTTTTGAATCACAAAAGTTTGAAGAGTTTGAACAGAAATTCCCCGAGAAATTGCTTGAAGATACAGTAAATGTGTATTCATTTCTTGAAAAAAAATCGCCTCAAGACAGAGCTTGAAATCATTTACAAAAGAACTGATTTCAGAAACATGCGTGGTGCTGTTAGTCTTTTACAGTTTTTTATTGAAAACAACTTATTGTCATCATTTTCTGAAAGTTATAAACTGTTATTAATTATTGCAACAATACCAATGACGACTGCTGAAGCTGAAAGGTGTTTTTCAACCCTAAAACGGATAAAGACATTTTTGCGGTCTACGATGTGTCAAGAGAGGCTTACAGCTTTAGCCATGCTTGCAACGAGAAGGAAATGATTTCTAACATCCATAATTTCAATGAAAGAGTTATTGATGTTTTTGTGTCAAGAAAAGATAGAAGGATGGACTTTGTTTACAAAAACTGTACTTAAAGAAAATATTTGTGTAAGCTACCATCCAAGTAAATTTGTATAAGTAAATACTAGACCTTACCGTCATATGTAGCAGCTTTGATTATTTTCCTTTTTCTGTGTGTTTAATAATCTAATCTAATAATTGAGAGCATGAGGCCTTATGACTAACTATCTAAATATTTAACACTTAAAACAAGCTTTCTGTTTTGCGTTTATTTTACTACTTTAAAATTAAATGAAAATAATTGTTTTAGTAAAAAAGAACAATTAGCACATTATAACAAGTATGATCAATAAAGTAATCCTATATTATTAAGTTGTGAAATAGTTAAAGTACAGTAATATCTATAATAACATTTCGTTTCAAAATTAATACATTACATCAAGGTATAGCAGCGCCTAAATTATATGAATATTGCAAGCAACACACAAGTGTTTGACACAGTGTATCTCAAAAACTGCAAATTATTAATTGTGAACCCCCTGTAGATGTACTCAGGAGCCGCCACTGCACAAAAGCAAAAACCATGGTTCAGAATATCTTATAGGTTCTTTTTTAACGAGGACAACAAGAGGGTGTTAATATTAATTCCTTTTTAGAGGGTATTATAAAAGATATAATAAAGATATATGTAGTCTTCCGCTTCCTGTCAAGACAACTAAAAAGATAACAAAAACAAACATCATCGATCCAAAAAGTCACCATAAAACTTAAAAAATTAGTAAGCTTTATAAAGAAAATGCTGAAAAAATGGGTAGGCCGCTTCTTTTTTAATGTTTGATTATAAAAATAAATATTACTTAAATACAGCATATACACTTCAAACCCAAAAGATGAAAAAATTCTAATTTTAACATTATTACTGTACAAAGTTATCATTTGAAAGTTGTTCAAGATTCTAAAACTAAAGTTGCAAAAATAATATTGGTCATCGGAACTCACCTCATACAAATTTAACTTTTCTTGCTTTCAATCCAGCGAAGTCATCAATCAAATCATCAAAATTAACTTTGGATGTGGTGTCTGCTTCTATTGATAATGTTGCCAAAGATGTCAACCTTTCTTGGCTCATGTTTGATCTTAAATAGGTCTTAATCAACTTTAAGCGGGAAAACTCCTTTCTGCGCTTGCAACTGTTACAGGGATAGTAAGCAGAATCCTGTACGCAATAAATGCGTTAGGAAATGGATTTTTTATTCTATTCATAAATCTCAAAACTCCAGCAGCTGTTTCAACTTCGACAGGAAGTAGTTCACGGAGAACTTTTAGTTCTGTGAACAGTTCATCTCCACTAATATCTCTCTGTTCTTCAAAACTTAAAATGACTTCTAAGTCCTTGCACTTTTTCTGCAGTTTGTCTTTTTCTATTGTTTTTAGTTCTTCTACATTGTGCAGGAATCCAAACATCGTGTCATAACGGGCCATTTGTTCAAACCTTTATGTAAGGGACTGTGCTGTACAATCTACAATACGGTAAAAGTACTCCACTCTAAAGGTTTGTTCAGCAGATTCTGAAACAGGCTCATCATCCCCCTCGTACTCAAACAGTATTCTTCTCTTTCTTTGTCTAACTTCTTGGAACTTTGGCTCTGTACCCAATGCTTCGCTCATTTCTCTTGCAACCATTGTTGCTGCAACAAAACCTTCAATTCTCAACTGATCAAAAAACTTTACCAGTCCATGAAGTAACTGTGAAGACACTCCGAGATGCATTTTTTCGGCCTGGAGGTTTTTGCTTGCACTGTTTACAGCAAAAAGCATATCATGCCAAATAGTCAAAGCTACTAAAAACTCGTAGCTACTTATTTCATTAACAAGCGATCTAGCTTCACTTTTTGCTTTGGGGCCATCAGTCGTCTCTACCACTTCGGCTAAAGCATCATGTACTTCCTTAATCTAGTAACGAAGTGCTTTTACACTTTCAAGTTTGCTTTCCCATCTTGTATCACAGGATTTTTTAACAGTTAGGTCTGGTACATGTTTTTTCAAAACATTCCACCGCTTTGTTGACGCTGAAAAAACTTCATAAACTCTTTGGACAACTCCAAAAAATGTCATGGCTTTAGGTGAACACTTTGCAGCATCACAAATCAAGAGGTTCAGGCTATGGCTTGCACAGGGCATGTAAAATGCCATTGGGTTTATTTCCAAAATTCGTGCTTGAACTCCAGAATAGACCCCTTTCATGTTCGAGCCATTGTCATATCCTTGCCCCATACAGTCTTTAATCTCTAAGCCGATTTTATCTAACTCTTCTAGCAAGACATCTGTTAAATTCTTGCCGGTTGTCGACTTAACGTCTAGGAATTCAATAAAATGCTCTTCAGTGCTCACACCCTCATTCTCAGTTGCAGTTCCATTGTTTTCAAACTTTACAAACTGTATCACCAAAGACAGCTGCTCTTGGTGGCTGAGGTCGGGAGTGCAGTCTAATAATACAGAAAAATATTTAGCTGCCTTTATGTCCATAACATTCTTCTCTTTAACCTTTTCAGAAAGCAGTTTGATCAACTCGTTTTGGATATTGGCTCCCAAATAGTGATCGTGAATCTCAGACGATCTAATTCGCCTCACATGTTCTTGCATAACTGGATCAAACCTAGCCATCATTTCAATAAGGCCCAAAAAGTTGCCATTGTTTGGCTCGTACAGTTTGGAGTTTGATCCCCTAAAAGCAATATTGTGTTCTGCTAAATATTTAATGCCATTAATAATTCGTTTGAGAACTTCACGCCAGTGTTCTTTTTCTTTACTTATCATACTCCTATGTTTTTCATCAATAGCTGACGCTTTACCTAAACGCGTCTCGCATTCTATCCACTTTTTAACATTCGCAGCATGCCCTGGTGAGGTCTCGTGATTGTTAAGCCTGCTGTTAATATGTCTCCAATCACTGTACCCTTCACTAGCTAATTTTGTTCCTGACTCATTTCGGAATAATTTACAGCAAAAACAGTACGCCTTGTCTCTGCTTTTGCTGTACACTAGCCATTGTCTGGGCACCTGTTCTCCGTTGGCCAAGGTACGTTTGTACAACTCGGCAGAAAAATGCCTTTTATCTGCATTTAATGGAAAACGAAAATTTGAAACTTGCAAAGGGCCCTTTTGTATAATTTCGTCAAACTGATAGGTTGGAATAGTACGTGGCCATAGGCCAGGATCATAAACATCTAAAACTAGCCCTTCAGTTAAATTATTTGAAGTATTATCTGATCATGTAGGTTGACTTTCGACAGAGTCAGCAAAGGTATTAACAATCATGAGATCTTTTAAGGATTCGTTTTTCTTACTAGTACTTGGAATTGGAATGATTTCAGTTTGTTTACTCACGTCACTTTCAGTTATTTCATCTTGCTTTGGAATGATTTCTGTTTGCTTACTCACGTCACTTTCACGATCATCTTGCTTTAAAAACTTTTCAAACGCTCCCTGCTGCGACCTTAAAAACCTTTCATGTTTATCCCTTTTTTTCTGTTTATCATATCCACTTTCAAACTTTCTGTATTTGTCACGTTCTCTCGACATGATTTTATTTACGGTACTTAACGCCACAAAATAAACAAAAGAAAAGACCACAGTTCCACCACACTCAGAACGACATCATAAAACCCGAACCCGCGCACAGATAAGACAAGTTCCTGTTGTGACAGGCTCGTCGCATGCTTACTCACACATCACACAAAACACAACGCAACGCGTTGCCGCGGGAGTCTAGTCTGCTACTGCTCTTCCTTTTCTTCACAGTACGTTAAATTTTAATTAAAACGCACACACTGCGAATAATTGCTCTGAGCAAAGAACAAGCAATAAGCCGCGTCTCCACCAACCGAACATGTTCGGCGAACAGTGTTCGGTGGAAATGCGTGATGTCCGCCGAACATTGTTTGGTGTTGGTTTGGTGTGGACGCCTTCTCGAACATTCTGAGCGTTGTGGAAGGGATGATGGCGGGACCCTGTTGTTGGCTGTCAAAGTTCGCTCACAGACCGAACATTTCAGTCGAACTCACGTCTCTGTCCGTGCAACTTGTAGCAGTTTTCTTTGTTTGTGTGGCGTTTCTAGCTGAGTGTGTGTAGTTTTTTAATTAAGTGAGGATTCGGTTTCAGTTTTGTTGAATGGACAGTAAAATGAGTGATTCAGCAGAGAGCGAGAGCATCAATAAACAATTGTGGTCAGTAGAAAAAACAATTAGTTTGATTCAAGCATACGAACTACATCCTCTACTGTGGAATCCCAGTGAAAAACTTTATAAAAATAAATACAAACGCAATGATGCAATTATGGAAATTGCTTCAGATATGGGTTGCAGTGTACTTGATGTTAAGAAAAAGTTAGAGAGTGTTCTAGCCCAATATCGAAGGGAGAAGAAGAATGTGACTAAGTCTGGAATGGCCACAAGTGACAGAAAAAAACCGTGGTGGGGACTCAAGTACCTTCGGTTCTTGGATGATAAGTATACACCAAACCACACCACCTCAAGCTCTGACACTTTCCAGGTTACTGAAGAAGACAACATGGAGGAAGAAGTATCACAAGCAACCGAGGCTCGAGAAGACGACGCACCAATCAATGATCGGCCGTCTTCATCTTGTAACAAAAGCTTTAAGCTACCCCCTAACAAGAAAAGTCGAAAAGATAAACAAGACGAAACTTATAAAATAATGAAAGAATCTTATGAGGGAATGAACAGCCCTGACAACCATAGAGACGAATTCTCCGTATATGGGGAAGCTGTTGCTGCCAGAATCAGAAAGCTAACGAATCCTGTTGCTATCTGCATTTTGAAAAACAAAATTGACAACGCTGTTTTTGAAGCTGAACTGGAGGAATACCAGAAAAAAGGGACCAGTTCTACTAGATATTCAACTCCTGTGCGTTCTTCATCAGGGGAACCCATGTCTGGAGAAGAGGAAAGTTGTGCTTCTTGGAACGTGGAAGAGAACGTGGGAGGTAACTTGGAAGAGAACCCTTTAACTTTTCTACGTCTGATCTAAAAATGTTTCGGCCATCAATCAAGTAAATGAATTTGTTTTGCTGTTTCTATTTTTTTTGTTTATGGATTAACGAATGAAAGGTAATGTTTCTACTATTGTGCAATACTTTATTTTCCCTACATAGTAGTTAAGTACTTATTAATTGATACATAAATTTAAAGTCAAGAAAAGTTGGATTAAAAAAAAAATGCATTTTGATATTTATCTACTAATAATTTTATTGATGTTGAAACACAGTAATCTTACCTAGTTAACAAATTAACAGTTAACCAACAACTGAAATGTAAAACAACAGTTACATCAAAAGGTTTTGTTTTGAGACAAGTTTTTCAGTCATAGTCATGCTGCCATTGTACACTTCCTTCATCCGAAATAAAATATGAAGCATACTCATCCCTGATAGCTTTGGCGTGTTCACTAGCTCTTCTACCAATACGAGGTAAGGGATAGAAAGTTTCGCCTCTTTCAGATTCTCCATTGCGCCAATCCCCTGGGACAATAGTTCCATCAGGCAACACATAGTCCACTGACCCAGGAGGAGCGTAGTAGTTAGCAGATTTGTTAGCACGTAAAAAGTTGTGTAAGTACACACATGCACAGGTAATAATCGTTGCTTTTTCAGGTTCAAGAAGCATGGGCTTTTTTTAATACTCTAAACACTGAGCTCATAATTCCAAAAGCATTTTCCGAACATCGCCTAGCTCTTGAAACACGGTAGTTAAACACTCTTTTCTTGCTACCTTTTTGTTGATGTCCAGGGTAAGGTTTTATTATGTGTTTGTGGAGTGCAAAAGCATCGTCTGCAACAATGACATGTAGTACTGCAAACACCCGCCCAGGTAATGGTTTATCAGCAGGTAAATTGTCACTGGTTTTCAAGGTGGTATTCCACAAATCACAGTTTTTAAATACACCCCGTCTGAAATCCGGCCTTGACAGCCAACATTTACGTACAAAAATGAATAGTTTGAATCCACTAGAGCCATCAAAACGATACTGTAATGCCCTTTGTAATTGAAATATTCAGTTCCACTATCAACAGGGCATTGTACAACTACATGCTTGCCGTCTAGGGCTCCAAGACACTGGTCAAATTGCCATTTATTTTTAAAACCAGTGGAAACCAACGCCCATTCTTGACTATTGCTAGGTGTTTTCACATATTCAGCTAAAGCATTGACAAGTGCTTCACACACCTTCGGTACTATTTTAGAAATGCTTTGTTTTGAAATCTTAAAAAGATACATCAAAGATGTATAGGAATCACCCGTTGCCAAAAATCTTAAAGTCACAGCCAAACAATCATTTTCACTTATAGCATTGCGATAATTGGTATCTTGTTTTGAAATAGTTGGTCCAATAAGCGATATAAGTAATTCAAAATCTTCATTACACACTCTTGAAAAATTTGTGAACAAGCTACTCGCTGTCAGGTCTGCACGAAATTGGTCACTGCACTCATCTCTTCCCCTAAACAGTTGTCTCTGCCACCATCGAGGAGGTCGACGAGAGGACATGATCACATAAGCAGCTGCTATGCACGCTAAATAGTCCAAGAGCTGACCGTAAAATTTCCAGCCAATAAGTAAACAGAAGAAAATGTTTTGAAAATGGTAGTTCACACAGCGAGAATGGAAAAAATCATTTTGTGCCTGGGCGGAAGTTGTTCAATAATTTTTTCTACCCCACCCCCGCAAAATTTTTTGCACAGCAATTCAGCCAATTAGAGCAAGAGCTGACGGTAAAAATTCCAGCCAATAAGTAAACAGAAGAAAATGTTTTGAAAATGGTAGTTCACACAGCGAGAATGAAAAAAATCATTTTGTACCTGGGCGGAAGTTGTTCAATAATTTTTTCTACCCCACCCCCGCAAAATTTTTTGAACAGCAATTCAGCCAATAAAGTAACAACTTAAAATTACTGCGAAAATTTAGTGTTTATATAGTTGAGTAAAAAAATATTTTTGTGCCTCATTAAATCTTGTTGGAATGTTTTGGCACAATTGTTTTTTTATTTGTTTTTTTGAGCTGTTACTACACCCATCGAGTAACAGCTTCAAATCATGATTAAATTCAAGTTTATACTTTCTTTTAATGAAATATCCATTTGTGCCACGTCTAAGCCTGTCAGAAGTACCTGGCACCAAGCTTTGTATTCCTAAAAATAACATGGAATTCCCATCCGCATAGGTTCTCCTCGCAGGTATATTTCCAGCTGGTAATTTTAGAAAACTATTGTTGTTCGTCCAATTAGTGATTACGAATGCTATGCTATGCCATTGTACTGTATTTCTGAATACTCTATTTTTCAATATACCACTAAAATAAGATAGAGAGTGATGCAATAACTTGCAGTTTCTAGTATCATATATTACATGAGTATTTGGGAATAAAATGGTAAACACTATGGGAATGGGAATAATTATCACTATTTACAAAAAGTAATTCTAAGCCTGTCAGAAGTACCTGGCACAAAGCTTTGTACTTCTAAAAATAACATGGAATTCCCATCCGCATAGGTTCTCCTTGCAGGTATATTTCCAGCTGGTAATTTTAGAAAACTATTGTTATTATTATTATTATTATTTTTATTTTTATTTATTTTTAGTCGTCGCATGCCTCGAAAGAGTATGAGCGACTACCAAAACAAACAATTATACAGAGAATATATAGATGTATAGATGTATAGACCAGTGTGCGGCGTACACGTGTACAGTAGGAGCGTCAAACGATATTTTGAGTATTTTTTAAAAGCAAAGAGTGCTAAACAATTATACAAATGAAAGCGTGTTTTTGTGTGGTCTTAGTGATAATTTAATAGACTTTAATGTAGCTAATTTTGAAAAGTGTAGGCGGATGAAATGATTTTGTGCACAAAAAAAGTTTAAATACTGGGACATTGAATTTCCTAATTCAACAAATGATGCTGCATATCATTTAGACTGTTTTAGGAAATTCGCAGTTTTGGAGCGAAAAATAAAGAATAATTTGAAGAGACGTTTCGAAATGACAATGTAAGTACAATTAAAAATAGTTTTTATAGTCGGACCAGGCAAAGAAGTAACATGGAACTCTAATGCAACCCAAGTTTTCCCATGTAATGGTACATATTTGACCGGTTCGACTATATTATGTTACATTAGTATACATATACACACATATACTATACATATTTAAATAGAGTATAAATTATTAATATTCTTCTTCTTCACTTCAGGTATTAGGCTAATTTGCCTGGTACGGTACCCATCTTTTCCGTGGCCGTCTTCTATCTCTTCTACCTTGACATTTATAATTTCTGACTTTTAAGGGAAGTCTCTCACTTCCCGTTATTTCTAGGTGCTCAGTCTACCTTCTCCTATTATTTCTAATCCTATCATTTAAGCTAAAAATGCTTAGCTCCCCTTGTATATCATGGTTTCTTAATCTGTCTTGTCTAATGCAACTCTTGACTCTTCTGATCAATTTCATCTCCTTTGCTTGAATACGACTTTCTTCTTTTTTTTGTTACCTAGGTTTCACTTCCATAAAGAAGTTTCACTTCCATAGCATACGAACAAAAATTATATCCACAGTCTTACAAAACTTGAAAATAACCGAAGCAAATGATACCGTCAAAGAATTAGACCCGCATAGAATAAACAAAGACCAAAAATGCTTAGAAAACATAATCCATAAGATACATAAAAATATAAATCCATTTGATGAAAGAATAGATAATAATAGTTTATTTAATATTGTCACCGGTCGGGCTGCGTCTAAGGAGACTGCTTGTTTTCTACTGAATAAATTAGGCGAAGAACAGAAAGAAAATTTTATAATAGCTTGCAATAATGATCGCGATAGATTTGAAGCATCAATAAAAAAGAATGTCATTAAGAATTTGGCGTCGGAATGTCTGAGAAAAATGCAAAAAATTACTGATGGTAGTAAAAACGTCTTAATTAAAATGGAGCGTGATATTTTTGGCCGGTTGCTGGCAATTGCCTTAGAAGAAAAAATTGATATGGCGCAATGTTTATCATATCCATTATCACCAGCACCACCTGCTTTATGCCAATGTACTGGGGAAATGCACAAAACAGATAAATCAGCACTTACAAAAATATTACGCTCTTCTAACGAGAATTTACCACCAACTCAAATAGATGTTGATATAATTGATGGGTTTTACTTTTTATACCATTTAGGTCCATCAATTCCTCAAACGTTTGATAAAATAGCAGAAGCAATATTGTCAAAAATTTGTAATACAACCGCATCCGAAATTTATATCATTTTTGATCAATATTTCATCCCCTCGATTAAGGAAATAGAAAGGCTCAATCGTAATGAAATTAGTACTCCTTATACAATACTTGGACCATCACAAAAGAGGCCCAATGATTTTTATAAGGCTTTAAAAAATATTAAATTCAAAGAAGCATTAATTTCTTTTTTATCAGACTATTGGTGTTATAATAATGTGGTACCATTTTTGCGCAATAAAAAAGTTTATATTACAAATAGAGATCAATGTTTCTTATATCGAATTATGGATAATACTGTTTTAAAAACAGTTGAACAAAATTACGATTGTCACCATGAAGAAGCTGATACCCGAATCATTTATCATTTGAGTAAACTGGAAAATAATAAAAAGGTCATGATTAAAGCGTCTGACACCGACATCCTTGTTATTGTACTTGGAAATATACATAAATTACCGACATTAGAAATATATTAAAGCACGATAGGATCAAAGCCTAACGTAATAAATTTTATAAATTGTACAAAATTAGCTGAAACACTCGGTGATCTTTTGTGTCGTGCTTTTGTGTCGTGCTTTGCCCGGTTTTCACGCATACACAGGGTGTGATTACACCGCTAGTTTTTATAGGAAAGGAAAGGTAAAGCCATATAAACAATTAGAAAAAAATCTGCAAGTTCAACATGTATTTGCTTGTTTAAACAAAATTGAACAAATTGATAATATGAAGAACATGGAAATATTACAAGAATTTACATCCAAATTTTACGGCATAAATTGTAAGAGCGTAAACGATGCCAGATTTTTAATTTTTCAAAGTCAATTTTCATCAACGTCGGTCGCGGAATATTTTGTAAATAAAGTGAAAAGCTTTGATTCAACCCTAATTCCTCCATGCTGGAGATCACTGAAACAAAAGATCTTACGTACAATTTATGTAACGTCAATGTGGCAAAATGCTACAGAAGTAAATTGCGTCACACTGTTACCAGAACAATGCTGTTGGATCGTCGATGACGACAAAATCGAACCACTTTGGTTCGAAGGTGAGCCCACACCTCTTTTAGTTGAAGACATTGTCCTGGTAGAGACAGACGAAGATATAGAATTTAATGAAGTTGATAATGATAGTGATGATTATAATGATGTTGGGTAAAAATTAAAAAAGTAGTAATTAACGCATGAAAAAAATGAACTAAATTAATAATATTACAATTTTCTGTATAGTTCAATTAATTTAATTATAAGTGCGTTAAAGACCTATTTAATTATATTATATATGTATGTTTTGTAAAATGCTGTAATAAATCATTATTACTTTTTGTAAATAGTGATAATTATTCCCATTCCCATAGTGTTTACCATTTTATTCCCAAATACTCATGTAATATATGATACTAGAAACTGCAAGTTATTGCATCACTCTCTATCTTATTTTAGTGGTATATTGAAAAATAGAGTATTCAGAAATACAGTACAATGGCATAGCATTGCATTCGTAATCACTAATTGGACGAACAACAATAGTTTTCTAAAATTACCAGCTGGAAATATACCTGCGAGGAGAACCTATGCGGATGGGAATTCCATGTTATTTTTAGGAATACAAAGCTTGGTGCCAGGTACTTCTGACAGGCTTAGACGTGGCACAAATGGATATTTCATTAAAAGAAAGTATAAACTTGAATTTAATCATGATTTGAAGCTGTTACTCGATGGGTGTAGTAACAGCTCAAAAAAACAAATAAAAAAACAATTGTGCCAAAACATTCCAACAAGATTTAATGAGGCACAAAAATATTTTTTTACTCAACTATATAAACACTAAATTTTCGCAGTAATTTTAAGTTGTTACTTTATTGGCTGAATTGCTGTTCAAAAAATTTTGCGGGGGTGGGGTAGAAAAAATTATTGAACAACTTCCGCCCAGGTACAAAATGATTTTTTTCATTCTCGCTGTGTGAACTACCATTTTTAAAACATTTTCTTCTGTTTACTTATTGGCTGGAATTTTTACCGTCAGCTCTTGCTCTAATTGGCTGAATTGCTGTGCAAAAAATTTTGCGGGGGTGGGGTAGAAAAAATTATTGAACAACTTCCGCCCAGGCACAAAATGATTTTTTCCATTCTCGCTGTGTGAACTACCATTTTCAAAACATTTTCTTCTGTTTACTTATTGGCTGGAAATTTTACGGTCAGCTCTTGGACTATTTAGCGTGCATAGCAGCTGCTTATGTGATCATGTCCTCTCGTCGACCTCCTCGATGGTGGCAGAGACAACTGTTTAGGGGAAGAGATGAGTGCAGTGACCAATTTCGTGCAGACCTGACAGCGAGTAGCTTGTTCACAAATTTTTCAAGAGTGTGTAATGAAGATTTTGAATTACTTATATCGCTTATTGGACCAACTATTTCAAACAAGATACCAATTATCGCATGCTATAAGTGAAAATGATTGTTTGGCTGTGACTTTAAGATTTTTGGCAACGGGTGATTCCTATACATCTTTGATGTATCTTTTTAAGATTTCAAAACAAAGCATTTCTAAATAGTACCGAAGGTGTGTGAAGCACTTGTCAATGCTTTAGCTGAATATGTGAAAACACCTAGCAATAGTCAAGAATGGGCGTTGGTTTCCACTGGTTTTAAAAATAAATGGCAATTTGACCAGTGTCTTGGAGCCCTAGACGGCAAGCATGTAGTTGTACAATGCCCTGTTGATAGTGGAACTGAATATTTCAATTACAAAGGGCATTACAGTATCGTTTTGATGGCTCTAGTGGATTCAAACTATTCATTTTTGTACGTAAATGTTGGCTGTCAAGGCCGGATTTCAGACGGGTGTATTTAAAACTGTGATTTGTGGAATACCACCTTGAAAACCAGTGGCAATTTACTTGCTGATAAACCATTACCTGGGCGGGTGTTTGCAGTACTACATGTCATTGTTGCAGACGATGCTTTTGCACTCCACAAACACATAATAAAACCTTACCCTGGACATCAACAAAAGGTAGCAAGAAAAGAGTGTTTAACTACCGTGTTTCAAGAGCTAGGCGATGTTCGGAAAATGCTTTTGGAATTATAAGCTCAGTGTTTAGAGTATTAAAAAAGCCCATGCTTCTTAAACCTGAAAAAGCAACGATTATTACCTGTGCATGTGTGTACTTACACAACTTTTTACGTGCTAACAAATCTGCTAACTACTACGCTCCTCCTGGGTCAGTGGACTATGTGTTGCCTGATGGAACTATTGTCCAGGGGATTGGCGCAATGGAGAATCTGAAAGAGGCGAAACTTTCTATCCCTTACCTCGTATTGGTAGAAGAGCTAGTGAACACGCCAAAGCTATCAGGGATGAGTATGCTTCATATTTTATTTCGGATGAAGGAAGTGTACCATGGCAGCCTGACTATGGCTGAAAAACTTGTCTCAAAACAAAACCTTTTGATGTAACTGTTGTTTTACATTTCAGTTGTTGGTTAACTGTCAATTTGTTAACTAGGTAAGATTACTGTGTTTCAACATCAATAAAATTATTAGTAGATAAATATCAAAATGCATTTTATTTTTAATCCAACTTTTCTTGACTTTAAATTTATGTATCAATTAATAAGTGGTAACTACTATGTAGGGAAAATAAAGTATTGCACAATAGTAGAAACATTACCTTTCATTCGTTAATCCATAAACAAAAAAAATAGAAACAGCAAAACAAATTCATTTACTTGATTGATGGCCGAAACATTTTTAGATCAGACGTAGAAAAGTTAAAGGGTTCTCTTCCAAGTTACCTCCCACGTTCTCTTCCACGTTCCAAGAAGCACAACTTTCCTCTTCTCCAGACATGGGTTCCCCTGATGAAGAACGCACAGGAGTTGAATATCTAGTAGAACTGGTCCCTTTTTTCTGGTATTCCTCCAGTTCAGCTTCAAAACAGCGTTGTCAATTTTGTTTTTCAAAATGCAGATAGCAACAGGATTCGTTAGCTTTCTGATTCTGGCAGCAACAGCTTCCCCATATACGGAGAATTCGTCTCTATGGTTGTCAGGGCTGTTCATTCCCTCATAAGATTCTTTCATTATTTTATAAGCTTCGTCTTGTTTATCTTTTCGACTTTTCTTGTTAGGGGGTAGCTTAAAGCTTTTGTTACAAGATGAAGACGGCCGATCATTGATTGGTGCGTCGTCTTCTCGAGCCTCGGTTGCTTGTGATACTTCTTCCTCCATGTTGTCTTCTTCAGTAACCTGGAAAGTGTCAGAGCTTGAGGTGGTGTGGTTTGGGTGTATACTTATCATCCAAGAACCGAAGGTACTTGAGTCCCCACCACGGTTTTTTTCTGTCACTTGTGGCCATTCCAGACGTAGTCACATTCTTCTTCTCCTTCGATATTGGGCTAGAACACTCTCTAACTTTTTCTTAACATCAAGTACACTGCAACCCATATCTGAAGCAATTTCCATAATTGCATCATTGCGTTTGTATTTATTTTTATAAAGTTTTTCACTGGGATTCCACAGTAGAGGATGTAGTTCGTATGCTTGAATCAAACTAATTGTTTTTTCTACTGACCACAATTGTTTATTGATGCTCTCGCTCTCTGCTGAATCACTCATTTTACTGTCCATTCAACAAAACTGAAACCGAATCCTCACTTAATTAAAAAACTACACACACTCAGCTAGAAACGCCACACAAACAAAGAAAACTGCTACAAGTTGCACGGACAGAGACGTGAGTTCGACTGAAATGTTCGGTCTGTAAGCGAACTTTGACAGCCAACAACAGGGTCCCGCCATCATCCCCTCCACAACGCTCAGAATGTTCGAGAAGGCGTCCACACCAAACCAACACCAAACAATGTTCGACGGACATCACGCATTTCCAGCGAACACTGTTCGCCGAACATGTTCGGTTGGTGGAGACGCGGCTTATTGCTTGTTCTTTGCTCAGAGCAATATTCGCAGTGTGTGCGTTTAATTAAATTTAACGTACTGTGAAGAAAAGGAAGAGCAGTAGCAGACTAGACTCCCGCGGCAACGCGTTGCGTTGTGTTGTGTGTGATGCGTGAGTAAGCATGCGACGAGCCTGTCACAACAGGAACTTGTCTTATCTGTGCGCGGGTTCGGGTTTTATGATGTCGTTCTGAGTGTGGTGAACTGTGGTCTTTTCTTTTGTTTATTTTGTGGCGTTAAGTACCGTAAATAAAATCATGTCGAGAGAACGTGACAAATACAGAAAGTTTGAAAGTGGATATGATAAACAGAAAAAAAGGGATAAACATGAAAGGTTTTTAAGGTCGCAGCAGGGAGCGTTTGAAAAGTTTTTAAAGCAAGATGATCGTGAAAGTGACGTGAGTAAGCAAACAGAAATCATTCCAAAGCAAGATGAAATAACTGAAAGTGACGTGAGTAAACAAACTGAAATCATTCCAATTCCAAGTACTAGTAAGAAAAACGAATCCTTAAAAGATCTCATGATTGTTAATACCTTTGCTGACTCTGTCGAAAGTCAACCTACATGATCAGATAATACTTCAAATAATTTAACTGAAGGGCTAGTTTTAGATGTTTATGATCCTGGCCTATGGCCACGTACTATTCCAACCTATCAGTTTGACGAAATTATACAAAAGGGCCCTTTGCAAGTTTCAAATTTTCGTTTTCCATTAAATGCAGATAAAAGGCATTTTTCTGCCGAGTTGTACAAACGTACCTTGGCCAACGGAGAACAGGTGCCCAGACAATGGCTAGTGTACAGCAAAAGCAGAGACAAGGCGTACTGTTTTTGCTGTAAATTATTCCGAAATGAGTCAGGAACAAAATTAGCTAGTGAAGGGTACAGTGATTGGAGACATATTAACAGCAGGCTTAACAATCACGAGACCTCACCAGGGCATGCTGCGAATGTTAAAAAGTGGATAGAATGCGAGGACGCGTTTAGGTAAAGCGTCAGCTATTGATGAAAAACATAGGAGTATGATAAGTAAAGAAAAAGAACACTGGCGTGAAGTTCTCAAACGAATTATTAATGGCATTAAATATTTAGCAGAACACAATATTGCTTTTAGGGGATCAAACTCCAAACTGTACGAGCCAAACAATGGCAACTTTTTGGGCCTTATTGAAATGATGGCTAGGTTTGATCCAGTTATGCAAGAACATGTGAGGCGAATTAGATCGTCTGAGATTCACGATCACTATTTGGGAGCCAATATCCAAAACGAGTTGATCAAACTGCTTTCTGAAAAGGTTAAAGAGAAGAATGTTATGGACATAAAGGCAGCTAAATATTTTTCTGTATTATTAGACTGCACTCCGACCTCAGCCACCAAGAGCAGCTGTCTTTGGTGATACGGTTTGTAAAGTTTGAAAACAATGGAACTGCAACTGAGAATGAGGGTGTGAGCATTGAAGAGCATTTTATTGAATTCCTAGACGTTAAGTCGACAACCGGCAAGAATTTAACAGATGTCTTGCTAGAAGAGTTAGATAAAATCGGCTTAGAGATTAAAGACTGTATGGGGCAAGGATATGACAATGGCTCGAACATGAAAGGGGTCCATTCTGGAGTTCAAGCACGAATTTTGGAAATAAACCCAATGACATTTTACATGCCCTGTGCAAGCCATAGCCTGAATCTCTTGACTTGTGATGCTGCAAAGTGTTCACCTAAAGCCATGACATTTTTTGGAGTTGTCCAAAGAGTTTATGAAGTTTTTTCAGCGTCAACAAAGCGGTGGAATGTTTTGAAAAAACATGTACCAGACCTAACTGTTAAAAAATCCTGTGATACAAGATGAGAAAGCAAACTTGAAAGTGTAAAAGCACTTCGTTACTAGATTAAGGAAGTACATGATGCTTTAGTCGAAGTGGTAGAGACGACTGATGACCCCAAAGCAAAAAGTGAAGCTAGATCGCTTGTTAATGAAATAAGTAGCTACGAGTTTTTAGTAGCTTTGGCTATTTGGCATGATGTGCTTTTTGCTGTAAACAGTGCAAGCAAAAACCTCCAGGCCGAAAAAATGCATCTCGGAGTACCTTCACAGGTACTTCATGGACTGGTAAAGTTTTTTGATCAGTTTAGAATTGAAGGTTTTGCTGCAGCAACAATGGTTGCAAGAGAAATGAGCGAAGCATTGGGTACAGAGCCAAAGTTCTAAGAAGTTAGACAAAGAAAGAGAAGAATACTGTTTGAGTACGAGGGGGATGATGAGCCTGTTTCAGAATCTGCTGAACAAACCTTTAGAGTGGAGTACTTTTACCGTATTGTAGATTGTACAGCACAGTCCCTTACAAAAAGGTTTGAACAAATGGCCCGTTATGACACGATGCTTGGATTCCTGCACAATGTAGAAGAACTAAAAACAATAGAAAAAGACAAACTGCAGAAAAAGTGCAAGGACTTAGAAGTCATTTTAAGTTTTGAAGAACAGAGAGATATTAGTGGTGATGAACTGTTCACAGAACTAAAAGTTCTCCGTGAACTACTTCCTGTCGAAGTTGAAACAGCTGCTGGAGTTTTGAGATTTATGAATAGAATAAAAAATCCATTTCCTAACGCATTTATTGCGTACAGGATTCTGCTTACTATCCCTGTAACAGTTGCAAGCGCAGAAAGGAGTTTTCCCGCTTAAAGTTGATTAAGACCTATTTAAGATCAAACATGAGCCAAGAAAGGTTGACATCTTTGGCAACATTATCAATAGAAGCAGACACCACATCCAAAGTTAATTTTGATGATTTGATTCATGACTTCGCTGGATTGAAAGCATGTAGTGTGAACTACCATTTTCAAAATATTTTCTTCTGTTTACTTTTTGGCTGGAATTTTTACCGTCAGCTCTTGCTCTAAAACAACGACGACGACGCTGCGTAGATGCACTCATCACTGTACAAGTTCACTACCCACAATGTCTCTAGCAGCGAACATTGATTTGTTTGTCCGCGAGCTATTGAAAAAGTTCTACGAACATGTTTGGTGAACTAAATGTTGAATTATCTTCTTGTTGCATCCTCTTCGTTCACTTTATTAATTTAATAATATATATAAAACTTTCACTAATGAACTTACTGCTGTCACTTCCCAAACGTTTCGAGATGTTGTTTCTCTCTTCAGTGGGTGTAATACTGACTGTCGATTACCCCCACCACACACACCATTTTTCCGTAACGGTTATTCTGTAATCGACAGTCAGTATTACACCCACTGAAGAAGAGAAACAACATCTCGAAACGTTTGGGAAGTGACAACAGTAAGTTCATTAGTGAAAGTTTTATAACTTATATATTATTAAATGTTGAATGTTTGTCCGATTTTTGTGTTCTCCAACAACGTTCGGCGAACATATCGGTTGGTGGAGACGCGGCTATACGCTTGCTGCGCTGCATTTATTTGAATAACACTCAGATATTGCGTGGACACATTTTACACTGTTTTGATAAGTATACGACCGCATCCATCATATTTCGACACTGCGCGCGCGGAGCATCTTTACATTAAAACGCGTATTTTGTAACTCGCTAACTACGGTATGCGTGGACTTGGAAAATTAAATGACACATACATTTCGATAGATTTTTTCCTGCTCTTTCTAATGGTGTCATTAGTTTTTCACGAAAAAAATTTTTTCTTGGAGAAAAACGAGTTCAAAGTTAAGTGAAGTTTTTCGCAAAGTTTATTTCAAAATAAATTATATCAATCGAAAGTACAACTCTTTGACATCTGTGTGAAATTTCAATTTGGAGAAACCATTGGTTCGGATGTTGTTGTAAATTGAAACAGAAAAAACGTGCGTGCCGGCCAGAAAAGCGTAGCGTGCTTTTGTATATCTATATATATTCACGACTCGCGCGGAGATATACAAAAGCACGAGGCGCTACGCTTTTCTGGCCGGCGCGCGACGTTTTTTCTTGTTTAATTTACAATCGCATCCGAGCCAATGGTTTCTCTGATTTGAAATTTTGTCTGAAATATGATGGACGCGGTCATAAACTTCTTAATCGGTAAACTCAGCAAAAAAAACCCCTTGCGCGAGGCCTGGTTGGCCGCACCACCACTAAGGACGGCTCTGGGTTTAAGTTTAAGGTGTTGAGCGGAACAGAATGATTCTGGTCTCCGTGCGGCCAATATATTTGTGGGTCACGTGATACTCCTTCCACGTTGGCGGCGTCATATCGTATGCCTCTGGACGTTTTAGCACTGTGTTTTCTTATGTTCCAGAGGTATAAAATGTTGATTTGACGTCATTATGGTTGTGGCGTCAGTCGATAATTGCGATGTTGAGGCCCCTTTATTGGGTTATATCGGCGCCACTCTGGCTAGACACAGCTAAAAATAACTTTTGATTCACTTGTTTACAAGTCACACCCAAATTCCTTAAAGCTTCTTCTGCCAATGTTTCACATGGATTATAAAGTAAAATGATTTTATTCCTAATTTTGATCTGATTAATACTCTGAACCCCGTTTATACCTGTGACCCGATATGTACCGTCACATCTGTTGGATAGCTTCTCTTTTAGGCTCTTGTATGATTTATGTGCTTTTAAAGATATTATATTGTGAACTATTCAGATGCTGCTTTTTGTATTTTTGTTGTATGTAAATGTAGTGTAAATACAAACTTGCCACTTGTAGTAGTATACTCGTATATGGTAGACAGTATAGTAAAAGCATGTTTATTGTAGAGGACATTTGAGGACTGTTGAAAGTTGTACAAGGGAACACTAAAAATGAACATATATGTGTACAAATTGTAATATCTTATGAATTATTTGTAAATAGACGTGTATTCATTATAGTTATACTAACAAAAGTATACATAGACTGATTTATTTGATTCTTGGCATTTGGCCACAGCATATGTTGGAAACGTATCATGTTTTATTTTTCATAAACGTGGTATGCAATGAACTTCCAACTATTCATTGAAAACATAGATAGTGCTGACTTAATTGTGTGAGTATGACCAATAGTTACTGTAATAGGTTTTGAGTAAATCCCAAGTATTGCTGCTGATTTGTTTGTGATCTTATTTTGCACCATGAACAATGTTAATTCTGTGTGCTGTCCTTGTCATCACCTATTAATTTTAACATATCAGTATTTGTATAAAGTCTGTATTCTTCTTCATGTAAAATCTTTTTTAATGTAACATGCTATGATTTAATCAATTTCATAATAAATCATTATAAATCTATCAGAAGTCAGGTAAGTACTAACTTGGAGAAAGTTCATATTTTGAAATGACTTCTGTTAACTAAAAAATCTATAGAGCCAAACTTTTTTTTCCTGCTTGTTTATAATACAACTACTTGTTAGTCATGTATTTTGTGATTATCCATTTATTATATTAGTGCTACCTTATTGCAGAAAATACAGTTAAATTTTAATATATAATGGTTGAAAGCTTTATCAGTTGTATGTATAAAAATATAAAATAATAACATGGGGTTTAAGAATGTCAAAGTATAACTTTAAAACCAAACATGTATTTTTACTATTCATAATTCCAATATCCAAGCCACATTGATTTGTTACCTTAGTTCAGTTCCATTTTGTGATTTATAGTAGCTAAGTGACGTGTTTTGGAATGATCAGACACATATATCCTTCATAAGAGGTCATCGAACATTAAAACTTATTAATCAAAGTTAAACACGTATCAATAAAACAGATTCACATACACACTACTTGAACGGTGCAAGCTGTGCTGTTTGTGGACAAACACTGACTTACAACAGCTCACTCAGTAAGCCTAGCCCAGTTTATGTAGGCTTATTGTGATATACTGGAGATTGAATGCTGATTAAAAGTATATGGTTAATAACAGATTTATCCTTCAATACACAGGTAAAGATAATGCTTCTAATAAAGGTTTCAAGGTCTGTACTGAAATCAGATCTTTAAATTTATAAAATTAATAAAGAAAAGCTAATTAAACTGCTAAAAAATAAATTGCCATTTAAATTTCAATTTAAATGTAATTTAAAAATAAATTGCAAGGCAGATTTTTGGATTCCATTTCATTATAATAAAAAATAATATTAACATGTAAAAAATTAATAATATAATGAAATGTACCACCCTCAGTCATTAAACTTCAAGGAAAGATTTAAGGTATCACTGGATAATAATGTTTGATTGTTTAGTTACCATACTAGACGAAATCTATTAAATTATAAATGAAAGAAAATCTTAGCTTAAAAACTGAGTACAAGATTTTTATAATTACAGTATGGTATTGTTATTACAAAAATTAATATTATAAGAACAAACAAATGAATGAGTGAGTACCAATTAATAATGAATAATTTTGTGATGTATATCAATCATTTTATTCTTCGTATTGTTTAAATTAGCAGCCATCCTTACTATTTCTTTTATGAATTTGCTAACTGCTATAATTTTTTATTGTTCGACTAAGCTTTTCGTCATTGCTGACATCTTCAGGTCTTAAACAACCTGAAACAGGTTGTTTAAGACCTGAAGATGTCAGCAATGACGAAAAGCTTAGTCAATCATTTTAGTTCTGAATGTCACTTTTAATTTTTATTTATTATGAACTATTATATTATTTTTATGTGCACAGTTAATTTTCTTTCTTGCATGTAGACTTATTATTTGGTAGTTTTTTTTACACAACACAATTCCAATAAGAAACATTAGTAGTGTGTAGAACCTATGGTATATGGATTATGTTAGACGATTATTAAAAGATAAGTTTTATTAGAAAATAAGATCAATTTAAAAACCATATTGTTAGATTTAATTCAAGGAATTCTTTTGTTCAATTAAGAAATAATGTTAAATGTTCACACAAATTGTAGACAACAAAGCTAGTATGTCAACCAATTTTATTGTGTTAATAACTAAGAAACAAATTACTTACAATTTAAATAATAGTAAAACATCCTATGTTACAAAATAGTAACAAGGATGGTGATCACAATATTGTAAATGGTGTCAAGACACCATGCACCAAGGTTGTTGTTAGTTTATCTAAAAAAAAGTTGTATTTTAAAAGAAGGAATGGGGCTGGATCATGAGAAGACCATACACCATTTTAATGTTATATGTTACCATAGAAAGATTAAGGGGTAAAAGGTTTGTGTAAGAAATATTAGAAAATACAGACAAGCAATTGTATAAGTTTAATAATCACAATAATACTCACCATTGTAATAAGATAGGGAAAAAGGATGTTAGACAAGGAATGATTTTTTAAAATTATAATAACATTTATTTTTGGTGGTGGTATTTTTTATGGCTTTATAAATTTGAAGTTCTTCCAGACTATCCATCAGTTTACCTTTTTTGCATATATGTAATGCTGTTAAATTGTTTTCAAAGCTAGTGTAATTGTGTCCGCTTGATATTAAGTGTTGCACAAAATTAGATTTATTATTATTCGGTTTGGGAATATGTTCAAAAAATCTCGTGTAAAAACATCTGCCCGATTGACCGATGTAGAAAGCCTCACAATCGTCACATTTTATTTTGTAAACACCGGATTTCTTTTTTAAAGGTAATTCGTTCTTGTTTTTGAAGTAATTTTCCAATTTATTAGTTGTTTTAAATGAAATGATATAATTTTTATCTTTGAGAATGGATTTTAAAATATTCGGCATAATACCTGTAAAATTGGCAGAAAGATATTTACGATTTTTATTGTTTACTTTTATAATGTTTGAATTTTTATTTTTTAAACGTTTTTTATGTTTATTTATTATTTTATCTACAATTGTAGGTTTATATCCGTTGTTTATGGTTATTTGTTTAATAGTGCTTACCTCATTTAAGTAGTCTTCTCTTTCAAGGGGAACATTTAGAAGTCTGTTTACAAGACTGTTAAATAAAGCCATTTTTTGTGTAACAGGATGATGTGATTCGTAATGTATTACTGTGTCGGTATAAGTGTGTTTTCTTAAATTTTTTGTATTTTAAATTATTTCCATAAAAAATACCGCCACCAAAAATAATATTTTGAACGATCAAGTAAATTTTGCATCGAACAACTTGTTCAACACTGCCATTAGATTAGATTATAATCTTTGACCAGTCATGTGACGATCGCGGTAGTGAGTGCACCCACGTGGGAGCTCTGGCCGTTCTTCGTTAAAAATTTTCACATGCGATTTAAAGTTTTATTTATAATGACATAACCAAAATCATGGTTTTCAATTTTATGTAGTAATTAGTTTTAAATTAATATCAGTGTTATCTGAAGATGGGACCTTGTGCCCGAAACGCGTCATAACTAGACGAAACTTAGTGTCACTCAAGTGGATCATATAAAGGTAATTATATAATTATTTAATAAGTGACACGGTACGCTAAAAAAGTATAATTATAAAATGGAGCCATACAAGGCAGATATCGCGTATAAATACCAAAATCTTAAACTTAAATTATTCAAGACTAATTTGCATATTAAATTTAATAAAATCTGCTTACGTCAAAATTTAATTCCAAATTATGCTAAAATTAAAATTAAAGATTCCTCCAGATTAGCCAGGAAAACCGAACAATATGCTAGTACATTTAGAATCAAAGGAGAAATTAAATTTCTATATAGCAAGAAAATATCATTGAATTCGGCTTTGTATAAGTCACAATTGGAACTATATAACAAGGTACATTCCGCATTGGTCGATAGTATCATAGAACAAATAAACAAATGCATTACAAATAAAATTAAACTTCACAAACATAAACAGGCAATTAAAATCAGCCATTTGATAAACAGTAAATGTAAAGATAACATCGAAAGCACATACAATTTCTACCCTAGAATAATAAATACAACAGACATCACTTTAACTGACGCAGAAACAAAACTTATCAGCAAAGGACTAAATTACAATTTTCCCCCCCAACCTCAAAAATAAACATAATTTAATTAAAGAAATAATAGAAGCTGAATCGGTGATAAAACACATTCCTGACCCAGATAAACAAAATGAAATAAGAATATTAATAAACAATAAGTTTAATAAAATAATTAAAAACAAAAATAATAATCATATACAAAATAAATTTAATTACACTAAAGCACAACACGAACAACGGATAGCCATACAACTAAACAAAAAACTTTCTAATAATAGTATTTACTTAATTAACGTAGATAAGGGAAATTCTATAGCCATGCTAAAGTTTGAGGAATACACACAAAAAGTATACAACTTTATAAATAACAACAATATTACAAAACTGATGTCCGACCCTACTAAAAAATACACTTTAGAATTGAACAGAACAATAAATAAATGCACGCAATTATTTGATAAACGCACACAATATTCACTAAAACCAATAAATGCTAGTGCGCCTTGTTTAAGAGGTCTCCCGAAAGTACATAAACAGAATACTCCTATTAGACCTTTGGTTAATTTTACAACTGCCCTCGGTTATAAAATAGCAAAAACTTTAGTAAAAATCATCAAAGGCATACCAACCTAGAAAATAATCGGAGTGTTTAAAGCTGTAAAGATTTTATCAAAAAAGTAAATCATATTACAATTCAACCAAATTACAAGCTAGTATCCTTCGACATAGTAGATTTATATACTAATGTGCCTATCGAAGAAACATTAAAATTACTCAGACGTAATTTAATAAATAGTGATTCATTGGAAATACAGAAAGTTGACCAGCTGTTGATGATATTAAAAATTATTCTCAATCAAAACTATTTTTCATTTGAAGGTTCATATTATAAACAGAATGAAGGCCTTGCTATGGGATCTCCACTTTCTGGCATCCTGGAAGACCTATACTTAAATCATTTAGAAAACACAAAAATTTTAAAAGATAATTATTTTGCCAATAAAATCATCCATTATTCTAGATATGTAGATGACACCTTTATTATATTCAATGGGAATACCAGACAAATAGAATTATTTAAGAATTACTTAAACAAAATTCATAATAAATTAAAATTTACTATGGAGATTGAAAACAACAGAAATATTAATTTTCTAGACTTAACAGTATCACATAATGGAAATAATTTAAAATACAAAATTTACAGGAAACACACTTATACCGAAACACAGTAATACATTACGAATCACATCATCCTGTTACACAAAAAATGGCTATATTTAACAGTCTTGTAAACAGACTTCTAAATGTTCCCCTTGAAAGAGAAGACTACTTAAATGAGGTAAGCACTATTAAACAAATAGCCATAAACAACGGATATAAACCTACAATAGTGGATAAAATAATAAATAAACATAAAAAACGTTTAAAAAATAAAAATTCAAACATTATAAAAGTAAACAATAAAAATCGTAAATATCTTTCTGCCAATTTTACAGGTATTATGCCGAATATTTTAAAATCCATTCTCAAAGATAAAAATTATATCATTTCATTTAAAACAACTAATAAATTGGAAAATTACTTCAAAAACAAGAACGAATTACCTTTAAAAAAGAAATCCGGTGTTTACAAAATAAAATGTGATGATTGTGAGGCTTTATACATCGGTCAATCGGGTAGATGTTTTTACACGAGATTTTTGGAACATATTCCCAAACCGAATAATAATAAATCTAATTTTGCGCAACACTTAATATCAGGGGGTGAGCTGGTTCGTCCTCGTCGTGCCCCTGGATAGCATCTACTAGCTAGCTAGTGGATGTGAACTAAACGCCAGCGTCTTTTTCGGATCACACTTTGCTTCAACTTGTCTTGGGTGAGATCTTTCTGGTCTTTAATCTTTCCTATCAGCCTCCCTTGGCTAACTCTTGTTCTTTTCGACCCCGACGCTATTAGAGTATTCGAGGGCTACGGTGTCTTCCATGTTTTTCATTCTATTTCTTGACACCTTACCTGGCGCGGACCAAAATTGGCAAATGGCAGCGTCTGACCTGTAGCAGGTGGCTGTCAATGGGCAGACTGGGCTCACTAGCTGTAGAGAAAGCAACTGGTCTAAGGAAGGAAACCTGAGTAAACTACAATCTGTTAATAAAGATGAACAGTACAAATAATAAATTTAATATTACGGGACAGGGGCTTGGAACCCCAGACCGGTCAGAGTAGGGAGTGAGTGAGCGAGCGGGCTCCCGCCGACCGTCAGCCAGCGACTGCTCAGAACTCACGGTGGATCACCAGGCCATGAAGTTCAGGTTAGCTACTGGAGAACTTAATCCATTTCAGAGAAGAGATACCATTTGCAGGTCACCACCAAGGCCTAGGTCTGCATCGATCTCATCATCAAAAGAAACTGAAATAAATCAGAAACTACAGATCCTAAGGGCAGAACCATCAAAGCAGCTGAACTTAGATGAGAATGATCTGCAAACGGAGATGGAGTTTGCATTGTATGAGGAAATTAAAAAACAACTTGTTCAGAGTGACAAAATGTATGCTATTATTACTTCTTTACAAAAAGAGCTATCAGAAGTTAAGGAAGAACTGGTAGCCCTAAAAGAAGAAAAAGGTTCTCATGCTGTGAACCTGAGAGGAACAAATACTATTTCTGGCCAAATAGATTATTATACAGATGAAGAAGAACTGAGCCGAGAAACAGATTGGATACTAAAAAAAGGTAAAAAGGAAAGAGTTGTGAACAGTTCGAAAAAAAAAAGAAAAGCTGAATTCTCTCCAGAAGTAGAACAACCAAGTCTGAGTGAATCGAAAATACACGTCAGAAAAAGAGCACAAATAAAGGAGCAACTGCCTCCACCAATAAATAATGGGCTAACGGATTATAACAGGTTGCACTCTCTCCTCAAATCAATCGCAGGAAAAGATCACAAGGTCACAACATTAAATAATAATGTTTGGAAAATCAACGTCTCAGACTCTGACACATACAGATCATTGGCACAGAAACTAAATACTGAAAAAATTCAGCAGTATTCATATGAAAATAAAAATGAAAGGCCAATACGAGTAATGACGCGAGGACTCCACGCATCATACACAATAGAAGATGTACAAGAAGATCTACGTAATAGAGGTTATCAAATACTGGACGCTGTTAATATCGTCAAGGAACAAAAACATGAAGATGAACGAGGGGAACAAGTCATTACCAAGCATGGACTCCCACTCTTCATGCTAACCTTTGATAACAAAGAGAATGTCGAGGAAACTTATAAGATTAAAACCATACTAAATATGGTAGTTAAATTGAACCTGTGAGGAAAAACACAAAAATGATACATCAATGCAAAAAGTGTCAAGGGTTCAATCATACACAGGCATACTGTCAGAAGGAGCCACGTTGTGTAAAATGTGCAGGCAAACATTTAACTAAAAATTGCAACATTAATAGGAAATCTGTTCCAAAATGTGTAAACTGTCAAGGAGCACATCCGGCTAATTACAGGGGTTGTGAAGTAGCCAAGGAACTACAAAAAAGGCGCAATATGCTTATGAAGCCACTCAAAGAAAAGCAGCAATTGGCAACAAAGACTAGATCAGTTAATGAAAAGGAACCAGGTTTCAATAAGGAGAGTAAACTAAGTACCTCCGAACAAAAAACTTATGCACAAATAACAAGTAATGGAAATGAAGGAAATGATAACTCCTTTAATGCTAAATCTCATACTTGGCAGGTTGGATGAGCAAAGTACTATGAATAAAATGATATTTGACAGGCTGAATAAGCTGGAGAAGAATATGGGAAAGAAAAGTGTAAGCAGGAGTAAATGAGTCACTACCTCAGAATTGCAATATGGAATGCCAATGGGCTCGTTAATAAAATCAACGAATTGGAACTCTTTCTAAGGGAAGAAAAAATTGGTATATGTTTAATATCTGAAACCCATTTTACAAAACAGACGTATGTTAAAGTAAGAGGATACACAATATATCATAGCACTCACCCCTCTAATAAAGCTAGGGATGGATCAGCTGTGATTATTAAGGATTCAGTTAAGCACACTGAAGATGCAAAAATTGATACTGAAACAATGCAAGTGACTACAGTATGTGTGCAAACAAAATATAAAAAGATCAATAATTCAGCTATATATTGTCCTCCATGCTATAATTTGTTGAAGAGTGATTATCTGAATTTGTTACAATCGCTTGGCAGCCATTTTGTTGTTGGTGGTGACTTTAACGCGAAACATACCTACTGGGGATCAAGACTTAGTACCTCAAAAGCCAAAATGCTGTATGCTGCAGGTAAGGAGGCGAATTGTGATTTTTACTCGTCAGGCAAACCAACATTCTGGCCAACTGACCTGAAGAAAGTGCCTGATCTCATCGACTTTTTTGTCGTTAAAGGGCTTTCTAACAATTATATTGAGGTTACTGATTGCAGTGATCTTACTTCAGACCATACACCTGTCATCCTGACAATAAGCGAAACACGTGTACAGAAGGAAACACAACCCAGACTGACCACTTGTAAAACTGACTGGGATGGATTTAGAATTGAGCTTGAAAGCCTTATTGAACTCCAGGTGCCTCTTCGGTCACCAGAACAGCTAGAAAAGGAAGTAAATCTGTTTGTAGATAATATACAGCAAGTAGCATGGCACAATACACCTGATAAAGTAAGGAAGTTTAATAATGTTAATTTTAATTATCCTCTGGAAGTACATCAGCTGGTTAAAGAAAAGAGAAAAGCACGTAAAAAATGGCACAAAAGTCGTGCACCACAAGATAAGACAATACTGAATCGCTTGAGTAATAAACTCAAAGATCTTCTTAAAAATATTAAAAATCAAAATATTAGCATGTATCTCCAGGGATTGACAGCAGAAAAAGATACAAGAGTATTCACTCTGGAAGGTTACAAAGGGGATTAAAAGACCTAAAGTGCATTCACCACCCATTAGAAAAGATAATAATGAATGGGCAAGGAGCGATAAAGAAAAAGCAGAGATATTCGCAGAATATTTAGAAAATACATTCCAACCACTCCCTAAGCAAACGGCTGATGAAAGAATTGTACCAAGTTCAAGAAACGACAGTCTAGAAATCAGTCAGGTATCACTTACAGAACTCAAACAAGTAATCAAAAGCAATTTGAGTGCTAAGAAAGCTCCCGGATATGACTTGATTACAGGACAGATACTGAAAGAATTGCCTAACAAAGGCTTTATTAAATTGTTGCACCTTATTAATGCAGCTATTAGATTAAAATATGTTCCAAGACAGTGGAAAGTGGCAGAAGTCATAATGATTGTCAAGCCTGGGAAAGATCCAAACGATAAGAAATCTTTCCGACCCATCACTTTGCTGCCGATAATATCCAAGGTGTTTGAAAAATTACTGATTAAGCATTTGAAACCTATCTTAGAGGAGAGAGAGCTGATTCCCACCCATCTGTTTGGATTTAGAACCAAACATTCAACAATAGACCAGGTCCACAGGATAACTGGAATAACTGAGGATGCACTAGAAGAAAAGAAAGTATGTTCTACCATTTTCCTAGATGTCTCCCAAGCGTTCGATAAAGTGTGGCATAAAGGTCTCAACTACAAGCTACAGCAATATCTTCCAAGACAGTATTGTGAGATTTTGAAGTCGTACCTGAACGAGAGACTCTTCCGTGTCAAATGTGGTAGCGACTATTCTAAATTTAAGGAAATATCTGCTGGTGTGCCACAGGGAAGTGTTCTTGGACCAATGTTATACTTGCTATACACCAGAGACATACCACAAGATGAAGATACAACCATGGCCACCTTTGCAGATGATACTGCTATTATGGCCGTTGCACAAACTGTTGAAGTAGCAACAGTAAATCTGCAAAAATCTGTGGATAAAGTCAGCGCTTGGACCAAAAAGTGGCGCATGAAGCTCAATGAATGTAAATCTACCTATGTAATTTTCACAAATAAAAAAGTGACGAAAGTACCTATAACAATCAATTCACAAGTGATCCCATGTGAAAATGAAGCTAAGTATCTAGGAATGTGGCTTGATACTAAACTAAACTGAAGGTTGTAGCATAACAGACTTATCACCTAAAAATTTAACTTAATACAACATGAATAAAGAAGAAAATGTCAATAGTGAGTGAGAATAATAAATGGTTAAAGAATAAACTAAAGAAACTGTTCATTAAGTCGATAAAATGTTAATAAAATCAAACTAAATAACAAAGAAAACTCTTGGTCCATATATAAATAACCAACTATATAAAACCCCAATAAAACAGCAGTATACCCAGTAGTTTGGGGAGCAGTAAAAAGAAAAGACAAAAGGTATAAAAGGTAAACAAAATATTGAGAAGAGGAAATTCATTAAATAAAGAAGCAGAGAAACCCCAAGACACAAAACCAATAACAAATGAATAAGGAGCTGTAAACGAGAAAAGGACATGAAACCACAAGATAAGAAAATGCTAGTATAATGAGAAGGAAGAGACAAATATATCAAGGTCCATAAAAAGAATATAGCAACAAGAAGGGATATCCACTAAAACCTTATGAGGAATGAATATACCCAATTCTTATACATTTAAACCCAATGATAATTGTCTGACCAAATAACAAGTTACAGGATACAATACAGTGAAAAAATAAAACTGTAAACTAGTTGGTAAGCCTAGCAAGTGACATACAATAAGAAATAAACAATGAAAGACAATAAAATTATTTAAAAGAGACTACCATTAGTGTAGAGAGATACCAGGCAAAATTAGCATAAGAACAAAAGACAATAACTGAGAATATTATTAGTATTAGTGATAAGAATTTAATAGGTATAAAATGTTTTTTATGTTAGTGTTTTATCAAATTAAGTATAGTCAATACTAGAGACAGTGTAATAACTAAAGGTATTATTAATGATAAGATGTTTATAGTGTAATCGAATTAGAAATAGTGAACACCAAAGACAGTGTAATAACTGAAAAGTGTTATTAGAAATAAGATGTTTTTTTTAGTTCAACCAATTTATATTTAATAAATGCAAAAAAGACAGTTAAATAACTGACAGCATTATTAGTAATAGGATGTTTTAGAATAATTAGTTAAATGATATCAATGAAAAATAATAAGTTTAAGGTATTTTTGTTATGTTTAGATAATATAAAAACTAGCAGATATAAGATGTTCTATTTTATTTAAAATAATGTTCAGTAATTTTCAAGTTTGTTAAGGCAGAGAAGGCACATAGGTAATAGGAATACTGTATTTTTTATTTTAACTGTAAACCATATAAAAAGTATAAGGCAAATTAACAAACACACCACAATAGAAAAACAAACCAGTATTGTAAACCAAAATCACCTATCATAGAATCAAACTCAAATAAATAAATTCAATCAAACTATATATAACGAATAGAAACTAGTCCATACAACACAAAGATATGAAAATGTAATCAGTACAGAAACAAATAATAACAAATGTAATGACAAAAGAAGAAAAACAACAAGAACTGTTGCACACCACTATATAAAAATTACCCCAATTAGCGCTTTCAAGCTTCACAGCTCATCGTCAGATCGGAATAGACAGAAATTATGTGAAAACAAACCCTTCACCCCACCCTGCTCACACACAACAAGCTATAATATAAATGTCCCTTCTCCACCCCCTAAACCCTGTCCCACCATCTGTACAGTTACATATTTTTCTAGCAAATTCCTTGTGTTTCAGTGTTGTGTGTGTGTGTGCTTCCTTTTAAACACCCTCTTCCTCTCCACACACGTGGGTCAGTCACACACCCTTATTTTAATACATCCAATTAGTACTATGCAATATAATTCTTAATCTTATCTATCTGTCCTCTATCATTTACTTCTTAATTATGTTATAAAATATTTCTTCATTATCAAATTTAATTTTAATATTAATTAAATTGTCTAACCCATTTCTCTTTCTTTCAATATTTCTAACTCCTCTCTAAGCTTCCTTTCAACTGTGTTATTTATTACTTTTACAATTTTGTAATCTTCCAAAGGATTAACAAACTTATGGTTGTCTTCTATGAAATGTCTTGCATATAATGAATTGGTTGTTCTATTACCTTCTCCACGTTTGTGGTCAGACAACCTGCATACGAATTTTCGTCCTGTCTCACCTAGGTACACTTTGTTGCAGTCTTTACATTTTAATTTATAAATTCCGCTTTTCTGTAATACTGGAATTTTTTCTATATTCTTATTCCTTATCTTATCAAATACTGTTTCACATTTTTTAATAGCTATATCTACTCTGTATTTATTAAAACATTTTATAATTTTTCTAGTATGTGAACCTATGTATGTCAATGATCCTGCATAATTCTTTTGTTCTGGTTCTATTTTAGCTTTTTGTATGTTAACCCTTTTCATAACTTTATCCACTATGTTGGTGTTATAATTATTATTCCTTACAATTCCCTTTATCGTTTTTAACTCCCTATCTTTTGATTCGGTCTCTTTTAAACACTTCTGAGCTCTGTAACAAAATGAATTGATTGCCGCCATTTTATATCTATAAGGGTGGTAGAAGAAAATTAACTTTATTTGGAAATAAGTAATACTAGGCCTAAAGGGTACTCAACCCAGATAAAAAGTAAATTAATCAATATTGGAGTATTATAACAACAAATTATTAACAACAAACAATAATCATGGAGTGAGTAATATTATTTAATGGAAATAGTAACATAAAAACACTTGTAAACCATTTAAATACTAAATTTGTAAAAAATACAAGGCCTACAATAAATAGCTAAAATTGTAAATTTTAGGCTTATCTGAACTTAAAACAGACCCAGTTATATATCAAATTATGTAAAATGAGCTTAAAAATATTGCTGAATAGTTAGATTTTTGTAAAATTAATAAATAATTATGTTCAGCAATAAATAGGAAAACTTGTTATGTATGTTTATGAGTTGAAATCAAATCCAAGACATGTAAATTTGTAAAAAACAATAGGAAGAGGAAAAAGACATTTTATAAATTACCACAAAACGACGACTTTCAGTCATCAGTCTATTGTTAATCGTGAATGTGAACAGATCAGAAATTAATGACGGAAGATTTAAAAACAGAAATAGTGTAAAAGCAATGACGAACAACCTCCAAAAGTGTTACTGAGGTTAACAAATGGAAAACAACACATCTACTTTATAAATAACACCAATAACTACCAGAACAACTACAATAGTAATATCCAGTTACTAGAATGAGAAATCAACCACCATTTTGAGCAAAATTCAAACCATACTATCTGGACACGAACTTAACAGATTTGAACACAGAACACTGCACCAATAAACTACCACAGAACAACATCGCCGAAGAGGGAAGAACACTTCACACAATTTTCCAGGGATTCTACAACCTCGCCGAGAAAGGAATTCTCATTTTATTTCTGAGGGAGAAGAATAGCGTCAGTGTTGTATAGCAGAAAGTCAACGAAGTGAGCGGCAGCCATACTGGATTTACTGCACAGCGAACGGGACACAGCCTTCACGAGCCAGTGACGTCATTCTACGGATGGTTCGATCTTTATTTAAATAATTGACAATTTTCATAATCCTGTTATTTTTCAGCAAATCATAATTTATTCTAAGATACTTGTAAGTATTGTATCTTGTTCCTTGCCGTCTCTGACCATTTCGACAGTTAAAAGAATCCGAATTAATTAATTTTGTAAACATATATTTTGTCATTTTGTTCACTATCGACCTGAGCGAATCTCAATCCATGCCTGGTCCACGCGCATAAGTGTGGCGCATAATTTCAAATGTTAAGAAATAAACATCATAATTACTCAGTTACATGCATTTATAATTATTTGTATAGTAAATACTAGTTTATTATTTCTTCTAAAAATAATTTAGAGTCATTAAAGAAATATATCAGAAGGAAGAAGAAGAAGAGCAAAGTTAGAAGAGAGAATAACAGATCCAACTACATAAATAGATTATCAATAGAACCAAATATTTTCAAAAACACAAAATCTCATTTATTTAATCGAAAGTAATTAAAAAATATACAATTAATTAATTAAACCAAAAAAAAATTTTTTTCTATTATAACAACAAAATTTTTTCTTGTCAACACAAGAAATACATTATTATTTATTATCCATCTTTTATTTGTAATAGGTGTAATTACAAATTGGCGCATACCAACGTGGAGCTTATTTAAACCCCATATAAATTTATGTGTAATATAACAAATTGGCGAGCTCAACAGCGGGACTTCGTCATCATTCATTAGTAGTAAATCATCAACAATAATATATTATTTATCTTTATTTGTAATTTGTTTTAATTACAAGGTGCATGTTAAAAAGAAAAAAACAAGAACTTGATATTAAGTACAGGAAAATGTATTGGCTGCTAGGATGACATTCTGAGCTAAGTATATATAACAAGCTACTCTTATACAAACAAGTGCTGAAACCAATGTGGACGTATGGATCGCAGATCTGGGGTTGCACCAAGAAAACTAATACTAAAATTATACAAACTTTTCAGAACAATGTACTACACAAAATAATAAATGCACTGTGGTATGTTCGTAATGACAATATTCATAAAGACCTTAACATGAATACTGTCCTTGAAGAAATAAGAATTACAACAGTGAAGCATGAACACAGACTTCACAATCATGACAACATTGCTGTGCTGCAAATGCTGGATAACAGTAGCGTAATGTGGAGACTTAAAAGGACAAAACCTTGGGACCTGGTGCAGTAAGCATTGATGCCGCGTGAAAAGTGCGTGTAGACACTAGGGTTATTCAGTGGAATAATTCCTAACAATAAGTGACAGTTTTATGAAATGAAAACTACTAGATAAGTGCAAACTTAGTTGTAGTAATAAATAAATGAAAAAAAAAATGAAAAAAAATTTAATATCAAGCGGACACAATTACACTAGCTTTGAAAACAATTTAACAGCATTACATATATGCAAAAAAGGTAAACTGATGGATAGTCTGGAAGAACTTGAAATTTACAAAGCCATAAAAAATACCACCACCAAAAATAATATTTTGAATGATCAAGTAAATTTTGCATCGAACAACTTGTTTGACACTGCCATTAGATTAGATTATAATCTTTGACCAGTCGTGTGACGATTGCGGTAGTGAGTGCACGCATGCGGGAGCTCCGGCCGTTCTTCGTTAAAAATTTTCACATGCGATTTAAAGTTTTATTTATAATGACATAACCACAATCATGGTTTTCAATTTTATGTAGTAATTAGTTTTAAATTAATATCAGTGTCATCTGAAGATGGGACCTTGTGCCCGAAACGCGTCATAACTGGACGAAACTTAGTGTCACTCAAGTGGATCATATAAAGGTAATTATATAATTATTTAATAAGTGACACGGTACGCTAAAAAAGTATAATTATAAAATGGAGCCATACAAGGCAGATATTGCGTATAAATACCAAAATCTTAAACTTAAATTATTCAAGACTAATTTGCATATTAAATTTAATAAAATCTGCTTACGTCAAAATTTAATTCCAAATTATGCTAAAATTAAAATTAAAGATTCCTCCAGATTAGCCAGGAAAACCGAACAATATGCTAGTACATTTAGAATCAAAGAAGAAATTAAATTTCTATACAGCAAGAAAATATCATTGAATTCGGCTTTGTATAAGTCACAATTGGAACTATATAACAAGGTACATCCTGCATTGATCGATAGTATCATAGAACAAATAAACAAATGCATTCAAATAAAATTAAACTTCACAAACATAAACAGGCAATTAAAATCAGTCATTTGATAAACAGTAAATGTAAAGATAACATCGAAAGCACATACAATTTCTACCCTAGAATAATAAATACAACAGACATCACTTTAACTGACGCAGAAACAAAACTTATCAGCAAAGGACTAAATTACAATTTTCTCCCCAACCTCAAAAATAAACGTAACTTAATTAAAGAAATAATAGAAGCCGAATCGGTGATAAAACACATTCCTGACCCAGATAAACAAAATGAAATAAGAATATTAATAAACAATAAGTTTAATAAAATAATTAAAAACAAAAACAATAATCATATACAAAATAAATTTAATTACACTAAAGCACAACATGAACAACGTATAGCCATACAACTAAACAAAAAACTTTCTAATAATAGTATTTACTTAACTAACGTAGATAAGGGAAATTCTATAGTCATGCTAAAGTTTGAGGAATACACACAAAAGGTATACAACTTTATAAATAACAACAATATTACAAAATTGACGTCCGACCCTACTAAAAAATACATATACCATAGAACAGGAACACATACTGAACAATAACAAATACACCGATAAAATAATATATTGGCACAGGTATGTTGATGACATTTTACTCCTCTACAACGGCAACAAAAGACAAATAGAAACTTTCCACAAATACATTAACACTATACACCATAAATTAAAATTCATGCTTGAAATAGAACTAAATAATAGCACAAACTTCTTAGACCTTACAATCACCAAAACAAACAACACACACACATACAAAATATACAGGAAACCCACCACATCAGACATGGTCATACATAACTCATCCAACCACCCAACTCAACACAAACATGCAGCTTTCAACTACATGCTACATAGGCTCACTTCAATACCCCTAAACACACATGACTACCAAGATGAATTAAACACAATCAAATATATAGCAGTCAAAAATGGATACAACCCCGAATTAATAAATAAACTACACAAACGCATCCTAAACACAAAAAGCAAAACACATCAGACCAACAGCACACAACCCAGTAAATACATAACACTTACATATTACAATTCCAATACGCACAAAATTGCAAACACATTTAGGAAACATAATTATAAAGTAGCCTACAGAACCAACAACACCATTAAGAAACACATAAACAATACTAACAAAGACATAGACACATACAGCAAAACAGGGGTATATAAATTAAATTGTAATGATTGTCACCAATTCTACATCGGCCAGACGGGAAGATCTTTTTCCTCCAGATTTTCAGAACATTTAAAAGCCCTCACCACAAACTACATACATTCCACATTTGCCACACATTTACAAAACGGAAACCACAGTTACACAAACATAGAACACAACATGGAAATAGTGTAATATACACTACTTACCTAAAAGTAGAAAACTAAACACAGCTGAACAATTTGAAATATACAGACATCACGCACTACAACCTAACAACATCTTAAACGAACAATTACATTATAGATCACATACACTATTCGATACACTGATCCAAACACACAATTTGAACCTCAGCGCCAATTCCCTCCCAACATCAACCCCCACCACACACACCTACAGTCCATAACCGTTATTCTGTAAAATGACATTCAGTATTTACTCCCACTGAGGAAGAGTAACATCACCTCGAAACGTTTGGGGAAGTGATAAAGAAAGTAAGTTCATATGTGAAAGTTATATATATAATAATATTTTATAAAGTGAACGAAGAGGATGAATCAACAAGATAACTATAAAAAATACACTTTAGAATTGAACAGAACAATAACTAAATGCACGCAATTATTTGATAAACACACACAATATTCACTAAAACCAATAAATGCTAGTGCGCCTTGTTTAAGAGGTCTCCCAAAAGTACATAAACAGAATACTCCTATTAGACCTTTGGTTAATTTTACAACTGCCCCCGGTTATAAAATAGCAAAAACTTTAGTAAAAATCATCAAAGAGCATACCAACCTAGAAAATAATCGGAGTGTTAAAAGCTGTAAAGATTTTATCAAAAAAGTAAATCATATTACAATTCAACCAAATTACAAGCTAGTATCCTTCGACATAGTAGATTTGTATACTAATGTGCCTATCGAAGAAACATTAAAATTACTCAGACGTAATTTAATAAATAGTGATTCATTGGAAATACAGAAAGTTGACCAGCTGTTGATGATACTAAAAATTATTCTTAATCAAAACTATTTTTCATTTGAAGGTTCATATTATAAACAGAATGAAGGCCTTGCTATGGGATCTCCACTTTCTGGCATCCTGGAAGACCTATACTTAAATCATTTAGAAAACACAAAAATTTTTAAAGATAATTATTTTGCCAATAAAATCATCCATTATTCTAGATATGTAGATGACACCTTTATTATATTCAATGGGAATGCCAGACAAATAGAATTGTTTAAGAATTACTTAAACAAAATTCATAATAAATTAAAATTTACTATGGAGATTGAAAACAACAGAAATATTAATTTTCTAGACTTAACAGTATCACATAACGGAAATAATTTAAAATACAAAATTTTCAGGAAACACACTTATACCGACACAGTAATACATTACGAATCACATCATCCTGTTACACAAAAAATGGCTGTATTTAACAGTCTTGTAAACAGACTTCTAAATGTTCCCCTTGAAAGAGAAGACTACTTAAATGAGGTAAGCACTATTAAACAAATAGCCATAAACAACGGATATAAACCTACAATAGTAGATAAAATAATAAATAAACATAAAAAACGTTTAAAAAATAAAAATTCAAACATTATAAAAGTAAACAATAAAAATCATAAATATCTTTCTGCCAATTTTACAGGTATTATGCCGAATATTTTAAAATCCATTCTCAAAGATAAAAATTATATCATTTCATTTAAAACAACTAATAAATTGGAAAATTACTTCAAAAACAAGAACGAATTATCTTTAAAAAAGAAATCCGGTGTTTACAAAATAAAATGTGACGATTATGAGGCTTTCTACATTGGTCAATCGGGCAGATGTTTTTACACAAGATTTTTGGAACATATTCCCAAACCGATTAATAATAAATCTAATTTTGCGCAACACTTAATATCAAGCGGACACAATTACACTAGCTTTGAAAACAATTTAACAGCATTACATACTGTATATGCAAAAAAGGTAAACTGATGGATAGTCTGGAAGAACTTGAAATTTATAAAGCCATAAAAAATACCACCACCAAAAATAATATTTTGAATGATCAAGTAAATTTTGCATCGAACAACTTGTTCGACACTGCCATTAGATTAGATTATAATCTTTGACCAGTTGTGTGACGATCACGGTAGTGAATGCACGCATGCGGGAGCTCCGGCCGTTCTTCGTTAAAAATTAATATCAGTGTTATCTGAAGATGGGACCTTGTGCCCGAAACGCGTCATAACTAGACGAAACTTAGTGTCACTCAAGTGGATCATGTAAAGGTAATTATATAATTATTTAATAAGTGACACGGTACGCTAAAAAAGTATAACCTTATCATTAGTCAGTCATTCCACTGGTTCATTTTAATAGACTCACATGCCTCTTGCATATTGTAAACATTTTTCAAAGCACTGAACTATCACCATTCTCAAAAACCTTCTATTTGTATTTACAAACGTTTGATCATTTTGTTTCAGACTTATAGAAGTAGTTGAAAAGAGAGATGAAATCGTTCAGTGCTTAGTATGGACAGGCTAAGAGAGGCTGAAGAAGATAGAAGCGTCAACACACAATTAGGAATATTCTCAGCAGGTAAGAGCCAGCTTATATAGTTTTTGTGATAAATCCAAACTTTTTAAAAATAAAAGGTTAAACGGTTAAACCATACAAAGAAATTTTTTTTAGTAAAACTTGTATAATTTCAGATTTTGTTTTAAGATATATTTCAAGACAGGAAGGAAAAGATTTGTGATTGTCCCTTTCCTACATTAGTTTTACAAAATGTTTTGAGATTAATACTACATTGAGAAAAGCTTAACAATTAATAACAGAGACCAAATAATGTAACAAATTGACTAATCTAAGCAAATAATGTTAAAATAACATTAAGCGAAAATGGCAAAAAAACATCTCAGGTAATTCTCATGTTTTAATAGAAACTCATTTTTATAAGACGGGAATAGAAATATTTTGAATCAATGTATTTTGATGGCACTCATTATTCGAAAGGAGAGTTCAGAATTATCCGTCTCCCTATATGTGTTCCTTCTTTGTCTTCCATTGAATTATTTCTCAGTAACAGTATAACCATAGAAAACAACAACTATATTTCTCTAAGAGGTAGAAATATTGTTATTTAATAGACCCACCTGGTATGTATAATGAGCAGCAATAATTAATTCAGTGTAACTACAGAAATGTTGTTAGGAGACGAGTGCCCTTGACATTAATGCTGTTCACATTTTTTTGCCCCCCCACCCTCCCGTCAAAATGAAATTCTGCATACGCTCAGCCATTTATTTAACATGTCTTGTTGGGAGACGAGTGACCTTGACATTAATGCTGTTCACATTTTGTTGCCCCCCACCCTCCAGTCAAAATGAAATTCTGCATACGCTCAGCCATTTATTTAACATGTCTAACACAATTTTGCTTTACTTATTACTAGATAAGTGTTCAAAAAGTCAGGATTTAAACCATGTGTTGTAGACAATTTAAAAGTTTCACTGCTCTCATTACCACATAAATTTACTAACATGGTAAATGTAAACAAAAAAGATAGCTGCATGAAAACAGCTAGTATTAATAATGTTATAATCACTAAAAACAAATTAAAGTACACATGTTCTGGCCTTTATTATTTTTTTTACATGTGACAGTTAAATTGTAGAATAAATAAATAATGCAATAAATATACAAAATATACTCACAAAATACGAAATTACCTTATTTTATTTCTAATTAATATTTTTTCCATAATATAGTGTAATTTATTATAGTTGTCACCGCACTGTAGATATTAATCTTTGTCGTCTGTTGTAGCAATGGGAAGTGAATTAGATTTGTCAGTGAAAACAGATAAAAAGGATAAAAAAATAAGAAAGAAAAATGCACAAAGAAAACTGGAATAGACATGGAAGAAAAAAAGAAATGGTTCACACTGCATTATTTGCAAAAGAAAATGTAAAATTATATTTACACGTACATTGATTGTTACCAGTAGTCTCATCTTAATAGATATTTTTTACTGATCTATAGTCTATAACTATTTAAAATTTTTACTATTAATGTATGTAAATACTGTGTAAATTATGTATTTAAATAATGACTTTGTGTTATAAAAATCTTTATTTTTAAATTGTAGTTTTTTTTAACCTTTTACGTACTCTGTATATATAAAAATATATTGATTCATTTATGTCCTTATGTTACTACTGTAAAAGTGGTTAATTTGAATAGGTTATGACTAAATTTCTCATTAATTTCTATAATACAGTGGAAATCGGTTAACACGAAATGACGGGGACCAGTTATTTTTTTCGTGTAAACCGAATTTCGCGTTAAGCGAACAAAAAGTGAAACAAAATGAGGAAGTGAACAAATAGTGTACTGTAGATTATTTATTGTACTGTCTAGTAAAATGCAACAAATACAACCTTTTATTTATCCTCATGGTTTATTATTGTTAATTTTTCTTAAAATTATTATTAGCTGTTCTAAATTTAGTCCTATGATTTAGGTTTTCTTATAGACTACTGTATGTCTTTCAACTTTACCGTAGTTTTCGTGTTTATCTTTATTTAAAATAATCCGTTAGTTTCTTTTGCACACAATTTTGCACTATTTTATTTTCAACAAATTGTTCTAATTTATCAACGTGTTCAAACATTTCACTTTCCGAGTTGGCTTCAAAATATCGACGAACACGGCTCAGCAACGAAAGCATATCGGTAGCGGTAGGAACATTTTCACTATCATTTTCCGTGTCAAGTTTGTCATCACTATCATCACCTTTACAGTTGTCAACTTGCACTGTTTCCACGATATCGGTATCTGTTAATACGGGAGCCGTAGTTACGTTCTCGTCGACAGTCACGTACTCATTTAGAGAAATTGAAACACTTAATACAGATGACACACGATTAAACATTTCAGATAGTGTAGGATCAATTTAATTTTCTTCGGGTTGTTCAGTTTCTGAATTCAAAATGAATCGAGCATGACCGAAACAATTTTGAATTGTTGTAGGCATCACGAGGTTCCACGCTGTTCTTAACAAGTTACAAGCATCCAGAACATTTACACAGAAATCTTTTTTCCCCTCAATAGTGGCCAAGTATTTCCGCAGAAGTAACTTTCTGTACTGAAATTTTAAATAATACCTTGATCACAAGGTTGTAAGACACTAGTCATGTTCGGTGGTAGAAAAACAAGTTTAATTGCCATCAATTTTAGGTCACATGGGTGGGCAGGACAGTTGTCAATAATTAACACAATTTTCCTCTTCTGAGAAGTGAAATGTTTTTCTAACGAAACCAGCCATTCGGTAAAAATTTTAGACGTCATCCACGCTCGTTTGTTAGCTCTATATTCTACTGGCAACTTTTTAACATTCTTAAAACAGCACGGCTTTAAACTTTTTCCTATAACAAGTAACGGAAGTTTTTCTGACCCATCAGCATTGCAACCTACCATCACTGTCACTCTCTCTTTGGACTTTTTACCACCAGAGCACTGCTCCCCTTTGAAAGAAAGTGTTTTATCTGGCATACAACGGAAAATAGTCCTGTTTCATCGGCGTTGAAAATATCCTTACGTGGATAGTCTTTTAAAATTGCAGGCAGCGTAGATTGCAACCACGATGATGTCATTTCTTGTGACACCTGTCTTGATTCGCCACAGATGTTTTTAAAGGTTATGCCATTTCGTTTTTTAAACCTTTCTAGCCAGCCAGGATTTGCAGTGAAATTTAAGTTCATCTGTTCAGCAAAAACGTTTGCTTTCTCCATCAGTAGTGGTCCAGAAATAGGAGCATCTTGTGATCTTGCTTGCTTAAACCACACAAGAAGAGCAGCCTCTAAGTTTTGCCTTAAGGAAACGTTTTCTGCCTGGTTCAAACTTGCCCGACTCATACAGTTCTAAAGTTTTATTCCTATTTTTTATAATCGTGGATAACGTCGAGTTTGGTATACCGAATGTTTTACAGATTTCTATTTTAGTTCGAATACCCTCATTAACAGCTTGGAGGAGTTCAACTTTTTTTTCTAAAGAGAGGGCACTTTGTTTACACACTTTCTTCTCCATTTTACTTCCGGACTGCAAAAACGAAATTTACGAAAGCGTAACTTCACTTAACACATACACGTCACACGCTTAACGTCACTTAACTGGCTGTAAAAGACTAAGAAGTTTGTACAGTAAAAAAGTAAACAGTTAATCCTCACAACTGAGTAAATTTTTACAATAAAATGTTATCGGTACCGTACCTCAAACTTTACCACCGCTGTACACGCACAGAATACAACTGAACTGAACTCACCACACCCTATAGAGTAGGTAGTTAATGTAAGCGATAACGGTTAATTTGCGGTCAATGAACAACACATTTGGTGCTGAAGGAGAGGCTATTGTTTCTCGTAAACAACGGTACACTGTATACAGTACGTACTGTAAATAGAACTTGGTACTGAAGACAAAACAAAACAGGTAGACAAAACAAACTATGGTCACTACCTGCTCTTTCTCTTTTAGAGATGAAGAATGGATTCCGTTACATCGAAAACAAGCTTTTGGGCGTACTTGTGTGGCTTTATTTTGTATGCAGTTACTTAAAAGCCAGCAAAAAAAAAATTATTTTTAACAAAAATTTTTCGTGTTAACCGATATTTTTCAGGTAAACCTTTCATGTTAACCGTACAAATAATACACTGTACATAACAAACGGCGATCGGTACCCGAGTGGTATTTCGTGTTAACCGATATTTTGTGGTAACCGTTTTCGCGTTAAACTATTTCCACTGTATTTAAAAAGTAGTGATTGATGTATACAATGTTAATTGACTCACGAAGAAGTAGTTGAATGCAGAATACGTCAGGTACTAAAAAGCATTATACATAAAGAAACATATATTCCTATGCTAATTGTACATTGTTATTGTGCAGCGTATACAACTTGTCAGCAGTTTTATTATATTCTCATGTAATTAGCATGCTTATTAACCTGTCGTCAACCTAAGTTAGTGTATCACATAGGAATCACAATTACTGTATTACTGCCTTAACTACACATTCTCTTTACACTCCTCTATAACAACAGAATTTATGATTGTGCATATGATAATTATACATATAGTATTAACACAACATTTATTGGTATTCTTTTTTTTTTCTTAAAAAAAAAGAATATTTTAATAGACATTAAGAACACCATTATACACAAACAGTTAGAAATTCAGTGAATCGTACTGTTCTTGAAACCATGAACCAACTTATGCAATAAATAAAACTAAAATTAGTTCTACGAAGTTACTACTTAATTATCAGTACGGAAATTTGGTTTAAATAATTCTAGATTTGTCTAAACCATTTGGATTTTTTTTTGTAGTTTTTTAACCCTCTACGTACTCTGTATATATCAAAATAATTTGACTCATTTATGACCTTATGTTACTACTGTAAAAGTGGTTAATTTGAGTATGTTACGACTAAATTTCTCATTAACTTCTATAATATTTAAAAAGTAATGATTGATGTATGTGATGTTAATTGATTCTTGCCTTGCAACGCAAACATTGGTAATTACAACAAATAATGTTTAATCTGGGATCAGTGACTACTGGAAAACACTTGATTTACATATCATTTTTCTGTTCAATATTAATTTTAAATATTGATATACAGTGACAGTAAGCACAAAACAGTAAATATAATTTTACTGCTGATTATAATCATTAATATAATGGGCCTTTCGCAGTGGCGAAGTTACATGGAGGCAATGCCTACCCTAAAAAATTCTGTAGAATCAAAATTATAAATACGTATGAACTACATAACGTAAAGATTATACATTGTTACCGTGACTGTCGAATTTATTAAACCAAAACGTGCTTTACTGAGCGACCGCTAGATGGTGACAGGTGAGATTCGGCATAGCTCGTTTAAAGCGAATGAGGCAACCTGAACTTGCCTCAGCGTTTTTTGTATACATCGTATGTAAGCAATGTGTGGGTGTGATAGGGAAATGAACGGAGGAGGGATTGTCCCACGCTGTACACATAAGAGTGTTGAGGCATGCCTCACTTCTGTGGTCCAAACAGTTAAGTTAAAGCGCCTGTGTTGTTTATAAGTGTGTTTATTTTATGCGGTTATTAAGTGTCCCTGTTATTCCGCTGAACTAACAGATGATCAAGATTGTTATTTGAATTATTTGTAACATTCAACATATATATAGAAACTAATCAAGTTTAAAATTTTGAAGTTCAATCAGTTGTATTATTGTGTACGACTAATACAAGGATTGTTCAATAGAAAGACATATAGAGCTGTAAAGCATTTTTTATTCAACGATTTTAAAAGAACTCTCCATTAACATTAAGACATGAGTTCCACTGTTGCACTACCCTGTAGATTCCCTGCTAGTAAAATTCTTACGGCTGTTTGTGGAACCATTCGCTTACAGCAAACTCTACCTCAGCGTCCGATTTGAACCACCGTCCTTTTAGTGATTCCTTAAAAAAAATTTAAGATAAGATTTTTGCCTACCCATTCATTAACTACTAGCTTCGCCACTGGCCTTTCGTTCATTCCAAATGTGCTAGGAAAGTAACAGAACCACCTTATTTCATATACACAAAAAAGCAGTAACATATTAAAATCATAAATGTAGGCTTTGAAATGATACTAAAAAAATAAATAAATTAAAAAAATGTACATATTGAAACTAATATACATCACATGCGGAATATAGCTTTTTGAATCAGTCACACAATGAGATACACATTTATTTTGAAACAATTTTAAATTACCACACATTTTATGTATGTTGAGCATTATTCATATCATAAACTGAATGCCTTCCGGACATTATGATGTTGGAAAGGGACATCAAAATGAAGAGGTAATACGAGGGCTGTCCAGAAAGTAAGTTCCGATAAGCTGTTAAAGGAAACTAAGAATACATTTGCAAAACATTTTTATTGCTATTTGAAGCACACGCCTTAAAACTACTTTCTATATAGTTTCCATCATTTTTGAAACACTTTTCATAGCTAGGTATCAGGCGTTGTATACATTTGCCATAGAAATTTCCCGCCTGTGTTTTGAACCATGTATTAACAACTTGTTTGACATCGTTGGCCACCGATGAAAGATTTATCATGTTTGGAAAGGTAATATTCGCTTGATGTGAGGTCTGGGTTATAAGGCGGATGATCAAGTTATTGCCAGCCAAACATTGTGAGGAGATAATGCCTTGCAGCAGCAGTGTGTGTGTGCAGTGCCACATGATTCATCGCAGTGTCCCGGGTAAGCATCCTACATCGCCTACTCTAGATCGGACTAAGCAAAAAAGTCGTATTTATATATCTTAGTACCATTGAATTGCTCACTGCTTCTTCTCCATAAATAAGGAAAATCCGACGGTGAACTTCAGTTGTTTTAATGCCTTTCGCATTCAAGAACCGAATGAATCACATTACCTATGTTTACACACGGCGGGCATCTTGAATTTCTTCAACATTATAAACATGCCCAATGAATCTTACTCAGTGCACAGTTGTTTACAAATGGCGGTGTAGGCTTGCCAACGAATCAACAGATTGGCCGCGCATGCGCAACAGTTTGACGGCATCGATACCGAGGAAATATTTAAAAACGGAACTTACTTTCTGGATATCCCTCGTAGTATCCAGACATGGAACCAAGACACTGGTATAATGAACAACAGAGTATGTTGTACCGTATTTAATAAGTGCTGCAGGAGGAACCTACAGAAATTATTATGTTCATACAGATATATTTAAGCATGTGTGTATGTGACTGCTGACTCACATGCTTAAGCTGAATAACAAAATATTTATAAAATTAAACTAGCATGTAAAAGGTAATACAAGATTAAAATAAAAATTATAATAAAACATAATAGTAAAGAAAAACAGTGACAAATTTCTTTAATCACATTTTGATTCATATTCAGCAGAAATATAAAAAGCATTCACACAACAAAATACTAAAAAAACAAAAACGGATTGTATAAAATATAATGCCCATAATATAACAAAATTAAGACAACAAAACAATTATAAACTCACCACTTCCTACAATTCATTATATTTGGTCTCCAGTCGCAGTGAAATTGAAATAAATAAATACCTTTTTCTTTATCCGTGCTGCGACTACGTCTTTGATGTCTTACGACATGTTTCGGGAACACGTTCCCATCATCAGGTAAAATTGTTTTTTCTTCTAGTTCATAACGAACGTGTCAAGAATATAATAATTAAAACACATCAACACATAACACAATGACTATGATAGACTCAGTCCACGTAACAGTGCGCACTGTTACGTGGACTGAGTCTATCATAGTCATTGTGTTATGTGTTGATGTGTTTTAATTATTATATTCTTGACACGTTCGTTATGAACTAGAAGAAAAAACAATTTTACCTGATGATGGGAACGTGTTCCCGAAACATGTCGTAAGACATCAAAGACGTAGTCGCAGCACGGATAAAGAAAAAGGTATTTATTTATTTCAACTTCCTACAAATCAAACCCTGCTTGACAAAATTAATAAACATATATTCTTTAGAACTAAAGTATGTATTCATTAAATATTTTTACAGAAGCCTAATGAATATATGAAAAAAATTTAAATATTCTATTGAACTAACCTTTTCAAAAAATTAAAACTATTTGACAAAAAAAATTTATTCCAGGTTTAATGTAATGGTTTATAGACACTTTAATCAGTTTAGAATGAAAGTACATTTGTGTATGTAGGAGAATTACAACTATAATTAAATGTATGGAAAGTGTACAGATTACAGCATTTATCAATGTTTATATGTAGGTTAGTTATAGTTAATATCGTCAATATCCTAGGTGCATACTATCAACACAAGAGTGACTCTTAAAAGGCACAATTACAGCGCTACTGCTTCAGCTACAACACACCACCACTTAAAATCTGTTTCACACATATTCTATCTGATAAACATATAATTTATTATTATACCAGGCTGAAATGTGTAGTTTTATTTTTTTTACTTTTTACTAACATTTTATACAAATATTTATAACTATGTTTTACTACATATTTAAAAACTGCATTTTACCATATGATCAATTTGTATTTTCTCTTACTAATTAAACAATAAAAACAGTTATTTTGCCAAACATTATGCCACTGACTTGTTATAATATTATTATATACATACTGTACCACCAAAATCAGTAAAATTCCATTTTTTAAAATAATGAATAAGGCCTTTTTGAAATATTAAAATTTCATCATCAGTTCATACACTGTAATGTTCCTGTTATGATGTTTTTCTTTAAATGTATAACTGTTGTTAACTGTGTCTACTACCTCTTACTGTACTTCATTTTGAACTTTCCACTGCCAAAAGTACACGGCAGTGGAAAGTTCAAAATGAAGTACAGTAAAAGGTAGTAGACACAGTTAACAACAGTTATACATTTAAAGAAAAACATCATAACAGGAACATTACAGTGTATGAACTGATGATGAAATTTTAATATTTCGAAAAGGCCTTATTCATTATTTAAAAAAATGGAATTTTACTGATTTTGGTGGTACAGTATGTATATAATAATAATAAAAACAGTATTTGCTAGATAATTTTGTTAAGTAGATATTAACATTATATTAACTAAGGTTGTATGACACCAGAAAAATTAGTAAACTGTATTACAATTGGATTGGACAAAATAACTGTGGAGAATTTTGTTTCATCAAAACAAGAGCGTGCTGATTTTTTTTTTAAGATTGAATAATAAATCTAAAATTATAGTAAGTAGACACACTCACAGTATAAGTGTAAAAAATTGTTCGTTAAATGCAAGGCATCTGAGCTCACTCATAAGATGATCAAAAACATACACTAAGATGTTTCAGTTTTAAAATACCCTGATATATTCCGTAAACTGAGATTTAAATGATTATGCAGCAACACATAATTTTAGTGATGGATCAATTTCAGTTCAGTTTTGACTTTTACTTCTTGAATGTGTAATTTTATACAATTACTTATTTTTGAAAAATATACTTAACAGTTGACTGTTCTAATAAACAACAACAACAACAAAATTAAAAGTACCTTAATCACTTACTGGCTTTAAAACTAGTTGTCAGTAAGACTGCCACATAAGACCTGTTTATAAACCTGGGTAATGTAGCTTAAATATACTTAAATATTTAATAAATACTTATACTTAAATATACATAAAAATTAAAAAATGAGAGTTACCGTGTTATAACTTGTTCAGAGATAAAATTAATAAAAACTAAAAGTTAATTTCTGTATTAAAGTATTATAAATGGGTAAGTGTTAAAAAAGAAATGTTTAGGAATGAAATCTGTAGGTCAGCTTTCTGCTCCAAGTTAGTATAATTGTTTCTGTGTATTTACTTTTTCGAAATTGTGTTAGTACTATCAAAATGGAACTTTGTTAATTGCTATAAGAAACAATGTTAACCTTATCACAAATTACATTTAGATTGTATTACGATCCTCATGAGCCATTCATACTATACCTTTGAGACTTAGATTTTTTGCTATGTTCTTTTCTAGTTACAATAGCACCACTTATAAAGAACAACAGCGTGATTGAACTGGCACATAAAAAATGAGAGCTCCTTGCTGAAGAACAAGCTGGCTTAGAAGCAACATGTGAATTTCAAACATGCTCACGGTGTTTACTGATTTTAAGGGAGCTTATGATAGAGTTTGGAGAGCAAAGTTCATTAGTAAACTCAAAATATATGGAGTGACAGGACGCATGCTAAACTGGTATACAAGATTTCTCACCCAGAGATGGGTAAACATACAGGGGGAGGACACAAAATCGAGCTTCAAGCAATCTAAGCTCCCCTCAAGGTCCCACCTCCAGTACAACCCTCTTCAATGTATACATTGCTGACTGCTAGAGAAGCTTGAGTGAATTAAGGTCAGTATGTTTGCTAACATCATGATATGGACATCAGCAAGTAACAAGAACAAAAATCAAAAGCGAATAAAGAAACAAATTGGACTTATCAGGATACCCTAAATATTACCTAGAGAACACCTATGTCAAACCTATTATGAAATATGGAACTGAAGTTGTGATCACAGCCAACAACACATGACTGGACCTCCTGGAAAGAATATAGTCTGATGCACTGAAACTGAAACCCAAAACTTCTCAATCAGGCATGAAATATACAAACAAGTGGCAATGAGCCTTGTCAAGATGGAAGCATCACCAAGCAAACCAAAGCCACACTCTTAAAATTCATGAAATGCCAGTCACTGCATGCAGAAAGATCCTTGCAGAGTTGAATATTCCAAGCAAAGTGGAGCCCGTTGGAGACCTTCCTAACACTTCAACAAAGAGTGAAAACATTTATTTTTGTATCCACAAAGTGCCAGGACAGAGACTCGGGGATACAACAGACCAATAACCCATAGACGTATTGGACCCAAAACAATGAAAATCCATAGTTTTTGTATAGAGCTTCCACATCTGGCTGGGCATTGATTATATGCAGTCGGGGGAAGATCACAGATGATTGTGTAAGAATATAGCGAGCGAATATGAATGTGTTTAAGAAAATACATAGGATATATAAGTCTCACCACAAGGAAATACTGATTGCTGGGATGCTTATGAATTAGAAGGAAACAATGATGAAATTGCTACAGGAATGCCAAGTAACAAGTTTTTGAATCAAATAGCAGTAGAAATGGGTTTGACAGGAAAGGTATTTTAACTGGACTACAATCAGCAGGGTAATTAGTCCCCAGATTAAGTCTGTACCAAGGAAAGGCTGCACCAGATTGCATGCGCTAAGGAAAATTGGGTATTGGCAATAATTCCAATTTTGTTTTATATTGTTTAGATGTAATGTGTGAACATGTGTGTGTGCTTTCAGAAACGCTATATGTCTGTTGTTCCCAGCTTAAGGTTTTACAAATATTGCACACTTTTCCTTAGCTGTAGTCGCAGTAGCGACACAAATATTGATGCTCATGATATGGATAGAACATAGTGCCATGTGAAGACAAAAATAATAACTATTACTGCAAGATACTGATGATAACTTGCAAAGTTTTGGCAATTCTAATGAACTACTGACTCTGATATACTGATAATGATGAGTGATAGGATAATTTTCTAATACGGTATCTTAATGACAGGAATGCCAGGACATGGTAATAATACAATTCTTAACTTGTGTTAAGTATCGTAGATTAAATAATAATATGCATGTAACAGTAATAAATATTAAGGTACTTTCATAAAAACTACATGTAAACAAATATGTTCTTCAAGGAAATAGTCTTTTGGAAAGAGTGGACTGTGGACTATTTCATTGAAAATGTAAAGGTTATATATAGAGATTATAGTGCAGCATCCCACAACATTTAAATTTAAAAATGTATTATCATCATATAAGATTTTAAAACTATTATTTTATCTTTTATAATATGGATTTTATTATAATAAGCATGAATAGTTCATATTTAAGAGTTCAGCATTAGTCAGCTATCATATTATTCCTTTGGCCCACAATAAAAAGCATTTTAAACTGGTGTTGCACTTTCCGATTCTGCTGGGAACTGTAAAACAAAACTAACCCATCCCTAAAAAAATTCTTTACAGCTAACATACCCTGAGTAACTGGATCTGATGTGTACATAATATCTAATATTATTATTGAAATGTGTGAAAAATTATCACGATCCCTTCAGTCATACTTTCACATACATGCAAACGGATCCAGTTTGTTGGAAGACAAAAGTTTTGTATGTATTTAAAACACATCATATAAATTGTATGACTTCTTACTGCAGAAACATATATAAAAAAAAATACTATACTTGTTAACTGAAGCAGATATAAAATGGATGGATGGAAAAATGAGCAGTTGCACGTTACAGATGTATGATTTCAACTGAATATTATTCTGTTTATGTCCAGAATTTAAGGAAACACTGTTGTACAGTGTGGAGTCAGAACCATCACATACTCACTTCAAAATTAGTCTGTAACTTATATCCTGTAAATTACATGTAATATAACAGGATCATAATAATGTATTGACAATACAATCTCTGAAGTACCACCTTACCTGAACAAAGTAAAGGTAACATTCATTTTTACTTTGGTCATAAAATACTTTTTATACAGTTAAAAAAAAAGAATTCCATTTCTTATTCTTCTTTAATTACTTTTAAACCAAACAGGCTGAATAATTTTAACAGCCACACTTAAAAAAAAGCGAGTTTACGTTATGCTCTAACATTAAAATTAAAAATTTAATTACACTGATGCTGGTTAATTTATTTATTTTCAATGTGAATCATCAAAATTTTTATTTTGGCTTAATTGCAAGCACTAAGGTCTCAGTGAAGTTTTCCTGTAATAAACCTTCAGTGCTTGTGGAACTTCAAATGTGGCGATTCAATAAGAGTCAGGAGAGTTTTCTCATAGTCACCTGTTGCATCTTCCTATAAAAAATTACATTTAAACATTAAAATATGTTAATTAATCTTAAGTAATTTACCAAATATATAGCCTTTATGCATCTAAAAACTTGCTAACCTCGCTTAAGAAAATCAGTAATATTAATCTGAGAACAAGAGTTCAATTATGAATATTATGTATTATTACTATTACTGGTTTTTATACAGTTGAACTCCATAAAAATGAAAATGAAACTGGTTTTACTGAAATTGAAAACCAGTTTGCTGCCAACATCCTTAGATTACTACAAATTTTAAACTGAAAAATTAGTCTTTGTGTTAAAAATAGTATCAACATGCTGAAAACATGCACACACCGAAATATATTGAAACACACCATGGTGACGTGTATTTTTGTGAAATGAAAGTTTGAAGGACGAAAAAATAATAATAAAAATAATCTGCTGGTACCCACTACATAACAAAACAGGCTGCTATTATTGTGAAGTGCTGTGATACAACAATTACACCACAAGCACAAACACCTGTTACCAAGTGTGCCAGCATGCTAATAAGTAATTGACCTAATTGTTTTAATAACATTATTGACGATATTTGAGAAAACATTTCATCAAAGTATAATTTACTACTGTGAATACACAACTTTTTAATTGAATTCAATATGTCTGAATATTCGGAATTACATGACATATAGATGTATGTACACATGTATAATAATATCTACATAAGGACAGTAACCAATATTAAGGTATTTCATATAATGATATAAAACACAATTAGACTAATTTGTAAAGTACTTTATTATAGAATTACAACAACTTATAAGTTATTATTTACTAATTTAAAATATTTTACATTTCTAACAATATAAGAGGAACAACATCACAGAAATATACTAAAAAAGAATCAACAGTTGTAATTATGAACATAATAACTTTAAAAACACCATTTAATTTGTTTAGAGGCAGCTGTGGTACTGACTTTTTAAATGGGTTTTTGGCTTCAAAAGGCACAATGTTACAAACTTTGGCAAAATTATTTTTTCAATAAAATGCATTATGAATTGATTAAAAAAAAATGAATCAGTGACATGGTACCCACATGTATCACATCAAAACATACATTTAATTAATAGGCTATAGAAATTATGGTCACATACACATCCTCTAAAACAATGTTCAGGTACACACTAATACAAAAATGCATGAATTTTAAAAGCAAACAGTTGAAAGCATAAACACATATTTATACAGTGATGCAAGCAAATTGAATAATATACATATAATGGACATATCTTCCCTTGGAAATTAACACTTTCCTATTACACTATATGGAAGAATATATTGTAATTCTTGGTAATACTAAACTTTCAGATCTGATTAATAAAAATTATTAAAAAATGAATATTTTAAAAACATTTGTACATAATGAGTATTCATTTTACTGAAGCATAACAAAAATTCACTACACAATATATTATGGATAAATTTTGCAAAGATAACTTGTCATATATTAGTCGTGAATGTATAACAACACTCAATATAATGGTACAAGTTGTTAAAGAAACAAAAAACTTTAAAAAATATTTTTTTTTATTAAAAAGTTTACAAAAAACAACACTTAAATAATACTGCATATCAAACTTTTCCCATGCTTGCATGTGCAGACACCACACACAAACACACACACACACACACACACACACACACGTGGAATAAATAACCAATAATTAAGTACAATAAAAATCTTATAAGAATTTATTCAAATTATATTTTTATCATAGACTAATTGAAATTTTGGAAAAATTAAACACCCACACACACACTTATATAGGTGCGACTAACCACTGATGCTTAACAACAAAAATAACTACATTAATTAACTCTTATGTAGTTATATGTCAGATACTTTTAGTTATTTGGAGATCACTTAAGATATGAATTGACAAGTTTATGAAGTTTTCAAATTTATAAGACACTCTTAACAGGCAACACTTTATCCTTAACTTTGTTTTATAATAGTACCACTATATCAACATAAATTTATCAAAGTTGAAACAAACTGCAAATGTAAGCCACATTTAACACACAATAATGAAAAACAAGGCACACGTTAGCTATATATTGTACCAATAAAACAATACTTCCTCCACCACTAAATTATATAACAAACAAATACATATGCACTTTGTTTACAACTGAAAAGTCCTCTTAAAAACTAAATAATTATGAAATGCCATGTTACTCTTCATGGATTTCAAGCAAAGTAAAAATCCCTGACTTATCAATGATCAGTTTTCATAAAATCTTGGTATAGGAAATATTAAGTATGGTATCTATCACATCTGCAACAGTAAAAATACACTAGCTATAAAAAAAAACTCTACATGACTTCATTTATTTTTCTTAATAAAGTTTATGTAGGAGGAGTCAATTGTATATAATTATATACTGTATTTGATTCATTTACAAGCAGATACTAGAATAAAATCTCTTAATATTTCCTACAAAAAATATCTAATACATAGAAACATACAAATGATTCAAGATCCATAAAATGTCAAACTACACTCTCATTATACATTTTATAAAGATATATATTTGATAAATATGTGTGATATATATTTAATTAATATATTTGATTACTCCATTGTAATAAATAATTTAAATAGTTTATACAAATTCACACACATAAGTCTATGTTTTGATATAATAATTAAAATTTGAATTTTTTTATATAAATGCAATGTGGTAAAAATGGAAAATACTATTTTTAAGCAGAGATGAGAGAGAGCAGAGTCTTCTTATAATCACCAGAAGTATCATCCTGGAACATGAGGGAGTAAATATATACAATTACAACAATTACGTGAAAAAACTGAAAATCTTGTTATTTCTATTTTAAAAAGTACATCGATCTGGATCTTTTCTCAAACGGCCCAAATCATGATTCATAACACATACAACACCAACCACCCCTCTTTTTCCTGTTATTCCCTGACAGACCATAATTTTTGCAGTATTTTACAAAATTGTAACAATCGTATCTTTTCCTAAAACACAATGTTTCCAATATATCATATTTAAGATTCTTTCAAGCAGATTTCCTAAAACCTTTCAAGGTTTTTCCTAAAACACAATGTTTCCAATATATCATATTTAAGATTCTTTCAAGCAGATTTCATTTAAATTGCAAGTGTGTAGATTCCATGTAGGGACTTGTTTACAAATTTTGAAAATAACCTATCATATAATTTTGTTGTTGTATTTTTCAGAACTAAAAGTTAATACATTTAAAAATTATGTTTTAAACTCTAAAACAGTTTATTCTAACAATATATTTACACCAGAATTAACACACACATGATTAAATTCATATTTTTACCATAAAGAAAACAACTGTATACAATTACATGGGTATGATATAGTTAAAAACATCTGAGTACACACACCCTATGTTACATTCTTTTCAAGACTTGATATCTCTATCAAGGTTTATACTTGATACCTCTATCAGAGCATCAATTTTAGAATCTGACTGATTAGAATTCTCAACATAAATTGATGAATCAAGCACAAAGCCATGTGTATTTCATGTTCTGTTTACATCAGAAACACCACGCATTCGCACAAGCAACAGATGAACACTAATTACTTTATTTATTTATAGGAGGCATATCTCAGCAAAGTTTCGAACTAAACTATAACGGTAACCTGTTTGAAGACTAAATTTGCAGTATACAACAAATCTTGATCGGATAGCGTGCAGGCTAGCATATTTAAACACATTAATACCTAGGACCTGTATGGTATATGAGCATGGTCTGCCACAGTATTTTATATTGCCTATATCACATATGGCCATGGTGTCAAAAGTGTTTAAAAGTTAAACTATATTTGCTGTATTGAAGCCTGAGCATAACAGTAACAGGTGAGGGACACACTGAAAACCGATTTTAAATACCTGTGAAAACAACTCAATTCTTGCTCCAGGCATTAACTTTGCTGCTAATATGTCTGACATAATTTTGTGGAAGCAGTAAGGAGATATGTGGCTGTCCTGTCATGTTGCAGTGTCTTTAAAATAATCACTTCACTTATTACCATTTGTGTTTCAAACATCTGATAACACTCTCAAAGTTAACAAATAAAAACAAAATGTATGTTTTGTCTAGTTGCCACAAATGATAGGACAGTGTGTCTGAATATGTGCACATGCATGTGTGTGTGCAAGGGAAAGAGAGAGAGAAAGTGATATGTGCAGTAGTGATATGGGGACTATTGGTACATTATTCTTTACTGTTCAAAACTGATTTCACAATTTCAAATTGACAGGAAGCTGAAATTTACATGATAAGTAGTAACACATTCCTTAGGCCGAGCTTTCAACATGGTAAGTGTACACTACTGCCTGTTAGAGAGATATGGGGCTGCTTGAAACCAAACTTCTTGTCTTCTTGACATGAAGCCACTGTTTCATCATGTACTGTTTTCAAACTCTGTCAGTGTTATTAACTGTGCATGCATACAAGTCACAGAATAAGGAAAGTAACAGACAGGAGTGTGATTTATTTACGCACATTGTTAAATAAATTTATATACTGTGGTAAATAAAACATACCAAACCTTATTAGACCAAATTATACTTTATGTCAAAGCTACTGGCTGATATAATAGTTTGTGAAAAGTCATACTTTTACTATAAACACGTAAAAAACAGACCTCATTAACATTATTAACACATTCATAATTTGTATCAATGTTTTTGTTAACTACGGTTTATTTGTTAATCTTACATAGTTTGAAGAAACTTTACAGTCATTTGAGAGAAGATCCAACAATACAACTTGTATTACACTATAAACATTCAAGTATTAACATGTTACTTGCATTTTACACTCTACTGTTAACAATGTAACAGACCTTCCTCCACAAAACTTCTCTCCCACAAATCTAAGGATTTTCTTTGCTGACTTCCATTGTTATATGTGCTTTAGAAAAATTACAAACTTGTTAATTTGATACATATGTTGAATAAAAGAAATTGGATGGCCTGATAACTGCTGGAAATATGTCTCTGTATCATCATCAGTTTGTATGCTAGAGGACACATTTCTAAGGAGTATGATCATCCATGGCATGTCAAGAAGCTCTGGGATGGTCTGCTAACTTTGTGGGTTGTGATAATTTGGTCCTGTATAGTACCTACAAAAACATATTGATCGAATCTTTATGCTATGACTACTCTTACAAGTGTAGAGGTCCCCATTGACTTACGGAGACTTCTGCATTTGTAAAAGTAGACAGAATGTAAAGCTGTAACACAATGTTTTGCTGATTTAGGCCAACATCAAACAACCTGTTGTTAGAAACCTGATGTTCACAATGCATATTGATTATTTAATTTTTGGTTATTCCTATATTTTCAATCTTTATAACCTTATTTTCCTACTCACCTTCCACAGTAATGAATGAGTGTAATGGGAAGTGCATTTGCTATCAGAGTAAAGCTTGTCTCAGTAAAAAGACATTTTTTCCTTTCTTGTACATTAAAATATAAAACAAAAACGGTACCAATTCTTTTGTGCCAGTACATTATATTTTCATTATTATTTACAAATATGAAAAGGTTCCACTACTGTGTAGTATAATAATTTTATTAGGACAGATGAATTTCTCTAATCATTAACATTTATAGAGTATTAAGAACCTATGAAAAATAAAAGAATTCATCATCATCTTCTTCACAGTTTTAGGCTTTAGCGGCCTGTTCCTATTCCACAGTCTACCTTTTCTTAGGTCTACCAACTTTTCTTCTCCCTCTAGGGTTGTAATCTTTCGCTATCTTCGGTATTCTACTTTCTTCCATTCTATCTGTGTTGAATCCATTTTCTTCTGTATTCTTTAATCCTTTCATTAACTGCAAAAATATCTAAATCACTTCTTATCTCCTCATTTCTTATATGATCTTATCTGTTGCACCTTTTAAATAATTAAACATATAAAGTACTTTCAACATGACAAAGGAATCTTTATTTTTTTGTTGATTCCAAAATACTCCTTACTCGGAATTTAAATGCCTACAGTTTCAACACATTTCAGTACCCACATTCAGATGTTGCTATTGTGACAATCAAACATTCTCCACTTTTTATAGAAATCTTTTTCAAAGGGAGGTAAGAGACCAGTAAGTATGCTGCTTGGCTTAGTAGCACCTAGCGATTTTTTGATTCAGTTCCTAGGTCTCCTCTAAAATTAAGACGCATTTTTCAGCCCCCAGCTCAACTCAATTTAGCCCTAGGAAATTTGAAAATATGTGTCTGTTATAACATCCTGGAGTAATGACGGAGCTGAAGCATAGTGCTAGCCACACCACCATCCTTACATGCTGGTAAACAGCTGTTCCTTACTTCCTTACATGGTTAACAGGTTCTTTAGGAGTGTTCACCATCTATTCTGAACTACTCTGGTACTAAAAAAGGAGCCATTATTTTTATCTTATTTTTTAAGACATGAAGCGCAGAATTATCCTGACATGGTGTTCCATTAACTTTCAATACTTTCTAGGTTCAGTTAAAACAAAACTACAAATTATAAACAATTTTTTCAATTATATTGTGCTTACAATGTAGTAATTACAACAAAATTACTACAAAGTAATAATATTGTTAAACTCAATTATGTAAACACCAGAACCCATGATATCAGAAAACCTCTCACCTTTAAAGCTACTAGCAGTCTACAGACAGATACTAGCAATCTACTGCAAAAGCAAGGTGACAAAACAACTTTGAAATAATGTAAGCTGACAAGCTATATTTTTATTTTAAACTAACTTCAACTTCACAGCCCTGGATAATACGGTCATACAGTTTTCTAGTCTGCCGACCTTCCACTTTCTTCATGCCAATGTAATTCAAATACTTTTCACACTCACACAGAGGTCCACAAACTTACTCTGATTTCCAATCAGTATTTTTATATGGAGTAATACCTCATTAATATATGTATAAACTTGTTTGTGTGTGTGTGTGTGTGTGTGTATATTTTTTTAATCAAACTGATATTTTTTTATTGTATCTGTTTAAGTACAGAAGTCTGATATAGTAAACGTCTGTTCAACAGCAATTATATTCTGAAGACCAAACTAAATTATCTGAAGCTGTTACATTTCTAGCACTCCAATGCATACTGTTTTATATAAAACATATATACAAAGCTGATGTCTGTACACAACATAACACATTTATAAAACAACAAAAAGGATAATTACACATTATGCACATTACACAACTGCACTGTCACAAACACTTGACTGTTATTATAATTACAAGAAAATTATTCTGTCACAATGCTTTGAAATAGGTTAATTTTGGTTACTCATGTTATTTATGTAGGACTTAACATGGCAGTAATGCTAGGCTGTTAGACTAAGATGTTAAATTAAATTTGTAAAATGTCAATTTAATAAATTTTTTTATCTTACCGCAATGAACTGAGCAAGTGATTTTCCATACTTGTGTTGGAATGAACGTTTTATGTCTTCCATGTCAACTTCACATCGTGTAACTACAATACGAATCAATGCACGATCTCTGGTTCCCATGCCTTCCATTGAATTGTACAGCTGCCCTGCAAAGAAGCCACTCTTGTCTCTCACAGATCGAACTATAAGGAAACAAAAATTTATTTGAATTATAATTCTGTGACCACATGCTTTAGCAGATACTACAATTACAGGATTATAAAGAACTTCCATTTAACACCAGTACATAAGGCATATAACCAAACTGTATTTGGTACTATAAATTCATTAATATTAAAAATCTGATTAAACCAAACTGCTGCCTATACTTCACATTTTGAGGTACCAGTATGTGTTTTGTAAATTTACTCAAATCTAGATTCCTACTACTGACATGATAGATCAATAATTCTCAACAGTTTGTTAATTCGACCACTAGCCAGTACAGCAACTCCTTATATAACAGAGCTGTCCAGATATTAACTAAAGAGCAGACACCTGCAAATATCTGTACCCATGTGCCTGTCCTCCTATCATTTTACAGTTTTAAGTACATGATGAAGAACATAAAAACAGAAGTCACAATAAACGTAATGTAGTAAACCTAAGAAGCTGAACAAAAGCATTAGTAATTTTTTATATCTGACTATTATGTAACTGACAGTTCAAATTCTACATAGGTAAAAATATGGGGCTACTTGTATACATTAAACAGTATATCTACTACTGTTCGAAACCATATGAATAGTCAGTCAGATACCAGGAAGTAGAGTTTCAACAAAAAGTTTAGTTTTCTAATCGTCTCCTTATATTGAGGCATAAAAAGTTAGAAAATTAAAAGCTAGCCAAATAGTAATTTTTTCCCAATATATTGTGCATCTGAATTAGGGTATTTCTGGACTCTTGTGGATTCCAATATATTGCAGAAATGCCCTAATTGGGACTAGATGTAGATTCCACAGATCACTGCATTTCTAATGTTTTGGTTTCATTTGGTTTGGTAGCGTAACTGGTTTGCTGTGAGCACTGTATTCTGACATGGAGTGTACTGCTATATTGTGTTGGGTATTATTGCAAGAGTCAAGCTGTTATAGATAATCCACATGCGAATAACATTTTCCACTTCACATTACTCATTTGTATAACATTATTTTAACACCAAAACTGAGACTAAAAGTGACTTATGTTTCAATGGAATTGTTTATTATCGCTGCACTCACTTACCAACAACTTTCATAACAAAATTGTATCCAAATTTACCTGCATAAGTTATGGTCTATTGGGAGTAATTTCATACAGTTTTGTGAAATAAAAACTTAATTGAGGCAATCTATGAAAAGAGGCACATAGGTCTGCATATTCTTGTCCACCATACTGTTTAGTATAACCCATAAAATTCAGCTGGCATTATTTTGAAAATTAATGTTGGTATACTTGATTCAATTAGATATGCTGGGCTTTGTCCCCTGCTACTCTTAAGCAGCTCCAGCAAGAAAAATTTAATTATTAAATAGTTAACAGTTGCGTTAAAGTTAATAGACAATGACACTACTTATAAGTCTCCTTGCTCAGATATAAATAAGAAGAAAGAAGACAACATTTTTGTATCTTTTCTTCTACACTACATTGTATAACTTTGTTGACAATTTTTTGGTAAAGGGTTTGTGAGCATCGGTCAAAAATATAACACAAATTTTAAGTTATTTTTGTCGACTTTTTGACAATGTTTATTGTCGTCATCAGGACCTGTGTATGAATACAAAAGAAATGTCAAACACAACAGAACAATTATTTGAGTGAACGTGTGTGTGTGCACACACATGTGCGTGCGTATATGTGTATCATTGCATATGTGAAGGAGTTGAGATAGTCTGCTTTACATCTTCAAATGTTTTCTTTAAAGACAACAAGAAAATTATAGTATCATAGAACTTAATCTAAATTAATCTAATCTAAATTAAGTTCTGTGATATTATAATTTTTGACATTATTTTCCTACAATATTTACATGACTAAGAATTTAATGTTTCTATATATTATTATTCATCTGTTAATCACAGAATTTGTACAAAGTACTGAGTCAGTCTTGTTTATTCCAAACCACAGTAGCCTATTATATTAGTTCTGTATAAAAGTGCTCATATTGTTTTCTTAAAAACTGAAGGTCCTTTATGAGTTAAATATAATTAAACCTTGATGTTTCATATAGTAAATGCTTTTTCTACCTTTTAAAAACGCTTTAATGAGTTAAAACAAGTCAGGAAACAAAGTAAAAACAGAGAGTATTGTTCATTCAGGTTTATTTACTTATGACCCCTTTTTCTGTAGACTGCCTCAATTAATGTACCACTGCCTTGCTTAACTGTTAATGCTGGCTATCACAGCAACTGTTATCAGTGATAATTAGTTAATTAGTTTTTTTAGCTCTGCCCAATGTAGTTGTGTTGTTGACGAGTTAGTGGATATCATTAAACAAAGTCTACCCCAACAGCAAAATGACAATGACCCAGACATAAACAGGTCGGCTTCACTGAAGGTGATAAGCTGCAGTTGATAAACACACACACACACACACACACACACACACACACACACACACACACACACACACACACACACACACACACACACACACACACACACACACACACTGTAACAGTACATAAAAAGGCCTGCTGTCATAATTATGGGGTTGAGGATGTTACAGAATATTTTATTGTATTCATGTTATATAAAGTATGGTTAGGTCCATTTTCCCTATGTCTGCACAAACAACGCATATTCAGTAAGAGGAGAATGATTCCAAGGTCACCGGCTGACGGGTGAAATCGAACATATGCAATGGCGGTGTAAGTGAAGAAAGACTTTAATAACAATTCTTATTGGTACACAAGGCTGTGTCGTCATTAATAAACGATAATGACATAACAACAAGAACGTACAAACCAGGGCGTTGGCCGTATGAAAAAAGGCAGTGACGTCAGATAAACTACTACATACGCAAATTGTGCGTATAACCAGTTCTCAGTACCACACAGCACATCAGAGCGTCAACAGCCTAAATCGCTGTTGGCGGAGTTTTCGCCAAAAGTGTTTTAGTCAATTACTAAATGTAATTAAAATGTATCAGTGAATCTTTAAAAACAAACACTTGCAATTTACTATCCAAGTATGTAAAGTAGAATCAGTGCTAACAGAGAAAATCCACGAGGGACATGTGGCGAACATCTGCCAACACATACAGAGAATCTGACATCAACGGAGGCCCGACAAGTGCACACATTCAGGAAAGTCCAAATTAATAATAATACATTTATATATTACTGAGCTCAAAATTAAAATGAAACAAACAAAATGTATCTGTGTTAGTGAGCGTGTGGGCGAGAGCATGTGAGTGTGAACGACTGGCCATTACGATAAAATATCGGGGCATTGGTTTGTGATATACAACAATAGTAAATTAAATCAATCAAGTTTTATTAAAGCTGCAGCTATATTTAAATTTATGATAGGATTAAGTATCAAAGTAATTGAAGGTAATGACTAATAAATATGGGCGTAAGGATATGTAGACTCCATTTTGTGTCTTGTATTCATATGCGGCGCCATCTTTGGGTTGTCGTTAAGAATTATAACTCTAATTCAGATTAATAAAAAAAAAAAAAAACAAGTTTATGGCATCCAAAGTGTAGTCAGAGTCATTATTTCGACAACCTCAATGTTTCTGAATCTCGCTGAGAAAAAGAATCCTGCCCCTTAGAGATGAAATTATAAACCATGTGCTCGAACTGGAAGTGGCATGGAACAGTCGGTAAGTAAATGTATTTTACTTGTAAGATAATAATCAAAAAGTAAGGTAATACCACAATTGGCACCCGAACTGGGACTTTATATAAAATTATTTTATATAAAATAGGCCAGATTCGGAAACCACGGGAGTGGTGAAATAATTCGTAACATAACACGTGAGAGGTTATAGAGACGAGTAGGTTATGTTGACAAAATAAAAACACATAAACGACAATTGCAATCCAATAGTTATTTTAGTATTAGAGAAAAATTTTATTGAAATGGCAGAAAATAACGTAAGTATAGAAATGAACAACACCGAAACAGAATCGATGATATTGAACGAAATAAGTGCCAATTCGACACCTATGGCAATCAGTAATAAAGTGTCATTGGAAGATTTGTTTGAATTAATAAAAACACAAAATAATCAATTAAGAGAACAGATTGATGAAAAATTTAACCAGCAGAATATTAAATTCGATGACAAATTTAACCAGCAGAAAGTTAAATTTAATGTAAAGTTTGACAGTTTTGATACCAAATTAAATGAACTAAAGAAACAAAGTATTTTGCAAAATGTAAAATTAAAACAATTAGATGAGAAATTTGAAGAAATAAAAAATGAAATGCACAGACGAAATTATAACGTTGATAAGAAAATTAATGAGATAGAGACACAATATGATAATGTTAAAAAACAAACAGAACTGTAAATGAGCAAGTTAATACTAAGATAAGTAATTTAGACGATAAAGTTAATCAAATTAACGAAACAATTCAAAACCAGATAGAAACGCAGAATAGAGAAATAGAAATCAAATATGTAGCGACAGTAGAATAGTTAGAAATTAAGACTAAGAATGAAGTAGATAAGCAATTAGAATTGAGAACTCATGTTTTACAAAACAAATTAGAACAGTGTGAATCAAATGTAATAGACCTAACAAAAAGCATTCAAACAATAGATAACACAATATCTGAGTATGAAAATAATACAACTGATAGAATAAGTGTATTACAGAGTAGAATTAAGGAAATAGATAGTTTACATATACAAAATTACAATGATGTGCATGATAAGTATAACTTAGTTGAGAGTGATTTAACAAGGGTGAAGAATGAGTTGCGGGGGGAGATTAACCAAAAATTAACAGGAACAACGGAAAGGGTTGTCATTACTAGAGATTTCTACAATGAGATAGAATTAGAATTGTTCAGTTATGAAAACCAAACAATACACCCCATGCGATTTATCAATCAAACCAGGGAGTACCACCATTTCAGTAACAGTAATTGGGAGATACAATTGACAAAGATAATTAAATGTTTTAAGGGTAGTGCAACAGTATGGGCGGAAGCACACAGAGTAGAGTGGGGCAGTTATGAGATGTTTGAACAAGCCTTTAAGAGCAAATATTGGCCAGAAGAGGAACAAGAAGCATTGAGAAGTAGAATAATGGGAACATGTAGTTTTGGGGGGGGGGGTTACCCAAATAATAATATAACAATTTATGTAACTACATTATATAACGAAGCCAAGTATCTAGAACCCCAAATTCCCTTTAAATCCTTTGTAAGGTACGTTAGCAAACAATTACCTAGGGAAGTACAAATAACGTTGATGACTAAAGAAATAGAGAATTTAAGTGAGCTCGAGAAAGTACTTGATATTTTACAAAGCATTAGGGATAGGGAAATGAATAGGCGACCACAACCGGGTAATTATAAACATAACCATGTAGAATATAGTCCAAAAAGAAATAGTTACAATGAACATCATGATATGAATAGAAATAATAATTATTATAAATCAGGTGAGTGGAGGTGTTATAGGTGTCAACAGGAGAATTATGCCTCCCGTCAACAGTGCTTCAAGTGTAGACTACTGAGAGAAGTACAACGGAGGAGAGAGGAGATGAAACAGGATAAGCCACAAGGTAGAGAAGCACCGAACGCGAGAGAAGCAGTTGACGATGGAGGTTAATTATTTTATTGTGTTTATGAACATTTAAATATGTGACAGTGTTTTTCAAGATGGACTGCTTTATGACTGATTTATGGTAAATGGTTAAATGATAATGTGGATTGTATATTTTTTTTGTGTATTGATGTCAATGTATTTGTGTATTTTTGCTGTTGTGTATTTTATGTATTTTTTATGTAAACCAGGTACTGTAGAATGTTAAATATTCAAGAATAAGTAATTAGGAGGATGATTTTGATTAATTATGGGATTCAGATTCCAATGGGTAGTAAATGATTATATATATGGATATTGAGAGGTATTGTTATTAGTAGGTAAGGGATGAATTTTCTAGTGGTATATTAAGGTGAAATGTTGTAAAGAGGTTTGGGGATAGTGATAAATAAGGGCATTGGAGTTAGTTAAATAGAGTTATTGGGAGTTAGATGAATAAGAATGTTGAGATACAGATAATATATAAAGAGGTGTTAGATATTTTAGGGACACAGTGGTTAGTGATTATATGTAGAGAGGTGAGTAATGTGAATGGTAATTATATTTGTTGATGGTGATATTTTGTAGTAAGGGTAGTGGTGTAGGGAGTCATAAGCGACAGGTGTCATGGCGGGAGGAATAGATTTAAAGAGGGTTACGGGTTACCTGAAAGGGTCAGGAACCGATAAGGGAATGAGTTGGTTAGAGTTCGGGTACACACATCCTAGTACAAAAAACGAGAGGTGCCAGAGGATTTAAATGGGATTAGTGAAGGGGGTTATTACTGAGATATTGGTGTCATAATATGTTAATGGTTAGTAGCGGTTGTTAGTAGAAAAAAGAGGGGTAGTAAGGTTAGATGGACAAATGCCAAAATAAGATATAGAGAATAATGAATAACAGAGAGTCACCCAAAGTAGATCAAAATGTGAAAAGGTTAGAGAAAAAAGAAATTTCATGGTAGAAAGGTGATGTAACAGAAGGGTAATGATAAATTTGAAAAATTTTTTTTGTATAGAATCTGATATAAATGAATGTTAAATAATAAAAGTTAATAGAGAGTTGAAGTAGTAATGTCTTATAAAGTTTGCTACAAGTTATGTAAATGTAAATTATGTAAGGTAAATGTAACAACGTTAATGTTTAATGTACAATGTTTTATTATGTCTTTATTATGTTGATGGTACAATAGTGTGTGTGGTTAGGAGGTCGCTACAGGGATAACGACGTTAGCAAATGTTAAAAGATAGTAGATCTTAAATGTTAAAAGAGATGGCAAGATTAATGGTGTTGAGCAAGATATAGTATGATGCCATTGCAAAAAATATAATATGATTATAAAGTTGAGTAATAAAATTTGAATAATGAACTTGTTTGCCATAGTAGTTATAGGTTGAATTTTATAGAGATAAATAGGTGATGGTGTTTTGGGAATTTTGAAGGAGTTGTTTACGTGTTATGTTATCTATAGGAATATATATTTTTCTCTTATAAGGAAGAGATGGAATTTAGTGTTGATGAAAGATCAGTCTATTTTGAATTCTTGTTGTTGTTGTTTTGGAGAAATTAATTGAACAAACCAATGCCTCCAACACAAACCAATGCATCTAAAGGGAAACATATCAGTTGTGGATATGGGAGTATATTAGACCACTATTTTAAAAATTTTGTATTCGATGTTTCAGAGTTTGGTGGTGTTGTGACCGTGGTCCTGAGCTGGCCGGTGCGTCAGAACAGGAGCGTTAAGTGCCTCATGGTGTTGGGATCTCTCCTGAGAAGTCCAGTAAGGTCAGACAGGTATGATCAGCATCATTGGACCAAGGGTGAGTGACTGTATTTTTTTATATTAACATTACAGGGGGTTGTGGCAACATATCTGGGCTGATCCTTTTAGAAACGTGTGAATGAGTCAATGAAAGTTTTTATGTTTCGACATAAAACCTTTCATTGAGGGGGTTTGTAACAGTACATAAAGGCCTGCTGTCATAATTATGGGGTTGAGGATGTTACAGAATATTTTATTGTATTCATGTTATATAAAGTATGGTTAGGTCCATTTTCCCTATGTCTGCACAAACAACGCATATTCAGTAAGAGGAGAATGATTCCAAGGTCACCGGCTGACGGGCGAAATCGAACATATGCAATGGCGGTGTAAGTGAAGAAAGACTTTAATAACAATTCTTATTGGTACACAAGGCTGTGTCGTCATTAATTAACAAACCAGGGCGCTGGCCGTATGAAAAAAGGCGGTGGACGTCAGATAAACTACTACATACGCAAATTGTGCGTATAACCAGTTCTCAGTACCACACAGCACATCAGAGCGTCAACAGCCTAAATCGCTGTTGGCGGAGTTTTCGCCAAAAGCGTTTTAGTCAAATTACTAAATGTAATTAAAATGTATCAGTGAAACTTTAAAAACAAACACTAGAAATTTACTATCCAAGTATGTAAAGTAGAATCAGTGCTAACAGAGAAAATCCACGAGGGACATGTGGCGAACATCTGCCAACACATACAGAGAATCTGACATCAACGGCGGCCAGACAAGTGCACACATTCAGGAAAGTCCAAATTAATAATAATACATTTATATATTACTGAGCTCAAAATTAAAACGAATCAAACAAAATGTATCTGTGTTAGTGAGCGTGTGGGCGAGAGCATGTGAGTGTGAACGACTGGCCATTACGATAAAATATCAGGGCATTGGTTTGTGATATACAACAATAGTAAATTAAATCAATCACGTTTTAGTAAAGCTGCAGCTATATTTAAATTTATGATAGGATTAAGTATCAAAGTAATTGAAGGTAATGACTAATAAATATGGGTGTAAGGATATGTAGACGCCATTTTGTGTCTTGTATTCATATGCGGCGCCATCTTTGGGTTGTCGTTAAGAATTATAACTCTAATTCAGATTAATAAAAAAAAAACAAGTTTATGGCATCCAAATTGTAGTCAAGAGTCATTATTTCGACAACCTCAATGTTTCTGAATCTCGCTGAGAAAAAGAATCCTGCCCCTTAGAGATGAAATTATAAACCATGTGCTCGAACCGGAAGTGGCATGGAACAGTCGGTAAGTAAATGTATTTTACTTGTAAGATAATAATCAAAAAGTAAGGTAATACTACAACACACACACACGCACAGTTCACCTTCTTGATACTCTAAACTATAAACGATGTTATTAAAGAGATACAAGTCACAATGTACCTGGAAATTTCTATTCTTTACTTACAGCTGTTGTGTGATTGACTTGAGATGTTTGGTTTTTATTCAAGTGTTCAGATATGTAGTTATTTTGCTGAACTACACAAGTTTGATGCAGTCTTTGTAGTCAAATTTGAAAATAACACTGTTTAGTCCGCTATTATTATGTACACATCTTTTGTAAATATTAGACACTGAAAATAATTATAAAACAAAAATATATACAACACACTAAATCAGTTCTCAACATATATAGCGTGTAGTATATAGTGAACAGTAGTATACATTGTGGTCTAAATAAACTGATACGACTTTTTTCACATCAAGGTTATACGTTTCTTGGAAGTACCAATTGTACAGAATACACCTTGAGCACTAACTGAATGATCTGTTACACCAGTTACTTACAGTTTATGGTTTTAATTGTATAGACTTCATGTATACAACATACCAATGGCAACAAGGCCAGCTTCAATATCACCAGAGAATTCATTCTTGACTGCCTTCTCAATGTCATGACCAGTAAGGCGAGTGTATTCCAAGAAAATCTGAGTAAGTTGTGGATAACTGCGAGAACACAAAATGGCGTTGAAAACTGACTCATCAGTCCCAACCTTAAGTTCACCTACAAAGATTAGTCAAATATTACTACATCAATCAATAATAATTGTTTATCACAATCCTACTAAATCCTTAATGAACGTTCTTCAAGCTTAAATAGCTTAAAAAGTAAATTAGAAAACTATAAACTATATAAATTGTACCAGCACTTGTTCCTTAAATACAGACAATGATAGGCTACATTTCATGAAACAGTATTTAAGACAAAGGTTTTGTAAAATATATAAAAACACTTGGTAAGTTTCACAAATTTTTTTTAATTAACTCTGACAGCTGTTTCGACTAACTTAAGCCATTGTCAAAGAGCGAGTGAATGAAATTACTGAACACAGGATGTTAGAGTAGTGTAGGTGGTAAACATCTGTTTAGGGTGTATCTGGAACATCTGTGTTGTGATGGCGAGGGGTGGGGAGTGTGTGCATGAGACAAGGGAAGGTCTGGTGTCTTTAAAAAACTAAATACAATCATGAATGTATTTAAGAGTCTAACCATCATTAAGGTTTCTCATGAAATCGACATTTTGGTTGCAAAAGAAATGCCTTTCATATAAATGACGAAAGAGATGTGGAAAGTAAGGGTGGGCATGTAGCAGAGTGAGGCAGGTTTAAAAGGATATCTATCTGGTAATCCTACTGCTGTGTTCAACATCACATCTGACACTGGTCTGGCATCACCACCTTTGGTAAGCCTACTTAGTTTATGGGGTACATTTTTTTGCATGCTACACATTCTTGTCTCAATTAGTACATATTATTGATTCATTAAATTTTTGTTTGTTTTTGGAATGGGAATACTAATTTGTTATTGTTTTCTGTTTTTAGGACTTATTAGTAGTTGCAAACAGGACCAGTTTCATGTATGTGGTAGCATTTGTATAGCCTGCTATCACAAAGCACTAGAAACCTCAATGATGGTTAGACTCCAAAATACTGTTCCATGAAATATACCATTACTATCAAAGAACTGTGTGCGTGCAGGGACACATGCACACACACTCACACACAACTGTATATGTATAAAAAGAGCTGAGTTAATTTTTTTACAAAATTGTCATTTGTCATCGATAAATTTCAAACTATTATGTAATAGATACAGATAAGACTTGTTTTTTAACAAGTAAACTAATCATTACAACTCATCATTACTCATCACTGTTAAGTTTTCTTAACAAGAGAAAACTTAAAAATGGAGGTAAACCTAATGTAATACAAACAGTTGTTGTTTTATGATATAATGATTTCACATTTTCTTGGGAAAAGATAAGATTATTACTTTTTCTGTTGACTGTTGTAACACAATGTGTATGTATCACTCAACATAAGAGTACACAACAAAGAGGAGTAATTATCATGAGATTCTTAAATATTTTATTATACTGTTGGCATAGAGTAAACTGTTCTGATAATAATTCCTTGCAGCCTGTCTCACATTGATCTATGTACACTTTGCACCAGTACAGGTTACAAGTACATTATTTATTTACTGACTTATTTCCTGCCTACAAACCCTTAAAAAGTACATTTATTAATGTTAATACTTGTACCACAAGTACACAGAATTCATGAACTTACTTAAGAAAACAGTTTCCAGTAAAACAAAAAATTCAAAAGCAACAAATATGTTACCAAACTGAATTTCTTTTACTTATATTACTTACATTGAAGTTCTCAAATATGAACGTTATGAGAACCAATACTCTCATCTACAATAGATCAACATATTCCTGTGAAAGAAGATGTGTTCGTTATAACAACTTACTAAAAAAATTCTTTAATACTAAATAAATCCATACTTTTGTCTCAAACCTAAAGTATATACATTTAAAATGATAACTTATACTTTCTTATAACAACAAAATTATAAATAATTACCAGCACGGAGTAAAGCCTGTGCGTCATTAACAGCACTCATGTGGTCCACTATGTAATTTTCACTGCGACGGCCCTGAACATTTAATTACAGTTTAGTAACAATAGGTGTTCATGGTGGCTACATTTTTAACAGACCATTACACACAACGCAATTTTAATTTCAATAAATGTAATATGTTTTAATACGTAGCAAGGATTTTCCCAGAAAATATATTTCAATAAGTAAAAAATATATCTCAAGAAGACAGTGTATTACAAATTAAAATTGTGAGAGCGCGCGCGCGTGTGTGTGTGTGTGTAAGAGAGAGAGAGAGAGAGAGAGAGAGAGAGAGAGAGAGAGAGAGAGACGAGGTGTTTCAAGTATATCTTTTATATAATATAGATATACTGATCACTTTACTGAACCAGTAAACTAAAACTAAAGTAACTAAAGATATACTGAACCAGTACTTTATTTTTTTCAACACATATTTCTAAAATACAGCCTTCACATCTTCAGGCATAAAAATGATTTCATATCGGTACTAACTGGAGACACAAAGATTATATTTAAACATTTTTTGGATTGAAAAAGGATGTTAATTACATCTTCGTTTAATTATAAGTAAAACACAAGTGTATAAATCAACTTTTTTCTTATGCCTTTGCAGACAAAAATTTGTACTTATGAGTATTTTGGATTGTTGTATGTGTATGTTGTTATGGATTTCAAAGTGCTAATGCAAAATTTCAATAGTATCATCCTTAGTATCTTCTTCATGGTCTTCAAAGCATTCACTACACACCCTTAGCAGAATTTACACAGCCTGAAGAACAATATAGTGATGGCATCAAAAATCAGAAGTGCCTCTTTTAAGCAAACAGCATAAACAATGACACACACACACACACACACACACACACACACACACACACACACACACACACACACACATACACACACACACACACACACTTTAATTTCTATGATGTGTTCATTTTTATTATGTGAAAAAAATTGTTTTACTTGATACTTAAACAAATTAAAGATGGTAACTTATGAAGAAAATTATAAGACAATGGCAATGTTAGCTAGAAACTATTTTTATACCAGGAAATACTTACCATATTGTGCCATTACAATGAACAAAATCGACATGTTTTGGTTAACATTACATTTCAACACACACAGTATGTATATCAAGACTTACAATTTTAAACAAACAAAATTTACCTAGAAGATAAATTTTTGAAAACAAACATTTTCAGAAAATTAACAATGTGTTTTGTCCAATACTATCATAACTATTGGTGTATATTGTCATTTTTACCATATAATTATACCATATTATTATTATTTGAGTCAACTTAACTTCAAGGAAACTTTTCATTTCTTCCTGTTTTAAACATACAGGAGCAGTTTATGGAGCTTCATATATAATGTAATACTAACACTAATAATATCCATTATGTATACTCAAAAAGTGAAGCATTTAAGGCACTTAAATAAATATAATTAATACATGAAATAACAAATACATTACTTTAAAACTCATCACTACATTACATTAACAAATTATTATTATACATTACATTACCAAATTATTATTATACATTACACTAACAAATAACTCATCACTTTTAAAACAACTTTTATCATTGTAAACCTCAGTGTTCTAAAAAATGTCCCTGTAACACTTCAAGAACTTAAATACTGCTAGGACATACCAAAGTTTTATGATGGCACTCTGATGAAGAACAGAAAAAAAAGAGAAGGAAAGGCCATTTTAAAGACATATGAAAGAACTTGTAAGTAAACAGAAACTTATAGTAAATGAAATTTTGATGTATTTTCAGAAATCCAATAAGAGTGTCTCCTGACGGTTATGAAACTGGCATGAAATGTTACAAACACAGGCAAAGGTAATTCAACAAAGGTGAACATGTTACAGGAAACATGTGTATCTAGAAACTGAACTCTAAAATTCCTTATGTGAGACATAGTATTTTTAAAGGTGGTCATGTTATAAATGTCACCACATGTAGGAAAGATTCTGTGCTCAAGACAGATTCAGTTTTCTGTTACACAACGAAAATCCCATTATCCAGATTAACTGGAATTAGAACTGATCCCCATAACTGGAAAGCTCGATAAATGGGAAAAAGTAAGGTTGTAATTTTTTGTAATATTTTTACATCATATAAATCTTGAAACTTTTTGTAATATCTTAGTACACAGGAAATCTGAACCAAAAATTGAAACTCAAGTTTGTTAAAATGTAACATGACTGTACATGGCAGAACAATCACGCTTGAGCAGAAAAGTTCAAAACAGAGCCTGTTTGGCTTCATTTACCCTTTCTTTTCATTTATAAATCAGCAGACATTGCAGTGCTAAGAGTTAAAGTGAATCACACTCATCTTGTTTTTCATACCATTATAAATGCGTTCTAAAGATTTAAATATTTCGTTATCTGATGGAATATAAGTATATTATGTTATATTATATACCTATATTATATGAGTATATTATATTATATGAGTGGTACATTAGATCAGCACTGATTTTAACACATGTGGAGGAGTCTTATTGTATAATGGGAGAGTGTGTGAAAAGGTGAAATGAACATTGAGCATGACTATTGTTTTTTATTAATAAACAATCTGGATAATTGTGTCCATGACTGTACATGATTGGTGTCTGGATAATTAGAGTTTTACTATAATTTCCTCTATATTAATATGCTCTGACTTAAATACAGAGTAACAGTTTTATGGTGTCATATACTGTGAAACACAAAGTACACAAATACTGAGTAACACAAAGATCAAAGTGCTACTGAGGCAATCAGAAAATAGGTAATAAACTTCAGTTTAATTTGTCATATTAATGAATTTAGTTACCTACAAAAAACCTTTTATTTTTTGTAGGCCTACTATTTTCTGTGAAGTACTATACTTCAAACAAAATTTTATTTCAGTATACACTAGACATGTTTTGTGGCTGACACTTAACTTTCTTTTTTCTTTACTGGCAACAGTTCAGAACAAAAGCTTTTTTAACTGCACTGGCAACATGCCAGTAGCCCATGGTACACCAAACTGCAAAATTACATGACAAAAAGTGAAAGCGTTGTTACTACACTAAAAAAAAAGACGACTCCAACACCAGATCACAAAAAACCAACATTTACTTTACCCAAATACACAACATTATTGTGTTGAAAGAAAATGATGAATCAATTAGTTAACATTAATATTTCACATTCTTTAAGTATAATGCAAGATATTTCTATTTACCTGACAGAGAGATACCAAAAGCCTCCGGAAATGTCCTGAAGTGTCTCCTGCCATATCCTGTTCCAAGGATGTTCCATAAACTGAAAAATATAAGTTAAATATTTTAACATTCAAAAGTGTGTTACAGGCTTATTACAAAAAACTACATAAATCTATTATAAATGAGTTTTCCTTAACAATATTAATATAAAGACTTAAAAGTTTCCCACATAAGCTAAGTAAAATTTTTTCAGAGATAACACTTGGATAGTTAAAAAGTTGTGAAAAATAACTTATTAAAGTAGGTCATGGTCTGCATATATTTTGTAAACAGTAAAACACATACATATGACTACACACAAATTTAGATACATACATTCTGTCAATGTACACACAGTTTTTGAAGAACAAATTTTATATTAACTTGACAATAATGCATACAGTTAACAAATTCACAATTGCATTTAAAAACAACACACCTCAGTTAATATAACAACCACTTTCACATCAATAACTTTTTCAAAAACATAAATATCTATGTTTGACATGAAATACTCTTTATGTTAAAAAATATAATACTCTTGACAAATGTGGGAATCTGGGTGGATCCACAAATGATGGTTCAAAAATGAGTACACACTAACCATCTTCAATCGCGCGCGCACACACACACACATCCTGTGCACGAGGTATCCTGGTTTTATACATATGTTTCAACTCAAGTTTCTCCATAATTGAATGAATTATAGATGGGGCTGTATCTTCGGAATAAAGGAGTAGTCAACACCTACTTTCAAATACTTTATCTTGAACAACAAAGTCCATTACCATGCACAATTACCATGCCAATAGACTTGATTAAACACAGTCCACTCTGTAATGTTTATGCAGTTGGAAAAGTATATGCTGAAACTTTTCCAGCTCCACTACTACAGGTCAGTGGTTGTAAAATAAAGACACAACATGTAAAATATAGACACAACAGTATAAACTTCATACTAATGAAGGGGGGGGGGGTGATTGACATTTTATCGTCCACTATGACATTTATAATAACATTTACTAGATATGTATGATTGTAACTAAAGACTAACTTCTCTGATAAGCAGCTTTCATGTTGCGTATCTCATTGTTAGTAGCAGTGCACAAGATTTCAACCAGAGTTTGTTCATTGGTTCCAATTCCACTGACAGCATGGTGTAACTCTTTTGCTTGAAACTCAGGCAGTGGTGTTATAAGAGCAACAATCAAATTTTCAAAATTTCCAGTTAATTCACTCTTCAGATCAGAAATCAAATCCTGTAAAACAATTTTAACTGTAACATCAACTATTTATTATAAAATGGTTAATAAACATTAATAATGTTTTAAATAAATATCAATTAATATTAGAATTTATTTATAATTCCACATGATATCTCATATTTTTTAAATCAATTTGAACAGAAAAACACAAGAATTTAAAGCTAAAAATATTCCTCTGCTTAACTCAATTAAAACCAGGGGTGCACTGGTACCGGAACGCCATTCCCGTACTGCTTTTTGAGAAAAAGAATTATTTTCTTTCACATGAAATGTGTTTTTACTCAAAAATCTGGTCCACGTATTATTTTAAGATTTAGTACTCACTGTTATTATACTTCTTATTGCAAAATAATGAAGAAATATTAACATATTCGACAAATATATCCTTTTAGTTTTACTCAATGACCATTGCCGAGATCGAAAATTAAAACTGACGAAAGAAAATAAAAAATAACATAATCATTTGGTAACTATGCACTAGGTTCACCGAACGGCGCCGAACACAACGCACATGAGATCTATTTTGGATGCGGGATGACCTTGAAGTGTAGACCAGCGGGCAGTGCAGTGGAGGGGGTACCTTACACCCATCGGCTCACTACTCAACTCAGTATTATTACTGATGAGTCATTAGTGGTTCCCGCGTCTTGCTTGTCAGTTGTAAATCGCTGTTGTGAACCGTTACGTGTGTTTATTCAGTGCTACAACAGTCATGGGAATCTGCCAATAAGAAACAAAAAACTCTAACGTCATTCTTCAGTAGAGGGACTATACAGTCTTCGTGCGAGTCTTCAACCTTTGCTTCTCGCGATGCAAATACTCTCCTTAAACCTGGCGAAAGCTCGTTTGTGCAGCATACAGAAACCGAAGGTACTTGTGTTATTGATAATTCTCTGTCTGTACTGAGTTCATCAACTGAGGACTCAACTATTTCTCGTTGGCCTTCCATTTGGACAGAGGAAATGTGGGAACATAAAAAGAATGCTTTTCCTTGGCTTGATTGTATCAACGGCAAACTTGGCTGTAATGTTTGTAAAGAAGTTTCTCGACTTGGCACTTTAAAAAAGAGCGCATGAGCATATCAAAAGAATAGCGTTTGTTCCTAATTACGTTTAATGGATCAAGTAAAACCTCTCAACTTACATCGTTGAGAAAAAAAAATATTTGAACATAAAAACTCTTTTGGTCACACAACAGCTGAAAGAATTGCTGCTGAAGCCAAAAAAGAGTCAATAGACAAGGTTTTTGATGAAATGAATGCAGCCCACTTAGTGACAACAAAAATTGTCTTTAGAACTGCTTACTTCATTGCGAAAAACAATAGGCCTTGCACTGACCATTTTGATCTGTTGCAGATGCAAAAATTGAATGGCTTGGATATAGGTGTGGGGCTACACTCTAAAAGAATTGCAATGGAAATAAATTGTCACGTTTCTGATGAAATGAAGAAAAGAGTCGTGAAACAAATTTTAGGTGTATCAGGCAAAATTTCAGTCCTGATAGACGAATCGACCACTCTCGGCAGCAAGTCTACTCTGATAGTATATTTGAAGTGTGAAGTTTGCAAAGAGGACTCTCCACATTTCTTATTTTTAGATCTCCTAGAACTATCCGACCAAACGTCTAAGACCGTAGCAGAAAATCTCCTTGATTGCTTAAGCAAATACGGTTTTGAAGATAACTGCTTAAAAGAAAACTTTGTTGCATTTGCAAGTGATGGTGCAAGTGTTATGCTGGGGAAAAAATCAGGAGTCGCAGAAAGATTGCTTGGAAAATATCCAAGCCTTATTATTTGGCACTGCATGAACCACAGACTTGAGTTAGCTCTGAGTGATGCAATAAACGAAGTGGGAGCTGTAAACCATTTCCAAATTTTTATGGACAAAGTGTACTCCGTTTATAACACGTCTCCAAAGAATCAAAGGGAGTTAGCAGAATGTGCTAGTGGCCTAGATCAAGAAATAAATAAAATCGGGAAAATTTTAGGGACACGTTGGGTAGCAAGTTCATTTAGAGCCGTGTCAGCTACTTGGTATGGATACGGTGCCTTAAACAGACACTTTGACTTTGCTAAAGCCAATAAGAGCAGACATTTGACAGAGCGAGCCATGTACAGTGGACTATCAAAACGATGTTCATCACCTCAGTTTTTGCTAGATTTGGCTATAATGTATGATATTTTGGCTGAGCTGTCGATGCTGTCAGAATCCTTACAAAACCAAGAAACAACAGTAATCTATGCTGATAAACTTATACGACGAAGTGTCCGGTTTTTTGAGGCTATGAAGGAAAATCCCGGTACTAAGACTTTAGAAGCAAAAATTTGCATCAGGGAAGGAACATTTAATGGCGTTCCACTCATAGAAAATCACACAGTTCCAACCATCAATCATCAGCAGTTAACAACAAGTGTCATAAATAACTTAAAAAGAAGAATGTTTACTACAGTTTCTAGCCACGAACCCCATCGGTCAAGTGCGCCATCACATCATCATGAAGCTTACGAATCACTTTTAGATGAATTAAAAGTGCTGGAACCAGATACGTGGCCTACTGAAAAACCTGCAGGCTTTGGCGAACCAGAGATTGAGAAGTTGTGCAGAAGGTTTAAGTTAAACATACCCAAAATCAAAAACAGCTACAGGGATTTTATCGAAAACCATACAACAATACCAAAACATTTAACACCTTTGCTTAACTGTACAAAACTGATCCCTTGCAGTTCAGCTGATTGCGAAAGAGGATTCAGTTTAATGAATCTCATCATTACACCCACCCGTACGAGACTGACAGTGCCACATGTGTCAAGTTTGATGTTTGTTAAACTACACGGCCCAAACTTGAGTGACTGGGATCCAGAGCCATATATAAAAACATGGCTCCGAAAACACCGGACTGCAGACGACACCCGAACGAAACAAGCAAAACCAACCACTCTGGAAGAATCCAATCCATTTGCTAAATATTTGTGATTAAGGTAAGTTAAATTATGTTGTTCAAATGTTCAAGTAATAAATATTTGTTGTGAATATTACAAGTGTTTAGTTAGATTCCAACCATCACTTTACTTTCAGTGATGTTATCCGTTATGGAGTGACTATGTAGCCGACATTGGCTGTGGACCATAGACTTGCCGCCTGCAAAAAAAAAAGAAAGCGTTCCGGTACTGGAAAATTTACGAGTGCACCCCCTGATTAAAACATATATTTAATTGAAATACCAGCTGTATAGGTTCTCAGTCAAGTCAGTAATGACTACTGTTGTACCAAGAGATATCTTTGAAAATAACACAACATCTTGCAATGAATTTTTGTTTTGTTTTTAACACTGCTTCGCTTTTTGAACACTAATACATTTCCATAAGTTACTTAATCAGGGTTCATACTGAAATTTTGAATTTGATTTCCCTTACTTTCCATGACCAAATCCGCAAATTTTCCCTGACCAGTGTATGCGTTATTTTTTACGTACAATACCAATTTTTCAATATATAAATTACCTATTAAACATTACTGTAGCCTATTTACTCAGTTTAAAATATTAGTGTTTAGTGAAATTTATTTTTATTTGAAGCATGGAACATTCATACATTATCTTATTGAAAATTTACTTTAGCATGCTTAACATTATAATTGTCCATCATCATGGATAAATTTAAATAAATAGGCCTATTTATTTTTTTAGTAATCGGCCTCCACCTTCCCCATAGCCGTCCAATGCACTCCTTTTTATTTTTTCCAAAAAGTAAACAGTCGTATTTATACAAAAAACAATAACAAAATTAATTAGCTTATATTAAAAAATTACAATAAATGTACATTATTAGGTTAAAATATCACAAAAAACTGAATAAAAAAATCTAAAAGAAACATACAAAGCAACAAAGAGATTGTATTATTCTTTAAAACTAGAACACTCTTTGATACAGGTAACCTAAAATTTCATACCTAATTTTAATAGATACATGAATACAAATTTAATTATCATAGCCTAGGTAAATAAAGTCGACCGTGATCATAAAAATTCTAAATGGGGAGATTTAGCCTAACTTTTTCTTCTCAAGAATCTGAATTTTTGATTTTATATTGTCTTCTTTCAAAGCTTGCAGTTTTAACATCTTTCTCTGCTCTTCAAGTTTCTTGAGCTCTATGGATAATTTTCTTTTTTCAACCTTTTTCTTCTCTTCTTCTTTTTGGTTCTGTTTTGACTCTTTGAGATGTTCTTCATATCTCCTACGGGCAGCTCTTATATTTGTCAACATTGTTTGAGTGATAGGAACTTTAAGAATACTTTCATGATATCTTATAGCATTTTCCACTGTTCTTTGAGCAAAAAGACTATGTTCTTGAAAATTCTCCACTAATAATGTTTTATTTACAGAAAACCCTCCTTCTACAGTTACATTTCCATGCGAAAATATCAGTCCTAATTTAATAATTTGCCACAATTCTGAATAACATTGATTCCCAAGTAATAAAGAAGAAAAAAAATCATCAAGTCTCTTGGAAGGACAATCACCATCCAAAAATATTTTGAATTGTAATTGAAGGGTAGAATGAGCTTCACTGCAAAGTCGAGTGTGTTGTGCTTTTGCTTTCTCAGCAACAGAATCTGTGATTCGGTTATTGGTGTACAATGCCTCTAGCAATAAACCAAATCTTTGTTTCCCTAGTTCTGACTGATGAAAAATTATACTAGGATCCAATGATGAGAGCCCTTGGACAGGCTTGTACTTCAGAGGACTTCTTTCTAATATCTTTTCTGTCATTTTGACTAGCACAGTCTGGCATTCAAGTTTGAATTTTAGGATATCACTTTCGTTTGAAGTGGCTTCTTTGAGAAGTTTTTTGTATGAAATTCGAGATCAATACTTTTTACATCACACAAATTTTCTTTGTCACGTAAATCTAATGAAAAAAGCTTAGTTGTTGTAGTAGGCATTTTACTGGATTTAAGAAGTCTCTCCATCAAATTTTGTGCGAGACTTTGCAAATCTGTGAACAGGAATGGACCAAGTGGGTCTGAGGTTTGGAACTTTCGTAAAAATGGTTCACATTCCAAGGAAAGCATTTTAAAAAAGCCAGTTTGCATTTCAGAAATATATCTTTGGTTTGAACAGAAACATTTTTTAATGGTTTTGTATTGAGATATTTTCGGCTGTCAACAAATTTCTTAATATCATCAAAAGTACTTAAAACTCTGTCAATAGAAGGCACATTTTCAAGCCATCTGGCTGTACAGTGTTTTAAAGGAAAAACAGATTTTCCAGTAAGTTCAATGAACTCAGCACGGCGGGCTGGTGAATCATTAAAGATGTAATAAACATCTTGCAAAAAGCTATCCACTTCCCACTTTGCCGTCTTTATGAAAAAAAAAATGTCCCTGACTTTCTGAAAAATATAGTTAATTTCCCTGACTTTCGGCATATCTTAAAATGTTTCCCTGACTTTCCCTGACCTTCCAGGTCAGTATGAACTTGTTAATTTACAGTACTTAAGTTTGTTGACCAATTAATTAATTTGCTTATAAAAATTAAGTTGCAGACCCAATATAATATAAAGTTTGATCTGATATTACATTGGCCTTATATATCAAACACTCGTAATCAGTTATTCAGTATTAAATCACATTTAAGAAATTCTGATGTAAAGAATCAAAAGCAAATAGATACATTTATTCTGTTCTATCAATTCAACGCTAAAGAAGAACGATAATTTGCCTACATACAAACCAGTTTTCATTTTTAATACTCATTACATTTTATCCCAAAAAAATAATTAATAATTTTTGAATATTACTTTCTTTGTGATGAAAGTGTTAATATTTCAACTGTTTGATAAACTAGTGAAGCTGCAAAAAAATCTAGCAATACATCAATTTCCACATAAAACAAAAAACTTATAACAGTAAGATGCCACTTCTGTTGGGAAAATTCAGATTGCATTACAAACAGATCTGTTTGATGCTACTAGAAATTTATGCTAAAGCTGACATTGCAAACTATTCACCATTATCAAACAGGTGACATTACAGAAAAAGTTATCATTTTATATTCAATGAACCTCAAAATAAGTACTTCCACCATCCAGACTGCTACACTTTCTTGTTCATACTTGATAATACTTATAAATTATTAACAATAATCATAAACCACAGCACATTCTAAGGACGGAGAAATTCTTCTTATTATTATTCTTATAATTACTACTGTTATGTGCAAAAGGCTTCTCCATCGAATTAACATGAGGAGGAAAATTCAATTCATTTAGAACAAAGAAAGTACACATAACTGCTGCTTTCAAAGAGGATGGTTACATTTGAGTGCAAAGTAACAGAATACATTCAGTTACTTGATGCAGAAACGAAAGCCAGACATGAAAAACGTTTTATATACAAGTTTGTCATTTCATAGTTTACACATTTTTATAATCACATGGTGTAGATTTATACCAACCAAAAATACTTTAATTGTTTTTTGTTTTTGTAGTTTTCACTCTTCCACTTAAAACTTCTATGTTTACTACACTGATTCAATATCAAAAACTATGTCAACAGATTCTACAGATTATAGTTACAAAATTTAATCTTCAATTCCTGTACACAAGTAAGTTGTATGAAATGAATATACTAGTTTCTTTTATTACATCAACGTATATGGTACGGTATATGACTAAAGTGTCTTATATAACAAACGAGTTGGTTTTTATGATATGATATGAATTTTAACAATTAAAATGTTATCTAATAATTACATAATACATTACAATTGCATTTTTTGAAAACGACCTGATGCATATGATGGATGTTATGTATAAGAAATATATTAGGAATTAACAATCATGTGGAGGAACTAAATATATAAGCTACGTCTATGTGTCAGTGGGAACACACACACACACACACACACACACACACACACACACACACACACACACACACACACACACACACACACACACACACACACACACACACACACACACACACACACACACACAAGGCTGAATCTGCACTGGTGGCCTTGAAATCTCGCCAACTTCACAGTTTCCACTGCAACCACATTACTGAATTACACAGAGATCTAATGCCCTTCTTTTACCTATCTCTGCCCTTCTTTTACCTATCTCAAAATAGAATGTTTTGGAGAAAATAACTCAAAATTATTTATACTGTCTACAACATTACAAGCTTAATATTCTTTTAATCAGTCATATTCATATATTATTTCTTTATAAGTAACTCCACTAGTTATACAATGTTTAAATAATATCAACACTTGCAAAAGTAATATACTGTAATTTGATAGCATATTAATAAATATAATATTGTGATATTGTTCAATATAGTTTCTTCTGCAAGTAGAGTATTGTGTTTTTGTCGTTTTAGTAGAAATCAATCAATTGATTTACTTACATGCCTCTGATGATGCTGACTTTTTTCAGTGAAACATGCGTAAGGTATTAATACAACAAAAACGCAATACTCTACTTGGAGAAGAAACTACATTGAACAATATCACAATATCATATAACTGCTGCAAGAAACTTTGAGTTACATATATAGAAAATGATGAATGAATATTCATTCACATATATACGTTTATCGCTTATGTTTAGTAGTTATCTGTATTGTTTTGAATCACTTACAAAACTACTAACAAAACAAAACACACACACAAAGCACACAACAAATTCGATCTACCCGGTATTTACAAGCTAAATTGCTCAAATTGCAACAAATTCTATATAGGCCAGACAGGACGTAGCTTCAAACAGAGATATATTGAATACACAAAGGAACTCCACTCCACTACAGAATCCACCTTTGCAAACCACCTCATTGAAGCAAACCACACATATAAAAACATCGACAATAACATGAACATTCTACACGTACACACAAAAGGCCGAAAACTGACACTCTAGAACAATTGGAAATATACAAACACACGAAAACAAATAAAAACGACATCCTAAACGAACAGACACAATTCAAATCGCACGCATTATTCGAACATATCTCACCCCACACACACAGCATCGACCTTTCGAAATTCGATTCCGTCGCCCACAACAGGACGGACAGCGCTACCAGCGGCAGTCTCTGAAGAAGCCTTTTAAAGGCAAAAACCGGTTCAGGCTGTAAGGTAAAACTTTGTTTTTACTTATAAAAAACTTTGTGTTCCGAGAACTTATATACTTACTTTTCCATACATTGTCTTGAATTGTACTGCAATTTCTTGTCGTTGTACATTTGTCCTGTTGGTCAAAACATTAATTATAGCCTTTTCATCAGTTCCAAAACCTTTCATGGCTTTACGAAGAACTTCAGCATCATGTCTTGGATCAAACGGAGAAGCTGGACGTACAGTTGGTGTTCCCTACACGTAAATAAAGATAAATTATTATTTTTTGTTTACATTACAACCACCGTGTATGTCTATATATGACAATAAGTTACAAAACTCTGATAATAATTAAAGTTGACACTATAATTAACAGAACCAAAACCCCTAGAAAACTAATAAAAGCAGAAAACCAAAACAAAATGTATGCACAACACACAGTGTTAATCACAAAGTCCTTAGCTGTACATCACTGCAAGTTTTGTATCATTTTAATTAGTGTTGCAGATTTAATCGGTTAATCGAACCGATTAACCGATTAAAATTTGAACTTCGATTAATCAATCAAAACTACTTAATCGAATAATAGAGTGGATTAAAATTAATCGGTTGTTGAAATTTTCTTTTATGAGAAGTTGAAGATTGTCCACCAAATACCTGAGTTATGTCTTGTCTCTTGAACGAGAGTCCCATTATTTTAAATCATTTAGTACTTCTGGAAGTTCCCAGAAAAACACTGAAAGAGAAAGAGTGGTGTAGTTGCAGTGGTTTTCAAAAGCCAGGTAGCGGCATGTCAGATTTAGTCCGTGTACGATAAGATCTACAATAGAAGGCTGAGTCAGGTGCCTACTACTAATTGTCTGAGAGGGGGTGAGTATGGTAAAAATAAGAGTCCCACAAGAGCCTGTACTCTCATCCTAACAATGGGCGATCTATAGTATAGTAAAATTGAAAGTTAAGGGCATATGCGCAGAAACCAATTTAAGAATTTATGGATGGACGAGTCCACTTTGAAATTGTGAATGCCGGAGGGTACTGGAGAATCAGCTGGTATGCAAGTGAAGGTGTCGCCCACTTTGCGTGTGATGTTTTAGTTACCCGTACATTCTTAGTTATTGTGTAATGTACTATCTCAGTCGTGCATTTGTTATTATTATTTCAATTTATTTTTAATTATATCATTGTTTTACAGTCACTCATTTTTATTAGTTATTTAATTTTTTAGTTAATTTCTATTGGTAGTTTTTATTCTGTAATTATAATTACGTATTATTGTAATTATTTGTGTTATCATCCAGTAACGAGATTTGTTAAAATCAGTGGCGTATGCTGAGTTCGAGACCTGGGCTAGCTCATCTTAGAATTGAAGAAAATGCTCTGGAGGGGGTCCCCCTCGTTCATATTTCAAGCTTTTTGAAGTGATGTGTTGTTGTGACACCATGCCAATGCATTCTAACTTATATAATAATGACTGATACTTCAACAATAATTATGAAATGGCATCATTAGAAAGACAAAAGCAAGCAAAGAACTTCAGTACTTCATTTATTTATTTATAGCATACATTTGTTCCACAGAAGCCACTAGGGCCGGACGGCGGTAGTGAAACAAATAAAAGATTACAAAAAGCAAGAACTATATCATTACATCATGAGGAAATAATATATAATTATACTGAAGAAAGTTTGACTTACTTCGACGACGGCTCTGTGTAGACTTATTTGAACAAGAACTCCATTCTTCTCTCCTTTTGTGTGAATTTCAGGATTACACTTTCATAAAATGTTTCTTCTGACCACTTTTTCATATTAAGAAGAATGTTTTTCTCAATAGATATAACAGCCAAGTTGCTTAACCGGACTTGTCCTTGTGTGGCTCTGAGGTAAGTCTTAATCCTCTTTAGAGCGGAGAAACTTCTTTCAACAGTTGCAGTTGTAGATGGAAATGTCAATGTTAATTCTGCTAGTTTGTACACTTCACTAAACACTATGTCCAAATTATTGAGTTTCATATAAATAGTAATCTCATTCACTGATTTTTTCTTATACTCATCTAGAGTATAAAGCACATTTAGTTCATTTTTGAGGCGAACAATGTCAAAGTATGAACTATATGGTTCTTTAAGTTCTGTCATCAGATTTTGTGGGAAACTTTTACAAAATGTATCAAAATTGTTTGAATCCAATAAAGACACGAATTTAAGATCCTTTTGGGACTCAAACCTGAATTTTATCTGGGACATCACTGTGTCCAGAATTTCGTTAAAAATACGCTGCCATTTGGAACGGTCATCATTTCTCTGTCTTTTGTGTCTTGGTTCATATTCTTTATCTTCATATTCAGAATTACTTGTAGCTTCTGTCCATACAAGATCAAAATCCTCATCTCTAATTTTCTGCAGAGTATCATAGAATTCATTGACTTTGTTCATGCAGTAAGAAATGTCCAAACATTTTTTTTGCATTATGTCAAAAAGAACATCAGAAATTGCAAATATTTTGCTGAAACTAAGAAGAAGAAATCTAGTGTCGAATTTATGTAAAAAACAAACAAAGCCTGAAGCAGTATTCACTTCTTCACCTGTCCAGTCACCGGGTTCATCTTCTATTGATGAAAAGAACATGATAAGAGGCCTTCTATATTCTTTGACAGTACTTACAAGCCTTGATGAGAAATTCCACCTTGTTGGTGCCACTCTCGGTAGTTTCTTCTCCATAAAGTTTTTTAGAGCAGTTGTGCGGACTGTAGAATGTGAAAAAAAGCTAGGTATTCCTGATAAAGTGATGAAAAACCGTTTACATTCTGCTACAAAATTTGTAGACTTTGACAAAACCAAATTCAACCTGTGACTACAGCAATGAATAAAAGTTGCTGATGGGTACTTATTTTTCACCAAGGTTTGAAGTCCAGACACATGGCCGGCCATAACAGCTGCTCCATCGAAAGTTTGGGCTATAAGTTTTTTTGAACATTCTAAATCATCCACAACCTTGGTGACATGTTGGAACAATCCTTGTGCAGTTCGGTCTAAACTGACATCAGTGAAGTGCAAAAATCGTTCCTGACAGTTTCCTTCATTATCGACAAATCGAAAAACTGTTGATAATTGACTTTTATTGGTTACGTCAGTTGTCTCGTCAAGTAATATTGCAACGAATGTTGCATTAGATATTTATGATTTGATTTTGTCTGTAATTACGCTACCTACTGCGTCAATTAAATCATTTTGTATTACCGGTGACGTTCCTCTAAAAATTGTTGCGGTTTTTAAATGGTTCGCTATTGTTTGCTCATACGTTGATAAAAATTCCAAAAGTTCTATGTACATGCCTTTATTTGTTGAATCGCTAGACTCATTGTGGCCCCTAAATGGACATTCTTGCTTCCCTAGGAATATTACTGCGTCAATCAGTCTTCTTAAAATAATTCTATTTTCCTTTACTTTTTCATTATGTAGACTGTCAGCAATCTTTTTCTGTAAATTAAGGGAATGATCGATTCTTTGAAAACCGAATGTCTGTAACTTATTGAATGCTCGTATATGAGTAAGTGATTTTTGATGTTTATCACAAGCCGTTACCAAATAATTTAAATTACTAAATCCTGTCTTATTCCAAGGACTTGTATCGGTGCAAAAAAGCAAACACGCCCAGCAGTACAATTTATTAGTTGTACTCGATCCAGTTAACCAAGGGTATTTTTTGTAGTTGGCCTCACTAAAACATCTAGTATACACTCTGTTCTTTTCTTTATGTTCACTTTTAAGTTCTAGAAGGGATGGCTGAGGCCTACCTATCTTTACAATTTGAAGCTTATCCTCATACGGAAGCTGAGCAAATTGTGTCTTTGTCAATAGTTTATTAACTATATCACTCATCTTAATTTATTATTCAAACCGCACAGCACAAAATATCATTCACAAAATTATAACTAATTTAAAAATGAATCACTGCTTTGCGTGCCACACGGCGTACTGTCTCACACTGTTGTCTAGCTCTCCAAGGAGCGAAGCCTAGCCTACGATAAACGTCACTGCCCCCACCAAGTCCCTCACCGTTGTCATAGCAACGCCATTGAATCGTGACGAGGAAAGGCTTCGCAAGTTACTTGCGAAGCCTGAGTAAAGCAATATGCAGCGATTCAGGCGCCGTTATATGCGAAGTTGTATTGTCTATAATTAGTAATTACGCTACTACGAAACAGAAGTAAACACGTGAGGGAAACACGTCTGACTTCGATAAAATGAACAATTTTATGCAAATTCCTAATAGATTTTTTTGTGCTTTAATCTTTGGGCTTCGCAGCTAGCCTAGCTAGCCTAGAATATACGCCCATGGTTAAAATGGATACTTTTCCTTCAACTAGCAAAGACAGGAAAGTTATTCATAGTCAAGCACGGGAAGTTATAATACACAGTTTTTTGTTGTCCAGGATTAAAAGACTCTTGCAATTAAATTAATATGAAGAATGCGTTCCTTTATGTAACGAGAAACTGTAGAGATAGTCGCGTGTAATTAAGGAGTGGAAGTGTACAGTTTGCAAATTCCGTTGTGATAAGAACGGTCAGAAAGGCTGTAGTTTTTTACGTCTCAGCAGTACACAATGACAGACCAAACAACACTCAGATATGTTTATAAAACATTCTGATATGTAAAAGAATGTAAATTCTCATATCTCACAGCGACTCCTTCCACACACCCTTTCCCCTCTGCCCATAAGCGTTTCGCGCATTTCCATGCCCTTAACTTTCAATTTTGCTATAATAGTAACAGTTGGACAGGTGGCGTGTTACAGTGTGTTTATTCAGGTGAGGAAAACTTGTGTTTTTCAAAGAGGCTACTTTTTGTGTGTGTGTGTTTCCTGATACTGTGCATGAAATCTGTGTTATGGCGTACAAAGACTTACGAGGAAGACTCGGTGGAAGTTTTGGATATAAATTGAACGACAGTGGTAAAGTGACGGACAGGAAAACCGTTTTCTGTAAGCTTTGTGGGAAATCATTTAGCTACAGTGGTAGCACTAGGAGTTTGCAATACCATTTAAAACACGTCCATTCCTTACAAAGTGTTGCTGAATCATCTGTTGTTAATGCAAGTTCATCTCAGTCGAACTTGAATCATTTCATAGTGAAACCAATCTCTTTATTAAAGGAAGCTGAACTAACAAATAAAAATGTGAAATGGATAGTAAAAGACAGTCGACCTATCAATATAATTTCGGATGAAGGGCTAAAAGAAGTTTTAAGGGAAGCTGTAGATAGTAGTTCTTATAATCATCCATCTAGAGACGTTGTAATTAGACGGATTGAGAAACTTTATGATGTCGAACGATCCAAGCTGCTAGACAAACTAAAAGAAACTGAATTTGTTAGCCTAACAGGTGATTTCTGGACATCGATAGCAAATCAAAGTTATCTGGGTGTTAGTGCTCATTGGATTGATTCTAACTGGGCGTTCTGCAGCGCTGCGTTAGAAGTGAAACATGTGGTGGAGAAACATAGTGGAGGAAATTGTACAGAAGAATTCGAACAAGTTGTGTCTGACTGGAATCTTCAAAGTAAAGTAGTTGCAATATGTACAGACAATGCCAGGAATATTGTTCTTGGTGTTGAAAATTCGATATACGATAATGTTAGGTGCACTGCTCATACCCTGCAATTAAGTCTGAATACAGCAATTGAGAATGCATCTATAGATAAACTGCTTTCCAAATGTAGAAAAATGGTGGGTCATTTCAAGCACAGTCCTTATTTAGAAAATCAGCTATGCCAAAAACTGAAAGAACTTAATATTCCGCAGTGCAAACTGAAACAAGATATAGTCACCCGATGGAATAGTACATGCCTTATGTTCGAGTCTCTTCTGGAAGCCAAGGAAGGAATTGTAGCTATAATGTCCACCAATCCATCAAACATCATTCCATTAACTGAAGTGGAATGGGAAATGACACAAAAAATGTATAAATGTCTTAAACCATGTTTGGAAATATGTGATTTTCTTGGAGGAAGTAAATATGTGACGGCAAGTGTTGTACTACCCGCCATAACTCATTTAAGAGTAAGTCTAAAAATTACCGACACGGATCCTGGTTACGTTACTCGATTCAAAACAGCTCTGTTAGATGATTTAATGGAAAGAGTAAATGCCTGGCCTAAAGTAGAAATGTATCAAGAAGCTACGGCTCTTGATCCAAGATTTAAATATTTGAAATGCCTTCCAAGAGAAGCAAGAGAATTAGCGTGGCACAGAATTTCCAATAAAGTTGTGACCACTGCACAAACAGAAATAAAACAAAATGTGAAGAAAAGAAAACTTGTTTTTGAAGAAGACAATGATGACAAGAGGGAAGAAACAGCTCCATTAACACCGCTCGCAACAGAGGTTGATGTTTACAGATCTTTGGCAGAACTGGATGATGACTTTGCAGACCCCTTACTGTGGTGGAAAACATTCCATTCAGCTTCCACTTCTTTCATCTGTAGCAAAAAAATTGCTCTGCGTTCCAGCTACATCGGTTCTGTGCGAACGAGTGTTTAGTGATGCAGGCACTATTGTTACTAAACGTAGAGCAGCCCTTGATCCGGACCATGTGAACTCACTCACATGCTTAAAATCCTGGTTGAAGCAGTACTGACTAGGTGAGTCTAATGTTATACCATATCCTTACCTTCAAATTCATATTTGTCACTTAGTCTCCTGATAACAGTTCATACTATTAAATCTGTTCATACATATTATAACTATAATATTATTATTATTTGAATGTAATCCATGCTAATATACTGATTTTATAAGTTACTTAAAAAAAAGTAACAATTAGATACATCTATTAAAATTAAATTTGTAAGCCATTGGTATGATAATTTTTTAGTACCCAAACTCGATTAAACCTTCTTGATTAACCGATTAAATATTTTGATCGATCGACAGCACTAATTTTAATATTTGATGATGAATGCTGTGAACAGAGGAACATTATATAAAAAAAATTGGTGAACTTTGCAGATGTTTGATAGAGAAATTGGACAACAGAGAAAAGAAAATCAAAAATATAAAATAAGTCATGTGCTTGAAATTAACAGAATCTAGAACATTATGACAAGTTATTTCAGATCTAATTTCAAAAATACAATGCTTGTATTACTTGAATCTGACCACAATTACATGAAATTATACACATTCACGTATGAAATCTGTCCAAAAATTAGATATCTACAAAATTTCATACTCTTAAAATCTTAAGATCTACAAGTTAAAATTAAAAAAGTATATAGTGGTTTAATTACGCGTAATAAAATTACACACTTAGTCATTTTTTATCTAAGGTAACTAGTAGATATTTATTGGCTATGCAAAATAACTAAAGAATAATAATAAAAAAATCGTGTACTTAAGTATCTGACAAAAAGTAAAACTAGAAGAGGTTTAAAATAAGTCTACATTAATTAAGAATTTATAAAAATAATGAAATTTTCTTTACTCATAAACATTGTGAATAAGTGTACCATAAACTGAATAAGCATTGTATACTGTGAACAGATTCATTCATTTCATAATAAAATACAAATAGAAACACAATAGCACACCAGTGGTGCATCTAGAATTTGGCCTTGGTGGGGGAGGTCCAGGGTCCGGTCGAGTCAAGCCGGCTTCATACAAAAGAAAAACCAAGTTAAGACTAATAGACATTACTATCTTTAAAGTGGCTGGAAAACGTGAGATAACATCCTGATATCAATCCCATTAAAATAAACGGTAATAACACAATAAAAATACATGTTACTGAACCATTGTTTACAAGATACTTATTCACTGAATTGATATTCCTATATTTCAAACGTATACTCAAAGGATGTGTAATAAATTTGTTTATATATTTAAACACGAGTTACTAGCTGGAAAACACAGCTGAAAAAAAATAAATATTAATATAGTCTAAAAATTAGGAGATTAACAAAACAAAAATCAACTTTTTCCAACCCTCTGGGGGGTCCGGTCCTGTTTGTCCCGTGGACATTCATCACACTCACTAGTACCTTTTTTGGTATTTTATGTTAGTGATAGTTTTGAAGGCAAACTACGGTGACCTGTGAGTTAAACACGGACTACATGAAGGGAGCTTGCATAGCTTTATTGTAAATGGTACCCTTTATTATGGATTCATTATTTATATACAGGTGCCATGCTACTGCACAAAACACTTATTATAACAAAACACTAGACTGACCTTGCAGATCATATTATGGTCTCAGTGAAGTATTCAAACTGTAAAGAAGGATCTCGACTGATGGCAAGCAAATACTTTAGGTCAGTGTAACCATAAAGCTACCTTGTTTTGTCACTATTTTCATGATCCTCACATAAAATATGTGAGCTTAAATAAGTAACACACACACACACACACACACACACACACACACACACACACACACACACACACACACACACACACACACACGCACGCACGCGCGCGCACGCACGCACGCACGCACGCAGAGGATCTTTAATGGCACAATAATTACAATAAGCAGCTGTTGGTTTATCTACAATCTTGCCCCTCATGATGGAAATAAATGGGATAAATATTTACAAAAGTTACATAATAACCATGCTTTAGTCAATCAATAACACAACTGAAAACACCTTAGGCGATATTGGTCAGGGTGTGTCCACAAGGCCATTAGTTACCTGCTAGTAATGAGGACTGAAAATATGGGTCGTGTGATCATGCAACTGAATATTTAACCTTGTTTTAATTTTTAATTAATTTTTACACAAAACAGGAAAGGTGATAATGCCAACAACACGTGTACTATGTAACTAAAAGAATTAAGCAATTTTTTCAAATCAAAAAGTCCAATGATTTTTCCCTGTGGAAATGTTCATAACTTTTTGACAGTGTCCATCCATCTTATTAGGAAGTACATTTATATCAACATGTGAGAAATTTATTCATTCAATGTTGAGCTCAAAACATGAAAATTCAAGTGTACTTTGATGCCTAAAGATTGATTGTACATAAAAATGAATAACTGAGTTTTTTTTTAATATTATAAATGATAAATCAGGTTTTTATAATCACTGCATGTGAAACAAAATTTAAAATAAAGAACATGGTTGTCATCAACTCAGCACTGCTACTGAACAGGATAGAACTATCACACACTACATTTTACTTTTACAAAATGTAACAAACTTTCCTATCAGCATTTTCTTAAGGCATGATACAAATGTTCTAATCTGTAAAATACACACACACAATACATATTATAGTTTTGTACGTGTGTCTGCTGTGAATATTACACACACCCACATACAAATGTTTAAACCATTTGAATGTTAACAATTTGTCTTTTATCACCAAATCACAAAAAAGCCAGACCTGCGTCCTCAACCAGTCTTTATTAACAGACTTTTTTTTTGATAACACAATGGACATCCTGTACAAGCACACTGTATTCAGACAATACCGATTCGCAGGTTTTCAAACAAAGCATCTACTCAAATATACATTTTTCTTATGCTGCCGCTTACACGATCCTAATCTACTTTTGGACTTACATCACAGGCTATATCACAGACACATCACAGGCTCACCGAGTTCAATACATTAATACTGTACAAAAATTTGTGAAAATAATACTGAACTGTTGGAAAAATCTTTTGGCTAGCTTAACAAAAATGATTTAATAATTTTTATGTTAAGAATAGATTGGTTTCGTTGTTTTAAAAAGAATTTTCAATACATAGATACAGCTACTTTTATGTTTACAATCACTGCCTTTTCATTCCGATAACAATTTTTAAATATTCTGTTACATCATAGTTTATTTTATGCTATCAGGTTGTGTTGGCAGCTCCTGACAAAAAAAAATGTAGATACTCTTTGGACTTTGGTAGCAGTACATAGTCTCATTTGTATTGACTATATATTGTATGTATATGTAAAGACAAGAAATAACAAAAACTAAAACAGTAACAAAAACGACTGACTGGGTAGCCAGAACATTGCAGTTTATATATTATTATTGATGGTAAAAGTCTGTCAATTGAATTTTAAAAACAATAATTACATCGATTACCTCAGTCTGTTGTCCTTGATGTTTCTCTTTTCTAAAATCAGTTTTTCTAACTTTATAAGTAACCATAAGGAAAACTTGTCTAAGCGTGCGCATGCACGCACGCACGCACACACACGTGCATGTCTGCTTTTAAATTACTTTAGGGCTATATGTAGTCTTAGTACAATTATTTTGTATAGAATACACTCAGTAGCAAATAAAATTACAGTTTCAAGTGCATTTTATTCAAACTATTCATGACACTTGACTTTAAAGTTTGCTAAATTTTATTTAATTTCTTACACAGATAACAAGTTATATAAAACTGTGAATACTACTGTAATCTAAAATGGACAATCTTGGACATTTATGTGATGTATAAAACACATACTCATTAAAAGTAAATCTCTCTAGAAAATCATAACGAATATAAGACCAAATACATTGTGTAAAAGAGAGTTTTAACAAGAACATCATATCAATTTGTGTGGACCAAGTTTATCAGGAAGAACAATGTCAACAAACAATAATTATCACTGTTATAAGACTTTGGCTTGCCGGGTTGTAAGGCCGTGGTCCATGGTTGTTTTGTGCAAACGTTTCGGCCGGGCCTTCGACGGTCATCTTTAGTGCAGAAGGCTGCAAAACACTGACAAAGGTTTTGTAGTCAGTGACCACTGAACTGTGGTTAAGGTAGTGCCTGTGAGTAGGACACCCATATTTATAAACTTTTGATGTCTGCACGAAGTTGTTGTCTGACACCACCAGCCAATCAGAAGAAAGGCAAATTCTTAATGGTTCGCCACAACTCACGTCCAAAGAGCACTTAATGAGAGGGACTTATCCTGCCGATTCATTTCAATAGATGCATGTTTATGAATCTGGACAGACTCCATATGCAGGCTAGAGAAATATCCACTCACTGACGACCATGTTTGCACAAAACAACCATGGACCATGGCCTTACAGCCCGGCAAGCCAAAGTTCTTATAACATCGAAGCTGGCCGTGAAAGCCTCAGACAGATTAATGATCACTATTTGTATGTCTATATCTATAAAGTATACAATGTTGTATTATATTAGTAAATAATAAATTACTTCTGCAAGTGTATTTTGTATTTTTTTATCACTATATTTTGCACCTAATGTACATGATACAGATTCCATCTGTATCTTCACAGGTGTCAATATAAATTTATATTAACTTCAACACGGGTATCACACACACACACACACACACACACACACACACACACACACACACACACACACACACACACACACACACACACACACACACACACACACACACACACACACACACACACACACACACACACACACACACACACTTTATATTATAAATATATTAAAATCTCTGAGGATACAGATTAAATGTGTGAAACATACATCAGGCATAAATAGTGTGTCATGGCTCTGGCTCAAGGAGCAGATGTCTGAGATGTCTGTTGCTGCCATTACAAATGGTAAAAATATACTTGGAGAAACAATTTATTATTTACTAATATAATGTACAGCATACAATCAATTATTGATAGAAACTCAATACATTAAGAGTTACAAAGAAAATTATACAACTTGTATTTCTTGTACTATAAAGTATACATCTGAACCAAAACAGAAAACTTTAAATTAAGACACATGTATGTGAAGTGGGTAACATGTACATGGAGAAGGAGATGACAGTATATATGGCCATGCATTAAAATACTGTTGACATGTAAAGTCAGATGAAATGAGGCAAGTACTGGAAGACTCCAAAAACACTAATGGTGTAACTAACTGTGATGTTATTAAACCCAGTAGCCTTGTTTTTATATTATAATTTCTGTACATTACAAGAAATTCTGGACACTTCATGTGGCAATGAAAATTATCACGTGATCTACAATCTGTTTTAGGTTTCCCCAAACAATTAATATTTGCATTAACTCCTGAAGTAAGAAAAATGCAGGAAGGAATGTGGTTTTTCTCATCAATGCAGTGCTTGTCTTATCAACTGAGCAAACTAAATTACCCTATACTATTTTTTGGGCAATAAAAGGGTTGCATTACAACTGTATAATAATATGATATAACTGTATTATTATAATATAACTGTTGTATTCAATACAAGTTGAATTAACTTGACCTTACAGAAAACTACATAAGGATGGAGGAAATACGAAAGAAGACATACTGATCATCCTGGACACCACCAACAAGACAATAGCATTGCACTCATAAATTAAAAAGTATTGTATACACAACCTGAATACTACTTGAATAATATTTTTTATTATAATTCTTTTTCTACACTAAAATCTGAACAAAAAACTGGAACGAAATATTCAACTTCACTTATCCATGTACTTTATATTTTATAAGTAATAATAGTTTAACTTTCAATATATCTATTATACCAATCTAGGACAGTACACAAGTACGTATCCATACAATAGAAAACTATGTATATGAAGCTGATTCTAATGAACACTTTACTTATTCTTCGAAGCTCCAAATTGTGGGACATTGGTACTTGTGAGAGGAACCTCACTTATGACCTCCAGACTGGGGATAATAATGGTAAACTGAGTTTACATAAATCATTTACATCCTACTTTACTTCATTTTGTAACAAGCTCAATCTGTGTTTACAAATCAACTTTTGTCATAAAATTTTTAAACACACTCATATACAGGGTGATTCACGAAGAAACTGAAATACTTCGGGAGATGAATCTACATCAAAAAATAAGAAAAAAAGTTCATATAAACATAGGTCCGGAAATGCTCGAACCTTAGGTTCGAAGTACAATAACTTTGTTAAATGACTAATAAATGCATAAAAGTTAAAAACAAAACTTGTAAAGAATTTAATTCTGAGAAAAATGGTGTAAATAAAGTCAATAAAAATCAACAAAAAATTCCAATTGTTTCCAATTTTCCAAAATTTGTTTTTAGGCAAAGATTTTTCTGGTTTACGTCGGATATCATGAAACTTATGGGAGATACAGTTCAGCGACCTGTTTTATTCGATTTTTCAGGTCAAAAACCATAAGAAACAGCAGAATTCGCCCCTTCCCAGAATTTCAGAAAGTCTTCATTTACCCGGGGGAACCGAAACCCGGGCGAAATCTTTCGCTAGCCATAACTCGCTAACGAAGCATTTCCGGACCTATGTTTATATGAACTTTTTTTCTTATTTTTCGATGTAGATTCATCTCCCAAAGTATTTCCGTTTCTTCGTGAATCACCCTGTATATACAGTCATACCCCGCTTAACGCGAGTGATACGTTCCTCGGCGATTCGCGTAAAACGAAAATCGCGCTAAGCGGGGTTTCCTATTTTTTACCGACCAATACCTCGTTGTTTTAGTTTTTATTGCTTTTATATAATTTTCCTTGTCAAAATGTGTTATAAACATAATAAAATACGTATGTACGTACAAAGGTTTTGATAAATAAATATTCATAATACGAAATTTCAAAAAAGGCATTTTAATTTAAAAGATATACGTACATACAAACGAATATGTACAAAAATAATTTATACAAACATCTACCTAATTCACTTACAATTGATAACAAAGAAGATCCTCGAGAAGTTCCGGGTTGAGGTTCCTCATGTGGCTTCTCAGTCGCAGCCTTTTTGAAAAATGTGTGAAGAGCTGGTTGTGATGCTTTTCGCTTCCTCTCATTTAATAGTTGTTGATAACAATCTATTCCATCATTGACAACTTTTTTGACTTTTGCGATTCTCTCCCAATCAACTTCATTTTGCTCTATGAGGTTTAATCCTGTTTGAATTAACATTAAACATTCCTGCAAAATTTTAGTTGACAAAATTCGCAGTGTTTCTTCAGGAACGATCTCTTCTTTTTCCGCTTCATCTTGAGATTGTAGATCCAGAAGTTCTTCGTTTGTCAAAGGCTGCGCGTCGGATTCAATCAATTCCATAATGTCTTGTTTTTCTATGGATTCTTCACTTAGCCTCCCTGTGTTGGTTAGCAGTGTGATGTCATTCACTAAATTTGAAAAAAACTTTATTTTCTTCATTTTTGGCCACGTCCGGCCACAGTTTTTTCCAACAACCATTCATGCAATGTTGCGTAACTTCTTTCCATGAAAGATCAATATTTTCAATGGCTTTCATAATGTTAAACGATTTCCACCATTCTTTCAGTGACTGCTTGTCTGCTGAATCTGTTTCATGAATTAATTGGCCGAATGTGCGGCACAAATAATACGCTTTAAAAGCAGCAATTGCTCCCTGATCCATAGGCTGCAATAATGAAGTTGTATTGGGAGGAAGAAACACAACATCAACAGGAAAATCAGTTTGGAGGCTTTTCAAGGTAACAGAATGACCGGGCGCGTTATCCAGAACTAACAGGGCTTTATGTTCTAAGTCGTTCTCCTCACAATATTTTTTTACTTTGGGGATGAAATGGTTAAGATACCAATCATTATTACCACAGCCATTGTCAACCCAAGCCTTCTTGTTTGATGTCCATATGACGGGCAAATTTTCTTTTTTATAAAATTTCATCGCTCGTGGATTTTCTGAGCGGTACACCAAAAGAGGTTTTAATTTCAAATCTCCACTTGCATTACCCCCCAACAGAAGAGTAAGCCGATCCTTGGCCGCTTTGAAGCCGGGGGCCTGTCGCTGACTTTTAGAAATGAAAGTGCGTGAAGGTAACTTTTTCCGAAACAGCCCTGTCTCATCCACATTGAAAACAAGGTTAGGGGGATAGCTTCGACTGTTCATCAAATCCTTAAATGTGGAAGGATATTTATCAGCTGCTTCCATGTCGGCACTTGCTGATTCACCTTGAAGTCAAAGGCTGTGAAGGTTTGAGCGACGTTTGAATCGATCACACCAACCTCGAATTGCTTTAAATTCAATGGTCGAAAATTCTTCCTCCTTTTTTTTAATGTCGTCAAACAGGGACTTAGCTTTGCCATGATAGCCTGGCTTAAAGGCATTCGCCGCTGGTTCACGTCTTCAACCCAAACTGACAGTAGGTGTTCCATTTTTTCCATAATAGAGGATCTAGACCGATTCACTTTCGTAGCAGCAATAGATGTACCCGCGGACTGACTGGATAGCACAATTTTTTCTTTATTTTTTACAACTGTACGTACGGTTGACTCCGATATGTCAAACTCACGACCGACTTCTGTGGCACCAACACCTGACTCCATACGATTTAAAATTTTCATTTTAACTTCAAGAGTCAAGGCACATTGTTAATCTGTTCTAATTGAATGTTCGAACTAAACTGAACGGAAAACGTATTCCCAATGTTTAGAAACAATAACGGGGGGGGGGGGGAGTGAATGGTTTTCCAGGAAATTGGCTGAGACTTAAGTTCAACAAGGGGCCCTAAAAAGGATGGATTAACCCGAACTACCACTCCAAGAATGTAAATTAGTACGTATACAGTAAGTAATGTTTATTTGGCTGAGACAAGATAAACAAGAAACGTGAATACATTTCTGGCTGGAATGGAAGATGCATTTTGCAAACTAACGCCTACGTCACACATGTCCGCCTTTTCTACAAACATTGTGCACAGTTTAATCTGAGTTGTGGCATCGGGAACTCGGAAATGGTTAATAAACGTCAGCCACTGCTGTGTGTAGTGAAAATGTGTTCAGCGTCACCACGGGTCTCCAGCACAGAGATACGATTCCTTATTCGTCAGAATCCCGCCAACAAGAGTATTCAAGGTCAAATAACATTTATAATGTGTAATGGCACAGCCATGGTTTACAAAACATACTACTGTTTTGGCTGACACTTATATACAGATCTGACCTAATGCAACCTCTTATTTATCTGTACAAATCAGCTCTGTTTTTACGTTTCCACCAAACGTGTTGGTAGGCTGACGTGTTCGTACTCCTTAAAAAATAATACAGTACAGTAATGTAATTATGTGTTTATTTGTCATTTTCAAAACAAAATACGCAAACTTTAGTTGTTAAATTCAAAATTTACATATTCATTACATTTACGATGATACGTATATATACAATATTATTGCAATCACTTTCTGCTACAGTCCGTTTCTTGATGTATATAATACTATAATACTTATAACTATTTTACCTCAAGATGTATTTTAATATAATATAATAAAATACATCTTGAGGTAAAATAGTTATAAGTATTATAGTACAATATTATTGGTACAGTACTGTATATGTAATTGTTAATATGTACAATAAATATTTTCTTAGGGGGAAAAAAACGCGTTATAGCGAATTCGCGTTATGTGGGGTCGCGCAAAGCGGGGTATGACTGTATTTAATTTATAATAGATTTGTTTGAATGTTTATATATATTCGAATGTTTTATATATATATATATATATATATATATATATATATATATATATATATATTCAAACACTTTTTGCTACAGTCCGTTTCTTGATGTATATATTATATTTAAATTTTATAAATATAAAAATTAAATTGTGTTCTGAGGATGAGAACACAATGGTTCTCGAAACATGTTCCTAATAAAGAAAGAAATATCTTGAGGTAAATTCATTATAAAAAATTAAATGTAATATTATAGTTTGTTGTGAACACCTCAACCACTGAGTTGTTGTGTTTTAAATTAGTTTACAGTGATGGAAGTCCCAAAGCTACTTGTATGGTCAAATTTAAACTGACAGTGCGGAAGGCTACCAGCATATAGTGCAGTTAGTCCTAATAATAACAAGTCAACTGAAGATCATATTTAATTTATGTGGGGGGAATATGGGACTCCCAAGATATGCATTCGCTTTTGTACAGACTCTCAGATAAAACAGACAGAAGACTGAAGCTAAATATGGGCTTTTTAGTTTAAAACTATTTTTGTGAATTAACTACCTGGTTGATAAGGATAGACTAAAGCTTGAATATAACGTTGCTTGAATGTAGTCTGTTATCATAAGCAGACCTAGAGGAAGCATGAGAGACTAAACCTCTGGAAGATTCAGAGGTTGTTTTTAATAGAAAAATACTAGTTGTTGCCCAATATTCTTGCAGCTAAAACAGTGCTTATTTTAACTTGATTATAGAGAAAACTTCATGGGAAGGAATTATAAAAGTCCCAGCCAAAATGGTGGGTTATTCCATACACTCCCAAAGCATGAGCCTCTCCCTATCAAACCCTCTCCTGAAAACCAGGCCCCAGAGCCACCCATACGACTATTTTTGGATATATTACTAGTTTGTAGAGGTAATAAATATCCACAAACTATAAAACATATATAAACAAAGTTTACTTTAATTACTATATACATAAACACTAGGTATACACACTGAGAGATTTATGCTGGTTATATCTACATACAGATTTACTAACTGAGTACACAAACTATGAAGATGGATAAACAAAACCATTCTCTCTTTAAAAACAAACAAACTCTTCAACATAATTAAATTAAAATCAATAGTAAATTTAAAAATAATAAAAATAAATGAAAATGCTCAACAATATAAATAGCAGATAATTTTAAACATATCCACAAAATGTATAGCAAAATTGAAAGTTAAGGGTATGGAAGTGTGCAAAATGCTTACAGTCAGAGGGGAAAGGCGGTGTGGAGGGAGTCACTGTGAGATGTGAGAAGAGAACTGTTGTTATCAGCGACGGTGCAGCCAACCTATGGATATCATTTCTAATAGTAACAAAAACTCGCGACTATTAAGGTTTGTTTGTAAATGTGTCACCACGAATCTATCTATGTGTGTGTGTAACTACAGTCACACAGCTGGCTTTCCTTCTATAAATTGGTTTCTGCGCAAATGCCCTTAACTTTCAATTTTACTGTACTATTCATCAGTACATAAGTCTATATAAGTATGTACATGAGAGTACAAAAATAAACAAAGTGAGCTAACTCAAGACAAGCCGTCCGAGCAGAAACAGAGTACAAAACATAGCAACATTTGCCTGCTAATTCATGGAGAAACTATTTTTCCCTTGTAAGCATAACATGTACTATATACATAAATTAAGGTTTCTTATTTCCCCATCAGCAGATGTATGGTCTCAATCATAAACAGCTGCATAATGTCATATCAAACTCCCAAAAGTAACTCATTTATAATACTCCACAATTACGTATAAGCTGATACAAAAAAAGCAATTTTGAAACTGCCTCACTTCAAACAACACAAACAAACTGTACGCAAGGCATTAAAGCTAATTGGTCTCACCTTATTGTATGCAGGCAGACCTTGACCCGCATGAGAATAACTACCTTCTGTTGGTGGTTTACTGGCACAGTGCGCACCTCCAGTAGACGGATACATATTGCTGTTTGGATATCCAGGTTGTGAGCATGTGCTTGTAAAAGTGGAAGCCTGCTGAGGAAAGGACGAGGTTTGAGAAGGATATGGGCAGGATGTTTGTGATGGGTATGGCGAACTCTGATTTCCTGGATACATTGGCTGGTGTTGGCCAGGATATGATGGCTGTGGTTGACCAGGATATGATGGCTGTGGTTGACCAGGATATGATGGTTGTGGCTGTCCAGGGTATGTTGGCTGCGGTTGGCCAGGATATGATGGTTGTGGCTGTCCAGGGTATGTTGGCTGCGGTTGGCCAGGATATGGCTGTGGCTGTGAACCATACTGAGGTTGTCCAGGATATGGTGGATAGCCACTTCCATATGCTTGGGGTTGTTGTGAGGGATTTGTAGGATACAATGGCTGACCTGGTGGGTACGCAGGGTACTGCCCAGAACCCTTCAACCCAGAAAAAAAATATATTATGACTCTATGCCATTAAACATAAAACAAAATTTGAGCAAAAAAAATTTGTATCTAACAGAAATAGTTCTTCCTTTATATAAATAAGAGAAATAATAAATGAAATCTAAACTTTTCAAGCTACACTACAGAATTATATACACAATACATGTCTCTATATAAAGGCAATTTAACTAATCATAAACAAGGTGAAGTATGTAATCTTTATTACATTTGATTATCACACATTTCTATTCTGATAAACTGTTATAAAAATCAATACACACCTTAACATGATTCACAATAGTTCATACACACTATTAAATATAGTTCTACAGACAACAACTATTTTTTCAGCATATAACACATATATTGCTTTGTGCCATTCATGAGGAACACATACAAATGTGCTTTGCATGCATGACTAAAATGCAATTTCTTCTACATCATTCTTATTCCTCATGTTTTGGCATATAGTGTGCTATTTTCATTTTCATGTACTGTACTACCATTAATTTGTATAAAAGAACAACAAACATTCCAGCAGCTGTATCATTAAAGCATGAGTGCAAAAAATAAAATTTCACACACACACACACACGCGCGCGCATGCACACGCTTTTGTTTTACGTTCTACCCATCTAATATCCTAAAATCACATCTTTATAATGAACATAACCACATATGCTTACATTACAATTCAATATTTGTAATTAAGTTTACAATTTAAGTACTTGATTATTTTACTGAAACTATATTTGTAATACCTGATACAATAATTATAACAAAAATAAAATTCTGAAACGTGTTTTAGTTTAATCAGCATATATAAAACAATAAATTGGTATCAGTGTTAAAAATGTATCACAGTAGAATTATCAGTTGATAATACTTTTATATAACGTTTACTATCACATGTTTACTGGTTAATAATATTTAACTACCGGGCACAGTAAAATATTGCACACATTAATTTTCTGTAGATGATTTTAAAATAATTTATCAGGAAAATTACACATGATAAAAAATCTGATAGTGGTTAACATTATCTCCAATGTGGCCTGCAAAAGTAGTCTATTTTTTTATTATTACCACTAATGTGGTTTTCTGGTTTTCATCAATGATAGATTAAAGCATTATTTTCTTGAAACATCTTTTATTAAGCTAGGTATACTGTGATCTGTTGAATCCACTCTAAGGATGGAATTCAACTGGAGCCATTTTTGCTTTGTATAATATTTCTTTATAATACATTTATTTGCTTTATAATATACCATTTCTCTCTCAAATCTCCTAACTCATTCCCATACATCAGCACATCAAAGACATCTAATTATAATAACTGTGTTCAACATGCTGTCTACTGCAACCCCCTACTTCACTTCAAGTAGTACAATGAAATTATGTACACAGACAAGAGTGTTATAATATCCAAAAAGTTTCTGGAAATCAAATATAACACAACTAAAAGTATACTTTAATATTAAATTTTAGCAACCAATGAAAGATCACTGTCATACAATAAAATGATAGAATTATATTTATTCATAATTACGATGTACTACACTCATAAAAAAATACTGTATTAGCAGATGAGTACCAGTAAAGTATCTGTTTAGAACTTGTAGGTAAATAGGTTAATTAGATTATCAAAGCCACAATTCCCCTTAAAAATATCTTCTCTTTATTCACATGAAGTATTTATTTAAATATGCCAAGTTCAGCACAAGAGTTGTAATGTTTGTGACTTTTCCATGTGGCAAAAAACAGTTTAAGATGTATGTGCACATACTCCAGTATGTCTGAGAGTATGATGTACTAAAACATACTGTACTTGATTACAGATAGGCCTACAGCTTGGGTTGTAAAGTGACAGTGGTACATCAATCAAGCCCACATGTATAAGGGTCTATTCCTAAAGATATTTGCTGAGCAGTAAACATATATTGTTTCAATTGTAACACAATTTTCAGATACAGTGGTATTTGAAATATATGCAAATCTGATATGACTAAGATAAAACTGTATGTTATTAGGCTACATATCTGTTTTTTTCTTATTACCTAGAAAATGTGCACGATTATATACAGTCTACGAAAAAAATTTTTTGTTACAATGCAAATATTTAAAAAAAAATTGTTTCAGTCCCCTACAACACTTGACATTGTCTTACTGTATCCAAACATTCTATCCGTGTGACTATCGTGAAATTAACTGATGTTGTGAACAAAAAAATAATAAAAGATAATGACTAACTGTATAGGCCCTAATCAGATTTTGCCAACTCTTTAGACTTCCTGGGAGTGTGACAGATTTGAGTTATACTGTATGTGTGGTTACACTTTATATAGCATCTCTACAATCTCAGTATATTCAGTTGAATAAAAGTAAGAGTCAAAATGAATTTATAGGTTCAATTTCACACAAACAAATTATATTTTTATATCTGCTGGTTTATTCTGTACGTATTGTAGTCATTTGTTCTCCTAAAGTCAGTCCTGAGATAGGTCTGATGCAATTCCACTTAAAATCTGCTTCTATGTCTCTGGGTCTGCTTCCACTTAAAATCTTGGTACCCAGTATCATTGATAGTTAACTAAGTATCCTGGCAAGACTCCACACTCCTCTCTTAAAACATGGTCAATAAATGCAATCCGTTTCTTAACTAGCCCTTCCATAGAATATTTATCTTACTTAATATATTAATAGTTTCTTATTTGTAGATGTACATTTTTACTGAATTGTCAATGCCACTTAATGACTAACATTTCATGCTACATGCACGTACACTGCAAAGTTTTGTTCCGTAAGAATTTATATCCTGTTTATGAAATCAAAATTTCATTCAGTAGCCTATACCCTGACTGCTCAACCAAAGTTATCAATGAAATCATAATAGGAAAATCAGACTTCATTTCCTTATTCAACACTTTATTTTCTTGAACTCCACATAAACTTCTCAGTTTTAATGAAAAAATAACTCTCGTATATAGGCTACTCTATAAAACTCAGTTTTTATCCTAATTGTTTTTGCTGGGACATCTGCTTTATAGTTCATGCCTGATGGTTCATGTTACTTACAACTAATTTCTCAACACTTGAACAATGATTGTGGAGTAATTTTGTGCTATCTTACATACCTTACAATCTCCACGAATAGCCTACTAAGCGTTAAAACCAACTCAACTCTGCTACTATAAAAACAGAAACACAATGTCATAACCTCTGCCACCTCCCCCCACCCACATGCCTGTGTGTGTGTGTGTGTGTGTGTAACTACTAGTTACACAATACTTCCCTTCCTAGAAGTTAGTTTGTTTCCTGTTACTGTGATTCATCGACACAAAAACATTCACTGCAGTAGAAATGTTTGTTTGGAGGCCACTACTTCCTATGAAATTTATGAAAATTTTAAACATACAAATTGAATAAACAAATTACTCAGTATAACAACACTTTAAAATTATTTTGTTGTTCATTACATAACCAGAACAGGTGCTTACATAATTATATGAACTTTATTGTCACATGATTTTCAACTGTTACGTTTGGATGACTAACTAAAACAAAGGACACTAACTCTTAAAACACTGATTCATCAATCACAGAAACCTGAGTTTAATGGGTCATGCACGCGTCTCTTAAAACACTGATTCATCAATCACAGAAACCTGAGTTTAATGGGTCATGCACACGCACGCACGCAAGTCCACAAAGATCTAAAAATGGCACTTCACAATCTTCTTTTTTCGTGAATAGATAAATCTAAACTGACATGGTTGACAAGAATCTCAAGTGTTTAAAAAAACATCTACAACATTTCATGTCCTAAACCCAAGAATTAGTAAACATAATCACCACTAACGACAAAACTCTTAGTTTTCTCTGTTATCACACAGAAAGAGGTAAGCAATCTCAGAATATAAATCACTCACTGACAAGGTGTTGTCTACTTGAAACATATTCTGAGATTAATGCCCCTTTAAAGGAAAGTATGACTAACAATGAAAGTTAAGATTAGTTTATATACTATATGATATCCAATGGAATAACATTAACACATACAAATGGTATTAGTAATGTTATCAGTAACTGGCATTGTCACTAATTTAGTATTTCATTTGTCAATTCATTCAGTTCCCACATGTACCAAATATAACCTACTTTTTATATTGATAACTCTTGTTTCACAAGGAATGGCAAACCAGCAAGTTTAACCACTGCTTACTGACACCCCTCTATTTATCCATTCAGGATGTATTAAATTACAGATTCCATACACCTATGAGATAATCTGTAAGAGCACGAGCGCGCACACACACACACACACACACACACACACACACACACACACACACACACACACACACACACACACACACACACACACACACACACACACACACACACACACACACACAATATAAATCAATTTTGTAGATGAGTTATGATTATGATCATAACTTGATATTAAAAATAATTCTATATAGTTATTGTGCATACAGTGAATGTGGCTCAAATGGATACATATTTGTACCTCTGTCGTTATAAATATTACTATTTTATTTAATCAAAACCCAGGCAAAATTAATAGAATTTGTAGGAGTAACTACTTTTAATTTCTGCAAGAACTGACAGCTATACAGGTCTCCATTTTCCTATAAACTCAAGTGAAGTTTGCGTCTAAAAAATATAGTTTTTACTAAAAAACTGTCTGGATGGAAGTAATCCATTATACACCTGATTTTATCTCTGCCCTTCTCAATTCTAATAGAGAGATTAATAATAAGTACGAGTTGAAAATTAGTGTTTCAACTAATGTTGAATACACTGCCAAATTTTGTTCTTATTGTAATATCCAAAACAGTCATGTCAAACATGTGAAGGCCAACTGTATCACATGTGGTTCCACTTCAGCTGTGTCATAAAATCCTCTCTCAAACAGCTTGTGACTGCCAAAGCAAGGACAGGAAAAGAGCCTACTGTTCCCAGCTGACTTTCATTTCCAACTGTTTAACTTTTTTTACTAACAATGTATTCATGAAGTAGTGCTTGACACATTAACAGTAACTTCCAAAGAGTACTACAATTTGTGTCCTTATAATTCATGCATGTGGCTGTTTGTTTGATGTCTTAACAAAATACATTTAGGATCAAACAATGGAGAATAATGTGTGGACAACAAAATAATGAACACATAAACTAATATGTGTATAGTGAATACAATAAAAAAGATTTATCTGTACACAAAAGTAAAATTCTGTTATAGAAGTAGATTTAATAACTATTTGTTTTTAATAAGAAAATCAGTTTTTAAATACGGTACTTAGTTTACTGCCTAATTAACTTTTTATATAAGAATGCTACTTATTATTTACAAAACTGTTGCTATACAGTAATTTAGTAATTTTATAAAAAAGCTATTTCTCCCTCTATTAATTTTGATAGATTTTTCTTACTCTTCTTTAAAAGAAAACAAACACAAGGTCTTTGAACCAAACACAGAAACCTTTAATTTTACTTGCAAATTACATAGTAGCGTGTTTGGGTTTTTCATCATGATAATTTCACTTGCTGTTATACAGTAACAAAAAAACTGAACACAAGGACATTAATTTATTCTTCTGGAGAAACTGAGAAAGTTTTTCATTAGAATGTAGGCCTATGATTCATACAACAAAAAATATACATATTTAATAAAATCAATAGTAATTTTTATAAACATACATTTATTTATTTAATATTCAAATAATGGTAATGTTGCACACACAATAAATATAACAATGTCAGTTTTATGATTATAGTATGAGTCACTGTCAAGTTAAATAAACTTTGGAAGAGTATGAGTTATTAGAATAATACACCGTAATGCAGATTAAAAAATAATAATAATTTTCTTCAAGTAATTATATTTCAAAACATGCAAAAGCAAAATGGTGATTGTTGTCAATATTTAATGTCCTTGAACATACAAGATACAAGGAATCCTTAAATTGACAAAGGAACAAATAACCTTGATAAACTATCAAACCAGGGTACCAGACATCCCAGTTTGGTTGGGAAAATCTACTTCTTTTTTGTTTACACTGTCCCAACATTTGTTGAATGAATGTCAGGACACAATAACATGCAGAATTTTCATTTTTATTAAGTATTTTGGTCAAGTAGTTACTGTTGATATGAGCTATTCTTAAACAGTCCAGTATGGTTTCTGAGTAAGTGATAAAAACTCATCTGTTGGTAGCAACTTGTAAAACAACCTTAATTAATAGGGCCACCTTTGATTACATACTGGTATATACTGGTTTTTTAATAAAACACTGTGCGATAGAAAAGATTTCCTAATGAAGATTAATTTATCCTGAAGAAAGTATCAGAAACAATAGTGAATAGTTGTACTGCAACATGTAAACTGAAGTAATTTAAATACAATTTGCACGCGCGTGATTGTATGTTTTGGAAGGGTTGCCATGGTGCAAAACACTCAATGTACAGTCTTGCATTTGAAACACTCAATTACCTTTTGTACTGTACACATAAGTATGTACAATACTTATATGATGTATAGGACAATCATTGTATGATTAACAACCACAGAGCACGCTAAAAATCAGTTTTTCCAATAATTAATATTGGTATATACAGTCATTCATAACTAAATATTAATAATTTATAGTAATTACAGTATATCAGCTGATTACTACTGCAAAACCAAAATTTTGTATCTGTTACAGAATGTTACAGTCTTTAACACACTCTGTATATGTGGTTCAAATCATCAAATGTAAGGGAAACGCAGGAAAATGCTTGAAATTAAACACAGCATGAGACTCACAAAGTTCGATGGTGTGTAATGCTGATCTTCTGTTTGCTCTTTTTCATGTAAATAATTTATAATGTCCTCATATTGGGGGGGGGGGATTTAAAGAGTTGTCATGGAGAAACTGAATCAGAAACAATTCAATTAAAGCTGTGACAAATTATCAGAATGAAATATGGAAAACATGCATCAAGAATAGAAATAAAAATGCAGAAAGTTGAAACTGATGAAAATTTTAAATAAATTTATTATTTTAACCACAAAAATACTTTTGTATATAATAATCTACCTACATGTAGTGGCATACGCAGAAATCAATCTTGGGGGGGGGGGCTGAACCTTAACAGTCCATATATTTATGTATTTAAATAGCACTCTTCTACAACTTATAGTATAAGATAGAGTACATACGCCAGTTAATGGTTACAATTTATTAGTAGGTGTATTATTTTCAGTAGTTTTTAAATTTTCTTTATTTAAAATGTATTATTCGTGATTTGGGGACTTATAAAAAAAAAAAAAATTATTAAAACATTTCGTATAAATGTGAAGTGTTTTTAAAGAAATTTTTGTCATTATTACAGCAGCATTATTCAAGATATGAAATTAGGAACATTATTAAAATTATCGTTTTATTTATCGACTGATATCTGTGCAAAAAAAGTGCTGAATTTAACTCAAGTATTAAATAATATTTTTATGAAAAAGGTTATGTACGTATTACATTTCACAAAAATATTATTTAATATTTAAGTAAAAATTCTTAGGGTCACTGGTAGTAGGGCCGGGCCAGTGTGTGCCATCAAATGAGAGCGAGATAGAAAGAAAACCGGTACCTAGCTTACTGAACGTTACACTCAGCGTAATACACCGCTTAATGAACTATAAATTATAAATGAAGTAATAATTATTATAAACGGCTTATTTGTTAGTATTATATCCCCGTCCAAATCATCGGCCAAAATATGCAATTTTGTAATTTTAAACAAGAGACTTATGGAAGTGCATATTCCATTTTGATGGTGGGAGGGGCTTAACCCCTTGAGCCCCCCTGCGTACGGCACTGCCTACATGTAACAGAAATACATATAACAACAGAAATATCTATGTATAAATATATAAATAGCATGAGTGTGTGCGCGCGCGCACACACACACACACAAAACATCCATGTTAGTGTTTAAAATCCATAGGAAGGTAATACACTAAATGATAATTGTGAGCTCAGTTTTATTTAGTGTTTTTTTTTAATTTTCAATTTGAAACACATGAAATATGAAGAAATGCATTATCAGTTATCAAACATAAACTCCCCCCTCCCCAAACAAAAACGATGCCACTTGGTATCACTCCCTCCCTCTGACCAAACTGATAACTCACTTTTTTGGGAACACTTGACAAACAAACACTTTTTTGGGAACAACAACCTTGTACTCTTGTAATTACTACATCCAATAATTAAGCACCAGGCCAATCTGAGCCCAGGTAGGTGCACAATTTAACACCGCCAACCTCCTGTTTCTCACTGTCAGGCTGATGTGTATGTAACTCTCAATTATGAAAGAGTGAGAATAATGCCATGATTAGTAATTTCTTAATTCAACTAATACTTGTCAACTTTACTAAACTGACCAGAACTTTGTATATTACAAATAAATCTAAAATTGGATACAATAAAACTTCAGTGTTGGTTTTTGTGTGTTCTGAATAAGTAACATCTGTTTGTAGGACTGACTGCATACTGCTAATTTAATATCTTTAATTATTAAATTTTACATAGGAATGCTTTTGAGAAATGTTCCAACAAAGCCAGTTAACACATAGGAATTCTTATTATGTCATAGTGTTTTACAAATTATAATATTCATCTTACTGTTTTCTTAACAACAAACAACTGTTATACCAGTTACTGTATAATGTTATACCATATACTACACTGACAAACGCTTTATGAATCACTTTGGATTCTTTGAAACAAAAAAGAAATGCTGTTTGCAAGGAATGGTTTGTCTGTAAAAAAATTTGGTAAACAATAATAGTCATTACTTTTTGTCTACATAACAAAATATAATTTTTGAAATGCAATGTTCAACTTGCAGAACAAAATAAACATCGGTATTAAAAAAAAATTATCAGAAAAATACGCACACTTCTCAAAATGATTATATTACATGTTCAAGCTACTAGTCGACTTAAAAACATTTATGTTCAGAAAAACTGCCTAATAGATGGAGGTTGCTGAAATTTGTTTTCTAAACTTAACTCATTCTTCAACAGTATTGTGCTTCAACTTAAAATGTGTTATATATTTTATATAACAACAAGACAATTAAAATGTGTATTGGTACTCATATATTATTACGGTTAATTATGTACACTGTGCCTACAGAACAGTAGCACTGCATGCTTATAAAAAAGAATACAATGGCATATCAAAAATTTATAGTTGCAAAAATTATTTCCTTCTGCAAGAAATAATATTAAAGGTTTTCTTCATTTTCTCAAATGTTTTTTAAATCTTTTTCGTAATTTCTTCAGCACAAGACAGATGAAGTCAAGAAGACAATTAGTAACTGCTATGTCAATTGCCACCAAATTGCAACCTATGTTTTACAACTTAAGTCAAGCTATTTATCTAAAAATCGTCACACAATTAGGAGATATTTAAGCCACTGGAGACACAGAACCATTACCACTAGAAATAAAAAAATTGCAATGGCACTTCTGTATCTTATCATCTGTGGAAGTCAGATAATATAATAATACTGATGCAACTCATCATTCAAGAATGGGAATGGATATTAGCCACACGTTTCTGATACTCAAAATTTATGAAGCACAGGCACGAAAAACATGCATGAACACAGGTCACATAAAACATTAATTTCATCTAAATGTCATTCTAGTACATGCTCACAAATACTAGGTTGTTTTCAGATTCTTACTCAGTTACGGTCTTTTTGTAATTTCAACTTTATATATTCTTCCATGCAGTTACTTGATTTTTCAATTATTCCATATATCTCTAAAATTATAATGTTTTAGCGGTATCTGTACTATTCTACCAGGCATCATTTTTTATTATTTTATCAGCACAGTCACATGAAGTTCTGAAACGCTAGATGTTAAGGACCAAATGAATTTCAACCATTGTTTTAGTATACACAATAAATCAGACTGTTTATACAAAATCCTGTTTGTGTAAATTACATAATCCTGACTATCGGTCAGAATCCAGAATTTACAGTTTCTGATTACTGTTATTATTACGCCTTCAGACGATAACTGTATTTGGATTCCACTAACTGTAGTCTTAACTTTCTATTGCCATATATAACCTTGAACCGGTTTTCTGTCTGTATTTACTTTAGACACCTTAATTTTTAAAATTCTAAATTCAATTCTTCGTTAAAGTACAATCATAAGTCTTTTTAAACTGCAGCCTGATAAATATTAATCGGCATTTATCTCAATATGAGCACTGTTATCAAAGCCGGCTGTCAAAAAACATGACTTCACTATTCCGAACCTTAACTACTAATGTTAGTTGTTTTTTTAATTATGAAATAATTTTCTAAAAAAACATGCAATTTTAAATTACGCGTTAAAAAAACGTGAAATTCGTGAAAATATATAAACCCGTTAAACCAGTTTGTCACCTTCAATACAGAGACATGCAAAAGTATATCAGCGTTCGTATAATTATATCCTACAGTAAAAATAATTAATAGTTAACATTTAATGAACCATTGTGTGTATACGTACTGCAATGGAGTGGTAAATACCTGTTGTGGAGGTGGATATCCAGGATAACTCATTTTGCACAGATATTTAAGTATTTACTTCGCACACTCCTTTTCCTGTCCGCTTCAAAACGAAACTGACTACCACGCCCCCAAAATGGCACCTAATATATAAACACTGAAAATTTGGCGCGGTTATGTTCGGAATGCGTAAAATGTGTTAGACTTGCGTACAACCTTCTCGCGACAACAGCTGATAGCTACTACTTCAGCAACAAGCATCAGTCCCCTTAAACATTGAAATTCACTTTCCAATTAATGACACGTCATTGGTTTGACGTAGATAAACTGTAAACGTCATGACCTTATTTCATTCAAAAGTGGGCCTTTCCTGAATCTGTTGAGTCACGTGTATTTCGATTGTATTACTCAGAACTCCACTTATACAGAAGAGTATTACTCCTCTGTACATTATTCAGAAGTAGAGGTGGGCCGATAAAGAAGACAACCGAATGTGGTTGTACAGGAATTCAAACTAGTAAAAGACTAGCGTCTACGTGTGCGTTTCTAAGTTTCTATAATGTAATGGGACACAGCACAATGGTGGGGGGAGTCAACACAGCCGCTCTATCGACGAGACGGTGAGAAATGACAAAGGTCCAGCTGTTGTTGACGCGTGAGACGCTTTTTCAAAACAAATTTACACGATTCTTACATGTTCAAAATTGCGTTGAGCCCAAACGGCGGTTTAAAGCTTTGCGTTGAGCCCACCGCGAGTTTATTATTAGTAACCTCGGAGGCGCCAGAGACTAAAGCATGTGCGCTGAGTCGGCTACCCAAAATCACTCTCAGCGGTGGATACTGTAGGAAACTGATGAGCCGTCCACCCACGAGTCCGAAATGTAATGCTTTGCTTTGTAGGCAATTGAATTATATTAATATATAATCTATTTGAACTTGACAGCACTGTGCGCTTACAACAAAAGTGTATACAGTGTGGTCAGTGTAGCTAAACCAAACTGACATCAAGGCGCTAGCGTCAGCAGATACAGTGACAGTGTTGTTCCCCCCCCCCATTGTGCCGTGACCCATCACATATGGAAACGCACACGTAGACGCTAGTAACAAAAAGTGCCCACCTGATATTACACTACAATAATTTGCATATTATGGTAATTATGACATTTCTAGCCAATGCTGGTATTGAAGTGAAATATTTTTTTTTCTATTCTTCTATGTTATATAGACACGCAAAAAATAATTTTAAACGGCGGTCGAAGCTATTTACGAAGAAAAAAAATAAAATAATTACTCCTATAAGCGCGCATGGAAAGGTGAATGAGCGCCATATTAACTGACATTTAACCTATCTTGCTTACACAGTCGTTTATATCCGATAACGGCTTCACTGATATCAATGTGTACTATTTTTCGAATTGTTTCACTATAGTTTTGGTTCACGTAGAGTTATTTATGACTTAAGAATTGTGTAATAAGATCTGAGGGGCGAAGCCCCGAAGACGGGCGGTCTAGGCATTGTCTAGTTAAGCGCGCGTGAATAGACTCTGTGAAGCCCGCCGAAGGGCCGAGCGGCACCGGAGGTGCCGTTGGACATTAAAGCATTGAGTTCTGTTTCAAAAAGAGGGATGTATAATTTTGTTGCGGCCGTAGGCCGCCCAAGCATGTATGTAGGCCGCCACTTGCGTCTGTGTATCTGACGCCACTAGCGTTTGCGGAGCCTGAAATCTGGCGGCATGGTGGGGCGATGACCGAGCCGCGAATCTGGCATGTTGGGGATCCGCTTCTTTGTCAAGATCACGATCTCTCTGAGGGCTACAGCTCGTGTTTCTCTATCCAAGCATCAACTCTTCGTACGAGGGGCAATGCCATCGACTTCCATCATCAGTGAAAATCGAGTGCGATAACGTGAGGTGGTATACGTTAGTGACCACAGTACTGAAGTTAAGGCTGAAGCAGTAAGTAGAAAGAAGTAGTTTCTATGGTAATATTTCATTTCGAAAATGATTTTAAATATAAATCTTAGAACATGGAAGTCATGTATGGTTCTCCATACCGATATTTTTCTATGGCAAACGATAACAGCCGCAAATTCAAACAGAATCAAATAATGTTTTGCATACAGCCCTGAATTGTAGAGTTCTCAAAACCTTTTGGTTTTGGTGAAGATCGGTTAAGGGAATAGGGTAGTTTACCAGCAACATTGTATGTTTTAACAAGGGTAATTTGTTCTATGACGAACGGTAACTGCCGCATATTCAAACAGAATCAAATAATTTCTTGCATACGTCCCTGAATTGTAGTGATCTCAAGGCCTTTTGATTTTGGTGAAGATCGGTTAAGGGGAAGGGGTAGTTTACCAGCAACCTTTTACGTTTTAACAACAGTAAAGTACTTGAAAATTCATTTAAACTTTTTCAGACAATGGTAATTGTTAAAATATCGGTATGGAGAACCATACATAACTTCCATGTTCTAAGATTTATATTTAAAATCATTTTCGAAATGAAATATTACCATAGAAACCAGTGGCGGCTCGTGGCTTCGAGGATTGGTGAAGCAGAATCGGTGGCAGGCCCCCCCCCCCCCATAAATTATGTGAATATATGTTTCTTCCTGTTTTGGAATCATGAATAACATATGGAGACAAAAGAAAAGTATGTTAATAAAATTTACAAATATAGTAGTTAAAAATAGTAAGTACTTACAGGCTTGCATTTTATTTCTTGAACACAAGGTCAATTCTCCTCTCTTTCAAATATGCAAACTTGTCGATAATGTCGTCATAAAATGGTTGTACATTAATTAATTCGTTTAACAGTTCCTTTTCTATGGCAATTTTTGATAAGCTAGTAAGTCTGTCCTCTGTCATTGTATTGCGCAGGTATGATTTTATTCTTTTTAAACAAGAAAAACTTCGTTCTACGGAAACGCTAGTGGATGGAATAGTTACTATTAAACAAAACAGTTTGTAAGCTTCTTTAAAGATGTTCCTGTTGTCAGCTAAATGTTCCATAAAATTTAGTGGTTCCATTTGTCTGTATTGCTTATCCTCATAAATAAGCTGTAATTCGTTTTTCAGTCTTTGGAAATTGGTAAACAGATTAGGGTAGCACACCTTTAAGTTACTTAATGCATTCGTGGGAAAGTTTTCAGAATACGTTACAAACTTTGAAGTATCCATTAATGTAACAAACTGAAGCTTTTCCATATCATTAAAACGTGTGGTTATTTGTACTGAAAGGTTATCTAAAATTTCATAATACAGAATTTTGTATTTTTCAAAACGTTGATCACGTGTGAGTGTAATTCTTTTCTTCAACTCATGGTATTCAGTTGGAATTGTTGTTTTTGAAGCAGCTAAATCGAAAATTTTCATAAATGCATCATCAGTTCTTTTGCTATTTATGAGTGTTTGAGTATTTTTAACTTGCGAGATACAGAAATTAATGTCAAATGACTTCTTTTGTAGCACATCGAAGAGAACATCCGTGGCTCCAAAAATATCGTTAAAAACGACAGCCAAAAGCGTAAATTCAAAATCATTAAATTTATTTAAGAAGCCATCACTCTGCCTAATATTGATGTTTGATCATAATTTGAATCGTTCACAACTTTAGTGAATACTTCTTTTAATGAATCCCATTCGTTGTATATAGTATTCACAATTTTGGAATTAGACTTCCATCGCGTAATAATGGAAGTAGGGATTCGTTTTCCAATGACTGTGTCTACTGCGTAAGTTCGCTTAGCAGAACTGTGGAGAAAAGAGGGTAAACCGTTAACAATTGCAAAAAATATCCGACATTTCGAAATAGTGTTGCAGCTTTGTTGTAGCACTAAATTCAAACGATGCGCCATACAGTGAACAAAAATCGCTTGTGGCACTACTTCTTTGATTTTTCCCTGAAGACCATTTAATTCTCCTGACATAACGCTTGCACCATCAAAACACTGGGCAATAAGTTTTAATTTATAGTCAAATTTTTCGAGGGACCTTGACACAATGTGAAACAGTGTGTCGGCAGTCCGACTGGAACTAACATCATAAAATCCCAAAAATCTTTCCACCAGCTTTCCTACGGGAATAACGTATCTAATTATGATGCTACATTGAGATTGTGGACAATGTCTGTGGAATCATCCACTTGAATTGAAAAAAATGTACTATCTTCTATTTCCTTTGCGACGTGCTCATCAATATATTGTGAAATGCAGTCAATTATTTCATTCTGAATAGTCTTAGAATTGCCGGCAAAGACGGGTGAGATTTTTTTATAGTGTTCTTGAATATCTACAGGGCTTATCGAAACGAAGGTTTCTAGCAGTTCTTTAAAATTTCCGCGATTAATAGATGACAACTCTTCGTGGTGACCGCGAAATGCTAATTCTTGTTTACCCAAGTAAAGAACTGCACGAATAGGAAGATGCATGAAACGTCTGTTAAGCCGAACGTTGTCATTGAAGTGTTTAATATACAACCTAGAATTTTCCTTCAAAGCATCCTCGATAGTACTTAAATTTGTCTTTAATTTTGAAAAACTCAATGCACAACGCATGTGCTCAGAAGAACCTTCATGTTTGGAAAGAGCACGGGTAACGTTACCAAAATCATCAAAGCCGTTCTTATTCCACGCACTTGATTTAACACTAATAATTAAGCAGGACATACAAAAAAGTTTATTTAAATAATAATTGCCACACAACCACTTGAACGTTGAATACCAGTTTTGTTTAAAGTTGCGATTGTACACCTTGTCCTTTATTTTTGCAACCTTATTTACTTTCAATATAGGTTTCTCACAGCTTAAAAAGTTTTTCTTATCATCATTATTCCATCTTGAAAATGGTGTTTCTAATAAAACACATACAGGATCATATGAAGGAAACATTCTGTAAAAACTTCACACACCACGAACAACGAACAAAACAAACGCGCTGGATAGGTAAAGCACTATACACGTACACCACTGAGAAACAGCCAGCGACACTGCTTCACGTGTGTGGGGGGCGAACGCTGAGTACGAAATACGTTGTCATGGCAACCGTGATAAACTGAGCGTTGTTAGTGACGTATTAACTGATGCAGCATTCGAGGTACAGAAAGCTGCTTCTACGATCTCGGCGCTTTCCGCCACCAGTAGGCTTGTATATGATCGCAGCAAAGTTCAGCTTCTGTAACCTATTTCCATTGCTTGTAAATGTTATTTTAATTATTATACAGACGAAAATTAATTTCAAAAAAAATTTTTAAACATAAAATTTACTAAAAATTGAAAATAATTTTGTGTAAAAAGAAACACATTGAACCAGTTATTTCAGGTGAAGCAGCGCTTCACCTGCGTCACCTGACGAGCCGCCACTGATATAAACTCCTTCTTTCTACTTACTACTTCAACCTTAACCACAGTACTGTGGTCACTAACGTATACCACCTAACGTTATCGCACTCGATTTTCACTGATGATGGAAGTCGATGGCATTGCCGAAACGTCTGGTTTTGTAGAAAACATTGGACTACGGCCAAACATCCCGGGAAGGAATTTTAACAAAAACTACTTCTTTGCTACCGATAACGTTGTACACATATACATATAAAAAATATGCATAAAATTAATGGCTTGTATAAGTTAATGTTTGATCTCCATTAAGTAGTGCTCAAGTTTCCAAAGTTTTAATATTATGATGTCCGTAATTAAAACATCAGAGCAGGTTTAGTGTGTATGAGGGTACACCGTGGACAAAAATTTTCAACATTTCCTATTGAGCGTTGCTTAGAGTAAAGCTGCGAATCTACAGTGTACGTTTCACAGAACAAACACGCGGAAAAGAAGGAGCGCTCCGAAGTCACTCATGGACCCTCAGCATCTTGCAGAGAGTTCATTCCCTAAAGATGAAAAGTCTGTCTATGAATCGTTCCTCTGTAAACACGTGCAGTTACACTGCCCAGCGATCCACAGGAAGCAAATCGCTATCCACGCTGGACACTTTTTCGGCTTGCACGCGTTATGTTGATATGGGTTTCGGCACTTTCCATTTAAAAAGCGCGCAAATGTAAGAAAATAAACATGAGTAGGCCAGAAATAACGCCAATTGTGTGTGTGTGTGTGTGTGTGTGTGTGTCTTCCCTTCCTTTTTATTGCAGTAATCATAATAATAAAATGGAAACGTAAACATTACATAATTGAGATATGCTTGCCTGCCACGAACGATATATTTTCTCTCATACATGATTTACATTAAAATGAAAAAATTATAATTTTATTGACTGGCAACAATATTATTTTATTTTTAACAATTACCATTGTCTGAAAAAGTTTAAATGAATTTTCAAGTACTTTACTGTTGTTAAAACGTAAAAGGTTGCTGGTAAACTACCCCTTCCCCTTAACCGATCTTCACCAAAATCAAAAGGCCTTGAGATCACCAATTCAGGGACGTATGCAAGAAATTATTTGATTCTGTTTGAATATGCGGCAGTTACCGTTCGTCATAGAACAAATTACCCTTGTTAAAACATAGAATGTTGCTGGTAAACTACCCTATTCCCTTAACCGATCTTCACCAAAACCAAAAGGTTTTGAGAACTCTACAATTCAGGGCTGTATGCAAAACATTATTTGATTCTGTTTGAATTTGCGGCTGTTATTGTTTGCAAAATTAAATTACCCTTGATAAAAAAACGCTGCTGGTAAACTACCCCTTTCCTTTAACCGATCTTCACCAAAACAATAGATCTTGAGTACTCTACAAATCAGGGCTGCATGCAAAAAATGATTTGATTCTGTTTGAATTTGCGGCTGATATCGTTTGTCATAGAAAAAAAATCCACACACACACACACACACACACACACACACACACACACACACACACACACACACACACACACACACACACACACACACACACACACACACACACACACACACACACACACACACACACACACACACACACACACACACACACACACACACACACACACACACACACACACACACACACACACACACACACACACACACACACACACACACACTTTTCGAAAAATGGCTTTTTTTCATGTTTTGAGTGTAGTACAATCAGAATCTGCAATAATCTCGAACACGATTTTTTATGCCATCACCATACTTCCATTTCCTTAAGGAACATGGAAGTAAAATAAAATAATTTTATTGCTAGGCAATAAAATTATAATTTTTTCATTTTAATGTAAATCATGTATGAGAGAAAATATATCGTTCGTGGCAGGCAAGCATATCTCAATTATGTAATGTTTACGTTTCCATTTTATTATTATGATTACTGCAATAAAAAGGCAGGGAAGACACACACACACACACACACACACACACACACACACACACACACACACACACACACACACACACACACACACACACACACACACACACACACACACACACACACACACACACACACACACACACACACACACACACACACACACAATTGGCGTTATTTCTGGCCTCACCCATGTTTATTTTCTTACATTTGCTCGCTTTTTAAATGGAAAGTGCCGAAACCCACACCAACATAACGCGTGCAAGCCGAAAAAGTGTCCAGCGTGGATAGCGATTTGCTTCCTGTGGATCGCTGGGCAGTGTAACTGCACGTGTTTACAAAGGAACGATTCATAGACAGACTTTTCGTCTTTAGGGAATGAACTCTCTGCAAGATGCTGAGGGTCCATGAGTGACTTCGGAGCGCTCCTTCTTTTCCGCGTGTTTGTTCTGTGAAACGTACACTGTAGATTCGCAGCTTTACTCTAAGCAACGCTCAATAGGAAATGTTGAAAATTTTTGTCCACGGTGTACCCTCATACACACTAAACCTGCTCTGATGTTTTAATTACGGACATCATAATATTAAAACTTTGGAAACTTGAGGACTACTTAATGGAGATTAAACATTAACTTATACAAGCCATTAATTTTATGCATATTTTTTATATATGTGTACAACGTTATCGGCAACAAAGAAGTAGTTTTTGTTAAAATTCCTTCCCGGGATGTTTGGCCGTAGTCCAATGTTTTCTACAAAACCAGACGTTTCGGCAATGCCATCGACTTCCATCATCAGTGAAAATCGAGTGCGATAACGTGAGGTGGTATACGTTAGTGACCACAGTACTGTGGTTAAGGCTGAAGCAGTAAGTAGAAAGAAGTAGTTTCTATGGTAATGTTTCATTTCGAAAATGATTTTAAATATAAATCTTAGAACATGGAAGTCATGTAGGCCTATAGTTCTCCATACCGATATTTTATTAATGTGATTTTAACTTCACTACACATCTCACGTAAATGATGATTGTTGTAATAGACATTTATGCACTTTATCTAGTCCTGTTCCTTAAATATCTGAACGAAGAACACGATTAACACCAAGGAAAGTGCAACAGCTGATATTTTTGAATGCGAATTTAAAATAGTGTTTGAATAACTGAAATCCCAGTATTTTAAAAACAATTCAATTGTTTAATTTTATTTATAATGTGTTAAGTGAAGCAGATTGTATAGTAAATAAGTGTGACATTTCATGACTTGTATATTCTGTGTACATTAGTGAATGAATCTGAAGATTATCCAGGTATGTAATGCATTTAATTTACTTTTGTTGTTGCTTATTATTTACAAGTATTTATGTATTTATTTATATTTATTTTATTACAGTTGTTTTTATTATTTCTATTTGTAAAATTTTGTTTATTCTCATACACTCTTGTGGTTTACTGTTATGTTTTCATTATATGTTTCTGATGTTTTTTCACATTATTTGTTGTGGTATTACGTGTACTCTAAATTATTTCATTGCCCCGAGTTTCGCAACTGATTTGTCTAACCGATGTTAGTTTGTTTACTCCTAGTGAAAACTTAAATTGGTATTCTCAAAGGGAGATAGGCCTATAAATTCTCTTGTTTCTTATTTTCTTTTTAACAGTAATAGTTTAATAAAGTCACAGTGTAAAATAACACTGTTAATACTTTTAGTTTCAATTTATTTCTTATAACAAATTATATAGTATAGGTTATATAATATCTTCAAATAAATACACTGCAAGTAGGTTTATTAATAGGTTTAACTAGGTGGAAATAAACCTACTTGCAGTGTATTTATTTGAAGATATTACATAGGAGACCTGCAGGAAACTCAAAACGAGTTACTTACAAAGGATAATATAGGTTATGTATAAGTATGTAATAGTTGTAACAGGTATTTGTACCTGTCATTTTTTTGGAACGGTATTTTCATACCTATTATTTTAAAATAACAGTTTAGCCCACCACTTCTAGCAAACACATTCGCATTCTCTCGCGCTCTCCTCCCCACCATGCGGCTCGGTCAGGCTCGGCTATCGCCCCACCATGCCGCCAGATTTCAGGCTCCGCAAACGCTATGGCTCATACATAGACGCAAGTTAGGCCGCCCAAGACGACTGCGGTGATCCCACTATATAACTACTCAGTTAACATGGCGCTCATTCACCTTTTCATGCGTGCTTATGGGAGTAATTATTTTTATTTTTTTCTTCGTGTATAGCTTCGACCGCCGTTTAAAATTATTTTTCGCGTGTTTATATAACATAGAAGAATAGAAAAAAAATATCTCACTTCAATACCAGCATTAGCTAGAAATATCATAATTACCCATATTATAACTTGTGTAGGTCTGGTGAATTGAGGTTTAATATTTTTATTATTTATAAAAAAAGTCTGGTATAAGAGTTTGTAAACTAAACCGAAAATATTTGAATTAAAACAAGTGGCTATAAATATATCTTATAATGTGCCTCATCACAAACATAAAATTTATAAGATTTATCACAAAACTTTCAGCTCAAAATGTTAAAGCTTGGCCACCATTAAAACAAGAACACAATAAACAACTATAACATTAAAAAAATATGCCCTTTTTGTGTCTTTAATGTTGAAACTAATTATTGATCAATCTTAGAATTTAAATCACACAGTACTCTTTGTAATATGTTCACTCTTTGTAACAGTGATCTGCCAACCAATTCAAACAGTGGTGCTAACTCCAATAATGGAACTGACAGTCCTTGTAGTGACAGCCTCTGTGGAGCTCACAACAAGCCAAAGCTAACATTTTTTAAAAATTGGTGTCTAAAATAAGATTTCTGTTTTGGGAATAAGTATACACCTAATTTTTTTAATTGATACCATTCCCCACTCACACTTCCTTCATAGGTCTTGTCAGTAAAATGATTTCACTTATTTTCTCAAATGGTTACAAGCAAAGCAGTAATATAGGTTACTGATTAACATAAATATCTAATAACTGAAAACACAATTTTGATTTTGACAACTGTATTGGTTTTGTATCATGATATTCTTGTTCTCAGCCTTAAGAAGAATACATTTATTTATTTTTAAAATGCATATTAATGTCTTGGATTTTGTTGTCCATGCCGTGTCCGTTGATTAACTAAATATAAGTATATCACTTATGTATCACTTCCGAGTCGGTAGTGATATAGGCTTACTTATATTTAGCCTGTTACGACGGTCTATTTGATAGTCGTAGGTACAGTGGAAACAAAATACAGTACAAGACACCAATTAAGTCACTAATCACCAGCTTTAATTTTCACACTTAAACAGTTCGTAATTAACAACACTGTCTCTTACAACAAATAAAATAAAAATTGTTCACACGTAATAAACAATGTCTACTAATAGAGTCTTGCACAATTATAAAACACATAACACAATAATTCTTCATTTTGACAAGCACTCAATCCACACTAGCGAAAGTCGCTCACGTAACTAACCGACAAGTGGTCAGAGCTGTTGGGTTGCGCGTCGTGAGACGACCCAATGGTATCCTAGTACCGAGCCTCCTATGAGGGGCTCCTGCCTAGTGGTCCTGTCCAGACGGAATATTGATTATTTAATTTTTATTGGTCGTTACAACGACATGCTCGTACTAGGTCGACTAGTACAGTATTTGTCGAGGCCGTTTCCAAGATTCACCTGGACGTATTCGGTACTTGCCAAGGCCAGCTATGAGAGGGTTTGTCTGGGTCCTCGCAGCTCGGACGTAAAATTTACGTGCAAGTCGCCTTGCGGTGTCATCCAAGGAGCGGACACCGAGTCCTCTTCTCAGGAGACGAGAAGAAAACCGATAGGGGACTTTGGCCGCTAGCCGAAGCCCTCTATCGAGAACGCTTTGCAACCTTCTTTTATGAACGGTTGCGAGGTAACCCCAGACGGGAAGAGCGTAGGTAATGATCGGCAACAGATACGCGTTGACAATCAACTTACCCAGCTTGCGGGTCATAGCCTTGTTGGCAAGTATCGGAAACAGTTGCGCGAGACGAGCGGACGCTTTCCTTCGCATCGTCTCAGCGTGGGTACGCCAGGTGAGCCGACGATCAAGGTGGACACCGAGGTACTTAACTTCCCTCGACCAGGGCAGGTACGTTCTACCGAGTCTCACTCGGCCTCGTGGTTCTTTCCGGCGCTTTGTGAATAGCACCGCGGAGCTCTTGGTTTCGTTGACGGCAACTTTCCAGCTTTCCGTCCACGTCGAATACGCATCGAGTGCGCGCTGAAGTCGTGGGATAGCAAAGTCTGCGTTCCGATCGGCGGTATAGACCGCCGTGTCGTCGGCAAACAAAGCCATCTGGACTCCAGGCTCTCTGGGTGCGTCGTTGACATACACGGAGAACAGGAGAGGCCCTAGCACGCTACCTTGAGGTACCCCGGCTGTGATACGTCTCTCGGAAGAGACGTGGTCGTCTATTCGCACGCAGAAAGTCCTCTCCGTCAGAAAGCTAGCAATCAAGCGAAGGTAGCAATCTGGGAGCTGGATTTCCCGGAGCTTGAACAAGAGCCCGTCGTGCCAGACACTATCAAAGGCCTTTTCCACATCTAGGAAACAGGCGACAGTCTGCTCTTTCCGACACCCGGCGTCCGTGATGTATTCCACCAGTCTCATCAGTTGATGAGTGGTGGAATGCCCCACACGGAAGCCGAACTGTTCGGGGACCAGTACATCGAAATTTCGTAGATGATCTAGTACTCTCCGTTGTACGAGACGTTCGAGGACCTTTGACGTGGCTGACAGTAGACTAATTGGCCGGAGGTTGCCGGGACGGGAAGCGTCCTTTCCCTGCTTCGGGATCACTATAACCGTCGCCTTACGCCATTTCTGGGGAAAATAGGCCAGTCTAAGACACGCGTTGAACAGCGCGACCAAGAAAAGTACTCCTCGCTCCGGGAGTCGAGTAAGAGCGGCGTTCGAGACGCCGTCCGGGCCAGGAGCTTTTCTTGGCACGAGTTCAACGAGCCGATCTGTGACCTCTTCCCTAGTAATGGGTTCGGGCTCCGTAGTGATCGGAAGAGACAGAAAGTCTTCCACTTCGTTCTCGACTTCTTCGTCGAAGTCCCAGTCCATGGGCGGGTTAGGTGCGAACTGTCGCTCAAAACACGCGCCCAAGTACTCGGCCTTCGCCTCCGGGCGAGCCAGGATTTGACCGAAAGGTCCAGCAATGGCCGGGATGCGAGGCCGGCGCCTCTTCCCTACCAACGCCGAAGATATCCGGTAAGGGCTACTTTCGTCCGATCCGTCCCCTGCCTGGACCACGGCGAGTTCCCAACAGCGTCTCCGGTAGGCCTGCATTTCACGACGTAAAATGCCGGTCGCCCGGTTGTACGCTGCCTTGTCGGCCGGATCACGGGTCCGCTGCCAGCGTCTCCGGAGGCGATTTCTCTCGCAAGCGAGAGCACTCGTCTCCTCTGGGATCCGCTGCCAGTGGGGCGTGACGCCAGGCTTCATTCTGGAAGACGCGTCGATCGCAGATACGACTGCCTCATCAAACGCGGCAACTGCCTCGTCGACTTGGCGGAAGGTTTCGAGTGGTCCCGCGTCTGGCAATCGGCGACTTAACGCCGGGCCATAGCGATCCCATTCTACCACCTTCCTGACATCTCTGCGTACGACGTGCTGGGTAGCGACGTGTATCAGGATGGGGAGATGATCGGACGATAGTTCCGTTAGCGCGGACACATGGACCGGACAGTCAATTCCTTGAATCACCGCTATGTCCAAGACATCGGGAGCCGCGTTGCGTTGTGAGGGTAGACCGTAGGTTGGGTAGGCCCAATCACTTGTATCCTGCGAGAATCGGCAAACCTGCGTAAACGTTTCCCGTTTGGGGCAGTCAAGCGACTGTTCCAATCGCGATGTTTACAGTTCAGATCGCCGGCCATGATGACCCTCCTGTGTGCATCGAACGCGACAGCTACATCGGGGTGAAGGAGCTCTTTTTGCGGCGGTTTATACGCCGCTACCATCTGTACACCGCCTAGAGTGTTTAACAACTCCACAGCGGTGCCTTCGAGGTGAGTCATTGCAGGCAAGACGACTCGGTGATGCTCGAGAGTGAGCCTCACCGCGACGGCAGTACCGCCACCAGCAGTGCCCGGTCTGTCGTTTCGATAGCACACATAGTTGGCCAGTCGTAACCGACTCGCAGGAGTCAAGTGGGTCTCATTGAGAAGTACTACATCGGGTTTGAGTCGGGCCAGTAATTCTTGGAGTTCCTGGATCTTGTTGGACAACCCGTTGGCGTTCCAGGAAAGAATCGAGAGATCTCGTTTGAGGACCCGACTCATAGAAGACCTACACAAGTGGCGGCTTCCACCAAGAGCATGAATCTCTCAGTTATGTCAGCAGTCTCCAAGCGGGAGCGGATGGACCTGAAGGTCTGGGCGACTTTGCTGAGATCGAACTCAGCAAGGAAGTCTTTGACGACCTGGTAGTCGTCAGGTACGGTTTTTGAGGCAGATTGCCTGGAGACTGCGTGCGCATAAGAGCGCCGAGGCTTGTCAATCGGGGGATTGGTGGAAGCCAGGGGTTTCTTAGGGCCAGGTGTAGCGCCTCTAGCGGAGGTGCTAGGAAGAGGGACATATGCGTTTGCGTCGGACTTCGCGCGTTGTGCAGGCTGTCTGGACTGTGCGGCCGGGTTGGCAGGAGCCCGGGATCTAGCGCCACGGGGCTTTCTTTGCCGCTTCTTTTTGCCTGCGTTGGGAAACCGCGGGGGCGGGAGGTCTGGCGAGGCTGCTTCTAAAGCAGGGGCGGGAGTCTCCGGTGCTGGGGAGGGTTGAGTAGTCTCAGGCTCCACAACCGAGATGTTTTCTGTTGGCTGGGTGGTCTCACTTTTAGATGCCACGAGGTTACGGCGCTTTTTCGCCTGAGGCGGGACAGGGGCCTGTGAAGGAGCCTGAGGTGGAGTTGCCTGTGCTACAGGTGTTTGCTTCGGGCCTTTAGATCGCTTCTGTTGCCTGTTTGAAGCTGGGGCGGAAGACACGGCAGCCGTAGCAGGAGGCGCAGGGCCTGGCTGCTCGGTTGCAGGTCTGGAACCAGCTACCGGATGCCTCGGTGGTGGCAGGCGCCCTTTCGGCTTTCGCCTCTCGAGCTCCTGCTGAAACACCGGACATGCCCGGTAGTTGGCGGGGTGACTCCCGCCGCAGTTGATGCATCTTTTGAATGCAGGTGCATCGCAAAGTTTGGAGGCGTGAGGGAGAGAACACCTCACGCACGCCGGAGCGTTAGAACAAGAGTCGGAGTGGTGCCCGAAGCGTTGGCACCTGTGACACTGAGGCAGAACCCCGGGAGCGCGGCTTCTTTCCACTTTTACGCGGAAACCAAAAAGCCGCGTAAGTGAGAGTAGGCTAGTGCCTGCCTCGCTATTCTCCACCAGGATGCGGACCAGAGGAATTGGACGCCTTGGTCCGGCAGGAGTAAACACCCGATGGACCGCGCGAACAGGATAGCCCAGCTCGCGCAGCTCATCGAGTATTTCCTCCAGAGGGGATTCCACGTCCAAGCCTCTGAGGACAAGCGACAGAGGCTTCACGTGTTTGGTCGAGAAGGTATGGTACTGGAATTGCTGGGATTCCACGTACGCCACGACACTGCGGTACACGTCCATTCCGCGGACAACGATCTTGACTGTATCGCCCCCAAGGAGCTTCAGGTCAACGTTGGCCGGGGAAAGTCCGGGAGCCACTATCAATCGCCGGTAAAAACCGGTGACGTTGTTCACGCCATGAACGTAAACGGGCGGGATGCGAACAGCGGCCGACGGTGCTTGGGCACCGCCGGACGCAGTCGGCCCCGGGCCGGATTCGCCATCGGCGGGGACAACTTCCATGGCGGACGCCGAGGAAGAGGTTGAGGACGATCGGTTCCGCCTCGGTTTCTTAACCGGGCGCCCCGTGGCCCAACCGCCACGAAAGCGTCGGTCTCGTCACCGGGCAGCGGAACCGACCGGGGATCGACTTGGTCCGCATCCACAAGCGGAGAGCACGGCGAGTCGCTCGTGTGGGGCGGGGCAGTGGCGAGCGACTGCGAGCTCGATGACGCGCCCGGAGCGGGCATTTCCGCCATCGAGCGGGAGGTTCGCCGTCCAGAGGCAGCCAGGCTGCCTCCGGCGGTAACCAGGGACCTAGGGTCCGGCCCGAGCCGGATCGCTTGCGGGACTTCTGGAACGCTCAGGCTTACTACGAGCTGGGCAAATGACCGGCTTCGTTAGATACCTCTCCTTACCAAGAGAGGTGTCCACCGGCCTCTTTACCTAGGCGATATCCAAGCTCGCTTACCACTGGTGGGGGCTCGCAAGGATCGTCCTAGGCAGCGCTACCTAAGAGCCTGAGCGTCAGCGGGCAAGATGCGCTGCGCAACCTTAAGCTCTGGCAGGCTATTGGCTTCCTCTTCAGCGGCAAGATGGTGGTCCTGAAAAGGGTCACTTGGCTGGTGGCCCTTAGAAGGTCCGACGCACTCAGCTGTGGTTGTGCTGGCTACTCGATTCACCAGCCAGCTGAGTTGTGGTCTTCTGTCTTCTTGTTGTCAAGGGCAGCAAGCGGGCCAAGATGTTGGCTGTCCAGCGGCGAAGCAGCAGGCAGCAGGGCAGTGGCTGATAGCAGCGAAAACTCCAGCTGGAGAGAGCAGTCCAGAAGAGATCCGTTCAGTTCCAGTGCTTCGAGTGAAGTGGACGCTAACCGACAACCCGGCTGCTATGGCTTTATATAAGCCGCGCTGAGGCCCAGTAGAGCTTTCCCTCCTTAACTGCACGCCGCCGGCGGCTTAATGCGTAGTATCTCAAGTGTTCTTGGAACTCACTAGAATCACGTAGTTGACTGACGCAACAGCTGCCACACTGGACAGGGGGAGTGGAGAATGTTCTGGATTGTTCGGTACGCTTCTCGTAACACTCCCCCTCCTTAAGCCTGTTCGGCCCGAACTGGAAAACTGTCTCTGAAGTAATACTTGGGCAGGCGATCTAGGTGGACGTCCTTGCGAAAGATAATTCTCCAGTTCTTCGAATTCAGTCTCGTGTGATCCGAAAATCAAGTTCCCAGGAATACGAGTCTTCCGCTCAACCGTTAGTTTTGATGGAATCACTCCCGTTGCGTCCATGTACTGATGACCTAAACACCACTGGCTGATCCAAGTCTGATTGGATCTCGTCAACAACCTCTTGCGTAACTTCATCTTCAGCAAGTTTTCTCCTGGGCGCTTCTATTAACTCAGGAACGAAAAAGGGGTTTTCCTTGACACCCATAGTTGGCTTTCCAGTCACTTCTTTTGCCGTTTCATGTATGTGTACTTCCTCTGCTAGTTCTTCTTCCATTTCCGCCTGGAATAGGAAAGGTTCCTCTTGACGAGACCTGTTGACTTCTTCTTCGGCCAATGCCACTTGCTTAATTGAATGGTTGGCAGACCCTGACATTTTAGCCACGCAGAGCTTTATCTTCTCTTGTCCAACCTTCAGGACGTTCTCTCTTAAGTCCACAACGAATCCGTAGGCCTTCATAATGTCCGTGCCAAGAATTACTTCATCAACGATGTCAGCAACGAGCATTTGGTGGCTACACTCGAGAAGACCCATGTAAATTATTCTCAGTAAATTTGCTTCTTGTTAAAAGTATGCCTGTTCTACAAGTAATAAAGGTTGGTTTTACCGTGGTAGTTAGTATAGGTAAGAACGATACAAATTCAATTACTGCGATTAAAGTAAGACATAATTTTTGTCCAGGTACATAGATGTCTCTTCAGTTTGTTACCTCGCCTATTCAGCGAGCTAATTGGGGTTGTCTACACACAGACTCACACCATAGCGTATGAAACAATTCTCCCTCGTCCACCCGCGCGCCCTCCGCGAGAATGAGATTGTCCAGATGTCGCTCTGTTGGTGAAGGGAGCGTGTAACATTCCTTTTTTTCCTGTCGCGTGCCATTGAGAAAGGTGGGCGGTAGGTCGATTAGAATGTGGATTATTTCCTACATTCCACAAAGGGCGCACGCTCGCTTACGTTTATATATTTTTTACCGCAATGTCGTATTGTTTCCTACTTTCGCTTCTTATCGGCTCCGGTAATTGAATCGGGCAATTGATCATCCGTTTTTTCTCCTCAATGATTTGTTAATATCTTAAATAGTGCTACCTGGTTTGTTTATGTTAAATAAATTATTGCTTGTTTTCAATTATTTTGGGCTCATTCGATAATCGAGTTGTACAATTCCTTACGATGCACTTCCTACAGTTTTCTATGTGTACGTAAGTTTTTCTTTTGGTATGCACGTTATTTTTCCCCCTCCTCGTTCGTTTCCTGGTTGCTCACCGTTTATATGAAGATCTGTTGCTGTTTATTGCTTAATTAGTTACGTGTTGTTGTGCAATCCACTTGTTAGAACTGTTCCATCGTATCACCGTGAAACAGTATGGTGCAATACGTGTTGTGTAGTTACACTCAATACTCGAACAAGAGGGGGATTGTCCGTCTATATAAACAGACCTGCTTGGCTATCCCGTTCAGTCTTGTCTCAACAGTCGCGAGCGACGCTTCGTACGGAGCTCGAGTTTGACCCTGGCATCGACCCCGAGATGTCTGAGACAATAGACCGAAATGAACGAGACCGAGACCGAAATATTTTGCTTTGCAAAAAATTCGCGCGCACACACACACACGGTCAAGTACGGGGGGGCTCCTGAAACACGAAGTGTGACATCACGATCTACTCTGATGACCGGATCAACAACCTCACGATCGGCTGCTCATGACCTACCTCAACAGCCTGTGACGGCATTAAAACAATAGCGCCACTGAAACAATAGGCGCTACTGGAACAGTGGCACGAATAAAACAATAGGCGCTACTGAAACAATGGCGCTATTGTGTCACCACTGAAACAATGGGCGCTACTAAAACAATGACCCCATTGTTGTTTCAGTGACGTCACTGGCTGTTGAGGTAGGTCAGGATCGTGACGTCATTACTTCCGGTCATCAGCTGATCGTGACGTCACACTTCCTGTTTCAAGAGCCCCCCCCCAAACACACTAATAAAGGCCTTTCTCTTCTTCTGTCCAGTTATTTAAGTGAGCGGCAGCTTCAAATTGGCGATGATAAGTTGCCCAGTGAGTGCTTCCATTAAACGATGGGGCCTTTGCAAAAACTGGCCCTACTTCAGTTAATAGCGTTCTTTGAATTCTCTGATATTTTGAATCTTCTAAACTTGACATACTTGTTTTCATAGTTGACACAGATTTTCTATTCCAAATGTTCTGTCAATTTGTTTGTTCAGCTCACCTCCTAACAGGACGAATTTTGCAGTGATATCATCTTGTACGAACGCCTTAACTTCGACTGCTTGACGACTAAATTCTTCTTTTTGTTGTTCCTGTGTTTGCGGTAGCATTACTCGGAATGCTTCTATCATGTGACTGGTATCCATTTTATTTTATGATCTACCACTAACACCACTCTTCTACGAAGTTTCCTCTGTTTCCACTGTTAACCGTTCTATCCCAGTTCTGACACCACTGTTACGACAATCTACTTGATCGTCGTAGGTACAGTGGAAACAAAATAACGTACAAGACACCAATAAGTCACTAATCACCAGCTTTAATTTTCACACTTAAACAGTTCGTAATTAACAACAATGTCTCTTACAACAAATAAAATAAAAATTGTTCACACGCAATAAACAATGACTACTAATAGGGTCTTGCACAATTATAAAACACATAACACATAACACAATAATTCTTCACTTTGACAAGCACTCAATCCACACTAGCGAAAGTCGCTCACGTAACTAACCGACAACCCGGCTGCTATGGCTTTATATAAGCCGCGCTGAGGCCCAGTAGAGCTTTCCCTCGTTAACTGCATGCCGCCGGCGGCTTAATGCGTAGTATCTCAAGTGTTCTTGGAACTCACTAGAATCACGTAGTTGACTGACGCAACAGCTGCCACACTGGACAGGGGGAGTGGAGAATGTTCTGGATTGTTCGGTACGCTTCCCGTAACATATTAATTTTTTTTTTTTAATTGGAGATCTGTAATCTGTTCGACTAAGCGAACATTTAACAAATTGGCTGACAACACACATACAGGATTATGAAGAGCTGACCATTGACAGCGCTTCTTGTTTTTGATAATAGATTAAAGAGGTACACAAATTACAAAACTAAATGATAAAAACATGTAAACAAATGAACAAAAATCACTTTCACTTCCTGCTGGCATGATACAATAAGTTCAAATGTTAAACACTGGGCCCATAAGGCACATATACAGGTTGATATTAACACTTAATAATGACACGAATACAAAAACACACAGAACAGATATCACAGACATTACAATACAGAAAATACAGAGAATACATTATTAGTTAAACCTGAATGGTAAGTCTAATAGTTTGTGCCTTTTTAGTCTATAAATATCTTCACTGTTGTCTAACAAATTAATTGCCAGGTAGTTAGCATGCTGTTCTAATTTGGAGATGTGAGTCCTGCAGAGGCGCATGAGTTCTTCTCTCACGGTTGGAACTTTGAGGTCGTGGTGTATAGAGTTGTTGGAGACAAACCATGGAGCGTCGACTATTGATCTTAAAGTTTTGGACTGAAAGCGCTGGATAATCTCAATATTATTTGTACTAGCAGTACCCCAAAGTTGAATACCATAAGTCCATACCGGTTTAAGAACTGCTTTATAGATCAAGAGTTTGTTGACGAGACTTAACCGTGATTTTCTGTTTATCAGCCAATAGATGTTTCCGACCTTGTGATTAAGTTCCATCTTCTTAGATGTTATATGTTTTTTCCATGTTAGTCTCCTGTCCAGATGCATCCCAAGATACTTAGCACTTTCAGCTTGCGGTACTGGTTGACAGTTAATTGTTACTGGAGGGCAGTTTGCCTTACGTGTGATGAAGGTAACGTGGACTGACTTGGATGAATTGATTTTTATGCGCCATTTATCAAGCCATAACTGAACGCTGTTTAATGATTCTTGTAGTATAAGAGATGCTATCGAGGAGTCGGAGTGTGTCGCTAGGATTGCTGTGTCATCGGCGTAGGTAGCAACAGTGGTTCACTTGCTGACGGTAAGTCCGAGGTGAACAGGAGGTAGAGCAGAGGACCCAGGACACTACCCTGCGGAACACCTGACCCCACTGGTAATAGAGGAGAAGTAGCATCCGAGTACTTGACTTGAAACACTCTGCCCACTAAGTAGGAATGTAGAAAACGGTAACAATTATGTGGCAAATTTTTCTTTATTTTGTATAAGAATCCAAGATGCCAGACTCTGTCAAATGCCTGGGAAACGTCAAGAAACACACCTGAGCAGAACATCTTCGATTCCAACGATTGATTGATAACATTTGTTAGTCTGTGTATTTGATCTACAGTAGAGTGCTTTTCTCGAAAGCCAAATTGGTGATCCGGAATTAGGTTGTTTTCTACAATTGTTGGCGTAAGCCGTTTTACAAACAGCTTCTCAAAGATCTTACCAAGTATCGGTAGAAGGCTTATGGGTCGATAAGAAGCGGGCTCTTGAGGGTTTTTACCAGGTTTTAAGACCATGATTACTTGAGGAAAGTATTCAAGTCTGAGTATGGCGTTGAAAATGTATGTTATTAGTACAACTCCTTTGTGAGGCAGTTCCTTCTAGATAATCCTGAATCCCTTCATTCTTTAAATTTTCTAACAATCGTTTTAGTTTTCTGGCCGTGGAATTCCTCTTTCTTTTATCATCCGGATGATGAGTATGCTGCCAAATTCGTCGCAATCTACGCTTCTCAGCTAATTTCTTTCCGACAACCAGAGGAAGGTTTAAGTGCTTACTCTTCGCTGTATTGCAAGGTGTAGCTTCCCAGGCTGATTTTTGAAAAGTACTGGTGAGATAATTTACAGCCGCATCCAATTCAGCAGGCGTGTGGGGTGGAAGTTCTAGCGAGATATTATCATTTACAAGCTCTCTAAAGTAGTCCCAGTCAGTATTACGATTTGTGAGTGTTGGTAGACTTTCAGACTCAATTATAGTATTGCCAATAGTGGCAATAATTGGAGTGTGGTCAGAGGACAATTCAAGGCAAGATTCAACTTTGTAGTATTTATGAGACAAGCCTCGTATTAAGAAGAAGTCAATGAGGTCAGGTATTTTATTTGTATCAGAAGGCCAATAGGCTAGTTGACCAGTGGACAGAAAGGACAGGGATTCTTGTCTAATGACGTTATATAAAATTCTACCTCTTGGATTAGCTAATCTCGAACCCCATTGCAGGTGTCTTGCATTAAAGTCACCTCCCACCATAAAACGTCCACCAAGTGTTCTAAGAAAGGAGTTGAAGTCAGTTTCATTGAGTCTGTGTTTGGGGGGACAGTAGACTGCAGAAACAATTAGAGGGTCTCTTTGATCTTCAATTAAAACGTTTGTCGCCTGAGGTGTGCAGTTTTGACTTTAGAGAAGAGATAATGTTTTATATTGTTTCGGATTAACAGAGCGGTTCCGCCACGAGCTGTACCGTCAGAATGTTGGGTATCATAAACAGTAAATCCTGGAATCCTAATATGGCTTCTGTCTGTGAAATGTGTCTCTGATATAAGCATTACGTCTAACCTGTTGTCAATAAGAAAAGCTTTGAGTTCTAGCGTACGTTGAGGGAGTCCATTGGCGTTCCATAATCCAATCCTCTAATTGTTATTAATTATTAATTAGAAAGTTTATTGACAAGTGTTGTAAGGAGATTAAGCATGAGGCTATTTTGCTGCATGAGTTGACTGAACATGGTCTCAAATTTTGTCAAAGTGTGAAAGGGTGATTTCCTCATTTGCTGTCTGTTTGAGATTGCTATCATAAGGGGGCGAGGATTCTGAGTGTCGCTGTAGTCCTGCAATTTGAGCGTAAGTAGGAAAAGAGACGTTACGGGTATTCATGTTCTGTTCCGTGTTCATAGTCCTAGAAATTGAAGGGGTTCTCCTAGGTATGGTGTTAGGTACGGGGCTTTTTCTGGCCTGCAGATTTTGATAAACTTCACAGCCTTTATAATTAGCTATATGAGGACCATCGCATAATGCACATGTGGCTGGTGTATCCTTAGATTTCGAACAAGTTGCGGAGTTGTGCTCACCTCCGGACTTGACACATTGGAAAGGTTTTCTACAGTACGTCTTACTGTGACCGTATGACTGACAACGGAGTGCACTGTATTATGACGTTTTTTCTCCGAGGTGGTTCTACAGTAATCTGCATGTTACCTAAAGACCTTAGGTTATATATTTGTTTATTGTTTGCTGCAGGTTAAAGATCGACAAAGAAGAGAGGGAGGGTGTTTTCTCGACTCTGTGTCGAACTGTCGAACGTTCGTTATGTTTCTGACTGAGTGTCCTTTTTCTTTTAGTGCTTCTTTAATAAAGTGTACACCGATGCTAGGATGAATGTTTCTTATTACAACCCGGTATGCTCGCTGGTCTTTAATTTGATATGTATGGTAAATAATTTTTTCGTCCTCGAGGTGACGGATTAATTTTCTGTAAGAATCAGGTGCAAAAGTGTAGATTTTCACCGTATTGTCATCGAACGATTTAGTACTGTACTGTTCTGATTCCAAAATTTTTGTAAGGTTATTGATCATTTCATTGTAATTGACGACACCATGAAGGTATACAGGAGGAGGTCTAGGTACTTTCGGCAGAGCCAGGACTTGAGTAGGTTGGACGTCATCAGGGTCATCTATAGGTAACACTGTAAATTTAAATATCACTATAATATTGACGACTCGGAACACTAAGTTTTTTATAAGTAAAAACGTAAAGTTTTACCTTACAGCCTAAACCGGCTTTCACCTATAGAAGGCTTCATCAGAGGCTGTCGTTAGTAGCGCTGTTCATCTTGTTGTTGGCGACGAGATAGTGTTTCGAAAGATCGAAGCTGTGTGTGTGTGGTGAGATGTGTTCGGATAATGCGTGCGATTTGAATTTTGTCTGTTCGTTTAGGATGTCGTTTTTATTTGTTTTTGTAGACACCGTAATTAACAGAAAATTCAACCTCTGATGAAGCCTTCTATAGGTGAAAGCCGGTTTAGGCTGTAAGGTAAAACTTTACGTTTTTACTTATAAAAAACTTAGTGTTCCGAGTCGTCAATATTATAGTGATATTTAGTTAAGTAACGGACACGTCATGGACAACGAAATCCAAGGACCGTAAATTTGTTGTGGTCATTAAGCTGAGTGTGTGTTTCAGATGTGTTTTCTGAAGATTGGCGACTTCTTTTTCGTTTTTTCACCATCTGCCAGCTGTGGGATCCGTGTTGTGTGAAATCAACATTAACATTTCTGCCTGGCTGTTGACTGTTATAGGATTGAGGGGCATTTTGCGACACTGTAGGTAATGTAGTTCCTGAGTGGACCGTAGGAACAGGTTCAATGTTAGTTGACAGGCCTGGTTGCTGATAATTCATTATTGTCGATAATTACAGTAGACAGATAAATTAAAAGACGCGTGTACTTCCAGATGAGTAATTTCTGGCCTTGTGTTTATGTTTTGTAGAGAAACAGGTACAAACAACCACAAGGCGCAGACAGACACACAGTCCTACAAGAACGAGCAGACGCACGCGCGGCCCCCTGGCCGGCTGCATGGATTTGTTCAAGTAATCAGATAAACCTTTTGTTGATATTTTTTGTTGCAGTATTACTTACAAATATAAGTCTATTTAGTAAGAAAGATAGCGATAATATTAAGTTATCACACACGACAGTACAACCGCACCGAACAGCTGCTCATACAAGACTGAACAATATTAATGTTTTTGTTTTTGTTTTTATATGCCGTGTGTAGCTGCAGGGGCTAACAGGCATGCAATATAGTACTGTTAGTTTGTTTATGATACCAGTTATTTTCAGAAGATTAATATAGAGCACATGTTTTCAGAGATGTTATCCAGGGTTTTCACAAATTAGTAGAATTCGGGATGGTTTCTCTTGATGCAAAAAAGGCACTCAACTAGTATATTACTGACTGTGATTGCGAAATGGCATAATGTGGATTGGGAATTCTTTAAAGTTAGGAGAAATATTACTTTTCAGTGTTTTTCATTTTATTCAGTTATTTTTAAAAATAAATATAACCTAAAAATTACTTTTAAAGGATACCTTTCTGAAAAACAACATAAAAAAATGTTAATGTTAATGTTAATGTGTATAGGCTACAACATAAAAAAACTAAATACAACTGTATTACATTAACGACTCGGAACACAAAGTTTTTTATAAGTAAAAACGTAAAGTTTTACCTTACAACAGAACCGGTTTTCACCTTTAAAAGGCTTCTTCAGAGGTTGTCGCTGGTAGCGCTGTCCGTCCTGTTGTGGGCGACGGAATCGAATTTCGAAATATCGATGTTGTGTGTGTGGGGTGAGATATGTTCGAATAATGCGTGCGATTTGAATTGTGTCTGTTCGTTTAGGATGTCGTTTTTATATTTATTTTCGTGTGTTTGTATATTTCCAATTATTGTAGTGTGTCTAGTTTTCGGCCTTTTGTGTGTATGTGTAGAATATTCATGTTATTGTCGATGTTTTTGTATGTGTGGTTTGCTTCAATGAGGTGGTTTGCAAAGGTGGATTCTGTAGTGGAGTTTGTGTGTTCAATGTATCTCTGTTTGAAGCTACGTCCTGTCTAGCCTATTTGTTGCAATTTGAGCAATTTAGTTTGTAAACACCGGGTAGATCGAATTTGTTTTGTGCTTTGTGTGTGTATTTTGATAGTGTGTGTTCTGTTTTGTTAGTAGTTTTGTAAGCGATTGTGTATCCTGCTTTATTGAATTTGTGGGCTATTTTTTCAGTTTGTTTGTTGACGTATGTTAGTGTTATGAATTTGTTGTTTTCTGTCTTTGTCTGTTGTTTGTTTTGTGTAGGAGTTTACTGACTATTGTTCTGTCATATCCGTTAGATTCTGCTAGATATTTTATCGTGTTTAGTTCGTCTTTGTAGTCTTTTTCATCTAGGGGGATGTTGTTAAGTCTATGTATCATGGTTCTGAAGGCAGCTAGTTTGTGTTGTATTGGGTGATTGGAGGAGTTGTGTATTAGTGTGTTAGTTGTAGTCGGTTTTCTGTATATACTGAATTTGTGTCTGTGTTCAAGTTTTGTGATGGAGAGGTCTAAGACGTTTATGGTATTGTTGTGTTCGTATTCGGCAGTAAAGGTTATGTTTTTATGTATTTTGTTTATGTGCGTTAGTAACTGTTCACATTGTCTTTTGTTTCTCCTGTATAGTATTAGAATGTCATTAACGTATCTGTGCCAATATAGTATTTTATGTGAGTGTCTGTCATTGTTTGTGAGTATTTTTGTTTTTTCTAAGTGTTGGAGGAAGACTTCTGCTAGAATGCTGGATATGGGGGAGCCCATGGGTAGACCATCATTCTGTGTGTAATATTTATTGTTATAAGTACAGTAGTTTTGTTTTGTGATAATGTTCAGAGTTTCTGTTATTTCGTTGATAAGTTCGTCTGGTGTGTTCTGTTTGAGTTTGTTTTGTAGGATGGTGATTGTTTCAGAGATGGGGATGTCCGTGTACAGGTTTTTAATGTCAAAGTAGGCTAATGTGCCATTATGGGATGTGTATGTCTTTTATTTTTGTTACTAGGTCTGTGTTGTTTTTTACTGCAATGTTGTTGTCTGATAATTTTGTCTAGATGTTTTGCGAGTTTGTGTGCAGGGGCATTACGGTAGTTGACAATAGAGCGGATCGGAATATCTTCTTTATGGATTTTGGGAAGCGCTTGTGTCGGCTGATGGTCGGATTTGTTTCATGTAGGGCTTTTGTTTGTGTGTCATTATGTGTTATTATGTGAAGCAAACCACAAACACAAAAACATCGACAATAACTTGAACATTCTAGACGTACACACAAAAGGCCGAAAACTAGACACTCTAGAACAATTGGAAATATACAAACTCACAAAAACAAATAAAAACGACATCCTAAACGAACAGACACAATTAAAATCACACGCTTTATTCGAACATATCTCACCCCACACACACAACATCGATCTTTCGAAATTCGATTCCGTCGCCCACAACAGGACGGACAGCGCTACCAGCGACAACCTCTGAAGAAGCCTTTTAAAGGTGAAAACCGGTTCAGGTTGTAAGGTAAAACTTTACGTTTTTACTTATAAAAAACTTTGTGTTCCGAGTCGTTAATGTAATAGTTGTATTTAGTTAAGTAACGGACACGTCATGGACAACGAAATCCAAGAATAAAAAAACTATTCTAAAATAGTTGCATTTTTAGTTATCAGTACAGGTTAAATAAAAATATTGTACTTTTTGTGAGTTTACGAATCAGAATATGTATTAACATAATTCTAAACTTGAGGGAAAAGAAAAATGTGGATGTATTTACTTATTTGAATGTGTTTCCACTCTGTGGACAGTAGCTGTCCTTAGAGGTGAAAACAAACATTTCATCTTCGTACTAGTTTAGTTTTATTATTAAAAGGAATTAAGTGTTTATTGACTATTTAGCAGCTCATATGTAGTTTGTTTTATTTGATTTTATTATCGATTACATATCGATCAACAATATGCACTTCACTTTCCTGACTATGGAACACTAATTTCTAGATAAAACGTTTTATGATAATTATAATAATAATAATAACTGCTGCAATATTTACTTTTTCTTTGTCTCCACTAAATCATGTGTTTCAAGTTTCAATATTACCAAATCATCAGACACTTCTTCATACTCTGAATTTGAATCCTGATTATTTAAAAGTCATTCCTCTTCTTATGGTACAGTCTGTTTTATATATTTAACTGAGACTTTTATAGGTATTGGCATATTGTTTCAATCTCTAGTTGATTTTGGTGCAGTTGATAACTGCATACTATTGCAAAAACAGAATATTCTGTTGTAATGTGGTGTTCGTTTCTTCATATATGTAGTAAGACAACAAAACTGGACATTTTCAAGTAGTAATTATTTAGTTTCCAGCCACTTGATTTCCAGCTCTGTTTCTTTCCATAACAGTTAAGTTAATTATATATTTACTTTATTCTTTACAATGTTGGTGTATATGATGACGTCACAGTGATTTATTGCCTTATGAAAATCGGATAGTTGTTGTTTTTTGATAAATTAAGTTTTGACAATGCAAATATTTTGTCAATTGCATGCGACTCTCTTCTACCGTATATAAAATTTTAATTTGTCTGTAATATTCACTTGTTGTCTCTTTACAGATTCATCATTTTAATATTTGTTGCTATCATTCATTATTAATTTTATATTTTGTAAAGTCAATTTATTATGGAATACAATCAAACAATTAAATCTATGTATTAAAAATGCTACTTACAACAAGGCCTTAAGGACTTCTTTACAATTAACTTATATGTAGGATTAAATTTATTAATGTTCTGTGTTCTGTTTTAAAGTATTTATAAGTTTGTATTATAAATGTCTGTTGCTTTTTACAGATATTTTTTATGGTTGTGGTTGTCTATATACTTATTGAAGGTCATGACAACTTTTATTTTCTATTCAAAATTTTAACATTCTAGTGTCTGCTAATTATTTCACTATCAGCTGCCACTTTTTTCCACCAAGAAGGTTTTCATTGATATTTAACAATACACAAAGTTGACTTCAAAACGATTCCACTCGATTCTTAAATGTCTATTTGCCAATTAACTTTAATAATGAACAGCTGTCATTTAGGAAAATATCTTTGAACAATTCAATGTTCCTTTTAATATCACTTAATAATTTAGTCACTTGCTTTTCCTGTTGCTTGTTTTTTGTTTGACTGGTGTGTGATATGGTATTCCCTCACCTGTTGGGTTTCCATTATCTATATTATTACCAGTCATCATCACAATAATTTTTATAATTGACATTAGTGTTGGAAACATCATAAGTTAGTAGTTATTAACAGTGTCCTCAACTAGTGAACTGTACATTTTCCAAGTTATGGATTACTCTCTTGTACCAGTTATTAATGTGCCCTTTTGTAAATATACCTTCAATCTTTCCCTCCTAGGTTAGCAGCCCATAGGCTGGTTGGCAGCAGCTCGCCACTCTTCATGCTTCTCTGCTTTTCTTTTCAACTCACAATATGATGTATAGTTCATTTAGACCATAAGCTGTTTCACGTAGTCTAAACAGGGTCTTCCTCTGTGATTATTCTCTTCAATTGTTCCTTCTATTATTCTCTTAACCAACCCATTGTGTCATAGTATATGCCCTATAAACTCAGCTCTTCTGCCTTTTAAATTTTGTAGAAAGCTCTTCTCCTCCTGAGCTCTTCTAAAGATTTACTCATTCATTATCTTCTCCCTCGAGCTTATCTTGAATAGATAGAGGACAGGGTACCTTATTGTCCTAGGAGTGAGAAATCACTTCTAAAGGCGGAGGAACGGGTATACGTCATCGCCATAGGATGCAGAAGGCAAGGGGAAACCACTGCATTAAAGATCTGTTTAAGATATCCCTAGTATCAGCAGCTACTGTGATGGATGCTTCTCTTGTACATACCTTCAATAATGAAGTTAAATCAACAATGTTTGATCTTGGATAGTTCTACACATAAGTTTTTATATGGGGTGTCAATTTACTGCCACTGTTTCTCATACAAGTTTTAATTACTGCAATCCATAGTGCAATTGTAATATATTCCCTACTACTAATGTTGCCTATTACATTCACAGAAATTGCTTGTATATTGCCCAACTCAGCTCTGATTACAGACATACTTGTCAGTCCACTGCAGTCAAGTCATTTAAGGCAAGAGTTGTATAGATTTGTATTCCATTGCTTTGTTTCACCAAGTGAACTGTTTATATTGCACACTTCATCAGGGCCGGATTAAGGTATCTTGAAACCCTAGGCTAATTATATTTTAGGGCCCCCCCTCACCTCCCATAGGCTACTCTTACGTTTATTTCCAAGGGGCTGAATGAAGCTTTAAACACCCTACAATATATTTCTTAGTTAGGAGCATTTCAAATTATCTTACTGTTTTGGAAATAGTCTCAAGAATTGAAAACTGAGGATATTTTTTCAGAGATTGTTTTAGAGTTACACCTTCAACCATTTGTAGTTTGCATAGCTTTTATAATGAATAAATTAACTAAGTACTTGGATTTCGTTGTCCATGACGTGACCGTTACTTAACTAAATATAATTACTTCACTACCGACTCGGAACACAAGTCGGTATGTGTTCCGAGTCAGTAGTGAAGTAATTATATTTAGTTAACTAAGTAGTTACAGAATTATAACAGTTTTATTAAGGGTACATTTAACGTCATTTACACAAAGAAGACAATCAGTTAAATATCTTGTGGATTTGTTAAGACTCATGTAAAGTTCAAGCTAGATTCTTTTTTCTCGCTTTAGATTGAGCAAACATTTTAATCACCTCACTGAAATCAAGTCCTTGCAGAAAGTCACTTTCAATGAACAAGAGGGCTACACTGGTCAGTTTATCCTTGCGTAAATTTGAGTGTAAATAATTCTTCACCCTCTTCAAAGCTGAAAAAGAAATTTTGCCACTGCAGTTAGTGATGGGCATAGTAAGGAAAATTCAACAGCAGTTTTGCTGCTTCAGATAGCTTTTTCTTCTTTTCTTCTCCTTCTTGTTCTGGGTTGACAGGTCCATAGACTTTTAAAAACTGAGCTGTGGAGGTGGATGGAATAGATAATGTGGTCGGCAATTTCCACCAAAGTTGGGCGGCCACATAGTTCTATGAGCACTGGTCACTTATGACTCATAACCAGAGAAAACAGTTTGGAAAGCACTTCTATTATTTATGTACAGTTTTACCATAATTTTTTGCAAACAGGCGCCAGTATTCAAAATGAACTCAAATTTTTATCCTTATAATTTATTACCAATTTTACATTTAGCTGTAAAATTTTATTATTTTTTAGCTAAAATTTTGTGCCCCCCAAAGTGCCGTGCCCTAGGCTACAGCCTAGTCAGCCTAATGGTTAATCTGACCCTGCACTTCATAGATGGGATGATTATCATATATAACATCTGCTTAAGTAATGACAGCCTTATTACTATTGACATAGTGGCCATAAACAGATTGATTTTGTAATGGCCATAATGACGCTAAGTAATTAGCACACTAGGGCAGGCTAGAAATAACAGGGCACAAGTAGTGAGGAATGTAATTTAACACAGAAAAATAAATCAGTGCTTGGGGATAATATTTTAAACATGATAATACTACTCACTTATCTCTCAAAATTCATTAACTGGGTGTTAACAAACTTCTCTATAACGTTACTCCTCATTGCTTTCAGTTAACATCTATTGATGACTTTCGTTTACATAAAATACTAACAAAGCTACCAATTAAATTTACCAATTATTAAAGGGCAGAGGGATTACAGAGTTTTGTAAGTAAAACTACAACATTAAAGGAAACAGAACTTTTTTCCTACTTTTTATAATCGAAAAGTCAAGTGTGGAAACATGAGGGCTATGTTATTTGATATCAAAATTTTAACAAAGTAATTGAATAATAAAATGCATTAGAGTGTAATATTTAACCACCTATCTTTTTTTCTTGAAAGTTCATCAAGAACAGAAATTGATGTCAGCTACAGAAATTGGCTGATGTGTGTGTGTGTGTGTGTACGTGTCTGTCAGACCTGATAACTATAACACTCTTTTCTTGTGTTGCTTCTCATATTTAGGAACTTTATGGTGTTTACCTAAACATGGGACTTTTGTGAATAAAATTCCCATTTGGCTGAACACACGGTGGCAGAAAGCATTGCCGTAATAGTGAGCAGGTTATTATGGGTGGAGTCAATATGAGAATGGTTTCTTGGCTTTTCTTCTCGATAATTTGTTATCATAGAAGAATCTCTCCTCGCACACTTGAGATCATAAATCATAAAATTTTGCTATTTGTTTAATGAAGGAAATTTAATCAGTTTGATTTGTTTGTTTAATTTGGCGCAGATTTGATCAGTAACTGAAAGTGTTTTAATGTATCCCTGTGACACTCGAATTTTTGATCAAGTGAGTGGATCATATCATCAAGAAATGGAATGAACAGAGATCTTCAGTAATATTGCTCATTTGTTTCAGAACAAACATTATTCCTCATTGTCTGGTGCCCTGTCTTCCTTAGTGTAGATACCATGACTCCCAATAAGTCTTCACACATCTGAGTTTGTTTCTGTGAAAACAGATGCTTTTTTCTGAATTTCCTTCAGGGATGTCTTTATTATCATTGTAGATTTCATAGCAGCCAATGAATAATAATAAATTACAAAGACACTCAACAAAAAGTCACATCTTTCAATGAGCCTTTGAAGAAGCTAGGTTTCTTTGGCAATCTTCTTATCAAACTAGTCTTTAATCTTATCTAAAGCTGATAATAAGGGATAAAGAAGATCAACAAAGAGATCTCTAGTATTGTAATATTCAACCCAATGAGTGGGGCACTTCCTCTTTAGCTTCTCTACCCTTTGATCATTGCTTTTCTTCAGAACCAGTTGCCTCTTTGGGGAGATAAAGAAATTATATGAACTGTTAAAGTGTTCAGTTTTTTATTTACTGAATAGAACAGTCTTCAGATATACACAGAGTCAAGCAATGAGAGGTGGTGTGCACATATATAGCTCTTGGATGTTTTCCTGAATAATTACATAGACATCTTTCATATGACCAACCATAGTCATGAATAATGCCTATAGCTTCTAATCTCCATTATTTATAATAAGTAACAAACTGTAAAACAATCATCAATTCATAGAGTTTTCCTTCCTTTTGGGTTGGTGAAATCAAGACAGATGCGAAGTGCTCATTCACTTCCACGGTGTCCTCAACTAGCTATGTTTACAAGAAGCAGTTTCATACTCACAAGACAACTGTGATTGTTTTATTACTTGCTGTCACTGGAGCTATCAATCAATATATTGGTGTTTGTAAGTGTTTAATTTTATTTGTATGACTACATGCCTAGTTTGTACATTCCTATACTATGGCTCCAGCATTCCAAAGGTGGGGTGCCAAGAGTGAGCTAGATTGATATTTAGGTGGACCACTCAATAAGAATTTTTTGTATGGATACAAGGTCATAAATGAAATTAAAAAGGTACACTGCCAATTCTTGCAACAAGAATGTGTGGTATCCACACTGTAACTACTCACAGAGTATTATTGCAGTATATTTACTCCTTGGATTTTCTTGTCAATGATGTGTCTGTCCGTTGATTTACCAACTATAAGTATAATACTACTGACTCAGAACACTTAAGTTTTTTATTGGTAAAAAATGTAAAATTTTTACCTTATAGCCTGAACCCATTTTCTCTTATTAAAAGCTTCGTCAGAGGCTGCCTCTAGGAGTGCTGTCCGTCTTGTTCTTCATGACGGCATCGTCGTTTGAAAGATCGATGTTGTGTGTGTGCAGTCTGATATGTTCGAATAATACGTGTGATTTGAATTGTGTCTGTTCGTTTAGAATGTGGTTTTTATATGTTTTTGTGTGTTTGTATATTTCTAGTTGTTCAAGAGTGTCTAGTTTCCGGCCTTTTGTGTGTACGCGTAGAATATCCATGTTACTATTTATGTTTGTGTATGTGTGGTTTGCTTCAATGAGGTGGTTTGCAAAGGTGGATTCGGTCGGTGGTGGAGTGTAGTGCCTTTGTGTGTTCAGTGTATCTCTGTTTGAAGCAACGTCCTGTCTGGCCTATGTAGAATTTGTTACAGTCTGAACAGTTTAGTTTGTAAATACCAGGTAAATCAAATTTGTTTTGTTCTTTGTGGGTGGTTTTTGATAGGTCAGGTGGTTCAGGCTATAAGGTAAAAATTTTACATTTTTACCAATAAAAAACTTCGTGTTCCGAGTCAGTAGTATTATATTTATAGTTGATATTTACTCTAGTATATTGTTTCCATGCACTTATCTTTTTTAGTCTTATCAATTATGGAAGTTAGCTGTGAAAATTTTGTAGTAATATAAATGCATAAAATTAAACCGTATTAAAACATATACTATTTAAACTCATATTCAATGGAATCAGTTTTATTACAATAGAGTAATTCCCCTATTACTACGAAAGACAGCAGTAATACTAGTCGGGTAAGTTTTTCTTTTAAAATGTTATTATTTCAAGACAGGCTGTTAATATGTTCATCATTTATAATGTTCTTTAAGTAGGGTTTTGATTTTTTAAAGCACAGAAATGACCTCACACAGGATGCAATTTACATAGAAATAGTAATGGATACTGGTGGCCAACTTGTATATTTTGCTTAATGTTAATTTGTACCTTTCAAAGAGCTAACAAGAGCAGATACATTTTGAGTCACTATACTATTTATTTTGTCACGTGTGTAAACCAGATTCTTTAAGACATTAATTTCCACATGAAAAGAATCTGTATCACACATATTCTTGCTTCAATAAATCTGAACTGGTTTCAGTGAGTGGATTCAGACAATTCATAATATTGAAAATACGCAAATTATAACTGATACGTCTCTGAATTCTTGTCTAGTTAAACTTAAAATTTTCATTAAACATTAGACCTAAAATGTGTAGAGGTTACCGATTGAGGATAATCCAGACTTGTAAGTTACTAATAATCTTCAATGCATTTATTAAATGTTCAATGTAGGATTATTATTTTTTTAGCTGGCCTATGTAAACTCTGTTTTGATCTTTGCATTTTGATTGAATAAATTAATTTTTATATTTTATTATTCTCTTTGTATTGAGAGGTGTTTTGTACATTGTACTGAGCAGTGTACGGAAAGTTTCCATTCAATTATGTGATAGTTTGAATCATTAGATATAATTTGGAATTATAATAATTAAGAATCTTGTACCATAAAAAGAACACATGATACTAGTGAAATATGTGTCATACAAAGGCACTATAGTGAACACTTGGGAAAAAATTTATACAAAGCACATTACAATTTTTAAATGGTAAATAGTTAAAACATTACAAAACAAAAATATCCAGCAAACTCATTTACAACATCACAGTGACATTCTTCTTCACTTCAAGGATTAGGTCATATAAAGCTGTTCCGGCACCCATCTCATCATCGGACGACCCACGTCTCTTCTACCAATGGCATTATAGTTCAGTGCCGCTTCGGCAATTGATCCTCTGTCATCATTTGCAGATGATCCCACCACTGTCTTCTGTAAGCTGAAATAGTATCATTTGTGTCCTCTACTTTGAGTTCTGCTCTGATATCCTCCCTCATTCCTTATTCTGTCTATGTATTTAAAGTACTTCACAATGTTTTTATTTAAATTTAAATGTTAAATTTAAAAAACTGTACAATGTATAGTTTAAAGTACTTCGAAGTACAATGACATTAGTAGCCGAACTAAACAAAAGTAGTTCACCATAAAACAGACTGAAATAGCAGATGATGGAAATTCTGTCTCGTATTTCATATTAGTGTGTGGAAGAACATTTTCATATTAGTGTGTGTAACTTTCATTTCTGGATTACCCATCAGTCAACTTTCTTCCAGGTTATAAAAAATCACAATTGTTCCAAATTGAACACATCTAAAAATTGTTGTCACAGAATTTTAGGGAGGTTGTGAAGAGTATTCTTCAAGGGGCTGAACTGTATAAGGATGGTTTTACTTGTTTTCCTGCTTATCAGGAAATATCAGACAACTTTCCTAAATGTTCTGGGGAAGCATACAAACTTGTATCAGTTTTATCTAACAACAGAGCGCTTTTTAATTTATATGTACACTACCAGTTACAATAGACACAACAGAATGCTCATTGTCAGCCCCCACATTGACTTAATACTTACTTACAAAGATGAAGATTGATCCTCTTACAAACACACTCATGATCCTCCATATCATCAAGACATTGCTTCTTCTGTGTTAATCAAAGAAGCACTGGAAATCTTGGCAAGGAGATACAAACATAAAATTTCTTGAATCTTACTCTGAATGCATAACACAAGAAGGCTGATGGCCAGTTTTGCAATCTCTGTACTTTTTTAAGCTTTGTAATCTCTCTAAGTTTTCAAAATACAGGTCTGAATTTTTACATACTTGTGTGTGTATGTGTGTGTGGTGTGTATCTGTTTGTTTTATGGTCATACTGTTTTAATTTAACTGAATTTTCTTAGATGAAATCAGGTATTGGCTGGAAACTTACAGTGTATTAGCAATATCACATGTAAATTATATATATCAACAACAATTATATATATATATTTCTTTATTATAATATTGTTCTAAGACTTTCATGGCCAGTGTCAGTTGTATTTAAAATATCTAACGGGCTGTTTGGCCGTGGTCCAAGGTTTACATTGAAACCAAATGTTTCAACAGCACCACTGGCTGCCATCTTCAGTGGATGGATTCGAGACAAACCGAACACGAGGTGTCGTACACAGTACTGTGGGCCTGACTATGAAACCCCGCATTAGGTTTATCTCAAATACATCCACTGAAGATGGCAGCCAGTGGTGCTGGTGAAACGTTTGGTTTTAATGTAAACCTTGGACCATGCCAAAAAGCCCAAGTAGATATTTTAAATACAATTTCTTTATTATATGTTTTTTATTTATTATAATATGTGTGAATATTATTATATTTCGTTACACTTTTTATGATTTTCCAATTTTTTTAACAGAATCCAGAAATATCTGAAGGGTTTGTTATAATTAGTAATGAAAAATCGTTACATTTGTTTTAAAAATACGGTTACAGCTACTTCTGTATCACCACTTCTTGGGGTGTGTGGATACTACAAGATGTCAGAATGGGCTCTTCCCTAAACAATATCTAGATCTGCCACTGATTACTATTTCATTATGAAGAAGGATGCCATTGTCTCTTTGTGACAAATGTGTTAAGGCAATCAGAGGGCCATTAGAACTCTAAAAAAACCTTCAGGTTTAAGAGTAACTACATTATTGTCTTTTTCATTAAAATAATTAATATAATACTGTAATTCAGGGTTCACAGAATAAAAATAGAATTGGCAGGCGTAAAAATCAGTTGTGTAAACAATAATACTGTAGTATATTATTTATTATCATATTTAAACAATTTTTATAAATTTCTATCGTAACAATTTAAAACAGATTATTTGAAATAAAAATAACTTCGTGTGTGTGTGTGTGTGTGTGTGTGTGTGTGTGTGTGTGTGAAATATAAAAGAATTTAAATGTAAATTATTGAATACATAATAAAAAGCATTTACGGTACTCATTCTGTACTACTGTATTTTGTTTATAAATATGTTTTGGATTAAAACATTTTAATTCTCTATAATTTTCTATATATACATGATTAACATTTTTTCCTAAAATATATAACCTTAAATAGCAACAATCATTAAAATTACATTTACAAAAATTTCAAAAAGATTGAAATTCTTATTGTCTATACTTTTACTTTAAAAAATCTATTTTTTTTTAAATTATATAATATAGTATCAGTTACATTTTATGTAGAATTACACACACAAACACACGCATGTGTATAGGTGTAAATCTATTTAGGAAGTTAACATAACTCACTGGATGTATTTCACTTACAATGCAGATCACACTACCAATTGAATTACTATTTGTAAAAATTATAACATTTTAAGATGTATAGAAGTAGAGTTGTCAAACGACAAAACTGTAGGTACTATTTAGAGCCTCGCCGCCAAAGTGGTGCATCACTGAAGATGTGTTATATAAGTGTGAATATTATATTAGGTAGAATTATATTAAAAACACAATGGTTGTAAAACAGCTTTTATGGTCAAAATATATCCAGCAAATAGTTTAATTTTAGTAGCTGTTTGAAGATTTTCTAAATTGGACACATAATAAACATCAATGTTAAACTTATGTTCAATAGAATTGAATGTGTGTGTGTTGTTGGTTTCTTGGATAATAGCCTGCATCTTGTTTGTTGGTGCTGCAGAGGGCTGTTTGTGTTGCTACATTTTGAATCAGTTGCATGTACAATCTGCCATCTTCTGATGACACGACACAGGCCAGTAATCAAATAAGATGCAGGCTACTACCTGGGAAACCAACAACATGTATTGCACCTATGAAAAATCAGAATACGGTATATGCAACATATAAATGCGTGTGTGTGCGTCTACACACTCTTTTAGGTTTTTGCAGCCTGACGTATCAAGTTCTTGTGTTTTTTTAATCACTAAAAACACAATCCAATTGCACACACACACACACACACACATTTTATTGTTTATAATTAAATTGTACTAATTAACAACATTTTTCATTTCTGGTTTTCATTTCATGTATAATATTTTGTTTAAGAGAAACTCAAAAATTTAACCACAAAATAAAATAAAGCCACATCAATAACATGACTGGTAGGTAATTACTTTGATGATATGTACAATCACTTGGGTAGTGATAATTTATTATAATAAGACATATGTATATGATGCATATGTACAAACTGTCATATACAAATCCAATAATCATATAGCCTATGTATTTGTATTGATTATTAAAAATCAATATACAAAAGAAATTTAGTGGACGCTGTTGATGAAATCTTTCTGTAATTATACATATGCATTATTATAGGCACTCTATGTTTCATCGTACCATTTTATAATTAAATATGTATACTATCTCTCTCTCTCTCTCTCTCTCTCTCTCTCTCTCTCTCTCTCTCTCTCTCTCTCTCTATATATATATATATATATATATATATATATATATCCTTATAGAAGTTACCATGCTTAATGATATTAACTCCAACTAGGAAATGCAATTTAGAAGTTAAAACTAAGATGTTTTCAATTTTCTTTAAAATAAGCTCCAATTGTTAAAGTTAATTTTCTTTGAGAAGCTTTGTAATTTATGTGTTAAGCTTAAACACTGTTATCAGTACAAATTGATTTTCATGGTTGGTCCAGTGCTTACAGCCAATGTACAAAAGGTATGCTGCTTGTTACTAGACATTAATTAATAAAATCATAATTAATTAACCCTAAATCCTAAACATTAATAAATTCCTAAAGTGAGGTAATGAGTAAAAATGTGTACAGATAAAACAAAGTATATTCACTTGGGAAGTTTTTATAAATGTTAATATAACATACAAGCTAGATTGAAAGCTTAATAGGATCCATATAATCAAAACAAAGGAATAGAGAATAGTAACACAAATAAACAGTTTATTAATAAAATAAGTAAATAAAACTGTTAAAACAGCCTTACAAACTGACTTGATGTCTTTCTTATATGATACTTTTGCACTTACAGAGGAAAACAGTTGAAATCTAACAGTTAGGAGTGCCGTATGTGTTTTTTGTGTACACAGCTATCTGTCACAGTCTTGTAGCTGCACTACTTTGAAATACAGTGTTAGAAGTTAAAAACACTGAAAGTTGTACATTAAGTGAGTTGATTTTATAGTAAATTATTATTATGATAAGTGAAATAACAAATCAGAATGAAAATGAAATACTTCAATTTTTCAGACAGACTTTTGTGGGAGAGGAGGTAACAGACATAACTTTGATTTTCTTTGCCATTTAAAAACATTAAAGCAATTCATTTACTTCGCAATTTCTGTTAGATCTTAACCTTGCAGTCTCTTGTAAGGTCATTAAGTACAAGACCAAAGGAAATGTCACTACAGTAAAAATTTATTATAAAATAACACATGGGTAGGTCTACAGTAGAGGAATTCAGGGAAGTTTTCCTCTCCAACATATCCTCAACAGCCTACTGAGGAAACTTATTTTTGTCTGGCATGCTTAAAGCTATTATTTCAATATAAAACAAATCTGTTCAAGAAGAGTCAGATACTACTGGAAAGAAAGAAGCTTATTCCTTTTTAAAATAAGAAATTTGAAAAAATTATTGTCTTTATATTTATATATTTATTCTTCAACATCAAACATTTTTTTCCTAAAATATTTCTCTGTATCTGCTCTAAATAACACAGTCTCAGCATGGTGTAATTTGCAACTGAAAATCAATTGTGATATAAAGTTTATAGTTTACATCTTTACTATGCAAGAAGTTATAGAATGGAATATGATGTTTGAAATCATTTACTGAATTTAATAAAGCCAATTTGAACACTTTGAACACTGAAGTCATGAAACTTCTCATGGGGGGGGGGGAGAAATAATTACAAATGAAAACTTCAAATGCCTTATAAGGGATACGAACTTACTAATGAAGAGAAAGATAGAAGATGGCAATAATAATTGTTGGTTATAACTTGCTTCTATAAAATGTTATCTAATTTGAAATTAATATATTACATAACATATTGTTTTTATGAATTAGCATTATTTGGGGTAAATGTTTCAAATTCATTTTATGTGGAAATCCAGATTATCACATGTTATAATTCAATATACAACAATATTAATTGTAGTTTTAAATGACATAATTGAAAATTTATTAATAAAGAATACGAACATTGAGAAATAATAGTTATAAATAATTTTAACAGACTCTTAAGAAATTTAAAAATGGATAAAGTCTAATTAGTATCATACATTTTATTAAAAAAATGATCAATAATGTATGTCTTTTACCAAGAACACATTGTTTGTTGTAATATCTATTAAGGTGGTGCTTTGTAGATTGTAGTTGTTTTATGTTTATTTGAAAAGTTCATTATATTTTTAGTTGAATATGATTTTTCAGTATTTTTTCTACATTATATTTTTATCAATTTTATTATTTTTATGAATGTTACTTTGTTTAATTTCCAACATTTAGTACAGTATTTTGATTTTTTAAAAATTTGACAGTATTTAATTAAATAAAAATTCTTGGATTTTGTTGTTCACAATGTGTCTGAGTGTCATTAAGTATTTATAAACACCATTCCTACATGGAACACTAATATTTTTGATAAAAAAAAAAAAAAAAATTACCTCACTTCCTGAGCTAGCTTTTGCTCATTGCGAGCTTCATCAGAGGCTGCCACTAGGAGCATTGTCCGTTCTGTTTTTGAGATGGCGCTGTTGTTTGAAAGAACATTGTTGTGTGTGTGATATGTAATGTGTTCAAATAGTATGTGAGATTTAAATTGTGTCTGTTCATTTAGGATGCTATTTCATCATTTTCATGTGTCTGTATATTTCCAATTGTTTAAATGTGTCTAGTTTTTAGCCTTTTGTGTGTACATGTAGAACATGTTGTTATTGATGTTTATGCGTGTGGTCTGCTTCAATGAGATGGCTTGCAAAAGTGGATTTGGTTATGGGTTGTGGAGTGTAATGCTTTTATGTGTTCAATGTACCTTTGATTGAAGTTTTGTGTTCTGTCTGGCCTATGTAGAATTTGTAACATTTGTTACATACTGAGAGCAGTTTAATTTGTAATTTGTATTTTTTTTTTTTTTTTTTTTTTTAGTATGCATTCTGTTTTGTGTGTGGTGATGAATGCAGTGCTCTACCCTGCTTTTTTTAATTTGTGGGGTCTTGTGGTTGTGTGAGTGTCATGAATTTGTTGTTTTCTGCCTTTGTATCAGGTTTTATGTAGGAGTTTGTTAAATATTGTTCTATTGTAATCCATTGGCTTCAGCTAAATACTTAATTCAGCGCCGGATTTAGAGTGTGCAGGCCCCTAGGCTGAGGATGTGGTGCGGGCCCCCTACTTTCCAGTCATGACAAATTCTGGGGAACAGATTTTTTTATAAGCTTAGGGAAAATATACCAAATTTAAGTCTGGGTAAAAAGTGTATAGAGGAATAATATATTAACTCTACTAGGACAATGAGATGAAATAGCTTTTATTACAGTTAGAAATGCTTTAATATTGAAATATAATTTTCAAATGGCTGATCAAAGGCTCGAAGAATATTCATTTATTTTTGTTACAATAATTTTATTTTTATAATTTTTAATTTTGTGGTGCGGGCCCCTAGGCTGCAGCCTGGTCAGCCTACCCTTAAATCCGGCCCTGACTTAATTGTATTTAATTCACTGTGGTATAGTCCATCTGTTGTAGTCGAATGCTGTTTAGTCTGAGCTTTAGTTTTGATGTGAAAGCTGATAGTTTGTGTTGTATGGGGTGACTGAAGGTGTTATGTCAGTTGTCGTGGGTTTTCTGTGTGTACTTTGTGCCTGCAATGGTAAGGTCTAAAAAATTTTGTTATTGTTGCTTTCGTATTCATCAGTGGAAGGTGACATTTTTGTGGATTTTGTTGATGAGAGTTTGTTGGTGTTATGTTAGATCTGTTTGCTGGTTCTGTTTGGTAGACTGTTCAAGGGTAGTGAAGTTTTTAATACTTTTGTTGATATTTTGCTTTATTTTCTATTTTAGCCATTGTTAACTTATGGTTTTGGTGTTGATATTTAATACTTGGTGTGAAAGTACACTTCTGTACTTTCGGATACCACTTGTAAAGTAGGTTTCAGTTAAGTGTTTGATACTTGGTGATACTGCTCAGTAATGTGGGCAAGTGAAAATCTGTAATTTTTATTTTTTTTGGCATTTATTTGATTTTTATATCTATTAACACTACTTTTTGCTAAAATATTTAAATTATATTAAAAAATAAAACAATAACATAGTTTTAGTGATTTTCACTCGTCATTTATTAAAATTATAATCCATGACAGCTGTTTCGGCAGCACAGTGCCTTCATCAGATGGTGTAAGCTGACTAATTTTCGTACAATATAATACAGAATATAAGATAAGATAATATATTTAATCACTAATAATAAAAAATATTTAATCACTAATGTAAATGTGTTAATCACTAATTTGATTCTGTGTTTGTGACAATTATATATATTTTTGGCTGTAACAGAAGAGAAAATTTTATGACACCTGAATCTGAACATCACAGATTTATAATAATCAAAACAGTGCAACTTAAAATTGAATGGTGTTTAATGTCTGTCTCACTATTGTGAATTAAAATAGTCTGTCACAAACTATTTTGTTTTTTTTATATCAGAATTTCTTTTTATTTACTCAGTGCTTGGATTAAAAAAAAAAAAAAAAATCACTAGGCAACTGATTGTCCTTTTCTCTCTTAAGGTACTCTACCAAACCATCGACATAAAGTAGCACTGTTTCAATGATTCTCAATATAATAAATGTTTTCTTCTTCTTCAGAACAGAGGTTGCTGTATGTGTAGTTGTTAATAAAATGTTAAAAGCAAACAAAAAATCTTGGATTTTGTTGTCCATGGCATGTCTGAGGATCAATAATGTTATGTATACACTTTTCAACATGGGACACTAATGCTAATGTTTTAGATAACATTTTTATCTAAAATATTAATGTTGCATTCAGAAAAGTGTTTCCAAAAAAAAAAAAAAAAAAAAAAAAGTTGATGCTGGTTTTTTAAACTTAACATTTTATGCAGGCAAAAATACTGTCTATACAGTATTTCCCTTCTAAGGTTAAATAATGTAAGACCTTGAACAGAAATTATAAGGCAAAACCAGCATGTTTCCATGTTTTAACCTGAAATATACAAAACACAGAGTCCCAAAGATGTATGATTAATAGTTTTCAAGAAAATTGCTGATAAGGACAAAAAATAAGAGTCAAAAACATAATTTTTTAGTTTTGGCATAAATACATAAATTAATATAGATGAATAAATATAAATAAATAAATGATTTTGTTATCATTTTTATCAATAAAAATTTTTTGATTCAGTCAGTAGTATTCTATATAGTTAGTTAACAACAACAGACATGTCATGGACAACAAAATACAGTACAAAAATTTATCAAATTGCTAATAAATAAAGAAGTTTTTCAAATAAAATTTGTGTGGAATTTAATTAAAAGAAAATTGATGTGAATAATGTCATTTAAAACTAACACATGTTCGAGAAATTGGATTTTAATTAAAACAAACCATTCTTTTATAAAAAAATGAATACACCTCTTTTAATGTCACATCTTTTAACATTTATATATCACTTGATAAACACTAACTGTATAACAAGAAAATATCAAATGATTTTTCACGTGATACAAAATGAAAGTAGCTGTGATCAGGCACAAATTAATAAATATTTAAACAATTCAGACATCAATAATTTTATGTATACTTTTTAACATTCAGATGTAAAGTAGGAACAAAATTAATTGTAGCTATAACTAATATATCCTGTGTAACACATGACATTATAAATTAAATTATGGTAATTTGTTTGTATTTAAAATTATTACACTATTTAGACAATGTAATTATAGTTGTTTTGATGGTTCATCCTCTTCATTCACGCACTTAATATTAGTGATAGTGTAACTTTCCTTGTGAATATGTATGTTACTTAATGTCCTCGTAACATTAAGTAACGTAAGTGTTCACAAGGAAAGTTACAATTTATCACTAATGTAATTATGTATTAATTGTTATATGTTTATAATTGTTATACTTGTCAGGATTAAAGAATTTAAAATTACAGTGAAGTTGTGTTGGAATCAAGAAAGTTAATTTACATTATGGTCATACTTTTCTAGTTGGAGAGAAATGGTCTAACAAACAACTGAAAATTAACTTCTTACACACTATGTCTTTATTAAGTAGGAATTATCATTTATCTAAATATTAAAATAAAAATAGTATATCATGTACATTTACAAGCACACAGCATCAGTAATTTATCTTGCCATGTAAGGCCTGTCAAACATTCTAGTTTCGAGTGGTTTGGAAAATATAATGCAGAACTGATTGTGTTTCTGGTACAACCTACTTATCACACACCAGCTAATGGGACCAAACTTTGTCTAATCCCTGGGTAGAATAAATTAGTGTATAATATTTCATGAAGTCTGTTGTATTCAAAGCGATAATATTTTATTTATTGACTACACTTAGTATGGAGCAGTGGCATAGCTAGGTTTTTTGGGGCTCAGGGCAAGGGATCTTCAGCTGCCTCGATTTCACAATTAAAAGGGGGCAAGAAAAAGGCAATTAAAAGAATAACTGTCCAGAAAAAGAGCAAGGTCACAGAATTAAAGTTTTCTATCGCATTAATTATTAATGCTGCATCTTCTCTTGTATCAATTGTTTGAGTCAGTGTATCCCTCAACTTCTCCAGTGCAGCGATCACTTCAACCAGTTGAGTGGATATTGCTTTCAGTGTATCTGCTTTTGAACTCCATCTGGTATTACAGTGTCCTTTTAGAGTGGAACAGGAAAAGAACGTGAATATACGTTCTACTGTCCCCAAAAAATGCCAGTGTCTGAACATTTACATGAGCTGCATGAACTCCAACCAAGTTAAGTGAATGGTTGTCACAGGAAACAAACAAAGCTAGTGGATTCAAATCTAATATTCTCTTCTGAATTCCTGGATGGATATCAGCCACTGTTACAGCGTAATTTGTTATCATAATGAACCGTAATTAGAATTACGATGCTTGAGTATAAATACAGTAGACTAATACTGTTTATCACGCAATGTTTATGACAACAGACAAGCTGGCTGGTTATTCTTATTTTACAAAAAGTATAGTCATATCAAAGAAACAAGTTGTTTGTGGTTTTATAAACTAAAAACAATTGTTTCAACTATCTGCTCACTTTGCCACCCTCCTGACTATAGCGCCCGGGGCAGCTGCCCCCTTGGCCCTCCCCCCTAGCTACGCCTCTGGTATGGAGTTGTAACTATACATATTCGTTAGTAGCTACTTTTGTATAATATAGTGAAACATTTTAAATTGCAGTTTGTAGTTTAAAACTAAATGAATACATTTTTTGTATGCAATGAATATAATAAAAGTTAAATTAAAACTTAAGCAAACTTAAGTTAAGGAAACTTAAAAAATTAAGCAAAAAAAAAAGGAAAACAGAACTGTTGAGTTGAGGAATGTACAATGACTATAATTTTACTGTATATGTCCTTTACAAAAATACAAGGTCTTCTTGTTCTTGCTGAGGTGTGGCAAAAACAGTATGTTTAAGTTAGGATTGTAGTTTCAATATAATATATTATATAGTTTGATAAATATTATTTATCAGCCAGTAACCTTAATCAGCAAAGTGTCATGGACTTGTATCATCAAAGCACTTTTCTATCATATTGTTGAAAATAGTAAACATTTTAAACAAAATTAACAAAGCTAGCAAATGAGGCAGTTGCATGAATTTTAAAAGTAAACTTACTGTGTTCACAAAAAAACAATAATCTATAAACAGTTTAATCTACCTTTATATACTGAGAAGTGGCTGTACCTATGGCTACAACAAATTCAAGAATATTATGCAACAAAACAATACAAAAAGGGAAGAAAATATTACAAATATAAGGATTGGATTATGTGGATAGTGAAACTAAACAGTATTAAATTAGGTTTTCTTTGTAATAAAACTTATAGTCAGGAATATTCATATATTCAGATGAGTTAAAAAAAACCATTGTAGATCCTATCTAATAGTCAACTAGAATTTAATTCTTGAGGATGTCAGCTACTGCCCAAACCGAGAAAGCCAGTGGTCTGTTTCTAGATACAACAGAAATAAATTCTTGTTTGTCCCTCTGCCTCTTCAGAACACACATATATAATTTAGGATTGTGAGCTGTGTGAAGGATATGTTTTAGCCATTGAAAATGTTTATCAGAAAGTATGAAATAATCTTAATTATTGTGCACTGTCTTGTTCATAGTAACATTATATCAGTGAAAATCTGGGTGTTTAGTGTTTTTTTCCTTTATCTATAACTGCTGTTTAGTGCTGTTTTTCCTTTAAAACGCTAAAACTGTGAAGTAAAATTACTTACATAAAGTATTTGTTTTAATATTATTTTACAGCAAAAAACGAAACTCTAATCCTTTGTCTCTCAATTCTGATTTGTTTTCTATTTTTGAATAAATTTTTATCCTTCTAGGAAACACCTATTTTACTCTCATAATTGCATTCTTATTGCCTAGTATAACTCAAAGTGATTTGCTTTAAGAGTGTTGATTTGTTTTAAAGATTATGTGGAAACGTCAATAAAGGAACTACCAAACCAAAGTCTTTAAAAGATGGTTATGATGGATTGTAGACATTTGAATCTAAATGATGAGTTTTTGCCACCACAGAAAAAATATAAGCATGAGATTTTGGCCACTCAAACAATAGGTGGCCGTCTTCAGGATAACTATAAACTAATATACATGAATACAAGTAACAAATAATACTCTATCAAAATTGATTCAGAGACAAAAAATAAAATAAAAGTTCACATAATATATGGCCAAAGACTAAAAAAAAAAAAACAAATAAATACTTACTAGGAAAAACACAAAGCACATGAACACTTGCACACTACAAAGGTCAAGAAAACACTACAACAGGGGCAGGATGAGCTCAACCCTTATATAGTAAAGTGAAAGCAGGCGGCAACACCACTATATACTAACTGTATATACTTCATTGTTAACTGTATATACAGTTGTTAACTGTTATACTTCCAACTTCGTTGAGCTTACTTGCTAAACTGCTACCCGGACGAGGCCTTTCAGTGTCTCCACCATTATCAAGTCCTAAACCACTACCCGTCCTAAACCATGTCCTAAATAAGTCCTGGTTTAGCACTTGATAATGGTTGAAACACTGAAAGGCCTGTCTGGAGCATGACAGGTCTGGAGCTTGATGAAGTTGGTTTCCAATTATTATTTTTGATAATAAAAAGCACTTTTATTATTAGCCTGAAGGTGACCAGAAAACACTATTTTCATGTCATCAGTTTTTGGTTTTTCATAGCCAGAGTTTATTTTTTGGCTTCGTTTTCAATTCATTTCCTTCATTTTCTTCATTTTGGGTGGATTTTTGTTGTTGTTTGAGTGGCTGAAATGTTGCACTTATATTTTTTAATGGTAAAAGTCCATAATTTAGATTCAAAACGCTAACAAAAATGAAATGAAATTAGCTTTGTTAACAAAAGCTATTAAATAGCTTTTATGAAAGTAAAAGTTTTGCTTGGAGTATTTAATATTTGTAAGTGTTTTAGGATATTATTAAATCCTTCAATTTAATGTTGTTATCATTATTTGTGATTTACGTGAAATTATATGTAGTAAATAACAGGAATGTAACCTACCTTGAATACACATTAAGAAGCAAATTGTTCTAGACAAATGAGTTTAGCTAATTTTTATTGACCTGTAGAACAGAAGAACGTATTATTTTCTGAAAAGAGGTTAGATAAAGGAATGAGACATGAATGCCATGAGCCATAGTCAGAGTATCATGAAACTGAAGCATAAATACATAATGGTAAAGCTATAGACTAATGATCCAAATTCACATTCACTGATATATCTTAGAGCATCAGTCGATGTAAGCATTGTTCACAAAACACACGCACACACAAAACAAATTTTTCTGTTATTATTTTTATCTGAGTATAAATGTTTATGATAAGGTGCAGAAACATATTCAAATAAATTTTTATAGTAAATATGCTTGACAATACTTTCATAGGAACTTACATTATAATGTATTTGCAAAAACCCACAGGATATTTTTTATCAGTGTCTTCTATAATTCAATAGTTTTACTTCAGATAAAATATTTAAACACAACCATTAACCTGTAATGTCAATATTGAAATCTAAAAAGAACTGTCTACACACTATGTAATGTTCACACAGAACCACTAACATAGATATAGTCTCCAAGTTTTATATACAAACATTATTCTATTAACCTTATTATAGTTCTATTGAATAAATTTTAAATAACATCTTTAACAATGAAACATTTCTTTAAATAATTTTAAACATTTTGAGTATTTAAAAAACATTACATTAAAATTATCTCTTGTAAATTTTAATTAACATTCTCTATATCCATTTCATTTAAGATACCTATTCAACAAATTACGTCCATTTTATTTTATAATATCTGTTCCAGATAATATCAAAAAGGACATAATGAAATTACTTTACATAACAGTATATGTCAACAATAATGTTTTTCACAGTGGCTGTCTCATTATTGAAGCTATTTTAATTCAAAATTAAGTGTTGACCTGAAGAAATAAGTCAACTATACACATTTTAAATAATTTTATAGTATCTGAAAATAACTATTCCAGAATTCAGGCACAAGTGACAACTGAAAATGTGTGCATGTGTGTGTGTGTGTGTGTGTGTGTGTGTGTGTGTGTGTGTGTGTGTGTGTGTGTGTGTATGCACGCACAATATTGTGGATTATCAACTAAAGATCTATAATCGTTTTTTTAAGAGCACTATGAACAGTAAAACACTATAAACAAACAGTATGATTTTGTTTGGGAAAATTCTTAGTATAAAACATTATTAAATATATTTTAAATTCAGTACCTAATTAATATATGCTTATTTTATAATTTATTATTTGATGGAATTATAAAAGATATTACTGAATCCTTAACACTTTTTGCCAAACCATTTAAAAATAATCACAGACCAGAAAACACTATTTTCATATCATCAGTTTTTCGTTTTTCATAGCTGGAGTTTATTTTTTGACTTCATTTCCTTCATTTTCATTCATTTTCTTCAAGTGACTTTCATTCACTCTTGCTCAAGTTATGGCATAAAGTCACCTAAGTTACATTAAACAGAACAAAAGCGATAATGCTATTTTAAAAATAAAGCTACTTATCAATGCAAGTAGTCTTCAAGGCTCCCTCTGTTCTAAGCATATTGGTTGAGATGCCAAAGCTTTGGACCTACCAAACATTTTGTTAGTATAAACAATGATATATTTTGTGAATGGCAAGTCATCTGACTAAAGATTGTCCATGAAAAGCATGATGTAATGATGCCAAATGAAACCAGCTAATGAACAGCATAGCATACGTCGTCTCTAAATTAAGTACTGAGACTAATTCAGTAAAACCTTTTATTAACAATCAAACTATATCTAGACAAAACAATAGTATAAATTTTCTGGACCTAACAATTAACAAAACAAACAAGACACACACGTATAAAATATACAGAAAACCAACCACAACTGACATGGTCATACACAACACATCAAACCATCCAACGCAACACAAACATGTGGCATTCAACCATATGCTCCATAGACTACCAAAAATACCATTAAGTAAACAGGATTATAATGAAGAACTCAACACAATCAAATATATAGCAATAAAAAACGGTTACAACCCTAATTTAATAAACAAACTACACAAACACATCGTAAACAAAAACAGCAAAACAATTAATACCAACAACACACAACAAAATAAATACATCACACTCACATATCATAACTCCAACACACACAAAATCGCCAACACATTCAGGAAACACAAGTACAAAATAGCATACAGAACAAACAATACCATCAAAAAACACATCAATGATACAAACACGGACATAAACAAATACAACAAAACAGGTGTTTACAAATTAAACTGTAAGGATTGTAATAGTTTCTATATAGGCCAGACGGGAAGATCTTTTTCTTCACGTTACTCTGAACACCTAAAAGCTCTATCCAGCAACAACATACATTCCGCGTTTGCCACACATATACACACAAAAAACCACAGCTACACCAACATCGAAATCTTGAGATATTACACTACTTACCTAAAAGTCGAAAACTTAACACAGCAGAACAATGTGAAATATACAAACACTACACAACACAACCAAACAACATACTTAATGACCAATTACACTATAAATCACACACAATTGTATTTTGACACAATTATACATAAAACAAACAATAATTCGGATCCCCGTGCCAATTCACTTCCCACCCACTCAACCTACCAACTAAAAACTGTTACAAGTTACTGACAGTCTGTCTCAGACCGCTGACGAAGGCGCACATCATGCCAAAACGTGTACGGGATGAAACAAAGTAAGTTCACAAGTGAAAGTTTAACAATCAATATTAATTAGCCTATATCTAGACTCTATCGCCTTCAAAATAGTTCCCTTGGGAAGCCACACAGTGCCTTATATGGTTTTCCCCTCTTCATAGAAGTGCTGGAACTCAAGAAACTGGAACCTAGTTCAGCTGGTCAGTTACATTTTTTTTTAAATGTTGTCTATTGTCCCAAAATGGTGTTCTGTGAGATGTTTTTTTTTTTGAATCTCAGGTAAGAGAAATTTGTCACAGGGACTCGAGTTAGGTGAATAAGGGGGCTGAGGAACAACAGGAATATTTTTGTTTGCCAAAAACTATTTAACCAAGAGTGCTATGTAACAAAGTGCATTGTCATGATGCAGCATCCAGTTGTTCACGATGGCTGGTCTCACGAGGGTATCTCTTTTCCACAGCCTTTCAAGAATTTCTCGGTAAACATATTGATTGATAGTCTGTCACATAGGCAGAAACTCCTTATGGATAATGCCATTACTATCAAAGAAACAAATGAACATGGTTTTGATTTTGAATTCACTTATTTTTGCTTTTTCGGCACATGGTGAGTTTGGTGTGTGCCACTCCTCTCTCTGGCATTTTGTTTCTGGATCGTACTCAAAGATCCAGGATTCATCACAAGTAACAACATTTTTTAGAAAATCAGGATCATTTTCAATTTGTCTTAGAAGATCACAGTACACTTCCATCCTGTTGTCTTTCTGTTCAAGAGTGAGGTTTTTTTTTGAGACCAATTTTGCACAAACTTTTCTCATTCCCAATTCATTTGTCAAAATTTGATAAACTGTAGTGTGATTGAAATTTAATTGCTCTGCAAAGATTCTGACAGTTAATCGACAGTCAGATCGCACCAAGTCCCTGATTTGATAAACATTGTTGTCAGTTCTTGACATTGACGGTCTTCCAGAGCATGGATCATCCTTAATTGATTCCCAGCCATCTGAAAATGCTTTAAACCATCTGAAAACCTGTGCTCTTGTCAAAGCTTCATTTCCATACATCTGTTAATTTTGTAAAAGTCTCAGTAGCATTGTGCCCGAGTTTAACATAAAACTTGATTGCACAATGTTGCTTGTAATTGATGTCACTCATTTTTATAACACACAATAAAAACCATCTTGAAGAAAAGCTTGTTTTCACATGGCAACAATAGACAAGAAATATGAATACTTAAATAGACCTCGTAGCCTATATCAATAGTAGATAGTAAACACTACCCATTCAGCCATCAAGAACAACAACCGACTTATAAAATAAAGTACAATCATCTCCTATATAGCAGTATTGACTAAACACAATCAGTAATTCTGAATAACAGAATAATCCAATCCAACTGATCATCAGACATCTAATGACATCTGAGGCATTCAGAAGTCAACCCGATTAACTCCACCAGGAGTAAATTTTCAATATCAACAATCAAAGTATTGTACTTAAAACAATTCACTTTAAATTTGAAATTAATTTTAATGTGTGGTTCACATTTTTAAAGTTATAATGTATTCAACAAGCCTCTTAAAGCCCTTTGAAAAAACTTTTTTTCTTACAAAATATTGTACACGTATAAACCAATTTTAACTGGAGTTAGTCATATTGCCAACTGAAAGGTATAAAGAAATATTCACCAAAGTTTACTATCAAGTCCATTTTATTATACAAAAAAGTACAAAACAGAATACTACAAGTAGTTACATAAGTAAGCTTGTTTAAAATAATTACAATATAAACCTCATATGATGAAAAATCATAATATACTGTGTTAAAGAAACTTTTGTCCTATTCAGAGTATATAGCACTCATCATCACTGGGTGGCTGTTCTGAGCTCCCTCTCTCTGTCTTTAGGTCTTTGTAATAGATGTTATGAACTGGCAGAATGAATTTCAGAAGCTCCATCATGTCCTTTTTTTAGCCATAGAAATCGGCTTTGTTGTCAGATACAAAAGATCTTGGGCAACATTAGCATGGTAGTGAATGGTCGACGAGTGGTATCTTTTTTCTTAATATTGATATTCTGGAATGGCATATCAGGTAAGAGATTTGTTTTGAACTTGATGACAAAGTGATCTTTTTCTTAAATTCTTCAAGTCCGATCCATCTCATTTGTAACCAATTCACAGGTTCCCCATCTGCAGTCTTCTTTCTGTTGGTGACAGATTTGTTTAAAGGTTCTGTTGAAAGAAAGTCTTCATGGTTCATTTCAGTCAAACAGTACTTGTTATTCTTTCTGCATTCCATAAAAATATTTACCAATCCCTTGGTGAGAAGATATTGTTACTCTTTTTTGCTTTTTTTAAATGGAAAAATCATCTAAATCATTGGGTAAGTAACTGTGTCCGGGCACCGGTCAATAACTTGCTATTTTTACATTTTGGCTTTGCAGGTGTTTCATTAACATTAACACTAATTTTATTTGTGATTTTGTCCACCACAGCATCAGAATATGTAACAATATGTTTAACATTACTAGCATGGATAGTTAAGCACTTTATGAGGCAAGCGCTAATCTCCTGCGAACTTCTAGAACTTTCAGTCTCTGGCCAGACATACACGAAAGCTTTGTCATTATTAAACACATGAATATCAAAATCATAGATACATGCATTCCTTTTGTAGTAGGCCAGAGAAGTGGATAATTTAGGAAATGCTAAAGCTTTATACAGATCAAAAGTGAGTACATAGTAATCATCAGAAAATTTTTTTTTATCTTCATTTAAACTTCTTCTAGCCTTTTCTGCCTTTCTTAGGTGTAATTCCTTTTCACATTAAATTGTTATTTTTTCCACTTCACTTGACTGTAAAACTTTATTTTGTATTCTGTCACAAACCTGACATGCATTCTTAGCAGGAGGTTTAAAGTGCAAATTAAATTTAGTAGAGAACACATGACAATACATTTTTTCCTTGACAGGAGTTTTGTCATTTTCATTGCACCATGTAACATACATTTCGTACATTTTCTTAATAGTTAAATCTTCATTTAACTATTTCCTGATCGGGTGATCAGCTCATGTGTAATGACTAACATAGGCAGGAAAAGATTTGATATAGTTTTCAGCATCTGTTGTATCAATCTTGTTTCCTGGAGTAGAATGGCCCCTTCCATCTATCACAAGACCAACGTCTTCCTTAATACTGCAGCTGTAAATTCTGCCATTAGAGACTTGAAAGGTTTCTCTGAAGTACTTTTTACATACTCAAATATCACTCTTTCTGATGCGTAAAAAAGGAAACTCTGTGGCTTCTCGGGCCTCTTACATTACTGGTGGGTCGTCGCCTGCCAGTAGTAATAATACTGGCCTTTATGCAACCACGAAGAAGAATGTTTTGTTGAGATTGATCTGTTAAGCAGTAAAAAGATTTGAACACACCCTCTCTTTCCTCCGCTGATATCCTTGCATTACACCCTCTTGCACATTTACATAGTTTGTCACTGAAAACTTTTCCAGAAATTGTTCCACTTTGTCTCGTTTTATACTCTTCACCAGATAATCTTTATTTTCTTTGGTTATGTCCGCTTCCAGTTCTCAAGATTTCTCGAGCACTTTCTCTTGGAGGCTTAGGTCTAATTTCAAAATTAGAACCAATTGAATCATTACATTCATCAGCAGAAACATCACTGTTATTATTCATGTTACATCCTTCATTAGAAATTAGACTATTTTCAAGATTTACCTCATGATTTGGATGCTTAGAACTTACACCTAAACCAGATCTGGTTCATAATCTGGATCTGAATCCGTGTTGTCACCAAAAATATCACTAATAGTAAAACAGTCACTTTCATTGTTTAAAGCACTCATTTTTAGTTTTTAAAAACTTAGGTTTAAGTTAAAAAGTTTACTAAAGCATAATTATTAATGCATCACTCCTAAACACAGCAAAATGTAACCATTAAATAAATCAGCTGAACACAACTCTCAACAATAAACAGCTCGTATCGAGTTAATCACTATGACAACTGAAACAACTGCTGAATTGCTCAGTTGGTAAAATAGATAGCGCATTCTAGCAGCAAAATATTAAACTATGGACTTAGTCGTTTTCACCTCTGAAAACATAGTATTATTTTCAATCCAACCATCTGCAAAACTAAGAAATAAAAAAAAACGGAGTTAGCCAGGTTGACCTCTGAATGCCTCATATATGACTCAATTTGTTGACTTTCAGAATCAATTATTTGTGGCTGAATACTCTAATGAATCAAATGAGGACTCTCATCAACCTAATCTTGACTTTCACTAATAACATAAAATACTAGCATGTGTAGAACTTGCTGTGTACTGTGTGGAATGAAAAACAATTTTTCAAGTACATACAAGAAGTCCAAATATTCCAAGGAGGATTATAATGCCAAGTTGTGAGTTCATGTATAAACATTAACAATAACATGAAAATTATGCACATACACACAAAAGGCTGGAAACCAGACACCCTCGAACAACTAGAAATATACAATCACAGAATAGTTAATGATAACATGTGAACATATTATGGACAGCAAAGTCCAAGAATATAATGCACTTTACTGCATCTGGAACACTATAATTACAGTTATATTTAATTAAGTTGGAATAGTGCATTACGAGGTCTGACAATTAAGTTTGTGAACTCGCCACCATTTAGCGCTGAGGGCAGCACTATACAAGCAGCTCTGTAAGATTTCATAACCTTAGTATTTCAGTGTCTTACAGCAGTGTTCATATTGACATGTGGTGGATTTGTGGTGAGTGGCATACATTGTTGTTTGTGCTTGTGTGTGTGTGCTGTTGTGAAAATGTCTGAGCTGGAATTAGAGTAACAAAGAAACATCAAATTTCTGGTGAAACTGGTCCAGAGTGGGAGTGAAATACTGGAAATGTTAGTGTAGATGTATGGTGAAAACGCCATGAAGAAAACAGTGGTGTACAAATGGATTAAACGGTTTTCTGAGGGGAGGGAACAAGTGACTGATGAAGAAAGTGTAGAGTGGCCAGTAATGAGACAAATGGATGAAAACATTGCCAAAATTCATTAAATTGTGCGTACAAATTGGTGACTGACCATGAGATCCATAGCAGACCAAAGTAAACATTGATAGGGAAACTGTGTGGAAAGTTTCAATGGAAGACCTAATAGGCATCCAGAAGGTGTGTATATTCCCAAAGGAGCTCATGGTGCACAGTGAACAAAAGTAAAGGACGGTTGAACTGTACATAGACCAGTTGGAGAGGCAAGACGATGTTTTTGGCTGAATAATCTCAGGTGATGAAACCTGGATCTTTGCGTATGACCCTGAAACAAAACAACAAAGTGGCCAATGGACGTCACCTGGTTCTCCATGACCGAAAAAGTTCCGTTAATCAAAATCAAAGGGAAAGGTTGCATGAAAAGTGAGATGCAAATGACTGGAACTTTTCGCCAACAACTCATGGCTTGTGCATCATGACAATGCACCTGCACTCACAGCACTGTCTATACAGGAGTTTTTGGCCAGGAAACAAATAACTTTGGTAGACCACCTGCCATACTCACCTGACCTTGCCTCAAATGACTTCTTTCTTTACCCAAAGATCAAAGAAGTTTTGAAGGGAAGACATTTTGATCACATTGAGCACATTAAGGCTAATACAACGGCAGCTCTGAAGGTCATCCAGATAAAGAGTTCCAAAATTGCTTCGAAGGGTGGAGTAGGCGCTAGCATCAGTGTATAGTTTCCCAAGGGGACCCTCAAAGTATACTTTCAAGATGATCACAGCGGTGTTCAGCAAATAAGGTATGTAGCATATTTTATAGGATGAGTGTTCAGTATAGGATTAAGCTCTGAACTTAATTGTCAGAGCTTGTACATAGCTTGTATTTCGGGAAGAAATACCCATTGGTGTGTACAGAGCATGCAGTTGTCCCATTTATGTTCATTGTTGCTTAACAGTCTCAGAGATGTGTCTGTTTAGTATGTAGGAGTTTCAACTGCATTCTTGTTTAGAACTGTGTGTTCAAAATGTTTAGAAAAAAATGATATTGGTGCCATGTGGGAAGTGAGATCTATAATTTTATTTCTTCATGCAAGAAGTATGCGACTGTGAGAGATTTACTGTCATATCAGTGAAATGTACGGTAATGTAATGGATGAATCATCAGTAAGACGATGGTGTCACAATTTAAGTGAAAGGAGAGAGAATGTCCTTGACAATGAGTGAAGTGGTCACCTTCCATCATTATGGATGATTTGCTGAGCCATGTTGACAAATTCATCAGACAGTATCAGTGTTACACTTGACAAAAGAGTGAAAACTTGTCATTTATTTCTCTCACTATTATCCATGAAATAATCAGAATTCATCTCAATTACTGAAAAAATTTGTGCGAGTTAAGGTCCAGATAGTCTTAAAATTCACACACACACACACACACACACACACACACACACACACACACACACACACACACACACACACACACACACACACACACACACACACACACACACACACACACACACACACACACACACACACACACACACACACACACACACACACACACACACACACACACACACACACACACACACACACACACAAGAAAAATCGTTGGGTGCTGCATTGATTTTTTTGAACCTTTATTCAAAAAACAGAAATCAATTCCTAACATATACCGTAACAAAGGATGAAACCTGGGTTTCTTGTGCTATGCCAGTCTATGCAATGGCATCACCCTCGTTCACCATCAACAACAGGCCACAAAATTCAAGCACACACTATCTCAAATTGGAAGGTTATGGATAACGTCTTCTGCGAACAAAAAGGTTACTCCTTGTTGAATTTATGCCCCATTGAACCACAATAAATGCCAACACATATTGTGAAACATTGCTGGAATGCTGCAACACCCATTCAACATTGCTGGAGGGTGTTATTGTCTAGTGACGTTTTGCCTATATAACAATGCACGGCCTCATGTTAAATTGAATAAAAAGTTTTGTTAAAAAATCATTGTCTTTTATTTTTTTACTATGAAACGGGTATTACTTTCCAAATGGCTCTTGTAATAGATGTATTGACATATCATGAGCAACTAGTGCTATTGTAACATTTACCTAAATAAAAATAATTAATGGATGAAAAGACTTCTAATTGCTTTAATATTTTTCTTTTTCAAGTATTATAAACTTTTACAGTACTCATAACTGGTCTCTTGTCTGAACACACGTCTCTCGTTGATGGCATCCATGATTCTTTTTATAACAGTAATTTAGACAAAATTGAATTAATTAAAATGTATTTCAATATAATGTCCTTTCTAAAATTACTCACTTTATGATATTTTTTAATAAGATATAGTAAATAAAACTCTGATAAATGTAATTTTGGTGTACTGTAAGTATATTAAAAGATGTTATTTGTTGCTCATCGCACATAAGCACAAAAACCCACAATGTGCACAGACACATGGTTACATGCATAAATATTGCCAATAATAATAATAATAATAATAATAATAATAATAATAATAATAATAATAATAATAATAATAAATTTTCAAATTTAAGTAACTATTAATTACTGTTCCTTAATCTGGCAAGAACAGTAATTAATAGTTACTTAAAAGATCAGTTAAACATTTTTGAACAAAAAAAACTTTTATTTAATTTTTGTCTCTATATTCCCTAAATTTAAATTCTGAAGCATCTAGATTCTAAATGTACATAGCCTATCTGTAGTACAGAGTTTTAAATAGTTTAAGCTTTTAAATCTCATGCTTCAACAATGATAACCCACTGTGGATTACATTTACTGATTCAGTTTATAAAAAATATGCTTGTTGTGAATAAAACATTTATTGCACTCTAAAACGATTATTATTTTTGTTCAACTTATGAAATAAAATTCAACTTTCCTTCTAACATATAATATTTTATATTAGGTACACATAAAGATATGAAATTCTAAATGATTAACATTGTTATAGTCTATACTAAACTTTTCTTATATTCATTATTATTGAAAACTCCCATTTGTGAGTCTGATAAAACTAATAACATTTTAAAACATTATGTACCTTTACTTATTTACATTTTCTTATTTTAATTACATATTTCACTCAGAGCAAGCACTGCAAAAATGCAGATACTATTACATACAGTGATTTATATAATTAAGTGTTACATCAAACTGTGGTAAACACAGTTCTTCTCATGTACATGTAAAACATTTGTGTGTGTGTATATATATATATATATATATATACACACACATAAGGTCATTGGCAGTGATTTAATGGCAGCTGTTATTGTTATTTCAATGAAAACAGAAAACAACATCATCAAATGAAAGTGTAACATTACAATTCATTATAATAACTATATAACACAATTTTCCACATTAATTGTAATTATTTATTCAACATATGTAATCTAATCTGATTATTTTGACAATTTATAGATTAAGAAAAAGGGAACATTATTTTTATAAACATGTATAAATGAATTTTACTATCCATTTATAAATAGATATAAAATAAGCTAATTCTAAATTACATATTTTAAAAATATTAATAATTAAAATACTAATAGTAAAAATAAATGACTAAGTTTAATTTATATATTAATAGTCATTTATGCAATTTCTTTATTAAGGTAAAACAAAATATTTATTTTTACATATTCGGTTCTGCAAACATTACAGTTTCAATTATTATAGATCTAAAATCAACAAATACACAATTAAACACTATATTAAAAGTTTTAGAAAGTGGTATCCTGTTTTGCACTTAGTTCAGCCCAGTCTTTTGACCTTAGCCTATTCTAAAAATTTAATGTGGATATAATTATACCACAACACTTCATGCTTCATACTGCAAGAAATTACATTGTTATACTTGTCAATAGAATTATGTCTGTGTACTTTTTCTTGATTGAGTCAATGACAAGTCCTTAGTATTTAGAGTTCTTTAAATAATAAATTGCTTAATACAATTTTAAATTAGGATTTATTTTAAATATTTTCTGTATATAAGGTAATGTTTTTATATTTATGAGTGTTTTGTGTTTATGAAAACTTATATCTGTCTTAAAATTCATGCTTCAGGGAAAATAGTTTCAATGTGTGTGCAAGCTTAAAGACTGTACAAGGAACAAATTAATGAAAACATTCCTGCTTAGTGAAGTTACAAAACTTTTGTAAGGGTATAAGTGTTGTATTACTACAAAACAGGGCCCACTTTACATACATAATTTAATCTTTCTGTTCCACCTTCTATAAAAGTTAATTAGAAGTATTGTACATAAGAGCTTTCCTTCTCCATAATAAATTCTGCCTTTTATAACTACTAAAATTCTTATTTGCAATAAACACAAAAGTGTCATTCAACTGCTGTTTCCACGTGACTGGAAAAATATAAGAGATAAATAAAATCATCATGTAAAATAAAGCATGTGAATAATAGAAATGTTTACACTATTGGCATTTCTTAATTCGTGGATAGTGTGGTAACCAGTTTTTAAATCTGGTTAAGTATGATGATCAGAAAAGCATTCAAATCATATCTGTGTAGTTTTTTTTTGGATCAGTGTTCTTTGACAAAAAACTTTGTGTGTGTGTTTAAATACATCTGTGTGATACTGTCTGCCACTACGGTTGATTAGGCTGAATCTAATGTTTGGGCTTAATCATATTTACACATGTGAATTAAATGCTGTATGATAACATATTATTTATTATTTGCATTTATATTTACATATTATGATTTACATTTGTTTACTGAAATATTGAACACAATTAACTTCTACAAAAATATTACAGTTGATAGTTTATGTACATACAGATATTAAATAAATATCACTTAGTTTATTATTATATCTTAAAACAGATAGTATATTTGTATTCCTAATCTACAATTAGAAATGTTTATTAGACTTTTCACTATGTACTTATAATTACTTATTTAAATTTGTTACATAATGTTCTGGGCAATATATCAAATTTGCACCACTATAAATTCATTCCGAACATACTTCTGTACACTATTTTGATACATTACTTAAGTTACATTTCTTAACATGGCATTAAAATAATAATGTTGATTTAAATTATTATGTTAAACAAATTTACTGTATTAATACTGAAAGAAATGTTAATACACTCTTCGTTTATTTCTTAGCCTTCTTCAGGGTCTACAAAACACAACAAATTTTGTTGGGCCTATTTTGTCCAACAAATTATTCTTTTTTCTCACTTGCAGAATCTTAGAAGATTACTTAGTTCAACGCAATTTCACAGTTGTGATTTGTGTTTGTTGCTACATTAACAAAATGATATTAAAGTTAAATCGCAGTAAATAACAGGTAGTGTTTAAGCATCTGTCCTTGTTTACACATTAATATAACTAAATATTCTTGCATATTTTAAAATTTTATTTTGAATGAATAAATTAGAATACCTGCGTGTACTGGTCTCCTATATTATTTTTTTTAATTGCATACAGGTACTGGTATGTACTTTTTTGCAAGCTATGTCTTCAGATAGTACCACCATAGACAGAATATTATTGACTCTTTTTCATATGAATTTTTTGCTCCTTGGTGATAACAAGATTTCCGGGAAGTTTCTGTTTGTCCAATGTTGACATGGAGATTTAATTCATGTAGTTTCCAATGTTTCAATATAAAAACAAATAGTTAAACATAAACTTCCTTGAGTTAGAACTGTTTATGTTTATAGTTATTATTATTATTATGACAATTTTTTACAGGAATTCAAATTATTTGTGTGTTTTTCATTGTGGTTATTTCATAATTGTTATTTGTTAATTGCTCAGATGAATTTCTATCAAAAGGCCCATTAATTAATGATATTTTTAACAGTATTTAAACAGGATTCACTTATCAGCACAGTTCTGAAAATGAATATAAAATAAAGTAATACGAAAACCACTGGTACAGTACAATATTGTACTTAACATTGACATGACTTGCCCAAATACTTTTTCAATCTGATGATCTCAACTGTGTAAGAATTCTTTTTATATTTTGTAAAATATCTGCCGTTGGTGCAAACTAACAATCATAACTTTATATCACTATAGTATTGACGACTCGGAACACTAAGTTTTTTATAAGTAAAAACGTAAAGTTTTACCTTACAGCCTAAACCGGCTTTCACCTATAGAAGGCTTCATCAGAGGCTGTCGTAGGTAGCGCTGTTCGTCTTGTTGTTGGCGACAAGATAGTTTTTCGAAAGATCGAAGCTGTGTGTGTGTGGTGAGATGTGTTCGAATAATGCATGCGATTTGAATTGTGTCTGTTCGTTTAGGATGTCGTTTTTATTTGTTTTTGTGTGTTTGTATATTTCTAATTGTTCTAGAGTGTCTAGTTTTCGGCCTTTTGTGTGTACGTGTAGTATGTTCATGTTATTGTCGATGTTTTTATATGTGTGGTTTGCTTCAATGAGGTGGTTTGCAAAGGTAGATTCTGTAGTGGTGTGGAGTGCTTTTGTGTGTTCAATGTATCTCTGTTTGAAGCTACGTCCTGTCTGGCCTATGTAGAATTTATTGCAATTTGAACAATTTAGCTTATATACACCGGGTAGATCGAATTTGTTTTGTGCTTTGGGCATGCGTTTTGATAGTGTGTGTTCTGTTTTGTTAGTAGTTTTGTAAGCGATTCTGTATCCTGCTTTTTTGAATTTGTGGGCAATTTTTTCTGTTTGTTTGTTGATGTATGTTAGTGTTATGGATTTGTTGTTTTCTGTCTTTGTCTGTTGTTTGTTTTGTGTTTTGTGTAGGAGTTTACTGACTATTGTTCTGTCATAACCGTTAGATTCTGCTAGATATTTTATCGTGTTTAGTTCGTCTTTGTAGTCTATTTCATCTAAGGGGATGTTGTTAAGTCTATGTATCATGGTTCTAAAAGCAGCTAGTTTGTGTTGTATTGGGTGATTGGAGGTGTTGTGTATTAGTGTGTCAGTTGTAGTTGGTTTTCTGTATATACTGAATTTGTGCCTGTGTTCTAGTTTTGTGATGGAGAGGTCTAAGAAGTTTATGGTATTGTTGTGTTCGTATTCGGCAGTGAAGGTTATGTTTTTATGTATTTTGTTTATGTGCGTTAGTAACTGTTCACATTGTCTTTTGTTTCCCCTGTATAGTATTAGAATGTGATCAACGTATCTGTGCCAATATAGTATTTTATGTGAGTGTCTGTCATTGTTTGTGAGTATTTTGTTTTTTTAAGTGTTGGAGGAAGACTTCTGCTAGAATGCTGGATATGGGGGAGCCCATGGGTAGGCCATCGTTCTGTGTGTAGTATTTATTGTTATAAGTAAAGTAGTTTTGTTTTGTGATAATGTTCAGAGTTTCTGTTATTTCATTGATAAGTTCGTCTGGTGTGTTGTTCTGTTTGTGTTTGTTTTGTAGGATGGTGATTGTTTCAGAGATGGGGATGTTTGTGTACAGGTTTTTAATGTCAAAGGAGGCTAATGTGGCATTATGGGGGATGTGTATGTCTTTTATTTTTGTTACTAGGTCAGTGTTGTTTTTTACTGCAATGTTGTTGTCTATTTGTGTGTGTTGTCTAATAATTTTGTCTAGATATTTTGCCAGTTTGTGTGCAGGGGCATTATGGTAGTTGATAATGGGGCAGATCGGAATGTCTTCTTTATGGATTTTGGGAAGCGCTTGGAGTGTAGGTGCTGATGGTCGGATTTGTTTCATGTAGGGCTTTTGTTTATGTGTCATAATGTGTTTGCCTTTGTTGACTATTTGTTTTATTGAGTTTTGGTATCTGTCGGTGGGGTCGTGTTTTAGTTCTGTGATGTTTTTCTGTTCCATGAAGTTTTGTACAAATTATTGTTAGTTTTATGTATAATTGTGTCAAAAAGTGTGTGTGATTTATACTGTAATTGGACGTTAAGTATGTTGTTTGGTTGTGTTGTGTGGTGTTTGTATATTTTATATTTAAATCAAAATGAGTAATAATAGTCGTGATAACACAGTACGCAGATTTCAGAATATTAAAACACAATTGCATAAAACCATTCTGCATATTAGATTTAATAAAGCATGTTTGAAAAATAACGTTATTCCAAATTACGCTATTATAAAGTTTAAAGGCTCGTCTATTGCAGATATGAAAGCTAAAAAACATGCAGAGATTTTTAGAATTAAAGAGGAATTGAGGTCGTTATATATTAAAAAAATCACTTCTTAATTCTAAATTGTATGGAGCACACTTACAACTACTTAATAACGTACATCCAGCTGCACTAGATCATTATCTGGAATTTATAAACAGTACGATAGAAATAGTTGTTTACTATATGCGTACGACACAGCTTAACAAGTTACAAAGGTTAATAGACGATCAAATACCTAAAACCAGTAATGCTAGTTGTAAACACGTATTCCATACACGACTATGTAATTTGACTTCGATTGAATTAAATACTGATGAAGAAAATCTTTTAAATAAAGGATTAAAATACAATCTCCCATTACATAAGCCGAACTTCAACACAAGGCACATTCTAACTGAAGTTGCTAGTGCCGAAACTGTGATTAAAGCAATTAATGAACAAAAAGAACAAGATGAAGCACGGTTCATAATAAATAACAAACTTAACAAAATTATACGTAACCAACTTAACGTACGTTCTCCTATTCCTTCTATGACCAATTATAATGCCGAACGTAGGATTTTAAAAACATTAAAGAAAAAAACTATCTGACGATCAAGCCCTTGTCACTAAGGCGGATAAGGGTAACACCCTGGTTATTATAAATAAGAATGATTATGACGATAAAATATGCGATTTCATTGCAAATAATAATATCACCCTGCTAACCTCTGACCCCACGGATTTATATGTAAAACGTCTTAATCGTAGCTTAAATATGTGTACACATCTCTTTGATGAACGTACTAGACGATCTTTAAAACCAATTAATTCTAAAGCGCCTGTTTTATCAGGTCTGCCAAAGCTTCACAAGGAGGGGATTCCTATTAGACCACTAGTAAATTTTACCACTGCACCCGGTTACAAAGCAGCTAGAAAATTAGTGAGTATATTAAAACACAATTTACATTTGAATAATAATCGAAGTTTGATTAATAGTTGTGATTTCGTTGAAAAAGTGAAAGACCTGATGATTGAACCCCACTATAAACTTATTTCTTTTGACATTGTGAACTTGTATACAAATGTACCGGTGAGTGAAACCTTACGCCTATTAAGAACTAACCTTGTTAACACCAATAAACTGGATGCTAATTGCATAAATGAAATATTAGAATTGTTGGGAGTGATTTTGGACCAGAATTATTTCACACATAACAAACAGTTTTTCAGACAGCTGGAGGGGTTGGCAATGGGTTCCCCACTCTCTAGTATTCTCGCAGAGGTGTACTAAAATTACTTTGAAAATTCTTTCTTGTTTGCAAACCCTACACATAATTACAATGTGGTGTTCTATGGTAGATATGTCGACAACACTTTTATGGTGTATAAAGGCACAAATCGTCAAATTGACAATCTCCACAATTACTTGAATGACAATAAATAATATTTAAATATTATTATATTAAAAATATAAATATTTTTTCGGTACAACAAAAAAATAATAGATACTATTTTAAAAAAACAAAAGAAAAAGAAGAGTAACGCTATTAAAAATAAAACTAAAGATATAAATAATAGAAATGAGAACCTCGAAACAAAGGCATGCAAGTACATTGTGGCACCTTATACGCATTTCATGCCAGGAAATTTTAAGTCAACCATTAATAAAGTCAACAACATAGTTGTTTCCTATAAGACCAGTAATAACATCTTAAATAATCTCCGCAGCCGTGAACATACCAGTCTTGAAAATAAAACAGGAGTTTATAAGCTAGTCTGCAATGACTGTGAGGCTTTTTATGTGGGCCAGACGGGTCGAGGTTTTTTGAAAAGATTTTCTGAACATAGACCCCCTACACGAGTTTACAACTTTGACAACATCAAGTCAAATTTCGCCAGGCACCTTATAGACAACAATCACAGTTACACGGATTTTAGCTCGAATCTAATACCCCTTCATTTCTGCAATAAAGGGCGTTATTTGAATGCCCTTGAAGAATATGAGATTTATAAAGCATATAACGATGCCAGTACCAAGCCACATGTGTTGAATGACTAATTACAATATAAATCAAATATACTGTACGATACCGCTATGCGATATGGTCGAGATAAAACTTAGATTTCGTCAGTACGGCATGTGTTGTCTTGCAAGGCACACCTAACATTGACGTGCTCATTTTTAAAGCAAGTTCTGTACATAGTTTAATGCCGTATTGTGTTTTAGTATTTTGACACATGTCATCATTGATGACATACATTAGTTTTTATAAAGTTCTGATGATGAGGCAAGTGCCTCGAAACATGTAAACAATGAAATAACATCACGGAAAGGCCATAGACGGTGAGTAACAGTATATTTGGTTAACAAACACGTGGCTTGGGACTACAATAGGAGTTATTCCATTTAAATCAAAACACAATTGGGAGCTCTTAATAATTTGTTCATGGTTTAAATAGTTTAAACCATCTGAATGGTTACATGGAAGTACACACTGAACTTCTTTAATCCTTTATAACTAGATTTTTCGAGTCTTTTTATAAATTTTTCAACAGACAATTTTTTTTTACAAAAATACATTACTTAAATAATGTGAATTAATTCTTCATGGGCATGTAATTTTGATGTCTTGGTAGGAGATACACAAGTAAAAATAGAAACATTACTATACTCCTAATCAAGCATCAAGCTCTCTCTCTCTCTCACCCACGCACACACACACACACACACACACACACACACACACACACACCCACATACCCACACACACACACATTTATTGTTTACATACAGAAAAGCAATGTGAAATTATTGAAAATGAACAGGACAATTTGGAAGGCTGCTGAAATGTTAAAGTACCACAATTGATAGGTTTTGCAAAAATCATAATTTTGTGGTTTATAATAAGTCATGCTTATGATTATGGATAATGATATGCTTTACCATAATATAAGAAACATTTAATACAGAAATAATAAACTTGAAAGACTTTAGTGACTAGTCAGTATTATAGAAAAGAAAAGTCTACAAATCTGATAAATGAGTTTCTTCATGTTTTTTAGAAACACTCAATTAAATGAGGATAACGGTAATGAAACATTGATATACACACTGGTGGCCTAGTGAGTCAGCATAATTTATGGAGAGCGTTTTTCAGATTAGACAAGAAAAAAAACCATTTTCAATTATATATCTTTGTCCTCGGCTCTACATAACTCTTTGTGCAGTAATAAGTACAATTTTGAGATGTCTGATGGTGTCAGTTAGCATTCTGGTCAGTTATACTAGTACTTTGTGTGTTTTTGCAAATTTTGTAAATGTTGTGTTTGTAGTTGTATACTTAATTGACCGATATTTGCTTTGAGTAATATATGAATATTTAACTCATATTTTTGAGTTTAATGGAAATTTCAATTTCAACACAGATATTCTGTGTATACTGTTACTCCAAATCCATAATTTATTAAATTGTAATTATTACCTTAAAAGAATTAATTATTATTGGTTTTTATAATTAATATTTTTAATACCCCTACACCTACACCCATGTGATAGATAATTAATTTAGAGCATATTGAGTGTACATTTTCTTCCATAGCATATTTAGTTTAGTGTTTTACATATCTGCTGGTTAAGAAATTATCAATAGTTATGTAGTTCTGATATTATTCAGACCATGGACATTGGATAATTTCATTTATCGGGGGTCAACAAAAAACCAGGGGGGATAAATATTATGGTCAGCGATCTAATAACAATACTTCTAAGTACACAGAATTAATTATTACTCTATATCACAAAAATAATATTTTTACCTACTTTAAAAGAACAATCAAAGGACACAATATTACATTTTCTTTTACCCGAATAGGAAAAAAAGGGTTAAAACTCCCCCAAACACCGCAAAAGCCACAAACTGCCTAAGATTCAAAGTTGTTTGTAATACAATTTTGTTTAAAACAAAGTAAAATTTGGGCTTGTGGGCATTTTTAGGTTACACATGATGGTGGTTTAGGCGGTTTCTGATGAAAGATAGTTTATACTATCAGAACAGTGTAAATATTCAAAAATTATAAAATATAATCTTGCAAGAAAAATTTTATTTATTATTAATATAATTATATATACATATATAATTATATATATGTTTATTTATTTATTTTTAATCTCAGATATTTTGAAGTTTATAAAGCTGTAAATTTTGGAACTCCGTTCTTTGAACAGACTGTAAAACAAAGAGTGCCTTTAACATTTTGTAAATTATTACCTATTTTATTAAAAGTGACTGACAAGGAGTTTGACTAAAGGAAAATAGTAAGAAGAATGAGCTGAAAACAAATAATTGAATGACGTGAATTTTACTATTTTTTTTTTTAATAACCATGCATGTATAATATAATCTTTAATAAAATATTTATATATTTTTGATAATCAGCATTATATGAAGATTAATAATATTTACATTATTATAAGGTTATCTATTCACATAACTTAGTTAAAAATATATATTATAATATGATATTAATTGATATTTATTATTAAAACTGTGATAAATGCCATATTATGAAATGTATCTGGAGTTAAGAGACCCATGGGTCACACAGTTGTGACTCTGTCTACCTCAACATAGCGTACAGAATTATCGTGTGGTCAGCAGATAACTTCCTTGGGTGTTCCAACAATGGCTTCTGTATCTGATGGCAAAGACTTTAGCCTCGTTGAGCTTTTACTTTTTTTTCTACATATGCGACACGACACAAAGAAAAATGTACAAATTACAATAAAAAATCCAAAAGCACCAATGGCAAGATACAATGGTGGTAGCTGAAGCAAATAAAAACAGTGCCTGGCAGCCTCATCAAATCCAGAAGGGCAGTGGTTGATACCATCACACCAAAGGCTACCATTAATGCATGCATCCAATTCTGGACACCGATGAGGGCAGTCAGAGAGCAGCAGACCAGGAGGTGGTAAAGATGGTCTAAAACATGTGTAAATCAAGAAAAATTTAGTTAAACAACATTTTCATTAAAACAAGAGTTACAATAGTTTTAATTGAATTATAATGATACAGCAAATAAAATGGATATAACCCCAAAATTACTGATAACATGGCAAGCAAAACTATTCAAAAAATGCTAAATAATTCTTTTAATAAAAATACACAGAACAGTCAAAATGTTAAATACATAAATTTCACATACATAGGCACTGTTAATCATAAAATTACAAAGTAATTCAAAAATAAAAATATAATAGTAATAAGACAGACTTTGACAGAATCAAACTAAAACAAATACTTTAATTCATAATTTAAATAGAGTATATAAAATTGGATGACCTGACTGTAAAACTTTTATGAAGGCCAAACTAAAAACCGCATAAAAGAAAGATTTATTCAACACTGTAATTCATTTTTAAAACCAGATATATACACATCAAATTGAGCTGCTCATACAATTAAAAAGTAACCATATATTTCCAAATTTAAACAATATCACTTTATTAAAGTTGTTTTGATTGTTCATCATCTTTTTTCACAGCACTAAACTTTATAGAATATTGAAACTTTCAACTTGTGAAACTTACTTGTCTTTTCTTCTCGTACGCGTTTCGGCGTGGTGTTCACCTTCGTCAGCTTTGAGACAGACTGCCATTAACTTGTAACGGTTTTTATTTTGAAAGGTATAGTGGGGGTGGTGTGTGGAGGAAGGGGATTGGCGCGGGGATCCAAATTATTGTTAGTTTTATGTATAATTGTGTCAAAAAGTGTGTGTGATTTATACTGTAATTGGTCGTTAAGTATGTTGTTTGGTTGTGTTGTGTGGTGTTTGTATATTTCATATTGTTCTGCTGTGTTAAGTTTTCGACCTTTGGGTAAGTAGTGTAATATTTCAAGATTAGTATCTATGTTGGTGTAGCTGTGGTTTTTTTGTGTGTATTTGTGTGGGAAACGCGGAATGTATATTGTTGTTGGATAGAGCTTTTAGGTGTTCAGAGTAACGAGATGAAAAAGATCTTCCCGTCTGGCCTATGTAGAAACTATTGCAGTCTGGGCCGTATTTAGGCATGTGCAACATGTGCAGGTGCACAGGGCAGCAAAATTTTGAGGGCGGCAAAATGTAGCTGGTTGAAAAAAAACATCGCTTCATATCATTATAAAGTCCGAAGTAGATTAGCGTTCTGGCTCTGGCATTAAAGTAGTATGGTACTATTAGTGCACCACTTCCCTTCGAGATGGCAGCACCTATATTGAAATTACTCTGGCTAGACGCTCGTGGCTCGTACACCTACGCGGATGCAGTAGTGTGCATATTCTTTGGTGTGTATGTTGTTATTAGTTCAGAGTTAAGTTGGCGTTTCATCGTTCCACGTGGTTCCAACTTGTTATTAACTTTCAAAATCAAGGCATTTTATACGATACGCCGAGTATTTTAACTGTTGACAGTGAATTATTCAGTTTTAAATGTTCTACAAAACAGTATTTCTATAGGTTTTTCCATTAAGATATAATAGCTTAGGGACGGTATGGATGGGCGATCTAGGTTAAGTGGTGCTACATATCGCAAGAAAGCTGAGGAAGAAAGACAGAGGGAGAGTAAAATTTTGCAGAAAATACCTCGACTGGACTCATATTTCAGTGGTGAAAACAAAAGTGAACAGTGTAGGCCTGAAAATTCTGGTGAAATTATAGTGGAAAACAGTAAAGACAATGTGGAAGTCGAAAATCTCGAAGTACAGGAACAAGCTACGCTCTCTACAGAAGTGGATTTTGCAGTGTCTATTCCTAGTAATGATCCATTCTATTGGGAAAACACTGACCACACTCGGGATTATTTGATAAAAAATGGTATTAATCAAAACAAAGACGCTGACTTTTCACAGTCCTCGCGGCGATATGCTGATGGAACACAACGGTTTTGCAGCAAGAAAGTATTCCGTAGGATTTTAGTAAATGGGGAAATTATGAACCGTGAATATCTTGTTTATTCTCCCAGCCAAGGATCACTGTTCTGTGCCCCATGCAAATTATTCGGTGGTACATCTCAGTTTGCAACATCTGGTTTCAATGATTGGAGCCATGCTGGCATAAGAATAGCCGAACATGAAAATTCTGCTTCTCACAGAGACTGTTTGTTAAAATTGAAAAGTAGAGGAAATGAGATGAACAGAATTGACAAAAGATTGCTCAGCCAGCATGAACATGAAGTTACATATTGGAGAAATGTACTAAAAAGAGTTGTTTTTGTAGTTAAAAAACTAGTTTCTAGGGGTTTAGCATTTCGTGGAGACGAAGAGAAGTTTGGCTCTGTGAAAAATGGAAATTTCATGATGTGTTTGGAATTAATTGCAGAGTACGATTCTTTTCTGGCTGACCATATTGCACGGTTCGGTAATCCTGGAAAAGGATCTACATCATACTTGTCACCAGCAACTTATGAAGAATTAATACACCTTATGGGAAAGTCAGTGAGTGAAACAATAGGCAATGAAGTTATTTCTTCTAAATATTTTTCAGTCATAGTAGATTCTATACCAGATTTATCTCATAATGACCAGTTAAGTGTAGTTGTTAGATATGTAACTGATTGTGGGCTCTCAGTTGAAAGATTTGTGTGTTTTATGAAAAATACAGGCCATACCGGAGAAAAGCTTTTTGAAGCACTAATGAATTCTTTAGAACAACATGGTCTGAAAGTTGATAACTGTAGAGGTCAATCACATGACAATGCGGCCAACATGTCTAGAATATATTCTGGCTTGCAAGCAAGACTCAAGGAAAGAAATCCTCTTGTTTTCTTCATTCCATGTGCAGCTCACTCACTGAATCTAGTTGGTTCACAAGCAGTGAAATGCTGTATTGCTGCAGTACGGTTTTTTGAGTTATTGCCAAGTTTATATAATTACTTCGCAGATTCTACAGGGAGATGGAATATCTTGGAAACATTTTTTGATTCTGTAACCATGACATTGAAATCACTGTCAACAACTCGATGGTATGCACGTGAGGATGCTTGCAAGAGCTTGGATGCAGATTGGAAAGCAGTGGTTTCTGCATTAAGAACTATTTCAGGAAATGAAACGGATAAAGGTAGATGTCAAGCTGAGGGTCTTCTTAGGAAATTAAATAGCATTGAGGTAGCATTCATGACATCAGTGTGGGGTTCTATTGTTCAACAATTTGGCAAAGTCATGAAAAAATTGCAAGCTCAGGAAATGGACATTTCCACTGTTATTGAAATGTACGACTCTCTTACAGTGTATTTAACTGAACTTCAGACCTGTTTCCCCAATCACAGAGATTCAGCTGAAAAGAAACTTAATCAGATCAGGAGTCTGGAATCAGTTCCTTCTTCTTCAGCTGTTGAGATTTCAAGACCAAAATGTCAAATTAAACGTAGGTGATTTTTTGATGAATCATCTGAATCAGAAGTGGAACCAGAAAGTCCTGAAGAAGAACTAGGATCAGATGACTTGGAACATGACAAGATCTGGAGACGAATGGAAATTTCATATTCCAAGATCATACAAACTCTCCAGACTGAGTTACAGAAGAGAGTTAATGTCTACAAAGAATATAATTTAATATTTTCATTTCTCTCAAATATCACCAAACTAGAAGCTCCTCAAATTTATGATGCTGCAGAGAAACTTCGAGCCATTTATGATTCCGACATAGAAAGCAGCTTTGGTGAAGAATGCATCCATTTGAAAAGCTATATGTTATCTATGAAGACAGAAGATGGTAACAAATTATCGTCTCTTCCATTTCTCTGCAGAATGTTGGCTTCGAAGAAAATTAGTGATGTCTACCCAAATGTGTACACTGCACTCAAGATCTACAACTGTACTTCAGCAACAAACTGTTCTGCTGAAAGGTCATTTTCAGTTTTAAAACGAATCAAGAACTATATACGGACAGCACAGAAAGAACGACTGGTCAGTCTTGGAGTGCTCGCCATAGAATCAGACATCACTGTCAGTCTGGTTTTTGAGGAAGTGATAAATGCATTTGCAAATGCAAAAGTCAGAAGAAAGTCATTTCTCTAAGTTCGGTAAGTTTCACAAAATGGTTAGTATCAAATTGCAGTGTTTCTACCATATATGTTTGACTGACCAAAATGGATGTTTCAGTGATATTTTTAACTGGGTTATTAAACTGTAGTGATTATTTTCTATGTGTTTACCATATATTGTCTTCAGAATAATGTATAAATGTTTAACTTGCACCTTTGTTTCATATATTGTATTCAATTAAGTTTAAATACTGTCTATAATACAGTTTAAAATTGAAGTAAGTAATTAAACTATTTATTGTCCATAGTCTGTAAACGAATAGCGACACTGAAGTTTAGCTCAGGGAATAGGGGGCGTAAAATTAATGACTGCACAGGGGCGTTATACATCCAAAATACGGGCCTGATTGCAGTCATTACAATTTAATTTGTAAACACCTGTTTTGTTGTATTTGTCTATGTCCGTGTTTGTATCATTGATGTGTTTTTTTATGGTATTGTTTGTTCTGTATGCGATTTTGTACTTGTGTTTTCTGAATGTGTTGGCGATTTTTGTGTGTTGGAGTTTTGGTATGTGAGTTTGATGTATTTAGTTTGTAGTGTGTTGTTGGTATTTTGTATTTTGTTGTTTTTGTTTATGATGTGTTTGTGTAGTTTGATTATTAAATTAGGGTTGTATCCGTTTTTTATTGCTATGTATTTGATTGTGTTGAGTTCGCCACATAATAAACAACAACACATCCCCCATATCAGGAATACTGGCTGAAATATTCATACACAGCATAGAACAAAACCATATAATAAACAACAACAAATACACCAACAAAATCATTTATTGGCACAGGTACGTAGATGATATATTACTTTTATTCAGTGGCAACACAAGACAGGTTGAAAACTTCCACCAATACATAAACACAATCCACCACAAACTAAAATTTACACTGGAAATTGAACAAAACTATAGTATAAATTTTCTGGACCTAACAATTAACAAAAGTAACAATACACACATGTATAAAATATACAGAAAACCAACCACAACTGACATGGTTATACACAACACATCAAACCACCCAACACAACATAAACATGCGGCCTTCAACCATATGCTCCATAGACTAACTAAAATACCATTAAGTAAACAGGACTATAATGATGAACTCAACACAATCAAATACATAGCAATAAAAAACGGATACAACCCTAATTTAATAAACAAACTACACAAACACATCATAAACAAAAACAACAAAACACAAAATACCAACAACAAAACACAAAATACCAACAACACACTACAAACTAAATACATCACACACACATACCATAACTCCAACACACATAAACTCGCTAACACATTCAGAAAACACAAGTACAAAATAGCATACAGAACAAACAATACCATCAAAAAACACATCAATGATACAAACACGGACATAGACAAATACAACAAAACAGGTGTTTACAAATTAAATTGTAATGACTGCAATAGTTTCTACATAGGCCAGACGGGAAGATCTTTTTCATCTCGTTACTCTGAACACCTAAAAGCTCTATCCAACAACAATATACATTCCGCGTTTCCCACACACATACACACTAAAAACCACAGCTACACCAACATAGATACTAATCTTGAAATATTACACTACTTACCCAAAGGTCGAAAACTTAACACAGCAGAACAATATGAAATATACAAACACCACACAACACAACCAAACAACACACTTAACGACCAATTACAGTATAAATCACACACACTTTTTGACACAATTATACATAAAACTAACAATAATTTGGATCCCCGCGCCAATCCCCTTCCTCCACACACCACCCCCACTATACCTTTCAAAATAAAAACCATTACAAGTTAATGGCAGTCTGTCTCAAAGCTGATGAAGGCGAACACCATGCCGAAATGCGTACGAGAAGAAAAGACAAGTAAGTTTCACAAGTTGAAAGTTTCAATATTCTATAAACTTTATTAAAACACATTTCTGAAGGTCCAAAAATGACCATATGGAAAAATTTAGAACTGTTCAAACATACAATAAATAATAAATTAATTCCTGAACAAATCCAAATTAATGCCAAAAATAATAGTATTTTGAAAATTACTAATTTAATAAAATAATAAATATTTATATTATATTTTATACTCACTAATAAAACATATTTTTTATAGTTGTTTTGATAGTTCATCTTCTTTTTTCACAGCACTAAATTAATATAGATTATTAAACTTTCACTTGTGAAACTTACTTTGTTTCCTCCCGTACATGTTTGGTGTTATGTGCGCCTTCATCAGCGGTGTGAGACAGACTGCCAGTAACTTGTAACGGATTTAGTTGGTAGGTTGAGTGGGGGTGGTGTGTGGTGGAAGGAAATATAGACAAACTCAAAACGATTATACAAGATCGACATAACAAAAAAATAACAAACCTCACAACACGCACAATAGAAACAATTCCCACACTGACACACAAATTCCACACACGCACAGTAAACACAACTGACGTTAGTTTCACAAATAGCAAAATAACTTTATTAAACAAAGGACTCAAACATAATTTAAAAAACTATACACCCAACAACAACCATCACAATAGACATATACAGCGAATGTCTAGACATAGACATCTTAATCATAGACACCGAAACAGCTGTAAAAAACACGCACATTAACGATCAAGATTCCATACGACATGACATAAAATGTAAATTATAACGCACACAAAACCAACCAAAAGGACACAACAACGAAATTAAAATGCTAAATAATGTAAAACAAAAGTTACTTGAACACAACATAACGATATTAATAGCTGATAAAGGGAACATAAACGTCATAATGGACAAACAAGAACTAAACATTAAAGTTGAGAAATTCTTCACCGAAAACAATATAACAAAAATAAATAAGGACCCCACAGTAAAATGTCAAAAACAAATAAACAAATTTATAAATAATGCAAAACACATAATCCAACCAGAAAGCACCAAATACCTCAAACAAATCAAACCTAACCCCCCAAAACTAAATGCTTTACCGAAAATACACAAACCTAATATTCCCATCAGACCCTTAATAAACAACACACAAGCACCCTCCCACAAAATCGCAAGACACCTAGACAAAATAATCAGGAAAAACATTAATCTCAGTAACAACACTTCTGTCAAAAACAACATAGAACTGGTCAAGAAAACCGAACACATCCACATCCCACACAATTCAACATTAGCATCTTTTGACATAACCAATTTATACACCAATGTACCCATTAAAGACACCATACAAACACTTGAACAATTATTCAGACAAAACAACACGCCCGAAACACACATACATGAGATCATCACACTCACCAAAATAATTACAGAACAAAATTACTTCACATACAACAACAAGATATACACACAAACAGACGGCCTCCCTATGGGATCCCCCATATCAGGAATACTGGCTGAAATATTCATACATATCACAACATAGAACAAAACCATATAATAAACAACAACAAATACACCAACAAAATCATTTATTGACACAGGTATGTGGATGATATATTACTTTTATTCAATGGCAATACAAGACAGGTCAAAAACTTCCGCAAATACATAAACACAATACACCACAAACTAAAATTTATACTGGAAATAGAACAAAACAATAGTATAACTTTTCTGGACCTAACAATTAACAAAACAAACAATACACACACGTATAAAATATACAGAAAACCAACCACAACTGACATGGTCATACACAACACATCAAACCATCCAACACAACACAAACATGCGGCATTCAACCATATGCTCCACAGACTAACAAAAATACCATTAAGTAAACAGGATTATAACGAAGAACTCAACACAATCAAATATATAGCAATAAAAAACTGCTACAATCCTAATCTAATTAGCAAACTACACAAACACATCATAAACAAAAACAACAAAACAATAAATACCAACAACACACAACAAAATAAATACATCAAACTCACATACCAAAACTCCAACACACACAAAATCGCCAACACATTCAGGAAACACAAGTACAAAATAGCATACAGAACAAACAATACCATCAAAAAACACATCAATGATACAAACACGGACATAGACAAATACAACAAAACAGGTGTTTACAAATTAAACTGTAATGATGGTAATAGTTTCTATATAGGCCTGACGGGAAGATCTTTTTCATCACGTTACTCTGAACACATAAAAGCTCTATCCAGCAACAACATACATTCTGTGTTCGCCACACACATACACACAAAAAACCACAGCTACACCAAGATAGATACTAATCTTGAGATATTACACTACTTACCTAAAAATCAAATACTTAACACAGCAGAACAATATGAAATATACAAACACTACACAACACAACCAAACAGCATACTTAACGACCAATTACACTATAAATCGCACACACTCTTTGACGCAGTTATACATAAAACAAACAATAATTTGGATCCCCGTGCCAATTCCCTTCCACCACACACCACCACCACTCAACCTAGCAACTAAAACCATTACAAGTTACTGGCAGTCTGTCTCACACCGCTGACGAATGTGCACATCACGCTGAAACGCGTACGGGAGGAAACAAAGTAAGTTTCACAAGTGAAAGTTTAATAATCTATATTAATATTTTTTATATACATATATAAAAAACATACATTAAATTTAAGGTACTGTCCCAATAACGGTACCTGCACTCATTTTCGATATTTCAATTATGTGCTTATTGGCATTGATAAATAGGAAATATTGCATAATTTTAGTTGGATAATAGACATAGACAAATAAAATTTATTTGTGTATGTTATAAAATAGTTTGTTGATGGTTACAATTGTGTTTCACTGTTATATTTTCAATGAGAAATGTTTCTAGCAATAATATAACTTTGATGTGTACCTGTGATTCCAAAAGTTAAGTTGACACAAAGTTAGGTGCTGTTAGGTTAAAATGCAAATTAAAATTCCACAAGGAAATCAATATGCCTTTAAAATAATACTCACTTTTTGTGAAATCCACGTAAAAAACAACGCAAAGTAAGGTGAGTTGCCTGTTACTATACATGTCTCCCTTTTTTGTGTCAGAAATCGTTTTCCAACAGTACTCATTTTTTCAATAATACTCATTTTTTGTGTGCATCACAGACAAGCACCAACTCGAAGTAAGACTACACCCTTTGATTTGTTGTACAAATATAAACCAAATCACCCATTATCCACAAAGTGGAAAATACATGAATTGCTACCCCGCGAAATCAGAGTTAAAAATATAAAAAAAATATGGAACGAAGCTCGTGCAAATCTGAGAGTAAACTTAAGAAAATCGCGAAAATATCACGAGCGTGATAGTAAAGAAATTAAGTATCAAGTCAGAGACCTAGTGATGTACCAAACTCATCCGACGAGTAGTGCAGTTGATAAGACCACCTCCAAGCTATCTTACCGATGGTGTGGCCCTTACAGGATTCACAAATATTTAATGCCTGTAACCGTAGCACTGTATGACCCCACTACGGATAATTATGTACGAAGAAGTCATGTTTCCCAGATAAAATATTATCACGGAAATTGTTCTGCTAGTGAGCAAAGAAAGAAATGAAGTAAAAAACAATAAATGTACTACGAAGTATATTTCCTATATTGTAATTAAGTCACTGTAAACCATACTTAATTACAAACTCATAAGGTATGAATAAGAATGAGGCATGATCAACCTTAGATCCTATTCACCAAAAATAAATAAAAGCGATATGTAAAGTCAACTGACAAATAAAGGTAACATTACCACAGAAAAATACAGTTTTAAGATAAAATTGTCGACGAACAATTAAAAAAAGAAAAGAAATGCAGTAAGTATGAAAAACATACTCTGTGTAGAATAACTCCACTAAACGAGTTAGAAAAAGCTAAATGAAAAAACTGGTAGTAGTATTAAGTAGTAGTATTAAGTAAGTAAGTATTAAGTAGTAAGTATTAAGTAGTAGAATTAAGATAAATTTTAGAGTAGTATTTTAGTATCGTATCTTAAAACAAAAAAAAATATTGAATTGATAATGATTCGATTATCACATGAATCACGAAAAGAGAGAAAGGAGATTTCACACGGAAGCTCGTACCAAATTCACATTGTAATTCTTAGCTATTTCCCCATTGAATACACATCGGTCACTGACCCAGTGTCTTCTTTAAGTGGAGGAGAATGTGACGATTTAATAGGGTTAAATAGCGCAAAATAAAAAAAAAAGGTAAAAATAATATAATCCTAAATGAAACTACATAATTTCTCTCCCTATGAAATAAATATGAAATAAATAGAAAACTAAATAATGTTAAACAAATAAATATGTAAACCACCTCCTGTTTCATCAGCGAGTATTAAATTATAGAGAGGCGTAATAAACCAGCAATTTAAAATAAGTAAAAATAATAATTAATAAATTAAGAACTATTTATCGTGCCAGTAAATAAGGACACGCGCGGACAAGCAAATCGCTAAGCCAGCGGTGCGTGCCCCAAAATTAGTTGTAAATCAGACTCCGCAGCGAGAACAACACAGTTGAAAATGTAGTCAGTAACTACAAAATTATAGAGAATGAAAGAATATGTCATGCACTCTCTTAGTTTCTTTAAGCTAATGCTTAGTAAAGCTGATAGCAAATATTATCAGTAATTTCAATATGTTTAACATCTTTGATGCGTTTTAAGTGTGTGTTTATGACATCTCTGCAGTTGATTTAATATCACGTCAACGTGATAAAGATCACAGTATATGTAACAGTTTAACTATAAGGTAAAAGTGCAGAAAACCGGAGTAAGTGAGTTCAAGTGAAAGTTTCTCACCACCGCCAGCACCAGAATCTGATCAACCTTGCAAAAAGAGAGAGACAACAACACCTTTCATTATTACACCTTTCTTCAGACCTCCAGGATATACCAGAAGCCGCATAGCCACCGTTTACCACAGACAACCCCGATTCGCCGAGGATACTACATACAGGTGATACAGAAGTCAAACTTCTGTAGTTCAGAAATTACTTAATAAGAATATGAAAGACAATTGATACCAAAGTAAAATTAATATAATTATACAAAATACTGGCCGAATTAAATTACCAATGTAACTTTGTAATAAACAATATGATGTATTTAGCTTTAATGACTATAACATGCTAATACTAATAACACCATTCTTCAAATGGCAGCAAAAGTAAATTGTTTAACTTTAATATAAAGAAAGGATATATCTCGGATCCGAGGGTATGAATTACCAAAGTTTTATAAATAATTAACCAAGTTGATTAATGAATACATTATGCAGTTATTATTTTTTTAATATAGTTAACTAATCAGTTGAACGAAATAGAGTAAACGAAAAGTAGGTTAAGTATATATATGTATGTTTTAACTATACAAATCACAAACCTAATTAATTTTTAATAACAAGACAGTAACTCATTTTCTTTTATGCTAATTACCAGGTATGTAAATAAAGAGATGTCATGGACGTAAACATGCGTGAATTAATTTGGCAACACGAATCTAACATTCCTTAATTCACAGGTTCCAGTTAAGTGTTTTGTTACGTTGAATTTTAATTAAATTTATATATTTTGTGAATATTATGGCAGCCTGTTTAATTGACCAACGTCAATTAACCGGGCTCCCGAGGTTATAATGGCGATAGTATACAGAAGTTATAAAAGGTAGTATACAGCCGTTATAGTTTCCAGTGTCAGTTATATTTCCAGGTATCACTTTGGTAAATTGTATGATGTTATGATATGATATTTCATTCTGTTACTTTTCATGTTTTATTTTAAAATGGCTGATTATATTTGAAATCAATTAGCAAATGAGATTCACCACCATACAATACATTTATTGCTAGCATTATGAATTATCTAGTAAACACTGGTATCCCTGTCTAGTACACAGAGTGAACCATAATTTGTACCATACACTTGACACTAGAAGTTATTCTTAAATTAGTTATTTGACAGTGAATGGACCTGATGAAGGTTTAAAACAAATGATTGGCCATGTAGACAAATAACAAATGGCACCACCCTGAAGTATTGTAAAAGCTGAGTTCCAGGGTAGATCCAGTGCCACAGGAAAAGGTTTTGTGGTTTTGGTGCAGCCCTTCAGGTGGCATACATTAATTTTCTACAGTCCCCTCATTAAAAAAAATATTTTTGTAATAATAGGCCAGTTAATAATTTCCGTATTGCCCGTGTACAGGTCATGATAATGACTGACAAAAATTTTTGTTGAAATGTCACAAATATTTTAAAATTGTGTTTATCCAATGACTGAATCTCACGAAACCTTTCAACACTATAAGTTATAAAAAAAGGTGTTCTTGTCAAAGCAATTTATAACCCGTTTTGTATTACAGAAACTATTTTTATGGATTCAGTTAAATATAAGAAAAATATATTAACTTTATTATTTAAGAACAAAAGAACATTTTATTGAGATTAAAACTTGTAGTATTTTTATATATTTGTTATACATATGACAGATATTTAGTCATTATATATAAATTAATACCTTCGAGCCAGTTCAAGCCAAGTTACTGTGTAGAAGCCAGATTCCCTAGGAATAAATTCTACGATGATGCTGCGGCTCTGAGAACTATCTGCATTGGACCACATTGGAGGCATCTGTTCTGTAGTACCACCTATTACCCAACCTTCAGAGAAAACTTCAACCTGTAAATTAAAATTAACACTGTTTTACAACTCCAAAAAGTTATGAGTATTTTTGATAAAAAACTTCTAACAAATCAAGTAATAAAGTGTTATATTTAACAAAATATTGCAAAAATGTAGTTTTCAATTTTACAGTTTAACTGATTAGTCATTTTTTACACAACCTCCCACAGGGATTTTGGGATATAAATCAAGACTAGTATTCTGATTCCATTCTACAATAATGAAAATAAGAAATACACATAAGAAACAGTTGGCATGGTGCTGTTATAAACAATAGACAGTCATAGAATGTGGTACAAAACTAGTGGCTTTTCCTCTATAATAAGGAGAAAGTAAAAAGAAGTCATATATAGACATAGGTCTGGAAAGTTTGGTTTTGGGTTTATTGTGAAAGTTTAATTTTGAATTCAATTTTTGCACATGTACATTAATTTCATGGCAAAATGATCATTTAGTAGATTTTAAAACAACTTGGGTAACAGTCAGGTTTTTTTTATCAGATAAAAAAGTCAAAATCTACAGTTTATTAGTTTTTTTAAAAATTACAATTTTTGCTAAAAAAAAGTTTAAAAATTAATTAAAATTTTTAATACTAAAATTAAAAATTAAAATTAATGGCTCCTTGTATGATGTATGTAGTTTAGGAGTTAGGCAGAGTAGGCTAACGTTACTGGCACCACTATTTCACCTGTCAATTATTACAATTATTAGCCCAGGATTATATACACATTTCCACAGGCAGAGTTGACCTTGGAGGTAAATAATGTACCACTATTAATAATTAATTATTTGAAGTTGCTCATGCAAGACACTTTTGTACTTGTATTTGTAAATGAATAAACTATTTGAGAAACTTTTTATTTCCCAAAATAGCAATTAAGCTTAAATTTTATGTTCTCACCTGAATTTGCTGTTATTTTTAATTTAACAAATTTTGCCATAAAATTAGTATAAAAGTGCAAAATTTGAATCCCAAGTCATGACTTTATGTTAAAATGTGGGGAAAAACTTTTAGAGATATAACTTAAAAACAATGTGCTACTTCACACACACACACACACACACACACACACACACACACACACACACACACACACACACACACACACACACACACACACACACACACACACACACACACACACACACACACACACACACACACACACACACACACACACACACACACACACACATTTTTTCTTTATCATCACCTGTAGAACATGGACTGATAATATTTTCATTACTTTGTAAAATACCCTGAATAATTTATGATAAAATGAGAAAAAGTGTGGAAAAAGGGACATAATGCCAAAAGAGAGAGAAAATTTGTTTTAAATAAACACACTTTAAATAAATACTCGTACATTGAATATCTTGAAAAAGTTTTGTAATACAGAAGTAGTAAAATTAAGTTTATTTTGCATTTGTATTGGTGCTGGCTAATATATCTTGGAAATATCATTCCCATGTACTATATAATAATGTTCTACATAATAAACTGCCTACTATTTATTTTATTTCATATTTAAAGCTACTAAGATTTTGATGCAATTAATATAAAAGTAACACATAATCACGTAAAACATCAAATACTTGAACACAGTACGAGAGTTAAATTTTCTAGATCAAAAGTGACTAATATGTATGTAACGAATTAAATACTAACAACATGGTGTCTTTGTGACTGATGGGGCATAGGGCAGACAACCACATGAGCACTGTTCCCAGCATGTATCACAACCCTGTTTCGTGTAGTACATTTGTTGGTAGCTGAAACGGTGGCATTTGGTTCAAGAGACTGTGTTCCCTTAATGAGTACACCTAGCAGTTTGACATACAGGTACCTTGATTCACGTGGCTCTATTAACCAAGGCTGACCTTCACAGTTCACCTAATAACACAATAATTATGGTATTAGTTAAATATTTGAATTTAAATTTAAAAAGATTGTTTTACTTTCTATATTGTTCTTATAGCAATATTTCATCTTATAAAAATTTCTTTTTTAATAGATTTATACAACATATACCTAACAAGTCAAACATGTAATTAATTATTACATGAATGGAATTTGGTTCAATTGATTGGTCGAGTTCCATAATACATTTTTTCCTAAAATCTAATATATTTGTAAATTTCATCTACCAAAAATTGTATTAAACTAATGTAAACACAATTTTGTGGTGCAAAATTGTCTATTGTTATTTCAGCTATGGTTCTGAATTAGCCTATTTATATGGGAATTTTATTTTGCTCAGAATGTGAAACAAAAAACATCCAAAATTTATTTATTTATCACATCTATTTATTGTGAGCATTTGTCAATGCTAAGAAGAGTTATAGGTAAATGTTTTAGACAAAATCTCTATTTAGTAATTACTATTAGTAGTAAGCAGTAATTTGAGGTAAGAGGATGGACTTATAAAATACATTTATAGAAAATGACACTAGAGTACTAAAAAGAAAAGAAACCCAGTAAATCACTAATTGAAAATGGAACTATATTTTAGTTTGGTAATACCAAATCTAACTCTCCCTTTTAATGTATTTGGTAAAATTTTTCCAATGATGCAGTACCAGTAAGAGTACTGGATATCAGTAAGTAGAATTGAATGTTTGTTAGTTTTTTTATAGGAGTTTCTATGAATTAAAAGTAGTCTAGTCCAGTGCTAATTCGGGATATATATATATATTATATATATATATATATATATATATTATATATATATATATAGGAATAACAAAAATATTTACCTCATCAGGGGTTCGACTGGGAGATCTGAAGTTAATTTCCCCACTTGGACCATATAATTTTTGGTTCCTTGTACATATAGGACTTCGAATGAATTCCCATTTAGCTTGAAAATTTAGACCTCTAAAATCATCTGAAGGCGTCATGTGAATAACCTGAAAGTGCACTTCAACAATGTGTGCAGTTGATGTGAAAGTAAATGGCAGTAAGTATTCGGACTGCGAACACAAACAGTCGCGTGGCAGTATGGCTGAAGTTCCTCCCCAATGTGCCTCCCACATTCGTAGAAGCACACTTCCTTTGCCAAGGCATTGTAGGCGGCCAGTATCATTATTCATTTTAGTTGTACAATCACTTCGATTGCCAGTCTTCAATGTTGTTATTGTTATTCTTACACTCTCTCCCTTTTGTGCCTCAAAGCGATAAACACAGCTGTGAAAATAAGAATTCATTTTTATTTATGTTTATTGAATATTTATAGATTTGGTTTAAAACTCCATCCAGTAACATTTTCTAACTTATGAGAATTCATGTCATATCTAAAAACGTGACATTTTTATATTTCATTATTTTAATATTGTAATTATATAAGTACACATATTATCATATAATTATATGCCCTTCAGCAAGAGTTGAAATGTCATTTAAATTATGAACATTGAAAGCTGTGCAGTATATATATGTATATATATATATAACTTAAATTTAAAAAGTGTTATATGTACTCTTATGATGAAAGATTACATATTCAACTAGATTCAACAAAACAAGACAGGATACTATATATAAAAACAGAAAAAAACAAAAATTTTATGTAAGACATTGGATCCTTACTCTTTTCATTACTTTTTCATTACTAGCTTATTAAACATTTTTGAACTAGGCAATGTAAAAATTTTGTTTAGCATATATAAGTGACCACTGAGATGAGTAGTTTTCATTAAATGACATAATTTATTATTGAAAATTAGCATAGTCTAATAACCAATGAGAAAAAAGTATTGTAATTTAATAAATAAGGTTCATCAAATTCCAGACCCAGTACTGATTGAGTTCATAATTACTGTCACTTAATTTACTGCACTTCAAAATCTCAAAATTAAAATTAAAAATTTTATATTTATCGTACAAAATATATATGCAAAATAAAAATGGACAATTTAATTACAAATTGGATTTAAATTATTACAACTTTGAATTTTAATTTATAATAGAGTACTGAGTAGTAGGTCTAATAGCACTAATAAGTTGAGAATTTAGACAAAATAATATCAAACCTTAAGTTGGTGGATCCTCCTCGACCATAAAGAAAGACATCTTGTGGAGAAGTAAATGTTTGAATTTCTCCAGGTTGTGTTTGAGCTCTGCTTACAAACCTCCTTGAACATGGTCCTTTACCATATGGTTCACCGTCTTGATGAAGATCAACAAATTCATACAGGGCACGGAATGAAACTGGTCTGAACATATAAGTATTGTGTAATAGAGAGCGACACAGTCTATTTCGTACATACAGAGTATGAAGTATATTTTAGTTTGTCAGTTGTTACAGCATAAAAATATGTTTATTATAATCTGATTTTGATAGCCAACAAACTAAATCTCAATGAATAGAAATGGGTGAAAAAAATTTATTCTATATTATCAAGTTGCAGAGGAATTTTGGAAATAGGATTTTTTAAGTTACCTACAAATTTTGGAAAGTGTCATGTTTTTCAACAAATAAAATATTTAATCATAAAAGTTTGAAATACAGTGTTTGACTGTATTAAACATTTTTGAATACTTTAAAAGTTAAACTAACTTTGTAAAAATCAAATCAATCATTGTTTTTAATAGGTTGTAGATTTTTTTTAAATGAAGGGTTTCCATTACACCCTTTGCCATTCTGTGGATTTCCCCCTGGTTTTACCAGAAGATACACTATATTATTAATTATAAGACATATACACATAAAAGGATAATATCTGAATACATTTTAACATCTCAACAATTTAAATTATAATCTTATCTGATTCTGTGAGACTTGTGTAACCTGTATAATAAAAGTCAGATCGTTGCTTACGCAGATGAAAGTGTCGTAATGTTTTAGCACACCGTTGCTAAGAACAATGTTAGGATTCACTAGATAGCTATATTAACCTTTGTTTTCTTTACTGAATTTTAATCCTGAGCTTATACGCTGTCTCTTATAAGTTGCCTCCACTGTCTGAAACAGTCATACTTGTTTTTCTTATTTTGAATCAATTCAAATTCATCTTGTAATTAAAATTTTGGATACTGTTCCTCAGCGCTGGCCTTAGCCATCCGGGCGCCCTGGGCAAGATATTCTTCAGCGCCCTTTATTTCTTATTATTAACTAGCATTTTGCCTGCGACTCGCGGGCAAAATCAGTGTTCAGAGCCAAGAAAAGGGGCGCCCTTTCTCAAGGCGCTATCATATCAGGGTCGTAAAATTATCGTATATTAGTAAAAATTATCGTATATTAGTAAAAATTATCGTATCTTTTAAAATTAATTGTAAATGTAAAATGTTCCATATATTATTGAATTATAATTATAAATAATTAGAAAATTGAACTTTGAATTTATATAAAATAGTTATTTGATAAAAAATAATGAAAATAATCACAAGTTTATTAATTAATTTTATTATTTAAATATATTATGAATGTTTACATATCATCTAATTATCTTATAAAATGATTTAAAAATAACAGGAAGTTACATACAAGTAATTTTGTTATGATTATAAAAATTATGAAAACTAAAATATCAAAATTATTTACTATTAAAATTTTTATTGAATTTAAAAATCAATGCTTTCATGTTATTTATATATGTTTCGAATAAAATGAAACCAAATCAAAATTTTAATTGTCAAATCAACAAAATTTAACTTTTCTAGCTTTTCTATCGGCAAATTCCTTAATTAGACTAGAGAAATCAAGATAATCTGCAACTTCCTTTTCAATGGACAGCGTGGCTAGACTCGTTAGTCTTATTTGGGACATTGTTGATCGCAAGTAGGTCTTTATTAATTTTAGTTTGGAAAAACTGTGTTCCCCACTTGCAACAGTCACTGGTATTGTTAATAGAATATGCAGCCAGCGTTATCCATGTGTTAGGGAACAACTCTTGAAGACTGTGCTTTTTGATAAAATCCAAAGCTTCAATAGGCGTTGCCTGGCTGTCCTTGAGGTAATGTTGCAGACCCAAGATTTCGTCGCACAACAAATCTCCATCAATATCTGATTTAGAGATTAACCATTATTATCAGACCGGTCCATCAATATCTGACCATTAACTTTTCTTGTAATGCAGAACAATGCTTCATCAGTTCTTCTTTATTTTGATATTTTTTTATGTTAAACAAGAAACTCCACGTGACAGAAAAATCTTGCAGCTGTCGAAATCTTTCTCTCATAGACATAAGCACTGTGTCCAAGAGAGCATTAAAAAATTGCACTTCAAAAATTTTTTTTGGGTCATTTATTGGTTCATCAACTTCACCCGGTCGGCGCTTAACGCGTCTTAGTCGCGTTTGGGGTTTGAAAATTGGCTGCACATTTAGTTCTGACGCTATTTCAGTTGCTGTTATAATAGCTTATTCGAAACCTGTTTGTAATTTTCCAAGTATGAGCAACATTTTTTAAGCATTTCTGTAAATTGGACAAAGTCGATTTTGGGTGACTGACTTGCTTTGCTCACAACGTTGATTTGAAAAAGAACATCGTACCATGTTATAAGAGAAACAATGAAGTTAAAATCTTTCAGTTGTTCTCCAAGTGTGGTCGCTTCGTGTGACGTCGCAGCATCACTTTGTTTGGTCTCATCAGCCAAAGAAACTAAAGGATCATGGACTTTGACGCTTTAACGCTTTCGATTCGGGCTTCCCAACGAGTATCGCTTAATGTTTTCAGGGTGTAAGTTTTCAGATGTTCGTTTAAAATTTTCCATTTATTTACTGATGCCGCAAATAAAGTAAATAACTTTTGTAAGATTCCGAACAGGGACACCGATGATTGATGATTACTGATGATTTTGCGGCATCACACAGGACTAAATTATAACTGTGACATCCACATGGCACAAAAAAAGCGAGCGGATTTAGGTCAGCAATTCTCTTCTGTACGCCATTGTTTTTCCCCTTCATGTTGGTGCCATTATCATAACCCTGTCCTCTGCAATCGCTAATATTGAGGCCGTGATCACTCAATGTTTTTAAAATAGTTTCTGTGAGACCTGCACCAGTTGTGTCGTCGATTTCCAAAAATGTAATAAAATATTCTTTGACGCTCACGGCGTCCTCGGTTATGTCGGTGCACCTTAAAGTTAGGGAAAGTTGCTCTTTGTGACTTATATCAGGAATACAGTCAGCTATAGTTGCATAATACTTTGAATCCTTTATGCGGGATAATATTGTGGATTCAACTTTTGATGCCATCAGTTCTATTAATTCATTTTGTATATTTTTGCCGCAATAGTGGTCAGCCAAGTCACCTTTCACTGCCAATTTGACGTGCTCTTCCATGGTAGGGTCAAACTTTGCCAATAATTGTACAAGTCCTAAAAATTTTCCATTGTTCGGGGTGAATAATTTATCAGAAGATCCTCTGAAAGCCATGTTATTTCCAGGCAAATATAAAGTTATGTGTATCAATCTTTGAAGCACATTGATCCATCGTAAACTTTCTTTGGAAATTACCTTTTGTTCTTCCTTGTCAATTGTTAATCCAGTTTTTAATCTAATTTCAGCTTCAGTCCATTGGGTAAGTGCTTTTTTGTGCGCAGGACTGTTTTCGTGCATTTTCAAAGCATCGCTCAAATGTTTCTATTTTTTGAAGCCTTCGGCGACGGCCAAATTGGAAGCTGACTTGGAGTTAAATAATCGACAACAAAAGCAAAAGACACTATTGTTTGATACCGAATATACTGTCCACCGACGTCGGATAGTTTCTTCATCTGAAAGTTTTCTTTGATGAGAAATGGCGTCCTTTTTCATCTTTGGGAAATTCACTTAGATGAACTTGTGAGGGTCCAGACATTATAATGTGATCTATAATGCTCATATTAAGTACTTTTGGCCACGTAGCTAAGTCAGACACGATGTAATTTTGGGTTAGATTTATAGTGATAGTTTCATCAGTGAGAGAAACTGTATGTTGATTTTGACCTGAAGAAAACTCAGACGATTCAGGCAAGGATATGATGGACTGGTCATCTTGAATAGATCGTTGTGTCTCGTTAGTGTCTAATTGTTTAGAATCTAAAGAAATATTGACCGATACTTGGCTTTCGGATTCAGATGTAAAAGTGCTGATTTCTGATTCAATAACTGAAGTACTCTGATGAGACTTTTCTGTAAAGTACTTGTTAATATTCATAAATTTTATAGTCTGTTCAAAAAGTTTTGTCTTTTTCAGCTTTTCTTTTACGATTTTCAGAACCAGAAAGCTTTTTCTTAACGGTTTCTTTCTTGTCTGCCATGTCGATGTCGTAAATATTGTGTATTCTATTCTACATCTACAACAAAGAAAAAATCTGACTGTAATTTGACTCAAGTGAAAAACCTGAACTGAATGAAAAAAAGTTGTTTTTCAAACTTACCAAAAATTCGAAAATAATATCACGTCACTCGCCACACAAACTTTCTCTTTGATAAATAAAACACAATCAGCCAGTCAGTATTAACAACGATTTAGTCCAAGTACAAATAACGTATTGAACTTAACACAGTACCGGAGCAATCATTTAGATGACACTCTATTGAACAATTCCACAAAATAACTGATCTAAAACAAAGGCTCATTCACTCCACAGGGACTTCCCCGCCAATCTACTTGATGTAAAAGGCAACGCCATACGACAGAAAGAGATGGAAAGCTGCGCGGTGTGGCAACAGTGTTGCCATTAAAAATGCAAAAAATCTACGGCCTACACTGAGAAAAAAAAATAACTTTTTACGAACAATTATTTTATTGTTTTTATCATATTGAATTTCTTAGTCCAATATAATATTCTTGACACAAGAAATTATAAGATCTTGACACAAGAAATTATAAGATTGACACTATTTTTAAAATTTTTTCTCAAAGAAATATTTATACTAATTTAAACTTGTTTTTGTTTATATTAGAATTTCAATTGTTTCAATTATAATATTTAATGCTAATAAACGATTTTCTTCAATGAAGAAAATATTTATTCCACTACAGCTTTTAATTTTTTTTAATAAAAAATTTATGATAGTTCGAATTTATAAGTTGAATATATTTAATTAATACCATCATTTATTTAAAAAATAAATTAGTATTTTAATTTGACGAAATTAAATTTGAGTAAAGAAAATATTTTATTGAAAATTTCCAATCTAATATTTTCTTGACTTAAGAAAATTTTTTTTTCATAAAAGTTATTTTTTTCTCAGTGTACGGCAGCAACCTAACTGCCATAGCAGAATATACGGCAATTTGCTTGCAACTCCAGAAATTAAAAGTGTGCTCGCTCAGATAGCGCGAAAATGGTCTATGACGTAGCCAAGGCAGAAACAAAAACAATGAAAACATTCTATGAACATGCATCGTACGTGTATCGGAACGTTTCGTCGCTCCAAGCAAAAAATTCACCTTTGCACGGCGATGAAAGAGATGAGTAGTTATTATCAGCTACACACTTTGGGTCGGTGATTCTCCAATTTTTTAAAAATTTTTCTCTTGTTTTGTGGTGGCGTTATTCTTTCTTAACTGATTGATTCGCGGGTCAAGGCGCCGCGGTAGCGCGCGGCGCCCTCCGCCCTAAAGCCGGCACTGCTGTTCCTTGATAGAGAGAGTGATCCTGACTGTTATTAGAACACTCGAAGTCATATTCTGAATACTGATAATTGTATTATTGTAAGATGTTAAGTAGCGGTAAGTATTGTTATAAGTGTTTGGCAGCATTTCGACTTTATAATTAGTTAGTAAGTTAGTGGATGAGCTCTGCTGATTTTGACAGTTGATTGTTCATTGTTAATAATTACCATATTCACGTAACAGAGTGGCGTAGCGGGGGTTTAAAGAAATTCCCCACAAAGGCATAAAGAAAAATGAAATGTCAACAATTAAAAAAGAAACACGTGCCGGTAAGTATGTAGTCATACAAGTAGAATTAAATAATTAGGCTAATTTATTATGCTAGTACAAACGGTTTTAGTTGAGCTAGCCTATAGATAGATATCTTGTGGGTACGAAATTGATTGGTTTAACATTGCTAGTTGTCTAGTGATTGAGGGGTAGTTCAAATTTTTATCCTATTTTTTGATGTTACCTCCTCTTAGCGAGTAGGGAAGAGGTATCTTCGAACGTTTACTCAGTCCTCAGTGAATCCAACTACGTTAATGATATTTATAGTACAGTAATTTATTCCACAGTAACTTAAACAATTTCTATATTAAATATTTTTTGATTACCATTCGAGTGTTATAGAACTGTGCTTGTTGTACACGGAATTTCTAACTGTACTTAATAATTTTTTCTTATTTATGATTTAGTGCTTTATCATACTTTCGAAAACAAATCAACAATTAAAATCTTGAAACATGGACGTTATTCCGTACATACGGAAACGTAAGATCACCCCATTTACAAACGCTCCATGCCTTCACCCGTGAACTGACTTGCACAAAACATCAAAACAATGTTCAACTAATACTGTTCACATAAATAATGTTTACACACCCCATGTTTACGAATCACAATCTTTCACTTCTGTGCAAAAACAAGTAGACCGATTTAATTCTATTTGCTGTAAATATTTACAGACATGTACTAACTGAGGTGAAGTTGTAAAGAATTCGTACGAAACATTGAACACTATCAGCGTCCGCAGAAGGGGGGAGAAAACATTTGTTTTATTTGTAGTGCAATGTAAAGATGTCATCTTTATTGTTTCGTACTGTTAAAATTTGGGACCGTTTAGTGATCCCTTTTGTTTCAACATTTACCTTTTTTAATACAAAATAATAATTACAAATAAAGTGTTTTTTTTTCTTGTTCACAGACATCTATAACTCCCCAGACCCCGGACCCCAGAAGGTGTTCTGGTTGCACCCTTGATGTAACAGTATTATACGGTGACACTATTGATAATGTTGTGAATTAGTGACCTCATTTTGGGCAAGCTTGAAACAGACCTGAAACTCTAACTCAGTAGGGAATTCAGTTTGGTTAGTAAATTGTTCAAGTTAAAGCTAGCAAGTTTTATATACCTCAGAGCTGTTGATTCTGTAAGCTTCAATTCTAGTGTTAAGGCATCGCCCGACGAAAGAAAACTCTCAGCTAAGGAACAGGGTCGTGGTAATCTTGTGCTGTTTGCCAGAAGAGAGTGATCGCAGCTTCTAGGTATGTGATCCTTACAGTAACGTGCAAGCAACGTGAGATTGGCCTTCCCACCGTTGTATATAAGCGCTCCGTGTGACGCTTCTTTATCACTAAACATACACAAAACGCGTTTAAATTAATTGTTATAACCTGATGTGATTTTTTTAGATGGTTCTCATTGACTGAGGTACTCACCAGAAAATATCGTTACACGCAGGAGCTGCCTTAATGTTTCCATCCCATATCTGAAGCATGGCGGAACAGTCTTCTCCTTCGGCAACGGAAGAGGAGTGAAACTTAAGGACGGCTAACCAGACTCTGTAGCGAGTTGGAAACAGTGCTGAATGGGTTCGTCTGCGAGATAATTCTAAGTGTCGTGGGGGCGGAGTGGAATTGGGATCAGCTCCCTGCAGGTGGTAGAGGCAAGTCGTGTTAGCCGACAGAGAGTGCCTGGGGCTTTCCAGAATACCTTTGCCTGCTCCACGTAACCAGAACTCGCATCTCTTGTTCCTCGCGTACTTTGGCGTGTCTTTGTCTACGAACTTAACCTGTTGTAAAGCATAAAGCACTTATGCTTATTGTGACTTGGTTTTTTAAAAAATATGGTATAGGAATGTAGCAGTTGTCTATAACCTTCTGTCACAGATACAGTTATACAGTTTATGTCTCTACTCGCTGTACAAAATACAAATGCTACATACAGACATTAATACTTAAAAAAATAATTTAGCTTTATTATTTAACGACAACAATTTTTCAAATCGTAGGCTATTTAATAAATATAAACAGAAGCAGCACAGCTATTATAAAGATATGCAAGAAAACAACTCTGAAAAAATAAACAGATTGAGACTGAAAAAGCGATTAACCAGAAAGTATTAAGAAAGGAAGCAGTTAGAAGGATAAAATCATATGATCAGTACAATGACTATTGGGAAGAGAATAAAGTAGAATTGTAAATACGTGTAAGATTAGTTTTAAAATTATTTTATTTTAGTAACAAGAATCTGTCAATGTTGACAGTAAACTAACGTTCATAGAATATTACCGACCTGAACTTGCAACTGGAATCCGTGCAAAGGCAGCGGCGGTGTCGGGTACAGGAACGTGCCGTACGGTGACGTGGAAAATTCTACGAGCAGTTCGTGGCCACTGGAAATCGCTTCAGGTACCGACGTGCCTCCTCCGCAGAACTTCAGGAGTACCGGATCGCGTGTTGTGTATCCATCGTACACGGTCACGTAATCCTGAACTTCGTCGCACTCCTTCCACACCTGAAATGCAAATTTATTTTTACTAACACACTGTTGTCTACAGGTACAGAAGGTGAAAATCTGTGAAACAAAAGTGTCAAATCAGTAGGGAATATGAAATGGTTGCTTTTGTTTATTACGTTCGTCGTCCGCTTGGTAACTAGTTCAAGTTATACCAGCATTTGTTAAAATCAATGCCGAAACCATGCACATCAAAACATTTTTGTATATTTTAGAAAATCTGGTATATTTTAACAAATTTTTGTGTATTTTTTATAACAGTAATGTTACTGCTGGTGCTGATAATAATAATAATAATAATAATAATAATAATAATAATAATAATAATAATAACAACCACAATAATGATAAAAACAAGGTTGATATTGATGACGGTAATGATGATGGTGATGACGATGGTGATAATGATGATGACGACGACGACAATGATGATGGTGATGATGACGATGATGATTCACAGCCGTGATGATAAACCGTCTTTGAAAAATAAAAAGCTTTCTTTACTGCCATGAATAGGTAGGTAACTTTGGCGATGTTCTCTTAAAGTCTGAAATTCGTTACTAGCTCATAACGCACGTAAAATCGCCCAGAAACGGCAAGAGAAATTAAAGACTTTGTACATCTAGAAGAAACGTTCGTAGATGACCTTTAGATCTAATTGCTTTGTACATACAAATGCCGTACTTAATTATGTTCTATAGGTTTCTCTAGGAAACAGTAAACTTCGTTAAGAAATAATCTATTCTTGGATTTCGTTGTCCATGACGTGTCCGTTACTTAACTAAATATCACTATAATATTGACGACTCGGAACACAAAGTTTTTTATAAGTAAAAACGTAAAGTTTTACCTTACAGCCTAAACCGGCTTTCACCTATAGAAGGCTTCATCAGAGGCTGTCGTTAGTAGCACTGCTCGTCTTGTTGTTGGCGACGAGAAAGTGTTTCGAAAGATTGAAGCTGTGTGTGTGTGGTGAGATGTGTTCGAATAATGCGTGCGATTTGAATTGTGTCTGTTCGTTTAGGATGTCGTTTTTATTTGTTTTTGTGTGTTTGTATATTTCTAATTGTTCTAGAGTGTCTAGTTTTCGGCCTTTTGTGTGTACGTGTAGTATGTTCATGTTATTGTCGATGTTTTTATATGTGTGGTTTGCTTCAATGAGGTGGTTTGCGAAGGTAGATTCTGTAGTGGTGTGGAGTGCTTTTGTGTGTTAAATGTATCTCTGTTTGAAGCTACGTCCTGTCTGGCCTATGTAGAATTTACTGCAATTTGAACAATTTAGTTTATATACACCGGGTAGATCGAATTTGTTTTGTGCTTTGGGCATGCGTTTTGATAGTGTGTGTTCTGTTTTGTTAGTAGTTTCGTAAGCGATTCTGTATCCTGCTTTTTTGAATTTGTGGGCAATTTTTTCTGTTTGTTTGTTGATGAACACACAAAACTAGAACACAGGCACAAATTCAGTATATACAGAAAACCAACTACAACTGACACACTAATACACAACACCTCCAATCACCCAATACAACACAAACTAGCTGCTTTTAGAACCATGATACATAGACTTAACAACATCCCCTTAGATGAAATAGACTACAAAGACGAACTAAACACGATAAAATATCTAGCAGAATCTAACGGTTATGACAAAACAATAGTCAGTAAACTCCTACACAAAACACAAAACAAACAACAGACAAAGACAGAAAACAACAAATTCATAACACTAACATACATCAACAAACAAACAGAAAAAATTGCCCACAAATTCAAAAAAGCAGGATACAGAATCGCTTACAAAACTACTAACAAAACAGAACACACACTATCAAAACGCATGCCCAAAGCACAAAACAAATTCGATCTACCCGGTGTATATAAACTAAATTGTTCAAATTGCAGTAAATTCTACATAGGCCAGACAGGACGTAGCTTCAAACAGAGATACATTGAACACACAAAAGCACTCCACACCACTACAGAATCTACCTTCGCAAACCACCTCATTGAAGCAAACCACACATATAAAAACATCGACAATAACATGAACATACTACACGTACACACAAAAGGCCGAAAACTAGACACTCTAGAACAATTAGAAATATACAAACACACAAAAACAAATAAAAACGACATCCTAAACGAACAGACACAATTCAAATCGCACGCATTATTCGAACACATCTCACCACACACACACAGCTTCAATCTTTCGAAACACTTTCTCGTCGCCAACAACAAGACGAGCAGTGCTACTAACGACAGCCTCTGATGAAGCCTTCTATAGGTGAAAGCCGGTTTAGGCTGTAAGGTAAAACTTTACGTTTTTACTTATAAAAAACTTTGTGTTCCGAGTCGTCAATATTATAGTGATATTTAAATAATCTATGTTTGAATAACGAAGCTTATACGATTTTATAACTTCATGTAGGCCTATGAGACATAGATAAGTTTGTTCTTGTCACTAAATTATGTGACTTCTGTTGTAATCTATGGCTTACCATTTAAAATGTTTTTATTTTTATGAGTAAGTTACTCACTAGTCTACTAGTGTGTCTTTATTATTTGATTTGCTTCCGTGGTTTAATTTCATGAATCGATCTTGAAGTTTTTTAACGTCCAAAGTGCGTTATAGCTGTTACAAGTTATCAAGATGTATAAGCACGACATGCCGCCATTGGCATTGCTAATTTGTAGGATTTCAAACGGTTTTATTTATAAAGGAATTAATTAGGATTTATAAGTTACATTGTTCGGCTTCTGTGAGACGCATGTCAAGTGGACTGAGGATTATTAGAAGTAATCAAATCAGAAGGCATGAAGCATTAAAAATACGACTGTTGTGTACATTCTCATATATACGCGTATCCCACCTGTCAGAATTGGCAACCAACAGGTAAAAGAAGGATTGACTATACTTAATTTATCAAGTATAATAAATACTACAGTAGAAATAATGTGTTTGTAAGAAGACACTGGATAAGATGAATAAAATTACGTAATAATCAATGTCATAATGATGAATATCAGCTAGAAGGAAGTCCTTTCCTTTTCCCTTCCTGGGAATTTTCTTTCGTTTCCAGGACTGTTGCGGACGGCAACAGCGGTTACATGGACGTCGCGCTACTGAGTAGGTTTCAATATACAGTATTTGTTTTTATATGAGATTTGACAAGTGGAAGGCCATCCGATTGTCCTCCTGTCCGTGTTTTGATTCAATTTGGCCGTCAGCCCTTCTTCAATAAACGTTTGCTTCGGACATTCCAACCGCTGAAGACTTATACCGCAGACGCTGCCGAAGCATTTATTTGATGTACAAATAACGGACCACGACCTTATACTGCGAAAGCTAACAAAAAAATGCAAAGACTCTTGTGTCCATCGTATATAAACCGTGATATAAATTATCGTTTGTAACGATGCAGGTACCTCTCTAAGAACGAGAGTGTTAGGCCTAATATTTTCAAACTTTTTAGTCTCGCTACTATCCAAATAAGATTTGTAATTTCGTTCGGTGCAAAAACCTGTTTTACTCACTATTCAAGTTTTATCTTCTCATTTTTATCTTGATTTAATTAATCTGTGTATACATCACCGTTTTTCGGTTACCTTCTTGACTGATTTAGTTCTGTATTTGCATACTTTTATGTGCTATTAAAGTGATCTGTGAAGACAGATGATCACGTACAAAGTAATATAATCGCGGATCGTTAAACGCGGGTGTAAAGCCAGTGAAACAGAGAGCAAACAGTAATTTAACGCCGTAGTGTTATCCACCTTGACCGTATAACTGCAGTTGGGAGTGTTGCCAGGGGCGCACATAAACCCGTACTTCAACGTTATGGCGCAGATAACAGTTTGGCTCGACTAATGAATCTCGCACAGTAACCGGCGTAATCTGACTTACTGATATTTTAGGGCAACGTTAACACTTGAAAAGACTGAAGCTAAATGGAATCTACTTGGACTGCAAATGTTATTAAGTTTTACAGAATTACTGCTTTTTTGTAAGTTTTAATTTTAGAACATTTAGTAATTTGTTTTTCAGTCTAGTTGTGAAAGGAAATAAAATATTTCGGCTAGTTGGGACGAGGCCTTTGAACAAAGCGAAGCAGGCAAATCTCCCTTATCCCATTTTTGTCTTTGAATTCCTTCAGAGTTATCCGACAGATTTTGATGGCATCTAAAAAAATTACTTTTAATTAAATTTACGGGTGTATAGATTGAGTATGGCGTGTTTAATAATCTTCGTCGAAAGATGTTACTACATGCATCCATGGAGCAAATATCTTTCTGTGGTTTAGATGTCCCATCAATTTTGAGTGCCGATAGTGTAGATGGTAAAATGTGTCTTAATATTTACCTTTACGGCATTAAAGTTCTATATTCTATTTACTGAGAGTTGAGAGTAGATGTAAACAGTGAGAAAAGATTTTGAAAAGAGTTCGATGGGCGCAGCCCTCTCCACACCGTAATGGAAAGGTTAGGTTGGATGATGTTGTCAAAAAATGTAAAGAAAGTATGAGTAAATATAGAATAGGATACTGGAATATGAAGATAATAACAATAACAGAATTATGCTACGCAGTCGATTTAATAATTATAGGAGAAACAGAAAAACAGTTACAGAATAACATAAAGGTATTTAATGAAGAACTTAGAAAGAAAAACATGAAGATTAATATACAGAAGACCAAAACTATGGTAATAGGAAATTCAGAAGAGAAACACAGTATAGAACTTGATGAAAAATATTTAGAACAAGTAAAAGTTATAAATATCTGGGAGTAGTGATTAACAGCAAAGGGAATTTAGAGGAAGAAATAAATGAAAGAGCAGCGAAAACAGGAAGATTATTCAATAGTATTAAATCAAGTTTCCTGGGTAAAAAAGAAATACCCACTAGGATAAAAACAGAAATAGTCAGAAAAATCATGAAGCCAGTATTAACTTACGGAAGCGAAACATGGACAACAAATGAGACAATAAAAAGCAAGCTAACTAGTATTGAAATGAGGTTTCTTCGAAAAACAGAAGGGAAGACAAAAAAGATAGAATTCGAAATGAAATATTTAGGAAAAGTTAGATATTGTTCCTGTAGCAATAACAGTAGAACAAGCACAACTTAGATGGCTGGAACATGTAATGAGGATGGGGGAGGAAAGACTGGTAAAGCAAGTGTTTGAATCCAGAGAAACAGGTAAAAGAAAGAGAGGACGACCAAGAAAGCTCTGGAAGGATGAAGCCCGCACAGCTGCAGAAACAAGAGGAGTAAAATGGGAGAAAATAAAGAAGCTCGCAGGAGACAGAAAGAAATGGAGGGATATGTGGAAAAAGACGACCTCAGAGGACTCAACTCCAACATAGCTTTACACCGAAAGGTAGAAAAGCTAAGGATTAAGTAAGTAAGTAAGTCCGACAGGGATCAAAATGAAGCCTATTCCTAATAATATTACAAAGAAAAATCCAAGGATACAAAAATACAGGATGGAAAAATTTAGAATCAACCAGGAAATAACAGACAAATATCTGAAATAACTAAGTGCATTGGACTCCTACGAATGCGACAAAATGGCTCAAAGAATCTAAGAAAACAAAAGCTTTTCTAGCTAAAAAGAAGAAACATCCATGATAGAATGACGAATACGAAAATGCACTAAGAAACCGAGCTGACGGTTGAAACAAATAAAACTTCACCAGACAGAACTCTGAAGAATTCAAGACCCAGAGGAAAAAGATTCCATGGCCTTAAGAAACGCAAAACAATGATTCAAAAGAGAACAATTGAGAGAAATGGATGAAATCTTTAAGAACAACATAAGAAATTTCTATAAAATCTTTGATCCAAAACTTCCAGGTTATTCACCGCCTTGCATCTGCTTTCTATTTGTAAAATAAATTTAAAGAAAAAAGATAACTGTGAACACCTGGTTAGGTACTTCAAAGAACTAGTCAACTGTATACCATTCCAAACCAAAATGATCTTCCACACATCACGAATTTACTTACCTGTTTCAAGTCCACCAGATAAGAAAGAAGTAGAGAAATCATACAGAGTCTCAAAAACACCAAAGCGTCTGGAAAAGACTCAATCAATGCGGGGGTTCTTAAATACGCGTCATAAAAGTATTTTTAATATTCGAGAGTCCTTTCCAAAAAAATCTGGCACACAGAAAAAATTCCAGACGAGCGAAGAGATGCGATTATCCATCCGTTACCACACAAAAAGAGACATAATGGATATCAACAACTACAAAGGCTTAACACTCTTATCTATTGCATATCTCATTAACGAACGCCAGATTACGAGAAGAACATTCAGAGCCTTTTAAAATCAAAACAGGAGTGTCACAGGGAGACGGACTCTTCCCAGTCCTATCCACCTACGTCTTGGAGAAGACAATCCGTGAATGAGGAAAGAAATGAGTCAGTACAACATTATGAAGGAATCGAGTTACGTCTTCAAAGGACTGGGTTTAAATTTGAATGTCTCGCCGTCGCAGATGGTGTAGTGTTATTTAGACTACAAACGGTAGTCTGTATGCTAAGAATTTAGAGATTGCAACCAATCAGGTAGAAGCCTTGAAAGCAACAGCAGGAATGACAAGTTCACAAATATAGTTTGACGAACCTAGACAACAAAGATCCAACCTGGACCAAACATGGTGATATCAAAAGAGCTCAACAGTTTAAGTACTTAGGTGAGATTCTGACTCCGAAGATGAATAAGAAGGCAACGATTAAAGAAATGGCAAGAAAGGTGGGATCAGAATTTGCCAGAAGACTTACAAAGTCATATCACTATCATATTAGACCAATTCGCATACTAAAACACGGTAGTTAAACCGGAATAATTATATTCGGTAGAGAAAATACCTAGTAAAGTGTTATCTGAAATAGAACAGAAAGAAAGGAAATTTCTAGGAAAACTCCTGAGACTCCAAAAAGAAACAGCGATTGAGTTTACACTTGCTTCTGAGATCAAACCAAGAGTTATAAGAAAAGTTTAAGAAAATCTCGACTACGATAAATAAAGACGACTGGTTTTTTATTAACACGTTAGAAAAGTGGAACCAGAAAGGATAGCAAACACGAACGTCACCTTCCAGGATAATAGGAAGACACAAATACCATGGATGAGAGAAGTCCATCAGGATCTAGTAAAATGTGGAATCAGAGAAAAACATATAGGAAGCAGAGACATGTTCAGAAGGAAAATTTCGGACCCGAAGGATTTGAACGAGCAGAATCCAAGGACGACGGGAAGGGTGTTATACGAAGAAGAACGAGCAAGAGCTAGACAGAGAATGAATGCATATTGGCAAAGGAGAAACGAACTTCAGAGGGAAGATGTGTTATCGCAGATCATAGATAGGAAGGGTAAATTATTATTATTATTACTACACTCACGGGATACTGACCTGATCCTTTCAAGTTGCTTTCGGCCTCTTCACTGGTCTGTGCTTCAGTGGTCTCCATGACGTTGACTCCTTCTTGTCACAGCCAGGCATATGTTTCTTTTTCTCTGCACATGTTCGAACCACCTTAACTTCTGTAGGCCTGCTTTTCCATTTTTATTTTGTTCTACTCATTCAACAACGCTTCCATTTCTTTCGTCTTCAACCATCTACATTTTCCGTCCGACATATCTTCGGAACTGTAATTTTCTTATTACCTTTCATTTAGACGTTAAACTAATCTCACTTTCAGGTGTATGACATCGGCAAGATTATATCACTACAGATCTTGTTACTGCTCTGTAAATTCTAATCTTTGTTTGACTACTACATAGCCTATATCTCTGTTTCTCATCAATCTGTGTTATCTCCTTTCCCTGCAGTTGCAGTTCTTCAGTTTCTTTACTTCCTTCATGTCTTCTATCCACTCCTAGATATTAAAAATTGTCTACTTTCTCATACACAATTTCTGCTAATTTTATGCGTAGCTCTCGTTGTATCTCGTTTTGAGCATATCATATACTACAGTAAACAATTGGAAATGGTGACCGTAATATATTCACCGTTTACCGTTGGAAACGGTATGTAAAAGTTCACAGAGTATATTTTTTACTTATTTTCATATTTATTTATTTTTGGTTTATTAATATGTATATATTTTTAAAGAATATCTTGAAATTTTCAGAAGCTGTAATTAAATAAACATTATAAAAACGACTCGCCCCACTTGCGACCGAAGACCAGAGACCTTTAGTCACTTCCATAATGATATTTTAACCAGCCATTAAAAACCTTATAACTTAGTCACATAACTAATGGTTTATTCCAGAAACGTAAATATCACGTATTCACTTTCAATAAGCAATTACAACATCTATAATGAGTAATCACAATTTTTGTCGTTATTGTTTCAAGTTAATCCATTGCTTATCCATAAAATTTTAAGACTTTTTTAACGTAAGACTGATAAATGCGGAGTTTCCTTAAGCTATTCCTCCCGAACGAGCACTTGTTAAAAAATGGTTTGACAACACGAGTGCTGTTATCCAAATCCAATAACGCATTCACTTGGTTACACAAATAACTTGCGTAAGTCATTTCCATTTCATATATTTTTGAGATATGCAACTAGACAATTATAATATTTTAGATCAAGGCAATAATATATTTCCCAGCAATTTTGTATTAAACTGTATCCATAACATGTATTCAATTAGTGATTTTAATAGATAAATGAAATTGAAATACATGTTCTCCTAACTTTTATTGTGTCAAGAATGTATATATTTTTGTTGTATCGGCCATCTCAGGACCACATGGCGATTTCAATTCTTTATTCCTTGTTCTTTTCTTTTTCTCCAATATCCTTTCATCTTTTCACTACGTCTCTTCTTCCTGTCTTCAGTCCACTTTGAACCTGCGTTTTTCTCTCTCCTACACTGGACTTCTTCCATTCTTAACACTTTTTCCCGAAAACTTCTCTTTCAATTACTACTTCTGCGTTTATATTATTTTTTTCTAAATCCTTTTTGACTTCTTTAATCCATCTTGATGTTGACTTCTTTCCCCACAGATATTTGAAGATCTGTTTTGTTATCCTATTGTCGTCCATTCTATATAAATGTCCAAAAAATACTAGTCTTCTTTTTCTCACTGTTTCTGTTATATTTTCTATACTTTGATATATTTCATCATTACTTCTTAATTTCCAACCTTCTGAAGTTTTTCGTGGGCCTTATGTTTTCCTAATAATTCGTGTTTCCAATATTTCTAGTTTGTCTAAATTATAATTCAATGCTAGACATTCACTTGCATATAGGCATTCTGGCCTCACTACTGTACTGTAAGGCCTTATTTTCGCATATTTAGATATGCACTTTTTATTGTAAATATCTTTAGTTATACCATATGCTCTATCCATTTTATGAATCCTTTCTTCAATAGCAGATTTTTCTAAATCATCCACTTGAATTATTTCCCCTATATACTTAAATTTTCTAACCCTCTCTATTCGACCAGTATCTATAAGCAGGAATTTTGGCGCATTTTTAATGTTCGTGAGAAATTTGTTTTTTCTGCAGAAATTCTTAAGACTGTTTTACTGGCTATGTTATCTAAAAAATTAACTAGTATGTATTTTATTTATTAAACTATTTCTTTAAAGCGATTTATTGAAAATTAAATATTTGAAATGTCAATAAAATTTCAAATAGTCGAGTCAGGAGAGTATAATTATTTGGCTTACAATCTTACAAGTCTTGTCAGCGCTAAAAATGCCGACATCAGTAAGTAAATACGTTTTATTTAGCCGGCATTAACGTTTAAAATCTATTCAGCAGAGCACAGAGCACTGTAAACGCTAAAGCGCTGTCACTTCATTAGTAATCTTCACAGTATTCGCTCTGAGAGTGCTTCCGTTACGTCTGCGTTAACAAGTGAATATTTTATAGGCTTTTAAAGGGCTGCCGAAATCATTCTGGTACAACGAATGAAAACTTTTTCCCTTTAAAGTCACATTACACAGTAAGTATAGATACAACAAATTAATGAATTGACAATTATTATGATGTTCTACTACTACTACTACTGTTATTTTACATTCGTCTTTTATTCTCAACAAACGCGTCACCCGTCACCCGAAGCGTTGTCAACGAACAGATTAAGGAAGTCAAGTTTAATGGATCCAGCGATTTCCCGATGGAATTCATCAAGGAACTAACTGAGATATACCACGAACATTATCACGACATCAACAACATCGCATGGATATCGAGACATCTGGAAGGAGAGGCTGCAATTTGGTGGCGGTTAGTCAAAGACAGTATTAATAATTTTGCGGGGTTTACAGAAGCTTTTAGTAATAAGTACTGGAATGACGTGATCCAGGAACGGGTGCGAGACCAGTTGGAATTCGGATTGTACCACTCAGAAACCGGGATGTCTACAATCCAATACTTAGAGAGAAAATTGTTGGAGAATAGGCAGTTGATTCCGCATATCTCAGATAGACATTTAATCAGGAAATTGGCAAGACATTACCCGCATGAGATTGAGGTAGCTATTATCACTCGTGGGGTTAATACGATCACGGAGTTTGAACAAGTGTTGCTGGAGTTTAACCACTTACGAAACGGCAGTAGGTCGAGGAACCAGAGACCCGCTGACGGTCGGTTTGAGAGAAATTATAGTAAACACAACGGAGAAGAGAGAGGGAAAGTGAGCGAGCGAGACGGTTTTACCGAGGAGAGAACGCAGTATAATAGACCGACTAAATGGAAGAACCAGTTTAAGAGCGAAACTAACAGTGTCCCATCAACAAGTAATGCAGGTAGCAAGGTTGAACCAACGAAGCCAAAAAACTAGAGAAAGCCTGTAAATATGTCATAGATTTAAGTAATAAGATTAAATATGTAAATACAACTTTCTTAGACATTAGGGATGATTTGATAAGTAATGATAATAAATCTGTTAGATTAAGAAGCAATAAATGTCCGGAACTTCAAATAATATTGAACGGCGTACCGATTAGCGCATTGGTGGATACAGGTAGCCAAATAAATGCGATTTCGGAACGTTGGTTTAGCAGTAATAAAAAGGATCTGGGAAAAATAGAGATGTTAAAACTGTCTAACACTATAATTAAAGGGGCCACAGGCGGTAAATCTAAAAGAATTACACGGCAAGTATTGCTAAATGTACAGATTAAAGATTTACATTTTTCTTTTATAAAATTGCTAAACTGCTATAATTGTTATTATTTAGACAAAGCTTTTCGTCATCACTGACATCTTCAGGTCTTAAACAACGTCTGTCAACTGTACGTTGTAAGCTTTTATACTTTAGGCCCCTCCCCTTATGTTATCGCCCCTCCTATTGGTTCTAGCTGCTACCGCTCTTCACGGGAACTTTGTCTACATTTTTCCGTTAGGCATTTTACTAACGTCCGTCAAATTGTTTTACGAATCTCCCGTTAATTTCTTCATACAATATTTTACTTTCTGACTTATAATCTTTTACATTTCGTCATTTTTAGTGTGTTATTCTTATTATTTTAATTTATTTTTGTTTATTGTTTAATATATAATAAAATATTTCTTCATTTGTAAAATCCACTTTTATATTCATTAATTTATTCTTATATTCTTTTTTAACTTTTAGTATTTCTAGTTCTTCTATTAGTTTTCTTTTTTGCGGATTGTTTTCTATTTTGATTATTTCCATATTTCATTTGGATTTATAAATTTATGGCCTGATTCATTGAAATGTCTTGCATATAGTGAGTTCGTTGTTCTAACGCCTTCTCCTTTTGCATGTTCAAAGGAAGTTAATTGTGTTAATAATCATTTCTTGGATACCCTGAGATAATTTTAAGAGTCGCCATCAAGCGGGGGTAAAAGTTCAGTATTAGTAAATTATACATATCTTTTCTAGCTCTATACTGCGAGGGTGGTACAGGGTTTGTATTGAGTGTTAATGTAGTGTTTAAGAGGTATTGAAAAATGCTTAAGAAATTTTATTTTTTTTAAAGTAGTCACTTTTTTCGTCATCACACAGTATCAGTTTTCCATTAGTAACAATGTTTTGTAAAGACAAAATATTATTGAGGCGAGTCATCGCTATAATACGTTCTAAACATGGTTATGTAGCATATAGACCTACAGTATTTTGCATCGATATCACGTTTTTTAATTAAGTTGAGACTTCAGGCACATACGTACAGCTGTTGGTTTGCGTAAATATCACAATACTTATGTGATTCCTAGTCATCCACAGTAACATTGGAGGTTTTCTTCAATCAAATTTAACTTTGTTTTGAATCATCGTGAATTTTTCTATTTTCTGTAGACATATATTTATTTAATTTACATACATATTTTTCTTTTGACTTTTATCACATTTATAGTTTCTATTTTAATCACGTGAATTTATTTATGCGTCCAGTATTCATATATCCCATGTTTCCTAATCTAAATCAGTGCGAGGTCAAAAACTTGAGAATTCGCTCTTGCATCATCGGTAGAATTAACAAGCGTTGTTGAAACTAATCTTAATACGTACTTTCGTAAAATAGATAAATTCGGTTGGTTTACTACCAATAGAGAATTGGTAGTGCCTTACAATATTAAGACAGTCTAATAGCTACTTCTAATATCTGTTCTTCTATTGTTTGCTTTATATTTAATCTATTTTATAAGCCAGATTTGTTAATTAGAAATGATGAAGTTTGCCAATATTTATATCGCTATTATAATTACTCGTTTAATGTATGTGACATGGACGAGTCTCTGTGCTTATGATGCTTATGAGTACTTTTCTACTCAAAGAAACTAAAGTTTTCCATATTTACGGTTTCTTCTTTGCCCGACATGTAACCACTCCCTTATGTCTTAAGCTTTGGCAAATCCGATCCTCCAAAAAAACGTTATATTAAATTTCTCAAACATATTATTTCGAACATTTGAATTTAGAGGTGATGATCATATGCATGAATATATTAATAGCATACTATTAACAATGTTTCAAGTACAAATAATAAATGAGTACTGTTTACTAGCAAGACTAAGAAGAAGAAGAAGAAGAAGAAGAAGAAGAAGAAGAAGAAGAAGAAGAAGAAGAAGAAGAAGAAAGAAGAAGAAGAGAAGAAAAAGAAGAAGAAGCAGAAGGAGGAGAAGAAGGAGGAGAAGAAGAAGTAGGAGGAGGCGGGGGGGAGGAGAGCAGGAGGAAAAAGCCAAAATAAACGATAATAATAAATGAGAAATGGCCTTGTTTTTATTATAGAATAAACTTTACAACATTTAGCTGTAACCGTCGTGTCATAAATTACAACAGTCTTTATTATTATTTGCGATGATTATTAATCACAATAACAGTATTAATATCGTTATTGTTAATAATGATGATGATCCTGTGAAGGATGGGTAAGATGGAGGATCCGTCGTGCGTGTACGACGACTCAGACTCTGATGACGCTCATCACACTTTCTTCGAGTGTCAACGGTGGGTGCTGGAGAGGCGAGGACTGGAATCGGAGATTGGCCCCATGACGCCTGATAATATCATAGGCGTCATGCTCAACAGCAAAGAGAACTGGAACATGGTTGTGACCTTCGTGAGGATGGTCCTACGGCAGAAAAAGCCTGAACTGGACTCTCTCACAAGTCGATGATATAGACAAAGCTGTAGGAGCCTAGTAGGCGCAATACGAGGTGCCGCCCTGAATAGTTGGCATACGAATAGTTGTTCCCTGCCTGTAAAGTGGAGGTTTTTTGGTGGGTGCGAGTCCCACACACCGGGAGACCAGTCGGGTGTCTCATGATGGTGCATAATGCATTTTTCCACCCCCCGCAAAAAAAAAAAAAAATGATTTTGTTTCGAACGTCATGATGACAATTATAACTATATAAATAACGACGATAATGATGATATTATTATTTATAAAATAAACGAATGATATAATAATAATAGTATACTAATATTAACAATGTATAGTACAATAAAATTGAGTATAGGTTATAAAATATGATGATAGAATTTAGCTTGTTAAGTTGTTTAATTTTCAGTTTCATTGTTTCTGCGCTCTAGAGTGACTATCCGCACAGACGTACGAGTCACTATCTCGTAAGACGTAATGAACATGTTACTGTGATCCTAACTGGAAGAAATGACTATTAGAAATTGTGATCTTACCTTAAGCTGTCTGTTCTGGTTTGGCTGTTGTAGCTGCGACTGCTGCTGTTGCTGTTGCGGGCGCGGGTACAGAGCCGTTTGACTGCGGATGTTGATCAGTTGTCCCTTGGGCTGTTTGACCGCGATCAGAGCGTGCTTTCCGGCCGGTATCTCTTGCTGTCGTACCGCGTAGTAACAGGTTAGGTTTCGCGGGTAAATACCCGGGAAATTCGGGCTCTGCAGCCGGCAGTCTTTCTTGTTGCAGTCCGTGAACACTCTCGAACAGAACGTGCCTTCTATCAGTTCGCCGAGGTAATGCTGAGATCCTGTACTAGCAGTTGATGTCGTTGTCGTTACCTTCGTCGAACCGTTGTCAGTCTGCGTTGTCGTACTGGCTGAAACAGAAAATTACAGTACATGAGGTATATAATTCTCTCTCTCTCTCTCACACACACACACACACACACACACACACACACACACACACACACACACACACACACACACACACACACACACACACACACACACACACACACACACACACACACACACACACACACACACACACACACACACACACACACACACACACACACACACACACACACACACACACACACACACACAGTGTGTGTGTGCTATTAATTTAAACGTGCTAGGTAAGTTCGTAATAGTTGTGTGACCTGTGTAGCGGACCTGTTTAATCTTGTGAGGAATTTAAAACTTTGCATGTAAGTGATTGGTGAAAAACTATGTGTCAAAAATTTTGAATAACTAGTAATTCCTCGACAAATAAATTTAAGTTAAAGAAAATTTTGTCAACTTTATTTAAAACTGAATTAATAAAATTATTAAGTTTAAAAATTTCTAACAAACCGGTAGTTTTATATTTTCTATAAGTTAAAAAGTAACCGAGATATGGCTTAAAGTTTAGAGATGAAAACCCTTTCGTACCTTTTTCAGGATAGCACAGTTCCCGATTCGTATTTTGCAAATAATTTAAAAACTATGCATTAAAAAAACAATATAGGAATTTTTCTTTAAAGGGTATAAAATTTCTACCGATTTGATAATGTGTTCATTCCTATACAATCAAAACTAACCAAGATATGGTTATTTAGACGTTTCCGTTTCCCTAAATTCACATGTGTACTATTATTACATTTTTAATAAGAATTAAAAAAGATAAATTTCAAACAAAAATCATTATTACCATTTTGTAGAACGAGCTTTCAATTGTTTTTTATTTTTGCTTATAAGTTTAAAATTAACAGAGTTATTGAGGTTTGAAGGAAATAGGCCTAACTCTAAGGGCATTATACTTGTAATTTCAGTTGTTGCAACACTAGTGTACGATTACAAATTTTTTAAAATAAAAATTTTAATTTGAACATTTTTTAATACGTTTAGTGCTGACGAAATGTTACAGACCCATAAGTAAAAACTTGGTAAAAAAAGGTCTCACAGCTTTAAAATATTTAACTTTGCCATTGCACAGCTTTGCCAAGATTAAATATTTAAAGTATGTAATACTCTAAAATATTAAAGTATTTAATTATTGTAATTCGTTTTAATTTCAAGCGGATGTAAGAATAACAACCAAATGACATTGTCAGCATTCTTAATTCTGTCTCTACAAATGAGTGAAATTTGAAGATTTTTCCGCAATCTAAGGGAGTTATGTCACCGTACATTCGAACTGCATACGTTTGAATGTTTCGCGTTTAGTCATTGATTTCCCTGTTCTATGACCGATCAATATGGCGGGTCCGGCTCCACGGCCCTTGGATACAGTAAGTGGGAATCCGCTCTATCTTATTTTTGTGCTCGCTGGTTTAATTTTACAATATTCCAAGTATGTCCAGGAAGTATCCAACCTTGTATCTAGCCATAGCACAATGGTGCCTTAATCCCATTCGAAGTGTTCTCCTAGGGTCTTCATAGACTTATCTCAGTGCCCCTTCTACTTTTCAAAACAGTCAGCTCTTTCGGAATTGTCATCAGCTGCTTTATCGCAAACTAATTTACCTTCTGTAATTTTCTTCTCTTAGCAGGGATTACAGCTTTGGAAAGAGAGAGAAGTCGGAGGAAGCCAAATCAAGACTGTAGAGTGGCTGAGTAACCTCTATGGTGTTAGAAATTCTGTACCAGGCACGAGGAATTTGCAAGTGCATTTGCCATGATAAAGTGCCAGTCAAATCAACACTTGTCCACAACTGCTTTCCTTTTTTCTCACTCCATCATTCGGCTTGCGAGGATTTCTATATAATATTCTAAAGTTATCGTCTAACCTAGAAGTACATTCTCATGATGGATCACACCCGTTATGGTAAAAAAAACAAAAATTTAAAATACCATAAGGCCAAAATACTAGTTTTAGCATACTTCAAATAATTTATACTGGAGGCCTTTACTTGATGAAAATCCAAACAGTCCATGTGGTGTTTTAAATAAATGACGAGTGAGAATCACGAAAACAAGTTTTTAGTTTTCTTTAATTCTTAAAAAAAAACAAAAGAAAACAGTCAATATGTCCTTAATGTGCATCGACTTTGCATGCCTTCTTTGGATGAGGAGACCCTGGTGACTTCCTTTGTAAAGACTGGGCTTTTGTTTCTAGGTCAAAGCCACATACCCATAATGTATCTCTAATTGTGACCTTTTCTTTGTGGTTCGGAGCAGGGCTCCTGAATTGCAGCACGAAATTATTTCTGCTTTTTCTGACAGAAGCTGTGAGCAAATTTTGCAACCACATGTGTCATGCCGAGATCTTTTATTAAAGTAAAATCTTCTTTCTTTAACCGTAGGATCCCTAAATCTTCTTTCTTTGCACTATCAATTGCTGAATTTCGTTGATTGTAGCTTGATGAAAGATAATTAAAGATACTGTTCCAAGGTGTAGAAACAAAGTGCTAGAAACTGGGAATTATAGCTAAAAAGCTCTGTCAGAATCAGTCATCTTGGCAAAGCTGTGCAATGGCAAAGTTAACGACAAAATTCTACGTATATTCACAGTATTTAACTGTATGAAGAAGGAAGGTGTTTAGAACGAAACATGTTTTCAGCTGATAGTTATCTGCTTATATCATGTTGCTAAATTATCGTCGTGAGGTTGCTACGTCTGAATGGCTAAAAGGTCAATAAATGATTTAAAATATAATTTTGTTATTTAATTATTTAATAAATCTTAAACAGTTGTTGTATTCAACGGTGTATTTAATGATTAGTATAAATCAGCTCTGTGACAATGTTTGAAGTCAATACCACACCACATGTTTGTGTGGAACGATACACACCGTATTCATTTAATATCGAATTAATGAAATTGAGTATTTACGGGTATGCAGGAGCGATGCGGTTCCCACAGTTTTTGTTAGTAATTGCATATAGATATTACCGAATGCATCGGACACGGCTCGTCAGCAAGAATGGTATAACGTCACGATTGCAAAATTAATAACAGCGATGCGGGTTGAACACAACAAAAGCGATAACATTACCGAGTGATGGGGCTTTGATAAAAAACGAGGCGCTGTGATTGACTGTGTACGCATCACTGATTTCATCTGTTGCCGCTGGGGTAAAATAATTGAATTGTGGCGTCTGATAACCGTGATATCTGCAAATTAAAGCGACTCAGTTCTGGTGTGTTACGTGCGTAATGGCACGAAGATAATGAACAAATGGATGCATCGGAATTGATAACAATGGCATGTGCAGTAAAAACCGCGTTAGTGTGTGTGAATGCACGCGCGCGTGCTTGTTCAATCGACGGTACTCAGACACGGAATGCGTTATTGATTTTCATCCTTCGTTCCGATGTCTTATTTGGTTTCGTTGTATCGCATAGCGCGTGTTTACATATTTGGATACTCCGTGGCAGAGACGGCGTCAATTTATTCCCATCACACTCCCTTATCGTTTGTGTACACTCCGACACCGCGGTTATCGTATTGAAAGAATACAACGTTGAAGAGGTTGAGCGCATGCGGTGGAAATGTCTGTAATCCTACATAAGTGTCATCATACTCCGGCTATCTAAATTTGATCGTATTTTGTATGTCATTACTTTCGAATTCGAATTCATGCCTAACTCTCTCCGACTTGTAAGAGCGGCAGTCTTTCACAAGACTTTACTTTTTACGAAATGTAAAATTGTATAAGGCTGGGGACACAAAGAAAATATTTTATCGAATTAACTCTGTTCGCACATTACAAATTCTGATAACTGTAAACACTTTATATTCGCAACAAAAAATAAGCAAATAAATTACATGAAAACACACACACACACGCGCGCGCGCGCGCGCACGCCGTGATATATGTCGAAGTATACTCTGTTTACAAACATAACACACATTTATTATATGAACATTTGTCGTATACAGACTCACAAGCTTTTTCACAAAAATTAATTTATAATTTGTACTTAGCATACGATAGTCAAGTAGATATGATGCTTGGCTGCTACCTAGAGGCCTCGGGTTCAATTTCAAGGCAGCATAATAAAGTCAATGTGCATTATACAGTCCTCAAATGGATTGAGTCTGTAGAAATGAATGCTTGTGATTACATCCTCGAGCAAACTTTTGTCACACTACTGCTTTTGGATGACTTACGGATCACATTAGCCCGCGTGCCTATTTTACTTTGATGGTATAGAGAGGAACATTATTATATTTGACTTTTTAAAAAATGTTTAATGTTTCTCCTCAGTTTTAAAACAGACACCTTTTTGCCTTCTGAAGAAGTTAGTTTTCCGACATTAATAACACAGACTTTATTAAAATGACTGTATTATTACAGTTATTTATTTATATTATTACAAAATTTTTTACTTTGGAAAAATGAATGACTATGAAGAAATAGTGATACGGTCTATAGTTTGCTTCTAAGCGTGTGTTGATAGTTTCTAATTTATCATTGATACCTGTTGAACTAATTTATTCCATTACATCTCTAGATGTTCCTAACATCCTACTGTTGATTCTGTATGAGTTATGAGAGAGTCTCAAAAATGTCAGTCTACAACAAATTAGTCACATCTCAAACCAAATCACATATCTTTGGAACGTTATCCTTACATCTTATTAACACATTTACCTTTGCGAAGAACACACACACACACACACACACACACACACACACACACACACACACACACACACACACACACACACACACACACACACACACACACACACACACACACACACACACACACACACACACACACACACACACACACACACACACACACACACACACACACACACACACACACACACACACACACACACACACACACACACACACACACACACACACACACACACACACACACACACACACACACACACACACACACACACACTGTGAAGAAGGAACGTATGTTGCTGAGGCCTAAGCAGAGTGTTAGTAGCTCATTAAAAATGTTATATCCTTCTTATTAAAATTTATATTAAACAAAATAAAACAAAGATATTTACAATTCTAGTTTGCTACAATGTTTGTTGCAAAAATTACACAAACATCGCAGATACAGAAGTCGCGATTAGGAAAGCTTTACAGTCAGTTGATAAGTTATTTACAGTATCGTAACACGACAATTAATTCTAAAATTAAATAAATTAAACAAATAAATGTATAGTTTGTTAAATTATTATTGGTAGTATTATAAAATTATGTAACGTATTAAAAATATAATAATATCCTAATCATAAACTCATATTAAATAAGCAAAGTATTTCAAACTTCTGATTTGATAAAATACTTATTGATAATATTACACAAACTCACAAACAATGTTACACAAGCGTGCATTGTTTGTTAACTATTTTATTATTACTATTTTACTAATTAAATGTTACTTGAATACATTTTACTATTTCGCCTGCCACGACAAAAACAAGTGAAAAGTGTTTATGTGGCCTGCTTCAAGGAAACACAGAATTTCAAACCATCCCGAGCCATCATTAATGAAGACGGACTCCTGAGGTACATTAACCTCTAAAGAACATGAAATTTAGAGACACCTCCTCTTTTAATAAACACATTTATTCAAGATGACCACATTCCCACTATAATGACTACGTCATTTAAAGGTATCCCATCTCTACTAACGAATAGTGAATGCTGTGATACCCTCGATTGAATAGAGAAATTAAGACATTGTCCTTCCGAAGAACACAAAATTTTAAAGCTTCTTACCCGTACTAATCTACAATGGCTTTGAAATCTGTCTAACTATACTGATAAATACAGCATTTTAACATAACCTTATTTAAAAGAATACAAAAGTTTTAGATACACTTCTCGTCTAGTAACTCAGATAGGGTCGCCGCTACCATATGTGCGAAATGTGCACCGCACACGGGCGGCCGTAGACTGACGAATTCATCAGCAGATATTGCAAAATAAATTAAAACAATTAATACCGACTAGGTCTAGGTATATGACATTAACGTTTATTGAGTTGTTCTTGATATTTGTTTTGTTAGCATTGCCGCAATGTACTGGGATCAGCATTTGTTTTGACTGCCAAGAAAGCGTATAGGTATTGTTGCGCGAGATTTATATCTGAGTTATAGCTATTTGTGGTATTTTAGACAGGCGCGTGCATGTAGACGCTGGCAAACTATAAAGTACCTACCCGATAAGATAAGAAATTATTTATGTTTTGTATTGACGAACAGGCGCCTTTAGGACTGTCAGCTTGCATCCAAAACAACACCAGTTTGTATGAAGTAACGGAAATTTGTTAGTTATGCTTAAGACGTTTCTAAGTACGGTCTGGCGGTGTAATTCTTATTTGTATGCGGTTTTTTATTTGTAACATCATCAAAATGTCTGACAGAAAAACGAAACGGTTGTCGGGCTTTCAATATAAAAGAAAGAGAAAAGCGAAAATTGAACAATAGAAGTAAAGTGGTGCGTTAGAAAATTTTTTAAAAACTCTGTGAAGACGAATTTTTTATACTGTGAAGACTCTGTATTATACTTTTGAAAATATATTCAACACATCTACAAGCACATCTTCCACTTATATCATGTAAGTACTCAGCTAAATAAGTTTTTGAAAAATATATTATTTTTTGTCAATTTTACTATTTATGTCTGTATTAATTTTTAATTAAAATAATATTAAATAGTGTAGCAAAGTAGGGATATGAAAAGTATATTCAGAAGAGCGGGAATGGTAAAACTGCGCACGGGCGGCAAGCACCTTGCGGCGGCCCTGAACTCAGAATTTTGGAAACGTCACAGTTTACCAATTAAAACTGAATTTTAAAGTCTCTTCCACCATACTAATGGACGGAAGAGTTTTAAGACGGGCCCTCAGTCTAATGCACACGGTATTAGTGAGCAACAAATCACCCCCCCACCCCCATCATAAATACATGCGCTTTGCTGTAGTGAACGCGCACGCGCGTGTGTGTATGTGTGTGTTAATGTGACTGTGTTTTAATCGTAACGATCACAATGTTAAAAAGTCCAATGGTGTTTTATAAGCTTTTAATGAAGATCAGGAAATACTCTGAAGCGGATCATTGGCCGTCAATTATAAGTAATTGGGAATTAAGCAAGTGTGTCCTATTTTGTACTATTTTACAGGTAAACTGAATGATTAAAATTCTATCCTGCAAATCCAATCCAAGTTGATGTATTCTGAAATCGTCAGGTAATTTAATTCAATTTAATGTTTATTAAGTTAGAAAGCACTTACATTGGTATAAAAGCTATATGTATTTATATTATCCTGGATCTAACGTCGTCTGCGAACCTTACGCAGACTGCAATTATGCTACCAAGACATTGAAAATCTGTCATCCAGGCATATACAGGTACTTACGTGTATGAAATTAAATTTTATAAGTAACATATATAAATTTTCGCGAATACATTATAAACAGATTATATAAATAAATGTAAATATAAATTTGTGTGTGTGCGCGCGCGCGCGCGCGCGTGTGTGTGTGTGGTGTACACCCCTATACACACACATTCATACATACTTTATATTAATGTATGCGTAAGTATATTTAATAAGAAGTAAAAAAAGAAATTTAAAAGTAATAATATTTTGAATAGGTTCTGATTAGCGAGCCCACAAGTATTTATTGAAACGTATCGGTAAAAGTATATTGAAAATAACTGAGATACGTTAAAGTAAATTTAAATACACTGAGACCTAAGAATTTCAATGTTACGTGTCTTTCTTTGATTACGACAAGTGAGAATGAGCGCTACATTCTGTAAAAAAATTATATTTCTAATGCTTACAATTTAAACGGAGTTTTTGACTTTAGTATGTAGGTAGGCCGTAATGAAGAAAATGAAGAATTTGTGTTGAACACTGTTGGATTCTCCATTATTCGGAAACATAACACACACACAGTTTGAATTGTTTTCGGTGCTCTCTTTGTGGGAAAATTTCTTTAAAATATAAGTTACAACGAATATTTACGTTTTCCATGGTATTTACACTCATCGTGTATTTTAATAAAAATTGTCACAGCAGCCTGAAAACTATAAAGAGACAATAAACGAATTGATAATAGTATAAAATTAGGTCAGGAGTTACCTGTATAATTGAGACCGCCGTATCTAACTACAGCCGTGTTCTTAGGCAGCATTTTGTACGCCAGCGTGAAGTCAAAGTTGTATCCCGACTGGTCCCTGGACAGATGCATCAGGCGCAGCGATACAGTGACGGACCGTGTTTCGCTGTAGTACAGTGTGGGACCCCACGACGATCCACACCACGACCCTCCAATGCGCGGCCTGTCCCATTCCCAGATCTGCATGTCTCCGTCCGGACAGCCGTCGTGCACGAACGATGTGAATTTACCCAGCGTGAAACTGTCGAACGTCAACTGTGAAACAAAAATCCGCAAGTTAGAAAATACAGGTTACAATAAACTAACAAACTTACAGTAGAAAATTATTTTTCTTTTCGAGGAAATACACCGAGTTGTTTGGCACAATACAAATCATTCTCTCTCTCTCTCTCTCTCTCTCTCTCTCTCTCTCTCTCTCTCTCTCTCTCTCTCTCTCTCTCTCTCTCTCGACATATTTCATATATATATATATATATATATAAAATGCAATGAGATAAGCATTTTATAAAATGTATAAATAAAGGAGGCTTGATTTATTATGAGCAAAAAGATGATTATGTTTGGGGAAAGTGTTAAGAACTCATTCTGTTAAGAAGAACTCATGTTAACGTAGTAAGAAGATATGCATGATATAATCTATTTTGTTGCGTTAGTGAAAAAGTGTGTGTCAGTGAAATAGTGAGTATACGTATGTGTGGGTATTCGACGGTATTAACATGGACGCACTACTAAGTACATTTTAGTGTGCAGAAAAGCGAGGAAACATAGACGAATAATTTAAACTTCAATAAAATATAGTGGGAAAATCCGCTACACAGTAACATGCAATCTTTTGTATGCCTTTTCTATACAACCTGAGTCTTTTCTTGGTTTCAGTTTTAGCATTAACTGCAATATTTACTTTCTTCTCTTTTAGACACTTACACAATTCTATGGCTTTATAAGCAAGGCTCTCATATTCCATGTTGCCAAAGTTGATATGTCCACAATACCAATTGCTTTACCCCTGTCCATAACCATTATTTCCATCCGATTTGTTCGTTTGTGACTTTTGAGTAAACGTCCTCTAAGGACGTTACCAGCGTCCTGTAGAGTAAGACCAATGTAGGAGTGCTACCTTCGAACCTCTGGTCCTGCTCTGGGTTTCATTCGGAAAACCACCTCCTAGGTGCTTCCGCTCCAGTGCCATTGGGAACCTTCTTTTGCTTCTAGACCGTTGACCTTTAACCCTGGCCGGAGTCTTACTGGTTAGTATGAACGAAAAACAAGATAACAAGAATTACATAGTAAAGCTGTAGCATGAAAAAATGAAAGACTCCCTAACCCTCGAATACACTAAAGTACGTGAGAAAATAAGCGAAAATATCATAAGTTAGGTATTATGTATGTATCTTGTTCATGTGTGTCTACAGTTAGGGTAGATATTTTGGGAATACCCGGACCTTATTGCCTGAAACACGAACCGAGTTGGTAAGTGTATATTTTGTCGACCAGACGAAGTAATGCAGATTTAAATGCTATTTTTAACAAAATAAATATGCTGTATTTCTTACTATTAACAGCAGAGTATTTATATTGGATATTAATAAACACTGTGATTAACAGTTGTATTATACATAAAAATTATTGACAGCGTTGAGGAATAATTTATACCTAATAAGATATGAAACGCCACCTTTTGTTTTATGGTAGACAAGCGATTTGATTATTCACTTCTTACGAGTTCATAAACAAGTATCAAATAACGTTTATAAACTGCCTTCGCTTGCTTCGGTCGTCTGTTTAATCGAAATTACATAACGCAGTGCGCTTGGATCTGTTTAGACGAAACTCGAGACGTTTGTTTTACCAATCCAATTGTTGATGCTGAATGTAGGTCACATTGTGTTTAAAAGTATCGCTGTTTTACGACAGTTATGAAAGAAGGAAAATACTGATATTTGTTGATTGAGACGCATAAGTAAACACACACACACACACACACACACACACACACACACACACACACACACACACACACACACACACACACACACACACACACACACACACACACACACACACACACACACACACACACACACACACACACACACACACACACACACACACACACACACACACACACACACACACACACACACACACACACACACACACACACACACACACTTCACGTCTCAAAATAGGATTGTACAGAACGTATAAATTATAGTGATAGAATTCTTAATTCCTTTAGAAAAATTCCTCTTGTTCTTGCTTGTAAAAAGTTATAGTGTTCAGTAAACAATTTTTATCGGCCGTTCAGAGTTAAAAAAATTGCGTAGTTTAGAATAAAAAATTGCATCGTTATTTTAAATTAAACAAAGGCAATCCATTGTACTTCGACATTCCTGAAATGTCACACGTCTCTTGTTAGTTATAAGGGAATTTGGTTTGAATGTAATTTACATGTAATTGCAATTATACGACTATTGTGTGGTTATGATGTCGGTATTGTGATTATAGCATTTCGATGTTACTAGCTTGCAGTGTAGCATTAGGTATAATTTACAGGCAGTCTGAAAATGGTTGCAGATTTTAGGAAACGATACGTTGCTTTGATTTATAAAACTTCAACGATGGGCAGAATCGAATGTTGTTTTACGCACAGCTTCAATCATATTTTTGCTATACATAAAATATCATATTTTAGAACAAAATTACAAGCACATTGTTTTTGTATAGTTAGTAAATAATTTTCACTAACTGTCTGTAAATATAGGCCTAGACTTATAAACTTATATTTCATAAACCGGTAAATAACTGGAGAAAAGCTGGTAAGAATACAATCGTGTATGACAGATGCCTAGAGTTCTAAGAGATTCGCACCAAAAGAAGGCCTGTTAAGCGGTTTGAAATACTACTGTCTGTTCCAAATTTATCCAGTTATTGGGAATTTCAAATCAGAGAAGTTTTGTCGCACCTAGAGTTTTAACAGATTCGCATAGGAGGTCTATGTACCGGTTGGAAATACTACTGTCTGTAACGATATTTACTCAGTTATTGGGAATTTAAAGTCAGAGAAGTTCTGAAACAGTTTCTGACATGTGGTTAATTTTAGTTACATATTAAAGTAATCTCAGTTGGCGCACGTTAAAGTATCTGCTTGCGCTGAAGTTTAAACTTTTGTTTTGAGATTTAAATTACGTGGCAATATGACCACATATGTGTAGAAGAATTTTACGGCGAACATTTTCTACATTAACTTGTACGCAACGGCAGTGAATTTTAACGACAGCATAATGTCACTTGATTTGCAACGTACATTTAAACTTAATAAACATATTAGAAAGAACCACCTTGTTTCAGTTTGGGGTTCATATAATAACAAAAGTGTCTTTACTTTGCCAGCGATTCAGGAGATCAAAATTATGACTAGTGAAGATTGGAGCAATCGCCTATCGCTGCCCCGTCTGACAAGCCAAAACCCATATCGAGCTGTCACACAAGTAGTGATTAGAAGTAACCTACGTTTGTAGTAATAGTTTTTAGAGGCCTGATTTTGGAACCAGATTATGATCAGCTTTTAAGTTCGTATATTCATCGAACATTGTTCATGCCAACGAAGACAAATCCGTTAAGACAATTTTACTGTCATGATTAGTGGGTGGTCTCATAGTGTCTGAAATCATGTGCAAATATTTTTAAACCATGAGTGGATAAACTCACAGAGAACTTTCATTACAGATGCAACCTTGATTACACATTAACAACACAACAACCCCCCCCACACACACACACAACGTGGACCAATATGCTATAATAATCGCCAACGTCTGGAGAGGTAGACTTTCTTGTAGGCCTAAGTCCTTTGCTGTACTAAGCTATTTACATCACGGATACCGCCATGCTTTCATTCTAAGACAACCTGTATTTCTACCCTAGGTATTGTGACATTCATAGTCAGTGTTTCTGCTTGCATGTCAGTTATTTTTACAGATTATATTTTTTCTTGAACAACAATATTTACTTAAAATGTGCTAAAAAGTAATGATTGTAATGTGGATTTTACATCTAATTTTAATACAGTTGTTTTAATGACGCGTAAAATCATAACGATTTATGATTCTAATTTATAATCAAAACTAATAAACTGAAACATTACGTTTAAAAACTGGATAAATAATTTATAAAGAGTTATTAGAATTTTGTATAAATTTATTTGTATATAACTAATGTAGAGGATTTTCATAAATTCTCTGTAAAGTAAAAGATAACACATAATAATATCTCTCTCTCTCTCTCTCTCTCTCTCTCTCTCTCTCTCTCTCTCTCTCTCTCTCTCTCTCTCTCTCTCTCTCTCTCTCTCTCAACACTCACATACTAACGCTGTTTATATACATAAATATACGAGGTTTGATAAAATGTTCTAAATTTTTGGTGCAAATGTTGTGACAGTCGTGTTCCATGAATTCTTATCATCAATAAAGAGTAGGGTACTACCATGTACTATTTGCGCACTTTACGGCCAGATTTGTTGAAAGACAGTTTATAGAAATTACATCATGATAATACACCAACTAACATGTTTTTGCATGTACACGACGTTATAGTAAAAAATGACCTCGCAATGATACCGCATAATGACCACTGCATTCTCCGGTAATGGTCGTATATCACCTTTTCATTTCTTATTAAACGACAAAACAAAAGGTTAATGTTGTAGCTGCTGAAGACATGAAACAAAAATTGCTCTTTCATCTCAAAGGTATAAGACAAAATGCATCTTTCAAGTATTTTTAAGACTGAAAAAACATCGACGTAACTTTCTTATACCTTTGGAGATTGTGTAGTAGGAAAAAATATAAATACGGATGTACAAAGACATAATTTTTTAAGTAATCGGAAACTTCATCAGTTTCTTGGTCAAACCTCATATGTTTATACATACTACAAGAAATATTTTGAATTGACCATCAGTTACAATTAGAATAATCGCACAGAGTAATACAGTTACAATAACCTGTACGCTATAATAAAACTTAGACGGCTGTAGGACATGGCAAGTCCAGTAGCAAGCTAGTATTATCATACATTTTTTGCAATTTATTCGGATGAGCTGTGGTTACATGTGGGAATGGAGGGTTGTTTTAAAGTTCATAAAACATTCAAACGTTAATAAAGGTCGTGTTGGAACTAAATTCCGAGCACACTGTACATGAAGCGAGATTCCAAATGAAAGAAAGAGACAGCGTGTGCGTGCGTGTGTGTGTGTTTGCGAGAGAGAGAGAAGATGGAATACTGAATCGACTTAAATATTAATGCGTATTCGCTGTAGTTGATTAACATAGTGTTTCTCGTTATCGTATTAAATTGAATCAGTTAGCTTCTTCGGGTTTCCAAACAAATTTTTAAACTCAAATTTGAACTGTGTAATGCGCGTTTGGGAAATAAGAGTCTACTTAAAGTCCATGAATTTATAACTGTTCGTCTCGTGTGTATACTGCATGTGAGGTTCACAGGCTTACATGTAGGCTACGTGTAAAAATTGGTGAGACTTGGACATATTAGACATTCATATTAATTACATTTGTGCCTGTCCTACTTAAGTCCTTAATTATTTTATTTGTTCAAAATTGTGTCAGTAAAATTATTTATAATTTATGTATTTACAAAAAATCAAATAACGTTTTTGAGGTAAAAAAATAAAAATTCATAAAATTAAAGAATTTTAATTATCAGACAGTCAATGAAAAGTCATGCTGTAATTAAAAATCTTAATCAAATTGTTTCTTAGCTAAATTGTATGTGTGTGTGTGTGTGTGTGTGTGCATAATTCATTTAATATTTATAAGTACTTTACCTTAAGATGTTTTTTCTTTTTCCTTTATTTGGAACATGTTTCGGGAATCCTATCGTTTCCATTATATAGTAATTATAAATATTAAAATAATTATATATGCATCAAGAAATACACTGTAGCAAAAAATGTTTGAACACACCGCACATACACAGAAGGCCTAAATAATAAAGTTTAATCACTATATTAAGTGTTAATTTGGTCCCTATTGAAACCCCCCCCCTTATTGTGAAGATTTTTGTAAGTTTTTTTTTTTTAAGACTAGGCACTCAACCTAGAGGAAGCATAAAATGTGCCGGAACCCAAGCTACCATTTGAAACATGTCTACTGGCAATGGTGACAGGACTTGCTGAATGAAATACTCATATAACAACAAAAATTTTCTTATTTATTGGTGTTTCTGTTTCTTTTATAAATTTATAACATTTGCATCACATGGTATTACAATTATACTCTTTAAAGCTGTTATTGATCCCTTAAGTTGCAACCCATACAAATAGCTAATCCATTGAATGGAATTCAGTTATAAAAATCTCATTAATACATAACAGTTGCTGATAGTAAAATGGTTTAAATTTTTCTCTTACATACACAAATCTGCATACAGCAATGTATATCTATACAGTAATTGAGTACACTTGAATCTGATTGTTGAATACTCTGAGATTGCAACTCATACAGATATTTAAGTTGACTAACATGCTTAGAGATATGCAAATATAACATGACACCAATTATTTATAAGATATTATTATTTAGACACCAATTATTTATAAGATATTATTATTTATACACCAATTATAATAAGATATTAGAGAATTATCTCATTGAGATCTCTTAAGTACCAATGCATTGGATCAGCCAGCTCATTTGCCAGCTCATTTAACAGTTCACACATGTGCTATTATACAGTTATACATTATTAACCCCCTTGAGAAAAATATACACATACATACATATACCACAACACATTAACATACACATACTACCCACAATTAATTCAAGTAACTATCTCGGGTGAAACCCCCTTGCTGGTAACACCAGATCAATATATCCCCAAAGTGTGACATCAATTCATCCAAAAAATAACCCAATGCCCCCTGTAAGATGTGATAACAGTAATTCATAATGAACCCAGCTCCCATGTCGGTGTGCTCAGGAAAAATCATCAAGACAGAATTAAGAACTCATTAAGCCCGTTTTAATATTTATATTGTATTTTAAGCCCAAATGTAGCTTAATCATCTATCCCACTAGATTACGTAAGATTGAAAAGCTATATAAGGGGACTCGTATCACCCACTCATACCCAGCTATATTTAAATAGTATACATGTGATTCTGAATTTAAGTTACTCACTATATATATATATATATATATATATATATATATATATGTATATATGTAAATATTCCTCCTTTACATGAGTTTATCAAAATTATTTGAATAATATAAAAGCACAATTAATTCAGTATGGGATCCTATCTTACAAAAGCAGACTACAGTTTCACACATGCCTGATGCATGTTCATACCAAACTTTACAGGTTAAGGTTTCAGAAGTTTACAATTTATAAGTCTGTTTTCACATAGCTTCTGCAGATTAAACTGGAGGAAAGTAGAAGATGTCCGAAGAAATGATATAATATTGAAAGATCCCACCTGCGTTTTCCAATTTTAGCTTTTATCCGGGCATGTGGTTCAGATACTCAGCTAATGACACTAAGGGTTACTTTCTGGAGCTGCATCCTCATCTGTGGGCTGTTCGTGACTGGCGGCGTCGAGGAGCTTAGGTCTTTTTCTCTGCACTAGAGGATGACAGGTGGATAGTCATCCTCCGACACCCCTTCATCGGCTTGTCCGAGAACCCTGGGACTCTTTAGGATTAGGCTTCCATGCTAGGAGAAGTACGAATACAGGAAAATCAGGCCGCCAGTCCAAACGATTCAGTCAAGAGTAAGATGAGGAATGAGAGAAAGACATGGTTTCTTTGAAACACGAGGCCACGGAAAACTAGCCTGTAGCAATCGGTCAATCAGCTGATTAATCGCCCACTCTATAATGTCGCCGCGAGACAGTAGCTGCGCCCTGAATCGCGTCACCGTTCACCAGCGCGGCATTTATGTAGATAATTACGACTTTGGCTGTCTTCTGCTACGACGTCACGGCGCGATAATATAAACTCGCCGGGGCAATACCTTCGCAACGGCACACTATATTTTTTAACGGGAATAACAAACCAGCTAGTGGTGTCATTGTCTAGTAATATCTGTCAAACACGTTTGGAAACGGGATTGACACATCCAAATGTGAGACTTCTTTAAAAGGAATCGTTGATGAATTAACACTTACGTTCATTACAATGGGGTTTTTACATCACAGTATTTTTTTTCAAAGCGAAGTTTTAACTAAAAATATTGTAGCTGTCATCTGATACATTATTAATTGTTAGGAAACCGAAAAATAAAATGTAAATCTATCATCTGGGAAAGAATCCGAAAACACACACCAAACATCACATCGTAACAGACACGAAAGAAACACGAAGGAGGTAAAATTATTACATGATAAAAACGGAAGTGAATGTATTCTTGTGATATAAACATTTTGTTGTGTACACACCTGTGTGACCACCTGCTACTTAGATACTTGTTAAAGTGATGGACTTACATGTTTTGTTTTTCTATATTCATGCAATTAATATTGGATCTGATGACGCAGTCAAAACTTCACTTTGAAAGTTTACAGTGATGGCTCTCACTGTCTGGGTTGGCAGGTTGGCAGACCGCAGGCTGGTTGACAGCAGGTTGCCATTCCTCTCGCTTCTCTGTACTCCTCTTCAGTTTGCAGTACGATACGCAGTTCATAGTAATGAATGTAAAAGGCAAAAGGTCGGGGGAAAGGAAATTATAATGAAGGTAATTGTTAATACATTAGTAATCTTTTTTAAATTAGATGTATCGTCTTTCTATGTAGTTTACATTTTCCTGATGATGGTCGCAGGTGTTTCTGAACGAAACGTCGTTTCTAAGAACCTACAGTAATGACAAAAGTTCACTGTAACGAAAAGTATAATGTGAGAGGCTCTGTTCCCACATCGTAAGTGCAGAAACGTTTAAATAACTCTTCGGCTCGTTGACTAAAGAAAAGGCAAGAAGCATTACAAAATATTTAAATTAAGAATTGTAAATAGTGTGAAGTTTCAGGTGTTATGTAGAATGATTGTCGAAATGAATTAATCCTTGCAGCTATTTACATAATAATGTACTGTCACCTGTTTGTGATAAGAGATGTGTTGTTCAGAAACATTACCGTCAGTAAATATACACGATGTTGCCCTTATGTAAAGTAATTAACGCACGTACATAACCTGAATATTACTCACGTGTTAGGAAATCTAAATTATTGTAAAATTCTAATAGCAAAATAAAATATTTCCCAAGTGGAACGGATTCTGTGTATTAAAGGAGTGATTGTAACCAAACTGTTACAGTGTTAAAACGTTTGATTATTCGTAACTAAACCTCTAATTACATGCAAACTAAGTAAGTTATTAAAAAAGTAATTTAGCAGATTAGAGAAAAATTAAGAAACAGCAACAAGAATATTTGCGTGTTCTTTCTCTTAGAGCGGATTTAACGAATAGTGCTTCTATATTCAAGCAACGAGGAAAAAAAGAAAAACACTTTTGTAGACAAATTGCAACCGTGTATATAATATTTTGTATTGGTAAGAATTTTCAAAAACAATTTATTCTTTAATGAGCGCCGTATGGATTGTCTTTTCTATAGATTAAGCGTTACCTAGTACTTAAAACTGATAACTTAGTAATAAAAAAATCTAAATGCTAAATATTTCGTAAGAAAAAATCAGATTTTAAATAATATACGTAAGTGTACTGGGCATGAATAATTATAAAAGTAAATATAGTTTTGAAACTGTAATTTTTGTTAAAAACTGACTGTAGATGTTTAAATTCTGCAATCAGACCAAAATATTCTACATTACACCGTTAAAACAGAGATGGGGTATGTGTGAATAAAAGGAAACAGAAAAAAAAATTAAACAGGTTTACAAAAAACAAGAAGGATTACGACGATTTGAAAGAAGGAAAAGTTGGAAAAAGAAGGAGAAAATGGAAAAAACGGTCGATTGGAGCGGAAGGAAAATAAAATAGAGGGAAGGAAAAAGATTATAAAGAAAAAGAATATTTAATGCAGGAAGATTTCATAAATATTTTTTTAAATGGTTTTTTTAAAGACAATATTTGCTAACTGAATTGCATTCAAATAAGTAAGGTAAATAGTAAATGACAGCCGTACTATGTAGATATAAACAAAAATATTTTCATATATTTTTACATTGTATCTGACTATATTGTAGTTTATACGAATGCCTGCCTACACGAAGAATGTAAAATCCCATAGCGATATAAAGCGGATTGCGTTAGTAGGTCTATATTTGTTTCACTTGAAGGGAATATAAGATGTTTAGCCGACTTTCCTTTCGTGTTGTAACAGATATTTTTGTGCTATTGTTGCTTCTGGTGGTTCTGATAAACTTTATTGTTTTGATGACGCAAAAATGTAAACAAAATTAGTAGGGAAATTAATTGATAATTGCCAAAAAATAACAAGTAGGACTTAGTTTAAAAAATTAATATCGATTGTTGACATGGAGCAAACCAAGAAAGAAGAATTTTAAAGAGTAACAGTTACATGACCTAATCTGTGTAGGGGGTCGTAAAATATGATGATCTAAAAATAGATAAGTATATTAAGCATAAGTGCAAATACTGCAAAAAACCGATAAATTTATTTTAAGCATATTACTACAAATTATCCATAGTTTACTTTCACGAAGTCAGAACCTGTTTTTCTGATAGTGCATCTTAAAGTATTTGAAACAGATATAAAATAATAATAATTTTGTATCTTTGTTTTCAAACATTATTAGGCATTGCTTGTCTTAATATACTCATCATAAACCGTGGCTCTACAACCCTTGGTGGGTCTTGACCTGCTCCAAGAGTCGATTCAATTCCTCCCTATTGCATGCCTTGGCTTTCCAATTTCTTATGTTCAGCTTTCCGAGGTCCTCCTCTATCTGGTCTTTGAACCTCTTCCGGGTTTTTCCCCTTTTTATGCTACCCATTGGTTTCTGGTAGAAAATATGTTTCGTAGGCTGTCCTTCCTCCATTCTCTCTATGTGTCCAACCCACCTTAGCCTGTGTATTTTGATTAGCCTGACAATGTCCGGCTCTTTGTAAAGATGGTATTGTTCATAATTGTAGCGCCTGCGCCACATCCCATTTTCTTGTACTCCTCTAAATATTGTTCTTAGAATCCGTCTTTCACAGCAACTTAGAAGTCTCTCGCTATTTTTTGTCTTAATATACTGCTTGTAATATTTATTTTAATGCATCATCGTCACCACACCACCACACCACAACCACCAACCCCAGTTCCGCACCATCCACCACCACCACCACCACCACCACCACCACCACCACCACCACCACCACCACCACCACCACCACCACCACCACCACCACCACCACCACCACCACCACCACCACCACCACCACCACCACCACCACCACCATCATCATCATCATCATCATCATCATCATCATCACCCGTCATCAACACTTTTTGCCCGCTATTGAGCCAACGCCTCCAATGATCCTGTCCTCAGCCGTTCTTGTTCAGTTAACTGCACCACCAGCTCATGTTTAATGGAAGAAAAGAATGTATACCTTACTCTTCTACAGTTACAGGTATATTTGCTTACATTTGCTAATATTGGCTGCAAAAGAGTCTCTGCAAATTAGTGGTAAATCATTGTGGCATCTTGTTGCCTTTTGGCCTTACATCCAGCAACTGTCATTTGCGATAATCTACCATTTTAGTAGTAGCACAACCTTTTATCATGCTTGTTTGTGCTGTGTGTAGTCGATAGTTTTTGTATAAAATACTCTTTGTGCGTGTGATATTATACACATTCATTCATTATTAGTCCGCGTTGTTTAGTTTGTTGATCCTAGAAGATCGAAGAGCCAATTTTTCTGAAACGTTACCTGTGTGAACAACCAGGTATGTAGTTTTGTTGCAAATATAAATTTGGTGCCTCACTATCTGCATTTTGAGACTATTCTTGTACCCATCGAACTATACCCTTCTACGAGTATGTTGAACCTGAAGTATATGCTTTATGCTTTAGGATGTTACTTGTCTCCTCACTGTTTCTCTCTCTCTCTCTCTCTCTCTCTCTCTCTCTCTCTCTCTCTCTCTCTCTCTCTCTCTCTCTCTCTCTCTCTCTCTCTCTCTCTCACACACACACACACACACACACACACACACAGAAAATACACAACGACGTGATATGATTTATGTGAATGTTGTTAAACAGTTCAATGGAAAGCATTAAATATAAACAGAAAGCCACCGTTTATTTAGCGGAAACAAAAAAAAAATAGTTAATTAAAAAAGTATATTTCCAACTCTGTTGGAAGGATAATGCAGAGTAATCAGTTGAAGTCAGCTTACTTTTAATTGAAAAAGTTATTTGAAACAAAATAAAAATTGTTTTTATCTTCGTAAAAAGCCAATGAAAACTGATATTGTGAAATGAGAGGCGAGTAAGCGAGAGAAATAAATTGTGTAAGCTTTTCGGGAATTATTCATTTACTATTAAACTGTAAACAGTTGATTAACTATATTGCTTTCAAATATTACACAGAAACATTATTTTTTTAGTTTAATGATTTAATTAAATTTAACTAATTCATGCACTACATGCTTTCAGAGGAAGAGGAAGGGGCAAGATTTTGAGTTCTAAAAATATTAAAGTGCGTCTTATCAGGCTACAACTAGGATATATTTAAAATATTAAAGAGTGTAGAGAACATGTCTGGCATAAACTACTGTTGACCTACCGTCACACAATTTGTGCCAGGTTGAAATACACTGCGATATTCTCCGCTGTCGCACACCCCTCCAAGGACTGACATTGACACTTTCAGTATGTCCGGAGAACACAACACACGACTGTTTGTAACGAACGTCTGGTTACGTCACGTAAATTTACTGTTAAGTTTGGCTTGGATGGCGGAAACTGTTTGAATGGAGGTATGGGTTTGCTGGTATAACTCATTGATTCTCAAGAGGCAGTATGTTCATGAAGGAGTCGTCAATATATAGCAGCAGATATGGCTCACGAACCATCTCTCTCTCTCCCCCCTCCATTTTCTCTCATTCTCTATTTTTTCTACGCTTTCTCTTTTTTCTCTGTTCCTGTTTGTCTTTGTGTTTCTTACTCTGCACTATTTGCTCTATATTTTCTTTCTTCCTAACATTTGAAGCAAGTATTTTATTCTATTCTACGAAGAGAATGTATTAATAAAAGATGGAGATTGACCAGTTATTGAATTTATATAATTTATTTTTTAACATACAATTTAAGTTTTACGTATTGTTTTTTGGTTTAAATTTGCAATAATAATTGGGATGTGACTTTCAGATTTAGTAACCGTGTCTGGAAGTAAGGGTACATTGCTCCTAGGCCGTAAGGGAATGTTTTTTTTTGGGCGGAGCTGGTCACTCTGCAGTTATTGTTAGTCAATGTCGACTGCCAAGTAAAAAAATAATAGTTGCAGTAATTCAAGTAGCTCTAGTAGAACTTTTACACATTTTATATTGCAGCGTCGATTCAAAAACCTGCCAAATGCAACGTTTGTTCTTTGATACGCTTTGTAATCGCAAAAGGTAACATTTCATAAACAAGTCATTGCCGTTTGTTATAACAACGTAACTCGACAAAATATATCGACGTAATGTCGTGAATTCTGATGATCCTTACGAACAAAGGGGAACGATACTTTGATCTCTGTCAACCTTTTTTGCAGAGTTGAATAAAGAATAATTATACAGATCGGCGTTTTATGATAAGAACATTGCAGAATTATGGCTAGTAAAACTGTGAAGATAAAATTAGTGTATAAAAAATTGTATGAGAATTGTACTTAAAATATTAACCGATTAGCATAAAAAAGAATGAATTTAAAAAAATTTAATTAATTTATTTAACGTTTTCTGATAATTTATTAAACTAACGATACGTTACCAGAAAAGTTTTTCTAAATTTTAAATTTTATCCTGTAGTTTCATCACCTTGTTTAAGACACACGTTACATCTGTCGTATATGAATTTGAAAGATACAATTATTATAAATGCAGTTGTTTACTATACAACTCAATAAAATTCATCATTTTATGAAAAGTCTTTACTTTTAAAAGAAAAATTAGGCTGACGTTAATATAGTAATTAGCAAGAAAAAACTTTTGTTTGATAATCAAGTGAGAAGTTAAAGAAATAATGTTTGTAGTCAATAGATAAAATTTATTTATTGTTTCAAAACCTTCTAATATCAAGTTTTTTCAATAGCCTACTACTAAATTTATTACAAAGTTGAGTCAAACGCCAAGTCATTCCGATGCTCATTTAGAGTAAAATGATAATTTTTTTTATTTAACTCAAAACTTTCGTTAAATAAAATTTACTATACAGTAATAAAAACGTGTGCCAGATTGAAAATGAGTGTCAGAACGTAGTTAAATATGTAATTAAAATTCTTTGCTATTTAATTGAATTTTTCTGGGTTGTTTCAAATGACTGTGTAATGTGTAAAAGTCACTATTAAAATACGGATCCATAATAAATAAATTAAAAAAGTTATAAGAATTTTTGCAATATCCCTTATTAATACATTAGCTTTGTATATAATAATATGTAAGTCTATGTTTCTACATGAATGCAATACGTTTAGACGGAATTGCAAGAAAACGCAGTTTCATTCAGCGACAGAACGTTTGGTGCTTTTTTCCCCGTTAATATTTATAAACAGAAAAAGCAATTTAAATGTAAAATTTAACTTTAAATTACTTGATATTTTAAATATTACATTATTTACGTTTTATCGATATTTTTCCACTTTTACATCTTATATTACAAGTTTTTTCCTTTACGTCAGGTATGATTGTACTAAGAGTGTATGTAGAGCAAAAAGGCAGTTTCACGTGTAAGGGAAACATTAGTGCTAAATAACGTGGAATACAATAGATTTCTGTATACAAGTAGTGTTGAAAATAAATGTCAGCGGTCGGAATAGGAGTAGTCCACGGAAGTCTCACCTTAATTGTTGCTAAGTAGGAGGTTGAATTAGAGGTCACATCTTGGGAGAATGAGTTAAGATAAAAGAGTTAAGATCTACCTTGGGTTGGTTTTGTCTGGAGTGGTGCGCTCGCGTGATTGTGGTGAGATGTTAATAGGTTAGTCTAGTGGAGGCTAGACTTACTACCGTAGGGTAGGGGACCACTCACAGGTCAGGGACCTTGTTTGTGGTGGTGGTAGAGTTGTCGTTGTTGTTGTTAGGGTGTTGATTGGCGCTTGGGATCTCAGGTTGTGAGGAGATTCGCCAAGGCAATCAGAGGACTCTGGGAGTCCTGTAGGCAGTCATGAGGACTGTGGATAGGGATTCGTTTTTTTGGAGGGCAAGGAAGTTGCCATTTCGGGGAGAGGATGTGCCGAAGCGTTCGGCATTTTCGAAATTGCACCAGGACCTCTGCTTTCGCTGTTTGTGTTCTCCTAAGGGCGGATGTGTCTCTGAGTTTTCCGGTAAGGCCAAGTAGATGTTATAGAAGTAAAGGTCTAGTGACTCAGGGGCCTAGACTGTGGATACTGCCTTACGTTTGTGGGCAACCAAGTTGCCATTTTGGGGTGAGGGTGTGCCGTGGTGATATCGAAAAGTAAACACCACGGCCACTTAAAATTATTTTCCGTGCGTGCGGCGCGCTATCGCGGTTTGTTCGATGTCAGCATTGATACTGAAATCAAGTTTGTCCGCTGCTACCGTGAGTGGTGACGTCATTGGGAAGGCGGTGGTTTTCGCTTATTAACGAAATTTAGTCAGCTGCGTCGGGGTTTGTATAAGTTAACGTCGCGACGTGCGTCGTGCTCTCTTTTCTCGTTCAACCTCGGGGGCGGCTGGATTGTGATGGCGTACTTGACTGTACTTGCCTATGCTTAGATAAGCTTCATAAAGAGCTTCAGGTGAGCCAGTGTTGCGAGATATATGTAATATTAATTTAATTGGGGAATTGTGTGTGTGACTCAGGCGGTCCATGTTTGTGCTGGTAATTATGTGAGCACGTGGTAAAAATTATTTTATTCTGTAGATAAAGAAATAATGTGGTAGTCCATTCAGAATTTAATACATTTAAGTATTAAAGCAGGTATGAATTTATAATGGTGGTTCTATGAAGTCTGATGATTTTTGAAGTATTTATGAATGTTTTAGCAGAGACCACGTGCTCGTCAGTCAAGCTTTTGTGAACCTAAACATGCAAGGTAACCCAGAAAATTGTTTAAACATAATATGTGTGATTCTTGTATAACATGGGGGAAATTTAGAACTCAAATTAAATGCCCGAAGGGTGATTTTGACTGGAGTTACTGATCTGCTAGTGCTGCATTGAAGTTAAAGTAACGTGTGTGATTTGAGTGCTTGGACGAAGGAGTGTTGGTGTGGTGTGCGTATATATATAGAGATATATGTGGAATCGAGTATACAGTAAACATTTTCACAGGTTTCTCCGCCTAGTCGAGGGGAAAGAGGTCCAGGTCATGGGCACACTTCATCTACGCCCATCCGCAGAGACTGCGTAAGAAAACCCCCAGCGCCATCACGCCATCCGGCCTCGTCTTTCACACGCCACGAACATGCAGGAACGTCTGTAGTGCCCGCCGAAAGATCAGGTGGGAAAATTCAATTATGTAAGTGAAATCACACTCGAAGTGCTCAGCAGATTGTCGGGCAACACACACGCTAAAATCTATACCTCAATATTAAACTCATGTTTAACATTCCGGAACATGTTTAGTGAAAACATGATGAAGTGTGGACATTACTGACTGGGTTCTAAGTAGCTTATAAGCATTTGTGCTTTGATTTGTCATGGGTTACCTTTCAATTATTTAAATATTTCACTCTAGTTCTGTAAAAAGATAAAACAGTTTAAAACCTTTTAAACGATATTCTGAGCTTAAGAAAATGTAATATTCGCAGAGTGCTTGCATCTGCCTGGAATGTGGCTGGGGATACTGCATGTTTCTATTTGTTCTCTAATTTTTCACATTTAAAAATTTTTCTTTATTTGGTCATTTTGCTGGTTCGGTTTTTATTCAAAATTTATTCTATTCCGTTCATTCCTCTACTTGATTAATTTACGCCTTATTTTAATTTAATTAACTTACACTTAACTTAATATGTGAGACTTAATTTTATTTCAACTACAAGTTTACTTAATGGGTTTCATTAACCGATTAGTTTAATCTAATTACCTTTTTTAACTACTTAAACCTCGGTTACTGTGATGACGGTTTTCCGTTGATGTGATTAATCCTAGTAATGGGGAACAGTGAGATGTAAGTACTGCGACACACTTGAGTTATGTTTTTTTGAATTTAATTATTAATCATTATTTTTCTACTTATCGATTATTATTGTATCATTTAATTATCATGGATTGTTTGCTCCAGACACTTATACTTGTTATGTGTTTATAAATAGTTCCTGCATTATTCATGCAATGCAAGCTGTTATAAAATAGAAGAAGTTAAAGTCAGAATTATAATACTCATAATTTAGGGAGGTTGGCATCCCATTGTTATATTGTAGAAAATACTTTGAAATATTTCATGTAATTACTCCACCGAGTGACTGCAAATACTGTGACTTAAACCATTATGTGAACTTTAAAGAAAGAGCTGAATGGAACTCTTATCAAAAAAAAGGAAAGATTGTAAACTATTGTTAAAAAAAAAGACTTAAATAAATCTTGTTACTGTTACTGTTGATCAGCTGTTTTCTTGGAAGACCTGTCACTATGGCTCAGCACATCTTATTTCCAATCTAGGCCACTTGCCTAGTCCTAAATATTAAGTTACGCCTCCCCCAGAGAAAAAAAAAAAAATTTTTTGGGTGATTAGAAAAGGTGGGTGGAAAAATATTCTGGGTACAAGGGGGGCGTTTCAGTAGAAATAAGGTCACAGTAAATTGATTAATTTAATTACGAGAAATATTAAAAGTGTAAAAATATTAAAATTTTTGTCCAGACATGACGTGAAAATACTCAAGCAAATATAGTGTACGATTAATGTGTAATATCAGTTGTATATCTCGATTTTGTATAATCTTTCTAGCCTCATACCGACTGAACAAGTTTACCAGTATCATCATCTCTGTCACTGCGAAAGCACGAAGCGGATCTCAGTCATTCGGTTGTGCGATGTACTGTTTTATGTGCCCTCCAAGTTTGCTTACACTCTTGCAGTAACACCTACTTGTAGTCGCCAACATCAGTGTTTTATTTGTTGTGTTTAAAGCTTCTTGAAATCTAAGCCCGCAGTAATTTTAGACAACTGAATAATTAAAAACGTTAATGATCGAGGACGCATAAAGATTATAAGTAACATTTATTTTGAATACGTCTTACCTTTCAGGCCAGCAATAAGCACCCCCAACCAGAAAATCGAGCGTTACGTTTTCATGTCACGTTTGAAATTGAAATATTATCTAAACGACAAAAGATTCACGCTTATATTAGGTACCATTCGAGAGATAAAGGAACAAAGATAATAAATAGCACAATATAAGCAGGCTATTGCATCATCCAGCGCGGGGTGAGCGGGGGGAGAAATAGAAATGTTTTGCGCCGGTCGGCGCGCACTAAAATTAGTATTTCTCCGGTTTCCGATGCGATAGAACGTTGAGTAAGGTGTCGTTAAAATTATCTCATCGAGTACTATTACATAGTGTACCGTAATAGCGGTGATATTATTAAGAGGTTTGAATAATCGTAATTCAAGTTATAAAAATTATGTGTTCGGACAAAATGTCGCGGTATATGGATGCTAAACGTGCTCAAAAGTATCGTAAACGCATATAAGAGAGTAGAGAAAATCATGGGGAATTCAAAAAAATCCAAAATGATTAATGCTGAACGCCAGAGGATTTACCGACAACGATTAAAAGACAAGGAAATAAATACTGAAGTCGAGTTGGATGAGGAAGAGCGCCCGACTTCGCAAGTGTATCAGCCGATCGAATTCAGCAAAACGTGGCAGTTAGCTACAAAGCACATCCACAAAACATTCTTTAATAATGAATTTGGACACGAGTGTGACGTTTGTGACAGACTGTGGTTCCAGATGGACGTAAAGACAGTGGCTGTTAAAGTGATGCCGTTGCAACACCATGGAGACCAGAATTAATTACCATAGTAACAAGTAAATAAACAAATGATATTTAGCGGCATCAGAACTATACCTTTATCCGTTCCTGCAGTTTTTAATGTTTTTACTATGCGATTGTATTGATATATTATGTAATTTTTTATAGATTACTTCTCCTATCATAGGCCCATTATAAATAAAGTCTTGTTTACACCAACTAATTAACTTGTGTGATGATTTTGCAAATAAAATTTTGTACTTTGTAAAACTAAATATGTGTTTGTTCATTTTATTCATAACACATTAGCAACCCTAAAGCACACAGACGTATTCTACGACCTGAAGATTTGCGGCCGTGGCTCCGACACAGCACCCGCCGAATTTTTTTTTGACTCTATCGAGTTTAAGTCTTAAAGGTGGGCGGTAATGAGAACACTACATTCCCGGAAAATTTGTGAGGTCATCAGTGTAGAAAATTTTCTTTTGCGTGACTGTTCTTATTTTGTATAAGAGTAAAACACTGCTGATCTAAAGCCAAACTGTCATGGCAAATTTGTCAGTTTGTCTGTGGCTTGTTCTTATAAATGGAATCTCACGACACATTAATTAAAATAAACACATACCGCGATCCAGACTAGAAACAAATTTGACTGTAACGAACAAAATTATCCAGTATCGATCTTAAAGACCAACACTCTACGAAAACTGTCATTAGTTCTCAACACACAACAACGGTTCTGTTTCTCGAAAACGTGTTCATACAACATTTGTTGGCTTTAAAAAAATTCCAGATTGTTACGTTATTTATTTATAAGCTTAAAATACCACCAAAATGTTCTCATATTACGCTTGATTAAGTAAGCTACATCCATAAGCTGATATTTAATTATTTTGATCATCTTCTCAGGAGTTCCTGACAGATTTTTTAATAATAAACTATCGTAGTCGTCAGTGAAGAATAATTATAGGATTTACCTTGTGTCGGTTTTGGCCTTAGTTTTTCTTATGTAGATAAAAATTTGTTTCGTTAGACATTTGTGACATATCGCGTTGAAGTACTTGGGTACTGAGTAACAATATATTCTCTGTTAAACTTGACGTTTCAATGCTTCATCACATTCTTTAATGATACTGTTATTTCTCACGCTTCGCAGAGACAGTTTGCTGATTGATAAACATTACCTCTAAGCATCTCAATATTGTTTGCATCTGTAGTCAGTGGTAGTTTAAGCGGATCGCATGTGTACGCAAAACGAAAAGCATGAAATAAGAATTGTCTCTTATCACGATAATGCCATATGGGAATGGGTTTATCAGAGGAAGCGGGTAGTTTACCTGCTAATTATCTCTCAGCCTGACCTTCTCTGCCAGTAGTCGGCGAATATCGCGAATACTGATTGCCTCACGGCGGTCTGTTGGACACCACATAAGCCTCCCGCAAGACTAGAACCGGCATACCTTCAGGTCGGAGCAAGAAAGTTACTTTCGAGGTCACGCAGGAGGCTATGATTATTAATTACATATGAAAATGAGCAGGAAACAGTAATAAAAAACAGTATTGTGACAGGAAAATGCGTGTAGAGTTACTCAGTCTTCTTCTTCTTCTTCTTCACTTTCGGGGTTAGACATCCAGACTTTTCCGGCTTCAAAGATCCTTTAACTTTTCTTGGTCTTTCGGTAACTCGTTTTTCTTGTACGTTGAAGGTCATTGCATATACTGTGAAATAATTTACAATATATCAATACAATCTACAAACTACAAACTCTCGTACATTGTGTCAATATATGTTCCACATAATCTATTGACTACATTCTCACATGTTTCCTCCTGCGTTTTCTACAAGTTCTACTTTCTACATCTACAGTATACCTTCTGCCGGGAATCATTACTCTTAGCATCAAAACATATTTAACGCTCTTTACAAATAAACATTATTTCACACTCCACAATTCTTTAACGTTACTTATTTCATAATGCCTGTGTCTTACTCCCGTACAGCAGTACAGGAACTACCAGTGTCTTATAGAATTTTATCTGTGTGTGTGTGTGTGTGTGTGTGTGTGTTTTGTATATCAACTGATTTATTTAATTTATATTATTCGTTATAGCGCTATTGCTACCAAAACTTATAACTCAGTAACTAAAGTAGATGACTTGCCTTAAGCCTTTGTTAAGCCTTTGTTTTGCCTTGCCTTTAGCCTTAAATTATTATTTATCAAAACGGTTTCTCTTCTATAAAGAAAGTAAATTTTGTTCTCGATGGAGAGATTATTACTTTATATTCCTGGCATATGAGGTTAAGCTGACATATTGCCTGCTGTAGTTTATCTTTCGTCTTTTGAATTATGATTCGATTATTATCAGCCAAAGTGGTGTACTGCACACCCTAACAAGTTCTATACCAAGGTTAACTTTCTGTAGAACTTCTATTTATCATCTTCAATTAAATGAAGTAGCGATAAAGTCCATTCTTGGCTTACGCGTTTTTTACATTTACTCAGTAGAGGTATTAATATCGTTTGGACGTATGCCGGGCTACTGGGTGTTGTTGAAACCAAACGTTTTGGCCTCACTAACGGAGGCAGAAAGCACGTTGCAGATGTTCGCCTAGAAACCTCAGTACTGAGGCAAACCACTATTGTATAAACAATATCGACACTGGCCGTGAGAGCCTAAGACCTTTGTTAGAGGTATTAATTAATTATAATTACGAAAAGTATTATACAAGTAATGTTGTTGACAAACGTAATCAGTATACTAACTCATATTAATTTTTAAATCATAAAACTGAGGAATATAACTAACCAAAATGAGGCAAACACAAAAACACTTCATTGTTAAATATTCTCCATTAATGAAATCATAAATTACTGTAAATATATAGCCGTTAATAACTTTGTTTTCTTTTAAATACGCATTAAAAAAAAATAATGTTGTATTAATAGAAAACATTGTGCAGTAATTGCAGTAATTGTGCGGTAACTGTAATTTGTGAAGAAAAAGAAATGAAAGACCACAAATTCTTGTAATAACGAAGGACTTTTAGTTAGCATGGTGATACTCTGCTCTTCGTACTCATAAATGCGTAGCCCGTAGAACACATCCTGATAATTATACGTAATAATGTTGATATTTCCAAATTATATTATATGTTTTTATCGTACGTTATACATATTCCTAAATAACATCAGGTAAACATGTATTTTAATGTGTGAGAAGTAACACCTGATAGTGGTTAAAAATTTGAAATCTTAGTGAGCAAGGGGTATTTACTGACTTATATACAGCAATACTCACAGTAATGCATAAATTATTATTAAGCCTCAGTTCTGTAGGGAATGTCAAGTAAGAATGAAGCTTAGTTACTTATAGTTACCTACGGAAGCATTGGAATGATATAAAGTTTTCTATATACCCGGTATATATTATGAAACAAAACTTATGTATTATGTTATGTGTAACTTAATAATTAATGATGATAAAAAAGAGAATAAGCTAATGATAAAAAAATTCGGAATAGGTGGTAAATCAAAGGAATGATTATCGGTTAAAATAACATAGCATTATATTTTCGATGACCCTTCATAAAACGTTAGTATTATTTACTATCCGTGAACAAGAACTTTTTGTAGGTGTATAGCTTATATGGCATATTGAATACATTAATCGAATTTATTTTAAATAATAATGCACATTATTAAATAATACTGTGCCGGTGTAAACCCGGCTGTCGAAGGTTGTAGAAAATTAATTTTAAAATAACGCGAACGCAAGGGTCAGTTAAAGCGACGAGATTTGTTCGGTTCCGTTAAAACTGCGCGCGCACTCTGTGGGGAGGTTTGGCTGTTTGTTAGACAGACCAAATGAGATAATTCAGTCACCGACCGGCACTCAAGGGAACAGCGGACTCCCGGGATCCGAACAGATTTTACTCCGCAGTTATTTCTTCTACTCTAATGGCAGGCTGAATTTACGAGACTTCCCGGTAAGTGATCATAGCATTTTATTGTATGCGTCAAAATAATTAAATTTGATTAACGAAATGTATGCAGCCGTATGAGAGATACGAACGTATGTGGGGGCGACCCGGCAGTGTGTATATTAACAGATTTAGTTAATGTTCAGTATGTACAGCTTAGGTTCTTTTTATTATTATTATAATATTGTAAGAGTCACTGTAATCGTTTCATAGAATATTATATAAATTATAAGCTAAAGTCAGTGCGTAGGCATGAAGTGAATTGTGCACGTACATGCACCAGATTGCTCGTGGGTTCTCTTTAATTAACTATGGCAGTAAAAATAACTTGTGAGACCACCCTTAGAGGAAAAATTATTAATATTTTATTTGTGTGCAGCTGTGAGTGCCTTAAATGTGATCATTTTTTGACAAATTGCAATAATTGTGCCGCCACGTGGCAACCTAACCTGTTGGATTCTGTCGGAGCGTGTTAAGAGCTCTTGCAAATGACTTTACACTACGCCTTTTAATAAAATCTTTTTATTTTTGAATTAATCATCCCCTGGTTGACTTTTTACTCTTTAAGCAATTTGCAAAGAAATAATAACCGAAACTTTGTGCATTTACCTTGAGTTGGTTGAAGGCCCGTTCCGAGGTTATTAACCTGGGAACTCGGGTGGACTATTTTTATGAACAGCATTTCTAATTTTTATGAATTACCAGGGTTCTCGCCTAAGCCGGAGATGCTGGTCTTGCTGATAGAACTCCATCTTCATCAGCCATGAACCATCAAACACGCACCTGTTCGGAGAAAGGAGTCCGGTGAACCAACTCAAGATGTATCACATGCATCATAATTAAGGTGATATGAACTCTTTTATTTTTGTTGGCCGGGCCTGCCGTGCTCCTGATTCACAGTTTAAATTTCTTTTGAAAACATGTGCCCACGTGGCCAGACAGTCTGCTATAGGGTGTGTCAGCTGAACATTATGTGACCTTAATAATTTAACTTCATAAAACTAAGTACGATGTTTGTAATTGTGTGCTGCACTGGGGGAGCGTGCTAGAGAATTTTTTTACTCTTAAATATTTTCAGATATAGCCAATAGTCATTACTATGCTTACTACAAAATTTATGTCACATGTTAGGGGTTCTGTTCCGGCTGGTTCAGAACAGGGTTTATATTTTAATTTCATTTTGGGTTAACATGTAAGGGCTGGGGGGGGGTTCGTTTTATTTTTTTTGGCTGTTTTCGGGGAATAAATGGGGACATAGTTTTTGCCAGGCACATGTTCATGCAGTTTAAGGCAGGTTTGATTCCTGTCACACGTGGTTAAGTACAGGCTGGCGCGCTCCCACATCTGCTAGGATACAACAGTCAGTTATTATAAATTCATTTATATACAGCCATCGGGCTTTAACAGAAAAGAACTTTCTCATATTTTCTGGGCATATACACATTAATTTTTTGATCTTGTAAAAGCATCTACTGATTAATTTTTTTGATCTTGTAAAAGCACATACTAATTCATGTATCCATCTGGATTTGTAAAACAAAAATTAATGTTATAAACTCATACCAATTGCTTAAAATCAGGTGATGAGGATCTTCCTCATTTATGTGATGTCTCAGAAACTTAAAGAATTTCATATGCTCATGGTGGGGCAATTATCAGATGCTATCTATACATATGGGCGGTCTGGTCTCTCTTATGGTTTATGAGTGATTATCATCCTTTCGGGGGTTTTTCTTATTTAGTTAAATTAATGGAAATTGATGAATGACGGTGACTGAAGGGCGAACATTTATGATTGCCGGTTTTAGGGCTTGGTAGAAACACTGCCTGTTGAGCATGCGTATTCCAAGGGTATTAGGTGTTTATAATATGTGTCCATAATTATGAGTGTATGTGCCTTTGTGTTTCTGTACGTGTTGTCTGATATATATATGATAATTACTGATATACAGACCTTGTCTTTTGACACTATTAAGGATATGGGACTTATTTATTTATTATGTATTTTGTGGGTTATTCCTGATATTATGTGACAATTATGTGACAATTATGTGATAATTTTGTGATTTACATGTAACGAATAATGGGGTACAATAAAAGTTGTTATTGTTAGATTACAGCCGAGTTTCATTGCAAGTCCCGTCATAGTGGACCCAGCGCATTTTTGGCTTCTCTAGGCTCGGGCCTAGCTTTAAATAACTTGTGGCTTCTCTTTCAAAAAAAAAAATAAGTACAAAAAAAAATGTATATACAACATAAAAAGGAAAGAGGGGTTACAATACATTTTAAAGAAGGCGGACTTGTCGCTTCCACTTATTTTCTTGTGCCAGAAGAACTCAAAAGAACGGTTACAGGGACGTACAGCTGTCTTAATATTTAAATTATAAAATTGTTTGTTTACTTAAGTTTATAAGATAATTTAATTTGAATCGGTTAAGCAAGCGATAAACAATTATAGTTTAAAAGAACAACAGAATCGTATTTGTAAATATTTTAAGCGTATTTTATTCGAATTCTTTCCGCTGCTAAGCCACCGAAAGTACATTAATAATTCAGATTTTACTGGTCGTTGTGTAGTGTCAGTGAGATTTATTAATCGTGCCAAGTGTGATATGTGCTGTAACGTTTAAGTACGGGTATGTACGCCCGCCCCCGGCAGCTCTCACACACAGACGGTAACTGCAGTTACACGGTCAAGGACGATACGATATTCAACGGGAAATTATTTGCTCTTCAGTTTTACTGGCTTTAATGTGCATTCACAACTATTTAATGGCGTGTAATAAAATTACTCATCGGCAGTAAAACTACTGCTTTGCAGATAAATTTAATTGCCTATAAACATGTTCAAATATAGGCCGATTTGTGTTTATGCGTCGTAAATCACATGGCTCAGTAAACGTTTGCTGTGCGAATATTCAATCGCAACTGGAGAACATTCTAACTTATAAAACGCATTACAGGAAACGTATATTAAATTAAAACAGAATCATTCACGTCATTCACGCTGTGATGAAAAGGAAATAGTGCTGATGTGTAAGTTTAAGTAAAGATAAAATATAAACACTGTAAACCGTGAAATACAATTAACTTGATATCTGAGTAGATTGAATAAACAGATACGCACGAGCATGGTAGTCTAGTATACTTTTAACATCAATACATTACATAGTGTTTACTTCAACGAATTCGAGAGAGTAACACATTTTTATATCGTTATATACTGATGCTTACATTTTACTAGAAAAATATAGCCCATGTGGTTTTGAAATTTGGGAAAATAATGTGATGTATTGAAACAAACTAATCAAAAATATATGTAAGGAAGAATATATTAAATAATACATTTCATATAGTAAGGCGTGGGTCATGACAAAAAAGGAAAGCGGCAAGTTAGAATAAGGAATGAAGATATCAGAGCAGAACTAAAAGTAAAGGACATAAATGAAATTATTGCAATTTACAGAAGACAATGGTGGGATCATCTGCAAAGGATGACAGAGGATCGATTGCCGAAAGCGGCACTGAACTATAAAGCCATTGGTAGAAGAGATGTGGATCGTCCGAGGATGAGATGGGTGCCGGAACACGTTTTTATAACCTAATCCTTGAAGAAGAGAAGAGAAGAAGATGAGAGTAAATTTTATTAGACAGTTTATACAGTTCAGTCTGACTGACTGAGGAAGAAGAAGATATTTCCTGCTTGTATCATGAAAAGACGGGACGGAATGAATAGAAGGGAATATAACGTAAACATATAGATAGGAGACAATATTACACGTACAAGACGATATATAAAATGCTAGTGTGACTAAACTTTTCTAAGAGTAAAGAAAAGACGAACAGTGAAATAACAACATTGTCTCATTTTCTTGTTACATTCAGTATTGTAATATTCTGAAGTACTTTTGTAGTTTCTTCCTGTCTAACATAAGATATGAAAATGTAATATTATTCGTTACACACTTGAGCGCTTGTGGGCACGGCAATCATTCCTGACAGCAATGCACTATTCTTTATATTTATCTCTTCCTGTCTCTTTACATAATCAAAATCGCTGCAACCGTGAACGTAACAGCAATACTACTAATTTAAAAGTAACTATTAAAATTGTTCTGCTGAGACAATAGGTAACATGCGTGGCTTTGCACACGTTGTGTGAGAGTTATAGCCAATGTTTGCGCGCCTTCCAGATTACGGTCGATTATTTTACCGGCATCCAGGCCATTTTGTCACATGATTTTGGCCATGATTTGTCCTTTGACCACACTCCAATTATTGCCACTATTAGCAATACTATAATTGAGTCTGAAAGTCTACCAACACTCACAAATCGTCATACTGACTGGGATTACTTTAGAGAGCTTGTAAATGATAATATCTCGCTAGAACTTCCACTCCACACGCCTGCTGAATTGGATGCGTCTGTAAATTATCTCACCAATACTTTTCAAAAATCAGCCTGGGCAACTACACCTTGCAATACAGCGAAGAATAAGCACTTAAACCTTCCTCTGGTTGCCCGAAAGAAATTAGCTGAGAAGGGTAGATTGCGACGAATTTGGCATACTCATCATCCAGATGATAAAAAGAAAGTGGAATTCCGCGGCCAGACAACTAAAACGATTGTGAGAAAATTTAAAGAATGAAGGGATTCACGATTATCTAGAAAATCTGTCACCTAATGAAAGTACTGATTATTCTCTGTGGAAGGCTACTAAACGATTAAAAAGGCCACTATTACAAATACCACCAATACATAAACCAGATGGTAGCTGGGCGGGCAGCAATACAGAGAAATCCCAGACTTTTGCCGAACATTTGGTCAACGTTTTTCAACCTGAAGCCAGCAAGAACGTCTCTTTCGATGAAGAGGTACAAAGATTTACACTCCCCGCTCAAACTGACTCTACCTATTAAGCCTTTTAAAGTTAAGGAAATCAAGGAAATAATCCTGTACAATTTGAAAAGTAAAAAGGCTCCCGGTATTGATTTGCTATCGGGGAAAGTTCTAAAGGAGCTGCCTCACAAAGGCGTTGTACTAATAACATACATTTTCAATGCCATACTCAGACTTGAATACTTTCCTCTTCTCTGGAAATCGGCTCAAGTTATCATGGTCTTAAAACCTGGTAAAAACTCTCAAGCGCCCTCTTCTTATCGACCCATAAGTCTTCTACCGATACTTGGTAAAATCTTTGAAAAGCTGTTTGTAAAACGACTTATGCCAACAATTGTAGAAAACAACCTAATTCCGGATCACCAATTTGGCTTTCGAGAAAAGCACTCTACGGTAGATCAAATACACAGACTAACAAATGTTATCAATCAATCGTTGGAATCGAAGATGTTTTGCTCAGGTGTGTTTCTCGACGTTTCCCAGGCATTTGACAGAGTCTGACATCTTGGACTCTTATACAAAATAAAGAAAAATCTGCCACATAATTGTTACCGTATTCTACATTCCTACTTAGTGGGCAGAGTGTTTCAAGTCAAGTACTCGGATGATACCTCTCCTCTATTACCAGTGGGGTCAGGTGTTCCGCAAGGTAGTGTCCTGGGTCCTCTGCTCTAACTCCTGTTCACCTCGGACTTACCGTCAGCAAGTGAAACCACTGTTGCTACCTACGCCGATTACACTGCAATCCAAGCGACACACTCCGACCCCTCAATAGCATCTCTTATACTACAAGAATCATTAAACAGCGTTCAGTTATGGCTTGATAATTGGCGCATAAAAATCAATTCATCCAAGTCAGTCCACGTTACCTTCACCACACGTAAGGCAAACTGCCCTCCAGTAACAATTAACTGTCAACCAGTACCGCAAGCTGAAAGTGCTAAGTATCTTGGGATGCATCTGGACAGGAGACTAACATGGAAAAAACATATAACATCTAAGAAGATTGAACTTAATCACAAGGTCAGAAACATCTATTGGTTTATAGGGAGAAAATCATGGTTAAGTCTCGTCAACAAACTCTTGATCTATAAAGCAGTTCTTAAACCGGTATGGACTTATGGTATTCAACTTTGGGGTACTGCAAGTACAAGTAATATTGAGATTATCCAGCGCTTTCAGTCCAAAACTTTAAGATTAATAGTCGACGCTCCATGGTTTGTCTCCAACAACTCTACTGTACACCGCTAACCTCAAAGTTCCAACCGTGAGAGAAAAAAAATCATGCGCCTCTGCAGGACTCACATCTCCAAACTAGAACAGCATCCTAACCACATGGCAATTAACTTGTTAGACAACAGTGAAGATATTTATAGACTAAAAAGACACTAACTATTAGACTTACCATTCAGGTTTAACTAATAATGTATTCTCTGTATTTTCTGTATTGTACTGTCTGTGATATCTGTTCTGTATGTTTTGTATTCGTGTCATTCATACGTGTTAATGTCAACTTGTATATGTGCCTTATGGGCCCAGTGTTTAATATTTGAACGTATTGTATCATGCCAGCAGGAAGTAGAAGTGATTTTTGTTCATTTGTTTACACTTTTTATCATTTAATTTTGTATTTTGTGTACCTCTTTAATCTATTATCAAAAACAAGAAGAGCTGTCAATAGTCAGCTCTTCATAATCCTGTGTGTGTTGTCAGCCAATTTGTTAAATGTTCGCTCAGTCGAAAAGATTACAGATCTCCAATAAATTAAAAAAAAAAAAAAAAATTTGTCACATACGATGCCACACAGCCGGGCGACGAATACGGGATTTAGAATAGGACTTTGTCAGCTGGATTTGTGATTTGGTTTGCGTTATCAGAGTTTTTGTTATCGTGGCTTGTGGCTTGTGATTTATTGTGTTCGGACATATGTAATTGGTGACTTGTATTATTTAATGTGACGCAGTTAAATTGGTGACATTTATTGTGTGTTGGACAATCGTAAGCTGGAAGAATCGTTGTATACGAGCGGGTTTGCGTATTTTAACCGTAATAAAGGTTCTAAACAGCAAATTCTCTGTGTTCAATTGTTGTATCTCCACTGTTAAAACTGTCCTGCGCGACCGTCGTAACAATATAATGAACGTCGTAACAATATAATGAACGTACTATAAAGTGTAATGAAATAGAGTAATGGGATATTTGTTTATTTGAGTTTTTGGAATTTTATTCGTATAAACGTTTCTACTGAGAGCTCTAAGTCCTACGAAGAACACTAATATTATAGTATATTTAAATCGAATAATATAGAAACGTTATTATATTACGTTAAAGTCTGGTTTTGCTACAAAAATCATTGACGTAAGATTGATTTTATATCTATGTCTACATCGATCGACAGAAAAGCAGGGAAATAACTAGAAATGACATGGAAAATTATACGAAATAAAACTGAAATAAATGACATAATTTATTACAGAATCAAGAAAATTTATTAAATACTAGCGGAATACCCGTACGGAGTTTCACGTTGTACGTAATGAAAATGTTAGTTTAATTAATAAAGTTCAATAAAAGTAGGTTTCTTAAAAATAAATTGCTGTTGCCTACGACTTCGTTCGCGTGGTCTTCAATTTAATGCGATAATATATTTAGAACAGAATCTATTCTATTGGGTTGCCATAGTAACCAGATCTAATAGTTTTTTAAGACCCCAAAGGACCCCCCAGAGGATTGTATCGAAAAAACACCTGTCCTATGTTGGTTCTTCCGTTGCGTAAAATATTTGTGCCAAGTTTGGTTGAAATCGGTCCAGTGGTTTAGGAGGAGATGTGGAAGACCCCAAAGGACCCCCCAAAGGATCGTATCGAAAAAACACTTATCCTATGTTGGTTCTTCCTTTACGTAAAATATTTGTGCCAAGTTTGGTTGAAATCGGTCCAGTGGTTTAGGAGGATATGAGGAAGACCCTAAAGGACCCCCGAAGGATCATATCGAAAAAAACACCTATCCTATGTTGGTTCTCCCGTTGCGTAAAATATTTGTGCCAAGTTTGGTTGAAATAGGTCCAGTGGTTTAGGAGAAGATGTGGAAGACCCCAAAGAACCCCCAAAAGGACCCCATCGAAAAACACCTATCCTATGTTGGTTCTCCCATTGCGTAAAATATTTGTGCCAAGTTTGGTTGAAATCGGTCCAATGGTTTAGGAGGAGATGTGGAAGACCCCAAAGAACCCCCCAAAAGACCCCATCGAAAAAAATTCAGAAACCTTCGCGGGCGTGCGCGCAACAACTCACCGAAGTTTCATCGCAATCGGATGAATGGTATAGGAACGCATACGGGACAAACAAAGAAACATTCATTTTTATATATAAGAAGATGGACATGACATTCGCTTAGGCTAGGCAATGCCTAGGCAGTTCACGATGGGTATGTCAAGAATGCGTTTTCTCTTCCTTTTCTTTTTCTTTGTCTGTTCTTTCCATCTAACACACACACACACGCACGCGACCGTGCAAGCTTTCAAATTATACATTAAAAAAAAGTGTGACGTCTTAAGTGCGAATTATAAACGTAGTTTTTCTAGAGTAAAGCTGGTGAAATTAGTAAAGAAGCATCTGTTACGCCATACATGTTAAAAGTAGGATTCTGGACGAAAAATGTAATAATTGTCTGTAGAATGGCTCAACAATTTATTGCATCAATGGCATTCTCATTTAAGATACTCCTATGCAAAAATAAAACTACTTGAGTTTAGAAATAACAATTTTAAGGAAGATTAATTGATTCTGGGTTACTAAGAAATAATGTTGTTTGGTAACTAAGAAATAATTCTGTGATCAGTAGGAATCTACGTTATGTCCTCAACTATTCATTGAATAACGTTAGCTGAATATAGTTAAGCCTATTTAATAAATTAAATCGACTCAGATTGTTTAATTGTTATTTTTGACTTAATTTGTTTAAGTCAAACTTTACAGTTGTGAGCTGAACTGCTTGGCGTTTACAGCTTTACGGTCTCTACAGGCTGTCAGACATTTGGTAATTGAATGATCTTTGAAAGACATTTGGTAGTGTTTGGTAGACATTAAAAGTTGGACAGCCTGATACTAGTAAGTCTCTATTTTATTACAGTCTCTACTAACTCTAAAGCCAGTAACATGCTAATAAAATTAAACACACACCCACACCCACACACACGCGCGCGCGAACATATTCTTTATCTCTCTCCCACTCACTTTTAACCATATTGGATTAGTAAATATGACTGAGAAGATGACATTGGGAGTATTCACTATTAGGTATCCGCAGGCTAGTTACACTGTCTCAGGCAGCGGTGCTGACTCTGTTTATTGTCTTTCACCATACTTAAGCACATCTCACTCACACCTTTCCTGTTAGAGATTCGTGAGTTCTCAGCAGTAATTTCTACTACTGTAGTAATCTCAACAAATAATTTCTCTTGCAAGTGTATTTTATATCACAATCTATTTATTTAACTCTATTTAAAGTATATCTAGACAAAGCCCTGGAAAAATGGTCAACGAGAGTTAGAGGAATGGGGTTGCAAGTGGGAGAGGAAAAACTGTTTAGCTTATATTTCGCTGATGATCAAGTTGTCGTAGCAGAGGATCCGGATGATCTTAGTTACATGATAAGGAAATTACAAGAAGAATACCAGCTCGCAGGTCTCGTGATAAACATGAATAAGTCCGAGTACATAATAGTCGGTAATGATGCTCAAGATAATCTCGATTTCGGAAATATCACCATAAAAGGAGTTAGCACGTGTAAATATTTGGGAGTTACACTTAATAAACAAGGAAATAGCAGCGATGAAATAAAATAACGATCAAACAAAGGGAAAAAAGTAATAGGATCGTTGAACTCTGTTTATGGGATAAATCAATCACAAGAGACACAAAAAAGAGACTGTATAAGAGCATCTTCCTAAATATAGTAGCATATGGAGCCGAAACATGGGATATGACAAGGAAAAACCGAAAAACTCTTAGCTACCAAAATGGATTATTTAAGACGCAGTTGTAGACAATCGAAACTGGAAAGAGTCGGAAATGAAACAATTAGACAGAGTATGAACATGACGAAGAACATAGTGGAAGAGATTGAAAAAACAACTAGTATGGTTTGGACGCACAAAAAGAATGGACGAAACCAGGTGGCCCAAGAGAATTTTAGAGTGGATACCATATGAGAGGAAGAAAAGAGGAAGGCCACGAAGAAGTTGGCGAGAGGGTGTAGATGAAGCTATGAAACTTAGAGGCCTGGAAGAAGACATGTGCTATAATAGAAGAGAATGGAAACTAGGGACGGAGAAGTGGCCTAGGTCGTAGAAATCCGTTATATATATTACAACGTTAAGTATTTGTGAAGCCCCCAACTTCTTGTGAGCCATTTATTTTGCAACAATACTTACGCTATAAAATTATGACAGGTGTAATCGTAATAATAATAACACAAAGTGAAATGGTTTAGAGTCATTTAAAAATGTATTAAATAAAAATTGTCTATTCTGTTGCGATCTAAAAATATCATTATTATTCGCATGTGTGTAGCCGTAGCACACATCTAGCTATTAACATATAAGTAATAATCTCATATTACACATTGAACATAATATGCACTCTTATACTACAATAAACATTTGTTATTATATAATATTGCTCTCGACTTGCTCATTACTGTGATAACTATTAGATTATCTAATCTCTTTTTAATAATCTATTAATCTATTTTTTTATTATATTGCATATGCATTGCTTTGTTTTCTAATAAAAATTTACTATTTACTTTCATAGTAATTTAAACATCATTGACTAAATTATTTATTCAAGATTATAAAATTTACTCTTTAGTTTCATATTACTTTAAATATATTTGATTAAATTATTTCTCAAAATTATACTTTCATGTTGTTTAAACATTACTATAAAATAGTCCAGTCGGGATCTGTATTGGGTTGCTTTTTTCCGTCGGAACTCAAATTTTTATTGGAATGTCTCCCGAAGGATGCCTATAATGAGAATTTCGGTTTGCACCAGAAAAAAAAGTTGTGCTAAACTCAGGAAAAATCGTAGAGTGAAAAAATAGACATTTTGGGTCCTGTTTTATGGCCTTTTCGTTCGAATATCTCGGTAAGTATCGTATCTACGTGGAAAATGAATAGAAGTTAATTTGTTCGCAATAAAATTTCCTATCGGAATATGCTTTTGTAATTTGGAAAAGTCAATTTTCCGCGTCATAGGAGTGAAAATTCGCGAAAAAAGTCGAAGAAATGTCGCTTTGGAAAACTGCTTATCGAAAAATGAAGAAAACTCTTAATGCTTCTAATAATGTAGCTCGAAAAACTTTAAGTTATAACAAAAACAATCGCGCAAGAAAAAACACGATATCTTTTTTCGTTTTTGCACAATAATTTTGCAATCTTTGTATTCAATTAAATCCAAATGACATACCTAGTTTTAATGTTCATTAGGTATTCTGCTCAAGATTTCTGAAACATGTTTTTAATTCACAAGCCATAGTGCGTGTTTCTACGATTGGGGTCTGGAATACGTGATCTGAATTTTATTCAAGCTTACAGTTATGACGAACATTTTTTTTGGGATATAAGAGCTTACCCTTTTTAAATATAAAGAGACTCATTATGAAAGATTCTTATTATTAATGCACGGGCGGAACCATTTGAAGGTGGCTATAATGAAATGAGAAAAATGAATACCCAGTGTATACGAGTGGAGTGAGAACAGGGTAAAACTCTTAAAAATAGCAACAGACGACGAAAAAATGTTAAATTAACCTAAAATGGTTCGCTGTTTATAAGTGACAATAGTTATAATTACGTTCTTTAATAAAACGTATTTCTTTAAGTGGACCTATTAAGGAAATGTATATGCCTTTATTTTGTTTTTACATCTTATATGCAGTAATACTGGCGAGCACAGAAATGACACAATAAATACATTACATAATTCTCAATTTTTTAATTTACTTATATATTTTTTAATTTTGTATAATTTTTTTTTATTTAACGTCATTGCAATTAGTTACAAACTGTCTAGCAATTTTGTTGTAATACACAAAATTCACTGGAGCATTCTTCAGTACAGTTACATTTTGTTATGTGCTGAGAATTATTATACATAAATCAAATACTATAATATAGTATATATACATACTAGTTCAGTAGTATTATATACAGTTTACTAGTTCAAATGGTTTCTGTCTCTGCAATCGTCAAACGGGTCCAGCATTATCAAGCAGTTGTAGCACTTCAATGTTTTCGTATTCATGAAGTCTTCTTTCATATTTATCCGCAGCCCGTTCAATCTCGTCAGCAATCGTAGGCATTCTTATAAAATTAACACAATTTTATATAAAGACCAACGACATAACGTTTGCTATTATAAAGGCAAATGTTAGAAAAATGATGGGAAGTTTAATATATCTGCTATGATCGTATGTAAACGGGTGAAATCGAGGCTGAAAAGATAATGATTATATCAAGAAAGGGAATACCGCCGACTCGGTGACACTAAGATAGTAAACTGAATAAGAGAGAAAATCTGTTGCACCAGAGACGCGTGTGGTCGGTACGAATGTTTGTTCTGTTCGCTTGTCTGTTACGTCCGCTATAAATCTTGCTGCGTCACCGCTTGATTGCTTTCACTGGGTTTATTTCTTTTCGGGTTTCACTTCTCATTTGATCCCTTATCTCGTCCATAGGAAGCTTCGAGAAATGATTTACGTGTGCTTGATGTTAAACGTTACATTTGCCCAAACAAAATTTATTAGTTTACACAATTATTAATTACACAATTTTTACCCAGGAAAATAGTTTTACACATTATTCAAATCATGTTTAACCTGGTCTGTGTGTGTACGCTTGCGCCACGCATACATCAAGTACATGTTTATATCGAGAATATAATATTGCAACGATACGAATAGTTAAATAAGGGGTTACTACTTTACTTTTTGTAAAGGAATGTGTGTTACAACCAGATGTATGAAATTTCACGAGTGTCGTGCCTTCAACTTCATGAACGGGATTAATTACATTAAATAATTTAGTTCAGTGTTTATCGAGAAAACGTAACCTTAAGTCAATATACATATCGCTTCCCAAAACTTCGATGATAGTGGTACCGATAACAGACAATTTAATGTAATAAAACGTATTTAAAGTATAGTCTTATCGCTCAATTCGATAGTGTAACGCTGAAGTCGATAATGTCGCCAAGTTTAAGTGTCGGGAAACTCCGATGTTAATATAGGATTGTATAAAAATGCTTAAAATTAAAAATATAGGGCTACTATAAATGCTTACTAAATTATTAATATGTTCTTAATGCGTATAAATTAGGTTTAGGAAATAATTTACCGTATAAATAAACTACACCTGTAAGGATTAGCTCCGTTAAGAAGTTTCTTATCGAAGAATCAGGACGTGCTCGCTGGAGAGTGAAAAGAAGATCTTTACAGGAGTATCAGAAACAGCAATAAGTCCATAACAAAAGAGAAGTGTTCAATAAACTCATATTTTAGTGCAGAACAATAAATTTTACATGTTTGTTGCACGTATTATCCATGTGTAGTGCGTCAGTATTATATCACGCAATAGAATAGACGGCGTAATTTACTTTAAACAAACACACCACTTTCACACAGGGTAGTGTAAAATCACATGGTCCGAGAAGGGAACAATTTGCAGTATACTGAGTATACATACATACACACGCGCTCACGTGTGTGTATGTGTGTTCATAAAACACGCATATTTATAACATATGTTCATAATTCTATATTTATTTAGAGTATAACGTTATAAATATAGGCTAATTGTGCGTGTGTTAAATGTGCGTGCCGGCGTTAGTTTAAGTACGAAAACGTCACGTCTTGTTATGGAAAAATCACGTCTTATGGTAATGTTTGGGGCAATAAAGCGTAGCATCGGCCACACTGTCTAAACTACACCCATCACCTTTGATATTAGAAAATTTTATAGTTTCATTACCAAGTACATAGGTTCTCGCAACAGAGCCGCCTAATTTGCCTCCATCTAGTTTTATGTTTATGAATGTGATGACAGAATTTAAAAGTGAGCCACCGGGTAATGTTCCAAATGAGTATGATCATATTTTGTACAATTATGTTCATTGCATTTTTGTTTAATTTATTAAATATATTGATTTAACCTAAGTATATTCAGATCTTTCTTAATTAATTATATTAGTTCATTCAAATTGAGTAAATTTTTTTTTTATGATTACGTTTATTAAGTTATTGCTTTAAACGTATTTAAAGCGGTCCAGGTCACTGTATGATAATTATATATAATTTATCTTGTAATTTCCGTCCAGTGACGTCGAGCGTAATTTGTATGGTTACGCGTTTCAGGCCATTTGGCCCATCCTCAGACCATCACTCCGAGAGGAGCTCGTTAAACAATAAAATCCACACAAAACAAACACATAATAAATAAATACATAAAATATATTAAATAAACATATAAAGGCGTTCTATTACCCGAACACGGTGCACCGCGTGTAGCGTGAGACATGCTACACGCGGTGCACCGTGTTCGGGTAATAGAACGCCTTTATATGTTTATTTAATACATTTTATGTATTTATTTATTATATGTTTGTTTTGTGTGGATTTTATTGTTTAACGAGCTCCTCTCGGAGTGATGGTCTGAGGATGGGCCAAATGGCATGAAACGCGTAACCATACAAATTACGCTCGACGTCACTGGACGGAAATTACAAGGTAAATTATATATCAGTTATTGCGTTTTCTTTATTATATTGCATTTTAATTGTACGTTGTTTTAAAACGCTGATTTCCGTACCGTTGCAAAAGCAACCATTTTTAAATAATATCCATAGGCCTAACACACACACACACACACACACACACACACACACACACACACACACACACACACACACACACACACACACACACACACACACACACACACACACACACACACACACACACACACACACACACACACACACACACACACACACACACACACACACACACACACACACACACACACACACACACACACACACACACACACACACACACACACACACACACACACACACACACACACACACACATGTATTGTGGAAAAAAGCCTAATTGACAGAGTACATTCATATACCGTAAGATATCTTATTGGTAATATCCTAAGGATTTTAATATCCTAAAATAGCTAACAGTAACTGTAGGTATTTCGGATAATAAATTATTACTGCTTGTGAGGGGGTGAAACAGATTTTTTTTTTTTGATTAGTATACGAAGCAATTAAACATGGTGATCGGAATTCCACGAAAGAATTATTCTGATCACGGTAACTTAGTTCAAACACATTTCTCTACACCATCAGTAGCAACTCACAGTTTTCGTGGTCATAGATAGAAATGAGACGTAGGCGTAATTATCTATGTGAATGTATATATATTAATATAATTTACATGTCTTCCGTTTATATCCTTCCTTGTTACATTAATGACCGATTACATATAGATTTCTGACAAAACAAAACATAACAGTTAAGTAGTAAAAAAATGTATAAAAATTAAATTAACACTTCGTAAAGTAGTGAATAGAAGTGTTTAAAGAAAGAATGTCGTTACGTTGAATACAGCAAAAAATTAAAACAGTTTTTCGAGTATATGTTTCGTGAGATTACCTTATTCTGTACACTTTACACAGTCAAAATTCCTTTTTTCTTAGTGTGTTATGTAATAGGAACATGTATTTTATGTTTTATAGTTACGTTGCTTATTTTAGCTATGGGTATTCTACTAATGTTTACATGATGTGTATTTTCCAATGTCGTTTTCAGATTGTTTGGTGTTGTCGGTAACTCTCATGTTGTTGGCAGTCACAATGAAGTCTCATAATACATCTACATTAACACTTAATTATATCACACGTTATCGATGTATCACATGTATCCGCTACTACAACAGGATCCGATCTCGTGTAGCGTGCGGTGTGTTGATACTGAACGGTCAACAGAAGGCTACAACTTTTCGCTACACTTGCAGCCTTCATAATTACAGCGCTGAATACGATATTCTGCTATGATCAAATAAATGAGCGAGTACTGGTATTTAATGCACTGTGAAACATACATTTGTTTGTTGAAAAGGAATGTTGGGTGCTACTAAAGAAACGATTAACTCACGAGACAGTTAATTATTTCTCTGTTTACAAATGTAAAGAAAATTATAATTATTTTTAAAACACGAATTTGTTTTCTTTCGACATTTAAACTTTTGTTTCTAAAGATATGTAATACGGATTGCCACTTTTTGTTATTAACAGCGGTCCAGCGATAAACAGGAAATTGGCGGACTCGGAGACAACAAGAGCGTGTAAAGTAAAATTTCCAGAGAGTTTGAAGAAAAGACTTGAGAAAAGTTTGTAATATGGGATATATACATTAGAAGCTTGTCCATATGGTGATATATTGATAACTTAGTACTGTGTATCCAGGAAGTTAGAAGGTGAGGAGCCTGAAATTTCTACATTTTGTGACGAAAAAGGAAATAACTCGTTATCGCTACTACATAAATTAACAATTACATATTACTACATTTCATATTTCTACGTTTTCCAGAAAAGAATGATCATTCCAAGTGGAATACGGTGTAGACTAGGTACAGTAACAATGCGGTCAAAAAGAAGCCGCACAAAAGTGGACAAAAGTGAAAGTGAAAGTGAAAGTGATGGAAAAAAGTGAACAACACCAGTTCTCTCAACACATCCGTCTAATGAATACTGGTCATACGTGGTACATGCATCAGTGACTACATTCTGTAATTTCCTTTTTAGAATTTCTCATAACATGTAATCGTTTTTTGTGTCTGTTAAAACGATGATTCTAATTCTGTTTCTATAAACCTCGCCCCGTAGTAACCTTCCTTGTAAATCACGGGACACAAATTATTTGCGGCTAACACAAATTAATTAAATAAATTTTATAATACTGACACAGGTTCACAATATTATGCTCTTTTTATCTTTAATTACTTTACAATGTCTCTACAATTCATCATTTTATTGTACATCTAGATAGTGAATCGCAAAGCGCCTTACAACATTACCAATCAGTTAAATTCATCTTTATCCGTAGGAATATATACCAAACCAATAGCAGAAAGTTTCGTACTCTTTTGTCCTGCGCATTTCAAATTTCTAATAAATCATTTTAAATCTTAAAAATGGATATGTTTATCACAGTGAATTATGTAGTAAATTTATGTCTTAATCCGATTTTCTTTACAAATATAAGGTTAAGAAGCAAGTTTGTTGTTGTGTATTCAGAATTATGTGTAAATAATAAAGGGATTCGTGGAGATACGTCTTAGAAACTAAACAACATAAACTGTATCTGGAAAAATGAGAATTTATTTGCTATGGAATGGTATATACATATGGCTAGTTACTGTGTTTTCGTCAGTAAGGAATGGGCAAATTGTATACTTCGGCCATACCTACACAATTGCATTTAATTATTTTGTTTAAAACAAATTTACTGACGGTTAGAGCCAATGGATATGAATGTGCTCACATCACAGTATGAGGGTAACGAATGTTGTCAATTATTACATAATCTTGCGTTAATGAATAACACTGTACGTCGACCCCCCTCTAAAACCGGTTTTGTTAAAACAATTTATTAATTAATGAAACCATTGTATTGGACGTAATGGGTGCGCAGCTGGTGTTTTGAAATTACAGTACAGCATGGAGCTGAAGTGGCACTTAATTATCTATTCATTAAATCGATTTTGGTGAAACAGTACAGCATTTAGAGAGTGTACGCAGCACTCGTATGACGGGTAACAAAAACTCCGCTACCCATACGTAACTTTGGGTTCCTGCATAACTCGTTCCTGAGCGCAGTCCTGATCTTTCTTATCGTCGAGGCTCGTAGTTTGTATTGAGACAAGAGTTAAAAACTAGTTTCTACCCTCCCCCAAAGTTATCAGCAAATATTGCAGGCAATGTGTGTTTCTCTTCCTTCTTTAACGTATTCTTTTGTAATCTATATGATTTTTGAATGCGCGTTTCTGCAATATTTTGTAACAGAATAGGCAATCAACGTTTTAGTCGTAAAAATGCTGCCAAGAAATTCTTGCTGAAGGAGGAAACTCTGAGTACTCGTGCATTTCTATGAAATTCTCTTATGTACACAATCTGAAATAAAAATTAATCTCTTTAAAGTCAATTTACAGTTCTAACGATTTTACTGCTTTAACGTTAATAATCTGCAAATCTGGATATATTTTAATGTGTATTGTACTTCAAGAATTGTTCAGTAAAAAACACGTTGGTTTCATATTTGAGTTGAGAAATGTTTGACAAAATACAGTGCAAAAATGGCAAAAATTTAACAAAAATTAGAATACCTGCCTCTTAAAACTGATTAAGGTAGTTTATAAAACCTTAGGTATGTTTATAAAATTCTGAGACATTAAAAGTTGAATTAACCACAAACCAGTTTATATTTTCATTAGTCTTTTCTGTACTTATAGATTTGTTTTTAATGGTTTGGGCTTTTCCTTCCAATGTAAGAGACGTACCTATGTCATGTGAGTATTATTTATGTATTCAGAATTTTTCTTAAAAACTTTCTGCTTTATTCAAGTATAAATGTGTTAGTTTAGTAACCTTAGAAGGAAACAAATTGGCATTTCATTTCTTCGTGTGGACAACAATTAATATGCTTAAACACTCCAGTACTAGAATATCACATGTTTTACGGTTATAACTGACAGAAATACGACAAACAGAAGATGATTATTAATGACTGAAGCTGGATGTGAAAATAACGGTGAGCGTAATAAATAACGATTGTATGAGACGGGAACGTTAAGCTTGAAAACTAAATGACAAACTGCAGTAAGAAAATGTATAGGACTGACACAATTAAGTAACTGTAACTGCGACACTTTACCGGATTAAATGTGCACCATCGATAACGAGTTATGGTAGCAACATATTGTTACGACGGTCTCACTGATCGTCGTATGGTACAGTGGAAAACAAAATACAGACACCATTGAAGTCACTAATACCAGTTTTAATTATCACAGTTAATAATTTGTAATCAACAAAGATGGGCTCTTACAACAAAATTTGTCCACACGCAATAATAATGTCAACAATAAAGAATTCCTCACTAATTATTACACAATAACACTTATCTACAAACACTTGATCCGCGCTAAGGAAAATCGCACAACACAACTGAAACTGACCGTCGCTGGATGCTTATATTTATACCCCGCTGAGATACCAGAATAATCTGTAATTTTCTGGATGACGTGTTAAACAAGCGCCTCTTACAGGCGCTCTCGAATCCACTAGAAAGTGTCGTGTCTGGCCTTGAACACAGTGCGCGGACCGTTGCGGTACGGAACAGCCTCGATTGTTGACGCGTGATTAGTGTCAAGTAATTGTTTTTCTTCTCAAGTTAGCAATATGTACGTTACAGTTGGACTCTGCTGGGATAGCCGAGAACATGTAGCCGTTACACACTCCATTGTTCGAGAATGTTCCATTGCGTAACAGTATTGTAGTCAAGGGCCGGATTTAGAGGTAGTGAATGGGCCCCTAGGCTGAACATGTGGGTAAGCAGTATTTAACGTCCATTATCTTTAATGGAGCTGTAAAAAGTAATCTACCTACAATTATCTGTGGCAGGTTAGAAGTGAAAATACAAACTTGTCTTTAATATACTAAATTCTATTTTAGGTAAAATATTAAATCGCTTTATTACTATTATTATTTAGCTGACCATACGAATAAACAGTTATAATGTTACATGCGAACTATCAGTCTGACTGGTGACTTGATGCAACGAAAAAGATTATATGTTATTACCCAATTGACTGTAGCTACAAAAATGTAACCAATCAGAGCGCAGAAATGCTACTAGCAGAAGTGAACTGGAATAAAAATAAACAAATGGTGTTGAGATGAGCGGAACAGTAGCACAGTCCGCTAGGCAGCATTAGTTTAATCATTTATTTACTTTCAAAATTAATTATTTAGTTCATATTGTATGTTTCAGAAATTATTTTATGTTGTTCAAAGTAGGTTTATGATATATATTGTTAATTGAAACAATATTATTTGTAATAATTTTACTACAAGCACTCAGAAAGGGTTCATTATAATATATATAAAGATATTCAACAGCTTAATAAATCCATAGTGAAAGTATGAGAAGTGGTAAACTCTATTTACAATATAATACACATAGCACAACATGTTTATACATCATTTTAAAACGTTTACTCTAAAACTGTAATGCTTAACAGCAAAGTGCATTTGCTGGAACAACACGTATTCTTCAAAAAAACAAAATGTCACTCACTAAACAAAAATAATCCATAACCACCAAAATCTCTATGTCCATAGACAAATACTTTACATACAAACATTATCTTATACAGTGTATAAATGTTATTATTGCACATTTACCATAATCATTACAAATGGCCTCTATTTTTTAAGTAGGAATGTCCTGATTGGTTTGGTAGCGTCTAGGTATTTAAGTGTTATTTTTCACTTGTTTGAGCTATGGTCTAGAAAAAATATATTATTTATATGTAATAATAAGTCCGTATGTGTGAGTGTGTGTGTGTTTCCGTTAGAGATGATTGGGTAATAACATTTACACTTTTTCGTTGCATCAAATCACCAGTCAGACTGATAGTTCGCATGTAACATCATAACTGTTTATTCGTATGGTCAGCTAAATAATAATAGTAATAAAGAGATTTAATATTTTACCTATAATAGAATTTAGTATAAAGAAAAGTTTGTATTTTCACTTCTAACCTGCCACAGATAATCGTAGGTAGATTACTTTTTACAGCTCCGTTAAAGATAATGGACGTTAAATAACTGCTTAAAGGGAGATTATTTAGGACTAACGGCTGTTAAAACAGCGATAGCTACCCTTAAAATTCTTAAAATTCTGTTCGTCGTAAGTGTTGTTCTTTGTCAAACAGTCATTCGTTTATTTTGAGCAAAATGATGAAAGGTTTTGGGGGGCTCTGGTATTAACTAGTTACAACTGGTATTAACGTTTAAAATCGATTCACGGTCACTGTTAAACAAGAAATTTAAATAAAACATATTTGCAAAGATTTTTTTCAGTTTCGTAGTTATAAAATTCAATTAATGTTTAGTATTATGTTTGTTGCAAAACGTGAATACAAAACCAAATATATAAAAACACGTAATACCTGTTATAAGAATTTTTTCATTTATTTTATTACTAGCTGGATACCCGTGCTTCGCTACGGTGATTATAAGAAAAAAAAAACATAATGTAAAATCAGAAAATAGAAATAGGTTATTTGTGAAGCTTAGATACAATTTTGAAACTAAGAGCAAAAGCACTGGTATTTAAGCTATTTAGCTCGATCAATTTGAAGATATTAAGCTTGAAGATGATCAATGTGATCAAGCTTGATCAATCAACTATTAAAGCTTGAAAATTAAAAAGTTGTTAAAAATGACGCTGTATTATTTAGTTAGAGAGGGTAAGCTAAGTGTCTGTTAGAGATTAAGACAGTCCTTTATTGTAAGTCTAACAACAATAAAATAGATGGGCTTAAGCCCTTTGATCCCACCACCACCCCTGTTTTTTTTGTCTACGTAGCCAGGCTAATAACTTGCTTAGCATATACTTTCAGTTGCTCCTCAGATTAAGTGCTCAGGACCTCCCTGTAAACAACATTCCTGGTTTTGGTCTCTGGCTGGAGGATGACCAGGCTGTCAGGTGAACTGACTCTGGAGAACGCCACGTACAACTGGCCATGGGAGAAACAGTCACTCCTCAGATGCACACCAGCCACTATCAAACTCTGCCTCTGTGCCTTATTGATGGTCATGGCGTAGCTCACCTTAACGGGAAACTGCAGACGTTTGAACTGAAAGTGGTAGTCTGATGGGATCAGAGGAATTCGGGGGATGATGACGGTTTCTCCCTTACCGACGCCTGTGAAAATTGTGGCTTCGATGACATGTTTGTGGTGCCATTGCACAGTTTCGGAGGGTTTACATTGCGCAACAGCATGATTGGAGCGCCAACCTTGAGGTAGAGGACGTGAGGTGGATCTCCTGGTGGGTCGAGAGTATGCAAGAACTCCACAGGGTAATGTACACCATCCTTGACCTCCACCACAGAGTCTACAGACTCATACCTCATATGCTCAGTCGGCAGCTTCTCCAACAGAAAGATTTCTTATTTTCTTACCTTTGTTAGGTCCGTCTTGTGACTTTTATCTTTAGAACAAAATTAGTGTGACGCGTTTCAGGTCATCTGACCCATCCTCAGACACTTGCTCGAAAAGAGGTCGTCATATATTAAAATTCAATTAAAATAAAAACACATATATATAAATTCATACACTGTTGTCGTGGTGCACCACGCGTTTACCGATCGCTACTGAGTAGTGTAATTTAATTTACTACTTAGTAGTAATTTTGTTCTAAAGATAAAAATCACAAGACGGACCTAACAAAGGTAAGAAAATAAGAAATTAAAACACGTGACTTGGACCGTTAACAAACAAAAAATGTTTAAAAACAGAAAGATGTTGATGCTGTTGGTTGAGTCGTTTGTTGGAGTGAGAATAGCTCTTTCCCTCAGCCATTAAGTGTAATCATCTCTAGCCTGATAAATATTGGGGTATATTCTGTCACTGAAGCTGGTCAGATCTCCCACAACATAGCAAAGGTTACCAGGAATATTTATTCTTCCCTCCTCTTCCAAAAGCTTGCCATCACCAATATCAAGCAATAAGTTAGAAAACTCCTCTGCCCTCAAGTCATGTTGGAGGTGGACACGTATGTTAACTCTCAAGGACAGGACTTTGACATTAGACCATAAGAGGGATGACTTGAGACAGGCCTTGACTTCATCTGCACGTGTCCCCCGTGGCACAACAGGCAAGATCTGTCTCAAGTCACCAGCCAAAAGCACCGTAACTCCACCCATAAGACGGTTGCGGCCCCTAATGTCCTGGAGCGTCCTGTTCAGAGTCTCAATACCTCCCTTGTGAGCCATGCTCCACTCATCCCACACAATAACTTTGGTTTCTCGAAGCACCTGAGCCATGTCACTCTGCTTAGAGATGTTACAAAGTGCAGACTCAGAATGATTCAGGTTGAGAGGTAACTTGAAGGCAGAGTGAGCCGTCCTGCCTCCGTCGATCAAGGTAGCTGCAATACCTGAGGAAGCAACGGTAACGGCGATGTTCCTGTCGCCCCTAATTGTGGCTAGGAACAGATTGATCAAGAAAGTTTTGCTAGTGCCACCAAGAGCGTCAAGAAAGAACAACTGCCCAGAATCAGAAGCAATGATGTGCATGATTTCATTGTAGGCTTTTCTCTGTTCTTGATTTAATTTTGGAACATTCACAGAAACTGTTTCGGACAGCTGAACGGTATCATAAGACAGTACCCTCAGGTGTTCACGGTTGGTGACAACGGCTGCTTGCTCTCGTGAAGGTGGTGGAAAAAAGTACTGCAGGAAGAATACAACTAAAAAAGCGGCATTATCAGTGTTGCGGTTTTCGCGGAAAGACGTTAAAGCTTTCAAAACTCTTTCTTAGTGAGCACCCAGAAGCCAAGAGGAATATATGTGCGGAACTTAGAAATCAAAATAAACCCTCAACGCCACATAGCAAGGAATAGAGGAACAGGGTGAACTGTTTCGCGATTATTTTCGCGCCTCCCCCTGGTTATAGGTTAGATGAAAAAAATACTATTTTAGTAATTCTCCAAAAGCCTAAAGGAAAGTAAAAAAATAAACATTAGACTTCCAGGAAGCGTACAGTTGAAAAAAGCTGTACTATCGGTGTCACGGCTTTTAGCGGTTTTTCAGGGTTAGGCGTTAAAGTTGTCAAAAGCCATTCTTAGCGAGCACCTAGAAGCCAAGAGGAACATACGTGCCGAATTTCAAGTTTGTAGGGTTTATAGTTATGAAGATTTCGTGATGAGTGAGTGTATGAGTGAGTGAGTGGTATTTGCCTTATATATATATAGATAGGCCTACATATATGTGCTGTAATTCACCAGCATTGAACCATTTGTAGTACAATCGAAACAGGATTTATTTTGCTTGCTTGAACATTTTTCGTATGCAACTTGTCAAACAGTGTCTCCGTACCCTGTTCGGAATATATGTGCCCAACTTAGAACTCAAAATAAACCCTCAACGCCACAAAGCAAGGAATAGAGGGACAGGGTGAACTGTTTCGCGATTTTTTCTCGCCTCTTCGTGGTTATAGGTTAGATGAAAAAAATACTGTTTTAGTAACTCCCCAAAAGCCTAAAGGAAAGTAAAAAAATAAACATTAGACTTCCAGGCAGCGTAGAGTTGGAAAAAAGCTGCATTATCGGTGTCACGGTTTTTAGCGGTTTTTCACGTTTTTTCGCGGTTAGGCGTTAAAGTTTTTAAAACCTTTCTTATCGAGCACCTAGAAGCCAAGAGAAACATACGTGCCGAATTTCAAGTTTGTAGGCTTTATAGTTATGAAGATTTCGTGATGAGTGGGTGAGTGGTATTTGCCTTTTATATATATAGATAGGCCTACATATATGTGCTGTAATTCACCAGCATTGAACCATTTGTAGTACAATCGAAACAGGATTTATTTTGTTTGCTTGAACGTTTTTCGTATGCAACTGGCCAAAAAGTGTCTCCGTACCCTATTTGGGATGTATGTGCCCCGAACTTAGAACTCAAAATAAACCCTCAACGCCACATAGCAAGGAATAGAGGGTCAGGGTGAACTGTTTCGCGATTATTTTCTCGCCTCCTCGTGGTTATAGGTTAGATGAAAAAAAATACTATTTTAGTAATCCCCAAAAGCCTAAAGGAAAGTAAAAAAATAAACATTAGACTTCCAGGAAGCCTACAGTTGAAGAAAAGCTGTATTATCGGTGTCACGGTTTTTAGCGGCTTTTCGCAGTTAGGCGTTAAAGTTTTCAAAACCATTTCTTAGCGAGCACCTAGAAGCGAAGAAGAACATACGTTCCGAATTTCAAGTTTGTAGGCTTTATAGTTGTGGAGATTTCGTGATACGTGAGTGGTATTTGACTTATATATATATACTAGCAAAATACCCTTGCTTCGCTACGGAGTTTCACGTTGTACGTAATTGTACAATTATTGCTCGCTTAATAGTATAGCATTAGATAGATTGTACAAATTCTCAACTCTTAGTTTGTTTATTTACATTCATAGCAACAGCTATTTATTATTTATTTCGAGAAAATCGTTAGAGCCGTTTCCAAGAAAAAAAAGGACATACATTTATTAATTAATTGAACTTCGAAATTTTCTCGACTGTAAGAATCTGCAAACAACGAAGTTTTTCAATTTAAAACAATGATTAAAAACTCAGAACTAAATGTATTCGGGGTTTCCAATAAACTGAGATGTCAACCACTTCATTTACAAAGTATGCAATTCCCGCGATAAATTTCATTATTTGGTTTTTTGCCCCTTAGGAGTGAAAGTTTTTAAAACCGTTTCTTAGTGAGCACCTAAGACCTATGATGAAGCTACGTTCAAAGTTTCATTGATATCCATTCAGTGGTTTCAGAGATATCGTGATCAGTGAGTCAGTCAGTGGTATTTGGCTTATATAGATATCTATATCTAGCCGATTTACCCAGCGTTGCTCGGGTTCATAATTTATTCATAGGCTCATAGGCACCTATTCTTGTTCTAACGTTATATTACTTGTATATTGTATAATCTTCCTTATATTGTTACGTTCGCATTCTCACTGGAGGAATACTTTGTAGCGCACCTGTTTAAGAACATGTCATAAACTGTATTCTTATATCTGGAGAAGAATTCTGTTGCGCGTGATGCTCCTGCTCGATTCCTAACTCTGGGAGAGGGCGAACAGCTAAATTAGTTTTCAATAAAATGTCTACAGTACTTGCACGCGCTGCGTATTTACTGTCTTTTATAATTCATTCTGTTAATGTTGAAATAAAGCATTTGTTAAATTAGTGTCTCCTAAACTTATTCTAACAATACAATACCTCTATAGATTTCAGCTTATCAATTTTTAAATTCAAACTGAAGCAAGTGCATTTATATTGTCTGAACACTATGATCTGAATACATTTGCTATCAAAACTTTGTTTTTTATACTCGCTTATAACTTACTTCGATCTTAACTTATCCACTTTTAAATTCAAACTGAAACAACTCTGAATTCACACACTATTAAGAAGTTTCTTAAGATGCATACACCACCTTTGATATCATAATCGGTCCAGTGGTTTAGGAGGAGATGTGGAAAATCCCAAAGGACCCCCCGAAGGATCGTATCGAAAAAACACCTACCCTATGTTGGTTCTCCCGTTGAGTACAATATTTGTGCCAAGTTTGGTTGAAATCGGTCCAGTGGTTTAGGAGGAGATGTGGAAGACCCCAAAGAACCCCAAATGACCCCATCGAAAAAACACCTATCCTATGTTGGTTCTCCCGTCGCGTAAAATATTTGTGCGAAGTTTGGTTGAAATCGGTCTAGTGGTTTAGGAGGAGATGTGGAAGACCCCAAAGAACCCCCAAAGCACCCCATCGAAAAAACACCTATCCTATGTTGGTTCTCCCGTTGCGTAAAATATTTGTGCCAAGTTTGGTTGAAATCGGTCCAGTGGTTTAGGAGGAGATGTGGAAGACCCCAAAGAACCCCATCGAAAAAAACACCTATCCTATGTTGGTTCTCCCGTCGCGTAAAATATTTGTGCCAAGTTTGGTTGAAATCGGTCTAGTGGTTTAGGAGGAGATGTGGAAGACCCCAAAGAACCCCTCAAAGGACCCCATCGAAAAAAGCACCTCACCTATGTTGGTTCTCCCGTCGCGTAAAATATTTGTGCCAAGTTTGGTTGAAATCGGTCCAGTGGTTTAGGAGGAGATATGGAACATACATACATAGATACATACATACAATAGGGGGGGTTTGCCCCTTAGGAGTGAAAGTTTTTAAAACCGTTTCTTAGTGAGCACCTAAGACCTATGATGAAGCTATGTTCAAAGTTTCATTGATATCCATTCAGTAGTTTTTGCTCTACGTTGATTTTATGTCAGTTAGTCAGGCAAACTTTCCCCCCTTTCCCCCTTTAAAGGTCGAATTTCCAAAAATCCCTTCTTAGCGGATACCTACATCACATAAGGAACCTACATGCCAAATTTCAAGTTTCTAGGTGTTATAGTTTCGGAGATTTCGTGATGAATCAGCGAGTCAGTGAGTCAGTGGTATTTCTCTTTTATATATATAACGAATAGACTCAGTCGTCTCTGTAAAACGTGTGTATATTGTGTGTTCGCCTCACACTGGTGTCGTTACATCAATCCTTGCGCTAACGAAGTCCGTAGCGATGTTTTAATTACCAGTACAACGCAGTAGTAACCTTACCTGTTATTAAATAGGGTTTTGTGAATCCCGGGTGGCGCCAAATTGTTTATTGAAAACAATTAAACTTATTAAATAATGTGTTAACAAATGTGTTCTCAGCGATGACGGCCGGGGCATTCAAATCTATTCCCGCCTGTTCGACCTCCTGAATCGAGCAGGTAGTTTGTCGAATTGCAGCGTGAGCGCTGGCAGTAAAATCTAGTTGTTCGTTAACAAGCACAAATTATAGAATACACTCCCTATGAAATAAAAACAATGGTTACACTCTTTCCACACGATCACTGATATCAGTTTGTATTTCTTTGTGCCTCTCCTCCAGCTTCTTAAGCACCTCCTATTTATTTCTTTGACATTCTATTGTTGTTGTTACGTGGAGTTCTTCTATTCGATTTTTTCCGTCGTCCTCGACTGCTTTAATTTTGCTTATGATTTCTTCTTGGGCCTTTACTATAGTTTCATTGGTTGTTTTTATCTTTTCATTAGTTTCGGAGACCTTCTTTTGGATATCTTCACAATATCCCTCTAACTGTAGTTCTAATTGACATTTTAACTCTTCCTTGTTCTTCTCATGGTCTTCCTTCAACTGTCCCCTTAATTCTTCCTGCAGCTCCTCATTACTTTTTCGAATGTCCTCCTTCAATTGCTGTTGTAAGATTTCTTGATTCTTCCTTAAGGTATTGCTGTGTTCCTCCATTTTCTCATTTATCTGCTGCTTCAATGTTTCATTATTTCCTTCAATTTTGTTGTTCAGTGTCTCAATAATTTTGTCCTCAATTTTTTTCAATTCTTCGTTGTTTTGGTATATTTTTTCATTATTTTTGTCTATTTTTCCATTAATTTCCTCCTTCGTTTTCTTGAAATTTTCCTCAGTTTTCTCTTGGTTTCTGTTTAACTGTTCCACCATAATTCTCATCATTTCTTGGAAATGTGCGTCCATTGATTGTGTTAGTTTGTCTGGTTGGTCCCCGACTGTTCCTTCCACTTCCGGTTCTGGTTGGGTTGGGTCTTCCGGTTGGTCCCCTTGGGTATCCTCTCCGATCATTTCCCCGATCATTTCTTCAATCTCTTCCATTTCTTCTTGGTCGGTACCTTCAGTTCCTTTCTTTGCTTGATATCTTGTAACCATGGAATGTCTCATAATCGCCGCTAGTCTTCTTTTCTAGCCTCACCAGTTGGTCGCCAACCTGTAACGAATAGATGCCCGCCTTATTTAAACCCCGTTTCGGAAGCCAATCTGTAACGAATAGACTCAGTCGTCTCTGTAAAACGTGTGTATATTGTGTGTTCGCCTCACACTGGTGTCGTTACATCAATCCTTGCGCTAACGAAGTCCGTAGCGATGTTTTAATTACCAGTACAACGCAGTAGTAACCTTACCTGTTATTAAATAGGGTTTTGTGAATCCCGGGTGGCGCCAAATTGTTTATTGAAAACAATTAAACTTATTAAATAATGTGTTAACAAAGGTGTTCTCAGCGATGACGGCCGGGGCATTCAAATCTATTCCCGCCTGTTCGACCTCCTGAATCGAGCAGGTAGTTTGTCGAATTGCAGTGTGAGCGCTGGCCGTCAAATCTAGTTGTTCGTTAACAAGCACAAATTATACAATACACTCCCTATGAAATAAAAACAATGGTTACACTCTGTACTAGTTACTTTAATTATTGATTTGTAATGTTTCAGTCTGGCAAGAAAATTATACTTGTTTATTAATAAATTTGCACCGACATTAGTTATGAAACAATTTCTCTCAGGTTGACGAAATCGATTTTGTAACGAGATATTCAGTCTAGTATGGCTTCTGTTTTGTTAGTTTACAATTGTACTCGTTAAAAATCTGTAGTTCTTTTGATTACAAGACAAATATTCATTATGATTACAATAAAAAGTACATTACCTTACATTATTTGTACTTAAATAATAATGTGTTTGGTTATAATTTGTTCTGTAGTGTAGTTAAGTGTGTTTCTAAAGTTCGTATTCGATCAAAAGGTTATATTCTAAGTTAACAAATTTTCAGTGTTTTATTTTTCTTAATTAATCTTTGAAAGAGAATATACGGTTTATAGTGAGAGTTCAATTTACTGTGAGAAATATTTAAAATGAGTTTATTCCTGGAATTTGGGTAATTTAATTATACTTATCAAATCAGACGACTTGGCATTAACAGTCGTCAGTCAAAAAGGTAATTGGGCTGCATTAGTCATCAATTTTCAATAATCTTGGGGCTTAAGTATGTCTTGCGTCCTTTTCATGTTACATGAAGTTATTTTTTCATTTAATTCTCAAGTAAAATGGTCCTTGGCCTCTGTTAAATGTTATGGTCTTCTTCTTGCTGGTTCATGTTTTTGAATTTAGATTATTTTTATACGTTTAAAAATGAAAATTTAGGTCATTCAATACTTAGCGTCTAATCTTGACGAGCGTCACTTTGAGAGTATCTAAATTAACGGAAAAATTCGTAACCAACGTCTGTTGTCATGGTTACATGCTAATTCTGATTGGTTAATCTTGGTTTATTACCATTGTTATCAAATTTGAATTCTTTTTCAAAATAGCTGTATATCTTATGATTGCTTATATTCTTCTGTCTTCCTCCCTACATATTAAATATTATCACTACTGTTATTATTTCCTTTCAAAGATTGTTTTGATACCACATAAGGTTGGGTTCTATAAGATATTAACTTTTTTATAATTATGTTAACATTTGTTAATTACTTTTCTTTTTTAATTTAAGTCCTTATACTAACATTTTTCTTTTAATAAGATTTACAAATTATCCTTGGTTGGTTATTCGCCTTGGATTTGTTAATTTCTTTGTTAATTTGTTACAATTTGTAGTTGTTTGTTTTTTGACAGTTAGGCATTTCCTAGGCCTAAGTAGCCATTGCTTATATTTACTTATTTCCTACAAATTACATTTCATTTTAACCTAATGAGTTTTGTTTTGTTATTATAATTGGTTGTGTTATTTGTTGATGTGTTTTGGATCTGTTTTTGTGTTATTTGTATGTTACTATTATTTTACACATAATGGATTGCTAATTATTTACCAACTGATTTTCTCGTTTTCTAAGTTCTGCATGTTTATTTAACTTGCCATTGCTAACAATATGGCTATTACTTATTATTTTTTATCACATAAAATATAACATCTAGTCCTATGGTCTGTACAATTCTTCCAGCCATATCCTATTCATAAATTTGATTAAACAATTATTTAACAATTATTATGTAGTGTTAGTTTACAATTCATTTCCTTTTATACTATTTTTTGGGTGTTAAACAACATCGCACCTTTTGAACTGACTTAAATAATTATCCCTTATAACATGGGGTGTTTATTGATTTTGTTTTTAACTTCTTATTTTTTAAAATAATCTTTACCTTCACTCCATGGTAACACTATCTGTTTCCTCTTTCATGGGATTCTCCCTTTTAACTACAATTGTATTCAATTAAACTTAACAATAAGATTCTTTTTTAATTAATACTGTTATCATCACTCTTCAGTGTTCATTACTTCTTAATTAATTGTTTACCTCTAATACTATTCTTAACAACATTCTTAATTACTAATATAGTTCACCATTAATCATTTAGTGTTTCTTATTGATTTACTAAGTGTTTTTTCTATCCTTCACTATTTTTCATAATACTATCATTTATGCTATTCTTATTTATTCATTACCTTCACTTTTAAATTATCTATTGTTTATTATAATTTATTTAGTGTTTTTTCTTTATCACTTTACTTTGGGGTTATTACACTTCCACTTTTGCACTCCTTAAATGTTTTTATTTTAAGTGTTTCTAAATGGGTAATCCCTGTAATTACTTTCTCTTTCTTATTTACTAAAGTTTATTTTCTCACTACCTTACTATCTCTTCATTACAAATATCATTAATAATATTAACAAGTTTATGTCTCTATTGATTTCATCATTACATCTAACTCTAATTTGTGGGTTAGTGTATTTTTATTTCTAATAGTATTTAATTGGGTTTCATATCATATCTGTTACCTTTATCAATGAATTGATAATAATATTTATTATTTACTTAGGTTAGTTATTGGTTTCGTTTCCAATATTACATTTGAGTGTACCATTTCTCCTGCTTGTGTTCTATATTACTTGTTTGTGCCTTATCACATGATTTCATTTTATTTCCCTTTATCGTTGGTTTGTTTCTTTTTCCTTTTTTTCTCCTTCTTCACTTTCAGTGTATTTCATTTATATCTTGGTTTTCCACCTTCTCCTTTGGGTTTATTTTATTATGTTGCATTGAGTCATTCAATTCCTTCAATTTGTTTCATTTTTGTTTAGTTTCGGTTTTTTCCCTTCTTCATTTGGTTTGGTCAATTACTTTCTTATTTGGTTTGTTCCTTGTTTGTTTTCGTCTTTTCCCTTCTCCTTTTGGTTCTTCTTATTTGGTCAATCACTTGGGTTAGGTCATGTCGTCGTTTGTTGTGTCATTGTCATTTTATTTTCATTATATTAAACATTTTATTTTATACGAATTACTTTTTTATATTCAGATTCATCTTTTTTATCCCTGGTATTGGGGTGGCTTATTTGTGTTGTAACAATATATATATATATATATATATATATAATATTTTTCAAGTAAAAAGAACTTATCAGATCAAAAGAAAACTACAAAAGAAAATAAGAAACCCACTTATATACCCATAAGGAACCCACTATATTATAATAAAACTACCTGAAACTATTATACTATATAACTAAAATAAAAATGACCAATTTTCTGTATTTATCTAGTATTTTTGTATAATTATTTTGAGTGATTTATTTTATCACAACACACAAATAAAAATAAAGCAATGTGTTCCTCTTATTTATTTCGAAATTTTTATTTATTAATAACAATTATCTTCTTAACGCTTATTTTCTTCATAAAAGTTAAATATAGTTTGTGAGTCACTTCAATCAGTGTCATAGAGAAAAAACGATTCAGGGTCATTTTGTCACTCATTTTGAACGCATCTTTACAACCAATACTCATGTTAATATTGAACGCTTAATCCGCTATAAACAGAAGACCAAATGCAATACGCTTAATTGCGCTAGTAAAAGACAACTGAACTAATCAGTTGGCCAACCAGAACACAAAAAGTGGATAAACGATAAAATTGGATTGGGATTAAAAAAAACTCTAGCGTCATTTGGGTCTGAAGCACGAAATTCTTTTTACCAATAGAATAAAATTAATTTTATACGTCTTGTGTCACTGATTGTTTATTTAATTTGTTCACTTGTTGTGTTTACTTCAACTTTTATATATTTTTCTTATACTTTCAAAATATTTGTTAAGTTGGTCTCTTAGTACAAGTTGATTCTTTCTTCATAGTTGTAAGAATTTCTCAGTTTATTCTTTACCAGGCTACAGTACCTTGTTCCCGCTCCATTGAAGATGGCCGCCGTTAGTGCATTTCAGGAATTTTGTATAGTGGATCCCGAGCTAACAGCCCGGTTAACATGTCATACAACTATGACAGCTCCGGCCGTGAGAGTTTGCGTTGACTTCTTGATTCTCCCGTGTTCAGTAGAAAAGTGATCACATGTTGATACTCTAATTGCTTTCCTTATTGTTGGATAGCTACTCCTTCTTATCTTCTTTGCATACATTATAATTTTATACGTTACATTTGTCATTATACAATTATTATACAATTTTTTACACAATTCGTCATAAATTTAATTATTCGCCTTCTTTTCTACTTTTACTATTTCAGTTAGATACTTTATAGTTTTTACAAATATATTATTAATCTGTCATGATATTCTGAACTAATTCAAAATAGATTATATTATGTTACTTATTACAACTACTTAAAAATATTAGTTTTTAGTGTTTTTTAAACTTGTAAAGCAATTGTAAGCGCAGTGAAATTGTGCGTAAGGATACTTGGCTGCGTGTGCAGTGCGCGTGAGCGAAGTACGTAATTATCTTACGGGATTTCCTAAAAAACACATTAATTTGAATAACTATCAAAATGTGGCAAATTTTGAGATAGGACTTATGTACGTGTTTTTTTAAGTAAAAAGGTTTTATAGCACACAAAATCGGTCGTAATATGTTTCAGGTTTTTTGAACATGAGTTATTCTGTTCTGATACCTTCTTTTACATGAAAATATGTTATCTTTAAGAGTATGATGAGACGGGGTTACCAAAGAATCAATCATATGACAAGAAATTCAGTCTCAAAAATAAGACTGTGACATACGGTCAGCCTCTCTTCGCATTCAATAACGAGTAAACGCTGCTCTGGTCCATGACGTTTGGTCTGCCAGTTGCGACTAACGCAAGTTAGAAAATTCCTGTAGAGTTACTGCGAAAACTATTACAGTTGTATGCTATCCGTGAGAGTACAAGATAGTCCGTTTAGGAGTAGATAGACACTTCAAGCTAATTGGAAAGGTGTAAGCCCAACACCCAACACACCAGAACAGTCGCGCCAGAACATCGCTTCGCGGTGTGAAATTGTATGTAACCGTGCCCGCGAGAATATCAACACGCCCCCCGGAAGCGACCCTGAAGCCGGACAGAGTAAACTGACCTACGTATTGACCCAGACAATCTCAACCCGTAGTCTGAAGGATCTGGAGTCGACATTGCCAGGGAAGAGAACATATTATTTTATGTACACTTATAAAAACTTATCTAAAAGAAAGACTAATACAAGTTATATCAGTTAAGAGTTTACAGCTTAGATAAGACAAAAAAACTTTTTATAATAATTTATTTCATTGTACAGAAATTAAAATTTAGTTTATGTTACCGAGAGACAAATAAATAATAATTAATTTTGTAAACTGTATTAAAACACAGTAGATTGTCAGAAGAATTAATAGCATCATTAATAAATCCGTCTCATTCCAATAACATCTACCTCTACTATTTATTCTATGCAACCCTTATACATCGCAATATATGTGTGTGTGTGTGTGTGTGTGTGTGTGTGTGTGTACAAGTTCAATAGTTAATTTGATTTCGTTTTACAGAATTAGTGCAAACGTTCGCTCAGATCCTTATATAAAGTTTGTATTGAAATTTTAATAAGATTTGCTGTTTAAATTACTCTTCTGTTTGGAAGAGATAATGCAAATTCTTTCCTTTTCAAACGAAGTGAATTGAATATTTAGCTGAAGAAGTTAACTTAGCGAATTTAATTCAACGAAAGCGTTCATTTAATACTACAGCTGTCTAAGGGTTAGGGATGGGATGTAGAACAATGGTGACGACTCACAGTGCTAAATCACTGGAAGCACAGATACTTGGATTCTTATTTTGGCGATCTTACAAAAAATGTTTTATTAATCTTACATAATTAAATGGAGGCAAACCTGCGTAACGTTGATTCTGACACACGATAATAATATGTTTGCAAATATACATAAACTATGAGATATTAAGTAATTTGTAAATTTAATAACGTGTTATTTATATATTATTAAATCTATTTATCAATTGGATAAATCTATATCAAAAAGGAAATACAGGTTTTCAGTATTTGCTTTCAGAGTTTATTGGTTATTAAAAACTGGACATTATACAGTATAAATACATAAAATAGATTTTATAATTTTACAATTTTTACATTAATAAAATACGTTAGTTCTAATGTAGGCTACGCCTCGGAAAATGCGCCACTATATCATTTTTTACAAAATGGCACTTGGTACAGTGATGCATAACACTGTCCAATTGGTCTAAAAGTTTACTACGACAAATATAAATAAATTTAATAAATAAATATAAATATAATATTCTTTTCTTTCCGCATTATTGTACATGTAACTGTATTGTTGTAGTATCATTAAAATAAAAAAAAATCGCTTCTTTCTTTTGAAATAAAAGTTATGAGATCCTTAGCTGTTGAACATTGCAGTTCTAGGTTAGCAGAGGTTTTGCGGTTAACAGTGATATAAATACTAAATCATCATGAAAGTAACGATTCATGGCTAATGCGAGATATGGAGTCAATTCTGATCGTAAAAAAAGACAATGTCTGCAATTAAAGTGGTAATCACAAAGTGTTCTCAACAGGCGCACAAAAGTTATTTTATTTCCACTAGTGACTTTCTATTTTAGTCAATGTATTTTCAAGGTGTGGATATTGTAGAGGTGTGTAGAACTGTTGTTGCGACAGTTCCAAAGGAAAGGGTAGACCGGTCGGTCCACCACTCAGCCCTCCGGAACCGGGGTTACTGACCCATCACTGGCTGCACTGCTTGGTGCGGTACACTGGTTTCGAAGGAGGTAGGTAGGATGTGCCGGGGCGGAGAAGATAACGGTGGTAGACCACTGACAATCTGCGGTATAAGCCTTCCGAGAAGTGTTGGCCGACGGTAAGTATTTCTGGATGTGAGCGAAGTGAAGGGGCATCTAAAAATATAATTTAGCTTAAATTATAATAGGCGAGACTGTCAATGGAGTACATTTGAAAAAAATGTGTAACAACATTGGGTCAAAACACCAAGAATAAAATTTAGACAGGAAACTATAACTTTAAGAAAGAGGCAGTTCGTAATGATACTGTCGGTTTAAAAAAAATATTCGAAAATGTTTTGAAAGCTGGGCTTTCTTTAGCCTAATACACAATAAGAGTTGTTAAGTAAAATATATTTGTAACACAAAAAAAAATTAAACTTGTGATTCGAGTTGGTACAGTTGTAACAAAAGTTAACAGAACATAACCTTAACGAACTTACAATTTTCGCTATTACAAATTGTAAAGGCTTAGGATTCATAGATGAAGACTTTCTCCTCTATTCTTGTCTGACAGCTATCAGAAAAATCATGAAGCTTTTTTAGCTGAAGTAACACGATTTTAGCTTACGCATCACAACAGACACATAGGAACTGATAATATTTGCTTCTATATTTGCATCTGTCGACTTTTACATGGATTTTGTGTAAGTTATAAATGAAGGAGCAAACGAGTTTTTAGTTTTAACTCGACCGTTCGCCATTTGAGTTGAGTGCATCACCCTATTTTCACAAAACTCGGTATGCATGTCCATAATTTTATCCCACGGATCAGTATTGTTTTTAGATTAAAACTCCCATAAGGGGGTATTATTTACTACATAGTTTCCAAATCAGAATTGTAAAGATCAAAATTTTGAAAAATCTCATAAATTAACGAGGGGTATCAAATTAAAGAGAACTTCAACCAAAATCTGAATATAGTGTGCCGTTTCGGAAATTTCACAATTTTGGAACACCAGTGCTTAAAAAAGGTATCAACAATTTTAAAAAATTGTAAAAATCCCGTAAATGTAATGAATTATACACATGCGGGGTATTAGACTATGGTAAATTTTAACTCAAATATGGATGTAGTGGTTACTCTTGAAATTATTTAGCTTTAGAAACACCACGGGCCAACAATGGTAGTCAAAATATTAAGAAACGTTTGTGTGGGACTGGAAGTTGTAAAAAGTTTTATTCAGAATACAAAGTTGGTATTTTAAATAACTTGCCTAAATGAATCAAAATATTTTTGACCTCTGTTTACAAAAAAACTTCGCATATTGTTATAAGTAAGAAGGATTAGTGCTTCAATTACAATGGTAAGATCAGACTTGATTGAACGGACTTGCCAGGATTCGATTACTAGTTAGACGTCCGCGGTGCCATAAATTATAGAACGTACGCGATCTCACGCGATCACACGTAGAAATAATAGAATACATTTAAATCATGCTGAGCATGCTGATACTTGTTTCACGCCAATTTGTTCATTATGAATTTACAATTTTTGAAATGCAGGTTTTCTTTTTTAATAACCCGATGTAGTATGTATAATAATATAATATATTATATATAATATGTACGTTTACTATAATCTAACGTTCACACACACTTCAACAATACATAATTTGTATGTTATATTTATAAAATTCAATCTTTTAATAGACTTAAAAAAAGATAGTAATTTTGTGTATATGCACACTATAAGAAGGGGAATATACACAAAATTTTAATTTATTACAGAAAATTTAAAATTTTATTTGATAGTTTTCTTCAATAAAAGATAATTGTATGCTTTTTCAGTGTTGTAGTAATTATTTCATTTCACGATACTCTCCTCTCTGTAAAATCATGTTTGTATGTGAGTGTATTGGACGTAACTCCAATAAACACACACACACACACGCGCGCGCGCGCGCACAGTAAACACGTTATTACTTTTTACTTTAGTATTATTAGTAACAACACAGTAAATAAGAAAATCAAAATTTTATTGCCAATAATTTAGGTGTTTTTCGCGTAGGCCTACACTTGAATCCGTACGACAGAGATAAGCTTTGAAATATCAAATTGCGCACAATGTCATAAGCCATTGTATGTTTTGGGTTTTCTATATAACTATACTGTAATAAATGAGCATTTTCATTACTATAGTGAACTCAGTTATGTGCTCTCAGAAGTGTGATATGTACATTCAAATTGACTAAAAATATGCTAGACTTTTGAAATTTGAAGTAACTCAGAAAATGCATTATTTAAGAAAAAATTTTAAACAACACATCTGTAAGAAAAAAGTTTAAACATTTTATTTGTTGCGGTATTTTTCTGACGACAAAAGGTAATATACACTAAATACTGTAAGAGGAATAATAATTCATTTTAAGAACAAAAGCCTCTTCCTGAGATTAAACATAGATTAAAATAACTTTTTAATATCAAAGGTATCAAAAGTGAGATTAAGACTACGTTGGATTTGTCTGGTATATAAAAACTAAAAGATTTTAATCCCCGCATAATGAAAGTTTTTAATTAGGGCTGTCTTTTATATGAACTATATAAAGGTTGAAAATGGGAAATACACATTTATTCTGTACTAACTATTTATACCAGGCCTCCTCCCACACAACAGAGAAGTCAGCAAGGAGTTTTTAGAGTCCTGTTGAATCTAATATTGAACAATTTTAATGCACTAATTTTTTAAGTCAGCGATAGCCGGTTTGATTCCCAGAGATACCTTCCTGAAGAAAACTTGCCTGTAGTGTTTTCCTGTGAACTTGTATACTTTGTCGTAAAGAGTTAACACTACGTTTTTAAATATTTAAATGATGCAATGTATTCAATAAAATATTTAGGTCTCCAATATTATTACATATTTTATTGGTCAAGTGTACATTGTGTTACGTCAGGTACTTTTAAATCTGTGTGTATTCATGTTGTACAACCAAACATCACAGTTACTGTTCACGTATTTACTTAGTTATTGACGAGTCGTTTTGATGGTTATGATAATGACATTGAGGTGGCAGCAACAGTAGTGATACTGTGATTAGAGTCATGTTATGCACTGATGTATTTTCAGAGTTACGAACATGGAGCCTGATGTTTTTAAAATATATTAATAAGAAAGGATGTTGGACCACTCTTACCTGTGCAATGCGTTGAATTATGATACACATTTATGTTTTATTTTCACAAAAGTAAAAAACGGGGTTTTAAGTACAAACAACCCTTTTTCTTTATTTAATTTAATTATTGTTTACTTAAATAATTGTGTGTTTGCGTGTACGCCTACTGCATGCGCATGCTTGCCAAAACGACACAGAAAGGTGTTGTATCATTAAATTACGCACAAACGAATTTAGAAAATCAGCTGACATTTGAGCTTTTTTACACCACTAATGATTATAACAGAGTATTTAAGCCTGTTTAAAAGAAATAAAAACAAGAAAAAGCAGCGGAAGAAAATCCGTAGTGTATCTATATGCACATTGATGACATAGAGAGTGGAATCATGAATAAACATAATCAATACAACTTACCTGAATATAATGCTGTTTGCGAATGTTCAGGTATTCATAAACCTAATGAATGCGAGTTCCAGAGGTCAATATTTCATTTACAACATAAAAATGCAGAAGACAAAAACTATTGCTTTCGTGGGAAAATATGCCTTAAGAACTAAAATTACATTAGATAACAAGAGCATAGAGCAGGTGTCACATTCCGCAGTCTTGGTTGTGACAGCACTTATGAACAAATCGTGATGTTCATCATAAGTTGAGCAAGTTTCGGGTTAACGTCTGGAACAATATTCGTCAAGCACTGTCAAGAAGAACAAGGAAAGAGACTCGAACACAATTTTATAGGGTAATGGCTGTACCAAAGTTGTTGTATGGTTCTGAAACTTGTGTTCGGGTGAAGAAACATCTTAGTAGAATACAGGCATTGGAGATGAGATTCTTATGATCTGTCAAAGACAGCACAAGAAGAGATAGACTTTGGAATGAAGAGTTGAACATTTTTAATATCAAAGATCGTATTGAAGAAAACAAAAGAGAAATGGAATACTTATCTGGATAGGATGCCGGGTGGCACGTTGCCCAAGGAAATTTGGCAATACAAGCCTGTTGGGCGAAGAAGTGTAAGAAGACGTAGGAAGCGTTGGTGGAGTGGATGGGTGTATTTCCTTTGAGATCGGGACAGGCGATTTGCCATTCCCTGATGGAAGAAGAAGACGAAGAAGAAAGAGAAGGAGATATTTATGTACCAGTCCTCTTTATAAAGTTGAGTGGTTTTGCAGTAACTTGCCGACGCTTCGATTCTTCAAAAAATATTCAGCGGTAGGTTCTCAGGAACTGGCAAGAGGCATCAAAGATGTGTCACTATAACATAGAAGGCCTTACCAGTGAGGATCTACTAGAACTACCGTAAAATCCTGATTTAGAAGAAAACGATAAAGGAGAAAACCCGAAGCGATATTTAACCGAACAGACGATTGGGAATTAATTTCGCTTTTTAAGGAAGGGCTCTAGATTTAGGAGATGAAGACACGGACCATGAACGCTTTTAAAAACTTAACGCAACATGATGACATCCTGAAGTGCTACCAGATGATCTAAGAAGTACAGAAAAGGACGCCACAAAATAATAAGTTCTCCACTCCTTCTTTAATGCAGCGGATGAAGCAGATAACTAGCCAAGTGTGATGGTGGACATGTTCCCTTAGAAATATTCATGGAAAGAACGCTGAAAATCGTGTTACTTTAACTACAGTACATTTGATTTTGTTTTTTGTGTGTGGGAAATTGTCTCGTTTTAAGACATTCCAATTAATGTTGTTAATTTTAAGAACCTAAGATTGTTTTTTTTAATGGAAAAGACAGATTGTTTGAATAATGGTTAAAAATAAGAATACTTTAGATACAGGGGTGACTGCAGCTTATTGCACAGGTATGGTTGTGTATGTGTAATACTAAACAGGGAGAGCTATGTAATACAGTGCGCGCGCGCGCGCGCACACACACACACACACACACACACACAATTAGCGTTGAAAATGTAATTATATTTAACACAAGTTTATAATAAAAATATATGCTACTTTAAAACTCTTACAGACATGATAATTTTAAATATTCAGTAATAAACCAAAATCTACATGTGACAACTTACCAACATTGGGTTTTCGCTCTACTCACAACGCAATGTTAAATATTTTAGACTGTAAGGTGGCTTACCTGAAACATTATAAAAATAAAATTAATTCATTGGAAGTTCTTTTTTAAAACATCATAAGTTTAATTTTAAAACTTTTAGCAGTTTGATGAAAATACGAGGTTTGATCAAAACATTCCTGCAATATTGCAATTTCCACCGCTACAAGTGTCCGATTAGAAAACTGTTTTTATGTAATGTTGGTACACATGTTAGTGACAACAGTATAATATTTTACCCCTATTTGATGCACAGTTTAGATTTCACAGCTGATTGAGTAAGTCGTCCTTAGGTGTATTAGGCGATTTTTTGCCATTCTACAATGCAAGATTGAAGAACATGGATTATATTTGTGTAAACTGTGAGATAAACTGCTCTGTCCAGGTAAACGTGTTTAGAAGGCTTCTCGCGGGACTTCTGTGTGTGAACTAGAGGTTTACAAGCTTCAAATACTGCCGTAAATGAGTTGTCAGATGAAGATGATAGCAATGAAGATAATTTCATTGCTAAGCGCAGTGGTAAATAAAGAGTAGACCTATTACTCGGACTCCATTTGTATAAAGCTATTCGCAGATAACGGCCAGATTTACGGAAGAATAATTTATGAAAATTGCAACCTGCTAATGGGCCTGGACGCACGTTATTTCTTGTTACGTTTTTTGCCAGGCTAGAGAAAAGAAAACGCCATAGTGATGACACAGCAACTGCCGTATTCACCAAACATGTTCCAACGCGATCTTTCCTTCTGCCAATAGTGATAATTTCTACGAAAGGACAACGTTTCGCGACCGTTGAAGACGTAAAACGAAAATCGCTAAGCGAGCTCAAGGCTGTACCAAAAAGTGCATGCTTGAAATATTTTGAAGACTACAAAACGGCTGGCTTAATCACTTACATTCGACAGAGACTACTTTGAAGGGGGCAGTATAAGTGTCGATGAATGAAGGCATAATTTTTAAAATATGTAAGAACTGCATGGACTTTTTGATCAAACATCGTATATGCTGACTGCACTTTTCGCATTTATTATCTTCACATTCCGTTCATTTGTATATTGACCATTATATCTGTAAATTTGATGCTCGCAGTTCACGGTTCAACATGTAACGAAACGTTTCGGTAACTTAAAATCTAAATGGGATCAGCAGTATACAACATGTTTCGACCGCTTACCGAATGTATTATTTAAATGGTTCACCAAATCACGACAGTAGTGAGCAGATACATCGTCATTCAAAAACCACATCTGGACTCTATCTGCAAGTGGAATATCTTCCAAGAGTGCCATCAGATTCGTTTGCAGAAAATGTAAGTATTGCTTTCCATTAAGCCTTGGTGATAAGAATAAAGGGCTTAAGAGATTATCACCAAGAAGACCGCACCACACATTAAATGAAAAAGTATGTTGTTTATGTCTTTTAGGAGTCTCGTGGGTTTTCGTCTGTCTAAGTGTAGGTGTTTCAAAAGTTTACAATGCCATTTCTTGTAAATTGTAAATTTTTCTGGCGCATTTTGGTCTATTTTGTTTTTAATTAAAGTCAAATTTCTCAAATTTGTACTTATTTTTAATAGACACATCACTTTTCTCACAATTAAATTCTCTACAAAGTTAGTTAGAAAGTTTAATTTGTTTATTAGCAAATGAACGCAGTTATTTTATCCCAAGTCTAAAAATGTTTGTTTTTCAACTCAATTTTTTTGTGTTTTTCTTAGAAACTAATTAAGATAGAGCTCTGGGACCTCTTTTATTAAATTTTTCGTATCACAAACTATAAGAAACCGTTAAATTTACCCTTCACTTTATACCCCACGAATTTCAGTTTGGCGTCATTTTACGGTGGGAGCTGAAATCAGGGCGAACTGGTTCGGGAGCTGTAACTTGCTAACGAACCGTTTTCGGACCTATATTTATACGCACTTTTTTCTTATTTTTAGCTATAGAATCAGGTCCCGAGAGATTTCCGTGCAATTTTGAATCACTCTATATAATAATATTTAACATAACTGATTAAAGTGAGATTTTTATAACATTACGTATTCGCGCATATATGCTCACAGATGTTTTATGCACCCTGTAAATTAAAGTGTGTGTTTTGTGTAAACTATGTAAATATACATGTATGTGTGATTTATATTGTGTGTAATACGTCTACTGACATTTTGCGACATGACAAGATATTAAATTTCTATAAATAAATATTCAGCTTCTCGGAACTGTCGAACGGTCAGTATAAAAATGTTTAGTTTTTAAAAGGAAAGAAAGGAAGGAAAAAAAAGAAAAACGAGAGTTTCTGTGCTGTGCGTCTTCTGTGCTCAGTGCCGTATCTAGAATTTGGCTTTGGCGGGGGGCCGGGGTCGGGACGACTTCATATGAAAGAAAAAAACAAGTTAAGACTAATCAAAATTACTATGTTTAAAGTACTGAAGAACGCGTGATAACATCCTGAAATCTGTCCCAATAAACTGTGATAACACAATGAAAATCCGGGTAATTGAAACACTGTTAAAAGATACTTATTGACTGATTTTATATACCTATATATCATATTTCAAAAGTATGCCCTAATGCTGTGTAATAAACCTGTTTGTATATTTACAAAAGAGTTATTACTATATTAGCGTACACAGCTGAAACAAAAATAAAACAGCCTAAAAATTAAGAAATTAACAAAATTCATCAACTTTTTCAATCCTGTGGGAGGGGGGTCCGGTCCCGTCCGTCCCCCCCATAAATACACCTCTATCTGTGCTATCTGTGTATAAATTTCCCGTTCCATACAAAGTTTTTTTTTTTAAATGTAAAATAATTCTTAATAAGCTGCCGAAGTCTCGTATATTTTTGTTGTTTGGATATGAGAAGTGTGCAGTGTCGACAAATTATTTGTAACGCTCATCAAAATCGGTATTGTTATCTTTCTACTGTTCTTGGCTAAATTCTGTGTATAACGCTTCACTTAATTTAAGCACTAAAGTATTAAGCACGCTAAATTTTACTCCTAGCTGTATGTGTGTGTGAGTGTAAAGTCCTGTTTCGCAGAGATAAAGCATATTCATGTTCTATCTTAGTTCACCGTGGCTATGTAAATCACCGTTGTAGTTATCCCTTAGCGAGTTCCTTCCTCTGCAGTGTATAATCTGTTCGCACGTTACTGGGTTAAACATAAGGTTGTTCCATCCACAGCATATTAAGAAGTGCCCGTTGTGACGTTAATAAACTTAACCTTAATATCTTTAAATTTTTCTTTCAGTATGTGTGCTTGTGTGCACGCGGGCGCGAGTGATTTCGCATTTTATCCTCGTTGAGTAACTAAAATGCCTAGTGTGCTAACAAACTTTCTTAGGGCGTAAGAATTACCATTGATACTAAATAACAGAATTAATAATTAAAAATTGTAAATTAAAAATATATATAAACTTGTAAGAAAAATGTTTAGATACGTTAACTGTAATGAACGATAATGTGTTTGTGAAAACATCGGGATTTTACTCAGTGAGTAATGAAGCAAGAGAGTTAATCGTACAAAGTGATGTTTAGCGACAGTCGTTTGAAGTAATCACTCTCTTAAATAAAGCAGTGACGTTTCTGCACTGTCACAATAAATGCAGACGAGCCGACGCACGCACCTGCAGTGCGTCCCTTTGTCTTTGTGTATGTTTACTTTATACTTTGTCATTCTTGTTCTCATGTTTCATACAGCTTTGCTTTGTGCGTCTGCCTGTATAGCTTTATTTTTCTATATAATATTCTGTCATAATTGTATTACAGCTACCAATGATAATTATTTTGTGTCCTTTGTAGTGCGTTTATAAATACAGCGTTTGTAGAGTCAGCATTAAAAGAAAACGGTTATTTTCAGATCGAGATCCTACGATTTAGTTTCTGTAGAATTTATCCTTTAATTCTGTGGTGGATATGCGTATGGAAGTCACTCCTTCTTACTCACTGTTTTCAATTATTTATGCACATTATGTCAAATACATTATTCCAATTTTGTTATGACTCGCACACGCACACACAGACACGTTTATTATTACGCCGGAGCGATATACACTACTACAGTCTGTAAAATGAGCGGTGGCGGTTGGGACAGGCCAGACGGACTTTCACCCTCACTAACACACACGCAGAGGATTATACCTGCCCCTTGGTGGCCGCCGTGACTCACATACTGGACATTTCTAAGCGCAAGAGCATTTTTTTACTGTGCTAAAAAATTGCAAAACCGTTATTGTTTTTGAATTGTGCGCAAAATTCTAAGAAAATGATGTCAAACAACAACTATCAAATCACTGTCCTTTACAGTCATAATATGATCATTATCCTGTTATGAATCACTGTTGTAAATGCATGTCGTCTGTTTACAAATAGATAACATTAGTCATGGTTCAAAATGGAGTGCGCATAGCCATTTCCTCTATAGAAAATAACGGAAATGAAAGGACATTACTAATTCATACCCAAATAGTGCAATGATATATAATGCGACACTAGATTAGACTCAATAGTATAGATAGTATCATTAGTCTAGATAGTATAGACTCAATAGATTAGTCTAAGTGAAAGCTAAGTCAAGAGCGGTGTTTCGTTCGTGGTCGTGGTGCTATCTCTGTAAATTATACCCTGATTAACGAAAGAAAGTGACTGGCGGAGCGGCCGCGCGGCGACCGAGTTTGTAGTAAAAACATTCCACTTTATAACCTCGTGGAAACGTAAAATACAGGGCGAGAAATGTCTAATGAACTGTATTTTAATCATCAATTAAAGACGTTTTTAACAAACTTTTCTAATTTTTAAAATCTCTTTTCAATAAATTTACATTGTGAGTTAAAGAAAAAAATACACGAATTTGAATTAAAAAATTAGGGTTTATCGTTTTTATTACGTAAGAACTGAGAGGTTAAGCATCGGAAAAAAATTTCTTGTAGACAAATGGTAGTCCACCTTCTTTAGTACAATATATCAAAAATTGAGATTCCTACGATTAAAATTAACGACGTTATTAATTTTTTTCTAATGTCCTGTTAACTCAGTTGTTAAAAGTTGTACACGAATGAGATTTGCGTGACGCTCTCTTTAGATAACTAAATGTAGAAGACATATACAACTTACACCTTGTACGTGATAGGAATACTACAATGGATTAATATATAAAGTGAATTTCACAGAGAGCAATGCGTGGCGCTCTGCGGCGGAAGTACAGTCAGAACCTATTGGACCCATTTTATTCGCGCGCTATCGTCATTCCCGTACAGCGTCTCGGCCTCTCCTTTATGTCTACAAATAGCACACGCTTCCAGGAAAACTGAACCGTTATACGCACACTAAGGGTAAGGGAAATTTCCAGCTTTCAGTTTAGTTGATGTGGTGGTTGAGTGATGTCCGGTTGTTGGTTATCTTGATTTTAAGTGTTAGTTTCTTGTGCTTTCATTATAAATTGACGTGTTTTTAAGTTATTTTGTGTGAATATACTTCGGTGGCTGAGCATGGAGCAACGTAACGAGGCTGAACCAAGGAAACATAGGGGAAGACCTAGGACTCGAACTCCAAAGAAAAGACAAACTTCGGGCCGAGGCGTACCTATGAAAGGACAGTCAAGAGAAATTGTGTGCAAAGTGCGGGAATATTTTGATAGAGAAAAGGCGAACAAAGGTCCTTTGATTCCGGTTAATAATGCAATACAGCGAACTGCAGATGCTCTGAAAATACATAAAAATACAGTTCTGCGAGTTTGCAAGGAAAAAGAATTGAAAGAAATACAAGATGACAGTAATAGCCAACTTTCAACTCCGGGCAAACAGAGGAAACGGGAGAAAACTGTGACAAAACTTGACACTTTTCAGGAAGACGCTATACGAAGACATGTATATCAATATTACATAAGAAAAGAATATCCCACTTTGAAAAAACTTTTATCATCGTTGGAAAATGAAGAGCTGTTTAATGGCAGTCTGTCTTCGCTTAGAAACGTGCTAAAAGGTTTAGGATTTACGTGGAGAAAATTTTCGGGCAGAAAAGTGATTATGGAGAGAAGCGATGTCGCTGCCTGGAGGTGTCGTTTTCTTCGCCAAATCAAAGACGAGAATTTCGATAATATAATTTGGCTCGATGAGACCTGGGTCAATGCTGGGCATTGTTTGAAACAAGGATGGACTGATGAGTCACTTCAGGGGACAATGTTAACACCTATAGGGAAAGGTGAACGATTAATAATATGTCATGCAGGTTCTTCAAAAGGGTTTGTTCCAAATTCCCTTCTACTATTTAAATCGAAAAAAACCGGTGACTACCATGAAGATATGGATCACGACAAATTCTTCGGTTGGTGTTCTGAAACTTTGCTAAATAACCTAGAAGAGCCTGCAGTAATAGTCATGGACAATGCTCCCTACCATTCTAAGCAAATTGATAAAGCTCCCACAAGCAAAGATAAAAAAGCTGACATACTTGCATGGCTGGATAGGAAAAATATTCAATCTACAACCGACTTGAAAAAATCAGAACTTTTGGAATTAGTGAAATGGCACAAGCCCCAGAACAAAAGGTATTTTGTTGATGAATTGATAGAGAGCAGAGGTCACAAAGTGATAAGGCTACCACCTTACCATTGCCATCTTAACGCCATTGAGCTTATATGGGCTCAGGTTAAGGGGTATGTTGCCGAAAACAACAAAATGTTTACTTTAAAAGAAGTTGAACGACTGACTAAAGACGGATTTAATCGAATTACTGCTGAGAGGTGGGAGCAAGTAGTGGACCACACCAAAAAAGTTATTATCGATGCATGGAATAACGAAGGACTAATGGAAGAAGCTGTGGAGGAAATGATTATATCCGTGGAAGACAGCAGTAGCTCCGAGGATGATAATTGTTCAGAAGATGATAATAGTGATGACGATCCAATGGAGGGTATCAGAGAACTTTCATTTGAAGACTACTAACTCACAGCTATAAGTGTTTTTTATAGAGTGTTTTAATAGTGTATTTTTATGATTTATACACATATTTTATGAGCGGATTCCATAAAAGCTGAAGAACACTACAATACTTGTAAGTACCGTACTGTATTTATTATTTATTTGTCAATGCTAATAACAAGTAATTTACTAATTGTTTTTACATTTCAATTACATTATAACAGTAAAATACTGTTATAATTATGCAATATCTGGTAGACCGAGCTTTGCTCGGTAGTTTTAAACTGTAAACTATATTTCATAGTTAAATAATTAGTTATTGAGAAATTTGAATGGCATTAACAATTTCCCAGTAATTACATTGCACTTCAATTAGTAGTATTAAAGCTGATCACAAAACAAAAACAGTTTATTAACAAGAAAACAATAAATACCGTACCGCAAAAGAGTAATAAACAATCATTCAAGACTGTTATAAAAAGCATGTAGTTCAACTAAACCACAAAAGTCTGGTCAGATGTACGTTTTTGACAGATCTCCAGGTAGAAGATTAGATTAAATAAGTAGACAGATAACTAAGTATATACTTATGAGAGATTGGTGACTCGTAGTAAGTTGGCTATGTGTCAATGTGTGAGCCGTGAGCGTATGCACCACTTTCTTTGGGCTGTTACTGTACCTTGACTCGATCGCACGCCGTTGAGCGATGTTAGTTCTAATTTTCCTATATTAACTGATTGCGGTTATATTTCGTAATATTTGAAGGTTACATACCACTTTGTATTGATGAATACAATTTTGTTATGTTTATTGTGAAAAAACACAATGAAAAAAATTATTAATAACGGAGTTAACAGTACATTCGGAAAAAATTAATAACGTCGTTAATATTAATCGTAGGAATCTCAATTTTTGATATATTGTACTAAAGAAGGTGGACTACCATTTGTCTACAAGAAATTTTTTTCCGATGCTTAACCTCTGAGTTCTTACGTAATAAAAACGATAAACCCTAATTTTTTAATTCAAATTCGTGTATTTTTTTCTTTAACTCACAATGTAAATTTATTGAAAAGAGATTTTAAAAATTAGAAAAGTTTGTTAAAAACGTCTTTAATTGATGATTAAAATACAGTTCATTAGACATTTCTCGCCCTGTATTTTACGTTTCCACGAGGTTATAAAGTGGAATGTTTTTACTACAAACTCGGTCGCCGCGCGGCCGCTCCGCCAGTCACTTTCTTTCGTTAATCAGGGTATAGTTGGGTAATAATATTTTAGTTTATGAAGTTAAAGGTACAGTTCCGTAGTGTTACTTTTCTAGTCTTTGTACAGGATTGCTTACTATAATGAGTTCGGCCTTAAAGCGTCAAGTGTTACATACTCAAGCAAGAACAATAGTAGCTTCTGTGATCGAATATTTTTCTAAAGAAAAAGAAAACAATGAACCTTTGATTAACGTAAAGAAAGTCTTACAGAGAGTGGCCGATGCATGTGGAATTTCACTTAGGGCAGCTCAAAGAATAAATGCTGAAGTGCGCAAAGTACGGAGCGCCAGTCAAGACGGTGAAGAAAATACTGTATTGAATTAATGGACGAAGGGACAGCTCACGACAATAACGATCGAGAAACCCACGAAGAGAGTGTTGTTCTTCATACGCCAAAGAACAGGAACAAGAGGAAATGTCATGTAACTGGACTGGATGATTTTAACCAATCTGCTATTCGTCGCCACATTCATGAAATGTACAGCAGAAAAGAAGTCCCAACTCTCCGAAAACTGTTACCTTCTCTCCAGGACGCAGGGTTATTCAGTGGCTCACTTCCGTCGTTAGCGAAGGTATTGAAAGAAATTGGCTTTTGATATAAAAAATTCAACAACAGAAAAGTATTAATGGAGAAACCATCTGTTGCCCTGTCAAGATGCCGATTCCTTCGGAAGATGCAAAACATAGATGTGAGTATGACAGTATTTTTAGACGAAACATGGATAAATGAAAATATTAGGAAAGACAAAGGTTGGACAGACGACTCAGTTAAAGGTACTCTGGCAACTCCATTAGGAAAGGGGAAACGACTAATAATTTGCCACGCAGGAAGCCAGCTTGGATGGATAAAGGCACCACCTTTAGTGTTTCAATCAAAGAAGACTAGAGACTACCAAGAAGATATGAACGCGGAAGTTTTTTAAAAATGGTTCTTCGACACCCTGCTCCCAGCTATTCCACGTGGCTCAACGATTATTATGGACAACGCCCCATACCACCCTAGAGTGAAGGACAAAGCACCGACATCGTCTTCAACTAAGGCTGATATAAGAAAAAACCGGCTACTAGCACGAAAGATACCCTTTCCTGACGATTATCATAAGCCTGAGCTTTACGAGCTCATACGTCTCCACAAACCACAGCAGCCAACGCATGTAATTGATGCCAAAGCAGCAGAACATGGATTTAAAATGATTCGCCTCCCACCATACCACTGCCAGTATAATCCGATAGAAATGGTATGGGCTTACCTCAAAGGATATGTGAAGGAAATAAACGATACTTGTAAGATGAAAGGTATAGAATATTTGTTCATGGAAGCTATTGCAACGTTCAGTGCCGATATGTGGAGTAAATATGTCAAGCACGTGAAAAAGCCAATTGACGACGACTGGAGGAGTGAGCGTCTTGATGATATTAATGTTCAAGAGTTCATCGTTAACTTGACACCAGGTGAGTCAGAGAGTGAGCACGAGAGTGATACTAGCGAAGAATACGACTTCGGCATCGCTCCTCTGCAGTAAATCTGGTGTAATAATACTAATAATTATGTACCATTAATTTAAAATGTTACTCTTTAAGTTTGCATGTTTATGGTTACATTTTCTTACATAATTGTGTGCTTCTTATGCTTATTCTTATTTACATGAGTTATGCTTATTCTTATTTATTATACAAGTATTAATATCACCAATTATAATTGTAGGGTAGTCGCATTCTGTAATATATTCTCAAAATCATTTCAAAAATTATTATAGGTTTGTTTGCATTGACGATAAATATCATACAGGGAAAGGTTAAAGCTATTATTACTAAGATTAAGACTATTGGTAACGTGAATAATTTCGGCTGTAATTATGTAAAACCAGCTTTAATTATCACAAATAACAGTTTATAATCAACTCGTACAATAATTTCAGTTAGATTTGTCCACACGCAATAATAATGTCAACTGTAAAGAATTGCGCGCTATAATCACTTTTCACTAATACACCACGTGCGACTCACTGTGTAAATCGCCCGACATAAAATATATTCTTGTAAAAAGTTGTATTATTAATAATAACATAAAATTTATAAATTATATGTACAGATTTTGTCTCTTTTCCATATCTTTGCGTCGGAAGGAAGCTGAACCGAATAAAAATAAAATACACATAGCTGAACTAAAAAACAAAACGAAATTTTCCACAACACATCCATTTACTAACATTTTTAATTTTAAAATATAAGTATATATTTTTTAAATATTCACTCCCTCCCCCCGACACACACACACACACACACACACACACACACACACACACACACACACACACACACACACACACACACACACACACACACACACACACACACACACACACACACACACACACACACACACACACACACACACACACACACACACACACACACACACACACACACACACACACACACACACACACACACACACACACACACACACACACACACACAAAAGATGTATAGATTATTTACATTCTGTAATGAAATGTGTTGTTAATCATTTCTACAAAAATTTCAAAAAATTCTATGTACTAAAAAAATGTTTACTAGAAAATTTACTTCCTGTCGCCTATGTGTGACACTAGCGTTATATACAAGTTGACACATGTTAGCTACGCTGTATAAGAGATACCATGTATATACAATAATATTTACGACAATTACAAGTACACACATCCAAAGTGTCCATAAATTTGTGCCATGTTCCTTACGCATTTTAAACTTCGGCGGTGTCGACGTTTTTCAAAAATGGTCGTGTTCGATCCTCCGTAACAAGAATGTGTTAGTCAATTACTTAGCCAAATCCGTAACAAGATTAGTTAAGTAAAAACAAACAGAAATGAGAAATAATGAATACATCATAAATGGAGGCGTTTAAGAATGCATAACACGACGCTTGTTTAATTTTTGTGACGATTTCATTAATAAAAATATGGTAATTATTAAATTGGTAATGTGTAGGCTGAGAAATTTTAAATTTTTAATAAAATCGCACATTTAAACTAAATCTTATTGCTATCATTAATAATAATAATATTTAATAAAAAGTCTAATAATAAAATAAAAGAAATACGATTGTACAGAAAGGGTAAAGCTTGTTAATTAATCCTGCATAGACAGGCACTAACCAGAATTAACTTGTTTTCCGACCCCTTAACAAACTAAATATACTTGTAAATTTTGACATCATTTAAATAATTAAATAAGACCACTGTATTGTATTTTAATAACGTCTGTAACTAAGAATATCTCTGCTTAATTAAATAGTCAAACTTTAATCCTTTAAATAAAGAAGAAACATGGAACTACTTTTATGTTGATTGGTAAATGTCGCGAGATTACTACTCTCACCCCTAAACTATTTTCACCCACTTGCAATGGAGCGGTCAACCCGTAAGCTGCGCACTGCAGTAATGTGGAACGTTAAAAATAGTTTGTTTAATAAAGTGATTAATCCGTCAGTTAAGACACAGAGGCATTATTTATACTATTAAACAATGTGTTGCGTTAATATAGTTGAACCGCGATTCATATAAATATGTTGTAAACGAGTAAGAAAGAATAATAAAAATTTAACGCCTATGACATCTCTACAAAAAATCATAAAATATAAAACTTATGTAATTAAAACTGTGGTAAGACCATAAAGTGAAGTGCAACAAATAAACAATCATGTGAAGTAGATACAGGTGAATAAAACTTTTGTGTTAATCATTCAAATCAACGAGCTGTTACTATCCGTCAGCCAAGAGCAGAGAACCAGGACCCGCAATGATCTAAATGACTTCAGGACTACGCCATCACCGGATACGAAGATAACGAGAGATAGCTGACCTACATCAAACATGCTGCAACCGAGGACCGAGGACTGGAATAACGAGGAGCTGGAGGATATCCAAAAGGTGACACGGAGGCATGCCTTCCGTGGTTATGAAATACTAAATATTATATATCCAACAAAAGACAATTAAATTAACAACATTAAGACATTTTAAGTACTGACAGTAATTGTATTCTTATTTGTAGTAAAAGAGTTATAGCTATAAACTGAAAGCTTTATTGTTGTTTTAAAAAGATTAATAAAGTCCATTCTTCAAATGGCACAATTTTAAAGATTGTATATGGCGAGGTGACCATTATTAACATACTATATTCAATCCCGGATCCGTGGAATTAATTAAATTGATGTACATCTTATTTTGAGGGCCCTTGTAAAAGAATAAAATATAATCATCTTGTAAACTGTAAGCTGTTGAACCATATATGTTGAGAATTTTAAGTAGAGCAATTAATACCATATGTAATAAAGAGATGTCATCAGTAGTACCGACTAAACTGAGTGCATAAATCAACAGTCTCCCCTTCCCAGAATCCTTTTATATTAATTGTTTTGGTTGTTGTGATTAATTTTCAGCTCGTCACAACTAAGGCAGCCTGTATAATTGGCAGAACCAATTATTGCGGGTTCCCTAAGTTATAACACAAGAGAAGATGTTATATTTTGTATTTTAATAGTAAAAGGCATTTAAATTTAAATAAAAATATGACCCTACATTTTATTCATTTTCAAATTTTCTTTACAGTGAAAAATAAACGATCCAAGTGATTATACTGAAGACAGAGCGTGACGTTTGATTAGGGGAAACCGTGAAAGGCGACATAAAGTGAATGTACGTGTCCGGGAAAAGCTCATGGGAGTTGGAAGACGACCCGCTTGCCTGAGGCTGGAAATGAGTTTGCTCGTGTTTGAACGTATCAAACTCAGTATTTACACGGGAGAACAAAATTATGCAATGTTCTCCCACCTTCAAAGAACACACACACACACACACACACACACACACACACACACACACACACACACACACACACACACACACACACACACACACACACACACACACACACACACACACACACACACACACACACACACACACACACACACACACACACACACACACACACACACACACACACACACACACACACACACACACACACACACACACACACACACGCGCGCGCGCGCGCGCAATGAAAGTGATCAGGATTATCATTCATTTTGTAACAGCCATAATATTTAATAAAATCAGTTCCATTATCATTCTATGATGTAGCACTTCAGCGGGAATACTAAGACTCAGAACTGCTTTTTGCTTCCATCTGCTTTATACACAATTAATGGTGCAAAGGTAAAATGGTTAGAGAGAACAATAACAAACAGCAATGACTGAACAGTTTTTGTAACTGTTACCATGTATTACAAGATTACATCAAGTCACTACACTTAATTTGAAGTATTATTTAAACTGGAAAAATAGTAATATATTTTATTTTTTTTTAGTAATTTTCATCAAAAGAGATTTTCATTAATTGAACTTCGTAGAGTTAGGAATGTAAAACTATTCTTATTAAGTTTCGACTAAAATATTCCTAGACATCTACTTTTTTTTTACAGTTTCGCTAACGTGTAGCCTAGGTAGCTTTTACGCATGAGCGTAGGGATTTACACGTGCGAGTAAATTTTAGTTTTTGATTGCGTAAAACGGACTTGCGACGACGCATGTCAGCTGCTTTTGACACACCAGCCGGGATAATTTTTATCTCGTTACCGTGAGCAAAATGTGAAGCGAACCACAGCGTAAAGATTATCTCAACAAGCTTGTCCTGTTAGGCCTACTAACAGCGTCAAGTGTTTGACTGCGCACATTTTTGTTATCAGTGTTGCGATTATTTACACGCCTTAACACATGGCTACACTTGAATGCTGTAACGAATTGAAGTTCAAAATTAATTTAATAACTGTTGAGCATTGTGTTGACAAGGTATACATGAGACATTTGTAGAAGTCTACCACAAATCAACACAAGAGATTAACTTCTGACAATACTGCGGATAAAATGGCATTATGCAACACGTTTTTGCAAAAAAATTCGATAAATTTGATTACGGCAGGAGGATTAAAAAAAATATTTACTAGGAATTACTGGCCTTTGTAGGCCAGTACGTTTTGTAAACGCTCGTATAGATTTTATTGTAGATAGCTTCATAATAAAGATGCCAAATTACTCATTCGAATTGTTTTAACAAGAGAAGAATAATTAAAAAATGATTAACAACTGACAAAGAAAGATTGTATGAAAAGTACAAGAAATCATCATCATTGGCTCGACAGCCCTTTGTGGGCTCTGGCCTTCTTCAGATGATTTCGCCATTCTTCTCTATTCATAGCCACCACATTCTTATAGTTTCTAATTCAAAGAGTACTGATGTCATGACTCACCCGACCTTCCATCTCAGTTTTTGCTTTGCAACTTTCCTTTTACCTTCTGGCTTGTATTAAATATCTTCTTATTAACTGTGCTTGCACAAGCACGTATAATGTGTCCACCCCGTTCTAATCTTTTTAATTTAATAAAGGTGACCACGTCAGGTTCATCATACAAATTATACAGCTCTAAATTATATCTTTACCTCCAGACTCCTCCTCTTCCACTGGACCAAATATTTGCTGAGGGTCCTCCTTTCAAATATATTTAGTTGCCTCTCATCTGATTTAGGTAGTGTCCATGTCTTTGATGCAGGAAATACTTCTTTAAATATTTAATATTAGCCGAAATATTATACTTCTTCAGATATTTATGAGAAATTATTTACTGTTTCAGAATTTTAGGAATAAGCAGGCATATTTTTCATTAAAAATATATATTGAAATAGTGAGTATTACACATAGGGGTAATAAAAAAAGGAGAAAACCAGGCAGTGAGTATGATACTCAGCGATAAGTCAAATCAAACTGGATTAATGAATGAAACTTTTTATTTGCTAATAAATTATTATGACTCATTACGTACGTTTGAATCAAGATGTTTATTAACTGCAATGTTAAGAGTAGTATTATAATTAACAGTATTTCTACATAGAGGTGAAGAAGAAAATGATAAGAGAAGAAATTAAGGTAAGAGAAAAAAGCAGTAAATGATAAAATAGAGGAAAGCAGGTAACGTGGATCTACTGAAGGCATTAAACAGATGATTGCCCATATGGGCGAAGAACAAATGGCACAACCTAAAATACTGCAAAAGCTGAGTCCCAGGGTGGAGCCCCGCCATGGGAAAAGGGTTTGTGGTTTGGGGAATGCGAGTTCCACACACCGTAGAGACCCTTCTGCGGCGAACATTACTTTTCCACAGCTTAAAATGCATGTTAGTCTTGGTATCCAAGTCACGTAGGAATAGTAGATTATAGATAAATAAATCACCTTGTATCCGTCGTGTGACTTCGTTGTACGTCGATTAAAATGACTCGTTTCGGAACATATGCTCCATCATAAATTTACTTGAATTTTTATGAAAACTCTCATTTGCTCTCACATAACAAATACAAAAATGATATATATTTTATGCACGTTATGTAGACAATACCTTTCTAATTTTCAATGGTACTGTACGACAGATCGAAAACCTAAAACATTATATGAATAGTATCAATAAAAACATTCAATTCACGCTGGAAACCGAAGTGGATAATAAATTAAATTTTTTAGATTTGTCTGTCATTAAACACATAGATAAATTAAAATTTAATATTTATAGAAAACCGACCACCACTGATGTGACAATACATGCTGACTCTTATCATCCCTTTTCCCAAAAGTTGGCAGCTTATAATTACTTTATCCGCAGATTGTTGGCAGTGCCTCTCAGTGATGATGATTACCGTGAGGAGTTGAATACCATTAACCATATAGCTTTAGCTAATGGTTACAAAAACACGTTAATTAATAATCTCATCAAGAAACATAAAATTCGAAAATCCAAGTCCCCAGTAGATAAGGATACAAAAATAACATTTATTTCTACCACATACACAAATATAATGCCAAAGATTCTAACCTCCACATTTAATAAATTGAATATTACCGCTACCTTCAAAACAAACAATAGTCTATTAAAAATACTACGTCACAGAAAACCCATACCTTTAGAAAAGAAATCCGGCATATATAAATTATCATGTAACGACTGCAACAGTTTTTACATTGGTCAAACGGGGAGAGGTTTCCTCAAACGATTTAAAGAGCACACACCAAAACGTCACCTAAATAATCTCACTCTGTTAAATAATATCAAGTCCAACTTTGCCCGCCACTTAATCTTACACAATCATAATTACTGTATACCGATTTCAAATCTAATTTGATACCCCTACATGTGTGCAACAAAGGCCGTTACATGGACGCAATAGAAGAGTTCGAAATATACAAAGCATATAATAACATAAACAGCCGAGACTTCATATTGAATGACCATTTAAATTTTAAATCCAACCCGCTATACGATACAGCATTGAACCTGCTTAGGCGTAATCACTCAGATAATAATTCAGTGTCCGATCGGCTTCGCTGTGGTGCGCACCATTTAGAAAGCGAGTGAGTTACATTAGTTGACAATTATGTGTAACATGTGATTTTAACTGTTAACGACCTCAATAGAGTGATTTAATCTGATGATGGAGCAGATGTTCCGAAACGCGTCATTTTAATCGACGTACAACGAAGTCACACGACGGATACAAGGTGATTTATTTATCTATAATCTACTTTTCCACAGCTTTCCTCGTAAAAAAAATTTCTACATGGACATACTTTATATAAAAATCTAATCTCAGGCTAGACCGTGTGGTTGCTATTATGTGGACAATGAAAATATGTTTGTTAATTGTTTACCTATTAATTATGCGTACAGACATAAAAGTCGTAAATTACGTACAATTCTACTAAAGTGCAATTTTAGTAAAGCATGCATTACAAATTTATGAAATTTTAATTTTGTTGTTAAAAAAAGTTAGTAATAAAAATTAATTTTTATACGATTTTCATAAAACTATTTGTGCTTGAATGGCTACGTTTCTTAAAAGGTTTTAGAGAAATTTAAAGTTATTGATCACTGCAGAACTTAAATAATAGCAGAGATAGTACTGGAACAGGAAATAATGTATATTTCGAATAGCTAAACAAAGACTGAAGGAAAAATATACTGGTTATTATTTTGTTTATTTACATGTATAAAAGAATAATTTATTTATTTGTATACGGTTTTTACGTTACTGTAATACGTATGTAATGACGTACAATCAAAACTGTAATTAAAAGAATGTTAAAAGTACACCAGGCCAATTTGATATAATAATATTCTACGTTGTTGTGTTTGTGCAGGCGGGTTCCTCAGAAACCAAAGCATTAAAGTATAGACAAATAAAATATCCACACCGTTTGAAATGTTAAAAGAAATTTGTTGTTCACTAAATTATAAGTACTTACTAAACGTTTACTTCACTAAATATTATACAAATTTTACTAAATTATCAAAGTTTCAGTTTACTGTTGTCTTGTTAACGTAGACTATTAATCGAGTTAGATGCAATAGTATACACTAACGGATGAAATTTCGTTAACTATTTAATAATATTTTTTATTCATACACTTCAGTGTTCAGCGATTGTATTTTTAAGCACTTACTGTGCGCAAATACAACTGTAAGTACAAATCTAAACAGTACAAGTACAGAGATTAATTATTTATTTACTGCATTACGTGATCAGCCCAAATGCTCTGATTGCACTGCGTTAATTGGTTTACATTAACGGCGTCATTATTTAGCAACTAGTGTAATACGTTACTGTATCATCTATACATGACAGAAGACATTAAGCACGTGCTGTATTTAGTATTATTTATTTAAACCTTATACTTCTGCTACATTCTGCGTCCAGTTGTAGTTATAACTTAGGTAGTCTACGTTAATTGTTACCGTTTTATGGGTAATAATATTTACTCTAGTGTTGTTAAAAAAGGCGAATTACTCGTTCACATCAAGAGTGATACACAAGTTCTACTTTACCAAGAGTTATATAACTATATAAAAACTTAAATTTCAACCAATAAGTATTCTGATTCCTTGCAGTGAACGTCCACGGAAGATGGAGAATAAGGACGAATGCGGAAATCCAGCAAATCTATGGAGAACCATAATATCGTCAATGACATTAAGAAAAGTAGAAACTGGTTGGCAGGGCATATCCAGAGAATATCAGAGACATCCACATTAAAGAAAATTTTTACGGGGATACCTGGTAAAAGAAGAAGGATGGGTCGGCCCAGAAAACGTTGGTTGGATGATCTTGAGGACGATCTGCACAACCTTGGTGTAAGAAGATGGAGACTGAGAACAGAGGATCAAGACGTGTGGAGGCGGATTGTCCAAGAGGCCAAGCCTCTCCAAGAGCTGTAGCGCCAATTGCGAGAGAGAAGTGTTCTGAAAATATAGTACTACTAAATCGGTTTTTGAATTAAGGTGTTTTTGTTTATTAAAAACAAAAGGAGAGAATAAAGGCTATGCGGTGCGGTTCAGTAATTTAACATAAAACTATATTTGCTATCGTCAAATATGAAATAGAAATATTCATATGTTACTTGACTTTATTATTTATTAAGTTTTGTATTGACTTAAGAGGTTGTTAATTATTACTTAAGAATTTATTTATTTAGTATTTAAGAATTTAGAGCAGGTTATTAGTTGATAACAGACCTGTTTCTTGGTTTACTCACACGATTTATTTTCATCAGCACCAAAAGTTTTGTCCGTTCTGCGACGAGGCGTCCTCTCAACTGAGACTGAGCAAAGTTGTTGACCACTTATTTACTCATTCGTATTGTTACGACGGTTGTACGGATTACCGTGTTGTATAGTGGAAACAGAATAACTAACACCATGCTAAACAGCTAACTAGAACTTTAATTACAATAAAGACACTCTCATTCACAATTATTTAAGCCAAAGATTTACACTTTACACTAACCCGCAAGTCACAATAACAACTCCGATAACTTATATTAACATCGCTGTAATTCAAAACTGAATTTGGCCAGGCGCTGGCGCTTATGTTTGTCCCCGTCGAGGTTTGAGATCAATCTACCAATTTGCGGGTGGCACGGCGTGAATAATTGGATAGTTCCAGACACGCTGGAACGGTCTGGAATTTGTGTCAGCGCCCGGCCTTGTACATTTCCCGCAGACTGAATGCCGCCACGTCACGCAGCTTGCTAATCTCATGGGCGTAACAGTATTTATACAGTGTAAGAAGATTTTGGTTTGGAGATTAAAAATTTTTCACATGTGTAAAACAAGAGGTGGTGATATGTAGGTTCCAGTGAGAATTTCTTAGACTATTCTTGCAGATAGGAGATTTCTGTTAATTAATTATTTTTTTCTACTAGTGTTACTTTCTGGAGTTTAGAAAATCAAGTGTACTAGCGCGTGTTCTGGTTTTAAACTTTAGACTATTGTTAGTTTCTTTATTCTGAAATGTTTTCACTGCCTTACAGATGGAAGACCCCAGTTATTAATTTTGTTCTACCAATGTTACTTTCCGGATTTTAGCAGATAAATTATATTACTGCATGTGTCTGGTTTTCAGTAATTTTGGACACTTCACAATTTCTTTGTTCTGAAATATTTTTACTGACTTACAACAGTAAATCCTGGCCACATGCAAATGAGCTCATGAATAAGAACAAACGACGGAGACAGAATTATTCTAATCTGAAACTCGGTGGCGAAAGGACGTAATTTTCTCCGACACGACATTTACCGATCTACATTGGCCATATTTGGGAGAAATTATTAAAGTCGGCACAAAGTCTAGAAAAATAAATTTGTTCTATCGCAGAGTTTTCTGTCTTCGCCTCCTGCGCTTGTAAGCACAGGTGCAGCAGAAAATTTCCTCGTCTTTGTTCTACAGGCTATTCGAGATCAATGAGCGAGCGATACCCCAGACAAGGAGATCGGATGAGGACGCAAAGGAGGCATCACTTAAGAATACGTCATTCAAGGTTTTATAAATTCGTCTATATTCTACTTTTTACATATTAGATTATTGAACAGTCAGTTGTATACAGTATAGACTTAATTTTTATAATTGAAAATCATAAGGAAACAAACACAAATTATTGGGTCAGATTTGTAATTATTAACTGTGTAAGTTTTTGTAATTTCAGGAGATTAATTTTGTAAGTGGGTTAGTTATTTAATTTATGCTGTAATTAGTAAAGACGTTTTAATCAACATTTTTCACTATCGTGTGCTCTACTAAAAACATTATTAATACGGTAACAAATAACAGGTATTTATTATGGGACCTATAACTGCTTTACATATCGTATTGACAATAAACACTGACACATTCTTTTGCAACAGTACTGTGGTTAACTGGCAAAGAGCATGTCAATTAGCGAATCTTTTGCACACTGAAGATGACCTCCAGACGAGTGGCCGAAACGTCTTCAGTAATAGCAGTAGTAGACCACGGCGGTCTAATTGCCCGGGGATAAGTCAGTTTGTTTCCAACTGTTGACGTTAGCCTTTAATAATAAATGTACATAAATTAGTTTACAGAAAAATAACTTGTTACCATGACTAGTAACCGTGAAGTGGGAAACAAAATATTAACTGTTTAAGTACGTCTATGTGCAGGAGGCACGATAAATATGCAAATTCAATGAACTAATGAAAATATATTTCAGTATTTGGAATCTGTAAAAAACGTATTCACGAACAACTCAAACAACATTTTTAATCGTGATAACTTACAGAGCTTATCAATTTTTGTCTCCAGCAATTGTATTACACGAAATAAACTCTCTGAAAAGCCGTAGTTTATCTTGTAAAACACAATGGTGCCGGGATTCTTGTCTAACGTCAGCTCAGCTAAAGAACATCAGATAAAATTAAATTTAACGTCGTCTCTTCCTTGCTTTTACGTCGTACTCACTGTTATAAGTTACAACGTTTCATATAATCATTAGTTTACCGTACAGTCATTATTAGTACATGACTACATGACTGGGACATGAGTAAGACAACAATGTATTTTATAATAACATCTTTCAAAATAAATGTTATAAAAATGAAAAGACTCGATATACAACTAATTTAGAAAAAAATAAAAAATTTGAATTTTAAAGAGTAGATTTGTTTGAAGCTGGGATTACAAAAATCAATTTAACTTTACAAGATTTTCCATACAATTGTTAACAAAATTTACAGGACTTAGTATTATATAAATTTAATTTTATCGTATACGTACGCGGTTTGATACAAAAATTCTTTGCAATTTTTAATTTTCACACGGTAGAAATGTTGATTCAAAAACTGTTCTTTTTTATGTTGTTACACCTGTCTGTGACGACGTCTAAGCCTTAATAACCGTGGAGTTTAGTCGACAGGTAGTTAAATTAGTCGTGTTTTGGTGTATCAGGCAATTTTTTAACATTTTATAGACCTAATGCAACACTATAGGGTTTGCATTGTACATGAAGTCCAGTGTAAATTGTAATGTTTTTGATAAGTTTTCATCACTATTTGTTTCAGTAAAAAAGTACTTTTTGAGCATTTTACAACACTTGCTTAAAGATATTTGCAGAAAACAGCCAGAGTTGTTCAAGAATTTTAAGCAGACAGACATCATAATGATACCATAGCCATATATTCACCAGATATGTCCTAATACGATCTTTTCCTCTTCCATGCCCTAATAAGTGAAATTACAACGTTTCGTGAACTGTGAAAATATAAAACAAAATTCATTGAGCGAACTGAAGACTAATTCAAACGAGCATTCCAAAAAACTTTTGAAAATTAAAAAAGATGTTGGCATATGTGTGTTACATTCGATGAAGATTACTTTGAAGGAGGAAATACAAATATAGTTGAATAAAGACACAATTTTTCAAATAAATAAAAATTTCTTGGGCTTTTTGATCAAATCTTGTACATTTGAACTTTAGTTGTAAACAGTAAAGTGTGAGAGATGCAAAGCACACACACACACACACACACACACACACACACACACACACACACACACACACACACACACACACACACACACACACACACACACACACACACACACACACACACACACACACACACACACACACACACACACACACACACACACACACACACACACACACACACACACACACACACACACACACACACACACACACACACACACACACACACACACACACACACACACACACACAAACACACACACACACACACACAGTTCCAGTATGCGAGTTTTGTTATCTGGTTAGTTACTTGAAATGATCGCTTAATAGTTTAGAAAGGTAAAAAAGTTTTACTTTGGAAATAGCAGAATCAGGTGTTTTCGGAAGACGATTAAATAGTAAACATATAGGCTAATAACTTTGCTGGAAGTTTAGATTACCACATATTGTAAATTACATCGTTGCGTATTGTAAAGAAGAACAAAGAGAAAACTATTCCTGATTTTCAATAAATGTACCATAAATTTTTTGCAGATCGCAATAACCATTTCTGACTAAATTTTAAAACAGACTATATGAGGTTGTAAGAAAGCCGGGTTAGTATCTATATAATATTGCTTATTTAAACGAAGTAGTCTGTCAAAATCTGGATTTAAAACAAACTAATATTTGTTTTATTACATGCAAGTCAAAGGTAGACTGTCGAACCTGTCATGGCTTTTGGTATGCGCATAACAAAATGCAAGAATAAAGATTCATTCCGAGTAGTTCGTCGAAATATTATGACATTTAGAGGCACACGTAAAGTAAAAATTTAAGCATGCACACATTAGATGCTTAAAACTAAAAATCTAAGCATATAGAATTTTAATGTTGTTAATAGGAAAAGTTATTTATTTTGTTAAAAGGAATCGTAATCGTTGTAGAGCAAAAAAGTCAGATTAATTTTATATTATGCTATTATTTCTAATGGTAACAGTACACAATAAAAAGCACTAAGTGAGCTATTAAAGAATTGAGGTAAAGAAGAGGTTTGTAATTATCATGAAAACACACTCTCAACTTTTGCTAAACGTATTTGATTTTATATTATACCACTAACGCCTATTTTTTCGAAACGGAGAACAGTATTTCCATCTAAAAGAGCTGTACAAAATTTTAATTCCTGTCGGCGAAGCGATATACTTTAAAGTTTTATTACAATAACTTTTGCAATCCAGTTGATTACCACAATTCTCGTGAAATGACGAGTCGGTTGTATTTGAGCGAGTTTGTATTTTGTGAGTCTCTTTGTTTCACTTTAATGAACAATTTCCATGATCACACATATCAGATAGAAACAATGTTACATTTCATTTTAAAAATCGAGTAGGTGTTTGGAATTTAAAACTATGTTGAATAACAATCGTATGTTATTAACAAAGCATATAGTCACAAGTTATTACTGTGCATCATAAATAAGTACTGTGTGCATAGATACTCGTACACATCAACGTAAAAACTATTCTTTAACGCGTTCAACAATTTAGACGTAATCCTCAAATTACAGATCAACGTACAGATGACGTACAGATCAAGTTTATTTGGAAATTTAAAAGTCCTGATGAATTAGGATTTGTGCTAACTTGTCTAAGGAACGGTTCAAACGTCCATCCGAAATAAAGTAGAGTATCAACTTGGAATTTGTTTAAGAATAAGAGTGGTATATTTTATTTTTTAAACATTAGATATACGTAGACTACTTTGGAATGTACCTATGTACGTAAAATATCTTACGAACTTTATATTTCATATATACAATATATTAGTATATTGTGTGCCCTTGTTACTTATCTGGCCCGGGTATGCCAGAGAAGACGTACGTATTATTTGTCCGCGTACGTGCGGGTAGACGAGCAAATCGAGCCGATATATATAAATTATAAAGTAAAATATATATTAAAACACGTACACACAGAATAAATAAATAAGTCAATAATAAATAAAGAAATAAATATATAAAACGCGCACGTACCACACACACCCACGCGCACACATACATATACATATACATGATTATGCACACGTAAATTTATGTTTCAATTTAAAAAGAGAGGGACGAATAAAATGTTTCTTAAAAAATAATGTGATTCTGGTAGTTACCACTTTACTGTATCTTAAAAACAAAGCAATAACGAAAATATCTAAGATTTACTGTGTCAACAAAAACCTGACAACTGATCTTGAGCGGCGGAGCGTGCGGAGTTAATGGAGAATTACCTCAATTTTAAGGCATTGTATTCGATAACTGGAGAGGAGAGTACGCGGCAATAGTTTGTTGTCTCACTCACACATACACTTTCTCTGTCACATCATATCGCTTCACGACACTTGGATGCTCCTGATGTTCTCGCCAGCCTTGTTTCATTTCGCAGTACGAGACACAGTATAAGACTGTCTCCCGCGTGTGGCCTGCGCGAAATGAATGAGAATTTTGTTTGCCTCGCAACGAGGTGTTTGTCCTCCGCGCATCTCGAAGTTTCAGGGTACGCGTCGATTGGGCGTGCTCTCGGCTTCGCTCCGTTGCTGCTGGCGTCCTCTAGGAATCTGTCGTTGGCCCCGTTCTGTATCACCTGTTCACGAATGACTCATCAATGTATTCCGCAGTCACGTTGTCTCTTTGCGCCAAAGAAGCAATGTTCTATATAGCTTCCTGTTTCCCAGGCAGGCGAGCGTAATGATGCAATGCCAACAGCACATTCTTCCGAACTGGCTGCGGAAATGATGCGTAGCCTCCAGCGCAGACAACTCTGAAGCCAGCTGTTCTACACGTAAATCCACTTCCGCATACAAATACCACTTCTTGGAGGGAAATCCCAACCCCCTGGTGGTTCGTTAATTTTCTGTCTGGTGAAGTATTTGTGTGTGTTGCTTAATTGCTATTATTGGCTACTGTTGGCTTTTGTTGATTATAATTGTTTTTTATGTTGTTGTAATCGGACATAGTGTATACATTTATTCTATAGGTATTATCGATGTCTGATATTTTAAAAAACTTTGTCGTGTTTTCTATTGTTTTTATTTGTTCAGACACTAGCTTGTTTTGTGTTTTATGCTGATACCATTATAGAGCCTTTTGTAGCACGTGTCTTACAAGTGTCATGTTGTTCAGAGACTGTAGTTATTGCATGCAAAGTTAAAGTGAATTTATAAACGTTTTGTTTTTTATATACATTTCTGTGTTCAAAGTATCACTGTTATTTCATCTGACCTATGCGAAATTTGTTAGAGTCGTTGTATTCTGTTTTGTAAATACTATTGTTTAATCTATCATCCTTATCGTATGAGCTATTTAGTACTTGTATATTGTTTTGTATACTATTTTAACATCAGTATTTTTAAAGAGTTAAATAAGTTTTGTCATGGTGTTGTTGATGTAAGTGAATGTAGGCGATTGTTGTTGTTGTTATAATTATTATTTGTGCCTGTTCCTTTATGGTTTTGTTTGTTTGTTTGTTGTTGATTAAAATGTATAGTCTACTTACTTATATTAGGTTAATGGGCAAATGTTAACTAGTAAATACTAAATACTTTTTTAAACATGTGATTGCAACAGTTTTGTTAGTTATTTGTTCCTAAATTGTAAGTAAAATGACACAGGGAAGTGTACCATAATCACGTGATTACAATTGTGTATATTTTGTTTATTGAAACCTACATTAAAAAAATATTATTATAGATTTAACTAATACTAGCAGAACAAGATATTCTTGGAGTACGCGCGCTCAACTACACAGCCCAGCCCAGTGGAAATTGATTTTCTCATTCTCTTACATTATCAAGACCAACACTGGTTACACCTGATGACTATAAAAAAACAAAAAAACAAAAAACAAATCGACAGTCCAAAACAACAACAACCCGGTTAAGATGAAAAGTTATTTTTATTGGGGTGTTTAATAAGGGATTGGAACATAGGAGTACTTTCAAGTGAAGGTGCTCCACGCTTCACATAATGCCGCGTGTACAATCAGAATAATAAAGTATTACTAGTTTAAATATGTTTTCATTTTCATAATAAATATTCACAATAGTTGAAAGTTGTAGAAGTAAAGACACAGTTTTGGTCAAGAAATTGGTGTAATTGCTTCTCGTGTAGTCGTGCTGTGCGCATATTTAAGCACTTGCACAAACAGACACATTAAAATTGTGTAGATAAATTGTAGTTTTCAGGTTTTGTTTCTAAGAATCAATACAAAATTAATGCAGAAATTTAACGTTTTAACTAATAAATGACAGGACAAGCACACAGAAAAAATTTAAAGAGAGACAAAAGGGGAGAGGTTTGGTGTGAGCTGTACGGAAAAATTTAGTTGTATGATGCGCATTAGTTTAATGTAATTGCTGTTGTTTTATGAGTAGAATTTTATTATAACGAGTGACAATTACAAGGTTTGTATTATTTTGCTTAGTTTTGCTTTAAGCCCGTAAACGAAACACGACCCCAACGGAGGAGCTTAGAGACTATCCGCGCGTCATGTTTGTCATTTCAATTAAGAATAATCAGCAGTAATCAGTATAATCAGTTTACGACAGTAAATTGTTATAATTAAATTGATTGGAAAAACTACTGACATCCTTATTAAATGAAATGTTCATATGGACTCAACATATTATTTTTACAATCGTAAATGAAATTAATAAGGCGTTTTACTGCCGCTAATCCATGTTTAACATAAAAACAAAGCGTACTTATTCTAAAATTATAACATTAATTTGTTTCCAAATTAATAAAACATTCTCGTGCAGCATTTTAAGTTAACGAGAAATTAAAAACAGTTTTATAAAATTAATTCTATTATTGAATTCTAACAATTTTTTTAGCCGGCGGGACTATTTTTGAAGTGATTCACGCGAATAACTGAATACAATAATAGTTCACTATGTAATATGTGTTTGAGGTGGGTGGAGGAAATGGATGTAGAGATAGTAGGCGGATTGAAAGGCCAAGCGACTAGAAAAACCCACGTACAACAGAAATATAACATATTTTAAAAATAAACTTAAATTATTGATTTTAACAATGGCAATACATAGTATTCAGTTTATTCGTTCGCAATATTTTTGCTATATTTTATTATCAGTAAAACGCGCGATTTATTTTTTCTATTTATTTTTTTAAATTGCTTGTGTTCTGAAACGCCATACTTTAACTAAATGTTATAATAAGCAGCCTTACATTAGACACAATTTATTTGATAAATCCTGATCTTATCGATTACGTTGGGTTTCACTTTATTATTTATATGTCATTAGCCAAGGTTAGTCTTTTTTTTTAATACAAACTGGACTAAAAACACGCTTTTCGTTTTAAATTTTATTGTGTACGTCATGGATAATTTAAAATGTTTCAAAATGTTGGATTTTAATCACGGCTGAGTACAATTTAGTACCAAAGCAACTACACTTATCTAAACGCACCAAACTCTTAACTTAATCGTCCTTCTTACTACATTTATTATAGTAGCTTGTATTCGATTTTAATTTTGTTCTTTGCTAACGTGTATTCATATCTCAGAGGATACAGATCATCTCTGCGAAACGTACGTAAGTTGCATATATGGTGATATAAAATAGGCCTGTACTTGTAGAAGAAATTTATTATTTGGTACAATAATATATATATATATATATATATATATATATTATAATACTCCTCGAGTACCCGTAGTATCTTAATGGTATAATGATTTGCCCGTGTTATTCCTTGCATATGTTAATTTGTAATAAATAGTGTATCAGCTGATCGTGGAATATTTATGTTGTGTGTTTACGAATGTGATTTAAATATATAAGTAAAAGAATTGAATTATTCTGCCTTGGTTTCTGAATCAGAATTATAATTATTCCAATTCAGTAGTTAGAACTTCAAAATCAATTCAAAAAATAGCGGTCAAGTCATCCCAAAATTTTCAAGTCACCTTCGATATTAGGCTTTAACCTATTATTTGAGGTTAATCTTGGTTTTGCAGTTTGCGTACTTCCAATGACTCCCCGAATTCTTCTTATCCTTGTTAATTATAAAATAAATGGTGATAATATATTACGTTCCTGAAATAATAACGCATGGATATGATTTAATAACATAATGGTTTAATCTCTGTAATATAAATTCAAATTATTGGAAAATTCCATTCGATACATACGGTTGTCACAATCGATATTTATCTCAGGATTTAATAATTAAATAATTTTAATATATTTCGTGGGAATTCTTGTGGCTGCTACGAAAAGTTCCTTTACATGATAATTAATAATAGAGAGAACCTTTACAAACAATATATTACTTATAATCTAAAAAAATTACAAAAATTATATATTAAGTAACATACAAGGTTTGACGATATTCAATACGCTTCGTAAAAGCATGTAGGTTAGAGCGATGTCAACATCATGGCTACTATATTGTCCGTGTCAGAGAATAATGAAGTTTATTGATGTGTACAATAAATGTTTTCCTTGTAATCACTGTTCGTTTAGATATTGAATTTGTTTTCACTTTAAAATGTTTACTAGTGATTAGTGTTAGTGTATATTGTTATATTGTCTAGTGGTTGTTCCTTGTTGGATAAAAATATTGTCAAATTATACTTTACACATCTAGACGATATTGCTGAAGGTTTTCTGGTTTATTATGAATAATTTCTTGCTTGTGTGTGTTACTTGTTCATGAAAATTGTGGTGGAGGGATTATTATCTTCGATGATGGTCATTCAGATCTTCTTTCACAAACGGGTTATCTATTTTTATATATATTTTTTTAATTACATCTAGACACGCACTATTCAACTGTTTTCCATCACAATTAACAATTAAGTGTTATTTCTTCTTTTTTAGTCACCGAACTCATACAAACTTCTTAAATTTTGATTGGCCATTTATGTACAGGTTAAGTGTTATAGGATCAACACCCATTAATTACTTTACATTTTTCTAAATTACCTTTAATAGATAATTTTATTATTATACTCTAATGATACATGCACTGTTTACATGATGATTAATTATATAATTATAAACAATTTGATACTAAACGTGCCTCAGTTTATAACTGTAAAACCTTATTAATTTGAATTTCTATGATATGTGGTGGAACAATTTATTATGGTTGATTGTAATTTCTACTTTGACTGCCTGAGATAAATATATTTACATAAATTAACTGGTGACATAAAATCTTATAACATATAACAAAAACTCTTAATAATAATACTTGTTTTTAACAACTTTAATTATTTCATACTTTTAAACTATTGTCTGTATGATAATAATAAAAACACTTTTTATAAATAATAAATAACACTGTTTAACGGTAGTCTGTGTCACTATTTATATTATATTACTCATCACTGTAAAGGTTTGTGTCCCTTTTTCTATACTTATTATAGGCCTATATGATTTTAATAATACAATTTTAATTTATGATTAGGTACTCTTTATTAGGTTTAATTGTGTTTCAGGGTAATTTGATTATTTAGGCCTACTAGGTTTATTTATTTAACTTTTTGTCTGTTTACTGCTCTATTCTACTGGGTTATTTCAGGGTTTCTTGATAATATTAAATAAGTCAAACCAACTAGGTTTCCTTTAATTTGCTATCAATTATTATTTCTTGTTTCCTCTCTGGATCGGATTTCACTATTATTTACTATTCTTGTTGTAACATTTTGTTTCGTTACAATATATATATATATATATGTTGTTTATGTTTATCTAATATATAGATGCTTCAATGGAAGAAATATGTTTTCCGATTACACGAGAGAATAGAACGATGATGGTCTTAGCTGTAAAACAAGATTAAAATATCTGTATGGAGAACTATACATGACTTCCATGTTCTAAGACTTATATTTAAAATCATTTTCGAAATGAAATATTTCCATAGAAACTACTTCTTTCTACTTATTGCTTCAGCTTTAACCATAGTATTGTGGTCACTGACGTATACCACCTCACGTTAGCGTACTCGATTTTCGCTGATGATGGGAGTCGATAGCACTGCCGAAACGTCTGGTTTTTCAGAAAACATTGGACCACGGCCAAACAGCCCGGGAAGGAATTTTAACAACAAACTACTTCTTTGTTGCCGATAACGTAGTACACATATAAAAAATTATCCCCTCCTTTTTCAACTATCATTTTCATTTATAGAAAATTACCCCCACCTCCTTCAACTACCCTTTCATTTATAAATATTTCATCTACATTTCTACAGTGGATTATTATGACCTTCTTTTCAGATACTTTATATATCAAAATTAAGTACCTTACTCTAGTTAAAACATAAAACGTTGCCGGTAAACTACCCCTTTTCCTTAACCGATCTTCACCAAAATCAATAGACCTTGAGTCTTCTACAACTCGGGTACATATGCGAAAAATTATTTGATTCTATTTTAATTTGCGGTAGTTATCGTTTGTCATAAAAAATTCTAACACAGACACACAGACAACATACAGACACTTTTCGGAAAATTACTTTTCTTCATGTCTTGAGTGTAGCACAATCAGAATCAGCATCTCGAACGCGATTGTTTTCGGCATCATCATACTTCCATTTCCTTATGGAAAATGGAAGTCAAACGTTGTTTTTCTTAAAACGTATTCGACCAACGCCAATATTTATTTTGAATTATCACTTGAAATTATCTTAAAGATTAATCGTTGTTCTTATTGGTGTGAAGTGAGTTACTTTCTGTCGCATATTTACATGTTTGCTACTCATTGACTTTTTAGTAGAATGTATACTACCGCCTGTAGCAGTGATATCAATTGTCCATTCCTAGAAATTAAATTAAGAAATAATTAATACAGATTGATTGTAATAAACTAATTTTATTAGACGTACAGAGGGTGTCAAACAAATGATCTCTGCCTAGGTTTTTCAATCGATCTGATATAAATTTTTCTACGTCATGATATTCTTATTCTTCAGCACTACAGCCCAACCTGAGCTCTGGCTTACAACACCAATCTTCTAAAAAGTCTTCCTGTCTATTGCCATCTCAGTGTAACCCCTCACATCCATTCTTCTGAGATCTAGCACATCATACAACCATCTTACCCTAGGTCTGCCCTTCTTCCTGCTTTTGTAGATTTGCACCCTGAGGATTTTCTTTGGCATACGCTGATCATACTTCCGCTCTAAGCGACCTAGCCATTGAATTCGTTGAGCCTTTATGAATCTTACAATATCCTCCTTATGGTTCAATAGCTCATCTGTCTCCTGGTTATTTCTTATTCTCCATTCATCATCTTCTTTAACCGGGCCATAAATACGACTTATGATGTTTCTTTCAAACCTTCTTAGTGTGTCCTGTTCTTTTTTTATCAGTGTCCATGTCTCGCCTCCATAAGTAACAACCGGTCAGTTTGTGTTACGACTAATGAGTTTGCTTTTCAATAGTTTGCTGTTGGCATAATATGCCATATTTCCTATATGTATCCTGTCATGTATTGTCGTGTTCATGGACCCTTCGTTATCTATCATGTTACCCAGGTATCTGAACTTATTAACTGCATGAAATGAATTATCCTCTATGCATAAATTATATAGATTTCTTCCCATTTTTGATATAGAAACCAGCATGTATTTAGTTTTGCTGATATTTACACTGAGTTCTATTCAAGCGGATATTCGATTCAGCTCTCTGTATACATCAACTAGCCTCTACGTCATAGTGTAATAATATTCTTAGACAAACTATTTTTTTGTGCGAGTAAAGTGCATTTTACTGAGATGTAACCCATACATCTAGACAATACCCTAGAAACAGATACTGGGCATACATGTGATTTAGTCCCAGTATTTAAAAGGAATCTTCTTTTACTTGTAATCTAACCTGCTCATTTTGGAGATTTTTAGATTGTAAGCAGCAGCAACCTGACTATGAAATAGTATGCTGATGAATAAAATTTTAAACAGCACATTGCAGCGGTAATCATATTGGCCGTATCAGATTACTTATGCGGTATGGAGAGAACTTGACACACCATACTAATAGATAACTGTTTAGTTGTAGCTGGAATATAGTTCTTCTGTAGCTGAGGAATTCTACGATGGATTTGTTTAAAAAAGTTTAGCAATATGTGAAATGTGAAACAGTTTTATTGCGACTGTGACATATTTAGTTTTTGATACAAATGTTCGGGACTCATGAAGACCTATTTTTATTACTTTTTTACTGAACGTTCTTTTTGCAGTCGACAATTATAAGAGCTACGCCAAGAGTGTGAGAAATTACACGCACCAGCGAACTCATAATCTTTCCACGATTATGTAAAACGTATTTTTGTGGCAGGTCGGCCGCTTTTGACTGTCGGCGAGTAAAATTTTTTCTTATTATTGCTAACGAAATTTTAAGTATTCGTAAGCGTAAAAGAACTGAACTTGCTGACACCTTATAGATATTGAGTTCTGCTTCCTTGCTGGGAATGTTACAGAGTCACTTGTTGTAATGTTACTTCCATACAATTTAAACTACTAAATACAATTTAACAACTAAAAGTTTAAAACGGATATGTTAATAAATGAAATATTAAAAAATAAAATACTAAGTACATAAAATAATAGCAAATAAGAAGTAAAATGTTATTTTTAATAAATATAATATAAAAAAATCAAAATTCTTTAAAAGAATTTGTATCTTTTATAGATAAGAGAATATTTTTTGTTATTTTCTGTTTAGTTGTAGCTGGAATATAGTTCTTCTGTAGCTGAGAAATTCTACGATGGATTTGTTTAACAAAGTTTAGCAATATGTGAAATGTGAAACAGTTTTATTGCGACTGTGACATATTTAGTTTTTGATACAAATGTTCGGGACTCATGAAGACCTATTTTTATTACTTTTTTACTGAACGTTCTTTTTGCAGTCGACAATTATAAGAGCTACACCAAGAGTGTGAGAAATTACACGCACCAGCGAACTCATAATCTTTCCACGATTATGTAAAACGTATTTTTGGGGCAGGTTGGCCGCTTTTGACTGTCGGCGAGTAAAATTTTTTCTTATTATTGCTAACGAAATTTTAAGTATTCGCAAGCGTAAAAAAACTGGCTACCTTAAAAAAGCTGACACCTTATAGATATTGAGTTCTGCTTCCTTGCTGGGATTGTTACAGAGTCACTTGTTGTAATGTCACTTCCATACAATTTAACACTACTAAATACAATTTAACAACTAAAAGTTTAAAACGGATATGTTAATAAATGAAATATTAAAAAATAAAATACTAAGTACATAAAATAATAGCAAATAAGAAGTAAAATGTTATTTTTAATAAATATAATATAAAAAAAAAATCAAAATTCTTTAAAAGAATTTGTATCTTTTATAGATAAGAGAATATTTTTTGTTATTTGTATTCCATTGCATTTAATTCTAGAATATATTCTAGAATGTATTTGGTTTGATCAAAGTATTTCTTATTTAATCCTTTATCTAAAACTCGTATAAATATAAGGATGGCGAGCGTACTTGTAACTTTGTGCTTGTAATTACATGGATGATTACTAAGTGGCCACTTTTTGAATAACGAGATTACAAAGGTTTTATTCAAATATTAAAGAAAAACAATAAAATTATTAATATTGTCAGATTATTTCTACTTGAGCGATTATATTTTATTAAACCTTTTATAGTGCAGTTTGAAACGGCTTGTTACTGCAGATAAGCTGAGAAAACAGGAAAGCGAAAAAAATGTAATTACGTTTTATCCACGGAACGAACATAGTCTGAGGAAAAAGTTTTGCTTATTGTATACTAAATACCACATTAACATACATGGGTAGATGTGATAAGTTATTTGGTCAATATAATAAGTATTTAAATAAATTAATATTAAATAACGTAATAAAAATAATAATAATAATAAACAGCATTAAATAAATAAAGTGTCAATTCATTAATAACAATCATTATTTAAATTCATTTGAACTAATAATAAATTTTACGTATTTTGTATTCACATAAATATTCTGAGTTTATTTCAATAAATAAAAGCGCTCTCCATGACCAGGCGTTTACATTACAGAAGTGGTACAGTTTAATTTTATTAAAATATTGAAATATAATAATGCTCCAAACTACAACTAAACTAATATAAAATTGTGAGTAGCGTCGATATGTAAAACATTGGTGTTAATTTGTTTTTTTTTTAATCAAAGCGACGACCGTTTTAGAGTTATGATTGATTTTGTAGTACAAAAAGGCAGGGCAGTATTAATTTGGAATTTGTATTTTAATAATGTATTTTACGTTTGTAATATTACTAAATATTTACCAACACTTGAATGCGTTCACATTTAATCGACGTGTTTTGTAAACACCATTGCACATAATACCACCAGTACAAAACTTAGCTGTCTATTTACAGTTTCATACTGTACCCAGTTCTAGTGCTGTGTTTGCACTGTGTTGTATGATTTATGTGAGACTTAATTGCTGCGGTTTGATTGGTTTGCTGTAGCGATCCATTATTTATTCACCGGTGACTGTGTAACGTATTCATACGAACGATTTAGTCTCGCACTGTTTGCTATTATTTATTTGATATTGTTGTTCTATCCAGCTGCAACTAGCCACACGAACGCATCAATATTTCCACTATCGGGCGTTTAAAGCCGGAAAGTGTTTCGTAGGCGGCGATATTAAAACGTGCTGTAACATGGAGCTTAATCATTAACTGCAGAGAAAATTGAATTTTAGAAGTAAAATTTTGTAATTTCTAATGGGTAAGACGGGTAAAGTCCAATTTTTCTGTATCTGGCAAGTGTCACAATTAATTAAATATTTTAAGGAACGCTGATTAAACTTCTACACATAAGATGTGGTACAACTGATATTACAATATGAGTCGCTTTTTAAGTTAATGGTTTTTATCTTCTGACGTCAGAAATAAACTAAGATAGATTGTGAAGGATCTATTAATTTTTTTTGTAGCACTTATGAAAAATGCTTTTACTAAACCACTAGACTGTTTACTTTTAATAAAACTTTTGTCTTATTTGGTTAATGGACAGCGTAATAACTAAAAATTGGTGCGAATTTAGTGGTACAGCAAAAACACTTACGTAACGTCTAAAGAGACGTAAGAGTATTATATTTTTATGTTTAATGGTTTTTAATTTTTTAGATATATTTTGTAAAACGAATAAAATTATTAGAATTTTAATCACCTAGTGTAATACATTTAATGGTCTACACAAGCAGGCGTATTACGAGAAGTAAGAGATTCAGCAAGGAGTGTAAAATGGGCCTGTAATGTTGTACCGGTACCAAATAAATTAGACCGGTAGCGATGAACGGAATGGAGACAACGTGTCTCACTTTAGGAAAAGAGAAAGGTTGAGGGTATTAGAGAGAAAACTGATAAGAGAGATGTACGGAGTGAAAAAGACAGAAGATGGAGTACATATAAGATTATCAGATATAGAGGTGGAGGAGAAATTAGGAGAGTATATGCCGAGGATAATTAAAGTATAGCGAATGAGTTGGTTTGGACACGAGAGAAAGCAAGAAAGATAACATTAAAAAAGATTGTAGAATGAAGATCGCAGAGTAATACTAGTAGAGAAAGACCAAGATTATAAAGGGCATCAAGGGGATATATATGAGGGGCTGGAGAGAAAAATTGAGGGCTAGGAATGAGCGGAGGAGCTGATGCCAAACGGAAAATGAGTGGAAGTGAAGTGAATTGAGGTTGAGGACTCGGAGGATTTCAAAACAACGTCTATAATTTTCTTCGAGATGTAAAACATGAATGATGATGATACGTCTTTAATGACACTTTTTGATGTGCCATAACTTTTTTCGTTGTTTTCAGACAATCCGCAACTACGTCAGCTTTTTTTGTAGCTTTTGTATGTAAAGCACGTACTTGTTAATTTAATTAAGAGGATTTGAATAAATATTTAAATATTTAACAGTCAGGTTTAATTAAGAAACTATTCAAATTTTACTCAACCTTATCATAAACATTTTAAACAAACATTTCTCAGTTTTATTAATAAAGTAACATAATTCCACTTCTGCATATCAGTTAGTTATTTTATCCTACGGGTTGTTTATTGTGAAATATTTTAAATTTAATTGTGTATAATTTGCCTTTTAATTTAAATAATGCGTATTTGAATTAAAGCGCCGCATAAATCAGATGCTTATCTACACGCTTATCTGTATTGTACACGCTGTTTTAAGTAGCAGAAAGAGTATGTGTAGAGGATATTTTTGTTTAGTTATTGTTTACTAAATCATATGATAACATGTTTGATTAATGTTACTTGCATGCCTAACGTAATATTTCTGTGCACAGAAACAATTGCAGTAAATTTTAAGTTATTTATATCTTTAACGAAGGTAAAAAGAACTCCAGTCACGAATATTTCCGTTGAAGAAACTCTGTCTTTAGTTGAGCATTAATTTTGTTACTGAAATATTAACATCATTGATGCTTGTTCAACAAGTGTCTAAAGCTTGCTGATAACTATGTAAAGGCACAAAACCTCTAAAGATATTCATTAAAACCGAGGAATTTTCCTGTAACGCTGTTTACCCATTTGTTCCAACACGTCCACAGCGGGTAGAAACCAGGGGCCATGGTTTTGGAGGGAAAGGGAAATGGCCCAGTATTACCATCTACTGTCATCTCCATCCGGCGCACATCCGGGTCATCTCCTTATCGTTGGCATGAGGCGAACCGGCATTTTGGCTGGATTGGGGCTGACGTAACCCGGGTCAGGGTGAGTGGCGAGAGCCAGGGACAGTTCGTGTCTTGTAAGTAGCTATAGCTGATAACCACTCCTGTTTTGATAGACCTCGCTAACACCAAAGCACAATGAACCCTAGTAGCATAGACTGTTTACGTAATCTCTCCTCTTTCTGCTGATGTCAGAGTGCCGCCTGCTGAGACTGTGGGTAGCTGGTTGACTCCCCTCCTTCAAGAGTGATCCATGGTTCTGGGAGGTAGAAGTGAAGGTTATATAGTTGATTTGGCCCTTATCGTTCTCCGAGCCACCTACATTGGCGCATGCTTCCTGCCGGGGCGCAGGAATATCTCGATTTTCGGCCCTATTACGGCTGATGGTAAGTACAAAGCGTGCGTCGAACGCTGGACCTTGTACGACCTTGAATGGAGTTTGTGTAACCGGCGATGTCCTTTACCTGGCTTATACGTATTCTCGGTTTTTGCCTCCCCCGTCTGCCTGTCTAGGTAACGAAACGTCAGATCCTCGAGTTCCCTGCTGTGCAAAGTTATCAGTTGTAGTGTTTTATATGCTGTAGCGGCGAAGTGTCTTAATCTCCGTATCAGTGGATCTTCCTGACCTTCCGTGTGAAGCAATACAGACCTTCCTCTGTATTAATGCAGAAGCAATTTTGTTCTTGGTGTTAAGTTAGAGACACGAAGAGAACATTCAGACCAGAGCTTATCAGTAGAATGTCTGCATATAGTATTTTAATTATTTTTTATATGATTATATTTAACTAAGTAGCATTGTTGTGTATTATATTTATACATTACAAAATAAATTTTTATAAGCGACTTGTTTTACAAATAACTCTAATCTGAGCTTAACTACTATTGACATGTATAAACTATCTGGCATTTTTAGTTACTGTGGAGTTTCTTTTTAATATCGTAATTTACAAATATATTGAAATACACTTACTCAAGTGTTATAAATGTATTCTTAAACTTCAGCGATTTTAAATATTTACTTTTAAAAGTGTCATTTAATTTATATACATTTGAGTATAATGTCTATCATTTTCAGATTTATTCGCCTAAACTACATTTACTACAAAACATAGGTCATGGCCACAGTTACCAGAACGATGTCCCAGTGTCTGTGAAGGTCGAAACAAACAGTGCAACTACATGCGAAGCCAAACTCAGATCAATATATCACAAGATTATGTGGCTGCTAAACCTTCAAATACTAAAACCTTAAAACAATTTAGTAACAAAATCTTTTACATCACAACGGGCGCTCACTGGTACCTCTTAAACCATACTCTCTATAAACCGAATAGCCTTACCTACTGTACCTGCTGTACGGATTTATGTATTGAAACACAGAAATCACAATATAGGGTACAGGGAGAATTCAGTCCGTCAGTCCTTAGTCGACTACTGGATGAAAGAAGGCTGAAGAGCCAATGGCCAAAACTCCTAACCCACTAAATAAGGCATTCATCGTCGGACAGTACTCAGTTCAAGTGGATAATACTGTACATCAGTTTTACTTACAACTGCGTAACAACTTGCAAACATGTAAAGGCACCATAAATTAATTTAAAAAATCTCAAGGTCAGAATTACTCAGATAACGTTTATAAAATTTTATTGATAATTATGAGGTTTCAGTACGCCAACTGTACACCTAGTAGGGAGCAGAAAGTTCTCAAACTGAAGCTACTAGAGTCGCTGTATACAACTCTGACACTAGCTAACTGTTTTTATTGGTTTAAGACTGAAAAGAAGCCAACAGTCTCATAGTTATGTGAATATTATTTTTTATAATAACGTACTTTAAATGGTACTTTTCACACGCCTCACGAATTGGTATACTATTTAATGAAGTAAAGACTGGACCTGACAAAATGAACTTTTACAGATCAGAAGATACGAGGAAATAATAATTTTTACAATAGATAGATAGAACAACCAAAAAACAAGACAGTAAAATACAGTCCTCGGAAGTGGCATTCTTAAGACTAGTTAAAAGGTGTTCTAAACTTGACCGTATAAGAAATGAGGGCATAAGAGAAGAGTTACAAGTTTTTAAAATTAAAAGATTACAAACAACGGTGGAAAGAATAGAAAGAATTTCAGATTCCAGACTGGCCAAAAAAGTCTGAAAATACAAACCTGTAGGACACAGGTGTGTGGGTAGACCCAGGAAGAGATGACTGAGGGCTATTTGAAGCACCAGGCGGCACCTTGCCTATGCAGTGTTGTGAAGATGATAATGATGACAATAAATGTGTAATCTATTTATGGTGAAAAATAAAATAAATCGCAGTATCATTATCTGTCCCAACAAGTGGCGTTACTTACGTCGCATCATTGGCTGTGACATGTCGGGTATCACAGTGCTCTTATCGTGTGTAAATACTCAGTAAGCATTACGTGTAAATGTTTGTCTAGTTTTATCGATTACAGCCATCTGATTGCACAACAGAGCCAAACGGCCTACACTTACAGCACAAATGGATTTGCGGTTAGTCAGTACAACATTCACATGGGGCTTGTAATGTATTGTGTAGTGTTTGCAAGTTGTGTGTTTGGTAATTACTGTTATCGTTTTATTTCAGCCAAATTAAAATCTGACGATAATATTATTCACTCGTCCGGTTAACATAATTCTGAAGATAGACGTTAATATATTTATTAGACGTTACATATCATAGTCTTCTATGACGTCAGTTAGTTTACTAAAACACAGCTTTCCAATCTGCGTTTGTCCGTTCTAAGCTATTGGAAAAGTGTATGTTTATATCTATCACTATTTGATTTACATATTTCTGTATTGCACGTCTTGGTAGTTTTTTCCTCTACCATACATTTTACAATTGTTTTGATTTTACCTTCATGCTTTGTATATGTGTTCTGTTATTTTGGCTGTCCTTTGTATTACGTTATTCGACACGTTTCTTTGTTGTTCATGAATTGTTGCTAGTCCTCTTCATCGCTGATTCCGTCCACCTATTTAATTTTCATCATTTGTCTAAAAGACCGCAGATTAAACGCCTCTAATCTTCTACTTCCCGTTTGGAATAGTGACCAGGTATTGTACGCATGCAGAATTTTCTCCTGTTCAAGTCTGATTGTACACAAAAGCATATTACAAGTATAAATTTAAAGCATATTTGAAGTAATTTGCTTTAAAGTATATAGATGTAAAGTATATTGAAAACAATTGATCTAAGCAGAAGAAAATGGAATTACCATTTCGAAAGAATAAAGATGGAATGATTACAATTCGAAACAAAAATATATAAATGTCTGGGATGGAAAAGGGTGGGACGACCACCGGTTAAAGTTAAGTGGCACACCAGACTCGTTATTATCTAATCCTGTAAAGAAGAAAACAAATATGGTCTGTTCGTCTGATTAAAAAAGGAGAAGTTGAAAACGGTGGTGAAGCAATTATTATTAACCAGGCACCTTTTCATGTATATTTTCATTTGATTATTGATTTTATCCAGATGGACACAAGTTTCAGACATAACTAGACATAAGTTGGTTAGAAAGTAGAAATATATAACTGTAACCGCGTATTAAAAAAATAAGTGAACAAACCCTCGAATGGGTATGATGCAAAAACGTATACGTAAAAACATTTTTAATGAATACATTTTTAAATAGTTTACACAGTTTATCAACTTCAGCTACATATAAACTTACTGACAGTAAATTCTGTTCTGTGGTACGCGTGTTTTATTGCTGTGGAGTGTACGTGCAATTGGTTTCAACTATCCGGGTATGTTAGGTACGCTTTACAACCTGCATTACGAGGGCAAATAACTCTTACCCCTCGTGCCGATAACTATACCGTCTCCATCTGACAGTAACTATATTCACTTGGTTAAAATCAATCAACATCTCACGGCAACTAACCTATCATTTACAAACTTTTAAGTGTTTAGAAAAAACATTAGTTTATTGTTTACAACAATAATACTATAAAACTATTCACGTAACAGGTGCCACTTACAAATTATTAACAATTTAATACTTAAAATGTTAGTATTACAAACGTTACTTCTTACTATTTAGAATTTTTAATTTATTACATATTTTTTTTATCGCGTGAAGTGTGTGAAACTTTATACTATAGGGAATTTCTCTCTACCCCGTCTTTTACCGGTTTACACTTCCTACAGGTTTGTTGGAGTAAGTCATTTTCAGGTATCAGGTCATGTTCGTTCTTTCATTTCTCCATTATGTCTATAATTTTATCAGACATTGAAAAATTATGAAGATCTTATGTAACAGAATAATATTGGACTCTTGTTTGTTGTAATATATTGTCGTATTAATTTTATTTCCATTATTTTGTATTAGATCGAAACTCTTTTTATAAAAACAAACATATGATTCCATAAATGAGTACAGAAACTACAGTGAATTTAATCAATTTTATTTTTCTAATATTTATATTTCCTAAACAATATAATATAATTAGCACACTTTATTATCTTTTAAGTTTGATAACTAGCATTTTAGAATCAGTATATTTAGCTCAATTATATTTTAGAACCAATTATAAATCATGGCTCAATATTATTACAGGGTCTGTCCCTCTTTTTGGATGCTCTCTCTCTCTCTCTCTCTCTCTCTCTCTCTCTCTCTCTCTCTCTCGGTCTCTTTTCTCTTGCTTTCTCTCACTTTTATTAGGACTGCCACAAATATTTAAAAAACTAAGTAGGCTACGTACGTCTTCTTGAACGTACAACAGAGCGTTTAATGCAGTGGCGGCTGGTGGTTCCACATTCTGGTGGTTACAGTAGTCGGTTGTGTGGGGAGGGGGGTGGTTAAAAGAACACATTAAACAAAAGGCAGACCTACTACATATGTGCATCATACATAGTGCTGTCGTATGGGAAAAAATAGAAAATTACTGTTTTCCACTTGTTTGAGCAATTAAACTGTAGGAAATTCCAAGTACGTTGTGTCGAGACTGTTCGTCTAACAAGCATGATGCAAGCGACTGAGCATGATGTTTAGGAGGGGCAATGAAACCCCAGAATCTTTCAACCTGTTTACCTTTTATTATATAGGGGTACGCTATGTCCATTTGAAAAACATTAGTAACATCAGTGGTCTCATCAACAATTACAGCCAAATAATCTGCTTCTTCTATCGTATTTTTTCATAGCATATTGCAACATTATATTTAAAAGTTCACTTTGAATGGTTTTTGAGGTGCCCTTAAATACAGTTTCTTCCTCTAAATGATTTTTCATTGCTGTGCCAAGCTCAGACTGAAACCAATTAAGCCTCTAAATTCACCAGGATCTGATGAAGATTCAGTCTAATCATGACCCTGCAAAGTTAATTCAAAAGCTCCACAGAAGCGGATACAGTTTATTATTACATTTAAGACGTAGCGACTACTGCTAACTCTTTCGTTGTGTAAAACAATATTTCGTCTATATTCTCTGCCCAGCTGCTGTGCTATATTAACTGTACCAAAAAGAGAAAACTAAAAATCATTCTTTATATGTACACTTGACGGCTGATTATTTCTAATTTTTTCGGCTAGATGATTAATATCTTTCTTACAAAATAAAGAATTTCTTTCGTCACGACCACATAACTAGTCAGCATTTTCGTTATATTCTATGATAACGATTCTATTCATAGTTTATTCGATTAAATTTTTGACCACCTGAATTTACAATTTGATTTATTGTTAAGGGAGGCATTTTGCGTCCTTATCTATTGGTTCTTAACGCTATTCATTTTAAACTAAAAAAAAAACTTTTTTAAAAGCATGCAGAATCACTAACTCCAAAAACCACAAACACAAAAGCGAACAGCGGCACTAAACAAAGAAAAAATAATACTTAACACACAGTTTAATTAATATAAAGTCGATTGACCATAATCGCAGTTATACAAAATTATTACTATACCGTAATTTTATAAATTCAAACATTGGGAAACGTTTACTGGTATCTCTGATACGCATGTGCTGTACTGCACAGCAGCGCTTGCGGTGGCGGTTTGCAGTACTCCCATGCACCAGCTGAACCTATTCGCAACGGTCATGTATTTTATCCCTACCACCGTTTTTGTCACTGCGCTGTGTCCAAGTCGTATCACAACGGTCACATTTACTGGTTTGCAGAGCTCAAACAACCAGCCGAGTGCAAACCAACTACCGGCAGCGCGGTTAACTTAGTCGTCTGTGATGTGCTGCGTTAAACATTGTATTTCGACATTTTCCCAGCTGTAGCAAAATTAGTTCGTTTGAAAAATAAGAATGTTTTAACATAAACATTTGTTGTATCACTTAGTCTAAATATATATATATATATATATTTATTGCTAAAAATATGTATATATTGTTACCACTCGTGTACAAAATAATAATACAAAAAAAAATTTTTATATTTATTTAAAAAATTTTCAAAATTTTTATTTTAATGTTTGTTTTATTGTTCAATAATTTAATAAATAATTCTTGTAAGGGTGTAGTGTTGAAATTTTAAGTTTGTTGGATTTATTTGTGTCAATAATCTAGCTTATGGTTTTCTGTAACTAAATTCCAGTTAACAGGATTGTCTCAATTCACTAATCGATTGGCGATATTTCTTTTCCTCCGTATATATTACTTTCCCTTGAGTAACGGTCGCCTTTCTGTTAGTCCTGTTGTTAACTAAAACTCTTTTATTAAGTTGAGAAAAAATTTAAAACCAAATTGTTGAATTATTATGTTTTTTATTGACAATTATTCAAAAGATCGATTGAAAATCGATTATCATATATAGCTCGACTCTTTCACAGGGACAATCGATTGTTAATACATCTGTTATTTCATATAAATATTTTCGAAAGGTTTCTTTTAACGGTTATAATTAATAGTCAGAGAAGGGGCAAGTATAGAAAGTATAACATTCACAATAAAATATCTTAGTAGTTAGACAATACACATTTTGATAATAATATATAATGTTTATTAAGTAAGAGTTTATACCAAATGACTTGTTGAATACTATTCGACGTAGGCGCTAGGCATGACGGGAGTTCCAAAATGGCCGCTTGCTCGCTGCTGACGATAAACAGGAATGGTGTAGCTGGATTTTTCTGTTAATAAAGATGCCTTCTCAACTGCTTCCTTGTTTCCGCAATAGTGAATAATGTCTCTGGTGTTGTTTGGGTTGTCCCGGTTAAGTGTTCTGTGTTCACTTCGATTAAATGTTTTGGATTAGGTGTATTCACTTCTGTCTATGTGTGTGTCGAAAATTGTGAAGTTCGTTTGGTTATGAATAATTAGTGTTTTATAGTTTTATTTCCTTATTTCACTTGTATTAGGTTCAATATTAATTGTTTTCAATGTTTGTAGTGGTTGTGTTCACTGAATTTAGGTTTAAGGTAAAATTTCTGTAACTCTCGGTTTTGTATTGTAGGCTATGCTCATTTTTTATTCGCCATTTTTGGTTTCGTTATATGTGTTATTAGCGGGAGCTTAATTCAACCGTACATTTCGAATGTTAATTAAGAACTGTTTTACTTCCTTCGTTTTTGAAATCTCTTAGCCGATTTAATATTAGAAAAGTATTGTTTCAATTTTTATTCACTTCCGATGCATGTAATTAAAGTACATTATATCACAGAATATATTTTGGTTATTAATTAATTTCATGTAATAGTAAATACATAATCGGTTTCTTTAACTCCTTCTGCTTAATTTGATATACAATAATCCATCTTTATAAAGTTTTTTATCAAAATTGCTATATTTTTGTCATTTTGGAAAAGTAGGCTCAATATTCTGTTTCCTGTCCTTGTCCAAAATTTAGCCATCTTATGTGTTATAATTATGATTATAATAAATCTCAGATTGACATAAATGTTTATCTTTCCTTAATTTCTTGCAAATTTATCCATTGATCATCCTTTTAAATATAATTCATGAATTTATGATTTCCCCCTCTGAAATTGTTAGATATTACATTTGCCAAATTTTTAATAATTTTATACATCTTTTTATATTATCCTTTTAAAGTATAGTTTTAGTTACAGTATTTGGTGATTAATTCACCTTATATAAATCTCATCAATTTACTTGATTTATTTAACTTAATTACTCAATTATAATGTTATTGAAATTTACTATTTGGCCTAGATTTTCTGGTTTTACATATACTGTTTTTTGAATAATACTATGTCTATACCCCTTCTGACTTTCTGATGTTAATATAATATTAAATAAAATCTCCTTAAATAACTATTAGAACATGTAGCATCGTATTCATGCTCATAATACAAAAACAATATTTAAAATTAACTATTGGTCTTTAAAGTCAGACATAATAGTTTTAACTATTACTAGTAACACATAACAAACATTTTATAAAATAGTATGGTATTCATACTGAGACACTTTAGTCTGTATTAACCCTGTGAGACATAATAAACATTTTTATAATAATAATAAATCTTATTCTATACACCACCTTGAAATATGGAGTTCATAGGCTTTAACACAAACACAATTAGCCATGTATTTTTATTTTTCTTAAATTTAATTTAGTTGCAGTCCTTTCTGTTTATATTTCAGTATTACATTTTAATCCCCTGTCACTGTATTTATTCCCCACCTGCTCTCTTTATCATTCACATTTTAAAGAAAGTTTGAAAGTTTTTTTTTTTTTTTTTTTTTTTACATAGTTGAAGTATCAGTTACACTTTTACTTGAAGTTTATTGAATATATTGAAATAACTTGCATTGGTTCACTTATACTTTTGGATATTATTTATACTTGAGTTTTACAATATTCCAAGACCAAAATCTTAATTATAAGGGATTATGAAGATTTGTCTATTTCATTACATAATAACTTTAGTGGGTGCACTTCTACTTACAACCCTAAACACTTTTGTTTATAACTATTTTACATTTTTATATGAGGTTTTGGGTGTTATACTTTCTTTGGAGATTTTAAATCTTTTTCGGGGTTTGTCATTCTTTGTAATAGGTTTTCCTTGGGTATATCTTGTAGTCCTCCCATCCTACATTTTCTTTTCTTCACAATTCTTCCTTCTTGGGTTCTCCAAGGTAATTTGGTTTTATCATGTCCCTTGGTTTATTCGGGGTATCTTCTTTATCTACTCCTATCCTACCTGTCCGTTTCTTCACACTTCTTCCTTCTTGGGTTCTCCAAGGTAATCTGGTTTTATCATGTCCGTTGGTTTATTCGGGGTATCTTCTTTATCTACTCCTATCCTACCTAAGTATTACCTTATTTTATCTTAGTTGTTTAGGATTTATTTTCCTTGATACATTTTTGTTGCATTGTGATTATTTAATTTTACTTTTTCCTTTTATGGTGTTATTTTACTAAACTATTTAATTATTTTTATTTGAATTTTCTTGTTATTTCATGTAATTTATATTGAATTACGATCAGATTGGAATTATTATTTAGTGGATTATCTGTCATGCTACAATATATATTGTACTGCTGTTAAAATGCACACAGTACATAATAGGGAGATAATAAATGTTAAAAGAGAAAGGATGCAGATTTTGTATTGAATGTAAACAAAAAACCATTGGGAATATCGACTTACTCAGTCAGCATAGAGGTCGATTCCTATATGATATAAAACCATATTTAGTTATATGTTCAGAAAATAATATATGAAATTGGAATGAATGTTATAAGAAGCGTAAAGAGTAATAAAATTATAATTTAATAAATAACCAATAGAATTACGAATATTAGAGGTAAAATAAAGATGTTTAATAATAAATAGAAAAATGATATATGTTTTAATAGGTATATGATAAACAGATGTAAAGAAATTAGGGAATTATCATAGGGGCAATTTTGTAAATTGTTAAGAAATTGTATTGTAGAGTGATGAAGGAAAATGTATTAGTCTAATTTTAAATTCAATAAGAGTAACGTTATGAGTCTTCAATTAAATTCATTAAGAGTAACGTTATAACTCTAAAATTATATATCTAATAGTAAATACATGAAGAGTCTGATTTCATAAAAATAACATTTTGTAACGGTACATAACCCGGTCCCAATAAAGTAAATCATGAGAATAAAAGTCAGAAATGGGTAGAACTAAAGCTCGCTCAAAATTTCATTATATCACTCCACATAATAAACAATTCGAGTGGTATATAGTGCGAAGTGAGTTCTAGTGTACCCATTGAGGTGAAAAACCAAAGTGAAATTAATGTATTACTAAACTGTGCTGTATGTTTTGGATAGGATAAAACTATGGAAGTAGTATGTAATAATACTAATTGATTTTTGTGATTTTTATTTATTTATTGTAATTTATATTGTATGAACCACAGTTTGTTATACCCAAGTTAATATTATATTGTTTCAAATAATTATGTTAGATTGTAAGAAAACCCAGGGTTAATTTTAAAAGACATAAAAATTTTAACTACCAAAGATAATATAAAATTAAAATAATCCTATGAAGGAAATGACAACAGGAAGTAGTACCGGGTATGAACACTATTCGAGACTAAATAAATAATATATAAATTTATTTAATGATAATAAAATGATAAAATATTTATATACAATGTCATAAAAAAATTAACCAAAACACATTATGTGAATTAAATTAGTAAATAAACCGGAATGGAAGGGAATTATTTTTCCATAAATAAAATATAAATTTATAATAATCACGAACTGCCTACATAATAAAAATACTATGTGTTACTAAGAGTGATGAAAAATAACAAGTATTGTTAATAAGAGATAAAAAATTTTGAACTAAACCGGAGAGTTGATGAAACGATGCGACAAAAATTATAAAAAAATAACCTTTTTTGGACGTTGGAGGAGGCGAAATTCACGCAAGAGTAATAAACAAAGTGAATACTAACTAATTATACCTGAGGAATCCAAATTAAATGGTGTTATACATTAAAAACCAGTGGATGAAACCATTCTGAGGATCCAATATAGTTCGGCCTACTTCTAGTAGACAATCAGAAAATACTCTAAACGAAAAGGAAACAATAACGCAAGACGTACCTCATCACAGAATAAAACTTCAATCCAGTAAGGACAACACGGAGCGAGGTAATATAAACATTTTTCGTAATAAGTCCAGAAGAAAACTCGTTTTTTAACAGTGAAATAGAACAAAAAAAAAATATTCATTTTATCATATGTTTCTTCCAAAAGTAAACAAATACATGCTGCTCTCTTACGGCAATTCCGGAAACTACGTAATATTTGAAAAAATAAACAAAATTATTTATTAATTTTTAATAGTTGTAAAGCGTAGCAATTAGCCATTTCTGACACTCTCATAACACAAAGAATTCACCCTGAACCCTGGGGAATTACTAAGAATTATGTAATAACTGGTGTATTTTATTATAGCGTAATATTGGTTAAATAACAACATATATGTTTTGTTCCTTAGACAGATCTATGTTTACTCGGTAAAGTCGAGATGATGTTTTTTTTTAAAGATTAATTGTGATACCTATATTTTGGTGGCTGGAGACAAAGGTCAATAATCAATAAAGCAATATTATTGAAAATTAATATTGAATTATAAAGTGTTATAATTTATGGTAGTGGGTAGTTAATGAAAATTTCAGCACAACATACAGAAAAAATCGTCACAACAGAGGGGCAATAATGATACTTACTCTCTCTTCTGTATAAGGCTGAACAAATTACCTCCTTGACCCCAAATCACACACTCTCGATTTCTTTTAGATTGAGTAAAACAAGATAAACAAAATCCTTTATTTATACCGTTTAAAACGTCAGTTAGTATAATTCAAAAGTGACGCATACTACTTGAGGTGTATAATAAAACTCTACTATATCTCACAAACACAGTAGAACGTTACAAAAATGGCGCTCAACGTAAAAGGGCGGTAATTAGTAAAGAATTTTGATATTTAATAAAAAATATACCAAAAAATCTAATTATCGTTGGCAGTTATGAGAAAACAAGAAATGCCTAATACCCGAGGAAAATCGAAGAAGAGGGCAGAAGAAAAGGAGATTGAAGAAGGTGGACAGGAACAAGAAATAGAGTTAGTCACGGACAGTGAAATGGACCAACAGACAAGTGATACAGAAGAAACCGAAGTAGTTATGGATACGGAAAATGAAATAGTGGAAGAGGATGCCCAAGGGGACCAACCAGACAAAGTGGTGGCCAGAGAAGAACCTAATTGGCAAGATCTGATGAAATTTATGGCAGAACAATTTAAGGAACAGAATAAACAAACTAATGAACAATTTAAGAAACAGGAGGAAAAATTTGACAAAATAGATGAAAATTTTAGAAAACAGGAGGAAGCCTTGAAACAAACCAATGAAGAAAATAAGGAGAATTTTAAGAAACAGGAGGAAAACTTAAAACAAACTATGAATGAACGATACCATGAACTGAAGGAAGCGGTTGAAGGGCAAAGAGAAGAGATACATGCAAAATTTGAAGAGAATAATGAGAATTTAAAACAAATTGAGGGTAAGATGGAGAATTTCAATAAAGAATTAAGAGAAAATCTAGAAGGTAAAATTGAACTGGTCAATAATACGTTAAGCCAAAGAGTAGAGGCATATAAGGAAGAGGCAAAGAAGAAATTAGTAGAAACTAACCAAAGATTAGATACAACTGAAGAGAAGATGGAACTAATTAAAATTGGAGTTGAGGCAAGAATGGAAAAAGAAGAACAAGATAACCAAGTTCGTGTAATGGCCATACGACAAGAAAATAATGACCAGTTAGATAGCATTAAAAGCAGTCTAAACTGTAAATTTTCAGAGTTTCATAAAACTGTAGAGAATGTAAAAAATCAATGTGATAGCCAAGCAGAGAAATTAGATAGTTTGCAACAAATACAAACCAATTTTCAATGTGATGTAGATAGAATAAGTGCTAGATCTGCATGCAGCAGTCATCATGTTTATCCAGACAATAAGGAAAGTGTAAACTTTCGGGATTATCGCAGAAACCCACTTGAATTTTTAGGGAGAGTAGATGAAATTTTGAACAGATCAAAGGAGAATCGATGGAATATGATAAAAGGTCTATTAGACGAATCGTTCAAAAATATCAATGATAATTGGTGGACAGCAATTAGGAACGAGGTGTGTGATTATGAGGGTTTCAAAACTATGTTCAAACTTAAGTACTGGTCAGAATCAGTACAAAACATTATTAGGGACGATATCTGTCATGGTAGGTATGACCGCACAGTGGGACAAACACCTACTGCTTACTTTTTAGGGAAGGTGTGTATCGCCAAGTATCTAGACCCTAAGATACCTGAAGAGTGTCTAGTGACCAAAATGGCGTATCATTTTGAAGAAAAGATCATCAGTGCACGCTTGAGTGGACAAATCAAAACTATTGGAGGCATGGAAACGCTGCTAGAAAATTATGAACAGGAATCTTATTATAGGAGAAGTAGATGGAGGTCAGGGAATACCGAGGAGCGGAGGAATGAACCACCAAGGGAAAATAGGCCCCGAGTTAATTATGTACATGCTAACAACAGTTATTTCAATAACAGATATCGCGGAAGATGGTCTAATAATAATCGACCGAATTACAGACAGGATTATTATCATAGAGACGAAGGTCCACCAAGGAGTATGAACATCGACCAACCTAGATCCAGAGAGAGGGATGAAGAAAGGATACCGATAAACAACATTCAACATAATGAAAATGTTGAAGCAACCAATAGTAATGATATAAATAGGGGAAACGGGTACCAGCAGTGAGAAGATGTGATTGCCCGTCACTGCTAGAAACAACAGGGCACAGAATTTACCATACACCCAATTATAATACTAATTTGAATAAACCAATAACCATTATCAGAAATAATTTTCTAAAAAATATACAGTCCGAGTTAATGGAAGAAAGAGTAATCAAAGAGTCATCACCAAACAATGACATAGTCTATATACAAATAAAATTAAATGGAGTGTCAGCAGAGGCCATGATTGATACAGGGGCCAATATTTCAATTATTGATCAATTAGAATTAGATCGTATTACTGAGTTAACTACTGAGAGAATACCTACTTTACCAATTAACAATTTAACAATTGTTGGTGCTACCGGGAAACAAAATAAAACAATCAAAAAACAAGTGTCTTTGAATGTTACCACTAATGGAATAGGAATACCTATGGGATTTTTAGTAGCGAAAGGGCTACCGTTTAGGGTGTTAATAGGGTGTGATATGCTACGGCGACACACTGCAATTATAAATCTGGCCAGGGGTATAGTAACCTTGAGCACAGAAAATGGTGAGTTAACGGCTGAGATAATTGGTAGCCAAAGTGCCCCTCAGTGTCCGAGCTCATTTTTTGTTAGGGAGAATAATAGATTAACCCTAGGTAATAATATAGAAGTAACAGAATCAAAGATTTGGAAAGAGAAGATAGAAGAAATAATGGAGTTTCAGAATAGGCAGGCACCAGAAATAATTAGTATAGAACAGAAACAACAACTTATAAAAATTTATAATAAATATAAACCAGTATTCTCAGAATCACCAGGAAAAGCTAAAAACTTCTTGTGTGAACTAACATTTAAAGAAAATGTAAATTTTAATAAACGATCATACCCTATTGCTCAAGCTTTGAAAGAGGCAGCAAGGAAAGAAATTCAAAGAATGATATTAGAAGACATAATTGAAAGAAGTAACTCTCCATATACTAGCCCATTGGTGGCTATACCGAAGAAAGATGGTCAAGTTAGACTATGTCTCGATGCTCGGGAGTTGAATAAAATGCTCATTAACGATCGCACATCTCCAGGTGAGATTGAGGAGATTATGAAGAGATTTTTTGGATGCAAGTACATGAGTACTTGGGATGCAGTCTGTGGATACTGGCAAATAGAATTGCACCCTAACAGCAGACAATATGTTGCTTTCATATTCGAAGGACGAAATTATCATTTTAAGCGTTTGCCTTTTGGATTGGTAAATTCTGTGGCTGTGTTCATTCAATGCATGGACCAAATTTTGGGTAAGGAAGTTTTAGATTTTACTACAATATATGTGGATGACATACTAATTACGTCTTGTACTTGGGAGGAGCATTGTAACCGAGTAGAAACAGTGTTAGATAAACTTTTGCAACATAATATAACTTTAAAACTGGATAAATCTAAGTTTATCACCCATGAACTACCATTTTTAGGGTTCATTTTATCTGCTACTGGAATTAAACCATCTCCTGAAAAAGTAAAGGCTATTCAAGATTTTCCCAAACCCAGAAACTTGAAACAATTACAATCCTTTTTGGGGATATGCAACTATTATAGAAAATTTCAACAGAGTTATTCAGAAATAACAGCTCAATTTCAATATTTACTTTCAAAGAATTCGACCAAGTGGAAATGCACAACAGAGTGTTACATAAAGTGGAAATTCAACAAAAAGGGGATCAGGTAAAAAGGAGAAGATTGGATACATACCAGTTGGGAGATAAAGTACTAATAAAAAATAGACAACTACCCAGTTCTATAGAGGGTATCGCCCGGAAGCTATTGCTACTTTATACTGGCCCTTACCTCATAACCCAGGTGAAGGGTAATAATACTTATGAAATTAAAACAATTACCAATAATAAAATAAAGGGAGTGTATAATCAGTCGGAAATGAAACACTATTATGAAAACAAAGTCAAGACCATTAGGAGACTTGAACAAATCAACAATTTATTTCTATCAACGAGTTGAACTAAAATAAATTTGTTCTAGTGGGGGGGCTTTATGTAACGGTACATAACCCGGTCCCAATAAAGTAAATCATGAGAATAAAAGTCAGAAATGGGTAGAACTAAAGCTCGCTCAAAATTTCATTATATCACTCCACATAATAAACAATTCGAGTGGTATATAGTGCGAAGTGAGTTCTAGTGTACCCATTGAGGTGAAAAACCAAAGTGAAATTAATGTATTACTAAACTGTGCTGTATGTTTTGGATAGGATAAAACTATGGAAGTAGTATGTAATAATACTAATTGATTTTTGTGATTTTTATTTATTTATTGTAATTTATATTGTATGAACCACAATTTGTTATACCCAAGTTAATATTATATTGTTTCAAATAATTATGTTAGATTGTAAGAAAACCCAGGGTTAATTTCAAAAGACATAAAAATTTTAACTACCAAAGATAATATAAAATTAAAATACTCCTATGAAGGAAATGACAACAGGAAGTAGTACCGGGTATGAACACTATTCGAGACTAAATAAATAATATATAAATTTATTTAATGATAATAAAATGATAAAATATTTATATACAATGTCATAAAAAAATTAACCAAAACATATTATGTGAATTAAATTAGTAAATAAACCGGAATGGAAGGGAATTATTTTTCCATAAATAAAATATAAATTTATAATAATCACGAACTGCCTACATAATAAAAATACTATGTGTTACTAAGAGTGATGAAAAATAACAAGTATTGTTAATAAGAGATAAAAAATTTTGAACTAAACCGGAGAGTTGAAGAAACGATGCGACAAAAATTATAAAAAAATAACCTTTTTTGGACGTTGGAGGAGGCGAAATTCACGCAAGAGTAATAAAAAAAGTGAATACTAACTAATTATACCTGAGGAATCCAAATTAAATGGTGTTATACATTAAAAACCAGTGGATGAAACCATTCTGAGGATCCAATATAGTTCGGCCTACTTCTAGTAGACAATCAGAAAATACTCTAAACGAAAAGGAAACAATAACGCAAGACGTACCTCATCACAGAATAAAACTTCAATCCAGTAAGGACAACACGGAGCGAGGTAATATAAACATTTTTCGTAATAAGTCCAGAAGAAAACTCGTTTTTTAACAGTGAAATAGAACAAAAAAAAAATATTCATTTTATCATATGTTTCTTTCAAAAGTAAACAAATACATGCTGCTCTCTTACGGCAATTCCGGAAACTACGTAATATTTGAAAAAATAAACAAAATTATTTATTAATTTTTAATATTTGTAAAGCGTAGCAATTAGCCATTTCTGACACTCTCATAACACAAAGAATTCACCCTGAACCCTGGGGAATTACTAAGAATTATGTAATAACTGATGTATTTTATTATAGCGTAATATTGGTTAAATAACAACATATATGTTTTGTTCCTTAGACAGATCTATGTTTACTCGGTAAAGTCGAGATGATGTTTTTTTTTAAAGATTAATTGTGATACCTATATTTTGGTGGCTGGAGACAAAGGTCAATAATCAATAAAGCAATATTATTGAAAATTAATATTGAATTATAAAGTGTTATAATTTATGGTAGTGGGTAGTTAATGAAAATTTCAGCACAACATACAGAAAAAATCGTCACAACAGAGGGGCAATAATGATACTTACTCTCTCTTCTGTATAAGGCTGAACAAATTACCTCCTTGACCCCAAATCACACACTCTCGATTTCTTTTAGATTGAGTAAAACAAGATAAACAAAATCCTTTATTTATACCGTTTAAAACGTCAGTTAGTATAATTCAAAAGTGACGCATACTACTTGAGGTGTATAATAAAACTCTACTATATCTCACAAACACAGTAGAACGTTACAATTTGTACATCATTAAAGTTAATGTAACATGGAAAAGAAAATAAAGTAAAGGATTTTGAATCGTGATACCAGAGTTTGATTATAATAGTTAATAAATAAATAATAATACGAGAAATATAACAATATCCTTGATAGAACGACGATAGAAGAGGAAAACCTTGGACTGAAGAAGAGTTTAAGTGGCCATAAAGGATAGTTAAGTGTTCCGAGGAGACATCTGTGTTGCAGTAGTCCTGGAGAGCGGCATTCAGTGGTGAGAGCAATAAGAAATTTGTGTAAAGGAACAGATTGCCAAGCCTAATATTGCTTTCTAAAAAAAGTAAACAACAACCAGAAGTGAACCCGTGGCAGCTGGAAGAATTCAGAGTTGGTTAAGTTACATTAGTTTATTATTTATTTCTTACATGGTTAATTATCAAAATACTACATATTAACTGAATCTGGTTTGGTTTAAAGAAAAGAAAATAATAGATACAATCGTAAATACGATCAAATAACTTAATAATCATTAACCCTGAGAGAAAGAGTTGCTTTACATGTACTGGTAAATAAAAAAAAAGTATAATAACAGTAGGTACATTTCTTAATTACCATACTTATAAATAATTACAACACATAAATGGCTGATCCAACGTGGAGCAGATTTTAATTACAATACCTGTAATTAATAAACAGTACATAAATGATGCAACCAACGTGGTGCATATAATAAATATTATATTATATATCAGTAAAAACAACAGTACATAAATGGCGCCCATACGTGAAAGCAAAGATTTTCTTTAAACCAGCACCAAATAACACAATTTTTTTAAATTTAATTAGCATAAACAATTTTTTCCTTGTAATTAAATTAAGTTAAAGATTGTAAAATGGCTAACAAACCAGAACAACGATATGAATTAAGGAGTAATAGTGCTGAAGAGGAAGAAACTGAAATGGAAATAATTGTAAGGGATGCCCAAGGGGACAAACCAAAGAAACCAACCCAACCAATGGATGTAAATTTCCAGGAGATGATGAGAATTATAATGGAAGGGTATAACCAAATTAACGAAACATTGAAACAAAATAAGGAAGAAACTAATGACAATTTTAAGAAAGAGGAAGAAAAAATCAATGAGAAATTGGACAAGAACAAACAGGAAATGAAAGAGGATAATAAACAAATGAAATTAGATAATGAAAACTTATTAAAACAAAATATTGAAGAACTCAAGATACAAATGAGGGAAGATAATGAGGAATTAAAAGGACAATTGAAGGAAGAGAGTGAGAGAAATAGAGAGGAATTGAAACGACAGTTAGAAGAGTATAAGAAAGAAATAAGGAGTGATGAAAACCAGTCAATAGAAACAACGATAGAAGATGACAAGCAAAGTGTGGAAACATTGAATAAGATAACGGAAGAAGTAATAAATGATAAAAAAACGGAGATAGAAATAATACCAAACGATCAAAACAGGGAGCAAGTAAGTCAGAAAATAGAAGATAATGGAATAAAGAAGCAAATAATTAAGAAAACAGAAGAAAGAAGAATAACACATCCTAAGGAAAAATTAAAAATACACGAGAAGAATTGGAGATGATGAATAATGGACTGATTAATGTACTTAACATCCTAAGTACTAACTACAGAAGAATAAGTAATTTTAAAGATAATAGAAGGAACTCAATAGAAACTTTCAAAGGGAATTACAATAAAATAGTGGAAAAAAGGTCCGAAAGTCTATAGGTAAATTAAATATCACAGAAATAGAAGTGTGTAGCAAACTGTCAATACTGTCATCAATAATTCAAATACCATTAAAATACCTGTTCAATAAAATAAATGGGAAAGTGATTGATGTAGGTATAGGTTCAGATGAACATACAGTATTAAAAGAATGGGAGTACAGGGTGACAGGGAGATATTTAATAAAAACAGAGATCATTATGGACACTGTAGTAATCCGAACAACAAGGGTAAATGAAGTATTTGACAACGGATGAACTAAATATGAAAAATATGGAAAAAAGGGACTGATTTTCTGGGTATGGAGGTATGGACCAAAGCAAACCAATGGAACAAAGATTAGATTGATTATTAATACAAACGACATATATAAAGGTTATTACAAATAAAAAATTTTTATTTTATGAATTAAGATAAATAAAAACCCACCAAATTCTAAAATAAGTAAGAACATCTTACCGGATAGTTAAGAGAAATTATTTTGAATCAATTAAGAAGAGAAAGACAGTTAATAACCATAATAATTATTTGAATAACAATATTAATCAGTATAATAACAATGTTAAGAACAATTAATACTAGTTACTATTTAAGAAGGGTTAGAATGAGTTAGATGAAGAAAGAATAGACAAATACAACTTACGATAATGATGAAATTCAGTACTTAACTGCATAATTAAAGGGGAATAAATAAATAAAAATGAAGATGAAGATAGAATCTAAAATATCATTGATTGACAGCACCAAGATGGAAATAATCCAACATGTATGTCGAATAATGTTAACCAGTTACCTGTGAATGATAGAATATTAATTGAAGTGACAAAACACCAGAAGTGAAACAGTAATGGAATAAAAATGTGAGGAGACCTCAAAGAAATCATGTAACAATCCCTTGAATATAAGTTTGTAGCGAAGGAGCTACCTTATAGGTAATAATTATATGTATTGTGTTGTGATAGTGCAACTTTTATTTTCCTGGACAGAGATGAAGTTCCTCTGATCTCAGATGATATATTTAGGGAAAACGGCGGAGTCATGGAAGCCAAGAGTGCCCCTCCGAATCCGAACCCATGTGTAGTATTTAATGTTAGGGAACTATGGTATTTTAGGGATGATACAAACAACGAGGTAAAGAAATAAAAAATAAATATGACAATATGACTCGAGGTGTGAAAAGTGAGAAGAAATTAAGTGTTCCAACATGAAAACAGGAATATAATTAAAGGTAACCAAATAAATGATAGAATAACCCAAAGTGTATGAAGAATCGACATCAAAATTTCTGTGCTAAGTTACTATATGATATTTGTCAAAAAGTCAAGTTAGCCAATGTCAGATATGAGGGAAAGTGGATAAATAATCAAGCATTGAGAGCGTTAGAGCAAGTTTTGTTGACATTTGTGGACCATTCCCAACTAGTGGTAGGAGACGTAGCAAGTACGTATTGATTATCATGGACAGTTTTACTAGATTTACAAAATTATATCCCATCACTAAGGCCAATACTTACACTATAGTTAAAATAATTAAAGAAAAGTTTATAAAGGAGGTAGGATTGCCTAATAGTATTATATCTGATCATGGAACACAATTTAAAGGTGTCAAGTGGCAGAATGCTATGAGAGCCATAAAAATTCGTACGTATAAAACATCGGTTTACCATCCCAATAGTAACCCGGCCGAAAGAATGCTCAAAGAAGTGGGTCGTTTATTCCGCACATATTGCCATGATCAACATAATAGATGGAGCGAATATGTTAGTAAAGCAGAGGAGTTTATAAATTTAGCCAATCATGATAGTACTGGTGTGACACCATATGAGGCAATGTATAAGAAACGCCCACCCAGAATTATCGAAAGTTTAGTTGATTTTACATGGTTCACTCAACCACAGAAGGACATACAAGTTATTATGGAGAGTCGGATTAAAGTGAAGGCAGAGGAAAGAGCCAGACGACAATACAAGAAGAGATATAAACAAATAGATTATCATATAGGAGAGTTAGTACTGGTTCGTAACAGACAACTTCCCAGCAGTAAGGAAAAGTTGATGAAAAAATTATTTTTATGTTATGTAGGCCCATTCATAATTAATACAGTGAATGATAACAATACGGTAGTAATAAAATACCAGGATGGAAAAATTAAAGGAATCTACAATATTAATCAATTTCGCCCGTATAAGTCAGATAAGAAATAAATGAATTCTGCAATAAAGAACAAATGAAATGTATGCCCCGGATTGGGAAGGTGAGGTCCGAAAGAAAGAGAATGTTTAGTCATGTTTTTGAGTTTTTAGCCATAAAATTAGGCACAATTGTTATTTATTATTTTGATGTAAAACCAGTTGGTTTAATTAACGTTGTTTTAAGTCATCAATAAGTATTTAATATATCATGATTCATGATAATAAGGAACCATATTTGTAATAGTAATAAAAGAAAAAACTAATTTGTTAAAAGAATTTTGTGAGGTACAAATACCTAATTAATCAGATGTTTAAATGTTAAGATTAGACTATGTTGGTTATTTCAAAATTTCATCTAAAATTGTATCTGAAATTATGAAATAAGGGAAGGTATTATGTACTGCTGTTAAAATGCACACAGTACATAATAGGGAGATAATAAATGTTAAAAGAGAAAGGATGCAGATTTTGTATTGAATGTAAACAAAAAAACATTGGGAATATCGACTTACTCAGTCAGCATAGAGGTCGATTCCTATATGATATAAAACCATATTTAGTTATATGTTCAGAAAATAATATATGAAATTGGAATGAATGTTATAAGAAGAGTAAAGAGTAATAAAATTATAATTTAATAAATAACCAATAGAATTACGAATATTAGAGGTAAAATAAAGATGTTTAATAATAAATAGAAAAATGATATATGTTTTAATAGGTATATGATAAACAGATGTAAAGAAATTAGGGAATTATCATAGGGGCAATTTTGTAAATTGTTAAGAAATTGTATTGTAGAGTGATGAAGGAAAATGTATTAGTCTAATTTTAAATTCAATAAGAGTAACGTTATGAGTCTTCAATTAAATTCATTAAGAGTAACGTTATAACTCTAAAATTATATATCTAATAGTAAATACATGAAGAGTCTGATTTCATAAAAATAACATTTGTACATCATTAAAGTTAATGTAACATGGAAAAGAAAATAAAGTAAAGGATTTTGAATCGTGATACCAGAGTTTGATTATAATAGTTAATAAATAAGTAATAATACGAGAAATATAACAATATCCTTGATAGAACGACGACAGAAGAGGAAAACCTTGGACTGAAGAAGAGTTTAAGTGGCCATAAAGGATAGTTAAGTGTTCCGAGGAGACATCTGTGTTGCAGTAGTCCTGGAGAGCGGCATTCAGTGGTGAGAGCAATAAGAAATTTGTGTAAAGGAACAGATTGCCAAGCCTAATATTGCTTTCTAAAAAAAGTAAACAACAACCAGAAGTGAACCCGTGGCAGCTGGAAGAATTCAGAGTTGGTTAAGTTACATTAGTTTATTATTTATTTCTTACATGGTTAATTATCAAAATACTACATATTAACTGAATCTGGTTTGGTTTAAAGAAAAGAAAATAATAGATACAATCGTAAATGCGATCAAATAACTTAATAATCATTAACCCTGAGAGAAAGAGTTTCTTTACATGTACTGGTAAATAAAAAAAAAACATAATAACAGTAGGTACATTTCTTAATTACCATACTTATAAATAATTACAACACATAAATGGCTGATCCAACGTGGAGCAGATTTTAATTACAATACCTGTAATTAATAAACAGTACATAAATGACGCAACCAACGTGGTGCATATAATAAATATTATATTATATATCAGTAAAAAACAACAGCACAATATATATATATATATATATATATATATATTGCAATGTGACAGGCAGTCACACTATGTGTGAATGTATAGAACATAATTATGACCAGTGGTAACGAATGTCCAGGACAATTGGGGTATGTTTGAATGTAAGAATATTGCTAAGAATTAAGAATTATTGTATAAATTAGTAATAAGACATTATAAAGACTATGAAGATATAGTTTAATATGTGAGCGAAGTGTTGTGTTGTGCGCGTATCAAATGGAAGGTTAAAGAAATTTATTCATATGTAGTTAAACGTGTTCTAGAAAAAGCGAGACGACGGAAGTCAATGAACACGTGGCGAGTCCAGAATGTTCCTTAATTTAACATAGAATGTATAGGGAATACACCTGTGCGCAGATAATCTTTGACGTCATTCTACAGTGCTGCAGGATTCATTGTACGAGATTATAAAAGCAGTCTGCAGTTAGTCGTGGAGCAGTCTTCATACAGCACACAGCGAGAGCCGTCGCAGTGTGTTCAGCGTCCAGTTCAACATCAATTCCAGGCAGTCCTTGGGGCCCGTGGAGTTTCCTGAGCTTCGTTTGCTGATCGTGGCGACTGAAACGGACACATAGAACAAGGCAGTTCCTGGAGGCGGTAGCTGGAACGTGGATCACGGACGACGGATCGCTGGAGACCTGGACCGAGATCATCGACCGGGACGATAACGAAGACGACAAAGCAGGAAAGCAAAAATTTAAAACTAAATTTGTTTCACTAGTAAAGCTTTCAAAAGAAAAGAACTTTCTAAATTTTGCCAAGTATATCATTGTTAAATTAAAGAAGACTTTTATTTCAATTATAATCTTGTTAAAGAAGGTTTCGAACATTCATAATTATATCACTGTTTAAATAAAGAAGCATTTATTTCAATTAGAAGTTCAAAAGAAGAGTCGAACATTTAAAGTTGTATAATTTGTTTAAATAACAAGAAACATTTTTAATACACGTTACTGTAAAGAAATAGACAATAAATATATATTAATCACTAATGGAGCATTCTTTTCTGCAAGTCTGGTCTGGGCTATAACCTGTTACCTTGCAATACATATACTGTTATGTTAGACCAATAAATACTGGTGGTTGTGCAACCTTACAACCTTAACCCGCCCCTGGTTTAGTGTAATCTTGTCATTAAATATTATGGATTTTTATTTGTAAAACATTTTTGATGGGTAAGAAATGTAGTGAGAAGGATCACAGGAAAAGAGATTTATAGTGAGGAGACGGGGAGAGACGTGAAATTGCTGAGAATTGAGAGAAATGCAAACAGGAAGTAAACCATTGATTCTCACAGAGTTTCAAACTGTTGGTTATTGCTCCAGTGGTATTTAGGTAAATGTTCGTAACAACAAAGTATATCGAATTTGTCAGTCAAGCTCATTTAAAAAACACAAACGACTTTCAGGTAATTTTTCAATTGAATGAACACTTTGAAGTTCGTTGGCTTAGCTAATATTCGCTGAACGTTTGTTTCAAGATGGATGCAGATAAAATACAAATACCAGCCTGATAATGTTAGCAAATTTTGTGCCTACAGTAGAAGGAGAATTCAAATAATTGAAGGTGTTAATAAAGGTGAGACTGTCAAATGAGAATTTGTGTTTTATGAACAACTACGGTAGACGATGGGGAACTGTATACGTAAATTGTGTCAACATTTAATTCTACAGATTAAATATGGTAGATGTACGTTTATTCAAGCTTGAAACTTACGCTATTAATTTACTAAATAAACATAAGTCACTATTTATGTAAATTATACATTATCTAAAAGTTCTTTAAGTTCGTAGATGAGGTTAGTGTGAAATATATGATGGAAGGTTTTCAAGCGCTACTATTTAAACAGAGGATTGCCTGCCTCCGACGGGAAGCATAAGAAACAGAAAACGGCACGATGAGAAACGCAGTTGTGAAATATAAGAAGCGGAGGAACGTAGGAAAGCACTATTGTTTGAACCAAAGGAATGACAAAAAGGAAAACAACTAGGAATCAGAAGACGCTAAAGCGTTGAGCGAAAACATAGCGCTATAGAGATGGGTATATTGGGAAATGAGCTAATGCACAAAAATCAATGATATTAAAATTATCTGGCGTAGAAGAATCAATGTCTACAAAAATTCTTGAAGTAGAGGAATCTGTAGCAAGAAATATGTGAAGAAGAGGAGGAAGAGGATCCAATTTCTCTCGTTCTCGCTTTAAAAGAACCCGCCACAGAGCTACTACAAAAAGGGCCACCTGATAGCCAGAACATGTACGCCTAAGTAATAAAAGCTCTGGAATTACAGTACAGTGATCAGCATCTGGGCGATGTGTACTCCCTTCAGCTTAGAGAAAGACAAAAGCGTTCCGGAGAGAGTCTTCAAGAATTTGAAGCGAGTATCGAACGTTTGATTAGAGTAGCCTATCCTAAAGCACCGGGTGATTTTTGAATGCTGTTTGCTGTGGAGATATTTACTATTGGCGTCAGGTACAGTAAACTACAAAAGTTTTACGAATGGCAAGAAATCGAAATAGCTCAGATGCTCTCGTTTACGCCCTCGGGTTCGTAACTGTCAAATCAGCGTCCAGCTACATCAATGTGTTTATGTCGTCACATAGTATTTAGAAGATACAAGTAACACATTGTCGTTACAACAGACAGAATAAATAGACGATTCAAAAAAAATCAATAGAAAACGATTTTTCGAACCTAAGGAAAAAGAGCGGAGGCACAAATGTTTCAATTGTGGAAACGTGGTTATCCTTAAGCAGATTATTGGCGGACGAAAAATCAGAGAGAAGGATCTGAAAGCACCAACTGAAGGAGTATAAGCCCCTGAGCAGCAAGCAGTCTCAACGCTTCAGAAGATACGAGGGAACTTGCTTGTGGCTTTGCTGAACGTAAATGTAGTTGACACGGACCCTACATTGTCCACTGTGCGCTCTAATAAGATCGACCACCTCCAGCCTCAATTGAGTTCTTTTACCATACGGACTAAAACTAGAAGCCTCGTCAAAGTGTTGGAAAAGATTGACATGCTTACGCCTGGGTCTTCTCGGATTTGACCATCAAATGTTTGTTTCAGGCATGGTCGATGAAGTGATTCTTGGCACGGACATTATGACTACTTATGAGTTTTACAGTCGATTAAAGAGATACTGTTCTGAGGATTGCTGGCGAGACGATAGAATTTTGCACGACTGAAATGGTAAGGACAGAAAAGCAGGGGACAGTGGCTGAAAGAAGGCGTCGACGGGTGTGGAGAAGAAGAGCCTGTACTGTCGGATGCGGAAATAAGAGAAGAACAGGATGATGTTTGACGGCAAAAGTGGTGAGTGAAGAATCAACTACTATCGTTGCAGGGAGGCCTGTACTCATTCCTGAGCTAAACAAAGTCATTGAAGATGAAAAATTGGCTGCAAGTAAACAAAGTGTAGGAGCTGAAAAGAAAGATGAACTGAGAGATGAGATGAAACGTGTTACCGGATTAGGAAAGGTTCTGAAAAAGATGTTACATAGGACATTGGAAGCGAAATAGGAGTACAAAATGGAATCGGAGGAGTGTTTGCGAATGACGGAGAAAGTGCTCTGAAAGAGGAAAAAGGAGTTGCCAGAGGCAAATTTCATTTTGAATGGTCAAATAATCTCTTGAAGATGCTTGACTACTTTCTTTTCCATTGATAAAACTTTCAAGCTTTTTGAGATTGCTGCATATATGTATACGTAAATGCATAATAATAACAATATTTTGAAGTACAATCTACGACTTTTTTACCTTCCATTCATGTTTGTTTTTAATGATATGAACTACGAATAGTAAAACCAAACGCATTCGCGCACGCGCACGCGCGCACATATACGTCCGTGCTACCGCGCTTGTGTATTAGTCTATATAATTTAATATTGTTACGGTGAGTAGTCTTTCACTCCCACCTTAAATAATTAAAGATGAAAGTAACTGTGTAATTAATTTCCTAAAACTCACACAGAAAATATATATGCTTTCACTAGTTAGGAGGAACACTGTAGTGTTTTTAAAATTACATAAAATGTACATAAAACATTAATTAGCATAAGTACTGAGTTGAATTTAGTCTCAAAACATATTGGCTACATATTGGTTACATTAAACTTATAAAGTTGCTCAGCCAGCGTGTATAGAATGAAACATTTACTGTTGGCAATTTGAAGAAATGAAAACCAATATGCTAGAGGAAATAAAGAAATTGCTCGAACGTGTACGATCACGTTACTTGCAGCGATGTCTGTTGACTGAACTTTTCAACGGGCAAATAAAAGAAGAGCAATAAAATGAAAACTGTGTGCTCTTTCTTTCTTAGACGCAGTGTTGTAATATTCTGAAGTAGTACAATAACTATAATTTAGCGAATGTCTGACGTGAAATATGGAAATGCAATGCCATCCGTTGTACGGTTGGAAACGTGTAACGGCAATTGCTGTGGTAACATTGTTCGACAAACGTACTGTACTACATAACATAGCTTTGTAAGACATAATGAGAGATAGGGAACATCATCACTATCAACAACAAAAACAACAAATCCAAAAGAACTAAACGTCACCGCAAGGTATTAAATATAATTAAAATAACATTACATCGATATTTTACAGCATTCAATGTAATACTACAACATAATTATTTTTACGTTTATTTATGCAGTCTGTTAATACATAACAATAAGCATAATTGTATACAGAATACATGGCATGAAGAGAACTAGTCCATTGACTAGTTAAATATATTCTATGAGTATTTAAAAGTAACAGATTATGTACAATATATTTATAGTGTTAGAGTATAGGTAAGTCCAGAGGAAATGTTAACTTTAAACGTCTTGTCTGTAGGCTGCTGTTTATTAGATTTATGGCTAAAGGATTCGTACGCTCTTCAAGCCGTTTCACATATCTTTCGCTGAACATCGCAATGGTTTCACTGACTGACGGCAGGTCCAAGTCTCTATAGATGTCTTTGTTGCTGATGAACCACGGTGCGTTGGTTATGGCACGCAACACCTTGGTCTGAAACCTTTCTATTATGGCGATATTGGATTTAGATGCAGTTCCCCAAAGCTGTAAGGGGGGGGGGAACACAGGCTTGAAGACAGCATTGTACACCAACAGTTTGTTTCGCATTGACAGTAATGATTTTCTGCCCAGGAGCCAACAATGCTTGCGAAACTTGGTGTCCAGTTGTTTTCTCTTCATCCAAATGTGGTTGCGCCAAGTCAGTTTTTTGTCTAAGTGAATGCCCCAATTATTTTACAGAGTCGGCTAACAACATAATGGCAGATCTGGATGTAATATTTGACCTTCGTATGCGTTCTTTCGCAAGTACAATTTTCTGTAGTCTGCAGTTTTATATTTTAAAGACTTTAAGACAATTTTTAATTAAATCAGGGTGAAGTGATGTAAGTGGGGGGGGGGACACGAGGACTCTAATATTGGTTTGTTTTGTTCATAAGATATTCTTTTCTATTACATAATAATGATTATTTTCCTATTTATTTTCTTTATTCTATAAGAGAATTAGAGTCAATAATCCAAAGTATAACTGACCTACTGAACTATCAGATTTTACCCATAAGACTGTGTCCATTTACTCGGTTACTCATTGAACAAACTCTTTTGGGTTCTGTTAATGTTTTACTTTTAACCCTTAGACTAATATCTACGTTAAGTGAACGCAAACTCTCCCGGCCGACATCTGAACGACATGTTTACCGGGCTATTAGGCCAGTGGTCCAAAGTTAAAATTTTATGAAACGCCAGACGGTTCGGCAGCACCATCGGCGGATATCTTCAGTGGAGCGGGAACAATGTAGTAATGCCCGCTAAAGGAAAAACTGAGATTATTTAGCGGACAATATTACCTTGTTTCCGCACCACGCTGCCGAAACGTCTAGCGTTTCCGTTGGTGCTGCCGAAACGTCTAGCGTTTCAGTTCAGAAAATCTGAACACTGGACCACAGCCCTAATAGCCCGGTAAACATGTCGTACAGCTATAACATATCTACGTTATTGAATTTTATCCACCTTTTTAAAGTGACCCACATTTGTTCATCTTACGTTTATTTTGATTAAAAATGAGCATACTATAAGATCGGAAACTGTAATCCATATTCAGTACAAACAGGAATTGCTATAAACCAGTGGTGCGTTAAAAGTTTATAAGCATGAAACTATTACTTGTGACGGATTGTTAAAATGTTTACTCAATTCTAAAGGAATCACACTACTGCCAATACTCATATCTATTAAATGCACATAGAGGTTACCAATAAACGATTATCAATACACTTGAATAAAATAGTCTGTCAACATGTATTCCATATCATAAACTTATTAAATTAATTATAAAAAATTATAATTAATCATTATAAACAAATTAATTATTACAGAATTTTTATTTTTATTATTTGTCAACGATTTTTTGTGAGTCCCAGTGGCGTTGTCCAGACTCTTTTTTCTGGGCCCTCGCGCAGGAATCCTTTGCGGGCCCACCTACTACACTTACTTAATTCATGCCATTGTTCCCTATTGTATATTAACACCTCCTTATAGCTGTGGCAGGTACTAAATATGTATAACGTAAATGGAACACGTTCTCCTCAAGACTTGTTAACACCTCCTCTAAAAAAGGGGAGTTAGAGAGAGGAGCGAAACTTGTCGCGTTGACGAGGTCGGTTGTGAACTTCGTCAACGCCGTACGTTTTGGGCATGCCCTTGGAGCACACATGTAAAACTTATATGTATATTGGATAGGTGCCATAGTCACAGTTGGCATGGCTTCCCGTCCGGTCCAGAGGGGGGGACCACGGCATCATGGAGACCATCGTCTCCCCTTTTCCCTTCTCCCCCGTGCCGTGATGGGATTGTTCAGAATGGGGGGGTCGTATTAGAGAATTACCCCGTAGGTATATAGGGCAGATGCCCTGTTTAGGTGGCTATCGTGTTCTGGCTTGGGTGGACAGGCCTCAGGAGGTCGGAACTCAGGGAGCTCCCGAACTTTTCTTTCGTCTTACTTCTCTGTCCCTCTTTGCGGTGGGCTGGCCCTGATCAGGTCAGCGTGCCGCACATATACACTTACACACTACACGTCTTATTTCGTCTCTTTCGTTTTCCCTTCTGAGCCTCTGTTCTCCTGGGAGCAAGTGCCGCCGGGCCACCTTATCCACGAAGTCCACCAAAGTATTTAAGAAGGGGGTACACTGCAGGGTACTCTCCCGAGTTTCAGAGTGGGGCAACCGGGTTGCCCTTTTGGGGTGGGGGTGTGCCGCGTTTTGGAAAACGCGGCGATGTTCCTATATCTATATAGTGGATGATTATAATTACGTATTTGACGACGCGAGGGAATTTGTCCTTTGGTATGCTTAATCGGACTTTGTCATCTCCGCCGGCCGACTCGCGCGCGCCCTATCTCTGTTACGTACAGTTTTTTCAAGAGCCGGTTTGCTGAGTTCCACTTCGGCTCTCGGCGCTTCACAATCTGATCTCCGGCTGACAGAGTATATTTAAAGTTTTTCGCCTTCCAACGACTTCTATGGATAGGTAGACCTATTAATATACGTGACCTCCGGTAAGTCTATAATATATATATATTAAGTATTTATAAAAACAAATTCTTTTTAATTGATATTAAAGTGGATGCGTTACGATAGATATTGCAGTGAGTCCTTAGCACGTGGCGACTATCAGGTTAAAATTTGTTTCATGTATGTTTAATCTCAACCCTGGTTAATTGATTGTAACAGTAATGATATAATTATGTTTTATATTAATCTAGTAATGATCTTACTAAATTAACTAAACCAAGATGGGGCGTAAGTCAGTAATTTTCTGAAAACCGTGTACATCACGGACTTGTTAAAAGTTGCTAATTCCTGTAAGTGCGTCATGAAAACTTTTGCATAACTGTTAATTGAAATAATCATTATTATGGAGTGACTATAGTTGGACATATTATATATTAAAATATTTAATGGGGTTATTTTTGAAGCGATTTACTACATTAAATGGGGTTCTTTACTTAGTCTATTTTCGGAGTTTATAAACTGGACAGGCCATGCAATGTCAGGGGGTAAATGTGGTAGTGTGTTTTATGAACGTATGAGTAATCCCAGATATAATTGTGCAGGGTTTCTGATGTAGACGGAAATCTGCCCCGCTCCGGAAGGACGGCCGAACAACTGCCTCAGATGCTGTAATTTCAAACACCTTCGTCAGCTGTGTCAGCCGGAAGGATGGACTAGATACACCCAACGGAACCCTCAAACTCCACGCTTCTAACCAGGTGAAATTTAACCATATTAAACCTAAATCTTGTGGCCGATAAACTCTTTAAGACTCTCGTGTATACGTTCCAATTTGGACAGTTATTTACGGACAGTGGGTGTCATATGATATTTTGTAATTTGTAAGGCTTACGCCTCCTCTATCAATGTTATGTCTATCTCGTTCTGAGAGTGTAAACTCGGCCAGGGTTACGCACCACCCGGGTCGAGGGGAGTTCGGTAAATAGGGTTGGATCTATATCTGTTTCAGTCTTAAGCATGCCTGGACAGATGTATCTGTCCACGTTGGGATATTTATGTTTAATGGACCTTTTGGTTAATGTGGGCTCATGTATTCTATTATTCATTAAAGATTTGGGAGATGTTTTAACCCGTGGTCGACTCCCGTAGGAGCCGTCCACTGCAGGTCTGTATGTGTCAGATTTTGCTAGATCTCTCCCGATGCCTGACCCGGCCGGTAATCAAGTTTTTTTAGGAACACTGTGAGCTGGTTTTAATGCATTCATGACTTAGATTCCGTTTTACAAAATTCTGTTCCATTGTTCAGCTAATTTGTACACTTTAAATTTTACCATTGCCAGTTAGATATTGTCACAGTTTGTATTTTACCATAGTAAATTTTGTAACGTTAACTTTTATTGCTCACTATGCCAATTAATTAACCATTAAATAACACAAGATTAATCAGTATCAGTTATCAATATTCATGGTGGTCACGTTCCACTATTTTTACCAATTCTGTTTCGAAAATAAAACGAAATATAAAATGCAGTTAGGCAACCGAGCATCCATGTTAACCTTGTGATGGCACTCTTCATTATTGTCATTGACGTGATTCAAATTGATAATTAAACTTCGGCATGGGATTTGTGCGCAGGCCGCAGGGCTTACATAGAACATTCAGTTACTACTTATCTTATTAAAACTTGGGGCATGTCTGCTCCACTCCTTGGGATATTTTAATTGAGGTTTTGGGGGTTTAGTCACCTATTAATTGAACATTAAGGGGGGCCGGATACTTGGTCAGAATAAGGGGGTTAAGGGTGTTTCAACAAGAAACTTATATACGCTGATAACCGGGGTGAACATGTGATGTGTTACTTATCTGTAAATGTTTGTTGATGTTAATTATATGTGTGTGTTGTTTTATATGATTGTTACATTGTTATATTGATTATGCATGTGTATATTTCTATATATTTATATCTTGTTATAAAATGTGATTACTTGCAGGTCGAGATTGTGTGCCATTTTACAATTGTATTATTATCATTTATGTAACATGCCACGATTTACTAGTCAATGATTATTCAGATATTTAATACTCATTCAATACTTATTGATGTTAATAGTTTATTATTCATTGTTCAACTTTTGGCAATGCACATATTAATGGAATTATATTTAAAAATAAAAAAAGACTTAATTATCTTGCCTTAAGGGCTCATATGTTGTACAAGCCGAGCACAATAAATATTGTTGTTGTTATCTCAAGATCAGTGTTTCATTTGCAAGTCCCATCATACTGGACCCAGCACAATTTTGGCTTCTCTAGGCTCTAGCCTAGTTCTAAATAACTTGTGGCCTCTCCTTCAAAAAAAAAAAAAAAAAAAAGCGTAAAAGGAAAGAGGGGTTACAGACTGTTTAAAATCTCTTCTTCTAAGCCTAAGCCAGTTTCATCGGTTATTTCTATAAATCCTGAAAATTTTTCATTATTTTTTAAGTTGGTGGGGCTTCCTACTTCATCTTCAGAAATTGAGACATGGCTGAAAACCTGCACCAGTTGATCTTTTCCTATTAATGTTTGTGTAATATTTCTTGTAGTACCACTGATTATCTCTTGCAACAATGGATCTTAATTACTCAAAATTTAGACAACTGTCTAAATGTTTCTGCTATGGGCTGGCATAACTTCTCTTTACGGCCTGTAAAGGCTAAATTTTAAGCCGCCAATGTCAGAGTAACATTTACAACGCAAACCAGTTCTTTGGTTTATTAGTTTCCTTTCTCATCTCATAACGAATAACGATGGATGCTTGACCTTGGCATCAGTGCATTCTTAACTGGAATCACCGCTTTATTGTGCAGTTAACCAAATAATGTGTACACTCAAAGTACATCATTAGGTACTGGTAAATTATAGTAAAAAAATGTATTTTTTATGTTAAATAAATACGGAGAAATTTGGTTTTACTTAAGTTCAATGGTAATTTAAAAGTACACACTTAAAATATTAATGGTAATGTTTGCGCCCCCCCCTGCATTGCGGTGACTGTTACGCTACTGATGAGTCCAAGAATATAAATGGATTCAGACGTCTAAAGTATGTACAGAAAATAACTTGAAAAAATATTTCCTAAATCATTACTTATATTTTAATTTGAAATTGTGAATTAATAGAAACCGATTGTAAAAAAAATAATTTAGTAGTTCTAATCTGATAGCCGGCAGGTTGGCTGATACGTCATAGTTTAGACGCAGATGCAGAAAATAGCCTAAAAATATACAATTATAAAAGTACTGGAGCAACGCTGACTCCAATACGCCAGTTGTAAACGATTTGATTAAATAAACGATTGAAGAAAACTATATGAAAGGGAGCTCAACTTTCATCAGCCTTTCATCCCTTTAATAATCGGGATTCTGTTGGTAGCATTAATGTCGTTACTGCTTTAAAATTTGTAACAGTGTTTACTTTATATACCGCTAAAAAAATAGCCAATATTTTTACTATACTAGTTACCAACTTTTGAACAAATTTACTTCTACCTTTATTTCTGTGCGTTATACAGAGTGTGAGATAAGTCGTTTTACATTAGTTGTTATCAAAAACCTGAATTTGTTAAGCGACTTAAGGTCCACTCTATATTTCTGTGGCACAAAATTAATGTTTCCATACTCAAGATATGTTGAGTTCAACTATGGGAGATGAGAGATTATCTTCGTTAGCAAGGTTGAATATTGAAAGCGGGATACTTGAATTGCTCGATTTAGAAGAAATTATGCTAGACTTCGTTAATGCAAAATCAAGAAAAGAAAATGTACGATTAGTATTTTCTAAGCTTAGTATATCTAACTTGAAAGTGTAAATCATTTTTTGTGTTATTTACAAATTTACAATCCTCTCGCAGTTAGGTGTGGATAAATAATACATTTTCTGAAAGTGATAACGTGAGAAGAGACACCATCCAAAGACGATAATCTTCCCAAGCCTATGGGCCGGTGAGATGGCTTTAATTTTCTTGGTCTGCAGGCCTTGGTTGGTCAGGTGACATGTGTGTCTGTAGTCGTCTTGTTAAGTTTGGCGAAACGATAACTTCAGCAAATATGTTAAGTGTAACGGTTTTAAACTCTTAGGCGCAAGGCCGCTATTTTAAAGCGTTGTAAAACTACACTGGAATCCTAAACAGCTGTACACCATACTTTGCCACTGGCACTACAAACTCTTCAGTGATATTCCTTTGAAATATATTTATTTTTCTTGAATTGTTGACAAATATTGTTTGCACGTGTAGCGAATTATGCAAAGATATGCAAGAAAGAAATGTACAGATGAAGTGCAAATACCATTTCCTATTAATTGCTTGAATGATAGGAATGATACAGCTAAAGACAATCTGTTTTCTTGCCAGATACAATTTTTTTGACGTTTGTTTGTTTCAACGTTTGTAGTTAATGCACATCTACATTAATAACGTATCTGAAACGTTAATATTTATAATATTTATATATTTTATAACTGTACCATTGGCAGAATTTTTGTGCCTGTGTGTATTAAGCATGGAATACAATTTCTATTTTAACAATAATAACAACGTTTGAAAAGTTTAATATTGTTACGACGGTCTACTGATCGTCGTATGGTACAGTGGGACACAAAATACGCGTACAAGACACAACTAAGTCACTAATCACCAGCTTTAATTATAACAATTAAACAGTTTGCAATCAACAAGATAGTCTCTTACAACAAATCATACAAAAATTGTTCACACGCAATAAAATGTCAACTAATATAAAACACTATTGAATTACAATTGTCCCGCACAATTATAAAACAAATAACACTTCGCCACAATACTTTAAACCGCACTAGAATAAATCGCAACTCAAACTGAAACTGAGCGTCGCGGAGTACTTGTATTTATACCCCGCCGAAATTCCAGAAACTTCCATATTACGCATCAGCGCTACACTAGAACGTCATTGATTGCGGCCTTGACATAATGCGCGCGGCTGGCAAAATCTAGAAAAGTCTCGATAACGCATGATGAGATCACATACGCACACAACATTACAGCCGGATTCCACTGGAACATCCGAGAAACACGTAGAATGTTACGTAATGGTGTAACACTTTTTCCGCATTACGTAACAATATGTTGCCTTTGCTAAAGACTGAGAAAACATGTAAATGAAGGTTTAGATGATTTTCAGATCATCTACGTATTTTACAACTATGATTCCACAAGAAATTAATTAATTGAGAAAATACCGTTATCTGTGAAACTTCATTGATAATAAATTGCCTTTACCTACTAGTGACGCTACAGTACTTTTTTATATGGTTGAGTAAACATGTTTCATGAGTTCTGTGAATTCTTAAGTATTGCCAGCCAAAGTAAAAACGTTAAGACACTAATAAAATGTTGTTATTCATTATTATCTTTTCGTGTACTTTACACTAGAATCATATTCATTTCAAAGAAGAAGTTGAAATTGGACAACGTTATCATATGTATCGTTTTTCATTTTTTGTATTATTTTAGGCCTATTTATATTATAATAAGTTGTATAAAGTTGTAATTGTATTATGATAAGTATCATCGTAAGTTTTGGATTTATCATTATATCAGTTAACAAGTAGGCTTACGAAAATGGTGTTATTAGTCAAGACTATGTTGATTTTGAGAGCACATGTTGTCAGAAAATATCGATAATTAGCTTGTGCTTTGTTACAGGAATGGGAATGTAACATATTTGCCTACAAAATAAATTAGAGAAACATTCGTACAACAAACAAAAGCTGCAGTCCCTGGTGGTCTGATAAGAAAGGTGCAAAAGAACAATAGTCTGAGAACGTTGAGAAAACTATGGTAGCACATTAGAAACACATACCGACCAGTCAATTCGCAAAAGTAATCTAAATAACTGAATGATCATAAATAAACTGAACATGATTTATACAACAACACTTTACTAAACAGTCATATTCTTATATATATTCTTATATGCTTATGCAGTCATATTCAGAACTGTGTTTTACTCTGATAAATAGATGAGCTAACACGTGTCTCTAGTATACATCAGTGTATTGTTTGTTCTAGCAACCAATTACAGTTGTTTGAATACAATGTTTTATAATGTTTTTGAATACAAAAGTGATCCAGTTTTTTCTCGGTAATTAAGACGCGACTTCTACATAAATGTGACGTAACTGAATTACTTACTCTTGAAGTTAATTACGTATTTTGTGCTTTCCGTTTTCGAATATAATCTTAGTTATGTTTTGTGATAGCTGTATTGAATTCAACTACTTTCCTGATTTTTTCGTTACACATTGTGTTCAAAGTTTTTAACAAATATTTTTATTGTGAAGTTATAATGTGTGTTCCCGTTATTTAAAGTTTTGAGTTTTAAAAAAATCTGAGTTTTGTAAAACTACGGTTTTTGACAAAGGCATATTTTAGAAGAAAAAAACTTGAAGGTTTTATGTGTAAAGAAACGTGCCGCAGAAGTTTATTATTATTAATGCCTCAATGGAAACTTTTAATGAAAGGATGTATAAAAGAAGGAAAATGAATAGCAGGTAGGGTGAGAAAACTCATAATCCAGAATTCTCAGGCGAAAATATTAAAACGGCCAGTGGCGATGTGCACGTAAACCAGAGATGTAAATAAAGTACGAGAAACACAACGGAAACAGCAAACTCTGATGTGAACAAATTCACCTGAATTTTTAAGCAAATTGACTCTCATATAAAATTTATCAAATTTAATAAAGTTACGATTTGTTGAACGTAGAAACTGCGAGCAAATAAAAAATTTTGAAAATAAATATACGAAATTACGAATTCGGTTTTTGAATTTTACTCATAAAAATGATTTTATAACGATCTACCAGTAAAACCAGTAATTTCATTATGAATCTGACGTAATTTAATGCTTGGAGAATGAAACAATCACTTAAAGTGGAAATGAGACTCAAGTAAAAAATATTATAGGATTTTGCCAGTAAGACAATAAAACGAAAGTAGGTTAGTATGCAGTAGGCCTACCTACTAAACGAAAAATCTATTTTCACCAGATACATATGAATATTAGGTTTATTTTGTTTATTTACCTGTTATTGCATAAATCTGCGGTGTAAATCTTACTGCGTCACAGCTTGATTGGTTTAGACTGTTTAATTTTTGGTATTTACTTACACTATACCTTGTCCTTCTAGCTATAGCTAATAAACTTGTGATTCTAAAATTTATGTAGGAACACGCGTTATGTGTACATAACATCAAACAATGCGTTCAGACTTATTATGTATTTAAGATAAAACTAAATAAATTGACAGGAAATATTTTAAAACGAAAAACAAACATTTGCAAAGTATGCGTTGATCGGGCTTTGAAAAGCAGCAGAAAAGACGTTTTATGTGATCCAGGAGCAGGTATCACCACATAATCCTTATGATAATGACGATGAGGAAAAGTATTTTTTTATATTCGTTTAGACAGTAAACCGCGAGTAAGAAAAGACCATGGAGAATACAGAAAGGATAAAACGAGTTGCTGAGTGTCTTTAACTGAGATCTACTGTTACATATTACAGATGTCGAGGTGGTTATTGAAGGTTCAGTAATTGACTTCCGTGCCACGTAAAGAAGCAGAACAACAATAATAAGGCAGTACACATCAGTTATTAATAATTTTTAAGTAAAAGTATATGAAAGTATGATGGCCTAATGCAACGTAACGTAACGTAATTTAACTTAACCTAACCTAACCTAACTTAACTTAGATACATTTATATTGAAAGAATTGAAGAAAGTTAAAATGCACACGCAAAAGCTTATTTTCAAACTAAACTACACTTTGCTTGCGAAAGTGTAGCTATTAGGACGAAAGAGAATAACTATAGGGGATTTTAGAAAATGTTGGCAACTTTCCGGCCGTTTTAATGAGCATAAATTGAATAATTTAAGAAACGCGTCCAGCAACAGTAACGGAAATTCAAATGCAATACAAAAAAAATTTTGTAGAGGCTGACAGTAAATGATAAACTAATGAGGATTTACCACAGTTTATATTAAAGATAAGAGGAAATAAGAGAACTCTTTAAAATTACAGGGAAGTAGGAAACTCTGAAATATAGAACTGATCAAAGTAGAGAAGCGCTTTCACCGTACATTATCTTCGTTTCCCGGCCTATTGTGTAACAATAATTATAGTTTCAAAGTATGCTACAGGTTACTTAATAGAAAAAATAATAAGAGAGCATTTTAAGGTATATGAATTTAACACAAACATTTTATGGGAAAGCAACTGAAGATTAGCAAAAACCATTTCTGTAATATTTCCTTTGTTTAGCCTATATATGTGCAGTGAGCAACTCTATATAAAGGATTGTTCTATGTTATATTTCTTAACTTAGATTCACAAAAAAAAATTACTGTCAATTCTAGCTGTCAGTACACCGTGTTAACATCGATAAGATCAACATAACCAGTAAGTAATAAATATAACTTGTATTATCTGTACGAATGTAGCAAAATCTGTATTTGTATTATTCTATTATTTTGTAAATTCCTAAATTTTGTTATTATTCTACTAATATGCTGTATATTTATTATTACCAAATGTACCCTTGTGTATACGATTTCAATGTGATATAATGTTTAAAAATTGCTTAGATAATGGGAAATAATATGTGAATGAAAAATATGCTTATATGTTAATAAAATCAATGTATTATTTAGTGTTTAAAGATAAAAAGACTTGAAAAGACACAATTAATTAACAAATTTACAGTTTTTTTAGAAGATTAGTTAACCAGTCGATGTTGCGCTTATATTTAATTGGTAAAGTTTTAGCAACAAAACAAAGAAGTCCTATACAAAGTGATTGGAAAGCTTTTTTATTGGTAAAGCCAAAAAGATAAAGAAATTGGAATCAATAAGTTGTATAAGCTTTTCAGTGGGTATTGAGAATTATTAATATATTATACATTATAGAATAAACAGTTTAATATCTAAAAGAAGGCTATACAAAAAGATCATATAAGAAGTTTTTAATTTAATAATTTTTATTGAAGTTCATCTAATTTACGTATAAGGCAGTGCGTGAGGTAGGATAAAGAGGAAGGCTAAATCTTACGTACAAACGTTAAAATACATCTCACCAGGTTAAAACTGGTGCAAGTTTAACATATTAGAGAGGTTAGATAACATGGTCGACGAAAAGTAATGTAATACTACTCTGAAATTATTTACCTTATGTTTATTTATTCTCAGCTGTTGCATATCATTTGGAGACTGGACACTAATGTCTTCAATGCAGGTAGAATCAATAGAAAGCTATGCGTAACAAAACTCGGTTACGTAACGATTTTACTGTCAAAAATGGCTGCTACGTTGAAATATTTAGGGCTTTTGCCCAGTATTACTTAAGCAATTTTGTGCTATAAGTGGCGTGATTAAACCCACTCAATCGTTGTCTCTTTTTTCTCTCTCTCTTCACGCCCTCTCTTCCTCTATCTCTCCCCCTCACTCACACTAGAATTGTCATATTTAGATTTGTTACAAAAATATGTTAGCTTTTCATAAAATACGTACTTATTAAATTATTATTATCATAAATAATTTACCATGAGTTTTCGCTAAGTAAGCACCATAACAGTACATTATAGGTTATTTTAAAATATTTAAGTTATTCAAAAGATAATAAACGATATTGGAAACGCTACTGTAAATTTTATTCTATTCTGTTGTGATCTTTACTGTCTTGTCTGCGAGTAACGTGTATTGCATATGTAAAACTAAAGATAACATTATACGAAATGTTGTCTACAATTTAAATAAGTGTAATAACAATCTACGTTCTGAAAAGGACGAGTAATTATTTATAAAAATTTTGAACTAAAAACTGACAACAGCATAACAATAAGAGGAAAACTTTTGTTTTATTTTTGTTTAAAAAGAAGCAGAAAGAACTTTTTAGCCATTAGATAACATTTTTTATTTCTTTAACTTTTAATATCAACGCTCTTTACCAATATAATGAATCAGAAGAAAGTTACGCCGTATCGAACTCTACGTCATTCAGTAGACCCTCATTTAGTGTAAAACAAATACATTTTTCATTTAATTTTAAACTCTAATGGAAAAAGAAGATTGTATAACAACAAAAGTATAATTAAACAGTCGAATGGAAAGTATAACTAAAAATTGAGTTAATAATTATTCGAAATGTTAGAATATTGAATTCAGTCTCTCTGGATTGTTTGCAAATAATTATATGTGTTGTATATAATTACTCACAAAGTATGGAACTCATAATAGGACCCACGATGTCTGGTGACTTCTAATGCTTATCATTTCGAAGTAACATTAGCTAACTCTCATTTGCGTGAAAGTGGAATTCAGTTAATTTTTAGGCAGCCATCACATGGGATTTTAAAAACGCTTTGTTCGTCGCGTGTTATCTGTTATAAATGGAGACACAATCATATTACTTAAAATACATTACATAATTGCGTTACTTTACTTGAAATTATCATACTTTTGCTGATCCAGATTACGTAGATTCCCCTTCAGAATTTATTATTTTATTATTCCCGGTATAGTATTATTATTCCCAAATGAATTAAATAGATATTCCCTACATAACACCTAACTACAGAATTTTTCTATTTATTTGACTACGTTTAGTAGTTGACCGACTTCGGCAATTACCTTAATTTAAAAATCAGCTGTTATTTGTTTTATGAAGGGCTATTCCTTTTCTCGGAAATAAATCTGTTCCCTAATTCGTGATTCTTGTCGCTCCAAGTAGTTCATCAATTTTCGTGTATAACGATAGGTTTTATCTCCTTTCGTTTAATAAAAAACATAATTTCCTTTATGTTTTCCTACATTTACTCATTAGTTTTAAACACATTCCAAACGTCAACATGTTTTTAGTTATCAATAAATGCTTTATAAGGTAATATGTTTTATCCGTATTGTAAGTTTATTAAACTTCTCGAAATGTCTGCTACAGACTAAAGAAAATAAATTGTTTCAGAGTTTCCAATAATTTTTAATTGCTTGGGAGCCTTTTTATTATTAAATATCACTTCCTGTCTATTTGTTTTTTCCAGTATAATGTTTAAGCTTGTCGATTTTACAACCTACAAGCAATACAAAACTCAAAGTAAGTCGACATGGACAACGCAGGAAGGCCGTTAAGCTGAGCATTCTTTGTAAATAATTTAATTAATTTGGTTACTATCAGTATTATTTAATAAATATGTTTGTTATATTGTAACATATCTGTTTGTTTGTTATTGACAGATATTGCATTGTATTAATTCATTTTAGCCTAAAGACGACCTGTGACCTTTTAGGGATCGTAATGTTATGTTTAACCTGTTTTGACCGTGCCTAATGTCCGATATTATACCTTGTTACAATAATAACTGGGGACCATTAACTTTTAGTTTAAAGAATTGATTAAACTTATCTATGCTTTCTAGTTTTCTCTGTGAACAATTTGGTTACATAAAATTACGTCTTATACGCCTGTCACAAAACCTAATCCCATTAGAACTGGTTGGTTTGTAAGTGAATGTGTTACAAAAAATGTATTGCATTGAAAAGCATGTTCTGTAATACAATTGGAGTACAATATAGTAACCCGTCTTATTTTGAAAATTGTGTATTTTTTTTGATTGTCAATAAAAGTGAGTATATTTTATTTTTTGTGCGTTAATCTAACATTATATTTTGCCGCCTTACTTTATATTATGTTAGTTTCGTATACTTTATGATTTGTAAAATAAATGAATATATATTGTTATAAATAAAGGAAATAATAACTGACTGCTTTTATAGTATTACAGTATATACAATGTAAAATCATTACCGGTTAAATATTACAGCCAAGTAACCAATACAATAAATTATTTCAAATCCGTATTTCAGTTGTTGAAGTGTCATAACAGTTATTTTAATGTATTTTTAATGTTATTGTGTCACAGTTATCAAATTTAATTATTAATTATATCCATTCGTCATGCAATAAGTAAAGCTTTCTTTACAAAACGTACTAAAAAGTAAAAGAATCTTTTCTAATCTACACAAGGAAGGATTAGATATTTTCAAATACAGTTCTGCAATGGAATCTTCAAAATTTTTTTTAATCACATCAATTAAAATGTATTGTCTAGTGAACAAATTTACAGGCATTGCACAAATGCAATGCATAGAGAAGGGAATTAAAAATGCTTCAATAAACCTAAAAAATATATATATTTATTTTTCTTCATTTACCAATATACAGATTATAAGTTAAATGTAGTCGCATTCATAAGCGCGCAAGTATTCACCAATCATCCATGTTGATTTTGCGCTTTTTCTCAGACTGTTCATCACATTCCTCTTCCGAAGACGTCTGATCCTCTTGGATTGTAAATCGCGACAATACTTTACGAGGTCCTGCTTTATTAATCTTGTCCATTCGTTCAAACTTATCGAAGACTAGCGTCTCGACGAACATATCTAGAGTGATCCCCGACGATGTTAACTTAAAACCAGCAACTTTCAATAAGAGAACCGAATGCATATAAGCAGCAGTCTTGAGTTCCTTCCATTTGCCGCAAGTTAATGTTTGTTGGTTCTTAATTTTATACAAAGGCGCTGTAATTTTACTTGGTGTTCCGAACGAATTATACAATCTTACTCCAAATACTGCAGGCGTAATTCGATCATTCTTACCAATTTTATCGGCCGTTAATATTTTTGCTTTCATATTCTGAACTACCTTTGCAAAATCATGCAATTTATAGCGGTCAACGGCATCAATAAAGGCAGATGTATTGGCTATACATTTCATATTGGTAACAAACGTTTCGATAAACGCTTTCATCAACTCTTTGCTCTGCTGATTCCACCAATATTTGACAGTCGGTAACAACAAATTTACACGATGTTTGGCTTGAAGATGATCTAAATCCTGTATTAAGTTTCTGGAGGTGAAATTTTCAGAATCGTTGATAAACAACCCGTACGCGTTAGTAGTTAGCAGTAGATGAGGCGCCTCCTTATATTGGAATTGAACGAAATGCTGGCGAACAATCGCTTTTTTCGTCAACTTAAGATGAGTTTCTTTCAGTTTGTCGACAGTACTAATATAGATCTTATCCTTGCACGTATTAGTAAAATCATCATAGATATCTTTTAGATTTGTTGCTGTAAAGAAAGAATCTTTACCATCATTAGGACGTAACGTAACGTATATTCGCATGGTTCGACGATCGAAATTTACTCGAGGTTCGTCATCATCATCTGATTGATCAGCACTAACAAAACGACTTAAAGACATGATGGATAATTTGTTTGTTGATTCACAACACTAATTATACTCGGGGAAAACACAATGCGCCTGTAAATTTCGTTCGCTTTTCAATTTTGAACTATCGACTGTGTTTATTTGATCAATTAACGATGTAATGGCGGTTAGGTTAAATCGTCATTATCTGTGATATTTTTACACGTTGGTGCATTATTTAACCATAGTAACATATGATAATGAGGGCTATCTCTATGTTGGAATTCGATGCGCTTGAAATAATCAACTACGTAATGATCTCCGAACACGCCATTTGGTTTTTTAAATGCGTTAATAAAGGTCGACACCAATTTCTCGAAATACAAGGAGCACAAAACTGGATCGTTGTTTACCAATTCTGCTCGATTTGTGCTTGACATGCCGTCAAATATCGCTGGATCTATCGGCACATCTTCTGGTATATCTTCTTGAAAGCGATAAATAGATTCTAAGAGATGAGGCCAATGTATTTCTGAAGCGCTCAACGTGAGAAATATGGTAGGTTTGCCTAATTGTCGCATCATACTGAATAATTCCACTTTACGTTGATGCCAATATTGGATTGAGTTCGGTATGTTTCTCATGAACGCTTCATTTTTAGCAGCAAGCTCTTAACAAACTCGGTATCTTCCAGATGTCGTCTTGATAAGCTGTTGATTTGATTATTATTTGCTCGAAACGCTAAGTTTACATTCGCTATGATTCTCAAACGCAGCGCTTTAGCAGCCATATACAAGATATGATCGGATTTTACACCTCTCCGATCCCTTCTACGTATTTCGCTACTAGCTATCATGAATGGTGTGGCTCGACAAGTAAACCGCCGTTTCACACCATAATATATCAATAAGTCTTTCCATTCTACTTGCTGTCGTTCTTGATCCTCGTCTTCATCCTCACTAGACGCACTGCTTTCATTTTCAGGCTCATTATTGAAGAACTTGTCATTAATCGTGATGTTATAATATCTGAATAGCTCAGTCGTCAACAGATGCCTTAACCAGAGCTTTAATTTACTTTTAGAAACTAGTCCTCGCATATAAGAACTTTTATTGATTATGTGCTTCTTAAGGCAAACGTTAAATGCCAAATCGTCATTCAACATGTGAGGAAATTGCAGAGTAGTGGTATCAAGGTTTATCGGTACATTTATGACTTGTCCAATTATACGTTTAGCGCCAGCACAGTATGATATGTTACGAATGTGCATGAATGGAAGGCGTGGCGATATTAAACGTTCCTCTATTGGCGTTAGTTCAGGTAAATTCTCTGGTATTTGTGGGTACTTAAAGCCGTTGATTGTCGCACAAGGTGGCAACCTGTTCTGCTTTAGGCATCTGTAGCAATTGTGGCATACTTTGGATTTGTCAAGAATATTATAACCATAATTATTAAGTATTTCTATAACGTCTGCGTGTCCACGTCTTTTAAGCATTTAGTCCACCAAATTCGTTCACAAACAAAGCAGTAGTCGTTCAAATTGTCATTATAAAAGTGCGTTTCGATATATCTTGCTAAATTACTCACTTGCTTCTCTTCACATTCTTCCTGTTCATTGCTCATCATCTTTGCTTCTTTCTTACGTTCTCGATACCGTTTATCATTTTTGCGTTTTCGTTGCAGGCGTTCAGATTCAGTTAGTGGAGTTCTGACCAAACCTTCCTGTTCATTGCTCTTCATTTTTGATTCTTTTTGACGTTCTCGATAGCGTTTTTGATTTTCTCGTTTTCGTTGTGTACGTTCAGATTCAGTTAGTGGAGTTTTGACCAAACCTTGCTCAATTTTTTGTACTTTTTGCTTCTTTTTCCACTGTCGGCAATATTCGAGCTTTCGTTTTCGACGTTCTGCTTCCAATTGTAGCTTTTCCGCCAAATTAGTTCCTTCTACACTCGAATCGGAGGAAGTCTGAGCCGTACTTCCACTCGCTTCCTCCTGATCCATCGCTCCGTAATAAATTCTTGTCTGATGTACTACCTTAAGATAAATTTAAGAGGATATGGCACTAAAACTTACCAAAAAAATTCAAAATTTTCTACGTTATTGACAACAAAGAAGTAGTTTATATGGAAACTCACCGGTTCCCATTTTTGATCACGCACCAGCGATCGGCCGCAAATGTGCGAAACGTCCTTATAAACATTTTCAGTGTTAAAATGCCTTTAAAATGATTAAAGTTGTATCTGAGAGTATATTGTTTGAAATCTTTCCGTTGCTAAGCTACTGGTGGTACGTTAATAATTCAGACTTCACTGGTCGTTTTATAGTGTCAGGGGGATCTATTAATCTTGCTGTGATCTGTGCTGTAATGTTGAAGTACGGGCTTATGAACGACTCCCCCAACCTAACAGCACTCCCACACAGACTGTAGCTGCAGTTACACGGTCAAGGACAATACAGCAGCGGGAAATTATTTGATCTCCAGTTTTACTGGATCCAATATACATTCATAAGCCATATGATAAAACTTACACATTGCACGAACTACAGATAACTTTAATTGCCTATAAACGTATTAAAAATAGGTCGCTTTACGTTTATGTACTATTAATAACGTCTTCCTGTAAAACAATAAAAAAAATTAAGTATCTCGAATTCATTTTAAAATGCACTCGTATATAACATAAGTAATTGACGTAAAAAGTACATAAATAAATAAATGAATAAAAATAAATAAATACATGCATGTATATAAAAATAAAATTGTAATTACTTCTGCAAGAAAGCGTACTTATTTTTATCATTTTAATTTAACCTGACGCATGTTTCACATAATGTATCTATATAATCGGAGGGTTTTAAATGAACTCATTTAATTAATTAATAAATCAATATCATATATATATAATATTCATATCTACACTCAATATTCTTATTTATATTATTAATAAATACGATTTTATTATATAAACAAACATATATTTTATTATTGTTTTTGCAATGCTCTGACAGTTTTAATTTAATTTTCTGTCATCAGGATTATAATGTATATAATCTTATTTATAATCTTATATAATAATAATTACATTACTAAAAAATCTGATAATGACAGTAAATTAAAATAAAACTGTCGAAACACTGTAGAATAAAAAAATTCTTGTTTTTAAAAAGTATAAAGTATTAGTTATTTTGTATATACAGTATATTAAGTGAACTAAAAGACATTCATTCAGTACTGAAACAGTATCACAACAAAGCAATAATGTAAACGTTTGCAATAAATGTGTAAACTTTATCCGAAAGTAAGGAAAAAATAAGTAGTAAAAAGAATTTACGTATTATAGAACTTCAATTAGGTATTATAATACTTATATGTTAAAGATGATACATTTTTTTATCAAAGTTTTTTTGCTAGAAATGTACTTATTTAGCAAATGAGTATGGCAAATAAGTATACTTATTTAGTGCCATTAAAACATAACAAAAATTATGCCAGATATAACAATTCATTAACACGTTTCGACTTTTAAACGTAAGGGATTTTCAGTATATCGATACTGATATCGCACAGGCGAAATATCACGGATAATGGGGGAAAGTAAGCTTAGCGAAAGTTTAACTTTTTATATATAAAAAATACAACTTATATTTACGTGCAATATTCTCGATATACCAATGACAGGATATTCTCTTTATTTATAATAGCAGTATATCAAACGAAATTAACAAATGACTAAAATTTCTAGTTTCTGTTGACATATTAAGTAAACATTCTACATGTTGTCCGTGTTCTTCCATTAGATATATATTTATTTAGTCGAATGGTAGTCCAGAACATTTAACGTGTATTATTTGTTGTCTCTGCAATAAATTCATCCCTGGCTGTATTTGCCCATTGCAAAGATACTCCAGTTGGACAATTTTATTACCGTGATTGCCACGATTAAAACGACAAAGCATGTGTGTACACCGCGACCGCACGTGCGTGCGGGTACCAGAATGCGTACTGAAGTCAATGCAAGGCGCGCGCTTGCACAAATCCCCAACACGAAGACTGCAACGCAGGACATGTGTCGGCTCAAGCGGTGCCGCGTGAATTTGTACGCGGGGGCGTCACATGCGTGAGCACGCCAGAATGAGTGTTGAGTCAACGCAAGGCGCGCGCTTGCAGTGGCCCCAACACGTAAACTGCGCGCCAGCATGTATTCACCAATCGGGTGTATGCGAGTGTGATGCCCGTGTCTTAATTGTGACAATCAATAGTAAAAATACCATGTACCTAAAGTATTTCACAGTGGGTAAATGAGCCATGAGATGAATTTATCTGCAGAGACACTGACAGGATACATCCATGAACCTTGCCGGTATGAATTAAACTAAATAATTTCGTTTTATTTCTATCAGTTACGTAGAAGCAAACAATTTATTGTTATCAACAATTGCAACAACAAAATTCTTAATATTTATTTTTTCAGTTCTGCAAATAGTCAGTTCATTTTACAGTAATCAGTTTTAAATTATTTGGGATTAAAAAAAATAACATGATTCAATGTGGATATAATTGCTTATAATTATATTCTCCTTTATAATTCATTATAACACTTGTAAAAGAAATTCTTGAAATGCCCGTTTGTCTGTAAAAAAGAAAACAAATTTTACAGGGCACAAGTGAATTCAGCAGATACTTGTTATTGCAGTATATAACTGCGCACTTTTTATTTTTGTATAAAAAGCTTTTAAATTAAAAAAAAACACTACACATTCTTGATACTAATCGTTTATTTCAGCAAAATTGAACACAGAATTTTGTTTATTTTTTAAATCACACTTCAAGTTATAAAATAAGTTTACACTAGAGACATTCAAGATTAACAGAAAAGTGACACTATGGCAATTATTGATGCCTTCGAATGAATAAAGGTTTTTAGAAAGTGAAAATTAAAATAACAGCAGAGATTTGAACTTAAGTGACAACAATTGTGTATTTTGTAGAAACCTCTGCAAAAATGAAATGAAAGCAATTGAAATAGTAACTAATATCAACAGATGGTTTATTAAAAAGTAATGAAATCCACCTCGTGACAGGAATTTATTTGCTGCTGAGACATTGTGTTTCAGTCTTTTTTCAGTCATCGTCTGCCTGCTATTTTGCTTCATTTATGAAAACTACTAGTACAAAATATTATATGCCTAGTCAGTCAGCTTTTTGTTGGGAAAGTGAGTTTGTAGGTCTAACATATTATATCTTTTGAGTCTATTAAAGTTTGCTGAGTCTAAATGCAGATAGTTCAAAGAACAACATTTTTAAAGTCTGTTGAACTTTATCACAATCCTCTTTTCTGAAATAAACAGTCTCTAGGTTCACTATTATTATGTCAATATTGAGAAGCACGAACGTATTACTAACACAGGAAGAATATTAGCAACAGACCTCTGTTTTGCTCAGGAGTCATTTGATCTGTATATAGAAGTACTTGTAGTTCCCTATAGCTGCAGGTTCAAATAGGTTTTAAGATTCTTTTGTAAATAAACTACAATATCCAATATCTAATTTAGTAGTCATTATGAGTCATTAGTGAGTAGGCGAAAAGGTGAGCACAGGCAAACATAGGTTCTATGCAAGACAGATAACAGTAAAATCTCCACTACACCACTGAATAATAGTTTTTCTTATGTACGCTTAAATTTTGAATTTTTGCATTATTGGACAACGCAGGACGGTTTGTGCAGTTGTTGTGCACTTACAATCATTTCACATAACGTACATTCTTTTCAGCTTCTTTCGTATTGGCCTCATGGTATAGTGTGGTTAAAGTATCATCGGTCTACTTGTAAATACCAAATGTGGTTACAGTGGCTTGTTAGATGGGGACCTGTGTGCTTGTAAGGATAGATATGATGGTAATAAGGGGAATTTTGTTTTATTAGGACTTTCCATAGTGCTTTTCGCAACAAGGCAATTACACTACATATTTTAATTTGAAACTAATAAATTCACAGCTCCCATCATTCACACATCGTCAATCTTGACAACCCTCTCCTTGTCTTGCCCAACACATGTATTGGTTTATTCTGAAATTTTATGAAGGAAAACTCGTATATAATTTGAAGTAATATTGCTGAAACGGGTACGGGAAGTCTCTTGAATCTAACAGTATCTCTATACATTAATCTGTGATTATCAGCTTATCAGATTGTATTATCTGCAAAATAAGACAATTTAGGAATTTGCAAAGTAATAGAAGAATGTAAAATTTGCAGACATGAGGTAATTAGAAGAAATATGTGAGTACAAGAAAGAATTTAATACTCCACTATTATTGTTCTCGCCATACCTATGCAAGTGTTATGTGTGTTTTCGTGGTCACCTCACGTAGTCTTGTAACAGAGATTTATTTGCTTCTTTGATATGGATCATTGATTGATGTTTTTAGCATCAGTATCAGCCTTCATACACGGTATCACTCATTGATTTATACACATACTATATTACATAAGTTTTTAGTGGCAAACTTTCAACTTTCGACCTTGAAACTCATAAGCAGGTAAGAGATCAAATAATTGTATAAATTCATTTATAAAGACCAACAAGCGGTAACATACGAGGGAGATTTAGTTTATCTGTACCCGGTCGACTTCCGAAGATACTTACTCGGGAAAGCAAAGGTCAAGCCAAAGGTCGCTCACCTGAAACAATACATACATAACGTTAAACTCTCGAAGTTATAAGGTTAACATAAGCTACTACTCAGTTTTTAATACTTGTGTGTAGGATTTACCGACCACTCAATTAACTACTTGTGCAAATTTTGTACTACATTGTATTCTGATTATTATAGCAGATAAATCGTCCGATCCTGTAATAAAATGAAAATTTAATATAATCTAAAATCTAAGTCCATTTAGGTTTAATTAAACATTATAGTAGTTACGAAGTTTACTAGTGAAATAAGTAATAATACTTAAGTAAAACTACAATTATAAATATATTGTTGTAACTCTTAACAATATGTTAATATTATTATTAATATTATTGTTATGAACAGTAATGTTTAAATGTACTATTAAAGCTATTATTGTAAAAGTAATTATTTTCTTTTGCAAATATTAATATTAACGCGACCGACATACATTCCACAGAATCGTTTTCAGTAGTTTCAGAGATTTTAATGTGTTATCGAATAATCGATCTGAATTTCGTTTTATCAGACCTGATTTAAGGAAACATAATGCATATCAGTTAATTGTTAAAAGAGTTGTGTATCTCTTGAAGATACAACTCCAGCTGGTTTGAAACATAGGTCGACTGCTTCATGATTGTACAATGTAATCTATTATGCAATTGTTGTAAACAATTATGAAAATAATCTATAAATATTGCTTAACGACTTACAATAATGATTGTGTAAGACAATAAATGCTGTAAATTTTGTAACAATGCGGGTGTGTGTATGGGCGCTTTTGAGCAAGTCCGATAACAGACACAGAAATGTATTACAAAGAAATATATTAGACATCTTGTAGAAGATGAATTTTGAAATTTTGTAAAATTTCCATGTATGGAAACAATGCATTATTATAGCCACTGTCGCCACGCCACACTAATCGTCGTCGTCGTTATCCTTTACGGCTTAGGCTAGTAGTCTGTTCCAGTCTCAATGAAATTCATCCAGCCATCGTTTACGGAGTCTTGGACAATAGTCAAGGGCTGTTCTTAGAAATCTAGTTGAATCCATTCACTCCATGTATAAAGAGTATCAGAGATATCTTCTCTGAACTCACTTGGATAATTCTCAGCAGGCACGTCCACTACGCTGGGGTGGGGCCGACAAGTAATCGGTGGCTGAGTTCTGCTGAGGACCCAGTATAGCAGGGAATTACGCTTTTTTCCCTGTACGGATAAAGACCACAACGACGGTGAAGACGGAGAAGAGGAGCTTCGGTACGGAGGATCCAGAGCGCGTGGCATACCAGCTCTTACGGTTAGGATAGAGCTCCTGGCAGGGTATGGCAAAGTTGTTGTCTTGCACTTACTTGTTGAATCGCCAAAGGCTAAAGGAAGAAAATAAAAATATTGACTACAAATTACTTGGTCCTTCAGGTTGAGGGTTGTGCGAACAGGCTGGTAACCTGTTCACGTCAAATCTTACTCATGTCTCAAGAGAATAAGCCGTTAGATTAGAAAAGTAAAAGATATATCTAGAATACAAGGGGCAGAAATGAGATTCTTGAGGGCTGTAAAGTCCAGAACCAGAAGAGTCCAGAATCTGAAAGCTTAAATAATAAAATCTGCTGGTAGAAAAGGCATATTAATGACAGAAGAAAATGAAACATTGTCTATACTGTACGAAGTAATCACTAACATTGAACTATGAATGATTAAATTATAAAAGAAATTAGTTACTAATGAAATATGAATTTTCAGTGCCGTGAAGTACCGAACTATAGAAAACCCATAGTATTATGTTTATGGAGTATGTTATTTATTTTATCCTTGTTTTAACAAGGCGTGAAACTTTTCCTCTCTCTCTCTATCTCACACACACACACACACCAACACAAACACACGCGCGCGCGCGCACACACACACACACACACACACACACACACACACACATTCTGTAACACTTTTCTTTTTCTAGTTTATGCTTATGATTGTTTCTTACAATTGACTTTTGAGCGCTATTGCTAAGTAATTTTTACTTCCATGTTCCTTAAGGAAATGGAAGTATGGTGATGGCAAAAAAAAATCGTGTTCGAGATTATTGCAGATTCTGATTGTACTAGACTAAAAACATGAAAAAAAGTCATTTTTCGAAAGTGTCTGTGTGTCTGTCTGTAGATTTTTTTTCTATAGCAAACGATAACAGCCGCAAATTCAAACAAAATCAAATAATTTATTGCATGCAGACCTGATTTGTAGAGTATTCAAGACCAATTGTTTTTGGTGAAGATCGGTTAAGGGAAAGGGGTAGTTTACCTGCAACGTTTTTTTTTTTAATCAAGGGTAATTATTTTCTATGGCAAACGATAACAGCCGCAAATTCAAACAAAATCAAATAAATTTTTGCATGCAGCCCTGATTTGTAGAGTACTCAAGACCTATTGTTTTTGGTGAAGATCGGTTAAGGGAAAGGGGTAGTTTACCGGCAACATTTTTTGTTTTAACAAGGGTATTTTCTGTGGCAAACGATAACAGTTGCATGCAGCCCTGATTTGTAGAGCACTCAAGACCTATTGTTTTTGGTGAAGATAGGTTAAGGGAAAGGGGTAGTTACCAGCGACGTTTTTTTATCAAGGGTTATTTTTTCTATGGTAAACGATAACAGCCGCAAATTCAAACAGAATCAAATAATGTTTTGCATACCGCCCAGAATTATAGAGTTCTCAAGACCTGTTGGTTTTGGTGAAGATCGGTTAAGGGAATAGGGTAGTTTACCAGCAACATTTTATGTTTTAACAAGGGTAATTTTTTCTATGACGAACGATAACTGCCGTAAATTAAAACAGAATCAACTACTCTTTTGCATACCTTTTTGAATTATACAGAACTCAAGGTTTGTTAATTTTGTTGAAGATCGGTTAAGGGAATGGGGTAGTTTACCTGCAACATTTTATATTTTAACTAGGGTATTTTATATGGCAAACGATAAGAGCCGCAAATTCAAACAGAATCAAATAAATTTTTTGCATAGAGCCCTGAACTGTAGAGTACTCAAGACGTATTGTTTTTGGTGAAGATCAGTTAAGGGAAAGGAGTAGTTTACCTGCAACGTTTTTTTATCAGGGGTAATTTTTTTTCTATGGCAAACGATAACAGACGTAAATTCAAACAGAATCAAATAATTTATTGCATGCAGCCCCTAATAGTAGAGTTCTCAAGATTTGTTGGTTTTGGTGAAGATCGGTTAAGGGAAAGGGGTAGTTTACCGGCAACGTTTTTTCTTAATCAAGGGTAATTATTTTCTATGGCAAACTATAACAGCCGCAAATTCAAACAAAATCAAATAAATTTTTGCATGCAACCCTGATTTGTAGAGTACCCAAGACCAATTGTTTTTGGTGAAGATCGGTTAAGGGAAAGGGGTAGTTTACCTGCAACATTTTTTGTTTTAACAAGGGTATTGTCTGTGGCAAACGATAACAGTTGCATACAGCACTGATTTGTAGAGAACTCAAGACCTATTGTTTCTGGTGAAGATAGGTTAAGGGAAGGGGTAGTTACCAGCGACGTTTTTTTATCAAGGGTAATTTTTTCTATGGTAAACGATAACAGCCGCAAATTCAAACAGAATCAAATAATGTTTTGCATACAGCCCAGAATTGCAGAGTTCTCAAGACCTGTTGGTTTTGGTGAAGATCGGTTAAGGGAATAGGGTAGTTTACCAGTAACATTTTATGTTTTAACAAGGGTAATTTTTTTTATGACGAACGATAACTGCCGTAAATTAAAACAGAATCAACTACTCTTTTGCATACCTTTTTGAATTATACAGAACTCAAAGTCTGTTAATTTTGTTGAAGATCGGTTAAGGGAATGGGGTAGTTTACCTGCAACGTTTCATATTTTAACTAGGGTATTTTCTATGGCAAACGATAAGAGCCGCAAATTCAAACAGAATCAAATAATTTTTTGTATACAGTCCAGAACTGTAGAGTACTCAAGACATATTGTTTTTGGTGAAGATCAGTTAAGGGAAAGGAGTAGTTTACCTGCAACGTTTTTTTATCAGGGGTAATTTTTTTATATGGCAAACGATAACAGCCGCAAATTCAAACAGAATCAAACAATGTTTTGCATACAGCCCGGAATAGTAGAGTTCTCAAGACTTGTTGGTTTTGGTGAAGATCGGTTAAGGTAAAGGGGTAGTTTACCTGCAACGTTTTTTTTTAATCAAGGGTAATTATTTTCTATGGCAAACGATAACAGCCGCAAATTCAAACAGAATCAAATAATGTTTTGCATACCTTTTTGAATTAAAGAGAACTCAAGGTCTGTTGATTTTGTTGAAGATCGGTTAAGGGAAAGGGGTAGTTTACCAGCAACATTTTATGTTTTAACAAGGGTAATTTTTTATATGACGAACTGTAACTGCCGTACATTCAAACAGAATCAAATATTTTTTTGCATGCATCCCTGCATTGTAGAGGACTGAAGGTCTATTGATTTTGGTGAAGATCGGTTAAGAGATAGGAGTACTTTACCTACAACGTTTTATGTTTTAACAAGAGTAAAGTACTTAATTTTGATAAATAAAGTATCCTGATAAGAAGCTCATAATAATCCACTGTAGAAACGTAGATGAAATATCTATAAATGAAGAGGGTAGGTGAACGGGGTGGGGGTAATTTTCTATAAATGAAAATTATAGTTGAAGGGAGAGGGGAGAATTGTGTATATGTGTACTACGTTATCGGCAACAAAGAAGTAGTTCTTTGTTAAAATTCCTTCCCGGGCTGTTTAGCTTTAGTCCACCAATGTTTTCTGAAAAACCAGACTTTTCGGCAGTGCCATCGACTGCCATCATCAGTGAAAATCGAGTGCGAAAACGTGAGGTGGTATACGTTAGTGACCACAGTACTGTGGTTAAGGCTGAAGCAATAAGTAGTTTCTATGGAAATATTTCATTTCGAATATGATTTTAAATATAAATCTTAGAACATGGAAGTCATGTACTAAGTCATGTTCTCCATACCGATATTTTCCACTGCACTGAGTATAATTTACGGTTTCAAATCTACACGGGAATTTGTAGTGTTTAATAATGACTATATTACAGTAAAGCTTAAAGGTGAAGTACAGTACTGTGCTAAGCCATCAGATGCGTTTTACATGTTTAACCCCGACCATCGCCTTGTCTATCCTGTGATACTCTGAGTCATAAAATTACACCGTGCACTGGATGTGTAAATCCCTTTTAAATTACATTCCAATCTGGTAGTTTGGCTTGCGATTTAATTAATATTTTTGTGTGAATACAAATTGTTAGAGAAGTAAAGTTACGTATTTTTACTTCCACATTCCTTAAGGAAATGGAAGTATGGTGATGGCAAAAAAAATCGTGTTCGAGATTATTGCAGATTCCGATTGTACTACACTCAAAACATGAAAAAAAGTCGTTTTTCGAAAAGTGTCTGTGTCTGTCTGTGTGTCTGTGTGTCTGTAGATTTTTTTCTATGGCAAACGATAACAGCCGCAAATTCAAACAAAATCAAATAATTTATTGCATGCAGACCTGATTTGTAGAGTACTCAAGACCAATTGTTTTTGGTGAAGATCGGTTAAGGGAAAGGGGTAATTTACCTGCAACAGTTTTTTTTAATCAAGGGTAATTTTTTTTTTTGGCAAACGATAACAGCCGCAAATTCAAACAGAATCAAATAATGTTTCGCATAAAGCCATGAATTATGGAGTTCTCAAGATCTGTTGTTTTTGGTGAAGATCGGTTAAGGGAAAGGGGTAGTTTACCTGCAACGTTTTATGTTTTAACAAGGGTATTTTCTATGGCAAACGATAACAGCCGCAAATTCAAACAGAATCAAAAGATTATTTGCATACAGCCCTAAATTGCAGAGTTCTCAAGACCTATTGTTTTTAGTGATATCGGTTAAGGGAAGGGGTAGTTTACCTGCAGCGTTTTTTATCAAGGGTATTTTCTATGGCAAACGATAACAGCCGCAAATTCAAACAGAATCAAATAATTTTTTGCATACAGCCCTAAATTGTAGAGTACTCACGACCTGTTGTTTTTGTTGAAGATCGGTTAAGGGGAAGGGGTAGTTTGACGGCAACGATTTTTATCAAGGGTAATTTTCTATGACGAACGATAACTGCCGCATATTCAAACAGAATCAAATAATTTTTTGCATACGTCACTGAATTGTAGAGAACTCGAGGCATTTTGATTTTGGTGAAGATTGGTTAAGGGGAAGGGGTAGTTTACCTGCAACCTTTTACGTTTTAACAAGAGTAAAGTACTTGAAAATTCATTTAAACTTTTTCAAACAATGGTAGTTGTTAAAATTAAAATAATTTTGTTGCCAGGCAATAAAATTATAATTATTTCATTTTAATGTAAATCATGTATAAGTCATGTAATATCGTGCGTGGCAGGCAAGCATATCTCAGTTATGTACTGTTTACGTTTCCATTTTATTATTATGACTATAGCAATAAAAAGGCAGTGAACACACACACACACACACACACACACACACACACACACACACACACACACACACACACACACACACACACACACACACACACACACACACACACACACACACACACACACACACACACACACACACACACACACACACACACACACACACACACACACACACACACACACACACACACACACACAAAATTCGTGTTATTTCTGGCCTCATTCGTGTTTATTTTCTTACATTTGCACGCTTTTCAAATGGAAAGTGCCGAAACCCATACCAACATAACGCGTGCTAGCCGAAAAAGTGTCCAGCGTGGATAGCGATTTGCTTCCTGTGGATCGCTGGGCAGTGTAACAACTGCACGTGTTTACAGAGGAACGATTCATAGACAGACTTTTCGTCTTTAGGGAATGAACCCTCTGCAAGATGCTGAGGGTCCATGAGTGACTTCGGAGCGCTCCTTCTTTTCCGCGTGTTTGTTCTATGAAACGTACACTGTAGATTCGCAACTTTATTCTAAGCAACGCTCAATAGGAAATGCTGAAAATTTTTGTCCACGGTGTACCCTCATACACACTAAACCTGCTCTGATGTTTTAATTACGGACATCATAATATTAAAACTTTGGAAACTTGAGCACTACTTAATGGAGATCAATCATTAACTTATACAAGCCGTTAATTTTATGCATATTTTTTATATATATGTGTACAACGTTATCGGCAACAAAGAAGTAGTTTTTGTTAAAATTCCTTCCCGGGATATTTGGCCGTAGTCCAATGTTTTCTACAAAACCAGACGTTTCGGCAATGCTATCGACTTCCATCATCAGTGAAAATCGAGTGCGATAACGTGAGGTGGTATTCGTTAGTGACCACAGTACTGTGGTTAAGGCTGAAGCAGTAAGTAGAAAGAAGTAGTTTGGTATGGTATGGTATGGTAATATTTCATTTCGAAAATGATTTTAAATATAAATATTAGAATATGGAAGTCATGTACGGTTCTCCATACCGATATTTTACTTCCATGTTCCTTACGGAAATGGAAGTATGGTGATGGCAAAAAAATCGTGTTCGAGATAATTGCAGATTCTGATTGTACTACACTCAAAACATGAAAAAAAGTCGTTTTTCGAAAAGTGTGTATGTGTGTGTGTGTGTGTCTGTGTGTCTGTCTGTAGATTTTTTCTATGGCAAACGATAACAGCCGCAAATTCTAACAGAATCAAATAATTTTTTGCATACGGTCCTGATTTGTAGAGTACTCACGACCTATTGTTTTTGGTGAAGAGGGGTAGTTTACCTGCACCGTTTTTTTTATCAAGGGTAATTTTTTTTCTATGGCAAACGATAAAAGCCGCAAATTCAAACAGAATCAAATAGTATTTCGCATACAGCCCAGAATTATAGAATTCTCAAGACATATTGTTTTTGGTGAAGATCGGTTAAGAGAAAGGGGTAGTTCACCAGCCACATTTTATGTTTTAACAAGTGTAATTTTTTCTATGACGAAAGATAACTACCGCATATTCAAACAGAATCAAATAATTTTTTGTATACAGCACTGAATTGTAGAGGTCTCAAGGCCTTTTGATTTTGGTGAAGATCGGTTAAGGGGAAGGGGTAGTTTACCAGCAACCTTTTACGTTTTAACAACAGTAAAGTACTTGAAAATTCATTACACTTTTTCAAACAATGGTAATTGTTAAAAATAAAATAATTTTGTTGCCAGGCAATAAAATTATAATTTTTTTATTTTAATGTAAATCATGTATGAGAGAAAATATATCGTTCGTGGCAGGCAAGCATATCTCAATTATGTAATGTTTTCGTTTCCATTTTATTATTATGATTACTGCAATAAAAAGGCAGGGAACACACACACGCGCGCTCGCTCGCACACATACACACACACACGCACACAAAATTCGCGTTATTTCTGGCCTCACTCATGTTAATTTTCTTACATTTGCACGCTTTTGAAATAGAAAGTGCCGAAACCCACACCAACATAACGCGTGCAACCCGAAAAAGTGTCCAGCGTGGATAGCGATTTGCTTCCTGTGTATCGCTGGGCAGTGTAACTGCACGTGTTTACAGAGGAACGATTCATAGACAGACTTTTCGTCTTTAGGGAATGAACCCTCTGCAAGATGCTGAGGGTCCATGAGTGACTTCGGAGTGCTCCTTCTTTTCCGCGTGTTTGTTCTGTGAAAAGTACACTGTAGATTCGCAGCTTTACTCTAAGCAACGCTCAATAGGAAATGTTGAAAATTTTTGTCCACGGTGTACCCTCATACACACTAAACCTGCTCTGATGTTTTAATTACGGACATCATAATATTAAAACTTTGGACACTTGAGCACTACTTAATGGAGATCAATCATTAACTTATACAAGCCATTAATTTTATGCATATTTTTTATATATATGTGTACAACGTTATCGGCAACAAAGAAGTAGTTTTTGTTAAAATTCCTTCCCGGGATATTTGGCCGTAGTCCAATGTTTTCTACAAAACCAGACGTTTCGGCAATGCCATCGACTTCCATCATCAGTGAAAATCGAGTGCGATAACGTGAGGTGGTATTCGTTAGTGACCACAGTACTGTGGTTAAGGCTGAAGCAGTAAGTAGAAAGAAGTAGTTTCTATGGTAATATTTCATTTCGAAAATGATTTTAAATATAAATCTTAGAACATGGAAGTCATGTATGGTTCTCCATACCGATATTTAATTTAAAAGAATAATACAGGCCTGTGTTGTAGAAGCAGTAATCATTATTAATGATGAATAAGCAGCGTTTAAATTCATAATATCATAATAAGAGCTCCATAAATAAGAGAAACAATAATCATAATTACAATTATTCATAATCATGATGAACGTGTACTTATAAATAAATGGTAGTTAAGATCCCATAATCTCACAGAAAGAGAAAACGGCGTTATGAAGACACATCAAGCTTTTCAATTTTATGAAGGGCTTAACGGATTCTGAGCGGGCGGTATAAGCCTAAGTCTACCGGAGAGGACGATCATTACTCTTACTGAATACAGGTAAGCCTGATGTGTTATTGCTTTAATTATATGCTGGCTTAATATCACCCCTGTAATTTGTTTTAAATTACTAAAACGCTCTACATTTGATTTTACAAATACACCTTATCGATTTAATTCGATAATTAAAATTGTTTACATCGATATGACTTGCTGTCTTGCATCTATTTTAAGGCGAATGCCGATCGAAATTTAATTACTAAAGCAGGAAAAGTCGGGTGCAAATGCTGATTTCATAGTTATGTTAGGCCGTAACAAACATGCGGTAAGGGATTATTGATCTGGAAGAACAGATATAGAAGGTTGGATTGACAATAAACCAGGCTAAATCAAAGTACGTGTGGATCTCAAGAGCAAGACATAACAAGGGAAATGAACTGTATGTTGGAGGCTACAGGTTGAGCATGTAGATAATTTCACCTACCTGGGATCGCTGTTAAACTAAGACAACCTGAACAATGATGAAATCACATCAAGGAACAAAAGGGAACAAAGCATATTTTGCAAACAAAAAATTATTATGCTTCAGAATCCCAAGTCATAATTGTAAACTGAGAATCTGAAAACCACCTAAAACCACAATAGTCACTTACGGCTGTGAGATCTGAACCATGCGGAAGAAAGGCGAGAAAAAAAGAAAGAAGAAAGAAAACCTTAAACGATTTGAGAAGAAAATTCTTTGGACAATTTTTGGGCGTGCAGTAGAACAAAACGATATCTGGCACATCCGAATTAATCTTGAACTAGATGCATAAATAAACGGGGAGAATGTAGAAAAGTTTCTAAAACACGTAGTCAAGAAGCGATGCGGTAGTATGTAGTTCTTCAGCGTAGCAGTATGTAAGATTTATTTAGTTTCATTGTAAAACAAATGTTCTTAACACACTTAAGAAATTCTCGTTTAAATTAATGAATTTCTCAAACTAGAAATATTTGTTTAAAATACTGTTAGTATGTGATGTTTGTGTTTATGTCTGTGACTGTTATCTACAGTTTTAACCATATTGAATACACACTTTTAGTTTTTAGAGCTAATTAAATGATTTATGTTTTAGCATACTAGGCAATTTTTTAATATTCTACAATGTAAGAACTAAGAATTTGCGTTACGTTTTGCATAAAGAATAAAACAAGCTACTATATATAGTGGAAGTGTTACAGAAGGATCTGCGCCAGTATAACCAACGGTTAAGAAGCGGATCAAAAACAAAGACAAGCTGTTCAAAGATAGTAGCGGACATGTCTAAGATCGTGAAATTAATATGATGCGTGTGGTATTGGTTCTACAATTTTTTCACTGTTCGAAAATTTTACACCGCTCGCGTGAAGCTGTTCGATGGAAGCGACCAGATGTATGGATGGGTAATTTTCAGAAATTGCACTCCGATAATGCACTAGCCCGCAGATAATTGTTTGTTCAAGGATTTGTAGCCCAAGAAAAAAAATCGGTAAGGAGAACCATACATGACTTCCATGTTCTAATTAATTATAGGCTACAATTATTTTTAATAATTTTACACTTAAAACAAAAATAAATATATCAGCATGCTTTTGGTAAAAACGCTGAGAAAGGTAATCAAAATACCAATTGTACATAGTTGTTAATATTTTAAAAATAAAGAATTAATTTGATTAAATTATCTTTTATTTAAACAACGCGAAATAAGCGAATACCGCCCAACGTTTGTAATCTGTGAATTTCTGAAAACGAAAAATTATTTTCTTCACGTATCCGTGGTTACGATATTTTGTTTACATGGAACGATATCAATTGTTAATATTGTATTGAAACTTTTTTAAGTTTTTGGTCGAATAAATTTATAACATCAATACCCCATCAATACCTCCTCCCCATTCAACAACACTTTTCATTTACAGATATTTCATCCACCTTTCTACAGTGAGTATTATGACTTTCTTTTCAGTAAACTTTATTTATCAAAATTAAGTACTTTACTCGTTTTATAACGTAAAACGTTGCAGGTAAACTGCCCCTTGCCCTTAACCGATCTTCATCAAAATCAATTGAGTCCTCTACAACTTGGGCACATATGCAAACAAGGATTTGATTCTGTTTGATTTTGCGGCAGTTATCGTTCGCCATAGAAAAAATTCTACACACAGACACATACAGAGGTATTTTCAGAAAATGACTTTTCTTCATGTTTTGAGGGTAATACAATCAGAATCTGCCCTTATCTCGAACACGATTTTTTTCGTAATCACCATACTTCCATTTCCTTATGGAACATGGAAGTAAAACATTGTAATGACACCAGCAACCGTTGTATTCGTCAGAAACAAACCCATGGGATCTTTTTATCTTTCAGAAATGAAAAAAAAAAACATGACAGTACAATGTTTTGCGACTGTCGAAGACATAAACATAAACGCTAAGCAAGTTCAAGGCTATAGCACGACGTACGTTCTAGAAATATTTTTAAGGCTGGAAAAAATTTGGCAAAAGTACAGTATGTTTTATCTGATGGGAATTACTTTAAAGGGGACAACGTAAATACAGAACAATAAAGGCATAATTTGTTTAAAAAATAAAAATTCTATGAACTTTTTGAACAAATCGCGTGTGTGTTCTAACTTTATTTTAAACAAGGAAGCATTATAGCACAAATTCTCACATTATTACTTCAACAAGTTAACATTTATTAATTAAGTATTAAGGAAATGAACCACATTATAATCTTGGCGTATAGCGTAGGATTACTAGTAAAACTTTGTATATTCTTGGTCTTATTCTTCCGAAACAGCAGAATATCACTATCTCCAAACAACTTATTTCAGACACTTCTAGTTGTCGATATTCAATATTATTATTGTATAAGAATTATTCCGATTAAATTATGATTGTCTGTAACATTTATGCAGTCAATATACTTACTCGGTTTACTTTATTGGGTATATTAATTATTTTTATTAATTAATTAAATATGTTTTACGAAATACATCCTTATGTGTATTATTTTAATAAAGTAAATTCTTGCTTGTTGAATAACGCCTCTTGATATGTATTACGCTTTGGCGCAATAGCGTGATACATCAACGTGCACTTCCTTACAATCACTTAATCAACAGTTGAATCTACAAATGCTTGTTAGCCTGACAGTTCACTTGAAACTAATTTTTACATTTCAGTAAATATTTGAACGTAATAAAAAGTAAAATTTATTGTCTTCCATGTTTATTTGTAATCATGGTTTATTTAAAAAAGTTTGGGCTTCATATTAATAAATTAGATTGTATAGTTTGTAGGCCTATTTATCGTGTTGGGTTTTATCTTTATGCATTATTTTGCTTGAACGCCTGCTTTGAAATTTTACTAACAATACACTTGCTCACATTATGTAACAATTTTCCTACTTTGTACAAGTTTTAAGCAAGTAATAACTTCAAAATATTAACTTAATTTTTACTTCCATGTTCCTTAAGGAAATGGTTTTTTATGTTAACTATTAATATTATACGTTTTTACTTCCATGTTCCATAAGGAAATGGAAGTATGGGGATGGCAAAAAAAATCGTGTTCGAGATAATTGCAGATTCTGATTGTACTACCCTTAAAACATGAAATAAAGTCTTTTTTCGAAAAGTGTCTGTGTGTCTATCTGTCTGTTTATCTATGTGTCTGTCTGTGTGTCTGTGTCCGTAGATTTTTTTTCTATGGGAAACGATAACAGCCGTAAATTCAAACAGAATCAAATAATTTCTTGCATACAGCCCTGAATTGTAGAGTACTCAAGACTTATTGTTTTTGGTGAACATCGGTTAAGGGAAAGGGGTAGTTTACCTGCAACGTTTTTTTTTATAAAGGGTAATTTTTTTTATGGCAAAAGATAACAGCCGCAAATTCAAACAGGATCAAATAATGTTTCGCATACAGTCCTGAATTGTATATAATTGTATAGTTCTCAAGATTTATTGTTTTTGTTGAAGATCGGTTAAGGAAAAGGGGTAGTTTACCTGCAACGTTTTATGTTTTAACAAGGGTAATTTTTTCTATGACGAACGATAACTACCGCAAATTCAAACAGAATCAAATAATGTTTTGCATACAGCCCTGAATTGTAGAGTTCTCAAGACTTATTGGTTGTTGGTGGAGATCGGTTTAGGGAAAGGGGTAGTTTTTACCTGCAACATTTTATGTTTTAACAAGGGTAATTTTTTATATGACGAACGATTACTGCCGTAAATTCAAAACAGAAACAACTACATTTTTGCATACCTTTTTGAATTATAGAGAACTCAAGGTCTGTTGATTTTGTTGAAGATCGGTTAAGTGAAAGGGGTAGTTTACCAGCAACATTTTATGTTTAACAAGGGTAATTTTTTTTTATGACGAAAGATAACTGCCGTAAATTCAAAGAGAATCAAATAATTTTTTGCATACGTTCCTGAATTGTAGAGATCTCAAGGCCTGTTGATTTTGGTGAAGATCAGTTAAGGGAAAAGGGGTAGTTTACCTGCAACATTTTCTGTTGTAACAAGAGAAATGTTTTCATGACGAACGATAACTGCCTCACATTCAAACAGAATCAAATATTTTTTTGCATGAATCTCTGAATTGTAGAGGACTGAAGGTTTATTGATTTTAGTGAAGATCGGTTAAGAGAAAGGGGTAGTTCACCTGCAACGTTTTATGTTTTAACAAGAGTAAAGTTCTTAATTTTGATAAATAAAGTATCCTGATAAGAAGCTCATAATAATCCACTGTAGAAACGTAGATGAAATATCTATAAATGAAGAGGGTAGGTGAACGGGGTGGTGGTAATTTTCTATTAATGAAAATTACAGTTGAAGGGGGAGGGGAGAATTTTGTATAATATATTATGTGTTCTACGTTATCGGCAACAAAGAAGTAGTTCATTGTTAAAATTCCTTCCCGGGCTGTTTAGCCGTAGTACAATGTTTTCTGCAAAACCAGACTTTTCGGTAGTGCCATCGACTGCCATCATCAGTGAAAGTCGAGTGTGAATACGTGAGGTGGTATACGTTAGTGACCACAGTACTGTGGTTAAGGCTGAAGCAATAAGTAGAAAGAAGTAGTTTCTATGGAAATATTTCATTTCGAATATGATTTTAAATATAATTATTAGAACATGGAAGCCATGTATGGTTCTCCATACCGATATTTTATTTTTATGACGAACGATAACTGCCGCATATTCAAATAGAATCAAATAATTTTTGCATACGTTACTGAAGTTTTAAGTACTCAAGGTTTGTTGATTTTGGTGAAGATCGGTTAAACGAAAGGGGTAGTTTACCTGCAACGTTTTATGTTTTAACAAGGGTAATTTTTTCTATGATGAACGATAACTGCCGTAAATTCAAAGACAATCAAATAATATTTTGCATACCTACCTGAATTGTAAAGATCTGAAGGCTTATTGATTTTGATGAAGATCAGTTAAGGGAAAGGGGTAGTTTACATGCTACCTTTAATGTTTTAACAAGAGTAATTATTTGTATGCCGAACGGTAACTACCGCACATTCGTACGGAATCAAAAAAAATTGTGCATGCGGCCGTGAATTGTAGAGGACTCAAGACCTATTGATTTTAGTGAAGATCAGTTAAGAGAAAGGGGTAGTTTACCTTCAACATTTTATGTGATAACAAGGTTAATTTGTTCTATGACGAACGATAACTGCCGTAAATTCAAACATAATCAAATAAATTTTTGCATAGATCCCTAAATTGTAGAGCTCAAGGTTTGTTGATTTTGGTGGAGATCGGTTAATGGAAAGGGGTAGTTTACCTGCAACATTTTATGTTGTAACAAGAGAAATATTTCCATGACGAACGATAACTGCCGTAAATTGAAACAGAATAAAATAATTTTTTACACATGTGCCTGAGTTGTAGAAGACTCAAGGTCGCTTGATTTTGGTGAAGATCGGTTACGGGGAAAGGATAGTTTACCTTAAACATTTTTTGTTGTAACAAGAGTAAAGTACTTAATTTTGATAAATAAAGTATCCTGATAAGAAGATCTCAATAATCCACTGTAGAAACGTAGATGAAATATATATAAATGAAGAGGCTAATTGAACGGGGTGGGGTAATTTTCTATTGAAAATTATAGTTGAAGAGGGAGGGGATAATTTTTATATGTGTACTACGTTATCGGCAACAAAGAAGTAGTTTGTTGTTAAAATTCCTTCCCGTCCTGTTTGGCCGTAGACCAATGTTTTCTGTAAAATCTGACGTTTCGGCAGTGCCGTCGACTGCCATCATCAGTGAAAATCGAGTGCGATAACGTGAGGTGGTATACGTTAATGACCACAGTACTGTTGTTAAGGCTGAAGCAGTAAGTAGAAAGAAGTAGTTTCTATGGAAATATGTCATTGCGAAAATGATTTTAAATATAAATCTTAGAACATGGAAGTCATGTATGGTTCTCCATAACCGTAAACCGATATTTTACGTTGGTTTTAGAGGAGATCAATAACAATTTATATTTTGTAATATTGTGTTGGTGTCGATTTACAAGAAAATTATCAGTTTGATCAAATGCTATTGCTTGAAGTATCACTCTGCGCTGATTACAGAATACTACATTTCTGAGTAAGTACGAAACAAGAGAGCCAATCGTACAAAGTGACGACAGACGTTTGAAGTAATCTCTCTCTTAAATATGGTAGTAACGTTTTTGCAATATTACAATAACGCACGCAGAGGACCTATGCGTCAGACATTGTGTTGTTTGTGTGAACCTTTCCTTTATTATCCATACACAGAGCCAGTGTTACTTTATACAGTATTTCAGTACGGAGAGTTCACCTTCTTTGCGTAACAGTACCGTATATCACAATTTTATTGTAACTACAAACAAAAAGTTGGTTCAATTAACGAATCCATTCGTTGCTTTGAATTTTTTCCACACGTATCAAGTAATGAATTCCCGATCAGAATAAGTGATCTAAATATAATTAACTTAAACCCATTATCATCATTTTAGTATGAGTATTAAAAAATATATGTATTGGAGACAACCATGTAGATGTGTTTGTGTAGAAGACGAACCATGAATATAAAACCAACTTATAATTTTCATTCCAGCTTGGTCGTAAGTTATGGCTAAACTGCTAATTGTTTCTTGTTAGATGAGGCCAGTCGTTATCTCCATGAGCCTTTCGGTGTATTCACCATTATCACGACCATACCGAAAGGTTCGTCTAGCATGAACCAATCAGCAGTTTAATCATAACGTACGACAAAGTTGGAATTACAAAACTGCCAACAAAATTAACGGACTGAGATTATAATGTTAAAACGATTGTCCACATCAGTGTGTTTTGTAATTCGACATTTCTGTAATTCTTCCGCATTTTAAGAGACTTTAGATACATAAGAAGGCAAGGCTAGAATTAACTTGGAAATATATTAGTTTGACAGACAGCTGCTGAGCAGAGCCGTTTTTAGGACCTCAGAGGCCCCCGGCAGACCCGAAAATGAGGCCTCAAGTATAGTATATTATTCACACAAGAGTTTTATATTAAACGTCCGAGATATATACGATATTTTTCGTTGCATGTAGGCGTAAAATGTAAATGCAATTTAAAAAAAAATCACATGGTAGTAAAAATGTATTTTTCACTCACTGCAATGAAAAATACAAATTATTAAGTTATTTTGGTTTATTAAATTAATAAATACAGGCTACTTTACAAAAATCACAACTCAAAATTTTTTAAATAATGTATTTATTTATTTATATTTAACAGATAAGAATATGCTTATAGATACTACAATCGTCTACATAGAAAATGATGTATAAGTAAGTAACAAATAAGCCCATGCAAAAAGAGACTTAAGTCTATTTGAAAAAATGGTTGGAAAAATTAAAATAAACTTAATTTTTTAGAATACTAGATTTTGAAAAATTGAGCCTTGAATATTACTGTTTTAAACTAAAAGATATAATTTGTATGCTTTAATTAAAAAATATATTAAGTATTCCAAAAAAAATAGAAAAATAGGCGATTTTCATTTTTTCAATTATTTTTTTAAGTTCTCTTATGTCCCTTTTTGCATGAGACTATTCAATAAATAAATAAATAAATAAATACACTCACATATAAAATTAAAAATTAATGATCAAAAAATAAAAGCTAAAATAAATAAAATTGTTTTAAAACATTTTTTTCTGCACTTTCTTTCCGCAAAATCATCAATTATTTCATCAAAACTAATTTTACTCATTATATCATTTTCTATGCTGGAATACTTAAGGCGTTTAATCGCTCTTGTTTAATACTATTCCTAAGGTAATTTTTCACAAGTTTAAGTTTAGAAAATGACCTTTCAGCAGATGCACTAGATACCATCAAGCATAAAAAAATTCTCAAGCAAATTTCAATGTTTGGGAAAACAGATAAAAGTCCATTATCATACAAATATTTATAAGTTTTCTTAAGATTTAGTTTTTTGGGTATAAATGAAGCCCCACTATCATGAACATCATCCTTGATAGTCTCTTCTTCATCGTGATTATCGAGTTCATCTTTATCATCCTTTTCTTCATCCTTTTCTTTATCGTCGTCTTCTGTTTTTAAATGAAGCTTCTCCAAGTCTACATGCTCTTTTAAAAAACCTTGTAGATGGAGGCACTCTTCAAATAACTCTTTTTCGCAAACATCATTTTTATATATTCTCGAAAAAGTATTGCAGGGAGTCTTTAAGGAACTTTCAGAGAGAACAACCAAATTTTCTAAAAATCCAAATCTCTCAGCTATTACATAATATTTTGAGGCTCTATCTTTCAAGTTATTAACTAATTTGTCTATGATAGGTAAAAAAACTTTTATCTTTAGATTCTCCTTCGGTGTAAAACAGTATCAGGCGTCTGAGAATTGTCAAAAAACTTAATTATTGAATTGCGTTTGGAAACGCGTGTTTCTTTAGTACATTGTTCGAAAGTACTCAAAGTAGATCCAATAAATTTTTCTGTTTTTGTAAAATACATTTCAAAGCTATCTCTTTTCTTATTAATATACTCAGACAGGGAATTCAATATCGTCACCGTTGTTGAAAGGGTCAATGTTGGTTTTTGCAAAACTTTATTTACCTTATTTATCCGAGTTAAAATATCGTTCCACACGAGAGTTAAAAACGCTATCTCAAACTTTTGCATGGATGCAATTGGACTTGAAGCTTTAACTTTTGTCTCTGCTGTCTGATCATCATCGTCCTCAATTTTTTGCAACGCTGATTTTATTTCTGCATAGTTATCATACAGTGCAGTGACTGCATCTACACGAGCAGACCAACGAGTTGTAGATAAGGCCTTTACAACTTTCTTCTTTCCTGTCAATTAATCCAACAGTATCCTCCATCTAGATGTAGATGATGAGAAAAACACATACAATGATTGTACGAAGTAAAAAAATCTAGCGGCCTCTGGGATGCCTTCAGCAGCAGAAACTCCGACCAAATTTAACGAATGACCTGAGCAAGGAATAAATTGTGCTAATTCGTTTAATTCTTTGACTTTTGCTTGAAGGCCATTGTAACAACCACTCATATTAGATGCGTTGTCATATGATTGACCCCGACAATGAGAAATTGGTATGGTAATTTCATTCAAAAAGTTAACTACTTCATCGAATAAGTTCTCTGCTGAATGTCCAGATATAGGAAGGAACTTTAAAAATCTTTCAGTAGGCTCTCCAAACAAAACATATCGAATGATGAATGTTAACTGATCGATGTGTGCAAGGTCTGGCGTGGAATCTACTGATATTGAATAATATCTGGAAGCCTTTACTTCTTTTATAATTTCTTGAAGCACTCGCTTTCCCATAATATGAATAAATTCATCACAAGTACTTGGTGATAAGTAAAAAGTTGTACCACTGCCAGTACCACCATACTTTTTATATGCTCCTTCAAAATCGGATCATACTCACTAATTAATTCAAGTAGTCCTAAATAGTGTCCATTGTTTATACACCCAAATTCCTCGACATCACCCCTCAAAGCAAGTCCTCGTCCAGTAAGAAATTTTACTACGGAAACAATTCTAGTTAAAATCTGACGCCAGTAATCTCTTTCCTCGTTCACTTGCTTTTGAATCTCAGAGTCTATTCTCCCAGACATAGAAGAACGGTTAAGAAATGATAGTAAAGAAGCACGATGCTGTTGACTTTTTTCATGAAATGAAACAGCTTGAGCACCATGCTTCCAATCGTTGAAACCTTTGGAATTGAAAGGGTTTGTGGGCATCAAAGTAGAACCAAAGAGTTTGCAAACGAAACAATAAATCTTACCGGTGGATGGAGAGTATAACAACCAGTCTCGTTTTACTTTTTCTCCATTTTGAAGTTCTTTATAAAATAATGTCAATTGGCAACTTCGCTTTTGAGAAATCTGTTTTCCCTTTTCTAAAAATTCGTATACTCTAACAGATTTACTGAAATCACTATCTAAATTTTGATAGCATGAAGGCCCTTTTCGAATAAAATATTCTTGGAGTTGGGTTTTTGAAATTCTATTTAAATCCCATAATGCAATATCTAAGCTGAGAAATTCTTCAACCTCTATTTGTTCACCTTTATCATTTTGAGTTGAATGTGTGTTCATTTCATGTGTATTCTGTTTCGAATGATTATTATGTGAAAACTCTTCTTGAATATGTTGTGAAACGAGTGATTCTCTTTCCAAATTACAAACTATTTGACCGCCTTGTTCAGAAAATGTAGACGAAGAGAACTGTGATACTTCAATAGCTGGATCATTATTGTCTATGAGTAGATGATTCTGAGGTTCAGTTGATGAAGGTGAATTACAGGGTCTTCTTTCAATTTCCGATTGGCTTGGTACGACATGAAAGAAAGACGATACCTTACGAGTTTTATCAATTAAATTTTTTTCTCTTTCAATTTTTCGGCGTTTATGAGCACCACTTTCAAAACGCTTCATTTTTGATTTCAAAATTCCTTCTCTTTCAGAATCAAATTCGATCTAGAACAGTTTAGAATAAAAAAAAAAAAAATCAACTAGTGACTTTCATGTTTTTTATAAGAAATGAGTCAGTTCAGCAATGATATATCCGAATGAATTAATGGTGCATAATATTATTATGTAAATAGATCATTTTTGATTATCTTCGAATTGACATACCAGAAATGTAATATTTTTGTGTGTTCTACGACCTAAAATTCGACCTTGCAATTTTATGAGACATAACCTTACACTGACAACGTACCAATACAGAACAAAATTTTAAAAGCCCTACATCATTTTCTAAAGGTGTGCATTACATTTTCATTCAAGCATACATCCACTTTTTTTACAGATATACATGTTTAAAAGTTTCTGATATGTCATTCAAAGCTACGAACCAAAATCTTTTTTACTTCGGACCAAGTAAATAGCATAATATCACTGTCAGTCTAATTTGAGGTTAGTTTCTAAGCGTTAGCGAATTTAAAATGAAGTATTGATACGAACAATTTAGAGTGCGTTGAAAAACATACTAAGAAGATAAAACCTAAGAAGCACAAAAAATGTTTATAATAATATGCCATTTTACTTACCTTAGTTTAAAGTCAACTAATTTTATTTTTCTATTCACAGCACGTATAAAAAAACTAATATCGGGTTAATGCAAAATCATTGTCTCTTATTCAATCATCATTTAATTAATAAAATGCAATTACAGTTGCGTTGCAAAAAACATGAAAGGCAATAAAAAACAACTCCGGCAATGGCAAATATCCTAGTATATTATATTTAGATTTTAGATCAGCAGATAGCGCTGTATACATGTTTACCAACTTTACTGGGATTCTTGTGCCTTATGTTGCGCGCGTCTGCGTATAGGGAATGTTACCGAAAGTAAATGCGTCATGTACCAAATTACCAAAATTTCTCGACGAGGGGACTGATTTATAAATTTGATAATAAGTACCGAATATAAACTGAAACAAGTAAATTACTTTTAACGATTTTATAGATACGACCGTACGAGGTACGAAGTGCCTTATAATTTCACCAATCTATAGTATTTTTACACTTTACACTAGTTACACAAGTTATAACTTTGTGTTATCCAAATAACAACCAACCTTCTTGTCTTTGGTTAAGCACGCGTAGATCTCGCTGTCCCCCGAGCATTTAGGTTTTAATACTTTTAGTCTTTGGTTTAGCACGCGTAGAGCGTGCTGTCCCTCGAGCATTTAGGTTTTAGCGCTTTTTGTCTTTGTTTCAACACGCCTTGGTTTGAGGCCCCTTTAAAGTCGAGGCCCCCGGCATCAGCCGGGTTTGCCCATAGGTAAAAACGGCTCTGCTGCTGAGGAATAAATAAAGAAATTGAAGTTTTAATTTATAACCTTAATCTTTTTTTATAATAACTTTACACAAGTATATTATATATTATACATATATGTCGCATATTTCAGTGCGAACATACGTTAATTGTAGGAACACTGTGACCTTGGATCTGGTTGTGAATTGATTACAGTAATGAATATGTTAGGTTTGCTATTAAAACAGCAACTATAATAAGAAAACCAGAATTAAGATTTTATTTTACGCATTACGACTGGTCATAAGACTGGAGTTTATATAACGATTTTAGTTTATAGTTTTAGTTGCTACTACTAGAAACGGATCAACAGTGACCTCGTTAGACGAGTCTAACAACACCTATGCTACAAAACGTACATCAAGTCCAAGACAACGTGAAACGATTGTTGATTTGTTTTTTTTTATGTCCATAATCTAAAGTTTCACTCACAAGTCAGTAAGTAGAAACAGTTTACTGGTCTGCGGATGTAGGGTCAGTTAACGCTCAACTTTTTAGAGTTTTGACATCTGCAAACACGACTATTCTTCTGACTAACCCCAGCAACTTAATCGCATTCTTAATCCCAAAATTAAAATAAAGTTCAAGGAAACGAAGTTTTGCTCAATAAAAGAGATGCAGAAGAAGCATAAATGAGTGATTTTGAAATAATTTTAGGCGTACATAACAAAAACATACGCATCATACACATGTGCTTGACAGATAAACAAGATGTGGGGATAAAATGATTTAGAAGTATGTATTAAAATAATTTCAGCTGATCTAGTACAATATAGACAGGAAGAAAAGTCAAATGAAAGAGAAATTGCAAGAGGATAATGAGAGAGAAGTTTGGCCTCAGCAGAGCTGTCAATGCATTTTACTTTAACGTAATTAATTTTGACGTGAAAACGGAATTCCATTATAGCGACTCGACAACTTTATACTTTTATTAATCGGATTATTGAGCTTCAATTACTCAAATAAAACAAGGCGTAAAGTGTAAAATCTTAGACATCGTTTGCGCTCCACGTTTTCCGTTCAGTTACATTACTCACCATTCTGTGAATGCTACTGGCATTAATTTCATTCCTTTTAAGACCAAGTTTTGCTTGTTGTACGTAAAGTGTGTATGTGATGATGCCCTTGTGGATAATTATTTTACTCTAAAGAAAAATAGAGGGTTTTGCCCATTTTGCATTCTGGTTACCCGTTTATGTACAACAACTTGTACTAACTGGCCTATGCGAACTGACATAAGAAATTTCCATGTAGCGAGTCAGTAAATAAATAATAGAAAATGTAAAAACGTGAACTGTGTATTTATTGTTTTAACAAAGTAGTAGTGGTAACTTACTTTGTAGTGGTGGTACTTTGTAGTAGTAGTTGTAACAATAAGAAACATAGTTTTAATTGCCTTTTTTTCCTATTTGTATCGGCAATCTGAGGACCACATGCCAATTTCAATTCTTTATTCCTTGTTCTTTTCTTTTTCTCTAATATTCTTTCATCTTTTCACTATGTCTCTTCTTCCTGTCTTCAGTCCACTTTGAACCTGCGTTTTTATCTCTCATACCCTGTAGGAGAACCCTGACTCTTTCCATTTTTAACACTTTTGCCCGAAAAACTCTTTCAATTGCTTCTTGTGCATTTATATTATTTTTTATAAATCATTTTTGACTTCTTTAATCCAAATTGATGTTGACTTCTTTTCCCAGAGATATTTGAAGATCTGTTTTTTTAACCTATTGTCGTCCATTCTATTTAATTGTCCAAATAATACTTTATTATACTTTGATATATTTCATCATTACTTCTTAATTTCCAACCTTCTGAAGTTTTTCGTTATCCTGATATTTTCCTAATAATTTGTCTTTCCAACATTTGTAGTTTGTCTAAATTATAATTCAATGTTAGACATTTACTTGCATATAGGCATTCTGACCTCACTACTGTATTGTATTGCCTTATTTTCGCATTTTTAGATATGCACTTTTCATTGTAAATATCTTTAGTTATACCATATGTTCCATTTTGTGAATCCTTTCTTCTATAGCAGATTTTTCTAAACCATTGTCTTGAATTATTTCCTCATGATACTTAAACTTTCTAACCCTCTCTATTCGACCAATGTCTGTTAGCAGGAATTTTGGCGAACTTTTAATGTTTGTGAGAAATTTTTTTTTCTGCAGAAGTTCTTAAGCCTGTTCTACTAGCTATGTCCTCTAAAAAATTAACTTGTGTTAATGCAGTTGTCAGATGTTCAGAAAGTATAGCAAAGTCATCTGCGAATGCCAAACAGTTTATTTCAATATGTTTGTTCCTTCTTCCCAACATGATTGGTGATATTTTGTATTCCTTTAATTTTTCATTCCAAATTCTCACTACTTTCTCCAGGACACAGTTGAACAGAATTGGGGTAAACCATCACCCTGTCTTACACCTGTATTTATTTTAAACGGTTGAGATATTTCTCCCACGAATTTTATTTTTGAGACTGTGTCCGTAAGGATTTCACTTAATTAAATGTAAGGGTTTTAATTACCTTTTATTTTTAATAAAAATTATTAGAATAAAAAAATACCAGAGAATTCATTAGTCACATCTTTCAGTACCCAAGACAGTCATAACACACAATTCTTCAAGTTTACAATTGTCCGGCACCCATTAATGTAACAAATAATAAGTGATACTTAATTAGCATTGTAGCAAGAAACAACACAAAACCTTACACAAGTCGTAATTACAGAAGTACACACACAGTAATTAGTTTACACTGAACCGCTGTCAACACACGCACCGAATGGCAAGTCGCAACATCTGTGTGCTTTCAGAACATCCGTATTTTTATACCCACCGAGGTTGCGAGATAATTATATCGCAGATTGTGCAATTGATCGCGAGAATAATTGTTCTCACCTGGAAACTACCGGCAAATTCCAAACCGCATTTCCCGAAACTCTACTAGACCAAATGACGTACATGCCAAGCAAGTTACGTACCTTTTAGGTTTGAGAATATTCAGGTGTGACAGTGTTACATTAAATAGGAAGTAACTATATAGGGTATTATTTGATTAGGATTGAGTTAAGAAGAATATTGTCATCTAAGTGTAATTTGAATAAAGTAAATAATAAAATCTGTCCTTTTTTTCTCTATCTGGTGTTAAATTCAGCTTTCGCCACGGATATAATTACTTAAAAATACATAAAATATCCTTATAAGATTATATTATCATAAAATGTCTGTTTTTAATCATTGTGATGAAGGCAGACCTATAAAAAAATACGCCTTTGAAATAATAAAACGGTAGTAGACCGATTATTAAAAATAAAAATGCTTTGTATTAAGTTAATTTGATAATATAAATGCCTTTTTATATAGAGTATTCATTATATTAGTCACTAACAAAAGAATATGTTTAGAGACGGATATTGAATTAAGCGTTCTGTTCAGTTGTGAAATGATGCAATTAAAACAATAGTATAATAGTATAAATTTTCTGGACCTAACAATTAACAAAACTAACAATACACACACGTATAAAATATACAGAAAACCAACCACAACCGACATGGTTATACACAACACATCAAACCACCCAACATAACATAAACATGCGGCCTTCAACCATATGCTCCATAGATTAACTAAAATACCATTAAGTAAACAGGACTATAATGACGAACGCAACACAATCAAATACATAGCAATAAAAAACGGATACAACCCTAATTTAATAAACAAACTACACATACACATCATAAACAAAAACAACAAAACACAAAATACCAACAACACACTACAAACTAAATACATCACACTCACATACCATAACTCCAACACACACAAACTCGCCAACACATTCAGAAAACACAAGTACAAAATAGCATACAGAACAAACAATACCATCAAAAAACACATCAATGATACAAACACGGAAATAGACAAATACAACAAAACAGGTGTTTACAAATTAAATTGTAATAACTGCAATAGTTTCTATATAGGCCAGACGGGAGATCTTTTTCATCTCGTTACTCTGAACACCTAAAAGTTTTATCCAACAACAATATACATTCCGCGTTTGCCACACACATACACACAAAAAACCACAGCTACACCAACATATATACTAATCTTGAAATATTACACTACTTACCCAAAGGTCGAAAACTTAACACAGCAGAACAATATGAAATATACAAACACCACACAACACAACCAAACAACATACTTAACGACCAATTACATTATAAATCACACACACTTTTTGACACAATTATACAAAAAACTAACAATAATTTGCATCCCCGCGCCAATCCCCTTCCTCCACACACCACCACCACTATACCTTTCAAAATAAAAACCGTTACAAATTAATGGCAGTCTGTCTCAAAGCTGACGAAGGCGAACACTACGCCGAAACGCGTATGAGAAGAAAAGACAAGAAAGTTTCACAAGTTGAAAGTTTCAATATTCTATAAAGTTTAGTGTGTGAAAAAAGATGAACAATCAAAACAACTATAATACCGCAGACAAAGCGTATTTCATCAACAAGTACAGAAACGCCAAAAAAACACGTAACGAAAACTTCCTTACACATAGCCTTCAATAAAACATGCCGAAAACACAACATCATACCAACACACGCACAAGTTACAATAAAACAAAACACACATGCTACACTTCAAACCAAACGAAAAGTAGAACAAATACACCTAAATAACCTAATCAATTATTTATACCATAAAATAGACACACTCAACAGACAGGCATACAACTTACACATAAAACTTACACAAATATTACACCACACAGAACTTGAAAATGTAATACAACACACACAAGACAACATAGAAAAACTCAAATCGATAATACAAGATCGACACAACAAGAAAATAACATACCTCACAACACGCACAATAGAAACAATCCCTGAACCGACACACAAATTCCACACACGCACAGTAAACACAACTGACGTTAATTTCACAACTGATGAAATGGATTTATGAAACAAAGGACTGAAACATAATTTGAAAAACAATACAACTAACAACAGTAGACATATTGTGCCGGTGTTAATCCGGCCGTTTAAAAAGGTTTTAGAAACATTTGGTCTGATTGTAAAATAGAGCCCATGCGGGCGACCTTTGTTCGCCTCGGTTCGGCTGCGCGCGCAACTTGTAGAATAGGGGAGCAGTTTCTCTGTTCCTAACGGCAGAGGACTCCTTGCTTCGCTCCGAGATACATCAGCTTCGCTCTCTCTTCAAACATTTACGACGCAGTTTTCTGTCTCTCCATGGCGTGCTAAGGCGTAATTGACTCCCGGGTTTTCGAATTAAGCCGGAGATTTGGTCTCGATGATAGCCGAACACCTGCTTCAGACATGGACCATTACAAGATCCTCTCCGAAGAGGGAGCTGGAGACTGATTTTCGATGTAGCACTCGCCAGCATTTCTAAGGCGATATTCACGCTTTTATTTTACTTTTGGGGCCGGGCCGGCAGTGCGCCCGTTTACTTTAAATATCTTGAAGCCATGTGACCACGTGTCCAGACTGTCTGCTAGAAAGGGGAGCTGCTGATCTCGACTCTGAACATTTTTAATTAAATTCAAGAACACTTTTTATAACTCATTCACATAATAATAAGTGCACTGCCTGTAATTGTGTGTTGCACTGGGGGAGCGTGCCAAAGATATTTAATCTTGAACATTTTACAGTTGCATATCATACAAGCCTTTAACTCTTTACAAAACTCATGGTACAGGTTAGTAGCTCTGTTCCGGCTGGAACAGAGATGAATATATTTTAATTCACTATGGTTTCATATTTAAGGGCTGGGGGTTTTCCTGGGGGTTTTTTTTTGGACGTATTCTGGGGTTTAAAAAGGGAACTTAGTTTTTCTCTGACTCATGCTGGTGCAACCTCAGACAGGTTGGAGGCCGGTCAAATTTTGTCAACTACATGCTGGCGCGCTGCCACAGATGCTAGAGCACCACCACCTTATTGTATTTTTTGTTTTTATTATATGTATATAGCCATTCGGGGTTAATAGAAATAATTTGCTATTTTTCTGGAATATATATTAGTTGATTTTGCTCCTTGCACAAGGGCTATACTGATTGTTTTTCTTAAGTGGCAAAACACATATTGATTGACTTTCACTGGTAGTATCTGCTGTTTAATTTTCTTTAACTATAAAACATGTACTCATTATTTTTGGTAAAACATATATTGTCAAATTTTTCTGAAATTGTAAAGCCTCGAATGATTAATTTCTGATTGTTAAAGTACATAAGGATTTTTGATTCCTTCGGAATTTGTGAAGTAAAATAACCGTTTAGAATTCTATAATCACTGTTTGAAATCAGGTGATGTAGTTCTGTCAATTTTTATTTAATACTGTGAAAGGAACTTAAGGTTCATACGCTCATGAGGGGTCATTGATCAGTGGAATGCTAGACAAATGGGCGGTCCGGTTTTATTTATGCGTCATGAACTATTATCATCCTTTCTAGGGTTTTGGCTTTTGTGTAATTCTACAAAACGGGCTGTTGATGGGCGAATATGTTATCACTGCTGGGTTATGAATATTGTAGTTACACTGCCTGCAGGGCGGGTGCATTCCAGGGGCAGTCGTGTTAGAATTAATGTAATTGTGAGTTTGTGTGCCTTAGGTTTCTGTGTGTGTTATGTTGTCCGTGTCTAGCTAGACACAAGTTGGGGGAGAATTTTATATTTATATATATGTATGTATATTTACCTTGTACACATTTATACACGCTTGTTCTGATGTACACTTGATTTTATATACACTTGTTATGATGTACCATTTTTATATTTTCATATATGTATATATATTTACCTTGTACACATTTATACACATTTGTTATGATGTACACTTAATTTTATACACACTTGTTATGAGGTACACATGTATGAATTCTAGGAATACAATAAATCTGTTATTGTTGCATTACGGCGGAGTTCATTGCAAGTCCCGTCACACTGGACCCGGCACAATTTTTGCTTCCCTAGGCTCCTGCCTAGTCCTAATTGACTTGTGACTTCTCTTTCAAAAACAATTAATTAAAATTAAAGAAGTTGTTTGATATTCAAAAAATACATAAAAGGAAAGAGGGGTTACAAATGGTACCGCAGAGCGTGGTTTATTAAGTCGGACACTGCTACAAATGGTAGCGGAGAGCGTGGTTCATTCTAGGCTTGAACCCTTGGGTCCTGGTGTGTGACGGGGCTTGCGGACTCGGAAATATTAATGCGATTGTTGTGACATAGTTTTTGATATATGCCCGTGTAGGCTAGTTGGAGGTAGCATAACTTGTGAGTCGGGTCGCACCACTGAGGCGGTTATTTGTGTTTGAAAAATGTAATGGTTGTACGGCCGGGGAGTCTCGAGCGTGGCCTGGAAGATGGAATGTTGATTTAGGGTCGGAGTTTAGAGTGTTATATTGATGGGATGCGGTATGGCCCGATCGGAAATCGGTACCGGCACAGACTTGTGTCTGGTTGAGGTCGAAGTATTAATTCCCGGATTATCATTTTCAGTTGTTAGTTGGTTATTGTGAGTTATGTGTTGGTACGGCGTGTGTGTCGAGTTGCTGTTTGATGTTATGTGTGTTTAGTATTGTTGCTTGTCTCTTGTCTCCTTCCGTCGTGGATGTGAATGGTTCAGAATAGGACAGGTCTCCGCAGCGCTAGAGAACCCGGGGGTCTACTCAAAGGAAGGACAGTACTTGAGTTTTTCCGATTTTTGTTAATATGTTTTTGTAGGTTATGTTGTGTTAGGTGTTCAGTGGGGATTTGTTTTATGATTGTTTGTTTTGAATTGTGCAATTCTGGCGGGGATATGCTACGAGAAATTGCCCCACCCTCTTACAGGCGTTCTCCAGAAATTTCCGGTGGTGAATGGATTTGATGAGGACCAGCTGCTGGTTTTCTTGGACCTGGTCCTGCAGGTGGCAGATTTCCCGGGGGTGTCCGATGGGGAGGTCTTGTCTCTTATATACCCGTATTGCCGGAGTACGTTGGCTGATCTGGTCACCAAGGCTCTGCGTCGGGGTGACAGTGTTGATGCTTTCCATGGGGAGGTGTTGAACTTCTTCCTACCCATTCGACGACGCGCCAAGCTTGAGTTGGAAAGATTCTATCGCCCACAGGCCTACGGAGAGGCGTTAGGAGACTTCGTGCGCGATATACGGAAAACTTCCCGGGTGTTAAGTTTGGGGTTGCCAGAGACGGAAGTTATCCAAGCGATTCTAGAAGGACTGACTCCCCAGGAGAGATCTCGTTTGGCATTCGCGGACCGTCCACGTTGTTTTGCGGACCTTGAGCGACTGTGTGTGCTTTCAGGAACGGTCAAGGAGTTTGACGAGTCCCGGGGAAAAGAGGCTATCGATGTCCAATACTCCAGCGGTTCATCAGGAAGAGCCAAAAGGGACAAACATGGTGGTTGGAGGAGAACCCAAGAGACGCTTAGAAAGCCAGAATATTCCGGAAGTGATGGAGGCTACAAGGGGATGGCAAGCGTGAAGACGGTAACAACAGCTACAGCACAGAAAACAAAGAAACATGAAATTAACAGGGGAAAAAGAAATTATGTTAGGGAACAACCATCGGCAAGTAGGGAGCCTGTAGTTAGGCGTTATTCTCATTTGCAGAAAAGTGAGAGTTTAAAGGTTCCAGAGGAAGTACACGTGCCTAAGAGAGTAGTAGATGAAGAAGAGGAAGCAGAAGTAGAAGAGCGGAATTACTTCGTGGGAACAATACAAGAGGATAAGAACGCGTCAGTTAATACTGAATTACCGGACTCAAAGAGGACGTCATGGTTGAATCCAGAGGCCGCAGAATTTGTTCCGGTATTTACATCTCGGTTCGTGACGGATCCAGATCCGGTAATATCGTCATCGCCTACGCCGGGGTATGAGAAGTCACTTGATGGTGTGGCTTCACCATCGCCAGTAGAAATTAGTTTAGTCATTGCACATGAACCTGGACAGCTGGATTCCAGGGTGGAAAATGTTGATGATGTTGTTGTTGCTGACAATGGTCAAGGAGTGGAATCGACAGAAGAGTCAGAAGAGCGGTCTGCAGATGCTGCGCAGGTGAGTATAGTTGTAGGTGTTAGGGAGACTGTAGAGTCTGAAGTTGCAGATGGACACAGGGATGTCCGGGCTGCGAGTGTTTCTGAGGTTGTGGATGGACAAGGGAATGTCCATGCCGCAAGTGAGGTAGAAGTTGAGGAGAAATTTGGTGGCAGCGTTGTAGAGTTTGTGAGTGAGAGTGATGTAGTGTGTGAAGATGTGCAGACGCCTTCTGTAAGTAGTGTTGAGGATTCCGAGGAACGGGAGGAAGTTTCAGGTGGACCAGGTGAGCAACTAGAGGAGGACGAGGATGTGCAGTGTTCAGATGGTGGTAGTGGAAGTGATGGCGATGACGTTGGTGATGAACATGTTGATGAAAATGAGGTCGGAGAAGAGGTTAGTCAAGAAGTTCGTGAAGGAGCTGGCGATGCGCGTAATGAAGAAGATGGATCAGAGGCGCAACGGGAAGATGCTGAGGAGGTGCAGTGTCAGGAAGTTGATTTGGATTATGTGGACGAAGAAGGGGAAATTGTAGAAAAGGAAGAAATTGTGGCAGAAGAGTTAGACGATGAGCATAATCCAAAGCGGAGTGAAAGTAGTGAGGTAAGTTGCCTTGATTCTGATTCAGAGGAAACAAGTCAGTACAGCTCAACACGAGATAATTTCTTAGAGAGTGGCGTCCGAAAGGAGCGAATACCTAAAGTGGGTTATAGAAAGGTGAGAAGAAGAGGTTAACGGGCAGCGGGTAGATGTTCCCCACACTCCCAGTGGTGTTCATCTATTTCAGGGTTGCGCCCCTGCCCACGCGAGCCTTGGTTTCCTCCATTCATCCTCATTTTCGGAGGGAACCAGGTCCTTACCCTTAGTCCTAACTATTGACCCGTTAAGGATCCTTGCCCCATTTCATCTTCCCGATTTTCCTACCCCTGCCCTTAGTAAAAAAAAAAAAACTATCGAGAAGGAAGTAGAGAGACTTGCCGGAAGTGAGTAGATTGTGGTCCTCGAGATGGTCGTGGTCTTTGAGATCGTCAGTTTCCCCTGTTTAAAGGTTAGATGGAGTGATGGTGTGCTGTTGTTGGTTGTTAATAGTTGTTGAGGTTGATGTTGTTCATTATAGGGTCCGAGCCATGCCGCATTCTCCGGTTGTTCCTGGTGTTCATTTGTTGAGAGAGAAAGTTGTGTAGACAGTGCTGTAGAAAAGTAAACCCCCTCTAGTTATGGTGTATTCGAATGAGTGAATGATGGGATTAATGTTCGTGTGCCCTGAGTGCGGTCCTCTCTGTCTGGCTGAGCGGGGCCGTCCGCCCTTGTGTAGGGAAGTGGGCCAGCCATATGGCAAGGTTGGAGATGCCTTGTGGGTGCATGTGGCTGGTCGGTCCAAGAGATGGACGAGGAGTAGTACGGTCGCTCACATATCAAGGTGTGAGGTACCTTGTTGAGTCTTAGGACAAGTATGTGAGTGGGACCGGTGGGAGTAGGTGATGGTCACCGGAGAGGGTGACGTGCTGGGGCGGTCCCGTGGGGTTGGCATAGCGGAGAGGGTCGCATGGGGATGGTGGTTCTCCTGGGAGCAAGTGCCGCCGGGTCACCTTACCCACGATGTCTACCGGAGTATTCAAGAAGGGGGTACACTGCTGGGTACTTTCCCGAGTTTTAGAGTGGGGCAACCGGGTTGTCCTTTCGGGGTGGGGGTGTGCCGGTGTTAATCCGGCCGTTTAAAAAGGTTTTAGAAACATTTGGTCTGATTGTAAAATAGAGCCCATGCGGGCGACCTTTGTTCGCCTCGGTTCGGCTGCGCGCGCAACTTGTAGAATAGGGGAGCAGTTTCTCTGTTCCTAACGGCAGAGGACTCCTTGCTTCGCTCCGAGATACATCAGCTTCGCTCTCTCTTCAAACATTTACGACGCAGTTTTCTGTCTCTCCATGGCGTGCTAAGGCGTAATTGACTCCCGGGTTTTCGAATTAAGCCGGAGATTTGGTCTCGATGATAGCCGAACACCTGCTTCAGACATGGACCATTACAAGATCCTCTCCGAAGAGGGAGCTGGAGACTGATTTTCGATGTAGCACTCGCCAGCATTTCTAAGGCGATATTCACGCTTTTATTTTACTTTTGGGGCCGGGCCGGCAGTGCGCCCGTTTACTTTAAATATCTTGAAGCCATGTGACCACGTGTCCAGACTGTCTGCTAGAAAGGGGAGCTGCTGATCTCGACTCTGAACATTTTTAATTAAATTCAAGAACACTTTTTATAACTCATTCACATAATAATAAGTGCACTGCCTGTAATTGTGTGTTGCACTGGGGGAGCGTGCCAAAGATATTTAATCTTGAACATTTTACAGTTGCATATCATACAAGCCTTTAACTCTTTACAAAACTCATGGTACAGGTTAGTAGCTCTGTTCCGGCTGGAACAGAGATGAATATATTTTAATTCACTATGGTTTCATATTTAAGGGCTGGGGGTTTTCCTGGGGGTTTTTTTTGGACGTATTCTGGGGTTTAAAAAGGGAACTTAGTTTTTCTCTGACTCATGCTGGTGCAACCTCAGACAGGTTGGAGGCCGGTCAAATTTTGTCAACTACATGCTGGCGCGCTGCCACAGATGCTAGAGCACCACCACCTTATTGTATTTTTTGTTTTTATTATATGTATATAGCCATTCGGGGTTAATAGAAATAATTTGCTATTTTTCTGGAATATATATTAGTTGATTTTGCTCCTTGCACAAGGGCTATACTGATTGTTTTTCTGCTGTTTAATTTTCTTTAACTATAAAACATGTACTCATTATTTTTGGTAAAACATATATTGTCAAATTTTTCTGAAATTGTAAAGCCTCGAATGATTAATTTCTGATTGTTAAAGTACATAAGGATTTTTGATTCCTTCGGAATTTGTGAAGTAAAATAACCGTTTAGAATTCTATAATCACTGTTTGAAATCAGGTGATGTAGTTCTGTCAATTTTTATTTAATACTGTGAAAGGAACTTAAGGTTCATACGCTCATGAGGGGTCATTGATCAGTGGAATGCTAGACAAATGGGCGGTCCGGTTTTATTTATGCGTCATGAACTATTATCATCCTTTCTAGGGTTTTGGCTTTTGTGTAATTCTACAAAAAGGGCTGTTGATGGGCGAATATGTTATCACTGCTGGGTTATGAATATTGTAGTTACACTGCCTGCAGGGCGGGTGCATTCCAGGGGCAGTCGTGTTAGAATTAATGTAATTGTGAGTTTGTGTGCCTTAGGTTTCTGTGTGTGTTATGTTGTCCGTGTCTAGCTAGACACAAGTTGGGGGAGAATTTTATATTTATATATATGTATGTATATTTACCTTGTACACATTTATACACGCTTGTTCTGATGTACACTTGATTTTATATACACTTGTATGATGTACCATTTTTATATTTTCATATATGTATATATATTTACCTTGTACACATTTATACACATTTGTTATGATGTACACTTAATTTTATACACACTTGTTATGAGGTACACATGTATGAATTCTAGGAATACAATAAATCTGTTATTGTTGCATTACGGCGGAGTTCATTGCAAGTCCCGTCATACTGGACCCGGCACAATTTTTGCTTCCCTAGGCTCCTACCTAGTCCTAATTGACTTGTGACTTCTCTTTCAAAAACAATTAATTAAAATTAAAGAAGTTGTTTGATATTCAAAAAATACATAAAAGGAAAGAGGGGTTACAAATTACGTGATATAATCATAGACACAGAAACAGCTGTACAAAACACGCACATTATCGATCAGGACCCAATACGTCACGACATAAAACGGAAACTCCAACGCACACATATGCAACCAAAAAGACACAACAACGAAATAAATACGCTTAATAATGTAAAACAAAAGATACTTGAACACAACATAACAATATTAAAAGCTGATAAAGGGAACATAAACGTAATAATGGACAAACATGAACTAAACACTAAAATTGAGAATTTCTTCAACGAAAATAATATAACGAAAATAAATAAAGACCCCACACTAAAATTTCAAAAACAGATTAACAAATTTATAAATAACACAAAACACATAATCAAACCAGAAAGCACCAAATACCTTAAACAAATCAAACATAACCCCCAAAAACTAAATGCATTACCGAAAATACACAAACCTAACATTCCCATCAGACCATTTATAAACAACACACAAGCTCTCTCCTAAAAATCACAAAACACCTAGACAAAATAATCAGAAAAAACATTAATCTCAGTAACAATACTTCTATCAAAAATAACATCGAACTATTCAAGAAAACCGAACACATCCACATCCAACACAATTCAACACTAGCATCTTTTTATATAACAAATTTACAGTGTACACCAATGTCCCAATTCAAGAAACCATACAAACACTAGAACATTTACTCAGACAAAACAACACGCCCGAAATACACATACAAGAGATCATCACACTCACCAAAATAATAACTGAGCAAAATTACTTTACATACAATAACAAGATATACACACAAACAGACGGTCTCCCGATGGGATCCCCCATATCAGGAATACTGTCAGAAATATATATACACAACATAGAACAGAACCACATAATAAACAACAACAGATACACCAATAAAATCATTTATTGGCACAGGTATGTAGATGATATATTACTTTTATTCAAAGGCAACATAAGACAGGTTGAAAACTTCCACAAATACATAAACACTATACACCACAAACTAAAATTTACACTGGAAATTGAACAAAACAATAGTATAAATTTTCTGGACCTAACAATTAACAAAACTAACAATACACACACGTATAAAATATACAGGAAACCAACCACAACCGACATGGTTATACACAACACATCAAACCACCCAACATAACATAAACATGCGGCCTTCAACCATATGCTCCGTAGATTAACTAAAATACCATTAAGTAAACAGGACTATAATGACGAACGCAACACAATCAAATACATAGCAATAAAAAACGGATACAACCCTAATTTAATAAACAAACTACACATACACATCATAAACAAAAACAACAAAACACAAAATACCAACAACACACTACAAACTAAATACATCACACTCACATACCATAACTCCAACACACACAAACTCGCCAACACATTCAGAAAACACAAGTACAAAATAGCATACAGAACAAACAATACCATCAAAAAACACATCAATGATACAAACACGGACATAGACAAATACAACAAAACAGGTGTTTACAAATTAAATTGTAATAACTGCAATAGTTTCTATATAGGCCAGACGGGAAGATCTTTTTCATCTCGTTACTCTGAACACCTAAAAGCTTTATCCAGCAACAATATACATTCCGCGTTTGCCACACACATACACACAAAAAACCACAGCTACACCAACATATATACTAATCTTGAAATATTACACTACTTACCCAAAGGTCGAAAACTTAACACAGCAGAACAATATGAAATATACAAACACCACACAACACAACCAAACAACATACTTAACGACCAATTACATTATAAATCACACACACTTTTTGACACAATTATACAAAAAACTAACAATAATTTGCATCCCCGCGCCAATCCCCTTCCTCCACACACCACCACCACTATACCTTTCAAAATAAAAACCGTTACAAATTAATGGCAGTCTGTCTCAAAGCTGACGAAGGCGAACACTACGCCGAAACGCGTATGAGAAGAAAAGACAAGAAAGTTTCACAAGTTGAAAGTTTCAATATTCTATAAAGCATTTATTATTGTTGATGAAGTCTTCGGTTTTTTTGATGTAGTCTGCTTTATCAATGATTACTGTTGCTCGACTTTTGTCTGCTTTAGTTAATATTAAATTATTGTTCTTTACTTTATTTTTAATTTCTTTTATTGTTTTACTGTCTTTCTTTTGGCTAACTAACAAAACTATTTAAAAACACAGATATAAAAATAGCATACAAAACTAATAAAAATAAATTACAAAATCTAAATAGCTCACACAAAAAAGATAATACAACAACTAACGGTATATACAAAATTGAATGCCAAGATTGCAATAAATGTTACATAGGACAAAAAAAAAAACAGCTGAAAAAACGTTATTTTGAACACCTAAACGCATACAAAAAACCAGAAATATATAAATCCAATTTAGCCACACATGCAATAAACACAGGATATGAATTCCCAGACATAACCAATGTGTCACTAATAAAACATATACCACACAAAGGCACCATAATGAACATTTGGGAAAATTTACAAATATACAAACATAAAACACAAAACAAACTAATACCAGAACAAATACAAATCAATACAAAACATGACACAATATTCAAAGCACTCAACATCGAAAATACACAAAATACAAATACATATACCACAATCACACACAATAATACAACTTTAAAATACCAAAGACCAACAAACAACCTTAATAGCATCCAGCAGCCAACACACAAATACTTCACCAGACACAAAATCGCGAAGGCTGAAGATGAGAGCACGGGAGCTCTCGAAACATGTTTCAAATAAGGAAAAATAATATCTTGAGGTAAATTTAGTTATAAATATTAAATGTAATATATATATATTTATATATATATATACATATATATTTAAATTTTACGTATAAGCTCGTTCGCTTAGCGTAAATACTGATCACCCCCCCACTCAAACACAGTATTAGTCATAGACAACCTTATTTCCTGCGGGTACTCATCATCACATTTGATTTATTTTTCAATTTCTCCAAATTATTTTTGAAGCGCTATATACTTTTTTAGCGCTGGAGTACCAGGACACATGATCTCGACTAATACCCGTTTTTAATTTATCGTGTTATTATCTAGCAATTATCCTTATTTAGTCGTATGAGACGGGTAGTAATTTTCTACCATTCTGGTTGTATAAGGAACAAGTTGTTACTTTTTCTTATAAAATATATACTATCTTCTGTAAAAACGGTAGCAGTGGAGCAGTAGAAGCCTATCCTGCAAATGACAGTACAGATATGATTAATATAGTTCGAATGAAATAAATTGAGTTTATTGAACACAGATGACAAACGAGAGAGCCTGGCCTGGCCTGGTCTCTTTTTGGATTCAACCTGATACATTGTATAGCTCATATCTCATATCAGACAATGCAATTTTTTGCTTTTCTTTTCAAGTGAGGTGGTTTGAATGGGTGACAACACTACGGCCTTTTTAGCAGGAGCTTATAAAATTTAAATCCACAAGCGAGAAAGACACAGTGGAATACATTTATTAATTGAGCTTCTAAACTTTTCTGATTTTTTAGTTCGTCTACTTGTGGAGAACGAAAATTTCAGATTTCGATCAACAGTGTCTCTATTTTTAAGTAGTATACTAGTGGTTTAAGGGCTTAGTTAACGGCTCATTTAAGCTGGTGTCCGGTCAAGTGATACAAACCGTATCATGCATAACTTAATAATAAAATTTGTTTGTTTATTATCTGTTGACAGATATCTGAAAATCAAAGTAAACATAATATTTGTTAGATTTGAAACTAGACATTATCTGAAAAAGACGGTAAACTTTGCTTAATTAGCTTAAAATAGCTGAAAAATTAATTAGGAGCAAGCAGTTGAAAATGACTAAAAACCAACTTCATTAGTGTGTGCACACTATTTGTATGAAAAACAAAAAATAAACAAACCACTGTTGCACATCACTATAGAAAAATTATTCCGATAATTTATATATATAGTGGTGTGCAACAGTGATAATTCTCTTTGTGATTATAATCACTAACACAACTTTCTTAATTAAATATCCAAAAAATCAAACTTTTAAAACATGTCCTAGTTGTGTAATCAACTGTGGTGGACCATTTTATTTAAATTGAAGGTAACATTAAAAATTTTAATTGTAATATTATATTGTCATGTTACTGGTTACAATTTGGTTATTATAACAGGTAAGAATTAAAAAAAAATCTTAATGATCGGTTTTAGAAATTATGCTGTAATCGAATATCTCTGGTAGAAAGGAGGTATTAAGAATGCATGAACATAAGTATTTTAGTTAATTTATACATTTTTTTGGAATATAAATTTTTTCTAATCAAGTAGTGACGGAAAATTTATGACAGGATTGCCGTGTTTTTTGGGCAATAATTTATGTACATAACTTGCTGTGTAACAGAAGATAAGAATTGTCAAATTCAGTTTTTGAATTCAAGTTACGGACTTGTAACCCATTTTGGTCTATTTTCACATATTAAGTGGCACAAACTATAACCTGCTACAGTATGTGATATTTGGAACATTTGGCAAAGAGAAATTATCTTGACAAGAGGGTTAGAATATGTTCACTTGTTAGCAGAGCACGATTATTTACCCAACCTTGATGTGCAGAACAGGTGACAGGTAAACGTTGATAAAAAAATACAACACTAACAACGCCATCAACTCGGGGTAAAATTAAAATACCCTAAAGACACGATATAATATTAAAAAAATTATATTCATGACTGGAAATTCACAAAAATGTTAGAGTTTACAATAGTCTGTGACACATGGTTTAAAAATTTCTTGAAGGAACCGATTTCCGATACAGTATTAAACTTGAAGAAAAAAAATGCACATTATACTCTCAAAATCAATAAAACTGCAGAGGTTTGCGACTTGTGAGGTCGATTTGTTCTTACAAGAAATTATTAGATCCATCTTTTACGAACAGTATTAGATAGACGAAGAAAGAATATACAGACCATTAAAATGAGGGAAATATTGAAAATAAACAGACATAAATTATGTAGAAATTTGTAGCTTCATGTTTTTAGGCGTACTACTACTACTACTACTACTACTACTACTACTACTACTACTACTACTACTACTACTACTACTACTACTAGTTATATAGATTTTACATCATGCGTTTTAAATGAAATTATTCTAAAGTAAATGAGTTTAGGTTATATCATGAACAATAAAGGTATAAGACGAGGAATGAGGACCGTATATGAAGTTCTGTGACCTGCAACGGTAGCTGAGCGTTGTCCGTGACGGTGTCCTGTTCCCAGTCCCAAGAGGTTTGGGATGGACGTTGTTTTCGGAATGGAGTTGTGGTTCTATTGGCCGAACAATTTGGTTGGTAAAAGCGTCTCTCTCTCTCTCTCTCTCTCTCTCTCTCTCTCTCTCTCTCTCTCTCTCTCTCTCTCTCTCTCTCTCTCTCTCTCTCGCTCTCTCTCTCAGACTTTAATCAAGTCGATTGACTTGTTGTAAACCGTTTTCAAGCAATACGAAGTGCTAAATATTACAAGTCAGAAAAGAATAGCGGGAAACAAAAGACAACATTTAAAAGTAGTGTTGCAACAAGCTATGGACATCTATCGACCGTAGTAAAGTACGGGATGTATTTTCTGTCTATAACAATAAATAATAATCTACGATCTGTAAAGCGTAAAAAAGAGCACATTTTATTTAATAATCTAATAACTCATACTGACTAGGGACGAGAGTTGTGTTTTAATCCGTGGTATACTAGCAACTATAACTCTGACCATAACCATAATTGATTATATACGTTCACGTGTATGATAGGTCGTATGGACTCTTTAAAGTTAATAAAAAAATATGGTCATAAATCATTTCTACTTAAATTCCTTGCCTATTACGCTTACAGACATATTAAGTATTAAGTATAATATGAATGAAACGACACTATAGTGCAGATTATTTGAGAAAATTTAAAAGAATCACAAGTTCTTGAATGAAGCAATAGTTCTTTAAAACATATGGTAATGCTTGAATCACTCTAACAACTAATTAATAAAGTACAGTCGTAATAACTAATTAGCACAAAATTCATATGAAAAATAATTTTTGTACAAAAAAAGTTCAAATACAGAGTTCATTTATACAAATAGGAAAGTTCCTGCATACTTGGACATAACAGCAGGAAGGTAAGAGAAGAGAACTCTCAAGATACATAATCACAGGATATGTTGATGTACAACTGAATATCACGTTTAAAAATATAAAACATGTTAGTTTATAAAGTAGTGATGTAATTTTTGTCATTTTTTACGAACTCACTGTTAATCTCTTTTCCGGTGTTTGACCCAGAGCATTAACTAGAAAATCGATAGTGATAATTATAAATTTTATATTACATTTTGTATTATAATTTAATGCAGTTGTAATTTCATTAAATATTCAGTTCCACGTGTTAGAATTCAGTGAGGTCATATCAAAGTGCAATATTATGTACATTACCACCATAAACCTTTAGTGTTTGTTTGCTGAAAGTATTTGGTATTTCTTTATTGTTCTGTTTCCAATGTTCTACATGATTTGTATACTACCATAATCTTGGTTTGCTTCGATTTGCTCAAATATGAACGGTCTGGCGAGTGCAGGCTGTATCATGTGTTCATGCCAATAGATCGATTCAAGGCAGCGTTTGTCTTTATATGTTTAGTGTCTGGTATGAAACGTGGTGTTAATCTGCAAACACGTGACAAGCGCCATGTAGGCAACGTACGTTATTTATGTGGCATCTGTGTAACAACACATTAACTATCATCAATATTATTGTACTAGCAGATCTAAAGAACAAATTGTCTCTATTTTAATTGTTTTAGTACTTGCTGTCAGCAATGGAATTCGTACTTGATAATAAAGGTCTACAAATATACCAAATAATCTCCTTCAGGACGCTATAAAAGTAAGGCGTTTCCCCAATCCTTTGAGTACTATTTGTTTCACAAGAACTTAAGATGTCAGCATCACGGACTTAAAAGATTTGTGTTATATGTTTATGAGGTTATTTTATTGTAAAATATCAGGTTTCTACTTATTCCAGAATACCGAATAATAAGAATAACAACAACGTACTCTGAAATGTACGAACATTGTTAACACGATGAAGACGAAAAATAATTTTAATTTTAGAAAAAGTATTTAAAAGTGTGTTTATAATTCGACGTTAGGAAAAATATAATACGAGTATCATGTGGAAGTAATGACATGCGACAGCTGACTGTAGCTGATATTACAGTCAAACAAAATATCCTTTGCAGAATGTTAGTTTAAAGAAGTGCAAATGAAATACTTAATTTATCAGCAAGCAATTTTAATTGTAAAATAAAAACTTATTTTAATCTTCTTTGATGTAAATAATATTAGAACATTTATCAAGAACGTATACTCGCGTATAATATAATCAAAACATAACTACAATGTTTAAATTCGTCATTATTAAATTTCCTGGAGCTTAATGAACTTACCAAATCTCAACGTTTTAAGTTTTTTTGTTGGCTTACCGTTACACAAACCCGACGAGAGTCTGTCACAGTTTTGTGTATAAATAAATGCTCACCTAACCTGTACAAACGGAGTTTATAAAAATTGTTAAGAAGATACCTACTACCAAGTGTAGTTACAATTGTCTTGAGCAATTAAAACGTTTGGAAGAAATAATCATTGTTACTTCACCAAAATGTACTGTTAAATCCTATTTCGACTCTACTGTTTACGTTGTTAATTTTACTCCCTCTCATTGTTTGACACTTTTAATTCGTAATTATTTCTCTTCAGAACGTTTTACGGGAACAGAAGAATTCTTTCAGTTCGTTGAAGTCTACTCATTTTAATTAAAATTACGCCGTACTGATTTCATTTGTATTCTTATTTAGAGATCATTAAACTAATTGGAAGCACTCAAGCTCAAAACTCAAGAAAGGTCTACTAATTGACGACTTCCTTACGGAGACACTTGTAGTGTTCTTTCCTGTGGTGAAGTAACTTTACCATTATCTAAAGACGTAGTACAAATTTTACCTTTTGATTTGGCAAATCTAATGTAAATATAAATGTAGACGTACATATGAAGTATAGATGTAAGTTATTTTTACGTACCCGCAATTATACAAAACGAATGAAAACGCATTATGTCATACGAATTATGTCATGAAAATGAATAGAAAGTTGATAAATTAATAATGTTATCTCGTGTAAAAATCTGTTTAGTTAACATATTTACTATTTAAAATTTCTTAAAAATACAACAGACTCTGTTAATATGAGCTCCATAAGGGTAGTATAAAGTTTTACTGGGTAATATTTGCACACTTTCTTACCATTAGTTGGATGACACAGTAGAATCAGCTTCTGACAAAGCTATTTTCTTTGTAATAATATCTGTATCTTACACAAGAAGTCTGTATTTTTAAAGAAATAAATTTTGCTAGTATACGCAGCTAGTATAGATATTTTTGTAAAATAAGAATATTTTTACACCGTAATAACACATTAAAAGTATTCGTGTAGAAAATTAACACATTCTTTAATTTTCGTGAGTAGATTTCACTCTAGAAATTCAGATTTTAAACTTTATGAATCTCAGCCACGTCTAAAGACTGCATATAAGAACATTTAATTACCTTTATGTGCTTATTTCTGTGTCTGGAACACGTTACTTGTAAAATTTAATGAATTTATGAATTTACTTTTGTAAATTTTCTAAAGTTGTATATACAAATTTCAATAATATTAAAAATTTGTTTATATATACTTTTATAGAGTTTTAATAATACTCTCGAAACTGTAATTTTCATCAACCTTGCTATAATGTCATTTTGTACAATATACAGAGACTTAAATTGTACAATTTTACAAAATTGTAGTACAGTTTTTACAATTGTAGTAAAATTTGCTTTTGTTTGTGGTTTAAAGCATCGTATAAGAGTTATATGATATATAAAAACATAATTAATTATAATAATTCTTTGGGTTCTACTGAAAGTAAACATATGAACTTATAAAACATTTGAAAATCAACTAGAGCAAGATTAACGGACAATTTCTTAGTTTCTACAGAATTCAGTTAGAGAAATGAGCTGATTAGGTACAAGCAAATAGAGATTTTTCCTTTTTTTTGTATATATCCTCTTCCACATCCCATGAAAATGCGCATGCTTTTATCTTTTGCCCGCAAATAAACCGTTTTATTAGTTAAGACAATACATGTTAAACTGCTGAATGTTTATTCACATTTTATGCGCTACAAAGGAAATATCAGCTGATCAATTATAAGAAAACAGGTTTTGAGTTATAATGACAGTACGTTTCATTATTCATTTGGAGTAAATCCTAGGGACGTTTAAGGACTTTAATTATGTACTCTTTAGTATAATTTAATATTCATGTATAAATAATAATGTAACTTTAGTAAGGTACATTAAACACTTTCAAAACGTAGACACAAATAAGTTAAAATTTGTGTTATATTTTTGACAGATCCTCACAACGCATCACCGAAAAATTTATTGATTGACGGTCACTACGAATTTAAGGATTTAGTAAGGGAAGTTAGTAGAGAAAATGTAAATCGGACTCCGTAACTTCAGTGTAAACAATCAAAGCTAAAACCAGAATTGCCTTACTGAATTTACTTTTTTAGTTTATTACCAAGTATTATAAAAAGATATGATTATGGAATTGTAAACAATTTGCACCGGTTTGACATTCATTCTGTATGATGTCATCAGGTCTCACAGTTTCTTCGCCCTATGGTAACTTCAGTTAGGTTAGGTTCAGTGGTTGTAAAATTGAGTAACTAAATTTGCTCAAATTTATGACTACATAAATTTACAGTTTGAAAAATATGTTAATAAAATGTACCAATAATGTATTTTTAAATTAAAAAAGCACAAATTTTTATGTTACTAATAAAAATATCGGTATGGAGAACCATACATGACTTCCATATTCTAAGATTTATTTTTAAAATCATTTTCGAAATGAAATATTGCCATAGAAACTACTTCTTTCTACTTACTGCTTCAGCCTTAACCACAGTACTGTGGTCACTAACATATACCACCTCACGTTATCGCACTCGATTTTCACTGATGATGGAAGTCAATGGCATTGCCGAAACGTTTGGTTTTGTAGAAAACATTGGACTACGGCCAAATATCCCGGGAAGGAATTTTAACAAAAACTACTTCTTTGTTGCCGATAACGTTGTACACATATATATAAAAAATATGCATAAAATTAATGGCTTGTATAAGTTAATGATTGATCTCCATTAAGTAGTGCTCAAGTTTCCAAAGTTTTAATATTATGATGTCCGTAATTAAAACATCAGAGCAGGTTTAGTGTGTATGAGGGTTCACCGTGGACAAAAATTTTCAACATTTCGTATTGAGCGTTGCTTAGAGTAAAGCTGCGAACAAATCTACAGTGTACGTTTCACAGAACAAACACGCGGAAAGGAAGGAGCGCTCCGAAGTCACTCACGGACCCTCAGCATCTTGCAGAGGGTCCATTCCCTAAAGACGAAAAGTCTGTCTATGAATCGTTCCTCTGTAAACACGTGCAGTTACACTGCCCAGCGATCCACAGGAAGCAAATCGCTATCCACGGTGGGGACTTTTTCGGCTTGCATGCGTTATGTTGGTATGGGTTCGGCACTTTCCATTTAAAAACCGTGCAAATGTAAGAAAATAAACATGAATGAGGCCAGAAATAACGCGAATTGTGTGTGTGTGTCTTCCCTGCCTTTTTATTGCGGTAGTGATAATAATAAAATGGAAACGTAAACAGTACATAACTGAGATATGCTTGCCTGCCACGCGCGATATATTTTCTCTTATACATGACTAGCAGAATACCCGTGCTTCGCTACGGAGTTTCACGTTGTACGTAATGAAAATGTTAGTTTAATTAATAAAGTTTAATGAAAGTTTAAAAATAAATAGCTGTTGCCCACAACTTCGTTCGCGTGGTCTTCAATTTAATGTGATAATATATTTAGAACAGAATCTATTCTATTGGGTTGCCATAGTAACCAGATCTAATAGTTTTTTAAGACCGCAAAGGACCCCCCAGAGGATCGTATCGAAAAAAACACCTGTCCTATGTTGGTTCTCCCGTTGCGTAAAATATTTGTGCCAAGTTTGGTTGAAATCGGTCCAATGGTTTAGGTGGAGACGTGGAAGACCCCAAAGGACCCCCCAAAGGATCGTATTGAAAAAAACACTTGTCCTATGTTGGTTCTCCCTTTGCGTAAAATATTTGTGCCAAGTTTGGTTGAAATCGGTCCAGTGGTTTAGGAGGCGAAGTGGAAGACCCCAAAGAACCCCCAAAAGGACCCCATCGAAAAAACACCTATCCTATGTTGGTTCTCCCGTTGCGTAAAATATTTGTGCCAAGTTTGGTTGAAATCGGTACAGTGGTTTAGGAGGAGATGTGGAAGAAACCTTCGCGGACGTGCGCACAACAACTCACCGAAGTTTTATCGCAATCGGATGAATGGTATAGGAACGCATACGGGGCAAACAAAGAAACATTCATTTTTATATATAAGATGTAAACTATACCACTTACTTGACATAAACCGTGATAGCTAAGCTAATGTACAACATATATGTATTAATTATACACATAAATGTTCCTCGATAGACACTCTATATATTGGCGAAAACTTGAATAAAATCCGTTCAGTACTTCCTGAGATTAGCGATTTCAAACACAGAGAGAAAACGGACCGACTTTACTTTATACTATGTACAGATTTACATTAAAATGAAAAAATTATAATTTTATTGCCTGGCAACAAAATTATTTTATTTTTAACAATTACCATTGTTTGAAAAAGTTTAAATGAATTTTCAAGTACTTTACTCTTGTTAAAATGTAAAAGGTTGCAGGTAAACTACCCCTTCCCCTTAACCGATCTTCACCAAAATCAAAAGACCTTGAGTCCTCTATAATTCAGTGACGTATGCAAAAAATTATTTGATTCTGTTTGAATTTGCGGCAGTTATCGTTTGCCATAGAAAAAAAATCTACACACAGACAGACAGACACACAGATAGACACACAGACAGACACACACACAGACACTTTTCGGAAAACGACTTTTTTCATGTTTTGAGTGTAGTACAATCAGAATCTGCAATAATCTCGAACACGATTTTTTTTGCCATCACCATACTTCCATTCCTTAAGGAATATGGAAGTAATTGAATATAAAATTTTAAGAAATTTATCAGAGAATACTAAGGATTCCTGTCTCAAAAACAAAAGTGTATATTTAGCTAATTCATAACAAAAATATTAACGAACATAAAACAAATGAAATCTCGGTAGGCGGCATGATTTAATTAATGAAGTAGTAGTACAGTAGTAACTATATAATTATGACGCGTCTTCGCCAGTTGTAGCTTAACAAAACTAGTAACGGTAAAGCAGGTTGGGTTAAAATTTTCAGTGGCCCACTTACATCTGCATAGTCCGACCATTAGATAGTAAATATCGCAAATTTATTAAACAGACAATTTAATTCAATTTGCTGTTACTGTATGTATATTAGGCAAATTACTGACGATTTATTATAAAATTTAACCTGGCTCTGCAAAATTTTGCTGCGGTCAGAATGTAATTTTCCTAAATAAAACGATGACTGCACTTATTAAACTCACAACTGACGACCGGGTTATTGCAAACACTACACAATACGTTACAGGCCCCATGCGGCGTTGTACTGACCAACCGCAAACCCGTTTGCTGTAAGAGTAGGCAATTTGGCTCCGTTGTGCAAGTCTATGTTTGTAATCGGTAATGTCACGCATTATATGGAAAGCTTTCTGAGTATTTGGACACAGTACTGTCAGAGAAGGGGGACGTGAGATACTCTGAGCGACTCTAACAGCCTATCCTATCCAAATCCCAACCTCACCTTCAAGGTTGAAACTAAGGATTGCTACAGGGTGCACCATGTTATCACTATTGTGACTCTGGCGACCTAGTAACTTCCGGAATAAGAAGCCCACATCTACCAAATCCCAACGGCTTTCTAGGAGGGCAGAGACGCCACTCTCTTGTTTATGGTCTGGAAAATCAATGGATATTCGTAGTATCAGTAGCTCACGATGGACATTTTTAGCTAAAGCTTCCGGAGGTAAAATAGTCCCTCGTTCGGATTCTCCGGTTGGGGACAACTCGAGAGATTGCGTCAGGACTTGAATGAGAAAAAAAAAACTTCTTAAAGCATGGAGGAATAGAAGGATGCTCAGAATGAACTGGGTGGGGAAAGTGATAAATTAGGAGGTGTTTCGTAGGACTGGAGAAGATAAAAGTTTCTTAAAGCAATTAGAGAGAAGCAGAGCTCTCCTAACCCCCACATAGTCACAGACATCGATGTATAATAAGTTTAGTACACGTGATAGATAACTTAGTGCCAACTGCTTTTGCCCACCAGGGGTGGGGTGGGGGCTTTGTACCGTTTTCTGCCGTCACTTCGCCAGTCAGCCCGCTATCCACATATTATACACCTGTGGTTATAGATGACAAAAGAGTCACAGGTGGGAAAATAGAGGGGAAAACCATAGGGGACGGCTACGTTTGGAATTCGTGACTCATACCATAGATGACATGGACTGTGATTATACTATGCATTAAAAAGGAAGTCAAACAATAGAGAAGAGTGGAGAGCTGCTGCCAACCAGCCTGTTGGCTGTTAACTAAAAGTAACGACTGTCAGAGGTAAGACTACAGTAGTATTAGGTTACTATGACGTAATTAACGATACTTGAAATTAAACCTGGCCAGCATTATGATACAGCTTTTATATTGTTTAAATCACGAAGAAAATTATTGACCAAATCAAATTTGTTGCATAACTTGTGGGAGTTTTAGGTTTTAAGGTATATTGTACTTCATTATGGCTTATGTCTTTGCATAAAACGACACTGGTAAGACATTCTAACAGTTGTCTTGCAAACAATTACTTTCTGACAATGAAAAAAACAACCTTCCTTCCAGTTTTAATTGAGAATATATGTTAGTGGATTAAAAGTAAATTTAGTAGAAAACAATTATTGCTACTAACTAGGTTTTTACCGTAGCTTACAATTAATACCGACTGTTAATACGTTAAGTTAGTCCGGTCTAAATTTAAGTAGCGGTCGAAAATTCTTACCTGTAACGACGATATATAGCGGATAGCGTAAAATTAACGACTATAAATTTATTTCAAATTTTAAAATTGATACAAATAAAATTTTTATATATAGCAGTTGAAGAAAATTTTAATGGACTGTTTCAACGTATGGTTATATAAATGCTATTATGGTTATAAATGCGTATTATGTTACATTGCTAATAAAAATTTAATACCAACTATTATGAAATTTACGTGAGAACACTAAGGTTTCTTAGGTAAGGTTTCTTAGTAGGTAGCGTAATTTGATTAGTAAAACAGGACTTATAATTTTTAATTATGACGCTCCTTTGTCATTTATGGCTTAACAATAATACCTTTATGGGTAAAGCTGCGTTATTACCTTCTGGCGGGATATTTCAAGGCGCACTCAGTGATTACGTACGAACTGTTTGTAATTCAATACAATTCAATTGGTACAGTCTGTTCAGTAGTTACAAACTCACACGCTTACAACGTTTATTTTACAACGTCATTTTTAGGAAAAATGTTTTTAAATGTAACCGCAGGTTATCGGATGTTACCACATTAATTGTTTATACAAGACACAAACCGTGCAAAAAAAACATAGTCTGCCTTGTGGGATATCAGGGTCGCGTCTGACGTCAGCTGAAGGACGTCACATAAAATTAAATTTAATATGTCTTGTTACGTCGCTAGCAAAACGTTTCATGTTACAAAGTCTTATATACGCGCTTGTCTACCTTACGCTTCGTGTTACTGTGTTGCGTTTGTTGAAAAGCAAAATGTTTTGTTTCATTATTTAAACATATTTTGTTATAAAAATATATATTCTGACTTTATTTGGCACCAGATTTTCTATACTAATTCAGTTTTACATGTTGATGTTATATTAAGTTCTAAATGCTTTAAGTCAATTGTTCAATTCTTCTCTTTTTACATAAGTTAAATTGATAAAATCCACGCCTCTTGTTTATATTAGTGGTACAATCTAAGCACTCGGCTCTATATCAGTAAAAAAGTAGACTTTTTGAGTAACTGGTTTTCTCTAAAAGAAAGACGTTTGAATTGAACAAGTTTCGTCTAAATATATCAGCTGTTGAAGTGTATAGTTACGACATCACAGAACAATCTACGTGTTTATCGAATGTTCCAGAGGGATCCGGAATGTAATGCGTGTGGCGTACGTGATTCTCGACGCATTAGCTAGACTGTACCAGAAGCCCCGCGGACTGTGTCAAGGCCGCAATTAATTACGTCGTAGGTAGAGATAACGCGTAGTTTGGAATATTCTGGTCAGTAAGCGGGGTTATAAACGCAAGGCGGCAGCGGCCTTAGTTCAGTTATAGTTGCGATATATTACATAGTGCGGTTCGAGTTTATTGTCTCAGCACAGGTCGGGCGATACTGTGTGCTGTGTACTAAGTGGTTGTTAGTGAAGTGTTGTGTTTTATAATCGGGCGACACAATTGTAATACAATTGTGTTTTATATTAGTTGACATTTTATTGCGTGTGAACAATTTTTATTTGATTTGTTGTAAGAGACAGTGTTGTTAATTACGAACTGTTTAACTGTGAAAATTAAAGCTGGTGATTAGTGACTTAATTGGAGTGTTGTATTTTGTTTTCCACTGTACCTACGACGATCAAGGAGACCGTCGTAACAGTGGTGTCAGAACTGGGATAGAACCGTTAATAGTGGAAACAGTGACACTTTTTGCAAAACGAGTGTAATTCGTAATTAATTGGAAAACAATGGATGCCAGTCAGATGATGGAAGCTTTCCAAACGTTGCTGCGGCAGACACAGGATGAAGCGGAAAGACGACAAAAAGAACAAAGACAAGAAAGAGAAGAAGCAGAAAGACGACAAAAAGAAGAACGAAGACAAGAAAAGGGAAGAAACAGAGGAACGACGTAAGCAGAAAGCAGAGGAACGTAAGCGTGAAGCAAGTGACATCAAAGCGTTAATTCATGAGCAAAAGCAGATGCAAGAACATGCTACCGCAGAATTGGGTCTCCTACGTGGTGACGTAGGTGAATTACGAGGTGAGCTTAATAATAAGATTACCAGAATATCTGATTCAGAAGAATCCATGCCAAATAAAATAGCTGAAGTAGACAAATCTGTCTTGACTCTGAAAGAAGCTATGTCAACAAAAATATCTGCAGTAGAAAACTCAATGCAAACATAAGAGAACAAATTAAAAGTGAAATTGAGCACTTCATAAAGATTCAACCAAAACAAATTTCTGAACAGACTGTACCAATGATAAAGACAGAAAAAGACACAGCAAATAAGTGAGTAGAGAAAGTCACTTCCCCTTCAGTAGGGACAGTTCATGTCAACGCTCCAACCTTTGACGGAAGTAGTCACTGGGCAACGTACCTCCACCAATTTGAAGCTGCTGCATGCGTAAATAATTGGACAGAGAAAGACAAGGCAGTTTCACTCGTTCTCGCATTAGAAGGACCCGCGGCAGAACTACTACAGAAAGTGCCACCTGACAGCCAGAAGATCTATGCCGAGTTGATAAAAGTTCTAGAATTACGCTACGGTGATAAACATTTGCGAGATATGTACTACGCTCAGTTGAGAACAAGACGACAACGTTCCGGGGAGAGTCTTCAAGAGTTTGAAGCAAGTATCAACAGACTGATTAGATTGGCCTATCCTGAAGTACCAGAAGATTTTCGAATAAGGTTTGCGGTACAGACATTTATTGATGGCATCGGAGATTGTGAACTTCAGCAAGTGTTACGAATTGCAAGACACCGAAATAGCTCAGAAGCTCTTGTTCACGCCCTAGAGTTTGAAGCTGCCAAGTCAGCGTCCCGCTACATTAATGGGTTTGTGCCAGTCAGAAGATTCCTGTATCACATTGCCGTTACGATGGGTGCAGAAAAACAATGATGTCGGACAAAGAATTCAGAAGTTCAAGAGCGCCGCAACGATTTGAACGATGGGAAAAAGACAGAAGACCGAAGTGTTACAACTGTGGAAAACGTGGTCGTCTACAGGTAGAGTGCTGGGAGAAGAAGATACTGAGAGAAGGGAGTGATCGCACCAATTGGAGAAGTAAAGCCCTAGAACAGCACACAGTTTCCACGCTACATAAGACCAGTGGAAACTTGATTGTTAATGGATCTGCGGAAGGTAAACTAACATCATTTACAGTTGACACGGGCACAACAGTGTCCATTGTGCGCCTTGACTTAGTCAGGAACCGCCAGCCTCTAATTAGCTCTTGTACAATACAGACTGTGACTGAAAGCCCCGTCAAGGTGCTAGGAAAGGTAGACGTTGTAACATAACAAGATTACACCTCAGAATAAAGACAAGTATACCATCAAAATTCACTGTGAAATACAGTATGCATAAACTAAATCTTTTTAGTATTAAAGTACAAAGAAGAATAAAATAAACTTAATAAATAAAGAAGGGAAAAACAATATACTATTTAAAGATGAATAATAAGGTCAAGGAATAAAAAGTAATCAAAACAAAAAGGGAAATATGATAATAAATAAATAATAGGGAAATATGGAATGCAAATTTAAGAATTAAATAATTCAGTTACCATGACAATACAATAACTGACGATGACAATAATACCCAGAAGAGACGATCGAAAGAAATATACAATGTAAATAGTTATTAGTAGACATAAATATAATGTACAAATGTTAAACTTAGTATGTAAGAAATAAGACATTGAGTATACTGTGTCAAGGCCGTCTTAGATTAAAACTATGAGGAGGTCTGCGAACCTCAAACAGTTATTTTGTATAAGCGAACTACAGACTGTGAGTAATATAAAATTACAAATATAATAATATTGAACAATAATTATAAAAGTCAGGTAGTGTAACAGCGTAAGAAAGTGAGAACAACAGTGATAGACTTTAAAAAGAAAAAACAGTGTATAGTGTAAATGAATAAATATATTTACAATATGAACATTGCATGAAACATGTAATTTATATGAAACAACTAGGTAACTCATATAGTGAGATCAAACCAAGTGTAAATAATTAAAAAATAGAGAAATCTTACGTTACAAACTTATAATATACTAATATATTGACTAATATAATCGTAATATATTACGACTCGTAATACAGTGACGAAGAAAAAATAATATTCAACGGAATCATATTAATTATAAAATATGAAACCAAACCTGTGACCCATAAATATTCCAACCAAGACCTTAGCTGAATGAATTAGTGTTTTGGTAAAAAGGAATATATTGTTGAAGAATTATCGAAACGAGGCAGAACGTGTTAATTTTACTGCTGGACTTTTATTCAAAATAATTGAAGATATAAGACGAAATTATAAAGAAAAACTGTTGAAATAACGAGAGGACTAAGGCTTTAATTGAATATACCAAAAAGTTGAAGGCCAGAAGCGAAGAATCAAGCAATACATTCGTAAATGAAACTACCAGATTGGTGAGATTGCTCCATAAGGTTAAGCCAGACAATTGAACAAACATTACTTCATTTAAAGAGCGAGTTACAGTGAAACACTATAACAAAAACAATATAAAACATTATAATAATGAATTTTATTTGTACACCATAATTATTAGTATTAAGAGTTCCTATTTAAATTGCTCTTTTGTATGATCCAAAGGACCCACTATTCAACATACCAACACAACACACAATTATTGAACCTTATTTATAAATATGATGTTTTATGTTATAAGTATGACTTGTGCAGTACATTGACTTTAGTTTTACATTAACCCTGAGATTGAGATTTTTTATGTTATCTAACCGAAATGAGCTACAAATGTTAGAAAGGGACATTGAATGTCAATACAATTAAATCAATGTCAAAGGAAAGAGTAAATAAAAATAATTGAATTTGAGACAAAATGAGAGCAGGAGTTTGATTATTTATTAGAACATAAGAGTTTACTTACACGTACGTGTACGCCTGGGTCTTCTCGAGTTTAGCCACCAAATGCTCGTTGCAGACATTGTCGTTGAAGTGATTCTTGGCATGGACATTATGAATGCCTATGGGTTCGTTGTAGAGTTAAGAGAGAATGTCCTGAAAGTTGGCCAAGAGAAGATAAAGCTTTGCATGGCTAAAATGACAGGGTCTACCAACCATTCGATTAATGAAGTGACATTAGTCAAAAGAACAAGTCAACAGGTCTGGTCCTCCCTATTGCAAGCGGAAATGGAGGAATAACTAGCAGATAAAATACAAATAAGTGTAACGACAAAAGAAGTGATTGGAAAGCCAACTATGGGTGTCGAGACAAAACTCTTGCTTGTTCCTGAGCTGACAGAAGCGCCCGAGGGAAAAGTGGCTCAAGATGAGGTTACGCAAGAGGTTGTTGACGAGAACTAAACAGATTTGGATCAGCCAGTTGTGTTTAGGTCAACAGTACATGACGCAACGGAAGTGATTCCAGCAAAACTAGTGGCTGAGCGGAAGACTCGCATTCCTAGGAACGTGATGTTCGGATCACACGAGACTGAATTCGAAGAACCGGAGAATTATCTTTCGCAAGGACGTCCACCTAGATCGCCTGGTCGAGTATTACTTCAGAGACGGTTTGCCAGTTCGGGACGAACAGGCTTAAGGAGGGGGCAGTGTTACGACATCACAGAACAATCTACGTGTTTATCGAATGTTCCAGAGGGATCCGGAATGTAATGCGTGTGGCGTACGTGATTCTCGACGCATTAGCTAGAAGCCCCGCGGACTGTGTCAAGGCCGGAATTAATTACGTCGTAGGTAGAGATAACGCGTAGTTTGGAATATTCTGGTCAGTAAGCGGGGTTATAAATGCAAGGCGGCAACGGCCTTAGTTCAGTTATAGTTACGATATATTACATAGTGCGGTTCGAGTTTATTGTCGGGCGATACTGTGTGCTGTGTACTGAGTGGTTATTAGTGAAGTGTTGTGTTTTATAATCGGGCGACACAATTGTAATACATTGTGTTTTTAATTAGTTGACATTTTATTGCGTGTGAACAATTTTTATTTGATTTGTTGTAAGAGACAGTGTTGTTAATTACGAACTGTTTAACTGTGAAAATTAAAGCTGGTGATTAGTGACTTCATTGGTGTCTTGTATTTTGTTTTCCACTGTACCTACGACGATCAAGGAGACCGTGGTAACAGTATAATTGCACTTGTAAAACGTGAATTAATAGTTAATAGTGGACGTATAAAACCGACTCTCTCTCTCTCTCTCTCTCTCTTTCTGACTCTCTCTCACTCTCACTTTCTCCCCCCCTCTTTCTTACACACACACACATGCACGCACACTCACAAACACGCATACGCACACGAGCGCATCACATAATTATTATTTATTTGTGAAGCAGGTGAATATACGAGAATTTTATCTTATCACTAATCTAAAATATTACGTAAGCTCAGTTATGTGACGGATTTAGGATAGGTACATAGAAATTGATTTATCGGGTTGGTATGTACGAATATGTACGTACATAATGAACTTTATACGGACACAGGACTAAGTCCAAAGTTTAGAAAAATTTTAATCCGGGTGCCATGACTGTGCAGGTACTTGGATGTGTTAAAGTAAATATGCTGCTGAGGGGGGCCAATAAGTATTGGAATGTAAGGGGGAGTAAGTATGTTGATAAGAACTATAGTGAGTTGGATAACATTAATGTCCGTATTAAAGAAATGATTTCCAGGTCGAGGTGTCTATGTCTTCTTATATGGCTGGCCATGTAGTTGCTTTGCCATATGTTACTACATTTGACGTGTTGTTTAAGAAGTTTCGCCGCCCTTATAGCAACCAATAATATGAATGCCTTTTTTCTAATACTGTTTTTGTGTAGCCTAGTAGTCTGAGTGTCTTAATAGTTAGTCCTTTAACGTGTAGGAGTATAGTCGTATAGGCCTGACGATAGTTTTTGAACCGTGAGCTTAAAACCTTGTTGCGAGGATAACAACATTTTTATTTATTTAGCAAATGCACAGAGCATTCTCCTACAATGTTTTATATATATAGGCTATGTCTGTCAATCGTGTCCCTCAAAATTCATAAAAAATTGTGTTGATTATAAACGTAATACAAATAATATGCATAGTTACGTTAAGATATTATGGGATGCCAGATGAAAGGTGAGATGAAAAGGCAAGTGAAGAGAGGGTGAGAAGGAGAGAGAGAGAGAGGGGGAGAGAGAGAAAGTGAGAGAGAGAGAGAGAGAGAGAGAGAGAGAGAGAGAGAGAGAGAGAGAGAGAGAGAGAGAGAGAGAGAGAGAAGGAGTTAGAAAGAAGCAGTAAGAAGAAGCGAAAATGCGAAAAATGTATACAGAAATATGAATAAACAGTTATTTGTCGCTTTTGAAGAAAATGACGTTCGAGATGTACTTAGAGTTTGGAAAGGGCCACAGAAAGTAGAAAAACTAGCAATATTTTACACTATCGTGGCTGACGTTAATTTATTTTAGGGTTTGCCTTAATATATATTTGTAATGACAGAAAAACTTCAGATACAATTTTTATCCGAAGTTCGCTGGTTTAGATATAATTTTGGAAACGTTTGTTTTAGGCGGGAGCACAATCAACGCAAACATCGGACTGACAATGCTAGAAAAGTTTTATAAGAGGAGTAAGAGGAGATTTTTGTAAACAGTTAGAGAGGCTTCGAGCAAAGAGAGATTGCGAAATGAGAATCTGTGCTTGCTTTGTGGATAACTAGCGATAGAGGTTTTGTTTGTAAGTGAATTGTGTTGAAATTATACTGTGCTGATTGAATAAGACAGATTTAGCTTTATATACGCCAACTTTAAACAATCTAATTAATATTATGTAATGAGATACTATAATGATTCATGTAGTTAAAAGTTCTTTTAGCTACTAATTATTTAAAAATCGGATTACGAGTATGATAAAACTGGTGTTATATTAAAAAATTGTTTAAATGCTGTCTGATTAAATGGAATTTTAAAATAAAATTATCCTCTTATTATCTTGTGGTTAATATTTTGTTTGCCGCTGAACTAGAATTCGTGTGAAACAAGTTTTCTTTATAGATATATTTCAGCCATAAGCTAAAAACACTGTAGAATAAGAGTTCCAAGAAAGTGCTGGGAGAAGCATCAAATGAAACAGTTTATCACCTTGAATAAATTTAGGAAGAAAGGTGACTAGACATGATACAATAAACTGCTTACGTAGTTTTTAATAAGCTAGCAAATATAACGGTTATTATATACGGGCATAGTAATAATTTACTTTTATTAGTTTATCAATAAATGTATAACATATAAGTAACTAGTGTAGTTTAATAATTAAGTGTGCGTATATGTCTACCAGTATTTCATAGTGACCAAAAACTTTTCTTATTACACTTTTGAAGACATTTCTCTTTAAAACTTAAAATCTAAATTCAAGTTTGACTAACTACAAGTTTCTATAAAACGAGATTTCAATGCTTCTTCCTTACAGGCATTATTTCGTGTGTAAGAATTTTGATTGAAAATTTTAATATTTTGTTGTTGTAAACACTATACAAAAAAAAAAAAAAAAAACAGTAAACACTGGTTTGCCATTTTCGCTTCGAACCAGTAATTGGATATAAAATAATTTTTCATTTTTCTAAAGGGGCTAAGTATATGTATAAAGGTTTTTCTATATTCTAACCTCTTACAGGCTTTTACTATGTATTGTGTATTAATGTTGAACGCATATTAACGCAACGCATATTACTGTTCCTTTATATTAAATTAAAAAAGACTTAATAGAACGAGTATGTTGGTTATTAAGTAGTAGCATTTTAATTACCAACTTTGTTAATTTATTGTACTTTAATCTAAAAAACTTTTTTTTAAAAATGTTACACAATACACTGCTTGTTGGAACAATTAATACATAGATACGGATATACAATAAAATGTACATTTTACTTGAATCGACGCGCTAAATAGTTTGCACTCCCGTGTACATTCATATAGAGAAAAAAGGACTTAGTTAACAAAGAATAGTAACCGCGTTAATTAAATACATTTTTGGCTACATTAATTAGAGTTAATTTTAAATATTATAAACGTTTGAAACTAAATACGAGAGGTAGTACTAGGTTTCCTATATAGCTGGTTTACTTTGTTTTTCAAGAGAATCCTGTAGAACGTAAATGTAAAAACTTGAATCTCGATCGCGCAAGAGCAAGCGCACGCATAGTACAATGATACACCATAATGATACAAAATGAATATTTTTTGAACTATTTAATAATTAAAGGTAAATGTATGCAATAAAAATATCACTTTTAATAACAAAATGTGAAGTAAATAGTGAACGTATAATAAATAAATATGACGTAGTTTTAATTAAAATGATAAATCTCCAGCTGCCTAGAGGACACCCAAGCTAGTAACAATTTAAACTTTGTTTGTTTTAATTAAAAAAGTTACTTTCAACAAAACCAAATTATTCTTTCTCCTAAAAATAAAATAATACAGAACTATTGACAGTTAAAGTTGAGTTTTCCAGTGCCTGTAGGATTACTGTAAGTTTATTTGATTATAATTTATTATAAATTTATTTCTTATTACCTAGCAATTATATACAGTAACTCGTTTATTTTTAATTAAAGATTTTTTACTTCAGTTAAGATTGAAACTTTAAAAACATAATTTATTTTAATGTTAATCAACCATTAGGCAAACTGATTTTTCTCAATTTATATACATTTTAACTGACATTTTACCATTCTACAGTTGGTACGACATTAAAGTATTCAAAATTTTAGAGGAAGCAGAAGAAAAAATAATTATCTTCGTGTTCGACTAAGTGCAAAAATGCTCACTGTTGGCATCGTCTTCGTTTCAGTACCCGGCTAGTTGTAACGTCTATCTTTGCTTCACGGAAAATTTACGGACATCTTCTGTCTGTCACGACAGAAACTGTATAGGCTTGTGTTGTCACAAGAACGGGGTACGATTAACAAGGGGTTTTTAAATTTACACACCACCAAAATAATTATACTATTTGTCATGTAAAACTTTTTTTCTGACTAACTTTTACTCTGTTTCTCTAGTCTACATACGCATACAAACAGTGAGCATATGTGTGTGTGTGTGTGTGTGTGTGTGTGTGTGTGTGTGCAAACGTACTGTTTGTGTTTAACTGACTGTATATTTACGTCTGACGGTTCGTTGGTACGTAATACTCTAATGTCAATAAACCGTTTGTAGTTTGGTTAGAAAACAATCCCTTTTACAGCTTTATGTCTAATTAACAGTATTTAAATTTGTTAATTTAAAATGTATATAATACTGTATATATTATAGATTTTAAAATTTTATTACAATCAATGTAACAAAGTATTTGGGTGACACGTTTTATATTCCGGGTGTCCCATAAGTCATTACGCTCTACAAAAAATAATGTTTATTTTTAATTTGTAGAATACAAAAGTTTTAATTAGTAGTTTTAATGCTGACAATGCTACTGTACTGTGAAAGTAAGAACTTGTTAAGTTGACATTGCATTGTTACTGTGTATCAGCTGTTTCAGCTTCTGTCGATTGTGAGTTTAACATGTTGACTACAGAAGAGCAGGTGTGTACTTGTTACGAAAACCTGTGTAACATAAGAAGCTTGTGTACCGATGGTAAGATAATTCTGACAGTGCAGTGCCACTGAGAAGGAATCAATGTTGGACAAACCACGAAATAGACATAATATATTTTTTACTTCCATGTTCCATAAGGAAATGGTAGTATGGTGATGGTAAACAAAATCGTGTTTGAGATAATTGCAGATTCTGATTGTACTACCCACAAAACATGAAAAAAAGTCATTTTTCGAAAAGTGTCTGTGTGTGTGTCTGTCTGTGTGTCTGTAGATTTTTTTACTTCCATGTTCCTTAAGGAAATGGAAGTATGGTGATGGCAAAAAAAATCGTGTTCGAGATAATTGCAGATTCTGATTGTACTACACTCAAAACATGAAAAAAAGTCATTTTTCGAAAAGTGTATGTGTGTGTGTGTGTGTGTGTCTGTCTGTCTATCTGTCCGTCTGTGTGTCTGTCTGTCTATAGATTTTTTTCTATGGCAAACGATAACAGCAGAAAATTCAAACAGAATCAAATAATTTTTTGCATACAGCCCTCAATTGTAGAGTTCTCAAGACCTATTGTTTTTGGTGAAGATCACATAAGGTAAAGGGGTAGTTTACCGGCAACGGTTTTTTTACTTCCATATTCCTTAAGGAATGGAAGTACGGTGATGGCAAAAAAAATCGTGTTCGAGATTATTGCAGATTCTGATTCTACTACACTCAAAACATGAAAAAAAGTCGTTTTCCGAAAAGTGTCTGTGTGTGTGTGTGTGTCTGTCTGTCTGTAGAGTTTTTTCTATGGCAAACGATAACTGCCGAAAATTCAAACAGAATCAAATAATGTTTTGCATACAGCCCTGATTTGTAGAGGACTCGCGACCTATTGTTTTTGGTGAAGATCGGTTGAGGGAAAGGGGTAGTTTACCTGCAACGGTTTTTTTTTATCAAGGGAAATTTTTTTTTTTGGCAAACGATAACAGCCGCAAATTCAAACAGAATCAAATAATGTTTCGTATACAGCCCTGAATTGTAGAGTTCTCAAGACGTTTTGTTTTTGGTGAAGATCGGTTAAGGGAAAGGGGTAGTTTACCTGTAACGTTTTATGTTTTAACAAGGTTATTTCCTATGGCAAACGATAACAGCCGCAAATTCAAACAGAATCAAAAGATTATTTGCATACAGCCCAAAATTGTAGAGTTCTCAAGACCTATTGTTTTTGGTGAAGATCGGTTAAGGGAAAGGGGTAGTTTACCTACAACGTTTTTTTAACAAGGGTATTTTCTATGGCAAACGATAACAGCCGCAAATTCAAACAGAATCAAATAATTTTCTGTATACAGCCCTGATTTGTAGAGTACTCAAGACCTGTTGTTTTTGGTGAAGATCGGTTAAGGGGAAGGGGTAGTTTACCAGCAACGTTTTTTATCAAGCGTATTTTTTATGGCAATCGATAACTGCCGCAAATTCAAACAGAATCAAATAATTTTTTGCATACAGCCCTGATTTGTAGAGTACTCCCGACCTATTGTTTTTGGTGAAGATCGGTTGAGGGGAAGAGGTAGTTTACCAGCAACGGTTTTTTTTATCAAGGGAAAATTTTTTTTTGGCAAACGATAACAGCCGCAAATTCAAACAGAATCAAATAATGTTTCGCATACAGCCCTGAATTGTAGAGTTCTCAAGGTCTACTGATTTTGATGAAGATCGGTTAAGCGAAAGGGGTAGTTTACCTACAATGTTTTTTTAACAAGGGTATTTTCTATGGCAAACGATAACAGCCGTAAATTCAAACAGAATCAAATAATTTTCTGCATACAGCCCTGATTTGTGGAGTACTCAAGACCTATTGTTTTTGGTGAAGATCGGTTGAGGGGAAGGGGTAGTTTACCAGCAACGGTTTTTTTTTAGCAAGGGTAATTTTGTTTGTTTGGCAAACGATAACAGCCGCAAATTCAAACAGAATCAAAAGATTATTTGCATACATCCCTAAATTGTAGAGTTCTCAAGACCTATTGTTTTTGGTGAAGTTCGGTTAAGGGAAAGGGGTAGTTTACCGGCAACGTTTTTTTAACAAGGGTATTTTCTATGGCAAACGATAACAGCCGCAAATTCAAACAGAATCAAATAATGTTTTGCATACAGCCCTGACTTGTAGAGTACTCAAGACGTATTGTTTTTGGTGAAGATCGGTTGAGGGAAAGGGGTAGTTTACCGGTAACGTTTTATGTTTTAACAAGGGTATTTTCTATGGCAAACGATAACAGCCGCAAATTCAAACAGAATCAAATAATGTTTTGCATACAGCCCTGACTTGTAGAGTACTCAAGACGTATTGTTTTTGGTGAAGATCGGTTGAGGGAAAGGGGTAGTTTACCGGTAACGTTTTATGTTTTAACAAGGGTATTTCCTATGGCACACGATAACAGCCGCAAATTCAAACAGAATCAAAAGATTATTTGCATACAGCCCTAAATTGTAGAGTTCTCAAGACCTATTGTTTTTGGTGAAGATCGGTTGAGGGAAAGGGGTAGTTTACTAGCAACGTTTTTTTAACAAGGGTATTTTCTATGGCAAACGATAACAGCCGCAAATTCAAACAGAATCAAATAATTTTCTGCATACAGCCCTGATTTGTAGAGTACTCAAGACCTATTGTTTTTGGTGAAGATCGGTTGAGGGGAAGGGGTAGTTTACCAGCAACGTTTTTTATCAAGCGTATTACTTCCATATTCCTTAAGGAATGGAAGTATGGTGATGGCAAAAAAAATCGTGTTCGAGATTATTGCAGATTCTGATTCTACTACACTCAAAACATGAAAAAAAGTCGTTTTCCGAAAAGTGTCTGTGTGTGTGTCTGTGTTTCTGTCTGTCTGTGTGTGTGTGTGTGTGTGTGTGTGTCTGTAGATTTTTTTTCTATGGCAAACGATAACTGCCGCAAATTCAAACAGAATCAAATAATTTTTTGCATGTAGCCCCGATTTGCAGAGTACTCGCGACCTATTGTCTTTGGTGAAGATCGGCTGAGGGAAAGGGGTAGTTTACCTGCAACGGTTTTTTTTTTTAGCAAGGGTAATTTTGTTTGTTTGGCAAACGATAACAGCCGCAAATTCAAGCAGAATCAAATAATGTTTCGCATGCAGTCCTGAATTGTAGAGTTCTCAAGATCTGTTGATTTTGGTGAAGATCGGTTAAGGGAAAGGGGTAGTTTACCTGTAACGTTTTATGTTTTAACAAGGGTATTTCCTATGGCAAACGATAACAGCCGCAGATTCAAACAGAATCAAAAGATTATTTGCATACAGCCCTAAATTGTAGAGTTCTCAAGACCTATTGTTTTTGGTGATGTTCGGTTGAGGGAAAGGGGTAGTTTACCTGCAACGTTTTTTTAACAAGGGTATTTTCTATGGCAAACGATAACAACCGCAAATTCAAACAAAATCAAAAGATTATTTGCATACAGCCCTAAATTGTAGAGTTCTCAAGACCTATTGTTTTTGGTGAAAATCGGTTAAGGGAAAGGGGTAGTTTACCTGTAACGTTTTATGTTTTAACAAGGGTATTTCCTATGGCAAACGATAACAGCCGCAAATTCAAACAGAATCAAAAGATTATTTGCATACAGCCCTAAATTGTAGAGTTCTCAAGACCTATTGTTTTTGGTGAAGATCGGTTGAGGGAAAGGGGTAGTTTACCAGCAACGTTTTTTTAACAAGGGTATTTTCTATGGCAAACGATAACAGCCGCAAATTCAAACAGAATCAAATAATGTTTTGCATACAGCCCTGATTTGTAGAGTACTCAAGACCTTTTGTTTTTGGTGAAGATCGGTTAAGGGGAAGGGGTAGTTTACCTGCAACGTTTTTTTATCAAGCGTATTTTCTATGGCAAACGATAACAGCCGCAAATTCAAACAGAATCAAATAATATTTTGTATACGTCCCTGAATTGTAGAGGTGTCAATGACTTTCTATTTTGGTGAAGATCGGTTAAGGGGAAGGGGTAGTTTACCTGCAACCTTTTACGTTTTAACAAGAGTAAAGTACTTGAAAATTTATTTAAACTTTTTGAAACAATGGTAATTGTTAAAAATAAAATAATTTTGTTGCCAGGCAATAAAATTATAATTTTTTCATTTTAATGTAATATAATATTTTTCATTTAATACAGCAATAAAAAGGCAGGTAAGACACAGCCTGGCTGTTTGGCTGAAAATGATTTTAAATATAAATCTTAGAATATGGAAGTCATGTATGGTTCTCCATACCGATATTTTTTTAAATCGTGGGTAACTGTTTTTTTGGCAAACGATAACAGCCGCAAATTCAAACAGAATCAAATAATTTTTTGCATACAGCCCTATATTGTAGAGTTCTCAAGATCTGTTGTTTTTGGTGAAGATCGGTTAAGGGAAAGTAGTAGTTTACCTGCAACGTTTTTTGTTTTAACAAGGGTATTTCCTATGGCAAACGATAACAGCCGCAAATTGAAACAGAATCAAATAATATTTTGCATACAGTCCTGAATTGTAGAGTTCTCAAGACCTATTGTTTTTGTTGAAGATCGGTTTAGGGAAAGGGGTAGTTTACCTCCAACGTTTTATGTTTTAACATGGGTAATTTTTTCTATAACGAATGATAACTGCCGTAAATTCAATCAGAATCAAATAATGTTTTGCATACCTTCCTGAGCTATAGAGATTTCAATATTTGTTGATTTTTATGAAGATCGGTTAAGGGAAAGGGGTAGTTTACCTGCAATATTTTATGTTTTAATAACGGTAATTTTTTCTATGACGAATGATAACTGCCGCACATTCAAACAGAATCAAATATTTTTTTGCATACATTTCTCAATTGAAAAAGACTGAAGGCCTGTTGATTTTGGTGAAGATCGGTTAAGGGAAAGGGGTAGTTTACCGGCCACATTTTATGTTTTAACAAGAGTAATTGTTTCTATGATGAACGATAACTGCCGCACATTTAAACAGAATCAAATAGTTTTGTACATACCTTCCTCAATATTATAGATAACTATATTATAGATAATTATAGATAAGGGAAAGGGGTAGTTTACCAGCAACATTTTATCTTGTAACAAGAGAACGTTTTTCATGAAGAACGATAACTGCCGTAAATTCAAACAGAATCAAATAAATTTTACATATGTGCCTGATTTGTAGAGGACTCAAGGTCTGTTGATTTTGGTGGAGGTTAAGGCAAAGGGGGTAGTTTACCTGCAACGTTTTATGTTTTAGCAAGGGTCCCGTAAGTTCAAGCAGAATGAAATATCTTTTTACACACCTTTCTCAATTATAGAGTACTCAAGGCCTGTTGATTTTGGTGAAGATCGGTTACGAGAAAAGGAGAGTTTACCTGCAATTTTTTTTTAAAGGGTAATTTTATTTTTATGACGAATGATAACTGCCGCATATTCAAAGAGAATCAAATAATTTTTTGCACACATTCATAAAGTTGTAAGTTCTCAAGGTCTGTTGATTTTGGTGAAGATCGGTTAAGGGAAAGGGTAGTTTACCAGCACCATTTTATGTTGTAACAAGAGAACGTTTTTCATGAAGAACGATAACTGCCGTAAATTCAAACAGAATCAAATAATTTTTACATATGTGCCTGATTTGTAGAGTACTCAAGGCCTGTTGATTTTGGTGAAGATCGGTTACGAGAAAAGGAGAGTTTACCTGCAATTTTTTTTTTAAAAGGGTAATTTTATTTTTATGACGAATGATAACTGCCGCATATTCAAAGAAAATCAAATAATTTTTTGCATACATTCATAAAGTTGTAAGTTCTCAAGGTCTGTTGATTTTGGTGAAGATCGGTTAAGGGAAAGGGGTAGTTTACCAGCCACCTTTAATGTTTTAACAAGAGTAATTGTTTCTATGACGAACGATAACTGCCGCACATTCAAACAGAATCAAATAATGTTTTGCATGCATCCCTGAATTGTAGAGGACTCAAGACCTATTGATTTTGGTGAAGATCAGTTAAGAGAAAAGGGTAGTTTACCAGCAACGTTTAATGTGATAACAAGGTTAATTTTTTCTATGACGAACGATAACTGCCGTAAATTCAAACATGATCAAATAGGTTTTTGCATACATCCCTAAATTGTAGAGAACTCGAGGCTTGTTGATTTTAGTTAAGATTGGTTAAGGGAAAGGGGTAGTTTGCCGGCAACATTTTATGTTGTAACAAGAGAAATATTTTCATGACGAACGATAACTGCCGTAAATTCAAACAGAATCAAATAATTTGTTATATATATGCCTGAGTTGTAGAAGACTCTATGCCTTTTGATTTTGGTGAAGATCGGTTACGGAGAAAGGGCAGTTTACCAGAAACATTTTTTGTTGTAACAAGAGTAATGTATTTAATTTTGATAAATAATGTATCCTGATAAGAAGATCTTAATAATCCACTGTAGAAACGTAGATGAAATATCTATAAATAAAGAGGGTAGTTGAACGGGGTGGGGGTAATTTTCTATAAATGAAAATTATAGTTGAAGGGGAGGGGATAATTTTTATGTGTACTACGTTATCGGCAACAAAGTAGTAGTTTATTGTTAAAATTCCTTCCCGGGCTGTTTGGCCGTAGTCCAATGGTTTCTGCAAAACCAGACGTTTCGGCAGTGCCGTCGACTGCCATCATCAGTGAAAATCGAGTGCGATTACGTGTGGTGGTATACGTTAGTGACCACAGTACTGTGGTTAAGGCTGAAGCAATAAGTGGAAAGAAGTAGTTTCTGTGGAAACATTTCATTTCGTAAATGATTTTAAATATAAATCTTAGAACATGGAAGTCATGTATGGTTCTCCAAACCGATATTTTTCTATGGCAAACGATAACAGCCGCAAATTGAAACAGAATCAAATAATTTTTTGCATACAGCCCTAAATTGTAGAGCTCTCAAGATCTATTGTTTTTGGTGAAGATCGATTAAGGGAAAGGGGTAGTTTACCGGCAACGTTTTTTTAACAAGGGTATTTTCTATGGCAAACGATAACAGCCGCAAATTCAAACAGAATCAAATAATGTTTTGCATACAGCCCTGACTTGTAGAGTACTCAAGACGTATTGTTTTTGGTGAAGATCGGTTGAGGGAAAGGGGTAGTTTACCGGTAACGTTTTATGTTTTAACAAGGGTATTTTCTATGGCAAACGATAACAGCCGCATCTTCAAACAGAATCAAATAATGTTTCGCATAGAGCCCTGAATTGCAGAGTTCTCAAGACCGTTTGTTTTTGGTGAAGATCGGTTAAGGTAAAGAGGTAGTTTACCTGCAACATTTTATGTTTTAACAAGGGTAATTTTATTTTTATGACAAATGATAACTGCCGCATTTTCAAAAAGAATCAAATAATTTTTTGTATATATTCCTGAAGTTTTATGTCCTCAAGGTCTGTTGATTTTGGTGAAGATCGGTTAAGGGAAAGGGGTAGTTTACCTGCCACCTTTAATGTTTTAACAAGAGTAATTGTTTCTATGACGAACGGTAACTGCCGCACATTCAAACAGAATCAAATAATGTTTTGCATGCATCCCTGAATTGTAGAGGACTCAAGACCTATTGATTTGGTGAAGATCAGTTAAGAGGAAGGGGTATTTTACCTGCAACGTTTTATGTTCTAACAAGGGTAAAGTACTTAATTTTGATAAAGTATCCTGAAAAGCAGATCATAATACAGTAGTCCACTGTAGAAACGTAGACGAAATATCTATAAATGATTGGGTGGGGTAATTTTCTGTAAATGAAAGGGGGATAATTTTCTATAAATGAAATTGATTGTTGAAGGGGGAGGGGATAATTTTTATTTATATGTCATGTGTACTACGTTATCGGCAACAAAGAAGTAGTTTGTTGTTAAAATTCCTTCCCGGGCTGTTTGGCGTGGTCCAATGTTTTCTACAAAACCGAACGTTTCGGCAGTACTATCGACTGTCATCATCAGTGAAAATGGAGTGCGCTAACGTGATGTGGTATGCGATAGTGACCACAGTACTGTGGTTAAGGCTGAAGAAAGAAGTAGTTTCTATGAAAATATTTCATTTCGAAAATGATTTTAAATATAAATCTTAGAACATGGAAGTAATGTGTGCTGCTCCATACCGATATTTAAGCACCAAATGCTGTAATGATAAGGCCAAACGCAAATTTTTCTGTTCATCACTAAGCAGTCGTGGAATCCACTGAGCAGCAACTTTGTGACAGCCAGGACTATGAATGATGGAATAAACAATTCCCACGCTGATTCTCAACATTTGAGAAAGTTCTCTAACTTTGATGCGCCTATTTGCACGTAAAGCAGTTTCCATCTGTCTCACATTTCATCTGATGCTGCAACACGTGCAGGTCCGGAACGGGCCAAATCTTTAGTGGTTTCTCTTCCTTGTCGAAATTTATTGCACCATTCAACCAGTACCGTATGAGAATAACTATAGTCACCATATACAGCTTTCATTCTCGTATAAATTTTCATTGGCTGACGCCCCTCAGCGGCCAAAAAGTGAATAACGGCATGCAGATTATCTATCGACGGATTTTCTATCATAGGTGAAATTTTTTAACCCAGTCACAACGCTTAGAAAAGAGCAAACTGCAAATATTTTTTGACAGCTGCGTCACTAGTACTTAAACAGACAATATAAACAAATGAATTCCGTTGCCATGGGACGAAGTCACGGCTGCGCAGATCAAACGCGTTTCTGTTGAACAACCCTCGTACTTTGGTTTGACGAGCCAACCTTCACCCTTTCTGGTATACAAACCGGCACAACTATACCTACTGTGATAGCATTAACTTCAGCCTGGTGTTAGAAACTGTACTTACACTGCTGTAGCTTGTGTTTAGGGTAACTGGCTCCTACTGTCGATGGAACTATTACTATTTCCAATCGATTAGAAATGTCAAGCAATTATGCCATTACAGGGCTTCAGTTAGCATGTGGTAAAAGTTATATTAAAATACTTTTCCAACATGATAAGGTGTCACCACAATATTTACGTATTTACGCATGACCTTCTCGGTACAATGACTTATTGGGCACCCGAATAATATAGTTGATTCTTCACCAATGAATACACACAGGAGATTAAAACAGAGACGGCATTGAAATACGACAATTACTTTTAACGTTTTGAAATGTATCGTGAAATTAAACTGATAACGGTATTACGTAGACGGCAAAGAAAGAAAATCTACAAACGACTTAATAAAACAGTCACAAACTTGATGTAACGTTGTTCAGTAAATCCAGTAATTCTTTCTCGCAGTGCAATGATCCACAATTTACTATTATCAATTAAACTTATCGTGTGCAATATAGTTCATAAAAGTTATTAACAAATAATCACTATATATCGTGTCGCACAGACATTGCGCCTTGCACTACTGTAATGTACATCATTCCGCCGCCACTCGGGCTCATTTGACCAAAAGCTTATACGAGCCTCATAACAAAATGGGGTTTACAAGAAACATGCATACTGCCGGTTCCATCAACTTCCATTGGTTTCCATCCTCAATAACTTTTTCACAAATTCTCGTCTACCGTCGTTTAACTACGATAACTCGTCGATATTAGTAGCACAACAACTGTGCGAAATATTGTCTTGTTTTAATGAATTTTTATGAATTAACGTTATGATAGTATATTCCATTGGAAATGGAACAGGTGATTCGCCTGGTGTCTGATAGAAGAAGAAGAAGAAGAAGGAGAAGAAGAAGAAGAAGAAGAAAAAGAAGAAGAAGAAGAAGAAGAAGAAGAAGAAGAACAAGAACAAGAACAAGAACAAGAACAAGAACAAGAACAAGAACAAGAACAAGAACAAGAACAAGAACAAGAACAAGGAAAAGAAAAAGAAAAAGAAAAAGAAAAAGAAGGAGGAGTAGGAGGAGAAGCAGAGGAAGAAGAAGAAGAAGAAGAAGAAGAAGAAGAAGAAGAAGAAGAAGAAGAATAAGAAGTTATGATAGTGTTAAGAATGATGTCATAAAAAAACTCTGCAATTAGCAGATACTTCCGATCAATCTCGAGTCGTATCAGCGTGTCTCGTACCCTTTCCTGACAATTTCAAAGGCCTTCAAGGGCAGTCGCCAATTATTCATTTTATTAGAGCGCACACTGGGTACTGAGCTAACTGGGAAAATGTAATTGAAGGTGGTTGTTCTTTAACAGAGAAAAGACTATGTTTGTCTCTAGTCTATATCTTCCCTTTGTTTCGTAATAAAAGAGCACTTTGCTTAATTTCACCATCATTTACACTGTCTGCAGTCTTTGACCACGATTATAGGAGATTTGCTAATTTTATTTCTTTTCTGTACCTATAAAACACAACGCGTTATTAGAATCTTTTTGGTTCTTTACAGTTTAATAGGTCATTGTTGAAATTGAATCTCGATTGAAAAGTGATCAGCTTTCGGTTGAAAATTGATCCAAGTGTATTGACATGCTTTACTGTAGCTCACAATGTTTGACCATCAGCAAAACTTCGACTACAAACTGCATTTAAAAGCCTTGTTCAAAATACACCTGCAAGCTTTCAGGATTATCTGACCAGGTTTGCTTATTATAGTCAGCTTATTGTGTCTGAAACAATCTGGAATCTAGTAGAATAACATCCTCTTAATCTTCTTATTTTATCAGTTTACACGGCTAATAACTTTGGTTCTACTCATTGGGTACTCTCAAACAACCGGTGGTATACTTCTTGTAGATTTGACGCGTGACATGTACAACTGTCTGTCTGCAACAATTAACACGGGAGAATCGCAGACGAGGAAAGTTAGTGAATAAGGGGTGTTTATACAGTAGCATTATATATATTTTAAATACACTGTAATTACATTAGAGCCTACATAAATATCAAGTATTTGTATCTAGGTGTACATTGTAACATGACATATGAGCCCTAAGATTTCAGTAACATAAAATACTTACACATGTCAATAATTGAGTCAAAGAGACAAGCCAAGTAATTTGTCTAAAATGCCAAGCTCAAAGCTACATGAGCTACCTATCACCAAAGATAAACTCACAGCAATAAGAGTTCATAAACTGATGGTAAATGTAAATGAAATGACTTTATAATGAAAAGAAGATGAACTACACAATGATTGTACCACAGGAAGCAACAACCCAATAGTTTTCGGTCAGTGAAGAACCAAACAATACAAGAAAGAAGAACCAAGAATCAGTGAAGAACCAAACAATACAAGAAAGAAGACTAGAAGAATCAGAGAAGAGACAAGAAAGAAGAAAGTGAAGAAGAAGTGAAGAACCAAGGAAGACAGTGAAGAAACCTACTACGAGAAGGACACCTAACAACCATGGCATAAAGTATAGGTTCCAAGAGCCAGTCAACTATAAATCAATATCTACCCGTATATGGAATAACTAATCAACCTACAGGTTGAAAAGATGGACAAAAACTGACTAACTGAGATGGCCAATATACAATAAATAATATTATAAATGAATAGGACAAGATATGTTATAAAAAGAATGAAAATAACAATAACGTTTATTGAATAGAAGCTGTAGAATAAAAGCATAGTAACATGTTATGCACAGCACAAATATAACAAAAGAAGTATTAATTTGTCTCAGAATATTAGCAAATATTAGTCAAATAGTCTGACAATCATGTATAAAAAGAAAGGGAATAACTAAAAAGGTTATTAGTTATCATTATTAAAACCAAACATGTAAAAATAAGGTTAAAAGAATACCAGTCTGTGTCAACCCAACATACACATTGTTGGCACAAATGACAAAATCACATAACCTAAGATGTAGGTACTATTCACCTAAATTCACAACTAGCAGTAGGAAAAACCTACCCAAACCAGAATGTTTTATATGTAAAATCAAGTAGAAATAATAATCTTTCTATAGGTACCAATATAAGATACCCAAGATCAGTTTTAAATAAGAATGTAAACAAATAAAGTGAACCAAAACCAACCAAAATGGAATTCACTATGTAAAACCTGTATAAAACCATATTATAAAACCGAATAGAAACAAAAGGTTAATGTCAATACCACAAGTAGAGTGTAATACCACTACTGTACTAGGGTATAAAGATTATAAGAAAGAATATAATATATTACAATTGTAATTATGTGCACCTGTCATGTGACACCAGGTGTAAGTAATATTATTTAATCAAATACAATATGTAAAAGACTAGTGTACTAAACACACCCAGCCCATTACAAAGACAATGTTATTATTCAACTATTGCAATTAAATAATCATAACAAAAGAGCTAAAATTACCAAATAAGAGTAGCATTAAGTAGGCATCTTATAATGAAAAATAGAGACCACTTAATTAACCAGAAATGACAAGGAATACCTAATATTCCAGCTAACAAAGGTTATCAGTAGTTGTAACCATTTGTTATTATCAACTGGAACGATACAAAAAGTAAACAGATACTTTATAATATGTAAAATATGTATATACAAATATAAGAACCTAGGCTAAGAAAATGGTAGTTTAAGAAATGTATTTTGTCAATAGATTTAAGTAAATAGCAACTAAGGAGTGTAAAAGAACTTGGAAGGCATGCCCTCAAGTGAGTATGAGTGCCATTATATAGTGTTAATCAAAAAATAAATATAAAATAATAGTGTATAGTGAATGGTGATAATTACAAACATTAACTTCCTTGATAATGGACTAAAGCACACCATGAGTGGAATCAAAATAAAGAGCCGAGTGTTACCAATCCAGTGATACGCTCAGATTTAAAATCTAAGCCATATTAACAAAGTTATTACATTATAAGGAATTCATGTCAAATTGAGAAAACATTTATACTCTTGACACCAAAGACCCCACGCCAACTTCAACAATTGAAATAAAACGCCGAGGGGGTATGTGCATCAAATTAAAGATCGTCAGCCAATCAAAGCCAAGGATTTAACAAAATTTTGGACAGTCGCAAAACGGAACGGCAGAGCGAAGCCTGTTGTTTCGTCACTTTTTAATCAACATTGGAAGCGAGTAGATGGCGGCAGTCGAGAGCAAACGTCAGCTGATCATATGATTTGTGCGCGTCACCGATGTAAACAGTGTGACCTAACCTCAAATTGTAATAGCAAAATACTTTAGTATCAGAGGTGTGAAGTGTAACAGTGCGTAACAAGGATTGATCAGTGTATAATCCAGAGCAATTCCGGGATTTAAGTTATAAAATAAAAGGGAGTATAAGTGATTATTACATTTTTAGTTAAAAAATGAAAAACGATATAGTCGAAACATTTACAAACAATGATACTAGATTAAGATGTATTTATAACAGTACCTAATCAACAATAATGACAATCCTCAGAGATTTGATTATTCTATTTTTATGAATTTATTAAACTTTCAATTAATTTCTATGTACGAATACTCTGTGTGAATTCACCACACGTAAGTTGTCAATTATTACATATCAATTGAATTAACCAATAATTACCAATGACCGAGATTTGTCAACTGATTGATTATTTAACGAAAGTTAATATAATATTTTATGTTATTTATGTTTTATGATTTAGGAAAGGAACCTACTATTATAACCATTTAAATGTTTTTTCTTGTTGTGAATAATAACCAAGGTTGTTAAGATATATGGTTACTTACAGCCATGCAACTATATTTATGTAACACTAAACAGTGAATCAGATGTTTTCTAAATGACACTGCTTCAATATATAATATCATTGCTCATTTCTAATTGTCTTATCAAAAATTATTTTGACTTTAGTTAACTTTATTTCAACCATTTATTATCAATTGAATTTAATAATTCTGCTAACCTGTAATGTCCAGAATAGACACATGGTTATTATTTTTGTGTGTTAATTATAAGCAATGACTGAATTGTAGTCAATATCAAACTATTTAATAACAATTGAATGATAGTTCTATTCAATGATTTGGTATTCTGTCAGCTCAAAGAATTCACGAAGGTATCAAATTAATGTTAACCAAAAAACGTTTAGACAAATTAACCTGTAAACAGTTCTGCCACCCTGAGGCAAATTTTATAAAACTAAAAGTCTCATGCTATTTATTCTGAATTCAATTATAAATAATACTTCTGCTCATTCAGAAAGAGCACATTATTTGAATAAAATATTATTTGACATAAGAAAACAGAGTCAGTCAGTTTATTTCAATAGACTAGTTGAAAACAGGTGAATGAATTTCATTGGTCAACTCGACAAGCAGCGGCGAATACGAACACGGTAAGTCCGTATACATTGGATTGAGATAGCGACCCTGCAAGTGCGACAAGACTCACCAAGTAAGTGTTTGTTAATGCAGAATATTTGTGTTTTCAGCACGGAACATACACCGCCGTTTCAACGAGTCAACGGAAGAACATCCGTGTAAGTAAACTAACCGAAGTAAAAAATTACTTCGATAAATAATTTCTTGTGCATCAACCGGACTTATTCAAGTTGGATTCAACGCTAGGTTGAATTGAACCGGATAAGTCAATAATAATACAACATTAAGCAAAAGTTATTAAAAATCATAAACAAAAATAAACGGGAAGTTAGCACCCCAGAACCCCAAAAGCAGTTATATTACAACATACGTGAAGATATGTGATTATAACACGAGTGTGTTGATAGTATTAGTAACTATTGCATTTGTTTTTTCTATTTGTGTATATATTTTTCTGTATTTTTCTTAGTTTTAAATTGACACCTGCATAAGTGAGTGAGAAAGGGCATGACTCACTTGCCTTCCTTTCTTTTCCTGGCGTTACAACCCAGCGTGGGGTTTGTCCTGTTCAATGACTTTCTTCCATTCCGCCCTCTCATTACACATCCGTCTCCGTCCCCTCACATTTATACATCTCAAATCATCCTCCACGCATCCAACCATCTCTTTCTGGGCCTGCCTCTAATTCTTCTTCCTACCGGTCTCCAATTTGCAGTTCTCTTAGCCATTCTTCTGTCATCCATTCGCGTTATGTGACCCAACCACTCAAGCCTCCTACTCTTAATACTCCGGACTATGTCGGCACCCTGAATCAGTTGGTCCAGTTCATGGTTCATTCGAATCCTCTATCTTCAGTTTGTAGAGGTCCAGCACGACCGATCAGTTTTAATATTTTATGTGGTACAGAGTAGTAAGTAAGAGTAAATAATATTAATAACAAATCAAAATCATTAGAGGAGAATCCAATTTAATTGACATTGAATGTTGTTAACTGGTATGTTTTACACATGAAGATTTTGTTAAATTCAGTATAACTTTTATTCACACTACGAAACCTGTTCTATGTATTCTTTTTTTTTTTATTAAACAAATTATAAATAATGCGCATTACAGAAGCGACTATGAAGATTAAATTCTGTTAACGCCTGTTGTTTTTGTTTTCACCAGCAGCAGCAGTAGTATCTATCTTCTTCAAGACGAATTTAATTAAAATCTCAAAGGTGTAGACGTCCTGCAGTTGTGCTGTAAATCTGGCCGAGTAATTAATTAAACATTTCGCACTGCTTACAGCCCTACGCACCTGCAGATCCGTTGCCCGTAAACTGCGCGCCTTCTCTCGTTAAATACTTTGTTTCTTCAATGTTGTTCTTACCTCTGACAGGTTCGTAACTCTTGTCTGCAGGGTTTTATTTCATGTTCGATTCGTGTCGTTAGCATTGTATGTCTGTGAAATTGTCGACCAACAAGCTTACGTGTGATTAACTGAATTATTAATATGGTATATTGTACACTGTAAAACGATATTCACAGAATATTCGCACACACATAAAGTACAAAGTTTATACACAAAGTACATGTTTATACACATGTAGACGGGCAGAGTTTTGTGTAAACTACATCATTCTGTGTTTAACCTATGTCCGAACTAGTAAAACTTTAATTGTGTGGGAATATGTCTTGACAATTCTGTTACGCCACTACATAACTTTCTACGTGTTTCTCGGTAATCCCAGCAGAAGCAGCTGTAATGTTGTGTGCGTACGTGATTCTTAACATGCGTTAGTTACAGACTATACCGGTCCGCGCGCACTGTGTTCAAGGCCACAAGCAACTACGCTCTAGTGTTGTGTAGTAGTGTTCACGTGTATAATGGATTATTCTGGAATCTCAGCGGGGTATAAATACAAGCATTCAGCGACGCTTAGTTTCAGTTTCAGTGGCGATTTATTCAAGTGAGGTTCGAGTTATTTTCGGGCAATTTACACAGTGCGTTTCAAGTGGTGTATTGGTAAACAGTGGTTATAATGCGGAATTCTTTATAGTTGACATTATTATTTGTGTGGACAGATTAACTTCAATTATTGTACGAGTATAATCTTGTTGAATAACGTGTTGATTACAAACTGTTAATTGTGATAATTAAAACTGGTTATTAGTGATTTCATTGCTATCTTGTATTTTGTTTCCCACTGTACCATACGACGATCAGTTAGACCGTCATAACAATACCTACAGCTACAGTGTATCCTGAAATTAAAGTGATAATGATATTACGTAGACGACAAGGAAATAAAATCGAAAAAGACTCAGTAAAACAGTCGCAGACATGACTTAAAGTTATTCATTAAACCCAACAATCTTCCTAGCAGTACAAGATTCACAATTAAAATTATCGTGTACAATAAAGTCCATTAAAGTCATTAACAAATAGTCACCGTACATCGTGTCGATCGGGCATTGCGCCTTACATCGTTCTGCCGCCACTCGTACTCATTTGACCAAAAGCTGTATGTCTTATACAAGCCTCAGACGAAATGGGCGTTCACAACGAACTTGCTTACTAACCGGTTCCATCAGCTTACATCGCAATCCATCGGCTTCCATCGTCATAACTTTCTCACAAATTCTTGACGATAGTCATTTAACTGAGAAAACCCATCGATATTATATCACCATAACATAATAATTCGAGAAGTGAGTAAAGTGAGTAAGTTCATTTAATATTCTATACTACATCTTTTCCTGACACATTGTCATTAACGATGAATAGTCAAGCTGCATATATCGACCACGCTACGGATAAAAACTACTCGTAGTTCGATTTAATCATTTAAATATAAAAGCAACGTATCGAGAGGGGATTCAAATCAATCGAAATAACGAAGGATGTTATATAATGGTCATTCAGCGGTATGAGGATAATACATGTTGTCAATTACGAAACCTTGTATAATTTAATGACTTCGCGACTTCTCTAAATCGCTTTTTGCAGAAATAATTTATTAATTAACGCAACCATTGTATCGTACATAATGGGTTTGCAGCCAGCGTGTTTTTGAATTACAGCACACCATGAAGTCGAACGTCGCACTTAACGAAGCATTAGATAAATAGATTTTTTAACACTTTATACATTTTACATTGTCCTATGATATAGACAGTCGAAAGTAAATTAATTTGTAACAAAAAAGAGAATTTGAATAGTATGTTGTAAATAACGAGATGATAATATGACATTAAAAATTACGTAACCAGACGGTAAACAATTAATTTTATATGAAACATAATTTTTGATTTTTAAGCTACGTTTAAATTTAAAATTTATATTTGGTATAAAACTTAAATTTACCAAAGTACCCGATTAAACTTGTGTCATGTTTATTCAGATTTACCATTTATGTATTAATATAAAAGAATACGTTGTGCTGTTATATAGATACCGTACATCATACGTCATTGTCATATATTCACTGTACTCTCATACATTGTTATTTTTCATACATTGTAATTAAATGATTTATTAATGATTAAGTTGCCTTTAATGATTTATTATGATGGCCGTAATTTTACTGATGGTTATAATAGTACATGTAACTAAGAATATTATGTATAAGTTGAATAAGATTCATTAAAATGATTTAATTTATTAAGAAGTACAGTACATTTATTATGTGTTTTCTATTTGTTATTGAACTTAGATAATTAATATTGCTAATTATTGATACAATTTATTGTTATGCAAAATAAAAAGTTATATACTTGTAAGATTTCCTCAAATCAATCAGAATTACTTAAATAATGTAAAAAGTAATCAAAATGTAAAAAGTAAAACTTAAACAGAATTACTTCTGTTTCACTTGTTTTAACCTCACTCCTAAGGCCCATATGGTTGGCCATATTCTGAAGTCATCAGATTTCCCGGTTGACTGCCTTCTCCTTACATCTGCATCCCTTCAAGCCTACCCTCCCGAATTATTTGATCCAGGTTCTTCTTTACGGGTCTTCCCTTAGCAATTCTTCCATTTGGCACGTCATGTAGGTATTATGCCCAATAAAATGTCCCAAATATTGGCGTTTCTACTGAAAATACCTCTCCATAACCTTCGTATATAATTTATATGTATAAATTATAAACTTCAAATTACGTATCATGAACTTATGTATTAATAAAATGATACAATGGAATTACAATAAGTTACATATGACAGTACGTTTTAAACAATTAAAAATCAACACACAATAGTTCTCTGTAAAATAATGAAAAATTATAGTAAAAGATAAAACAATAAAATAGTTTTAGTGATTTTCACTCGTCAATTTATTAAAATTATAAATCCATGACAGCTGTTTCGGCAACACAGTGCCTTCATCAGATGGTGTAAGCTGAGTCAGCTTACACCATCTGATGAAGGCACTGTGATGCCGAAACAGCTGTCATGGATTTATAATTTTAATAAATTGACGAGTGAAAATCACTAAAACTATTTTATTGTTTTATCTTTTACTATAATTTACAAAATGGATTTTCACCAAGTAAAGGCATCAAGCATTAATTATTTAAAATAATGAAGGTAATTAGCTTCAATTAAGATTCGCTCGTGTCTTTAATAATCGTATTTATATTTCCTACTCGTGTATAACAATTGTTACGGAATAGTAGGTCGTTCATTGTCATTAATCTTATAAAAACATCACAGCTTGTGAGATGCAAAGGCTCACAAGTAGGGTGACAAGTTCCGGATCTGACCCAGAGATAGCGCTAATATGGTCACTATTTTGATCGTGGTGTATGATTTCATCATTTGTAGGCTTAGTTTCGATGATTTCAAGTCAACGACTTATTTATTATTAGTAGCACAGTCCACCGCTGTAAGCACCTCGGGTATCACTGGATAACTTGGAAATTCGTGCTGTGATTTTTTTTTAGAAACTTTAACTGCAACCGATGTAAAAGAGGAGCCGGATTCAAGGTTGCGGAACTCTTATGCATCGAATAAAACGGTTAAGCGCGGGGTTGCTGAATTTAAAATGGGTCGGACAAGCATAACTGATGACTCACCTGTTGGACTAAGACGACTGAAGTGACTACACCACAAAAAACAGAGAAAATCCACAAAATCGTTTTGGCAGACCGTAGAATAAAAACGTGTAAGATAGCTGAGGCTCTTGGTATATCAACGGAACGTGTGCCCAGTGTCTTACACGAACATCTATATATGCTAAAGCTGTGCGCTAGATCGGCGCCACGTTTGCTGACATTTGCCCAAAAATAAAGTCAAAATGATGTTTCAACCGACTGTTTGCCACTCTATACGCGTATTCCAACCGAATTTTTGCGTTTATTCATATTTAGACTTGATTCCACCACAAGACTCCTGAGACTAAACAACAGTCAAAATAAAAGACCACGAAAGGCGAACCAACTCTAAAAAAGGAAAAGACAACTCCTTCAGCTGGTAAAGTTATGGCGACTGTTTTTTGGGACGATCATGGATTAATCTTCATGGACTACCTTATAAAGGCAAAAATAATTAATGGCGAGTACTATGCAAACGTACTCCACCTTGTAAACGACGAAATCAAGGAAACATTGCTACATTTAGCGAAACAGAAAGTGATGTTTTACCAAGACAGGGCACTATGTCACACGCCAATTGTTGCGATAGCTAAAATCAAAGAATTGAGTTCAAATTGTTTCCCCATCCACCATACTCGTCCTGTTTAGAACCGAGTGACTAGTAAACTAAAAAAAAAATTACAGGCATTGCACAAATGCAATGCGCAGAGAAGGGCATTGAAAATGCTTCAATAAATCTAAAAAATATATATATTTATAAGCAGAATGATCACTGTTGCACACCACTATATAAAAAGTATTCCGAATCGGGATAATTTTTATATAGTGGTGTGCAACAGTGATCATTCTGCTTGTGATTTCAACCACTAACACAACTTTCTTCATTAAATATATATTTATGTTCATTCACCAATCAATGAATTCATTCTTCATTCACCAATCAATGAATTCATTTTTCATTTACCAACGTACAGATTATAAGTTAAATGTAGTCGCATTCATAAGCGAAGTTTTATATGTGTACTACGTTATTGACAACAAAGAAGTAGTTTCTATGGAAACTCACAGGTTCCCATTTTCGATAACGCACCAGCGAGATCGGTCGGAAATGTGCGACACGTCCTTATAAACATTTTCAATGTTAAAAATGACTCGCTGGAAAAAGATTTACTAACGGCAATCAAGTCAGCAGCGATGCTGTACATGGCTACTTTGAGTGCCTCTACAAATCGTCTTATCAGTGTAGGATAACGACTTTAGAACTTCTTTGGAAAAATGTATAGAGTTAACTAGGAATTATGTTGAGAAAGAAATGAAAATTATTATAAAAAAGTTTTGTTTTCTTATTCAGGCTCATAACTTTTAACCTACCTTCGTAAATGAGATAAAACTGTCAAATAAAGAGATGAGTACATTTTTAGTTCCATGATAGAGAGAGTGCGATGTAAAGTTCTCATGGTATTGTTCAATTAGTCAGGTAGATTACATATAATTGATTATAGTGTTCAGTTACCTCACCGATGTCATGGCATAAGTAGACAAATATTTATTGGAATGAATCGAATTTTATATCATTTGAATTTGATAGTTTTTACAAACAAGCTCATAACAAAAACGGATTTAACACTTTGACTAGTCTGTGTTTTTGGGCGACTAGTGAATTTAGTATTGTTACGCACAACTAAGATAAAACTTAGAGGTTAATTTAGTTAGCACCATCGTAATTCCAACTTAGTTGTTCCTTGTTTCCTAAATTACTTAGTTAATCCTTAATTACAATCATATCTTCAAATCGTTGTTTAGGAGTTGATAATAGTGTAGAACCGGGTTCAAACAATGTCCTGAAACAAGTAAGGACAAAGTGGGAGATATTTGTTCAAGAATTGAACAAGAAATGTTTAACACATACAAGCTAGTCACTAAATTTTTAAAACAATTACTTTATTTTTTAATTTTTGCAGCTTATAAATAGACCAATTTAAAGAATGGATGCCTGTCTTTACCTACGGCTCCTTAGCAGTCTGAGAAATCGGGTGCAGTAGATTACACCCGAAATAGAACTTGCACCCTACTTTCATACTCCTATAACTTCACTACAGATTCTGATAGAAATCCATGAAATTAAAACAGCACTAGAAAATTTAAAGAAAATAAGGTAGTCATTCTATCTGATTCAGAAGCAGCTATAGTGTCTTGACCTAAAATTCCAAGGAAAAGACAGAATGTTACAAAATTATTGCTTTACTAGTTACCTATAGTAAATCAGTTGTTTTCCAACGGATTCCATCTTACTGTGTGTTTAAGGGTAATAAAACTGCAGGTATACTTGTTAAAAGAAACGGTTAATAGACAAAAGCAAAAAACAAGACTAGCAAAATAATCTTTCGTCAAACATCACATATAGATTATATAGATTACAACAAAGAAAAAAAGAATTATTCCAGAATAAATGCAGCAGCCATTGGCAAGACATTGGAACTTCTCTACAAAACTTCATAAGAAATTTCAGACCATGTCCAAAAGAGCAGTTGCAAAATTCACACTTTTTATAGGGCATGATTGGCTGGCAAAACAGTTCTACAGAGTTGGCATTTTCCTCTTGCCAAAATGGATTTTGTGTAATCACGGTAGTGAAGAAATGGACGATTAACATCTCCAAGTTTTGCACAGCAATCGTAAGAGCGAAGTCATTAGGTACGGAGTAGTGCAGCGCAAGACTGCTAATGTTTTGGTGCCAAATTTAGCACATTATATAATTACAATAACAATAACACCAAACTTTTTTACCATATTACATCTATTGTTATTGAGGTATTAACGAAATACCATTTCTATCTGTCGACTACGTCTAAGCACTAGTTCTAATAATTTTTGCAGTCGAACATTAAAAGTCTATTGTCATGAAACGTCTGTTATAACCGTATAAAACCGTAAGATCAAAATACTGGTACAGCATTATTCAAATACCGAGTGTTAGATTTTAAAATTTCTAAACAAATATTATACATTTGAATTACTTCTGATACGATTTGTGTTTGTAATTTTGAAAATGCGAAAACCTATATTTTTCTAGTTTTAATTATAAGTCTCATAAATAGTTATGTTATATATTAAAATAAATTATAGAAAAATATAGGTCACTATATTTTTGTTTTACGTTATGTTCTGTTTGTAATTTGTGAACCCATATTTTTAATCACGAGCGGTAGTACGTGTTTCTATCATTCGGGGGTCTTTAATACGTGGTATGAATTTCATTAATGCCTGTGGTTCGGACAAATTGTTTTTAGAATAAAAGAGCTTAAAGGTTTTATAGGTAAAGAGATATAGTGTGAACGTTTCTTATTATTAATGCATGGAAGGCTTTAAATGAAAGTCTACATAACGGAGAGAAAAAAAGCAGACAAACCAGATATGTGGCTCAAGTGGAGAAATATTAGGCTTAATGAACATCGTAGGCTTACACGGCCGAAGTCAATGTTATTAAAATTCCTTCCCGGGCCGTGGTCCATTGTTTTCTACAAAAACAGACGTTTCGGCAGTGCCAGCGACTGCCATCATCAGTGTAAAATCGAGTTACGCTAACATAAGGTGGTAGACGTTAGTCTGTGGTGAGCAGAGGTTAGTCACTAAAAAAATATTAGGCTTACTAGTAAGTCATATCTATTTGTAAGATTGTATAGCGTGACAAATTATGTAAATTTGAGAAACATTAAAATAAATTTGTAACTTATAGTGTTTTATAAAATTTCACATGCTACACAGGTGTTTATTCAGAATATGACTTCCAACGGGCTGGAAAAGAACATTGGGAAAATATTATATTTTATACAAATATTATATATCCTACATCTTTATCGTGTCAGTTCATATAATCATCACCTACATTCAGGCACGTAATTATATCGTTGAATCAGCTGTTACACCCCTATTGAAAACACTCCCTACAATATTCCCAGCCAGTAGATGGTCCGACAATGAAATCGTCATTCTCAAAGAAATCCAGCCAGACCTTCGTTTTGGTGACATTCTGCCCATATTGGTTCGGGAGGTGGCCATAGCTTTGTCTATGTTCTTTCTAAAATAGCGACCCTTCTAGAGCTTCGACTTATCTTTGGTCCGGCGGGAAGGCAGTTGTCCACATCAGGCCGTTTGGAGCATGGTCCCTTACGGACCCGCCAATGGCCGGACCGTCCTCGCTCCCACATTTAAATCGACTGAGGTTATCCTCGTCCGACGCTTCGAGCAGTCCGCTTTCAAAAGAACAGCGGTACATGGAGACTTAAGAGTGTCCACACCTTAACTCCAAATGTTCGACCGAGCAAGGTGAATACGGTTTTAGCTTACGAGCACCGGCCTTTCGAGGCGGTGATACGTGTCAGACGTGGACTTAGACATCTGCTTTTTGCCCAAGAGGCTGCTATGGGTAAAACAAACAAGTAAAAAATAAATACGACATATAAGTTTTGGTTTTGAATTTTTATCAAAACACAGCAAAAGACACGCAAGTATCTTTTACGGTAAAAGACAGCAAGTATCAAGAAAGAGAATTAATGTCGGCTCGGTTAGAGAAGGTAGCAAATTGAAAACGAGAAAAATCTGCGCCCGAGACACGTGGATACGCAGATTTATTTGTTTGCTTCTCTGTTACGTCCGCTATAAATCTTACTGCGTCTCTGCTTGATTACTTTCAGTGGGTTTATTTCTATTTGGTTTTAGTTTCCAATTTCTATTTTATTTTATCTAGTTTATAAGACAAAGTTCTTTGAAATGATCTGTCTTAAAATTATAAAAGGCACGTTAAAAAAATAACTGATGTTTTTGATGCGTACGCGTCACATACAAAAATAAAATAAATAAAAATAAGGCATCATAAGTAACATTCAGGAGCGAATTTCATCTAATTAACTACAAATGTTAATTGTTAGCTACAAATGTTTCTTTGTTACAGTCGTCTGTGATAAATTTGAAAAAATTAATGTGAAAGGCATTTTTTAAATTAAATAATACTGGATAAAAGTGATTATAACAAGTGTTTTACTATCAGTAACTATATCATTAGATTTGTTTCCGCTGCAAGAGTTAAAGATGGCTAAAAATGATACTTATTTGTTCATTGCAAGACGAGTCAGCTTTGAAAAGTACGGAACCATTAAAAGAAAATGTTACAATTTCTTTGGATGTTTAACAAATTATAATCGCCCTTTTTGGCTCACTGTTATAATTAGGTTCCCTCATTTTTTTCGGTCAAGATGATTTTGGTTTAAAGCAACTAGATTTTGTACAGATTTTGATACTGTTTAGATTATACTTGCGAGGTGTATAGGTCTTTACAGGTTTCACTGATTCTTATGTGCTTCCAAGTTTTATTAACATAAAGTTTATTTTAAGTTGAGAAAGTCTTTATTTTTTACACTGCAGTATACTGATTAAATCTGTACATATTTATTTGAGATTAAACGTGTAAATATGTAAATAACGATATAAAAATGATTATATAACATTCATTATGGTAAGATAAAAAATATATTACGATATACATGCAAGTACAGTATTTACAGAGTTTACAATACTCGTAAATTTTACATTTAGATTTTGTAAATGGTTATGTTTTTGTACAAAAATAATATATTGTTAACTTACGATATTTTGTTTTATATTTTAGTGTATTAATTTGTATAGTATATATTTCACTTATATATATTTAATTTACATTTCTTTAACTAATATGATGACATCATAATTAGGAACTGGAATACATGCTGAATTCAACTGAGTAAACTTGTAAATAAAATAAAAAGTTGTAAATAAAATAATATAATTGCACTAACATACGGTATGTAGGCACGTAAGTATATAGGCCTATAAATTTGTTAATATACTCAATATTCAGTACACATTCAATATTCAGTGCATATTGAGTTCAATTTTATAATAAAAGAAATAAAAAAATTTAAATAAAACAATTTATGTAGCCTATACTGTAGTAGACTACAGTTTTTCCACTGGCCGCCCAGATCGTAGTGTTGTACAGTGGAAACAGAATAATTGACATCCGATGAAATCACTCTTTGCAACTTTAATTAGAAATAATAAAAGGCAAGGACAATCTTATACAATTCTTGAAGTTAACATATGTCTATTGCATATAATAAGTGTCATTTTATTACAGTTTTGCACTAACGCTAAACCGCAAGTCACAATAACAATCACTCCGAACAATCATCCTTATGAACATGTTTCAGTGAGTCCCTACGTCATAAGATAGAATGATTTAGCATTTTGTTTTAGATTGAACAAATAGAACGTTTGCACAATTGCATTTAATAATTTTTGTTTGAAATAGTTTAAGTATTCTTGTTTGTTGACGTTTACAGTTAGCCAACAGAACTAAAGATATAATTAAGCTTGTATTACTGTATGAGGATACGAGTGTTATCAACTTTATACAGCTTTCTGTAGTTAAATAACGCTCCACGCCAATCCCTTCTAAATTTTGCGTAAACAATTTATTAATTAATGAAACCGTTTTATCGTAACTTATGGAGGGAGCAGATGGCGTTTTCTGAAATTTACAGCTCAGCATAAAGATGGAACAGGACTTAATTATACGTATTTCGCTGAAACTGTACGCAGGTTGTGAGTATATACATAGATGACTACTATTGTTACAGCATTGTTCCAATGTGTAAATATTTACATAATTGTCACAACAATTATTGTAACTAGAAATCTATACCAAACGTACGTTGCCGATGTCATAGATAGCTTGATTACAGTGTCACAATTACTAATCTAGAAGATATGCATGCCTTGTTTTCGGATGCAATTCTTCACATTTTTGTTTCTCATCAAAGTTTTCCTTGGCAGACGACAGACTAACTGAAATCCTAAACGAATAACTAACAAACACGTAATGCTGCTGGGCGTGAATAAAGAAAAGTAGGCATGTAAACATAATGCTTAAATACGCATCTGTTTACCTTTTAATAAGACATTCTAGCTCTGGTGCATTATGCAAAGGAAATTGATGGACATTTGTCGACAACAGGTCTTGGTATTGTATTAAGTTCAACGGGGTTTCAAAGTCAATGTAAAGTAAGGTGAATGTCACTTTGATGTAAATATAACTGCGTTTCTGAGTGCACTTTATTATGAGTTGAAGTGAAATGTTATTTGATGAGGGAAGGTATATTGGTTTCATTGTCGAGTGAAATACTGGCAGTGCAAACCAAGGCGATGTAATAGTAGCACGAAGTTAATAACTAGTTCCACAGCTGTCGTCGTTACTCTTCAGAGTAAGTTTACACAACGGAGATGGGTCGATAAAGGTTTTTATGATATTGAGAAACTGAACTGATTTCACTTCTACGTCTTCTTAGTGTTTTGTGATGAGTTTATGTACGGTTTCGGTTTTCATAATAATCTAATAAAAGCACTTGTATTTTATGATTGTCCTTTACATATGTTGCATAGTTATAATTTTTTGAAAATTTTTGGGTTTATTAAACATTAAAAGGTATTATACAAATGTGCTTAACATGATTAAATTGAGTTTTGTTTCTTTTGTATTAAAGAAATAAACATTAAATTTCCAAATGCTCTAAGCATTCGTAGAGTTGAATACTAAAGCTGATAAAAATACACCTAACAAAAAATAAAATTAGGGCGTCATAAAATAACAAATAATTTTATAAAGGTGAGGAGGATACGTTATAAAAGTGGCATCGTAATGCCTGGAAGTAAGCGCAGTAGGTATGGTACGTCATGGAACCATAACTTCAGTTTACAAAAGCAGACTAAATGCGTCTATTGATGTCTTAAATGAATAACTGACAAACATGTAATGCTGCTGGCCGTATTGGAATGTAAATAAAGAAACGTAGGTATGTAAAATAATTATTAAATGCGCGTCTGGTTAGGTTTTAATCAAAGAGACTGACTTAGGTGGATTATGCAAAGTTTTTTGATGCATTTTTTTTACAACAAGCCAACAGTTATAAGGATATGCTTAGGTGCAAAATGGTTAACATAACAGTTTGTTAAAATTGTTCAGAACTCCGAGAGTTTAGCGTAATCAGTGTTAGATTCTAATTCTTAGAAAGAGTGTGTAATTCCTGACGTCCGTTTAATGAATAGACAACACATATCTATACGTCAATATCATGAATACTTTTAGGTGTTTTTAGTAGTTTTATGTGTAAACGACTCTACATAAGAACGTAAGAGGCTTCTAAATATTTTAGTTACATCTGAATACTGTGTGTATATACCCTATATTGAAATATCATCTAATGTTTTACGGAAAGATAAGCACACTACAGAACTGTAACTAATAGATTACTGGACTAGGTAAGTTGAGGAGTATGAGCAAAACTTAGACTGGTTTGTAAAATAATTTCATTAGTGGACAAACGTAAAAAAATTGTAAACTATGAGAGGACCGCATAAAAAATTAAAACGTTTAGGGTTCCGTACATATGTAATATAATAGTTAACACAAATTCTTTTTGTAGTGCCTTTTCAAAACCGAAGACTAAAAACCACTTAGATAAAGAGTGACAGTCCTAAAAATTTAATCTAGCTCAAAATTAAAATTTTTTCTATCATACAATTACTTTGGAGATTGGTTAACAGTTCGTTTAAGTTGTGTAAACTCCGAGAGTTGAGCGTATTCAGAGTTAGATCACTCTTAAGCGTTCTCTTAAGTCTCACAAAGAGTGCGTCATTCCTGAAGTCCGTTTAATGAATACACAACACATACCTATAGTCTATGTAACGAACATTTTTAGGTGTTTTGTTTTGGGTTAGCTTTATGTGTAAACAACTCTACAGAAGGTTGCACGAGGTTTCAAAATATTGTAGTTACAAAAGACTTGAATTCTGTGTTTATATACTCTACATTGAAATATTGTCAAAGTTTTTTAGTGGAGAGACAAGCAAGATATAAAATTTGTTGAGGAGAAGGTCTAAATGGTTTAACATATTTCAAAAATGGCTTTTGTATTTAATTGTCATTTCTTTAGGAATATTGTTAAACAACAATAATGTACATAACTCTATATTCAGCATTCAAAAATTATTTCTTTTCCAAATAAAATGTTTTTAACGTGACTGTTTTTATTTAATATATGTTAATTATTAGTATAATTAACACTGTCCATTATCAGTATAAATAATTCTGTCAAATCAATAGTAAGTAGTCTGCATTTACCGTTTATTTCATCTGATTGTAGCAGATGTAGACTGCCAAAAATAGTTCATTAATTTTTTTTTGGTTTTTTTGGCCGGAAAATGTAGAACAGTGGGGGGATTTACGGATTGTTAGCGGGTCAAGGTGAAATCCGAACCTAATCTGAGAATAATGTCGTTTCAATACTGCTAAGACGTTATGAGGATATAAACGTTCACGACGAAACAAAAATATATACAAGAAGACGAAAAACAGACGTCAAGTAGTTTCAGAAGACGTTAATTACCATGTGTACATGGAAAGAGGAAGAATCAGATAGGACAGAAAATCTTGAAATTCGACTAATATAACAAGAAGAATAAAGCAGCAAATTAAACGAGAAGGTGAAGAAAGAAATAATTGCATGACGGGAACAAATAAACAGATGTGACTAACAAACTTCTATTTCAAGGATGAGCAGTTTAAACTAATTAAACATCCATGGTAGAGAGCCTTATGAATTTGTGCATCCACGAATAAAACTGATTGTAGACGATAATTCTACGTTATTAATTTTTGAGTTGCGATTACTTACGATCTACTTTGATACAGCCAGGTTAGTATTTCTACACAAGTATTCATACACAGACACGCAGACACACAGTCACGCCCGCGGGTTTATACGATATGCACATAAACAGTTTATGTTGTCAATAAACTTGCCGTTCGTTTGCAGCGAAAGTCGGTTTGAATAGCTACGAGGAAACACTAGTAAACAGTAAACCTCCAAACGAACTGAAAGCGATAGAGGAAAATCGAATCGGACGAAGTAAAATGGCGGTTAACACGCCAGTGATGCTTCCACATTGAGGCAATAAATTTTGCTGTTCAGTGCTTAACAGGTTCTCTTTTCCTGGCATCAGGTTCAGAATTAAAGAATTTAACATATTGACGATGTTATAAATACGTGTTGATAATTCCACTTATTTACGTATATTTTTTTTAAAACGAAAAATAGTGTGTCATGTAGGCCTACTTGTAATAGAACGTATACGTATTAATATATTAATACAAAAACTAGCATGCGCGCGCGCGCGCACACACACACACACACACACATCTAACTATAAAATACTCTAGAGTAACGCTTTAGCAATACATTGATATTTACCGTATTATCAACTTTCTACATCACGAGAACACCTCGATGTGCCGGTACAATTACTGTAATTTTATAGGAACACAAATTACTTGCAAGTGATTTTAATTACTGAATGCTACATTCTAGGCAATTGTAGGGTTTTCGTGATTTTTGTGACTTTTGTGATTATAATTTTTTAATTGTAAAGTAATCCAAAAATTTTGAATTGATTTTAAAGAAAATTATTACTTTTTGTAAAATTTGTTTTAAACAAAATTCTCTAGCTAGAGCTCTCATTTTTCAAAGAGACAATGAAAATTCTATGCTTTATAAAACAATTGAATTTGTTATTAACTGGAAAAGTCAAATTAGTAAATTTAATTTAAATTACGTCTACATAACACTATAACTGACTGAGCGTTGAGGGTGGACTAAACAACAATGGCGATACTCGCAGTGCTATATACTGCTATACTGGACTTAAATTCGTACTTTGGTAATACTTTCTAACTTTTAAAAAGCAATATGTTATTAATCCTCATAAAATTAAGGGACTCATTTGTAACAAATGTCGCGGACTCCTTATTTGTTGTCTTTTAAGGAAAATTATTACGAAAACGTCACATAATACAATTGATATGAAACGTTTAATACAATATCACAAAACTTTTATATTTGCTAACTAAATATATTTTACGAAATTTTTGTGTTGACTTTCCGCAATAAATAAATTTCAAGCAAATGACAGCAGGAAGAACTTAAATGTTTGGAATTTCAGGACGTGTTTTACGATTTTGTGGTTACAACTGGCGTAAATTTAGAGCGTTTAATATCGTTTGATATGAAGGATTGTTTTTTTTTTTCAACAAAGTGCTTAAACCAGTTTGAAGTTTATTACTTCACTAAATGTCTCATACCAATAAATGAGTTTATTAAAAGAACATTAAATATTGAAAGGAAAAATGGGAAAGATAAAACACGTAAATTAATTTTTTATGTAATGACGTTGTTATGGAGTTCAAGTGCTTACTAGTCTTCCAGATGATGCTAATCTGAAGAGCTTATCACTCATATAAGTAAGCAACCTTCCAGGTTTCGTGTGTGTGTGTGTGTGTGTGTCTATGTTAATTCTTGAAGGACACACACACACACACACACACACACACACACACACACACACACACACACACACACACACACACACACACTAGAAGGCACGTAGATTGGAAGTGGTGTTGGACATACAAATTCACTTCTATTTAGAGAGTTGATTTTCATTAGATTAGTTTATAACTATTTAACTATAAAGCAACCCGATCAGCAACAAGACATGAGCAGTCGCTGAATTAAGTACTACATTAGACTGAGCTCCAAGTCTCTGAGAGGAACGCGGGGAGAGAGAGAGCGTAGACACGCGGACGCGCAGTTTTTTTTTTTTTTTTTTTTTTAAATGCAGTTTGGGAAATACGATAGCCAAACTATATGCCAGAATTATATCGAGCAGAGTATGCATGTGGATTGCTAAGAATAATATTATATCGCCCAAGCAGAAGGGCTTTATGGATACAGAAGGCTGTTATGAAAACAACTTTATAGTACAGTCCGTCATTGATGATTCCAGAAGAATCGGAAAAGAAGCCGTACTAGCATTGCTGGATTTAACAAATGCTTTCGGCTCAATCCCGCATAAATTCATCAACAATGTACTCCAAAATATAAGATTCCCAGAAAAGCTAAGTAACATTATACACAACATTTACAGGAATGCCACTACTACAATAACTACACCGGAAGGGGAGACTGAAGACATCAACATAAAATCTGGAGTGAAGCAAGGATGCCCCCTGTCACCAATTATCTTCAACATTGCAATAGAGCCATTGCTAAGAACTGTACAAAGCATGCAACATGATTGCGGATACAAACTACATAACAACATACAGTCGGTATTAGCGTATGCTGACGATATAGTCCTCATTGCAAAGAATGCAGATGCCATGCAAAACATGCTGGATAAAGTTGGAGAAACAGCATCTTGGATGGGGCTGACTTTTAATCCCAAGAAATGTTCAACCCTCCACATGGATTGCAAGAAGAGGAGAGAAATTCACAACACCACTTTCAATGTCCAAGGAGGAAGACCGGAGCCATTAAAAGAAGGCGAAGACTACCAATACCTGGGTATTCCAACAGGTTACAAAGTCAATCAAACACCAGAAGAGGACATTAATAACCTGCTACAAGATGTTGAGAAACCTCACAACTCACTACTGGCGCCATGGAAAAAAATAAACATGTTCCTTCTAACTAAACTGGACTATGTACTGCGAGCATCTAGAATAACGATGAAGCCGCTTCACAAAGCCGACAAGAAAATAAAAGGTTACGTCAAAAAGTGGCTACACCTTCCCCAGCGAGCAAGCCCAGAGATCCTATATATGCCAGCATATCAAGGGGGAGCCAATTTAATTCCACTGGCAGATGCTGCCAAGATCTCCAAGATAGTCCATGCGTTTAAACTACTTACATCTCCGGATCCAGCAATCAAAAACACTGCCTGGGAGTGCCTGAAAAGCGTGGTAAAAAGGAAACTTGGGTCCACTCCTACTAAAGAAGACATGGCCGCATACCTCTCAGGATCGACAGATGACAACCTCGACAGGGATGGTGGTGACATATCAACCATCTGGTCACAAGCAAGAAATGCATGTCGCATCCTCAACAAGACACGGATGAGCGTACGGTTCCAGTGGTCCACGGCCAGAGAAGAGTTGAAAATTATTATAGGTATGCCTTCCCATACAACAGAACATATAATCGTCCCAGGATCCGAAAGGTGGGCTGTCATGAGAATGATGAAAGGAGGGATACGAAATTATTATAAAGTCACCCTATTCAGAAAACCAGACCAAGGGAAAGTGCTCAAATCAACTACACGAGCAGCAGTCAGCAACCATTTTATACTTACAGGAAAGTACACTCGTTTCTGTGACTACCGCTTCATCTCCAGAGCAAGACTTGGGACCGTTCCCCTGAATGCCACAAAAAGATACGGCAACGGTGACAAGCGATGCAGGAAATGTGGATACGCCAAGGAGACCTTTCCCCATGTTGTCAATCACTGTAAAATCTATTCGACAGGATGGAAGCTCCGCCACGATAATATAGGTGAAAGCCTCAGCAATGCCATTTCTCTCAAAGACACCGAAACACTAATCAAAAACAGGAAGGTCGAGAGAACTACATCAAACCTCAGACCTGACATAGTGTTAACAAGTGATGACAGGAAAAATATATGTATTGTGGACGTATCGGTGCCTTTTGAAGATTCTGAGGAAGCCCTAGAACTGGCAAGGAGACATAAAATTGACAAATACAGCTCGTTAAAAACTGAACTAGAAGGCAAAGGATACAGAGTGTACCTTGACGGCTTTATTATAGGCTCTCTGGGTGCGTGGCACAAGAACAAAGACAGGGTTGTTCAGAGGCTGGGCATTTCGTGGAAGTATGGTAGAATAATGGGAAAATTAATGGTGTCGGACACAATTAGATGGAGTCGTGACGTATACGTTGAACGTGTCACAGGTGTACGACAATATAAGTGATAGTGCTTAGTGCTAGTGACAGTGGCATTGTGATAGTGCTACTTATTAATGCCAGTGTCTAATGTCAGTCACAGCTGCCAATCAAAACAATATGTATATTATGTATGTATATATTGTAACATTACATTTGGAACAACTTAATATCGTACCTGATTTAATGAAGACTTTGGTTAAGAAGCTAAACAAGGAGAACATTATCTTCCAAGATGATAGTGAAGAGGAACGACTAACCATTTTAGACAACTGACCGTACCCAAATTAATGATTTAGGCTAAGTGATGCAAAATACCTTCAACCCCAATTATGACATGAGCTTTCAATAATGACCAAAAGAAATAATTATAAAGACAGACGGCTTATGAACCAGTACTATAAAGAAACAAATGGTTTCATTCAAAGTATCATAATATCAAGATAATCAAAATACAAATTGAGGGATAATAGGCCCAAACATGTAATATTATGTAAAAGAAATATTAGTAAATGATTAAGTTAATTGATGTAATGAAAATATAAACAAACCTTATTATAGATACATGAACCATACAACTAACTGTAACAAATAGTGTTCATAAGATTGTCCAGAAAACAGCAAATAATAACTTGTTCACAATAACATTTTTATACCAAGAGTGAAGTTACTTTAATGACAATAAAATGTAAAACCCGATAAAACCCAATAAGTATGTTTATAAATACAACCTATTAAGTGTTAAGTGAATAGGGTAAACGACAAACATAGTGACAAGTAATGTGAAGCATAACATAGACAGTGTCAGAGTAATTAATGAATTAACTGACAAAAGACTAATTAATTAGTGCAGAATTTATTTTATAAAAATGTGCATGTTATTATGTTTTAGCACATTGTTTTATTATCATGGTATTTGTATTGTTTGTTGTATGTAGCAGGTGAAACAGTTGTTTTAAAAGGATATCAATTAAATGATATTAATTTCATTTTTTTATGTTAACAAATATAACCATAGAACTGGTGTTAAACAATGATGAATTGATTGGCAAAGCAAAATAGACTATAAAAAGATGTTATTGCTAAGTGTCAAACAATTGTACAGTTTGAGTAAAAAAACAGTTTATTTGTGCAAAGGTTCAGTAAAATCATAGCCATGTGGGCATGAATTTAAACTAATAGATTAGTATATCTTTTGTTTTGTTAAAATAATGTTATGTGTTAAACAGTTTTTTTGATTGTTAAAAGATAATTTAACTGTTAAAGGTTTTAAACATGGTGATGAAAATAACACCAGTACATAGGCCAGGTAAAATCAACTTTTGTAAATTTTAGGTAATAATGTTAGGGAGTTTATAAAACAAATGTGAAAGGATAAATAGATTTATAGGTAATAGTGTACACAAAGAATATAGAAACAAAATAATACATCTCAAGTTATTTAAGAAAATTTCAAATAACAAAATTGTAACATCTGTAGTTCTTAAGTAAAAGTAGGCATATTTAGTGTCTAAATGTAACAAATGTAAAGATCAAAATAATGCTGATAATGGTTTTAAATTCCCATTCAGTACAGAAAAGGAATATTAATTTAAAGGGTTTGAACAAATTTAGATTCTGAAATAATGAAAGTATATGACAATGTATATCCGAATCAACCAACCAGATTCCAAGTTTACCCTTAGCAACCAGAAATTTCGGATAAATAAAATGAGACTTCTTTGACAACGATCTTAGCGGATAGACGCGTTTGTAAAACGTCTACATAATATAAAATAAACTGTGAAAAAACGATACAAACATATTAATACAGTTAGAGGTACATAACATGAACTTTTTACACCAAGAGAAGAACAACCATTATATGAAATAGAAGACCCAAGAACCACGGAGAAGATCTGAAGTGGACGAGGGCCCTGTATTCGACAAGAACCATACAAAGAAGAGGATTTGGTGATTTTGACATCTTATTATATTGTGCATCAACACCCACATTTGTATACACGACTTTTTAAATACTAATCAACTAAAACTACAGACACCATATCACACCAACACTAAGAACACTCACTAATAACACGATTTGAGATTGACACCTTTTCAAACACCACAAGAACCTTTGATTTACATAATAATTATTGTGACGATTTAAATTGTACCAATAATCAAGAAAATAAAAAATTTTAAAAATTAAGGTTGCGAGCTCTTAAGCCATTTAAATCTCACTGTATTAATATAAAATACCTGTATGTACTCAGTATGAGAGGAAGCAGTAATTAATTAGTTATAAGATACTCTAATAAAAAGATAAATTGTAAAGAGTTATTAATATCATATTTAACCCTTTGCTTGTAAGCAGGCGCTGTCCTGTTGATTCCAGACTCGACATGCTTTCAGAGTCTTGTGTGAGTTAGAATAAGATAAAAAAAATTAATGTTAATAATAAAAAAAACTGAAGACATAAATAGTCGCTAAAACAACTGATTTAAATTATGTATATTTGTTTAGGGATAGTTTGTATAAATAAAAATGTTAACTTAAATATAGTTAGGAACTATATTCTCGCGCGGAAAGTGTCCCACTAACTTTTGCCCAGTACCAGGCGAAGGGAGCGGAATTTCTCTCTCTTGCAATGGTGACTTCGTACAGTATAGACGTAGGAGCTGTGCGCTTAAAATATGTTAACGATATTTTGTCTCACCTTAAGAAGGTGTACCAGATGTAGTTGTTTAAAACATCTGGATGTGTTAATTAATATAGTCATGTAAATAGACAAGAAATTTAAAGTAAAGTAAAAAATCGAAACGTATAAAAAGGAGTGTAACACAAGATGACTTAGTGCTTCAACAAATAACAACAATTCCAAAGTCATACCAGAAGATGTGAACTATCAGAAGCCACAAACTCTACTGCACGTGACAGAATATGCAGATCAGGACATCAGGGAATCTACAAGATCATCGTAGATATCTACACGACATATTGTTCAACCTGCGAACTTTCGGAGCCCTTTACAGAGGAGGAAGGCCAGACCGAGATGACGACGTAGCTGTTCCTGTTTCCCAAGACGGATACCCCAGGACGAGTCTTCTGCATACCAATTAAAAGGTGACTCGATAGCCTGTCTATCGAGGGTTACTAATATTTGTTACACAACACATCTTGAAAGAGACTTTTCAGAAACGGTTAACTTTGTAAAGACTTATAAATTAAATCTAAGAATTTCATGTAACTATTCTAACTTCATACGTTGTAACAATTTATATGCTAATGTAGAGTAACATAATTCAAGCAATAATACCATTCTTCCAATGGTTGAATAAAAGAAAGTCTTGCAAGCTAATATCATGAAATGAGTATAATTAAAAGTCTTAATTACAGAAATACAGAAAGTTGACCCGGATCCGAGGTATAGCTCTATAGAATCAAGTTTGATCCCAAAGTTTAAAGAAACCTTTCAAATAACTTAATAATTGAATTAGTAATGTCATGGGATCTGTCAATAAATGTTTTTAAATGTTAAATAAAGAGAAGTCTTCTTGTTACACACATATGAGGAGTGCTTAAATCAATTGTATACCTTGCCATTGTTTCCTTACACAATTAGTAAGTAATTTGTTATATTAATTATTTGTGATCAATTCTGTTACAACGTAGGCAGCCCATCTAATTAACTGAGTTTAATTACGAGGGGTTCCCTGGATTTGTAACGCGGCGAAAAGCAGTTACAAAAGTGCGCCACTCTGCTTACATGTAAAAATAAAAGGGTAATTGTTTACAGAGTGTCACAAAAGTGCGCCACTCTGCTTTATTGTAAAAAAAAAAATATAAAAGGAAACAAAGGAAATAGTTTTAATTGTGTATATAGTGTCAAAAACAAAATTGCATTCACTATGCGTGGATAAATTGTATGATCAACAACTAAATATTAATATTGATATATGCACTCAGAAAGTTACTTTAATAAATGTAATGTTCAAAACATATTTAATAGTGTATTAAGTTACGTAGATGGTAGTATGTATAAGTAAAATATCCTTAGCGTCATACAATGCATGTAGCTTTTGCATTCTATAGGCCAGTAGGAACCTGCATAATTCGATATAAGTACTTGCATACATGAATTGTGACCAAGCATAACAATTTTGGTCAACCGAACAATCTGTAACAGGTTTGTTTACGACAATCTATGGCCTGTTGTTACCTGAATCATTCTGCACAGTGTATGTCCAACTATCTAGCTTACATACACTAGTATGTGTTATAAAAAAAAATTGATTAAAAATAACTTTGTTAATAATAATAAAGTAATTAAGTAGAAGTTCGTGATTTAAAACTTGTGAACAAAATAAGTAATTATTTAATTGAGAAAAGTTTATGAATGAACGAAGCCAAAGTGTTGTCTAAGCGGAATAATAATAATAGAATCAAGCGTCTGTGCTCCCCTTCTCTTGTTTAGAGTACGTATACAGTAGTTGTGTTATTCAGTCGCATTGTGGAGAACAATAAGAATAAAACCCCCTCTCTCACTGACACGCTCACCCTCCTTTGTTAACTAAATATGTAGGCCACCCTCTGACCTACATTCCAGTAAACAGCTGATCGGCTATTTAACCTTGAAAGATATGTGTGTGTGATTTCTGTCTCTCCCTTAGAAGAGAAATTGTTCTTTTCTAATTTGTGTAAATTGATTACTTATGAATTTATTATATGTATATGTAATATATGTGTAATATACTAGTATTAATTGTAAGTACGTGCTAATGTGTTAGAACAAAATGGCCCAATTTAACCCGGATTGGTTATTAAAAGACGAGCTGTCTTACGAAGCCCTTTTGCGTGGACTACCCCATGCTGATGTAACAGTCGCGGAATTACGAAGTTCAATTCGCGAATGTGGATTTGATGCGCCCGTGCAATTAAACAATCTAAGCCAACTCGATTATGAAAGCGAGAAAGAAATTTGTAATGCCAAGTATAGTGAACTATACTTATTGTCTCAAACACTCCAAGACGAGAAATCTCCGGCAACAATTTTGCGGACTACCCAGAGAATAGAGCATTTAACCAGGCGAATAAAAAATTTGTCGATCTGGCCGAATCTCACAGAAATACCCGTTGATGTACAAAAGCTAGCAGACGAAGCTCTACGCCGCTTACCTTCAATTATCAACGATTTAAGACGAAAATCCGACTCATTCAGGATGGACGAAATAGAGAAATCATTAATGAAATTACACATCTCCCCAGTACAATCCCCCACCACTGGTTTACCTCCGCCTAACTCGGATCGGAACTCACCTATCGTATCGCAAGTGCAAGCGAACCCAGAACCAAATACTGATACAGATGTAAATGTCCCTCCTCCCGAGCATTTTCAGTTTCGTCCCGGAAATAATGAATTGACCAACACCCCCAATGAATCTAATCAGCCTCATCGAGGAATTACCCCTGTGAACTATAACGCAGATCTATACGGAAAAATGACTCACCCTGTGGAGAAGATTTTATCCGAAATCCCTTATACAGATGGTTTAAATGTTTCCAAGTTACTAACATTTATTAGTTATCTTCTTCAGATAAAGGATCTACAGCAGCTGAATGACTGGCAAATTTTACAAGTCCTGTTACCAAAGTGTAAACCCCCGTTAAAAAATCGTGTGCTAGAAGCCCTAACCTCTACTTTCCCAGTAGAAGAGCTACATAGCTCTTTAATAAAATACTTTATTCCCACCGGCATCTATGAAGAAATAAAAAGGAAAACAGTACTCCGAGTACAAGGACATCAGGAGAGATTAGCTCACTACATCTCCGATATTAGGGAGTCCTCTCGACTACTACGTGTAAGCTGGAATGAAACACAACTGGTGGACACCATTTTAGTAGGCGTGTCACCTGAAGAAAGATCTCGACTATCATTGATGAATAGACCCAATACAATTGCTGATCTAGAACAGTGCAGTATCCATTCTTCAAATGTATGGTACTCAGATCAAAATAGAGAAGCAATGAAAACCTCTGGAACTAATAGACATCAATTGCGAGCACTACTGCCTGATGTAACAACCTCGTATGAAAGACAAGTTTCTAGTAGACCTCACCATGTGCGCAAAGCTGGTAAGTTAACTGTAAACCCAGATAAAGCGGAAACCAAGTACCCACCTCGCAGAAAACCCACCTGTTATAATTGTGGCAAATATGGGCACATAAGAAGAGAGTGCAAAAGTAAGCCATTGGAACGGAATAACCCCAATTCAAAAAACATGTAAGGCAGGGAGACCCGAAAACCTGTGTCTTCCGCAGCTACTCAAAATTGGGTAAACTAAAAGAAACCAGTAATAATAATAAGAATGAATTATTCTGTAACCAAGTGAAAAACAAAAAAGGTGCGAAAGAAATCGACCCCTATGTGCGAGAATTTCGTGAAAAGTGTAATGCGATTAATAGATGTAAATTGAAAAAAAATCTACTACCATTAATACAAGTCGATTTAGGCGTTACATCCCCCATCGCCTTAATTGATTCGGGATCTAGTAGAAGCTTAATCAGCCAAGAATTAGCGGACATGTTAGCTAAACATCATCTAGTAAAACGGAACCAACCTGTGAATATAAAGTGTGCTAAATAAATATGGTGATTAAATAGACGATAGTTCTAGGAGCGTTTCTTAAATCCCCAAAGTAGTTTAATAAATAATAAATAATAAAGTGAATAATAATAATTGATTTAAATACTAGAGCTAAACAAATCCTAAGTTATACTAAAATTGTGTGAAGTGTAGAAGTAAGTAGGAAAAAAGAAAATAATAATAAAAGTACAGTTGCATATTGTAAACACTCCCTGTGGTGGCCAGTTAGAGAAAATAAAAGCGTGTTCAGTATTGTAGGAATTGTACTAAGCAGCCCCGAACCCACCCTCTCTATTGTGAGAAACCGGTGCTAGCCTGAACAATTGAAAACCACCCCTAGTGAGTATGACAATGCATTTGTGTAAAGTGTCTCCCCTCCCGCATAGTTTGTTTAAGTATTGTTAAAAGAGATAAAAGAGAATCATATTCGTGAGATTCCGCTTCTCTCAAACCAGTGATCTAAAGTGGAGTATGGGATCCTCTTTAGATCACATTAGAAATAAGTTTATGAGATATAATCAAGTAGTGATTATAAATGTAACGTAACAGGTCACAACGGCGCCGACTGAAAGGGTAATGATAGGGCAGAAATGTGCCAAAGATCATTAATAAATGCTGAAAGCTAACTTCCGTAGTTAGAGTAAGCTGGTGTCAGTCGGGCCGGGATGTTGTGAGTTACGGATAAGTAGGGATCATTCCAATCTAAGGTTTGGAAATTAGTATTAAGATTAAAATGTAAGTTAGTACTTATGAAGTAAGAAAAAGGGAATTTCACGAAGGCGATCATTTAAATGAACAATGTCATTTAAAGAGAATTAAAAAAAAAACGAACTGTGCACTAATATTAAATAACTTCACACACTGACACTAATCGTACTCCCAGTCCCCAATAGTGAGTTAGACTCAAAAGGCTTAACCGTAGCGTGCAATTTAAGCGGTGGAGTCTGTGACGATTTAAATTGTACCAATAATCAAGAAAATAAAAAATTTTAAAAATTAAGGTTGCGAGCTCTTAAGCCATTTAAATCTCACTGTATTAATATAAAATACCTGTATGTACTCAGTATGAGAGGAAGCAGTAATTAATTAGTTATAAGATACTCTAATAAAAAGATAAATTGTAAAGAGTTATTAATATCATATTTAACCCTTTGCTTGTAAGCAGGCGCTGTCCTGTTGATTCCAGACTCGACATGCTTTCAGAGTCTTGTGTGAGTTAGAATAAGATAAAAAAAATTAATGTTAATAATAAAAAAAACTGAAGACATAAATAGTCGCTAAAACAACTGATTTAAATTATGTATATTTGTTTAGGGATAGTTTGTATAAATAAAAATGTTAACTTAAATATAGTTAGGAACTATATTCTCGCGCGGAAAGTGTCCCACTAACTTTTGCCCAGTACCAGGCGAAGGGAGCGGAATTTCTCTCTCTTGCAATGGTGACTTCGTACAGTATAGACGTAGGAGCTGTGCGCTTAAAATATGTTAACGATATTTTGTCTCACCTTAAGAAGGTGTACCAGATGTAGTTGTTTAAAACATCTGGATGTGTTAATTAATATAGTCATGTAAATAGACAAGAAATTTAAAGTAAAGTAAAAAATCGAAACGTATAAAAAGGAGTGTAACACAAGATGACTTAGTGCTTCAACAAATAACAACAATTCCAAAGTCATACCAGAAGATGTGAACTATCAGAAGCCACAAACTCTACTGCACGTGACAGAATATGCAGATCAGGACATCAGGGAATCTACAAGATCATCGTAGATATCTACACGACATATTGTTCAACCTGCGAACTTTCGGAGCCCTTTACAGAGGAAGGCCAGACCGAGATGACGACGTAGCTGTTCCTGTTTCCCAAGACGGATACTCCAGGACGAGTCTTCTGCATACCAATTAAAAGGTGACTCGATAGCCTGTCTATCGAGGGTTACTAATATTTGTTACACAACACATCTTGAAAGAGACTTTTCAGAAACGGTTAACTTTGTAAAGACTTATAAATTAAATCTAAGAATTTCATGTAACTATTCTAACTTCATACGTTGTAACAATTTATATGCTAATGTAGAGTAACATAATTCAAGCAATAATACCATTCTTCCAATGGTTGAATAAAAGAAAGTCTTGCAAGCTAATATCATGAAATGAGTATAATTAAAAGTCTTAATTACAGAAATACAGAAAGTTGACCCGGATCCGAGGTATAGCTCTATAGAATCAAGTTTGATCCCAAAGTTTAAAGAAACCTTTCAAATAACTTAATAATTGAATTAGTAATGTCATGGGATCTGTCAGTAAATGTTTTTAAATGTTAAATAAAGAGAAGTCTTCTTGTTACACACATATGAGGAGTGCTTAAATCAATTGTATACCTTGCCATTGTTTCCTTACACAATTAGTAAGTAATTTGTTATATTAATTATTTGTGATCAATTCTGTTACAACGTAGGCAGCCCATCTAATTAACTGAGTTTAATTACGAGGGGTTCCCTGGATTTGTAACGCGGCGAAAAGACGTTACATTATTAAACGCCTAAACTGGACATAACCTATCAGAACTGGTAACCAATATCCGACTGCCTGTGTGCACGTTACACTCTAACATTGTAATATCCTTTAATTGTAAAACTTGTATTTTGATTTATAGAATAATATTTTGTTTAAATGTAATCCCCGAACCATATACGCCCTGAGATACTTTATTATTAATAGAAACATGAACGAAAGCATTCATTTGGTCTGAAAAAAATACTGAATGTTGGCTACTACTGCCAACTGGTAAAAAGAAGACGTATAATTTGCGCCACAATTGTGATTGTCATAATCAAATTTAAGAACAATTAACCAGTGTTTTCCTGAATAAAGGATTCCTATAAGGATATATGTTTGATGTTATATTTGTGTCGTTATTATTGCTGTTCCATTTAGGAAATAAATTCACAGATTACAGCGGACTCCACGATAGTTGGCAACGTTGAGTGACGTCACGGAAACGAGCGGCATAGTGGGAGCAAGCGGCAAATTACAAAACCATTCGCCGTTCAACATAACATATTAATAATTACAAATTGACGACTCCAGTGCGAGTTAGTCGCTACATTATTTATCTATGTTACAAATTGACACTTCCAACGGGCGGTGTATGTAATTCAAGTGCACACAACATAACATTTAAATAACACAGGTAACACCAAATTTAGTGTTACAAATTGACGAATCCGAAGTGAGGCTATATTTAAATAAGAACGTAACGATTCAAAACGTTACAATATGTATATATTTTTTTAATATTTGTATTTGTGTATTTTCTTTATATATGTCTTTTTGTATTTGAGCTGCATGGTTCCTCTGTGTGTGTGTGTGTGTGTGTGTGTGTGTGTGTGTGATACGCTCTGCATTGCAGGGCCAGTATATTAAACTACATGACAGTGATATTAAATAAATTGGCAGTTGTGACATATATCTGAAAAAAAACATTAAATATACAATTTGTGCATATGAACAATCCCAAAGACTATAACAAAAAGAAATTTTATTGTAATAAATAAAGACTATAAATATACAACAAAAAGTTGTACCATTTTAAACATGTATAATGTTTGAAATATGTACTGTATCTAGAATTAATGAGAATTAATTTGTAAGCATGTTTTAAAATTTTTGTAACACTCTGTATATACTGATATAACAATAAATGTTTTTAAATCTGTTCTTATCAGCGGACGCGCAGTTGCGTTAAACAACAGCGATTACTGAGAAATACCGATTCACATTACATTATCAAAACTCACTCAACGGTCACTTTCCTCTCATTGAGCATTAAAGCCAGATAACTGTGATGCCAACACATGTAATACACTGTAATACTTTATCACAGTAATACACAGCTCGTTTTGTTGCTTGATTAAGTGGGTATGTCAGTGAGTTTCGTTGTTTTTCTCCATCACATTTTTCAAATATAATACTAATTATTTCGCGACCTTCACTGTAAACAACGAAACCTCTTTTTCTTTCTTTTGTTGATCCTTGAAGGGACATTGTGAACAGACAGCTACAAATAAACAAATAACAGGATAATTCACTCACTAACTGAAAGTAACTAAAAGGACACTGATCCCAAAAGGTAGTTCACAAATTCGTATTTTTAATGTTACTGTAACAAAGCTACTTAAAAATTATTAAGTTGTAAAGACAATACCAATAATACGTAGTCTTTAAACGCACTTACTACCGCAACGGTAAAAAGCGGACTGGAATAATATTACGAAATGTGTAGTCTGCCTTTGTGATGGATGCAAGTTTGCACTGTGAACATGCCCATAGAGCTGTGGGTCTTGACAAACAACACACACACACACACACACGCGCGCGCGCGTATACTTTTCTCCTCCATCAGAGACAGAGTTCAATGTCATGCAGTATACTGAAAGAAGTAAAAAATCTACAACAAATTTAAGTAGTGATTTGTAAGGGTGAAAAATTAACAAGGAAACAAGAAGCAGAATAAGACTGAGTATCCAACTAAATAAATAGAAAACACACAGATTGGATAATAGATCAGAGCAAAATGTGTTTATATACAATTTTCCGTGCCAACAATACTCTATGCATGAGTATTGAACAATGTTGGATAAGTATATTTTGCTATGTTGTATACACTGTTAATGGCTTCTGAAATAAAACTTTTAAAACAGGTGAAACAGAGTACTGTAATGGTATGAGGACATCGTTAGAACGAACATGTAAGACACCTCAAGATGTTTAGAATGAAATGCTACAAATGGTCCAGAATGGGAGTTCTCAGAAAACTAGAACTGAGTGGAACGATAAGGCTAGAAACAAAAAGGTGGATAACCTTAAATAATAGCAAGACAAATGAAGTTAAAACTGGGAAGACAAAACACGAAGACAACAAAGCAACAAGCTACGGTACAAAAGATCTCTCATTCCCAGAAGCAGCGAGATATAGTTCGACTGGAGGAAGTACGTAAATAAGTTTAAAAATCATCAGTACGCAACTAATACACGGGTTTCTGAATAACGTACAGGCCAGTAGTTCAATTAAAGTTTAAAATTGTATAACACACACGCGCGCGCGCGCGCGCGCGTTCATACACATGTGCGTAAAACTCCACGTGCTTACGTGCAGATGCAGACTTTATTCTTGTAGTGTTTAATGTTTACGTCTCACGAGCGTTTGTCTGCGAATCGCAGAAGATTAAATCTACCTGTTTCACATACAAATATTTTCTAACAAATAACAAATATTGTATTGTAGGTTGTGGAAACAAGGTTGTTAATAAATGTTAGGAGTAAAGTTGATTAACAAGTACTGATAAAAAATATGTTTTAAATATTGTTATGATGGTATACTTATGGTACAGTGGAAAACAAAATACAAGACACCAGTTACGTTACTAATCACAAGCTTTAATTATCACAATTAAACAGTTTGTAATTAACAAGCTCTTACAACAAATCAAATAAAAATTTAAAACACAACACTTCACTAATAACCACTTGAACGCACAGAGTAATCGCCGACAAAATAACTCACAACTAAAACTGAAACTGAACGTCACCCAGTACTTGCATTTACACCCCGCCGATAATCTAGATTATTCCACATACTACGTATTAACAATAAAGGAAAACATTAGAGCGTAATTAATTGCGGCCTTGACACAGTTCGCGCGGCTTCTGGTACAGTCTAGCTAATGCGTCGAGAATCACGTACGCCACGACATTATAGCCGGATTCCACTGGATCGTTCGAGAAACACGTAGCTTGTTCTGTAATGTCGTAACAATATTGTTACTATAAACTTAAATCTAGCCATTGGTAGAAGAGACGTGGGTCGTTCGAGGAAGAGATGGGTGCCGGAACAGGTTTATATAACCTAATTCTTGAAGAGAAGAAGAAGAAGAAGAAGAAGAAGAAGAAGAAGAAGAAGAAGAAGAAGAAGAAGAAGATAAACTTAAACCACAAAAGCCATGGTTTTTTAATTACAATTGTTGCAGTTATTCAGCACCCCTTGCCGAATGCAACAAGCGTTAGTACCGATTCAATTAAAATAAGTTTAAATAGTCGCGCGACGGAAAATTATTCGTACTTTGATAGCGTTCCCTGACATCACCCCCCCCGTCCTTTTTCTAGTAAAGCTTTTGCTCGACAAGTTGAGTCAGTCAACCTGCGCTGTGAGCAGAGTCGCCCGTCGTCTCCCGGTGGGTACTTTGGTTGGAAGTCTCATCACCAAGGTAATTATGATTTCTTGGTTATCTTAAATCTCATAAATCAATGCTGGTGACGAACTATATTCGTCTGTAACGTTTGTAAAATAAAAATTTGTATTTTTGTAAAAGACTGTAACTCATAACCAACCATGATGTATTTTGTTTGTAATAGTTAGTCTCGAGAAAAAAAACAATTTTCAGCCAGTCAGTTTAAAGAAAATGAAAGATGTGTAAATTTTAGCATTTGTCACTTGTTATAGAATTTGATTTGTAATTTTGCAATTGTTATTACTGTAATTTTGTAAATTTAGCAATTATGTATTATGTGACTTAATGTGCGCGTGTAGTAGCTGGTAACCTATACTAAAGAGTTTGGAGCTTTCAGTAAAGCTTGGTTCCACGTATGGGCCCACGAACGTGAGAATTTTGAACTTGCAAAATGCAATATGAACTTGTATCTTTGCAAGGACTTTCCAGTATAAAAAAAAGTTGTAAGAAATTGAATGAACAGATCATAGCTTGTACGCTATATATTACAAATTGTAAACTTGCATTGACTTATGCAATTATTGAATTTTATAACGATTTCACTCAATATTTAATTGATGCAACTGTAGAATTTTTATTAAATTGGTTAATCTAGTATCTGAATTATGTTATTGTTGAATTTTTGCGATTCTTGGAATTAAAATTATTCTGTATTTGGCCGACTCAGTAATTCATCTTTCTCTGGCTGAAACACAATTATATAATGTTCTGAGGTTTATTTTAATTTTAATATAAACGAGTGCTCCTTGACTCTGCTCACTAGCTAGCTGCTTGCACTGAGTTTTTCTTTTTATACACACCCCCGCCTTTAGGTAATTATGTTAGACATTAAATCTATTTTAGGAGTATCTTATATTGTGTAAAGCGACATAAGTAGTAGTAAATATTTTGATTATTTTTGGTGTATTTTGTGTGTTACGTTTTTATTTTTTGGGCTCAGCAGTGTAACGTGGCACACAATAGAATTAAACTAATCTTAAAATCTTAAAATTAATTTTTGTATAGAACGTGATTTCAACGGATACTGAACAAATTGTTTCAGGAGGTTTATTTGTAATAAGAATAACTTTTTAATAACAAAGATAAAATACGAGATTAAGTCTACGATGAATTTGTCTGGCATATGATAAGTAAGAGAATTTAATCCTTGTTTAATGAATATTTTTAATTAGGACTGGCTCTTCTATGAACTAATATATAGGACTTGAAAATAGCCAGCTATTTTAAATCTATTATATCTATAGCAACTTCAGAAGTTACAACAGACACACATACACACACACACTACAGCAGCGCACAGGCGGTTTTTGAGAGGTCTGAAAAGGTAAGATACAGAAGAGATTGTTTTGCCTCCGAGGTAGTGGTTGGCTGGTTTGCATTTAGGTTTACCTTTCAAGAAGGGTGACGTCTGTATTTTCAAAGGCTCTAGTTATTCTGGTCATAGTCAGTTACGTGCGCGTTGGTTTCTTTATTTCGGTCTGTTTCTAATAACTTTTTGTACCTGTACATCGTTACTGCATGCGTTAGACGAGAAAGGATACACTATAGTATGCGTTATGAGTATCTATAGAATAACGAGTACCTACATCGTAGAAGTGAATAAAAATGTCTGTGATCTGACCCATTTACCTCTATTTGTCATACCGAAAACATATTCCACTTTATTATTAATTAGTGTGTATTTATTTTGTAATATCTATAGTACAATTTATCACAATTAATTTCTAAAATTTTCTATTCATAAACAAAAGGTAATTCAAAAATCAAGTAGAACAGGTGTGACAAAGATTGCGAGTTTTGAGTGCAACACAACTGATATTTCTTTTAATTATAAAAAAATTAACAAACACATGCACTACATATGTACACATTGCTGCCTGTGATGTGTGCTCAGTTACGTTTATGTTTAAAATATTATGTCTTGCAGGTAATCATCATTTACATTACTCTCGCACATTCTGCTACTGGAATCGTTCATGACAAGTCTCAATATTTCGATAGAAATATTTCTAATTTCTAAACGTTTTTGAGTTCATCAGTGGTGTAGAAGTGTTGCATACACATTGCGTTTGAGGGACCTCCACAGAAAATAAACACAAACGGACATGAGTGGTGATTGGGGGGGGGGGAGTGACAGATAATATCACAATTCATTCCTAGATATGGTGCGGTTCCCGTAAAGCCGGTGTAAATTGATTTCCATTGAAATTCTTGCACAGTGAGACATAGAGACGTCTTACTAAAACTAAAATTGCTCATCTGAAGGGAAACATGAAGGTTAATGTGCGGTGAATGTGTCCGTCATGTTGGCGTTCCAGTGAGTTGTTACCTTGGTTGCTCGTTTTCCAAAAAGAAAGGACTGCTTATGTCCTTGAAGAGACCACACACCACACTCTGTTATTCTGTCTGTTTAACAACCGTTCACGCAATTACCGAGGATTTTCTTCTGACCAGTAACAACAGTTTTATTTATTTACAGAACCACTAAGATTGAAGTGGGATTCGTCATTCATCCGCAATAAACGTAGCAAAGCTTCATTTTCTTGTATTGTATCCTAGAGAAATTTATTTATTGTTTGTAATCATTCTCATTTATAATCTACACAATCTGTATGTTGTACGGTTGTCACTTTAAACCATCCCGTAAAATTCAATACATACTACGATTTCAGACCTCCAGTGCTGAAGAAAATTGTCTCTCAGAACGTTTTGCACTTCGTGTTACAACACTGTGCACTCCCTACATTTTTTCTTGTGTTAAAATTCTCGTAGCCGAATCTGAAATGATTTTATTCAGTAAAAACATTTCCGTGTTTTATCAAACTTCCAATCATCGTATTATGTGTACTTATAACGTTAGTCTACAATATAGATAACGTTACAGTCATTTTTACAGTGTTTTTAAGAAAACATTTAGTTTTTCGTACAAATATTCAAATCAGAACATATACAAATGTTTTAACAAAATATTATGTTTTAGCAGGCGTCAAACACAGAATGAAATATAGATGTCCTACATTACTTACACAATCTGTTCTTTTATTTTGATGATCATCAAGTGCTAGTGGGTCAAATGACGTTCAAGCTGGGGTTTATTAAAAATAGGAGTCGAAAGTAAATTCACCTAACCCCACGTTAAGCAAAACATGTCGATAATACTGAAACCGTTACCAATGTTTTTTATTTTTAATAAAATTTAGTTTATCGAAACAGGCGTGTTTATATCAGTAAACCGGTATAATTCGTATTGGATATCAGAGCTAAAATCAATAGAATTGTTCTCAACCACTCGAGAGTAGAAGCCAGTTTAAATATAACACTGCACATTTTCGGCTTTCAGTGGTAAAATCATACCGTTACTACATTTAGTCTCACATTTAAACATGCTGAGAGCATCACATTTAGAGATCAATAGATAAAATTGGAAGATATAACCGTATTTAATGCATTATTCAATATACAAGTGGCTATACTGTTTATGAGCAAGTTTAGGAATAAATATATTTAATAATTTAACAGATTAAAAGAAAGTTCCATAAATTGATGTAGAATACTTACTTTATCCAAATATATTTGACTTTTTGCTGTTCGTTGCAGTGTTCTGATAAAGTCTGCAATTATTCTACAAGCCACTCACCTGAAACAAATGTACATAAAATTAAATTAAAAACGAATTAATTAGTTCAATTTGTAATATACCTTTTCAAAAACATTGTTTGTAATATTTATTATAAGCGTAACACGTTAACGTCCGTGAAATGTCGACTCAATTTCTTATTACTTTTCATATTGTTCATTTTACAGCAAGTGAAATAATTTAAAATCAGAATCGTATCATTAATTTAATTTAATAAAGCTCTTAACTTACTTAAAGGAGAGGGAGGTAAAATCACATATCTCAAGGACGTCGATTCACTCTGGTAAAACGCGTTGAATTCTATACTGAACTGTATAAACAAGATGCAAGAGTTTTGTAAGGCCACGTCATATAAATGTTTGCAAAATAGTATCTGTTTTAAAGTAGAAGATATTAATAAACAGTTTTCAAGTTATGAGGCTTTATTAAAATACAGGCGTACCCCTTTTATTATGGTAATAATCTTCAGTGTCAATTAGCTTTATGAACTGAAAGGAAAATTTAAAGTATTCTTCATTATAAACATTATCTTAATAAAATATAATAATTCAAAGTCCACATTATACTGCAATCAATATTATAACATCACAAATTTATTTATGCATTAACAGTAAAACAGTTTAGTATTATACGTAAAAAAGAAAAACAAAACCTATTCATTCTTCTGATTATCTTCACAGACATGTTTGATCGTTATTAGTTTAAACAAAAATCTAAGTTTTTTTTCAAAAACAACGTCGAGCCGTTTTCATGTACAATTTCTACTTAACACATTTTTGCCTTCTACTCTAGTCTTGAAACTTTTGCGTTTTTTCTTCATTGGGATCGTCTTCTGCACAATAAAATATTTGACGTCTGTATTTTCAAAGGCTTAAGTTACTCTACTCGTATTTAGTTTTTCTAAGTGCATGTTGATTTCTCTATTTCTGTCTATTTTTGATAATTGTATGAGGTCTCTACTCCTGCAGGTGCGATTCAGGTAGCCCTACATTTTCTTCATGTACTTCGTTAATATATTTAGGTAAACTCAACAATTTCCTTAATTACTGAAATGGTCACTCTATGATGTTGTTTAAACTGCTTCAGGCAAAATTGTTTTCCGAATTCATTCAACAAGTCTTTCTTACCTCATCCCAAGATTCTGCTCCAATAACGTACACGTTTTCACGGTCAGTGTTATTAGCAGATAAAATTAACTACTGCTACAATACCGCTATCGAGAAGCGGTGTTTGTATTGATACCTACTAAGTTATCCTTGGTATCCTTATTAGCAATCGATTTAGAAGAGGATTGCCACTGAGAATGACTCCCACAGTTGAAGTTGAAACAGTGCGTTTCGGAGTGATTGGTATTGTGACTTGCTGTTTAGTGTTACTAAATGCAAACCTGTAATAAAGAGACATTTACTGTTGTGTGTTGGACAAATTTTAACTTGAAGAATTGTTTAAGAGTGTCTTTGTTAACCGTTATAAAAGTTGTAATTAGTGATTTCATGTGGTATTAGTTATTCTGTTTCAACTGTACAACACGACGCGACGGTCCGTATGTAAACACTCTCATACCATTACATTCTCAACTGCTATGTATACACAGGCGCATATATGTTTATTTTTTTATAATACTGGTTGTGTAGTGATTGTATTCATATGATCAGAAAAATGTAACTAACGTTATATTTTCATTGGAAAAAATTAAATGTAATACTTTGTAAGAATCATGTATTTCATAGCTTATAACACAAACTGAAAAACATGCCCGAATTATTCAAATTTTTTAAAATGTTTCTATTTTTAGTAAGAATGTGTGTTAAATTATGCTCGTAGCATGAACTTAATATTCTTTATTTTCAAATGACTTCAGTTAAAAGGGTGATTTCAACTGAAACTTGGCGTGATATTTGATTACGATGAAACGTAATGGTCGAAAGAAAATGAATCTACGTGTCGTAGAAACCACAAACGAAATGAAGGGACACGCTGGCCTGCGGCTGAAAAACAGTCTCTCTCACTTTTATCAAGCCCAGAATTTATACGGTAGAACAAAACTTTAAAATGTTCTGCGACAATGGAGCAAGCATATACTTACTACTAAACCTACTATTGACACGGGAACGTGCGCACATAAAACTAACACATACACACACAATTGCGTAAGTGGACGAAGACAGACTTATTTTTTGCTTCCAAATATGGAATTAAAAATTAAGGTGTAATATAAACGGATTAATTTGTTGTTTGAACTTGTGCACATCTACTTTCGAGTTTCAATACGAATCCAGTAAATCAAGAAAATTAAAAAAAGTTAAATTCTGCAGCTTATTTTTGTTTGTTATGAAACTGATATATTTTAAATTCATCTTGCTGATGTATTTATAAGGTTGCATTATTTCCTTGAAAAGCCTAATAGCTAAACACAAATGTCAGGTAATAATTTAATAAATTTTATAGGCTATAATAAATATAATAATAGAAAAACTGCACAAAAAATTAGAGTGAATACATTTAGTAAATAAAACAAAGTAGATTTAAGTAGTAAGTGATAAATGAAAAACGGAAAAGAATTACTAAGAAAATAACAAAGTTAATTCACAAGAAAAACAACATGGTCCATCAAATCATCCACCATCCGTATGGCTTACGGTCCATAATACACGACTAGGTTAATCCCTACCTCGTGAGGTTAAAGATGTAGAAGTAGAGATGTACTATGACATAGTGTAACTTCTACAGGATTATTACGTATTAGATAACATAACCTAACGTGTTGTAAACCCTGAACTATTTTCTACGAAACCCTTTTAAAAGTAACCGCCATTAAACAAAAATCAATAAAATCTGGTACAGGGTGCAGTTGAAAACGCAAAAATCATTTACTTCCATTAATTTAAAGTGCTACTTATAATTCTTTTATACCACACCTTTACAATTTGAGCTAAAAGTTTTGTTTTACTAGCTTCAAAAAATAAAGTTAAGCAATTTACCTTAACTATATATTTGTGTGTGCCAGCGCAAAAAATAAACGTTTGTATAAAGTAAAAATTGATTGCCATTTATGCTCACCGTGTAAAACCAAAGAGGAGACAACAACTGACCATTGTGTATAAAAAATTAGAAGTAACGATAATTTATAAATTAATGCTGCAAATTTGCATTCTTCTTGCGTTCATGACAAATGTTGAAAGTCACAGTTGTTTGATTCACACACACACACACACACACACACACACACACACACACACACACACACACACACACACACACACACACACACACACACACACACACACACACACACACACACACACACACACACACACACACACACACACACACACACACACACACACACACACACACACACACACACACACACACACACACACACACACACACACACACACACACACACACACACACACACACACACACACACACACACACACACACACACACACACACACACGCACACGCACGGCACATGCATAATCAAATTCGTTACAGTCATGCATAGTATAATCAGGCATTTTACATTTCGAAAACATGCGTAAATGTATGTAAAATTAAGAGAATCAAAACGCATATAAATTAAGAGACGTTTAGTTTCACTAAACTTACTATTAATGTTGAAGTACATGTGAATTTGTGTCCGTATTTAGTAAATTTGATACATTATTAGAGTGATAAGTTAGATTATTATCAATTTAATGTATTACGTGCTCAGCTAAGTGCTGTGTTTGCACTCTGCTGTATGATTTATGTACTGGCACAATTGGTTTAGCTTGATTGGTTTGCAGTAACGGATACATTATTTATTGACTGGTGGTTGTATAGACAGTATTAGGTATTCACACAACAGCACACTCATACTCTGTTTTGGGTATTATTTATTTAATTGTTCTGTGCTACTAGGCTAAGCTGTAACTATACTTTATCTGGCTGATGTATTACTAGTTAGTTATAAATGATAAAAATCGGTAAAAGTTTAACACGTAGCTCAACCGCTATGCATTTTCTTTTATGGAAACCGCATATTCAACACGACACTGTTTTTCTTAAAATTTTAATTATTAAGGCAATCGGCGTTTTGTTACTAGAGTCAGTTGATTTAGTGACATATAATAATTTGTTTTCACGTCTTACTTCCAACACAGATTTTAAGAATTTAATTTATTTGCCCAGAGCTATAATGATTTATCGAATTTTACTTCTATGTAAAAATACCGTATGGCATCATAATAATAATTATATGATACGTACACTATAAAGAACAAACGATAGAATAAAATAATCATTGTGTGTGCTTCATGCAGAATCAGTAAAGCATATTCTAACATGTGTAATTCTAAGCACTACAAGCTGGGATAGGTATTTTGCATCATTGCGCTTACTCTCCAAAAGAAATTTTTTCAAAATTCTCATCCCCATCTTTTCCAGATTATCCTCTACATAATCGATCCGCCTTTGCCTTGTGCTATCTTTCATTACCTTTTCACATGGCTTCCAATTTCATATGTGATCCAAGCAACCAATCAAGGCTTTACCCTTTACTGGTTATCACCATGTTTTTATTCTCTGTAATCTAGCGCATTCGTGATTCATTATTATACAGCAATAATTATTTGTTACTCTTATTGGCACATACATAAGAACCGAATTTGGCGTAATGGATCGTTAGATGTTAGTAAATCTTTATCTTGACAAAAAAATTATTAATAATTTTAATAATATTCTTAAAAGTTTCTTAAAACTCAGGCACACATGCACACAGAAGACTGGAATTGATTGTACACCAAAGGAGAATGCAAATTTAGGATGTTTGCCTGTCATGATCTTGGCCTATCATGCACCGAGTATCTTCAAGACGTATCGTGCATCTTCTCCAAGTACTGGCACCTGAAATGTGCTTTGTAAGGTGACTAATTGAAAATGTAACTGCCAATTATAAATAGAAACACAAATTAAGTAATACGGGGCTTTTCAGAAAGAATGAACCGATTTCATAACGCAATATTTTATTAAGGAAAAGTAATACAAACTTTCAACCAAATCTCAAGTATTCTTCACATAATCAAGTTATATTTCCTGTCTTACAAGTGTTCAAAAAGAAGAATGAGCTAATTTCATGATGCAATTTTTCAGTTATCAAGCATTGTCATGGAATGAGTCATTGATCATTTGAAGGAGGAGGCTTATAAGTTTCGAATGGCTGCCACACGAGAGCTGTAGTCGCGTCATTTTGTAGGCAACGCTTGTTTATTTGTTTTTTACACTCGAAATGGTGAGTCGAAAGCAAAAAGTGTTCTGCGATGTCGAGTTCGTGAAAAAATATCGGTTGTCATAGTGCAGCGTGGTGTCGAAGGCGACTCGACATTAATCCGAACACTCAATGGTGGTTTTGACAATGTGAAGAGAGTGGGTGTCTGTGCAAAGGAAAAAGTCCAGGACGACCACGAGTTTCAGAGGAACACGTGAAGAGAGTTGCGTTTGACGGAGCCCACGGAAGTCTACAAATCGAGCTAGCCATGAGCTTGGGATCCCACAACCTACCATCTGGTGTGTGCTAAGACGTCTACATTTGAAACAGTACATATTGCAGCTCGTTCAGGCACTTACCAATAACGAAAAGAAGAAGCGAATGGAATTTTGCGATTCGATGCTGGAGACGATGGAAGACGAAACCTTCATTTCACGTTTAATTTTCAGTGATGAAGCAACCTATCACTTGAATGGCACTATCAGTCGTCACAATCTGCGCATTTGGGGAACGAATCACCCACATGAAGATATTGAGCACGAAAGAGATTCCCCTAAGGTGAACGTCTTCTGTGTTTGGCTAAGGACAAGGTTTATAGTCCCTTTGTCTTCGAGGGAAACACCGTTAGAGGACAAACCTATCTCAGTATGCTCCAATAGTGTCTCTTCCCGATACTACAGATTCAGATGACTTCATATTACAACACGATGGAGCACCGCCCCATTTTCACCTGATTGTTCGAACGTTTTTGAATGAAAAAGTGCCTCAACGATAGATTGGTTGGAAGGGGGTCCAAGAACTTGCTCTTTGTGCTTGGTTTGCGAGATCTCCAGATCTCATCATATGTTATTTTTTCTTGTGGGTATATGTAAAAGACTGAGTTTTTCTTTCATCGCTACCCATCACTACCCACCTACATGACTTTAAACATTGAATAATAACAGCGATCAACTCAGTGGATCATGATATGTCGCTACGCGTCTGGGAAGAATTCTCATATCGCCTTGATGTTGTCCATGGTGCAAATAGTGGCCACATTAAACATTTGTAAGACAGGAAATAAAACTTGATTATGAGCAGAATACTTGTGATTTGGTTGGAATTTTGAATCACTTGACCTTAATAAAATATTGCGTTATGAAATTGGCAATTCTTTTTGAATAACCCTGTATATACCAAATTACATTATATGTAGCAACCCGATTTTTATACAAAAGTAGCAGGAAATTGGTTTCTATTTTGTGTACTTTTAAGGAAAAGATTACTTATTAAGGTCAGAAATAATAAACGGATTTAATGAAAACCCATAGAATGATCACTGAGCAAAATTTAAAACCTTGACTGGAAATAGACGATTACCGAACTGATGAGTTTGCTCGTTTGTACAGAATTGGGGTCGAAAGGACGGGCAGGAGGGTTGTGAAGTATTAAACGCCTTACGGATCACCGACCCTCAGTCGTGCAGATATCCAGCTAAAGCCATTTTCATTTATTCTGTTCGTGCACCATTCACATACCAAAGTCGTAGAAACAGAAATATTTAAACTTATAATTTAAGATTAAAGCTAACATTGAAATTGTAAGTAAATTGTAAATAAAATTTATTTCCTAATTTATATAACAGGAAACCAGTGGGTAACCTACTTGTTAGTTATCACTAAGAATACTTTATACGACAGACCCAACGTTTGCCATTACTCATTCACAGTCCCAACGTTTTGAAATAGGCCAAATAATTGTAATTGTAATTAAAATATTGTAAAACGATCATTAATAGTGCGTGAAGTTATTGTTTCTTAATACGTTGAATAAAAAATAACTATATTTTACAAACATTTTAAGGTATGCATTGGTACAACAAACATCCTTTAAAATAAGCACTGCGTATTGTGACAAATGGAAGTAATTTTTAAATCTAATGTATAACATTTAGGAACATGTAGTAATCTTCATTATTGCACCAACCTAACACAAATAAATTTCTTTTTACTCATCTCACACCAAAACAGTGACAGTGTTTTCACCTATTAGATCATTGTCAGAGTAGACTAACTCAGGTAAAAGCTAGAAAATGTACGTTGGTAGTTTCAGTTTGAGGGTAGAAACACTTTATTTTCCATTTGGAACTCTAGATTTGGTAAATGGTATTCGTTTATGTGAGATTGAAAGATTAGTATTTGCACGGTTACAGGATTTTGAGATTTTCTTAATAAACGGTAAAACACAAATGCGGCTTTTATATACCTCACAAAAGAGAGGTTAATACAAAATAAAACTGATTAGATTAGGCTACGTCAGATTATTTTGACACGTTAGAAAAAGTGTAAGAAATAACATTTTCAAATTAACAATTAAATTTCTTTGTGAAAACACTGATAATTTTTTTACCACCTCTAAGATATGACATTCTCTGTGACTTTCCATTGAATGGTTGAAACGTTTGATTCAAAGAAAAATAAAGCGTGCGTTAAGCCGAGATTCAATGGTGTCAATCGTAGAAAACAACTCAGGTTACAAGAGATATAAACTTACCCGCGACTTAATCCGCATTATTCCAACACAATCTCAGTTTGATTAGAAGTATCATTATTTACGTGGTTGTACTGAGTGTGACAATAGCCTACCTGTGACAGTATCGTGTTGAAACACTCAGCAAGTGTTACACGTAAAATATGAGAGTAGTGTTATCGATTAAAGTGCTCTAATTACACGACAGCGCCAAATTGCCTATACTTACAGGGCAAACGGATTTGCGGCTAGTATAACGCCACATGGGGCTTGTAACATACTGTGTAGAGTTCGCAATAACCCGGTTCACCAGATGTGAGTTTGATAATTGCAGTCACCATTTTATTTGAACAAAATTGAATTCTGTGTAAAACGTTATTTTCCAGGGCAAGGTTAAAGTCTGTTGTATATGGACCACGTTTGTGATTTGTGATACTTCGTACGTTGTAATGTAACAGAACAAACATCGATTAAATTTCCCTTAAAAAATAAGAACAGTTTTTTGACTTTATAATACTATATATCTTTATGAAAACTAAAATGATGTTGCTTTGCACATCTATTAAACTCAATCGTTTTACTTTATTCATAGGTATTTTACCTCTACTTTGAACCTTCTCATTTTCACTGAGATAATTTTCAATAAAATAAGTTACTTAATTTGAAATATATTTATAAAATTGTTAAATCGTTTTGCGCCTTGCAAATTGGTGGAAATTTGCAAGTAAAATAAGAGATAATTGAAAGAAAATATTGTACATCTATTTTGAATTGGTGGGTATTTAACTGAAATATTTAATTTATCTTGTCTTTCTGTACGAGTGTAAACTATTATTTTAAAATCGCTTTTGTGCTTATCAAATTTTTCGTCCAAATTACTTTAAAGAAACTCAACTATTTATTCTATAGATTTTTTTATAGGGGTTTCGTAGTTTTATTTTGTTAAGTTTGTTGCCGTGATAAATTGTTTACTGCGAAAATAAATAGAGAATTATACACGTTTTTTAGACCTCACACAAAAATGTTTATACCGCTTAATTATTCATAGATATTTTTGGTGTTTCTTTAGTAATTTAATTAGTATTATGTAAATGCCAAATTACTGTAGTAGGTTGTTTAGCACACAAACTTAGGAGTATGAGCAATACTAAATGAACTTTAAAGTAATTAAGATAAAAATGTTCGATTTCGAAAATACTTTGTATACAGTCGCCAGAATAAATATGATCTAAATAAAATCCAATGTTCTGCGTGCACTTGATGACGAAGCAGTTGTAACATTAATAACACGGCTGTTAGTTACGTCCAATATATTGGTGCAAAGTGTACATACAGCTGACTTCAGCTAACCGAGCATGTTTGGCGTAGGTTGCTATCTATAGCGTGGTGGCGAACAACTCTTACCCCTTGTGCTGTTAACTGTTCCGCCCACTGACCGCAAACCTTTCAGCGCCTCACACTAGCTAAATTATCATTTCCAGAATATCTGGTAACAAGACAAGTTATATTAAAATCTTTAGGAAACCAGAGTAACCAGATTCAGATTTGCGAATGGTATAACATTTTTGGCTAAAAACTCTTTGGTATTGAATGACGAGTTGGTACGTTTGACATGCAAATAAATGGAAAATAACGAAATAATGATAAGCAGTTCTTATGAGCCTACTGATCTCAAGAAACATTAAACTAAAAACAATAAATCATCCCAAGGAGCCTTTTGTATTGTTTAGTTTACTAGGTTATAGATTGGATGAGAGACAAGGAATATTTACAATATTTTAAAACAGTACACTGCCACAATGAATGTAAAACATTCATTTGTTGATTTCATTAAAACAAAAAAATTACAATGGTATGGGCACAAGAATGGCACAGGAAAGGTTGGCGAGGAGAGTTATGGAATGGACCCCACCAGGAAGAAGGAAAAGAGGAAGACCACCATATCTCCTGGATAGACTAAATTCAGACTAAATTGAGGGAAAGAAAAATTGAAGAAAATCTTTGGATAGACAAGGAGCTGTGGAAGATGAGAACTCAATCAATTCTGTAATTCTTGGTTCCGGAAAATTTGTAAACATTGTACAGCCGGAATAATAATACATAAAACAGTTGACGGAAAAGAATGCAAATGATTTTAATATGGGGTAGGAGGTCAACGATTAAGTATTAAACAGAATACACAAAAAAGCAGAATTATAAAAAAAATCTTCATAAAAAAAATGATAATTTCAGAGGCGCTGGTGTAGCTACCATATGGTTGTAGTACACGAGTTGGATTGGTTGTCAAAGTGGTAAGTGTGAGAATTGTCAAAGTGGTAAGTGTGAGAATTGTCAAAGTGTCAAAGTCTGAGAATGAAGTTCCCGAGGTCATTTGCTAGAGAAGTGGAATCAAAAGGATTGTAGACAGACAGAATGGTCTGCCATCTTCTCAACGTGGCTTGAAATTGAGGTTACAAAAGAGGAATGTACTTCTAATATTAAGAATTATTATGATATAAGATTCTTCTTGTTTTTCTTTCCATCAAAAGTGTGACGTCTGCTACTCGATCGTTATATCAATTTCGTTTTATCTCTTTCTAGATTAGTATGGATTCAGAATATATAAACAGTATGGACCATTTTCTGACAGTCTGTCATGATCGTATCCAGTTTTTGTAGTTTTCTTAGTCGTGTTAAAAATTTTAATTCAAGTCAAGATATAATTAACAGATTTGAATAACAATACTGGACTTTCTCTATCGTAGCATGTTGTCTTACTAATTACAGGACTTTCTCTTCTGTTGGCCATACTGGCTTTTCGTAAGAGTCAAAGAGTCCAAGATATATTGCTATAAGTGGTTACAACAGCCACTATAACTAATTAAAGTTTCATCTGTTTAAGCCCCTAAATCTAAGTATAAATCTAAGATTTTTAAAAATATAAAACGAATATCGTACTTTAATTTGTTTATATGTAGAAATATAGTTTATGTGTATAAACTGTATAGACATTGTATTGGATAGTTATTAAGATTAGATTGGATTGGATTTAGTCATTAAAAACGTATATTATCCTGACACCTAATAAAAAATTTTGTAAATTTTTTATAAATGTAATGTAATTTATAAATTTTTTATAAATTTTTTTTGTAAATGTATTAATTACATTTAATACATTTTATCTCAATTTGTTTGCTCTCTCTCTCTCTCTCTCTCTCTCTCTCTCTCTCTCTCTCTCTCTCTCTCTCTCTCTCTCTCTCTCTCTCTCTCTCTCACATTGTCTCTATCTGTCTCTGTGTTTGATTATCTCTGTTCGTCTCTTTCCCTTTCTTTCCTCTTTGTCTCTGCCTGTCTCTCTGTTTTCCTTTTTCCTCTTTGTCTTTGTCTGTATCTCTCGTCTTTCTTTCTTTTTTACCTGCCTACCTATTTACCGAACCATTGAATTATTTATTTTTTTTTTCAGATGACCTATGATTTCTTAAACGCAAATGGAGAAGGAAGTTTAATATAAATGTTTGATTAAATATTGTGGATATATTACTTTCATGAGAATAACTGTATATGATTTTTATGAAGGCATCAGTCAACACCTATGAAGGCTAGAAATATAGTCAACACTTTTAGGGACAAGGTTTAAGCAGAGTACTTTAAAATAACGTCAGTAGTACTATATACTCGAATGCTTATTTTAATATGTAACAGAAGCTTAATATGTAATCATACAATCGACCGCAGATTTCTCTAAAATTCACTTATTTAGAGGCAAACTAAACGACGACGACCTCACAATGCGATAAAGGAAATACGGTAAGAGAACATTTGTGTAATTAGTTACAGAAGTGTGAGACGACAGGAAAGGGTATGCAAACTGTGTTCTTATTTGTATTATTACTTTCTATACAGACTATACAACGTACTTGGGACTGTATGATGTCATGAAAAAAGTAATTGGTATTATTAAGAAAATTGTTAATAACAGAGTCAGAAATTTATATTTTTTACTTTATGTTAACACTATTTAAAATATTTATTATATATAGTTTCTAATAAAGATTAAAACTATCTTTTCCTACAGAATGTGACATATACAGTATGTAAAAAAATATTATTAATCTATTTGTAAAGGATGCAGAAAAATAGTATTTTTATTTAGTTTTTATTTTAATCGAGCAAAAACAGCAGTAAGTAGCGTTATTTACTTTAGTTCAACATTTTTTTACTATACAAGCAGCAAAACTAACAGATTATGTCTGAAGTTAATAACGCATAACAGATATTAAATAAAAAGGAAGATGCCTGAAGACGATAAATAAAATGCTTAGTAGCTTTTCAGCGATGCTGAGCACTTTATATACTCGTAGAATGTTTAATTTATATTTCTCGGATCATCGTAAATTTTTGTTATTATAACGGAATTGAATAGTATTTTTCGCGCGCGCGCGCGCGCGCGCACACACACACACACACACACACACAATTGTCTTTCTGTTATTTTCTTATCCATTAACGCATTTAATTGTCTTATTATAATGCCAATATTTAAGTAATATTAAAGAGATGATTTAATTATTTATATTTAGTAAATAAATATTTGTATCTAGAGAAATCTTATGTTGTAATTTATATGGACACTGATAATAGGAGAAATTAACTCTAGTCACTTATAAGAACGAGTGATAAAAATACAATTTAATGCGTTTAGTCACTAGCTATATAGATTTTTCTGAGGGCAGAAAGTGGTTGTCTTCTTTAATATTTAATAAAGTGAAAGCAAAATTAAATTAAAAGTTACTAAACGAAAGAGCGTTTGATTGTTATCAAGTACTGACTTTATATACCCATTGAATGCCCTTGTCGATCTATAATTAACATTATGTGTCATGTTTCCTTGACAAATTGAACTATTTATTTTATGTATTCTGAAACGAGTTTATTTTTGTCATTATACAAGTTTATGTGTAAAGAACTGTATATAACAGGAACCGGTTTGTATAAATTGTTACTCTTTCATGCACGCAAAAACATACACTTGTTAGAATTGTCTTACGTGAGTTATGCTTTACTAGGGAGACAAACATTCCTGATTATGTACGTATGTTATGGACGGTGTAGTAGAAATTATTTGATAAGATTTAATACAACTAATTATGTTCAACAAAAGTATATTTTAATTATATACAACTAAGCATATTTTCTCTTCAACGAGAGAGAATTCTTGAGGATATTTTTCAAAGTTAAAAGTTCATTGTTATAAAATTTGAAATACCAGGAGTCGGTGGGCTAAACTCTCTAAGATATAAGGAGGTTCCAAACAATGCATGCGTTGCCGGCGCACTACTCAAGTTTATTTTTACCGTGGGTTTAACAGATTTGAAGTCTCAGTGATAGTATTTTGCACATTTACTGGATAGCTACGTACCATACATACGGTATACGCAATAATTAGTACTTTATGTGGGTTTTTTACCTGACTGTGTGTCACTTGATTGATAGAGAATTGTTTGTAATTTTCTTCTGTACACTTTCGATTAGTTTAGTTGGGAGACGGCCGCCGATTCCTGGTGTACCACTGTACCACTTTTTGCACAAAATGATTCAGTTTTGTTTGTTAAAGTTTTATAATAAATTACTAACGTTGACTCTATTGACTCTATTATTGTTGCAGATTATTTAAATTCAAGATCAGTTTGTTTTAATGGAAAGGAAGATTGTTAATTGGTAGCTTTCACCAACAAGCCCGTCAGATAACCACTACATTTCAGTACACTTATTTTTAGTACATACTTAGAAACTTGAATACTTATTTATTTTTCAGGTTATATAAACATTTTTCACATTCTTTAAGTCATTTAAAATATACTAAACAGATCTTACACTAAATTTTAAATATTACATATCTCAATGTTGAAAAATTACACTTGAACAATAAAGTGACATACAATTATATTTAAATTCCTATATTGAATGTTTCACTTAAAGTTGAAAGGAATGTTTTTGTACGGTAAAACGTTGAGAGATAGAGGTAAGTAACAGTAAAAATAACTTAAGACTATTTTTTTTAAACGCAAAATTGGTAAAAAAACTGCTATAATCTTACAAGCAAGTCGTATATAATAAAATGGTTTTGTAGAGAGAATATTCTGACCATATGGTTCAATAATGACGATACATTGCATTCATAACAAAGGAGATAAAGTTTGTATATCATTAATTAGAGCCCAGGCAGATGTGAGTATAAAAGGATTAAGAGTAGGGAAAATGGTGGAAAATGGTAAGAGAAGGATGGCTAGGGGCGAAATGAAGAAACAGAAAATGGGAACAGTAAAAGAACTGAGAAGTGTAGGCTAAGTTGAGAGAAGCTTGCTCGTGCATAAGGGCACGGAACGTTTTTCGTTGCAGACAACAATTTAAAGGCTCAATTCTTGTGGAAAATGAATCAGGCAGGAAATAAAGTGTTAGCTATATCCTTAATGGAGAATTAATTTAATTACAATTTTTATTTTTGCTGTTGTGAGTTTAAAATGTTTATTTTCATTTTAACTTTTATATTATTGTTGTGATCTACAACATACGAGAAATCGTTGTAATAATACTTGAGATTATTCAGAGTAAATTTTATAGAAATCTCTGTTACCCTAGGGATGAAAATAATATGTGTCTGATGGCATTCCTTTCCGCTACAACAGAAACCTGTAAGACAATACAAAAAATGAAATGTTAATGACGACAGTGGCAAGTGATAGTGCCGCTGCTATTGACGATGTAAAGTTAATGATAAGGGTGGAAGGATGATACGAAACCCTTCTTCTTCTTTAGGCTTGGACCTTACGGTCCGTTGCGCACTCCTTGGTCCGACCATCTTTTCTTTGGTCTTCCAATATTCCGGTGTCCTTTCGGATTATAAACCAAAATTTGTTTTGGTATCTTGTTCTTATGCATCCTTTCAACATGATCTGTCCAGTTCTATCTGTATTGCTTTACCCTTTCGTTTAGGTTGTATATGCCAAGGATGTTCCTTATGTCAACATCTCTTAGCCGGCCCCTTCGTGATACTCCTAGTACTGATCGTAAAAATCTCATTTCACTAGCCTTATATTCGACTTTGGGTCTTTGCGTTCAGTGTCCAAGTCTCAATGTTATAAAGGTCGCATGGCACTGCCATCACTTTATAAAATTTCAAAATAGTATCTCTTCTGATCTTTCCATTCAGTGTTCTTCTTATCGTTCCACACATGTGCTTAAACGGCTCTATTTTGTGTCCAGATCTACCTCCCCAACATAAGACAAGTCACATCGAAGGAACCTGAATGAATGCGCTTGCTGAATTAGTTGATCATTCAGTACTAGTTTACACCTTACAGGAAAGCAACCTTTAAAAGCCATGATCTTAGTCTTGATAACAGAAATTTCCAGACCATACTTCCTGATTATCTGCGGTAATTCATATAGGGCCCGCTGTAAGCTATTTTCATTGTCTGCTATTTTGACCTAATCGTCAGCAAACATCAGAGGTTTGACGAAATTACGTTCATTGACACTGCCATTGAAGTTCAGTATTTCTAGCCTCTGCTCCCGTTCTCCAGCAGCATCGTCCAAATATAAATTAAAATGTGTGGGTGACATGCTACGTCTTTGTCTGAACCCTTTAGGCCTATTTATCACTTTATTAAGGACTTCACCAAATTCAGTTCTTACAATGATCTCTGTATTCTTGTACACGCTCCTAATGACACTTAATCCTATAAATTATTATTGCTGTTATTATTGTCATAATTGTTGTTTAATTTGTTATTAATTTTTTATTTTATTTTTAATTATCTTTTATTGTTTATTGCCTTTATTACTTTTAAGGTATAAATTGTTTTTACGAATTGTTAACGTTCGAGTAACACGACAATTTTAGGTTTTATAAATTGTGGAAATTACGTAGCGTTTATCTTTACAATATCTTGTATTGATGTACATATGCACTGTAATCCATCCGCCGGGTTAATTAAGTTTTAGTATTTCTGTGTAATTTCAGTACGTGCAGAGAGTATGTTTCGTCGTCTGACAAAACAGTGAATCGTGTAAAAGAATGTGGGATGTGGTGTTTGTTGCGTTTATCTAAGTTGTTTTGTTCAGGTGTGTCTGAAATATAAAGTAAGCGCTTCTCCCTCCCTCTCTCTCTCTCTCTCTCTCTCTCTCTCTCTCTCTCTCTCTCTCTCTCTCTCTCTCTCTCTCTCTCTCTCACACACACACACACACACCAGCAGATACAAACGTAGCAAAACGATGCAGTTTGATTCATAGTTAACGATTAAACTGTATATCAACTAAAAGTATACATAAGAATCCGTAAGAAGAACATTTTCTAAGATAGAGGGAAGTATTGTCATAAATTATAAATGAGAAAAGAGAAATAGATGAAGAAGAAGAAGAAGAAGAAGAAGAAGAAGAAGAAGAAGAAGAAGAAGAAGAAAAAGAAGAAGAAGAAGAATAGATGTATTGTAACTTTTTACGAGACGTCTTGTTATGTAATCAGTAAAGTTTGTTTTATTTTAGTTTGGCAAATTTAAAAGGAGAAAAAATAAATGGACTTTTATAGTGTAACTAATAAGTACGTAATAACTGTACTATAAGTAGAAAAACAGAACAACGTAAAACGACCACTGCCACTTTTTGATAGTTTTAATATCCCTTTGTATACTCCGTGTAGTAGTACATAAAATCTCTCAGCACTTGTGTCACTCCAGAAACGACATTTCTACTCCTTGCCCCCTTCATTTTTACGAAGTGCGATAGAAAATAATTTTTATATTTAAATTAAATATTGATAACACTACTACCATAAATTAATCAATTGCAGAGTGGAGTGCACTTTAACGAAGGAAGGGAACGAATGAAATGAGATAAATGTTACAGCAGTAAAATTAAAATCATTAGACGAATATGGCGTTAAAAACAGGTAGCATGTTACAAAGTTAAAGTAGGTCAATGAAAAATGTTGATGTACTAAAAAAAGCAATAACAAAAGTCAATCTACTCTTTCTACTTGTAGCCTACTTCTGTTCATCGATGTTATTTGATAGGAAGAGTTTCTATCCCATTTAATAAATAAGCTCATGTTGTCTGATAGTGTTCTTACTCTCCTAGCATATTTTAAACTTTCTTTTAAAATATTCACATTTAATTGAAGCAGAACAACATGAAGATACACCAAGTACTTACAAAATAATCTTAAAAATTCGAGTAACATCAGTGATTTAATCGGGAGAATTTGTTTGAAATAGAAATAAACCATTGAGTTTGTTACTAACAAAGACGGTAATAAAAATAAAAGGTTACGAACAGATAAACAGAATTTTGGTTTCATAAATTTTGTAAAGAAAGCTTGTTGCGCTTAACAAAAAATAAAATTTGGCGTATAGGTTGATGGAAAAATGTTGATGTACTAAAAAAAGCAATAACAAAAGTCAATCTACTCTTTCTACTTGTAGCCTACTTCTGTTCATCGATGTTATTTGATAGGAAGAGTTTCTATCCCATTTAATAAATGAGCTCATGTTGTCTGATAGTGTTCTTACTCTCCTAGCATATTTTAAACTTTCTTTTAAAAATATTCACATTTAATTGAAGCAGAACAACATGAAGATACACATGTACTTACAAAATAATCTTAAAAATTCGAGTAACATCAGTGATTTAATCGGGAGAATTTGTTTGAAATAGAAATAAACCATTGAGTTTGTTACTAACAAAGACGGTAATAAAAATAAAAGGTTACGAACAGATAAACAGAATTTTGGTTTCATAAATTTTGTAAAGAAAGCTTGTTGCGCTTAACAAAAAATAAAATTTGGCGTATAGGTTGTTGCGTCAAGGACCGGTTGTTGCTTAGTAGATGTGTTTAAAGACCTGTGGCAATAATAATGAGGACGAGTTTGAATATATTTCCTCAGTAATTAAATTTTTTCAATGACATGACATTATATATGAACAATCATAAAGTTTTCATGAAAGGCATTTAAAATGTGGAAAATAAAGAACAAGGTTCACTTAACACTTCTTTTAGTGTTTATTCCATGATCGGAATTCAGAATTATCGGATTGTACGAATTCAGGTTGCATGATAAGACAGTTGTAGCACAAAACAAACGCTATAAATATTGCTGTTGACTATATCAAACAGATTTGTTGGAAAATAATCCAACATTAATAATCGCAAATAGGACAGCAAAAATTATATGACCATGTAATATTTATATGTTTTCTGTACTAATTTGTTATTTCATAATAACAGTTATAATTAATTTATAACGTACATATTTGTTTTGCTACTTGTTAGTGTTTGTTACTCATAGACGTTAGTGTTTGTTGTTTCTATCATTTGGGTTCTCGAATATGAAGTGTCGATGTAATTAAAATTTCTACTTGAATGGATAATTCATTTTATTCTTTTCAGGATGTACTCGTCTTGCTTTTAACGCATACGAAAGACTGTTATTTTTTTATTTAAGTGAAAAATTTAATTAAAGTTATATCGAACGAATCTTGATGAAAAATTGTAATAATTATTATCAAGATTAAACTATTTCATAAATATTAGTTTTATTTTATAAAATTCTAAAATGAGTTGATTAAATAAATCACTTTCATATAGTAGATAATGTTATACCCTTATACTTATTGGATTGCACTTTGAATAATCGACTAAGACAGAAAATTAGCAAAGGGCAAACAATGATAGGTTTGTGTAGATAAACCAAAGATGTAGACGAAATATTTAAACGTAATTGTAAATAACTCTAAATGCATGTTTTAATGTGAACGAAATTTTTCTAAAATACTAAAAAATGGTGCTTAGTGTTTCTTCCGTACAATTTACAGTACACAAAAATTATATAGTCTTTAAGACACATGTCATATGATATGTCTTAGAACGCAGTTTTTTTTAACAAGTGAATACAATAACATATTTTTAGAAATTGCTTTTTAAAAGGTCTAGTAGATAACGTTTTTTTGTTACAAAATTTCATCCATAATGAGAAACGTGAACGATTTCTTGTAGTTTTAATGTTTGAACGATCACTGATATTTGCCATTGAGTAAAACAATTATCACTGGGTTGGTATCAATAAGACAGAGGATTGAAAACGAGAAAGATCTGTTAACGGCCGCGTAACGTGGATGCACAGGATTATTTTGTTTGCTTGTCTGTTACGTCTGCTATAAACCTTACTGCGTCACTGCTTGATTGCTTTCAGTGGGTTTATTTCTTTTCGGTTGTCGTTTCCATTTACACACCGTCATTAATTCTCTGTCTGTCTACATATCTCGCTCACGCACGCACGCACGCACACGCGCGGGCACACACACACTCACCTATTCCTTATATTGGGTTATCAAATAAACCTTTTTGAATTGATCTAAGAAGTATTCACACGCTTGATAAACAAATTATTAATCCTAATATTATAATACTTATAACTATTTTACCTCAAGATGTATTTTATCCTAATATATACGATTTTCGACCAGGGAGTGACGATACTAATACATTTTGAAACTTGTGTATATATATTTTAAACACTTTTTGCTACAGTCTATTTCTTGATGTGTATATAATTTATTTAACATTTATAAATTCTTCACCTCAAGATGTTTTATTCCCTTATTTGGTACATGTTTCGGGGAGGGTATTGTTCCCGATCTTCAGCCTTCTGGACTTTATATCTTGTGGAGTATTTGTGTTTTGGTTGGTTGTTGTTATGGCTTCCTGTTGCTTTGTGTTATTTTATACTGGTGTTACTGTGTGTGGTTGTGGTGTATATATTAGCTTTAGGAGTATTTTCGATGTTGAGTCGAAGGGAATAAAACAGCTTGAGGTAAAGAATTTATAAATATTAAATAAATTTTTTAATATTTATTCATAAATTTACCTCAAGATGTTATTTTTCTATTTCGAACATGTTTCGGGTACTATCTTGTTCCCATCCTCAGCCTTCCGGTTTTTTTGTCTCACCGGAAACAAAACCGGAAGGCTGAGGATGGGAACAAGATAGTACCCGAAACATGTTCCAAATAGAAAAATAACATCTTGAGGTAAATTTATGTATAAATATTAAATGTATTATATACATCAAGAAACGGACTGTAGCAGAAAGTGATTTAAATAAATTTTATATATATATTATATATTTTACAATGACTTTACCTCAAGATGTATATAGTAAATCTATATGATTATGCTTACATATATTAAGGTTAAAAACATTTTATATATATTTAGGTTACACATCTTTAAATATTTATTTAGTAAATTTTGTTGATATAGTTTCTTATATGCTTTTGTTACAGGTCAAACAAACTAACTTTTTTAGCCTGATTATTACTGTAATGGAACAATTTTATTTAGAAAAACAAATACACTATATAAATTTTAATAGTTTTAAAAGTCGATACCGTAATATTCATTTAACCATAGAACCTAAACTATTTATATTCTTCAGAATAGAATAATTGTTTCTTCTAATTTTTACTATTTTGCTTGCTAAGGCGTGTACTTTTTTCTTTTTCGTTTCATCAAAACTTTTTTACGAATTCCTTCTTATGTTTACAATGGAATTTTGCCTTATTTTTTTATTTATTTTTACATATCTTTGTTTAAAAAATAAGTACATTTAATTAAGTGTAATTATATTCAAAACATTGAACTATATTTAAACATATTAAAGTAAATATATCCACGCACATTCAAGTACTGTTTTCTTAATCTTAAATTATAAAATAATACTGAAATATAATTGAATATTCGTTCAACGCGCAAATCGAATATGGGCATTTATTCTCTTCCCAGTTGTTAGAAAACCTGTTAGGATATGTTATAATTCTTGACGATTTTTATTAGAATTATTTGTATTTCCTTAAACAGTGTTTACCAAAACATCCAATTTAACAAAATTCTCATAATATTCGTTTTTAATTTACTATTTTTATTTGAACAACGCAGAAAACGTTGTTATTCTCTATTTCCTTTGTAATAACACGACACAAGATAAATATTTATAAGGATTTTTAACAAAATAGTTCTGATTTTTACATTCAATCTTTCATTAGACAGTCATCAAAAACTATATTTTTCCTTCATTCCATAGACCGAGATTTTTAAATTTAGCACAGTGTTCTAATATAATTTAATGTAATGTACGGAATAGCATATAATATAATGTAACCTTTTGTAGTCTTGTATGTTAAATATTTTCATGATCTTTTACAAGCTCTACATAACTACGTAGTTTTAGTCGTTTTTTAAAACATAAAAACATTTAGACTTTAATCTATTTTTCTTAACGAATATGAAATTGAATATAACATATAATTTACTGCACTCGTAACTGTACGCAGAAGTAAAATCAAATACACTGTTACTCACCGTCTATGGCCTTTCCATGATGTTATTTCGTGTTTACATGTTTCGAGGCACTTGCCTCATCATCAGAACTTTATAAAAACTAATCTATGTCATCAATGATGACATGTGTCAAAATACTAAAACACAATACGGCATTAAACTATGTACAGAACTTGCTTTAAAAATGAGCACGTCAATGTTAGGTGTGCCTTGCAAGACAACACGCGCCGTTGCAAGAGTACAAACAAACACGTGGCTTGGGACTACAATAGGAGTTATTCCATTTAAATCAAGAAGTAAAATCGTAACTCTTAGATTCAGGAAAAACTTATAATAATACCAACAAATAATATAACTCTGTTACCTTGTTAAGGTTGTAACGAAACAGAACGCTGTAAGAATAATTATAAATGATAATAATGAAACCCTATACAGGGATGGAACTAAAACCAATTATCAACAACTAATAAACAGAAACCATAAAATTTTGGAAGATAATGAATGAACCAACTTTAACTCAACAACACCAATCATTGACCTGACTATGGCTAACACAATATAACCAGACTTTACCCAGTAGGATAGGGCAGTAAACAAATCAAAATAAAATAATGAACTATAATCAATATTGAATAAATAAACCTAATAAAACAATAAAGAGTACAACTATTTCATAATGTAAAATGTGTGTGAACTATAGGTATAATAGGCCAATAAAAGTCTGTCTTATTATAAACTAGAGTGGGAAAAAGGGCATAACCCCTTATAGTGCTATAAGTGATAATAAACACAGACAGGGTGGCCTAATAATAATAGTCACATAAACTACATTTGAAAAGTGTGCTATTATTTAGATTAAGAAGTGGTCAATCATGATTGACAGTAATGATGTAGGATTTATGACACAAACAATTGTTTAACAGTGTACAATTAGTTAAGGTAGTAAATTATAATTGTTAATATAAGGAGTATCATTAAGAGTTTTGTTTTATATTATAAAATTTTCATGTTACCAGAAAATCAATTTAAAATAATATAATATCAAGGGGTCATAGTTAACTGTCATCCACCATTATAAACTGTTTAATAAGATAACTGGAAAATCCACTAAATACTAAATTTTACAGGACTAAACCAGGACATGTTTAGTACCAAATGATTTGTAATTTTATTCTTATTAACCACATAATCATTGTATTAACTATTATTGTATAATGAGAAAATAATAAGTTAAAGGCAAATTATAAAATGTAATGTAATTGAGGGGTCTTGGTCATATAACATTTGAATTGTATCTGAGGGGTCCATCAGAATCCCAGAAATTTTGGTCAGTTTCTATGACAAAAAGAAGAAATTAGACACTTGATTGTTAACCACGATTGAATACGGTTGAGGAGTGTTCGCAGAAGAATATTACGTAACAAATTTTAAAACCAAGAACCAAAATTAGAAGAATAAATTATAAACAAAAATCAGAAAAATAATTAAATTATTAACAAAAGTCATCTAACCAAATACGAACGACTACCAGTAAGAAAAATAAGAAAATATGAAGTGATTGACAAGAAGAAGCCTAACTAAAACTAACTAAGAATTGTAACGTATTCTACAAATATTTTAACCAAACAACTTTAGTAATCCAACATGAACAGTCACTAGTAACACCAATAACTCACACCACAATTAATTACTGATGGACGTTTTATAAAGAAAAGAAAAAACAGTATATAAGAAATAGTGAATACAAAATGAACATATTTATTTAAAATACATTGGGAACGATTTCACACACATTCACCGACCACGAGGCGGCCACGTTTATGACGTCATGTCATAACCAGCATGCAATGCGCACCTAACGAAACGAAATATTGCCAGCCATTTTAATCAACATTAACAATTATTTATAAAATCACATTAGATCATAAGTATTAAGATTATATTGTAATGTACTCTATATTGTTTGTTAATAATTAATGGAACCTTTCGTAGCAGCCAAAAGAATTCACACTTTATATATTTAATTCATTTTTTACTATTGACCCTGAGCTAAAGAATCGATTATTGCTAGCGTGTATCTCGAAAATGACAATTTCCCTAAACTGAATTAATTTTGAAAAGATTAAATATTAAATTTATAAAAATCATATCCATGTGTTTTATTCCTTGAATGTAAGGTACAATCAGGATTCGTTCTATATTCACGGAGAAGGAAGAGTCATTCAGATATAAAAATTATATTTTAATAAATTCAACAACTATGAGTAATAAACACGCAACATAAATATCAACAGAACAACAGATACACTTAGAGCAAACGTTTTTTTATTAACAACCGAAGTTTTATTACATTAAAAAATTAATAATACACGGATAAACGTATTCTAACAAATTGACGCATCCAACGTGTGGCTGATAAACCGTACGACTTCGGGGTCCTATAATAAGGTATACTGGACTTACTTAAGTAAAGATGTGTCAGAGGCAACAAATACAATGTAAACTTAATAACGACGTCAAGTCAAGTCAAATCAATGGAAGAGACGTATTTTCAAAGTAGATTAAATTTACAGAGCCGAGGTAGGTTACAAAAGTTGAGAAATTGTAAAGTGGAATCAATTTTATCGAAAAGGCAATCTATCCTTGACTGTATTATTTTTCAACATATTTTTTACGGCATTTTGTTCCAATGTAATAAAATTACTTCCGATTGTCCCAAGACCACCATACTTTATTATTTAGATGTATTCTACTTTAGTAAATGAAAAAAAATTAATTCATTATTCTTCTTAGACGAAAACCATAACGGTAGAGTTTTTACTTCCTGTTTAAAGAGACAATCAATTTTACAGATTCAAAGGCCACAACAGACTTAAACTTTGTAGTTGATTTAAAAATGCTAAATTAACGGAAAATAAAAATTCAAAATTCCATTAATATGACAACAATGCTGATCACAGCTTAGCGGGAGTTTAGGAAAGTAAAAGTTATAATGAGAATGATATACCGATATTCAGGGAAAAGATTAGTAAGCAAATTGTCTTTGCTAATACCAATGCTTTGGTAATTATCATTTGGTGCAATATAATTATTTAATTAATAAAGTTGTGTTAGTGGCTATAATCACAAACAGAAATTACGCTGTTGCACATCACTATATAAAAAATTCCCGATTAGCGCTTTCGAGTTTCACCACTCGTCATCAGACCGGAAATACCTGATGATGATCATGATGAGCTGCAATATCCGAAGTGCTAATCGGAAATTTTTTTATAGTGGTGTGCAACAGCACAATTTCTGTTTGATATAATTATTTGACAAATTTCTGGCGGTTTGAAGACGATAACAAAATTTACTTATTTAATTTCTGTTTTTAAGTTTTGACCTTTAAGTAATGACCTTTAGCCCAACGACGTCGTCCAGGATAGTCGCTCAACTATATGTTCGATTCTCATCTACATTCTCTCTTACCAATGACAATAGAAATGTGTACACACTTAGACCGAAAACAATCTCGTCAGGGCCATCATAAGTCTTTCTGTTATTAGAAAGGATGCAGGCCTGTCTATCGCTAACTGTTCATTTTCGAGGTCTTCTTTCAGGTTACCTTTTATTCTGTGTCTGAATGCAGTAAGAGCATAACGTTTTCAAATATATGTCTCGCTGTAAGTGCTTCGGCACAAGTGCAGACAGATTGTTCTTGCCTCTGTAAGATGTAAGAAGATGTCGTCAAGTCGGATGGCAATTGCTTGTTTCGGTGCAGCGTCAACTTTTTATTTACCTTTAATTTCAATATCACGAGGACACCAAACAAACGCATGTCAATTCACCATCTTGTTCTGTACATGCGATAGGCTTAAACATTTATGTGCCAGCGATTGCTCTGACATCCTTCCATACTTCCGTCACTGGGGCCGTGTTATGGTCGAGACATAGTTTTCCAAGCTTTAATTTTCACTAGCGAGTACTCTTCTAAAAGCGGCGGCTCGAAGTCGCTTAAGGGGAGTTGAAGAGTCCTATACTGCCCATGTTAAATTAGCAGAATTTAGGTACATTTTTCTCATAAACGTTTGAAGCTAGAAGACTGAAATTTTGCATGCTTATTTACTCATATTATTTGTATTTACTGTAGTAGAATTATGCTGATATCTAAAATATTAAAAACGTTATAAATTTTTTACTTTTCAAATATTTTTTTATTATAAAATGTCATATATATATATATATTTTTAACAAAAATTTCTTCACCTAATAACATTATTTTACTACAGTAGTTAGAAAAGATCAAGTATAATGTGCAGTAAAAATTTCAACATCATATCTTTATTGGTTCATGAGATAAATGTACCGTAGTGTTAAAAAAACAAGGTTTTCGGAAAAACAAGAAAAACAAAATCGTATACATTATGTGTGATTTTATTTCAGTTTACATGCCTTTAAAATGCACCTGGATTGTAGTGGCTGTCTCTATCTTCCTCAGTTTTAAGTCTTCTCCTTCTCTTGTTAGTCCTTGCTTTCTTGGTCATTTCCTTTGCTGATAACTCCGCTTTCTGCAACCACTCCTGGTCACCCTTCTTGAGTGTTTTGAGTGTGTTTACACCATAGTTCGTAAAGCCCATCTGTTTTAACACTTCCAATCGTCCAATATTTCCATCATTAAATGTAATTAAACCGGCATAATCCTCAACATCCAATATCTTTCTCCCAACAAACACATTTTTTGGCACCCTGGTCCACAGTACATTGTTGAACGACTCGTTCACGTTTTGCGTTTTGCCATGAAGGCACCTTTTTAGTAGATCCGGATTGGCCAATGCTCTAAATACTGTTTTTATGGCCTCCATTATAATATATACCATAATAGATGTAACAATATTTTGTATAAAATTAGCTAGGTATAATAATAAATGCAAGTTTTCGTATAATTTCAAAAATGCTAAAAAAAACTACACAAACTGCGTGCAGAGCACAATTTTCTAAAGTGAAGTAAAAATATTTTTAACAATAAAAACCCCATGGTTTTGGTACCAAACTGTGCAGAAAAGACAGTATTTTAATACAATCTAATAAAAAAATTGTAAAATTTTAACCCTACTGACCCTTCAACTCCCCTTAAAGGTGACGCGACTTTGGTGGGCGCTCCTGTTTAAGTTTCGTCGCTGTCTTATTGCGTCCCTCACAACGGTGTTCCACCACGCTGCTGGTATTTTGGATGAACGAAAATGATCCGCGTGATATGATCCGTAGCTGCTGAGGTGATAGCAGCTGTAAAACTGTGTACGTCTTCTTGTACATTTACACTGACAACTGTAAGTGGAGTAGCCACTTACTGTGGTAGTGGAGCAGCCAAGCCTGTCCAATCATCGTGGTCCAAGCGCCATCTTTTCAGCATGCATTGTTATGAGCACTGGGAAGTGGTCGCTCCCGTGGAGACTGGGAACACTTTCCACAACAGACTTGCAAGACTCGGGCTATAGTTTGAAATATCGATACCCGAGAGAGTGCCCCTTCCATCATTACAATTTGTACTCGCGCTTGTGTTTAAAAAGACACTATGGGCTTTGAAGTCCCTAACTAGGAGTAATGGAGATTTGTACCTGCTCGACCAGATCCTGTAGATCTTCTGCTCGTCATGTAAAATCTGATAAATATACGCAGCTAATCGTCATATTCAGTGGCTGCAATAAACTGGTAGCTACTGCTTGTAGAGGCGTAGCGAGCGGGATATTGCTAAGAAATATAGCAGTGCCTCTTCTTGATCTGATGTTTGATGAAACAGTAAAGCGGAAAGGACTCATATCCCCTCATATTACTAGGAGTGTCACTGACACAAATGGGATTTGTAATAACTTATTTATCAATATTTTTACAATCAACCGTCTTCGATCCATTAGATAAATAGATTCATAATAATTTATTTATCAATATTCTTACAATCAATAAAATATATATACTTTTATGAAACACACTTTTTATTGAATACACTACATTATAGTACAATATACATTAATTTTCATTAGACATATTCCACAACTATTGCAACTCATCTTTACGATCAACCATCGATGGACTTCTATTAATTTTTAGCAGTCTATCAAAATTAAACCCCGGTTTTAATAATAATTCTTCTAATGTTTTCACTCTTGAAAGAGCAGCATATATTAATCCAACCTGAAATACATTGTCTCCTAAATTAACAATTGTTATCTAATAACAATAATTCTTCTAATGTTTTCACTCTTGAAAGAGCAGCATATGTTAATCCAACCTGAAATTGATTGTCTCCTAAATTAACATCTAATGTTATCCCTTGCGATCTATGTATACTAACAGCATATGCTAACATTAAAGGAAATTCTTTGGGAGTACAAGAAATTTCATTTTTCGTGAATGATGCCACTACTGGTGCAATGGGTATTGAATTCTCGTACAGAACTGGTCCTCTATATTTTTCGAAAGATACAAGTACACATGTGATCATTATAATTTTCGCACTCAACTGCCGGGTCATAAATAATATCAGTTACTGTACCAACTGAACCTTTTGTCCTTTTGTGACCAAAAATTTCTTCTAAGGATAACTTGAGCACCTTTACGTAAACGTAATTGGGCAAATAATCCCTGAGCATCGTCAGATTTTGCTAGAGAGGCTTCTGGGCAATTATGGATTGCATTGATTAGAGCCACGGGTTGTTTATTGCTTTCTAGTTTTTCATAATTAAAGCGTTCGATTTCAGCATTTTTCGACATTATACAGACAGTATCTTTGAAATTGTCCCCGATATTGTTTACATACAATCTTTTAGATATGAGCTGATAATCTTGTTCAGTGATGTAGACGTCAGTGTGTAGAGCACTCGAATAAACACGGCAGATGAATTGAGAGACAAAATTATTATTAGCTGTCAACAAATTAAAGTAATACCAGGAATGTTTGAACGTATTCGAGCTTCGATGGTCAAACAGGCTGAAAGGTGCATTGACGTAAATGGGGGACACATTGAACACCTACTTTAATTATTTCGTGTTGTCGTTATGGTAATTTTTCACTTTAGTTAATACTAATATCTGCAGATAAATAAAATAGTTTAAAATATTTTGTATTTTATGTTTTCATTTTCTCCTTTCAAATAAATTTTAATGTTTTTTACTAGTTTTTTGCTTGTATTTATAAATAAAACTATTTGCCAATAATTATTTTTGCAGTTTGTTGGTAGACTCACGCTGAGATTTTCCATCATAACTCGGTTGTTTGAGATCGCATTGTAACGAATAATGTATCATTTTGTTCACGAAATAATGGTTAAGATTTAATCTACTGGACCACTATTCCATAAAACTAATAATTTGTGAGATATGAATGATTTAAAAATTAAAACAGCCGCCATTTCGAAATTTGTGATTGTAAAATTTTCAAAAATTCCATTTTGTAAATTATGTTACTGGAGTAACACGTACCAGATTTCATTAGAATATCTCAATGCGTTCTCAAGAAATAAAATTTTCCTTAAAAAATACAAAATGGCGGACAGATGGAAAACTATAGGCTACGTTTTTGAACCTATGTTAACAGGAACTTTTTTTCTTGTAATTATGTAAGGAACACATTACCGAAATATTGGACGACCATTTGTGAACACTCTGTATAAAAGATTCGATTGAATGGTCTGCACATTATTACCAATATTGTAAAGACTCCTGTCACAAACCCGTGGAAGTTGGGACCAATCACCACTTAAATACACGAAAAGGCTACCAAAAGGAGCAGGGAACAGCTGAAGAACGCTGCTTTGCTTGTTTGATTCGCATATCCACTTTGAAAAACAAATTCAAACGCAACATACTGGCTTCATTAATAATAACGAACCTCACATCTTTTAATTCTTCTTCAAAAGCAATTTTGGATTCGCCTTCTAAATCTTTGAAAGTTCATCCCCTTCTCTTTAAAGTATTTATTCTTAGAGCTGAATGAATAGTTTGCCCAGCAATATTGTTAGCTGCCACACCAGTAGAAGCCATTAAAAGGGTTGCATCACAGCCAAAATATGAATTCTTTCTCCTAACCATTTCATTAATTACACAGCTTTTACCAGTTCCAGCTTTTCCCTAAATATTGCAAGTCTTTGATTGCAATATCGTAAATTATCTTCAAATTCATTCTGAAGATTCCTATATCCTGTGTTGTTTTAATCATGTAACACATGATTCATGTTATGTTCTGCAGGGCCTTCAACAGTTGCTGCAGCAACATTTTGTCGCTGTCTCATCCGTCTTTGATTTGTAGTTAAACGACCAATATTTGGACCTCTTCTTCGTCGAGGCATACTATAGATAATACGTATATATAAATTAATGAATAAGAATGCATAGAATATGCGTATAACAGAAAAAAGTACTTAAATAAAAAGTACAAAATTGAATAACAAGTATAAGAATAATAATTTTAATGGAATTTGGAAAATTGAATAAAGAAGTATAAGGATAACAATTTAAATAGAATGTGGATTAAAATTTACCTGAACTGTGATTCGTTGCAATATGTAATGGAAAGTTGCAGTTGCATCAGCGACTACATAGATTTTCGTCTAAAAATTGACACTTGTTCAACGCTTAAGTCCAACCCGTACATCTGGCTACACCATAGAACAATGCTCTACTTATCTTATCGAGCGACAGCAAGCGCGGGCGGCGGGATCCGCACACGCACACGAACCGGCACGCGAAATCGGCCGGTGACCGGTGAGTCGCCTAGCGCCCCGTAAGTGCGAGTGAGATAGAGTGCCGTAGCTGGACCATGATATCTCTATCTTTCTTCCTCTCACACGTTTAAGCTAAGCTTTCTAATATCTTTTGAACCAAATAATTTAGGGAAATAAAAATTACATGTATGCATTCTACAATACAGTCTGGATATATATGCAAACTTTTATAACATTCGGTTGAGTAGTTTCGGAGGAGTTCGCGGTCTAAGTTGTGCACCGAGTCATGGATAGAGGGCTATGCCTGGTTTCGCTACGCTCATCAGGCTCCGCCCAAAAAAAGTCCTTGTAGCCTCAAATGTGTTTCCTGCAGGCCCACACACATCGATGTATGCCTAGCCAGTAGCATCATTAGTTCACAATAATGCGATGCGCCACCATTTATATTCCACTGAAGGGTGGTATCCATGCTGGATCTCGAAGAATCAGTTGCCACGGACCGTGTTTAATTCTCTGGCTTCGCCTTTACCCGGCCTTATTCTTCTTTTGAAGACTGCCGAGCTCCGCCAGGTCATCGAGGTCAGTGAGATCAATGGGACCGGCAATAGAGCTGAACTCCGATCAGGAGTTCATCTCCTGTTCTTCGGGGACATTTCTTGTCCCAGCTTTAAGTTTTAGGTGTATCCTCTCGCCGTCTTACCCCTCTGATGATGGCTGAAATTACAGCTACGAGGCTTGTGCCCTTCTTGGCAGGCGGATCGATGGTCTTCAGCAGACCCGTCCTGACTATGCACCATCTGTACGTCTATCTCAGCCGCACTGTCTTTTTGAACTTCCGACTTTCTGTAAACTTCATAAAAGTAATGGTCAGTAAACTGCATGACTAGAGACAATATTTCCCTTAAAAAAGGGTTGGTGCGTGACTTACAGCCTGTGCGTGACTTATTTTATCATGGTTGACTGGGCATACCAGTTTCTTCCCATCGAAGTAGCTAACTATTTCAGGATACGTACTTCCTGAATAGCCACTGTTGCACAGGACAACTGAGGGATGTAGATGAATACTAACTACCCCGATCAACACATTTGGTAATGTTCAGCACAGGGGTCGCCACCATGAACCGACTTCCCACAAAAGCATTTATTTAGACGAGCACACCTTGGTGCAGTATACCCGAAACACAAGCACTGAAATTACTTTATTGGGTGAGAAATGAAAACTGTCAGACTCAGCCTATCAATGTCTGCTCTGATCTTGTCCGGCAGAGTTGTCCTGTTGCAGGTAGGGCGTGTATAATAGATGGGAGCGTCTTACTATCATTTCGTACTGTTAGCCTTTCTAAATACAATAACGCCTTGTGGAGCAAGCTCAGTCGGAATTACTTCCTCTTGCAGTCAAGTACCTGCATACTACCATCCCACTGTGGTAATCAGGGTGGTATGCAGTATGACCTTTACATCGATATCCCCTATCATTTGTAGGTTTAGCAGCTCTAAACTCTGTTGATTGTTCAGGGTCTGCACAAGAAATTCCCCTGAGACTTTTTTGACATCCTGGACGGCTAATCCAGAGCAGGTAGCCTTTTCTATCAGGAAGAGACCCACTTTCTTGAAATCCCCTTCTTTCCTTGTTCTAATATTTAGACAATGCAGGTGTACTGGCTGGCGGCGAGAAAAAACTTCTCTGCATCTACAGTCGTGTAGTGCCTCCTACTCTTCATCATCTGAGAAGGACTTTCTTATGGACGAGGGTTTTTAAGGGCTTCCTCAACCCTAGAATTAATTTAGGGACTTTGTATATAAGTCCTACGAGACAGATGAAATATCCAGACCACCGCGGCAGAGCCTTCGAGTACTACAACTAGGACTAAATACAACAGGATGCGTCCTGGTCCCTGGCTGCCATCGTTCGCGACTCACCAACGTAGAGCCATCCACCCATTGGCACGATCGGTTCCACCGTGGAATACGGTGTGTTTTCAAGCGGTATACACAACCTTGTTGAGTTAACTTACGAGTGCCCTATTAGCCAGTTAAACAGGAACAATTTACTGTTCAATTTTCAGTGATATTTTTCCTGCACATTGTCTTTATTTGTACTTTCAAACGTAAATTAATTTGCAAACATTTATCACGTAATAAATTTTTATTAGTGATTAACATAAACTTTCTGTTTTGTATACGTAAAATTATATGAATACTGTATATAGTATATGTAATGTAAAATAAGATTAACTTGTTTGTTACAAATTTTTAAATTTATTATTTTAAATATATATTATATATAATATATAAAATTATAATTATATTCAATTTGTATAAGAAAATAAAGTTGGATATATATATATATATATGCAATATATACATACATATTGCATATATTTACGAAACCATACGGGATGATTGTTGTAACTAAATAACAAAGAAAAGTAAAAGATTTGTATCATGTATTTAGAATGTATATGTGGAGAGTTAATAAACAACGTACAGTATTAAACTTACAATTAGAACAGGAATTGAATTAATGATGGTTTTAACGTATGTCAGTCCGTATTGAAATCTTTCAGGAATTATGTATGTAAAAAATAACGATATTTGTACGTTATTTGTTAAAAGTATTCACTGTAAATTTTAAAAACTTCAGATTATGGAATATAAGAAAGTATATTCTGTGCAGTAAAACTAAATGGTACATTAAAATATGGTGGTCGACAATTTTACTTCGTCATCAGGCATATTTAATTAAATTTTGTTTCTTTGTTTAAGAAACTGTCTTTTATTCCCTTTAAAATTATCCGTCTCTTTCGAAACATTGAGACTAATGACAACTGTTACGAGAAAGGGCAATAATTTATATCATAATTTGCTATTGCTTTGGAAAGGGAAAAGGATGAGACTGTACAAGTAAAAAATGAAGTGGGATCTAAAGTTAATACTTCTTTAGCCTTCAGTTAAAATGAACGCGTTCCTGTTAAAGGATCTGCGCTACTAGCTCTGAAAAGTTACGATGACTATTTTGTAGAGTGGCGTGTCATGTTTCACCGGCGGATTATACCCACATCAAGAATGTGCTATAAAAAGAGTAGACAGCAATAACCTTTCAGAAAAAAAAACTATTGGATTAGTTTCTTCTCTGCTCAGCTGACAAGCCAGTTTTAAATTAATTTTGTCTAATTAATACAGTTAACGTAATGTACATTACAAATCTATGAGTCCTTACATTACTTTAAACAAAGCAAAAAGGTTCCTGAAGAAGTGGATACATTTATGAGATTTCATATTCATACACAAAATTCTTTACGCTAAAATGTTACACGTGTTTACAAAATATTAAAGAAACAAAATTTAACATAATTTTCTTAATATTACGTGTAATCTTGTTTTTTTTTGTATTCTGTAAAACGATGCTATAATATTTTAAAATATAAGCAGTTGCGTAATTATTCCCAAACATAAGGTTCGCAAAGATCACGCACTTCAAAATGTCGATACCTGAAAACTATATTATAAATTACTTAACATATTAATGATTAAAGTTATAGGCCTAATTGTCATAAAGATTTTTCATAATATTATGTCAAACAGAATGCAATGTATATATTGCAAATGTTACATTATTAGATAGAAGGCAACAATAATTTAATGTTTTGTTAGCAACTGTTAAACTGGTAATGTGATACGTGCAACATTCTATACGTATCTCTTCTGTGTATAGAATGTCCAGGAGGAAGGGCAGGGAGGTGATTTTACAGACAAAAATAAAAAAACAAATGCCATATATAGGTTCGAAAATGCTTTGTTTCACAGTTACGATCAGGTGAACATTTAACATACACGTATTTCTGTTCTAAGTATTGTTGGCATGGGGCAATATTTTATTTTTTGACGCGTATAAGTAAATTTTATTTTTACTTATTATTTAACAAGTTACGAAGTAAGGCTATTGTATTTATAATATATAATGAAAAACGTTTTTATGTATTTTTTAACGATGAAAGGTTTAGCGAGGAGTGGTAAAAAAATATAATACAACCTTTCATTTTGTGTCGACGTTTCGTCAGTATTCGTTGTTATCATCAGGACCTGTGTACGGATGCAAGAGAAAATTTCAAACACAACAGGATCAATTAACTGAGTGAATATGTGTGTGTGCGTGCAAGGGAGTTGAGACAGCTTGTTTTTTATCATCAAAATAATTATATTCCTTATATATTGTTTTACTTAAATACATAGATAAAGTTATGTTTACTCCAGAACATAATTAATATAGTATTACAATTTAAAATATTGATAATGGAACAATCTCTTAATTACATTTCTAACTAATTATAGAAGTAATAATAGTCTAATGTTCAATTAAGAAAGTTGTGTTAGTGGTTATAATCACAAACAGAATTATTACTGTATGATCAAAGTTATCCGGGCTGTTTGGCCGTGGTCCACGGTTTATTTCCAAACCAAACGTTTCGGCAGCTCCAATGGCTACCATCATCAGTGGAATAATAAAAATCCTGAACGTAGGGTGTTCAGGTCAGCCTACACCACAGTACTGGGTATAGAGCTGTGGGCTTGAAACTATAGGCTAGTTTTCACGTGCGTCCTCACCACATGACCTTACAGAATATTGTCATCCTGAAAGAAACCCGTAGACTAGAATATTCTAGTAGTATCGTAGTTTGAAAGAAACGTTAGCTAAGGCAAGCCTGACAATCATTATGTCTGATGAAAGCACCAGAATTAACTGCCTGGCCCTATCAGCTCATTTTCTAAAGAAAGGATACCTTTTATTATTACGAATGCAGAAATATATAAAGGATTGAAGGCAATATACTTAACTGCAAAAAATGAAGACAACCAAACTAAAACGAAACAAGTTTTATCACGAAACGAAAACTAACAGTTGTGAGAATATTGTGACAGACAGTAAGATGTTGGAAACACCGTCGTCAGCTACTATTTAAATTAACAGAACTGTTTCGCTTCGGGGATAAACAGGAAATGCAAGATTTGAAAACTTACTGTTTGACAGATAGTAAACCGGGTGGTTGGCCGGACTAAACAGACCGAAAGACCGGACTATACAGCCTATACCACAGTACTGTGGGCCTGACGTGAACACCCTACGTTCAGGATTTTTATTATTCCACTGATGATGGTAGCCATTGGAGCTGCCGAAACGTTTGGTTTGGAAATGAACCATGGACCACGGCCAAACAGCCCGGATAACTTTGATCATACAACTGACACCGGCCGTGAAAGCCTGAGGAGAATTATTACTGTTGCACACCACTATAGAAAAATTATTCCGATTAGCGATTTCAAGCTTCTCAGCTCATCGTCAGATCGGAACTAAAGTCACAAATAGCATTAAAATGAAAAAAATGGGCTAGTAATTGTCAAGTAAAATGCATTATTTAATTAAGTGTAGTGGGTAGATTTGTCATATACTCGTGACGCTTGTTTATAAAATTAAGTATTTCTACTGAACGAAACAATGTTGAAGCAAACGAGTTAATGGTGCAAAGTGACGTTTAGCGACGGTCCTTTGAAGTAATACGTCTTCTTAAATACTGTAATAATATTTTTGTAAAATGTGTAATACCTTCTCACGTTGAAGAGTGAGAAGTGAGCACTGAGACTCTCGTGCAGCCTACCGTCTGTGCGTCTTACCTCGCGCCTTTTGTTATCTTTAAAAAGATTTTCCTTCATACGGCATTCTATGCAGTTTTACTTTTTAGTGTAATGTTAAGTCACAATTTTTCTTGTACCTATCAAAGTCAATTCCTTTTACGTATCTCGTAATGAATTTCTGAGTAGGGTATGGAGTACTGAGTATAGTAAGATGTTTGGAAGAAAGAAACTTATATTTCCCTATGTTACTTTCTTTAAAAGGCGGATAAACCAAAACTATTATGATTTCTATTATAACCAAAACTATTATAGGCTCTATGAATAAGTACGTAAGTAACATCTAACGTTGTAATAAAAGAGTCTAAAATGTGTATTCTAAATTTATGTAGTCAATGTGTTGTTTTTAATTCGTTTATCGAGAAAAGATATTAAGTGAAAGTTGATTCCATTTGTGTAAAAACGGATTTGTTGCCGTAATCGATTCTGTCTTTGAGCTCTTCTATTAAGTAATCTGGTCCGTTCGCTGCTCACTCTCCTGATTGCTGCCTGTAAAATTCCTGTAAATTCTCTAATTCTGTACAATGACAACTCTTTCCAGTCAAAATAATAATAATTATTTTTATTTCAGTTGTTCAGAAAAGGATCAGTCGACTTGTGTCGAAACAAAATATTGGTCGGGTCGACTCTACTGCTCAATTCGATTATGACACTAACAACTTTCAGTAAACAAATTAATTGTAATAATTATATTAAATCTCAGGGTGTAAGGGTTCTTTGAGACTGCTGTTGAATTCAGAGAATGCACACAAAAATACAAGACATCACAAAAGGTAAGTAAAATTTAAAATCTTAATACTGTATTCGCAAACAAGCTTCGTTGCTAAGCAACGACGAACGGTTTCGTTGCTGCAGCGGGCAGTGATATTTCCACAAGATGGCCGCTCACACTTCTAACCTGTATGAGCTGTTAATTTCGAGCTCACCCAAATTATTTTAAAATAAATGTTTTAGTGTTCACAGTTTTAGTTTTTAAGCTTTTTTTTTAATTAATGATCACTAGTGTCTGTTCTGTTAGTGTAGATAGTGTCTACGGTAGTGTTGTGTAGTCATATCTGTAGTGTGGTTATGAATTTGTTCGGTCTCACCCACAGAAGTTCTTTACAAACGTGCGTTCGCTCTAGATCGAAGCTCGTGCTTCGATTTTCTGAGTTTCTGCATTTAGTCTTAGTTTTAATTCAGTTATTTCTGTTTTCTGGTCTTCCCTAGTGTGTACCGCTTCTGTTGGTAATTATTATTGACTGCCAATGGTCCTAAAAACATTACTTGTATTTAATTAGAATTGGTTTCATCAGAGCACATCTGCCCTCTGCCGTGGTTAACAATACAATCTCATCTTTTTGCTTCTTCATCAACGGTCTTTTTACTATACCATACTGGCCTGTGATTGGTCAAAACTGAGAGTTCATTAGGTCACATGGTCAGTTTACAAAAATCATATGTTCATTTTCCTATAATAAAAATACTCCTTTTTTAGCCTTAAGTTTCCTTAAATTTAAATTACATCATGTTTTTCTTTATATAATTATGAGCATTTTGATACCTTATTTACATAAGTTGGTTATTATAAAGGGTGATTTTCCCACCTTACAAAATTTCTAACTTTGGGCCTACACTTTACCTTCACATTTGCAATTTTACTTCACAATTCTTTAATTTAGCTTAATATGTGCTATTATTATTAAACAACAAAGTGCATTGTATAAATTTGGTCCCCTTCTGGTTTCCTTACGTTTATTTACTAATCTATTTGTTTCTGACATTGTTCCTTTTATACTGAATTTGTGGCTTAGGCCATTAGTGGTTTTTCAATACTATTTTATAATTTACATTTATTATTACTTAAACTCTGATTCTGAACCCTTTTTTTCTGATTTTACTATTTACTAAACGAGTAAATATTAAAATCTTAACATTATTTAACAAATGGTTACAATAAAATCCTTTAACATATCATTCAAAATACTGCCTCCATGGTCTATTTTACAATTATTAATTGACAAATAATATAATTAGTATTAATATACTAACCTGATCGTTTATACATAACAATACAGGAACTAAAATATTCAACATGCTAGTTGCAAATAACCTAATAAGAACAGAATCATCCGGCATGCTATGTTTTAAGCATGGCTTACATGGTTAAACCTTGTATTTTACAATTAGCCACAATCATTAGTTAACTGGCATACTATTCAGCCATCCCACTAATCTTAACCAGTACTACTAATCAGTGATTAGATTATTGTTCATGGGTTTTTGGTTCCTAATGCATCACCTTCTGATTCTGGTCATAGGCTCCAACTATTTCTAACAACATGGTTCATGAATGTTACCTATAAGCTTTGGCATGAAACACAAACATAACTAGTCATGCCAAAACCTTTGTAAACATCTTAACATGATCCTAAAACCCCCATCACAACTCACTATTAACGTGGTCCATGGGTTTTCTTTATATAGAAGTATTTAACCCACACTTCTGCCATTACTCCCTCGCTGACACTTTTTGTGTTTGGGAATATCACTGGTGCGTCACTGACACTTTATTAGTTGGGTGTTTGTTTGTTCGCACTATCTAATATTAGGGATCACTGGCTTTCACAGTCTGTTTATGTTTGCTTAGTAACTACCTTTATCCCACACTCACATTTACCTTTACCTTATTTCACATCAACATAATTACAAAAGGTTTGTACGTCATTTTATATTTATTTTACATTTTGATCGGTTTATTAACTACCTGCATTGTATTTTTACTTTTATTATTTGTATGAGACAGTCTTTCTTTTCTATAATTAAAGTTTTTTGTTGGTCTATGTTGATAGCATAGGCGACTCTGCCTACTATCATTCCTACTGAATTGAGCAGTTCTAGCTTTGGGACAGGGTTACTATTATGTCGCATACAACGTATACACGTTTAAGGACGAAGTTCTGTTACATTAGAGTGTTGTAATGTGAGTTCGCCTATTTCTGAGCATTTTAACTTTACATACCCATCTATGTGTGTAAGTGGTGTGTGAGTGTGCGGTGAGGTTTCGTCGAGAATATACATGTTTATTTATTATAAAAATTCAAACATATCACACGCAAATATACACATATTAAACTAAAAGTTATTTCTGATTGTAATGAAAAAAAAACATTATTTCTGATTGTAATGATAGTTAAAGAAAACAATTAACAAGCAATTATTCCTTCTTGCGGCCCCATAGCTTCTTTACCTGGGATACAAAAACAAGGGTAGGGAATACCCGGATAAAATCTAATAAGAATCATCCCTGATTAAAGAAAAGAAAGAAGAAATAAAAGAAAATGCAAGGGCATACGGGCAATTTGAATTCTGGGGCTTATTATAACAATCTGTTATTGTAATAAGAAAGGTTTGTGGCAGTAATAAGCTGTCATAAAAAAAACTGTAATTTACAAACATTATCGAGTACGGTACATACCTCTAAGTAAGTAGAGGACGTAAACAAATTGTAGGCATACGCTCACAGGTTATGCCAATTTTTGACAGCCTGTAAATTTAAGATACAGGCTGTCAAATTCAACGTGATCTTCCGTAGGAAATGCGTGTTTCCGTCATTATTAAGGATACATAGGGGTACGAGAATGGTGAAGGCATAACAAAGCCGGAGTTTACGTGTTTTACTCATTAATTTTTGTTATTTTTCAAGTTTTTCATTGTATAATCCACAATGTTCAACTTAATTTGTTTAATGTATAATTTAATATTTCAAGTTTTAAGTGGACATAATTCTTTACGTTTATTTTGTCTTTGGATGATTTACGTTAAAAGGAAAGAACCAAGTAATTACTAAAAGCAGGGTGTGACGATGAAACATTAAAGCCGAAAGAAAATGAATGTTGGTGCCGACGAAAGCACAAGGGAGGTGAAAGACGAGCTGCTCGCCTGCGGCTGAAGATGAATTGCTCGTGCTTTTATCAAGCCAGAATAACGAAACTATAGAATGTTCTATTCTATAATTGTATACGACATTTAGCAGTGATAATATTGACGATTGTAATTGTCACACACACACACACACACACACACACACACACACACACACACACACACACACACACACACACACACACACACACACACACACACACACACACACACACACACACACACACACACACACACACACACACACACACACACACACACACACACACACACACACACACACACACACACACACACACACACACACACACACACACACACACACACACACGCACGCACGCACGCACGCACGCACGCACGCACGCACGCACACACGCGCACACACACACACACACACACACACACACACACACACACACACACAGATGAATATGGAAAATGAAAATGGTTTGAAATAGGCGTACTCACATTACAACACTCTAATGTTACAGAAACTACATTTCTAAAACAAATATCGAAAACGGTTTTTAAAATTGTTATAGTCGGTTATTATAATTTGTTTTTAGGTAACAGAATTACAAAAACTATAAATGGTCGAAGTATCGATTGATGACATGCTGTTAACAATTATTTAAACTCGTTTACTATATTTTTTAATGACCTCTTGCAACCATTGCATATCAAGCGGTGTGTAACATTAACTTTCGTCTCTGTCGTAAAAGTTACTATTGTTTTATTACTTCTACAATGATTCACTTATAATTCATAGAAAATAACAAATGAATTTGGTTAAACTTAAATGTTTTTAACTATTAAATTTTTCAATGTATTAGACATGTCATTTGATAATGAAACAAGGATAAAAATAGCAATGACGCATTCAGACTTTTCAGCTAATTACCGACAAAAAGAGCGTAAGTGAAAGATAAATTCAAAAGCGATAAATAGCGCGATGTCTGGCGTGAGGTAGAGCCGTCACTCTTTTAAGCACTTTAGTTTAACGTAATTGATTTTGTTCTGGTAATGGGATTTTTCTGTTAACAGCTAGCAACTTTACATTTTTATTATTCCAATTATTCTGCCCCATCCCCTTGACTAAAACAAGCCTCACACTCAGAAATTTAGATACCGCGCACGGCCAAGTTTGTTAATTTAATTAAAAACTATCTACATTATGTAAATGACTCAAATACACATATTTAAAATTGTCATATAGGAGTGAATATATTGGAGAATATATAGGAGCTAAGAAAATATAGGAGTTTTAGCTATTAGATTACCACACCTGTAAAAATCAAAGCTCCTGACATATTAATTTACACTGACTGTTTCGCTAATGAAAGATTCCTATTTTTGCTAATATTAGATATCCTCAGACCAAGCGTTTCATGATAGTACTAGATTTTATGGTACTTACCAATTTTTTATTGAATTTAGTCACTGTCTTTACAACTTTTACAGTCTGTTAGTAGAAAAGTAACTTCTACTTTACTGTTAGTAGAAAAATGAGAAATTAGGAGGACAATTGATCAGTGTTAACTGGAACATATTTTAATTCTGTTTATTTATTATTACAACTACAGAATGTTAAAAATCTTGGAATATTGTATGATAAACTTGAGTTTAAATACTATCTGTTGTATGTCGACAGTCGGTTGTTTGTATTCGTATCCAGTACTTTATTCACTGTTATTTAACTTGTATCAAATATTTTTTGACTTTTGTTTTAAGAAAACGTATACAGACGTGTGTAGAAAATTAAAGGAGTAGAAGACTATTCCGAAAATGACAGTAGGCCTACAGCTATGATTAACAGAATTCGACCGACATGAATGGAGTTTATTTATAGCAATGGAAAACGAGAAATCCTTGTCTACACTCTTTTTGCATTCAGCCTTATATAGTTTATATGATACATTCTCAAGCAATTTATTTTTATCGTAACTATAACATTGGCACAACAGCCTATATAAATTAAAGTATTTGTTAGAAATATATACTAGATATTTCCACTTCAGGGTACACTATCCTATTAAATTGTATATATATATTGCAACAATACATATATTTGCATATTTGCCCAGGGCGGTATGTTTGTAAATGTTTAGCATAGAAAATATATGATGAGAAAATTTTTAACAATATTTTGCAGGCTAAGAATTGTCAGAAAGCGTATACCTGCCCCCGCGAGTGAATACAGCGCTTGTGTGTTTGTGTGTGTGAACGCAAGCTACGACAGGCAAAAGTCTACGATGGGGTGATGCGTACGTCTGTAATCAGGTTTTAACCGGATAAAAATAAACTAATTAATACGTTTTAAACCTGTGAACAAAGACTTACCCCATAAAGACACTATTACATTAAGGAATTTTTAACGAATATGGTGATAAAAAAATTATTGCAGAAAGTGTAATAATAAAGACGCTAAGTAATTTAATGTTAATTACTAGTGTAATTAAATAGTAATTAATAAATGTGTTATATGTGAGTGACCAGAAAAAATTATGCAAACGTTGATATCGCTCGTGCTACGAGTATGTTTAAGAAATCGCGAAAATGAAACAAAAAGTGATTTGTAATTAATTAAAAGGACGCTTTGCACGAAATGACAATATCTAACAGGTCGAAAACAGTCCTGGACTTGTCAGATCGCGGTCCAGTATAAATACCACCGGCAATTTTGGGGCGGTCTCAGACTCAAGATATCTTCACACAACGTCACGCTGCTGGTCTGCCGACCGAACATCGTTACCACACACACCAAGACTTATGGAGGAACTCTGGACCATCACAAACAACAAACCGTAGAGACAGAGAACACAACATCAGCATAATCATCATCATCACTCTCTCAAGATTCAGGACACACACACACACACACGCGCGCGCGCGCGCCCAACGATAACGTCGGTAGTACGCAGGTGATGAATAAACAATTATATTTTTGGTTTGTGAAAAGAACTTTAAAAAAAAAACTTATATATGAACAGTAAAGACGTAAAGATTTAAATATAATCACTGAAAATAAATTTAAATGGTAGTTAAAGAAAATAATTTAATTTAACAAGAAAATTTAAAAATACTAATCTTATGTTGTATGTTAAAATTTGGGTGTGTCAGTTGAAATAAATAATAGGTTGGAAGTAAATGTTATATTTTTTTATTTTTGTTTATAGCAACAACTAGTTTTATTCTTGAGATTTAATATTATTTTTGTTTGTAAATGAGTTGCTATTATTATTTAAAATTGGAATCACAGTCAGACACACTGAAATGTAAAGTGTTTACATAATTTGTTTAACATATCTGTTTAGCTAACAAGATTATATGGTTGTTTATTTTTATATGTCATGAACAGCATAGAAGGTATATTGTAATTTTTGTAAACTTATAAAACAGAATATTTATTTTTTATTTTTATAATTCGAAATTTTAATATTTCCATATTTTCGATTAATATTAATAAATCATAGAATGATTATTTTGAAACGGTTTTAATTAATTCTTTCATATCACCAACATCTCATTTTTCTTTGAAAATTATTTTTTTTTATTATTGTGCAACTACATATACTTGACGCAACGAGAATAAAAAAAATCCTGCGACCTGGCCGGTGTGATACACTTCATATTTGCGTTGAGTACATGGTAATGTATTTGTGTAATTTTTTGAAATACTTGCAAACACACACACGCACACACACACACGCACACACACACACACACACACACATTTGTTATCTGCGGGGCGGCTTGTTACAGAAAATGCAGTGCTTTAGATTTGGGCAATTGTATCTCTGAGAATAGTATAGTGCGACATTGACTGGCCATAATTTCTGCACTGAGAAAGTGTTTGTTATGAGTATTGACTTTTATTGCATATTTTGCTTTTTAACGTTTATGCTTATAAAACATTTTTATCTGTACAGAGATAGTTGAAAATCTACATTCATACTAGTAAAACAATGTTTTATTCTTTCTTCCTTTTTGACAAAATTGAGATGTAGGCCTATCATACAAAAAAACGTTAGTGTCTTAATATACAATGCACTACTTTAACGTAAGTTTATTAAAAATCAATTTTACTAAATAACACATTAATGAAGCTCGATTTTCTAAACGCCTTTTATATCTGAGTGGTTGGACTGTAAAGAGGAACTGTAAAAAAATAATCTTATTTCTTAATTTTCTTGCTGTCTTAATTGTGATTAGAATTCTGTTAAGTTGAAAGTTATCAATTTTAAGTAAATCTTAGTTTTCAGTACATCTATTTGCGTTTTTGTAAACTGTGTTAAAATCAATTTAGGTTTATTAATAATATGACACAAAGAATTTTTAAAGACAATTATTTATGGTTCCTGTAATTTAAGTAATTAGTCTGAATAGTCCTACAACAGAATTTTACAAGTAGTATATAAAAATATGAAAAGGTGAATTTGAGAATTTAAAAAAAATTCTGAGTTGCAATTAAAAAAATTGCAATACTGAAATATTATAATATTCTCTTAACGTAATATAGAAATGTCAGTCTGTAAACCTTGGCAGCTCTTTTATAAGATCGAAGCTTTTTGCTTAAAGAACGTATAAGAGTAATGTGATATTCTAATCACCAGCGCAGAGACACGTGCTTGCGCGTACACTTACACACAAGATAGTAGCAACAGTAGCAGCAGCATAAACTATTATTTTGTTGTTGCTGTGCTTGTGTTAGTCTTCTTTGTTTGTCTCTCCATGCATTCTATATTTCTCTACGATGTGTAGGTCAATTTTTCTTTTCTCGTCGTTTATCATAAAGTAATTTCTTTTATAATAAATTATTTTATTTCTTTTATCTGATTTTACTTTTTCATATAATTTTACACAACCAGAAATCAAACATAGGTTATGTAATATATTGTTCATTATTTTCAAAATAAAGTAAATTACAAAATTTTCTTATCTTGTCTTGCTAGACATGAAGTTCCTAGAGATGTTTTTTGTGATAATCATTTATATAGAAATAAATTTGATGATGTTGGAGAGTGGGAAGACGGGAATCATACGCGCCAGCGGACAAACTTTCAGTTTCTGATTGGGTAAAAAAAACTTACGTATAACGCCGGCTGCTTTTGACATACCAGGTGGGGTGAATTTTATCTTGTTAGCGTAAGTGAAATTTGGAACGTAGACAGCGTAAAAATTATCTCGACAAGTGTACGCAGTTACTGACAGAGTTGGATGTTTGACTGCGTTCACTTGTTAGAAGGGTTGCAATTATTTACGCCTTAACAGGTGGCTACACTTTAATGTAGAAGTAAATGCAAAGCAACAGCGCTGTTTAGCAGTGCGTTGTCGAGGCTTACGCAGGCAAGACGGTGGAAAAACATCAGCATCAACATCAAGACGAGGTTATAAATTTTCCACCGACATTTCAACATTCCGAAGAAAAGGAATTGTAATATTTAAATATAAACAATTAATATTGTTTGAATTAAATAATTCAAACGTTACTATGTTTGTTAGATTCAAAGTAGTGTTTATCAATAAATTTAGGACAGCAAAATATTCTTTAATAAATTATTATTAATATTCTTTAATAATATAACAAAATTATTATAAATTCAAAAATAAAACTACAAAAGACTGCATACGTATGATGTGTCTGTTGAAATAATCCCGCGCGCTTCGTCATGCGTTTTATATCGTTGAAAATGTATCAATTTTAAAAAGGGTATGACAGTCCTATCGCTGTCCTGAAATTGCATAACAGTGAAGAGAAGTAATAGAAGCCGTATGAAGACACAGCAAATGAAAAAGAGAGGAAATACAGACTACGGCCGGATAATAGGCCTACACTGTCTACCCGTTTCAATGCTCAACAAAGAAAATTAACTTTCTTGAGTTTCCAGTTAGATGGAAATATATATACAGAGATATAAAATAGATTTGAATGCAAAGAACGATACCTGGCGGTCTAATACGTATAGTAGGCTACGGCTATGTAAGAGACTTGTACGATAAACACAAGAGTATACGTGCGAACCAGTTTGGTGGCTGATAGATTTAGGAGAAATACCTGTCTTAATCGACTTGATGTTACAATATACAGATAACACTTACATGTTAAAGAATGTTAAGATTTAAATTTTGGTAACTTCTACTGTTACTAATATTAAGTACGAGGGCTATTCTAAAATTAACCTCCGTGTGGCTAGTGTACACACCGTTGTCGTTAGAACGCGGTGCACGCGTACGTCCCACCAGTATACGTATTTTTACACTGTAAAATTAAATGGAAAACCGCGATTCATTTGATTTACTTCTGTTCGAGTACTAACGAACGAAACATGGGGCCGGTCGGTTGGTGCCTCTCCTTTCCTCTGTAAAGCGGGTGTTGGCATTTGTTGAAACATTACATCGTCTGCTGGATACATACGGGTCTGGGCTCATAATTAATGGCGTAAAATTCACTACCACGCCGGGGACCCACCGATTGGGTCAGAGTGCAGACTCTGCGTACTTGAAACGCTCGATCTTCAGGGAAGTTCATAGTCGGAAATAACGAACGACTTTATTCGTGCCCTGTCGGCGATTGAGTCGTGATCGGCATACCGCCGGACTCTGGTCAGGGATGCCATCGTGTCACTTGGATGGGTCGCACTCGAATTGCGCTCATATTACTGTCAGGTAGGTTTGCTAGAAAAAAGGTTACTTCATCCCCTACTGAACTGCGCTCACTGGCCCCAGGTACTAAAAGTAGGAATACCTGGATACTGCGTTTATTGCTGCCAGGTAGGTACGAAAATTACGGATAATTGGAATTTCCCCCAAACCCCACTTGGGTACATGAAAATTGAAATTATTTCTGAAATCAGTTTTGTTTGAAACGTTGTCGACGACTGTTAAGTGTGCTACGATGGAAACTATGTTGAGTGAACGAGGACAACCATTGTTAGTTTTTGAGAATTACAAGTTTCGAAAATATCGAGATGTGAAATCAACAGAAGAAGTTGTATGGAGATGCACCAAGAAGAACTGTATGGCTACAATTTACACGTTAAATGCGGTATTTTCGAAAAAATGTGGCGAACATAACCATGAAGCAAACAAAGCGTTGTTATCAAGTCAAAAAATAAATAATGTCGTGAAAAGGAAAGCCCAATAAGATATTTCAACGAAACCTTCAAAATTAATCCGGTCTGAAATGAGAGCTGAAACTCACTCATTGGAAACATTATCTGTTACGGACATTAAGTGTATCCGCAACATTAATCATGCGCGACTTCTGTTAGTGCCAAAACTACCAAAATCAACGATGGAAGTGCAACATTTCTTAAATTCTTCAAACTTAAGAACAAGTACGAACGAACCTTTCCTGATGTGCAATGACTTTTTAGACAACATAGTAATTTTCTCATGTGAAAAGAACTTGGAGTTTATGTGTCAACAGGATTTATTGTATATGGACGGAACATTCGAATATTGCACTAAGTATTTCGGCCAACTCTTCACTATACGTGCGTATGCAATGAATTTTTATGTACCCGTCGTATTTTGCTTATTAAAAGACAAGAAGAAGTCTACGTATAGCAGAGTTTTCCAATTATTAATAGAAAAGTGCACGCTGCTGGGTTATGTTTTAAATCCCAATACTGTAATAATAGATTTTGAAGTTGCAATTCACGCGAGCCTGCAAGAAATTTTTCCAGAAGAACTCAAAATTATTGGTTGCCGTTTTCATCTTGCTCAGTCTTGGTAAGTTTAAAATGTTATATTTTAATATAACTATTATTAAATTTAATGTTAATTTTATTAAATTATTAAATAACTAATGTTATATTTTAATGTTATCATTACGAACGTATGATAAGCTCGAAAAGGTACGTAACCTCAAAAATTAGCGTGTCAAAAACTAGTTATAGTATTTCATCATCAGAAATACAAATGAAATATTATACGTATGTATTTCATTTATAATATATAAATATTAAACATAATATTTCATTTGTATTTCTGATGATGACGTCTCATGACGTCGATTATGTTTACATACCTATATATAATACAAAGAAAACAGTGAGTCTTATTTCAACAATATATATATATATATATATATATATATATTCAATCACTTTCTGCTACAGTCCGTTTCTTGATGTATATAATACATTTAATATTTATAATTAAATTTACCTCAAGATGTTATTTTTCTATTTGGAACATGTTTCGAGAGTTCCTGTTCTCTCATCTTCAGCCTTCGCGATCTTGTTTCTGGTGAAGTATTTGTGTGTTGGCTGCTGGTTGCTATTAATATTGTTTGTTGGTCTTTGGTATTTTAAAGTTGTATTATTGTGTGTGATTGTGGTATATGTTTTTGTATTTTGTGTATTTTCGATGTTGAGTGCTTTGAATATTGTGTCATGTTTTGTATTGATTTGTATTTGTATTGTATTGTATTGTATTGATTGGCTAGTTAAATTCTCGTTTATTTGTTTCATTTCGCTAGATAAATATTTATTAGTTTGCTCTATTTTATTATTAACATCATTTATTAATTTTTGATTACTTTCTTCTAAATTTTAATTATTTTCATCTATTTTACTATTTAATTGACTATTTGTACTATCAATTTTACTATTTGTAAATTCGATTTTACTTTCAAGTTTACTACTTGTTTCTTTTATTTCAGTGGTAAGCTGCTTAAACATCTGTTCAATTGCTGCCATATCTACTGCTGGTGATTTAGCCATTTTTTTTAACAAATTAATTTAACAATTATTTAACAAATTTTATTTTAATATTTAACCTTTCAACCGTTATTTGTAACCTTAAATTCCACTTCGTTTCAAATTAATTAATATTACAATTTAAACTAGTCACTTGGGTAAAAGCAACGCCAAATTATATAACTTTCTTTATATAATATGTCAATTTAATCGGGCCCATTAGTTGCGGCGCCAAACATATATATAACTTATTTATATATATATATATTTGGGAGTTTAATCGTGCTTACTCGTGCCCATTACTTGCGGCGCCAAATTTATACAACGCTACTTTTTATCTAACACACTTATATAATATATTTAATGATAGATAAAACGTTACTTACCCGTGATTTTACTTTACCTGGGCGCCAGAACAAATCCCAGATATAAATGACACGGTTTCAGCTTAGCTCAGAGCATAGAGACACACTTTCTCAGGATTCGTTCAGTGAATGTGGAATTCAAGGGGAATCGTTACAAATAACACTAAAAAATTTTGTTGAAGTTTGTTTAATTACCGTTTTAATTATTTTGTTAACTTCTTGAAAAATGCTAATTGTAGGACTTATTGCTACCCTAACTCTTATAATTAATGAGTGTGCGTGAAAAGTGAAGATTAAAACGTCCAAACGCCCTATTGCTCTTATCTGGTTTAATTAACAAAATGTATATCTCCCAAACCAGTGCTAAAGAACAGGTCTGCAATAATTTGCACGTTCAATACTACACCTCACTTTCCATTCAACACTCCTATACTATGTTATAACTAATCTTACTAATTAAATACAAAGTGTGAAATTCTTAGTGTCTTTTAAAATTGTTTATTATTTTTTTATTATTTATTTATTATTTATTTATTATTTATTTCATTAATCAATGAATCTATTTCTTACCGTTTGATGCGTCGACCGTAGATAGGAATCCGTAGCGATCCTCCTTTTGATGGTTCAACACAGACGAAATGATGTTGACCAATCCTGTTGAACGATGATCTGGGCAATTACAGATGCTGTAGCTCTCTGTTGCACCAGTCACTTCACAATTGATTATTAATTAATTATTTAATTAATTAATGTGGTGTTACACAGCGAGAGTTGTTGTCGAACTGTACTAGTTGCTCTGCAACTACGGACTACTTCTCGAACTTTTTACTTAAATGAAACTTTGCGTGTTTGTGAAATTAAGCACGTAATTTACACGCGTCTAGCGCATTGAAGATCCGAACGAAGAGTGCTCGCTACCCTCCGTCAGAGTTGGCGTCTGTTCTAAATGCAGGATTCTGATTGGTTGTTCCAAATAAATCATGCGTTTTTCCAGTTGAAACAATATCGGACAGGGCGACCAAACGCCCCTTGACAGGTCTGAGACGGCACAGAATTACTGGCTAAAATCGTACTTCCTTTGTTTGCAAATCGTTTGATTACAGGTATTTGCAAACGTGTTTTCAAAGATCTGACCACAGAATATTGTTGCTTAGGTCTTTATCTGTGTGTGTGTGAAAACACCTAATTCGTATCTAGCCTGATTCTCGAGTTATTTCGCTTGGCGTTCTTCGTCTGTATATCTTCTGTAAATGTTAATTATATTGGTTGATACTTTGGCTACTTATAGAGCTTTAATTGCTGAACACTATGCTGTTTTCAGAATTGCTGTATATTTATTGGTTTTAAAGATTTTGCAGTTTTAACAATCTTCCCCAGGTATAACAGTGAACGCAGCTCGAGTGTCTCTTTAAGGACCTTCGCAGGTATAAGAAATGGTGAGCGCAGTTTGGGTGTTGGATTAGCGGTCTATTAGGCATGTGAGCGCAATTCAGTTGCGCCGCTTGGATGATTATCTGGCTTGCTACCCAAGTAAGGATTTTATTAATAACGTCAAATCGTAGCTGGGTATTTTTTCGGCAGCGTTTTCAATGAGGAATAACAATAGAGTAACTGTACGTGAATGGCGATTATGTGAAAATGCAGACATGTTCAACATATTATTATAACATGTTTGTAAGATTATACGTTTATAAAAGTTTATAAGATCTTCAGACAGCTGTTATAGATGTGTCTGTAATTTTTGTATATGAAAAAATATATAGTATTCATTTTTAGTATTTCTTAACCTGCCAATAGGAGGATAATTTTTGAATAGCCCTAGCAAAAATACGTTAGGTAAACTAACGTAACGTTTGTTACTAACTGCACAAACTAAAACAGTTATTAATAAAGCCTAGAAAAATTACCGCTACGGAATAAAAAAAATCCTTTAAGTAGAAATTTATAACTGTTATGCAGCAGTTAATGTGAAAGAACTAGTCGAAATGTTAGAAATTATAGACTGAGTTGGAAAAAAGTTCTTTTGACAGCTGGTGGCGATGCTCTATAAGAGATCGCTACAAGATAAAACATCTTATATTCTTGAGTTAAATATAATATTTAACGCTATAAGACAAGAGGTGAGTTTAATAATTTGCTCAATAACTGGGCAATTAAGGAAGAGGAATTAAGGAAAGAAAAGATAAAACAATAGTGAACAGTAGCGGCCTTAGGGATGTGCAGTAGGTACGGTCGCACTGGGCTCCGCGTATGAGTTCCCCATGAGACCAGAATAAATTGTGTTTGCCATGAGAAAAATTGGTTACAATTTTTATTTAATTAACTATAATTGAAAAGAGAAGTTGGTATAAGACTTTAATTTTAAAGTTATATTAAGTTACATTTTAAAACTTTTCTTAGCATCTTTGTTAGCATCTCTCGTTGACAGACACAACTTTCAAGTAAAATAAAGAACTTAAAAAGGTACCCGCAGAACTGCTGTCAGTATTGCATACTAAGCTAAGGCAAAATAAAAAATACACTATGTAAAAAAGCGGTATTTACCGCAAACGAGTTTTTGTCTGAGTATAGATTATATACCAAGTTTGTATATAATCTGTTGGTACCAGTTCTGTCAATGTGAATTGACATTTAGCGTAAACTACTGTCAGTACTCATTTTGTAGTGTTTATTCACTATCACGCCATCGTAATTTGTTTATGTTAGTGAACTTGGCATTTGTTCGTAAATACGAATCTGGATTTAAAATAAAAAAAGGAAATTTAATTAAGAAAGTTGTGTTAGTGGTTATAATCACAAACAGAATTATCACTGTTGCACACCATTATAGAAAAATCGGAATAATTTTTCTATAGCGGTGTGCAACAGTGATAATTCTGGTTGTAAAAAAAGGAAATGCGGTACGTTGATTTAGAATCTTTGTTCACCATATCTTTTGATAAATAACATCAAGTAATAAAGAAACATTATCCTAATTCACTAATTGTATTTTACGGACTATAATTGTAAGGTAAATTTGTGTACTTTCTCCGGAACGTTAAGATGATTTTCTATAGAACGTGAGGAGTGGCTTTAAGGAACTGTTTTTACTTTTAAGAGTGTATGGAGATCATAGGGGTCCCGCGGGTAAGTTGGCATACTGGCCAGCAGCTGCTAAGGGCGGCTTTGATAATAACAAATTATTTTTTTCAACAACAATAGTATCGACTCTTCCCCTTCGGAGGAATGCTGAACATTTCAGTAAAATATTCTAGCTAGAAACTGGTAAAAAGGAGAGAAATCTTAGAAAAGAGATTTGTTGGATGTAACACAGGCAGAGGAAAAGAAAGAAATAGAAAGTAAGGTAGGAAGGTAACTCCAGAATATGATCTAATATCTAGAGTTGTATTGGGGTCCAAAGAGGGTGTGATGCGAACATATGGTTACATAGAAGAGAAATGCACCATCCTCTCCACCCCAACTCCACTCTCACCTGCACGTCGGTGGACCCTGTTACACCGAGCAATCCACTCCAAGGTTGTGGTAACCAATCCCTTCGGCGAAGTGGATCGGTAAGCAAACGAGAGGTGGGGGTTCTGTCAGGCCAGTCTGGGGGTATCCCGGGCCATGGCCTGGCAGGATGGTGCACATCGGCAGCACGATGTGCATCTAGTGTGGAGATAGAGGAGGCCATAGTAGCCCAACGGCTGCACACATGGGCTGAGTCAGTTAGCCTACTGTGACCGGGTAGGAAGAGCTTGTCAGCTGAGGTGAAAGAAACTCTCTAGGGGAAGAGCAACCCGAAGTTAGAGTTCCCGGTCCTCCAGGTTGGAGGTTGGATCGGAGAATTCACATATCCCATCTGTGAAACTCTTTTATGTGCAGAAACCTATCAGTTTCTCAGCCAGTCAATTGTCTGCACTTGACTGGGACAACTGGCGGAGGCTGTTAAAGGAGGCCTTGACTCAGTAATGCGTTGTCGCACCGCTGAAGAAGAAGAAGATCTAGAGTTGTACTATCGTAGTTACTAAGGTAGAGAAGAATGAAACATCACCAATGCTGCCTTCAATATATGCCCAGACTATAGAAACAACAGCCATTATCAAAACTAAAAAGTGTTTTAGAAGCTACGAGAGGAATCATATAGAGAAACCATACAAATTCCATTGGTTCTGATCTTGACTTTGAGAAATTACTATTTAAAAGTTTTTATTAACAATTATTATCAAAATTAATCTTAAATTGTCACTTATGACGTAGAGTTAGACAACACTGAACTCTGTTAGGCAATGCGTTGAAGAAGGCTTTGAATTAGTATAAAGTGATAAGTACCAGTTATAGTACAAAACAATTCTGTGCAGCTCAAGAGCAAAAACTACAGATACACTTGATCAGATACGTAAAGTAAATGTTATAGTCGAAAAAGTGTCAGAAGGAAAAAAAGATTTACTCTACAATATTCTTGTTGATAATGTTGTTGAGACATGACACATTGTTTTGACGTCATGCTGCAAGACGAAAATAATCTACACAACTAATTCACTGAAAAAATGGAATATATTTTAAATAGAAATGTACTTAAGCGTCCTTAAAGTGCTTAATGTTTATCATCATCATCATCATCATCATCATCTTCACGGATTAAACCAAGGATGGTTTGTTCCGGTCTCAAATAGGCAAAGACCTGGTCACTCCAGCACTTCCTCTGACGTCCCACACCTCTCCGTCCCCTCGGCTTATATTCCTGAGTTGTTTGGGGATGCGGCAGTCATCCATTCGGCAAATATGTTCCCACAAATTCAGCCGATACTGGACGATCCTGTCGAGTATACTCATAATATTCAGTTCCTGCCGTATATCTGTGTTTCTTCTATAATCATGGAGAGTATACCCTGCTACGTGCCTGAGAAATCTCATTTCCGTCGCTTGGATGCGACTGGCCTGGCCTTCCTAAAGTCCAATTCTCAGACCCATATAGAAGTGTGGGAAGAGCCATCAGCTTGTAGACTTTTAGGCGTGTTCCTTTACTTGCTGACTTAAGGGTTCGCCTTATGGTCCCCCACATAAGGTTGAACTTATGCAACTTATACATAACGTCGTTGCATGCATTATAAGACAGCTTAATGTTTGTGAATGGTTAAAAAATGTCCTCTGAACTGAAGGAAGCTGAGCCGTGAATTCCTCAGAGAGACGTATGTCAGCCGATCCGTTATCTGTTCTACTCGAATGAACTTTCTGATGTATAAATATCAGTGTAACAATCTCTGATGACTTCGTTGCTTTACTGTGTAGGTTGTCAGTAGCTGTGCTACAGAGAAGACACAAACATCTGTTGGATCAAATTTAGAATTAATTGATATTAATCTTTCTAGTAGACTATTGAATATACACCAATAAGCACGAAAAATAACAATAATATACGCTGGTAATCACAGCCGATTCCTTGGCACGATTCCTTGTTAAACCTAGATGGAAGGCACGTTTTAAAGAAAAGCGAAGAACTGGAGGTCAAAAATACCTACATAGACAAGATTATGTTAGTTGAGGGAAGAATTTCTCTCCATAAACTTGCATTAACATGAGAAAATCTCTCTCTTTTGTTTTAATGCCTACTTCCTAGTAAGATACTTCAGAGTTGTGCCGATACAAATAACATTAATGTATCACTTTTTTTTAAATTGAGTTCTGATGCGCATTGTTACATCAGGATAAGATGTTTGATTATCTCTACAAGAATCTGAAAATGGGGATCATAAAAAGTGAAACCGAAGCGCTTATTCATGAAAAAAAAAACAAGTACATCATCTCATCTCAAGAACATTGAAATCTGTTAGAAAACGTGGTGGCCTTGAAGAAGAGTTCGAATTAGTGTGAAGTCTCAAGTGTCGGTGTTAATAATATACAACAGTTTTATGTAGCACAAAAGCAAAAATTGCATGTAGTGTTTATGAATTAAGTTAAGAGGCATGACTGATAATCTTCAAGATATATATTTACATAGACAATAATGAAGGTAAATCAGAATCGATTATTGTTATTAAAAATATATTCTAATTATTGTTTACATAAGGTATTGAGTAAGGATTACCTCACAAAAGATAATTTAATGACTGCTGCAACTTCAGAACAGTTATTAAATGACTATGTATATAACTTTTGTTTAAAGCTTGCACGGCCGGTGTGAATACATTTAAAATTACGTCTAAAATCTGGGCTGCTAGGCCGAGATCGATTGTTATGACACGCCATCACGTCGACAGCGTTTTGATTCCCTCTCGGGAATCTTCCTCAGGCCGCCAAAAAGCGACAGAGCGTTATAACACAATAGCGGCAGGTCTACGCGCCAGCGTGCGCGCGCGTGTGTGTATGCCGCTATTGTGTTTTTACGCTCTGTCGCTTTTTGGCGGCCTGAGGAAGTTTCCCGAGAGGGAATCAAAACGCTGTCGACGTAATGACGTTTAATAACAACCGACCACGGCGTAACAGCCCGGTTTTTGGACGTAATTTTGAATATATGATTATGTATACGCGTATGTGCATAATCAGTGAATGTTCTGTACAAGTGTTTACAGGAGCGATATTATCGTCTTTATGGCGAATTTATAATTACTATTTGTACACATTTAGGGTAACAAATTATAACATGAAGACTTTTCATTCGGTGATATGTATGCGTCTATACAAAGGGCGTACTATTATCTTGACTGTTTGTAATATCACGTTCTGTCTAAACTCGGTCTTCTGGAATAGCGTTGAATCACGCAACAGATCCATATTCTCAGAGCAGTTGTTGTGGAAGATTGAACGAGTCTTTCAACTTCCTTTCGCTTTTATACTTTAGGTGTCCTGACGACTTTTCTGAGTAGGTTCGATTATTTCCCAAATAGGTTGGTCAGATTACTTGACCCACGCAAAGGTTACTCGACCGCATGAAAAAATTTGCTCTGTTCGTGTTTTTGAACACTTATAGGCCTATATTTAAAAAAAACGTTCTCATTAAAAATAAATGTAGAACGTGTTTACCTCTAATTATGACAAATGTGTTCTAGGCTATTTGGGCATTTTATAAAATTTATGTATAATATATTATATTATATAATACGTTGTATTTATTTTGTTCTCATTGCCTACTCTCAACTGCCGTACTTTATTTAGCACACAATTAAAAGTAATACGCTATACAATCAATAAATTATACAGTTAACAATTATCAGTCAATAATTAATTGATTACACAATTAATTAGTATTTGAAAGCCTTAGGACGATTTGTTACATTTCTTGTAGTTTCTCATACTTCTGAGTAGGCGTGTGTATGTCAGATCATGTGTTACTGTCCATCTATTGTTAAAGGTAAATGTCTATTTGTATCAAAGCAATAAAAAGGAGTAATTAATATGAAAAGTAATAAAATGGTTTGACGAGAAGTAGTAGAAAGAGATCTGAACAAAATAAACTTAAACTTCGACTGGAAACAGATGATTACCAAACTGATGAGTTTGCTCGTTTATAGTGAAGTGGGTTGACGGCTCCAAAGCAATAAACTCCTTACTGATCACCGACTTCTCGGCTATGAAGCAGAGACACAAACTAATACCATTTTATTTCAATTAGTGCCCAATTCACAGAGCTCAAGTGTTTAAATTAGAAATTACAATTAAATATAACGCTCTTATTAAAAATGGTAATATAATTGAAGTATATATTTGGTAACCAGATGTTAGTTTAGTTTTGTTTGAATAGTGCTACTGGCGTATTGGCTTATACGTATAAAGTATTTTTTTGTTCCTGCTCGGAAGCGGTTGTATTTCATCATGTAAAGAACCAATCTGGTTGCAATGTTTTCGTGTAATCATACACGCTTATTGTTTGAAACCATCTTTAGAGGGTTTCAATAATTTAAATCTATCGCAGAGTTTAGTTGTAAAAGGCTGGGCCTGGCTCTGGGCCATTCAGTTTTGTCTCCCTATCCTCAAATAGTCTTTCTATCTCTGGGTATACTACTATTTTAGAATACTTTTATACCCCAGTAGAAGAAAAAACGATGAGAATTCTTTGAATAGTTATGCTGCTTATGACTGAGTTGTTGGCTTCGAGACGCAAGATTGTTTTCTAAAGTTTTTTTCTAATGTTAGATTCCCGTTAGATTGTTTTCGTGTGAATCCATGTTTGTTTGCATTCTGTCACTCTACTCTTTGCATTCTGTTAACGTTTTCTTGTGAGTTCGGTCCGTATAGGTTAATTCGTGTTCCAAGTATGTGCAACCATCAGGTACTTCATTTACATGAGTGGCTGTGGCTGAACGATATATGAGAATTCTGTTGATGTAGGAGCAAAAACACTGTTAGGAGATTTTATTCCTGTATGGCACTGTTTTAATCCCTTTATGACCAGTGTTTATAGACGTGCCTGTCACTGACTCTGCTTAAATAAAAGTATAATTTCTAACGATTAGATTCACGTTTAGTATTTATTAAGCATAAAGAATGTTGTTTAACAGAAATTTTAGAATCAACCTGGAGGAGTTAGCTAATATTTGATAAAAATTTGCCGATTTTTTGAATTAAGAATTCACTGTACGTGTTTCATTATGCTGTCGCCTAGTAATGCAGAACAGCCATTAACGTATAGAAGAATATGTATTTAAAACTACGAAGAAGCAGTAATAAATAAATAAATAATACTGGTCAAAACTGAAAAAATAAGTAAGGAGCAAGTGGTCAATAAGAAGACGCGTAACAATATTTGGTTCCTGAACATTTAGCTATAGTATTTTATGGAAAATTCAGGATTAGAATATAATCTTTTTACAGTTTTTGATACAATGAAAATCTTATAATGCCTATATTGTCTTGTAACGGATGTCAAAGGTTTCTTCCACATGCAGTTTTGGCACAATGTCGCATTCATATATGAAAACTTGGGTGATATTGTCATCTAGCATCCTGTGCTTAGAATATCTGTAGTGGCGATTGGAGTTTGGAGTCCACTCTCTCTTTGTAGCACTTTATTGCCATTGTTATGTTAGTAACAATGAATTGCACAATGTATTTATTAGTTTGACAATGGTGTTAGTAGCAATGGTGAAATCCGGTACTCGTTATTATGTTAAAAATTCACTGAAAGCATTTATTATTACGTAAAGCTACATTTAAGCCCCATTTAATTATCAGTTAACTCCCGTCCACGCCTTTATTGACCTTGGTGACTCACGTTTTGATGGAAACACCAGTTAAAAAATGATTTAACAGCACACACATAAGCTCGTAAAGTAATATGTTTAACTAAAAATATTTCAACTGAATATATTTGATCAAATTTGATTTACGTATACTACCAACTAAAAGTGAATTCAACTTGAATTTTGTAAATTTATTATATTGAATGGTTAGTACCTGTTGAAAGCCTGTTAGATTCAGGATATTGCTGCGTACTGTATGTGCATTCGATGTTAGGTAACCAGGAATGTTTGGCATGCTTTATTATCTGCACCATTACGGTGAATAACTCTCGTGCCACCGTATCGCTAACTATCCTGTACCCGCATTCATTTGACTGTTGCGATTAAAATCATTCAGCGTCTCTCAGACGCTAAATATTATTTGAGAGCCGTATATTAGCTAGGAAATATATATATATATATTGCAATGGAACATCGCAGAAAGGGTATTTGTAGCTAGGACTACATGGTTTTATACCAATTTATGACGTTATAGACAAGTTGAAAATTTATTTTAAAAAATTTTGTAAAATAGCTATAAGTTTTGAAATAAGAAATGAGTAATTAACTGTTGTATGTCAAAATGCCCATAAATTTATTTTCTGTCATGTCAAGTGCGAATTTAGTGCGCGAGTGCGCGTGTTATTCGTATTTAGGCCTACATGAATAACTCTGGTGTAAATGAACGTATTAAGTTGAGACTTGGACAGCTCATGCTTCTAAATTAGCGCTACATTTTTCTTATGTCTATGACTCGAAACATATTATTTTAATATGTATTTTTTAACAGAATTCATCTTTCTAAAGAATCCTTATCTTCTGAAAGTCATAAGACTTTTTGATAAAATCTATACATGCTTTTGTAGTTTTCAGCCAAATTGATCAGGACTTCTGTCTATCAATCTAACCCATAAATCACGTGCTAGGGGTTTTGACCAATCAGAGGCTCCAATTTTTAGTCAGATTGGTTTTTCGCGAAGGAAGCTTCAGTCAGTTCTCCCTAACAGCTCAGCTTAACAGACGTTGTCTCTGTGCGAGTTTGTCGTATCAGTATACGTTCTACATAAGGATTACGAGTACGTAATCTTAGCAACGAATTGCCCGTTTGCTAAAATCCTTTGTGTACTAGAACTAAAATAAATTAAATTATTAATTAAATAGTGCTCTATCCTGTTAGTGAAGATTACCTCAAAGGGTCAGGTGTATTTACCGGAATACATCTGGGTGAACGCGAGGACACATCAAGACACGGAAGGTGTACGTACAATTCACCGAAACTGCATTAATTTAAATTACACGCATTATCAAGCCCTGAGAAACGAGATAAACGCTATCGGTGTATCGGCGTGCGTGCGTGAGCGGAGAGTTCCACGTGTCATCAGTGCAGCAGAGTCAACAGGCAGCGAGAGGTGGCAGTGATACTCCAGCGGTTTCGTCAGTGGAATTCAACGCTCAAGTAAAATAGGCTATTAAGATCAAAGAAACATTTAAATCATTTACAGACATTATTAAATTTAGAATAAATAATTTTGTTCAATCATAGACCATATAATTAATTTGTTTAAAAATATATACCTTACTCCAGATAAAAGACTCTTATATTATTGTGTTTTTAATACTATGCCTTCTATTTGTTCTGTTGCAATATATATATTACAACGATACAACGTTATTAAATGTAAGTGTGTCGGGCGCACGCTCATGAGCGACAAAATTATACAACGGTAAATAACATTTCTAACAACGGTTCAGGTGTAATTATAATAAGGGTAGCCTTTTTAGGAAATTCAAAATGTTCCCATTTATTAATTTAAACAAATATATCAAGAAATAATAATATACAAATAATGATTACTTCGTCAGACGATATTCATTATACATGGTTTCAAAGTTTCTTTGTTTGCTGTAATCTCATCACCAACATAAAGCTTATATCATAGATATAATATTATTCATTTTCATTAAAAACATTTCTTCATTATGTTATACTATCTGGACTACTCAGTCTGAATGTGTGCTTTCAATATAAAAATATTTAACTAAGTTACCTATTTGTTAATTCTTTGAACAAAACTAATTGATTCTTTCAAATGTACATTAAAATATTTTCAATAAATTATCAATTCAAAAATTATGCTTTCATAATTACTCTACAATTTAAATTTAAATATTTTCAATAAATTATTGATTCAAAAATTATGCTTTCATAATTACTCTACAATTTAAATTAAAATATTTTCAATAAATTATTAATTCAAAAATTATGCTATAATTTTTGTACAAGACATTTATATTTATATGTTATAAAATTACACTTTCTTTTGAAATTATTGTCTTTCTTTTGACAATGTTTATCAATCTTTGATTAAGTCTTTTGTTATGAGGAATACATGGCTTTCTTTCACCTTAATTGTAGTGGTTCCTCAGCATACCCTCTCCTGGTCCTGAGTCCTTGATGTTGTGAATCCTGCATAATCATGAAGTCCTGGATCCTTTCCTCTTCCTCCGGGTCCTGTCGGAAGTCCGATGACTCGTCCTTTACGTCTGGAATTTATGCCATGTAGTGTTCTCGTCCTCGGTCTGGAGTAATGTTCTTAGATGTAGATCACTTGTAGACATCTGACGATTTTTAATTACTGTTTTCCATTACTATTTTTAAATCGAAATAATTATCGTAATACTTTATAAGTTATGCTTAACAAAAGTCTGATTGGTGTTAGACATATTGTCTAACTCTGTCCAAAGTAATTAAAATTTCGCGTCTCTGACGGACATAGCGTTCCGCCACGAATGAAGACTGTTAGAAGAGAGAGATTAGCTCTCCTGGGCTTGTATTTATATTCACCAACAAAACTGCAGCTGTCGATTCAGGAGTTAGCCTGTCGACAGTTGAACCATGGCGTGATAGACCCCACTCTCGTCCTATTTCACATTTTTGCACTTTTCGCCAATCGCACTGTTTAACGCGGATTTCACGGCGATAAAATATTGTCTAATTTAATGACCTATGTGATGTGCAAGTATCATGATGCTCGCACTACTAGTGTAATTATAATGCTTTAAAAATCGCACAGAATTCGCACTGATTGTCCGAATTACGTAAAATTCGCACTGCACTTGTGTCTGATTTTGTACCTTCTCGCTAACATTTATGGTTTGCTTAATATTAAATATATTCTTAATTTAGCATTGACTTGGGGTCAGGTTGCAAACTTTCAGGCTCAAACAGGCTTCACGCACACACACTATTTACTTGTGTACACGCATGCAGCGGTAATCGCGTGATCCTGCGTGTTGACTCCTGTTTGCAAGCCAGCTTCCAATTTCACACCTGCTCGTCTATTATATATTATTAAAATTAAATTAAATATTTATTTTATATTATATATACGCATTACAGCCTATGCTTGTATTGTCGCAATATATATATATATATATATATATATATATATATATATTACATTAACATAACTGGATCAGTCAGTTTCAGGTTAAGTACTAAAAAACACCATTCACAATAATAGTAATTCTAATGTAAGTAATAGTCGTTATTTTAAAAACGTAAGATTATTTAAAATTACGTTAAAAATGTATTTATTCAATATGATGAGCTCACATTACTTTTAATACTGTTAATATTTAAAACATTATATTTTCTTTTTCTTCCTGCTATCTTGGATATAGCACTTATTTGTCACAGCCGCTTACTACAGCACTTAATCTTGTTTTAGGTTCCCACAAGTTATTCTGCAAACAGGCCATTCGGACTACATCTTTGATTAGTCCAGTTACGTTGTCTTATAATTTCTATAAATTGATATTGAATATTATCATTGACTTTTCCAACAGTACAATGTTTTAGTTGTCCATTAATAGCTTATCCTATTATCCCGACTTCACTGTATTTGAGAGAGATCTCTTTTTATAAGATATAAAGATAAACTATGGTAAAGACTGGCAGGAACTATCATTACTTTGTAAAGTTAAGATATGTATAGTATCTTTTTTTGTATCTCGTTTATTTTTTTAATAACAAAAAATAATTGATTGTTCTTTATTTTTTGTCGCATTAAGACTAGTTTAGGAATCGATTAGATTCTAATAATTAGTACGACTCCGACTAGCGTAAATTAACACCTTTAAATGATACTATGCATTAGGGAATTCGGTGCCATTTACATAAAAAACCTACTCTCTCTCTTTCTCTTTGTCTCTCATTTACTAATTTTTATTTACTCCTGTTCTTTTTCTATCTAGCTATTGTATATATATGTTTTTAACAAAATTAAAATGTTCTTTTAAAGGCACGTAAAAGTTTGTTTGATTTAAACAATACTCATTCGCAAATAAATAATATAATTTAACCCGTACACATACACTCTCGTGACTCATAACATCGGCATTGTGATTTACGAAAATAAAATATGTAAGTTGTTTTGCGTTTTGAGATGCGACATATAAATGAGAGATAGGGAGAGACAAGAGATACGCAATGTGTGTGTGTGTGTGTGTGTGTGTGTGTGAGAGAGAGAGAGAGAGAGAGGGAGAGAGAGAGAGAGAGAGAGAGAGAGAGAGAGAGAGAGAGAGAGACATAAGTGATGTAGAGAAAAGATTAAAGAGTCATATAAATAGACGCAGCATCCGTTAACAAATATACATCGTTATTAACTTCTTCTTGAGTAAATGTCGACAAATTGTAGTCAGAGCTTTCAAAGACACAAAGGCAAAATGAACCAGATATATAGAGAAATATTTTAAGCAAGTGACGTTAATATAAATTTATTTTAGGATTTGCCATTAAGGCGTATTCATGAGGATACAAAAGCCTGTCAAGTAATTTTTCGTGTGACTGCGCACTTTCCTCTAAAGTTCACTCACTTACAGAGCGTTCGCTGAACGTTTGCTTTAGGACAAAGCACATACAACGTTAACATTGTTGGTCTAACAATACCGAAAACGTTTTGCGCCTACAGTGGGAGGAAATTCTCGTAATTAGTTACAAAGGCGATAAGCTGAGAGTGAGAAGGTGAAATGAGAATTTGTACTCTGTAATTAAGAGGGAGGATGGGTAGGTGTGATGCAAACTGTGTTAATATTACTCTTTACGACTTCATGAAGGATTTAAGTTTAGACTCACACACCTGGAAATGGCGTCAAAAGTACTACTTAATACACAAAATAAATATTTATGTAATTAAAATTTGATTTTGAATTGACGAACTGTAAAAACTATTCACGAGCGCGTGTATGTGTGTTTAACTTCTCTATCCTAAGACATAAAGTTCTTAATATAAGTAAATAGAATTTAATATAAAGTTTCTGTTACACAGTCTACAGTAAATTTTGAAATTAATGTCGATTATAAACAGACGTTTAATGAAGAAATTTGTGCTAGTAGTTGAAATCACAAGCAGAATGATCACTGTTGCACACCACTATATAAAAATTATCCCGATTAGCGCTTTCAAGCTTCACAGCTCATCGTCAGATCGGAATTAGTAATCAGCAATTCCGATCCCATTTCCGATCTGACGATGAGCTGTGAAGCTTGAAAGCGCTAATCGGGATAATTTTTATATAGTGGTGTGCAACAGTGATCATTCTGCTTGATTATAAACAGATATGAACAAGTGTTTCTTTCTTTGCTAACCAATGTACTATTTCAGCCATGTACTAAAAACTGTCTTAAAACAAGACAAAACAATGACAGCAATCAAAGAAGTGTGGTTTTACAATGGGAGCTAAGCCTAGGGCTTTTCGTTTTCTGTCCCTTATTCGTACAAGCAGGTACTGAAGAGCATTAATGAAGTGTATAAATAAGTCTTATAAGTCGGACCACACTGGGATCTATTACTATTAATCAGTTAACAAGTCGTGAATAGATGGTATATTATTTTGAATAATAATTATAAGAACATACTGACAAGAGGAAAACGACTAAAATTACGTCAGCTCAATATTAAAGTAATTCGAAGGGGGTTTTCAGCGAGGTGTTTGTTAGGTAACAGCAGGAAGCAAGTTAGAATTGCAAGAGAACTTGAATATATGGAAGGGATTAACGTACGTGAAATAAATGAGAATTAATAAAGATAATCCAAGGTGAAGGTAATGAGTGAATTTATAAGAATATAAGTTGTGAGGATAATGATAGAATAGGTAGTAACTTTCCATTACATGTGGCTGGTAATAAGTACAAATGAAGTAGGTAGTATGAAGTAAAAAGAAAGTTAAAACCACACTAAGAGAGAGGTATGCTATGAATAAAAATTACAAAAACAGCCAGAAAACTGCAAGACAGACAAAGACAAAGGCATTTAAAACAATTTGGGATATGAGTCGTGGTATCAAGTAGAAGGCGAAAAGCAAAATACAGACTGCAGAGAAAAGTGACTGATAAGAGTAATGGGAGTTATAAAGAAAGTGAGAATGAGAAATATCGATGTTAGCAGAAACGTAGAGGTAGGGACATTTATAGGGTGTAGTAGGACATTTACAAGACCAGTAAGAAGAATTTTGTAAATAAAAACAGATGATAATAAAAAAGGAGGTAACCTTGTCATATTTTGCTCAAAAATTTAAGAATTAAAAGAGGGAACATGAGATGATGCGACAAAACTGGTAAAAGAAGAGAAAGAGTGGAAGAAATTCGTGAAGTTCAGTCAAATTTGCTCCACATGTTTTTATGGTATCGGAGTTTTGGATTTATATGTAAATAAATGGTGTACAGGTATTTGTAACATATATGGTTGTTACGAAATGGGATAAAAATTATTGTAATTCCTCTAAAGCAGTGAAAATTAGCATCGCGAATGAACCAGTTAGCCACAGCCTTCTGACTTAACTGTGTCTGAAAGGGATCCTTATATTTTCAATTAAAAAATCTATTTACTGCCATCATTCTTTTACTTTTTTCTAGCCCTTCGAATTCTTTCGTTTAACTGAGAGTACGCCCTTTTCCTCTTAACGCCCTCTAGCTTCATTTCCATCTGTTACATTTGGTGATCTGGTAATCCGCTTGAGATTTAAGGCATTGATGAGATTCTTAATTCTTGTGGTGTCATAAATCATCCTACTAATCTTGTGGTGTCATTCTTCTACAGCGTTTGCCGTTCGGTGCCTTCGTTGATAGCAGCTTCATAACTTCTGGGGTACTGACGGGTTATCTAGCCAAGCCTCTACAAAGTAATTTAAAACTTCCGTGACCTTTTCGGGTAGAAAATTTCTCTACGTTTTACTTTTGCGCATTGCCGGCTTTGTAACAGCGAAGACATGTTAGTGTTTAGTGACCATTACATTAACTCGTTGTTCAGAAGTTTTTTGTCGTTGTTCGCAGTCTGGACACTGGATAACTCGATGGAAGTCACGATCTCTAAAATGATTTATATCTGTTTGTAATCTGGACGTATTATCATGTAAAATTCTTTCAAATTTTGGCATGAACGCAGTATGGACTGTACGCAAACAGGACACAACCGTTTTATGTGTAGACGTTGTGTGTGAATGTGTTTTGTTATATAGGAGAAGAGAGTCCCTTTCTCTCTTCTCCTATATAACAAGAGGGGAAAGAGAGAGAGAGAGAGAGAGAGAGAGAGAGAGAGAGAGAGAGAGAGAGAGAGAGAGAGAGAGAGAGAGAGAGAGAGAGAGAGAAAGCGAGACTGACAGATAGATAGACAAAAGCCAGAGTAGCCTAAATTTTGAGAAAGACCTAGTTTAGAATCACGGACTGACCAGTAATTAAATTCTGATACTATAGGGAGTAAATAATTAAAACATCTGTATTTGTAAACTATGCATTAACTACTTTTGTTAATACAACATCGTCTTATTATTTTTATGAAACCGAATGTTTGCATATATATACACGTGCATTATTACATTTTAGTAGCCAGACATTTTCATGGAAACCAAAAGTAAAGAAAAAATTATCTAGAGGTGGACTGACAAACAGAGACAGTCTGTGTATAGACATGTATCAAGATAAAGAAAGTAAAGGTTATACAACCGCATACAGTATAATTATTTTGATGGTGTATGCATTTACAACCTCTTGTTGAATATACGCTTCTCGGATAACAAGAGAGTTAACACGCTACTTAACTAGCTCACAGCCATCTAACTAGCTCACTGTCAGATAAAACGTAAAGAGTAAATTTCTCGTGACGTTTCCTGATAGTTGTTACGACCAACAGCAATGTATCAGTGACATGGGGAAATTACACTTATTAAATTAAAGATTTTATATATATTCGAATACTATCAAATTGTAGCTTAAACAGACGGCAATTAAAATTAAATAAATTTGTCTGTTTATAAGTTTAAAACAACCATTAACAATTTTATATTTTTAAATATGTTTACATTTGTATTGATGACACACCGTTTAGCAAAAATCACAGGAAAATTTAAACAGTGTATTTTCTCTTCAACTGGTGACAGTTTTTCCTATTACTTTTCATAAAGATAAAACTGTTTTGTGTTAAGCTATTTTTCTTAGAATTAAAACCAAATTCCACACAACTGGTTACTCTGCAGCATCCTCATTCAGCGTTAAAAATATACTATTTTAATTATGACTTACGTATATTTTGTTTAATTCTATTTTAAAACACTTTATTTTATGTATCTGTCACAACTTATTAGATTGTTAAAAAACTTCTTAAAACAAATTTTGTAATTATTGTGATGTGTTGTGTGTGTTTGTGTGAGTGTGTTTGTTAGTGTGTGTGTTAATTTAAATGGTAGACACCTACTTTTTAATTTAAGATACTGTACAATAAACAGTATTCATTGTTGCAATCTAAAACCTACTTCTTTACCTCGGAGATCGCCAATAAAAACTCCAAGTATAGGCCTTCTTCACATAATAATACATTCTTCACATTGATTTGCTTCTAATAGCGTCAACAGAACAAACCGTATTTCCCGTTGCAGTGACACTCTAAAGGCATTATGAGAAACGATATGGCATTAGTATGTCCACGACTCAATGAGCTCATACGAGCCGTTGCCCGATTTTCACATGCTAATTTAAATACGAATATTTTTAAAACAAACAAGTCAATGAACGTATCGCGTTAACAAATAAATACGATATATAATGCATACAAATATGCTTTAATAATAAAAAAGAGCATATTCTATGCATTAATAAAATTTAATTCGTTAGTTTATGAGTAAATGAGTCAATAACAGGAATGGATCGTGATTTGCATCGTCAGCGTTATACAAGTAAAGTTGTGCGTTAAAGAAAAGTTTGTCATTAGCCAGTATGATAGAAATTTCCATGAATTTTAAAGTGTAAGGACCTCCTTGCTGTTGTTTATCAATCAATGCTTTCGACTGATCATTCGTACAAAGTTGTTGGAGCGAATATTTTAGCGGAAGATACGTGAATCCATATCACTTTGTGTTAGAAACAAAAAAAAAACCATATTGGAGTTCTGTGTTGGAGAACATTAGCTTTCAATTATGACAACATTCATAGGCAAAATGACCAAAATGACCAGGACGATAAGCTTGACAAATCTTATCAAGAGCCCCGAGTGAGAAGAACATCGGATGATTTCCCTATAACAAAGCTAAGGGACATACAGAATTTTGGGGACAATTTGCTCAAACTACAGTCCTTCACCATCCACGACGGACATGTTCAGTTGACGACACATTCAAAAATGTTTGTGGTGTTCAAAAAACATTTTTAGGGTAACGTTTTTACCTTTTTTTTTTCTAAATTTATAGTTAAATAGTTAAAGAAAAATTATTTTTCCAACGTTCTATCCAAGTATTATTGATAAAATTTCGGAACCTAAATAAGAGAGAACTACGACAATATAGCTGTCAAAAAATTTTGTTTAAGTATGTAGATATCAAAACGGTGTTGTTACAAATACTGCAAAGTAACTTTTTTTTATTTTATAAAATTCAAAAGTTAATTTTAATTCTAACGGTTAATAATTTTTTGTTAATCAAGCTTCTTCTTCCTCTGCATAAAATTCCTCTTAAATTCATTGACCGTACACACAAGGCAACTCGAATACGGGTGGATATCGTGGCGAGAGTTTTAGTGATCTAGTGTGGATATGACGCGACTATACCCCGTTCTTTTTTCAGAAATCTCCAGTGCATAGACAATATTAACGGTATAAGAGATAGAAGCCTTTTTTTTTTACTAGGTCGATGGGATAATTTTGTCGCAAAATATTCTATGACCTATATCGATCGTAAATACCTGACGGCGGAAAGCGTTTCGGAAGATGAAAATGGGGGCAAGCGGTGAAAGTCGGAAAATTTCGAAGGTTTTTAAATCACTCGGTATATGGCTGAAAATTTACAAGTAAGCATCCAATGTTGTTCTTATGCCCTATGCAAAGTGGCGGAAACGGAAGTGGAGTATAAATGGGCGGCGGAAAGCGTCAAAGATAGGAAAATTTTGGGAAAACTTAAAGCACAAGGTATATGTCCGCCAATTTGTGTATGCAATGTTTATGAATGTGTAAGTTTGTGTGTAAAAGGGCGGAAAAAAATTCGGTAGTTTTGTCTATGAAAATCTAGATCGAAAGTGCCTTGAGTGCTGCGCGTTTTTTCAACGATCGCGATTCCGACTTATTAGTTTGCCAGTAAAAATATTCAGGATATGTCCGCCAGTGAAGATACGCAGTTATTGCATAACTCTTAGTCTATTTGGTAAGAAGCGGACACCATAATGGAAGATTATTGTCTTAAATATTAGGAAAATAAATAATAACCAGCATTTGTAGTTAAATGAATAATTTTTAATTCAAACATTGTATGTAACAATAATGTTCATTTATCATTTTTTAAAACGTCTTATATAATAAGTTAATACGTGTATTTATTTAACCTATGTCATTTATAAACACGTTTACAATATTCATATAGTAACAATTAATTATCAAATGAATCCATTCGCTAACACTACTTTTATACAAAACGTCCTCATCCTCGCTCGCTTGTATCAATGTCATCATCAGACATATCTTCATCTATATTATTATCTTTATTCTTATCATCTAATATAACGTCATTAACAGTAGAAGGTAACTGATCACCTGTAAACCACAGGAATTCATATTTAACTTCATTTTCATTTAAAAACCATCCATGCTTTTGCGGTTCACATTGAGATGGTATAGCCTCGTGAGATCTTTGCCAAATGTTAGCAATATAACGAGCTCTCAAAATTTGTTGTTCTAACTCGGAGTAGCAAGGAGGTAAACTTAACGCATCAAAATTTTTTATATTTTTCTTTTGAAAAGGCTCATTTAAATTTTTTATTTTGTAATTTCGCAAAAATAATTCAATTCGGGCTCTATTTACGGTTGGTGTGTCACTTTCATCTTTACTTATTACATTATATAAGTGGCATACAAATTTTTCAATAACTGTTATTACGTCATCCTTATCCCAAAAAAATTTACCTAGCTCTATGAAAGCCTTTTGATACTCTTCCGATTGCTGAAGAATTTTATAAGGACGCTACTTTCCTCTTCTGAAAAATGATGGATTATAATCGCATCCAATAAAAGCATGAAACCCTGGAAGTGCTTTACACAACGATTCGCTCAATCTTTCATATATTTCGTTAACATCTATTACGGTCCACTTACCCGAAACTCCATATTCAATGGAAAAGTTCAAATTTTTTTTAATGGTATGCAAGTTTCCTAAAAATATAACTAAAATATCAGTATCTGAACATTTAATTAAGACATTAGCATCGCGATTAATTTTACAAATGTGAAAAACTATCTTTGTATCTGCTTCTTCATGATCAGGACAAGAAAATTTTCATTGACTGATTTGATAACTTCGCCATTTACAACTTCGTACGAGTAGCAATTATCAAAATTGAGAAAAATAGTTTTGTCTTTAATAAACTCAGCAAGATGTTGGCCACTCCAGTGATTTATTATAAAATTAATCAATGCTTCTTTAAATTTACTATTTCTCGGTTCTTTAGAAAAGTCTGTAGGTCTCGGTTGATTTTCCCCTAAAATGACGAAGTTACGATCAGATGACGAGCTTCGTCTCAAAGGACGCTCGTAATCTTTAATTGAAGGTTGAAAGTATCTATCAAAAATGAGATGAATTTCGGATGCTCGGTTATTAGTAATTGTTTTCAATAATTTTTTTTGATATACTTCCAAATGTTTTAGGGACATCTTTCATACAATGCAAAATGTAAAAGCCATCTATTATTATAATGTCTGGTATTAAAGAACGACTACTTTCAACTTTCAAACATTTAGTCAATGCAGATTTTTCCGTTTTACAAATCGTGCCATCTAAGTTACACAAAGCCATTGAAACAGGAGTTAAAGGGTATGTGAGGATTTTTTTAATATTAGCATTTTGGTCCTTTGAAATAGCAAGCATGCGTCCAACTAAGTCTCTTTGCAACCGCACTTCTTGTACTTTATTATTGACAACCATTTTTTTCCTCTCGTTAGACTTAACAAAATTACTAATCTTGTTTTGAGATATACGTTCTTCAAATCCGGTCATGTATTGACCATATTCCCCAATAAATGACTCTCTTAACTCATTACATTTTTTTCTGAATTTAAAAGAAAATCAGCTACTTCTGTTGTCGTAGATCGTCCGGTTGCAATATTATATAACAAATCCTGATCCATCTCAATACAATCAAAAGGATTCATGTTATTCCTAACTACGGAAATAAATCTGTTTAACTGAATTGTATCTTTATTAATTTGATGTTTTTCTAAATCCGAACTGACGTCTTGAGCTTTTTGCAGTCCAGTTTCATTGAGAACATGTGAAATTATTTTTTGTCTGATGCTACGACTTATAAGTAACGTGCATATAAGTTTGTCGACACTCCTCAGCAATTTTTTGGCTCAATCTCATTGTTTCGTATACTACTGATACATTTGTTGGCGAAGCATTAATAGGAGTAAGGTAGCTAACTTTTGTTTGCAATTATCATCTTTAATTACTTTACTATTGAATCCAACCCACATTGGTGTATTTGGAACATTGTGATCATGAGATAATACCCATAGAATATCAAGTTTTTTCATTTTATCAAATTTGTTGGCAGTGATATCACGTAAGGAACTATCTAATGGTAGCAAATACTCGAATACTTTTGGTCTTTTAACGTATTCTACTAATTCAGGAGCTATTTCCTCAAAAGTTCTTCTTCTTTTTTTAAGAGGAGATAAAGCAATACTATTGGTAGAACAATTTACCGATTCTATAGAATTATCATTTTGATATAAAATTCCAACAATATCATGCAAAGTATCCTTGCCACTGCATGTTTCTACAAATCTATCGAAATTGTCCAAAGCAAAACCTGTACAAAGATCCGGAGACAAGACAACATCACCCGGACATATACTATTTTTACTGCTAGAAAACAAAGTTGCTTCTGTTTCAAGCTCTTCTATGGTATGGTACCCGCAGCAATGCCCAAATTTATTTATAATATCAATAACTTTTCTATTACTTGTTATGCTTTTTAAGGTAATGCCAAGTGTTATATGCTTCGACGGTTTTATTTTACCATGAGATGTTGCATAGATTATATCCTGAGCAATTGAATTTACTTTACGAATGCACTCAGAACTCGTTGATTTTGTAGAATCCGAGCCATAAATTATTGAAAATAATAATTCGGATAATTCAATGGGTATATCACATTCACCTGCTATTAAATGGCATCCTTCTAATTTCCGCGGAAGAGGTCTTTTTTCTATGGATAAAATTATTTTTCTTATATTTAAACCGGTACGTTGATGTGAAGCTGATTCGTCTAATTTTGAAAACGTTTCGTCGGTAATTACGCAACCATTTCTTGGTACTATAATTTTTTTAATATGGAAAATTATGACTTGTATGTCATTTTGAAATTTTTTCTAATTTTTGAAGTAAATATTGAGAATATATTGGTCTATCGAATACTTTATTATTATCTCTATACGATTTTTCTAATGCAGCTTGATAATAATCAGTTAACAACTTTAAAGTAAAACATTTTTTATTTTCTAAAATATTTTCTTGAACGAAAGCACAAATTTCGCTAAAAGCATTTTCATAGATATCCCTATTATCGTGCCATTCTGTATGAGATTTTTGAGGAGCATCGATATGTTTTTTAAACTATATTCTTGTACACGAATCATGATAATGTATAACATCATCTTCTTTCATCGATTTTAGTTTTGTAATATTTTCAGTGTCGTTCATCGCAGTTGCATTTACAAAAATTTAGTGGCGTGTGGAAACACATCCATGCACCTTTACTGAACTGGAGCCAGTCGACTGGTGCCACTTCTTAGGCCGGATTTACACGTGGCCAGTGTCTGGCATGCTAGCTGAGAAGTTAACTGGAAGGTCACTGGCACGTGGAGACTGGAATTCCAGCTTTCTGGCGCTTTACCGTCTACACACTGCCAGCTACTGGAACAATCCGGGTATTGTGCGGGCGTAGTGCAACGTGGTCGGTTGTATTTCATTGTTAACAAATGGCTGAAACACCGTACAGAATTGCCGTTCAAAAAGCAGTGCGTTCTATTTCTTTAGTTTTGTGTGAAGAGCTCTTGGAAATATGTACCCACGAGCTACAGAAGAAAGAACAAGAAACACGGATACGAGATTGGATGAATATAAAGAATTTGGGAACGTCAGAGACAATAATCAGAGAGCTTCATGACAATGACCCACAAGAGTATAAAGCTGTGATGAGGCTGACTACAGATCAGTTTGAAGAACTGTTGTTTATGATAAACCCAATCATTACCTGTAATGACACATTGATGCGCAAAGCTCTGCCGGCCAGGCTAAAGCTAGAGATAACCCTAGCGTTTCTAGCTTCAGGAACAAATTCAAGAATGTTGTCAATTATGTTTCGCGTTTCTAAATCTTCTTTTTCAAATATAATTCCTGATGTATGTGATGCTATCTATTTCGTTTTGAAGGATTACATAAAAGTAAGTATTAACTAACATCAAACTCAGTAATTGAAAACCTATTACACTAAATGTATTTTTTAATTTTTAGAAACATTGTACATAAACAATTGAGATTGATATAGAAAGTTGAAAACAGTGTAGTACTAGCAAACACCGTATTACGAAAAAACTTTGATTTGTAGTAATAACTTTTAAATTAGATTAAATTAAATTTGATTATTTAATTAAATAATTTAATTGTAATAGTGTACTTAAATTAAATTATTAAAATAGATTAGTATGATGAGGATAAATGGCAGTGAAATAAATTACAAAAAATGCAATTATTGAATTAATTTCATTTAAAAAAAAATCATAATAGACAAACTTATATTGCCATGAAAATAAGAAAATACTACTGATTGGCAATTTTTTAATAATCATCAAAGTGTTTCTTCTTATTGTAGTTATTGTCCTGTATATGATCTGTCTTAAAAGCACTGTATATCAGAGCTGGACATAGTTGCTTGTATGATGTCTTGTGTTGAAAACATCGTTGTCTGTACTTTGTTCACTTGTGCATGTTTGTGGTGTACAAGGATTTGAAGATATATCCAGGGTAGAAGAAGTAGAGCTATTAGTCATGCCAGATGAAATGGTTGACGGTGGTTGTATAATATTTCTCCACCGGAAATCCATAAGTATTTTTTGAATTTCAAAGTTTGCTCGCACCCGGTCATGTACTGGTAGCTCACGCAGCCGAATAGCAATATGTTTACCCATTATGTCACACTCATCCTCCTTGCCTACTGTGGTTGATGTTGTTGATGTACCCAGTTTTTCATTTAAATCCTTTAGCTCTCGGACAGCATCAGTTATACCTCGAACCTTCTTTTTTGACCTTTATTCCCTGCACGTTCAGGCTGCTGAAAAGTTATCGTGTCACCTCTAGGAGTACTCACTGGATGTTCTGCACGCGAGATCAGTTCACTCATTTAATTCAAATCGTCATCAAAAACTCCTTCGGTATTTAGATTTATCGAAGTGTTTGGATCAGCTTGTGTTTCAGGTGTCCCTTGGGTTCCAATGTCCTGAAAACAACAGACGCAATAGAAAAAATCTGTACCAGATGGCTGAAACAAACTTTCTCACACAATATGAACTGTAACTATTAATGAATTCATTAATAGGCATCCTAGCAGTGAAATTAAATTATAAAGGACTTTTAATTTATTACCTTTTACTGCTTAATGTTCTTTATTATATCAATAGCGCTTTCGCTGGTACCAGCTTCATCAGTTGAATATTTATTTAAAAATTCAGAAGAAATTCGTTTCACCTTCTTCAGTCAATTCGTAATTAAAACAATTTAAAACAAATTTAAAATATTTACATTTAAAACAAATTTGAGTTTTAATCCATTTTAAATGGATTTGGTATATTGGCCAGTCGCTTTCGTGTTTTCGGTCAACCTGTGGCAGTAAAAGTTGAAACAACTACAAAAATGGTAAAAGCTGCATGTGCTATTCACAACTGGTTACGCTCAACGTCACCTGTCTCTTACACACCACCCGGAAGTTGTGACTACGAGGATATTGTGAACGCCACAGTGGTACAGGGGCAGTGGAGATCTGAAATATCTCAGCTGCCAAGTATTTTGCGTACACGTTATTACAACAGGCCTAAGAAAATTGCCCAACAAGTGAGAGAGAGATACAAGGAGTATTTCTCTGGAGAGTGGTCGGTTGAGTGGCAAGAAAGAATGATTCAGTAAACAGGTGACGAAAAATTGTCCAACCAAAAAAAAAGTGAGAATAATACCTGATTTAATGTGCTGACTGTTGCAATGTACGTCACTTCGCCTAGTGATGTTCATTTACATCAGTCAGTGAATTAAATCATGCATTACTCTCACTTTTGTTATGGTTTGAATTTTTTTTCTCACCTTCAGTGCTACTTTACAGATTATTTTATTTTAATCAGATACTTAAATCATGGTATTTGTAGGAGGTGGGTTTCTAGAACTTTCCTTTTTTTGACCTTACATAAAATCTAAAAAGTGATTAGAAATGTAAGAATATAATACCTACAATAAATTATTATTTTGATTACTTACCGAATTACTGGACGTTTCTTTCTCCTTGACATTTGGTGTTTTCATGATGTAACCCATATTATTGAACCACGGCAGTGAAGGCTTATAAACAAAATCAGTTCCCCAGCCACTACCTTTACTTTTTTCAATTTTTGCTAATTCCAAATAATACGCTGACCGCAAAGCTTTAATCTTTTTTGGTACATCCTTTACTGTCAAAGTTGGATCATTCATTTCATCTACGATAGCTTGCATCGACGCACTCTTCGCTTCACGATTGTCGTATTCTGGGCTAAACATGTTCCAAAGATTTTCATTATCACAGTACAATTGGACAAATTTCAAAGTTTTTCCCTCACTCCAACGAGTTGCCATTTTTATACACAATATACACAATCCGGCCTAGCTATGTGCCACGCACGTGTTCACTCGGGTTGAGCTTTCCAGCGACTGGCGGGCGGCAGTTGTCGTTTTACACAGCGCCACTCAGCTGGCACCAGTGCGGTAGTGTGGTGGAGGGGGGAGCTGGCGCGCCAGCTAAACAAAAATATTTGATCTGCTGGAGCTGCCACCTACTGGCGCGTCTGTGGCACGCTGGCTTCTCCAGTGACTGGCATAAAGCGTTTAAACGGTGCTAGTCACTGGCATCCAGTGACTGGCAAACTCAACTGGCACGCCGACTGGTATCATGTAAATCAGCCTTCGCCAAATTGTCAGCAGTTTCAATAGATACAAATAATTTTATGAAATTGTAATGAGACAGTAACACAACCTTTTCATATCATAGTGAATTTTCATTAAAAGTATTGATACCCTATAATTTATTTAAATAAAGCTAATGTTTGTATTATTAATTTTTATAGTATTTTATTAGAATTATGATTATTTTTTTTTTTTTAATTTTTCTTCCATTCTGGAGTCCGCCTTCTATCAAATAAACTAATAGATGTGCAATATTCTCATATCTTCACTGGCGGACATATCCTGAATATTTTTACTGGCAAACTAATAAAACTGAATCGCGATCGTTGTAAAAACTCGCTGCGCTCAAGCCACTTTCGATAGAGATTTTCATAGACAAAACTACCGAATTTTTTTCCGCCCTTTTACACACAAACTTACACATTCATAAACATTGCATACACAAATTGGCGGACATATACCTTGTGCTTTAAGTTTTCCCAAAATTTTCCTATCTTTGACGCTTTCCGCCACCCATTTATACTCCACTTCCGTTTCCGCCACTTTGCATAGGGCATAAGAACAACATTGGGTGCTTACTTGTAAATTTTCAGCCATATACCGAGTGATTTAAAAACCTTCGAAATTTTCCGACTTTCACCGCTTGCCCCCATTTTCATCTTCCGAAACGCTTTCCGCCGTCAGGTATTTACGATCGATATAGGTATCGATCATTTTGCGACAAAATTGTCCCGTCGACCTAGTAAAAAAAAAGGCCTCTATCTCTCGGTCTATAATGCCAATCCTGTGCCAAGGCTTACATTATGTCACAAAGTTAGACCTGGTTCTTATGATTACATAATATGTAAAAAAGAAAAGAAAATACAGCGTTTTCTATGTTGTTTGAACTAAAAATTATTTAAAACTATTAATTATTACAGTAATTTAACAAACCGTTTATCAAAAACTTACTTTGTTTAAATTTTGTACAGAATTTTCGTAGACATTTACTACACGGGTTAAGGAAAAGTATTAATGTATTTAGAACAATTATATTTTAGTGAGTGATATATGAAATGAAACAAAAAAATTCTTGTAAAATTCTACAAAAATTTTAAAATCAGAAAGTTAGTTGAAAGATAAAAAAAGTACTGTTTTATTAGAATTTAAACCGTTGGTTAGTGCATTTTCATGAATAACGTCTTTGTTTATATTAAACTAATGTTGTTTGTTCATTATATTTTTAGTTGAAAATTGTTAAAAATATAACACTTCGAAAATTGTGTAACATTGCGTAAAGAAAAAATCGACAAGATTTTAAAAAATTGAAAAATTTATAAATACTTACACTAATAAATACAGTATATTTTATTTACTTTATATTAACTATTAGTGGTTATTGACAATACTCGGGATGTTGGTACACATTTTGCAGTGTCTGTAGGACTCATTAATTGTGGTAAATTGTGATTCTGCCATAAAGTTTAAATGAGGGTTTATGACTCCCCCGGCAACACTTGTACACCCTGTCATTCAGTCAGAGTGACCTCGACTGTAGTTATATAGATAGCTCAGTTAGATAGGATTAAATAATTACTTGCTCATCAGTTTATTAGCTTTAATAGAAATGCTGAGACTTTTAACAATGTATAATAAAATTACCCATCTGATAAATTTAATTTCCTAGAAACATGTAAAAAATAAATGATATACAATGTAGGCCTCTATGTACTACAAATGATATATGGCAATAATTCTTCTTGTGTGTATATCATTATTGCGGGAGAAATCAGAAATTATTAAAATAAATTAAAAATTATATATAAAAAATGAAGGAATGAATGGTTAATAATTGTAAGAAAAGCATGTATAAGTAAAACAAATGTGGATAAGAATTAGTGTTATAGAAGCCTATGCAAATGTTAGTAAGAAGTATTATTTAAAAATAATGGGATATTTAATATATGGGGATAAAAACTATGTAAAAATGGTTGACCACAAAAGATTACATGATATATAAGTATTGTTACAGTCATGAGCTTATTGCAGTCGTACAGATATTTGACTGTTCTGACAAAAGACAGGTAAAATGGGAAAATAATTTATTCTTATTGAATGGAATGCAGTCCAACAAGACAGTTTTATTAACGAAAATAGATATAGGGCATTAACGTATGCTTAGAGAATTGCAATTTTGTGTTCAGAGAACAAAAAGCATGAAAATACTTTTAAGAGCACTCTAACGTGTGAAGTGTTTAGCTGTATTTGTAGTGACATATTTACAGACATGTATTTACACATATGCATATGTGAAGGAAATAACCCTTGCGTGATTTTCTTTCTTTGCATACTTAGACACATTTTTATGGTTTTTTTTCAATTTTTGACTATTTTGAACAAATGTGTTTCAAACGAAATGTGTGTAAGAAAAGAAAGAAATATAATAATTATTGTTTCCAAACTTTCCAATTAAACACACACACACACACACACACACACACACACACACACACACACACACACACACACACACACACACACACACACACACACACACACACACACACACACACACACACACACACACACACACACACACACACACACACACACACACACACACACACACACACACACACACACACACACACACACACACACACACACACACACACACACACACACACACACACACACACACACACACACACACACACACACACACACACACACACACACACACACACACACACACACACACACACACACACACACACACACACACAATATATACATGTATCTATTATATATAATAGATTATATAATATAATATATTATATTATATATGTTGCAAGGTAACAGGTTATAGCCCAGACCAGACTTGCAGAAAAGAATGCTCAATTAGTGACTAATATACATTTAATGTCTCTTTCTTTACAGTAATGTGTATTAAAAACGTTTCTTGTTATTTTAAACAAATTATACAACTTTAAATGTTCAGATCTTGTTTTAAACTTCTAATTGAAATAAATTTTTCTTTATTTAAACAGTGATATAATTATGAATGTTCGAAACCTTCTTTAACAAGATTATAATTGAAATAAAAGTCTTCTTTTATTTAACAATGATACTTGGCAAAATTCAGAAAGTTCTTTTTCTTTTGAAAGCTTTACTAGTGAAACAAATGTAGTTTAAAATTTTTGCTTTCCTGATTGTCGTCTTCGGTGTCGTCCCAGTCGATGATCTCGGTCCAGGTCTCCAGCGATCCGTCGTCCGTGATCCACGTTCCAGTCACCGCCTCCAGGAACTGCCTTGCTCTAAGTGTCCGTTTCAGCCGCCACGATCAGCAAACGAAGCTCAGGAACGGTAGTAGACAATCTCTTACTCCGTAGCTGTTCCCTGCCGACTCTCGCTGCTTCCTCTACTCCACGGGCCCCAAGGACTGCCTGCAATTGATGTTGAACTGGACGCTGACTACACTGCGACTGCTCTCGCTGAGGCTGTATGAAGGCTACTCTCTCTGAGCGCTACATGAAGACTACTCCACTGCTGACTGCAGACTGCTTTTATAATCTCGTACAATGAATGCTGAAGCGCTGTAGAATAACGTCACAGTTAATCTGCGCACAGGCGTATTCCCTATACATTCTATGTTAAACTAGGGAACATTCTGGACTCGCCACGTGTTCATAGACTTCCGTCGTCTCGATTTTTCTAGAACACGTTTAACTACATATGAATAAATTTCCTTAACCTTCTATTTGAAATGCGCACAACACAACACTTCGCTCACATATTAAACTATATCTTCATAGTCTTTATAATGTCTTATTACTAATTTACACAATTATTCTTAGTTTTTAGCAATATTCTTACATTCAAACATACCCCAATTGTCCTGGACATTCATTACCACTGGTCATAATTATGTTCTATACATTCACATATTGTGTGAGTGCCTGTCACATTGCATATATAAAATTATTATTATTTTTATTTAAGTACTGCCAAGATATTTTTTTTCTTACTTGATTATGTTTTGACCATTATGCACTACGCTTATCATTAGTCATATTGAACCGTTGTCTGGTGAAATATTTGTGTTCTGGATGATTATTTGTGTGACAGTTGGCGTTTTAATTGGGACTTCAATATCTGTTTTCAATAATTATGTTGGTTAGTTGAGGTTAATTGGAATTTTCTGGTTTGGTACTGTGATTGTGTCTGGTAGTGTTTTAAAGGCGTATAATGCTGTTTTATTGACTTGAATTTGTTCAGTTATTAATTTGGTATGCGTTAAATGTTTGTCTGTTTTCCAAATGCTTACTGTAGTGCCTTTGTAATATATGTGTATTTTTTAATTGCAGGTATTATTACAAATCCGATTTTGCAGAAAACGATGGTAACAACGACGACGATGATGATTATTAAGACGATTATGGACTAAGATGCAGAGGGTACAGATAACTGAGAGATTATTATATGAAACGGTTAAAAAATGGTACCAAAGACGTGGTTAACTAATAACTAAAACGGGAGTGATATAATGGATTTCCTTACTATAATTGACAATCGTAGTTTGAAGTTTTCACAACTGGTTTGTCATACAAACAGAATTCGTTACACTGTTTCAGTGTATTGTCAGCAATGAATAATGACTCTGAGCAGGGCTCAAGCAATTTTACGCTCTACCAATCCTCAAAGTTACCGGTATTAAGTATTATTATTACAGACACAAGGGACAGATACTAGATTTAAGACTTTATCACTGTCTACACTCTGGTAATCCCATCTCTGGCGCCACCACGGTGCTTCTCGTTATCCTGATTTTTTTTATTATGATTTCTCAGATGATATCGCTAATATTTTGTCGTAAGTTATCACCACATTTTTTCGTTAGTAACTGTTTTGAGCATATAAACATACCTTTCCTATAAGTTATTTGTGAAATTTAAAATAATTTTTATATTACATTCATAATTTAGATATTGTTACCTTACAGACGTCAAGTGTGATATTAAAATAAAACACTTCTTACACGCTAATATAAATATATTTGAGGGATAATACAAATATATACACATATAACAGAAGCATATCGTAGAAACGCAATTAAAATAGTTTTCACTGTAGGTACATATAATTCTATGTTTTTGAATGTTGTGCCGTGTTTGCGCGAGAACCCGGCTCCGTTAATTGAATAAAAAATTACGAACGGCGTAAGCACTGATTTCGCTAATTATTAGAGTGACTATATATATTAATGTTGGCCCTACCTTCGCTAAGCTGATCCGCGCGCGCTCTGGGGTCAGCGCTACGTAACGTTTTTTCGGTAGCTGCTCGAACCAGTTCTCGTCTAGCAGTTGGCCTCGACAGTCCGTGCTCCTCCCGGCTGCCTTGAGATTTTGGATCTTGTAAATCATCTATCTACTATGCATAAATAATCGCTACGTGACGACTCTCCGGTAAGTGTGTTTAAGGTATTTTACTTATTATTTGATAAAAAGAATTGTATTTTAACTTAAAATCAACGCCGATGCAAGGCGATATATATACGTGAAGTTACCACGTGGCAAGCACAGGTCAATTTCTGATTATTCATGTCTTGAACGTTAACACTGGCTGAGATAAAGTATTTACAGTTTTATATGTCTGTATATTTTTCTAATTATATCAAGAGGGGCGTAAGAAAATTTATTTTGTTATTTTGTTGAAACAACGTGCTTTATGAACCTGTTCAAGTTTGCAACTCATCTCGAAATTGTAATAAGTGATTAATTAGTTGACGAACAGTCTATGAATAACTATTTATTTAATTCTAAATTCTATACTGAAGGTAATTTCAATGCATACTTAAATTTCAAATTTTTTTTAAAACGGAGCATGTTGTGGTGTGTGAGTTATGCTGGAGTAAAAGGGGTATTGTGAATTATTGAACATTTGAGTAATCACCCATATATATAAATATCCAGGGTTCCTGATTAAGACGATCTCCTGATTCGCTCCAGCTGGTGGCCGATCATCTGCCACCCATGCCATTAAACTAGTGACTTTCCGTCTTAGCCGCCGGGAGGAAGAGATGGACAACACGCTACAATAACCTCAGGTTTTGTGCCGGACTATAACCAGGTGACATTTAAGCCTTTAAGAAATATTTTTGGCCGCTACAATGTAGAACATGTGATATTATTCCTGGAACAGCTCCAGTTAAAAGTTTCGTTGTGCACAAGTCCAGCGGGACATTTAGTGGTTATAAATTTTGTCAGATTCATTTCACAAACGCTTACGCCCCAGAGTAAGTGTAAAACCAGACGGGGTCATGCGTCACCCGATTTTGATGTTAAATTTTTCTCTTATTGCAAAAGTGTGCGGAACTGAATGTTACTGATTTGTAGGGGTGTTAATTATGCTTGCATGGGTGCCGGGGTACTTTGTTGGGGATTTTCTTGATTATATTTATAGATCTATATGGGTTTTTTTTTTAAATTATTTAAAGGTTTGGGGGTGCTTTGACCTGCCACCGTCACCTGTTGGTGCCTTCATCCACAGGTTTCTGACATGTTAAATTTTGTTACATCTGGTTCGGCGCATGGCCGTGCCTGAGGTCAACCCAATTCTCTATGAATGCCTCAAATATGTTTTATTAGGTTTTACATTATACAATTTTTTTTATTAAAATTTTTATTATACATTTTATAAAATTTATGTTAGCTGTTTAATAATTCAGTAATACGTAAATTTTCATCATTTTCTTTTACTGCCATAGCCAGTGCATTAATTGTTGAGTTGTTAATATGAGCACACTACCGGTTCTCATTTTTTTTTCAATTATAAATGTGAGGTTGTAAAATGAGTTCTATGTTATTTTCTGGTGGTTACATCCCACTAGGGTTTTTGTTCAAATCTGTATTTTTGTAAGAGCATAAAAGCAGCTGAGAAATATCCATTTTATAAGACCGTGCAGTCATGTTGACCTTGCGATGGCACATTACTATTTGGGGGAACATTCCTAAATTTTGTATGCTTGTAACTTAAGAGTTGTTCGCGCTGTATTGCCAGATTGACTTCGGTCATTTCTCATACTTGTGATAATTTCATTTGTTGTAACTCTGTTATACTCTGACGAGTTAATGTATTGTTTTCTTAAATGAAAAGTTTTTAAAGCAGGCTGGGTACTTTATCCGATTACGGTAGTTTGGGATGGGGGTCTTGGTGACAGATACTGGGGTTATATTCTCCTGAGGTATGGTGAAAAATATATATATAGGCTGTCCGCCAGGTGAACATGTGTGTGTGGTATATGTATATATATTATGTGTGTTCTATGTGTATTCATGTAAGTATATTGATTGATGTTGTATTTATGTGTATTTATGAGAAATTATTGAATTATCAACTATGATGTTACATGTGTATATTTTCAGAATGTTATAATGTCAGGGAGTGGAGTAGAAGTTTTTAATGAAATTTTTTAATTCTATTAAAGTTATATTGAATGTCAAGACTTGAAATTGCTAATAAAATTTGTTATTGTTGTTTAACCATCGAGTTTAATTGCAAGTCCCGTCCCACTGGACCCAGCGCATTTTTGGCTTCTCTAGGCCCTCGGCCTAGTTTTAAATAACTAGTGGCCCCTCTTTCCAAAAAAAAAAAAAGTTTTTTTTTATAAAGCATAAAACTAGAAAGAGGGGTTACAAAGTGTAAAAGAATTGGTTATTTTATTACATTAATGTATAAGTACAAAGTTGAATAGGCTGTTATATATATTCATATTAGTCGTATTCTTTACACTTACAAAATATAAAAATATTGTTTGGTTACGAGATTCTCATCAGTCGCTAACTTTTAATTGGGAATTTGCGACAGTGTATAAATCATGTATAAATAATTTTGACATCCTACTCATGACTACAGAAGTAAAGTAAAATGATAACTGATATATGTGTATAAATTAACAAAAAATTTATTTCTGTACATTTATCAATTAACAAATGTTTTGTGAGTTTAATGTTATTGAAAATGTAGCATATACAAATTTAAAAGCAAGAAAGAAACTTATGGAATAAATGTATAATAATTTTTAATGACCACTTTATAATATTTAATACTTATTTATCAGCTGTACTTCCTTATTCTTTAAAATTTACCACATATTTTCTATCATAAATCGTCAAATGAACAGTGGATTTTTGCAGCGTTTGGAAAGCAATGCAGTCGAATGCGCATATTCTATTCGTATGGATACGAATCTTCCCACATACAATACACTGTTGCTATGACAGTTTGATGTGATTTAGTATCAACATCACTGTTATGTGCGTATCTGGTTCATGGCGAACTTGCTAGGAGGGTCAAATGCCATTCATAGAAATTGTAATGTTACATTACGACATTGTTACGATCCCTAGTGACTGTGATCGATCTCCTATTCTTAGATACCGTGTATATACTTAGGGAGGTATTATTTACTGTCCATGTAAAAATATAAACATTACCAATTATCAATTAAATATTAATAAAACAACTAATACTTTGTCTACGTGTCCTTAAAAATATTTGCCATTTACCGGATTAGCGGAAGATAGCAAAAAATACCAATTAAGTACGTGGAAAAGGTAGGATAATTGTGGAGTACGTTGTAACGAACAAAGCTTAAAAAAATATTGGTGGTGAAAAGATTAGTTGTCTACTGAATGTTTTGTAACAGCAAGGAAGTTTTAGAAGTTCCTGAGAACTTTTAACTAAATTAAGTTTCGCGTTTCCGACAATTGTTTTTTTTCCTTCTTAGGTATTTTCAACATGGTATACTTGAGTACTTTGTATCCGGTAAACTGCAACTATGTTTCCTGACCTTTTCCACCGTTTTTTTAGTTGTTGCCATGAAGGATCACACGCCTTACGCGGTTTTTGTTTATTTACCAGGAAGGAACATGTGCTATTAACAAATTGTAATTTGGTATAGGTTTGCAGTAATGTAAATATATTATTCACTTTGTTATGTAACAAAATATGAGACATTTTTGTTCTGATTTTATGATATTCTATGTAGCTTAGTTTGTGTATATTAAGTAAAATTAACACAGTTGTTAGCAGGTCTATGTTTTTCTGCAAAAAATAAATCTGAAGTAACGTACCTAGTAGTTTTTTACACGGTAAAATTAGAAATAAGCTTCAACGTATTTACTACGTATAAATACAGGGTCATTGAATTGATATTGGAAAATTTTAAATAATTTTAAATTGCAAAAAGAACTGTAACTGTTCAAAGGATTACCTTGTAACGTTATGCCGAGACGAAGAACTAACGAAGAGAACATATGGGTCTGACTAAGGTTTCCAGGATCAGAAATCTCACGATACTCGCTAAAAAAAACTCAAAAACGCACTAACTAATACTCATAATACTCAAGTACATCAGTATACAAACACCCACCAATCAACACTTCGGATATTTCGTATTTCAGATTATTTTCTACATCAATTGAGTACCGAGTATTGAATTTAATAATCATTTACTCTCCACTTTCAGAACAGTTATTTATATACAATTTTGTTCGTTTAATTCTAACTGCAAAAAAAGAGTAGTAATATTAGATGAAATTTCTATAAGAAATATTTACTTCAAAAGTTTGAAACCTAGCACTAATGACTCCATACAATTTTAAACGTACGGTATAAGTAAATTGATTTAGGATTAGTAACATATTATAATATTTTATTTGAAGCATAGTGTGCAATGTAGAAACTGTAAAACTGATCTTCTGCTCTAATTACTTTTGTCCTCTCCAACTGGAGACTGTAAACCGCGTATACAGCACAGAAGAGACGGAGTTCGGGAAAAGGATGAAATCAAATTGGTTTTGAGTGCAGTGGTGAGCTAAACGTGTACAAAGCATCAAATTATTGCAGTGTACTACTAGAAATTTTTACTGTTAAGCTCATGAAATTAAGCTTATCTAAAACGACATATTAACTAAGTGGTTACAGAAGCTTTAAACATAAGTAAACAGTTGTGATAGCGCACATTCTATACGACATATTGTGACAGTTTCTAATACGTTTACTTACTTAACAAAACCGTGAAATTTTATTCTATTTGAGTTACGTCCAAACACGTAACTGTTTTTCTTTTCATTGTGTGAGTGACAAAAATAAATTAAATTAAATGAGTGACAAAAATTAATAAATTATATAATTTGAAAATACTAAAAATAAAACATTTTTCAAATAAAAATCATCATGATGGTAACAACTTAAACCCCTAAATTATTTACACAGTAAATTTAATAATATTTTAAGAATATTTAACACTACTTACATTATTACATTTTTTCGTGTAACATGTAACAAAATTGGGTTCCTTTAGCAAACAGTATTTCATATACCATGAAGTTTTTTCTTAACTATCGGAATAGTTTGTTATCCTTAAAAAACATCTATAAGAGGAGTTATCAAAAACTACTTAAGGTGGAAACGGTAAAAGAAAACCAAGAAAACGTATTTCATTTCTTATCAGATGGATTTGCTTGCTAAATTCTGAACAATGTAATTTAACTTAAGATGGATGTTATATAAAAAAGTAATACAAAGGCTAGGAAATTAATTATTTTATTATTTCTGCAAATAAGTTAAGTTTAACATTAAAACGTTTAAAAAAATAATTCGCTTTAACTGTAATACGTATAATTAACAATTACAACAAATAATTAAAAAGCATATTAGAAAATATTGTAAAATATAATAATAATACATTTTATAAAAATTAATAACAATCGCCAAAATTAATAAGAAACATTTCTTCTTTCTGAAAAATATAATAATAAATTATAAAATATAATAATAAATATAATAATATTAAAATAATAAATAAAATTATAATAATTAAAATAAAATTAAAAAATTAACTGTGTGTGTGTGTACGCGCGCGTGCTGCAGATTTGTAGGCGTTCCATTAAATTTTTGCAAAGGCTACGATATAAGTATTTAAATTTAATTGCATTCAATCAATCTAAATTATTGAATTTACTTGTTATATACTTAGTTAAGTCTAAACCTTGAAAACGGATTGACCAATTGTGGACGAACGTGTTATTTCTAATATTTGAACAAGTTAAATTCAGTTGGTCTTACATGAAATTCTACAAGGGCTTAACATACAAACACTGCTTAACATAAAAACATAATTCATTTTAGAGAAGGAATTTTAACGGAGCACCAAGCAATTTATTTTTCAGAGTGTTATACTCTTAACTGAAGTCAAAATGAAAATGTTGGAACACACACGCGCGTGCGCCCATACACAGAAACGTTGATTGTAAGCTATATCTGCTTAAGATTAAACACCATTAAATTGCAATATTCATATCTTGATCTTTGTAAATTTTATCTGCATACCAAGAGCAGAATTTCAGGGGCTGTGCAAGCAAGGGGCAAGCCCGTCGCCCGTGATTACGTCGCGTTTCGAGCTTCAGATGAGCTCCCGCCGCAGGGGACAACGATGGCTGCTGATTTCTAGATGTGACTTGCGACCGTAGGTGTTGATTACAAAACGTCTAATTCAAGGTGAACGTTTGCCGAGGACGGGTCAAATATTCACCTGGCACAGTTGGATTCTGACCGAGAGCACTGAATAGGGGGTTTACCTTGTCTGGAAATGGGTACAACGGCAATAGAACTTCCTCGAAAGTGTCCGAATGGAACCCCATACTGGGATCGCGTAGGTGTCACAAACGTGATAACGATGAATTTGTTTAGGCAGCGGGACGTTGATTTGCTCAGCAGACTTCGGAGTGAAACCCTAGATACGTAACTCCACCAGGAGACTTCCATTGATTCTTTTCAGACGGAAAATTTTACGATAAATTTTATTGCTTCAGATCTTTACAGAAGTTTGTTACTACTGTAATGTTTAACTTTGAAAATACTGGATGTGATTATTTTATATAAACAGATGCGTTTATAAACATATAGTCCTATATGCTTTTAATGTTGAGATATATATTTTGCTTAGTGAAAAAAATCTTAACACATTATCTGCCCGTATGCGTAATTAACCAAAACATGCTTACCTTAAGCGCTAAACCCTGAGTTACAGTCACGTAAAGCATTGATTTACAGTTTATGATTGAAATTACAATACAAAAATTGTATTAAGACAATACAGAGTGCTTTGCTCTTTGTATATATTTAGAAGTATCAAAAATATATCTTTGTAATCGTAGGTAACTGTACATTATTGCTACAGGTAAATGTAAATGTTGTAATAATATTTAAAATTGTCAACGAATACTAAATATTTTTTCCCATAAATCTGCAATTTTAAAAACACAGTTCTTTGTATTTTGTTTTGATGTTAAAGATATGCTGGGTTAAATTAGTATTCTGTTTGATAGAGATAATGCAAATTTTGCGCTTACTGAAATAAGTAAATTAAATATTTTGCTAAGAAAGTCAAGTTAGTGGATTTAATTTAAACGAAAGCGCCCATTTAACACTATATCTCGGGGTTGGGGACGAAATCACAACAAAGGCGACAACTCACAGCGTTAAATCACTGGAAGCACATAGTCTGGAATTCGTATTTTAACAATCCTACGAAAGCTCTAAGGAAATATTGTTTTATTACTCTTTTCGTAAATAAAAGCCGTATTCCTGGTGCGAATTCTAGATTGTCAACTGTTAAGAAATATTCCTGTGTAAATATACGTTCATTAAATTGAAAAAAGGAAAATAATTAATTATCGTTACTTCCGACAGTTAACATTCCGACGGAAAATTTTATGAAAGGTATTTAAGGAATAAAAGTTTAAAGTCAATTTCTTTTCTTTCTCTTATGTTAGGATGACCACAATGACTGCACCATAGTGGATTAACTCTTAAGTATTGTCGCATGGTCTATGTACTCGTGTTATGAAAACATATTGACAAACATGATAAAATCTAAGGAGTTATATTGTTATACAAACGTGTACAGGCGGCAAATTTAAAGTACTATATATGTACTTAAAATTTAAATTAAAATATACATACATTAGACCTGTAAATATAAATATTTATTGTAACTTGAAGTTATCAATTAAATAATTAGCTTGTCAGTTTTTAATGCAAGGAATAAGTCTGTAAATTATCTTTGTAAAACGAGATACAAATTATTCATTCAAAATTTATCTTTAGCTATTTTGCTAAATGTGACAGACCGTTAAACACAATGAATAGGCGTAGAATAAAAACTGTTAGTGTCAACTTTGGTTTGTTACCTCATAATGGCTATCCAGGAGCACATTTCCTGTGCTTGATTCTAAGGTAAGTCGTGGATTCTGGTAGGTTAGGTTAGGTTTTAAAGGGGAGCAAATCTTTTAATATTTACATTTCCTTAAATACTGAGTTCAAAAGACGTCTATTGGAGAACCTCTGAGGCTCTAAGGGTAACTCGTAGCAAGATGAAACAAAATATAAAGACCTTAAAAATTATAAATATAAGAAAAAATATTTTACTTTGATATATTAGCAATTCTATATATTAACAATTCTAGGTAATAATAAAGATTGATTGATTATTTGCTAATTGATCATTTCCTTACAGATCGTTTAATCAGTTGTATATTTTTTCAAGATATATCTTTTTACATTTATCGCATCATCAAGCTACATTAGTTTAGCCGTAAATGCATACTGCATTAGGGGTAAAGTGGCTATATGCTTACGTTTTTTTAGGTCGATGATGATGGGTGGATAAGCAAAGACTGCTACGCCACGTGAAGACAGTCCATTCTGAGGCAGTCTCAAAATGTTACGCCTCCTATGGTAGTTCGGTTTTAAAAGATGTTTTAATATATGAAAGTCTGAGTTTTAGATAAGCAGGAATTAATTCATCAAAAATTAAACAATCAAAATTAAAGAATGAAAAACATATTTTGATAACTTACGGAAGACTTCTAAAAACAGTTCCTGTAATAATGTTCTGTAGCTGGAATGTGGAAAGAAAGTGAACGACATTACTCTCGATGAATTTCAAAATGCATTAAATGGATTGAAAAATCAAAAATTATCAGATATTGGTATTATAAATGTCGAGCTTATTCGATACATACGTCAGAAAAAAATATTGAATGTATTCTTTTGTGCTGGCAGAATAAATGTATTTCTCAGGAATGGCCGACACCATAGGTGATTGAAATTTTCAAAACGGTGACACACACAAATATAGTACTTACAGAGGAATAACTCTGTTAATATCAGTCTGTAAAACTTACTTTAAATCCTTACTGTCTCATGAAAATAACAGAGAGCTTGTTATTAAAAGAACAAATTGGATTTCGAAAAAACAAAGTGTATTGTGCTCGTAGTGTCTTCATGATTCAAAAAATAACAAAAATTATAAAAAATTGAATAAACCAACTTATTTTTTGACTATATTAAAGTTTTGGTAGGGTTAACAGAAGTAATTTATGAACAATTTCAAATAAAAATGAATGTATCTACACTTAGAAAACGTATTGAAAAGAGTACATACTGCCTGGAATATTAGATTCAAAGTACCTAATAGAATACATGAAAAGCTATTTTAACATTGCAAGGGGTTTACAAGACTATTCAGTGACCTCAGTAATTTTTTAATTTCTACTTAGAAGATGCAGGTAGAATGTGAGAAGTGAGTGCTGACTGACTTATGCACAAAAACAGATCTTATTATCAGGGTTAGAATACAGTCTACAAAAAGGTTCTACACTCTTGAAAATTAATTAATATTACAAGAGAAAGAAATAAAATAACAGATCTTTAATTATTTAAGATGTGATGTTTTGTATAATATTAATTATTATTTAGAAAATAAAACATCCGAACTTATATATTTGTGGTAATTTTAATTATAAGGCTGCTTAATAAGAAGTTTGATGAGTTACATTATTGGAATTTTATAGAGTAACTGTTGTTCTTTTGTGTTATATAGTAGCGAGATCTGGATATTAACAAAAAGGATTTTAAACGTGTCCAGGATACAGAGATAAACATTTTTATGATTGGTGGCAAGACATACGTAAAGCGATTATAAGAGCAACGACAGTAACAGGAAGCAACTGAACACATTTTAAATAAATAAAAAAATAATAGTTCCGCATCAAGTAAAAAGAATATTTAAGTGTACAGGCTAATGATAACACAACCAGGAGAGTTTTACACTATATAGTTTTGGTTACGAGAGATCCAGAACGTTAGAATTAAAATGGCCACAACAAATCTGTAAGACTGGGACAGTTATATTCAATGCCTAATCCCTGAAAGTAGACGCTGATGATTTCACTGCAATTTATAATACATATACGTTTACCACATCAATACGTTTACAGTAATTGAAGTACTATTTAGTATTTCAATAACTGTACAAATAAATATATGTAAGCAATTCTAATGGACAATAAACTTGTTAAAGTAATATACGAACGTCATTCAGTTGATGACCTCACTATTAAATGACATCCACTTAACAACGTTCAGTTGATGACATCCAGTTAACCATATCGTTTTGTATGAGATTTATAGTGTATGATTTAATTAAATCACTAAGCTACTGAAATTATAATCAAACCTTTGTTTACAGGAAATTACTGGAGAACTATCCTAGTATGCTGCTTTAAACACATTTTTAGTTGTTAATTGACTACCACAAGTATCCACAATTTGCAAATGTTTATTTAGTAAAATTGGAATCAAATAACCGTAATCGTTGTGAATTTTTATGCTTAATAATTTACATTAATTCACGGACTAGATACAAATGTTGCGTTATTTACATTGAATCACTTTCATGAGAGAAATGTGTAAATGGAAATAAGTAAATGATTCAATAAGGGTACGATACAAAATAAAAGCCAAATATTGTAAAACACACACACACACATACACACACACACATACACATACACACACACATTCAACGTAGAAATGAGCATTATAGTAGGGGAGACCGGGGCACGTTGGCCCAACGGCTTTAGTTCCCCTAGCAGCCATCAGAATGCTCCGCGAATCATACTGAACGTTCCCTGACCTGTCGCCCCCCTCCTCCGCGACTGCCAGTTCGTTTACTGTGATCTGTCAGGAGTGGTACCAGTTATTCGATTTTGTTGTATTTCTAGTAATTTTTCTTGAGTTGGATTAAATTGTTATATTTCTCTGAAAACACTGATCAAGGAAATAGGTAAGTAGTGTATTGAAAGCTCAGTAAGTAAGGATACTTTTAGTGTAACAACTGAACTGAATGTTGTGTAGGTTTCTCTAAAACTGTAAAACTATTTCAAACATGGCGATGGGGCAGGTCGGCCCACAAGCATCGGGGTACGTTGGCCTGGCGGGCCAACGTGCCCCGGTGCTTTTTGTTACAAAATTAGTTATTTTGATAATAGCACTCTTTAATGCTAGTGCGTTTTGAAACACATTTAATTTATATTTAAATTGCAAATATCAGGATTGATGTTTAAATATAGAAAACGACAACTAACTTATATCTTTGTCTACATGTATTTATTTTGTTCAGTTACCAACTATGTTTAGTTATGGTTTGCAACTATAAAAGAAAAACTGAAAGAGGGCTTGTTTCAAAAGAAACTATGATGTTGGCTGTTATTGAAGTGAAGCAGTATAAAAGGTCCGAGAGGAGTGTAAGTGAAGAATTCGGAATTCCTAGAAAAACATTAGGAAGGTACTGTGATAAATTTGAAGGTACGCCTATACTTGCTGAAGAGTCTGTAGTTACCGAAGTGCCCCAAGAAGTGCCTACAATACTGGCAGAAGTTACCAAAGTTCCTATAGAAATGCCTACAGAAAATCAAAGTGTTTTAGTTACCAAAGTGTCAGTGGAAGTGCATAGGCCTACAGTTACGGAAGAGTCTTCAGTTACAGAAGTGTTTTCAGTTACCGAAGTACCTTCAGTTACCGAAGTGCCTTTAGTCACCAAAGTGTCTTCAGTTACCGAAGAGTCTTCAGTTGTTACCGAAGGGTCTTCAGTTGCCGAACTGTCCAAAGAAGTAACAACAGCCCCGCAGAGCCCATGGAAGTAGGCCTCCCAACAGTTGGAACTTCGATGGCAACTGTAAGCCCTTCGCTTAGGCCTACTAGATCTCCCGGAGTCTTCCACACATTTAGCCACGCAAAACAATTTCAGGTAGGCCTAAATAAAAAATAACACTGTTATTAAATACTTTCAATTCTTTATATTATTATTTATTACGCTTTAAGCCTTCAAATAATTGACAGTAAATTACAAAATAAACAGAATTTTTATATGGTTTAAAATGTAAAGTAGCTGGATATAAAACTAAATTAAAAAAAATGTAGGCTTAATGAAATTTAGTTTTACGCGTGTAACTAATTCGAACCGTTTATTCTGTCCAGGTGTTTGAGGTGGAACAAGAAAACTTGTTGGAAAACTACCTGCAAGCGACATCTATTTTGGTCTGTCACCCAAAGAAGTCCGGCGATTGACTTACACGTACGCTGTTGCATGTAACAGGACCATTCCTAACTCGTGGACTGAATTTGAAATGGCTGGCCCATATTGGTTTACAGGGTTTTTAAAAAGGCACCCAAAATTGTCCATTCGTACCCCTCAAGCCACAAGCTTAGCCCGTTGCACCAGTTTTAATAAACACAATACAGGTTTATTTTTTGACAACCTGAACAATGTCTTATCTAGACTAAAGGTCACAGCAAAAGATATTTGGAATATTGATGAGACAGGTGTTACGACGGTTCAGAAACCCGACAGAATTGTCGCACGTCGAGGTTTCCGACAAATAGGACGTGTGACCTCAGCAGAACGTGGTTCCTTAGTTACAATGTCATTGGCAGTGATTGCAATCGGGAACAGTGTACACCCTTTCTTTGTTTTTCCTAGCGTTAACTACAAAGAACATTTCGTTCGAGATGGCCCTGCTGGATGTTCTGGCGATGCTCACCCATCAGTCAGGATGGATGACGGAAAATGGGTTTTTTAAATATATAAAACATTTTGTTGGACACATCCATAGCTCTAAAGAAAACTTGTGTTAATAGATAACCAAAGTTACCATTTGTCATCAGATGTTTTAGACTATTGCAAAGAAAATGGAATCACACTGTTATCTTTTCCGGCACATTGCAGCCATAAGCTGCAACCCTTGGACCGAAGTGTTTACGGCCCTTTTAAGAAGTACGTGAATTCTGCCTGTGACAGTTGGGTGACAACAAACAGACGTCCAATGACAATTTACGATATACCTGGTATCGTGAAAACTGCCCTCCCACACGCAGTCAACCCAGTAAACAGCAGGTTTGCAGGTTACTGGAATATGTCCTTTTAATAAACATATTTTTACCGATGCTGATTTCATGCCTTCGTATTTGACTAATAGACCAGATCCTTCAAATATACCAAACCATTCAAGTGTTCTTTCAGAAGAAAATACCAACCAGATTTCATCAGTTGTCATCCCAGCAACCCCTTCTACTTCTTCGGAAATAGGCCTACAGCAAACCTTCCCATCACCAGAGGAAGTAAGACCATTTCAGAAGGCAGAACCCAGGAAAGAAAGAATTCAAATAAAAGGAAAATAACATCTGCCATACTGACAGACACTCCTGTAAAAGAAGCAGCTTGAACAAAGAGAAGCAAAAGAAATAAATAAGATCAAAACTGAAAAAGGAATAGGCCTATAAAAGAAAAATGAGAAGAAAAAATCATCAAGAAAGAGAAAAAAAATAACAAAGAAAAGGTATCTGTTGTGAAGAATTTGTTTTGTGACCACCCGGAACAGCCTGGTGGTAGTGGTCAGAAGCGCCAAAAAAGGACTACTAAAAAAGCAACAAAAGTAGAAGACGACGATGAGGATGACGAAGATGAGGATAATTTATGTTTAAGTTGCTTGAAGGCGTTCAATAAAAGTACGCCTGGGGCGGAATGGATCCAGTGCACCAGTTGCAAACGTTGGGCACATGTGCAGTGTGTCAAAGGAGAAATAAAAGGGGTGTTTTTGAATGCATTCATGGCAGTGATCCTTTAGTAATGGAAGACAGTGATTAAAACTTTATGCATTAAGCCAAACATAATCTTATTTTCTTATATGTAAAGAGTTTTTGCTTTAAAAATTATATATAAGAGTTTGTTCAGCAAATTGACTTTTATTTAGCTCCTAAAACAACAACAAAAAGGTAAAGTGCTAGGTGGGCCATCGTGCCCCACTAGCTGAACATGACAAAGCCCATAAATTATATTAATAGAGCCTTCAGTTGTGCAAATTTAACAAACATAGAATTTTTTATTTGTAATAAAAGATATTGGAAATTGTTAAAAATTATTACCACGGTAAAAAACAAAAACCTTTTTTTTCTAAAAATAAAACAAAAAAACTGGGCCAACGTGCCCCGGTCTTCTCTACCCATTATGTGAAAGAGAACATGGCGACTGCTTTAGAAATAAAAGAAGGAGACGGAAAGAAGATGAACAGAATAAGTAAGAAAGACATCGAAAAGCTAAAACTTGTTGCTCGTTATAACCCTACAAGAAGAATAATTACTATTTTGAATATTAAGATTTAAGAATTATGTACCGTACTACGCAATAAATTTTACCTGTAATTTAGTAAACGTCATTATAGCCTATTGAAACAAGTGCTTTGGAAGTTAAATATATATTAAAAAGTAACGATACGGATTTAGAGAAGAATTTCTAATAATTTTAGGACTAAAACTATAAAGCTAGTTTTTAATTACCGATGGTAGAAGTGTGATAAATTTTGTGTTAAGGTATTTTTTACATACAAAAAACCTAAATACTCTAAATAATTTGACAAAATTACAATTTATTTTAATAACAAAAACCGTTTTTTTAAAGATGGGCGAAGATTATTAAGACAGTATTTAGAAAAACGTTTAATATAATTAGAAAAACTTTTAATGCCAAAGATTAAAGTCCAATTAAAGTTGAAGTGAGTTTATCTTAAATACGAAAAGTTAGCAGAATTAATCTTGTGGAATTAAAGTTTTTAATTAGCATTTGTATTTGTATGTAGTATTGTATACGTTTAAGACATACATGTAATCGTGTAATACGTGTAATGACAGATGTAAATCGTGTACACGGTGGTATAGAACCTGATGGAGTTGAGTTGATTCTACTTAAGATTCTTACCCATCAATAGTCAATTCCTTTCCTTTTGAGTTATGATTTACAGATTGTCTTTCCACGTCTCGTAAGGAAGGAAGACGTAGGACTATCAAATAGTGATTAGGAATCTATATCGTTAAGGTTTAATTGTGTGCCATAACAGACCTGAGGTATAAAAGACAACGTTTAAAAAGACGAACTAAGTGTTATAATTAGCATCTAAAAGGCTAACACACTCTTCTGATATCTAGTACACATATTTTTTAGACTTATTCTCGTTTGAATTTTTAATACCTAGAATTTATAATATGTTTTTAATATGGTTGCATTCGTTACACATAAAAAAATATAAAATGACTAGTAAAGTTTAGCTTTTTTTTAACTGACGTCAGTATTTCATATTTCTTGTTAATGATCGCATAACACGTAGGAGCAGACTGTGACGTTGATGACAAAATAATCAATAGGCTAACATATTTGGGAATTAGTATAGTTCTTCAACAGTACAACTAGTTACACACAAAGCTGGAACGAACATGAAAATATAGGAAGACTTACAAAACAGTCAAACAGATTTCTGTATAAAGATATTTGCATTTCACTTTACAGTGAGCGTATTTTATTTGAAGATGCGTTTGTTAATTAAACGTATCGTTTGCGCTCTTGACTGTACGCTCGAGTTGAGCGTGCTTGCTGCGAACATTTAGCTTGTAAAAAATAAACACAAGGAGATGATCAGAAGAGAGTTTGTACAGAGCTAAACCAATTACCTCGGTATCAGCAAACATAAATTATCGATAAAATGTTAGTACACTACAATGGAATTTTGTATGACTGTTTAACGTCGATCCGAAGAGTTTAAAAAATTGACGAGTTTTTGATAGTAAAAATCTAGAGATATTGAAAATTTAGGTAACTGCTTATGATTTTCAGTTGCAAAAATTTCCTATATTAGTAAACATAAACTATATGTAGTGAACTATATAAACGATATTTATCATCAAACTACTCATTTGTAGCCCCGCAGGATTTCCTGAAATATAAGTGGAGGTATTTTGATAATTCAAAAAGGCATTTGCAGGAAAAGACACCGGATTCTTTAATTTCTAAACTTTTCTATTTTCTTATCAAATGTGATCCAAACTATTAAGGTGTCCATTAAAGGCACATGGTATTAAAAAAAAATTTATAATATTTTGTAGTGTTTATTGCTAAATATTTTGTTAGGTTTGATTTATTATAGGATACTATTATTATATAAGTTTAATATTACAGGATATTAATACAGGTTTAATTGCTTTTATTAAAAATATACTGTTCACCGTAATCCAATAGATTTAGGCACTGTTGCATACAACGATCTTATATATCGTAAAATAATTAAACCTAGTACTGTTGTAACAGATGTATGAAAATAATAGACTTAATTCAAATATAAAGAGTACTTATTTCAAACGAAATCTAAACATACAAATATACTTTCCCAAAGCCAGCGTTGGAAAAATACGACCAATTTTTAAGAATGTCAAATGCGACTCTACTATATTTGCTAATTAAAAATGTGCAGATTCTAGATGGTCTTTTAAATAAATGAAAATAGCGTAAACTTTTTTTGTGATAGTTACACTTTAAATAAGGATGTATGATGCTGATATGTTATTTAATAAAGATGCACCGAGTAAGATTAAAGTCTTGAAGATCTGTACTTTAATGTAAGTACAGTGAAAATTGAAAGATTTGTAATTTATAATCATACGAAACAGATTTGAGAAAAATACGAGAAGCTGATAAAATTATGAAACTCAAAAAACTAAGAGATGCGGACAAAATAAAGAAAGATGGATGGCTGTGAAGGAACGAAATGCTGTGAGTAAATTAAAAAATGGTTCCTGACAAACTACTATCTTACCCTAAATGTAACAATTTTAAACAATAGTCTTATTACAGACCTACTTTCCTTTTATACTAAGTTAATTTGTATGTAGTATCTAGTAGTTTTCCAAAGTATAAAAAAAAACCTGAAAAAATATAGGCTTATTACTTTTATACTCTTACGAAAAGTATAGAAGTTTTCTAAGAGAACACTGATAACAGAGAGAAAGCGTATGGCATTCACTTAATATTTTTCATCAAACATTTGGTCTTCATAGAAACGACATATTTTCTTAAACGTCTTATATTTTTCAAACGGTAATTGCCATGTCTAGTGACAAAATAGGTACTAAGATTGACACTGGAAGATTAACGTGGATACAGAACTTGCCTTACCTAAGCACAGTAGACTTCGTATTTTTCTTAAAATGGATTGTTAGTCAACCTGGTGTCAAATGTCACTCACCTGAAACAATGGACATACAATATTTATTCTCTACGGTTTATCTTTTAAAACATAACAAAAAATAAATATAACAATATAATTTTAAGATTAATGTAATTCTTAGATAAGTCTAAAAAAATCATTTAGTTTCAGAAGTATTTAAAACTTAACTCAGAAAACTTGATAAGGAATGTTCATCTCTAAATGCACAGCCAACCCTAACTGAACACTTTTTACTAATTAAATGTGTAGTATCATCAAGTAAATACTGATAATTCGTTGTCAATCATTAAGAAACGTACCACTAAAGCACTGTGAGTTACCAAGATATTTAGCAAACACAAAACTAAGACAGTGGAGGATGCTTTTACACACGTTTGGGCACGAATCGTCGTCTTTAAATGGTGGAAATAAAATAAAAGAACACTAGGGAATTCATTACTTAAAAATTAAATACTACTTTAATAATGAATACTCATATACAACAATTCTTCAGGTTTATGATTATCCAACACCACTAATATGCTTCATCTTACAGTTCGCTTCCAACATCACGTGTTGTCCTCTCCTCTACACGTGACAACTCCTTCTTCGGCCACCGTCACTTTTTTAAATGAATTGTTGGCTGTCTCTACCATTTTAGCAGTGCGAAACTTTATCTTCTCTTGATCATCCATTAGGACATTATCTCTTAAATCTACTACAAATCCACGGGCATTCATAATGTTCGTTTTACGAAGAACTTCATTGATAATGTTTACAGCAAATACATAATGTTTAAACTCGGGGAGACCAAAGAGTAAGCGTACGTCAGCTTTCTCTTACCTACACTTTGACAAAACTTGCAGTTGCAGTCCATAATGTAAGGAAACACAATTGAAGCTGAAGATGTCTGACTATATCACGAAGCACAGCATTTTGATTAATAATCAAGATTACTCTTATCTTCTGAACCAAGGAGACTGTGGCTGTTCAGGATCATTACTCTTCCAATTAGTGCGTTCAGTCCTTTTCTATAATTTTCAGTCTTCCAAGAGTCTGCTTGAAGATGACTACTTTTCTCACATTCAGAATCTTTGAGTCTTATATTTTATTTGCGGTTGGAAAAATCGTGGCGCTATTAGTTTCTTAAACTTTTCTTCCAAAATCATCTCTTTAGTCTATCTGTTTGATTACAACATGTTGACGTAATTTTTGTTGTTGCAGGTGGCCGACTTGGTGGTTTCAAACTAAAGAGAGTGAAAAAGAGTGTCTAAGCTATTCTGATGCTGTGCCATTATTATTGTAATTTAGTAATACCATCAATAAATTTAAGAAGAGCATTCGCAAAATTCCTCCGCTGCTTCAGAATAATCCAATTTAGTCGATCGGCTGACACTGGTTTTAAACTCATGGAGCCTCCTTCATAACGCTGTGGCCCTCGCCTTACCGTAATTCCAGACCTTGTGTTAATCCGCGTAGGCGCTCGGCTGTCAGGTGTCGTTTTCTGTAATAGCTCTGCGACAGATCGACTTAAAGTGAGGGCGGGTAAAATTCTCCGTGTCTCTCTTTCTGTCCATTGACTCGCACATGTAGCGGCTTTAAATTGCAGAAGATACGACGCCTAGTGAGTGCTTCCACCAAATGTTAGGTCTTGACATGAACAGGCCCTAATGTCCATAATTAAAAAATGCCACTTTACACTAAACCGTTTTCTAGAAACACGAAACGAGTCGCAAGTACTAATAACACTTTCAATACCTTCCATTCGCTCTTTGCAGCTCATAGCCACAACAACTCGACGTTACCTATATATAGCTTTTATGGTCATCCTGTGTGTGCGAGGTTACTGACCAGAGTGCCATAGATGGCAGAAAATTAGTCGACCAGCCTTTTTAAAGGCGTAGAAACTCTGAGATGATGATACTAGAGCGTTGTATCATCCTGCTGCTCATACAACTCGTGCAAAGCGTCACGTGCCTCCTGAGCGTAGCGTACGTTACTTTATCGACCCTACAGCGAATACTCAATCTTAGTGAAACAATTTTCTTTTCATAACATATCAAAGAGGCATTAAATAATACACGCTTGTTCCATGTAAATTATTAAAAATACTATTATTCGCGTTGTTCTTGTTGTTACTTATAGAGACTCATTATTATAGGTCTAATGAAGTTCTGATTTTAATGAAAAATGAAGGATAATCTAAACAGCTCTAAAAAGATTAAAAAATTAAAGAAACACAAAAAAACTTGAAGGATGATAACTAGTTTCTCCATACCGACTGCCCACTAATGGTAAGCAGTTACACCACGGACAGAATTACACGTACATAACTTAGTAGAGCAGGACGGCCTATATATCCCGATGAAGCTACACCAAGTAATAAAAGCCACAGTCATTAGTTTGCTTTTATAATAATAAAAAAATAAATTTTGATTACTTTTTAGTTGTGCATATCTTTAAAGTCTAGAGACCTTTTTACGTAAAATTATATTTTGTAAATGAATTTCGTTATGATGCGTACCAACCAAAATTATGGATAATTAAAACTGTTACTTTTACGATATGTAGAATATTGTAATTACTCCACAACAGAGCTAAATTTTAACGTTTATTTATATTACAAAGTTTAGTAATTATAATTTAAAACATGTAATAAACATTGCCACGGAGAGAGAGAAAACAAAGCAAATTCATTGGCGTTTGATTACTTAATACAATGTGATGACTGACCAAATTAATATGTGATGCGTGATGAGTTATAATAGCATGGTTATAGTTGATTACTCAGCTTTCTCTAAGTGTCAAGACAGTTACAGTGCCGTTGAGCTTCTTATGTCATTGGAGATCTTAAACGCAGCCCATACAAAACGGTAACGAATTTTAGTCAGCGAATTGAATTATAGTTATACAGTTGTGTATGGGATTATTGCAAATCATATTTCATGTTCATTTGTTTTTAACTGTAAATTATTAAGTTGAATGTCGTTAGAATTGGTTATTGTTTATAGTAAAGAGTGAATTACGTGATGTTTTATGTGCGTAGCAAAGATGTTGAGACGAATATGATTGGACAAATTGCTTAACAAAACCTGTTATTATTTTAGCCTATCTCTGGTATCATTTATTTCCGTGGTACTAGAGCCGCTTTTCACGTGACACTGTAAAGTGTTACTGCTGTAAAGTCTGATGTAAAGTTTGATGGTTACTGCTTATCAATTTTTAACAGATTTATTGCTTAACAAACAGATAATGGAGAAGTGTTACGAATAGGGAATTCGGATACAGACAGTTTTTGTAGAGTTTTAGCAAGCACTTGGCAGGCTGAATAGATGCAGGGTAATACGAGATATAAAATCTATTTGATTGTAAAGAAAATTTGTAAGATTGAACGAGTCACAAATAAAAGCAGCACACAGGAGGGACTGACAGGTAGTTTGAAATTGAGGAAGGGAGTAGGATTAGGTGACGTGTTGTGAGCGACAGTAATTAATATTGTTTTGAAGGGTGTAATGAGAGATTGTGGAGATTGTACAAGGTACGGTAGAGGAGAAGACAATGTATGTTGTGACATATGAAGACGATACTGTGGTAATGAGAAGAGATAGGAGGAGACGATAGTAGAGGTAGGAAGATAGACACATGATACCGGTTTAGAGAATAACAAGAATAAAATAAAGTTTACAAAAGTGGGAAGGGAGGATAGTTCAAGTAGGATGTAGACATGAGGAGTGAGGAGTTTAAGTCCTTAGGAACAGCGATAAGCAATCAAAATAAGAGATTAGAAATTTTTCTGAGACTTCAAGCGGGGTACGGCTCATACTACATAAGCAGATACATTATAAGAAGCAATACAGGTCATAGAGGCATAAGATGGGAGGATCAGGTCATAGAAGACATCGTAAAGATAGGCGTGAAGCAGCTGAGAGGGATGATGTAGGATATGGATGAATGGAGGCGGCTGGTAGTGAGGCCAAGGAGGTGGAAAACTGAGACGAGTGGAAACAAAGTGACTCATCACTGTCACTGAGACTGAGGGGCCAGAAGAGCTCAAAAGAGCGGATATATTTCTTAAGAGATGTTAAAGCTTTGATGCTGACGATGACGATGACGATGATCATGTTGATAAAGATTGCTGAACAGAATCCAAATTATGATATGATATGAAATTATTACCTGTAATACTTACGTATTGTGTACGTAAGTGTATGGTACAACGTTAACTATACAGTGTGTTCGTTGGTTTATCACCATTTACCGCTGACTACAAAATCAGCTACTTTCACACTCTTCAAGACGCGAACATTTTTTTGAAACATCTTGTGATTACAGTACAAGCTAAAAAGCCTAAGCCTATAGCGGTTACCAACGAGAAGCACCAATTTACATACTTTGAGTTAAGCTCAATATTTAAAATAAATTAAACATTGTTTTAAAATTCTCCAATTATTAATATGACGCTTGGTACTGACTGCGTTATGGTTTAGGACTGAGTTCACCTATTGATTGAATACTGAAACATATTGAACCATAAAAAGTTATATATGTATTTTATAAATTGCGTTTTCGTATCATATACAATTGTTTCATAGTTTAAATTCTCTGTGCACATAGATTTCAAATCCAGTTAAAATTAAAATTGAAGCCGAACGTTTTCCATGTTACTGGAAGGTTGATTGTTCAATTAAAACGCAAATAGCTAAGCCATTTTAAAAAAGGAATTTTTATATTTTTATGATTTCAGGAAAGATTTCCATAGTTGGTCTGTATGTAGAAATCGCCATCAATGGCGGGAAAATAAAGTTTACTATGAAACTGATAACCGATATTAATCGGGTTTCCCCTATCGTATTTGACTTGCCAGTTTACTATCAAGGATTACGCAAGTGATCATACTTAAGATAACAATTAATAACATTTAATTTTTAAGTAACCGTCGCAGCAGAAAGGTTTTATTATTCAATTTAAGTTATAACTAATTGCTGATACTTTTCCAGTTTCAATGAATTAATATTAATGATACTTGCATTCGGAAAAATAAAAGTCTAAAAAAATACATAAATACATACGGGAAAATTGTCTGAAAAATTATTTTTTAAAATAAAAATATTTTGAATATTAATTTTAATATTATTGTTGAAATTTTCTTATCTGTACATTTATTAAAACATTATTCTATTTATAAATATATTCAAACTAGGTCTTAATTCCCTACGATAATTTATAAATAAGTACTAAATATCTTATAATACTTTAAATATAATAATAAAATAAGAGAAACTCAGAAGAAGAAGCAAGAAAGCAAGTAGAAGATCTCAAAGAGGTAGCGGAGAAAACTGGTCTCCAAATCTCCTTTGGTAAAACGGAAATTATGACTACCCTATTTAAATTCCCGAAAATGTGCCTGGACACTACTCGTACGTATGGAGAAATAAAATATACTAACAATTTTAAATATCTTGGGGAAAACGTATCCCAAAACGCCTAAGACAAAAGAATCCTTTAGGATATGGAAACTCAAATTAGCAAAGGCCTTTATTCTAACCCGTGAACTGTACGGAAAGAGAACCTTTCCAGAAATGCAAAAGTTTACCATTATAGCACTGTGATCAGACCGGTAATCTAATATGGATTGGAAACAATGTGCTTTCAAAATTGGAACCTCTTCTTAAAATTGAACCAAGAATTTATGGCCCCAAGAAACCGAAGATGGGTACAGGCATAGACCCAAAGAAGAACTGTATAGGGATACGGAAGATTTGGAAACGGCTTTCCGAAGGAAAAGACTGAGATTCCTTGGATATATGATTCGGGTGGATCGGTTCAGATTAAATAAACAAATTTTCTAATATATCTGGCAACTTTCTAGTCTGAACGGATACACAGGAGGAAGTGATGAAAATGGGCATCTCTTTGAACGACTGTGTGGATAGAAATACATACAGTAACTAAATTCAAAATCTTGAGGTTCTCTGCGGTGAGAAGAAGACGAGAAAGGGGTGGACAATGGATAGGAAGGTATCGCATAGTGTGCGAATGAGGGCGTTCTGGCAGGAGAAGAAAAGGAAATGATAATTCGCGTGGTCCACGGCTAGCCTGTTCGTGTAAAAACAAATGAGAGAAACTAAACTAAATACAAGGGGATAAAGAGAGAGAGAGAGAGAGAGAGAGAGAGAGAGAGAGAGAGAGAGAGAGAGAGAGAGAGAGAGAGAGTATATGTATGTTTGTTAATAAAATTAATATTTTTTTTCAGGAAATTAAATTGTACGGCCTGTTACATACAACTTAATTGTTTGTAGTAAAACATCAGGCTTTAAAAAAAACCTAAAAATTTTTACTTTAGTAATTAAAGTTAATACTTTCTAAACGATATCTGTAATTATGAGTTTATAAAGCAAGGGGTATTGAGGGTAAGAATAATTTATTTTTAAGAGAATTTGCAATTTGCACAATAAAACTCAGTTCCTTCAGCGAATTGAAGAACTCAGCGATTCACCAGAGGGCGAGAATTCATTACGTCATGGAGAGGACAGTCTATTAGCCAAATGGTACTTAAATCGGAAGTTGTAATCTACGTGTCAATACTGTTTTCATATATGCTGCTTTATACACTGAAAGTTATCCCGAAAGCAATCTAATCCGATTAAATATATGTTCACATTTTTTATCCTTCGTTTTTTCTTCTAAATCATAATTTGACTTTAGCCAATTCCATTATCTTAGGACTCTAGGAGTAGAGCCACGGGGGCGTCACTTGGCGACTTGTGGTGTGTAAAAAGTCCCTAGCGGCTAAGGAAGAACTTACCATGGCGGATCGGCTGGGCTCGGGTTTTATCAAATAGTTTTACACTAATGTCACTTCTAGACATTAACGCAGTCAGTAACACAGATATGGGAGTAGGCGTGTAGCGACCAGGATCTGGTACTTATTGTCTTTGTCGACAGCGCAGTACACAACCGCGAAATATTGTAACATCCTGAAACTCACAGGTTTCCGCTTATAGTTTAGATTTTTATTGAGTATTTGGTTAGCACAATACTGTAACGACTGAACGTTCTCGAACAATGGAGAGTGTCGTTCTAAACGTTTCTCGGCTAGCCAAGCAGGTGCGTGTTTCTGCCAAAGCCGCACTCAAATACCCTCTTGAGTTTTCGCATACGATGCTTGTTGATGCATATTATGAAACATTCTTTTAGAACACATGCAGGCTATATATATATATAGGCGACAGCTGCCGCTTAGAAGTCAGTTATAATTGGCGATATATTCAAGCGCGATTCGAAGTACTGTGGCGGAGTGTTTACTGTGTTGTAATTAGTGTGGAACTCTATTACTTGACATTGTTACTGCGTGTAGACAAATTTAAGTTGAGTACAAATTTAGTTGGTTAAGTATGAGTTGATTACGAATTGTTACTTGTGATTAATTAAAGCTGGTTATTAGTTAGTCATTGGTGTCTGAATTTTGCTTGCACTGTACCATACTACGATCAGTGACCCTCGTAATCAATCGTCGTATACCAATTCGGGTGCAAGAGTCCAACCCGTGATTCTGTCCTTCTTGGCAGTTACCTGTTTTACTTGTCACAGTGTCTGATTTTGAGGTTGCTGCTAGCATTTATAAGTTACAGTTTTAGTGTGAAATCGACTAAAACATGTTCGTAAAATATAATTTTCTCTTTCCTATAAACACAGATGACGTCGGTAGTGTTAATGAATAGGAAGAAAACTGCGCTTGTAAATGTAAAAATACCATATTACATATTTTAAGAAAAAGAGAAATGGAAGAACAAGAGAAAGATAGGAAAAGAGAAAGGGAGAGAAAGAGAAGGAGAGAACGAGAGAGAACGAAATTTGAGTAATCAACGTTTAAAACTTTTATATAAATAAAAATGAAAAAACCACCACAATCGCTCAGTTTAACAATTATTGCAGTTTGCCTTTAGTTATCCACAAAATACTTTTTAATTACTAAATATAGCACTACGAAGATTGCACTGATCGTAGACTTATAACAGTGGAATTTTACTGAACGTCAGAGAAATTACGATTTAAAAAAAATTTGTCATAAACGACAAAAGTCCTATATAACAGAGTTCTCAGCAATACACAGTTGTCTAGGTCATGGTATCGCAACAAGTAATAAATCATTATTGAAATTACAATATTGTATAACAAAATAAGAAATGAACACCTATAACGAACATAATACAGCTATAGGAAGAAAAGATGAAGGTAGGTCGACAAGCGCACAGTCTAAAATGAAAATAATAAAAAGTGTACATAATAAAGACACAAAATTATGTCTTTATTTTCAACTGTGTCCTGGAGAAAGTAGTGAGAATTTGGAATGAAAAATTAAAGGAATGCAAAATATTACCAATCATGTTGGGACGAAGGAACAAACATATTGAAATAAACTGTTTGGCATTCGCAGATGATTTTGCTATACTTTCTGAACATCTGACATCTGCAGTATCATAAGTCAATTTTTTAGAGGACATAGCCAGTAGAACAAGCTTAAGAATTTCTGCAGAAAAACCAAATTTCTCATGGACAATAAAATGCGCCAAAATTCCTGTTAACAGATATTGGTCGAGTAGACAGGATTACAAATTATGAATTTAAGTATTTAAGCAATAGTGGATTTAAGTATCTAGGGGAAAATAATTCAAGAAAATGATTTAGAAAAATCTGCTATAGAAGAAAGGATCCATTAGATGGATAGAGCATATGGTGTAACTAAAGATATTTACAATAAAATGTGTATATCTAAAAATGCGAAAATAAGGCATTAGAGTACAGTAGTGAAGCCAGAATGCCTATATGCAAGTGAATGTCTAACATTGAATTATAATTCTGACAAACTAGATGTATTAGGCTCACGAAAAACGTCAGAAGGTTAAAAATTAAGAAGTAATGACGAAATATATCAAAGTATAGAAAATATAACAGAAACAATGAGAAAAAGAAGACTATTATTTTTTATATTATAGAATGGACGACAATAGGTTAACAAAGGAGATCTTCAAATATCTGGTGGGAAAGAAGTCAACATCAAGTTAGATTAAAGAAGTCCAAAGGATTTAGAAAAAAATTAATTTAAACGCAGAAGAAGCAATTGAAAGAGACGTTTATCGGGCAAAAGAGTTAAAAATGGAAGGCGTCCCGTATAGGAGAGAGAAAAACGCAGGTTCAAAGTTGACTGAAGTCAGGAAGATGAGACGCAGTAAAAAATGAAAGATTATTGTAGAAAAAGGAAGGAACAAAGAATAAAGAATTGAAATTAGCATGTGGTTCTTAGATGGCCGATACAAAAAAAAAAAAATAAAATAAATGAGACGTTAAAACTTTCTACGTTACGTGCATTAATTGGAACTAGGAATAGGAATAATGGTTGTCTTCTGTGAACCACGAGTGTTCTTTCCCACGTTTCTGATTAACTTGGATCCTTTATGTAAAGTCGTATATGGATGAGGTGTTGAGTGTTTGGAGATTGAAGTCTGCAAAAGTTAACACCACGACTGTCGTAAGCAGCTGTCATATTAAACTGCAATCTTTCAGGTAGAGCGTTTCACTGACTGAATCTTTCACTGTGATTTTCATCGTATATTGTTTTCTAACACTGATCAGTTCGATTCGCAATACTCAGCTCAAATAGACTCGGAGTGTAATGTTGTAAACCAGCATCGACAGTAGTGTTCTGGGTAATAACGGTTACAAGATAGTACCAGATGTAGGTAGAATAATCACCAGTCTTTGCAAGGCGCAGAAAACCAGTAGAACACTCTAAACTGCGCGTTCCTCCCTACATTGCAACTGGTAGGTTTACTAGGCGGATACCGTGCGACGATACTGTAAAATTGCCTATCTCATCGGCGTTAGAATACATTTGACCGTTTCTCTTGTTTGGTTTTACTTTTTTCTGTAAACATTTAGGAAAATCGTTTAATAACATCAACGCCTCCGTTTCGTTTATCTGCTTGTTTTCAAGACTGACTAATTTTTCATATTCAAAAAGTATAAAAATATTTTTCATTTTTCATCTTGTGCTATTTTCCTATGGAGGCTGTTAATCAGTGTAGTAAGATCAATATGACGAGTAAGCCTTAACCCGTATTAATCATTTACGTATTGATTTATCGAGTATCGTAATGTATAAACCAATACGTTTGTGTGTAGACGTTCAATACCATATTCTTTACTATAATATGAATGATTAACGTGATTGTTCTAAGCTGTTTATAGTAGTGTTCTAACTCCACTGATGGCTTTTCTATGTTGAAATGTGTAAACACGTGCGCGCGAGTGTATGCATAAAAAACGAAATATTTATTCACTGCAAGCTTTATTTATGTCTGTACATAAACTGTGCACGAGTAGTGTACACGTTCATAAGCTGCGGACGTCCTCCTGTTTAAGCCAGTAACGTGCAAACAGATTATACACGCCAGAGGAAGGAACTCGCTAAGGGATAACTACAACGGTGATTTAGATACCCACGGTGAACTAAGAGAGAACATGAATATGCTTTATCTCTGCGAAACAGGACTTCGCGCGCGCGCGCGCGCACACACACACACACACACACACACACACGCACACACACACACGCACACACACACACACACACACACACACACACACACACACACACACACACACACACACACACACACACACACACACACACACACACACACACACACACACACACACACACACACACACACACACACACGCACGCACACGCACGCGCGCACGCACGCACGCACGCTTTCACTTAACGGAGAGATTACACTTTAGTGCGCCAGAACGAGACCCAACTAAGAAGACTCAATAAAGGTTGTGCACATAAATTTGAAGTAGTTTAGAAAAGCCGACACGAGGTAATGTAATCAAGTTTAATGAACGTAATAAAACCTGTAATACGTAGTCACCGCGTCCTCGCGATAGCTGGACAACAAGGGAGACAGCAGTGTACGCAGAAACAGTAATTTTATATTGTCAATAGCATTTCGTGTAAGTTAATGTAAAAACATATGAAAAGTATGCAAAATGGATTAAAGAAAAACACTCATTTACATAGTAAAATAACAAATATCCTAACAAGTAAGCATGGTATTCTCTTACGACGGTTCGAATTAGCCTTTAATTAATAAACCGTCAACGAAATCTTATAAGTCAGCATTACGCGGCAATATATTAATTAATGGGATCGATATTAATATTAAATTCAAGGGTTAATCTAAAATTAACCTCCGTTTAACTGGTTGGAATAAAGACACGCAGCACATATGTCCGGCCAGTACGCTTTTGTACTGCTACATGCAAAACCGCTGTCCATTTGGTTTATTTCTCTAACCGACGAAACATGAAGCCTGTTGGTGCGTCTCCAACCAGCTGTAACATGCGTAGTGGAATTTATTGAAACGTTGCATTGTCTGTTGTATACGTTCGGGTCTATGCCCCAAAATACTGGACGGCGAGGCTACCGGTGGATGGAAAGGCGGGGGCGAAACCGCCCGGCGTTGCCGGTGTCGTGCGGAACCGTGGTGTGGACGGCGGTAGACCTGGTGAATCACCGTCGCATGAAAGGTTGTAGGCACCGTCGGGTCGTGGATATGACTATCAGGCGATAGCTCAGTTCGCCGGGGACCCACCGGTGTAGGCCACAGGGCAGAAAGGCTCGATCTTCGTGGAAGTTCACAGACGCGAATAGCGGATGATTGGACTCGTGTCCTGTTGGTGGACGACACGAAACCGGTACACCGCCGGACTAAACCCGGACAAGGATGCCATCATGCCAATTATACCCTGATTAACGAAAGAAAGTGACTGGCGGAGCGGCCGCGCGGCGACCGAGTTTGTAGTAAAAACATTCCACTTTATAACCTCGTGGAAACGTAAAATACAGGGCGAGAAATGTCTAATGAACTGTATTTTAATCATCAATTAAAGACGTTTTTAACAAACTTTTCTAATTTTTAAAATCTCTTTTCAATAAATTTACATTGTGAGTTAAAGAAAAAAATACACGAATTTGAATTAAAAAATTAGGGTTTATCGTTTTTATTACGTAAGAACTCAGAGGTTAAGCATCGGAAAAAAATTTCTTGTAGACAAATGGTAGTCCACCTTCTTTAGTACAATATATCAAAAATTGAGATTCCTACGATTAATATTAACGACGTTATTAATTTTTTCCGAATGTACTGTTAACTCCGTTATTAATAATTTTTTTCATTGTGTTTTTTCACAATAAACATAACAAAATTGTATTCATCAATACAAAGTGGTATGTAACCTTCAAATATTACGAAATATAACCGCAATCAGTTAATATAGGAAAATTAGAACTAACATCGCTCAACGGCGCGCGATCGAGTCAAGGTACAGTAACAGCCCAAAGAAAGTGGTGCATACGCTCACGGCTCACACATTGACACATAGCCAACTTACTACGAGTCACCAATCTCTCATAAGTATATACTTAGTTATCTGTCTACTTATTTAATCTAATCTTCTACCTGGAGATCTGTCAAAAACGTACATCTGACCAGACTTTTGTGGTTTAGTTGAACTACATGCTTTTTATAACAGTCTTGAATGATTGTTTATTACTCTTTTGCGGTACGGTATTTATTGTTTTCTTGTTAATAAACTGTTTTTGTTTTGTGATCAGCTTTAATACTACTAATTGAAGTGCAATGTAATTACTGGGAAATTGTTAATGCCATTCAAATTTCTCAATAACTAATTATTTAACTATGAAATATAGTTTACAGTTTAAAACTACCGAGCAAAGCTCGGTCTACCAGATATTGCATAATTATAACAGTATTTTACTGTTATAATGTAATTGAAATGTAAAAACAATTAGTAAATTACTTGTTATTAGCATTGACAAATAAATAATAAATACAGTACGGTACTTACAAGTATTGTAGTGTTCTTCAGCTTTTATGGAATCCGCTCATAAAATATGTGTATAAATCATAAAAATACACTACTAAAACACTCTATAAAAAACACTTATAGCTGTGAGTTAGTAGTCTTCAAACGAAAGTTCTCTGATACCCTCCATTGGATCGTCATCACTATTATCATCTTCTGAACAATTATAATCCTCGGAGCTACTGCTGTCTTCCACGGATATAATCATTTCCTCCACAGCTTCTTCCATTAGTCCTTCGTTATTCCATGCATCGATAATAACTTTTTTGGTGTGGTCCACTACTTGCTCCCACCTCTCAGCAGTAATTCGATTAAATCCGTCTTTAGTCAGTCGTTCAACTTCTTTTAAAGTAAACATTTTGTTGTTTTCGGCAACATACCCCTTAACCTGAGCCCATATAAGCTCAATGGCGTTAAGATGGCAATGGTAAGGTGGTAGCCTTATCACTTTGTGACCTCTGCTCTCTATCAATTCATCAACAAAATACCTTTTGTTCTGGGGCTTGTGCCATTTCACTAATTCCAAAAGTTCTGATTTTTTCAAGTCGGTTGTAGATTGAATATTTTTCCTATCCAGCCATGCAAGTATGTCAGCTTTTTTATCTTTGCTTGTGGGAGCTTTATCAATTTGCTTAGAATGGTAGGGAGCATTGTCCATGACTATTACTGCAGGCTCTTCTAGGTTATTTAGCAAAGTTTCAGAACACCAACCGAAGAATTTGTCGTGATCCATATCTTCATGGTAGTCACCGGTTTTTTTCGATTTAAATAGTAGAAGGGAATTTGGAACAAACCCTTTTGGAGAACCTGCATGACATATTATTAATCGTTCACCTTTCCCTATAGGTGTTAACATTGTCCCCTGAAGTGACTCATCAGTCCATCCTTGTTTCAAACAATGCCCAGCATTGACCCAGGTCTCATCGAGCCAAATTATATTATCGAAATTCTCGTCTTTGATTTGGCGAAGAAAACGACACCTCCAGGCAGCGACATCGCTTCTCTCCATAATCACTTTTCTGCCCGAAAATTTTCTCCACGTAAATCCTAAACCTTTTAGCACGTTTCTAAGCGAAGACAGACTGCCATTAAACAGCTCTTCATTTTCCAACGATGATAAAAGTTTTTTCAAAGTGGGATATTCTTTTCTTATGTAATATTGATATACATGTCTTCGTATAGCGTCTTCCTGAAAAGTGTCAAGTTTTGTCACAGTTTTCTCCCGTTTCCTCTGTTTGCCCGGAGTTGAAAGTTGGCTATTACTGTCATCTTGTATTTCTTTCAATTCTTTTTCCTTGCAAACTCGCAGAACTGTATTTTTATGTATTTTCAGAGCATCTGTAGTTCGCTGTATTGCATTATTAACCGGAATCAAAGGACCTTTGTTCGCCTTTTCTCTATCAAAATATTCCCGCACTTTGCACACAATTTCTCTTGACTGTCCTTTCATAGGTACGCCTCGGCCCGAAGTTTGTCTTTTCTTTGGAGTTCGAGTCCTAGGTCTTCCCCTATGTTTCCTTGGTTCAGCCTCGTTACGTTGCTCCATGCTCAGCCACCGAAGTATATTCACACAAAATAACTTAAAAACACGTCAATTTATAATGAAAGCACAAGAAACTAACACTTAAAATCAAGATAACCAACAACCGGACATCACTCAACCACCACATCAACTAAACTGAAAGCTGGAAATTTCCCTTACCCTTAGTGTGCGTATAACGGTTCAGTTTTCCTGGAAGCGTGTGCTATTTGTAGACATAAAGGAGAGGCCGAGACGCTGTACGGGAATGACGGTAGCGCGCGAATAAAATGGGTCCAATAGGTTCTGACTGTACTTCCGCCGCAGAGCGCCACGCATTGCTATCTGTGAAATTCACTTTATATATTAATCCATTGTAGTATTCCTATCACGTACAAGGTGTAAGTTGTATATGTCTTCTACATTTAGTTATCTAAAGAGAGCGTCACGCAAATCTCATTCGTGTACAACTTTTAACAACTGAGTTAACAGGACATTAGAAAAAAATTAATAACGTCGTTAATTTTAATCGTAGGAATCTCAATTTTTGATATATTGTACTAAAGAAGGTGGACTACAATACAAGATTGTACCATTTGTCTACAAGAAATTTTTTTCCGATGCTTAACCTCTGAGTTCTTACGTAATAAAAACGATAAACCCTAATTTTTTAATTCAAATTCGTGTATTTTTTTCTTTAACTCACAATGTAAATTTATTGAAAAGAGATTTTAAAAATTAGAAAAGTTTGTTAAAAACGTCTTTAATTGATGATTAAAATACAGTTCATTAGACATTTCTCGCCCTGTATTTTACGTTTCCACGAGGTTATAAAGTGGAATGTTTTTACTACAAACTCGGTCGCCGCGCGGCCGCTCCGCCAGTCACTTTCTTTCGTTAATCAGGGTATAGGTGATGATCTGTCTGGCTAGCCAGCGTGTTCACTTTGGCCAGTGCGTCAAATCTTGGCCGGTTACCTTGGGGACAGCTTTTTTCAACGAGGAACTACATCAGCTGGTGGGTTGATATAATAAGAACCTGTTCGTGGATGGTGATTATGTAAAAATGTAATACAAACATGTGTAAAACGTTTGTATATAACACAATATTCCTCCATATTTTAGGTTTCCTTAAGCTGACAATAGGAGGTTTATTTGTGACTAATGCAATTTGAGCCAGGGTTAGTCGAATTTATGTTCATACATTTTTCACTTTGAAATCATTAATAATTATTTATTTTACCTTTTATTTTTCTGTATATTTATTTAAGGCTCTAAGCTACTTAATCTTTAATGAACTAGATATCTTCTACATTACATGCTCTTCAAGCCAGATTACTAAAAAAAACTGAGATAAATACCTTATTTAAAGAAAAGGAATTAATTAAATTAATTTTTGAAAGTATTGTACAATTCAGTAGATTCACGTTGATTAGTACCGTAGTTTTAGCAAACGTGAGAAATATAAAAATTAAATTTCATTAAATACAATAAGTACCATGAAACATAATTTATAAAGTTGATTATAATTTAAAAATTAATTTATCAAAGTTTTAATTATTGTAAAAAGGTTTATATAGGGATTGACGGCTAACAAATGTCAATGACGGCAGTGAGAACCTTTGAGAAACTTAACGAAATATCAGAAGCAAATATAACATGTATTAAATGTTTTTAATATTTTCAGTAATTACACAAAGTAACATGATTAACTGTTATTAAAAATAAAATTTTTATTCGACTATATAATATATTACCAGAAGAAAAATTCCGGAAAATATTTCTAAACCCAAAGTGTTCATAAAAGCTAAGACTTAAATAATATGATCCACAGTAAATAGTAAAATTGACCTTAAATAGATTTAGTTTAGTTTGGTGATTTCAAAGAAAATGAGAAGTTATAACACCGTAAAATATTCTTGGGTAAACAATTTAGTAGTCAATTTAAAACTAAAATATGAAGGCTTTTTGTGATTGAAAAAGATGTGAAAACTAAAGATAACTACATAATTGTATTAATTACAGAAAAACGTTAGGGGTAATTAAAATAAAATTGTCTTGTAGCTGTGAGCTTGAGCTAAAATTTGTGCGTCAGTCGAATCACGATGAATCCGATTTGCGGATTTCAAAATGGCAAGCTATCTGAGGGAAATAGAAACCAACCAATTGGAATATCGACGTAAGCCGATTTAAACACGGAAAACAGGACAGCGAAATTAAAAACTGAATATGAGCTTAAAATAGAACGCCATTCTCTGTATTTAATAATCGACTGAGGATCAGAATACTGTACATAAGCTTTTCCGGTGTATTGTTTCTGCAATTGATTGTTGAAATAGTACCCGAGTGTTTCACGCTGTGTATTGTGCCGGGAGATTCGCAAGCGCTGTGCATAAAATACGATTATCACGCCTAAACTTTATTGTAGCAGGCCTATTATTTTTAATTAAGCTCAGATATAATATACTTGTTACAGTACATGAGTGATTTGCTGTCGCTCTCCCAGTATTCAAAAATTACATATACACAGAGTGTCTTCCTGTAATGGATTTGATGCTCAATTTATTAAGATGGTTACAATAAAATAATACTATGTATAGAAGAATAACCATAATCTTTGTAATAGTATAAATCAGACTATCAGTTTTGAAATACTGTTAGAATATGCAACAATATTTTGAAGTATTACAAACAGAAGTACAGAGCGAGTGTAATAAATATTGAATAACGGAAGAAAATAAACCAGTATATTAGTTGACCATGTTGACGAGTCAAAGGTTAAACTTACTAATATTACGACACCATTTTAAATTACAGTAGGACAATTATATACGTAAATGTCTATACAACTTAACATTTTATGAATGAAGAGAAATTGGTAGACGTAAGAAAACTGTTGTAAATTAAGAAGTTGTTATATATATTGCAACGGAACCGGGAAATGAAAGCCATCTATACTGGATGTGAGTGCTGTAACACATTCTCTGGCGATCATAGACAAGTTCTAAATTAATTTTATTCATTTTTTGTAAAATAGATGTAAGTTTTGAATTAAGGTATAAGTGAAGAAGTGAGTCATGTCAAAATACCTATAATTTTATGCTCTATCATGTCCAGTGCAATGTTAGTGTGCGAGTGCGCTGGTGCGCGTGTGATCCACATTTTATTGAATAACTTGGTTAATAATTAACATTTATTCATGAAACTTGGACAGAGTATGCATTATATTGAATGCTACGTTTTTCATATGTTCAATACTGCAGAACTATAATTTTAATATGATATTTTAAAATGAAATTAACTCTGTTTTTAACTCGTTATCTGCATAAGGGTAATAAAAATTGTAGATTAAATCTAGACAGGTCTTTGCAGACTTGAACATAGTTTTAACTTTAAGTCAGTCTATCATAATGAAAATCTATGATGTATCTAAGATCTCAACCAATCAGAAGTTCTAAAAATTATTCGAGTCGGTCTTCTGCCGTGAGGACTTCGGGCAGTTCACTACGAGATCCCGTCATAGAAAGTTGTACTGTCTGTCGCGAGTTTTCGTGTCAGGACGTGCAAACAATAACAAGATTTTAAATAGATCAATATTAGTGCTTTTCGCGCGAGTGCAAGATTTTCCGCATAGGACAGCAGTATTCAGCGGGGTATTACTGACTGACGCGAGAACACTTGAAGAGTCCGGATAGATAACCGCGGGTGTGTGTGTCTGTAACGCGAGTGTCACCTACGCCAAGGTCAACGGGTCATCAACAGCTGATCGACGTACCTCGACGAGAATGTGGAATTCGACATACAAGTAAACCCGCAGTTGTAAAAAAAGAATCATTAAACTCTTTATTTCTAAGGCTTAATATTTAAATAAATAATTTTGTTTGAAAACTTAATAAGACAAAAGTATAATTTGTGTTAGTTAATAAGTTTCCTACCTCCAGATATAGACTCTGTTTTATATTATTATTACTACCTATCTATTCAATATTTATTTTGATACGCTACAATATATAAATCAGTTACACACAAGAATAATGTAAATATTAAAAACAATTTTATTTTTAATTAATCTATTTGGTGTTTCATCACACCTGATTATAAAATGTTTGTCGTTTACTTCAGGGCAGCCACCAGAGCGCAGCACTGGTAATTTTTTTATCTTAATGTATCACGTTACACTATCATTAAATTTAGGTCCGCTACCAGAGAGGAGCAACAATAAGATTTGATGATTACAAAATCGACTTAATTAAAACAATAATCTTTTTATTTTATTTTATTTTTTGGTAAAACTGAATTATTTTACTGCGCATATCACATTCTACCTTTAAAATAAAATTGGGTAAATCATATTGTTACATTGAAGAAAAAATATTTGTTACATATTGTTTGTATTTGTATGTATACTGAAAATAATACGATGTCTGATATGACACTATTTATTTTCATTGTAAATATCGATTTCTTATAGTAAATATCGGTATGGAGAACCATACATGACTTCCATATTCTAAGATTTATATTTAAAATCATTTTCGAAATGAAATATTACCATAGAAACTACTTCTTTCTACTTACTGCTTCAGCCTTAACCACAGTACTGTGGTCACTAACGTATACCACCTCACGTTATCGCACTCGATTTTCACTGATGATGGAAGTCGATGGCATTGCCGAAACGTCTGGTTTTGTAGAAAACATTGGACTACGGCCAAATATCCCGGGAAGGAATTTTAACAAAAACTACTTCTTTGTTGCCGATAACGTTGTTCACATATATATAAAAAATATGCATAAAATTAATGGCTTGTATAAGTTAATGATTGATCTCCATTAAGTAGTGCTCAAGTTTCCAAAGTTTTAATATTATGATGTCCGTAATTAAAACATCAGAGCAGGTTTAGTGTGTATGAGGGTACACCGTGGACAAAAATTTTCAACATTTCCTATTGAGCGTTGCTTAGAGTAAAGCTGCGAATCTACAGTGTACGTTTCACAGAACAAACACGCGGAAAAGAAGGAGCGCTCCGAAGTCACTCATGGACCCTCAGCATCTTTCAGAGGGTTCATTCCCTAAAGACGAAAAGTCTGTCTATGAATCGTTCCTCTGTAAACACGTGCAGTTACACTGCCCAGCGATCCACAGGAAGCAAATCGCTATCCACGCTGGACACTTTTTCGGCTTGCACGCGTTATGTTGGTATGGGTTTCGGCACTTTCCATTTAAAAAGCGTGCAAATGTAAGAAAATAAACATGAATGAGGTAAGAAATAACGCGAATTGTGTGTGTGTGTGTGTGTGTGTGTGTCTTCCCTGCCTTTTTATTGCGGTAGTCATAATAATAAAATGGAAACGTAAACATTACATAACTGAGATATGCTTGCCTGCCACGAACGATATATTTTCTCTCATACATGATTTACATTAAAATGAAAAAATTATAATTTTATTGCCTGGCAACAAAATTATTTTATTTTTAACAATTACCATTGTTTGAAAAAGTTTAAATGAATTTACAAGTACTTTACTGTTGTTAAAACGTAAAAGGTTGCAGGTAAAATACCCCTTCCCCTTAACCGAGCTTCACCAAAATCAAAAGGCCGTGAGTTCTCTATAATTTAGAGACGTATGCAAAAAATTATTTGATTCTGTTTGAATATGCGGCAGTTATCGTTCGTCATAGAAAAAATTACCCTTGTTAAAACATAAAACGTTGCAGGTAAACTATCCCTTTCCCTTAACCGATCTTCACGAAAAATAACAAGTCTTGAGAACTCTACAAATCAGGGCTGTATGCAAAAAATTATTTGATTCTGTTTGAATTTACGGCTGTTATCGTTTGCCATAGAAAAAAAAATCTACAGAACAAGACAGATAGACAGATAGACAGACAGACACACAGACACTTTTCGAAAAACGACTTTTTTTCATGTTTTGAGTGTAGCACAATCAGAATCTGCAATAATCTTGAACACTATTTTTTTTGCCATCACCATACTTCCATTTCCTTAAGGAATATGGAAGTAAAATACATATAAACACTACTATGCCCTTGTCTCATTTAATTAACCGTTCACTCTTATTTGAGTCTTAATTCTATATAGCAAAATCTCTCTTACTTGAAATACAAACGAGCAACCTTTTACATGTTGAATCAGTTTACTCGGCACTCGGCATTCAAGTTCTTGCTTCAGGCGTGAGTCCAACGATACACCCTTTTTTATATACTGAAAATGATGATCTACAAAGTGTTACGTGAAACTGTTGACTTGAAATAAGTAGGTAATATTAATTATTATTACTTTACGATTAAAGCAAAGAGTTTCCGCATGGAAAAAAGAAGAACTTGAAGACAAGAGAAATGAAGTGAAATCTTAAGCTAATACTTTTCAAACATTTAATCCAGTGTACGGCTTTAGTCAAGAGCTCTGCGAAATTAACATTATATACAGTACATAGCATTTTTTTTGCATAACGGTGGGCCATGCTTTGGTTGTAATGATGTCGTATTACACTAAGATGTACACGGTAGACTGTCTTATGTAAGCCGTTCTGAGTATAACAAAGGTGTGATCAGCATTACGTTTCAGCCTCTCATTGTTATCCCATGGTGTTATCCTAGATATTCACTTTCATGAGGTGAGTCGACCTTTGAAGTGAAAGAAAAGCATAATGAATTTATGGTGTCCCCAGGATAATTAGATTTATGTCAAAACTAAAACTTTACCATTATATTTTTACGTAGTGATTTATTGACGCTTTTTAGAAACGTATACAGTCTCCCGTAAGAACTGTAGTAACGGAGTAGAGGCCTATACTGAAAATGACAGGACAGAAATGATTAATACAGTTGGATTGAGATAAATTGAATTTATTGAACGTAGATGATAAACGAGCTCTGGTTTTCTTTGAACTTGGCCTAATATGCGGTATAATACATATTTTCAGATAATTCATTGTTTTGTTCATTCAAGCTTTATTTTATCGGATGGTAAAGATTACAGCGAAACGATTACGGTCAAATACAACTATAGAAAAAACTTATTAGCAGTTGACGATAAAATTATTAGTTTAGTAGAATTTCATGCAAAATTAGCAATTTCCTGTCGTGGTTAGGAAGCCGACTAGCCTGTGTGTATAATACACATATGCTCGAGTGTCTCTTTGGGACTTAATAATTATATGGGGTAAACACCTGTGTGCAACAAAAGATAAACTTGACTTACAAACTATGCTACTAATTTAAATTTAGTCCCAGGAAAGTTGTAATAATAAGTGTACTAAGTGGTAAATAATTGTTAGAAATCATCAGTATATTAAATTCAGTATGTAATTGTAATTATAATTATTATAAACATTATTATTATTATTACTTTTTTACAAGGAACACTGTGGGTATGTACTGCCTATGGTGTGTACGACCCGCACCCACCAAAACCACAAACCCTTTTCCCAAGGTTTTTCGGTACTTCAGAGTAGTGCTATTTGTCCCTCGTCCATGTGGATTTTAAACCTTCAGCAGGTCCACGTTCCTGGTTTCTGCTATTCTGTCATCGGCCCTAGGAAGATCATTTTCTGTTTTTTTTTTGCCTTAGAAGCTTCTCTGTGTAGGCTGCTGCATGTTCCTAGTGGTGGGTGTTCTGCACCATCAGTCCCGCAATTTTGTCGGGAGATGCCTGTCCCACTGCATTTTCCATAACTTTCATCTGCATTTTTCCTCTTTTCATCTAGCACAGGTGAAAAAGGTGTGATGCACAACGTCTAGATCCTGGTTACAGAAAATGCAGTCTCGTCATCATATAGAGGTAAGCCAGGAACAGGCCGTGACCAGTTAGAAATTTTTTGTATAAAATAATTAATAATTCCCTGTTTGCGATCAGTCTACTGAGCTAACTGCTGTATGAACTTGGGGATCCATCTTCGCTTCGTGTTACTTGTCCATCTTTCCTGCCACTGAGCCATAGTATAGACCTCCCTGCGAGCTTGTACTTTCCTTACTTTGGCCTTCCTCTTATCTTGTGTTCCTTCCTGTTTTCGTTCTTGTGTCAGCAGATTGATTGGAATGATTCCCGCGACTACAAGAGCCGCGGATTTCGAAACCGTGCGGTAGAAGCAAGCCACTGTGATTGCGCCACTTTGCTGTATTTATAAACGTTACGTTTATCAGCATAGACATCCGCACCATAAAGTAGCATTGAGTGCGAAACTGATATTAGTGATCGGCCGTTTATAAGATTTCGGACCGCTGGTGTTAGCCATATTTCTTCTCAGCGCTGTTGTCACAGTTGCAGCCTGTTCAGTCGCCCGTTGTATTTGTGCCCAAAACCTAAGCTTTGTATCAGCACTATCCCCAGTTAATTAACAGCAGCTTTTGTAAGTAGTGCAAATAAATATCACGTGCTAAATGAGAGCATCCGAAAATATTGTTACGAAAATTGTAATGACAAACAGCTGTTTGGTAATTAACGATTTGAATGTGTATTCTGACTTTGAAGAAATAAAAACATATTGAAAACAAACTACATATTTGCGTTCAACAACATCAATTAAATATTTGTAGTAAATTAAATCTTTAAGAAGTAAATGATTTTAGCAAATTTCCTGTATCTTTCACAATATGATGAAATTTAGTATGTAGAATACTGTAAAATACTGTATGTATTGTACATATAGTACTTGAAGTATACGTTTAGTCAATGGGTGGCAACTTGACTTAATTTCCAAACTTTCATTGAATTAAAAAGTTTTGGTACAAGTGTAAAGCATGTAACAATAGATAAAAACTTTATACGAAATACTCCAAACACAACTCCTGTTCGTCCTACAGACTACAGACTGAAATCGGCCCGTGACCTCACTGTGCCAATAACGGAGGACTCCCATCACCACACACCCAGCACCTCTCACATGTGCGACAAAGTATCCTCCCAGTGTCGGACTTTTGTTCTTGTAGCCTCCATGTCTTCTAGGAGAGTTTTTTGGCGTCGCCCATTATTCAGTGTATCAGCATAGACAGTCCATTGCAGTCTTTTTAGTTTCCTATGTCATGTGTAACCAATGTTACCTTATTGATAATATTAATAATTAAAATAGCAATAAAAGTAACAAAAAGTCATCATTACCCTCATTAAGATAATAGACATTCTGCTTGTCTCGTATCTTTCGTTACCCATTTTTACATATGGGGTCCTGGATCTGCCTTAGGAGCTTCCTGTCAAATATTTTTAGGCGTTCCAGTGTTCTTTGGGTTAGAATCCAGGTTTCGCTTCCACAGCACAGAAGCGTCGTATACATAGTTTTATATATGCATATTTTTGTTTGGCTGTGGATAATTCTTGATTTAAAGTTGGTGATAAAACAAAATGCGCTTTGTTGACCAGGGTTAACCTTGCTCTTACATTAGACTCTTCATTTCATCTTCTGATATTGTTGCTCCTAGTCATGCAAAACACCTGACAGCTTCTGAGCAGTCTTCTCTCATAATAACGTTTTGTCTGAGCCTAATAGATCTTGCCTGCCTTACCATTTTAGTTTTATCTACATTTAATAACAGTCCCACTTTTTTGTACTTCTTTTCGTGTTTATAAATGTCTCTCTCACAGCTGCATTGGATCGAGCTGTATCGCCGCCGCGGCGACGCCGCCAAGCACAGTTACTATATTAATACATTAATACTGTATCAGTGTCACATGTCATTATTTAAAAAAGGTGTTAAGTGACTCTGTTTTACCTGTATCCGTATGATACATTAAGAATTCAGCAGTAGGACAGGGTTTTATCTTAGAATGTTTCTTTTGCGAAGATAGTTTGTCACTGGAAGACTTCCCGATAAAAATTCTTATCCAAATTCAAATACATTTTTTTCTTAATCTTATTTGTCAGAAAATATACAAATTAGGAACAAAGATGTAAAAATCAATTTTTTTAGTTTCCAGATCCTTTGTGCTATTACCAATACAATCCGTAAACGTCGAGCACACCAATGAAATCATTTGCACTGTAGAGCAATACCTATGATTCTCACCTCAGCTAGCCTAAGGATGAGTAGAGACTTCAGCACTTCGACAGAATCTCGTTTGACCTATTTGCGTACATTTACAGTAATCCCTAGTGAATAATAAAAAAGAAAAATATTTCTTTATATTAATAAACTTTTACAGGTTATATTAAGGATAAGTTCTAATTATAATGATAACATTGGTTGTGCAAACCTTGAAGTCAAAAGTAATTACTACTTTGGTAAATATTGAAAGGGTACATATCTTCAACATACACTAATGAAGAAACATGATAAGAATAAATTATTAAACACTTAACACTATGATTAAAAGGGATGAATCAGAGATAAAAGAATGGGTAATTAACATAATAATACGATCAAACATATAAAAGTAATAAAAAAAGTAACCTCTGGTAAGAGAAATGTAGCAAGCAACGAACCAAAACGTTGAAAACAATAATACAATGCGATTTAACCATAATAACCCAATAGATGGTAAGTGAGAAGGTAGAACCAGCCCCAACACCAAAGAAAGGATATATAAATCATCACAAAATAAGTGAGAAGGTAGAACCAGCCCCAACACCAAAGAAAGGATATATAAGTCATAACAAAATTAGTGAGAAAATATAACAAGCACTAATACCAGTGATAGGATATATCAAGACAAACGAAATGGAGGGAATAACTAGAACCAGCCCCAAACAACAGTGATTGACCAAATAAAATGAAACCAGATGAGAAGGTGAAAACCATAATATAAATGAAATGAAATGAAACTAAAAGAAATGAAATGACACAAACCAGTAATGTAGAACAAGAAAAGGAGAAATGTTACAATCCAATAAAATAATGGAAAAAGAAACCAATGAATGATAATTGTAAATGACAATTATTAGTAACAACCAAACAAGCAATGTAAATGATAAGTGTTAAAATTCAATAACTTAAATTTAAGACAAAGTACAATAACCAAATAAATAGAGAGTAACTATGATAAATCAATCTAATACGACATGAACTTGTTAATATTATAATTAAACCTTGTAAAGTGAGAGGTAGGGAGTTAGAGAAATAGTGAACATTGTAAAGTGAGAAGAGAGTTTAAAGTTAGGTAATACCCACTAGTAACACTTAAATTAAACATATAGAGTGCAAAGTGATAGTGTAAAACACCAAATTAAATAGAACCCTATTGATAGGGATAGACACCAAATAATCAGTGAAAAAACACTAAAGATTTAAGAGTGATCAAAAACCATCAGTGAGTGGTAAAAAATAAGTAAAAGCTGATAATGGCTAATCACAGAAAGGACTGTGGCACTTAATAGCAATTATCCAGTGAACACCAGTGTATTAATAACAAAATGAAACAAAGTGTAACAGACTAGATAATAAGTATGTTTTAGATAATAGTAGTACTTACTACTTGTCATATTTTAGTTTGCAAATCTTAATGTTAGGTAATAATTTGTTAATTAGTATTATTGTTCATGCATTCAAGAACGAATGACTATCAGTGTGTTAATACACAGAATACATGATTTTTATTCATAGAAACAAGAATCCAATATCATTAATTTAAAATGATACATTAAAGAATATTTTTCATTTGACAAACTGATAATAATAAAAAAAGATGTTAATATTAGATAGTAAACAGTTGTTGAAGATTCAGTTATGGCTTAGTTTCATTTAAAGTTAGTCATAACAATATATCATTGTATTAATATGTTTAATTCATGTTTATGTTTTATGTCAAGTAATAATTATAATTCATCAAAGAGTATGAGGAGATGAAGAGTATGGACATTGTAAGTAATGACAATCAAGAATAATTATGTTTGAGAAATAGAAATATGGCTGTAGGAATTATACAGACCATAAACCTAAATGTTATGTTTTAAGTAATAGAGAATAGTAAATAATAGTTCAATTATAAACAAAAGCAATAATTAAGAAACAAGATAAATTCAAACAAATCTAATAATACTGAAAAAGCAGTTGTGACACAATAGACAAGCCATAATATGGAAACTAATAAAATAACATACAATCATTATAAAACAGACACAAAACCAAACAACAAGTAAACAAATCATGTGTAAAACAAACCAAAACCTGTACAAAGAGAAAATAAAATGTAATCTGTATAAATTAAGACAAAATAGACAATTACTACTTAGGCCTATGCAATGCCTAACAGTAATACACCAAAAACTACAAATTGTAAGAATTTAACTATGACATGAGCAAATCAAAGACATGTAAACAGTAAATGATAATTAGGGAATCAAAATAAGAGAGAAATGTTAAAGTAATTGTATAAAATAAGAAAGCAATGTAATTAGATAATATCAACATAACTATCCAAATGTTAATACATCAGTAAACCCAACATTATGGGATGTTAAATTAATCTTTGAAACAAAATAAAAACAGTGGTGATAATATCTCATACTTAAAAAAGAATACTGAAGATTAATAGCAATCAGAATATATTTAATCATTTTGAATAAAAATTCAAATATTCTAACAATGGTTTTAAGTCAAGTTTATCCAATCAGAATCTATTAGTTACCATGACAACGGAACGTTATTGATGATTTTTCCGTTAGGAACGTTTAATCTTAGAGTGACGCTTTCGAAGAAGGGACGCCAGGCCGTGAAGGGCCCAAATTTTAGTTAAAACAGTAAAAGTGACCAGATTTCATGAAGTGAAGAACCAAACTACCTGATGAGAGAATAACATATTCAACCCAGGCAAAGGACCAGCTTAATTAACTCCAGATTAATTAAAGTCGACCAACTAACATGAAAAAGATGCAAGGCGTACCTGAAACCAAAGATGATTGAAGATTGAAGAACCAACATCGATGAACCCAACCTATTTCAACTATCTGACACTACACCTCAAAGCAACTGATGATAAGTATTGCTGAGTTAACTAAATTTCTGCAATAAATTTTCTTTAAATTTTCTCACATTACTCTGTGAACTCTCACTATAACTGAAGGTATTATTTCTTCAAAGATTAATAAATAAAACATATTTATGAATACCAACTAACTGAATATAACCTATGTACTAAACGCATAACTCCGTCACACACTTTTAACATCACAGCATTGAATTTAATGTAAACCTTTGTTCATATTTAATTACCAGGATTGTAAGGTGGTGTACTGTATTTAATTATCTTGTTCTAAACTTCTTTGTCGTACTTAAAAGAATTCATTGTCAATTTTATTTTGTATAAATAAGAAACAGCGTCCATCATGGCGACCGACTAACTTTGCATTGCCAACCCTGCTTTCTGCTGAGGGAACGATTAATTATTGCCGAGGCTAAAATCTATTATATTAATCACATTTGTATAAACATTAATGAAATTTAACAAGTTATAAAGCCAAATAAAAAGTGTGAATCATTACTAACTGTCTAGTAATTATTTCAAGTATATTATGTATGTTGTGTTTTGTAGCAGCGAGTAGAATTAGCCAACAACATTTTACGTTGGTAACACGTTCCCCCACCCAAGCGAGATTCGAGTTCCAGCCAGTCGGCGAACAATTCGAATCAAATACTACAGTACCGTAAAACAACTAAGATAGAATCTTTTAATTGTTTTCTGGTAAAACAATTTGGCGCCTATTGGGAAGAAGTAACTAGCGAGTAGGGACAGGTAAGGACACACAGGCTACACGAAGCGTTTATAACACAGAGCGCATCCGACGTGCGAATTAATAACGTATCGCAAATTTAAACACCGACAACTCAATATTAGATTAAACTAAAATTAAACACGTCATACACGTTTATTATAAAGTGGCGCACCAACTAGTGAGGCTAGATTTACGAGAAAAATAATTTCTAGCGGCAAGTACGAAATAAGACGAACAAGATGCATAAGAGGGCGTCATCACTGAGACGGACGAAGGAGGCCGAACATCCCATGGAGCCAGTCAAACCCGTGCAAGCCAGAGAATCAACCTGAGAAACCCACACAACCAGGGGACGCAGATTTCATGGAAATGATGAGAACAATGATGGAAGATAACCGGAAGAAAATGGAAGAAATAATGGAAGAAACAGTGAATAAAAATATAGAGTCATTGAGTAAGAAAATTGACGACAACAGTAAGACCATGGAAGAAAAAATAGACAACAACAGCCAGAAAATGGCCGAAAATAGTAAGAAAATGGCAGTGAACATGGAAAACTTAAAAGAAGAGTTGAAACAGAACAACCAGAAAAACTTGGAGGAGTTGAAAGAAGAATTGAGCAGAACTATCGAAAATAATAATGAACAGATCAATAAGAAGATCGAGGAGGAGATGACGGGTATACGCAAGAGATTTCCGAAATACACGGAAAATGGGAAAACACCAGTCAAGAATTACGACAAACGAAGGATGACTTTGGCGACCGAATAATTAATCTGGAAGAAGACAGCCAGATGCGAATAGAATCCATACGAACTGCAACCGAACAAAACATAACACAGGTGCGGTCAGACTTTGGAGAGAAATGCCGGGAGATCGACACCGCCATAAGCGAAGTTCGCGGGCAAGGGCAGCACAATAAAGACAAAATTGAAGAGATCCAGAAACGAGAGATTGCCAAAATCAGAGCGGAGCTGGAAGTCATAACTAACAGACCACCAATAATATCGCAATACCAGTACATGGACAACCGGGAAGTCATTAATTTCAAACAATACAAGCGAAACCCGATGGAGTTCTTAGAGAGAGTGGATGGACTCGGGAGAATAGATGGACCATCATCCGAGGGTATTTGGACGAGTACTTCCGCGACATAAATGATAATTCCAAGCAGAATGATCACTGTTGCACACCACTATATAAAAATTATCCCGATTAGCGCTTTCAAGCTTCACAGCTCATCGTCAGATCGGAATTGGCTGTTCCGATCTGACGATGAGCTGTGAAGCTTGAAAGCGCTAATCAGGATAATTTTTATATAGTGGTGTGCAACAGTGATCATTCTGCTTGTGATTTCAACCACTAACACAAATTTCTTCATTAAATAAATGATAATTGGTGGACGGCTACGAGACACGACCTCACGAACTACGCGGAGTTCAAAGACGTATTTAAGAGGAAATACTGGTCGGAGGCAACACAAAACATCGTTTGGGATAGCATATGTTTCGGCAGGTATGACGCCAACAGAGGGACGACTCTCACAGCATATTTTTTGGGGAAAGTATGTCTAGCAAGGAATCTGGAGCCGAAAATTCCGGAAGAGAGCTTAGTAACGAAACTCGCCTTTCACTATGATGAGGGTGTCTCCAGAGCGCGACTGGGCAGTCAAATTAAAACCATACAATCCATGGCAGCCCTGTTAGAAGACTATGAAAGGGAACGATACTACCGTAGGAGTCGACAGCGGGACGATAGAGGCGATAACAAAAGCTTCCAGAACGGCTACCAATTTAATAACAATAATTACCGCTCAAATTATAACAGCCGTAATAATACAAATAACCACCCCAACGAGCCACATAATAAACCAAACAATAATAATCCGGCCAGTCAACCAAACAACGGTTATAATAACAACAATAGGCCAAACAATCAAAATAATCAGTACAAACGGCCAAATAATCTACAACATCAACCCTATAGGCCGAATAACACGAACTACAACCGGCCAAATTTTAACAACAATAACAATGACAATAGGAATCGTAACAACCCAGATCGTAGCTATCGTCAAGTAGACTATGTGAGGGCCGAAAATGATGGGAGAAATAGGTCGTATTATCAGGGACGACGAAGTGCCGACAGAAACGCCTACGGACACCGGTACAGTAATAGCAACTACGGACGTGATAATACATTCAACACAGGCCGAAGTCGTAGTCAAGAGGTATACAGGCGTGACCGATACGAAGAAGATCATAACCAGCCTGAACCCCGACCGTCAACGAGCGGAAGTCAGCCAACAAGTCAACAAGACAGGTGTGACGAACAGCCCGAGACGGCTTTAAACTTAGAGCGGCAGTGAAAAAGCTACTTGTACCCTCACTGAACCAGTCTATTGGGTTAAATCGCAACGTTGCACAAGCAAACGACGCACTCACAATTACGATCGTACGAAACAATTATTTAAAGGATATTAGAGAAGAATTGCTCGAGGAAAGTAATAACCAATCTGATAATAAACACAGCAAAATTGCTTATATCTCAACGAAAGTTAACGGAGTACCGACACAAGTAATGATAGACACGGGATCAAATATTTCGTTAATCGACACTATTGAACTTCAGAAGATCCAAGAAGCGAGTAAAACGACTATACTTACGATACCCATCAGCAACATTGTCCTTGTAGGAGCGACCGGACGACAGAATAGAACCGTCCGAAAACAGGTACAACTCGAACTGACGAGCGACGGACAAACAGTAACAATGACATTCTTAGTAGCCATTGGATTACCATTCCAGATGCTAATTGGTTGCGATATGCTGCGCCAGTACTCAGCCATAATTGACTTAAGCAAATATAAGCTATTTTTGAAGAAGGGTGACATACAATGGACAACCGAATTAACCAATAGTGACGAAATACAGCCGAATAAAACCATGTACCATATCCAGAAATACCGCAATACTGGGGAACAGACACCGAATAATGGAATCTGTGACGAGATAGACAATGAAGAACTATGGCAAAAAAAATCGAAGAAATCCGAACTTTCCAGAGAGAGAAAACGAACGCACAATTAACCGTTCAACAAGCTGAACAACTTATAGACGTGTATAGTAGATACAGACACGTATTTTCAGATACACCTGGGAAGGTCAGAGATTATCAGTGCGAAATTCAATTCCGAGAGCCTGTCAACTTGATAAAAAAATCTTACCCGATCGCATTTTCATTGAAAGAAGCGGTGAGAACAGAAATCAATCGGTTAATAGCAGAAGACATAATTGAACCAAGCTAATCACCCTACACCAGCCCTATCCTAGCAGTTCCAAAGAAACACGGGAAGGTGAGAATATGTCTAGACGCCCGTGAGATCAATAAGCACATAGTAAATGATCGTACGTCCCCAGGGGAAATAGAAGAGATCCTGAAAAAGTTCTATGGGACCAAATTCATCAGTATATGGGACACTGTCTGCGGCTATTGGCAGGTCGAGTTACACCCATCCAGTAGAAGATACATGGCATTTATATTTGAAGGACGGAACTACCAATTTAAAAGATTACCCTTCGGATTGGTGAATTCGGTAGCAGTATTTGTAAAACTTATGGACCAGATACTTGGACCGGATGCCCTACAGTTTACAACGGTCTATGTGGACGATTTATTAATAACATCAGATGTGTGGGACGAACATTGTCACCGAATAGAGTACGTGCTAGAAAAACTATCAAACAATCATATAACCCTCAAACTGGAAAAATCCAAATTTCTGGCTGACGAAGTGCAATTTTTAGGGTTCAACTTGTCTGCAAATGGGATAACACCATCACAAGAAAAGGTTGAATGCATACAGAAGTTTCCAACACCTAAAAATAAGAAACAACTCCAATCATTTCTCGGTCTGTGCAATTATTACGGAAAGTTTCGAAGAATTATTCTGAAATGACAGCCAAATTTTCACATCAATTGTCATCCAAGAAGAAATGGACGTGGGGAGTCGAACAAGACATAACACTCCAACTGATTAAAAACAAATTCATTGAGTCAGTAATGTTACGTCATCCTAATTTCACCAAACCATTCTATTTAAATTGCGACGCCAGTGACGTTAGCCTTAGATCCGTTTTGTACCAGGAGGATGAAGAGGCGAATCATTGTGTAATCAGTTTCGCAAGTAGAGTGTTAAACAGCAGTGAGAGAAATTATAATGTCACGGAGAAGGAATTGCTGAGCGTTGTGTTTTCATGTGGAAAATTTAGAACCTACATCTTGGGGTACCCGATTACAGTAAGGACTGACCACAAGTCCATATCATTCCTCCGAAATTGCAAGTTAAGTCATGGAAGATTGACTAGATGGAGTTTGGTATTACAGGAATACAATTTAAATTGGGAATACATCCCGGGCAAGAAAAATGTTGTAGCAGATACCCTGTCCAGAGTAAACATTAAAGACCAAACGTATGAAGGAGAAAAGGAAACCATTATCAAAATATACCATATTATTAAGAGCAGAACTGACTTGGCCAACATCATGGAAGAACTGGAACGACAACAAGAACAAGATTCCAAACTAAGCAAAATTCTACAACGCTTAACAGACAAAGACGACCACGTATCCCAATTTTACTGCAAACACCAAGGAATACTTTTCATTAAAACACAATATAAATTCAACACCTGGAAAATAGCCATACCTCGAGCCGCAGAGAAAGACCTAATTCTCGATTATCATGAGAGATATGGGCACATGGGCGCATTAAAAGTGGTAAAGGCCTTACAAGAGCATGTATACATAAAGGATGCCAACAGAAAGGTACGAAAATGCATAAAACAATGTCACATCTGCCAACTAGTGAAGGTCAACAATGACAGAAAGGATGGTACCATGATACCTATAACCACCTCTTGTAAATTGGAGAAAGTCTTCGTTGACATATGCGGACTATTTCCGCGCAGTGGAGGGAAGGATCAATACAAATACCTCATTATTGTGTTCGACCACTACACAAGGTTCACAAAGCTTTACCCCATCAATCATGCCACTACCCAGAAAATTTTAAACTTAATACTAGTACCATACGTTAGTGAAGTTGGAACACCCAAATGCATCATCACTGATCATGGAACGCAATTCAAGGGAAATAAATGGAAGAACACTTTACTAAACCATGGAATAAAAACGTACAAGACGTCAGTGTACCATCCAAGCAGCAACCCTGCAGAGCGAGTCTTGAGAGAAGTGGGGAGAATCCTCCGTACATATTGTTACAATCAGCACAGTAAGTGGTCTGAATACATACCAGCAGCCGAAAACTTTATAATTTATCGCACCACCAATTTATTGAAATAACACCATACACAGCAATGTTCCAAAGACCACCACAAAGAGAAATTACTTCATTAATTCAATTTCCCAATGGGGAAGAATACCAGTTCGATAACGTGCAATTTCACCACAAGATACTAGAGAAGACGGACAAGATCAGACAAAAATATAAGCAAATGCAACCGAAACCCATACAATATCAGATTGGAGAGCAAATACTACTTCGAAACAGAGAGTTACCAAGTACCATGGAAGGGATAGCCAAGAAGCTATTACTACTTTACACAGGACCTTATATAGTGAGTAAAGACAATCAAAATAACACATATGAGATCGTAGACCCAAATACACAAAGAATAAAGGGAACATATAACCAATCCTCTATGAAAAAATATTATTAACTGCAAGAAAAGCATCCTGAATCCGATCAATAGATAATTGGTGTTAAAAAAGAAGTAAAATAAAAAAAAATAATCATAATATCATGTGTATCATACCACTAGTAATATCGCATCACTAAGAGCTAAAGAGTGTGGATCAGAGAAAAAAGATTATAATTTGAAATAATGTATTGTGTAAACTAAATGATAATAATGTGGAGAATCCCACAAATGATATTTATTTATAGTCGCACTAAGACTACTTATACAATTTTGTTAATGATTGACTGTAGATAAGTCCAGCAATCATATGTATAATTGACGGCGGAGCAATGGAGTCAAAAGTACCCCTCCGATCCAATTCAATATAATGTTAGGGAAGAAATGTTAGGGAATTAGATATCAAAGGGATAAGAACATTAAACAAAATGATAATACAGAAATCAAGAAGAATACTGACACTCAATAAAATATTAAAAAACCGATAGCTCAAAACTAACCAGTGATTAAGAAAATAAATTAAATAAATGATTGATAATTTCAACCAAAAACCTGAAAGATATTTGCTGAAATAATCAATTTTAGTGGCAGGGCAATATGTAAGGGTACATATCTTCAACACACACTAATGAAGAAACATGATAAGAATAAATTATTAAACACTTAACACTATGATTAAAAGGGATGAATCAGAGATAAAAGAATGGGTAATTAACATAATAATACGATCAAACATATAAAAGTAATAAAAAAAGTAACCTCTGGTAAGAGAAATGTAGCAAGCAACGAACCAAAACGTTGGAAACAATAATACAATGCGATTTAACCATAATAACCCAATAGATGGTAAGTGAGAAGGTAGAACCAGCCCCAACACCAAAGAAAGGATATATAAATCATCACAAAATAAGTGAGAAGGTAGAACTAGCCCCAACACCAAAGAAAGGATATATAAGTCATAACAAAATTAGTGAGAAAATATAACAAGCCCTAATACCAGTGATAGGATATATCAAGACAAACGAAATGGAGGGAATAACTAGAACCAGCCCCAAACAACAGTGATTGACCAAATAAAATGAAACCAGATGAGAAGGTGAAAACCATAATATAAATAAAATGAAACGAAAAGAAATGAAAGGGCACAAACCAGTAATGTAGAACAAGAAAAGGAGAAATGTTACAATCCAATAAAGTAATGGAAAAAGAAACCAATGAATGATAATTGTAAATGACAATTATTAGTAACAACCAAACAAGCAATGTAAATGATAAGTGTTAAAATTCAATAACTTAAATTTAGACAAAGTACAATAACCAAATAATAGAGAGTAACTATGATAAATCAATCTAATACGACATGAACTTGTTAATATTATAATTAAACCTTGTAAAGTGAGAAGTAGGGAGAAAGAGAATTTAAAGTTAGGTAATACCCACTAGTAACATTTAAATTAAACATATAGAGTGCAAAGTGATAGTGTAAAACACCAAATTAAATAGAACCCTATTGATAGGGATAGACACCAAATAATCAGTGAAAAAACACTAAAGATTTAAGAGTGATCAAAAAATCATCAGTGAGTGGTAAAAATAAGTGAAAGCTGATAATGGCTAATCACAGAAAGGACTGTGGCACTTAATAGCAATTATCCAGTGAACACCAGTGTATTAATAACAAAATGAAACAAAGTGTAACAGACTAGATAATAAGTATGTTTTAGATAATAGTAGTACTTACTACTTGTCATATTTTAGTTTGCAAATCTTAATGTTAGGTAATAATTTGTTATTCGTCGTATTGTTTAAATTAGCAGCCATCCTTACTATTTCTTTTATGAATTTGCTAACTGCTATAATTTTTTTATTGTTTGACTAAGCTTTTCGTCATTACTGACATCTTCAGGTCTTAAACAAGACCTGAAGATGTCAGTAATGACGAAAAGCTTAGTCAAACAATAAAAAAATTATAGCAGTTAGCAAATTCATAAAAGAAATAATAATTTGTTAATTAGTATTATTGTTCATGCATTCAAGAACGAATGACTATCAGTGTGTTAATGACATGTAAACAGTAAATGATAATTAGGGAATCAAAATAAGAGAGAAATGTTAAAGTAATTGTATAAAGTAAGAAAGCAATGTAATTAGATAATATCAACATAACTATCCAAATGTTAATACATCAGTAAACCCAACATTATGGGATGTTAAATTAATCTTTGAAACAAAATAAAAACAGTGGTGATAATATCTCATACTTAAAAAAGAATACTGAAGATTAATAGCAATCAGAATATATTTAATCATTTTGAATAAAAATTCAAATATTCTAACAATGGTTTTAAGTCAAGTTTATCCAATCAGAATCTATTAGTTACCATGACAACGGAACGTTATTGATGATTTTTCCGTTAGGAACGTTTAATCTTAGAGTGACGCTTTCGAAGAAGAGACGCCAGGCCGTGAAGGGCCCAAATTTTAGTTAAAACAGTAAAAGTGACCAGATTTCATGAAGTGAAGAACCAAACTACCTGATGAGAGAATAACATATTCAACCCAGGCAAAGGACCAGCTTAATTAACTCCAGATTAATTAAAGTCGACCAACTAACATGAAAAAGATACAAGGCGTACCTGAAACCAAAGATGATTGAAGATTGAAGAACCAACATCAATGAACCTAACCTATTTCAACTATCTGACACTACACCTCAAAGCAACTGATGATAAGTATTGCTGAGTTAACTAAATTTCTGCAATAAATTTTCTTTAAATTTTCTCACATTACTCTGTGAACTCTCACTGTAACTGAAGGTATTATTTCTTCAAAGATTAATAAATGAAACATATTTATGAATACCAACTAACTGAATATAACCTATGTACTAAACGAATAACTCCGTCACACACTTTTAACTTCACAGCATTGAATTTAATGTAAACCTTTGTTCATATTTAATTACCAGGATTGTAAGGTGGTGTACTGTATTTAATTATCTTGTTCTAAACTTCTTTGTCGTACTTAAAGGAATTCATTGTCAATTTTATTTTGTATAAATAAGAAACGGCGTCCATCATGGCGACCGACTAACTTTGCATTGCCAACCCTGCTTTCTGCTGAGTGAACGATTAATTATTGCCGAGGCTAAAATCTATTATATTAATCACATTTGTATAAACATTAATGAAATTTAACAAGTTATAAAGCCAAATAAAAAGTGTGAATCGTTACTAACTGTCCAGTAATTATTTCAAGTATATTATGTATGTTGTGTTTTGTAGCAGCGAGTAGAATTAGCCAACAACATTTTACGTTGGTAACACGTTCCCTCAAGCGAGATTCGAGTTCCAGCCAGTTGGCGAACAATTCGAATCAAATACTACAGTACCGTAAAACAACTAAGATAGAAGCTTTTAATTGTTTTCTGGTAAAACAATTTGGCGCCTATTGGGAAGAAGTAACTAGCGAGTAGGGACAGGTAAGGACACACAGGCTACATGAAGCGTATATAACACAGAGCGCATCCGACGTGCGAATTAATAACGTATCGCAAATTTAAACACCGACAACTCAATATTAGATTAAACTAAAATTAAACACGTCATACACGTTTATTACAATATATATCCCATCAAGATTATCAAATAGAAGTAGGTAAAAATCTGTTCATAAAATATTGAAGCCAACATTGCTAAAGTTATTAGCAAGGTAACCGTGTTTAAAAAATTTTACTTAAGTAATTTTATTATCAAAAGAACTTAACACTACATTTTTGCTATGCACTAGTTACTTCATTTGAAAATTGTAGTTTGTGTATTTCAAAACATGAACAATAATTATTGATTCAAACAGGCGACATTTCTTTTAAGGGGGTTAATAAATGCAAAATGTGCTGTCATATATATCAAGTTAATAATTATAAACTTCTAAACTTTAGTGTAGTGAAATTACGTAACTGAGTTTTAAGTAATGAATTCACTTCTTTTTAGAAAACAAAACAACATCTTTAGCAAAATGTTATTTATTTTACTTAGAATATATAACAATATTACTTATTAAAATATTACTTACAGCTGTGTAAAGACACAAAAGTGTTATTCAGTTTATTGAACTATAACTGAACAATGAAAAGTTCTAGTTAAATTAGTTTTTGCAACTAAATGTTATGATATACAAGTTGACGTGAAAAAATAATTGGGAGCTGGAGATTTGACGTTATGCAGGCAAAGACGTTCTAATATTTTAGATTATCTATCAGAAAGTAGAATTTAGAATCTAAATCTTTTAGTTAAGGTAAATTCTGAAACGTAATGAATTTTAGATAAAATAAATTTTGTATCTCGTTTTCTTCAAAATGAGAGTATTTAACACGAATTTTTTATTTTTACGTACTTCCAAAAATGTACTATTAAATTTTAATTGTTGTAATTGTTAACAATAAATTGTCTGTTTCTAAGCAATGCAATGAAACTAATGAATTTATTTTAATTCAAATTGTCAACGACTACAGACGTATTCCGTTGGTATCTTTGCAAATAAATCCATCTCATGGGATGTTTACCCATTGTGAAATACGGGGTTTATACGGGGTTTTTTGCTGTTTTGATTGCTACGTTTAGGGCACGGGCATCACACTCACACACATCCGTTTGGCGGACACACGGTCTGGGTTGCAGTCCGCGTGTTGGGGGGTCAGTGCGAACGCTCGCGGCTTGCATGTCTCCAGCACGCACTCTGGCACACACGCTCGCATATTGCGCTCGCGGTGCACACGCATGTTTTGTTGTTTTAATCGTGGCACTCAGAGTATTAAAACTTTCCAACCTGAGTATTTTCACATTGGGCAAATACAACCATGGTTGAATTTATTGCAGACACTAAACGTCAAAACACATTACTATGCAGTCACATATCCTCAAACGAATGTGTGAATGAGTAGCAGAGTTTTAACTGTCAAGTACAGAATGAGTGCCTAGGGCTGCTATAATGGAAAAATTCGTGTAGACATAGCAGACATGAAAAGTAGAATAGTTTGTGGAAAACACTTTCGGACGTTTTTACACTAAATCTACACATTTTGATCATCTTTCATTAAACTGGCTATGTAATAATGATTATACTCAACGTGGTCGACCAAACGTGAATTATGCGCACCTACTGACGCTATACAGTGTAAAGGATTGTCAACCGATGACAACCTACGAGTGATATTTTATGATCTTATGTTAAAGCATATGCTTTGAAACGCGTCATCTATGTATTAAAAAAAAAGTCATAAGGCGGATTGAAAAAGGTCACTTTGTCTATCTGAGTATACTCGTTCATTTTTTTAAAGTACATTATCAATAGCCACTTCCAATAAAAATCCCACGGTTTTTACTACTGTAGCTTTACACCTTTATCATCTCCTCTCTCTCACTCTCTGTCTCTGTCTTTGTCTGTCTGTCTGTCTGTCTGTCTGTCTGTCTGTCTGTCTCTCTCTCTCTCTCTCTCCTCTCTACAAAACCACCATCTCTTACACTACTTACGGAAAGTTGAAATGTACTTTGTTGGAAAGGTTGAGGAAAGGGTACATACGAGGTGAACTAGTGAATACCAGTGGAACGTATTAGTTAAGCGTCTCCGCAAAGTCTGGGTCACCGAGAAACATAAAAAGATTCTTCGGGTAACCTTTCAAACATAAAATCCAAACGAGTGATATTTTATGATCTGATGTTGAAGTATATGGTTTGAAACGCGTCAAATTATTTTCAAGTATGTTATCAGTTGCCACCTCCAATAAAAATCCCATGGTTTATAGTACTGTAGCTTTACACCCTTCTCTTCAGGTAACCTTCAAAATAGAAAAATTCAAATCGCCTAAGCTCTAAATCTACTTAAAACAGTAATGTGTATTGCTTTGTACATTTGGTAGGCGCTGTAGAGCAGCCTCTATTTTTCCACATTTGTCTTGGGTTAGACCACAGCGGATCACTGACTAAATAAAGCAAAAGAGAGCAGATATCAATTCCGGTCGTGAAATATGTGAAGAATGTTTTGTTTTAGTACGACTTACAATGTTGTGGTGTCGGAAGAAAAACTTGACACTTCAGTTTTTGGTTAATTAAAAATAATGATTTATTAAAAATTGTTTGGTCAAATCAATCGACTTGCATCGACTGAAAAAATTAATTGACCGCAAGTTTTAATTGACGGCTTCCTTAGAAAAGAAAGAGAAAGAAGAAACGAACACAGCAGCAGAACTTCCGAGAATTTTTTACAGACGCTCACGCAACGTTGCTGAACTGAGAACAATTAATGGCGAGAGTTAAATAAAGTGGGACAAGGACGCAGTGTCATTCAGATTAATCAACAACTACGCACTACGCAATGAGGTGTGCTAACTTATAGTAATTAACGTACGTACGCTGTACGCTAATGTTGATTTAAAAAATCAACGAAAGACACCGAATGATATGCAAGTTTGAATGGGTCAACGGTGCCAAGCCAGTTAAAAAATCGATTTCCTTCGAAACTCGATACAGGCTATAAATAAATAAGTAAAAATCGATGTCTATAATTCCAATAATACAAGAAAGTAGTAGTAGTAGTAGTAGTAGTAGTAGTAGTAGCAGCATACTACTACTTTTTCACATCGTAATATATCCATACAATCGCATATTAAAAACATCGAAAATGTACTGTAGAAACGGATAAAGGTACACTTCCGTTTCCGCTAAATAGCATTTGTTTATTTAATTGTTACTATGGTAATTAATTTTGGTATCCACTGTTTTGTTGACATCTTTATACACGTCAACAAAAGGGCTTAATTAAAAGGGCCTAAATCGTGTGAAATGGGCAGAATATCCAATTCCAAGTTAAAAAGTGTTTTTTGCTTTGTGTCAAAGGTTATCTGTGCGAAATTTGGTGGCAATCGGTGTAACGGTGTGGATTTGTATTCAATACACATAAATCCTCAGATTTTGAGTTTTACGCGTATGTATATAGATTTAACAACAGATAAAATGTGTTTATGGTCATCAGATGATCAAGACAGATTACAGATATATACTGCTTTGTGTTTAGAATCAGTTATTTGTAATTTTATTTAGTTATCGCTAAAAGTTTATGTTGTGAGAAGTAGCGTTCTTTGTTCACGCTGTAGTTTATATCTTTCCTCCGAAATTTTAATAATTTGATTTAAAATAAACGTTAATATTGAACAGTATTAATTTGCATAAAGAGTTCTCTTTAGTGAACTGGATTTAACTTTTTTTAATCAATGAATTTCTTATGTATTATGTATATCACTGCACTTTCAGAGTTCTCTGAACTATGAAATTAAAGTTCTACTAATTGACTTTTTCTTAAAGGTTCCCAAGTTGGTTCTCCTTAAGTACCTTTGTCACACACACACACACACACACACACACACACACACACACACACACACACACACACACACACACACACACACACACACACACACACACACACACACACACACACACACACACACACACACACACACACACACACACACACACACACACACACACACACACACACACACACACACACACACACACACACACACACACACACACACACACACACACACACACACACCACACACCACAAACACGAACGCATGTGATGGAATAGTTGGTTAAAGTTCGTCAAAATTATTACTTTTTACAATGACAATGATAAAATGTTACTGTTATCTTTTCTTGTTACAATGATTAAACATTCAGTGTAGCTGGCCTTTCACGAAAAACATTTAAAACGAAAGTCATTTTTAGTAAAAGGAAAGACTTAAAGCACTTTGTCAGAGACGGTTTGTACGTCTGTCTTTCTTTATGTTTGCGGTTACAGTAAAATTGGCTTCTCAGAAAAGTCTTTGGTTTGTAGTGGCGTTGTCTCACGCAAAACAGATTTTTGAGAGATTGATTTGGGCAGATTATTTCAGTTTTTAGCTTCTTTAGTGTACTTTGATGTTTTGGCAAAGTTGTATTGCTAGCCTATATTACGTATTTTGCATGAAGTTTGTATTAAACAGAACGTCTACAATGTGCCTTATACCCATAAACCAGTCTGATTTATCTTCTGTGTAAACAGTGCTCATCACTTTTAAGTACAACCTGTAATTGGAACTGATGTTGTAATGATGTGTTATGTACTAACTATTTTTATTTTTATTTCTGCATGATTACATTGTTAATAGAGTAACAATTAATCATTCCTAATTAGCTTGTTTTCAAACAAATTTACGCAATAAAGTCTCTATTTGTTTGCATAATTAGCACTACACATCGGTAGGTTTTATTTCCGTTCACTTCCGCACAGATTGTAGAAAATCTATTTGTTTTTACTGGTGAAATAATGTTGTGTATACAGCTCTCCCACGCGTGTACAATTAGCACTGTAAATATACACAGTTCAATCTTACCCCACATGACGTAAATCACGTGACACACGCTTGCTTTAGCTGTTTTTTTTTAATAACTACAGGGCGTCTGTTAAATTTAAGCTTTTCGGTTATCATACATTTATATAGAGCATTGCTTGTGAGTGTACATAAATTGCTTGTGTTCTTATGCACTTGTGCAAGAACGTGTATGCAGTAGTAGTTTTATTAATCTTCGACGATACCCATTCTAGCCACAAATTATATATACATAAATATTCCTCAGTTTGCTGTTAATACGCAATGTTTCCTCTCTAAACACACTCATAAAACAAGATTTAATAAATTAAATACATTAAAAGCGTAAAGTAATGTGTGTCTTAAAATTATTATAATAGCGTGAAGCAATAAACGAATTTAATAATCACTCAATTCATCCTTCCACTGAGAAATCAAACAATAATTTGATTTTGCCAACAAATTTTCATTAAATTATTTTCATAAATACTCTACGTATTTTTATTGTAAACACTGTTTTATTATACTGATACCACCAAGAATTTTAAGATCTTATTGTATAGTCAGTATTAGAGATTTTAAAACTGTGTTGGATAGTTAGTAACTATTATTATAATTATCATAGGTGTCTCTAGCCCAGAACAATATGAAACAGTACCCCCTGGTAGAATAGCTGGTACACAACGCATATCGTAACTAGAATTATATCTTTGGTAGTCATTGATGAATGTAGCAAATCAATTTATGCTGGGTACTGTACAAACTCTGAGGTGTAATCTGTGTTGAGAAGACTTGAATATATGAGACGGATCAATGAAAACCGATTTTGTATATATAAAGAAAAGTTGAGTACTCAAAAGGATAATTTTTAAACTGACGAGTTTGCTCATTTGTACAGAACGGGTGAAAGTAATGGCAGAGATGGTTACGAAGAATAAACGCTATTACAGGTCACTGGCCCAAACATGCGGTCATCATTGACGCCATAGCTATGTTGCCGAGACAGAACTGAAGCTATTCAGTCTCCTCCAGTTGTATCTTATCGGTAGATCGTAATTGTGAGAACACGAATATTAAAATTTTATGTTACAATTACAGATAAAATTGAAGTTGATGAAATATTAGTTAAAAATGGATTTAGTTAAATGAGGGAAGCGTATGCTGCAGACATTGAAAAGAAATAATAAACAATAAAACAGAATTAATAAAATATAGAAATTATTTTTAAAACATATAAAAACAAAATATTCTTTTAATAACAGTTTTGTAATCGGAATTAAAAATATTGCATTTTCATTGTATGCAAACGAGTAAATGTGTTTTGAAAATAATTTTCAAGTGTAGGCTCCATGATAGGCACCATATTGATCATAGGTGATTGTAGAGTCAGTGTAACGTACGATTTTGATACCCTAATGAAACATGATATTCAATAGTTGACTAAAACGTTTTGTCTTTTAAATTAAATAATCTTATTTTTTTATTAAAAGTTAAATTACAAAATTTTAATTAATCAAAAATAAAAAAAATTACTTTAGTTACATCTAATATAATTTGAGAACTCGTATGTTAATAAATAACATAATTAAAAAAAAATATTAGAGGAAGAACTTTTTTGCTATGTTTATTTGAATAAGCGATTTTACGAGTAAACTCTTTTTCAGAATTTTCGGAATTCCACAGTTCTTCAGGGTGGGTAGCTTAGCACTTAGTAAAAACAGAAAATTATTTAACGTTCAAAACGCTTATCGGCTTCTCAGATTTCATAGATAATAACAAAATTGCTTACTATGTATTTGTAATATACTGTCTGTTACTGTGTTTGTAATTTAAATTTGAAGGAAGTTTTGCAAGTACCGTAGTATTTTAATAGTTATGAGAGTTATTTTTTATTTTTAACGATTAAAATAACTAAACAGTCTGTTTACGGCATACGACAACAGCGTGTAAACCCAGATTTTGACCAATATGAAATATATTATTTTGAAACTTTCACAGTAAGAAGATTATTTTTAAACTTATTAATTTCAAGTTAACATGTTTTTCTGTATTTTTTAATAACACACTCCAGCATTGTATTAATACTATCTAGGATCAATTACAAGAATTACAGCGTTGACTCAGTGCTTACTATAATTAAAGTGCTTACTTCTGACAGCAAAGTGTTCTATTAGGAACAACACAAAACACACACACACACACACACACACACACACACACACACACACACACACACACACACACACACACACACACACACACACACACACACACACACACACACACACACACACACACACACACACACACACACACACACACACACACACACACACACACACACACACACACACACACACACACACACACACACACACACACACACACACACACACACACACACACACACACACACACACACACACACACACACACACACACACACACACACACACACAGAGTCAAAGAGAGTAACGTATATAGTACTGTGCTATAGTATTGTTATCGACTACAGCAATTTAATTGAACAACGTAGCTAAATTGCACACTGCAACAGCTTTGTGGTTAGTTAGTTTTACGTTCCTGACGGATATAATATCACACGGGGCATGAAATGTATTGCATGCTGTGGACAATAACGTGTTTTATGCAAGTTAAATTAAACAGGCAAAATATATGGGAGGTTAAATAGTATTGTAAGTTGTCAGCAAATATTTTTACAGTAGCATTAATTCGTACGTAGGATTATCACGGATGTAATAATTATGAATGATATAAATTTTTCGTTAAGTGGTTACCGGTCCTTTACCGGCGCAACCCCAAGCCTGGGGACGAATTCACTGATTTTGCTCACACAACTACCTACCCTCATTTATTGCTAATGCGACCTGCCATTCTGCCATTGACAGTTTTGGTTCCCCCTGCCTATTTTGTTTTACTGGTACCTTGGAATCCCATGAGTATATAGAGAGTATTCCATCTATCCACCATTCGAAGCGGGGCACCCGATACAGGACCAGCAAACTCGCCTACGAGTACTCGCCTTCTGAGCAAACTGCAGAAGCTGTAATGTGACTAGCTCCCAGACATACAGAGATTACCGGAGCCGGCGGAACAGTCCCAAACGGGCTCACAAGTACAATTAGGAAACATCTTTCTTTCTTAAGTCAAATCTTCCTTAATTGGGGCGAATGCTTTCACGACGAGATCCAAGTGAGTACCTACAGTTGAGATGCGTATTATTTGAGGTGTGAGGCGGTGCTGTATGGAAGAAAGAGTGATGAATTTGAACGTGTTCGGTGACGGAGATAATAGAAGAGGCCTAGAATAATGTGTTGTGAGAGGAAGGGTGCTAAGGGAAGTTTTAGTTTACGACACCATGCTAGTCGATTCGCTGGTAGGCCCCGGAGTCGTTTTCACACAATTTTCACACATGTTTTCTAAGCGTTGTGTTCTTTGCTACAAATGTCGTATTGTATAATCTATATAAGGAACCGGACATCGTCACAGAAATAAAACAAGGTAGAATTAGGTGGGCAATACAAAGAATGGCAGAGGATAGGGCAGTGGAAAAAATATTCATTGGTGGACCTGGAGGAAGAAGGGCAAGAGGGACGCCAAGAAGAAGATGGGTGGACAGAAGGTGGCGAAGAGTCGCACAGGATAGAGAGGATGTCGTTCTGGAGGATAAGGCTTTTCATGAACTGTAGCACCGTGGAGTAGTAGTAGTAGTAGTCGTAGTGTTCTTTTCTCCTTTGTTTCTTTTGTCTTGCTTTCCAACTACGTCCCCGTTCTGCTGTCAACATTTTATTTCTTTCATGAGGAAGCACATCATCCAGACGTTAGTAACTCAAACGAAGCGATACTGGCACCATTCATCTGACTCACGATCCAATCGATCACGACTGAGTCTATGCTCGCGCTGATCGCTTCATTCATTGCTCAAACTTTCACGGATGTAATTAAGACAGGATCAAATTTTGCAACAGCGACTCTTGAGATAATTTAGAAACCGTATAATCTCTCGTTTGCGACAACCTAGGTTGTTGAACAGCAGACGTCTCTTGAAAAAATGATTCAGCTATTTAGTTGGGCATTTTTAATAGACGATTTTATTTTGTTTTTCAGATTCCTTAGCTCGATATTTTCTCAAACGTGATGCATATTTTGTTCGTCTGCCCATAATTTAAAATGTTTTTTTACTAGATACAAATTTTATTTACGAAAAAATAAATTAACCAATGATGTAAGCAAAATTATCAAATTAATACTAAAAATTAAAAATTCGTGAAAAGAGGTACGGTATGTGTTTTTGACAACACATCAAGCATTTGCCGTTTAATTGCCATTGTAATGTCTAGAATTGTTGACAGTATCTTTCAGCGTTGATGTTAATCGCAAAATTTTCATGCCCAAAATCAAAATCAAACAAAAGGCTTTAACAGTCCCAAAATAGAATAGAACGCGGCTCACGATCGTGCAGAAAATTCGTGATTAGTGCTATGGCTATGTTGCTGGAGCTGAGTAACTGCTATCCAGGTGTATGTTAGGTTAACTAAATTTTATATATTAGATCAATAGTTCTAACACCACCACTGTAAAGTAACAACAGGATTTGATATAATTACTTACTAATGTAAACGGATGGTATTAAAGGTAATAAATTTGACATTATTCTTGTTCTGGCTATGTTAGGCCTATATTTATTAAAAATCTTGATTTTTTTTTTTTAGCAGGAAAGAAGATGGTGGGAATATAAAGCGACGTTATTTTTCACAGAAATTAGAGAAAATCCACACAAAGCAGACTCTTTGAGGTTCATATACAGCGCTCCCTACCATATACCCGACTGTTGGTTATTGACCGTGCCCACGCTGCTCTATTAGGCTGGGGATTGGGGAAGCAATGTGTGGAAAAGACAGGTTACCCTTGGATTCACGCTTGACTCTATATATGCGCCTGCTGCGGCTCTCGTCCGATTTGGACATAAACCGCTTGTATTTCTTGCTCAAAATGTTTGATAAAAACGAAGTTGTGCAGACACAAAACAAAACAAAACCAAACTAAACAAAAAATATATTATAAACATTACGTAGCGCATAACGTTTAATGAATAACGCATAACACAAAGTTAATAGCATTTAAGTGATTGCTAAAAATATTTGATTTAAAATACAATAGGAAATAAAAATATAGTTAAATATTTAATTATTAATTTCAATATAATTTTAAATAAAATCATATTTCATGGTTCAAATTGTAAAAATCCTCAAGTCTTTATCTTATCTGATCGAAATATGTAAGTATTTTGGTAACTCATGTATTTAATTGTAATTGTGTTACGAGGTCGACATTTTACATTATGTTAATATTGGAACTATTATTGATTGAAATTAAAAAAACTGCTCAATAATAATTAGTTTTTCATTTTAAAGCATGCACAATATATTTTCAACCTCAGGGTACGTGGCACATAAGATACAAACAATTAGTACAATTCAATTAATTTCTATAGTTTTGAAATTACTGTTACAAATTATTAATGTTCAGTTTATTTAAAATATTTTAAAAGTATTTTGTAAGCAATCTGTATCGAAGCTGCCATCTTAGGAACATTTAATGTAAAAACCTAAGCTAAAAATTCTTTCCAATTACCATTTAATTATGTATGTTTATTTTAACGTCATATTTAAATGTCTTTTTTTAATTCTTATATCCGTCTGTAACATGGTTTTTTATGTTTACTACATAGTTTAAATATACTTCTTTTAATCTAATTTACACTTTGTTGACATTTTACACTTCTCTATAATTTATAAGGTCTATATAGTACGTAGCGTATAACGTTTTAATGAAAAACGCGTAACAATGTCAATAGCATTTAAGTGATTGCTAAACATATTTGATTTAAAATACAATAGGAAATAAAAATATAGTTAAAAATTTAATTATTAATTTGTACATAATTTAAAATAAAATCCTTTTTTATGGTTCAAATTGTAAAAATCCTCAAGTTTTTATCTTATCTGATCGGAAGTTAAAGCTAATACTGATAGCTTCACATAATGCTTGTGGTTCCTTGATTCGTTCTATGTATGATTTCAGTTTTAGTTTCTTACAAACTACTTCCATATTTTAGACAATATTGGCTTATTTGCAGTATTAAGCCTACATACATAATTTTAGGTAAATTATTTCCAGATTTTTACATACATTGGTTAATATTACATTATTATTTTTATTTTAAATAATTTACTATACTTTTTAATTATACTACAGGTTGACATTTCACCAAATTCGATATGTCTGAAAGCCTTCTTGCCTTTTTATCTAACCTAACCTTTTTAAAAAATATACAATTTACAAATAGTTTGAGAAATAGGTTTGTGTACTGTAACAATTTACAGTAGTAAACACACGCGCGCGCGCGCACACAACGGTCTATGTGGACGATTTATTAATAACATCAGATGTGTGGGACGAACATTGTCACCGAATAGAGTACGTGCTAGAAAAACTATCAAACAATCATATAACCCTCAAACTGGAAAAATCCAAATTTCTGGCTGACGAAGTGCAATTTTTAGGGTTCAACTTGTCTGCAAATGGGATAACACCATCACAAGAAAAGGTTGAATGCATACAGAAGTTTCCAACACCTAAAAATAAGAAACAACTCCAATCATTTCTCGGTCTGTGCAATTATTACGGAAAGTTTCGAAGAATTATTCTGAAATGACAGCCAAATTTTCACATCAATTGTCATCCAAGAAGAAATGGACGTGGGGAGTCGAACAAGACATAACACTCCAACTGATTAAAAACAAATTCATTGAGTCAGTAATGTTACGTCATCCTAATTTCACCAAACCATTCTATTTAAATTGCGACGCCAGTGACGTTAGCCTTAGATCCGTTTTGTACCAGGAGGATGAAGAGGCGAATCATTGTGTAATCAGTTTCGCAAGTAGAGTGTTAAACAGCAGTGAGAGAAATTATAATGTCACGGAGAAGGAATTGCTGAGCGTTGTGTTTTCATGTGGAAAATTTAGAACCTACATCTTGGGGTACCCGATTACAGTAAGGACTGACCACAAGTCCATATCATTCCTCCGAAATTGCAAGTTAAGTCATGGAAGATTGACTAGATGGAGTTTGGTATTACAGGAATACAATTTAAATTGGGAATACATCCCGGGCAAGAAAAATGTTGTAGCAGATACCCTGTCCAGAGTAAACATTAAAGACCAAACGTATGAAGGAGAAAAGGAAACCATTATCAAAATATACCATATTATTAAGAGCAGAACTGACTTGGCCAACATCATGGAAGAACTGGAACGACAACAAGAACAAGATTCCAAACTAAGCAAAATTCTACAACGCTTAACAGACAAAGACGACCACGTATCCCAATTTTACTGCAAACACCAAGGAATACTTTTCATTAAAACACAATATAAATTCAACACCTGGAAAATAGCCATACCTCGAGCCGCAGAGAAAGACCTAATTCTCGATTATCATGAGAGATATGGGCACATGGGCGCATTAAAAGTGGTAAAGGCCTTACAAGAGCATGTATACATAAAGGATGCCAACAGAAAGGTACGAAAATGCATAAAACAATGTCACATCTGCCAACTAGTGAAGGTCAACAATGACAGAAAGGATGGTACCATGATACCTATAACCACCTCTTGTAAATTGGAGAAAGTCTTCGTTGACATATGCGGACTATTTCCGCGCAGTGGAGGGAAGGATCAATACAAATACCTCATTATTGTGTTCGACCACTACACAAGGTTCACAAAGCTTTACCCCATCAATCATGCCACTACCCAGAAAATTTTAAACTTAATACTAGTACCATACGTTAGTGAAGTTGGAACACCCAAATGCATCATCACTGATCATGGAACGCAATTCAAGGGAAATAAATGGAAGAACACTTTACTAAACCATGGAATAAAAACGTACAAGACGTCAGTGTACCATCCAAGCAGCAACCCTGCAGAGCGAGTCTTGAGAGAAGTGGGGAGAATCCTCCGTACATATTGTTACAATCAGCACAGTAAGTGGTCTGAATACATACCAGCAGCCGAAAACTTTATAATTTATCGCACCACCAATTTATTGAAATAACACCATACACAGCAATGTTCCAAAGACCACCACAAAGAGAAATTACTTCATTAATTCAATTTCCCAATGGGGAAGAATACCAGTTCGATAACGTGCAATTTCACCACAAGATACTAGAGAAGACGGACAAGATCAGACAAAAATATAAGCAAATGCAACCGAAACCCATACAATATCAGATTGGAGAGCAAATACTACTTCGAAACAGAGAGTTACCAAGTACCATGGAAGGGATAGCCAAGAAGCTATTACTACTTTACACAGGACCTTATATAGTGAGTAAAGACAATCAAAATAACACATATGAGATCGTAGACCCAAATACACAAAGAATAAAGGGAACATATAACCAATCCTCTATGAAAAAATATTATTAACTGCAAGAAAAGCATCCTGAATCCGATCAATAGATAATTGGTGTTAAAAAAGAAGTAAAATAAAAAAAAATAATCATAATATCATGTGTATCATACCACTAGTAATATCGCATCACTAAGAGCTAAAGAGTGTGGATCAGAGAAAAAAGATTATAATTTGAAATAATGTATTGTGTAAACTAAATGATAATAATGTGGAGAATCCCACAAATGATATTTATTTATAGTCGCACTAAGACTACTTATACAATTTTGTTAATGATTGACTGTAGATAAGTCCAGCAATCATATGTATAATTGACGGCGGAGCAATGGAGTCAAAAGTACCCCTCCGATCCAATTCAATATAATGTTAGGGAAGAAATGTTAGGGAATTAGATATCAAAGGGATAAGAACATTAAACAAAATGATAATACAGAAATCAAGAAGAATACTGACACTCAATAAAATATTAAAAAACCGATAGCTCAAAACTAACCAGTGATTAAGAAAATAAATTAAATAAATGATTGATAATTTCAACCAAAAACCTGAAAGATATTTGCTGAAATAATCAATTTTAGTGGCAGGGCAATATGTAAGGGTACATATCTTCAACACACACTAATGAAGAAACATGATAAGAATAAATTATTAAACACTTAACACTATGATTAAAAGGGATGAATCAGAGATAAAAGAATGGGTAATTAACATAATAATACGATCAAACATATAAAAGTAATAAAAAAAGTAACCTCTGGTAAGAGAAATGTAGCAAGCAACGAACCAAAACGTTGGAAACAATAATACAATGCGATTTAACCATAATAACCCAATAGATGGTAAGTGAGAAGGTAGAACCAGCCCCAACACCAAAGAAAGGATATATAAATCATCACAAAATAAGTGAGAAGGTAGAACTAGCCCCAACACCAAAGAAAGGATATATAAGTCATAACAAAATTAGTGAGAAAATATAACAAGCCCTAATACCAGTGATAGGATATATCAAGACAAACGAAATGGAGGGAATAACTAGAACCAGCCCCAAACAACAGTGATTGACCAAATAAAATGAAACCAGATGAGAAGGTGAAAACCATAATATAAATAAAATGAAACGAAAAGAAATGAAAGGGCACAAACCAGTAATGTAGAACAAGAAAAGGAGAAATGTTACAATCCAATAAAGTAATGGAAAAAGAAACCAATGAATGATAATTGTAAATGACAATTATTAGTAACAACCAAACAAGCAATGTAAATGATAAGTGTTAAAATTCAATAACTTAAATTTAGACAAAGTACAATAACCAAATAATAGAGAGTAACTATGATAAATCAATCTAATACGACATGAACTTGTTAATATTATAATTAAACCTTGTAAAGTGAGAAGTAGGGAGAAAGAGAATTTAAAGTTAGGTAATACCCACTAGTAACATTTAAATTAAACATATAGAGTGCAAAGTGATAGTGTAAAACACCAAATTAAATAGAACCCTATTGATAGGGATAGACACCAAATAATCAGTGAAAAAACACTAAAGATTTAAGAGTGATCAAAAAATCATCAGTGAGTGGTAAAAATAAGTGAAAGCTGATAATGGCTAATCACAGAAAGGACTGTGGCACTTAATAGCAATTATCCAGTGAACACCAGTGTATTAATAACAAAATGAAACAAAGTGTAACAGACTAGATAATAAGTATGTTTTAGATAATAGTAGTACTTACTACTTGTCATATTTTAGTTTGCAAATCTTAATGTTAGGTAATAATTTGTTATTCGTCGTATTGTTTAAATTAGCAGCCATCCTTACTATTTCTTTTATGAATTTGCTAACTGCTATAATTTTTTTATTGTTTGACTAAGCTTTTCGTCATTACTGACATCTTCAGGTCTTAAACAAGACCTGAAGATGTCAGTAATGACGAAAAGCTTAGTCAAACAATAAAAAAATTATAGCAGTTAGCAAATTCATAAAAGAAATAATAATTTGTTAATTAGTATTATTGTTCATGCATTCAAGAACGAATGACTATCAGTGTGTTAATGACATGTAAACAGTAAATGATAATTAGGGAATCAAAATAAGAGAGAAATGTTAAAGTAATTGTATAAAGTAAGAAAGCAATGTAATTAGATAATATCAACATAACTATCCAAATGTTAATACATCAGTAAACCCAACATTATGGGATGTTAAATTAATCTTTGAAACAAAGCTAATACTGATAGCTTCACATAATGCTTGTGGTTCCTTGATTCGTTCTATGTATGATTTCAGTTTTAGTTTCTTACAAACTACTTCCATATTTTAGACAATATTGGCTTATTTGCAGTATTAAGCCTACATACATAATTTTAGGTAAATTATTTCCAGATTTTTACATACATTGGTTAATATTACATTATTATTTTTATTTTAAATAATTTACTATACTTTTTAATTATACTACAGGTTGACATTTCACCAAATTCGATATGTCTGAAAGCCTTCTTGCCTTTTTATCTAACCTAACCTTTTTAAAAAATATACAATTTACAAATAGTTTGAGAAATAGGTTTGTGTACTGTAACAATTTACAGTAGTAAACACACGCGCGCGCGCGCACACACACATATACATTCATTTAACATTTATATTTACTTTACATCAAGATGTTATTTTTCCCTTATTTGGAACATGTTTCGGGACCCTTGGTATTCCCATAATCAGCCTTCCTAATTTTGAATCTTGTGGAGTACCTGTGTGCTGGTTGGCTATTGTTATGGCTGCCCATTGGTTTTTGGTTTCTTAAATTGTTATTATTGTGTGTGATTGTGGTGTATGTATTATTAGTATTTTGTGTATTTTCGATGCTGAGTGCTTTGAAAATTTTATCAAGTTTTGTATTGATTTACATTTTTCCAGGTATTAGTTTGTTTTGTGTTTTTATATTTGTAAATTTTGTATATATTTACAGTGTATATATATATAGTATATATAGTATACATAGTATATATAGTATATATTGTATAGTGTACAGCGTATATATATATACATATATATATATATATATATATTATTACTTACCCAGGTACGTACGTCTCGTTCGAGACCCGCGGTGGAAGCCAATTTATTACTAACCACTGTTTTCGTGTTAAACCCCACTGTTGTATTCACCAATTTATTTTGTATCTTAATTTAGTAGATGTTGTGATATTGTTAATTATATCTCCTTTATCTCGCTATTTAATATAAGGGTGTTGATGTGAGTGAAAATTATGTAGGTAGGGTGTTATTCGAAAATTCCGCTCAAGCCTATTCTGTTTTGAAGAGAATGAGAGAAATTTTTATTGAATTCTCCTCTCTTTAATACCTGAGAAGTCCGCGAATAGCGCTGTGGTTCCCAGACAAGGGAAATTTGTAGGTTAACCCACCGCGTACGGTGATTATTGGTTATACTCTCTATCTATCTTATTTCTTATTTACACTCCATTAAATCATACATAAATGAGAAGATATTGAAATTCTGAAATGATTCTTTATTAGTTTTTAATATTTAATGTCCACAAAATTGTTCTCTTACTTTAAATACGAAAAGGCTATAAGTCAGAAGTAATCGATTATCGATCGGTTCAAGGTTTTATATTAAATTCAGTTATGGTTTTTATAATTCTTTTAAATACAGGGCGTGAAGGTTCTTTCAACTGTTGGGAAGATCAGAAAATACATAAATAGGAATACAAGGTATTACAATATAGAGTTAAATTTTATTAAATAATATTTAAATAATTGTTGCTTTACCGTCCGCTGGACATCGCAACTCGATGAGGCTGTGTACGGCTAACTTCTAGTAGTGTTTGGTCAGTAGCGAATGCAGATGAAATGATCTTCGTCCTTCTTGTCTCCAAAGTTGAAATAAAAGTGGAGTTCTTGGTCCTTGGGTGATGCAGAAATACCGCTCCTTTTGTTCACCAATGTCCGAGTTTGTGGTTACGTGCTTCGACGAACTTTAAATCCAAATACGTTTTTCTATTGGATTGTGTAAACTGCAAGTTCAAATGTAATTTGGTGGTTATTTTAGTTTCGTTTGTTTTAGAGGATTATATCTTTATGCAGGTAATTATTTCTCTGGTTTCGTTACTTCGTTAATTTAACATTCTGTTCATGATCAGGAATTTGGCAATTCGAGTTCTTCCTTTAATTTTAGTTACTTAGTATCTCGTTTTATATTATCCAATTATACAATATGGTTAATTGTTATTTGTCCAAACTATTGCAATTTATCATACATTTATTGTAACTTTCTCTGTTTTTTGGTATTTTAAATTAAATCAGTTTTTTATTGAGCATCTCTCTTAGTTAAACTCTCCTCGTTCATGTCAAATTATTCAATAATCAAATCAACAAATTCTATCTATTTTGTCGTCCATAGCAACCCTCTTTTTTATTCTTATTCGATATTGTGTTATATTATAATCATTTCATACAGTATTCTTCCACTCATCAAAATAATCCCTTTCTAAACTTCCATTATATCCGAATATAATCTTATTTATAGCTTGTTTACTAATTCTTATATATTTTGCCGTTTTTTACTCTTAGTCTGTTTATTTTAATAAATATTATTTTTCCGTTACCAAACATTATCTATCGGTATCATTGCACTATGGCATTACCATAATTTGTTTAGTTTGAGTTTATTTATTATTAATTATTATTAATTTCTACTAACTCATTAGATTGTATTTAGTATTTGTTACTAATTTCTTTACCTAACCTTTCTGATCTGACTTATTATATAATGTTATTGGTTGTTAGGCCTATCATTATACCTTGATCTACTTCTGAATTTAATTTGTTACTATCTGTAATATTATAGAACCTTTTATCTTTTTATGATATGGTGGTATTAAATTCCTTTGGTGCCTTGTTAACAATTATAGCCTTTTTATCCATGTTTAAAATTATTATCATCTTATTATCTACGTACATGTATACAAGTAATTAACTTTATAATATCTAACAACAACTTTATCTTGACCTATAGATAACACATAAAAATGAAATTAATTAATACTCAATAACTGAGTTCAACCACAGTTCTACAACGGTAAATGAATAATACATATTACTTAATTACCTGATATTCTATCAACAGGAAAACTTTCACATGATAACACAAAATATAACATCACGGTCATGATAACAATATAACCTTATACAATTCATAACAAGCATTTTTGAGTAACTTAGGTCGTACACTATTTACTCATTCATATCTATTTTAAAAACATCAATTATTCTGAAATAGTCAACATTAGTTTTTCTTTTTACAATATTTGTCAATGTCTGTTCTTTACCTCTCACTGAACCTTGAGGTTTATTACTATTAACATTATTATATGCTTATCTTTTTTATTATTATTACCTTGCATTCTTATTACTTTTAAACAATTATGGGTTTATTTTCTGACCTTTTTATAAATGTGGAAATTTAGTATATTTTCTTCCCTATTCTAATTTTATTATTTTATTTATGTAACGTCGAGGACCGCATTTGAGTTACGTTACAATATATATATATATATATATATATATAAATGTATTACGAGAAACATCAAAAGTTACAACAAAGAAACACACACAAATATATACCCGCTGCCAAGCGCGCGCGCGCGCGCACACACACACACACACACACACACACACACACACACACACACACACAATAATATTCTTTTGAAGCATATTTAAATAAATGAGTCAGGAGTTGGATTCATTCAAAATTTCTAGAAAACTTTCTGTTTATTAGATTCTTAATTTAGTAAAGTACAAAAGTAATAGAAAAATAAGGATTTTACTATAGGGTTTTTTATCCAGATCAAAACATTGTTGAAAAGGTTTTTAAAAATCGAAATACTAAAAAGGTTAAATGTCAAGAATGGAAAGGGTAGGATATAATAAGACGAACATAACATTCTATAATATTACGACCTTTTATTGAAAGGAAAATATTAGGGGTATACGAGAGGCCAAAGTGAATATCTTAAAGAAACTTTCTATAAAAATATTTTATAAATATCAAGCATATATTTTAATAGTTATTTCACTCTTACTGCTTAATGTATCTATACAAATTAAATTGTTTTCAGTATTATTTTAGTACTATCTATAGTGCATTTTAATATTATAGTGTAGGCTATTATTACTATAAATTTGATTACTTATTACTAGAAGGTTTCTGTCACATTTTACAAAGAAATGTTAATTATAATCATAATACAGTAAGAAAACATTAAAAAGTTGTTAATAATATGTCTCGAACAAAGAGGCGTTCATGTATTAATAATTATTAATTTTTACACAACAAATCTTTTATAAAATACACCTCAGAAACTTATTTAATAAATTATACACCATAATCTGATCGGTTATGTTCAACGACCAAGGCGGTAATGGTGTTTCTAACATTATTGTAGAAAATGTACTGTTATAATTTCAGTGGGAAGCAATTAGAGTTAAATAAAGATTAACCGAAACGTATCACCAAAACCTTTCATTGTGTGTATGCGCGTACTCACACACAAAAATACACGTGAACTCGAACACGTGCGCGGACAGAAACCCACACGCGCGCAAGCATAAAATAAGACGAGAGTAAAAGTTACATACAACGTCTTATACATAACAGACATTTTCACATAAAGGAAAGACATTTTCGTAATCGTTACTAAAACTGCACTAAAAATTGTGTACATAAATTTATGGTATTAAGTTATATTTTCTCTTTCATTAATCTACAACCAAGAAAATTGTTGTAACCTGGTCAAAAATAGTAAAAGTTATATATTATTTTGCGTGTATATTTGGAATAATATCTTGTAATACACTATTTAAAGTCAAGTATTAACTAAAAATAAAAAAGTAGTCCAATTTTTTCCTGTATCTATTTAGGCTTTCTCCACCGCCTCCATTGAAGGCGATCGAATGGCTGGACTGACCAAGAGTCCCATGAAAATCTTCTGCACCTGTCAGCATGTGCTCGTGTGTTTGATTTCAGCATTGTGTTTGGGTTCTGATTTGGCAACTTAGAAAAAACTTAACGAGAGCTGTTGAGATCAGGAATAACTGGCGGCTACTACAGTTGATTACAGCTCTGTGATCAGGCTGCTGTTCCCTTGGACTGACATTCATTGCTGTTGGACACAGTATCCCCTGGTGGGTTGAAACCTTCCCCGAGGGTGGGGGCCTAGGGACTGCGGCCCCCGGTGGGCACACAGGACGAGCCTATACCGCCATTCCCGGTGGCTTGGACTTGCCCTCCCCACCTGACACCCGCGCGCCGGGGGTAAACCGGCGAAGTCGGCTTGAATTGGGACAGACTAGCCGGGCCAAGGTGGGTATCATGCAAGCGGCAACCAGGGTTGCCTCGTCCCTGGCCAGTAGCCGCACTAGGCAACCATCTCTGCCCCAGTGGACCTAGCTTACATCCTACGATGAAGCCTAGTAGGAGAAGTCGGCACGCGACACACCCCTGAACGGTGGGAGAGGGCCGGGCAGGGAAACACCGCGTCGCAGACTGATCCCCGCCAGGTGGGCCCGGTTTACGGCCCGGGGATGGTCGTGGGTTGAGCCTTACCGGTGATTACCGGTGGCTTATCCCCTTCCTTGAACCCCACCCTGGCGTACGCTGCCATACGGGGCGCGAGGCTATCCGTTTTTCGGCAGTATCAGTGCTGATAATCGGGACAAAGCGTGCTGCTGCAAGCCTGTACCGGACTCGAGTGCGGTGGCTGGCCCCCTCCGTTCGCGTGTCCTTGGGTACCGAAACGGCGCCTCCTCGAGGCCACCGCTGGGCAACGTTGGGTTTTGAGCGGCCATTCGTGGTCTCATTTAACGTAGCGACTAAGTCCGTTAGTCTCCTCATATCCGTTAGCCCAGACCGTCGCAAACGTATCCGGCGGACGGAGAGCGCGTATTTTTCTGGGCTGCATTCCCGGATGTGGGAGCGCTTGTGGTAGGTAGAAATGGCTCTTCTGATATTGGGCTTGCCCCCGGGGGACGGAAAGGTGGAAACACCCGGCCAATACTATGTGGGTTGAAAACTATTGATCTTGATCCTATAAAACTGTTGTTTGGTGGCTTGACATAGAAAAAGCAAAATTGTATCTGTATTAATGCCAGTTACACAATTGTTAGCATTGTGCATTCTGTAACATACACATTTACTTTGAGACATGCTGCAAAATAGTACATTAAGGTATTTTTTATAATTTTGCTAAGAATACATTTTCGTATTTGTGTCATTACCAATATCAAAGTAATAAAACTACAAATTAAATTAAACGTTTGTATGCGTCATATTCCAAAACACGTTAAGAAAATAAAGAAGTTTAACAAATGAAGTTGATAACAAATAATAATTTTTAGAACGCATTAAAATTGCTCGAAATATTTGAGATTACAGTCAGTAGTTATCAAAGTCGTAAGTAAACTGACGACAATTGTGATTGTAAAGATATTTAAATTAAAAGTACAATACAAATATATATTTTAAATTTAAAATACATCTTCGGTACGGCGGATCCGGCGGAAGTGGCAACCCTTGTTTCTGTGGGTTAATGCAGAAATGACACAAGGTCAATGGTCTCAACGGTGGAAGAGGACTATGTTCCCAACGGCGGAGAGAGCAGAAGAACCTAGGAGGTGGGACTCTGAATGAAACCCAGAGCAGGTCTGGAGGCTCTAAGGTGGCAACTCCACCACTGGACTTACCTTACAAGACGCTGGTAACGTCTTTAGGGGACATGAATTATACTCGCAATCTTCACAAAGGAAAAGGAAAGCATGACGGATTTAATGGGTTAATGACCAGGCGCGGAAAGGACAAGATTCACGGTATATCGAGAATATTACAAGTAGGAACCTGGAATGTAAGAGGGCTCGGTAATAAAGAGACTGAACTTAATAATGAGCTAGTTGATAAAAAAGTTGATGTAGCTGTAGTCACAGAGACGAAGAAGAAATTAAGTGGTACGAAAGAATTGGAAAATTATGTCATGGTTTATAGTGGTGTTCCCCAGTATAAAAGGGCGGCTTGTGAGGTTGCAATCCTCCTGCATAACCAATGGAAATCAAAAATAGTAAGCTACAGTTACATATCGGAGCGAATGGTTACATTGAGGATGAAAACAGAGAGGTCACTTAATAGTAGTCGGGGTCTATGCACCCGAAGAAGGGAAGTACGATGAAACTCTCTTATTTTATGAGTCACTTCAGAAGGTATTGAATACACTTTTTTTTTTTAAGTACATTACATAATCTGCAAACAAAAGTTGCAATAAATGTAAAAGTTCACAGAAAATTCACATGAATGAGTTGTGCCCAGTGGCATAACTCATATAGTATTATTGAACAGTTCTCTTAATTATGAAATCTCGTAGGGAGTGCCAGTACATCATAGCGCTCAAGTCTGTATATCGCCTCGCTGTTGTCGAGGAGGCTTAATGCCAGTGGATTTGGGTGACTGTCCAGCCTCAGAAGTTACCTGTTGGTGTGTTCGCTGATGGTTTCTTTTACAGTTTTCATGTGTAGAGCTTTATGTATCACTGCGTTGCTGACGTACCACGGCGCGCTCAGTATTGTTCTTAGAGTTTTTGACTGAAATCGTTGCAAGATTTCGATGTTTGAGTTGGACGCCGTTCCCCAAAGCTGCACTCCATAGGTCCAAACCGGCCGAAGCATTACTTTGTATATCAGTAGCTTATTTTCTACCGATAGCCGTGATTGTCTACCCAGTAGCCAGTACAGCCTATTAAATTTCAGGGTTAGGTGTTTCCTTTTTGTCTTAATATGCTTGCCCCATGTGAGTCTTTTATCTAAGTGCATTCCAAGGTATTTTACATCATCTACCCGTGGCAGGGGCGTATCATTAAAAGTGACTGGTGGACATGTTCCGTGTTTCAACGTGAATGTGATGTGTTGTGATTTGGTTTCACTAATTTTCATTTTCCACTTGTTGGGCCACTGTTGGAGACTGTCTAAGTTGGTTTGCAGTTTGGCTGTGGCAGTGTCCAGATTCTTATCAGATGCTAATATTGCTGTGTCGTCAGCAAAGGTAGCCACGACTGTGTTTGGGCATGTAGGGAGATCTGCAGTATACAGCAAGTAAAGCACAGGCCCCAGCACACTTCCCTGCGGAACTCCCGAGATTATTCTGCGAAGATTACTAGTATCGTCTTTAACCTTCACTTGAAAGAATCTATCGGTAATGTAAGATTGTAATACCCGAAAATATGCATATGGCAGTGATGTCCTCAGTTTGTATAACAACCCAGGGTGCCAAACCTTATCAAAAGCCATTCAAATATCCAAAAACACAGCAGAGCAGTATTTTTTTTCTTCGAATGCTTTTCGTATTTCGCTTGTGACTCTATGAAGCTGCTTCAAAGTATCGTGCTGGCTTCTGAACCCAAACTGATGATCCGGGATTAATTGTCTCTCGCTGATTATGGGAGTCAGACGTTTCAGAAACCCTTTTTCAAACACTTTGCCTAAGACTGGCAGCAGACTTATTGGTCTGTAGGAGCTGACTTCAGTGATGGGCTTGCCAGGTTTTTGTATCATTATTATTTGTGCAACTTTCCACTGAAGCGGGTAATGACCGGTTCTTAAGATGGCGTTGAATATGGCAGTTAGGTATGCTATTCCAAGTGTTGGAAGTTTCTTTAACAGTTTTCCTGTAATGAGTTCATATCCTGGAGCCTTTTTTTCATGAAGTTCTTTGTGGATTATTCTGTGTATTTCTTTAGGTGTGAAAAACCTGATTGGAGGCGACGGTTGAGGGAATTCTTCTAGGAAGCTCTGTATTTCTTCTTCATCGATCACGTTTGTGGGCATGTTGTTGGGAGTAAACACTGTTTCTAAGTAATCGGCGAAGCAGGTGGCTTTGTCTTGATCACTTCTGGCCCATGTTTGGTTTTCACATCTAATGGGTGGAATGTGTTGGATAGGTCGTTTTATTCGCCTAGTGGCTTTCCAGAGGGAATAATCTGTGTCATTTGTTGCCGATAAATCTTTAAGATATGCTTGGAATACGTCAGTTTTTAATCGTGTTATCATATCTTTTAGTTGTCTTGCAGCCACGTTGAACTTATGTTTGTCTGCAGGATGATGAGTACGTTGCCATACTCTCCGGAGATTCATTTTTTCAGCAATTTTACTTTTAATCTCTCTGGGATAGTCAGGTTGTTTTGGTTGTTGTTTGTCGTTTGGAGTTGACTGCCACGCTGCATTTTGTATTATTCTGATGAAATATTCCACAGCTTTCGTTATGTCATATTCCGTTTTCAGAGGAACGTTTACTTTTAATGTGTAATTTAGTATGTTTCTGTAAAAGCACCAATCAGGTTTTGCACTATGGAGTTTTGGAGGACATTCGTGTGTTATGATTCGCGTGCTGATGTTAGCAATTATAGGTTAGCAAGATCGGAAGACAGTTCAAGGCAAGAGCGAATGTCAATATAATTAGATGATATTCCTTTGGCGACAAGGAAGTCAAGTACGTCTAGAATCTTCCTAATATCTGTTGGCCAGTAGGTTGGACTTCCTGTAGATATAGCTTCTAGTTGGTTTTCCCTGATGGTCTTGTAAAGTTCACGCCCTTTCGGGTTGATGGTTCTAGATCCCCACATCTGGTGTTTAGCATTAAAGTCTCCTCCCGCAAGAAATCTTTGACCCAGTGTGTCAAAGTATTCTTTGTATTGTTTTTTGTTTATGTTATGTCGAGGAGGACAGTATATAGCTGAGATCGTTAATGGTCCGTTCCAATCTTCAACATAGATGCTGGTCGCCTGCAAGTGCTCTAATTCGTACTTAGGAAGTTCATGGTGCTTGATGTTTTTCTTCAAAATAATTGCAGTGCCTGCGTGAGCTCTACCATAAGGGTGTTGAGTATGATATACAACATAATTGCGGATTCGTAGATAGTTTCTGTCAGTAAAGTGCGTCTCAGGTACTAATAAAATGTCTATGTCGTGAGTACTGAGGAAGATTTCTAGTTCTCTTTGATGTTTTGTTAAGCCATTCGCGTTCCAAGCTGCAATTTTATAAGTATACATCATTTAACCAGTTTATTGAGTAGAGTGGTTAGAAGATTCATGAGGGTACTCATCTGTTCTGCTTGCCTGTTTAATATGGCTTCGAATCGGGAAAAGGAGTCTTGTAATACTTTAACCAATGTCTTATCATCAGTGTTGCTTCGAGATGCAGTAGGTATTCCGAGGTTATTTTTAGTGGCCTGAGCATAAGACATAGACCTATCTGTGACAACTTGAAATTGCTGAGTACTATTGGGTGTTGGATTTTCAGTTCTAACAGAATTTACTGGGTTGTTCGGTGTGAAGGGCGGCCGTGATGGAAATCTAGAGCTGATTATTCTTTGATAAACTTTGCATTCTTGATAACTAGCAGGATGAGGGTCGCCGCAATACAGACATTTGGCCGATTGGGTATCAGGTAGCTTGCAATCAGCAGTATTGAGCGCTTTCCCACATTTTACGCACCTAGGCTTGTGATAACAGTAGGCTTGCGTATGAAAAAATGCCTGACACCTTTTACACTGTGGTATATGTTTTTTATGATGCGGTGGTTCGATGATAACTTTCATATTTTGCAGGTATTTGATGTGGTATATTTCTTTGTTGTTGGAATCTGGTTCCAGATCTAAAAAGTAGAGGGATAATTGTTTACCAGTGTGTTTATCTCTTATGTTCCGTAGGTTTCGTACTTTATGCCCCATTTTCTCGATTTCTTCAGTAATCAGCTCCTGATTCACTGAGTGATGTAAGTTTCTGATAACAACTCGAAAAGGCCTTTCAGTACGGGGTTGAAATGTATGGAATTCTACTTTTCTGTCCCTTAGCATGTTGTATACAGTCTTATAATGTTCCATTTTTGTTGTCATTATTTTTATTGTATCATTGTTTAGTGTTCGCAAAATATAATCTTTTCTATTTACAGACCCTTCAATTAGCGACATCAGTCGTTTAATATCTATGACTCTCGGGAGAAAGATTGGTGGTGGCTTTGGGTCGCGTGTTTGGTTTTGTGTATCGTTGGTGTCTTGTATTTCAGTGTCTCGTAAAGGGTCGTATCTGTTCATTGTATTTACTTGTATAGTGTCAGTAGTTCCTTGCTGCTTATTTTTTTTGGCGTCGGTGTTCTGACGCCCTGGTGCCTGGCTCTTTTCCTTCCTTTTCCTCTTTCTTCTTGCCATGGGACGTTATCATCATTAGCATCCGAGTCATTTTCTTCCGTCTCTGAATAGTATGGAAGAGCGGGAGTAGTAGTTCTGCCGTCTTCAGGTAATGGCACTGTGTGTACCGGCTGCAGTGGTGGCATTGCAGGCGCTTGTTGAACGCACTGGCACTGCTGCGGTTGCGCGTATGCTGCAGGTTGCAAGTATTGGCCCTGCTGTTGGCCTGTGATTGCATATGCCTGGCTTTGTTGCGTAAGAGTGTGTGGATTATAATGTTGCATTTGACTGTGTATTTGATTTTCAAAAGGGGTTGGTGTCTGAGTTAGGTTTTGTGGTTCCATTTCTGGATATTGTAGGATGTTACTGGCTACTGGGTAGTGCTGAACAGCTTGCGTATGTTGTTGCACTGTTAAGCTTTGTGTCATTGAGTTTGTTTGAGTTGGTTGCACGTTATTATTCATTTTTTATATTTTGATAAAGTGAGTGTTGGCCTGGGTGAATAACACATCCAGACCAACGGTATACAGCGGTAAATGCTGACTGTCTGTAACGGTAATGATATAGCCGTATATTATTGATAAATAAATAAATATTTGTTGTCGAATTGTTAATGTTTATAATCTGCTTGATAAGTAGAAAGCAATCTGTTAACTTATCTGCTTGCCGATAACAAAGCTTGTCCGCACTGTCGACTGCTATGACGTCACACAGCACAGGAGATCAGCTGTTAATCTTCAAGGTCACCATGAATTTCACTTTAACCTTAACGCGAGTATCTTAGTTTTATGAAAAATTAACCCTACTATCACAAATATCACAATTATCAACAAGAGAAAAACACACTGAGCACAAGGACGAACAAAAAAAAAAGTATCAGAATAAATATCACTAAACATTAAACACTACACAAAAGTTAGTTTACAGAGCTCATCAACACTAGACTCGCCACAAGACGCCATATTTGTTTACTCCGAATACACATATAAGAACTGATTATGTGACTGTGGCTGGAGACTTGAACGCTAGGGTTGGTTCAACTCCAATACCAGGGGTTGTAGGCTGTTTTGGAGAAGATGTGATAAATAGAAATGGGCAAGAACTAAGGCAGTTCGCATCTTTTAATAAACTTAAAATAACAAACACCTTTTTCAGGGAAAAGGGCATCTATAAGTATTGTAACATTCTGTTTTTGACGTTAGCCCCACTGTTGGGTTCGCCAAATGTAATATTCAATAAATATAATCCTCCTTATGTATTCTGTGAATGTGGAAGGCCCCACTTTTGAGCGTCAAAATGTAATATTCAGTTAATACCTTCCTATTCGTTCGTCGTTAATACTTTTATTTTGTTCAGCCCTGTGTTGGGATCACCAATATGTAATATTAAAATAATTAGTATCTCTGAAGTTGGTTTGTAACTAAATAAAAAAAATCTGTGTTTTGCTTTTAAATAGAGGATTATTTATCTGAATCTCAGGGTTAACATACGAGTATCGTTAAAGTCTGGTACAATTTACACATAGAACAGACAATATAATTTTTATGCATGAGACTTGGTAATATAGTGTTGTTAATGTCTGTTGAATGTTTGTGGGTTCTTTTAAACAACTAGAAACTATAACAAAAAACTCTTATGATTAACGACTATTTTCATAATAGTGTACTAAAGTAATTCACAATTATTATTATTTATTTTTTTTTTATTGTTTTTTCAGTTATTGTTTTTGTGGTATGATCTCACCAACTTTGCAGTTTTCCCAATGGATTTATTCGTTGATTCTGCTCCTGGACACCTGGTTTTTTGGTCTCTCTCTGTCAAAACATCATTCCTCTAGGTCTTGGGTTGGTTTTCCTGGTCATCTCAGCTTTTATTGATCTTCAATTTCCATCAACTCAGCAGTCATTTATCTTAAACGTTCTGGCTTGCAATTCACAATTTTTTTTTAACAATAATAATCTTCCACTCAAAAACATTAATTTCCTTAGTTAAAGGCCATGGCTATATTTTTTATGGGTCACAGGTTCGGTGTACCATTTCTAATTAATAATATTCTGTTGACCTTTACTTTATTTTTCCTTCGTAACTATATTATTATAAGTTTTTTAATGTAAGAGTTTCTATCTTTTAAATTATTTACTTTGTTTGATTTCACTATATGGGTTATATACCTGTTTCATATAGATTATATATTTCTTCAATGCTCATTATAATTATGTTCAATCACTTTTATTATACACAATTTTTCCTTTTTACCGTATTTCACTGTTATTCTCACTTTCTAGCACTGTCATACCATACCCCTTTTATAATTATAGTTTGAACTTATTATATTTGTAAAACTTAAATAATTCACTTTTATGTAAATTTTTTTCTTGGTATATAAAATAACGGTCTGAGGTGCGCAGACCTCCCCATAGTTAAATTAGATTTATTTACATTTTAACTAGTAATGAAGTTTTCAATAATAATATAAATTGTCTTATTATAATGAATTAGTTTAACACAAATAAAAACATATGTAAATGTACTGAACAGTGTGATTAATTCATTATTTATTTACATCTTTTGTCCTGGGATCATTAACTTCTTGGTTTTTGGTCATTGTCAGCCATAGTTTGTTACAGTCAGTAAATTATCTTTTAGTTAGTATGTTATGTTTTATGTTTGGTGAAACGACACGTTACAATATACATGGATTGCTAGAGGCTATCGCTCTCTAATTGATTACGTTATAGTCAATGGAAAGATGAAGAACTTAATACAGGACACAAGGGTTTACAGGGGACCAGAAATAGGCTCAGATCATTACCTAGTTATATCAGAAATAAAACTTCTACGAAGGTGGAAAAAAATTAGAACAAAGACTATCAACTCAGAGGAAGTATATAAGGTTTATCTGCTCCAAGACGACGGTATAAAATATCTGTACCAACAAAGATTGAGAGCATATTTAGCAAACATCAATACAGGAAATGATATTAATAGGGAATGGGAAAATATACGAGCGTGTATAGAGAAGAGTGCACATGAGGTAATAGGTCGGAGGAAGAAATTGAGGAAAAGAAAAGGATTGAAAATTTGGACGGAAGAGCTTCAACAGGCTATAAAAGATAAAAAGATAGTGTATCATAAATACTTACAAACTCCAAGTGTACAAAATGAGGAAACTTATAAGTCAAAAAGAAATATCGCAAAAGCTAAAGCCAGGAGAGCCCATCAACAATACTGGGATATATTTGTAAGCAACATAGAACATGACCTGCATGGACGGCAGGAAGTAGCCTATAAAATCATTAAACATCTAAACTCTCAGGAAAGAGACTCAGCTAGAATAAACGTGATCGAAGATGAAGAATGGAAAAGGCACTACCAAGAACTATGGTGTCAAGCAGAAGTAACCAGGGACGAAGGAAGCGACATAAGTGCTTGCATGGATATGATTACTTTAGATAAGCTGCAACAGGCACTAAGAGACTCTAAAAATAGGAAAGCAAGTGGACTCGATAAGATAAACATGGAATTGCTAAAACACGGAGGGCCTCTTTTTGAACTGCGATTTCTTCATTTGATTAATGAATGTTGGAGAGCAAATGATGTGCCATCAGCAAACAAAGAGGAGGTAATATCCCTTTTTAAGAAGGGTGACAGACATAGGTGTGATAACTATAGGGGAATCAGTCTACTTAACTCAGCTTATAAGGTCTATTCACGGATAATCAACAATAGATTGAAAATTATTACTGACGCATTGCTATGTTAAGAACAGTCAGGTTTTAGAAAGGGACGCTCTTGCATTGACAATGTTTTATAATACAACAACTGATTGAAAAAAGAAGAGAATTCAATCTTGAAACTCACATAGCATTTATAGATTTTAAGAAGGCGTTTGACAAAGTAAATAGACAAAACTGTGGGAAATTATGAATATAAGAGGGTACCCTCGACACTTGATCCAGGCATTGAAAGGACTATATAAACGAGCAGAAACAGTGATAAATACGGGATGAAGTATAAGCACAGAGCTAGTAACAACACAGGGTGTGCGACAGGGTTGTAGCATATCTCCAACTTTGTTTAATATATACATAGATCACATAATCAGGATATGGAAGGAAGAAGTCCGTGGAGGTATTAAAATAAACAGCAACATCACTTTAAATTCGTTACTCTTTGCAGATGATTTAGCAATAATTCAAACGACTGAAGATGGTCTGCAAAGATCAGTTTACACATTAGAAACCATAGCTAACGAATATTCCCTAGACATATCGGCACAGAAAACTAAAATTATGGCATTTAAAGGGAAGAATCGAAACATACGCTAAAACATAATGGTCTATGGACATCCTGTAGAACAAGTATCACATTTTTGCTATTTAGGATCGGATGTTAGCTATCTAAAAGGACATGATATAGAAAGAAAACTTCAGAGATTTGAATACATAGGGGGCACGATAAATAGAACGTTGGGAAATAAAACGCGTAAGGAGACAAGATTAAAGTTATATAAAACCATGGTTGTCCCAATTCTGACGTACGGCAGTGAGACCTGGGTTCCTTCAAAGCTAGATAGATCAAAGATTCAGGCAGCTGAAATGCGGTTTCTGAGAAGAGTCAAGGGCTGTACACGATTAGATAGAATACGTAATGACGACGTCCGGAATGCGCTAAACATCTACAATTTGAATCATCGAATAGATGATTACAAACGGAAATGGCGGGAACACATCGACACCATGGACAAATGTAGACTACCACAACAAATAAGATCTTATAAACCAACGGGAAAGCGTAACGTTGGAAGACGTTTTTCAAGATGGGACCAACTATGACATTGTGGAGACGGAACAGGCATTTCTGCCTATACCATGAAGTGTAGAAGAAGAAGAAGAAGAAGAAGAAGAAGAAGAAGAAGAAGAAGAAGAAGAAGAAGAAATTTAAAAAATACTTTTCCATCTTTAAAAAAAAAGATTGCGCTTTCACAATAACCCTACCTCAGTTTCACTGTTATACGCTTATAAAACTGATATCAACTTTATTCTCGTAAAGTGTGTGTGTGTGTGTGTGTGTGTGTGTGTGTGTGTGTGTGTGTGTGTGTGTGTGTGTTGGTTAACCCAAATTACACTTCGGACTGAAGGTTGAATTTATGCAACTTATTCACCACGTCGTTGCTTGCATTATAAGATACACTGTAGCCCAGGTATTCAAAACTGCTAACTAGTTCTAGGACAGTACCGTCTATAACAATTTTTGCCCGTACGGGATCAGTTCCACAAAAACCCATCACCTTGGTTTTAATTGTGGATATCTGCAATCCAGAGTCTTTGCAGATTCCATTTAACAAATGCACCCATCTTCAGTCTGTTTTCAGAGTCCGACAGAATAGTCTGATCGTCCGCAAACAACAAAGTGTCAATTTATTGTAGAGTGACCAATCCTAAAATGGTCTGGAAGACACATCTGCCAGTTTAATATTTTTAATGTTTTAGTGGATGGTTAGTGAGGATCGGTCAATAATACAAATTTTAGCTATTTTGCGTCGACGTTTCGACAATATTTATTGTCATCTTCAGGACCTGTGTATGAAATACAATAGAAATATCAAACATAACGAAACAATTAAATATTTGGGTGAACGTGTTGGTGTATGTGAGTGTGTGCGTGCGTATGTATGTATCATTTTATATGTGAAGACTTATGATAATTTGTTTACATCTTCAAATTATCTTTAAGAAAACGAGCAAATTATAGTATGAGAGAACTTATAGATATTTTTGTAATTATGGGGTAGTCTTTCAATGTAATGTTATTTTCGAGTCACTTTATACAAATTAGGTACTTTATTCTTATAAAGAATCTGAACTCCGCAGATAATCATCCCTCCTCCGTATCCGATTCCCATCATTAATGATATTTACACTTACGTAGAGTAATAGTTTTATCATATGTAATTGCTAAGGTATCTTATCCTTCAAAATTAAGTACTCGTACTATACTTGATATCAGCAAACAAATTTTCAAAAAAATCAGCCCCTCTCCCTTCAACTACCCACTTCATTTACAGATACATTATTTACCATTTTACAGTGGAATAATATGACTTAATTTCGGGGCACTTATTTATCAAAATTAAGTATTTTACTCTTATTAAAACACAAAAAATGCAGGTAACTACCCCTTTTCCTTAACCGAACAACACCATTTTTGATATATACACTTTTGTTGAGTAGGCCTAATAGTTTCATTATATGTAATTACTAATGTAGCTTATCCTTTAAAATGAATTATTTTATTCGACATGAAGAAGGTAGTTTTCAAAAAATTACCCCCTCCCCAATCATCAACCCTTTTTATTTATAAATATTTCACTACTTTTCTACAGTGTATTATTATGACCTTCCTTTTAGGATACTTAGTTTATCAAAAGTAAGTACTTTATTCCTGTTAACACGTAAAACGTTGCAGGTAAACTATCCCTCCCCCTTAACCGATTTTTATTAAAATAAAAAAAAACCTTGAGTACTCTGCAACTCGAGCATATATGCAAAACATTATTTTATTTTGTTTGAATTTGCGGCAGTTATCGTTCACCATAGAAATATTATTACATACAGACATACACATTGACACACAGACAGACACACACACAGCGGAAAATGACTTTTCTTCATGTTTTGAGGATAGTACAATCAGAATTAGCCCTTATCTCGAAAACGATTTTTTTCGCTACCACTATTCTTCCATTTCCTTACGGAAGATGAAAGTAAAAAGAAACCTCCAGTTAACATAGAACTGTATGTTCGGCCGAAAACTTTGCGCGCACAAGAGCTGCTATCCTACGCTAAAAATTCTGGCTGACGCCATACAGTTTTACGTGGCTCGTCGAATAACAGTGTTCGAAGAATTCTTCATAATGATTTAAACATGCATCCGTACAAAATTCAAATATTGTAAACATTAAGTGACAGTGATACAGTAAATCATGTGACTTTAGCCCCCAGTTCTCGTATGTCATAAATAACAACGTAGACGTTATTTACAATACGCTAATGAGCAATGAAAAGCATTTCCATCTGAGCGTATATGTAAATAAACAAACCTTTTGGTATAGAGAGGCAAATAACCGTAGAGAAATGCTTCGAGAACCATTGCACATTGCTAAACTTACTGTATCGTGTGCAATAGCCTCATTTGGAATAATCAGTCCTCACTTCTTTGAGGATGAGAATGAGAATTCCATTAATGTCACATCAGAGCAATATGTCCAAATGATTAACAAATTTTTAGCTCCCATAGTCGCAGAAAAGTCTGTAATCACACCAAACAGTATGGGGAGCAACCAGCCATAGGGCTAGGCGATCAATGGATGCAGTTTAACGAGTTACCTTTAGGAGTGACAACAGTCCCGTGGCCCGCGAGATTGCCAGCGTGCCATTTATTCTACTGGGGATATTTTGAGAGTAAGGTGTACAATAATCCACCCCCATGAAACATCGAAACACTCAAAGTTGGTGTAATTTCTGTTCAAATGTTACATCGTGTAATGGAAAACGTAAGACTGTGTGAGTTAAACTTAATTATCACAATTTGTATAAATAGTAAAGCATTTAGAAAAAAAATTAAAAATTTGTCATTGTTGTAATTGTTAATAACAATACGTTGTTTGTTTCTAAGCAATTAACAGAAATTAAATGAAATTATTTAGTTTAATTCAAACCACCAACGTTAACAGATGTGTTCTGTCTCTGCAGATAAATTCAGCTTTTGGCTCCTTTACTCACTGTCACGTACTCCAGGTAATGGAATGTTTGCTATTCTGACTGTCACTATTAGGATACGGGCATCACACTCACACACACCCGTTTGGCGGACACATGTCCTGCTTTGCAGTCTGCGTGTTGGAAGTCAGTGCAAGCGCGTGTCTTGCATTGTCTTCAACACGCACTCTGGTAAGCGCGCACATGTGTTGCCCACGCGTACAGACTCACACCGCACCGCAGAACCGACACATGTCCTGCGATGCAGTCTGCGTGTTGGGAGTCAGTGCAAGCGCGCGCCTTGCATTGACTCCAGCACGCACTCTGGTACGTCGCATGCTCGTGCGCTCGCGGTGTACACACATGCTTCGTTGTTTTAATCGTGGCAATCATAGTAGTAAGGTTTTGCAACTGGAGTATGTTTGCAATGGGCAAATTCAGCCAGGGTTGAATTTATTGTAGAGACAACATACAAAACAAAACACGTTACATGTTCTGGACTACGATTCCACAAAATAAATATATACATTTCTGGTGGATGAACACGTACACCATGTTGAACTTATAATAAATGTATTAACAGAAACTACAAATTTGTGTTTTCTTGTTACTTCATTTAATGTATTTCTGTAATTAATAATTTCCTTATTCTTTAATAAATTTGTAAAAAATTCGTTTAATATATTTGTTTAATTTTCTGTTGTTGGTATTGCTCCTATCGTAGAAGGTGGTATCGTATAGTGTAGGTTGTACTTTGTAAAAGGCTTAACTTTAACACTTGAAAGTTAACTTTACGTTAAAGTTAAATTACATATTTTTAGTTTTCTTCTTCTTCTCCTCAACCCAGAGGTTAGTGGGCTTGCAATTTCTTCCTTCACGTAGACAGCTTCTTGATCACCACATACCTTCTTCCTTTTCTTACGCGAACCGTGTAGTCCTACCAGGGCCTGGGCCTTCCCCTCCCACTAGGCCATCGATCGGGGCGGCAAACCAGTTTGAATGGCATAGCAGGTGCCCATCCAACTTTTCCTTTCCACAGTTGATCCAATCAACATTTGTTTTTTGAGTTTAATAAGTACATGAATGCATAGAAGTCTCCTTTCTGTACTTACTTTAATACTGTCTTCCCTCTTCAACCTGGGTCTGCCTCTTCTCCGTTTACCTTCAGGTTTTGCTTTCCACGCTCTTCTAGTGTATCTTCGATTTTCCATTCTACAGACGATGCTAAACCGACTTAACTGTGAGCTTTGTATCATGTCAATTGTTTTTGGATTATTGTTTGGATCATCTCGAAGTTCCTGCGGATAGTGAGGCTTCGTATTATATCTGTTACTAATTTAACAAAACATTTAATTTCATTCGCATAATTATACCGACTGTCACTTGGTGGAGCCTTATTAACATTTTTTCCACATTTATTCTGAAGAAACCTTTATGCATTCCAGAATGAGTTCGTCAAACTTGCTATCCACCTCCACTGAATTTTCACTAAACAACTCCAAATCTTATCAGAAGGCATACCTCAAACAACTACTACCGTTAGAACTTATCTCACAAACTTTCGACTACCAACAATCTGTAATCGTCTTCAAGTGTAAGGTAAATACAGTGCATTAAATACAAACTTAAGCCTACTCGATATTCGTTGACTAACAAGCGTGGACCGCAAAAAAAGGAAAAACCGCCATCTCTACAAAGTTAAATACAACTACAGAAGAACTATATAAAAAGAACCGTTGCTTACCCTCTAAGTCCGCTGAATCGAACTTGGAAGCACTACCTCACTGACGCAAGTTTACACAACGAACAACCTTGCGTTAATGGTGGTACTTCTCGGTTCTGTCCAGCGGGCTTAGAGAGTCAGTAGCGGTATGTAGGTAGAACGTATGTGTGGTAAATTCTAACGATGGAACTTGTGCGATCTAAACCTGCTGATAATGTTCACGTACCACCAATGATTGAACTCCAAGTCTTTAATTTTCCACTTTGAGAGATACACTAGCTATTCTACACCCATTCTTTCTCATTCTGATGTCTGTTAACTTCCAGTAATATTGGAGATATATTAGGTCGTTCTCTGTCTTACCCCTTCTGTATTTGATAATATGTACATTTTATTATGTACCTGTTGTTATTTTATTGTCTATGAAATACAATAAACATATTTATTATTTATGTAATGAAAGCCAATTTAGCATACATATTTTCAGTGGTATCCAATTCACTTGTATGAATATATAAACTAACCTTTACAATCCGCCTTGTGACTTCCTGTTTACAATTGTTGACGCACCTCAAAGCATATGGTTCATCGTCAGATATTTAACTAGTAGCGTGCTCACAGTGTCTAATTCTGAAATAGGCCTACTTGTGCTTAGCTCAAAAATTTAAGTGTAGGCTATATTACATGTTCGACTACCTTACACTATTCTTTGTGTGTTCGTACATGGGAGTATTTTTAAATATATTTGTCACATTATGATTAACTAGTAAGCCCATGCTCCCTGAGCTTCAGAACTCGCTTACTATTTTGAACGGAGTACACTTATTATTACATAAATTTCGTTATTGGACAATTTTCTAATTACGGGAAAAATTACATAGGCTTACATCCCAATTATTTTATTATTTCTTTAGTAACATAACTGTAGAGTACACAATCATACAATAAACGCAAACACTTAGGAACATTCGGATTTGGGTTACAATTTCTTTTAATCTGATACGCAGTTGAATTTTCACTTTTCTATAAAAAATGTTATCTTTACTGGTTCTTAGAGTCCAAATATTTTGAAATTTTAAAACTTAACATTACATTTAGATTTCAGTCAAAATTGCTTTAACTTAACATGCCATATGAATTTTTGTGGTTTTTATCAAAACTTTCGACGTTTTAGGCTCTGACGTCCAAAAACTTTGAAAATTTCAAACATAAATACTATATTCAATTTGTGGTTTAAATTTCCCTTTAATTTGATACCTCACGTGGGATATTGCAATTTTTTCACAATTTTGACTCACCGTTCTATTTTTGAGGCGATTAATCTCAAAAACAACAAGGTTCTGTAGGGTAAAGTGTAGACATGTGTGCAAATATTACGAAAATCGGTTAATGCGTTCAAAAGTTATCGTGAAACATACCCCAATTAGTTAGACAGAGAGACAGATATATGCCATACGGTCGAGTTAAACCCTAAGAACTCACTTCCTCGTTCAACAAGAGGCCTATGTTATAGGATGACTTTCAGATGTCATTTTCATTATCTGTGCCAATCAAAAAAAAAAAAAAAAAAAAAAAAAAAACAAAGAAGGACTAGTATTTGTCTATAGGCGTTCTGAGTACGGAGCCACGAAAACTTACGTTCTTTACAACCAAGACATGACAGCTTCAGAATTTTACGTTTGTGTCTGTAATATATATTTCACAAGAAGCAGAGCTAGTGACAAAACATGAAATAAGTGGATGCTTGAGTTCTGAAGAAATGACATATCAGGTAAAATGGGTACCCCCTTGTCAGGTTGGTGAAGACTATCCCCAACCTTCGTGAGGAAGGACTGTGCTTTTGAATAAAATGTTTGTAGGTCGAACGAAGAGCTGGCCAAAGAGAGCTGTGATCTGATTCCTGTAATGGATTTGAACTCTCGCTGCGCGTCATACATGAGACGCATATCTGACATTTAACCCGTTATTACTAAACCAGAGTATAGTAGCCACTCTCGACAAAATTATATGATAAACAATGATTGCAGAATCAAAATAAATAATTTTAAGAACTGTCTTTAAGAAAAGTTACTAACAATCTTATTTAGTTAAAATACACATGTTTTAACTAAACTCGCTAAAGTAAACAAATTGACAAAACAAAAAATGCTATTATTATTTACTATGAATTCCATTTATTATTTTCTGTAAATAATTTTAATTCTTGTAATTCAAATTATAATATACAGTTAAATTTGTTGTATTTCTAGTTAAATTTATTAAAAGTTATTAATTCATGGAAACTCGGCCCTTTTATTTGTTATAAATTATTGTTACTTAGCTAATTTGAAAAAAAAAATGGCAGTAACTTTAAATAATATTTTGCTATACTGGAGGAATTGAAGTCCGGTACAAAAAATCAAATAGTCAGTGTTTATGGATTAGTATTCTTTTGTCCACCATATCTCGGTTATCTGTTATTAGATTTAAACAAAGGAGACGTCACTGTGTTCAAAATAAAATCGGTAAGATTGTATTTCTTAAATCATAATTTTATTATCACCAATTTCATAATGGCGGTACCAGTATTGATGTACGGGAGTGAATTGTGGAGACTCACCCAAAATAAGAAAAAACGAATTGAAGCTGTTGAAACGAAATTCTTAAGGAGAGTCAAAGGTTGCGCCCTAAGAGATCACAAAGAAATGCAGACATAAGGCAAGAACTGAATATACAGTATACTGGATAAACGATAAAATGAAACAAAATTTTATTAAGATCTGCCAATTACTTCTTCAGATATAAAAACATTTCCTTAAAGAATTCAAAGTGGCGGCCAGACAGAAACGATACGCTTCCAGACTACGTTTACGGGAACTTTGTTTGTTATATTATTGCATAGAATTCGAATGTGTATAGTGAGGACACTTTTTACGTTACACTCTGTTTATATTTGAGTAAATCTCTTAGTCTAGTTATTGCTGAGTTACACTATACTGTTCGCTAACAGAATTGTGCAAAATGAACAGTAGGCCTATTCTTTCTCATGGACATGATTATTGCGCACGACAAAATTTACATTGGATTTTACACAATATTATTGAGAAATTACTTTTAACATTATTTTTTGGCTGTGTGTGTGTGTAGTTTCTGAAAACAAGCATTATTCCTCTTACGAGTCTACTAACTTTTGGTTATGTTTCGTATTACGTGCACAATTTAAATATGTAACACATTTCATTAATCCCGTGTCCAGTCACCTTTCTTAATTACATACCTGCATACGAAAGAATAAGCAATATATGTAGAAGCAATACATGTAGTATTGCCAATTTATGTTATTCCAACTATTCACGAACTCTTAGTAAGGTTGAATGTTTGCTTTTGTGAATTAATAAATTATGGTGATGATGTTGGTCTCGACATATTATGTACATTAGACATAGTGTACTATCTACACTGCAATTTTATTAAATTAAATTATTGTTAACATTAACAATAATGTTTTTGTTAAAAATTATTATTACAAATTTCAAAAATGTACATTAACCACTCAAATAACAACAAAAGTTCTGAATGTTATATCTTTCGTTCTCAAAGACAGTCGTCCATATATTTGTACTCCTTGAACGTTATAAGAAGTCTCTGGGTCTACGGCGTTTGTTGCTAGTAATGAGGGAACTGTACAAAAAGCTAACCTTGCCTTTGAGCCCACTGACAGCCTGAGTTGTCAATTACTGCGTATTGATTGTACCTTTGGGGTCTGTTACACCCACTGCTTTTGTCTGTTAAAACGTTAATGTGTTTCGGATGCGGAGAGAGAATGTTTCACCATGTACTGATCATTTAAATCTAATCAGCTTAAAGAGCTACTGTCACATATATAGGGACAGGAAGAGTATAACTGTCATACAGGACAGTTATCGTTATAACTATAATAAATATAAAAATGTTCTAAATAATGGTTAAAAATAATTAATATTTATTACTTTTTGAGTTTATACATTCAACTAAAATTAAAATTATAAGTAATTTCAGTTCATGATATTTTTATTTTAACATTCAGCGGTAGTGTTCCAAAAGAAAACATTATTCGACAGTCTGTTTGGAACAATATTAATTATACGGTACAATTAGATGTAATTAATTGGGAAACAAACATTAAAATAATTCTACTGAAGGCTAAGGTCTTAACTTTTCGTTTTGTTATCAAAATTATTAATAACTGGGCTGTTAGGCTGTGGTCGGTTGTTATATGACAGCGACATCGTTGTCAGTGTTTCAAATCCCACCCTCGGGGACATTCTTCAGCGGATCCTTCAACGGGGAGGATGTTTTTCGTTTTGATTTTTTACCTATTTTAAAATATAAGGTATATTAAGAGGAAGATTGAAAGTTATCACATAAATTATATCTCATAACAATAAAAGATGTATCACTTTTAACAGATAATCATACAAATAAATACCCTTAAAGACAAATCGTAGTGAATGTAAACGTACTCTTACTCTATGTTGTATAAGTCTTATACTTAGGCTACTTGTGTTAGTCAGACAGACACTTTAAAAGAGTTCTTTCAAAACCAGTAAACGTAACGAAAACAAAGAAAACTACATTTTATCTTCATCAGAAATGTAAATTGTAATTAATTGGAAACAATTAATGTTAATTGGAAACAATTAATGTTAGACACAATTTGAAATTATTCTTTTTTAGAAAGTGTTTTGTAGAATAAACTGAGTACCCCTATACCCAGTATTAAAGAATAATAGACTTTGGCCCCGTATTACTTAATAGACTTTGTTATTAAAATCCATTCAAGGGCTGTTTGGCCGTGGTCCAATGTTTCTTTCTAAAACAGACGTTTCGACAATACCATCGACTGCCATAATCAGTGTAAAAAAGTGTAACGTAGGGTGGTACACGTTAGAAACCACAGTACTGTGCTTAAGGCCAGCACTCCCGTGAACACCACTCATACTTATAAATTCACCAAGTGTCACGATGCAGTCATAAATCACCACAAGTCAATCAGGAAAAAGAAAGCATATATTACAGGTTCGCAACACACGATGCCAGAGAGTACTTAGTGAGAGGCTTTCACCCCGCCGGTTCATGGCGATTGCAGCATGTTTCTGGATCTGGACGGACTCCATATGAAGGCGAGGGAAATACGCACGCCAAACAGGCCGAGAAGGGATTTTAATAACATTGACTCCTGCCGTGCAAGCCTACGAAGTAATAATAGACTTTGTTTATAATTTGAGTAAAGGAACCAGAAAATGGGTTGCCATTTGACAAGAAGGGGTACAGTTGCCTCACTGGTAATATAAAGATCTATAGAAGTGTTAAGTGCAATGCACTGTGTTTAAGTGTATTGTGTATTGTCGCTGTTTGAATGTAACATACGATTGAATCAACAGGCGTGTAAGTAACAGACCGTAAAATTTTACATTCCGTAACATTCTTGACTGGAGTTTAATTTTTAATTTTCAATTTTTAATGGAAGTAACTTTTGACTTATAGGCATCTAAGTATTTTTTGATACCTTTTTTGAAGCTCTCAATGTTTTTTTATGTTTTTATGTTTATGTTTTTTATGTTATAAGCGCGGACGGTTTGTTGGTAACTACGCCTACCATTCCATCTGCTATACGGCCAACTTTAAAGTGTATTTTTGAGCCAAATGTAAATATAGATTATAGTTTTATTAACGAAATAATCAATCAGTCGAGCAACTGTGGCAATATGTATTTGTTATTCTGTTATATATTGTTTATTTTCTGTTACTGGGAAAGGTCAAAATATCTGTTGGATATAAATGGATACACTGCGAGTTGCGTACGTATATCTGTTTGAAATACGCATTTTTACTGTTCTAATACTGTTTCGTAGATTTTAAGTAGAGGCATCAACAAGATTTTGGCGCTTGACTGCTAAACTGGGGATGACATTCAAGAAATAGGGTATGTTGTAAGCTTCCAGGAGTCATCCTGTGGAACGAGTATCTAGGGTAACATAACGACTCTCTTGTTTGTCTATTGTCACAAAAATCAAGATGACTACGTACCCTGTATCTCTCCTACACCACTCACTAGTACGTGCATTGTGTGTTTTACATACAGTGTAACGTGACGTTCCTTCCCATTACATAAAGAAAATACAGTACAACTTTGGAATAAATAAAAAAATGTAATAAAATAATAGTAACCCTGTCCCAAAGCTAGAATTGCTCAATTCAGTAGAAGTCAGAATGGATAGGATCAATTATTCTACCATTTTAAATGAATAATAAACCTTTAAAAACTAGATCATAAAATGTAATAAAAGTAACAAAGTACAATACAAGAGTGCAGTAAGCAAATAACATGTATAATAAATCATAAAATACAAACCTGTTAAAAGAATGTTGATGTAAGAGAGTGGGGAACAAGGGTAGTCACTAGTTAAACAGAAAAAAACTGTAAAAACTAATGATCCCTATTATTATTCAAATATGTTATAAATACAATAAGTGTCAGTGGAGTGGTGACAGCATAAGTGCGGGTTAATTACTTTTAAAAATAAGGAAAACTCATAAATATGAATTGTGGTGAAGGGTTTCATCTCAGATTGAGATGTTAGTGAAGGCTTTGGTGTAAGTAGTTGTATTTGTGTTCTATACCAAACCTATAGTTATTAACATTTATAAACTACGCTGTAAGTTAGTTTGAGACTACTGGCAAAGTAAGAAAATTATGTACTAAAAACCAGGACCTATGAACAATAATCTATTCATTAGCCAGTAATGCTTGCTAAAATTGAAGGATGGAAGTATGGTACACCAAGTAGTTTGATTGTTTGTCAATTTATAAATGTAGAATTTGGCCATGAAGGCAATACCTTAAAGGTAACATGTTAAAAGATTTTGTTCTAATTATATTATTTGTTAATTTATGATTGTAAACTTGGCCATGTACACACTACTTTAAGTAATATGTCAAAAGATTTGGTTGTAACTATTGTTAAAACATGTTAAGGGTCAAGACTCATGTAATAAGATGTAACTCAGGAAAAAGGGTTCAAAACCAAAAACCTAGTTAACAATAAATGTAATTTAGAATATATTAACGAAATGCTATTGACGGCCTAGGCCACAAGTTCCATACAAAGGAAATAATGTCAGAAATGAGCAGATTAGTAAACCAATGTGATAAAACAGGAAAGGGACAAAATTTGTGATGAACGTAATTGTTTTAATGGTAATATTACATATTAGATTAATTTAAAGAATTGTAAAGTGATATAACAAATGTAAAAGTAAAGTATAAGCCCAAAATTAGAATTTTTGTAAGGTGAGAAATCATACTTTATAATGACCAAATCATGTAAAATGAGGTATCAAAATACTTATAATTTTACAAGGAAAACCACTAAGTAACTTAAAATTAATATGATCTAAAGCTAGGAAGAAAGTATTTTTTAGCATAGGTGTAAAGATATTTGATTTTTGTAAACTGGTCATGTGACACCAGAGTTCACAGGTATTAACCAATAGCAGGCCAGAGTTTCTTGGGGAAGACCGTTAACGAAGAAACGAATTATAATTATTCCATTGTTAACTTCAAGAGAGGGCAGATGAGCTCTGTATAATAAAAAATTTAATGTAAAACAAGGAATCAGTTTTTGAACGAGTGGAACAGTATAAACAACTGCAAATCAAAGTATTAATTACTATATAAAGGAAGAGAATAAACTGACTGCCATTAACGGATGAAAACACCAAGAAATAGAAAAAACTTCGATCACGAAAAGTGAAGGCAAAATTCGAACACTTCTGTATGGGTGAGATCAATCGGGTTTGTAATTAATCCACAACTACGAATACACAACACTCAGGTTAACTCAACAAACGGAACACAAGTGACGACAAAAGAAATAAACTTAAATTAAAACTGAGAACACAATAAAAATCATTTATTTCCAAAGAGACGGGGCGAGGACATTTTCGGACAGCGTTCCCAGCTGACTACATCAGCGGCCATTTTGTCCGCTCACCGCTACCGGAGTGAACCGAACTATTCGCTGTTACCTAGCAACCAAACTTTATTTATCATAATACTAGTTAATAAGATTTTAATTTTACCTACATTTGTGATGTACTGTACTTGTTATTTGCATTTCTGACTTCCATAGCAGTCTCAAAGAGCCCAGAACCCTGAGATTTTTATTATTTTTTAAGTTAATGCTTAATAAAATTTGTATAATTTTAGTACGTAGGCTTTCACGGCCGGTGTCACTATAATTAATTAAAACTTCCGGGCTGAAAGGCCGTGGTCGAATGCTTGATGTAAAATAGCTAGACATTTCGGCCACACCACCGGTGGCCATCTTCAGTAGCAAAGAATGTTCGTAATAGATGGTATGCCGAACAATTCGCCCAGTGAAATGGGAACAAGGAACTAACAACAAGCAACTAAGCAACGTTGCTTGTTCCCATTTCACTGGGCGCATTGTTCGGCATACCATCTATTACGAACATTCTTTGCTACTGAAGATGGCCACCGGTGGTGTGGCCGAAACGTCTAGCTATTTTACATCAAGCATTCGACCACGGCCTTTCAGCCCGGAAGTTTTAATTAATTATAAAATTTGTATACTTGCACGATCGAATTAAGCACCGGAGTCGACCCGACTATGACGTTGTTCGACCAAAAGGTCGACTATTTTTGTCTTGAATAAACAAAATAAGAATAAATACCAATCAATCTGATTAAAAAGAGTTGTTATTTGTAGGAAGTTAGATCAGTTTCAGAAAAATTACAGGCAGCAGCAACGGAGTGCGGACAAACGAACGAGCCAGACTGCGTAACCAGCGAACAAGACGTTTACCCGGTCGAAGCTGAAATCGATTACCGCAACAAGGCGGTTTTTACCCTTTCAGGATAAACTTTTTTTCAATTCTTTTTCACTGAACAAATACAAATCGACACTTTATTTTCGGCAACATAACACGTTTCATTACAGATGACGCAACCAACGTGTGGCTAAATAAATCCGTGGTAAATACGTAAACATTACAAATGACGTCCAAACGCGGGGTCTTATTTTAAAGGAATCCGCTACCCAGAAGGAAGATAGAAATAAATTCCAAACAATAAATAGGTATATTCTCATCTCTTTCGGTATCAGTAAAAGTTACATTGCAACAGTTCCATCTGACTGCTCGCTTTGTTTTATTTGATACGAGACACGTCGAAGGAATTGTTTTTAATTTTAATTAAAATCAATGAAAATCTGTACTTGTTACTGTTTTGCTTATACTGTTTAAACAATATTTTGCTTCTGGCGTGTTGTTATTACTATAGTTTCTATTTACACATTACTTAAAGAATATATCTTAAAAATAAGTATTTTATTAAACAAATATTGTAATGTATAAATAGTGTATAAAAGAACAAGAGTATATTTAGTAATGTGTAACATACGAAATATAATATATAGTATATTTATACTATTATCTACAAATACTATTTAACTTATAACGCTATAATTATTTTTAGGAGAAATTATAGTTTATAATTATAGTTTATTTTATAAGATTAAATTATTTTAAAGTATTATGTTACAACTACTCTCAACATTATTTTTAATTTTTGAAGATGTTTATAAAAGTTGTACGTTACTGATTTGTTTGTCTAATAGATGATACTTTGTTTAATGAACACATTAGATGATTAATGTCTAATAAAATTAAAATACCACTTCAGACAAGCCATCTTTCTTCAAGGGAACATCCTCCAACGGAACGCCAACTCACTGTCCTAATGATACTGTGCCAAGATGGTTCCTCGGGGTTCTCGCAACAGAGAAAGAAAGAACGTCGCAAAGAAATTTGCTCTGATGTGCTGCAGCAACTTGATGCTGACCCCAACATTAGAAAAAATAAAAATCATCACTTGATCTAGTATGACCCTAGACGAAACGACAGTCACTACACTCCAAAATGCCGTGATCACCAAGAATGAAAAGAGTTTGTCAAAGCAAGTCCAAATTCAAAGCCATGTTACTGTGTTTGTTGATGTTAGGGACACAATTTTGGAATACGTTCCAGAAGGTAGAATAGTGAAACAGCATCATAATAAGGACGTTATGACAGAGCTGAGAGGAATATTTGAGACCACAACCATAGACCAGACCAGAACTATAGAGAAACAATGTTTCTCTTCATTCTTCAACAGGCCAATGCGCCTACTCACACAATAATTTTTGTGAAGCAGTTTTGGCCGACAAACGCAATACTAAACTGAAGTACGCCTGATACCGTGTGACTTTATTCTTTTCCCCAAACTATAATCTGTGCTTAATCACGTTTTGAGCCACTTGATGCAGTAGTAAAGTAGAATGAAGTAGATGTGTTAAAACAACTAACAGAAAATGATCTTATCTACGCCTTCGAACAATGGAAAAGAAAACTATCGGCGTGTAAATTTGTATGGAGACTATAATGAAGGCTACTGCATTAGTGTGTTATCGTATCATTCTTGTTATCTAATAGACACACATCTTATTTCTTAAAACATTTGTGTCTTTAGATATCAGTAATCTTGTGATCTAAAAATATTCTATTTTCTACCAGGACTTTTGAGTGGGTGTCTGATTTTAGCTTTTCACTTGTGACAAGTTACTTTAACATTCTCTTACTTGCTTAAGAGCATAACATGTTTCTCCCAATTCAGCTTCTACTATAAAGTATAAAGTATAAAGTATAAAGTATAAAGTATAAAGTATAAAGTATAAAGTATAAAGTATAAAGTATAAAGTATAAAGTATAAAGTATAAAGTACAAATTACAAAGTACAAAGTACAAAGTATATTATAGAAACCTTTATCAAACTGAAGATTTCCCTTTAAAGGTTTTATTCTCACAAAAGATTTCTATTTCTTGGTATTTTATTGAAATCGAAGTTCATTCACGTTTTTCCATTGGCTTCAAAATTTCAAATTGTTCTTTACTTCTTCTATAATAAATAAATTTTGTTTTTATTTTCTTTTTTGTCACTTATTTACGGTCTGTGGTGATATTTTCAATGTTTTATAATTTTCAGAATCGTACAACACGCACGCAGTATAAAAAAATTAATATTTTGTAATTGTATTATCAGCACTTGTGTTATCGCAGAATAATTATGTTTAATCACAGAAGTCGCATCAGGAATTGCGAGAGGCTAGCAATTGTCAAACGTACGTAAATATTAGTAGCAATCTCTAAAGCTAACCTTTTTTTTTGTCACAGAGCCAATATATAAAATTTCGGGGAGATTCGATGTATACATTTATTAATTAATATAGTTGAAAAAGTTTTACTATTTTTCTGTCTTTTTAAATCTAATAACAAAAGTAATAGCTGTAGTGCTATTTTCTCACGACCACCTCTGTTGATTTTCTACGTTACCTTCGTACGTAAAATTTGATTTACTCTAACTGAGAAATTAACTAGCACGTAACTCTTTACATTGTACTTGAGGTAATTAATGTAACAAAAATTTTGGAATGTCAAATTTGTAATTTGTGTCTCGGTAAATTGTTGAAACCGTTTTCAAATTTCTTTCTCCCCTCCTTTCCAAAAAAATCAGTTTTTTGATTATGCGATATGTAAAGCAGTTACTACATGATAAACCCGAATGTTTGAGGTTATCGCTAAAGCTATAGAGAATTTTGTCACTTACGATAATTCAGGTGTTATTCAGATATGTTCGTAGGCAGTGACTATTCTAAAGAGCAGTACACAGTAAGTAATGACCTCAAAGAAAGTAAGTTTCTCTTGGCCACCTATTTGTCTCACTTGAGCAGACACTATATCATAAGGACTTCAAGCGCAGACATCATTACAGATATTAAGGGATACAATAGAACAACTATAACTTGTTGGGAAGCTTCAACAAAATAGTGCACAGCGTGTGTTCATTTGACATCACACGTTGCTCCTTTCTTCTAAAAGTAATTAGTATTTTTATTGAAACAAGGTAAAAACCTAATGATGCTCGTTATTAACTTCCTTAGCACTTGGTGAAAAAGTATAAACAATGTTTTAAAAGAAAGCGCTTTGCACTGTTTTCAAATTGAATAAATGGTGTGTGATCTGTTACACGTTTTTATAGAGTAAATAATTTTAAGATTATTTTAAATTATTGTCGGAAACCAACTAAAAGCACTGAAAATGACTTGCGACAAGTATGAGGCAATTTATGTACATTTCATTTTCAATTCCAATCCATTTCAGATATCAGACTAGCATTATCAATAAAAACAGTTGCTGAGAATAAAACCAAGGAAAAAAGTAAGAAATGTTTACAGAATCCTAAAAATTGTTAATGTATACGTAACACATTTGAATATATTTAATTCTATTTTGTGTAGGCTACCGGCAGTTAAGAGTTACATAAATAATAAGTCAAATGTTAACATCCCTTAGCAGATTCTTAATATTTTGTGCGCAGAACTCCTCTACTATCACTGACATCTTTTTTGTGTTTTTAATTTAGAATGCATGGCTGTAGTCGTTGGAATATTAAAGAGCAACAGTCATTAAGAAGATACTGTACACGTTTACATAAATCTCTTTTGTTGAATAACGGATTTTCCTCAATGCGACGTATATATATCGTACGTACTACACATTTTAGCGATGACGTGAAGTTAAAAGAGAAATAATTGTAATGGAGCACAATGTAATGTGAATATATATGTGTCTCACATATAAAATGTAGGACAGTTCTGCTTAACACAAACGTGCAGAAGTCAGCTGTACACCGTCCAGTACGGTATTATCTCACACTCTCATGGAAGTAACAATAGATTGTAAGTGTACGTAGAATAACATTTAGCCTTCCATTTTACACTTGCTAAACATATCATCTAAAGATTTTATAATGTTTTTTAAATTAGTATTTTACAAGGGTTGATAAAAAATTAATTTACTAGATCAAGCGAAAGTTACATAGATTAATATTCTAAAGTATCCTTTATAATATACTACTGTTCAATATAGTCACCATCATTTTCAATACATTTACGCCCATTATAAAATGCATTTTGCAAAAATTCTGGATTTTGATTCCTGACCAATAACTTTAATCGTCTTCGAATCTGGGACTGCGTACTCCTTTATAGGTCAAAAGCTAAAAATAAGAATCGGCTGAATCGATCAAGGGATATAAGCTAGATAAGACGTTCGGTTGACATAGACGCGCATTTACATTACCATTTTGGCAGTCGCTGGGATTATGAACAATCCTGGTCTATGCCCTTCCATTATGGTGATGAAGCTGTACGGAATTAACGTCTTTATATGTTTCCTCCTTCCTGATCAGCAATATCCTGAGTGTTGTTGACGCCTACTCTTCGCTTTTATCTGTATCTGTATGCTTTGGATATCTCCTTGAAACTTCTTTACCTTTGCCGCACATTGCTATTGTTTATTACAGCAACTTCATATAAATTCGTCATCCGATTATGGCTTATTTAAGCGCGGAGCTCTTTTCAGCCAGAAATTATACACGTAGGTGAGTATACCTTTCTTCCGCATATTCATTTTTCGGTTTCCCGTGTCTGTCGGTATAAAACGTAACAACAGATAAAATTACTTATATCTGTAAATTACCTTCAAATACCTACAATTAACTGTAACGTTTTATTTAAAACGAAGTAAAATTTAAGCCTGCGGCATTTTTAGGTAGCACAATGGCACATAACAAGTTGTTTAATAATTCATAATGTATTACATTTACAAAAATAACATTTTATGTACATTTTAAGTAAAACATACTTTTAACAAGAATTTTTTCTGATCTCTCGTTTACTCACAGTGGCTTAAGAAATGTGACGTTCGTACTTTATATAGATTTTTCTTCACCTTAAAAAAAGTATAAACGCCCTCCCAATATATAAAATTATACTAGGAATTAAATAAACACACAAAGACTTAATTAGTGTATTTATTTACTTAATTCTGCAAAAATTGTAATTTTTCTTTTAACTTATAAATTATGAAAACTAAATTCTAGAGTTATGGACATTTTCTGTTGAACAGGATATAGTTAACTCTGCTGCAGAAACTCATATTTATTTTTTGTTGTCTATCAATTAGAGTATGTTGGCTTGTGAAAATTGTGTTACCTAGATAGACATACCATCCTAAAATTCGAAATAAATTCTATCATTACTATTCCATTGATTGTCTTCACAGGTTGTTGTAGCAATTTTAACGAAAGGAAGATAAAAAATGAATATAAATAATGTCTACTCGCAGATAAGAGTTTAATATTGCAATCCAATCCACTAGACACATGACTCTCACGAGACTAGCGAGGAAAGTCAACTGGAAGTTCGTAGAAAAACTACCACAGGGACACACAATGGCTACACTGAGGATTGAAAAAACTTTCACCGTGCCAGTTTTGTAAAGCTTCTTGCTTTGACATATAACAAAGTACTTGAGCTTAACTAAATTTATAGAAACATTTAAACACACAACAATATAAAAATAGATTATCCAAATTAATCATAAAATTGTTTACAGTAATTTATAACTTGATTAATCATTATTTTTCCTCATTCAAATATATAAAGTTAGGATTACTTTAACACCATATGTTAATTTCTTGGATTTTGTTGTCCATGACGTGTCCGTTGATTAACTAATTATACGTATAATACTACTGACTCGGAACACTAAGTTTTTTTATTGGTAAAAATATAAATTGTTTACTTTATAGCCTAAATCAGTTTTCGCTTATTACAAGCTTCGTCAGAGGCTGGCACTAGGAGCGCTGTGCGTCTTGTTCTTGGTGACGGCGCCGTCGTTTGAAAGATCGATGTTGTATGTGTGTGCGATGTGATATGTTCGAATAGTACTATTTTTGTTAACATGACAGTACACTCACACGTATTAGTAACAGTACAGTCCTTGTTCAGTAAACTCAACTATTGGAGTCACGTAATCCAGTTCCTAATCTGTTTTGGATGGATCTTATATAAAATACAAATTATAACACATGACTACGATCTAACTATTAACACCATATTATCACCGGGGATACAAGAGTATTATAAATATAGCAGCACAAGCGAAGTGGGTATGTATATGATAAGTTTCTAGAATAAACAACCGGGAAAATTCATAATACTGTCTGATAGGATAATTTTGTTCCATTCAAATCGTAAGCAAAGTAAACAGTACTGTAAGCATGTGTTGACTCTAATGTTAACGACTCCTTACACATTATAAACGTAATAAAATATAACAATGTACGGAGGGAAAGCCAGGAACAGGGCACGCTAAATTAAATTTTATCGTTTTGTGGCTGAGGGTAGTTCAAGCAGAAACCAGCAACCGTGCACTTAACAAAATAAATAGTGGCTTTCGGCTACGTACCTACCCTTTCAATATCTATATTTATATTTATATCTATCTATATATTTATTACTTTATTAACATTTAAGATTTATTTATGTATACGAAATTTCTTTATCAGTACACTATACATTTTAATTTCTGTTGATACATTGAGAAATAAACTATGTAAGTTAATGGAAGTTAGTGTACGTTAACGACGGGTTTCGTATTAAAATTTGTATACCTTCGCGCACAAAAAAAGGAGTTTAAAAAAATCTTGTGCTCTGATATTAAATACTACGTATGTTTGTTTCAACTCCTTCTTGAACAAAATCAATGTAAAATAAAAAATTGGTGACTTAATTAAAGAATGTAATCATATGAGAACCTTCAACGTCACACCAGTTTTTTTGATATTGAAGTGAGAACTTCATATACGGCACTATCGTGCCTGACTCACCCCCCGTACACCTCATGCTCAAGGGCAGTAAACTGGTTCAACCATCACTTCTTCCATCAGCGACATCTCCTTTGATATCTCTTAACGGCCCCCCTCTCTTATTCGCCAAATGGCAAAGATGATGGAGCAAGTAAGTCCGGCATAGTGGGGAGAGAGCAGCGCGAGCTGGGAAGGAGTACAGTAATCTAATAGTTTGTGTCTGAGTTAACCCTCAGAAATTGCTGATCCGATTAAAAAAAAGAATCATTCACCACCGCGTTCCTTGAAATTTTAGTTTTGTTTTGGACATGAATTTGAACCAATAATTTGAACAATTTTTCAAGAACATATCATTAAAACGGTCTCATGTTATGATATTTCTTTGTTAATTTGTGTGTAGTGAAATGTTCGGGATGCGACAAACTTTTGTTCTTTAAGAAATAGCTATATGGTGTCAGCAAGTAAAATATAAAGAAAATTCAAATTTTTGAGGGTTTCTACTTCAATAATATCCTTGTTTTCGTTTTGAGACATTAACGGCTTTGTAAAAAAATTGGTTGGTTGGCAGTTTGCAGTAATAGTATTCAAACGGTGCCTTGAATATTACACCCTACTTTTCAACTAAATATTGGGTAAATTATGTTGTTACAAAAAAACAATATTATTTATTACATACTGTTTGTATATTTATGTTCACTGAATATAATAGATGTGTTATGACTCTATTTATGTTCATTATAAATATCGATAACTTAAAAAGAAAAGATATAAAGACTATTATGCCCTCGTGTTATTAAATTATTCATTCACTCTTATTTGAATCATAATTTTTATAGCAAGATCTCTCTTACTCCAAATACATATGAGCAACCTTGTACACTTTGACTCAGTTCACTCATCACTCGACACTGAAGTGATCAACACTTCTGGCGTGTGTTCCACAAGACACCCATTTTTTCTTGTACAAATTTTCTTTTTGCTTAAAAAAATAAGGTAACATGTCCTTAAGCGTAACACACACACACACACACACACACACACACACACACACACACACACACACACACACACACACACACACACACACACACACACACACACACACACACACACACACACACACACACACACACACACACACACACACACACACACACACACACACACACACACACACACACAATCATTTAGGTTTTATTGTCATGGATAAATACAACAGCAACAGTACACGATAACGCATGTTGTGTGCCTACCGACAAGGTCTGGTTGATTTAATACAAAATCTGATCGAATGACAAAGGTGGCACGTAATTTGTACGTGATTATTTACCACATAACAAAACTGGCTTTGATTAATACTGTAGGGTGTGTCGAATCCGTGGCGTACGTTAATCATCAGTGAAACGTGTCATATCAGTTCCACGGGGGATTAGATTTTCAGTTGCTGCCTTATACTTCCTTTACGGATAATCAGTTTCAAACATTGTAATCGTAAATTTACGTTGTACAACGCTGAGGAAATAAATAGCATCACTAACTTGGCGAGTGACTAAGTGATTCTTGGCATGCCGCCGCCGTCACTGTTTCGAAGGTTTATAGATCATTCTACGCAACAGAATTACGTTACGTTCTAGGTCACGCGAGATGCCGATGCCCCTTCCAGACGCTTACTCGACTGCTGTACCAGCATCCAGACTAGAATGCATGGCAGCGGAGGTACAAATACCGGATTTCGAAGCGGTCCAGTTCAGTTACAGCTGGCGATTACTTCAAGTACGGATCGAAGTATTGTGGCGAAGTTTTCATTGTGTTAATTAGTGCGGAACTGTAATAAGGTGATATTTATTATCGTGTGCTGTACAAATTTAACTTGAATTATTGTATGAGTGTGCTTTGTTGATTTAAAACTGCTGTTTGTGTCTAATTAAAGTCTGTAATTAGCGACTTCATTTGTGTCAGTTCATCTGTTTCCGCTATACCCACGACGATCTTTGTTACCGTCGACACAGTATGTATCCTACTCTGTATTGTTCTTATAATATCAAAAATTATAAAATTGTATAGCTAACTCACATCTAATTATAGAGTGTGATTATAATTTATAGGAAGACTTTCCCCTGTAAAAGAATGTGACAGATATAACAGTAATACAGCAAAGTAAGAATTTTTTTAGACAGGTAGATCGTCTCAATAGGCGTATTGTTTTCAACTGCGTAGCTGAAAAATTAGAACAAAATTTAAGGTAAACTTTTAATAGGAGACAAATTTCGTAAACAGTTTTATAGGAATCTCTTTTTTCATTTTAAAATTCATAAATTACATATTTTACATGTATTTTACATGTCCCCAAGCCAATAGAAGAATATAGAAAAAGTGGAAAATCATTTAAGAAATGGGACTCTACTCGCATTTAAAAAAAAATATATTTGAATATGACCAAATGATGAAAACCCTTAGAACGGCCAAGGAAAAGGTGGAGATATCATCTTCAGTAGCAATGCGTTTCTGTAACAGACTAGAAAAACTTGTAATAAAATTGTAATAACAATGACTTAATAGCGCAATACGCTAATTAAATATCAGATATATTAAATAAATTGCAACTTATGATGTAGATATTATCAGTGTTAACTTTTTCTCGTCTTCCGTAAATCGTGTTACATTTTACTAGACACTTCAGACTCAAAAATCGTTAATAACGTTATCTTTGCAAAAATGGTTTTTTATTATATTCTGTTAAGCAAATATATTTATAGGATGCATCTTGATTTAAACTAGTTGGTACAGTTAGTAACAAAAGATTTAAACACAAGAATTAGTAAATTGTACCAACCCGTTCTATTAACAAAACTCGTATTCCCATATTGTCAAAATCGTTATACTATTTTGTTTTTTGAATTTAAGCAAATTTTGATAACACTCTTATTAGAATTTAGACTATTATCGTTGGAAATCTTGCGAAGTAAATAATTATTTGTTTATGACTTTAATTCAGAAAGTTTCATTTTGCCAAACATGGCAAGTATCATTGTGAAAATTATTTAAAAAATATGTCGGAACAAAGTATGACTTCGGAGATCGTATTAGTGCGAAGAGGTTGTGGACGTTAATGACTATCCACAGAAATTAAAAAGTAAAAAAAATAAGGATTCATTTGTATCGCGATAACGAGTCTGCTGCAATAATGAGTCTACATCCAACGTCAGGGAGAAAAATCAACCGTATTTTTCAGTCATAAAGGTAAAGGGAAGGGATAGAAAATAGAAAGTCTTGTCATCCGCGAGACACGGTGGCACATTAGAAAGAATCAGAGTGCAAAGTAAGGGTGGCAGCAAATTTCTTACACACACAAAAATCCGAGCACCTTTATTGTCAGCGTGAGCAACATAGTCAAAGAGTCAATTAAGGAATTATGTTATGTATTAAACAGAGATACACAATAAACCAACTAAAATCATTTATTTTCATCATTTTAATTGTACTCATAATAATTGGTAAAATTATAAAAATTTCATCCAGAATGATATGATACAAGTACAAAGGCTACAGTTAACTTTATTGGTAAAACTATACTACCGAAACTTGTAAGTGTAAGTGACTTGTAAGGTAAGGTCACTACATTAAACTTCTCAAATTCAAAGATTGTTCCCCTCAGTATAATGGTAAATATTTGTTTAAAGTTGAGTTAGTGAAATGCTCGGTGAGTTGACATACTACTTTTTCTGAAAATTTTAAGCCTTTTCAGAAAAAGGAAAAATTTTACCACTTAAACATGTAATGAATTTATACAAATTATGAGAATAAAAATAAAAATTATGAATTTATACGATTTGTTGTGTGACATTCTAAGCAATCTTTGATAACATTTTTATGAATGTGTTAATGACATAATCTAAAAATTGTAATTTAATAAATTATATATATTTAAATGTTGAATTGCATACTTAAGCGTATAATATTGCATAGAATTTTTAAGCAATGCATATAATGTCCATTAGTATATTTATGTACAGGACTGCAAAATTTATAGTATAGTACGTTTGAGCATTAATTGTAAAATTTTAATTTGGTTTGTTATGTTTATGTTACCAGTTCTATAATGTTGTCGTAGTGGTCTTATTTCTTAGAATGTTTTGTGAGAAAAACTATATGTATAACAGGAAAAATAGTAAAAGGTATTTATGAAATTGCTTTGGGACACACTCGAAATCACAAAACGGATAAAAAGAAGAGGCAAACAGACAAATACAGCTAGGGCAAGTAAGCTGTGAACAAGCGATTTACAGGTTTGTCTTTGGAGTACCGTTGGGTATAAATGTTCAGAGCGTAAAGGAAAAATATATTTACTAATATTGTTGTTTGGGGAAATGAGATTTGAAAAAATGTGCAGAATATCGTGGACAGTTTCTTACAGAAAAGAACAACGACACAAAAATATATTTTATTCTCAATTTTTCCATCACATGCTCTATTTTTTGTCAAATATCTCCTTCTCTCTTCTAGAACTTAAAAAGTCTAAACAGACATAAAACGTATAAGCGTCGTATAAATAAGATTTGTTAAATAAGAAGGATTAACGGTCCCAGGTAAAAAGGAATGTACTATTCATGATTAAAAATTGAGTTTCGTCCTGTATAAGTGATACTTTTTACAAGCTTGTAAATACTTTTTACAAGCGTTTAGCAATACAAGCTTGTATAAAAAGGAGTGCTGAACGTTTCATTGAGTATCTATAACTGAAATGTTATCCTCTCCTGTACGTGGTGTACCCAGTTAGAACTATTGAGGGTCTGGCGACCGAATGACTCCCGGAATGAGAAGTCCCTCTACTATATAAGCAACTGGTCTCCGTTGACGGCAGTGAGTAATGGGTAATGGAGTCTAGGGAAATCTTAATAATGTCAACGGTGTTAGAATATAGAAGTTACGAAAAAACAATGCATTAAAGACCTAGTATGTCTCAAAGGAAGGATGATGGCTTAGCTTGTAAATGTCTTAGAGACAAAAGAACGACCTCCCAATCTTGATCAGTAATTGGACTGATGAGGATGATTAGTAAAAGTAAAAGAAAAAGGCAAGAGAAAGAGATTGAGGAGTAAGAGAAAAAACAAGGGTTTTGGTTGATATATTTTATTATTTTTAAGTACGTTTTATTGATATAAACAAAGTTTAGCAGAGTTATCTGGGATAAATCGATGGAGAGTCTTAAAGTAAAGAGAGTAGACTCAAGGACAGATAAATAATGGAGGAATTGTATGTGAGAATGGGCGCAGTCTGTCGCCAACCGTTTTTAACTGGTATATTATGACAACATTTCAAGTAATATTTTGGAAGTCGAAGGAGGAACAAGTATATGAGGATTGAAGGTAAACTGTATCAGCTTTGTCTCTGATGGTAATGCTAGTAATGCTTTTCAGAGAATTATAACAATATTGGAATAAGGAATGAAGAAACGTATTATGAAGGTAAATGTAGGTAAAACAAAGGTTATAAGAATAAATGTCTAGACAAGGGAAAGAAAAATACAGCAAGTTGAAAAGTATATATATTTGGAAAGAACAGTATACGAAACTGAAAACAAAAATTTCCTTGGCTAGTAAAGCCTTTAGCCAGCACGAAAGTGGGCCTATTTTTTCAGCAGTAATGGACTTAGAAATGAGAAAAATACTGGTAAAGTGTTATGTCGTGGAGCGTGTTCCATAAGTTAAACGTGGGATATGGGAAACTGAGGCTTCTGAGTGTTGCTATGGACAACAATGGACTGACAGAGTAAGGTGGGCCTTTGAAAAACAGGATAAAGGAAAACCAAAATAATTTTAAACATTAAAGTTGTGTTAGTGGTTATAATTACAAACAGAAATTACGCTGTTGCACGTCACTATACAAAAAACGTTCGATCCTCTCAGCTCATCATCAGATCGGAACTATCATATTATAAGCTGAGAGACTCAATAGGGTATAATTGGTAATTTTTTATATAGTAATGTGCAACAGGTTAAAATAATTTTAGGTACATTCTTGAAAAGGAAGAAAAACTGTATATGAGATATTATAAGAAGAAAAGGAGTATTAACAACTGTTTTTGAGAGCTCAGTTGAAGAGGAAATGATAAGAGGAAGGAAGAGTGATAGCCGGTGTTAAGAGAGGAAGGTATAAAGTAAATAACGGGGGTTAGCCTAGAGTAACTGGAGACAATAAAGTCAACAATGATGAACGAGCACTACAATTCTGCAGAATACATACCATATGCTGATGATGTACTGCTCGTTTAATAAACTATGTCCATCATTTATCAGTTTAGACAAGGCTAACCTAAAAATCTCCAGAAGGTGCAAAAATATAAACAGACATAAACAGATATTATTAAACGGACTTTGCACTCTCTGCTACTGAGCAGACGTCATTATCAAAGGGAAATAACCTATGTTATTTATAAATCACAGATAATATTAAATGTGTTTAATTATAGGAATTATTAAAAATAAGCAGAAATATTTCTTTAAGGACAAAGATATACAGCTGGTCTTACAACCAATACTGGCTTACAGAACTTAAGTGAAAGATAACAGTGTATAAAACTGGTGATAAAGGTGTGGTCAGAAAGATAAGTTACAGACAAATCAGATAACATGGGAATTATTTATAAGGAGAATATGTTTTAAGTAAACAAGTTGAATTAAATAAAATAGAAATTAAAATAATGTAAGCATATTATTTGTTATCAAAACAATAAGGGAATAATACGCTAAAAATTATGTAAAACGAAAAAACGGTAGAGACTACAGACAAGTAGAATTGCAATCTGAAAAAAGCAAATGGAAAGTAAAAGTTGTAAACTTTACAAAATGCACAAATTGTATCCGAAAAATATCAGATAGTAGTATGCAGTAGTTTACAATATTAAATCATTAATTCAAGGATATAATTAATTTATTCATGATTTATAATATTCTAAAAAATCTAACTTTTAGAAAATAATAACAAATTGAAACAAAAAAAAAATAGTATTTATTATTTAATAATTGTTATTTTTTACTTTGTTCTTTCTTTCATTAATTAACATAAAACCTATTCCAGAGCTAATTATACTTTTCTTTGAATTTTCAACGCGCTTTAAAAAAAGACATTTTGGTAGTGATAATAAAAATCTTAAACTTTTACTGTCATACTGTATTGTATTAATGTGTTGCCCATCAGTTATGACTGAGACACGTATACGTTTTGCACTAACACACATACACACTATACATTTTTATGAATTGTAGCAGAAAGGAAATGTTTGTTATAAAGGAAGACAGATTTTACACGGTATGTTTACAATTCAAGAAAAAAGAAGCACTATCATTTCCCTGTGCAGGCCGGCTCTTAAAAAATTACAAAAGTAAATCTAGGTAGTGAAATATTTCAACTCACAATGTTTGCTACCATGTAAAAGCGCTAAGATAATTGATTAAGATTAGAGTTAAGAGAACTGTTATTAATACTCTAACTAATAAAGAAGAACAATGGTCGTAAATTACAATAATTTAAGTAAAAATAATTGTTCGTTTTTAAGCAAAAAACAAATTTACACCGTTTCACTAGGTTACTGGAAACTAACGTCGGTAATATCGGTAATACCCGGTTGTTAATTAGGTTTTGTGATTTATATAACGATGTGCACAGATGGTGTTTCAGCAGCTTGTACAGAATTAAAGAATAATAAAAAATATTCAGCTTACTTTAATTATAACTAATTTATAAGTTGTATTTTGCAATTATAGTGTCAAAGACCTCTGATAACATTGTTCTTTTATTGCGAATAGGTATTTTCTATAACCTTTGTACAACCTTTTGCAGTAATAATTGAATTTTTAAAATTATCAACTACATCCGCGAATAAAATTAGTTTGAAACGATACAAGTGTAATTATATTATTACATTTCTTACATGATAATAAGCTCAAAAAACAATATCACTAATGTCTATACAAGAACTAAAATTTTGTGTAATAGACAATGTACTTTATAATGCAGAGTTTGCTTTTCAACGCCAAAAGTTGCTCTTCAAGTTTCACAAGCACGATTTGTTAGTTCCAATTAACCTATGGATAATATTTAGAATAACAATTTACAATAAATATCCCAAGTGGCCTCTCTTTTCATCTAGCGTATGTTTTATCGTGTTTGAAACAATACGTTTTAGTTTGACAGGAGTGACGATACAAATAAATTGATGCGACACAGACTTGAAGTTTGAACATGGTGTGAGAATTCTTTCGTAAACTGCACTTGTCATCGCTGCTCACAAATAAAAATCTAAAAATCAGGGAGCGATAGACAGGATGACTGTGTGACCCACGTTCTTTGAGATGAGTCTATCACCAAAAACGTCTTGCAGCAAATTCAGTGAAATGTTGGCGTAAACTGTATGTTGGTCCACCTTGTAAGTACGCTTGACAAATTTAGTTGGCTGAAGAAAGCTTCATTACAGTATCGTCTGAATTTATCGCGCTATGAAGAACGGTAGTCATTATCGTTTACGTGACACAACATGCCAAATGTCAATTACTTCGTCGTTTAATGGCTGTTGCAACAGCTAACAGTATTACTCACTGACCACACACGGCTCTTCTGACTGTTAGCATGACCGGGCAAAGGTAACCATCGTTCGACTGTATAAAATGTCACATCAAAAGTATATTCTTTATTTAATCGAATAAAATTCTTAAATCAGAACAATACTTAACACTTTTTTCCAGTTATGCACTGCAGTCATTTTGTATCGGTGCATCTATAAGTTTTTAGTTTGCGCTTTCTGAGACCTTTATTTACTATTCTATTGAGACCATACTTTCTGAAATATTTATCGAACCTTTCTTTAAGGTTTATGCTGTACAATGAAAATATAAAATCACTTTCCCTTTGTTAGATTGATGGGCTGTTGGAGTTAATTAAGTTTATGACTTAGGAAGTACCTCAAAATCTCCTAATCAATTTTCTGACAGCAATACGGTGTGATACATCAGTATCTGAAAGACTTTTAAATAAATGTCTCCTTTACTTCTGTATATTAAATACCACAGCGAAGAAACGTATATTTAGTCAAAGTGATGCGAGCTTCAAATAACAAAATTATTCTCACACTTCTAAGGCAAACCGTTAAGACGAGTTGAAAATGTAACAACTTTTAAATAGTTATGCCTCTGTCAACAATAGAAAGTAATTTATTTCATAACAGCTGTAAGCAGAAAGGTCGAAAGATCAAAACCATGATAGTTGTTTAACCGTATATTAAAAGAATTTGTGTGCAATTACTCCCAGAGTGTAAAGGACACTCCTCACTTCGTAAAGTCGGTAGGTGCAGACATAAAACTAGACACGTTTCTCGGCTAGCGGAGCAGGTGCAGTGTCTCTGACAAGGCCGTGCACTCAAATAGCTTCGAGACTGTTCGAGCACTCTTTACTATGGAAATTATGCCGGCACGCCACCAAAAAAATGGAAAATTATTGTGAAACTTTTTCACGGTATTTATAAGGGTCTACGGCCGTCTTAGAAGTTAGTTACATCTGGCGAGATTGTAGAGTGCGGTTCAAGTGCTTGTTGCGGATTAGTGGAAAGTTATTATTGAAAAAGTGATTATTGTGTTATAATTAGTGCGGAGTTGACATTATTATTGCGTGTCGACAAATTTAACTTGAATTATTGTATGAGAGTACCTTGTTGATTTCAAATTGTGATTTGTTGCTAATTAAAGTTAGTGACTTTAATGGTGTCTGTATTTTGTTTTTACTGTACAATACGACGATCCGCGGTGCCGTCGAATGCTGCCATTTTATGTTGTGGTATACCACACAAAGGGACCATAATGAACATTTGGCGAAATTTACAAATATACAAACATACAACACAAAACAAACTAATACCTGAACAAATATAAATCAATACAAAACATGACACAATTTTCAAAGCACTCAACATAGAAAATACACAAAATACTAATATATACACCACAATCGCACACAAGAATAGCAATTTAAAGCACCAGAGACCAACAGGAAACCACAGCAACAACCAGCCAACACACATATACCTCACAAGACTCAAAAACAAGAAGGCTGAAGATGGGAGCACAAGGCTTGCCGAAACATGTTCCAAATAAGGAGAAAACATCTTGAGGTAAAGTCGTTATAATATATATATATATATATATATATATATATATAACAACAACACACAGGTTGCTAATTTATTTGTGTTTGAGGAGCCCCACGCTTTTGGAGCGCCAATATTTATAACACTACAATTTACAAATTTATATGTAATTTAATTTGTGGAGTGCCAAAATTTATATAACATTACTGGTAAAGTGTACCAATTAATGGAGTTTGGGTGTAATGGTAATAAGAGTAGTCATTGATTTAATTGTAACTAGTTTTCATAATTTTATTTATAAACCACGGGCGTGTTTAAAAATCTCAACTACTTCGTCATAAATATTTGCAGTACATTTAACATTAAATAAATCTTATATTCTACAGTAACAAAGTTATATTCTAAATACTTATTTGTCAATATTACAACTCTACTGCTCAGTCTGACAGTGTGCTTTACTGCAGTTTCATCATTTTTTTTATTATTTTTTTTTATTTATTTCTTTATAACTTTCAACTACTATAATTTCTGTATTGCATACTTGGTAATCATTGACTGCTTTACAAACTTTAAAATAAAATTAAAATTGACTAAATTAATCGTTAAACATTAAAGAAAGTATTTTAATAAATTTAAATAAAATTATCTGAACCTCTTTATCTACAATTTACATAAAACTCTTATTCATGTTTAAATTTCAAAATGTCTTTTAAATGTCTTTGGTCTCTCATTTAAAATTTATAAATGGATTATCTGTCACCTCGATTTTGTAGCTCATACTCATGTCCTCCGTTGATCCGTATGTCCTCTTCTGATCGGAGTTTTCTGCACGTCCCCAGGTTCCACTCGTCGTCCTCCAGTTACTCGTCTATCATGGTCCCATCTGGTTGATGTAGGATAGTGCGAGAGGCTGCTCTGCACCAGCTGCTGTCGTTCTTTCTAGCAGACGCCTCTATTGTTCAGCATAGCGTTCCTCTGCATGATGTAACATAGTAGCTTGTCTTGACTGACGGACGTTTGTGTGTGTCGACATCGTAAAGTATGTTCTATATTCGTATTCGGTAACAGATTAAGATTTACTATTTTGCACATATGACGAACATAGCGTCCGTCCGCATCTAATGTTCAATTAACAAAAATTAAAAACTCGCGTCGCCAACGGACAAAGTGTCCCGCCGCGACTGAAGACTGATTGAGAAGAAGGGCTGGCGTCCCTCGTGCCCTATTTATAATCGAGCATCGTACTGGACAGAATTCTGCCAGTTTGAAATTGCTCGGTAGCGTCAGTTCTCCCACTCTCGTCCAATTTCATATTTTCGTACATTTCTGCCAATGGCAAAGTCTAATGTGGACTACAGGGTGCTCTAACGATGGATGATTTAATTACACATGTACCACGTAATTACCATCGTAATAGGATAATCCGTGTAATTACTACGCACTTAAAATTGCTCTGAATTCGCACTGCGCGTCCTTTTCACGCCGCTTTCTCACTACACATGCGTATTAATTTTATACATATTTTGGAGTCTTTGAATCTTTTCGACCATCTATGGGTTTTTTATAATTAAATAAAACTGTAATTTGACAATTATTCAAGGTGAGATTGCAAACTTTCATGCTCGAACTGGCCTCACTCACACATATCACTTACTACTGTACACACTCTCAGCGAAAGTTGTGTGAATGTTCAGGTCAGCGCCTGTCTGTCTACATTCCGTATTTTTAACATAAACCCAGCTTTCAATCTCATACCTGCTTATTTATTAAATATTTATAAATTTAATTTAAATATTTATTTTATCTATTAAATGCACAGTACAGCATATGATTGTACTGTCGCAATATATACATCTCGCTATCTGTTCGGCTACCTTAAGTTTTGAAGACATTTAGCTGCCACGAGAAAGAGTGAAATATAAATACATTTGAAGATGTATATAGTGTTACCAGACCTTAAATAACCCATCAGTAATGTTATTTTATTATACACTATTAAATACAATTCTTAATATTTAAACGATTGATCTATTGTTTAGATAAAGCAAACAAATTTTATAATTTGTTATGTATAAATAATGAAATAAAATTTTGTTTGTTTACTTTTAGACAGGGAAGGATGGAAAGAAAGGAAGCTATGTAGATTGATGGAGAGGGTTTTTCTTAAGCCAAACTTGGACAACCATCATCCAAACAACTAACGATGCAGACTATAGTAAGTACATCCGCAATTATACAGAACAGCAAAAACGTCATTCGACGTCAGCAATAAATGATGATGCAAAATAAATGGACTATAAATGTGCTTTCAAAGTTCATAGACTACTACTAATAGACACAATTTAACTGTGTCTGTAATGTCTTAGTACTTTCATCCGACTTAGGGTTCTTGGAGGTCTCCGTAGAGGACTTGGTATAGCCAATTAAAGATATACGGTTTATTGCAAAACATTTTGTAATAGTAACTCTTCTGATGACCATCGACAACTTAGACGAAGCCTGCAGCCCCTGAAAATTACCTTTTTCGAAGCTGATTAAAATTGAATCTGTATGCTCTCTATTAAATTCAGTATTATTAACGAAATTTGTACTTTACCTTTTTACTTTATTTTAGCTACGCTAATAAAAATGTCTGAATAGAATTCTTAGTACTACAGAAATACTGTAAAGGTCAAGAGTCGGGGAACTAGAGGGTTGAAAGGTATGAAATAAGATAGAGACAAAAATGACGTTCAATAACGTTACCTCCTTTTGTTGAAGAGAAAAATATTGGGATATGAGAGAGGTTGGAGAGAGTAGCTTAAAAGCCTTTTTGTCCACAAACGCTTTTATAACAGCCACGTGTATTTTCCAATAGTTGCTGTTACTTCACCAACTGACAGCTTACGCATTTATAAAAATTATAACACCTAACGTATATTAAAGGAATTATTATATATATGGGATGAGTTAAGTGTAGCCTTCGTGTTGTGATGTAAAAATAAACGTAAATGTTGTTATTAAACGATTTTGGTGCACGTACGCATATCAGGCTTACGCAACTTACGTATATAGGACGAGTCTTAAAAAATTATGTGCAGATTTGTTAAGAAGATAACAGGGTTTATAAATAAAACGACTTTATTATTTAGACTGACAATAGACTTTGTCAGTACAATTAAAATTGGTTTTTGGATTTTTTGATGTGAAATATTGAATTTTGTATTGTGTTGTAAAAATTAATGTAAACATGTTATGATTCTTTTCGGCAGAAAATCTGTAGACACTGTGCGGGGTAAAGGGCGTGTAACGTTATACAGTGCCTCCTTATGGTAGAATCTGTCTTTTGTCTTGAGTATGATGAAATACCAAGTTATTTATTATAAACTTATAAAATAACTTTAACAGTGTAATTGCTGAAGTCATTAATTTATACCTTCATTACTTAATAGAACAGATGATCACCTCATTATATCATATACGTAACAGTTGTTTTAGACACTGCGTCAAATTGATTATTTATCAATCCTCTAATGTGAACATAATTATTAATCTATCTGTTAGAAATATTAAATAATTTACTATAATTTACTCGTTTATTATTATTATTGTAAAATTATTGTAACCTACCAAGTTAAAGTAATTTAACAAACAAAATTTGTTTGTGTAAACAAAGTGTATTTAATTTAATACACTCTTGGTTATGTTGACAATGCACATACTACCCACGAGCGTCACTTAATTTTTCAATTCAAAAGAATGTAAAGTATTTGGCGCCAGACTGGATGAAATACTTGATGATACCTGCGTGTCCGCTACAAATTGGATAGTGTGACAACAAGCAAGCTGCTGTATTCTGTGAAAAAAGAAGACACAGTAGTCTTAGAAAAATGGTATTTTGCTACGGACTACAAAGTGTAGACTGAATTTATTGGTTTAAAAGGGATATAACTAATTGATAATTATTCTTGTTGATAAATAGTGATATTTGCTACAGACCAGATTAAAAATCACTTGACTTTTAATAAATTAAGTTTGTTATAGTTTAAATAAATGCAGTTAAAATGACAGGAAATGAAATTGTTTGGCAGTGGCGTACTGTTAGGCTGTATTAAATGTAAGTTGGATCTAAACTGAGTTGGGTGAAAGAGGGCTCAGAGTCAGTTTCACTTTTACTGACGATTGATGACTGACTATGTTTGTCTTTTATGGTTTTCTTGATTAGTAGACAATAGAAGTTTGTTTCAAGTTGTAAACTGGATTTTGTTTGAATTCTTTGTTAGTGAACTATAGCTATCGTCAACTATTTTACGACAACTCCAATGTCTCCTGTAAAGACGAAATGTCTTGTAGTAGAGAACCACAGGTGCAGAGATTGTAGGTAGTACAGTCTGGCGAGTTTTTATTCCAATTAACTACATGCATTAAATTAGAAAAATGGAGTGTATAAGACTGCATATTTTTAGGCGGTATTCTTATGACTTAAATTCTCCTCCATAGGCTGCAATATCTGCTTTGTGGGTTACTTTCAGTACTAGATTAGTCCGGTTTTTTGTGGATTCAGTATTTTTTATTTTCTGGAGAGGCTACGAGAAGCCTGCGTCTCTGGAAAGTCGACTATAGAGAGTTTTGTTCTCGCTATGGTAGTGAAAAGTAATGATGAAGCGTGTGGAGTACCATACTGTACTGGTTGAATTAAATCGTGAGCGACTAGGCATCTTTTTTACAATTGGAGAGATTAGTATCGTTAGCGTTGTAACTTATAATGGTCAGGCCGACGACAGTTTGGTCAAAGGTAGGAAGTAAAGTACAATATTCACAAGTTTGATTTCACGTAAGATGTGGCGGGTGTGTCGTAATTGAAACAAAGCAATTAATTTTGATGAAATGATTACCGTAAAATTTTCTCTTCCGACAGTAATTAGAAAGGATTTCGTTTACGTTATACTTTTGTCACCAGAAATGTAAACAAACCGCTAAAATCTACTCGATTGAAAGAGTTATAACAAGAGATTCACACATTCATAATCAACATTGCTGAGGGGGACGAATATTTAGCTGCATAAGAATCTCTAACATATACTTGGTCTTGTATGCATGGGTGTATATTAAACAAAATAAGTTTTTTAGTTGGTTCAGTTTACCTGTTAGTGACAAATTTTTTTGTTAAAAGTAATGTCGGGGTGTCGTTCGATGAAGTTGTCGACACTTTGTTTGCTGTTAAAGTACATGCACATCTGTTGAAGTAAAAATCGAGACGCAGCTATAATAATCTTTGCTCCGATTTGAGACTTCACAAGCACTGGTACTCCATAATTGTAGCGTGTTAATGTGTTAAATTGCTGGAAATGTGACAGTTTAGGCTATCCTAAGGAATTGCTTAACCACACAAGAGTACAAGGGCTTATAAGTTATGTTTACCTGATTGTAAAGAGTAAAGAGCTGTGTCCATTTTTAGATACTTGGTCAATAATACGCTGTTTTTTGATATTATTAGAGGATTAGTTGTTAGATTGTGATGACGTAGCACCGAAGTACGGATATCAGTGTCGTGCTGCAGACTTTTGGATATGCCATTTATTGTGCGAAAAGACCGGTCATTGCCGGTTGTAACCGTACCCACGCAGTCCACGTACATTGTATCCGACCGCACTAAATTTACTATAATTCATAATTGAAGGTTTAAAAAACATACCAAACAATACAGATCGTTCAGCCTGCAGAACCGAGGGTTGCATCATACAAGAGATTGTGAAAAGCAGGGTAACTACACGCTGGACCGACCTCAAAAACGCGAAAACCCAGTACAAAACATAATAGATAAACCAACGGAAACACATCTTTTCACTTTACCGATCCCCACAGGACAATCTCACTTCTATCTCTTCGGGAATTCGCAATCTGCGTCATGTCAGCTACAGGACATTGTTTGCCACGTATAGGTAGACTGCCCTCTTCACGACACACAGGCAGACCGTTACCGACCCTCAGCCGACTTACGGAAGGTGTTGGGCTACAGTTCGGCACATTAAACTAAAACAGTAAATGAAAACAACAACTGAGGCTGAAAAGTATTTCGATTGGACCATTTAATGTAAAGATGTTGAAAATTATAAGAAGCGTTGATTTTATTAAACCAATCTCAGAACGATATTGCCAAAGAATAAAAATAATTAATAATAAGTTATTAAGAGTGACAGGAGCAGTAAATGATAACATACATTATGTAAAGTACCTGCGTAATATTATCTCCTCCTGTACTGTGCGAGAGCATGACCTACTTTTAAAGCCATTAATAAACAGGCCATTGGTATGCTTGAATAAACTTACTCAGCCTACTAGAGGCTTCAAATGCATTAAGCATGTACCGTGATGTAGGCTTAATCATGACGTCAGCGCTGTATCTGCGTAAATTAGAGGTAATGAAGGTTTTTGTATGCACTGTTGGCGGTGCTCCTGTTGAACTCTATAATTTGCAAGTAGATTAGTAGTCGTAGATGCTAAGTGCAATTCTACAGTAGTGAAATTGCCTACCTTACGCCTTGATATAAGTAGCATTGGGGCTGATCAGAGCAGCCCGATTACTAACTATAAATTCATCCTTCTTTAAGATTAATTATGACAGAATATGAATATATTCAAGTTCTATAGTACCATAGAAACGTCTTTATATACATATATACAAACGTCTTGAATTATACATACATGTATATATATATATACATATATATATATATATACATATATATATATATATATATATAAATATAATGATAATTATTAATACTAATAATACAACTTTTTGTACAAGAATATATTTTATTATTTTGTGAATATTAGTATTTCAATAGTATTTAACCATCATCATGGATATACATTAATAAATTAAAAACATTTAAAGTCAATTGTTGAACCAGCTGTTTTATATGTAGACAATTTAATGTTTTATATATGTATGTAAAAATATGTTACATAATTCATTATAAAATATAATATAAATATTTATTATTTTATTAAATTCGTAATTTTGAAAATACAGTATTGTAATTTTTTGTATTAACCTGAATTTGTTCTGGTATTAATTTATTACTTGTTTTATGATTAAATGTTTCTAAATTTTCCTATAATATGAATATAATACATAATTTTTCCATAATTTATATATATTCATATTAGTGTACGTTATTGTCGTTCACTATAAATAAGCTGGTGTTAACGGTTCAAGAGACAAAACTTGTCTTATACAATTTAGGTTTTAAAGATTACAGGAGATTTGTTGCGAAATAAATAAAAATCTGTATTTTATAATATACTACGCTCTATAAATAAATTCCGTGTATAGTATATAGTAAAATTTTGTATTATTATCATTATAAACCTTCTGATAAATCTGAGAGACGTAGTAAAAAAGCTAATATTTTTTGTGATGTTCATGGATAGTCCGAGTTGTCAATTACAGCAAATTGATTGTACCTCTGGGGTGTGTTACAGCAAAGTTACTCGCACCGTTTTTGTGTCCTAATAAACTGATGCTTCTGCTCTGGGGAGAGGGACTAAATTTCGGTGCAGAAAATCCATTCGAAACCTGACAAAAGGCATAGCGGTTTTATAAACAATTAATTATACTAATTGTCGTTTAATAAATTTAATGCCAATAAACTGTATTCAGAGTAATAGATAAATACAATATGTTAGGATTACTAATAATACATTTTTATTACTACTCAAGAATTCGGAGATTAATTTTTTATTAATGTCGAATTTGTTATTACCTCGGCATTCACCGGCCGTTGTATTCAAGGGTAAATTACATCGACGTGTCACATCAAAGTGTTTTTATTTAATTTACAATTCTCGAAAGTATACAAGAAAAAAAAGATTGCCGTATGGCGGTAATCCTTATTAGATATTCATTTTGCGACTCAGATTTAATAAATTGAATTTAAAAAATATTAGTCGTTTCTTATGTTTTACTTTGAATGTTTGATGAAAGGAAATGACTGTCAGTGGTTTATAACGTATACTCTAAGGGGTAGCAACTAAACAGGCTAATGTTGTATTACGTGTATTGTATCTGGTTAGCACCGATCACCGCACATTTCTTTTAATGGTAAATTACTAGCTGTGCGGGTGGATGTACTTACTTGGAAAGGCCATGGAGGCCACAATCAAAGAGACTGAAGAAGTGCGAAAACCTGCTGCTTCCAAAGTGCACAAACAGTATCCGATTATTCAAGACTGTTTTATTGTATCTGGTTAGCACCGATCGCCGCAAATTTCTTTTAATGGTAAATTACTAGCTGTGCGGGTGGATGTACTTACTTGGAAAGGCCATGGAGGCCACAATCAAAGAGACTGAAGAAGTGCGAAAACCTGCTGCTTCAAAAGTGCACAAACATTATCCGATTATTCAAGACTGTTTAATTTATTTCTCGTCTCGTTTCTCAAAAATCTGAGCCTCTATGGATGTTTCCGTGGTGTGTCTTACACCTAGACAGATTTTTTCACGTGTACATTATACCTAAGGTTCTGAACTGCTAAGTAAACAGGTAGAAGTAGTAGGCAGAATTCTATTCGATGGTTTAACATCGTCTTGAATTATGAGAAAGGAGAGGTGTACATCAGATTTAAAGGACTGAAGCTTTAAAGTTGTACCTAAAGGTGTACAACTTTAAAGGAAGTATAAGTTGAACCAACTCGTGATATATAACGATGTAACCACTGTATTTAACGACCTATACACTGCATACGTCTCGTACAGTTTGTTATGAGAGATATACACAGTCAGGCGCGCGCGCGTATTTTACCATGGGCTATATAAATATTCATCAACGTGAAATCACGCACCATGATTCTTGTGATCAGGAAGGTAAAATTTTAGACAAAATAATGTAATCAGGCTATTATTTTAAATTGCTTGTTACTTTCTACATTTTTGTAATACCATTATTTTACACGCTTTATTTTAGAGGCTATCTATTAAAATTACAGTTGAACTCTGTCAATAATAGAAATACAGTACATTGATATACACCAATAATATAAGAATTATTGTGAAAATAATTATTTTGTTATTATGGTCTTGAATATAAGCATACTTTATTTTCTTAAATGTTTCATACCTACCTCTATCAGGCTAGGTTAGTAGTTCTTCAGAAGTCACCGTATAAATTAGTCAACTTACCTAGAACAAAGAAAATTACATTTATTATTAAAATATAAAAATAGTTTAAATAAAATAACAATATTTTGAGGTTAATACGAGTTTACAGTCCTACGGAAAAGAAGCTATGGTGTTGGGGGAATTTTAGTGGGTAGTGTTAACGGGTGTTTGTTAACAAAAGCTGTAAAAATACTGAATTTGTAAGCAGTTATTTGGTGACAAGAACATAAATATGTTAGATTAGTGTAATTTTCACATTGGATGCGTTTGTATATTACGAGGGTCAGTTGAAACGTTCGCGGAGCGGTATCTGTAGCTTAGCGGTAAAACTAAACATTTTCGTGTACTGCAAGACATGTACTTTACGTAAACTCCTGTTAATTTTGAATTCTATCTACCAATTTACTCATTGTTTAGAAGCTGTTTAAAATTGACATGTCACGCGTGTTTTGAAAAACGGACAAAAACAAACATCGTGGTGAGATTCTTTGTTAAAAATTGTTTAGCGCCAACGGAAATTCAGAACGAAATTGTAAATGTGTCAGGAGATGCTACGTCTTCAAAACCAACGGTTTGTAAGTAGGCACTTGAGTTTAAACGTGATCGTACGAGCATTGAAAACGCGGTCACACTGGACGCCCAAAAAAATGTAACAATTCCAGATGCGGCGGCCATCTTGCACAACGCTTTTTCACATCAAGTTCCTGAGTTAAAGTATGATGCACACGCTCATATGAGATGCCTATGATTTCAGCAACGTCATCCACTCCTCAATCTGCGGTCTTCCAACAACCTACGAAATTTTTTCAATAATGTCATTTTTTGTTGCACTTTTGGACGTCCACTGCTGGGATCGTCTTCAGTACGACCACGTTTAAACTCGAGCGTGCCCCACTTACCGGTGTTCTGAAGACGCAGCATCATCTAACACATTTACAATTTCGTTTTGATTTTCCATAGGCGCTAAAACGTTTTTAACAGAGAATTCATCACAACACGATGTTTGATTTTGTACACTTTAAAAACACGCGTGACAGGAAAATTTCAAACAGCTGGTAAAGAGTGAATAAGTTAACAGATATATATGGAAATTAACAGGTGTTCACAGAAATATACGTCTTGCAGCACACGAAAGATTTTAGTTCTACCACTGAGCTATAGACGTCGCTCCGCGAATGTTTCAACTGAATATGATATTACACAACATGTATGAAGAGCCTGTCAGTGTAAAATTGGCCTCAAAAAGATGCAATTTACGTAATTTTTCTTTTTTCAGATTTTAATTCTCTTTTAATATAAATCTATTAAAATTTGTATATTATGCTAATTTAAAATTTTAAGCGAAATATTGTTTTACTTCTAAGCTTTTAAGTATTACAAAGTACAATTTGTAGTCCCTCTGTGCGTTCTACTTTTTTGGGAATATAATAGCTACTGATATAAAATGTAATTAAAGACAGTCAAACTAACAATATTAATTCGTATTACAATTAACATAGACAGCAATAATTATAACTTGGATTATCAGTGACTGAACATTTGTTTGAGCAACTGAGTAGAATTGTAGTTTGTAATAATTTTGTTATATGCAAACAATTTTTCCAATAAATCAGGGCAACAAGATACAAAAATATTTTAATTTATCACAAGTTTTACGAGATATAAAATCTTTTTGAAAATAAGTTGTTCATAAAAATAATTATATTAATTTGTTTTTTGCTACACGTTATATAAAAATTACATTACCTCATGTGTAGTTCACATGATAGTGGCTTATTTGATTCAGGAAAGTACTATGATACGCGAGTATCAAACTCTCGTCTTAAGAATATTCTTTGATACCCAGAAAGAGCAATGGAAACAATTATTTCTGGATTGTGTACTAAGTTAATAATAACTATTTATTTTTGCTTACTGAAACATATGTATAAAAGTATACAAAATTCTAGGCACAATTATTTTTTATTTAAGTGTGATCACATATAAAAAAGGTGACATACGCATGACACGAGCGCGCACACATGGTGATGAAAAATAGGTTTCATAACTGAAAAATTTCAAATTAAGTATACCGTTATGTAAAGTGCATTGTTCACCTAATGTTCTATGAAATTATAACAGTAGTTATAGTGTTCTATAACTATAACTATCTATTGTAACTATGAAAAAATTTAACATTGAATTTTCTAGAGAATAAATTTATAAATTCATATTCAACTTACTAAATAGAAGTAAACACAGGTACATGGATTTCATCAAATACAAACGTAGATGAAAATTACCTTATACTCAAAATAATTACTAAGTTTAGAAATTGCTGGATTAAACTAATCAGTCTTAAATATAAATGTCTGTAGTAAATGTAATGTTGGAAGTTGAAGCAGTTCCTTTTCTTGGGCTGTGTCTGATGTGGAAACTACGTGATTCGACAAGCACGGCAGTGAAGATCCACGCGTGCTGAAAGTAAGGAATTACAGTTAAGTTAATTAGTATATAAATAACAACTCTATCTCTGTTCAAGGTGTTGTCAGGTAACGTTTGTGTGTGTGTGTGTTGCGCGCATGCGCGTCTACATCCGCTGAACTAGTACATATGTGTACTCGATATGTGAATACAATAAATTGTACAATACAACTGGATTTGTATTATAATCATGCCAATAATGCTGGTGCTAATTAAAATTATTTTAAATAATTTTGAAACCATTTGTCATGTCATGTAATATCTAAAATTTTAGTGTAAATAATTAAATACGTTGCACATTCCTAAAGCGTTAGCTTAATGACTTATTTAGTAATTGGTTTAGTGACAGCAATTCATAAATGACAACATCGATCAGGAACGTTGTACGCGCAACTCCGTGATTCCTGGTCGTAACAAAGAACATAAAGTTACGAGTGTGTTTTCAAAAACTATATGAGAGCCTTTATTGATAACCTGTTATATTCAACATATAAGTAGCACAATATAAGTTAATATTAATTTAAAAATAAGAACAACACGATTTAACAAGACTACGAATGACAGTACTTGTAAGGAATTGTTACTGTAGTAAGATTAAAATTACAATTAAAACAATCTTATTTTTCCAAAGAATTCCTTGTTTACATTTGCTAAGAATTATTCCTACTACAAAAGATTCGACGCATTAAGTAGTAAAATAATTTCCTTATTTAAAAAAGTAGGTGTTTCTGGATACACGTGATTATTCTTTTAGATTGGTTAATACTTATTTTGTCAACGTCAACCAGTCGCTTTTGATAATTTTCTTACAATTAAAGTGATGATAAGAAATTTTGACACTTCCTTGGGAACATGAGACTGTATGTTTATGAGCACACAAGGACATTATACTTAACTCACAATGTACTACGAATGTTTATTTTAGGAAATGTTTGATTAGACTTAATTAGATGGATGCCGCATGCAATGTCAGAACAAATTATGTTTCCATTGTGTAGGACAGAGTTTTATTTCTGAAGAAGAAGTAAAACTATGCCACTATGGAAGATAAATAAAAATAAAGTAGATGGAAACAAGAGGCTGAGTGGTAGAGAAAGTGGTACGTAAAAGTTTAAACTTTTATAGCAATGAAACAATCAAGAACGGAGCTTTGAGTATGAACTCCAAACGATAAATTTTAAAACTGTCTTCAAGTAAGACAAATCACAAACTGGTTTTATAAATAGACTGCGTATACTTAGTAAGAATATTTTACGAAAAAAATATTTGAAACGACATACCAACATTGAGCACTATTTGTATGGTTGTAATTTCCAAGACTGCAGTGATAAATTTACAAAAATAAAAAATATGTTTATTTAGGCAATATCTTTATGTTTAAACTAATTGATAGAATTAATTTATTTAACGCTTTTAGGAGGTAAGGTACATGAATAAATAGATATTCACACCAACACGTTGTTCTACAAAAAAGTCTACAATTTAAATTGTCTTACAACTTAAGAATGGTCCATTATATACTAAAAACAGAAAATACTGTGAATGTTTGATGACAGGTTGTTACTATGCGTGCAGTAAACGCACTTGTGCATAGAGAATCACGTACATGGGGACGGAAATTGTACTGCTTAATTAAGTGCGCCGTATATTGTAAAATCTCAGACATAAACGTCTAAACAAGATACCAGCTGTAGATTAAAACTGGCAAAGGATACATGGTAATACACGTAACGTCTGTAGGAGGGAAGACGCGGTAAATGGCTGGGAGAACATCAATACGCTTAACGTCTCTCACTTGAATAGAACAGAACTTACACAGGACAGCCCCGCGCATACACACGCCCACACATTTGCATACTCATTAACCACATTTAGTAGTACGCATTTGGTTCAGTAATGACACGAAACAGCCAGGGTCATAAAGAACATAACTCGCGTAACATTCTACAAAGCTAAAGATAATTACTCATTACGGTTGTGATAGGAAAAACATCTAGTATTGGTTAGTTAACAAAATAAGATGAAACGTTTATCTGTGGAAAAGTTAAAACTCATGGAAACCGATCTTCTTTAAGGTGAAATCTTAAACAACACCAGAGACGGTAAAATAATAACCACCTTTAATGATAATTTTTATCTAGAACATTGAACGAGCGAAACAAGTTCTCAGTTTTAACTCGACCGTTTAGCATTTGTCTCTGTTTGTTTGGTATGTCTCTCGATAACATATGAATGCATCAATCGATTTTCGTAAAACTTGGCGTGCGTGTCCACACCTCTAATATACAGAACTGTATTGATTTTGAGACTGGTCGTCCCCAAATTAGGGTGGCGGTAGGCAAAAATTAGTGAGAGCAAAATTTTGAAAAAAAAATCGCAAAATCAAAGTGAGATATTAAATTAAAGGTAATCAGACTATAGTATTTAAGTTTGGAAATGTCAAAACTTTGGAACACCGGGGCCCCTAAAATTACCAAAATTTAAGACAGTTTACAAAAATCGATATGGTGTTAAACTAAACGTGTGTTTTCCTATTCTGAATAGAGTGTTTAGTTTATAAAGTTAAAATATATTAGAATACTACAGCCCAAAAATGTACAAAAATATTTACAAAATGTTAAAAATTGTGTCACATATCGGACTAAATGGAATGATGTTAACCCGAATCAGAATATAGCGTTTGCGTTGAAAATTTTTATCTTTAGGGGCACTATGAGTCCAAAATAGATACAAAATATTGATTTAAAAAAATTGTAAAATCCTGAGCAAATTTTGCACCTTCGGAAGTTTACTAGTACTTAGTTTAATCATATTTCATAATTAAAATAATTAGTTAACTGTTTATTATGAAATAACCGTAAAAAGATCTGCTTATTAGAAAGATCGGAAAAATTCTACAAATCTCGCAGTCGCAGTCAACAAAGAATCACAAAAGACTCTCGGAGGCGGTGTTGTTATGTCTGAGTAGAATTTTGGGAATTCACTGTGCTTTATAGCTAATTGCAGGTTAAACATACTACTGCTTATTTTGCTCTAAACCAAAATTCGAGTTTTTTTGTGTGCTATGAGAAGTATCCAATACAATTTGATAATGCTTTTTTATGTAAGACTAACATTAAAGGATTAAGTTGCCAAGCATCGTTAGTCGGTGTTCATTAGCGTAACATTTAACCTCAATGTCAATGATACACACAGAAGAACACACGAAGAGGAAACTTTTGTAATAAGTTCAGGTTTCTTATTAAAATCACATGCTATTTAACATAGAACGTACAATGTTTGCAAGTATTATGGATACGTTGATCAATTTAAACAATTTAACAATTCAATTTAAAACTGTGTTAACACAGTGAAAGACATAAAAATGTTGGGTGGTTAGTTTGAAAACAAAATATAGTACTTTCATGCTACTGTGTTTACAGAATCTGACTTTACATTTTAAAACTTTGACTTTACATTCTGAATCTTTGACTATTATGATTTTAATTGGTAAATAATTAACTGCTGTACAAACTTTCACAACTATATACTTTTGTCTGTCTTGTACTTGTTACGTTATGACTGTTATAGAAGTTCACAAAATTTGATTTATGTGCACTGTGGGAATCCTCCGGTTATAAAATAAGAAACTTCTATTTTGATACTGATGTTGGGGCTCATATTTGTTTTGCTTGTTCAAACAAATCCGTATAGATTTTGTAACCTGTAGTACTAGCATTAAAAACTTACAACCCGCCATCTAAGCAATTTTATTGTTTGGCAAGATTTAATGACACAAGCGGTACCATTCCTGTATTCATCTGCCCCCTCTGCTCCCCCAACTCACGTGAACATTGACATTTAAGTAGAACACAAAATAATTATTACTGTTAACCAAATTACAATGGTTCTATACAAACACAAAACTACTATACAATGCTATTTAAACTGTTTACTACGATCACCAAAGTAATAGACAAATTACGTTTACTAAATTATGGTTAAAAAAATGAAATTTTCATTTATCTCTGATACTCTTAACCATTCCGTTGCGCAATACATGTAAGCGGTATACAGTGCCTGTGCGCCATAATATTTAAAAACGCACTTGAAAATGTTTAAAATGACTCATAGCACTCTATATTCAATATTTATTTAAACGTATAGTGTGGACTCATTTTAACGGAAATATCTGTGGATTGTGGGCTTAATTGGTTCGAGTACCTAAAACGTCAGATAAGAGAAACTTTAACCTTACATCACAAAATATTGTAAGAAAACTAGAAAAATTCAAAAGTAATCGGAGTAACGTAATAATAAGCTAATCGTGGGCCTTTAAATAAATAAATGCTGATATATTTTAAATAAAGAACAATTTATATTATGTGTAGCTGAAGTTCTTAACGTAACTATCTAATAACCTACGACCTAGGCCGTGGGATTCCTGTGTTCGTTAAGTTAAATCCCTTTTATTGCACAATAAATTTTATGTGAGAAAGAGAGGAGAAAGATTTTGTGGCGTAGAATAAATGTTAATAAGACCATGATTTAAAAAAAAAACAAATTCTCTAAAAATCAAAACAAAACATTTATTAAAAGTTGCTTTTTAAGAGAAAAATTACACATAATTAAAAATACTACACGTATTAGTCATACTATACATCTTATAAATTGCACATAAATAATATGAAAACAAATAAAATAAACACAGATATGAACATATAAATAATAAATATAAAATGCATAATAATGGAAGTAAAAACAATTATAAAATTGTAAAATTGTTATAAAAAAGAATTATACAATTGTTTTAATTGCTTGGGTTTCTGACATTACGATATAGAATTCAAATTGACCAAATACACAACGTTCGTTGATACCTAGATATTGGTTAGAACCCTTACGTATATAACCCTACGTAATTAGGTTATAATTTATAACCCTTACGTATATAAATTAGCAACAGGTGATAGGCACAACACAGTCTTGTGACACACACAGCACTCCAAGTCACTGGTTACAAACAATTTTAGAGATGATCTGTCTACAGATTTTCAATCGTCTCGTGTGAAATGACTTGTCAAGTGTTACTTCTAAAATAAAAGTTAGGCTACTATGCACTGAACACAGTATATGGTTTTTATGAAGTTTGACGTTCTGTGTTTTACAGGCCTTTATAGTTTTATAGTATTTGCAGTTTATATTATTAACGTCTTTTGTAGATGCTAATAATTTATATGTATTAGAGAGTAAAATATGTAGAATTTATTTTTGTCCAATTTAAATTATATTAACTTTCCTATAATTGTGTCATTTAACATTAACTTTAGTAAAAAATAGTGAATATTTTGACTACTAAAGTAATATAATTTACCTAATGCATTACTAAATTTATAGTATTCTAACCAGTCGAAAATATTCTTCTTCAGTTCTTTGGCGCCTAGTAGACTCACTGTTCATATGGTAACCTAGTGCAAGTCCATTCCACATTGTACGAGTATTATGCTATTCTCTGTATGTTATCACACAATCTTATAATTGAACTACTTTACGGATTGTACGAAACTTCTATTTTCCGTTTCTGGCCTGCACATGAAGGTTGATCTATTCTTCATTCGATGATAGCATGTAACAAACAGTTTACACACATATAAGGTAGTAGTATTTCAAGAGTGCCGAACACTTTATTATATCGGACCATCTTGTCTATTATCGACTCATTTCTCTTCTATCCGAAACGAATTTTAGTCAGACATGCGGTTTGAATGCGCGAACATTGTGATAAAAATGTACGAAGTTGAAACAACTGCTCAGCTATTTGTCAGCCGCCGTGTCCGAGCAACATACACAATTCCTATTGAAGAATATCAAAAACAGTTATTATTTGTTTTCTGAGAGCGCAAGTTTGAGTTTCAGATCGTCATCATCATCATTATCATCATAACTTCATGGAACGGTTACTCCTGTTCCGGCCTAATGACTCCCGCCGTCTTGTGACTGGCTTGCCTACAGATCTTCTTCCAACCGGCTCATTCCCAGTCCGGCCATTCTCTTGAGGTTTACCAGCAATAAAAAAAATTCACCCTTGCCACGTTACGAGCATTGTGGGGCTGCCACAATTCAGTAGTGGGTCTGCCACTTCTCTGCCTCTGAGCATGCAGTGATGTTGTTGATGGACATCCTCCCTAGATGTGTTGCCTTCACCACGGCTACTGAGACACATCTACTCAGAACAGGGCACTGCATACCCCGCAGTCACAGTATTACAGCCAACTAAATCCACTTAGAATTCTGCCTGTAATATTCCAAATCGCAGCAGGTTCAGGATCATTTACCTTACACCTTAACTTGGTACTGGTGACTACTGCTGCCTCCATCAGGAATATTTATCGACCTTCCTGTCTAGATCCGTACTGTTCTGCGAAAACAGGGTTACCTCTTGAAGTATGTGGCTCTTCACCACACAGTACAGTCTTGGCTGGAGAGAGGCTAGGGGCCTCACTAGAGCGTCTTCACCTTCTCAAAACCCTGTGTCTTGTGAGGACCAGTGTCCAGTCAACTCAGAGCAAAGATACTATCTCTCTAATCTCCCTCGACAGTTTCAAATTATATGTGAGTTTTACATAATTTGGAAAACAGTGCTCAAATCTTAAGTGCTGGGATATTTTGTAGTTATTTGAACCAAAGCATTAATCGAGCAGAGTAGCTGATTAAAATAATCTAAAATATTATAGAGAAGATATTGTAATGAGCACAAAATGATTCTCACTTACGTTACCGAGTCCGTAGGAATCAGATGTGCGAATCGTCGATTTCACATTTTGTTTGTTAGTTATCAGCAGTGCGAGTTAAGTATCTGTTCACTAGTTATCGTGCGGTTTTCGTATCCTATACAGACGGTTGTAAATTCGGCCAATGAAACCCCTATTCTGAATTTGCCTTCAGAATTGATAAGGAAAGCCTATTACTGTTACGTGTTGTGTTTTATCGACCTAGCATTTTCAACATGTACTAAATACAGACGCGCACATTTGCAAAAGCAAGTCTATAATTATTAGTTTCACTATTATTCTACAGTTGGTGAAAATTAACCTAAATACGAGCACATAGTCATCCTTACAAAGCCAGTTTAAAATTAAATGTTTTTATGTCCTTTTCAATGCTAAGAGTTTGGGCTCAACTCGACCATGTTAGTCGCTTGGTCAATTAACGATATTTGCGTTAGACGGGTAATATCGAACTGAGCGCAAGTTTCTAGGAAAATTAAATGTACACTTTATTGGACTGCGAACAAAGACCCAAACCACTTGAACGTACAATACTCGGCATTTAACGTTTAATCTTATTCTGTTTAGTGTTTTCGAGTATACTCATGCAATCATATTATATTTATACTTCCCTTAGGTTATGGCACTAAATTCAGTTGTGTTTCGTAAAGTGAACCTTACTAAGGGATGGTCGAAAAGTTACTAAATCTATGCAGTAGGGATAATGTTCTCCTCGACAATAAGTATGTTTAAATAATGTTGATTTCTTAACGCGCAGACCTTTCCAGTATTGAGCTTCATTAATTGTATAGCCGGCACAATAGTTTTCTAAAGTGTGTGCTGTTTGCACTACATTTTTTTGCAACAGAAACATGTGTTTAATATAAAGCATCTGTAAAGTAACGCTTATGTGCAAACGCAAAAATTATATCGAAATACGTTTTCGACATCCACATACCGAATAAATAGAAAATAAACGTTTTTTATTAATTATTCATTTAAATTTGTTTTGTTGTGTTATACTGCAATTTTTAGTTGCTCAACTTTTTGCATAAAACATTTACATTAAAACATAATAAACGTGAAAAATTTCCGTTCATTATAAACAGAAAATTTAATTCTCTTGTGCATTATCAAATAGTAAGCATTTTAAGTTTTAGAAATTGTTTTTGTACATAATGTAACTAAAGCTAACATTGGTTTATTCCTAACTTTAACTAACAACTAGGGCAGCGGTTTCATGTGTATTATAAATATCAAAAATTGTTACGGATGTATGCAATATAAGTCCGATAATATATAATAAGCGCTTGAAAACTGGTACTAAAAATATTTTAGTAGAATGGAGAAAATATATTAGGTTAATAATATAAAACTATTTTTATTCGCCTTTGGCATTTAAGTATATTGTTGCTAATGCATGACCAATGATTATCGAGAAATAAAGTTTTATGGCGCCAAAATGTTCGTTCAGCATCACATGCACTCGGTTCTACGTAATTGAATAAAGCCAGTTGTTCTGCACACACGTTTAGAACTGCACAACATACAGTCTTTACCACTGAGCACTGGCGATAGGACTCGTGGTGTTGAATTTGATATTTCCATAAAGCAATAATGTACGCAACTTTTTTGTTTGAGCGTATCTGACTTTCCTCCGCAGATCTCGTTATTTTTGTAAGAACGTTTTTACTTCTTAAAACTATGTCAGCAAAAAGTAATGTGAGCGCTTTACAGGTTTATTACAGAATCAGATCTTGTACACCACATTCATTTTCAAAGTGCATAAACTTTCATAATTCTTTAAAAAATGGAATAGACGACATCGCGTCGTTTGTATTTAATTTGTGAACAACTCTTGTGACCACAAGTAATGCAGATATATCTCTACATTTTAATATAGATATATCCACAAATGTGAGAAAAATACGCGTTAACTATAAAAAAAAAAGAATTCGAAAAACATTTTTTAATTTTATCTTTTGTCGTCAAAATATACCATATTATGTCGTAATGCTCAAAACATGCGTTTTTACGTAAAAGTAAGTATTTACATAAAAATCGCTGCCAATCCTATAACGAGAGATTTGGAATCATCACTAAAATAATATCTTAAACCATTAAAAACAGCTAACGCTATGTCACTGTATCCCTGACAGAAAAAAGAAAATAATAATTCATTTTGCGATTTGTAGACAGGCTGTTGTCTCAGCAATATTTTAGACAATTGAACGTTTTAGACTTCAATAAATTTCAATTGTCAGTAACCGTCAAATTGTTATTTGTAATTCTTCTATTCGCTTTCACGTATCTTACAGAATGAAGGTTTTGTTAACGTTACGTTGTACTGTAAACTAAAATTTAAGATTACCAGGTACAATGCATTGTCAGAGTAGATAAATAGGTGAATATGAAAACATTAAGAAATAAAAGTACAGCCTACTAAAATGCAATGCTTATAGTAGTGAGTAAGTTGTTGAAAAATTTTTCTATGTACAAACGCATTGCGAACGATTTAAAATTTATTTAATAGACACTGGTCATCAAACGTTTTATTTATCACCATATGGTATCATCATATTATATCTTTTAGCGCATATTATTAATTACTAAGAGCACCAGTGTTCGTACTTCAACTCGATTTAATTTTTTAATATTAAATGTTGCGCTCTAATCAAGTGTTATTTCGACACAAAAAAAAGAAAAAACTAAGTTATATCACTAATTGCACTAACTGTGGGTTTCATTATCGCTATTGCACTGCATAATAGATGTTGCTATTGTTATAACAATGTTCAGTATCTCACAAAAAGTCTAAAATCAATCTAGCATATAAAAGTTCAAAGCCTGCTGAAATCAGCTTAACCTGTTATATGTTCAAGACCAATATTTTTAAAATCTTCAAGATAAAAACTATTAAATATTTATTTATATTAATGTTGTTATTTTCATATATATTAAAGATTAGTAGTGTTGATTACCGGTTCGATTAAGTAACTGGTAAAACCTAACAAGGCAACAGGTGTGTAATAAACTTTTAAATTAAATATTTCTTCGGAGAAGACGCCTGCCGCTCACAACGTAATGTTACGTTTAATCTAATAATAATGAAATTAGTAAAATAAGTTACTATTTTTAGTAATTTTCGAAACAGTGTACACTTCTTTCTTATAAATCGACTTTTATAATTATGAAAAATGAACTCGCTGTTATTAGAATTACATATTCTAACATTTTTAACCCAATAGTATGAAAAGTCTATTAGGTGAGGAAATTTTCATTATACTGAAACTATTACTAAATTCCTTTGAGCAGTCTTCGCAATCTTTTCCAATATTTTAAATCAATTTATGTAAATTTACAAAGATTGATTTAAATTAATATTCTGTAAATTAACAATAAATCAAATTCATAAAACTATGAAACAATCTATAAAAAAGTATAGAACAAAATAAATTACATTATGGCGTCTAAAATAACTAAGTAAACAAGCGATTGAATACCGAGGAAATACGTGTAACGGGTTTCGTGAGAAAACAAAACTTAACAAAATAATAATATAAACTAACAAATAAAGTTAGTAGGTATTAGTAAATTAATAATACATGATCACCAGATCCACAAAAACACGGCAGAATTATAGAGTCTACTAGTGTATTTATTCGAAGGTTGATAACAGGTTTGAAGTGATGTAAAAGATAAAAATACACCCTAATTTACATACAAACGATTAGTAACGTTTTGCGTTTTAAATCACATAATAACATAACTACTAGTTACAAAACAATTAGTAACTACAAAATTATAACTTAAAAATCTATTTTTTTGCCGTTACTCACTTAATAATCAACAAGTTAAATTTTATTTTTCTGTTAAATTCTTAAATTCTAGTATGTGATGGAAGATCTCTTAGAATGCCATTAACGATTTTGATTTGGTGGACACTATTCCCTTCCTTTGGTATTTGGAAAAGAGAGAGAGAGAGAGAGAGAGAATGAGGCAGTATTATAGAGTTAGGTGTCTGACATCAGATAAATTTTATTTGCTCAGGAACGAGAATACTTAATTAGCCATGTTCAAAAGCTCATTAGCATATAAACAGCGGCTCACGAAAGTTTGTAACGAAAGCGGTGATTTACAACCAGGTGTGAGGGTCAGAGCGAGTAATTTGTTACAAAACGCGTCTGTAGTGTATTACGGTGGAATGTAAAGACTCACACATACTCTCGGGCACTAATGCACCTTAGGGCTCGTTAACTAGTCCTAAAGCATAGTGGCATAAATAGGAGTACGTATGAGAGTGTGTACGAGAGCGTTTTTGTTCTGTGTTGGCAGTAACTCAAGATGTTTTCCTGAATTTATACTATAATGCTAATGCCTGTTTATGTTTAGAGAATGTTAAAATGTACTCATCTGCTTCTTTATTAAAACTGTATAGTAGAAAAAATTGTGAAAAACTGAAGTTCAAGAATTTTTAATGGTACGGTAATTATCTGTCTTGCAACTCATAGCAGTTAGGCTCATAGTCTATCTCTAATCTCATAGTACTTAATATTTCTCTCCTCGTTATCTTATACTTTTAATGGTACGGTAATTATCTGTCTTGCAACTCATAGCACTTAGACTCATAGTATATCTCTAATCTCATAGTACTTAATATTTCTCTCCTCGTTATCTTATACGTTTTTGTTCTCCTCACCATTCTTTGACATAACGTTAACTCAACACTTACTTGTTATGTAAATTTGAATTATATGTATACATTATTTTACGCATTCAACGTAACCAATAATAAGAGAATCAATTACTAAATAAAAAATTTGAAATTTTCTTTACTTGAATAAATTAATTATAATATTTTTATTTTATGAAGACATTCTGCTGCATATATTAATAGCTGTGTCCTGATCGCGTAGTTTTAATTACGTATAGTCCAGATAGAGTACATTCAAATATATGTCCAGATTGCGAACAACAAGAAGTCAGCATCACCAGACCAATTAGGCCAAATTATTGTCCATCTGGTCAAAAACCTACAATACGTATAAGCTGTTAGAGACCGGCAATATGCAGAGGTAAACCTACAGAGAGCGTGTTTCTACTGGAAACGTCACGGAATTTTGAATTACTTTGCAGAGCAGTGGCTAGATAACCCATCAGTACCCCTGTGCGGAGTTATGGAGCTAGAATCAACGAAGGCACCGAACAAAAAATACAAGGAAGCCATCAAAAGATTAATAGGATGACTTTTTCAAGCAGTAATTCAAACTCTTGTCTAATTCATAGTTTGAGAGACAGAAGGTAAAAAGATGAGGTTATATATTATGTATAAACGGTGTAACGTATTATATAAACTTATTATATATATTATAACTTTAATAAATGATTGTGGTGTGTGAACTGACCTACCTGCTGTGCGTTCTTGCGTCTTCTTCTTCCGACTAGGGCCGTAGGAATTTGTTTTGAATTTGCAAGTAGGTTAATTCAAAAGTACAAGCACAAAGTATACAGTTATAATTATTTCCAATAGTTTTGTGATGTTGGTAGATTTTGGAGTACAACAATAACAAAACAGTGTTGGGTATAAAATTGGGGTTTATTATTCTAATAGCACATAAAATGAAAAACTTACATCTAACGTAATTCTTATGTACTAAAGAGTAATCAGTAATTTGTTCAATGTTTTCTGAATGAATATTAGCTTTCAGAGGGAAAGCTTATGAATATGAATTTATACGGATTTGTTTCTTATTGCTTTCAAAAGTTATTTTTTTAAATAATTTAATTAATGAGTTTTCAAGACTTTAATACTGATTTTACTACTTCAAGATGCTTTTAAAATACTCTTAAATAAATTAGCCGTGAATCTTGTTCAACGTGCTTTTTATTTACTTGTGATTTGTTTCACGTATACTGCAGTATAAGTTTCTAAGTAATTCAATATTAAGATTTATATAGCGCTTTTTATCTACGTCTATTTCTTATCTATTGCTTCTTACTTAACTTATACGTGTTCTACAGATTATCACAATATTGAGGTTCTTATTAATTTAGAGTCTCTGTTTTATAGGCATCTGAAAGAAGTTAACTTTACAATAATTGATTTTAACAGAAAAAGAAAAATGATCTTTTTATATAAAAATGTATAAATGATTTTTGACTTTCCTGGTACTGAAATTCTCGATGATGTCCTCTGGGGTCCCTCGATGTCCTGGTCCAATCAGCTAGTGGCGATGATTTCCGCTGCGTCCTGGATTCCGGCGAAGAGTTCAGGGATCAGCAACTCAGCTCCTTCAGCAACTGTTGATGGATTTAACGTGCGTGGTTTAACTGCCGCAACTGCTTCAGGCCCTCGGTCCGGATACTCTGCACTCGTGTGTGTGTGTACCTCGTCTCGGGTGTCGCTCTGCGTCGTCATTTCTTCAGCTCGTACCACGTTCTAGACGGCCTCGTTCTGTTGTACTCTTGATGTGACTTCACGTAGTATATGGTCGATCTCTTATATGCGTACGCCAACAGTTTGATGTATTGCGCAGTACGCTTATTTGTTGATAAATAAGAGTATCGTACGTAGACGCCTTCACAGTCCAGTCGTTACAGTTGATCTGTTTATTGACACATAAGACTATGGTGAATCTTTGTCTTCACGTCGAGTCGTTTCAGAAGAGTGTGTGTGTGTTCACCAGTTGTGTGCTTACAGAAGAGAGTGTGTGTCTACAGTTTGAGTGCTAACAGGAGAGTATGTGTGTTTACAGATTGATCGCCAACAGAAGAGTGAAGAGCGTTCAGCTCGAAACCAACGGTTGTTCAAAATTTTTAGAATGATCTGATTGGCTGACACTCTCCCTTCTACTTGAAATTTAGTCACCTCATTCCGTGAGAACGAAAAATAATTCCCACAGTTCCAGAATTGCTATTATTTTTAATATTCTGAAATAGACCGGAACCAATTGTCGGTCGGACGTCCGGTTGCAATTTGTATTGCGATTATCTTGCCTGCAAGCCAAGTTATGCTTATTCTAACATATACATTTGATTAATAATTTTTATAATTATAACATATTCAAATCTGAGCTCCCTAGCTCTCTTACTATGGAAGTTATTTAAATAAAATGAATTATCTCATTAACTCTTTAATTATATTTATTGAAATTTGCACACCGTATTCTTAATATTTCGGCAACCATTTTGGCTATTTTGGTTTTTGTCTATATTTATTTGTTTCCGAAATATTAATGTTTTAAAGTTAGGGGGTGTCCCTAATTTATAACGGTGTGTGTGTGCTTACGTAACGCCACCGGACATAGCCGCTGCGCGTTTTACAGTCGTTTCAAATGCTCGCTACAGCGCGAGATATGGTTCTATCGATTTAAATTTATTTTATATTTGATTTTCGAAACCTTCTACATATAACCCCAAATCTATGGGATTTGGTACGTTATAATATATATTACAACGATACATATTATTTAATATAATTTACATTTGTGGAGCCCCACGATTTTGGAGCGCCAAGTCTTTACAACGATACATAACATAAATTCGATATACTGTAATTTATGTGGCCCTGCGTTCGTGGGGTGCAAAAATTATACTACGTTACAACTTTATGTGTTATATAACGATACCTTTTATGTATGCAGGTTGTATAACGATACCAGGTGTAACTATAATAAGAGTAGTAGATTTATGAGTAGTTAAAATTTTATGTTTATTGTTTTAACAAGCATTATAAATAATAAACATTGTTAATAATCTCCGATCAAGATATCACTCTTTATTAAATGTTTATCTCTTAAGCTACACGGTGTTACACACATTTAAACCACTCTTACATCTAGACATGTTAATAATCTTAATCTAGACATTCAATGTGATTTATTAAAACAAAATAAAATTTAAATGAAATTTAAATATTTAAATGAAATTTAAATTGAATTCATTTACTCAGATCTGACCTCAGCTTGCTCAGTCTATACCAATTTTTTTTTAAATTAAATTTTAAAATTATATTACTTGCTCTTAGACTGGCATTTGTTTCATATTAAAAATTTAAATTATTCTTTTCTACAAAATGCAAATATCAAATCATTTCAATTATTTTACTTTGATAAAAAAAATATACTATCTCAAATTTAAACTCTTTTTTTTTCTATATTTCTCTATATGCGATCGCTCATTCTTATGACTAAAACATTTACATAAGACTCTATTACATTATTTCTAATTATAAACTTTTTTGTTTTAATTCATTGCCTCTTTATATAGTCTTTATGAGCTCTTTTAAAAAAATCATTTATAAATGCATTATGCATGTCACCTCGAGTTTTGATGACCTTACGACTTATTGACGGGGTCCAGCGTTGTCCAGAGTTGGGTTTCCGTTACTCCTGGCTTAGCGTGGTCCTGGATATGTCCAGAGTCCAGCGTCGTTCTCCAGCAGTGTGTGGTCCGTCCCAGAGAATTACAATCTGCTGCGAGGTGGATCTCGTTCGGCGGTTAGGCGTCTAAAAAGCATCTCCTAACATCTAGCATCTCGAGTCGCTCTTGTAGCTTCTCTGTTGGTACCCTTGCTGACTTAAACGGTCCCGGTACTCTACGTTTCCCGTAATATTGTAAACATAATTACTGAACGTCTTTATTTGTTTGTAGATGAGACTTATAATAAAATAAAACTGTTCTGCCGACGGACAGCGTGTCCGACTGCAACTGTGTCTTGAAAAGAAGAGAAGGGCTTCCAGTCGAACCCTTAATTTATACCCTCTCGAGATTCCACACCTGTTGGTTCCGAAATTATCCTGTCGAGACCTGCAGATCACATGCTAGCCCCCACTCCCGAACCTTTTCATATATTTGAAATTTTTTGCAAATGGCAATGTTTTATACGGAATCGAGATAGCACAAATCATAGCTAATTTGATTAAGCACTCACTGTATTAATTTGAGCGTCTTAGTGTAATTGCGTATTTTTGCACATTTATTTCGCACTGATTTCGCGTAGTGTGTCCTATTAACGTCATTTTCTTACTGTGGATAACTATAAAATTTACACACACTTTGGCACCTTTTCTTTGTTTATACACTAATTAGTTTTCACACAGTTAATTAAAATAATTATTTTATTAATTACTTGGGGAGGGTAGCTGAGATTCCTGTCTGTACATGCATCACTAACACACACAAGATACACGCGTAACACACATACAATCGAGCAGGTATTCTTTGCCTGTTGGAACAGGTTAATTTCTCCCCTAGTATAACAATGAAACATTTTTACAATCCCAGACCTGTCCATTTACCCCAAACTTATAATAATTTTACAAATTTTATATTTATTTAAATCAATGCTCAATACAGCATATGGCTGTATCGTTGCATTAACGATATACGTATATACGTATTATATAAACGGTGAAACAGAAATTTTACTAGTTTTGTTTTAATATAAAGAATTTAGTTTATGATAACTATATTTTAATAATTCTGTTTTAATAATTTGACTATCCAGCGTTCTGAATGGTGAATGGTTTTGAATTATGACCAGTTTTGTTACGTTTAGTTTTATATAGTTTATTTTATAGCTTAAAACTGTAAAAGCGTATGCTTTAAGAGTTGGTTTCAGCGTATAATAAGTCGTAATAATTACGATTACGAGGGTCAGCTTGTTTGCTGCTAGGAATACGTTGCTTTTCAATGTCAACTTTGTCACAGATTTCTAAAAATAATAACATTTTATGAGATATTTTAAACATATTTCAACATTACAACATGTTTTTAACCTTATAAATTACATTTGTTATTATTTAAGTTAGTTTTAGCTAATATGGTTTAAATTTGTGTGTAAAAGTTTGTATACTAAAGTAAACGAAAAAATTAAATACAATTTTGAATTAGTTTACAGATTTTAAGAATACGAGAGGAAGTACACGAGGTACTCTACTTTCTCTACTTTTGAACATTCGACTTTCGGACATTTCGCTCTTTCGGTCATTCAAAATTGATACGGTTTATTCAAGTTTGGAACTACAGCTTCGGACTTTTGAACTTTGTCGGAGGTGTGAGGAAGCGAATAAGCGTTAAGACAACTGCACATATTCGTTATTCTTCTCGTTACTATGACTTTTATACTTAATGTTAGTCTATTAATGTAAAGTGTTAAAATAATTATTTTTTGTATGTACTAAGACTGTGCTGTAGGCTGATCCACAAACACTGCTTATAAACTTTAATAATGATTAACTCACCATGTACTGTATTATGCATTTTTTGTAGTAAGAGTGGTCATATGATGTACATACGTTTAAGCGAGAATAATGTCCGATTTCATTACAGTACAGTGTATTTCAGATTGTAGAACCGATCCTACTAACTTACGTTAACAGTACGCTTACAGTAAATACAGCCTATTATACGTACTGTACAGTTCTCGAGTTTCGGAAACGTTTTCGGTAACGCATTGAGTTCGAAAGCCTGTATTGTTGTTAGATAATAAATTAATTGATAAATTAAAATTTTTCTTAAAATTAAATAACAATTGTTTTAATTAATTATGCTCTATTTACTATTTAATTTGTATAGTAAATATAAAACATGCCTCTACTTGAGGTTCGCTACGATGAGAAGAAGGTGAGAAAGGGTTGGGCAGTGGAAAGGAAGGCGGCGCAAAGTGTGCAAATGAGAGTCTTCTGGCAGGAGAAAAAAAGAAAATGATATTCGCGTGGTCCACGGCTTTCTTGTTCGTGTAAAAAAAAAAATACATTCAGTAGAAAATTTTTAAATACTTTGACCTAGTGAAGGTCCCTAATCTAAGTATTATAAAATTAAAGATACCCTTCAAACAAATAAGTGTGTCATGCAGGGACAACTACGTATTTATTTACTACATATTTAAGTGTTTAGGTATAATATTTTGTACAAGAATTTTAATATATTATTTTAAGTTTTTTTTGTGAAAAATGTATTAATAACTGGCAACGTGTAGGTGTTACAGACTGACAAGCTCCATAGACGTGCTATCAATGTATCATAGAGTACTTTCAACGTGCAGAACAGATAGTGCTGCCCGCAGTACATTATAAAGTGCAGTTGCTGATGCATTATAGACTACATCTCCTGTGTAGACGGCAGTCGATACATCACTGTCGTCATGTTTTCTTCTGTACCAACGTATTCATACATACAAACTGTATCCTTATTAATGGTAATGTTATGATCTAAGCGATCTTATTTTAAATCTGTAGATTTACGTGCAGTAACACTACAGAGTCTCATATATAATTTAAATATTGCCGTTGTATAGGTTATCATCATTAAAAGCTTCATTTATTGTAGCGTACATCATAAGTGACAAAAGTTACGAATTAATTTTACTATGAAAAGCTGATGTGATTAACCGTCTTTCATAAGACGGCAGTCATTAGAATTTCGTTTACATTTAATAAAAATGCAAGAAAGATGAATACATTAATTTTTTAAGCATTGGGAACACAGAGTAAGTCAGACTCCATACAAACAGACTGCATTCATATTAAAGCTTTTATCCCATTCCTCCCCCGTTGAAACTGTTACTTATTGACCGCCTCCCATATTGGACTATTGTTTTGAGGGTTTTACATGGAAATTTCTAAGCTGATTTCGTGGAAAAGACAGGTTAATATTATTACGACGGTCTCCCTGATCGTCTCATGGAGTGGAAAACAAAATACAAGACACCAATTAAGTGGCTAATCACCACCTTTAATTATCACAATTAACAGTTTGAAATCAAGAAGTTATTCAACAAGATTATATTCGCACTGTGCAAATCGCCCGACAATAACCCGAACCTCAATTGACTACATCGCCACTTAAACTAAAACTAAGCGGCAGCTGTATTTGTTTAAATAGATAGTACAAGTGTTCCAGAATAATCCATAATACGCGTCAAGACTACTAGAAAATACTAGAGCGTAATTGATTGCAGCCTTGAACACAGTGCGCTGACCGGTATGGTCTGGAATAACCTCGTTGATGCATGCTAAGTGTCACGTACGCACAAACATTACAGCTGGCTCTGCTGGGATAGCCAAGAAACATGTAGACGGTTCTGTAATGGCGTAAAACTATTGTTTCTATCACTCTTTATATTAGCGTTACATGTTCGATTGCGCAGTGTTTCCTCCTTGATCCTGAGTAAATATATTCTCTTATTCTCTGCTTATTAAAAAAAATCATTTCACATTAAAAAAAAAAACTTTTAAACCGTTATATGAAGTGTACTGAATAACAATGACAGTCATAAACAGAAGTCAATTCTCTAAATACAATAGGAAATTAATCAATAAAAATTTCTATAGTTTAGAGATACAACTTAACTACACAGATTTTAAATGGCATTTTGTATGTTATATTAGTAACATTTGTAAGTCGAGAATTTAATGAAAATTCTAGACAAATGATATGAATATCTAGATCTGACTAATTTAGGAGGAATTGGCAAAAACATTTTTTACGTCATATTCTCGCTTCGACTTAATTTATGGTTTTGCAACAGTTTCTTTCATTTGCACGTTAGTGCCTTTACTAGATTTTTAGTAGCATATATTTTTGTTTCATTATTTATAGACATTGAATAACTGCAAACAATACAATATTGTATGAAAAGTGATTTTGAATAGCCATCGTTTAATTACTAACTCACTGACATTAACGATCAATAGCTTATGTTCATTAGCAAGAGCGTGTTCATGGTAATCAATGAAGATAACAATCTGTATTTTCATGAAACGATTCAAATCATAATAATTTTTAGAATATCCTGTAGATAGTAATATTTAAAATCTCGTATGCAAAGTTTAAGAATACATGAATACTGGAAAGGGAATAAGGGATCATGTTATAGAAAAATATCGTAAAATATACGGAGGAACTCCTTTATCAATGAACCCGGGTTAAAATCGCTAATTATGAATGCTCAAATGCTGCCCTCTGAAAAGTTTCAAGATTGGGTCTTTGAAGACGTTCTAGGATTTACTATGAAGCATAGTGAATGTAAAATTTAAGAAACATATATTAGGAGTTCAGTTACTTGACAATCTACACAGACAAATTGTTGGCATCACGGATGATCATTTAAATTAACTAATCTTCAAGAGTTCTTCTAAATCGGATTTTGTGGGGGTTTAAATGACAGAAAATATTTGATGGTTTAATTGTTTAACGTGATGCGTTATAATCAGTTCTAATACTAATACATAACTAGTATAACAGTTTGTAAATTTATGTCTACCTTTTTGGTGATAATGCTCTTTGTAAACTACACTTTTCACTAATCATTAAACTTTAAATATAATTTAAAAACTTATTAACTACATAATACTCTTAAAACTTTTATTTCAATAAATCCTTTATCAGTATTTGAATATGTTAAAACTCTTGTCTTTCTAAACTACTTAAATTCCGTAAACGGTTAAAAGGCTTTGACAGCCCTTATTATCACAAATCTTTGACACATTCAGAATCCTATATTTGAAACAATCATACATACCTTTGATGATTATAATTTTAAATTAGGTAAATTACTTCGAAGGCTTACACAGCCGGAGTCAATGTCGTTAAATTAAGATCCCGGGCTGTTTGGCCTTGGTCCAGAGCTATAGTCCACAGCAGACGTTTGCGCCGTCTCTAACGTAAGCACTGTACGTTAACGCAAACTCAAATATTGCACTGAAGATGGCCGTCGATGGCACGGCCAAAACGACTGCTATGGATTTTAGCTATGGACCACGGCCAAACAGCCCGGGATCTCAATTTTATATTAGGTAACTTTGATCAACTGTACTGTACGTTCTGAAACTAAATGGCATATTCTAATAAAATGATATGATAGCCTTTTAGTTTATTATTATAAAAAGTATATTCATACATACGCGTGCAAAAGAACTCACGACAGATATATTGAACCCCCTAAGTCATTATGTCCTAGAAACATATTAGTTATTTTGATTAAAGCATAATAAATATTTTATCGTTAATAAAACATTATTTTACATTATTTATAAAACGAATAATATTAAAGTAAATAATATAGAATTAACGGTCAATTAACGGTCGCTGTATTCCACTTCGTGACGTTATTGTTAGGAGATCTGAGAAAGCCTCTTATTAATTAGGATTTGGCATGCTGTGCTCCCTAGGCAATCAGATAGCACTCGATGCTTATTGATTGATGGTGCTTTCCAGCTTAGATTGTGCTGGCACGAAAGTTTATATAAGTGGGCCTTCTTAGGCAAAACATAGTCTCCACCTCATCATTGGGGTGAATTGGCGAACACCGTGCCATTTGTTTCCGACACTGATGACCGCGTCCGACTGAAACTTTTGCCCACACAAAAAATAGACCATGGCCTAACAGCCCGGCAAATAATGTTTCTAACTAAGATGTTGCTTTCAGTTACAAAGGATAGTAACTGACTGTTCATTTCTTGGCCTCTTTGCTCCATTGGTCACCTGACCCATTGTCTTCTCTGTGACCCACTGCGCAGAATTTGTTTTCCGAGATTCTCAACGATGACGTCACATGAATGCAAGATCAAATTGGTTAGGCAGAGAAAAGTTACTAGAGAGGGTATGAGTAACTGCTATTTTATAGCCGAAAATCAGATGTACCTAAAGAAAAACCAGCTAATTTTTTTAGTGCATATGGAATCACTCTAGTGTAGGTAACGAAACTAGCAAATAGTTAACAATGTATAGTAATAATTATTGTAAGCTTAACAACTACAATAATTATTATAATTTTTCTCTCGTGTGGCCCAGTTATGTACATTCGTTTACTACGTTTTGAGACTTAAAATTTAAATTTTGTAATTAAAGTAGTAAAATAAAATAGTTTAAGCTATTATATTACATTATCTAATGTTTAATTACTCCTTTCTATATTAAAATATACATTTGGGGTTTTTATTTTACCCAATAAAAAACGACAATAAAAAGAGAATTGTAAGAAAAAAATTGTAAGTGTAAACGCAGACATCCCTTTATATAGTACAAAGTTTGATAGTTACCATTATCAGATAAGATTATCAATACTGATCAAGTCTTGTTGGACAGTTTATAAGTAGCCATTACAGACACACCAACATACCTAAAACGACTAAAACTATACTTTATAATTTACAAAATTAATTGAAGTTATAGTTAATTTAAAGTAGTTACTATTAATAAGATTAGATAATATTTTAAGATAAATGCGGAAGGCTTAAAGTGAATAATATGTATGGTTGTATAAATAATAAATTTTTATTAACAAATTAAAATAATAAGAAATCGATGATACAGGGATTCTTCTGGTTCTTCCATCAGGGAAAAGGTGAAACTGCCTGTTTTGGTCCCAAAAGAAATATAGGTTATCCACTACACCAATGCTTCCTAGGTCTTCTTATACTTCTTTGTCCAATAGGCTTGTATCGGGAACCGGCCATCTGGCATTCTATTCAAATGAACAATTTATCTCTTTTTGCTTTCTGAAATGCCGTCTTGGATATTATAAATTGTAAACTTTTTGCTCATGTACTACAGATTTTAAAAAGTCCTAATAGGTAATGATTTGGTAACGAGGAGAGATATGTCTCTTTATTAAATAAGGTTCCAATGTAAACGTGAATTGTAATCTATGTTTCATATAATTTACGTATTGTACTTTATGGTAAATATAATATCTTGAATTTAGGGTACATCTTGAATGAAAGATAAGCCCTATTCAATTGGGATAGGTTTTAATTAAATATTAAGCCCTATTCAGTTTAATTAAACATTAGAAATAAATATATAGAAGTTTTTAGTATTGTACATTAAAACTTCATTTTTAATATTAGACGGTCTATTGTTCTGCTTGTGAGTATCCAATTTTATATTAGAAATTACAGTTTCTTAAATAATTAGAATAGCAACATAGAAATTATTAGTGCGGTATCTTTCACTAGCTTTAAAGGCGCGCACACGACTTTAAAGCATTTTTATCTATACATGCAAAATATAGGTCTCTGCCACGTTTAAGAAAGAGTATTTTAAAGGCAGCCCTATCTATGTTGAATATTGTAGACACGTAGATATAGTGAGCTAGTCTTTATCTCGAAAAGCTCATGACTTCTGATTTCTGTGTAGCCTACTTTCAACCAAAGGACGATAAAATATTCAATGTTTTCCAATCTTTGCGTTTATATTGTCTTTTGTTGTGTCTTACGGGTTTCTGTATGTAAGCCAATTACAACAATACAGGCTACTCATGCTTAATACAGTTTTCCTTTATTGTCTTAAGAAGACAACAATATTGTGTTCACTGGATTGCCAAAGCATTATTACGAATCAAAGAGTAACCCTACATAAGTTTATCTTTTTATGTTTCTGTGTATTTGCAATATTTTTATAGCCATTGAACATATAATTTTTATTTACAGAGAATTACAGTAAAAGAGAATAACGTCTTAGGTTTTAAGACGGCGCAACTTTGTTTCACTCCTAGGAAAACAAACCTGGTTTTACTCTTGAAGATAATGACAAAGAAGCGGCTTGGATTTATGGCAGTGTTCCATTAAACCTCTCTACGTAACAGCTTGTAACAGCGGGCACTCACGCACCTCCAAACGATTCTACTCACATACACATTGTTGGAAGTACAAAACAATCTGTTCATTGTTGCTAAACACGGAAAAGGATTAAATAAATTATAAATTATTCTTAAGAATGCTTTTAGAATTTTTAAATACTTAATGGATAATATTAAGTGGATTGATAATAATAATAATATTTACATATTATTAAATAATTATTACATAATATTATTATTTATTTAATATTTTCATTTCTATTTATTTCTTTTGTTCTAATGTTGTTTATCGATATAATACTTGTTAATGAAGATGTCTTCAATAACGCGCCTCACTTTTTGGACGCCTATTCTGTTAAATAACCGAAATAATACCGTTTGTGTCGGTTAGCTTACTTGTGTTAAAAAATTAAACAGTTAACACAATAGACAAAACAATAATTAAAAACATAATGATTTTTCTTATGGATGTACTCTTAATATATTGTAGGCTATTGTCTATCTTACTCTTGAATACTAGTTGTGTGGTTGAACTAACCTGGTTGGTATACTGGGATGGCTCCCTTCTCTTAATGCGATGAGGAGTAATAAATATTATTGACCATATGGTATAACTCAAACTTCATTCAAGTAGTTCTGTGGGCGTGTAAAAAATTTAATGGGTTCTATAATTGCAATTAACACTTTGTTGAAACAAATTAAATTCAAAGTTTAGACTTGCTAAGAGTTGTAAAATTGTTTAATTCATCATTTAACTAAAGTAATGCAATTCAAACTGTACGTGGCTTGTTGATGTAAAGAAATATGGACTTCCGTTGAATTAATAATCATTCCCATAACCGTAGGTAACACGCATGAATGTGCTGCTTGCTTTACCAGGTTGATTCCACTTAATTAATTAAACTTTTGAATTGATGCTAATAAATTACAAAGGAACTACTGCCAACATAACCTGTAAAGATAGAAGAACACGAAGCTTCAGGTCGGGCGAAAAGATCGTTAATAATAATAATGAGAGTTCATACACCAGTATTTTCCTTTAATATGCTTTTATTTTTTCTTTAGTGTTCATTTATCTTCTTTTTTTTTGTTTGACTTGGTTAAACATAATAATTCTCAGAACATAAACTGACTGATCCGGCTAAAGACAATTACTTATTTCACAGTTGGTAACATTAGTGGTGATAGCTCACGTAAACATTAGTATTAATTACGATATAATTATTAAGTTCTTGGGTTCTTTTGACCATGATATAGAAACAAAAATGTCTTATATGAAGAACTAAACATCACAAAGGAATAATAACAATTGGATTATACTAAATACATACTTAAATCTACGATTGTAAACAAAACTATTGTCGGACTATGTCCGTGTGATAAAGTAAACAAGTTGGTTAGAGTGTTTCTTGAAATATGAATAATAAAGAAGTAATAATTGATTCAAAATAAATACAGTAAAAATTAATAGTGTAAGTAGTTAAATAAAGTTACAGTGTTCATTTAAGTTACAAGTGTCTCTAATAATATCAAGTGTATACAAAATTCTTAAGTTCTAGACAGTGTATCATTAGTTAATTTACACCATACTTCCTTGATTGTACACTCTCTTATTTATTTCACTACACAACACTGATACTACACTCTGTTACGGTTACTCGGTCATAGGTTAGGTTGTCTATTGTTGACATAGTGCCTAACCTAACTTGCACTGGAAGGTTAAAACATATGGCTGGCTTTACTAGGTTAAACACGAATTTTTCGTGCGTGGTGTCCCCTTCGAGTACTTGCTGCAGACTCCCCTCTCACTTTGACCCAATTCTTGTTCCCACTGACAGGTGATGAGCTCTGATTGGTCAATCTGTTCTAATTTCCTTAATTAATCGGCAATGGTCGTTAAAATAGACGCTTTGAAGCGTTGCTCCCGTGGGTTCAGGGCTAAATTAAAAGGGTTCACTAAAGTGTTTTCCGATGATCAAATTTGATCAAAAATTTTATAATTAATAAAATTCCCCTATACGATGTCCAATTAAAAATTCATTAATACTATTCATCAGCACTCTTAAAGATGAACATTTTGACAACCCACCTGATATCTTTTTGTTCAGTAATAACAAAATACTAATCTTAACATTGGCATTAATTGAGAATTTCACAAAAAATGTTAATTTTCTTGATTTTTCTACTTATCTATGATAACAAAAATGGTATTTACTGATAAAACATAGAGGGTAACATTAGTTACAATAACGAATAATGTCACAATATTATAACAATCATGTTTGGCTCCTGTGGCCTAACCAATCCTTGGTTCCTGACACCTTAATTCTCTTTTATATTTTCATATTACTTAACTCTGATATGCTATAACTAATCACAATTGTTCCTTACACTCTAAATAAACTTTTGTAATACCTGTGATTACAAACCTTAATGATAGTTGATTACCAATAACATAAATAAGTTACCTAGCCTCCAGGCCTGTATTACTATGTACATTATTCTCTTGCTTTTGTTGACAATGCTAACTCTTACTATAAGACAATTACTATAAATTGTTCTTTATATCTCACTGCAACTTTTACAATAATAATAAATAACACAAATTAATAACTATTTCTTACAACTAACATAATAAAGTTACCTAGGCATACTGGCCTATGGTAGTTTGAACATTAATTCCTTTCATACCTTAACAACTCTTATTTTTACTACAAGACAATCATTTTAAATTGTTTTTGATAACATTATTAAACTTTTACAACAATAGTAATGACATAAATTGGCACTGATCTATTATAAATAACAAAAATGTGTGGTCTAGGCTGGCTGGTGCCTACAGTATTGACCATTACTTTCATTCTTATCCTACAACTACATATCTTTTCTTATTTTACAATTATTCAAAAATGTTCTTCACAACATGCAGAAACTTTTACAACCTCGTTTGTTACTTAATTTTACTTTTCCTTCTTATTCTAAGAGTTATAAGCTTCAGAATCAGTATTCTGAAGGTTTGATCCAAGTTTACATTGTTTCCTTATTTACTTGGTTATTACTAAATGGGTAAACATTTCTTCAATACTAGAACATCATACTAATAATACAACTTCTTGTATTATTTATACAAGGTAGTTTGTTTAAACAAATTACATTAAAATTTATCTTTTGCTTACAAACATTGATAGGCTTTAGTGTCTCATATTTCTCCCTATTCAAGTTATAATTCCATTTATAACCACTATTATCTATTTATTATTGTTTTGTTTACTACTTCCCATGTGGTTTTCACTTTCTGTTCACAATTCATGGACTTTACCATCCTTTTTAGTAATTTCTTTTGTTTAGAACATTATAGTGGTACCTAACCTCACATGTAGGTTTACATTTAGTTTCATTGTTCAATTCTCTTTACATTTTTATTTTTGCAAGTTACTCTTATTTATTTACATAACTTTATTCACAATAACAAATACAATTATTATTTGATTTTATCCTTGTGGTACTTATAATTTATTTACTGTATTAGGAATTTTCTTTATTGAGGATCCAGTTTTTTACTGCAGTATGGAGTATTACCTTATTTTTTTTTTTCATTAATGCAGTTTACTGGAGTCAAAATCTTATTATTATTATCAATATAAACAGGTATTGTATTACAGTTCTTATCACTTACATTACATAATTCTTATCTTTTTATAATCTAAGACAATATTCATAGTATACAAGTTAGTTAATGGCTTATTATTTCGTTCTTCATTTATTATGGTCATAGAATGGTTTAAATGGAGACCTATTTTATGTAAGGGGAAAACATAACGTTACAATATTTACATATTTAAGATGAATATTTTTTAAGGAACGTTCTAGACACTTTACTTATTTTGAGCAAAAATCAATTAAAAATTTGACAATATCTTCATTTGCTCAGTCTAGCCGTTTGACCCATCAAGTTAATTGGCTCTGCTTTTTCCTGTTGTTGTTTTTATGACAACAGACACCCTTGCAAACGTAAAGTCGGTAGATTTACCTTCTATATACTTTTATTTTTATTATTATATGGATATTAACTTTTTTAATGCAATAATTGGCAATGGTTGGATGTACATGCTTACGTACAACAGTCACACGTAGTGAATGACTACACTTAGCCTAGGCATAAAAGTGTTACTAGAGAGGGTATGAATAACTGGTACTTTATAGCAAAAAATCAGATACATAAAGAAAAACCAGCTTTTTTGTGCATATGGGATCACTCAATATATGTAAACAAAATAGCAAATAGTTAACAGCATATAGTAATAATTATAATTATAAATTTAATAACAACAGTAATTATTATAATTTTTCTCTTGGGTGGCCAGTATGTGTACATTCGTTTACTAACTTTAGAAGAAGACAAAAAAAAAGTCTACAATATACATGAATACCAGAGATATGGCATTAACAACAACTAATTTAATTTTTTACAGCAGCCAGCATATCTTAATAGACAAATTCTAAAAATAGCTTAATGCAGAAATAAAATACTAAAAAATACACAAAAAACACGATGGAGAAATACGTCATGGGATAAGAAAGAATTAACAAAAATACATGTAGAATTCTTAAAGTTTTTAATGAATTAGGTAAAGTTATCCTTCAGGGTAGAATCAGTAGGATGTACCATTGTGTACTTGTTTACGTTTTATTACTTTATCTTAAAAGGAAATAAAGAAAAGAAGGTTATTTAGATGTTGATTAAAAGGACATTGATTTACTCAATTTACTAAGAGAAACTAACTAAAAGATACTATTTGAATTATGCAGTACATCTAAATTTCTGTTATCTTGTGTTTGCAATATATAGTCTATATTTTAATTCGTATATCTTTCATTGGCCTTAGAAATACGACTTCTATTAATACTCTTGTGTGGTTAATTTAAGTTAAAACGTCTTAAAATACATTTAACAGGATATTACGATAATATAGTTTAGCAACGTTTTACACATTATCTAATTGTCCTAACGTTTGTTTGCCAAGGTAGTTTATTTTTCTGACATTACGTTGTTTCCACATTGTTGTAGCCAGTTGCAGGTGAATAAGGCTTATAAAAAAATGCATAATCAAACGTAAGTATTTATAAGTAGTAAGTGTTTACGTACTGTCAATTAGATGTATTTTCTAGTTCATAAAGCACCAATGCACAGAGATATTCAATCAACAAGAACATAGCAAGGAGGCAATACGATGAATAGGAATTCCAATGGATAGGATTGTAATGCCAGTCTACGTCAATGTGGTCCTGCCATTAATGGTGCAACGTATTTAGTCTTAGGATAACCTACAAGAGCCTACTTTGTTTGTACATATCAAATTATTACAGATACTTGAAATTACTTTTTGACTTTGAAATCACACAAAATGAGTATGAATTGCCTCATTAAATTTAGTCTAAAGTCGTTTCCACGACTTTTTGTTGGTATAGTAGGCTTGATAGTAGGAATTCTTTGTTTTCTTTTATCGAATACTTATAATATGTTTAAAAGGAATTGGCTATGAAACGAATGTTAAAATATGTCCATAGATTAACTTCTCATTCAAAACAGTGTTTTCACACTTTGCGTATGTAATAGAATCTGCTGCAGTTTATCAATTGAGAGGCATGTGTTCTCCAAAAAAAAAAAAAAAATTTAATTTCACTGAAACTTTCCAAAGCTTTGTCAGACGCTTTGATTAAAACTGCAATGTTTGTGCATGCGTTTGTGGACCTGGACTTTACAGCAGATACGAATTTAATGGATTTGGCAGCACCGGACACAAATGTTTAGACGATTTTTAAAAATGTCAAAAAGCTCTGATGAACTTATAGTGTGTGTGCTCCGGCGCGCGCGTGTGTCTGTGTGAGTAAATCTAAATTCGGAGAGGTACTTATGTAAGCTGAATTACTTGTAGTTGAAAAACATTTAAAAAGTAAAAACAAAAATTTAATCATTATGTACAGTACGTAAAAGAAGTGTAAACACATTAAGGTCAGTCAAGGGTAAAAATATAAAATTTAAACTGGAATGGTGAGTAGTGTTTTCTGAAATAAAATTATCATGTTTTTGGAAGCTTACCGTCTTTCAAAAATCGATTAGGAACACGTAAAGAAGGTAATATTAACTTCTGAGAATTTATTAAAAACACATGAGTAGTATGCTGTTTGTCTATATATTCTGTATATTTGTCTAGATAGATCAGTATATTCTGCAACCGAGGATATTGTGAAACGTTAATTGGATAATTTACATTTTGTAGATTGGAGTGGTGAACCTAAAATGATAAAGCAAAAAACGAGGATTTTAAGAGTATTTAAACTAGTTTCTCAGAATCCTGTGCGTAATAAAAAGCCTGTAAAAATTTAATATTCAGAAATAAAATGAAATTACTTAAATTTGTTTACGTTTTTTAAATATATTTAAAACCCTATTAACATGACTTACGTTTAATTTCTAGCAGACGATAAGTAAGCCAGAAAAGTGTCAATGTGTCACATTGTAAAGAAAACATTTACCATTACATTTATTTAACTGATAGTTTTTTACTTCATAATTCACAATATTAAGTTATAATTACCCTTAGTTTGAAGTTCATCAAACACATTATTGAACAGTTACGTACGAATTTTATGTAGATCACGCTTACCTAACGCAAAGGTTACCTAACAATACAACTGTTGTTGAATGCATTATACTGTACATTTTACATATTACTTAGGATTTCAGATTTCAAATCCAAGTATTCATTTTAATCCTTTGCTAAAATTGTGAAACATTGTGTGATTTTGCGTGTCATCCTTGCGCACGAACTATCTTTTCTGTACCTTTCTAGTTTTAGTTTACATTTGTACCGCCGAGTAACTGTGAAGCGTTCTCAAATCATCAAGAGATATATTTTTAGCAAGAAACTAATTTAATTTCTTTGATTTTAAAACTTCATAACAAATAAAGAGCACACACACACACACACACACATACACATTATATTATAATTTTAAGCATATTGTTACGACGGTCTCACTAATCGTCGTATGGTATAGTGGAAACATATGCAGACACCAATGAAATCACTAATTACCAGCTTTAATTAATTACAAACAACAATTTGTAATCAACAAGGTAGTCTCGTACAATAATTCAAGTTAAAATTTTTCCATAGACAATAATAATGTCAAGCAATAGATTTCCTCACTAGATATAACACAGTTATCACTTTTTACTCGATCCGCACTAAAGGAATCACTCACTGTAACCGTCTGACAAAGTCAGCTGCTGTGGGTTATTTAGGTAGCGCTGGTGTTCCAAATTAACTTCCATCCTTTCGGCGGCGTCCAAGCATAATGCGTATTTCAAGTGCTCTCTAAAACAGTCTCGAAGGTACTTGAGTGCGGCCTTGATTGAGACGCTACACATGCTCGGCTAGCGGAGAAATTGACTGAAGTACGCTCTCGTCTCTTCGAGAGAGTTCCGTCGTTACAATATTTTATATATTATTATAATTATAGTGTACACGATTCCGTGTAACTTTGGTATCATGGTTTTTATCATAAGCGAATCTACGAGCACAAATATTGTGTAACGTACAAGAGGATTGGTTAATTAGCAGCGACATATACAGACTGAGAAATAAACATGCAAACAGGATGTAAGCAGTAGATTAAACTTTGTGAAGGACGAATAGAAACGGTGATATACATAAGTCAGCAGGAGCCGCAAGCAAGGATGAACATGAGCAAATTGGATAGAAAAACATGAACGCGCTTAGAACAGAACGCAAATAAATTCCTCTACTCTCACTGTCGCGAGCGCTCATTACGTTTGACCAGTTCGCTAATACGCCTTACGTTAAAAAAGCGGGTGACATGTATCAATAGTTACTAGTTCATGAGATTAGGTGAAGATTATTTAACGTAATGTCAGTAGAAGAGCTATCCAATCATTATATTTATTTAACCTACTGAAAACTACTAATTTTCAGTTAAAGCTTGGAGCTGAAACATGAACGAAAATAATATTTAATTTAGGTGTACACATATTTTTCCTGAAAAGGTAACTAAAATCACAGCTTTAGTTTAATCAGTCTAAATTATGATGGATTATTGTGATAAGTATAGTTGTAATTGTCAAGGTGAGTCAGAATCTCGCGTGTGCAAGAGTAACATTGAGGTATAAGATTGACTCTACGTATGCGAATAGAGTGTGCAGTGCGTAACACAACAACTCTACACGTACCATTAATGATACGGTTGTTGATTAATGGTATCATTGTGCTTCATAACGTGGCTAGACTACACATGGCTTTGACGTAAAAAAATCTGCAAATATTGCCGGTAGTATACAACATTTTGAAGACGAGACTGTTCACAAAACGGAATACTGCGGACATAGTAGGTCACACATCTGGTAAGTCAGGCAGCACAAAAAATTTAGAGACTTGTAAGAATAATAGTAGAACATCTTTAAATACTGCAGCTTCGTTTATTTTTTCTTTTCATCCTTTTAACTCTCTTTAGATTTTGTCGCTGCATTGGAAACTCCTGTCCAATGCAACATATTAAGAATACTGTAAGAATATTATTCACCATACAAAAATTGAGAATCGTTTATTTGCTACGTATGTTAAAAAAATTATAAGGTAAAAAGAAAAGTTGTAATTTAACTTGTGGCATTCGATTTTTAGTAATTGTTGTAACAAAAATTAAAGTAACACTGGAAAGTCGAAACTAAAAATATTCAGGATATCGTTAGCTTTAAACCTATGATTACTTCGAAGGGTTACACCGGAGTCAATTTCGTTAAACTGAGATCCCGGGCTGTATGGCCGTGACGACTTATCTCTTATATGCCGTTTTCTTCCTGATTGACTGATGGCGTTTAAACTGCTTCTTGATTGGCTGGTGGTGAAATAACTACATCATCGTGGTACTTGGAAAATTTATAACTACAAGTGACTTTCACGGGACTGCTAGATATTACCGCAGTACTGTGGTCTCTAACGTGAACACCCTACGTTAGCGCAAACTCAAATTTTGCACTGAAGTTGGCCGTCGATGGCACGACCGAAACGTCTGCTATGGATTTTAAATCTGGAGCCCGGAATCTCAATTTAACGACTTTATACCTACGAGTTACGACTTCCATAAAAATGTTCTACCAGGTAAAATTCTGTAATCAGAAAACCAATAAAGTGAACGCTAGCTAAACTGTAACGTATGTGTATGTTTGTACACAACATATTTTGTCGTTATTAAAATTAAAACAGATTACATAGAAGCTGCAGAGCAAGTAGTGGTGCGGAATTAACAATTGTTCTGTTTGCCGTTTGAAGTACTACCAGTTATTTCTGTATCTAGGTCGCATGTTTGAGTAGTAGTAATATGTAGATGAATACACTGCTTCCTAGTCACGTTAAAATATTACACCCCCCCCCACACACACACACACACCACTATATATCTGCATTACTCACATGGGATTGACGGTTTTATTACTTGCTGTAAACAAATAACAGAACAAGTAAGAAGTATTTGTTTGTATCTTTTGTTTAATGTGTAGTATTGCCATACGTCGCGTGCAGAATTGCATGGTAATCAGTAAGGATTTTGTGAAATTTTTTTTAGATACTTCATTTTAGAATATTATAAAATTCCCATAAAACTATTCGTGTGCTATAGTTTTTCAAGTTAAAATTATGCAACACACTTGATGTAACAAACGGCAAATGTCACGTAACTGACACTCTTTCAATAAGTAATACAAGTCATCAATTACAGAGGATCAGATACAATACATCACACGGTGACATAGTTACTGGGGGGGGGGGGGATCACCCCTCACCACCCGCCCTGAGATATTAAAAATTGCTAAAATTTTAGTATTGGAGATTTAGTATTTAGTATCTATGCTAAATTAAAGAGCACATGTAGGATCGTAATATTTAAGTGATGTTATTAGAAAAAATAGAGATACGTATAATAGGTACTCCTACTCCTGGTAATTAATGATAACACAATTTTATGAAAAGTAGTCACAAAATCGTTACATAACTAAAAAGTATATACGTAAACATACCTTTTTCCTTGGTAAATCCATTGATTTTGATAGGTACAGGCAGTTTTATTTTATACATTTTTGTGTAATTTTGCTTATATGCTTCGTTAGGCGTTCATAATTTATTTTTATTTATAATTTTATCATAAAACTGTACTTATTAAACGGCAGGGGAAGCTCACCATTCTATTATTTGCTCATTTTGAACGGCGTTCGTTCGTCGGGCTGTGCATTCGGCTCAAGCTCGAGTCAATCCGACCCGTTTATCTACTGCTAGGGCAAACGATAGTCTATGTAAGATAAGCAAACCTCATTCGGTAACAAAGCGACATCTACACTATATAATACCAACCTTATCCTTTGTGTATTCATATCATTTACCTCAGACGGTTGTGTGGTTTGAACTGTGCCAAGGCACAAGGCGTGGGTGCAACACGCCATGGGACTAATGCTTGAGGGAAGGTGATGTATTTATTAACCATATTTTAACCACATAATTTTTAAAACATTTTAACCAATATAAAAAACCCATTGGTTTCCAGTTGAAAAACAGCATAGAACGCACAGTGTAAGGTGAAAAAATTAAAAAAATTGGTAGTAGACCTATCGGTTTGCATAGTTTAATATTTAGATGCGAATTTATGTGAAAAGTAAATAGGCTAATTATAGTTCTTGCATTATAGAGAACACAAAATAACTCTAAATCACATGTATTTTTTTATTGTATACTAAAGGACTAAACCTGTAGTTTGGAGAAATACGAGGAGATTTATTTGTAAAAGTATCACATCAACTTAATATGGATTTATTTTAAAAGCTAAGAATATTTCTGCTGATTCTAGTAGCGTATTGTTTAATCAATTTAAGAATTTCAAAAGGGTGAATTGAGTTTCATAACTTTTTGTTTACGATATTAATTGGTGACTCGTTGGGCAGTTGGTGAAACATATTAATACAAAGGTTTTTAAAAATATATAAACACTTGGAGATTCATCTCTTTGACAATGGCTTAAGAAGTCGAAACAGCTGTCAGAGTTAAATAAAATCTGTGAAACATACCAAGTGTTTATATATTTTTAAAAACCTTTGAAATTGTTGTTGTTGTAACGATAAGCTGCGCTTAATGAGTTCTACGCACACGTTTCCTGCAAGGCAACGTTATGCATACACAATATCACAGTCCTCATTAACCGGAATCAACTGTGTGTAATATGAGTACCTCGAGTGCAATATCAGATTAACACAAACGATGAGATGGGAATGTTGATCTAGATCCCTTTATGTTGAGTCCACTAATAACTTGGTGCAATGTTTGGCCACTTCTTTTGTACGACTGTAAAATAACTTTCACTGAAGGTAGAGCAACAAAAAACAATTTTAAATATTTCAAATTACGGGCTATTGTTGACAAACAATTAGAGACATCAGTACCGAAACAAAACGATACTGAAATCGTTGAAAATGTCTAAAAACATTTTTTATCTACTTACATTAAAGAATAAAAACAAAAACTGAAATTCTTCGGTTACGCTGACATAATCTTCGGTTATGCAGTAATCCTAAATCGCTTCCAGTATATATGACTAGTCGTGGTTTTCGCTTCGGAGTAAAAATGTGTTTGACACAGCAAAACTCTGCTCACACATTAACTTTTACTTCACATCATCGCATGGGCTCCACAACTATACATCCTAAAGACCATAACGTGTCCCAGTAATTAATATGTAGGGGAATCAAACATTCTACCACTTTCAGATTATTTGATAAAATCAAAGAGTCAAATTTTTATAGTAAAACATTCTTACTTTTAGTTAAACGAGTCCCATAGGTGTGGTAGGTTATGAGACGTGACGTAAAAGTAACATTAAAAATAAACAGTTAGCAATAGATCGTTTTAATCGATAAGTCCTACAAACAAATATATGTATACAGATCTACTTGTTGGACTACAAACAACAGCATGGCGCCTGCTTCTACGTGTACTGATCTTATTAAATTCTCTAACTTCTATGTAAAGTTGACCAGATTTTATAGAACGATAAACAAATAATATTATTTGCATATAGACATGTGTGTGTGTGTCTTTGTGTGCATAATACAAATAGAAATATGAGGAGAAGATGAACCGACACAAAAGCTTTCAGGTTTCGTCATCGAGAACTCAATTTTTGCTAAATCAGAGACATGGGCTATTAAAAATCAGTGTCTTACCGTTACTGAGTACACAACGTTCCGTTTTTAGTGTCGTGCGTTGTGAAAACATCTGTCACTGTTTCATATCATTATAAATAACTACTATCAGTTAATGTTGTTCTATAATACGTTCTTAAAATAATAGTAGTAATAGTAATAATAATATGTAATAATTTTAATGCGGTTTTACTTAAGTAGTAACACTATAAAAATTGAACATTTTTGCATCTTACTCAAGAGAATGTTTTTCGAAATTACAGTAGGCGTCAGCAGAACATTTCAGCACTACTGCAAAGTTCACAGTAAACCGAGTAGGTACGAATATTTGCGCAGCCAAGAACTACGAGGTTTTTTGTCTTTACTCTACATATACGAGTCAAAAAATCATGGAATGGGCTCTTAGGGTTATGAAACCTACAATGAACGTTTTACTCTATTTGACTTTACGTCATTACGTAACATATTGTTACGACGGTCTAATAACCGTCGTGTTGTACAGTGTAAACAGAATAACTGACACCAAGGAAGTCATTAGTTACACGTAACATATTGTTACGACGGTCTAATAACCGTCGTGTTGTACAGTGTAAACAGAATAACTGACACCAAGGAAGTCATTAGTTACACGTAACATATTGTTACGACGGTCTAATAACCGTCGTGTTGTACAGTGTAAACAGAATAACTGACACCAAGGAAGTCATTAGTTACACGTAACATATTGTTACGACGGTCTAATAACCGTCGTGTTGTACAGTGTAAACAGAATAACTGACACCAAGGAAGTCATTAGTTACACGTAACATATTGTTACGACGGTCTAATAACCGTCGTGTTGTACAGTGTAAACAGAATAACTGACACCAAGGAAGTCATTAGTTACACGTAACATATTGTTACGACGGTCTAATAACCGTCGTGTTGTACAGTGTAAACAGAATAACTGACACCAAGGAAGTCATTAGTTACACGTAACATATTGTTACGACGGTCTAATAACCGTCGTGTTGTACAGTGTAAACAGAATAACTGACACCAAGGAAGTCATTAGTTACACGTAACATATTGTTACGACGGTCTAATAACCGTCGTGTTGTACAGTGTAAACAGAATAACTGACACCAAGGAAGTCATTAGTTACACGTAACATATTGTTACGACGGTCTAATAACCGTCGTGTTGTACAGTGTAAACAGAATAACTGACACCAAGGAAGTCATTAGTTACAACTTTAATTAGACACAAAGAACAGTTAGAAATCAACAAAGGCACTTATATACAATAATACTAGTTAAATTTGTCATACAAACTACAATAAATGTCACCTTATTACTGTTTTGCATTAATTAACAGAATAATCACTTTCCACTGAACCGCAACAAACACTTCGATCCGCACTTGCAAAGTCGTCAGGTGTAACTGAATGGGGCGCTTCTAAATGCAGTATTTACACTTCGCCTCCTTGGATTGCAGTAACACAGCGGGCCTGGATGCCAGTGTAGTAGTAACGTCGAGAAGTGACATCTCGCATGACCAAGAACGTCAGTAATTATATTATTATGCCGCGCAAACATACGTGCAAGGCGTCATGTAGTCACTCAGATATGCGGTACTATTTATTTCGTCGGCGTAGCATGTGTTTAACAACTTGATTGTATAAAGTGTATTTTATAAAATGTATTTTACAAGTTGTATTTAGAAAAGGCTGGATTCTAATGGTGTTTCACTGACACCAGTGTTCCAGGCAGGAGTGGGAAGCAGGTAGGATAGATTCGTTGTAGGAATACAGTTTTATGTAAGTAATATCGGACATGTTAGGTGGTTCATATATAACACGAAAACCTACCAATCTGTCATGTTTTACATTAAAACTGAGATATATTTTCGCGTTGATTTCGATCTTTACTGTTCTACTTATGTTGTAGTTTTTATGTTTATGTTCATATATTTATTACAAGAAAAATAATTGAAACGTATAACTATTATTTTATACTTCGTATTGTTTAAATTAGCAGCCATCCTTACTATTTCTTTTATGAATTTGCTAACTGCTATAATTTTTTTTTTTATTGTTCGACTAAGCTTTTCGTCATTACTGACATCTTCAGGTCTTAAACAACGTCTATCAACTGTACGTTGTAGGCTTTTATACTTTAGGCCCCTCCCCTTATGTCATCGCCCCTCCTATTGGTTCTAGCTGCTACCGCTCTTCACGGGAACTTTGTCTACCTTTTTCCGTTAGGCATTTTTCTAACGTCCGTCAAATTGTTTTAAGAATCTCCCGTTAATTTCTTCATTCTTGACTTATAATTTTTTTTTGTAACCTTTTACATTTCGTCATTTTTTAGTGTGTTATTCTTATTATTTTAATTTATTTTTGTTTATTGTTTAATATATAATACAATATTTCTTCATTTGTAAAATCCACTTTTATATTCATTAATTTATTTTTATCTTCTTTTTTAACTTTAAGTATTTCTAGTTCTTCTATTAATTTTCTTTTTTGCGGATTGTTTTCTATTTTGATTATTTCCATATTTTCATTGGGATTTATGAATTTATGGCCTGATTCGTTGAAATGTCTTGCATATAGTGAGTTCGTTACTCTAACCCCTTCTCCTTTTGCGTGTTCATTCATTCTAATTTTAAATTTTCTTCCAGTTTCGCCCAGATATATCTTAATACATTCCCCACATTTTAATTTGTATACGCCGCTTTTTTCTGTTAATGGAATTTCTTCTGTTTTATCATTTTTTATATATTCGAATACATTTTTCGTTTTCTTTATTCCTATCTGTATTTCATATTTTTCGAAACATTTTTGTAACATTTTTGTTTGATATCCTATGTATGTTATTGCTCCTTTATATTTCTTTTCTTCATTTGTTTTTTCTTTTTTGTTATTTTCTATTTCTTTATTTTCCTCTATTTTCTTAACTAATCTATTAATTATTTTAGGGTTGTAATTATTATTTTTTGCTATTTGTTGTATTTTCTTTAATTTTTTTTGTTTGAGTTCTTCATTTTCTAGATAATTTATAGCTCTATAGCAAAATGAATTTAATGCTGCCATTTTATAATTGACTGGATGATATGATTCTTGTGGAATTATTAAATCTGAGTATGTTTCTTTCCTATATATATCGAATTTGAGTTTGTTATCTTCAATTTTTATATTGATATCCAGGAAATTAATTTCTAATCCTCCAATTTCTTCTTGAAATTTTATTGTTTGTTCTATGTTATTTAGTTGTTCCGTAAATTTTTTAAATTCATTTACTTCACCTTCCCAAACTATTAGTATGTCATCTACATACCTGATCCATTTTTTAATTCTTCTTTCTTTATCTAGATCTTTTAAAATTTTGATTTCAAAGCTATTCATGAATATCTCTGCCATTAATGGTGAAAGCGGTGATCCCATTGGTAATCCATTTTCTTGTATGTAAAATTTGTTATTAAATCTGAAGTAGTTCTGGCTTAGGCATAATTCTAATCCTTCTATTATTTCGTTTTTCCATTCTACATTACTTAATTTGTTTTTCTTTATTATTTCTACTGTTTTTGCTATTGGTATGTTGGTGTACATATCTTTTATATCTAATGACATTAATTTTGTCTTATTTGTTATGGTAATTTCTTTTAATCTTTCTATTACCTTTTTACTATTTTCTATGCTGTGGATTTCTTCTTTTTCATATGCCATTTTGATTCTTTTACTTATTTCTTTTGATATTTTGTATGTTGGCGAATTTATAAATGATACTATAGGTCTTAATGGCATTTCTTTTTTATGTAACTTAATTTGACATCTAAATTTTGGAGCTTCAGGATTATGTTCTATTTTTTGTTTCTTTTACCATTCTGTTAAATATGTTGTCTTTTTTATCAATTTCTTTGTTTGTGCTTGAAATTTACTTGTGTAATCATATTTTATTTCTTTATATGGTCCTTTTTGTATAAATTGTTCTGCTTTTTCGATATAATCTCTTTTGTTCATTACCACTGCTGTATTACCTTTATCGGCTTTTATAACTATCAAATTGTTCTCCGTGATTTTCTTTTTTAATTCTCTTATATTTCTTTTTATTTGTGTTTCGTTTTTATTTCTTACATATTTTTTCTACTATTTCTTTTACTTCACTTCTTAATTGTTTTTTAGTTTCTTCATTTTTTATTTTATCGATTATTTCTTCACATTCTATTATTGTATTTTTTTTATCTATGTTTGTTTTTGTTGCATATTTTAAACTTTTCCCTAATAATTTATGTTCATTTTCTGTAAACTTTGTTTCTGTTAAATTTAATACTTTTTCAGCAAATTTTATTTCTTTATCTTTTTCTTTATTTTTATTTCTTGTTACTTCTATTAATTCCTTGAGTTTCTTATTTAATCTCTCTTCCATTTTTCTTATTTTCTTTTCTATGTATTTTTCACCAAACTCTTTTCTCATTTCTTCTATTTCTATATAATTGTAACTTGTATATAATTTTTGATGTAATTGATACATTTCTTTGTTATATTTATTTATTTTACTGTATAAGTTCTTAATTTCAAGTTTTATCCATATTTTTTCCGCCATGTTTTTCACTTGGTTTGCTACTTTGCTTTTGTTATTAATTTTAATTTTTGCGTATTTTGGAGTTATTTTATTAATTAAACACTGTTTATTAAACCAAATTTTCCCTAGCGTTTTTTTTCAATTTTGCTTTAATTTTTAAATACTTAAAAAATTCCCTTACATTTTTATATTTTACAGGGGGTTGTAGGCTTTTATAAGGGGAGGGGCCTAAAGTATAAAAGCCTACAACGTACAGTTGATAGACGTTGTTTAAGACCTGAAGATGTCAGTAATGACGAAAAGCTTAGTCGAACAATAAAAAAAATTATAGCAGTTAGCAAATTCATAAAAGAAATAGTAAGGATGGCTGCTAATTTAAACAATACGAAGAATGAAATATGCGAATTGCAAGCAGATAAATATAAAAATGTAAGGGAATTTTTTAAGTATTTAAAAATTAAAGCAAAATTGAAAAAAACGCTAGGGAAAATTTGGTTTAATAAACAGTGTTTAATTAATAAAATAACTCCAAAATACGCAAAAATTAAAATTAATAACAAAAGCAAAGTAGCAAACCAAGTGAAAAACATGGCGGAAAAAATATGGATAAAACTTGAAATTAAGAACTTATACAGTAAAATAAATAAATATAACAAAGAAATGTATCAATTACATCAAAAATTATATACAAGTTACAATTATATAGAAATAGAAGAAATGAGAAATGAGTTTGGTGAAAAATACATAGAAAAGAAAATAAGAAAAATGGAAGAGAGATTAAATAAGAAACTCAAGGAATTAATAGAAGGAACAAGAAATAAAAATAAAGAAAAAGATAAAGAAATAAAATTTGCTGAAAAAGTATTAAATTTAACAGAAACAAAGTTTACAGAAAATGAACATAAATTATTAGGGAAAAGTTTAAAATATGCAACAAAAACAAACATAGATAAAAAAAATACAATAATAGAATGTGAAGAAATAATCGATAAAATAAAAAATGAAGAAACTAAAAAACAATTAAGAAGTGAAGTAAAAGAAATAGTAGAAAAAATATGTAAGAAATAAAAACGAAACACAAATAAAAAGAAATATAAGAGAATTAAAAAAGAAAATCACGGAGAACAATTTGATAGTTATAAAAGCCGATAAAGGTAATACAGCAGTGGTAATGAACAAAAGAGATTATATCGAAAAAGCAGAACAATTTATACAAAAAGGACCATATAAAGAAATAAAATATGATTACACAAGTAAATTTCAAGCACAAACAAAGAAATTGATAAAAAAGACAACATATTTAACAGAATGGTAAAAGAAACAAAAAATAGAACATAATCCTGAAGCTCCAAAATTTAGATGTCAAATTAAGTTACATAAAAAAGAAATGCCATTAAGACCTATAGTATCATTTATAAATTCGCCAACATGCAAAATATCAAAAGAAATAAGTAAAAGAATCAAAATGGCATATGAAAAAGAAGAAATCCACAGCATAGAAAATAGTAAAAAGGTAATAGAAAGATTAAAAGAAATTACCATAACAAATAAGACAAAATTAATGGCATTAGATATAAAAGATATGTACACCAACATACCAATAGCAAAAACAGTAGAAATAATAAAGAAAAACAAATTAAGTAATGTAGAATGGAAAAACGAAATAATAGAAGGATTAGAATTATGCCTAAGCCAGAACTACTTCAGATTTAATAACAAATTTTACATACAAGAAAATGGATTACCAATGGGATCACCGCTTTCACCATTAATGGCAGAGATATTCATGAATAGCTTTGAAATCAAAATTTTAAAAGATATAGATAAAGAAAGAAGAATTAAAAAATGGATCAGGTATGTAGATGACATACTAATAGTTTGGGAAGGTGAAGTAAATGAATTTAAAAAATTTACGGAACAACTAAATAACATAGAACAAACAATAAAATTTCAAGAAGAAATTGGAGGATTAGAAATTAATTTCCTGGATATCAATATAAAAATTGAAGATAACAAACTCAAATTCGATATATATAGGAAAGAAACATACTCAGATTTAATAATTCCACAAGAATCATATCATCCAGTCAATTATAAAATGGCAGCATTAAATTCATTTTGCTATAGAGCTATAAATTATCTAGAAAATGAAGAACTCAAACAAAAAAAATTAAAGAAAATACAACAAATAGCAAAAAATAATAATTACAACCCTAAAATAATTAATAGATTAGTTAAGAAAATAGAGGAAAATAAAGAAATAGAAAATAACAAAAAAGAAAAAACAAATGAAGAAAAGAAATATAAAGGAGCAATAACATACATAGGATATCAAACAAAAATGTTTCGAAAAATATGAAATACAGATAGGAATAAAGAAAACGAAAAATGTATTCGAATATATAAAAAATGATAAAACAGAAGAAATTCCATTAACAGAAAAAAGCGGCGTATACAAATTAAAATGTGGGGAATGTATTAAGATATATCTGGGCGAAACTGGAAGAAAATTTAAAATTAGAATGAATGAACACGCAAAAGGAGAAGGGGTTAGAGTAACGAACTCACTATAAGCAAGACATTTCAACGAATCAGGCCATAAATTCATAAATCCCAATGAAAATATGGAAATAATCAAAATAGAAAACAATCCGCAAAAAAGAAAATTAATAGAAGAACTAGAAATACTTAAAGTTAAAAAAGAAGATACAAATAAATTAATGAATATAAAAGTGGATTTTACAAATGAAGAAATATTTTATTATATATTAAACAATAAACAAAAACAAATTAAAATAATAAGAATAACACACTAAAAAATGACGAAATGTAAAAGGTTACAAAAAAAAAATTATAAGTCAAGAATGAAGAAATTAACGGGAGATTCTTAAAACAATTTGACGGACGTTAGAAAAATGCCTAACGGAAAAAGGTAGACAAAGTTCCCGTGAAGAGCGGTAGCAGCTAGAACCAATAGGAGGGGCGATGACATAAGGGGAGGGGCCTAAAGTATAAAAGCCTACAACGTACAGTTGATAGACGTTGTTTAAGACCTGAAGATGTCAGTAATGACGAAAAGCTTAGTCGAACAATAAAAAAAATTATAGCAGTTAGCAAATTCATAAAAGAAATATTATTTTATAGTTTGTTTTTATGTATTTTATGCAAACAGAAAAAACATAAATGTCTGAACTTCAAATTTGTGCATTAGTTTACGACCTTTTAAAACGTTAACATAGGAACGTAAATTGTAAGGATTAAAGTTGTATTTGACAGTCAGGCTGAGACAGGTACAGATCCTGTAGTTATTAAATTGGGACACCTGCAGATACTAAGCGTGCCACTGATGTTGTGTACAGAGAATTTGTGTTTGTTTTGCGAGCCCAAAGTAATCCCGTATAACTTTTACATCCCCTTTAGTAGTGAGGCATTAAGGATTTTACGTCCTGCAATGTAGGCAAGTTTACTGCTTTGGCAAGATTTAATGGCGCATGCAGTGACATTCTTGTGTTTGGTTAAGCACACGCGCACACGCACACACACACACACACACACAATACACATTTTCCTCCCCTTCTCTCTCTATGATATCATGGAAAAATATACGTACGACTGACGTTACCATTAACCTTCAGTGTGTTTTGTGTGTATCGAATTGCGCTCTTTAAATTTAAGTGCATTCCTTAAATCATTAATAGGCGCTGTTTTTCGTGTTTCTCTAGGTAGCAGTTTCTCCTTTCTCCATAATTCTATAACGTTTTGTAGGACATTAATATTATGCGCTCTTACCGTAACCTTCGAGAATTTTTGAAACCTTTGGGTGAGTTATTATTAAACCGGCAAAAGACATAGATACCCAGGTACTAAAAGCAATGATTACAGTAAAGAAAATTTTGTAAAGTAACTTAAGAAAATAAAGAAAAACGATAAGCAAGCAAATGTTAATACACAAAAACGATTGTCAACAGTTTAAATTCAGACAATTAAATTATAAAATAAAATTGGAAAATTGGTACCGAGACAATAAATAGCACGAGATAAATATAAACATCGTCAATAACACAATAACATTAGCAGTAAAAAGACAAAAAACAAAAAACAGCCAACAAAAATTTTAAAAATATTATTACAAAAACGTAGTAAATCAGAAATGACGACAAAGGAAAGATATGCAACATGCAGAAATTAAGTAACATAATTCCCTAAACAATAAGAAAAATGAAAACAAAAATTACGGAACAGGCAAATGCCTAATGCTTGTAGTGCAGAAAAGAAGAAGAAAAAAAAAATTTGAAGCTACGGTACCAAAAAGTACAAAATAATTTTGCATGATATACGCACACTATATAAGCAGATTTCTCACTTATGAAAAAATCCTAAAGTAGAAGGTAAAAATTAACAGTTACTTAAAGTAATAATATAAACAGAAGATCACACTAATCAAATAATCCAAAATCATACGAATACCAGAGCCACTGTACCAGTAGATCGTTAGAAATAACTCTTTAGCATTTGTGATTGCTAACTCTTTTTATGAATGCCGCCACAAATTACAAACTAGTATCAAAAGTTACCACAAACTAGTATTAAAAGATTTATTGAGAACAAACTATAATTAAGTGCGTGAGATATGTACGTCAGAATTGTTTTTTAAATGTTTTGAAGTAACCGATTATCGTTCCTTATAGTGATCTACCATTTTCGCCTAGATTTGTGTAAGACAAGTGTTTCGAGTCTGTTTGAAGGAACGTGTTTGTATAACACCATAAAAATATATTTTGAAGTTGTAGGAAAATATGAATATAACAACTGTAAGGTTTAATAATTCTTACCCAAATCTGCTACTAATAATTTCAATAATTATTTTGATACCAATAGGCCTATTACAAACTTTTCCTGTTGGCCGTAATTTAACTTTTACTATATTTCGGCTGTCCGGGTATTTGCTACAGCCTAACTGTATAGAAATCAAAAACCAAACTGTATAACTCGGAAAACCAAAAAAAGTAAAGTTTTCAAAAAGAGGGTATTTGATTTGTAAAACGGTAAAGATTCCAACCGTCAGTACTTAATGTAGTTGTTAATTCTATGTTTTATACGAATAATGAGTGAATGAATGAAGGAAAGAATGTTCTGTTACTTAATTTAATTTTATAATTAATTTTCTATGTAAATTTGATTTATTGTAAAAATTACACCAACACAGGGAAAATGTTATATTAATAATTAGCTTAATGTTGTTATGACCGTGAATATATAATTCATATATCATTTGTTGTTTTTGTCGTAAAACAGATTCTGCAGAATGAGTAAAGAAGGTGTGGTATAGTGTGGTGTTTATTTACCAAAGATTTTTATTAAAGATTCCGTCCCTCAGATTCCTCAAACAGTGCATTCTGTCATTCACCGGATTTCTTGTTTTATGCTTATGTCAAATTTTCAGCATTTACTCTGTTTTCTGTAACGGTGCTTTTTACTACTCTAGCAACAACTGTCCCTACGCTTCTTGGCTTTCTTGCTTACGTTTCTCGTTCTGCTTGGACTTTCGTCGTAGCTCGGAAAGTTCCTAACATATGAGTGCCATCGATTTTCATAAAATCACTGGTTATTACTGCCAACTTATTTTACGAAACTGTTTTAGTTCAGACACCACTACTACGACTTTGATAATCTTAAAACTGTAATAAATCTTTAAACGCCAGAGAACATAGTAATCACAAACTTATTTAATATTTCTATAATTTCTATAGAAGTATCACACTGTTAGTATTGTTTTTTCTTAATTACACAGATATGCTGTAGGCATAATAAAATAATAAAAATCACTAAGTCGGTTCAATTCAATATTTCACAAATTATAATGTCATGCTGATAATACTCTGCGAATACGGACTGTAATCGGTTGTATATACAACCAATTCGAGGGACTAAATGAACTGCAGCTACCGTATATAAGGTCACCTTTGGCCTAATGTAAAGGAGAAGCTACCAGATATAATGGGCAGACCTGTGGATTGTGCGATATCCGCTCTACCGAGACCCTTACGGTCACTACCTCTTGACTTAGCGGTGCATAACAAGCTTTACATAGGCTACTAAGCCTTAACGTAACAATACATATTTTTACAATTTATTAGTGTTAGCTGTATAAAGCATAAAAATTAACGAGCACATCGTACATTATGTACAATGCTTTAAACAACATATCACACAAAAGCCAAAAATCTGACGTTGGCCAAAAATAATGTGTGGATAGCTCCCCTTACGTACCGTATGATATCATTATGTAATTTTAACTGATATTGTTCTCTTTGAAATAAGACACAGGAGAATCTTCAACTAAATCAAAATGTCTCTGCTTTTAAGTTTAATTTTATGAATGTCTATTCTATTAATAACAAACAAATTAAAGAACAAAAACTTACCAAAATTAAATGAGTTTAATGTAACAAAAAACGATTACTAAAAAATTTAATTACTATTACAAGAAACTATAAAACTACTAGGTCTGTGTGCTTTGAAGGTATAATATTTTTTATAATGGATAACTGATTTGAATAAACCAGGTGACGTACGAGTATGAAATATAAACAAAGCGTTTCGTAGTGGTACAGATTTCGTGAAACATTTTGTGAAATCTTTTGTATCAAATATTCATAATGTATTTGTTTATACACATATATATTATCTCGCTTGTGTTTGAGAATTCTCACAAAAAGCTAAACATTTTGAACTATTTTTCAGAGTTGAATAACGCAATACATATTAATAATTTAAGTTTTATTTGGGATGCTGTCAAATCATCACTATAATTTTACAGATGTCGATACTACCAGATTTCATTTATTCATATGTCTATAGTGAGCGGGTTGAGTGTATTTTTTAAAGTAAGATAAATACAATTTAGTTTTTCCAATTAAATATTTAATTAACTCGAATTAAAAGAGGAAAGCTTCGCGTACAGATTTTAGTGTTTACAGTAATTAGATTAAAAGCAAATAAAATAGGCAAGAAACAAAAATACGAATGTGTAAGTTGTATGTACTATACGTTCACAGTGGGAAGTCAAACAAAAGAGCACGTGATTAGTATAGATTGCTGTAAGACCCGTTAACTATCCGGTGAAGATATAGGAGGGATTGGGAAAATAGCATCAATTACAAGAGCTGTACACGTACCACCTGACTCATCTTTGGTGAGGCCGACAGTTTGTATAGATAGGCCTGTTGTTACTGCGTTCCGCAGTATCGTGTTTTTTAAATAGACACTGTGTGTGTATTGTGCGTTTATAGTATCAGTATTCACTTAGATATCATTCACATAATGTGTCTGTTTATAATTAATAGTGTTGTCTGTTGTTTCGTTATCAATTTAAAATAATAAGCAAATTATGTACCGTATTTATCAATTACATGAAATGGGGAAATTAGACTATATTTGTAGTACGGGATAGTTCTGTGTTTGTAAATAATTTAATCCCTTTTTTGACTTGGAAGAATTAAATAAAGTTACTTGTTTATGTTTTTGCTTAAATATATATGTTACACAAAACCCATTGTAGCCTATGGGGTTCATTGAAATAACAGTCTGAAATCATCGTAATATGTAGGCTGCAGAACACAGTAAAATTAAAAATTAAACCAATATTTATAGATTTGACAGTGGTGTTACGAAAATAACTTTAAAAGTATCAATATTACGTAGTATCGTACAAAATATGTTACATTTTATAGGTAACGCTAGACAACGCAAAGGGGATTAGAAATCTGTTTAACTAATAAGGTGAGATAAGTGTTACCAAAAATGGTTATAATTCTAATAACTAAAAATTATTAGGAATTAAAATTTTAAAAATAATAATTTGTAAAAGTGTAATCACAATTATAAAGTACGTTTAAAAACAAACACTTTGTCTTGAAATAACATTAAGTTTCTTTCTTGATAAATGCAAGATTGAAAAATAAACTAAACGGCAACCTTGTTCGCTGAGTCAATCAGCTTTACGTAAGGTGTCAAACAAACAAACGCAGTATAAATAAAGAAGCTAAAACCACAAAAAAAAACGCACAGAGACAGGAAATTAAATGTTGCGTCACACATCACATCCACCTAGAGATTGTGTCAGGAAATCCGAACGAATCGCTAAATCCGTTGCTGGAATAAGGACAGCAGTAACAGCTTCCGTAACCGTGTTTGTGTCTTGCTGTCGGGAACTGGGTTAGTTGTGAGCCACGGTGGAGCTTAGCAACTGGGGCAGTACCGGCTGTGTACTAACTCGTCGTACAGAATTTGTTGGTAATTGTGAGGATTGCTGAACCACCCATGATTTATCAGAACATCAGAAAATTTTACGAAAACCACACACACACACACACACACACACACACACACACACACACACACACACACACACACACACACACACACACACACACACACACACACACACACACACACACACACACACACACACACACACACACACACACACACACACACACACACACACACACACACACACACAAGTGTATGTATATGTATGCGTATATACACGTAGTGATTAGCCAGCGATTAGTTAGTCAATGTGTTCCAATGTCTTGTAATAAAATGATGTACACTTCCATATTTCAGAAATGCCCCGATTAACACTGAAAAATCCGGAATATTCTCAATATTACACGCCACACGTGACATTGTGTTGATATGTGATCAACACCCGAGGATGCAGTAACTGAATCCTGCGAATTAGTGGTTTCTACAATCGATTACAGCGCGTTAATACTGACGTGTTATTGATGTAATGTTATAGTTTTCCGACTGTTGTACGTAATTTGTTAGGCGTTAAGACTTTGTTTATTGGTTGTATATAATGCATGGTGGATAACTATGAAACTGGGAGAAGTATTGTTAGACGAATATGATTATTTCATAGATGTTGTTGCGTCTTAGAAGCTCTTGAATAATCTTGAGTTGTTCTTAGGAACGCTACTGGAGTTAGCTGGTCTGAGAAGAAATAATTGAGTGGACTGTATAATATTTCTAGAAACATTATACAGTCCACTCAGTTATTTCATCTCAGACCAGCTAACTCCAATAGCGTTCCTAAGAACAACTCAAGATTATTCAAGAGCTTCTAAGACGCAACATTTTTGGTCCTCCTGGATCCGGATTTTCGTCCAACATTTTTGGTCCCCACGGGACGGCATTAACATTTCATTTAATGGGCCCAAACGGCGTTTGGTTTAAGCCCCAACATTTTCAACTTTGAATTGCTGGCAGTTTCGTGCCTCTATTATTTTCAAAAATTACTTCACATTCAACACTGCAAGATTCTGCAGAGCAGCAAACCAGAGACAACGGGACACGGCAGGACAGCATTAGTTATTCTACAACAAAAAAGTTCCACAGCTTTAAAATTATGGAGAGCTACAACATCAGGCGTCATCTGACCGGTAGAGACAAGAGGTGCAACAACTTCTAACAGGATCGAGCAGCGGGATCGAAGCCAGCTTCAGCACTCCTGGATTCAGCATCCACGTGATTATAAACTTTTATTTTTTATGATCTTTCATATATAATTATGGCAATCTAAGTAATTTTTTTTCGTACAGAGTTAATAACATTTAATACAACATTATTAATAAGTTTTACTGAAACAGATATCATTGTCAAGTGGTCATAAGCTTATAAAAATATAATTTACATTATATGTACATTATTTAGATTTTCATATGTACATAAATTCTCTGTTAAGCAGTTATGCAATGACGCATTAAGAGATTTAAGTGATGTAATAGGGCAATAGGTATATTATCATGTCGAATGATTTATATTTTCGATAACGTTCATAACTAGTTTTAAGCAAATTAAGTACCTATTATAGTCAGTTATATATTAAGGTGTACATAGATCACGGGCTCCCGCATTATATCAAATTGTAGTAAATTATTCTAAATTACAACAACTGTTCACCTTCCCTATATCTAATTTTCGGTTTCAAATTACATTTTAAAATTTCGGTCATGGCTGATGTGAAGGCCTTAATAAAGAAACGGGGCACAATTAAGGCGTCCATATCTCGCGTGAATACTTTCGCGGATAATTTCGATCCAGACATAAGCGATCATCATGCATTAAAAATTAAGCTCCGCCATTTGATGGAATTGTCCGGCAAATATGACGATATTCAGACTCAAATCGAGGCTGACGATTCAGATTTCGCTCCAGTCAGTGACTGATTTCAAACCGAGGATGATCTCTACAACATCGAATGCAAATTACACCATTTATTAAAACAAGTAGAGGAGGTAAACCAGAAACCGTTGATTCAAACCGAAATTACGCCAATTAAACCCCCCCCCCCGATACAATTAGAACCGATTAAACTGTCTTCCTTCTCAGGAAGCATTATTGATTGGCAACACTATTACAACATATTTGTGGAGTTAATACACGTCAGAACTGATCTGACAGATATTCAAAAATTACACTACCTGCACTCTTCATTGAGTGGCGAGGCGTTAAATGTAATCTCTTCCAATAACCCATGAAAATTACGCGGTAGCCATTGATTTATTGAAAAACAGATACGACAGAAAATTAATTGTATCAGCACATCACATAGGGAATGTCTTGGGCGTCAAGTCCGTACATCAAGAGTCCAGGGTTAGCATTTCCAGGTTCATTGACGAGGTCACTGCGAATATAAATGCCTTAAGTTCATTAAATCTACCCGTAAATACATTTGAAATGATTTTAGTTCAACACTTAACGCAGAAACTCGATAATTATACGCGTCGGCTCTGGAAAGAAAGCTTGCCGGACGAACGATTTCCTAATTTCAGTAATTTTATAAAATTTTTAAATAACCGAAGGCAGGTATTACAAAACTTGGATAGCGTGCCCAGCTCTGTGAATAAAATACACGTTAGCGATAAGAGTCCATATCACAGAACAATTAAACCGGTTAATGTTAATAGGGCTGCATTCCATGCTCATATCGGCAATAACATATGTCAGCTGTGCAATGCTAAACACCGTCTTACTGAGTGTCCACAATTTGTAGCGATTACTCCACTGGAGAGAAAAAATATTCTAATCAAAAATAAACTTTGCCTAAACTGCATACGCCCAGGCCACGACCTTGCACACTGTCCCTCCAAATTTTCTTGCAGAACGTGTGCTAAACGCCATCACACAATGATCCATATATCTAGCAATAACGCTTCGTCCAGTAACAATCAGTGTTCGTTAAAATTGCAAACAAACAGATCGATATTATTGTCCACCGCAGTCTGCATGACAACTGACCAGGCAGGTAGGAAGCACCCAGTTAGGATTTTGTTGGACTTAGCATCGCAAGCTAATTTCTGCACCATGAGTTTCGCTCGCCGCATGGGTCTAAAACTGATTAAATCTCAATTACCCATCACGGGTATAAATAATTCCTTATCTCAAGCTGATTTGAGTACCAGAGTAAGATTGCATTCACGTTATAAAAATTTTAATTTGAACATTAATTGCGCTGTGCTTCTCAGTATCACTAATAATCTCCCTGCGGAATCATTTGACATCTCCTCTCTAAACTTACCAAAGGGCATATTTCTAGCTGACCCGCAGCTGAACTTTTCTTCGCAAATCGATTTGCTCGGTGCTCATTATTACTTGCAATTAATTGAACCTGTTAAATTCATCCGTAGCCCACACTTCCCCATAATACAGGAGACAAAGTTGGGATTCATTCTCGCAGGCAACTTGCCATTTAATGTCGATATGACAAAACCGGTTTCATCATTCATGGTATGTGAAGATGATAATGCCATTTCCTCGCAACTAAAGGACTTTTGGAAGTTAGAGGACGTTGCTATTCGTGCTCCCTCCGTTGAGGATTCGGATTGCGAGAATCATTTTGTATCTAATACTGTCCGTAATAATGATGGCAGATTTGTAGTATCCCTACCACGCAGGTTACATAATTGTCAGTTAGGCGATTCTCTCTCCGGCGCTATCCGTAGGTCTCAATCACGGGAACCCAAGTTCAAGCAGAAACGTAAAAGTAAACGTAAAAGTAAACGTAACTGTAAACGTAACCGTTTTTCACATGGTCCATCCTGGTTATCCCACGAGTCATCTTCATGGCCTATCTGTGCCTTCGATGCCCATTCTCCCTGCACTCATTCCGAGCTTGAGCAGGAACAACGGGAACAGGCCCAAACCTCAATGATTGTCGCATTATCCACATCTAATTATTTTGAGAACTACTCATCGCTCTCAAAACTCCTTCGCGTGTTTTCGTATTGCCGTCGATTCATTCGGAACTCTAGGCTTCCCACAGAGGATAGGAATACTTCCTTTTTAACCTCCCATGAGTTACATGGTACACTTTTGGTTTTTATTCGCCAGTCCCAGAAGTCGCACTTTGGCGTCGAAATTAAGAACCTTGAGGAGCAACGTTGCATCCCTAATAATAGTAAAATTCTCTCACTCAACCCCTTTCTGGACAAAATAGGAATATTATGCGTAGGAGGACGCCTTCAGCACTCTCAGCTCAATTACGAGAGCAAACACCAAATCATACTACACCCACACTCTCATCTCAGCAAATTAATTATACAAAGCGAACACCTTCGCTTATTACACGGTGGTGTGCAATTGACTCAGTTCTCTTACGACGGAAATATTGGATCCTTAATGACAAATCTTATATACGTTCGGTAATACATAAATGTATCACCTGTTTTAGATTCCGTGCTAGGGGAGCAAACCAATTATTAGGACAATTACCCCCCTCCCGCGTTACGCCTGCTAAGCCATTTTCCCAATCAGCAGTCGACTATGCCGGTCCGATATTTGTACGTAATGGCGGGGAAGCGTTCAAAATCAACTTCCAAGGCTTATATTGCTTTATTTATGTGCATGAGCACTAAGGCCATTCACCTGGAACTAGTCTCAGATCTGACATCAGACGCCTTTGTAGCAGCCTTAAAACTGTTTATCGCGCGTAGAGGTATCCCTGATCAGATATTTTCCGACAATGGAATAAATTTTCGTCATGCAAGTAGCACACTTCACGATTTACATAAACGTTTGCAGTCTAAGAGCTTTGAGCAGTCAGTCCAGGATTTTACCAGTGCCCAAGGCATTAATTGGTCCTTTATTCCTCCTTCAGCACCGCATTTCGGCGGCCTGTTTGAAAGCGGAGTCAAGAGCGTCAAGTTTCATTTGCGACGCGTGGTAGGCGGAACCATTCTTACTTTCGAGGAGTATTACACCATTTTAACTCAGATAGAGGCTTGCCTTAACTCACGCCCTTTGTTCGCCATATCCAATGACTCTAGGGACCCCGAACCTTTAACTCCAGCTCATTTCCTGGTTGGTTCTCCGCTCACTGGACTACCGGAACCTGACTATTCCCAAATCAATATTACTCATTTGGGCAGGTGGCAACTGCTTCAAAGATTCACCCAATCCATTTGGAACAGGTGGTCAAAGGATTACTTGCACCAGTTGCAACAGCGCAGCAAATGGCGTAGTACGTCAAAAAATTTGACTCCCGGACAACTCGTCTTTATTCTAGATGACAATTCCCCCCCCTTCAGTGAAAACGCGGGGTAGTCACGAATGTTTATTCGGGTCAGGACTCAATAGTGCGCGTCGTCGACGTTCGCACCTCACATGGTATTCTACGTCGACCCATCCATAAATTATGTCCACTTCCAGTGGACTCCGACTAATTGCATGCATTCATGCGACATGCATCAATGTATCATGCTGCTATTTGTTGTTTGTATTATATTATTATGAAGTTTTTATTATTTTATTCCTGTGTATCATTATCATGTTATTATTATATCTTTCAATTTTTTGGCAATCGTTATTATAATATTATTGTATCGATTATTATGTTTTTTTTTTTCACTATTGTATTTTCTCTATGGTTGTGTATTTTTGGATTTTTGGGGATTGTTGTTCCAATATCATGCATTTAAACTATTATGTCTTTGTCATTGTATTGTTAATTGTGTGTATATAACATTTGATAATGATTTGTAATGTACTTATTCACAGAATTAATTTAAGTTGCAAAATCGCCACGATTTTGTGCGGGCAGTATGGTCAAACTTTGAACCTATGTGTACTTTGTATTCTAAATACTGCATTGCGAAGCGTGTAGATGACGTCACGTTTGTTTTCTGTTATCTGCAGCCGGGATTTAGGCAGGCTGACTACAGTTAAATTTAAATCAGTTCTTCTCCAGACTCCGAGCAGGCCACTCGTATTCATTCACCGCCGCGGCTACTTAAAGATTCTTTTTTCAATATTTAATACTAACAGCATGCTCACCATGCTACAACTTACCTAGACGATTTCGGCTTACGTGTTGTAATGCACGCCAACATTTTATTTCTATTTAATTTTCTGGCACTTATGCCGAGTTAAAACCTGCACGCTTCAGCAATCAAAGTACACATACCTAGATTACAAAGTACACATAGGTTCAAAGTTTGACCAGATGTGTTAATAAATAGAAACACTTCAATAACTTAAATATATTTATTTCACTACGACTCGGAACACAACACTTTTTATGGGTAAAAACGTAAAAGCTTTACCTTACAACCTGAACCGGTTTTCACTTTTAAAAAGCTACTTCAGAGGTTGCCGCTGTCACTACTAGTGCGAAGACGCAAGAACGGCGGCGGTTCCTTCCGGCTGACTCCGCCTCGATGTCGTCCGAGGAGAGGAGATGAAGTGCGTCCGATGGCGTGGCGAAGAAGTGTGTGCCAAAATTACACGACTGGGGGGTGCGCTGGTCGCGAGTAGTGCAGTGTCCCGAGTCTCAGAAAGGACTCCTGCCACTGGGTCGGTTTGAGTTGTTTATATATGTTTTTACCAAATTATGAGAGGGTCTGAAGCGACCTGCGATTGGTGGATTATACCACCGGGACTAATAAACGAGGTCGCTTCCAGGACTCACCTGGTCGCGGGGTGTATTTACCAAGTCCGGCAATGAGGGAGTTGTGGATCACTCTGTCGGAACGAACATAGAATCTACGCGCCAGGCGTCTCACGGTGTCATCAAAAGAGCGGACACCGAGTCCTCTCCTCAAAAGACGAGAAGAGTACCTCCGGGGGACTTTACACGCAAGCTTCAGTCACCGGTCGAGTACGCGCTGGAGCGCTGTTCTGTGACCACGAGCCAGGTATCCCCAAACAGGACAGGCATAGGTAATCATGGGCAACACGTACGAGTTGACTATGAGCTTACCTAGCCGGGGGGTCATTGGCGGATTAGATAGCACGGGCCAGAGTCTGCTGAGTTGAGCCGAAGCGCGTTGTCTGATATACTGTGTATGGGTTCGCCAGGTGAGTCGGGAGTCCACGTGGAGCCCGAGGTACTTGACGCTATTGGTCCAGGGTACCTCGACGGGGCCTACTATAAGCGGCCGAGGCCGCTTGCGTTTTTGCGAGAATATTACTGCGGCACTCTTGGAAGCGTTGACGGCAACTCTCCAGTCATCGGTCCACCCGACATACGCGTCGAGGTGACGCTGGAGCTTGATTGCCGCATAAATTGCGTTCGGCTCTGAGGCAAAAGCCGCAGTGTCGTCCGCGAACAGCGACAATTTAACTCCAGGAACTCGGGGCTTGTCGTTGACAAACAGCGAGAATAGGAGAGGCCCAAGTACACTCTTCCTTGAGGGACACCGGCGGTCATACGCCTCTCCGAAGAGAGAGCGTGGTATTCTCACTCGGAAGCTACGGTCTCGCAGAAAGCTGCCGATCAAGTGAACGTAGCAATCTGGAAGAAGGACTTCCGTTAGCTTGTAAAGGACACCCTCGTGCCACACGCGGTCAAAGTCTTTCTCTACGTTTAGGAAGATCGCAGTCGTCTGTTTGCCCTGGCAGCCAGCCTCGGTAATGCATTCCACGAGTCTCATCAGCTGATGAGTCGAGGAGTGCAGCTCACGAAAGCCGAACTGTTCAGGAATCAGCACGTCCAGACTTTCTAGGTGGTCGCGGATACTACGCTGGATCAATCGCTCGAAAACCTTGAACGCCGCAGACAAAACGATGATGGGTCTGAGGTTTTTCACGCGAGAAGAATTCTTTTCCGCCTTGGGTATCACTATTACTGTAGCCGTTTTCCATTTCACTGGAAAGTAGGCCAGTCTGAGACATACATTGAACAGATCAGAGAGAAACTGTATTCCTCGCTCCGGAAAGCGATGAAGTGCGGAATTCGTGACTCCGTCTGGGACGGGCGCCTTCCGGGGCTTGAGCTGAACAATCCTCTCAGAGACCTCCTCCGGGGAGATGGGCTCCGGCTGGACTGTGATACCGGCCGATAGAAAGCGCTCTACCTCGCGGCAGATTTGCTCAGTGAAGGCCGGGTTCTAGGATGGGTTGGGAGCGAACTGTCGCTCTAAACGGTCAGCCAAGGACTCTGCCTTCTCGAGGGGGCGTCCAAGGAGTTGACCGCCGGGTCCGACCAGAGCGGGGAGAGGCGCGCATTTACGCTTTCCCGTTAGGGCACTGGGAATCCGCCAGACATTACGGTTCTCGGCAGGGCCATCCATCTGTGTTACAGCTAGCTCCCAGTTACGTCTACGGAACGCCAGCATGTCACGACGCAACTTGCCGGACTCTCTGTTAAACGGTGTGCCAACATTTTTTGTTTTTTTTTGGTTTTTTTTCGCTCTGGGCTTTGCGGTTGTGCGTCGCAGAGGCGAACCGCTCGGGATCTGAGTTCCGAGCTACCTTCTGGAGCTCCTGCCTCGTGGCCCTGCCCAAGTAGGGCGTGTGCTCTATAGCAGGCCGATTCTCGGCTGTTGTGCTAGCCTACACTAGCGCAGTATACACCGAGGGCGTTTCCACGAATCACCTGAACGTATACGGTACCTTCCCAGCCCAGTCACTAGAGGATTGCCTGGGAACCTCGCCGCACGTGCATAAAATTTGCGTGCAAGCTGCCTGAATGTGTCGTCTAAGGAGCGGACGCCAAGTCCTCTCCTTAGAAGGCGAGATGAAAAGCGACGGGGGACTTTGGCCGCTAGCCGAAGACCCCTGTCGAGGACGCTCTGCAACTTCTTTTTATGCATTGCGGCGAGGTAACCCCAGACCGGACAGGTGTAGGTAATGACCGGCAGCAGATACGCGCCGACGATCATCCTCCCCAATTTCCTGGTCATGGCTGAGCTGATCAGGAGTGGAAACAGTGCGCACATACGAGTGGATGCTCGCTTGAGAACTGTCTGTGCGTGGGTACACTAGGTGAGCCGACGGTCAAGGTGTAATCCGAGGTACTTGACCTCTTTGGACCAGCACAAGTACGTTCTGCCGATACGTAACTGCCTAACAGGGTTCTTCCGTCGCTTAGAGAATTCGACGGCTACACTCTTGGTAGCGTCGAGTTGCACTCTCCAATTCTCAGTCCAGTCCACGAGGGTGTCGAGCTGGCGCTGCAGTCGTAGGACGGCCCTTTCCACGTGACGATCGGCCGTGTCGTCAGCAAAGAGGGCCATCTGGACTCCAGGCTGTCTCGGCACGTCGTTGACGTAGATCGAGAACAGAAGGGGGCCTAGAACACTACCTTGAGGGACGCCGGCTGTGATTCGTCTCTCGGAAGAGACTGAATCTCCAACTCTCACGCAGAAGGTCCTCTCCGTCAGAAAGCTAGCAACCAGATGGAGGTAGCAGTCTAGTAGTAGAGGTAGAGCTGGACTTCCCTAAGCTTGAATAATAGGCCATTATGCCATACGCTGTCGAAGGCTTTTTCAACATCTAAGAAACAGCCAACAGTCCGTTCTCTCCGACACCCGGCTTCCGTGACTCTTTCCACCATTCTCATCAGTTGATGAGTGATCTAATGCCCCACACGAAAGCCGAACTATTCGGGGACTAGCACGTCAAATTTAGTTAGATGTTCTCGTACACGAATGCCAAAATTTTCTGCCGGCCCGGGTTTTATGCACTAGCCGGGATCGCTGATTAGCTCGCTCAGAGCACGTAGTTGGTCACGTCTCGGCTGCTGATCCCTGATTGGCTCGCTGTGTCCGCCGCTGGTAACGGAGAGTAGATATTCGCATACCGCTGCCGTCACAATCCGTATAAAATATATACGTTTAGGTATTACGCGTCCACGTTAAGCTATTTTTAAGGCGAACTTTATTGTTACTATGCTACTATGAGTGTCAGGCTTCTGAAGGTGGAGAAAATAGTTTCAAAGCAAGCTGTTTCTTTCACTAATATGCATCATTTTGTTAAACACATTTATAAATTTTTTTTTATGTCCACATATCAGACGCACATTGATGATGTCTCACGAGAACATAATTTGATGTCCACACTTCATCATGAACATTTTCAAAGTAGTAAGGAACCATGTCAGAAAGAAGAAAATATGAAGTATCAGTTAGCAATAACGTAGAAAAGTTAGTGAATGGAAGATGAGAAGTTGTAGAAATATTTGTTGATAACATTGACATAATGTGGTAGAAATGAAAGAGAAGAATCGTTTCAAATAACATTCAAATGTGGACAGCGAGGCAACAGAATATTTTAAGCATTCCGGTAACAACTTCTCATTGTGTAAACACAAGATCTGTGTAAAAATAAACAGAATAAAGAAACAAATTATTTTAGTGTAATTGATTTTGTGTATCAAGTTCAAGAGCAAGCTATAATAAACTTATGATAGTGACATAATAAAGACAAGCCTAAAAATAATACTTCTTTTATTAATTTTAAATAATAAACTTTATTTAATAATAAAGATTAAATAATTACAAACATGTTCCATTGTTAAATAAGTAAAGAATGTTTCAACTAGTGGCGTACGTGACCACTCAGTACTTATAGCCTATATACATACACATTATTATGGCTGTTCAAGCTGAAACATATACAACATAATATAATTATCGTTTATTTCTAATAAACCATAAATAAAAATAATAAACCATTGCCTAGTGCTGCATTGGTTTGGCAACATTTATTTTCCATTGTGATGAGAATGAAATGAACACAGATTTGATAGTTTTTATTACTTAATGTGTTCTATAAATGTATTAACATTTTGTTATGACTGGTGTTGTGTACGTAATATACTATTTTATACAAACGATGCAAGAAAGTGTATCCTTTTAATAAACTGAGATAAACTTTGTCTCTTGTACTTTTATACTTCTTTTTCAAATCTAATATAAAAATTTTCGCAGACACAGGCAGGAGCGCTTGCTCATGCGAGCCTGCAATTACAAAAATTACGAACACACGATGGCGGAAAGTGGATGTTTTTAATTTAGAGTTGTCAGAGTACTTAGAGAATTGTTTTAATTTACTCTGGCAAACGGAACCTAGAGATTATTCAATGTTAGTGGCAATACGTAACTTCAACTCACAGTATACGCAACTTAATGACGACGGACAGATCTGAGAGGTACAGTGTTTTATTGATTAAAATTTACACGCCAGTTAATTAGATTTGACGATCCAATAAAATTGTATGCACAGCTGGTGTTTCAACAGCTTGCGTACAATAAAGTTACTACGTAGTTATAATCATAATTAATTAATAAAGCGTATTTTGTGAATTTCATATCAACATTCTCCACAAACATTTAGTTACACAATGAGGAAATTTTTTTCAACGGTCTGTTGTGGTAGTAAAAGAATGTCGAAATTTCATGGCAGCGCTAATTTCAAAGTTAGTAATATTTTCAATTTTAGTAATATGTTCAGCAGATAAATATACAATTAATTGAAAAAAGTACGCTTTCATAAACACAGTTACATAATGAATCTATTTTACAAAGTGTTTCTTATTTTTCGGATAATATAAAACTAATAAATAATGTAAAACCTTTTGGAAACTTCTAAGGTTATGTGAAAGGTATGTTTGTAGCTCGTGTGGCAGATGGTTTGGTTTGGGACTGACAAACTCAACGGCTGTGCTGGGATTGTTAAATAGAGTCAAGGTCACGGACTCAGTCTGCCTGCCCACCTCTTTTTGCTGGGATCATGAATTGTATTCATACAATTTACAACTGAATGTGTTAATTTATTCTTTCTGTTATTCTTGTACTAGGTGGGCTATAACTGAACTAGTGCAATAGACACAGGGAACATAGTTCTAAATTTTCGTTGAAGATGTGTTTTTGTCTACCAATGCTTTGATTTCTTATGAATACATTTTTGGATTGTCTTGAATCTTGATTATGCGTATGTCGTGTTCTGACACGATTGATAAACTAATATTATCTTCTTATACTTTACGTTTTCTTCTTCTTTAGATGTAAAACAGTTTCACTGGAGTGCTTTAATTTCTGTGGAGCCTACGTGACCTGTATGAGAGTGTCTCCAGTATTCCATCAAGGTTTAGTGTTAAGGTGATGAAGATAGGATGTGCATGGTTTCTATTTAATTCTTTCATAAAACGTATGCAACAAAATTTAAGCCTGGAAACATCTTGTACAGATCAATATATCGGTCATCATTAGCAACAGCCCTTGAGCACGAACCAATCAGAAAATCAGAAACGTTAACATAGCTTGCCGAATAAAATAAAGAATTACGGCAAAAGAAACGGCAGATTTCTGTAGACATCACAGGAGAATAAGGATGCTGGAACTCAAAGGGGCAACAACTGTCACAGTCAAATCCAGAGGCACAAGACTCCATACATACATCTTTCTTCCTCGAACGTCATTGACGTAATCGATTGTATATATAGAGAAGTTACGTTTTCCCACGCTTCTCTGTTACTGCCCACTACACTAATTGTTCAGTGCTTTGAATTTTTCGATAAATCGGATCCGGTGATCTAATCTATGCTAATTTACATCTGCTTTACCTTGAATGATCAGCCTTTCAATTCCTAAGGATATGATCGAACAGTTTTAAAATTTGTCTTTGTGTAATTAATACCAACCGGACTTATCGCCCATTTCCAGTTCAGACAGAAGTAAAGCATTAGTTCCACACGTCTTTTACGGTATTTTTATCTTCAGTCTGTAGCTAGTCATTTTAGTACTGTTAATTCTACGTCGGCATGAGGCACCACAGTTCACACTTGCAATCAATACGTAGCAAGTAGTAAGAGCAAGATGTGTGACTTCATCTTAGTTGCTTTCCAGACGATTTTTCCAATAAAATGCGTTACTTGATTTTGTCGTTTCTTCTCTCTCTATATCCGTAATACATACATACATGTGTACATACACACATACCTTAGAACACATACTCACATACCTGCGCGTGTATAAACGTACAAATACATTTATTCCGTCGTGCAAACCACTGCATTAACATTACAGTTCCAGAAATGTTTATTATATTCAGATTTAGTTTAACTCAAATGTGCAGAAAAATAAATAATATTATTATATTATTAATAATTTCCGAGGCTTTTTGTGGATCCTGTAAGTAAGATATTTTTTACGTGGGTGTGTTACTGTCCCTATCCGCACACCTGCAGCTGGAGGGAGGGGATGCAATTCAGACTTACCTTCTCCATGGCTTCGAGGTCCCCCTCCGCGTTTTGCGCAGTATTACAGTCGTCTGAATCATCCAGATTCACGCCTGCGATATTCAAAAGATAAGCGGTTCCAGGATCCCTTTCTTTGCGCCTTAATTTAGTACCGGTGGATACTGCTGCTCTCCACCAGGAATGTTTATCGACCTTCCGGTCTAGATCCGTAGTGTTCTGCGAAAACAGGGTCACCTCGTGTAGGATGTGGCTCTTCACCACGCAGTATGGCCTTGGCTGGATAGAAGCTAAGGGCTCCATTGGAGGGCCATCACTTCCTCCACACCTGGGACTTGTGAGTCAACCCGCAGAAAAGGTGGTACCTCTCCAAGCCGAGTGGGTCCCGGAACAGGTTCAGACTGAGCCTAACCTTTGAAGTTAATGACGACAATGATGATGATGATGATGATTAATAATAATAATATAATTATTAAAAATGATAAGACTTAGACTATTAGAATATGCAAGTACTTGATCAACGTCGGTCGTAAGTATTCGTTTTATAAAGTTAGATTATTCGTGCAGTAATATATAAGTCTACCGTTGTTGGTAACACTAAGGCTTTGTTCTCACAGACCAATTATAAGGGGCTGAACAAGCAGACGAAAAGGTACTATAATATTTAAACATAAACCGTATAATTAAAAATTACCTTAATAAACGTCTTGCGACTTCTCATTATTTTGTCCTGACGCGTTTCAAAACCTAAGGTTTCATCTTCAAAAGAGGATAATCACTCTCCCGTCGTCGTATGTTCAGGATTGAGGATGCAGTTGACTTCTTTGATTAACGATCCGGTTACTGATTAGAGCGTCTCTGCACCCCGATTTAAAGAGGGAAATGTATAATGTATATATATGTGTGTGTGTGTGTGTGTGTGTGTGTGTGTGTGTATTTCAACGATCCAAATTATGACTGCATAGGTAGGTTAATTTGAAATTACTACAACAGAGGCTATATCTGGAGGTAGGAAAATTTTATTCATTAACACAATAAAATTTACTATTGTCTTACAGCTTTATAATATAAAATTGTTTAATAAAGAATTGTCTTTCAACAAATGAGTCTATTGGCTTGTTTTACATATAAGTTACTTGCGCGTAGAATTCCAACTGTTTTCGTAGACACCAGGCGCTCCGCTCGCTGCTCGTCTGCACGTTGATCGAAGATCACCCCGTTGAATATCTACGTCTCGGCGCACACGCACTGCGATATGAAACTGCTATTGTTTATAACTTAAATAATCTTAATCTCGGATATCAAAACTGGGTATAAATAGATCGTGTATTAGGCTTACACAATTCCGGCTTCTTGAAGTGTTCTCGCGTTTATAATCAGAATACCACGATAGGTACTCTGCCCTAATCCAGAAATCTTCCACTCTTCGCTAAAAAGCACAATAATATGATCTGTTTAATTATTGAGTTCTATAAAGTGGCAGTGGTTAAGAAGAACTCGAACCATTAACCAACTACTAAGTCTTGTGGAAATCGACTTGTCTTGTCACGAAAATCTCGTGACAGCGAGTACGTCTTCCTTTGGCAAGACTTCGGAACGAACTGAACGATGTGCTCTCTGTAAGCGACCGTCTCAAATAAGTTTTTGACGTTTTGATTAGTGGAAAATCTAGCAACGTCGTAGGTATCCTTAGTGATAGCCAGACATCAGGTTGAAACTCTATCCGATTCTGCAAAGGTTTGTCTAAATTTAATTTACAAAATTTTATTACTCTCCAAGAGATATCGAAATAAAGAAGAACTGATTTCATTAAAAATATATAAAAATTATAGTTGTGAAGAATTGAGTATATGGAAAATGTAGCTTATAACCATGAGAACATCCTGTCCAAGTTTCAGGACGAAATGTTAATTTTCAACGAAGTTATTAAGTAAAATGTAAATCACACGCGCACCCGCGCACTTACACACAAATATTTCATATGACATAAAAGAGTATAAAATTATGCACATTCTGACATATCATACTTTTTTAAACATAGCTTGGTTCAAAACTTATGACTACTTTACAATGAAAAGAACAAAATCAGTTTTTAACATGTCTATGGCCGTCAGAAAATGTGTTATAGCATTAGTATTCCACTTATATGAACTTACATCCTGTGTTCTATTGCAATATATATGTAGGACTTAAAGTTTAACACCGACTACGCTAGGTTAACTAGAAATGTATTACTAGGCAACTAGGCAATGGTACTATTTACTTCGTTTTTTCCTTTCGCCTTATAGAAAGGGTTTCAGGTTCCAAGTTTTTTGTAGTGGTAGATTTTAGCGACCGAACACACACACTATTTACTACCACACCCACCGATGATCGATACTGCCATTGACTACCAGTGACACATTATCTACTACCTAAATTTTTTACGTCCGATCGGGAATACCGTGCATTATACCTTCTATTTACGTTTTACTTATAGTAAATAATTTGATACTTACCACTGTCAAACTTCCAAATCGTTTTTTCGAAACGTTATTTAGAGCCACCGTACTGTGTAAACCACGTACCTAAAAGAAAGAAACTGAAAGTTAGTATTCAAAAAGGACACATAAAAATTAATTTTGTTTAACTAACATCAAAGAAAGAAAGAAATCGTAATTTTTATCTCACAAAATGTATTTACATTCAAAAGGATTATAAACATATTTTTAAACAGAGTTTTAATGTGGTGCACGAAAAGTTAATTTTGTACTGAAAAATGTGTTGAAATACAGTCAGACACAGGTAAGGATAACATCATTTTTTTAATCTGCGTGGCAGACTAAAAATAAAATATGTTTATAATTAATGCATAATTAATGCATCCACATTTCAATGTTTATTATTTTTTTACTTAAGCTTAAAAAGAGAAAAGACAGAGAGACTAACTCTCATAGTAATGAACAATATTTTAATGAAAAGAAATTTTACGTTACGTCGACGTCAACATATAAGCAACTTACATTCGCAAACAGCGTACTGTATTCTTAATATGAGTCCAGCCAGAATAATTAATGAGTATATATAATATATATAAAGTAAATAAATGTAAACATATATCGAAAGTATATAAATATAATAAGTAAAAGTAAATAAATATCGAAGAATCTTTACCTATTTATATGATATAGTGAACTTTTCTGCATGACCAATATGCAGACATTAACGAGAAAATTTCAGTTATCGTGTATGTTTATTTTGTATCGTATACTATGGTATTATGGTTGTACATGTTAACTGTAATGCCAGCTTGAACTAGTCTACGTTCAAGTACTTCTGCTCTTGGTTTTAATTTTAGGAAGATAAAGTCCTAATGAAACTACAACTAGATAACACCATGACCTTGAACAAATTTTATTTTGTAGTAATCCTCATGTTGACGGAAATAAGCCTACTGGATTATTTATATACTGCATATTTTTAGTACTTTACAATTCAATGAATCGTGATATTATTTTAGTGTTGAGTTTGAGTTGAGTGTTTCAATGTATTTTGTTATATTTTTCTATTCAATATACTTTGTACATTTTTTCCTATATAGGACTAAAGTGATGGATTTTCACATCACGCAGCTTACAACACTTAACGGTAGAAACAAATCTGGTTTTTATTCTTGTTGGTCACTTGAAATCGATGACAAAGTGTTGCTTTTTTTGTTAGAATATTTGAAGTAACCCACTCATAGGCACAGTAAAACGTTGTAGGTACGGTAACCTAACCCAACCTTCCCTATCGTATACTATCTGCCTTTACATCAGCTACAGGCACAGAGAGATAAACAACACTTCTGGCCGCAGGAAAAGACAAATGAAGGAAATTAAGATATGTTATAAAGAATTTCTGTATACAATCTTTATACAACTATAGATGTCATCTTTTAAATATCGCAAAACGTTAACGGTTCTCCCAAAAGTATATTATACAATTTTATGAGCATACAAGAAGCGTTAGTTTTAAACTGAAAGGCTAGACAAGTAGCACAGTGAAACGTTTTCATTCCTCAATATAGTCGTTTGGTGTCTCAGTGGTAGTTTCTCTTGCACACTTCACTTGACCTTTCCTGTCGCTCTCATGAGAGTAGTTTGCCAAATGCGTTGAGACTTGTAAACTATACGTTGTCAGTGGACAACTATTCCTATATAGTATGTTCTGTTACTGTTCTGGATACAGAGATCGAGGACTTTATGTAACCACTAATTCTTTGTAATGTGTCTTCTTTGTATTCATAGGAAATGAAAAGAATAAGTCAACATTATGTGGAAAGATAATAATTTATTTTTACAATTACATTGCATTAGAAAGTAATTATCGTATTGTATACACAAACTTGTTTAAGCTGCTAAATTATACAATCATTGGTATAAGTACAGATGAACGTGTTCTAATTTATAACTCGAGAAATTGCATTCAGTAAACGTAACTCTGAATTATTGTGTATTATAATTATATATATATATATTGTAAAGAGGTACTATATGGACGTCCTCGTTTTCGTTTAAGCCCCACGTTGATGGCGGCAATTTGTAACAGCAGTTGAAAATATATAGAATGTGTTGAGTACGTGTTTAAATAAGTTCCACGTTGTTATGCGCCAATTTGTAAAGAGACTAATTATGTGTGTGTTAAGATGCGACGATGATGCCTCACGTTGCGAGCGTCAATTTGTAAAGAAACCAGTATGTGCCGGTGCTAGCGAAAATGTCCGTCTTATTCAAACCCCACTGTTGTAATCAATTTAGTAACGAACTGCTTGTTAATTATGTGAGGACGTATGTTATAATGTATGATACCAGCTGGAGACGTCAAATTATAAAGAAATCTTGTCTATGAGTGTAATTAGTTATAAGAGACTCCGGTGTAACAAACGCCAAGTAGTACGTTGTAGGTGGCGATTCGTAACAATTAAAATGCTGTTACCTGGTTTAATTAATATGTTATTAACTAATATACCTTGCGGTTGTGACCAGTGAAACTCTCAGAACACAGATTATTAAGTCCACAAACTTAGAATTATATTCCTGAATTTATAATGGTAGTATTCTGTAGACTTAATTTAATTCTCAGTGGTTGTTTAATATGAGCAATATATATGGAGTATTTACTGAATGTAAGTGGTTTTTGTCTCAACCCTAGTCCCTCAACGATAAAAATTTCATTCAAATTTAGTATGGCAAAACCCGTTAGTTCAGCAATCTCCCGTCCCACCAGCTGTAAACTTGGAGCGCTATTATTAGAAATAAGTGTACGTATAGGTTAGTTATTCTGAGTGTTTGTATCAATCTGTTAATAAATTATTACGCCAATTACATATAGTATTTTCTCTGCAATGATTAAAACGTTATCTCATACAACAAATGTACTTTATTTATTTTTCTCTGGTATTTAACAAGTTACGTTGTCTCAGACAAACAATAAGACGATCCAATCGACTATCCCAACATGTATCGATTCTTAATTATTCGAACTCTAAAAAAAAAACATATATACTTTGAAAATAATGACAAATAATTCTTATACCAGGGTTCGTGTAGTTCTTTGAACCATTAGTAAGGCCAGGTAAAACGCATAATTAAGGTTGTTCAATTTACAAAAAGAATAAAATTATTTACTTAAAATACAATGATATGAAAATAATTTGTTTTTTTACCCAAGCGGCGAAAGCTTCATTAGGCGGTGAATGTTTGTCAACAACGGTCAAAATGCAGTTTATATCGTCTTCACCCAGTAAAACTGCTCTGGTCTTCAATGAATGGATGATGATAATCCCACAGGAACTCTTGTGCTTCGATTCTTCTTTTGCGTCTTCACAATTCTTGGTCCCAACGAACTGGAATTAGGATCTCAGCTTACGCTGTCAATGAAGGTTATTTCGTCAACCGAATCTTCTGTATTTCCAAATATTTCCGTTAATTCAGGCTTCAACTCTTTATTGGTCTTCAATTTATAGCATGAATTGGTTTGATACCAAATTCAGCGGAATTATTTAGTGAATGAGGTGAGACGCTTTCAGTTCTTTTTTATTGTATTCATTGACAATTTAGAGGGTTATTTAATTTGTATGATTCATTAACATTCCAGTATAATTGTTTTGCAAAAATGCTTTTTCAATTTGGATATATATTTTCTTTATATTTATTCATATATTTTAAATATATCGGTTCATCTCAACCTAATAGCTTGTAACAATCAGTACCATCTATTCAAAATCAACAACTTACTAAAAATCAGTTGCCTTAACAACCATGTTTTCTATATATCCTTGAGCCGGCATTATAGAATATTACTACTCCTTTCCAATGAAATACTCCATGCTTGGATTAATATTGAATCACATAAAATTCTCCCCTAACCTTCCTTATTAAACAGTAAATGTTTTACTAGAGTTTCGTTGGACTGGGTTTACTAAAAAGGTATTAATTTCCTTTCACTAATATGGAATTTAGGCCTATAGATTCATTTACAACCATTATAACATTATTTGGTTTTTAACTTAATTTTCTTTTTACCTGACCTACTGTACAATTAATTATTGATTACATAGTTAATTACATGAATTTTAATTTACTGGTGGTTATTTGTTTTTACATTAATCAATTGGTTCTGGAACCCTTTATTAATTTATGACATAATTGTCAGAACTACTTGTTAGACTTGAAACACTGGTCACACTCCTGATCCAGTTTATAAACATTAATTAGAACAACAGTATCTTTCAATTTTATACAATACTGACAACTTAGTACAGTGCCTAACATTGGTAACTATACTGTGCTGTATAAAAACAAATCTAATATAAAATATAAACATAATTATTGAGTAAGTATTATTATCAAACAACATCATTTCATTTTTAACACATTCAACATACAATATAAATATTCTGTAGACCTTAACATGTCACAGTACAAAACAAATATTTCATTACATCCAATCATTCATTGGTCTGGCTCTTTTACATTTAATATTAGTCATTGCCTCCTTTTTACTTGAGGTCCTTCTCAAACATATGAACTATCGAACAACCTTAAGTCAGGGTATGGTCTTTGACCATATTTCATTCAGTCTTTTATGTAACGTTGGGGAAACTCAACTATGTTGCGTTACATAACACCCCCCCTTCGAAATAAGTTTATTTTGGTATAAACAAAGTTTAGCAAGAAATAAACTTCTAATTTGTATCTGGCCAATTGGTTTCCTATTTATAGTACTTTTATATTTCCCAATTATTCGTTATTTTATTATCATTTCTTCGTTCCTTCTTAAAGTCAATTATTTCCCAAGTTTAAATCTTATTTCTATAATCATTCTTGTGACATTCTTCATTAATTATATATTTTGGATCTGGTTTTATTTAATTCTCTATATTTATTTGTGAGTTTTCCCTCTAATATTTAATTTTCCTAAACCTCCCTAACATTATAACTGGAATCGAATCGGTGGTGCTCTATCGGCTAACCAATTACCGTCGTCCGTTACATACTTTCTGGGATCAGAGGAACATCATCTCTGCCCAGGTAAATGATTGCTGGAATATTCTACAGTCAATCTTCATTAATAAACCTCGTAAGGTAGTCATCATGTGACCTTCAATAAAATAATAAATAATAATCATATTCTAGGGATTATTCACTGTACTTTAACTCAGATCATATTATTTCTTCATATTAATTCTTCCTTCTATTATACACTTTTTCTCTCCAATACTTGGCTATTTTATTGACATTTATTAATTGGGTTTTGTTTACGGATAATTCTTAACCATTTGTTTTTTCTTTTCTGGTGATCCTTTTGATGGTTCCATTTTGGCTTCTTCATTCTCTTGTCTTCATTGGCTCATATTCCTTTGTGATCAATACAGCTGGTTATGAGATTTTGGTCAGTACTATACATTACATTATGTAGCTATATTCTTCTGGCACAATCATTATTATTTCTTTTACATTCGAAATTACATTTCTCACTATTATGTTACATTAGATAAACTCATTTCGTCTTCTGGTTTTGATGATTTTTATTAGGTTGAATTAGTGTAAAATATTTTTCTTCTTTCATATCAGTTTAAAGCAATTTCTTCTAAATTGTATAGTAAGGTGTTCTTACTTATTTTTCGACTTTGGTTGTTCTTTTATCTTCAAAATTCTCTTTCTTATATAATTCATAAATTGTTTTCTTAGATACTTGTTTGTAAGTTGAGCTTACTTCATTTTTTGAATTTTGGGGTATTTATTCTCTTTATTTTAAATCATACTGTTTCTGAATAATTATTGAGTAAGTTGTTCTTATATCCTTTGGAATTTTGGGTTTTAGTTTCTTCATTTTAAATTATATTGTTCGAAATAAGTTGAGTAAGTTGTCCTTACGTCTTTTGGAATTTTGGGTTTTAGTTTAAATCACCTTGTCTGTATTAAGTTTATGTACATTTTTTTTTCATATTTTTTCTGTCCTAGTTATCATTGTTGTATTTATTTTGTCATCAACCATTTCATAATATCGCTTAATTGAGGACTGGTTGTATGTACCCTTTTTCTTTAGTGTATGGGGATCCAATATTTCATAGGTATTATTTCCGTTATCTTTAATTACAGTATACGGTCCCGTGTACAATAGTAACAACTTTTTAGCAATGCCTTCCATTGTACTGGGCAATTCTCGATTCTTCAATAGTATCTTGTCTCCCACTAAGTATCGCTCCGGTTTTGGTTGAAATTGCTGGTATTTTCTTCTCGTTCTCTCGGTTCGTTCTAGTATATTCTCGTAAAATTTTACACTGTTAAATTTATATTCATCTCCGCTAGGGAATTGTATTAATTCCGCTAACTCTCTGGGTGGTGGTCTCTGGAACATTGCTGTATAGGGGGTCATTTCGATAAATTGGTGGTGTGATAAGTTTATGAAATCTTCTGCAGCTGTTAAATACTCGGACCATTTTCTCTGTTGGTTAAAGCAATACGTGCGTAGGATCCTCCCTACTTCCCTTAATACTCGTTCGGCCGGGTTGCTGCTCGGGTGGTATACAGATGTTTTATACGTCTTGATTCCCTTTTCCCGTAGAGTGTCTTTCCACTTGCTCCCCTTAAATTGTGTTCCGTGGTCAGTAATAATGGATTTCGGAGCTCCTACCTCACTAATGTAATTTTGACATATAATGTTTAATATCTTTTGCGTCGTCGCCCGGTTGATCGGGTATAGTTTCGTGAATCTGGTATAATGGTCGAATAGAATTATAAAATATTTATACTGGTGCCTCCCCCACTTCGCGGGAATGGGCCGCAAATATCGACAAATACTTTTTCTAATCTATTTGATGATGTGATTGGCATCATTGTGCCTTCCTTCCTGTGATTGTTAACTTTTACGAGCTGGCATATGTGGCAATGTTTAATCTGGTTTCGCACCTTTCTGTTAACATCCCTGACGTATACGTGTTCTTGGAGTGCTTTGACTACCTTCAATGCCCCCATGTGGCCATACCTGATATGGTAATCCATTATGAGATCCTTTTCTATATTTTGTGGTATAACAATTTTCCAGGTGTTAAGTTTGTAATGCGTCTTAATGAATAGTATTTGTTGGTGTTCGCAGTAAAATTGTGTTATGCGGTCGTCTTGTTCTCCAAGCCTGTCAAAAATTTTTTTCAATCTGGGGTCCTGTTTCTGCTGTTGTTCGAGTCCTGTTATTATATTAGTCAGATCAGATCTATTACTGATGATATGGTATAGTTTAATTATGGTTTCTTTTTCCCCCTCAAACGTCTGGTCCCTGATATTGATCCGTGATAATGTATCTGCAATGATGTTTCCTTTTCCAGGAATGTATTCCCAATTTAGGTTATACTCTTGCAATGTCAGGCTCCACCTGGTCAATCTTCCATGATTCAACTTACAACTTTTTAGAAATGAAATTGACTTGTGATCAGTTCTGACGGTCGTCTTGTATCCTAAAATGTAGGTCCTGAACTTGTTACAGGAAAATACAACACTCAAAAGCTCTTTCTCCGTTACATTATAGTTTTTTTCACAATTATTCAGGACTCGACTAGCGAAACTGATCACTTGATGGTTCCCTTCATCATCCTCCTGATAAAGAACAGATCCCAAACTGACATCACTGGCGTCACAATTCATAAAAAATTGTTTATTGAAATTGGGGTGGTGTAACATTACTGACTCCAAAAATTTAGTTTTAATTAGTTCAAGCGTGGCATCTTGCTCTTCTCCCCACGTCCACTTGTCCTTGGATGATAATTGGCGTACAAATCTTGATGTTATTTCCGAATAATGTTCTTGAAATTTACGGTAATAATTACATATGCCGAGGAATGATTGGAGCTGCTTCCTGTTCCTTGGTTTTGGGAATTTTTGAATTGACTCAATTTTTTCTTGGGATGGGGTGATCCCCTGTTCCGACAAGTTAAATCCTAAAAATTTCACTTCGTTCGCTATCAATTTTGATTTCTCCAGCTTTAATGTAATATGGTTCTCCGACAGCCTTTTTAGCACTTGCTCTACTCGTTGGCAATGGTCATTCCAAATGGTCGAAGTTATCAAAATATCATCCACATAGACTGTTGTATATTGGAGTGTTTCCTGTCCGAGGATTTGGTCCATGATTTTTACAAACACGGCTACTGAATTAACCAGTCCGAATGGCAACCGTTTAAACTGGTAATTTCGGCCTTCGAAAATGAATGCCATGTATTTGCGGCTCTCTGGATGGAGTTCGACTTGCCAGTATCCACAGACGGTATCCCACGTGCTGATGTATTTGATTCCATGAAACTTTTTAAGTATTTCCTCGATTTCCCCCGGGGATGTTCGGTCATTCACTATTACTTTATTGATTTTCCTTGCATCTAAGCAAATTCTTACTTGGCCACCTTTCTTCGGGACAGCGAGGATAGGGCTGGTATACGGTGAATAACTGGGTTCAATGATGTCCTCGTCTATTAATCTATCAATTTCTGCCCTCACAGCTTCCTTCAGTGAGTAAGCGACTGGGTATGATTTTTTGTTGAAATTTACAGGTTCTCGAAACTCTATTTTGCATTGGTAATCTCTTACCTTGCCAGGTATATTTGAAAATACATGGCGATATCTATTGTACACTTCAACTAACTGTTCCCTTTGCATGTTAGTTATTCCACATTCAAATTTACGGATCTCATTAATTTTGTCATGCCACATTTGCTCATCGTCCAACTCGTAAAAGATATTATTACTTGGTGATTGTTCCTGTTGATCTAAATTTCTTTGTATATGATATGTTACTCGGGTTGGTGTCGTACTGTCGCTGTTAACTAAGTCAGCCGTCCATTCTGTTTGATTGCTTTTTAACGATAATTTTGACCTGTTCATGTCAATGATAGCTGAGTATTGTTTCAGCATGTCACAACCGATTAACATGTTAAATGGTAAGCCACTGGCTACTAGAAAAGTCATTGGGATTGTTTTATTGTTACTCGTTAACTCCAACCTTGCTTGTTTCCGGACCGTTCTATTTTGGCGTCCCGTTGCCCCTATCAGTACAATATTGCTTATTGGTAACGTAAGTATATGCTTCTTCCCTTTTTCAAGTATTTTGTTTAGTTCTATTGCGTCGATTAGCGACACGTTAGCCCCAGTGTCTATCATAATTTTGGTTTGTACACTGTTGATCTCTGCCGTTATGTAAATTATTTCGTTACTGTTTTTTCCTGGATTTCCGTCTTCTTCTTCCAACAACTCGTCCCTTAAATTTTTCAAGTAGTTACTACAAATAATTGTGATACATTTATTATTTTTACTGTGGTTCCTTATGTCGTTAAACCCGATAGAGTGGTTCAGTGAGGGTCCTGCTGGTGTTTTCACTGCCGTGTGATGTTTAAAATCGGCTCGGATTCTTCGTCTCCTCTGCCGGTTTGGTTCGTTTGACTTATTTCATTTTCTGTTGACCTGGGTTCCGGCCGTTGGCGGTCTTCTTCGTAATTAATCCGGCGGTAGTCCTCCTGACTCCTACTTCTGCCCCTATTAGTTCTAATCTCCCTTCTATCGTTATTACTGTACTGGTTCCAATCGGTGTCCCTATCAAAACTTCGACGTCCTTGGTAGTATGTCCTCCCGTTATAATTGTCGTACGCCCCCACATAATTAACTCTTCTGTAGTTTTGGTTTTGGTTATTCGGGTTACGGTTGCTGTTATCATAATTTCGGTTGTTCGTGTTCCGATTCTGGTAACTTGGGTTATACGACCGGTTATATTGGTTGTTCGGAATACTCTGTCTATTCCCGTAATTGTTTCCGTTGTTCCTTGGGCTGTTGTTGTTATTTTGCCGTTGGTACGCCTCATTACCATAATTACCAGGCCTGCCATTATAGTTCGTCCGGTTATTCGCCTCATGACTGTTATGGTTATTGTTTCTATTGTTATAGTCTGGGAAATCCCTGTTCCCGTACTGGTGGTTTCTCTGACGACTCCTTCGATAATGTACTTCACGCTCGTGCTCTTCCAATAGCGTTGACATGGCCTGTATAGTTTTTATTTGTCCACCCGATCGTGCTATTAATATACCGTTATCATAGTGGTATGCTAACCTGTTGACGAGAATTTCCTCTGGGATTTTTGATTCAAGATGTCTTGCCAAACATACTTTTCCCAGGAAGTAGGCGGTAAGTGTTGTTCCCCTGCTGGCGTCATATCTTCCATAACTGATGCTCTCCCTCACTACGTTCTGGGTGGCGTCTGACCAGTATCTGGCTTTAAAAGCTATTTTAAATTCTTCGTAGCTTCGTATCTCGTGCCTGGTGGCTGTCCACCAGTTATCATAAGTTTCTTTAAAATGATCGTCTAAATAACGACGAATTATTGGCCACCTGTTTTCACCGGTTCTCATAATTTGTTCGCCGACCCGTTCCAAGAATTCCATTGGATTTCTCCTGTATGTCTTAAAGTTGATGGTCTCCCGGTCGTCTATATGTTGTGTATATGGGACAGTGATCGATCGGTTGTCAACTGACCGTTGTAGGTTCTCGATTCTATCCTGGTTACGTTGTCCTTGCTCCTGTACTTCGTTCATGATCGTATCTAAATTTCAATGCTGGTTTCCGCAATCAGTTCGTATTGATTCCACTTGAATTCGGTTTTCTTCTTCTATATGGCCTAGCTTGACCTCTAGTTCAGCTCTATTTCGTGTAATAACATCATCGGTCGCTTTCAGTTTTCTATTTGTTTCCGCGATCTCCTGTTTTCTTTCGCCGTCGTTCTTAACTACCTTCTAGCTGATTGCCTCACTAGTGTCCTCAATTTTCTTATTGATAACTTGTCTTAATACTTCATTCTGTTTTTCAACATTTTCCCTTATTTCCTGGTTAGAATGTTCAATTCTCTCATCGATTCGTATAAGATTATCCTCATTGATTTTCTCAAGATCTGCTTTCATTCGTTTATTGTTTTCCTCAAGTTTTTCGTTCATTATTTTGTTATCGTCTTGAATCTGTCTCAAATTCTCGTCATTCTTGTCAAACTTTTCATTCATCTGCTTGATTAAATTTTCGCTTAAAATTTCGTTTTGTTTTCTTGAGTTCTCATTAATACTGTCTATTTTATTTTCCAGCTTTTCTGAATTTTCATTTATACTGTCTATCTTTTCATTGATTTGTCTAAAATCGGCCTTCAATCGTTCATTATTTTCATTTATGGTTTGCCTTAGAAGTTCACTAGTACTTTTCTTAATACTGTCTATTTTTTCATTAGTTTGTCTATTATCTTCTTTGATACTGTCTATTTTATTTTCTAGCTTTTCTGAGTTTTCATCAAATTTTTTATTTAATTCTTCCTTCTGTTTCTTGGAATCTTCTTTAATTTGTCTAAAGTTCTCCTTATTATCCTTCTTCATGCTACTCATTAATTCCATCAATTTTTCCCAATTTAATCCTCCTCTGGTTTCCTCTTTATCTGGTTGTTCACCTTGGGCATCTTCTTCCACTATTTCCGTTTCCGTATCCATAACTATTTCGGTTTCTTCTGTATCACCTGTCTGTTGATCCATTTCAGTATCTGTACCTACCTCTGTTTCTTTCTCCCTCCTATCTTCTTCTGTTTCTTGTTCCTTCTCCATTCTTTTCGTAATAGCTCTCGTATGCATTCCTGTGCCTCTAATGGTTGCCTGCTCAAGTTAAGTAACAAATAATATGATTTTTTACTTAACTAAAGCCCACTCGTTGAGCGCCAATTTGTAAAGAGGTTTGGACGTCCTCGTTTTCGTTTAAGCCCCACGTTGATGGCGGCAATTTGTAACAGCAGTTGAAAATATATAGAATGTGTTGAGTACGTGTTTAAATAAGTTCCACGTTGTTATGCGCCAATTTGTAAAGAGACTAATTATGTGTGTGTTAAGATGCGACGATGATGCCTCACGTTGCGAGCGTCAATTTGTAAAGAAACCAGTATGTGCCGGTGCTAGCGAAAATGTCCGTCTTATTCAAACCCCACTGTTGTAATCAATTTAGTAACGAACTGCTTGTTAATTATGTGAGGACGTATGTTATAATGTATGATACCAGCTGGAGACGTCAAATTATAAAGAAATCTTGTCTATGAGTGTAATTAGTTATAAGAGACTCCGGTGTAACAAACGCCAAGTAGTACGTTGTAGGTGGCGATTCGTAACAATTAAAATGCTGTTACCTGGTTTAATTAATATGTTATTAACTAATATACCTTGCGGTTGTGACCAGTGAAACTCTCAGAACACAGATTATTAAGTCCACAAACTTAGAATTATATTCCTGAATTTATAATGGTAGTATTCTGTAGACTTAATTTAATTCTCAGTGGTTGTTTAATATGAGCAATATATATGGAGTATTTACTGAATGTAAGTGGTTTTTGTCTCAACCCTAGTCCCTCAACGATAAAAATTTCATTCAAATTTAGTATGGCAAAACCCGTTAGTTCAGCAATCTCCCGTCCCACCAGCTGTAAACTTGGAGCGCTATTATTAGAAATAAGTGTACGTATAGGTTAGTTATTCTGAGTGTTTGTATCAATCTGTTAATAAATTATTACGCCAATTACATATAGTATTTTCTCTGCAATGATTAAAACGTTATCTCATACAACAAATGTACTTTATTTATTTTTCTCTGGTATTTAACAAGTTACGTTGTCTCAGACAAACAATAAGACGATCCAATCGACTATCCCAACATGTATCGATTCTTAATTATTCGAACTCTAAAAAAAAAACATATATACTTTGAAAATAATGACAAATAATTCTTATACCAGGGTTCGTGTAGTTCTTTGAACCATTAGTAAGGCCAGGTAAAACGCATAATTAAGGTTGTTCAATTTACAAAAAGAATAAAATTATTTACTTAAAATACAATGATATGAAAATAATTTGTTTTTTTACCCAAGCGGCGAAAGCTTCATTAGGCGGTGAATGTTTGTCAACAACGGTCAAAATGCAGTTTATATCGTCTTCACCCAGTAAAACTGCTCTGGTCTTCAATGAATGGATGATGATAATCCCACAGGAACTCTTGTGCTTCGATTCTTCTTTTGCGTCTTCACAATTCTTGGTCCCAACGAACTGGAATTAGGATCTCAGCTTACGCTGTCAATGAAGGTTATTTCGTCAACCGAATCTTCTGTATTTCAAAATATTTCCGTTAATTCAGGCTTCAACTCTTTATTGGTCTTCAATTTATAGCATGAATTGGTTTGATACCAAATTCAGCGGAATTATTTAGTGAATGAGGTGAGACGCTTTCAGTTCTTTTTTATTGTATTCATTGACAATTTAGAGGGTTATTTAATTTGTATGATTCATTAACATTCCAGTATAATTGTTTTGCAAAAATGCTTTTTCAATTTGGATATATATTTTCTTTATATTTATTCATATATTTTAAATATATCGGTTCATCTCAACCTAATAGCTTGTAACAATCAGTACCATCTATTCAAAATCAACAACTTACTAAAAATCAGTTGCCTTAACAACCATGTTTTCTATATATCCTTGAGCCGGCATTATAGAATATTACTACTCCTTTCCAATAAAATACTCCATGCTTGGATTAATATTGAATCACATAAAATTCTCCCCTAACCTTCCTTATTAAACAGTAAATGTTTTACTAGAGTTTCGTTGGACTGGGTTTACTAAAAAGGTATTAATTTCCTTTCACTAATATGGAATTTAGGCCTATAGATTCATTTACAACCATTATAACATTATTTGGTTTTTAACTTAATTTTCTTTTTACCTGACCTATTGTACAATTAATTATTGATTACATAGTTAATTACATGAATTTTAATTTACTGGTGGTTATTTGTTTTTACATTAATCAATTGGTTCTGGAACCCTTTATTAATTTATGACATAATTGTCAGAACTACTTGTTAGACTTGAAACACTGGTCACACTCCTGATCCAGTTTATAAACATTAATTAGAACAACAGTATCTTTCAATTTTATACAATACTGACAACTTAGTACAGTGCCTAACATTGGTAACTATACTGTGCTGTATAAAAACAAATCTAATATAAAATATAAACATAATTATTGAGTAAGTATTATTATCAAACAACATCATTTCATTTTTAACACATTCAACATACAATATAAATATTCTGTAGACCTTAACATGTCACAGTACAAAACAAATATTTCATTACATCCAATCATTCATTGGTCTGGCTCTTTTACATTTAATATTAGTCATTGCCTCCTTTTTACTTGAGGTCCTTCTCAAACATATGAACTATCGAACAACCTTAAGTCAGGGTATGGTCTTTGACCATATTTCATTCAGTCTTTTATGTAACGTTGGGGAACCTCAACTATGTTGCGTTACAATATATATATATATATATATATATTTCTCTGTACTGTTGTGTGTTTACAACAGTGGTTCAAAAAGTTAGAAATTTCCGTCCGTTTAATGTTTCCTTCTTTGGCCTCATGGACCGTAACAGGTTAATTGAAGGCAAATTTGATTTAATTATTAGTAAATACTAGATATCGTTTTGCACTACATTATAGTTGTAAATATCTATTATGTACTTTCTTTCTGCATTATTATTATTATTATTATTATTATTATCATCACTAGAATCAGGTAGCAGCCTACATACAGAAGGTACTAAGGCAAAAGAAGGAAGCCTAAGATGATCTTGCTAGGGCCGCTGACAGAGTAGCAGAAGATAGGTAACGTGGACCCGCTGAAGGTTTAAAACAGATGAACGTCCACAGGACGAAGTACAAATGGCACCATCTTGAAGTATTGCGAAAGCTGAGTCCCAAGGTGGATCCATGCCGTCGACAATAGGGTTTGAAGTTTTGGTGGGTACGAGTCCCACACACCGTAGGAGTGCGGACCCTCCTGCGGCGAACATTAGTCTCTTTCACAGTCTCTTTCATAGAAAAAATAAATTATTATTATTATCAGTACTTATTTTTGTTTTATTTTACTATTTTTTTTTCATTTATTTACTACGTTGTATTAATAGGATGTATGTTAGTAATTTATTGCGTACATTCTTACACATATACGATAAGCAATGAAGTTTTGAACATATTGTATAAGTGGCTGTCGTCGCAACAGGGAATGTTCTCGAAGGTATAATTCTACAACATCGTGGAACTCATTACGAAACGTAATTGTGGCAGCTGTAAATTGATAAATACCGCCCTGCCGCTATTCAGTTGTGAGCAGCTCACAACGTATGCAGCGTACGACGAACGTAGATGACAAAGACTTGTTACTAGTAGGTGTCGCGACTTGCGAATTTTGTGGCAGTGGTCTAATGTAAATAGATATTATTGTTCAGTAAGGTGTGTGCAGATATTTTTAAATTATAACTTTTATTATTATTGGTGATGTTGTATGATGGACAATTGTGACTTGAAAAATGTTACGTACGAGTCTTTAGTTCTTTGAATTTGTTATTAAAGTTGTGAGTAACGAGTTATCCTGTGTTCAATTATTTATACGCTGTATAAAGACAACGTTGCGTGCGAGCGTCGTAAGAGTATATTGATTAATCATTATACAAATATTATAAACAATATTACACGGTATTGTTAGTGACGAGAACAATATTATAATATTGGTTTTAACTCTTGAAGGCACAATTGATCTTAAAAAAATTTGACCAAGAAAAGTAAAAGTATTTGTTTTATCTAATAATACGTTATAAAATCCTCTATAACATTTTTTCTACTTGTATGTAACTCGTTGTCTTATAGTCCAAATGCTCCATTAAGTTAAGAATCTTTAATAGATTTCAACAGATATTATTTAATCTAAAACTCAGTGTAGAAAGTAGTCTTTCTGAGTTACAGTAGTCCTATTAACATTAAATATTACAATAAGTGGATTTTAATTACAGACGCTCGGGAACTAAACAAAATTTCCTTGCTTGCGGCTACGTGTGTTATGAGTACTAACGAGTGTTGTTCAATATACTATGACATAGCAATTTGTTTATGTACGTAGCCGAGGTATCACTTCAATGCAGTATTGTGTGGACTGAAGATAATGATGGCAGTAACAAAGTACGTTTTCAAAATACACCCTTATGTTCTGCAACATCAGACTATAAACTAATGTAAACAATTAGGTACGTTACATTATAATTCGTAGGAGAACTAAATTAAAAGCATTATTTCATTATGAAGTGCAGTGATCACCAAGTAGACTATGTCAGCTACATAGTGTACGTAAATCTCTAGCGCAGTTCAAGTTCTAAACACAAATTAAGGGAATAAGTCGCTATGATTTAATAGATAATTATAAGTATTTCTATACGAAATGTAAATGTATCTGTTTATTCTGAACGTAAAAATTCAAAGGAAAAAGTTGGATTTGTGTTTTTGTCTGTGTATTCCATAACCAAATTTTAAAATAACCGCATCATGTGTTAACTGAATACTTAACAGAGATAATCTATGTGTAAAAGAAGTTTGTGAGCAACTTCACCACCGTTATTCACAAGTCTAATTTTATATTTGCTAACTTTCGAGATACCGGTAGTTGGTAGGAACTCAGAAAGATTGAAAGGAACATTAATTCTCCGTTCCGGTCAATATTTATACTCGATCCATAATTATACTTGTGTATAATTAAACACTTATCCTGACAGTTATTGTTTGAAAAATATTTTTCGGTTTTCCTTTTGATAACTTATGAAGCTCTTGTCAATTTTACATGTTTATTTAATCTAAGTTCATATGCTCTAAAAATAAGCTCTTGTTAATTTTACATGTCTATATTAAGCTAAGTTCATATGCTCAAAATAATTGTAACTAATGCATTAAGACATTGGAATAGGCTAAAGAATTTAAGTAAATATTTCACGTTTGAAACAAATCTCGCTCAAAACAACACACTGGGCCTGAAAAAGTTCATGTAGTTGTAAAACTGCGGTACCAGTTACTGATTTCGGCACTGAGCTTTTGGTGTTTGTTCTATACATGCAAGTAAGCATGTATAACCTTTATATCTCCTTTAGTACTGAGACATTATGGATTTTACAACATCCAGTGAAGGGAAGTTTACTGCTTTTGCAGAGATTTAATGGTGCATATAGTGGCATACCTGTGTCTGCCTTATCTCATACACAATCTCCCCCCTCACACACACACACACACACACACACACACACACACACACACACACACACACACACACACACACACACACACACACACACACACACACACACACACACACACACACACACACACACACACACACACACACACACACACACACACACACACACACACACACACACACACACACACACCACACACACACACACACACACACACACACACACACACACACACACACACACACACACACACACACACACACACAGGTTAGATGAAAATGTGAGAGATTAAAGCCGAATGAGAACGCATGCATATTCTGTGTTGTATTGTATTACAAATATATTCAAATTTGAAGGTATCTCTACCGCCATTGATTAAGTAAGAAAATCGATATACAAAAATATACATACAAAGATTCAGAAGACTGAGACGTGTCTTATCAAGCCGCAGTACATACGTTTTATCAGACACTTATATGTTTCTTAATACGTGTTAGGCCTATATCTTTTTCACACGTTATACTCCTACACTCTGCTAAGAGCTGTATTCCCGTTTATAATATAGATTACTGTAACAAATTATTAATGTTCAGTTTATTTAAAAATGTTTTAAAGTATCCAGCCAGGGCCGCTATCTTGTAAGAAATCTATATTGAAGCCAACATTTTAGGAACATTCAATGTAATGGCCTAAGCCAAAAATTCTATCTAATTGTCAAAGTTTATTTTATACGGCTTAGTTTAAATGTGTATTATTTGCGAATCAACACTGTTAATGTCATTCAATAACGTATACTGTTTAAATGTTTAGTTTTATCACTTGATTGTACAGAAAAATTATGAGAGTCCAAGAGACGAAATATACACTGTACTTAAGGTTATCTCGAATGAATGTGTTTTAAATATAATACTACACTTTACCTGGTACGTGTTCTGTATACTTCGTAATATCACTTAGTTATTTATTTCTCACTAGGTTTTCCGTTGTACGTTGGCGTTGGCATAGTTATAGTTTGTCTGGTAAATTATTCTCTTCGTGTATTATATTTTTTGTAACTTATTTTTTTTTTAACACTTTACACACTATTATTGTTCACTTTGATTGTTCTCATTTATTTTTAACTACCAGATTGACACTGATTAACAATTATTTACTATTTATTTCAATAGTATACTGCACTCCTTCGCTTTGATGTTATCTGATCAGACACTTAAACAAGAGTGAGTTGATGTCCTTTCTAGAATACACTATTGTTAGAAACCACTTCTTTCTTTGGCCTTCGGTTTAGTTTTGTGTTATAATATTTTTAAATTCTTATTTTCGTCTCTAACACGGTGTTTTGTGTTCACAGTATTTTTAATGGCACTTAGTTTTATCTAATTTACACATTGTTAACAATTGACACCCGTTTATAATTTTTAAGATTCATTATAGTACCTGGCACATAATGCTTGTGATTCATTGATTAGGTCTACGTATGATTGTAATTTGTGTTTCTTACAAGCTACTTCAACATTTTATACATTATGACTGAGTTTTGCTTATTTGCACTATTACATGGATAATTTTAGGTTACTTATTTCCATATTTTTACATACGTTAGTTAATATTATATTATTATTTTGTTTTAAATAATTTATTATAATTTATAATTTTACTATAATTTGACATTTTATGTAATCTAATATGGCTATAAATCTCCTTACTTTTTATAACCTCACCTTTTTACAAACTTCAAACTTTACAATTTTCAAATAATTGACAAGGTTTATGTAATGTAACAATTTACAGCAGTACAAATATATATACAGACACACATAGTCCAAAAGAGTCTACAAAAAATTACAAGCTTTCACAACTAAAGAAAAAGATATATCATTTAGTGTTACTCAAAAATACAAAATAAATTTAAAAAGTCTACTTTAACTAATAACTTTTATAACATAAAAAGTTTGCAAAAGGTGTAGTCAAAAGTAACTACGCGGGAACGTAATAGTCGGAGAAAGGCAGGAAGCTTTGATCGACGATAATGTCTTAGAGTCTTTGTAAGGGTGTCAATTTACACTGCTTATGAGCTAAAATAAATCTGCTAAGTGTATTGGAAGCAACATATAAAAGCAAGATATTGGAAAATAGCGCAAACATCGTGGGAATAGAGACACGTCGAAGTACCCACAGCGCGCCTCGCACGAGCGTGCGAATTCACGTATTCGTACGCGTAAACACTTTTATTACATTTATGTTTTTTAGAAAACATATTTTGTTCTCCAGCAGCGATTTATGAAACGTCTGCTCAATAATATTCAACTTTAGTAAGCTTACAGGTGTGCATTTTTTGCACTAAAGTCGCTAATTTTGTTAAATTATTTAGAAATGGTCATAATTTTGAGTCGAAACCATCTTATAAAACATTAAGACATCTTACTAGCTGTAAATAAGATTTTGCAACAACAGAAGTGGTAGTCATTAGTATGCAAGGTCAGCATAGCAATGCCAAGACATAAAGACAACTGTTATGTATGAAGTATAAAGAAAATACTCGTATAACTTAATGAGAATTATAGAATTGCAAAATAGAATTGAGAATCAGGATGACAGAAGGCGAAAATTTTGTTTGTTCAATTTAAAAGAGAGTGAATAAGAAAAATAAGAATTATTTGTCCTAGTAGTAATATTGAACTCGATAATAGTCTATAGTAGAATACTGTAAGGTTTATCAAAATCGTAGTTTGGTTAAAGAATTCTAATATAACGTTAGGCGGAAGTCTCAGCATAGCGGTGTCTGTTAGTGGCAGTACAGATTGTTTTGTAACTTTTAATAAATGATACACATTGTTTGTCAGTAGCACATACGTCATCTAACTAAAATAGCTAACGTAACGTTCTGAAACATCAAATCGAATACTATTTGGGTACAGACATATTATACTTCAAGATATTTTTATAAAATTAAAGCACAGTTGAATCAATTTTAGCTGAAACCTTTTTATTTTCATGGGTTTGTCACTTCTTGATGTTTCGTTGCTGTAAACGTTATGCATATATATATATATATATATATATATATATTTTATTCTAGAATGTTAAATGGTAAGTAGTGATTAGTAGATAGGCCTACCCAATGAGACAGTCCATTGTCCTTCAGCGTACTCAGCAAACGTCCCATAAATTTGAAAAGATGCGCTTTAAATGATCTAGAAAGGTTAGTTTTAACACATTATATAACAAGGTGTAAGGAACTAAATATTGCTTAATTAACTAAACGATTTTTATCGTATAATATAAACAGATTCTTTTGCCCTACCTGATAGAAAGAGATACCAAATAATGTATTGAGAAAGCCACTTCGACTATTATATATATGAAAATGTAATTTCACATATAAACATTAGGCTTTTTTAAAGTGATTATGGTAGCCAATGACATTTTAAGCGTAAACACAATAAGGATAGTAATTTCAATAAATACAAAACAACGACAGAGAAACGAAAACAATTTCGATAAAATTAAACTTTGCCGTTATAGGTTAATTCCAGCAGAATTTATATCAGGGAAACTAGAACGAGTCGCTAAATCCTACGCTGGACAGCAATAACGGCTTCCGTAACAATGTTTGCAGCTTACCGAGCAGACGGAAACTGGGTTAGCGCGGGCCCACAACTTAGGAACTGGGCCAGAACCCGCTGTGCACGACACCGGCTCACCATTTGTTGGTAACAGTTGTGTAGTATACTCTGTCTAATCCAAACTGCAGACACGAAATTGTATGGCTAATTTAGCACATTAACCAAATATACAGTTTTGTAAATGTTCTTACCAATGTAAATGAAATACTATAAAGGTACACCACCAAGTTAAAATATGTTAAGAATATTTAAAAACACTCAGTAAACAGGTTTCGACTACTAGCTCTAAAACCACTCGTAAACTATTCTAAGAATATGTCTCGGAACTACTCTAAGAATATGTATCTAAGGCCATCTGTGACGTAAATAAAGATTAAAAAACATAAGTAGGGGAAGCTTCTGCACCTTTTTATAACTTTCTTGTTTGTATTAAACAGACAACAAACTTTGTATTTAAAGTTAACAGGAGCTACATAAGTCATCAAAAGGAAAACCGAAAAATATTTCTCAAACATAACTGTCAGGATAAGTGTTTAATTATACACAAATATAATTATGGATCAAGTATAAATTTTAACCTGAACGGAGAATTAATGCTCCTTTCAGTCTTTTTGATTTTCTAACAACTATCTCGAAAGCTAACAAATATAAAATCGCACTGACTATGTTTATTTATGAACAAATCGTTAACTTATGAGCCATTTAGTTTTTCAATCAACAAAACGCTCTATGTGTAAATGCATGGTTGTATGCTTAACACACACCTTATTATAAAATTATTTTTCACTTTTAATAAGAACATATATGTACTAGAAATATTTTTTAATTAAAATGAAGCTACGATACATACTGCAGGGGACAAAATGGTTTCCGTTCGGGTAGGTTTTGCATAGATAAAGTGTTCTGCTTGAAACAGCGCTCTGATAATGTTGCCAACCGTTGAATAGTTGTGTACCAAACATTAATTGATTTCCGTAAAGCATATGATAGCGTTCCGTTAGCACAGGTCTAATAACCGGTCACGAAGTAAGCTGGTGTTAGTACTGCCTATATTACAACAGTATGTTACTTTCATGACAGATGTGTCAAGGCTGTTGTAGATCAGAGCAAGTTGTCAATGAATTTGCAGTAACAAAACGTTTAAGGCAAGTGTGTTTCTTAGCATCTGGTTTATTAGAATTTATATTAACATATCCTTTGGCATGTGGTAAAGTGGTAAGTATTCTTTGGTAGCGGTAAATGCGTATTTCAATAGATCACGACAATCTCTACACTTTCATTCAACGGATGATCGGGATGTGATGGCATTAGATGAACAGGTTATAAACAACTCCAATTACATGATTCAAAAATTACATGATAAATATACACCTTGAGACCTGACGTACATTTCATAGAATAATCTATTTCGTCAGAGGTTTTAATGTGAGGTCTCATTGGAATTCAGACTGAAATGTCTGATACAGATTCTTCTGTAAAACATACGCCAAGTTTTATATATACTGATTAAAATTAAAATATATCTGCAGAAGTAATCTATAAGAACATTTATTTAGGTAAAAAATTATAAGTATTTTTGTGGAAAATTAACCGATTGTCGGTATTATAATGCAAATTGCTGTAATAGTAATAGTATTTATACAGTCGTGTTACTTTATATAAAACGAAATAGAAAATTATGGCAAAAAGTATTTAATATACTCTACTGCTTTGGGACATATTTGTAAGCGCAAAACAGATAAAATTGCGCGAACCGACAAATAGGACCGTAAGCTGTGAACAGCTGATTTACGGCTGTCTTTTGGATACCGTTGGGTATAAATGTACTGAGCGTAAAGGGAGATATATTTTCCTAATAGTGTCGCCTGGGGAAAAGAGATTTGGAAAAATAGCAGAATATTGTAGACCGTTTTACTACAGCAAGATGATTCTCTTCAGAAGAAAAGCGGGATGACACAAAAATACATTTTATTTTTGTTTTGTTCATCGCCTGTTCCCTTTTTAATTATCGACCGTAACTTACAAAGTGGCTAGGGCAGAAGATGGTTAAAAATATTCATCACTTATTACGCTTTTGATTTTAAAGCTAATATGTTATTGCTTATCTATTTTAGATGACTAATCTGTGCTTTTATATTTCTATAGCACGTGTGAAGTTGTTCGCCTGATCCTAAAGCCGCTACTTTTTAATCCATCCATAAGTTTTCAAGTATTAAAAGAATTTTATTGACATTATATGTAAACTATCTGGTAGCTACTATCAACATAGGCAGTATAGGTACTTTGTAAAACTTCATCTCAGTACATGATGCGTTTTGTTTCTCACATTCGTAAAAAAATATGCGACCGCACTCACGCATTCTGTTAAGTTACCTTTCTCATACATATTTAAGTGGTTTCGTTAAGGTGGTTGAAACGATTCACTTTTTTTTTTGGTCTAATCGTTTATTATAATTTTAGTTCTAATTAAATATTTTAAAGAATAATTTTTGATAATATTCTTTGTATACTTTAGAGAGGCGTTTTCAAAGCAGCTGTTTTCTGTTACTGATAACCATTTTACACGTTTTTCTATTTCTGTCTCGCCTTATCTCTGTTTCTAAATAATTGCATTTACGTCTGTACGTACAGTAGTAGTCTGTGTGTGTTTGTGAGTCTGTTGTCGGAAACCTTACATAAAGTCTGTAATATTTGGTGTGTGCTGCGTCAAAATGCTCTTAAATCTATTAAATCTAAGATTACGAGTAAGGTTATGAGAGTATCTGTGCCTTCATAAAGGCTAGTTACAACTCATTAGATGCTAGCGTAACACATTATTCATCGAATTGTCTGTAATGTTATGGGGATGCGTATGAACTCATGAAATGTGAATAGGATGGTTTAAGTCATATTATGTTGGTAGAATGACTGGCAAGTAGGACATAGAATGGTACAGCATACACAAAAAAAGGCAAATTATAGATAGTATACATGCGACAAAAGTACTCGAAAGAAATCATATTATTACTTGGAATGGAACGTAGTAGACGTAAGTAAAGTGGAATCTGTATAGTGGGAATACTGTGCATCGTTTGCGTGCATACACATGGAGTTATGTGTATGTGCGGAATGCAGATATCAGCTTCGTGAAAGTCGAATACTTATAAGTTAAGATATTTATAGATCTGGATGCTGTGTTGCGAGTAATTAATCTGATTTTTGGGCTGTCACAGTGACTACTTGAAGTTAATACGTATTATTGAAGATTTGAGTACTGTTAGCATTCGGCTGTTTTGTAAATGCTAGAGATTTGAATTAATATGTGAGAGCGAGTGAGTCACTGTGTCCGTGCGCGCTCGCATGTGTGTTTGGACCTAACCTAACCTAACCTAGCTTTAACCATTAACAAATTGGCGGCAGGTCTGATGGACAGATTTGAATGAAACGTTCTGAGGAAAATTACAGGGTCAGTTTGCGAAAATTGAATGTTGCCAGTTTGTGAGCAAAGAACTCTAAGCTGCTTATGAAAAGCTTAATTACAGAGATTTAGGTGGTGTGGCCGTGTCCTCAGAATAGTAGAATGCAGAACAATAAAAATGTCTACAAGGGCGAACAAGGCGGATGCGATCAAGAGGAAGATTAAGGGTTGGTGGAAGGATGGTGGTTGGATGATCTCACATAACTAAACATGACTATCACCTACGCTCAGGATCGGAATAGATGGGCGACAGTGTTGGAACAGGCCAAGGACGGCTACATTAGCATGCCGTAACAACGAAGACAGAAAGAATTAGCTTTCATAATTTCATGTATTTATCACGTATTCCTAATTCCTAATTCCATTGTATTGCTTAACAATTACCGCATGAACTACTATAAACTTTTAAAAATGCTATATTTTTATGATGAATGTATATTATTATACTTTTGACCTTAAATATCAAATATCAAAATTACAAACTTCGTAGTTTGTTTATTTTAATGAGATAATTGGTTCTGCCTTTCATTATGTGCGCACAATAATGTGCTCGTATAATAACACAAAAACCAATTCTTTGGATTAACAAAAGATACTAACTTATATTGAACGACTCCCACGGATATATAAAGTGTTTATGTATCCGTTCGTCCGTTTCTAAAAGCCTAGTTGTGACTAACGTAGAAATTTTAGCTAAATCCGTTCTGAACCCCACACAGCCCACTTCAGACACGCGTATGTAGACGCTTAAAGATATGGGATAAAATGTTTTCTCAGCCGAGAAACATCAAAATGTATAAAAATTCTTACACCAAAGGAAGTATCGGTATGAATGGATTTACGTTACTCCGCAGCTTTTGTCTGAAATGTGTTTCTTTACTCTGCGGGCTCAAGAACCGTAAATCTATGGCAGAGTGGAATTCAAGCTAAGTGCGAAACACATTGTGTATATTTTTAGAAAATAATGTATGCAGAACCATATACAAATAATATGATTCATTTAAAAAAAATAACAAATGTAAGTATACAGGTTTGTTGCTATAGGTGCAGGCTAAAATACAATGTATTGTCACAATGAAGTTATATATTGTTAATCATCATCATCTTGACGGATTAAAGCAAGGATGGTTTGTTCCGGTTTCAAATAGGCAAAAATTAGAGCTGGTCATTGCAGCGCTTCCTCGGACGTCCCACACCTCTCCGTCCCATCGGCTTATAGTTCCAGAGTTGTTTGGGGATGTGGCAGTCATCCATTCGGCAAAACTGTTCCCAACAATTCAGCCGATACTGGGCGATGCTGTCGAGTATACTCATAATATTCAGTTCCTGCCATATATCTGTGTTTCTTTTACGATCATGGAGAGTATACCGTGCCACATGTCTGAGAAGTCTCATTTCAGCCGCATGGATGCGACTGGCCTGGCCTTTCGTTAGAGTCCAATTCTTAGACCCATAAAGAGGTGTGGGAAGAGCGATCACCTTGTAGAATTTTAGGCGTGTTCCTTTATTTGCTGACTGAAGGGATCGCCTAATGATCCCGCACATAAGGTTGAACTTATGCAACTTATTCACAACGCCGTTGCATGCATTATAAGACACACTGTAGCCCGGGTATTCACAATTTCTAACTTGTTCCAGGACAGTACCATCTATAACAACTTTTACCTGTCGCGATCGGTTCCACGAAAAGCCATCACCTTGGTCTTACGTGTGGATATCTGCAATCCAGAGTCTTCGCAGATTCGATATAACAAATGTATCCCCATCTGCAATCTGTTTTTAGAGTCCGAAGAATAGCCTGATGGTCTGCAGACAACAAACTGTCAATTGTAGAGTGACCAATCATAAAATGTTCTGGAAGACACACCTGCCAGTTTTGTATGACATCGTCAATATATAAATTAAAAGGAGAAGGTGATAATGGGCACTTTTGTCACACTTCATAATTGATCAGGCCAACTCTAGGAGCTGTTACCGGTTTCCCTGCTTCTATTAAGATTTTATTCTCCACGTAAAGACTGTATTTCTCTGATTAGATGTTGTGGGATCCCTTTCCTTGTTATTACTGACCATAGTTTGCTCCGATTCACTCTGTCAAACGCCTTCTCGAATTCGATGAAAGCTATGTATGTGGGCACCTGATACTCTCTACGCTTTTCAATGAGCTGTGCTATTGTAAATATACAATCTAAACATGACCTGCCCTTCCTGAAACCGTTTTGGGCCTCTGAAAGCATGGTCTCCGTTATTGCATTCAGCCGTGTTCTTAATATAAATGGATATACGAGTTCTATATATAAAAAACCTAACCTCGTAATTTATCTGAAGTATTAAGCAGGCCCAATATATACATAATTGTTAAAATATTTCCTACCACTTCACATTTTGTATATAACTAAAAACAGATACCTTTCATAAAAGGAAGATAAAGGTGTAAAAGGCACTAAAGTAATAAAGGTAATAATGCATTTGCATACAGCCACCCACAAACAAGCGTACGCGCGATCATATCTCATCATCGTCATTATTATGTTTACAACTTCTAACCAAATGTAACCCATACTTTCTCCAATCATTTCACGACAGAGGAACAGTTCCAGCCATTCCCAACACGTCAAGTGGCTGGCACAGACGGCACTGTCACAAACAACACACAACGCACGCACGCATGCTTATTGGTCGAGTATTATATAGCTTTAACACATACATAAAAGAAATAAACATATTTATAAGTACTTTTTTAACTTCAAGGAATTTATGAATTATAGTGTGCCAATATATCTTATATAATTATAAGATGACTGAGTACAAATGTAAGATATATTGTAGCGGATAAAAGGTACAAACTGACGTTTCTTTGTAGTAAGTGATTATCGATCGCTGAGTTGAACACACACAGTTAACTGATTGAATTCAATGAAACGTTATTGACAGTGAAACATCAGTTTAAATTAACTGACGGTCTTTGAACTGTTAGTAGATACAATTGAATTCCTTAGCAATTATTAAGAGCCGGCTGGTGTGGAGATAAGCACATTGTGTGGGCTCACTTTTTCCAACTCTACTCCTGTTATTTTTGGCACTTATTTGTTGTTGAGGGCGTCTGGTACTTACGTAGGTAATCGAATCCCTCTCATATACACGTTGTACACACTTTAACACGACAAAAATACTACTTAAATCCTAGATATATACATAAATCTTTCTAACTATAATAAATTTTGTTCGCAGTATGTGAAGGTAATGTGACTAACAATTTTATTGTGTACAATGAATCATTTATGTCATTCCATGTTCTGGTGCTGACCATTATTGCAAAGTACAATAATTATAACTCTGTATGCATTCTTGAAGTGTATTATGGTATTATTTTCTTAAACTAAAATCTTGTATATACTGTATATATTATAAATTATATATTATTTATAATTGTCTTATATAATAAGCAAAAAATGTTATTATTGTTAAGAATATTGAATTCAATGTGTTTAGTATTGTGCACAATATAAAAAAATAATATTTAAGTATTTACATGTATTCATATATTGGAATATAATATATATTTTACAATTATCTGAAATACAAAAACTAAGATCAGAAAATCCGGTTCTGACAAAAATTATAAATATTATATTTAAGTACAATAATTTATATAAATTTGTGTTCATTTCTTGCATAGTAATTGTGGGTTGGCTGTCGATAGGGGATGGAGCTGTAAGTTATTAAAGAGAGTAGAAAAGTAGGGCAGGTGGCCGCAAAGGGATAAAATAAAACTCTGTCAACTTGGTAAATTCTTTACATTTTATGAGTGTTTTCCCTCGATTTCCCTACCGGTTTCTCGTTTTAAAGCGTACAGTCTCTTGAATTATGCGCGTTTATCTTGTTCCCAAGTTCTGCACATTTATGTCTTTCTTAATGCTATATTATAAATCAGGGCGTCTTTACGGTCATAAAACTTTCAACCCTTTTTCTTCTATTTCTACTCACACTAAGCATCGTATTTATTTAAATTTCTTTAACAGTGAGTACGGTGAAAATAGATTATACCTATAACTTAATTTCTCGATGTTTCTTGTATTCAATTCCATTCAAAGGTGTTTTTATATTTTATCTAAATTTGTTATCTATAGAAAACAAAAAGTTAACAGATTTAATAGTAAGTGGTCTTATTTTATATAGGTGAGAGAGAGGTATTTTGATTATTTGGTTGAATTTATTCAATCATAAGTAATTCTTCTGGTATGGCGCCCCCTGCGGAGTTTTGCCATCATCTTTACCTACTAGGACCTTTGGGTTTTTAAAACTTTCTTGAACAAATCTGTTTATAAAAACATTTTTTCAGGTTTCTCATTACATTTGGCTTCGCACTAATAATCATCTGTTATAGAGTTGTAGAACTTTATATTTGGCCAAATTGCAAAAGTACTCTAAATTTCGTTTTTACTACTGAAAGGCTGTTCCCTTTTTTTTTGTCAACCATCCGTAAGCCTTCACTCTTCGACGTTCTCACCATTCACGACATTACGTAACAGTTAATTAATGAATAATTTAATAAGTGCTTGTATTTGAAAGGTGGAAAGAGAGATAGGTAGATAGATAGATAGATAGATAGGTAGGTAGAGAGAGAGAGAGAGAGAGAGTGAGAGGGAGAGAGAGAGAGATAGAGAGAGTGAGAGGGAGAGAGAGAGAGAGAGATAGAAAGAGTGAGAGAGAGAGAGACAGTGCGGTGTGGAGGTGATTCTTCTCCATGTCTTTTTGTCCCCTGACTCTCTCTTACCTTGTCTCTTACCTTGAGAGATTTGAGTCCTCATTCCTTCGGGATAGAAGCCAGCTCTATATTCTGTTTCTTCTTGTGCTTCTGGATACAATGTACCAAATTGCTCTAGGCATTCCGTCTTTGCCCGTTCTCGCTCATGACCAAACTTACTAGCTGCTTTGACCCGATTCTAACATTCCGCATTCCCTAGACTTTTCAAATTTCCTCGCTCCTTATTTTATCAATTTTCGTAACCTTTTAATAGATGAGAAATAAATATTTTGTATTTTTTATTTTGCCTTTACCATTGTTTCTGACAGAGTCTATTTTATTAAAAAGTAATGTAAACCTAACAAAATTCGAAAATTAATAACTTATAATGCTTAGGAGTTAAACAGTATGTTAATTAGTTATTAATGAATCGTGAAGCCATATATGAGAATTATATTTCAAAATGAGAATACACATATTTTATATAATTTCTATAATGATATATACTACTAAAATCGAGCGAATCACATTTGACTGTACTGTGAATTAAATATATCTGTACTTAAATCAGAGGATTATAAAAAACAAGGAAATTTGTTCTATGAAAGTAGTATTATGTATTTGTCATTTGTCTTTACAGTAAAAGAAAAATGGTCTAAACATTTACGGTAAAAAGAGTAGGATATAATTTTATTTAATCACAATTAAAATATTATCAAAACCATATAGTATAAAAAACATATGTGAAATATAAATATGGTAGGACAGCTTTATAAGAATTCTACTGAGAGATAGTTTTTAATAATAAAAGAGCATAATCTGATTGATCAGCCTGTGAGATTGGGATAGTAGTATACCAAAAACAATAAAATACATTTTATCGTCGAAATATGGTGCTTGCAATTAATATTGAAATCAATTACAGATTACGACAAACTGATAAATTTTTGGTGTAAATAAACAATATTTATTTTGATAACATAAAAGTAAAAATAAAAAAATAAAAAAATTTGGCAATCATATTTTATTTATTTATATATATATTGCAATGAAACACAGGATCCTGATAAGCAGTGCAGGCTTGTGTAATACACAGACGATAAACATTCAGGTCTAAGTTGGTAGTTTGTGAGATTTGGTTTTTTTTGCTATGAGTTTTGTATTTTAGAAAGGATAAGGAATTAGGTTTAGTCAAATTGTGTATGATTTTATGTGTTATTTATTCATGTACTATGTCTGTGTTAAATGTGCGCGGGTGCGCGAGTGACAAACGTTTCCCCGGGTGTGCGTGATATAGTTGTCATATCGTTGTGACACTTGAACTGAACATAAACTACTGTATTAGCTACAGTTCTGTATTTTTCTTATCTATTAAAGGACGTTAAAGTATGATTTCATTAAAATATGAAGTGGTTGTATAACGCAGTTATGCGTGAGATAAAGGTATTCAGAGATTACCATCTATGCATGCTCTTGCATAGTCAATGCACTTTACGGCATGAAAAATTGGTGAGTCATGTTAAAAGTAACCATGTGACTTCCTTCCACCAATAAAATGCTGGAAGGCAGTTGGAAATTTTCTTAGCCTGTTGCTACACAGGCAGTTCTTCTCATGTAGCTATCACGATCGGGACGTGCAATTCTTGTGCAAGATTTTCCGCTTGCAAGAATTTGTTAAGTCTTTTCGGCGGTAGTAACGAGTGATAAGGCTCAGAACTGTTGGTGTAATACATCGCTACATACAGTATTGTTATTAGAATATTGCGTGTGTTAATAAGTGAACTTGAACTGTGTTATTGTGTGAGGTATTCTGCAGTATCAGTAATATTTTTAATTACTTAGTAATAAAATTTTGTCATCATTAGTTTCCGCGTGAGTGGAAGATTTCCGCATAGGGAGGTCTGCTGATCGCGGTAGACCCAGTGGTACGCGTGAACACTTGAAGAGTCCGGATTGGTATAAGCCTAATATACCGTTTCTAAGTAAAACTCACTGTGACCTGAGATACTTATAAATTATAAATTCTGTATAAAGTTTTAGAAGTAGTATCAAGAGATCCGTTGTGGTGTGAGAAGCGTCAGGGTCAACGTGGAACTCCAGGACACCAGCCCAGCTGGAAGCGTTACCAGGGTGAACCGTCTGTCATCGTACGCCACGTCTGACGACTCAACGACACAGCAAAGCCCCCCCCCCTTTTCCATCGACATCGCCGTGGGAATCATCATCATCACATATGTACTGTACCACATCACGTATATGAACAATAATTAACAATTTAAAAGACTATATCCGAAACACTACCATTATTATGCTTGTCAAATATATCATATAAACAATTACATATGTCTTGTGTGCAATAAATAATCTTAAACCCTCCAATATAGACTTTTGCATTAAGATACACATACTACCATATCCTATGCGCCAATAGTTAAGTTATTTGTGTTGTCGCAATATATATATTTATTTATTAATTTAACGCTTAAGCAGCTTTATTTATTCAAAGTTTACGAGGATATGCATTAAAGTTTTAGTTTTTCATAATCAAAATTCAATTGGTATACGAAATAAAGATAAAATTTATATGTGTGATTGTTACTTTCTGTAACTGGTTGTAACATTAGTTATGGGTTTGGGAAATTATATACCATTTTATTTAGTACGCTGGAGGCCGCAAAATGGAAAATTTCATCTTACAAAGTAATCTGACGTTATCAGGAAAGCGTTTTGTCAGAAACTGAAGGAAAACAATATGATAAGAGATAAGGAAAAGAGAAACTTCGAGCAATAATTCAAAATGTGTCTCGTCTTTAATAGCACGGGACGATTTGTCTTATTATTAACTGAAGTTTACAAACTTTTTATTTGCTAGGCAGTAACTAGTCGAACGTTTGGATGAGTCAACTACTCTTATATTTCATGTGACTTAAATAGCCTTTTAATTAAAACGAATTTTTTTAAAAATAATTCGCAATAAAAGTTCGAAATATTTTCAGCATTTTACAATAAATCATCATCATCATCATCATCATCATCATCATCATCATCATCATCATCATCATCATCATCATCATCATCATCATCATCGTCGTCGTCGTCGTCGTCGTCGTCGTCGTCGTCGTCGTCATCGTCATCATCATAATCATCATCAGGAAGGATTAAACCAAGGATGGTTTGTTTCGGTCTCAAACAGGCAAAGTTAAAAGCTGGTCACTCCAGCGCTTCCTCGGACGTCCCACACCTCTCCATCCCTTTGATTCACAGTGACGCAGTTGTTTGGGGATGCGGCAGTCATCCATTCGGCAAAGATGTTCCCACCAATTCAGCCGATCCTGGGCAATCCTGTCTAGTACACTAATAATATTCAGTTCCTGCCGTATATCTGTGTTTCTTCTATGATCATGGAGACTATACCCTACTACGTGCCTGAGAAATCTCATTGCAGCTGCTTAGATAATAAATTATAAGAAGAAAATATAAATATTTAATGAATGAGTCTTGTTAAAAGTTGATTATGTGCCATTAGTCCCAATTGTTTAGTTTTTATAAAGTAAGACATGTATGTATATTGCAACGGCACAAATTGCATGAATAGTATAGAACGACGCATATGTAAAATAACACCTATATAATAGAATAAACTTAATGAACAATCTCGGTTTTATGGTGTTACTTGATGTGGCGTCATAAATTGTTTGGGTGTTAGGCCGGTAAGAAGGTAAATTTAACACACGCTTATAACTGTACGTTTTCGCGTAATTTCGTAATTTGCAAATATGATTAATACCACGCCAAAACGACGTGTATCAAAGGTTTATACACAATGTTACTCGCCTTCTTGGAGACTCGCGGTAATACGAACACGTGTGGGTATAAAGTGCTTATTACTTTGTTAAAGAAATAATCACGGGGAAACAAAGAACGCTATGATAACTTAACGTAAAACGTAACAAAACAAGACTAAGGTATACAATTATACTGAGAAACTAGTGGTTCGTCGTTCTGACGCCTAATTAAAGAGAGATTTACTTCACGCGAGTTGCGTGGAACTTGAGAAAACAGAAGAAAGCAGTCACTAGAAATGTAATACGGTAGACGCGGAAATCAAATTCATCTTTAATTTTTAAGAAGAAATGGCATTTTGATGATAACTATATAACTTATTGTGTATTAAATTTTGTCTTAAAACATATTATTTCTCAATCGATGTGGTGAATAATGTTTGATTTAGAAACTTTATTATAACGTTTTTGACATCTCCATTTAATACTAAAATGTATTTGTATTTAACTTTAAAACAGTTGTTTGATTTCACAACAGTGAAAACAGTTCATTGAATGAATTGACAGAACGCAATTTTATCAAAATATCAAAATGAGATTACTGGTTTGTTAAAACCACGTGTCGTAAAATTCACTCATCTAAAAGATACATTCCTTTTAAAAACATAACTACTATAATATAGGAATTTTTTTCCATTCTCATATGTAGGCTACTATATAAATAACAATACAGTTGCTACTAACAAAAACTACTGTTATTTTTAATATAAAGATACAAAAATTATCTTACAATTAATTTATTGTAAACGTAACGTAATGTAATAGGAAGAAAAATTAAATCAGAAGTAACACAAATAATAATAATAGATAACATAAAAAAATATTGTAACAAATACAATAATATATTATTATTATTAAATATAACATTATCTTTATGACTCATATGTCGGACATTTGTGGAACACTTACGTTTTTATGTAATGTATGTAACACTTATAGGTATTAGCGAGTTTAGTGGTACACATATGTCCCACTTCAATTTTTTTTGCCACCAGATTTATGTAACACTTATAGGTATCAACGAGTTTAGTGGTACACATATGTCCCACTTCAATTTTTTATTGTCCCCAGATAACTAAAATTTCCAAATATGATTCCGAATACTACATAACAAATATAAGAATCTAAAACAATGAAAACATTTTTTTCTAGTTTTATCACGGGATTTTGAACTTTAAAGGGTATGTTAATGTTATATCTTAATGTTATAACTAAAGATGCTATCATAAATCTTCTCATTTTATTATATTATAAGACACTGTAATAATCTTAATGTTATGAGTTATAATTTAATGGTACATTATATACAAAGGTTAAATGAATGCAATAATTCGGTTTATCTAAATTATAAGTAGACAAATAAATGTGTACATAGCTAGACAGGTATTTATTTAAATAAGTATAAATAAAGTTATGTTTATATTATTTTCTGATAATAGTTATTTATTTGAGTAGTTGAACACATTATGTACCCGACTATTCGTATTGTTCGCTTGTGTTATATACCGTTAAACCTCTATATACCGTTATATACCTCTATAGGTTATTCGCAATTTTTAATGACAGAAAATTTAATATTTTGTAAACTACGTTCGATGCAGAGGATGTTACTTAAGCGTTATGGGCGGGTTATGTGTCTAGCGGGTTTAATAAATTCGTCACACTGAATGACAAGAAGAATATTACGACTTGGTTGATATTCTCAGCGTTCTGAATATGCTGCTGTCTCGTAATAAAGATACCAGTAATTATAAGTGTTGAAAGACTGAATACATTACGTGAATTAATGAGACGAGATTCACGTACTGTAATGAACAGGGAGGTAGGTAACAATATTTAGCTCAACACATCCAGTGTGAAAGTGAAAGCGTTAGATTTGTTTCATGAAACAAAATGATGTAATGAAATCACAAGAAATGATTTATCGGTTAAAACAAAAAGTAAAGCTATTATAATGAGTTACCTTTCCAAAATATGTGGAAAAACAAGATTAGAAACGTATAGTCCTACTGTTTACATTCCCTTATGGCGTTTGTTTATCCTTAACTTTCATACATGTACAGTTTGTACATAAGGCATGTGTGTTTGTACTTAAGTGTATAATGTATATATAAGATGAAAATACAACAATAATAATTTAACAAAATATACTTGCAGAAGTATTTATTATTTGAAAACATATTTAACATTTGATAAATTATATCATTTGAAAAAATATATTTATATATATTTGGATACATAAATAAATATTTGAATTCATGTAAATATATATTTATGCACATGTTTAGTAAGTAATATAGATAATTTAAGGTCTTTAAGGAGATTTTCTACAAAGGAGAATTTAAGACTAATAATTTAATGTTATAGCCCTATGATAAATTCTTATCTTACAAATCCACTTGGAAGAATTGTTCCGTCATACGTTGTATTAACAAAGTAGCGCGTTGTTCAAAAGTAGAATTTTATCCCAGTACGAGTTACACATAAAGTATTCATAATAAAAATAACCAAGAGGAAAATTATTTTCTGGAAAAACAAATTTATTCTGCAAAGTTCCCTTAATAAAAATAAAATTGATCTTCAGTTTTATGACAGGTATTAATCTGTGTCAATTGTATTATTTTAACCACTCTGTTCCCAGTGGCACGAAAGGGTGATTTGTAAGAGCTGAAATAAATAGCTCATACTTAAGATATGTTATTTACTTTTGTTTGTCTTAATAAAAAAGACCACATAAATTAGTTACATCCCCAGGTAAACGAAGGTATATTCACTGTTGTACAAGTACTCATTTCAGAGAAATATTACATGTTTCATTGGTATTGTTGCTCTCAGTGCTAGCAAACACCTTCATATTCTTGAAAATTATTCATTTTTTAAAATGGAATAAACAATAAGTCAACTTGTATTACGTTTAAGGCGGTAGATGTTTTTCAGCTGTATTTTACCCGTAACGTCTTAGTTGCTCGACTTGATTCTGACGTTAAAGTCAGACGTTCGTGCAACAGTTACATAGTAAGAATGTAAGCTAAGCGAAGGCAGTATATATATTATATACATCAAATGTAGACTAAGTCTACTTGATGTACAATATACTAAGTCTACTTTATTGCATAGTCCATTAAATTTCTAAATTAACCACTAAAACTGAAGATTATATTCTTGTAACATTGCAGCTTAATTGCTTATTACGTACCTTCTGTGACATTAGTACAGTGCTGGTTTTTTATTATTCTCAATGTGTAAATGATATTTCAAGCCACATGTTATTGCGATGTAGGCCTACTTTATACAATTCAAGAATGTTAATGTTAAATTGGTAGTTAGTTATTAAATTACAACTTAATATATTGAAAATTACATTAAGCGAAAGTCTACATCCTCTTGTAATTAAAATCACTAAATAAGTTCCAAAAAATAAAAGAAATTTTATCACTATGTGACGTATACATAATTTATAAATAACGAGTCGTTGAGAAACAGGGATAGGGTAATAAAGACCGGTTATTAGAAGCAATCAGAATTTAAAGTACATTAAAAGTGTTCGGTACGTTACCCAGGTTGTTATAAAAACATACTTATTAATTTTTTACTTTGTTATCAAAGAAAAATAATGTACGTTGGAAAATAAGATTTAAATTAAAGAGAAATCTCTAATAATATAATATAATGAGAAGATTTATTATAGCATTTTTTTGTATATGCAGACCTCTTTGTTCTGTTCTTTGTAGTGTTTTGCTATCTGAGTGGGACAACAGTCAAATATGTTTGCTGAGAAAATTTAAATATGCAACTTAATTTTAAGAAGTACATCGTTCTTGTATAATACGCGTACTTGTTACTTCCACAGACAAATACTAAACCATACGCTGCATTATATTATACTAAACCATGTATTATATTATATGTATTTGTAAGTAATAATTGTTATTATTGCCTCATAGTTTTATTGTAACCATGTGACTCTCCCCATTTATCATAAGACAGGCATTTAGGCCATATGGCCGGTATTTAAGACAGTCCAGATGAATTTTCTCTTTATCCTACAGAGGTGATTTTTAGTCCGGAAGTAGGTTTTTCTTCCATCCTTTAACACGGTTTTTCTATTTTGCTGCGTACACGTTAGTTACTTTTATTGACGGTGATATTGTAAAACAAACTGTATTCAAAACAAAACAAAAAAAGAAATTTTAGGCTGCAAAAATAAGAAGAAAGACACAACCCCACAAGAAACCACTTATACACAGGCAAGTCCGTAATTTTAATATGGTTAATGTCCAAAATATCATTCACAAAGCAATCAAGAACATTACGAAGTCCAGTGGTTCCACTTGTTAAATGTATGATAAAGTGTTATTTTAAGTAAATGTGCCCTTTAAGGCCAGTATGTCAGGCTTCTTGCCTCAGGGTGTATTACCAATGCAAATGCTGTATACATAATCCGCATGTATTACCAATCACGAACTCAAGTAAGACAGGGAGATCACATATGTGTCTGTTAACTATACAACACACGCGACAATATACTATTCCAAAACATCAACAATTTTGTTATAAATCATAATACACGACAGCTGGAATATTATAAACTATCTAAAAGTAATACATTATAACTTATTCTAGTACTGTCTAGATTTATTATATTCTGTAACAATAAACTTTAACTTCAGCGTTACGGACTATTACTTGTACTGTAAGAAAACGTATGTTCCACAGAAGGCTTAGCTAGTTCTGTGTACGTGTGTATTGTGTTTAGTGAAAACTTTTTTTGTGTAGCTGAAGCAAAAGCAATTCTGAGAAAAGTACGTACGTTCCCAGAAATGCATAAAAAATATAAACACATTAGAGCTTTCTGACGTAGTGATGGGTATTGTTTCTAGGTACTGTCCAAACACAAGCTAATGAACTCAGTTCAGAACGATTTTTAAATATAAGTTTTGTATAAATTCGCAAATGTATTATTACATTCGTAAATGTTTAGTATTGACTTAACAGTTTAATGATTTATATGTCAGAGGAAGATTGCTTTGTGTTGATAGCATGTGGTGCTAGATTCCTCTTTTATTCTGTTGGTTTTATAAAAGCTTCCTTGTATCCTATAGATAAAGGACTCATTTTCCTGGTTCGCACAAGTACACTTTGTTGTATCACGTGCACTTCATATACACCGTTTCTGTTTGTGTATAAGGATTTTTATTATTACATATGATTAACTAATTGTTTAGTTTTATATACATGTTGTATACATGTATACAATTATATACATATATTGCAATAAAAAAATTGCAGTAAGAGTCATTGTAGAAATGACTAGACGCTATTACACACTTTATGACGTTATAGACATGTTTAAAATTGATTTTGTTCAAATTTTGTAAAGTAGCTGTATGTTTTGAAATAATAGATGGGTTATTATGTGTTATATGTCAAAATGCCCATAAATTTATTCTTTGTCATGTCAAGTGCAAATTTATTGCGCGTGTGCGCGTTTATTCGTGTTTTCCTTAATAACTCCTTTAAATGTTAACGTATCTGAATGAAACTTGGACAGCGTATGCGTCATAAATAGCGCTACATTTTTTGTTTGCCATAAACTTAAAAGATATAATTTTACTATGTACTTTTTAACTGAATTCACTTTTATATAGAATTCTTATCTGCAGAAAAGTAATAAAACTCTGGCATAGTTTTACATGATTTCTAGCTATCAAGGTAGAAATCTATTACATCTATTACGTATTCTAGATTTCAACCAATCAGGAGCTTCAATTCTCATTTGGGTTCGTCTCTGGTCTAATGAACATCGTCACTTCTCTTTTGGTACTCGTCCTAATAAGACGTACTCTCTGTGCGAGTTTCTCGCGACAGTACACGTTTTCTATAAGGGTGACGACAGTCCTAGATTTTAGCTACGAGATACCTGTAAGCTAAATCAAACGGTTATTAGAACGTAGAAAAAATTTATTTGATGATCTAACTAATGCTAACTCGCGTTTGTCAAGATTTTCGGTTTAGGGACAGTTGAATTCATCGGAATACACCTGTATGAACGCGTGGACACATTAAGATTGGCGGAAGGTGTATGCTAAACCCACCGCATTTAAATAATAACCAACTAATCCACTTATCGAATCTGAGATGTGTAAACAAAAACCATATCGGGCAGATACTGTGTGTCCATGACTGGATGATCGAGGCTACTCTCCCCCACCACGCGGCTAGGGTGAAATATGTGTACTAGCCGTTTGGTTTACCCCCACTTAGTCTACCGTAGTACCCGGCCATGCTTCACCCACCTTACTGAATACTCAGTCATCGAATCGCGGCCAGAAAGTAGACGCCGTGCGTGAGTGAATCGGGTGTGACAACGGCGGCGAGACCAGAGGTCAACGTTAACACAACAGCTTTCAACCGGACTACAAGAAGGAATTCTTCAATCAAATAACACAAACGATTGTTCAAATAAACATTCATTAGTATCTAAAGACAATATATAATTAATAAATTATTTGTGTAAAGAATTTTAAGACAAGATTTAAATTTATTTTAGTTTAATAAATTCCTATCTCCAGATAAGAGACTCTGTTATATATTATTAGTTCTAATACCGTCTATGCATATTCAATTTGTTTCGTTGCATAGATAGTTTTGGCACTTGACATGACAGAGAACATGGCGCTACGTTGGCGCCATCACGTCTTCATATTAAATATTTCTGTATTGTTGTTCCGGATTGGAATAATATTGTTTAACACAATGCAATTTTTTAAGGCTATTTTGTGTTTATTTCTTAACAGCTTAATTTTTTACTCCTGTGAAATTAGTTTTTGATAAAACCATGAAGTTATCAAAAAAGTGATTTCTTTTTATAAATGTTGTTTATCTAGTGGGGTTACGTTGTTTTCAAAGTTGCGTTTTAATTTTTTGAGTATCGTTTAATTTTGTTTTATTTAATAAGATTTTGTTTACAATTTTTCATTGTCAGGAAAATCTTATTATCCAACTGATATATTATTATAAGATCTTAGCAATACATTATAGTAAATAATTTTTTGTTTTGGTTAGTGGTGTAAAGTGTTGAATTTGATTTTAGTATGTTACAGTGTAAAATTATGTATTGTGCATTCTTTATTAGTGTAATTTTACATTTTGTATTTGGAATTATATATTGATTGTCTAGTCTTTATTTACTGTTGTATTTAAGACACATAAGACATTGCAACCAGTTAATTAGAAATTTACATTTTGTAAGACATAAACATTATGATCCTCAGTATGTAATTATGTCCGATGCAGGAGACGGTATAAAGTGAGCGTGGTGGTTGAGTTTTGTGTCTAGCGGGAACAATAAATTCGCCACACTGAATGACAAGAAGAGTACCAAGACTCGGTTGATATTCTCAGCGTGGTGAAAATGTTGCTGCCATATAATGAGGATGCCAGTAATTAAAAGCGCAGAAGTACGGAATACAGCACATGAATTAATGAGATGAGGTTTACGTGCTGTAATGAATGCGGAGGTAAGTAACAATATTTAGCTCGGTATGAAAGTGAAATGCAACAAAATGAACGTGGGTAAAGGATATGAAATGAAATATTGAAATGGAACGAGACAGTTTATGAGTTTTAACTTCTAAGATATGGACATAGAAGGACCAAACAAGTATTTTACAAATATTCGCCTTATCCTTAAGCTACCACGTATACCACAACAGTTTAGAAATAAAAAAATACCAAGTGACTGAAGAAATTCTTGTGGTTTGTAGATGACCTGAACCAGCACGTTATGAACTGAGCACATTGCAAGTGCGTTATTTGGATATATGAATGTTCCGATGGCATTGTTATTTGTGTTTAGTTAAAACGCTTAAGTATAGCTGCTCATGTCTTTTATTTTTAAGTATACATGAAACAAAAAATAAATAAATAACAATACGGCATGTCAATAAATTGTGAGACAAATTATGAAATTTTAGAAGGAAAGGCTATACTTAAAAAAGTACAGGCATTAGAAAGAAATTAAATAGAAATTTTAAAATATCGGGTGTTTTAAAACGAAAGGAGCAAGACTACTTTGATGCAATTAGATCTGGCTTACTATAACAAAATTTCATTATTTCTGCTAACTACAAAAGTAAGACGAACATAACTTTAAAAGAAGTTACCTTTAAAATATTTTTTGTAATAGAAAACAATGCATTGTGAAATACTATTTAAAACAGACTTTTAGAAGTATTGTAAAATTTTGCTTTAAAAGTGCTTTAAAGATCTGCTTCTTCTGCTGAACGCCTACTGCTTATTGTGATTCACCGTACTAAAGACAACTCGGTGAGATGCAGTAGGTGTTACAAGTTCACTTTATCACTAATTGCTGCTGTTCCTGGCTTATACGATAGTTACGTTTCCATTGTATTACATTTTTTTTACTTTTTGAAGCCTTTTGGCACCTTAAATTTAACAAGTTTTGTAAAAAATATCCCGACGAAAAAGTCAGTATTAACTACAAAAGGTAATAGCTTAACTTTTTTTGTTATAATTTAGGTAATGCACTGTAATGTAAAATGTACTGTTTATTAAAAAGGGTAGGCTATATATCTGTCTCCCGGAATTTCTGAAAGTTGAATGTCAGGCAACTATGCCTAATAGGTGTATAAAGACATTACAAAAAAAGAAGTAAGAGGATAGCGAAAACTGGATAATTATGAATAAACAAAAACGGTACTAACATATTTACTAGATACAATATGTTTCACTATCAGGGATGAACATAGTGAAGAATTACCTATATTACGCGTATAATACATATATAAAGACACGAAATAAAATATCGGTATGGAGAACCATACATAACTTCCATGTTCTAAGATTTATATTTAAAATCATTTACTTGAATTCGGTTTTGATAATTTATAAAAAAAAATATCGCCCACCCTCAAGCTATTTTCACTATTTATAGATATTTTTGTTATTATGAGGTAGTCGTTTAATATAATGTTATTTTCGAGTCACTTATCTATAAAAATTAGGTACTTTATTCTTATAAAGAAACTGAACTACGCAGATAATCATCCCTTCTCTTCAACCGATCCCCACCATTAATGATATTTACACTTTCATGGAGTAATAGTTTTATCATATGTAATTTATAAGGTATTTTATCCATCAAAATTAAATATTCGTACTTTACTTGATTTCAGCACAGCAATTTTCAAAAATCACCCCCTCCCCCTTCAACTACCCACTCCATTTATAATTATCTGATTTACCATTTTACAGTGGATTAAGATGACTTTATTTAATAAGCGGGTCACTTATTCATTAAAATGAAGGACTTTACTCTTGTTAAAACACAAAACAATGCAGGTAAACTACCCATTTTTCTTAACCAAACAACTTGGTTGTCTGGGAACAAAATTGTTTTATTTTTAACAATTACCATTGTTTAAAACAGTTTAAATGAATTTTTAAGTACTTTACTCTTGTTAAAACGTAAAACGTTGCAGGTAAACTACTCCTCCCCCTTAATCGATCTTCACCAAAATCAATAGGCCTTGAGTCCTCTACAACTCGGGCACATGTGCACTAAATTATTTGATTCCGTTTGAATTTATCGTTCGCCATAGAAAAAATTCTACACACAGACACTTTTTGGAAAATGACTTTTCTTCATGTTTTGAGGATAGTATAATCAGAATCAGCCCTTATCTCGAACACGATTTTTTTCGCGATCAGCATACTTCCATTTTCTTACGGAACCTGGAAGTAAAAAGAACAATATGTAAGATCAAAAAAAGTTTTAGAAAGAGTGAAGATAATTAAAAACATTATGTACTTAAAAACAGTATGTATTTAAGATAGTTTAACAATATAAAATTATAAACACAAAGAAAAAATTGAGTGTTGAAAAGTGAAAGCCGCAAGAAAATAGACGAAGAGTGAGACCAAACGTAAGATGGCAACGGAATATTATTAAAGATACGGAAATTTGCGACTAATGTGATGGATAGAAAAATGGCGGATAATAGGAAGTGGAAGCTAAAGTGATTGAGCTAAAGGAGACGACATGTGAAGTGGAGCACTGAATTAGCGTGCCTGTAGGAGACAGAATTGCAAGATCGGCTGATAACCCACTCTTAGGTTTCCGCCAGAAACATACAGGATGCCAGTTTAAAATAATTATATTTGAAAAGTAACATTGCCTAAGAGTGCACAATGAACTATAAAAATTTTATTAAGATTTCTGTATATAAAAAACGAAACGTTCTGCGACAGATAATCTACTAAAGAAAAACATACTGATGAAAGACTTAAGTACATAACATATTCAAAGACTGGAAGAGTTAACATTAGTTGATGAAGGTAAAACATGTTGTAACATAATAATAATAACCAGTAAAAATGGGATTTGCAAAAAACAGATTAAAACTTTAGACTAATAAAAGCAAATATTACATAAACTTATTTGATATTTATATTTTACTTATCTGAAATGTTTCAGATATACTTTACTCATCTAAAAACTGAAGTGTTTCAGTTTTGCGCTTCATAATATAACGTGCATATTTGCAAAACAGTAATAACTCCTTGCAATAATTAGTTAGGTAGATTAGCTACATACGTCACGTGTTTTTTAATATATCGATTTTAACAATACCACACCCAACTGTGAACATTCCAAATCGATAAAGTAGTAAACAAAGTTTCACGGAATACACTTCAGTGGCTTTCATTCCGTACAAAAAGTTTCATTTTTGCTAACTTCAACCAGACACTAATGTTAAGGAACAATAACGTAAAGTTTAACATTAAAGAAATTTATGATTTATAAATTTATACAACACATGTGCTGAAAAAAGCCGAGTCGAGAAAAAGTTTTGACATTAAAGTTTTTATAATTATTGTTTCTTTCTAGTTTATACTCAATTACATTTATTACTTTTAACATAAGAAAACCCACATATAAGATGAAATCCGTTGTGGTTGATTACATCCACAATCCAAGTTGTCACAACACCGTTACACAAAGTACAATGCCTGTTTCTGTGTTTCTAATCGGCTAATGTACTGCGTTGTGTCATTCTCTCATTATCCTTAAGTGTAGGCTCGTTACCGTTTTCAAAAAGAATTCGTTTCACGTTTTAAGTAGATACTACAGAACTGAACAACTACAGAATTTTTCTGTACAGCTACAGAACAATAATTTTACTGTTAAGTGAAATATATGTATGTAGAAAGATTTACGAAAAAAGGTTCCCGTAAACGTAATTTCATTTAATAATTTAACGTTAACGTTAAGGGCTAACAAAACATAACACTTCAGTGTCTTAATACAAGACACATAAGAAAGGAGTATGTCTGGATGTCTTTAATACTTTAGGCAGGCAAGGCCCTGTTCTAGACAGGTAATAATAAAAGGAAATGTATTTCTACAATAGTAAGAGTAATTTTTAAATTTTTATAAAAGTTATAAATCTTCATTTTTATATGCCCTAAAGTCTGTTTTAATTATGCTAGTTACGTAACTGCTAAAATTATATTTGTCAGGACATGACGTTGACTGCGATGTGACAACAGCATACCAAACAGGCGTGCTACGATTGATGTAATTGTCGTGTTCGGTGAAAGTACTTGACTTGTGCTCTATTACAATACAGTTCCGTATGCAGTCACGGTCGTGTTGAGCAGAATACTGAATTATTGTCCTATGTACTACTGATTCTCGTATACAAGTGCAGCGTTAAACGTTGAGGCTATCAGAATTTGAACAAAGGCAGGTGCAGAACATGGACATTTGTTTTAAATTAACATGAACGATTACGAGGACGCGTTACGATACTACATTATAATCTAAGTATAAAGTACTATTATAATCTAACAGTCCTTTATTGGCGGACGGTAATTATTGATCGGAATTCTGTTGCAAATATTCAGTGGAAAACATATCATTATTTTTGAACAAAGTATTATTATTAATTATTAAAGGTTTCTTAATTTTAGTATCCATCAAGAAATAGAGAAACAGCGGTACAAGTAGGAGAAAAATCATAACGCATAAATTTTGTAATTTGTTACGCATTTTTAATAGGCTACATTGACGACATGTTGAGAGCATGGAAATCCAGAGCGACTACGAGAATACAGCTTAACAAATCGATTTGTATGGATTTCCTGCTACATGCGGATGACATAGTTCTTATTCAAGAAAATGAAGATAATTTGCAAAGAGCTATGTTTCAATTACAAGAAGTGGCAAGAGAGTACTCACTGACAATTTCAATAAGAAAGACCAAAACCATGGCCTTTAAAGATAAATACGAGTGAGGACTAAGATAGTTATAAACATCACTTTAGAACAAGTGAGCCGTTTCAAATATCTCGGCTATGCAGGAAGCTATGAATCTGAATATGATATAAGAGAGAAAATAAATAAATTTAGGAATATTTATGGTGCAATTTATGGAAATCTTAGAAATAAAACAAGGCACATCACAAGGATAAAATTTTATAAGACAAGTGCGGCGTTGATTTATGAAAGTGTGGCGTAAGTCATGACAAAAAAGAAAAGCGGCAAGATTTAGAGTGCTGAAATGCAGTTTCTTCGAAATACTGTAAATTATACATTGCAAGATAGAGTATGGAATGAAGATATCAGAACAGAACTCGAAGTAAAGGACATAAATAAAATTATTGCATTTACAGAAGACAATGGTGGGATCATCTGCATCATCTGCAAAGGATGACAGAGGCTCGATTGCCGAAAGCGGCACTGAACTATAAAGCCATTGATAGAAGAGACGTGGGTCGTCCCAGGATGAGATGGGTGCCGGAACAGGTTTATATAACCTAATCCTTGCAGAGGTGAAGAAGAAGAAGATTAAGCATTTATAAGTATAACATTTGTCATATCGTTGCGGCACCACTCGTGATCGATTGATAGATAAAGTAGAATAACAGTAGAATAAAGTGTATTCAGTTGAGGAATCAATACAATTTATTTACACTTTAATAAAAATAAACAGACGTGTACAACTGGTCAATACACACTGCCGCTAAAAGTAGTATGCATAATATCCAATTAAAAATTTCTCCACAGATTAATTAATAAGTAACTCTTGTACACTAAGAAGATCAGCATAATAACCGGCACTCAATCGCAAACCCCGACCGTCTTCGGGGACACAGAGTATTGTACTATTTATAGCCGGTAGAGAGAGTTGCGCCGAGTAAGCCTGTACGACGCTTCACACAGTCGTAGAGCGTTATATGACGTTTTCGATGCATTGAGAATAATCCCAATTCGAATGCGTAGTGAATGTGTTATTCAATTTTGTTTAAAAATATTATGACGTAGTGAATGTGTTATTCAATTTTGTTTAGTGCAACAAGCTTGCCTTTAAAAACATTAAGACGTAAGATATAATATTTAAAAATACATTGAACAGTACTGATAATGGCTTAATTTTTAATCTGTGTTATGTAAATTAATGCTAATTCAGTAACCTTTTTAGAGTCTTTTTGCAATTAGGCCTAATTTTACTGTACATTAAAGATTAGTAATTTTAGTTACATAAGCTAAAACTGAGGTATAAATGATGCAACTGATGTATGTAACTGCTTTTACTATGAACAGCGCTATGGAAATTACAGCGTGGTATTTCTCATAAACTCGATAAAAATTTACTCATATTTTTATGCGTACTCTTATCAGTGTAACACGTAAATCAGTAGCTTATGGTCTTTCAAAGAATATGATTTTCGGTGCAATATGTATTACGTTAATTATAGAATTTAGTAGGTAAATATTGTTAAGGCCGCTGACGACATATAGACCTACTGTAATACTTTTTATTTGCGTATGGATCACCAAACCTCTGAATAATCAGCTTGATTGCCCATCTCAACTGCCGTCTTCATATCAAAATAACAATGAAAGTAGGTATGACTTGAGACTGACTATATAAAAGATAGTTTCTGTCAAAAGGATTCTGATATATTGAAACAGTAGTTAACTGAATAATTATTAATTACAGAAATTAATTATTTTTCTCATTTTTTGAACGAGTTTATCTTATTGGTATATTCAAACCGTTCATTTCATCATTACAGATAGATTTTTAAGCTACTAATTATAATTTATTTCATTTATCGGATTTATTCAAGTTTTTAAATTATACAGTTCCTTCTACGTAATTGTATTACGTCATCGTCAACAAATTTATTATCTAGACGAGAGCAGGAGTTGTATGCTTAAATGTTTTCAATGTGACATTAGATGTTAGAAATTACTATTGTGTGTACCTTTTAGATAATAAAGTTCCAACGAAAATACGTAGACATGAAAAATTACACAAGAAAATTAAAAACCTCAGCTTTAGATTATCACAAAATTTAGTTGATTATTAGGCTTAAAAATTTAATTTTTTAGCAACACGGTGGTATTGTTTGTATTTAATGTGCCTTCATGTCGTTCATTGTTTTTCTTAATTCATTTTTTCCTTAACTACGGCTTCTTTTGTTTTCATGTTCCTTCCTGACTTTGCTTCGGACACGGCTATGATGCACATTTCTTAAGCACATCATTTCCTCAACAACAATTTTGGTTTCCACTTATCTTCCACAAATGTCATCTTCATTTTACTCGTTTTAAATGTTCTTATATTTAAGTCGTTTGCTTTTATTAGCAATGTATTCATGACACTGCATGTTTATTACTTGATTATAAAATACTTTAAATAACCTTTTGTAGATAGAGTTACAACAAAAGCGGCAATTTACAAGAGATTTATGTAATTTTCTTAATTATTAATATCTTTTATTGTGTTGAAAAGTACGTATGTTCATAAAACTCTAAGCTCGTATTTCAGTCAGCTACTCTGGTGGTAAGGAAATAATATATAGTTCTCAGAAGGGCAGTAAATTATACGTATTGGTTAAGACCATTCCCTCCTGAGGACACAGTCAATGTTCGTTGAGTTTAATGAAGTGGCATCACACCAGCTCCCAACAGGTGGATTTGTCGTTAGCTGATTGTGCTACTACTGGAAATCTCATTGTTTTACAGTAGCGTAATTATAATGCAAATGTAAAACAACTTCCGGGGTTTTAAGCCGTGATACAACATTATTATAATTAAACTGGAATCAAAAAACTGGTCCATGACAGAAATCTCGTCAATATAAACTATATAAACAACTCAACAAATTCACAAAAATCAAAAACAGACGTTTCTACAAGGCCCAATGTATTGATGGGACTTCACTGATGAAGACCGTCGTCGGCACGGCCGAAACGTCTGTTTTTGTTCTTTTTGTAAATTTGTTGACTTTTTTATATAGTTTATGTTGACGGGGTTGCTGTACTGGACCAGCTTTTGATTGCAACCTTAATTTTAATAATGGTGTACCACGGCCTTAATAAACAACATATGTTTGATATTTAGTATTTTTGTTAAAGTAGTTACCCGTATACACAACTCCATTCTTGAAAGATATTGCAATTATATATTAGAAATGAGAAATAACAGGACTTCACACTTTAAAGGTCAGTTATGGTGTTAAGTGGGCAGAATATGGTGGATGATATTCAGTAGGCGTAACTTGTAATGCGTAAAGTTTCATGCATTAGAAACCTGTTCAGAGGATCGGAACCACAAACTAAAGGGCAGAATATTTAGAGAATTAATATTCTATAAAACAAGCAAAGCTATTGTTAACTGGTATTCAGACAACAAGAGGTTAGTTGCTAATTTCTGAAGAACCAATGTATAAATTAAGTATTTGCAAAAAAATTAAACACTTATTAAGTAGCTAAATACATTATTTTAGTATTATTAAATTTTTGTATTTTACTGTTCATTATTAATAAATCTTAAAAATATTAATTTTGAAAGGTTGTTAGCAAAACGTTTTACAAATTACATATGTTTTTTAAACGATAAATTTGTTTCTTATAATGGTATTGTTTACGTATTTTATTTATAAATTCTCGAGGAAAAGTATAAGTTTTTTATATACAATGGCGTAAGTGATGTATGTTTTTAACAAATTCGCTAAACAGAGTTTCTGAAGACCCGACTAAAAATGTACACCAAATAAAAAATTATTTTGACGACTTGTTGACGCTGGAGTGGAAACGGCACGGACACTTGAATTTAACTGCCACCATCTACAATATTGCCTTCTTAAACAGACTTTCTCCACAAGGAGAACGTAATAGGGTATTCTGATATCTTCCCTTAAGGATATAAAAAATATTTAATCATACAAAATTCATTCAACTTTTGTATACTTTACATTATTATTTTTTAAAATAAATAAGGTATTATTGTTAGTTAATTTTTAAATAGGTTTTTTTTAAGTTAATACTTGAGTTCATAATATTACAGAAGAAACAATAATCTCACTTTAAAAGTTCCGAATACCACAGTTCTTAACAAAATTAAAGGTAACATACTTCGTTACTGTTTTAGCTGTAATATTATTTTTGAAGAAATCGTCATATTCAAATGTCATATAATAAAGCATAACACTGAATAACATATGTGTAAGTCGTCAGGATTAAATACAATTTTATACTGTATAAGCGTAAGTTTATATTACAGTGTTTACAGACTGTTGTCTGAGGAGAGGAATATCAGGCTGCTTGTGGAAAGCCAAAAAGCGATATCTCGTTTCAAGCAACACGTCGCACCTGTATCGTACATGTTACTACAGTAAAGTATATATTGAGACAAAGCAGTCGTGTCGCCTTAAGGCACAACATAATCACAAAAGTAATGGAAAACAAACACAACATATCTGCTGTGAAAATACATAACGCGGTACTGGAAAGAACCAAGCACGACTTGTAATTACATGATTCGTAATATTAAAAAAAACCTCTTCCTTAGAAAAAAGCGTTTGAATAAGAACAAGATGGTAAAATTTGAATCGATATCGTTTCAGAACAGAACCCTGTTTAGATTACTCTGTAATCAAAGTGATGATTCGCGTTTTTCGCCTTTAGGTTTAGAAATAGCTTCATAATGCATGGTTCTACAGAGTTAAATGTTATTTAGGCTTTAGGAAGTCTTGCAGGTAAATTTAGGTGTGGTTTTAGTTAATTAGAACAACACTGTTGTTTGGTTTAATACACGTCGTTTTATTTATATTTTTTTTTATCCAAACGTTTTGCACATACTATGATTCGACCAACGAGAATGTTTCATCGTAGTATAGGCGGCAAAATGTTTGGTTTTATAAGAAATAAAGTGACGTGTGTTGAAACGAAAAACAGTGTAGTTTTATTAGCCTTTGAGTAATCAAACGGTTTAGCAGAATTTGTAGTCTATTAACAAACTAACATAAAATGGAGTTTGCAATATCTACACGCAACACTGTTTCCGAGACTGTCCGTATACGCGTACACGAGGGTCAGTTCGCGGAGCAACATTTATAGGTCGGTGGTGACCTAAAATCTTTCGTGTGCTGCAAGACGAATATTTCGCGTGAACACCTTTTAATTTCCATATATATCTGTCAACTTATTCACTTTTTACCAGATGCTTAAAATTTTCCCGTCACGCGTGTTTTTTAAATGCACAAAATCAAACATCGTGTTTATTCTCTGTTAAAAACGTTTTAGCGCCAATGAAAAATCAAAACAAAATTGTAAATGTGTTAGAAGATGCTGCAGCTTTAGAAACAAAGCTAAGTGGGGCACACTAGAGTTTAAACGTGGTCGTACAAGCACTGAAGACGATCTCAGTAGTGGACATCCAAAAATTGCAACAAAAAATTACATTATTGAACAAAAAATTCATAGGGTGTTGGAAGACCGCAGATTGAGGAGCGAATGACGTTGCTGAAATCATATGCATCTCATATGAGCGTGTACATCATACTTTAACTCAAGAACTTCATATGAAATAGCGTTGTGCAAGATGGCTGCCGCATCTGGAGTTGTTGCACTTTTTGGGGGTCCAGTACAGGGGGGATCACCTACAATGCTCGTAAGACCACATTTAAACTCAAGTGTCTACTTACAAACTATTGGTTTTGAAGTCGCAGTATCTCCTGACACATTTACAATATCCATTGGCGCTAAACAATTTTTAACAAAGAATCACACCACGATGTTTAATTTTGTCCGTTTTTCAAAACACGCATGACACGTCAATTTTAAACAGCCTCTAAACAATGAATAAATTGATAGATAGATTTGAAAATTAACAGAAGTTTACATAAAATCCTGTAGTACATAATCATAATACAATCCTGTAGTTACATAAATCTTGCAGTACACGAAAAATTTTAGTTTTACCGCTAAGCCACAGATATCGCTCCGCGAATTTTTCAACTGACCCTCGTATGTATCGCACCAGACTAGTAATGTCTAAAGTATGATAGACGGTTGTATCCAAACAAGGAAAACCACGTACAGTATGTCTCCTATCGTTAGAGGCCCCCTTTCCTCGGTTTTTTGTTAAAATTACAAGTTAGCTTAAAAAACAAATCTTAAATCAAAATTTATACATTACACCGTTGCTGAATCTTTTCTTGATAAACCGGTAAAAAAAGCGTTTACGTTTGTTGTAAATTTTGACAGTTGTTTGATGTTCACCGCCTCTATTGTACTGTGTGGTATTCTCAATACTCATCTTCTTTAATATATTAAATTCTAAAATATGATACACCCACTTAGGAGAAGGAAGAGTTATGGTGGAAGAAGAGTGGGAGAATATATAGTTATTGTGTATGTGTGTTTACTGAAAGGGTTGGGCAATTTAGGTAGGGGTTAAAATAAGTCTTAGTTGATGAGAGAAACTGCAGGGTCGTCTTGGTAGTAAAGTCGGTAAAATGATGTCTGGTGTCGGGGGACGACTTCAGGGAACTCGGCGATTAAAGTGTGTGTGTGTGTGTGTGTGTGTGTGTAAAGGAGTGCGTGTATACAGCATAATTTGGAATCGGCAGACAGTGTATATGCGTTTAATAGTGCCAGAACCATATTGGTCGTTGACAAAAGCAAACAGTTCACGTACTTCAAAGCAGTGCTGGTAAAGGCGCCGCACATTAAATAATGAGTCATCACAAGTAACCTCATTAAGTAAAGAGTTATCTTACTTAAAGAAACTCCATCTTGGTATGATAGTCCATAAGCTAATCACATAAATATATGGTAACATACCTCATTAGTGTTACTTTGTTTGTGATAGTGTGAAGCTATAAATTAAATTACATTCTTATTATTTAATTGAGCAAAAATATAAGAAACGTAAGAATTAATAAATGTATTGAAAAATGTATAATAGAAGAAAGATAGCACTTGGGTTGTTTAATATTTTGGTAATTGATAAAACATAAGTTCAGGAATTTCGGTATAAACTAGCAGGTCTCTAAACACTTCTAACAACAAGTTTCAGTGTATTAAAGTACAGTTATGAAAATTGATATATGGCCACCAGATGATAATAACGTTGTTAATGTCTCATTATTTTGTTAAAAGAAGAACCATATATAAGGTAAATATGTGTCTACACACATATTTCAATAGAAAATAAGAGTTACGAGTACGAGACAAAACAGTTCTAAGTATACAAATCAGAACACGGGAACGTTAAATACAATGCAGCTTTAATTAATCCGTTTGTTCAACTAATTTTTTTCAGACGGTATATAGAAACCTGAAATATTTTATACTTCATAATAGTTTAATACCTCCAACACCAAGGAAACGTTAGACTCAAAACCGAGAATGTAGCCGTTTTGATATGCATTCGGATATGTGATTTTCAACCGAATCTAGTTGACTAATCATGTTGCATTTTTATATAACATTTACAGAATATTCGTGCTACAAATTAATGACAATTAAAAAATGTAATAAATAATTGTTGTTTTCCAGTCTGTCAGACCTTTACCATTTGGGAAGGACTAGATTTGTAATATCACACATTCAGTTTTTTATAACAATGAAATAAAATACGAATTGCAATTTTAAACTACTGTAGTATTGAATTGAAACTGATTTATAGCTAGCTGACTCTTTATTGCCATTTTATCGAAAGTTTTATTGAAATGTATCAAATGAACAATATTGTTTAGTAACTACAATAGGGTGCATATGTTGAAATTTCTATTCGCATGCTTGTATCTGTATGTAAGAGATGTACATGTATTTTGTTGTAATTTTGTTTATGATTCTATCAGTACGTCTTGCGTCCAATTATGATACAAACGTTAGCAAAAAATATATTCAAAGTGTCTTCAAGACATATACGAATAGTAAAGAACGTAGAAAATATTATATTTGATGCTTACCCAAAAGATATAACAGGGAAAATACTGTTTACTTAGGGTTTTGATATTAGGAGAGATAGCTTGGAGATAACAACAGCAGTTCAACCAAAGGAATCAATATGTCGGAGAAATTCTCTCTTCAACAAAAATGAAATATAACCGAGAGAAAAGTTAGGTGTAGTGGAATAAAGGATACAAACAAAAATTTGATGTAAGGGTTTAAATAAGGCTTGTACAAGACTAGAGTGACGGTTTGAAGTAAACTGTGGAATGGTACTAACAATAGAGGAAACAGTGTGCCTTACGAAATATGAATTAAGTGGTCCCACTGTTTCCTCTCTCTCTCTCTGCCTCTCGCACAAGAATCGTTCTCGCAAAAAAATTAGTTTTACATAAATGGGTAAATAAAACAATCGGTGTATACTGCAAATGTAACGACGTTTAATATTACTGAAAGCATTTTAACTTTCACTGCAGATTATTTTTGTATTAATTATTAATTGTTTTATTTGACCATAAATTTATTATTGTTGTAGTAAATAATTTATCTAGTGGTAATGTGCATGGAAGTTGTGATGGACAGTGATTATCAAAGCAAAGGAAAATGTGAATACAATTTAATATGGTCTAGAAGAAAAAACGTGTGTAGTGATTGAAAAAATGTGCTTTAACAATATTTAATAACACTAGTGCAGAACTCGCTCACTGTTCTGAACGAAGTACATTTATTATTACGTAAATTTCAATATAATTTTTCAATTATGGGAAAAATTACAAAATCCCGATTACCCTAATATTCCTTTAGTAATATAACAAATTGTAGAGCACACAATTATACTCGTACAATAAACACTAAAAATGTGAAAGATTCGGATTTGTTTTACAATTTCTACTAGTCTAACAGCCTGCTCGATTTTCATATTTTTTTCAAATTTTTGATCTCATTTTTAAGCACCGAGGTTTCAAAATTTTTAAATTATTAAAACGGCGTACATTAATTTTTTGCGATTTTATCAATCTCTTCATCGTTTTTTGGGCATTGACGTCCAAAAATTTCAGAATATTCAAAAATGAACACTGTATTGAGATCGTGGTTATAATTATCTTTAATTTTTTATCCCATATAGAATTTTTTGATTTTTTTCGCCATTTTAATCCTCCCTTATTTTTGCTTTCCGCCCGTGATTTTTGAGACGATCAATCATAGAAACATTAGGATTCTAGAAGGTTAAAGGGTGGACACGCCCGCCACGTTTTTTTAAAATCGGTTGTTGCGTTCAATAGTTATTGTAAGATATACCCCAAACAGACAGATAGAAATACAGAGAGAGAAATACCAAACGGTCGAGTTACAACTAAGAACTTGGTTCTCTCGTTCAATAATGACTCTTCACGGACACAGTACCTGGAACGGAGAGGAGCGAGGATTATTTACATCTTCCTATTGTTCAGCTTTACTTCAGACTACATGCAAATGTGGCCAGGTCAGGCAGAACGTGTATTCACTAACAAATGACTTCATTCACTCCGTCTAGACACTATGTCATACGAGGCTTTGAAATTAGCAACTTATCTGATAAGTCGGTTCACGCGCTTAGTTTTGGAGTTAGATATTATGGAGCCCTAAGTAAAAGTGATTAAAATATTGCTTTTAAAAAACAAAACATTTTAATTTTTGGCTTGCCGGGTGTTACCATACAACAACGTTTGATATCCATCTATACTTACGTTTTTGACTTTTAAGACCGTTAGTGCTTTAATGACTGTCTTGATCATTAATATCTTTTACTGGTTATTTCATAAGAGTCGTTGCCGATATTTTCTGATTGACAAACTTGAGGCTGGGTGGTTATCTTTACAACTGCAGAATTTTTTCCGTGGCACGTAGCAAATTATTTGCAGTCTTTTTACTAAGATAGCGATGCATCTCTTTATGTATCATTAACCAAGCTATTTCTCCTTCTTTATTTGTCTAAATGAAAACAAAGTACAATTAGTTAATAAAAGTACATTTCATTAATACATTTCAAATGTGCGGACGCTTAGTTATAACGACTCCAAAAAAAAGTTATCTAAGTTAACTCATCTCTGATATAAAATGTAATTAGTTAATTAATTAATATAAGAATATAATTTTAAGAAAATTAAATATATAAAAAGGGTATTTTTATTTCATCTAAACAGTCATGCGTTTAATTAACAGAAAAAATTTCGTGGAAAAATTGTTGAATACATTTTAAACGTGGGTAAGTGCTAAATACATAGTTAGAGACGCCGGTGTGTCATTTTTGATCGGTGGGGATGTATTTAAGGAATGTCAAATACTTTAGATACTTGGTGTTCTTTTAAGAATATTGTTGCTAATTATTTGAATTGTTACACATTATTTTGCATATAATTTCAAATTAATAAATTAATCTTGTCTAATACATAAATAAATCTACAAATATCCCATATATCTCTTAATGGAATAAAGATCTGATATAACAAGTTATATGTTTTCTCCTTGTATGTGCGCAAATGATGTTTACACTATAAAGTAATAGATTATATAATACTCTGTTGCATTGTGTGTCTGGGCACGTAGTAGAATGTTGTGGTTCGTAAGGGAAAGACTGATACAGGAATGTAATGTTAAATAAATTGTGAAAACTGGTAAATAGACGTGATAGCAGAATAAACGTATATCATATGCCGACTTCAATTAAGTATTGTTTCTATTTAAATGTTTAGAATGCATATTTGTTGTCTCCAGAACCAACCTCGTTTGCGGGGAAAATAATAATTACATTGGTAGATAAATTGTATTGATAATTTTAATATAATTTTAAATACGCACGCACGCACATCGCACATATACAGACAACACACATAGAACTGGAATTAAGAGGCATTAAATATTTAATTCTAATTCAGCCTAAAGTGAGGTAAAATTTGAATTATATAAACGGAGGGGTAGCATATGTGTGCAATGAGAAACAGGTAGGCTTTTAGTGTTGTAAATCAAATGGTTTTGCAGAGGGCTGTGGTTGACCCACCACGCCACAGCTCAGGATAAAATGAGATTCTAAAAGCGGTATAAGCGCGGTTGGTTTTTATGGACTCTTTAAAGTGCACTGTTGACCTGCTTGCGGTTTGGCTCATTTTGATATCAGGAATTCACGATCGTTATTCAGAATGTTTCTTGGTAAATGTTATATACTGTGTAATTGCTTGATTTAATGAAATAATGTAACGTCTGTATTTCAAGCGAAAGGTGACAGATGAAACTAGGATACTGTGATTAGTATCTGGAGCCTAGGTGCAAACAGATAACGTCATGTTACATATTACCGGTGTCATTAAATCAATTTTACTTATATTATTATAACGTGCTAAAGAAAGTTATATGATGGATTTCATTAATGACCTGTCAATACTCTCTTAGCTCCTGATACGCTCACTTAACCAGTACCGTTGTGGTGGATTATATTTATAAATTACTACAGAGAATTTACACCAATGCAGAATTGCACTTACACCTAAAAACTATAAATGGTTATAGTCAGATAGTTTTTTTTATTACATGAGATGTTATGAGATGTTTCTTTATTTACGAGACAGAAGTATTTCATCAATAAGTTAGCAAAACTCGTAAGATATAATTTGAATATAACAGTAAAACAGTATTACTTCTGTATTAATAATTCAGTGTATGCGACTAAAAAATATAATTATTGCGTCCGAATCTAGAAATATTTAATTATTTTATGAAAACAAGTTTTTATTTCTGAATTGCATTCACAGGCTTAATGATGTATGTGTTTGCGATAAGCTTAGCCTATTCTACATTGTCTAAAATACATATTTAGATTCGACTTATTTTATTGCGATTGAGAAGCGGAATGAAACGGTATACGTAGTAAATGAATCAAACAAGTGCAACAATAAATTAGTAATTACATCACATTTACTGGTTTTCCTAATTTTGTGTTCTAGTAACTGAGACGCACCCCCAGATGACTCTGTCAATTGGGGCACAACTACCGGAATAGTAACAGGCGCATAAGTGTTATCACTAATTAATATTTGTTGATAGGCCTTTATATACGCCTACATGAAAACGGTTTTCAAAAGATGTCCCTAAAACTTTTCTTTGAAAATTGACAACACAAAAATAACAATTGCAAATATACCTAATATATCATAATTTATACGTTTGTGATATATTTGAGTTTTACAGGAAAGTTAAAAATGATCGTAAATGTATCCAGTCGTATTCAAATCTGTACTATCCTTATGTTCGTTCAGAATACAAGACAGCAACCCAAACTTAAGCCAACGCTTTACTGGGGGATTGTATGGTTAAACAATTTTTTTAATATTCTACTAATGCAAGTCAATGCATATTTTATGCTTATAGGTTAGAAACTCGTTTGTGTAGAGAAGACTGTGCACTAACTTCAAGTATTCTGAAGAAAAACGTATGTACGAGCAGTAGATAAAGAATAATAAAGATAGATGTTATGCAAGAAAACTGTAAGATACTTATAAAAATAATTATAAAGAGGTAATAATGTGATATTATATATTATCAAATTATAATTACTTCTGCAAGTAGTTGATCTTATTTTCTACCGTTTAATTGACCCAATTAAAATCAAAACGATATTAAAATTAATAATAAACGATATTAATAATAACATTAAATTTAATCCAGTTTTAGGCCAATTAAAACGATAAAAAGTAAGATCAATTACTTGCAGAAGTAATTATAATTTGATAGTATATAAGATTAAACAATAATACTGAAAGAAACATTAATTTATTTATACAGAAATGACGGGTAACGATAATTATATGCTACAAAGCTAATTAATATGTAACTGTTCTAAGCAGTTTCTTCACCTAATTTGATTGTTACAGTAGAGCTGACGTCGTATTAATTTTGTTCTCAAGTTTGATTGTTAACTCAACGTCTTACTTATTACTCCAATTAACCTAACCTAACCTTTGATAGATATATTATCTGGACTTCCGTGAAACCCAGCTGACATTCAGTCCTTGAGAAAAAAAATTGTGCAATGTAACGTCTATAATATTCTGTGTAGTGACAGTACTTTGGATTCACCAATATTCCGCGTGGTAAATTGAATTCTTTGGTTTAACAGAAAAACATTAAGGAAAACACTCAAATTGATATTGTACGCATTCTAAAAAATATTACTTTTCATCTTAAAAAAAAAATAAAGTAAGAAGACGTAAGAACACAACTGCATAGGTCAGATTGTATTTAATTCTGTCGGAAAAAATTCACTTGCTTTTGCATTCAGTCGCTGTAGGTGATAATGATAAAAAAGAATAATATAAAGAGCAAAAAATTTATTATAGTGATGTAATCTACATTGAACATTAGGTATTAACGAACAAAATTTTGTTGTCATTAAAACATGGAATTTGTTTTCTTAAAAATAAATACGCATAAGAAATGCACAGTTAATTTTAAATGAAAATACATTTTTTACAAATCAAGAATAGTATTATTATCAAGAAAAGAAAATTACACAAGATTTAGGAAACCAGGTCAGTGAGGAAATTTATTGAAACATTCAAAGCACGATGCAAGCGTTGAGATTTGTGGTAACATTATGTCAATGTCGCTACCGCTTCCTGTTCCAGTTTCCTGTTGGTGTCGTTGCAGCCATGCATTATGTAAAATGTATATGTCTGTGTGCAATATATATAGTATGCAAGTGCAGTTAGTATGTGTATGTATGTGTGTGTGTGTGTGTGTGTGCCCGCGCGCGCGGGATCTTTCATGTTTCCTGCCATTGTTTGCATAGAACATGGGGGTTTTTCAGCTGTGAAGTGCTAAGTTAGCAACGCTTTCTGACCATCCAAATTTCTAATTTAGACGATAATTTTTCAAAAATAAGATTTTTTAGAAATATCATTGTTGCCGGCAGGAAAACAATATTTGGCAATAGGTTTTTACAGATTATTATAAATTGTAAGTTCAGTATTACATATCCGCTTAAGAATGTATGCTCACACGGTTAGGATAAGATTTCTTGGATTGACTCAGGTTACTAACAATCTGCTGCACAGAGTCAACGCCCGTCCTGACCTACTGGAAATAGCAGCGGCCAGAGGCATTTATCAACTGGACCATGTCGCAGTTAATTCGAGTCTATTCCTTGATGGTTGTCCAGTCATGTGCATCCGACTATCCCGCACTCCGTCGATTGAGACGAGCGGCGGATAGTGGCAGTGTTCGACCTTGTGTCGTCGGTTATCTGAACAAGCACCGCTCGGCACTGTCTAGCGAGTCAACAAGGCTCTCGTTTCATAGATAGACGAGACCTCTCGGATGAATCCTAGGCTCACGCCTGACTAACAGCGCATAACAGCTGAGGTAACTCCATTCGCTCACGAGAGGGACCGCCATTGGAGGCGATGGCAGCTGACTCATGGTCCGGGGAACAGGGCTGCGTTCAGCTGATCGTATGGCAAGTTTCGTTTCTACATGGGGGTTATTCCATAAACACAGATGGGAGCTGTCTGGTATAACAGTTAGGCTGGCCACTTGAGACTGAATGATTCCTAGCGCTCTAACAGGTAAGGATGGATACGCGCCGATTGCAACGTTGTAAGAACTCGACAGTTGCCATAAGAACAAAATCACGATCAAGGCCTTTGTTGTCCAGACTCGCGTCTAGGTAGAGCTCTTGTTGTCGCTTCCAGTTACTTCCGACCCCACTCGCGGGAAGAAGACGTTATCAAATTGTTGAATTGAACATAGCCCCTTAACCTCTTCCGAAAGGCAGACGGCCATTTTTATTATCAGCTCAACGCTTGTTTGAGTTTCACTTACTCCCTCCCAACGTAAGACAATCAACGTGATCGTCATTCCACAACCAATAAAGAACTTTTTCGTGCGGTCAGTCACCGATCTATGCTGTCTACAAAATCAAAAGTCCGAGAGTTTCGTACAGGGTTACATATGAAACTACCATGAAAGGCTAGATATGTCTCGAACAGTTAGGCTTTTATGAAACGCACTCCTCCACTCATCAGTTGATTAGACTATCGAAAATAGCGAAATGAGGAAGAGACGAGACAGTGAAAGGAGGAGGGAAGAAGGAGAGAGTAAGAGATTGGGGGAGAGAGAGTGGAGTGAGTGAGAGAGAGAGAGAGAGAGAGAGAGAGAGAGAGAGAGAGAGAGAGAGAGAGAGAGAGAGAGAGAGAGAGAGGGAGTGAGAGAGGGAGAGAGAGTGAGAGAGAGAGACAAGTTGTTGGCACTAATAGTTACATTTCCTTGTGGCTACTGTAAAAAGCAACTCATATTAATGCATATCAAACCAATTTCGTGAATCTATGTGAACACATAGATGCAAATTACTATAAAAACTTTGTAGTTTATCAAGAATGCTAGAATACTTTACACTAAATTGATTTAGTGTTATAGAAACTTTGGAAAAAAAACCATTAAGGATGACACTCAAAACCATAAGGAATCATTGAAACAATGTTATAGCAAGAGTAAACAAAAGTTGCCCCTTTGCCAATCAGCAAACCCTTCAGTGAACCGTAAACATCAATACGTTGATATTGATATTACATAAAAATCAATATACAATTTTGATCGTGTGAATAAATACAATTTCCTAAAATAAAATATAAGAAAGATTAACATTTCCTTATTGATTGCTAGGTAGTTTTTATGAGTGGTCTGAAGATTTTTTTGCTATTATATATCGATAAATATGATACTGTCATTAGACGTATACTAAATGCAAGCTGTATGAATAAAGATTGAAGTTAAAATTTTCGATTTACCTTTCAAGGGATTTTCATTTATTATGTTTAAAATGTATTTGATAAACATTCTGTATAATCAATTTTTTTTACATTAACGTTTGTTGCTAAAAGTAAAGAACGATACTGCAGTACTTTAGAAGAAATAGCTACGAGAACGTGATAAAGATTTGTAAAATCAAAATGTTTTTACAGTAAGATGAAACATACAAATTTATTAAAAATTTAGATTTATTTACAACGTCTGATACGTCTACAACTAGCTCTTAATTTGCAGTAACAGTTTTTGTTTCGTATGTACGTGTAGTGTGCGTGTATATATCTATTATACACCTATACTATAATGTATACGTGTGTGTATAAAATACGGAATCACGCGAAAACTTTCAGAATAAAAACCTCAGTAACATCTGTGTTGGGGGAATGTCATTTTGCGATCAACGAAAGTAAAATGTGCGTGAAAGGGGGAAGAGAAACATGCAGTCAAAGAAAACTATAATAAACCGCTGTCGTCTTACTGAATTATTCACTTTTTATTAGCCATTTCGCCTGGAATTCCCTATCGGTTTCTCATTTCCCAAAGCCCCCTCTCTCATGGATTATGCACAATTTTGTACCCGTGTTCCGTACATCCATACCATTTCTGCTACTAAATTACAAATCTGAACGCGTTCACAAACGAACTTCCACTTAAACGTTCTCTGCATTACCTGAGTGTTACATTGTGCATGGTGATCTTTCACATATTTATATTCACGATCAGCTTCTTGTAGTTTTGCTTACTGTTGTAAATCTGTTTTGTATATTGTAAATTTGTATATTGTTTTCTAACTTTTGTATGTAATCTTTCAGGTAACGTTTGTTAAATCAAGTAATCAATACGTACTGTATATTTTTGTTGAAGCAAAAGGAAACGCAAATATTGATCCTAACTTACAGATTACTTGACACAACAGAGACTTAAAGCATTGCATTAAAAAACAACAAGACTACTAGATAATTTGTACAAAGAAACGTTAAAATGTAACTGCTTCGAAAATATTTGTTAGCAATAGAGAGATTGAACCAATCAAATAAATTTAAAATAGCTGTAAGTAACAATTCTGTAGATTATTAACAAGAAATGAGGCAAGATAAGGGTTTTTTTCAGTGACAGTGGGAATAAACGTTATAAGAGATTTAACGTTTGAATTAAAAATCCTTGTATTATTATTTTTATTATTGTTATTCTTATCTGTTTGTTCTTATCTTCACATTTTCAGACATTAAAATCAGCTTACCTTACAGAAGGTTTTAGAGTGGTGAATTTTTACACCTAAAAATAATTTGTAAGTTTCACATAATTAGAATTAATAGTACATGTCAAAACAATTACATTTGAAAAAACTGAATGAAGTCGTCGTTTAAAATAAAGTAAGACTTGTGAAGTAATGTGAAGTACGTATAGTAGATAAGGGATCAATAAGATCAATTTACTGTGTACGTATTGAACCGAGTTTTGGAAAGAGCCGAGAGTTGCGGTTGCACTATATCACTGTCAGACCCCGGTGTACCATATGTTGTGAGACACTGTGAATACGTAAATAACGCAATACTCTGTGTGCCACTTGTAAGATTCGTAAGCAACAGTCTGTCCTCAACAATCGCATAGGCAAACGTCGGGTAAAAGAAACCGCAGGTAATGCGGTTCTGTGAATATCAAGATTTTTGTATAAATTTATATAATTACCAGAGTATTCATACCTAAAAATTTCAAAAAATGTAATTGTGTGAGACGAGCATTTTGTTGTTGACATATTTAGTACATCGCAGAGAGCCTACCCTCATTGTCTACTGTGATTAGAAGTCTATTAAGCTCTTCAGAGCCTATATGTAGTATATACCTTAGAATGACTTAAATAATGATATGGATTCACCATATACGTACCCAAGAAACTGATTACTTTTGTAAAGAAATATTCGAATATTACATAGCTTGAGTTAACTCTGTATGCGTAATAAAAAAAAAAATTTTACTAATTTATGTCTGAATTATCTTAAGTTTAAAATACACATTCAAGAGAAAATACTATCATATGCAATGATTAAAATATACAAGTAACTTTTGATTTTTTTTTAAATGTTATATACCCACTGTAAAGTGTTCCATCCTATGCAGGTTTGTAGGGGAAAATCGTAAAGAAAAAATTATTCTTTTTTTGTTTTGATCCGGTGCGTAGAAGCCGAGATATTTGAAAATACTGCAGAAAAATCAAGTAGATATTTTTCATAAAAGGGACAATAAAAAATGAATTCCGGTCGTAAACAGCGATAAAAAGACGAACACCTTCGACGTCCAAAACACAAAAACAAAAAATAAATAAATAAAATTAAAAAGTAAAATAAAAACTATACAAGAGAATTCTTTGTTTGAAAACTTTTTAGGTAGGCGTAGGCTATTCCACTATGAATAGCCTATTTCTTATTTGAATTCCAGAACCAAAATAAATCTTTTACACAGAGAATTTCTGCGATAACTCTTTGTTTTATATGTTAGGAGTAACACATTATACACGATGGGAAATGAATGGGTCATAAAAAATGTTAAATTTTGAAATATTCAACACGAATATCTCAATAAGGATCCGCAGCATTCTAATGTGATACCCTAGATTAGTTGCCACTGTGTGCTCTGATACTGATTTCGTTAACAATGTTTTTGTTATTGTTTCGCTGTGTACTGCAGAAGTAACGTCAAGAATGAAAATGTAAAACGGTCGATCGCAAGAACATCGAGTGTTTGGTTATAAACTGTTTCTTCTTCAAACTACTAAGCGGGTTTAGTTCAGAGAACAATAAGGGTAGTACATACACAGGGGTTATTGTAACAGGGTTAACCACGCTGCAGTGGAGAACAAACAAAACTCTGTTGCACAACGTAGTTTACCACAAGTTAACGTTTACTTTAACACGACACACAACAAGGCGCAGTGTTATGGTGTTATCGTGTGCTTTCAAAATAATCACTCTCCCACTCCTCTCTCTGTGACTTTCTCCCCCTCACTCGCCATCTGTTTATCGATATATCTCTTTTTGTATGAATCGTACTGACAATAATGTGTACGAACATCTCCAAATGCATGTGCTATGGTTCTGACAACTCGGCTAGATAAAAGTATTTCGTAATTTTGTTTTCGGCCAATTTGATTAGTAAGGACAATCTCAACACAGTATCTATTATGGTATGTTTTGTTTCTGGGAGCGACTAAATATCAAGAAAGAATAGAGTAAAAAAAAGAGAGACAGCAAAGACAAATTCGTGGAGAAAGAGAGAAAAAGGGGATGAGAGAGAGAAAGAGAAAGAGAAAGAGAAAGAGAGAGAGAGAGAGAGAGAGAGAGAGAGAGAGAGAGAGAGAGAGAGAGAGAGAGAGAGAGAGAGAGACATTTGGATGTCGTCCTAAGGCCTAAGGCCATAAGACCCAGGTGACATGAGTCGACAGAGGGAAGATACGAAGAGATAACAATATTTTCTAAAACATTTTCATAATCCTAGTAAGGGAATTAATTTTATTTTTGGCGAGCTTATTTTTATTCTCAGAGTTTTACACAAACATTTTTCTAGATAGTCAGAAAATGTGTTTCAGGTCTAAAAGAAGAAATTTTGAAAATTAATATTTTATTTTTCATTTAATTGCAGTACGGATAGGTTTTATGTTTAAATGTTTCAGTAGTGTCATTTTTAGCATTAGTGCGGAGTTTTACCTTTGCCACACTCTCCTGAATATACTTTTCATATTCCTACTTTGCCACACTATTTAATATTATTTTAATTAAAAATTGATACAGACATAAATAGTAAAACTGACAAAAAATAAATATATTTTTAAAAACTTATTTAGCTGAGTACTTACATGATATAAGTGGACCAGACCAGACTGGGACACCGTGACCAAAAACAAACCGTACATGGAAACATCTTAAGCGTAACTAACAAATTTCTGTTACTGCTTACAAACTGCTGTTGTTTTGAATACAAGTTGACAGTCCTAAAGGCGCCCGGTTGTCAAAACAAAACATAAATAATTTCTTATCTTATCGGGTAGGTACTTTATAGTTTACCAGCGTCGACATGCACGCGCCTGTCTACAAAACCACAAAGACACCGCAGCTATAACTCAGCTATAAATGTCGCGTAACACTACCTATACGCTTCTTGCCAGTCAAAGGCTGATGCCAGTACACTGCTGCAATGCTACAAAAACAACTCAATAAACGTTAATGTCATGTACCTAGACGTAGGTGCACATTTTGCACATATGGTAGCGGCGGGCCTAGTCACCTGTATCCGCGTTACAAAAGTAAATTGTTCACTTTTGGGGGGGGGGTTTGTTATAATTATGGGCTTGTTTGTAACACTGTGGGCGGGGCTAACTGTATAAGTAGTGGTGGTCGAGAGTTTGTGCTCTGTCTCTATTGAGTCATTGAGGGTGCTTTATCGTAGCATGGGCGAACGCTTGCTGTTAAAAGTAATGAAAAGACGTGTGTTGAACCGAAAAACAGTGTTGTTGTTATTAAAAACTACAAAAGTTTATTAGCAAGAAGCATGAACGAATGATTTTATTCGTAACCCGTACGTATTGATTGTACAAATATTTGTTAGCATTAAGTTATCAGTTGAAACGATGGTAAAACACAATTATTAAAACAATTGATTACATCAATTGTTTGTTCCGCAATAACTTAAAATGAACGCTGAGATGATACGCTGTAATATTTCTTATCTGTTTCAAGAGTTTTCAAGAAACGTTTATATAGCAGTTATAATTTAACAGAAATGTATTTTCACGAGTGTAATGTGGCCGCTAGACTGCAAACTGTCTTGAACTTGTGATATCGACTGAGAAATCGGTTATGGAAATTGCACGGACCCATTTTATCGCACCCCTGAATAAACGGTCGAGTGAAGACAGCGGTCAGAACGTTATTGAAAAAAAAAAAGGTTATATTCACGTAAGTGGTTTTCCGTTAAACTCAACGTAAGTGATGTTCCTGCATACGAACTCGTGTAAAAACATGTGTCTGTGTTTGTATACACTTTTCTGTGTATAACATACTGTACTTAATCAAGATTTACATCAATAACATCAAACATAATATCGGCTTTATTGAAAAGTTGACTTATTTGATTAATACTCGTATACTAAAGTAAACTACATTATATTTCACACAATTTGTGAAACATACTTTGTTCAGATTTATAAAACGTTTTGGCAAATACTTGTGTGTTTCGGCTTAAAGTGAAAGTGTGTGAGTTAAAGTGTGTGTTTAATCTTAAAAATGAAGTACGCTTCATGATAAATACATTATATTTCACACAATTTGTGAAACATACTTTGTTCAGATTTATAAAACGTTTTGGCAAATACTTGTGTGTTTCGGCTTAAAGTGAAAGTGTGTGAGTTAAAGTGTGTGTTTAATCTTAAAAATGAAGTACGCTTCATGATAAAATAAAGAACTATTGGAGACGGTAATATCTTGTATGGCAATTAAAGTACGTCTACATTTTGTAGAACTGAGTAATACAAAAAAAAATGGTCTTAAACAGATTATAATCGCCATGACAAGCGTGCTGCAAAACGTTCTTCTATAATCTGACCAACTATTAAAATCTTCAAGCCGATTAAACTTGTTTTAAGGTTGAATACACAGATAGACGTTTACATACAGACGTCATTTGAGAAACCAGATTTCTTTACCGTTGCGATTCTGCCGTTTATACGAATACGATATTTTTATTATCACAATAATTCAACCGGTGAGTAGAAAAAGGAAATAACTACGTGCAACCCTACTTTTTAAGTAACAGAAAAAAATTATAAAATTATACAGCTTTAACTTTGTTTCATACCCTATACGATGCTGTGTATGATTTTTTTATATTTGTAAAAGTAAAAAAGGTAGGCCTACTCATTAATTTTTCCACTCGTTTACCATAATTTTTATTTTATTTTCTTTCCAATCTTTTCCTATATATTTTTTTGAATAGAACTATGTTTAAAGGGTGAAATACGTTTACAACACTTTGGAGATTAATTTTTACAGGAAAAATATTTTATTACTCTAGCTAGGTTACAATGGTTTCTATAGTTACGATAGTGTACCTCACAAAGAGTATAAAAAAGTTACATTTGATATGAACTGTTTATAGATGTCTATGAAACATACATAAACTAAATCTTTTATTTAAATATTATTTGTCATTTAGGCATTAACGTTTAAAACCAATACAGTGTTCCGAAATTTTTGGTGTTTATTGTATAATTGTCTGCGTTTCAATTGTTATTATATTAAAGAAAACAAAAAGAGTAATCTAGGGTTTTGTAATTTGACGGATAGTTGAAAAATTATTTAGTACAGTTGGAAACTTATCTAATAATAAGTAGTTCAAAACCTGTTCAAAGTCGTTAGCAAGTGCTGTGGCACAGGAAGCTTACTCGTTTACTTTATACATTAACAATTAAATATAAAGTCTTGATTGTACACATATGTTCAGATTGTATGTGTATACATTTTAGTTTCTTTTTCACACCCACTCTTACTAATGAATTCTTTCAAGTGGCAGCACACAGATGTTTATATTTTTAAGGCATTCAAAACCGATGTTGCTAGTCGTTATTCACGTATTAATGCTGACAAATATGTTAATCACTGTTACTTTACTATATACACAGTCAGTCTACAGAATGTGATTTTTCAGTCATGCTAAATTCAGATTTACTTTTAAAACTTTGAAAGCTGTTTCGGTAATGTAGGCTAACCGATTTGTTGTGGTATAACTCTGAGTACATTTCGTCTAGTAAGGTCACTGGAAGACGTTTTATTAACTAGGTCAAGAGTTCTCTGCACAGCTGTGATCCGACTTAGACTCTAAGTAAAAGTACTTGAAAAACACATTAGTCTTTTCAAGAGTAGTCGGTCGCATTTAACTTTTAACATGTAACGAACGAACACTCGCCAACCCTTAAGCTAACTGTCGGGTTAATAAATGTTTTATTTACCATGTGCACACAGTAACATAAACTGTGATAATTTTCATGCTGTTAAAAGACATTTCAATGACAATATAATATAAAATCAATAAATATTTGGTAGTCTGCTGCTGCCTTATACAGAACCAGTAGTCATTTGCTTCAATAGTCAATGCCCGTAGCAATATAAATTAGATCTGCTACGATAAATTCAATAATATACCAAATCATAAAGCAGGCTAATTCTACTGACGATAAGGCAAAAATAAGACGAGTTTTCAAATTTTTATTAACTTTATTTTTCTCTTTTTATCAATAACAAACTAAGATTTCTTCTACATGTTTATACCGGTTTCTGATAAGCAAAACGTATATCAGTTATCTTCGATGAATAACAATGGTAGTGCCGATATATACTCCTAATATTTCTGGATTTTGTTGTCTATGACGTGTCCGTTGATTAACTAATTTTAAATACATAACTACTGACTCGGAACACTAATTTTTACCTTGGAAAAGACTAATTCAGTCTACAACGTAAAAGTTTTACACTTTTACAAATAAAAATTAGTCTTCCGAGTCAGTAGTTATTATTTATTATTTCCTAATATTAATTGGTTTAAAGCAGAAGGTTCTGATTATAGACTATTTATTGTTTGCTTATCTGCTTCTTCATGTAATATTGTATTGAGTGTTGATTTTATATGATTATCATATTTTGTTAGGATTCTTTTCTGCTTTTAACTAAGGCTCATTTATATTTGAAGTAACAGACGATTCAATGGTAAATTGCAATTCCAGTAAAGATGCTACTATTTTATTAGAAATCATTATAATAAGAAAAAATAATAAGGAGGTGACTAAGCCCAGAAAGGTATTAATTATATTATGAAGGTTGGTTTGACGATTAAGAAATTGTAAGTCTGGTAGCGTGCTCAATGCTCTGGTAACTTCGCTGTTAACGCTGCCTAATTTACCTACATTCAAATATTTCATCTTCTTTAAATACACTAATGTTAACTGTTAAATTTGGTCAGTAAGGCAAAGGGTAATGGACAGATTTCACATTAAATAATGCCTACACAAAGAATTGAGAACGCTGTACCACCAAAATTGAGGGGTGTAATGTTAAATTTTATGAAAATATAGAAGATATTAAGGTATGTCATAAGTGAAAATTATGTTTCTTATGCTCGTTTAATTTTATGTTAATGTATTATTGAAATATGTATTATTAAAATGTAATAAATTCCTTTCCAGAACACTGTAACATGGTAGTAGAGGAAGATAAAGAAGAAAGATGTGGCTATAAGGTATGGAGAAGGACAGAATAATAAGCCAGGAATTGGAGGAAAATCTCCAGAGGCAGACATGATATCCATCTTGACGGTGTCCAAGGTGCAGCACCTCAGGATAATTAATTATTTCTTTTCTGCAACAACTTTCTTTTCGTATAACTATCTTTAAATAAGTAATACTTTAACTTTTGAAATAGTAATTGAATCCTTGAAGGTACACGAGGTAGAAAACAGAAATCTATCAATCGTTATAACATTTTAAACACTGAAATAAGTCCCAAATATATATAATTACTATATATATATATATATATATATTATATTTTTTATAGATTTTTAATCAGATCTATAGTATTTTTATAAAAATATCTTAAAATTTATTTTTTATAAATTTTACACAATCGTTTGTCGTAACAATTAAGGAAAACACTGTTAGATAAATTTTTAGATAAAAAGTTTTTTTTTTAATATACCGTTAGTAAAGAATTTTTAGATACACTATTTTAAGATAAACTATTTTAGCAATGTATTTTTAGGTAAAAAGTTATTATGCCCTTTTCTTAAGAGAAACATCGATCGGGGCTGTGTCGGTGTCCCGGCCGCAAGTTAGAATACTTAACGCGTGAGAGGAATTGTGAAATAAAGTATCTAGTCTTTATGGGTTTAAAATTTTATTTTTTATATTTTATTTCTTAATTCAACAAACAAATTTACACATTTTCACATGCTTCTCGGAGCGGTCGTGGCGTAGTGGTTAGCGTGTGGCGGTGCTACGCTGTCGGCGCGGGTTCGATTCCCGCTGGGGCCATCTGATTTAGATATGACCATCCCCCCTCGCAAGGCGATGGAAAACCAACGAGAGGTATCCTGCCTAGTATAAACTCTCCCCAACTATGCCGTTCGGATCCGCCGTTAAACTGTAGGTCCCATATACATATGAGAGATTCCGTAACACACGCAACACGGGTATATGCGGGGAGGATACAGACCAGTCGAAAGGACCCAACAATAACATCCTTCTCAAAACACAGTCGGTGACAAACGTCGCGTCGCAAAGATATCCATATACATTACTTTAGAACATGGCTATGAAATGTGTAGTCGCCGATCGTCAAACCCTACTGTAATCGCCGCTCTGAGAAGCAAATTAACATTAAAACATTTAATGTTTTTTATAAGAAAAAAATAGACCAGTTGTATAGAGAAATTGATCGACAATTACTTAATTGAGAAGTTTCATTGTTTGCTTTTTACTAACGGATGTTACGTCAAACATGTACGTTAAACATTTATTTATTAATACTGTATTGTTGTTAATTCAGTAATGTTATCTTCTAATATGCGTAACAATTTATCAGAATTACATGAATGCATGTCGACAGCAATTACAGCATATACATATTATGTGTTTATATTAACTGTTATGTGTATATTACAAAATTGTCTCTGTTTTAAAGTACATTACAGAATATGTTATAATTACAGCGCGTTTGATGTATGTTATTGTTTAGTCTCCAGTCATTGTACGGCATCGGGCAGGAAAGAGCTGTAAAAATCTATTTAAATCTATGGATGAGACAGAACAATATTTACAGCAGCCAAGGTTCAACTTAGTTTGTACAGCAAAGATAACTTTCTATCACCAATAGTGAACGGAATCTAGTGACGAGTGGAAATGAATTAGATATCAGATGTGTTCCTAAGGAGTGTTTATTAAAAACAGACGTTCTATTACAGCTTGTTTTTAAAGCAATAACAATTTTCTCCTGAGTAAAATGAATAACCGAATTAATAGTAAAGTAAATTATATTCGTGAACTAAAAAGTGTTTGATGAATTCAGTAAATTAAACAGTGATTTACTTTACAATACAAGTGTATTTATTGGTTCTTGAAAATTATAATGTTTCATTTTTCTTATTAGGTATTATCATTTTTACGATAACGTAAGTATTTTTATTATTGTTGTAGTGGCTATTTTATACTTCTTTCAGCCTAAAGGTATAAGGAAGTTCACCATTATTTTGCTAATCCGAGACAGACTGCAGGACGTTTTACAGATATTACTCTTTCTTACGAATCAACTTTCCAATTCCTTAGTCATTAGGCGTGAAGTATATATGAAGCCATTGCGTAAGTAAATAGACGATCTATCATTTATGGAATTAGACAAAGGGTGCTCGTAAAGACGTTTATAGTTTATAGACTCTCTCGCACCATATTGTCTAGTGTACACAGAGCTACTTAGTTTCGCGTCCATTAATTAAATTCTAGCTTGCCTTCCTCGCTTGTGACCTTACGTGACTTTTAGTATTTACATGAACATTGTTTTCAGCTTAAATCACGTTTCATTTTTTTTAGGTAAGTTTCTAAGGAAAACAAAACGTAGTTTATTATTATTTTTAAAGAAAATCTGTGTTGTTTTAATATTTTAAGTGCGGAACAGCAATGAGCTCTACTTATCGGCGCTGCCTATGCGCTGTTAATCAGATTGTTTTACCATGGGACAAGATTATTTCACAAATATGATACTGGACAAAATGTTTTGTTTCAAAAATGATCTATTCTTATTGCTTTGTTGAGGTACATATTTTTTGTGTATTCATTTGTAATTTTTGACAGCTAATTACAGATTACCGGAATATAAATTCATGTGCATTATAATGTACACACAGTGATTGTTTTTGTCATATTTTAATAAATTTCTACATCCAAGAATTAGTCTGCTCTTTTTACTACAGTTTCTTATCGAGAGATCGAAATTCATTAAAGCGTTTTTCCCTTGCAGCATTAAAAATATTATGTTTCTTTAAAATAAAGTAGCATAGTATTTCTTAGAACTTTTCATCTAAAATCGTCATGTTAAGCGAGTTATTTATAATTAAAATTTTGGAAATCGTAAACACGGGGAAAGTTGAATTCAATAATGTGTAAACATATTTTATGAAAAAATTATTTGATTAGTTTCACAAATAAGGGTGAGTATCTTTAGTTTTATTTTATCTGTCTTATTAAATTACTAGTTTCTCCTTTCTAACTAAATTTAAATGAACACAAAATAATAACTGGCAATCGTCATATATTGTGTAGTAAATTACTTTAAGTGATAAGAAGCAATGTTACGAGTTAAACAAAACACAAAACTGACCTCTCCTCTGTCAGATTCTCAGTTCAGACAGTAAGTTTTGCCATTAAGCACAAGTGTAATAATTTCATGTTTTCTGAAGATAACAAAAATTAGTAATCCGGATTAAGAATAAATATTAAAAAACTGTTCACGATCTTTTACGTTAATTATGTCAAACACAAAGAGGATAAAACACAAAATGGGGTAGAATTAAAAGTACCAACATAAAAATTAAATTATAAGCATACTTTATAACCTTACGTATAAGGTAAATTAAAAGAACCAACATAAAAAAATTAAATTTTAAGTTTACTTTATAACCTTACATATTTAATCCGTTTATTTTACCTGTATTCCCATAAAGCCCCCCCCCCTTGAATATACATAGATACAAAGATGTTTGATAAAAAACTTAATAACTTAAATGCTGATGAACCGACATATGGGAATATCTTTTAGCAATTATAGGAAGAAAAAACAGATAATATTAGTAAAATGTGAAAGATGTTTCTAAATTAATTATTGAATTTAAGTTAGTTAGGCATTGAGAACTTACGTTATGTCGACTGTTTATATAATATTGCTAGGCCGGAATTACGTAAAGTAATTAAAGTATAAACCACATATAGATTGTTATCAAAACCACATATAAACCACGGATGCCTTAGATTGTCATCAAGAAACATGTAGCAATCACACTATTGAACGAGAAATGTAAAGGAGGTAAAACGAGAGAAGAACGATTGAAGCTAATCTTTATAAGTTGCTTAAATTCGAAGTTGCTTCAGATTTTAAAGCCCCTCTTGAAATATATAGCCGGTATAACTTTGTGATAAAGCACAATCAGAATGATCACAGTTGCACACCACTATATAAAAATTATCCCGATTAGCGCTTTCAAGCCTCACAGCCCATCGTCAGATCGGAATAGGCAGAAATTATTTTAAAAACAAACCCTTCACCCCTCTCCCCCACCCTGCTCACACACAACAAGCTATAATATAAATGACCCTTTCCCACCCCCTAAACCCTGTCCCACACCATCTGTACAGTTACATATTTTTCTAGCAAATTCCTTGTGTTTCAGTGTGTGTGTGTGTGTGTGTGCATCCTTTTAAACTTACCCTACTTCCTCTCCACACACATGGGTCAGTCACACACCCTTATTTTAACCATCCAATTAGTACTATGCAATTATTGCATAGTACTAATTGGATGGTTAAAATAAGGGTGTGTGACTGACCCATGTGTGTGGAGAGGAAGTAGGGTAAGTTTAAAAGGATGCACACACACACACACACACACACACACACACACACACACACACACACACACACACACACACACACACACACACACACACACACACACACACACACACACACACACACACACACACACACACACACACACACACACACACACACACACACACACACACACACACACACACACACACACACACACACACACACACACACACACACACACACACACACACACACACACACACACACACACACACACACACACACACACACACACACACACACACGCACGCACGCACACACACACACACACACACACACACACACACACACACACACACACTGAAACACAAGGAATTTGCTAGAAAAATATGTAACTGTACAGATGGTGTGGGACAGGGTTTAGGGGGTGGGAAAGGGTCATTTATATTATAGCTTGTTGTGTGTGAGCAGGGTGGGGGAGAGGGGTGAAGGGTTTGTTTTTAAAATAATTTCTGCCTATTCCGATCTGACGATGGGCTGTGACGCTTGAAAGCCCTAATCGCGATAATTTTAATATAGTGGTGTGCAACTGTGATCATTCTGATTGTGATTTCAACCACTAACACAAATTTCTTCATTAAACGTTTGTGATAAAGGTTTAATAGAGTACACGAAAAATCATAGTAATCATGAATTCAACTGATGAACCGTTATAACAAAAATTTACATTCTTTTTTTGAAGATAAATTTCTGTTACTTCACTTTTAATAATTACAAGATACACTCTTTGCCATTTAAAACTTTCAAAAAAAGTCATACACAAACAAATTGGTTTGTATAGATTTTATCTCAAAGTTTTATGACTTTTCTGCAGATAAGGCTTCTATAGAAAAGTGATTTTAGTTAAAAATACATATTAGAATTACATGTTCTGAGTTTATAACATACGAAAGATGTAGCGCTATTTATGATGCATACGCTGTTCAAGATTCATTTCGATACGTCAACTATTATAGGAGTTATTCAGAAAAACACGAATAACACGCGCACACGTGCACATGCGCACAAAAATTGCACTTGACATGACAGAAAATAAGTTTATGGGCATTTTACCATATAACACATAATTACTCATCTCTTATTTCAAAACTTACAGCTACTTTACAAAAATTGAACAAAATCAATTTAAAACATGTCTATAACGTCATAAAGTGTATAATATAGGCTAGTCATTTATAAAATGACTTTCCCAGCAATCCGTTTTATTGCAATATATACTTTTTACCACATAAGGAGCATAGAAAAGTATATATTTTTTAATTATACGTTTATTTAAAACATGTAATAATTAAAATTATTTCCTTTTAAAGTCACATATTTTGCTCAATTAACTAGACGTGTTTATTAAAAAAAACCCAAGTGCTGATCTTTATAGCTGTGGTTGCTATGAAAAGTATAATGTTTACTTTGCTAAGTCGAGAAACGTTACTTCACAATCTATCCCCTGCAAGAAACATACAGTTACCTGCATCGTTGACGTTATTTCAATAAGAAAAATATGAATTGCGCTGTGATGGCACCTTGAGGTAAAATATAAACACAAATGGAAGAGAAAACAAACAAAGTGTATATATGTCAAGAAAAGCAAACAAAAAGATGATTGAAAGAGCCCGACTGCCCGCGGTGATACCAGAATTGCGCTATTTTATCAAAGCCGTTGTCTCTACTATGAAGTTTATATACAAAAATGTCGGTGCACAAAAATATTAAGTTTTTCTGCAACTGACTAACCTTCTTTTTGAAAACACAGAAAAATTATATACATTCATTTTAGAAGTATGCTTCTTTTAAATTAACGTATTCAATGATAAGAACTAAAATAAACGGTAGTTCTAATAACTTCTTTCTGAAATATTATATGGATACATAAATAAAATATGTATGGAATTAAAGTGTTCTCGTTCTTGTTGATTGTAGTAGTACGTGCTCATTCATGTGCATTCAGATCAGCTTGCACATGGGCAAGCATATCGTCTGGTATAATTCGCAAGATTTAATGTAGGCCGGCTTTAGTGTTCGGTTACAACCGTTACTAATAATGTTTTGCTACAGACATGTTTATGTTATACTCTACATATTTTACACAGAACACACACACACACACACACACACACACACACACACACACACACACACACACACACACACACACACACACACAGAACACACACACACACACACACACACACACACACACACACACACACACACACACACACACACACACACACACACACACACACACACACACACACACACACACACACACACACACACACACACACACACACACACACACACACACACACACACTTTGGAACATTTTCATCATGCCTTTTCATATTTTTTTTTTATTGAGGGGAAAAATGCTTTATGCACCGTCAGAGGAGGCCGTGCTTCCTCTGGTGTGTGGGACTCTCACCCACTAAAAAACCCATCTCTAATTCAGGCATTCATATCTATCCTGGAACCACTTAGCGTATTACTTCAGGACGGAACCCATTCCGCCTTTATCGGGCTCCTTCTAGTTGTTCCTCACTTCTACTGACAGGTTGGGTGCAAGTTGGGCCTGTCTTATGCATTTTAATTATCTTCAGTGTAAATTATCATATTATTTTAATAAACCAGTTTCCAAAAAGTACTACGTTTCATTCTGTGAATGGTTTCTGAGGTCCCTTTTAGTTTTACCACACCTCTATAGGCTGACTGCATTACGTTGCCAATAACAGAACTGGTATTTAACGTATTTTTATTACTTGTTGGTTTTACAACATATTGTGTTATTGTTTGATAAAGTTGTAGATGCACATGTATTTAACACTTTGTACGCTAATAATTTAAATTTTGTGTTACTGTGTACTCTTTAATCAGTAAATATTACAAGGACTTACTGTACTTAAAAAATCTAGAGGGTACATACAACAGGGTTTTAAGATATAAGGAATGCAACTTTAGAACATTGTAATACGTTTTTTATATTACAATTATTTACTTACAGGTTACACAAATTTAAAAGCGTTGTCAGGTAGCAAACGAAATTATGGCCGGCTTACATTTAAACTAATATAACATTGGTGGATGTATTGTTCTTAATGGCTTACGAGACCAAAGGTTTAACTTTTGCCTACTAGGATGTAGTATAGAGCGTTTCAGACACATGGACGACACAGCCAGGGTTTTTGAAATATCCTGACGACAAACTCTTGGGACAATAAGAGAGTTCCAAAGCGTAATACCTACTGACCGTAGTACTTCGAAACACCGGCATTCCTTGAACTCTGTGGCTTAAGTTGGGCTGCTGCCTTTTCTTCTTTTACGCCATTTAAAATATCTAATAACAATTTGGGTTAAGCAGGCTGCTGTAACACTGTATCTGGTATTCTTTGTTAAGCGTATTGAACCTACGAGTCAGTGACAAGGAAGGGTCGTCACTGATATGTGAATAAATTTAAGGCCGTGATGGAACTTCACGTTTAGTGAATTTATAGGTGCGTGGAATTTAAATTGCATATAACTCTCTCTATTGCCAAGAAACAGCAGATGAAGTGCGATGACAAATCTAGTTTTTTGATTTCTATTGGACGTACGGGGAGAAAACAAAAGGTGTTAGAGTAGGAAAGTTGTTTTCCTTAGCGGAAAGGATCTAAGCACATAACTCCACGTGCAGCGGTTGATTTAAGTCGAGTGTTAAGTATGAGCTGGATTACGGGCTGATTTTACGTGGGAAGTAAAGACAGAAAACAGTACAAAAACAGTTTTACGCGGGTGAAAACAGTATAAATCCTGAGGAAAACAAACTTAAAAAGTGCAAGAAAATGAGAAAAATTGCATAAGTCGGTAAATTTGAGTTGACTTTCAAACATAACTGCTCATTAGGTTTTTTAGTTTTTATTTTCTCAGTTTCATATATTTTACTTCATATTATACACGACCAAATAAAAAAGTTGTATTTTTTAATATGCTTTTCTTTTATTTTTCAAAGTTAAGCAACAACATTTTAGAGATATAACTAGAAAGCAAGAGATCTGAACGACATAAACAAAATTTTATTAAAAGTATTATTAATTTAAAATATTGAGAGAATTATTAATTTTAATCAAGCAATGAAAATCTAATGTAGCATTTTTAAAAATCTCTTGAAATAAGTAATCTAGTTACGTTCCGTAAAAACGTATGCTAAAAAATAGATGAAGAGAAAGGGAGGTAGGTCGATACCTACTATAGCTACAGACACGGAGAGAATGGGAGAGGAGTTAAATAGATAGTAGACAGAAAGAGTAAGAGAGAGAGAGAGAGAGAGAGAGAGAGAGAGAGAGAGAGAGAGAGAGAGAGAGAGAGAGAGCAAGAGAGAGAGAGAGAGAGAGAAAGAGAGGGAGAGAAAGGGAGAGAGAGAGAGAGAGAGAGAGAGAGAGAGACAGAGAGATTGTCAGAGATTGGACAGTGGGATACTTATATTGCTATTCTAGAATAGTGTATGTCAAATATTATGTACCTGTAGTATTTCATAAGTATTATCTACAATTTATTTTCTGGCTACGAAAATAATATAGTAAAATCTGATACGTCACGTAACCTTTAAACAAATTGCTAAAACTGATAAGAATTTTTACATTATCATTATATTGTTTTCTATTCACGTAACTCAAAGTTTCTTGCAGCAATTATATACGTAATATTGTGATATTGTTCAATATGGTTTCTTCTACAAATAGAGTATTGCGTTTTTGTTGTTTCAATACCTTACTCACGTTTCATTGAAAGAATCAGCATCGTCAGAGGCCTTTACGTAAATCAATAACAATCGAAATAATTTTATGTTAATATAGAAACTAACGAATAATAAAGTTTGTTTCGATTTTAATGTAAAATAACGGATATTCGATTTAAGTCGATTAGTTAATGATTGCTTTAATGTTTAATTACTTTAACGTTTAATGTACTAGAAATATTTAATGTTTATATTTTATTTATTTTTTAATAAATTTATAATTTTAAATAGATCGTCTTGATTTGTTTTTATTTGAGTTTGTTCTTTAATTAACAAATTATTGTTATTGTGTTTGTAAATATTAAGATTTTCCAAAATATTCATTTTTAATCTTTTTTATGTTTTTAATTAATTTTACATTTTCAATGACTGGAAATTGGTGGTTATTATTTAGACAATGTGTAGCTAAATTAGATTCATAAATATTTGGTTTTAAAAATGCATTTCACTATTTATTAGTTTCTATAATAACATAGAATTATTTCGATTGTTATTGTTTACTTACAAGCCTCTGATGATGCTGATTTTTCAATGAAACGTGCGTAAGGTATTGGAACAACGAAAACGCAATACTCTACTTGCAGAAGGAACCATATTGAACAATATCACAATATTACATTATATTGTTGCTAACAAATTCCTTTATAAGAACTTTATAAAAAACAGATTATAAAACACTTTAAGGAAGTGCATATATTAAACGCTAAATTATAGAAAGTACACTACAACTTTATTTGAAAAGATTATATGTAATTCAGCCTTACTTGTTTGCAAAAAATAAACTTTTTATTGAAAGAACACAAAAAAGAACTGTAAAAAGGAAACAAATTGTATGTCGTATACAGAGCATTAATCTTACAAAGACGTAAGTAATATACAGTAAATAGTAATCGGTACAGTAGTCGGTAATCTCTAAACAAAATCCTATTTATTGAAGCATAAACTTATTACGTAGTTTATTAGTAAATGCATCGTAAGTAAATCAATGTCACTTTGTGTCTACCAGAGAGGATAGTACGTGTACGACGTTTCTTATTAAACAGTACTTTACTAATCAACTATGGAAGCGAATTTTTGTGGACGTCGGATAGTTACTTCGTCTAAAGTTTGTTGATTTTTCTTAATTAAGCAGAACTTATAAGTTAATCAGAAGTTAAGGTGTTGTGATTTTACTTTTAAAGTTGGTGATACCCCTACATTCTGTTAAATTTGTACTGTATAAAACCGTTTGCCATACCAACATGTTGCTCTGCGGTGGCTTTTATGTACTTAAAACCAGACAACAAAGTGTTACTTTGTAATTACTTCTACCTACTTTTGTATTGTGTTTTGCACATTCTTTGTACGTGCCACTTTCACGTTTACGAATCTATTAGACATTCAGCCCAAGTCAATTGTGAGCACGAATTGTGTGCAATTAAATTCCGCATTTGTGAGTGCCAGTTAATATTAGCTGCTGTTTAAAGAAATCACATAAACAGAATTTTCATAATTGTACTTTATAATTGTTTTCAGCATTTTAGTGCCTGTTGCTGTATGAGTATATCGTGTTATAGTTTAGTTTCATAATACTATTTTTACAACGTAGAACAAATATATTAACGACTGAGGGTCTTAGGTTAGTTTATCCCAATCTATAGAGTAGAAATAATTTAAAGGCTCACAGCGAAGCTCAAGACACAAAATGTTATGTCGTATTCAAAAAAATGTTTCAAACGAATTTTGTTTAATCGATTTGTAGCAATATATTTAGTAGCCAGTATCAGTAATCAGTATGTTTAATATGACGGTTGTAAATGATTTTTATGATATGTTATCAACTAAACAATATTAGCAGGATTACCGCGTCTTAAAACGTCTTAGATTTTGTTAACGTTAAAGTTTGGTATTGAAATACCTGATAACTAAAAAGTACTATATACCTTGAAATTTATTTGGCGTATAATTAATTGATTATTGTATATGTGTGCAAACGTATTCCCAACACTCTCTTTAAATACTTCCTTATTAGTGACATTATCAAACATTTTTGGCCTGTTGTTATTGAATTTATATATTTGAAAGTCTTTATCGTAGCCTACATATAACAGGAGTTTCCAAAAGTTTGAATGTTACTAACAATTATTAACGAGTACAGTACATGTAAATGAACGAGTATACTAATTTATGCTAAACAGTTTTAATTATGTTACCGTTCCAGTCAAATTTTGGCAAGTAAAAACCTTAACAGGTTTACTTTTTAAATTTGTTTACTTCTAATAATAACTTTTGTGAAGATGGAAATTCTTGTTCTAATATATTTTTATTTTCACAAAATTCGTGTTCATTCTATAATCCGTTTACTGTAAATACCTTCAGATTACCACTTAGATCGGATGACAGTATCTTAATTTTTTCTGCTGAAATAACGATTTCCTCAGAATATCTCGTAGAATTTATACATTTGCCTCCTCTAAAAATTAATTGTTAAAGTAGTATTATCATTTATGCCTGACAAAAAGCTAAGGCATAATTATGATTGATTGTAAGACTAAATATATATCATACATTACGTTATGAAACAATCTCGTTTTAGTTAATGTCTGTGTACACTGACATGCAATTATTGAATTATTCATAATTCTACGTATATATAAGTATACTAATAGACATAGACTACTCCATGCATACGTGGATGACAAACAGTGTGCACGCATGTTATTTTGACGTTAGTTATCCTAACATCTAAACTTCCTTTCATAAATATAAGATACTTTTCTAAAAACAGAGAGACAAGTCATGCAACTCAGAGAGGATGAAGTAACAAGAAGAAAGAGGGGGAGAGAGAGAGAGAGAGAGAGAGAGAGAGAGAGAGAGAGAGAGTGTCAGAGGGGTGGAGGCCCAAGTGAAAGATGACGTAGTGGAATAAATAGAAAATGAAACCTTCATGTTTGCGTGTTTGGCTTATCTTTGGTGCGTAGAAAGTGAGAAAAGAAAAGAACAACAATGCGTCCCTTGTGGCGTCCCACGTTCAGCTTAATAGATGTGGGACTCAGTCTAATTATCTTATGAATAATGGCGAAACAGACGGTAGAGAGAGCCTTTGGGGAATATTTAAGTGGTCGTCCGGAGGTTGTGCATGCTTGAAATTTAACATAACTTACGCAATAGCTTAGCGGTTGTCTGCTGGTTCTAGAATTCTACTGGTTCTAGAATCTTAAACTAATAATTAACTTTGTGGTGCCGAAAAACATCTGGAAAATTGCCTGATACCAGCGGATCGGAACGAATTGTCGGGGCAACAATTACTAGGATTGTTGCATCGAAAACAAAAGAAATAAATATTAATTAACAAATGTCACACCAATAACATCCCAATAATTATACTAATCCCAATTTCACATTTTTCTTGAACACATAATTTTACAACTAACTGTATACTAAAACCAACAGGCAGGAAGCGGTCGTTAAGCGTTATGCCCAATAATATTCACGTATCTTTAGTGTTAAATAGTATACAACTATAATATATTTAATTTTATTTTTAGTCATTAAATAAAGAATTTATAAGTTAAAAAAAGGAAGTAATAATATTTTTACAGAAGGAAGCAAAACACGGTACGAATTATAACAAGAATGGGAATTAGCTAAAATTGTGTAATTTTTTGATTACATGGAAGAATATAACATAACGGTTTCTCCATATACGCAGTAAGAAGAGAAAGGGTGAAAAATAGCCGGACAGATTAAATTTGGTTCTGCTAACGTTAAATGTTCTCTGTGACGCAACGTCGTTCCTTGCCAACTAACTCTGTTAACCAATTCAATTAACTTGTCTGAATCCCGGTCGTAACTATCTCAGTTAGATATATGACTGAAAAATAAGAGATTATATAAAAAGATATAAAATCGATTCTTCATCACTACCCCGTTTTATATGAAGGAAGGTAATTAACAAAGTAATAAAGAAATACATTTACTTTTGATAATGATAATGATAATGGTCTACACTAATTTCATATAAAATTCTATTACTCGTAGAAGTTTAAGCGGTAGATACAGCCAGATTGTTAGTATAAAATATTGTTATCATTAGAGAATAGTATATATATGACTGACGTGCCGGGATAGAGCCGGTGTGTTTCCATTCTGTTATCGTCAGGCAGAAAACAATAATGTAATAGAAATAAATTCCTGAAAATCATGGAACGTATATCTCGCAACTGCGTTACGGATCTTAACGAAGTTGTGAAACGGAGTTGCGGATCTGATTAGTTTAAGTTATATATTGCTTGGCAAGGTAGTAATAAACATTTTTAAGCGATTCAAAGAAGACTGTATTTGAGTAACCAAATGTATTTTCTTAAAATGGCAGGGTAACATGGGAGACGATAATCATCACGAGTAACAATCGTTTTGCAGTATGTTCTTATGGAATCATGCAGTCAATATCGGTACTGTCGGGAGCTGTTATTTTGTAGTGGAACATTGCAAAGTGCCCGATAAGTGTTATGTTAAGTGATTATTTGTTAGTATTATAATTAGTTGTAGTGAAATTGTGTAATTAATACAAATTTTGTATACTCCATACTGAATCATTGTAACTGTGAGAGGGAATACTATGTATGGGTCCGTAAAAATGTCTGACTCTTCTAATGTCTTGATACTACCTGATTTTGCGGACTGATGGTCAAACAATCATCTTCGTAATAATGCATTTACAGGCTTACGTGCTCATTACTTTTGTAAAGATCTGTGTTGAAATGTATTTAACATTGAAAATGTTTATAAGGACGTGTCGCACATTTGAAAACGACCGCTGGTGCGTGATCGAAAATGGGAACCGGTGAGTTTCCATAGAAACTACTTCTTTGTTGTCAATAACGTAGTACACATATAAAACTTCGGTTATGAATGCGACTACATTTAACTTATAATCTGTACATTGGTAAATGAAGAATGAATTCATTGATTGGTGAATGAACATAAATATATATATTTTTTAGATTTATTGAAGCATTTTCAATGCCCTTCTCTGTGAATTGCATTTGTGCAATGCCTGTAAATTTTTCTTCTCACAATAAACGCGTAACCATTTTTAAGAATGTTCAAAAATATTTCAGCAAACAATAATTGCGGATGCTGCTATTAATGAAATCAATAATTGTAGAGCAATATGAAATCTCGATGAATTGTGATAAAAATCAAAATACTTATGAAAAATTTAACCGTGTCCGGTAATTCAAATAAAATTCTACATAAAATAATTTATGATATTTAACAAAATTCGTCACTATAAAAATATAAAACTTACTTATTTCCATAAATTACTTTATGTATAAAACGGAATTGTTTTACCCAGGGGTGATGTTTTTAAAGAGTTTCCAAATCTTTTAAATTAGTTTTTCTGACCAAAACAGTTATTAGAGTCTGATAAATATGTTAAGTTTATGACACTCTTAAGTATATTATATATTATTTATAAGTGTTTTATCATGTACCAAAAGATTAATACTGTGGTATTTGTCAATCAATACTTGTTTATTAAATAATGGCTACTGTTGCATAAAACAAGCATATATTATAAACAAGTGTACACCAAAACTCTAAAATACATTTTCGAGAAATATCGTTAGGTTCTGTGACTTTGAAGCTCTGAATCGGTTACAGTTTTTAATGTACATGCGTCTTTGTGTACAGTGTTGCTTATAATTGTTTTGCATTGCAATGTTTACCTCGTCAAACAATGTACTTTGACGTCAGAGGTCGGTACAGTTGTTCACTTTCAATGGTGTACAGAGATTTCATAGGAGGAAACGCTAACCTCTCTTTACAATCACGTTGTACTTTGTATATTTAGTTTATACAATTATCACTGTAATTCAAAGGGAACAGCCACAATCATCAGTTGGGCTAAAAACGGAGGTGTACTCATTTGAATTTAGTTCGCAGTAAGTGGTGGAATGTGGTCTCAGAGCAAGACGACAATAGCGCTGTCAAGCCGTTGGAGGGCGGAATTTATACAGCAAGACGCTCCACTAATTTGCTTGGGTTTTATCGGTGTATTTTCTTAATGCCTGACTATCGGAGTAGACGTTATGACTATCGGAGTACAACTGTGTTATGCCATCCTGTATGGGAGATTAAAGAGTTAAAGGGAAAAAAATATGCACTTTTAATATAAGTGGTATATTGAATGTATGTTATTGTTTTCTTTAAGGGAACAAATACTCAAATGGCAATCATCGACCAATTGACGGCTGACTGACGCACAAATATGTGGAAAGGTAAAATTTATTTTAAGCATGCGCAATAAATCCTATAATTAATTCAGTACCGTTAACTGCGTGTTATGAAAGTTTATGGCGCATTTTTATGTTTGTATCATTTCTATAATATTAGGTTCTTTGGAAAAGTTTAATTATTTTTTAATGCCTCGATTATCAATGAATAACCAATTAGTACATTCGAACAATGGTGTTATATAGCGGTATGTGACATATTTTTCCCCCCTCCCACACGCACGCGCACACACAAACATTCAAACACAGAGGAAAGAACCTGGGTATATATCATGTACTTTAAACAATGAGAGGGTGAAAACAAATGAGCTGTCACGCACACACAAAATATTTACATTTTTGCATACGCGAATTTCTGCTATGTACACACACATTCACATAAATTGCCCTAAATTAAATAGCACAAAACATCTAATTGTAATTTAACGTGTAGAGTGGTTTGTACTAAATTGAATTGTAATTTAATTTGTATTAAATTGACAGCGAATTGTACATGTGTGGAAGGTAAAAGAGCCGGTGCACCATTCTCTGCATTTTGGTATAGTTACATTGCGAGTGTTATAAATTTAAACGTCTTCTCTATAACACAAGATAGAATTCACATAAGCATAAGCTTATGAATAGAGATTATGAAGTAGAAAAAACTCCATGAGCGGTTTTATTGGAGAGGAGTTTTATGCAAATAACAAAAAATTTATAAACAATATTTTTGTGAACTGGCAAAATACTAACAGTTTGAGTAGGCTATTTGAACTGCTAATTAAAATAATTTGTAATTACTTTACAAATGTATGTCAAAAAATACAACTGTAGATACAGGGAGTGAAAGAAATAAATTAACAAATATCCATTCATTTTATTTGAATTTATTCTAACAAAGTAAACTCAATTCAATTATAATTATTTCTGTAAAACAAATTCAAAATTTGTATCTGTATAAAATGATCAATATTAAGTAGAACGTTGATGATTGGTAATGTTAAATCTTTCCGAAAAAGGTCTAACAATTTGCAGAAAACGCTAAAAAAACAGAGTTAAATAACATTAAACTTACGTAAAAAAAGCAATAATTATTTAATAATCAAAACTAATTTTTTTGTGAATGCATTACCTGTACAATGTCGCCGTAGTCATCGCCTGCTGCAGTTAACGTAAAGTGACAGAACAAAGGCAGACTGTCCTCTTTGGGCCGATGTAGTTCTATTTCGTATGTCTTACCGACGTCTCCGTAATACGTCCGATTGCAAACTGCAACAAAAGTAAGTTATTTACACATATCACTCAATATTTACAACGTTTTAAATCAATATGTCTTTATTACAATATATGTTCCGCTTCTTTGAAAATATATAATTAATTTAAAAATGTTTAGTTACTATTCCAGTAAAGTTATTACAATAGACTTTAAATTACAAGCCTTCTAAAATCCGTGTAACATAAGAATTTTGGAAGTTTTAAGTATTTGTATACACTATAGGCCTGTATTTATTCTGTATTTCATAATTTATATTCTATATTCTATATTATAAAAATATTCATAACCTATATATATGTATTCTATATATATATCTATATATTCTATACACATTGAATATTTTAGATATTCTATAGACTACATTTTATATTTATATTCTATATTCTGTAGTCTATATTGATATTTATTCATAATTATTTTGAATTCTTATCTTTGTTAACGTTGTACAACAGACAAGAAACATTTCTGTATTCACTAAATACAAGGTTGTGATTTTTACGTAGTTTAAAAATGAAATAACTTGAGGTAGAGTTACACACACACACACGCACACACACACACACACACACACACACACAAAATTTTCCGGATTCAAAACTTTTCTTGACATAGTAAGAAAAACATAAGGATTCCCTATTTAACGAGAAAAAGGATGTAATAAATACTATGTAACTCAAAGTAGGCCTTGCATTAATAGTCAACAGTAGACTGAACAGACTGCAGCGTTCCGCTCCTGTACATGTGGTATCACATCGTTGTATGCGTAACAATCATGGGCATGCTTAACTGTATTCTCTCTAAGCTCAGTGTAAACTTATTAACAGTTCTATATTCTTCCTTTGACATTTAAAGCACACTAAATACAAACGGAAATTAAAATTTTTATTTGTAAATAATTCCAAATTTATCTATAAATAACATACAAATTCTCCCTAAAAAGTTTAAAATATATGTAAGAAGAAAGACGTGGGTGATGGCAAAATGTGACTGCAGATTTGGGCTCAGTACTTAATGTATAACAACAATTGCAAACTTCTATTTGGGAGAAAACCTTTGTTAACTATTGATTTAACGTACCAATGTTACAGCTCATCTGAGAATGTGTATCCACCAGTCATCTAGGAAAGTTTTCATAAGGTAAAACACACACACACACACACACACACACACACACACACATAATGATGCGTTATTAGCTCTTCATTGGCTGTATTCATTACTTTACAATGGGCTAACGCTGGTTTTCTGTCTTTCTTTCTTAATTTATTTATCAGGTCCCTACAACTTAATCGGTCATTAGCGACCACACAAAATTATAATAATGAATTCGTGTATCGTACAATGATGTTTATATAGATACAGTAATGTTACATATTAAACTGCAAATTGTTAAACAGTGATAACCAATGAAACAATAATACACAGGAACCAGTACGACTTAAATACTAAATTAGATACTAAATTAGATGTTAACAATTAAACAGTATTAGAATAAACAATAAAAGGATAAATATTGTCCTACACTACACACATAATATAAATATATAAAATGGAAAATAAATATATGTGGAATATATATGGTATATAAATATATATATAATGTATATATATAGCCTATATTTATGATTAAAAAATAATGGTAAATTTTGGTTTGGATATACTTTCAGTAATTGGTGTTTTTCTTAAATGCCAGCATTGTCAACGATCTACGGTAGTTACTTGGTGTTAAGGTTATTTCTTCATGGTGATTATTGATAATATGTGAATATTAAATATCAATTTTTTTATAAGAGTGGCTTTCTGCGCTGGATCGTTAAAAGCGGGTAATGTAGATAATATCGAGCCCTGTATACCCCTGTATCGACCCCTAACCTAGACAATGTAATTACATCAACTCCAGCCTCCACTGTGCTATGGACGCATTATAACTCGGGTCAGGTGACTAACGCTGCACATTAAAGTTACCTGTAATAGTGTTAGTTTTGTGACTATCGGTTACACGGTGAACGATTATTGCAATATATTTATAGCGCGGCGTGGTTGTGACGCGGAGTATTGATTTCAGTTAATCAGTTGACACGTGCAAAGTTTAATTAAATACCATCGTGAGAGCAGAGCACGGAATGCGGCTGTGAGACCACAACGAGAACACTAAACAGCAAATAACATAACTGACTGCTGTGTATAACAGCTGGATACGTGTCGCCCGTCTCTTGATCCTGTCCGTAACTACTTTGTAATGTCGAGTTTAGTACAGTAAAGAGTTATTAAGCTTTCGGAAAACAACACTCTTTATTAATATTTAACAAAAAATAACTATTACGAAACACAAATGAAGTTTTACTTTTTCCATTGAATTTTCTGCCTAAAATAAAAAATTGTTTTCTTGAATTTGACATTTATTTGTAACAAATGTTTTACAGAAATTTATTTAATAGATGATCGAATTAATTGAATATATACTGTTTTTTATATATATTTCATGTAAATATATATATGTTTATATATTTGTTACTTCCATATTCCTTAAGGAATGGAAGTATGGTGATGGCAAAAAAAATCGTGTTCGAGATTATTGCAGATTCTGATTCTACTACACTCAAAACATGAAAAAAAGTCGTTTTCCGAAAAGTGTCTGTGTGTCTGTCTGTCTATCTGTCTATCTGTCTGTCTGTCTGTGTCTGTAGATTTTTTTTCTATGGCAAACGATAACTGCCGCAAATTCAAACAGAATCAAAACATTTTTTGCATGCAGCCCTAATTTGCAGAGTACTCGCGACCTATTGTTTTTGGTGAAGATCGGTTGAGGGAAAGGGGTAGTTTACCTGCAACGGTTTTTTTTAGCAAGGGTAATTTTGTTTGTTTGGCAAACGATAACAGCCGCAAATTCAAACAGAATCAAATAATGTTTCGCATACAGCGCTATATTGTAGAGTTCTCAAGATCTGTTGATTTTGGTGAAGATCGGTTAATGGAAAGAGGTAGTTTACCTGTAACGTTTTATGTTTTAACAAGGGTATTTCCTATGGCAAACGATAACAGCCGCAAATTCAAACAGAATCAAAAGATTATTTGCATACAGCCCTAAATTGTAGAGTTCTCAAGACCTATTGTTTTTGGTGAAGATCGGTTGAGGGAAAGGGGTAGTTTACCAGCAACGTTTTTTTAACAAGGGTATTTTCTATGGCAAACTATAACAGCCGCAAATTCAAACAGAATCAAATAATGTTTTGCATACATCCCTGAATTGTAGAGGTCTCAATGACTTTCGATTTTGGTGAAGATCGGTTAAGGGGAAGGGGTAGTTTACCTGCAACCTTTTACGTTTTAACAAGAGTAAAGTACTTGAAAATTTATTTAAACTTTTTGAAACAAACGATAACAGCCGCAAATTCAAACAGAATCAAAAGATTATTTGCATACAGCCCTAAATTGTAGAGTTCTCAAGACCTATTGTTTTTGGTGAAGATCGGTTGAGGGAAAGGGGTAGTTTACCAGCAACGTTTTTTTAACAAGGGTATTTTCTATGGCAAACGATAACAGCCGCAAATTCAAACAGAATCAAACAATGTTTTGCATACAGCCCTGATTTGTAGTGTACTCAAGACCTATTGTTTTTGGTGAAGATCGGTTAAGGGGAAGGGGTAGTTTACCGGCAACGTTTTTTTATCAAGCGTATTTTCTATGGCAAACGATAACAGCCGCAAATTCAAACAGAATCAAATAATTGTTTGCATACGTCCCTGAATTGTAGAGGTCTCAATGACTTTCGATTTTGGTGAAGATCGGTTAAGGGGAAGGGGTAGTTTACCTGCAACCTTTTACGTTTTAACAAGAGTAAAGTACTTGAAAATTTATTTAAACTTTTTGAAACAAACGATAACAGCCGCAAATTCAAACAGAATCAAAAGATTATTTGCATACAGCCCTAAATTGTAGAGTTCTCAAGACCTATTGTTTTTGGTGAAGATCGGTTGAGGGAAAGGGGTAGTTTACCAGCAACGTTTTTTTAACAAGGGTATTTTCTATGGCAAACGATAACAGCCGCAAATTCAAACAGAATCAAATAATGTTTTGCATACAACCCTGATTTGTAGTGTACTCAAGACCTATTGTTTTTGGTGAAGATCGGTTAAGGGGAAGGGGTAGTTTGCCAGCAACGATTTTTTTATCAAGCGTATTTTCTATGGCAAACGATAACAGCCGCAAATTCAAACAGAATCAAATAATTTTTGCACACGTCCCTGAATTGTAGAGGTCTCAATGACTTTCGATTTTGGTGAAGATCGGTTAAGGGGAAGGGGTAGTTTACCTGCAACCTTTTACGTTTTAACAAGAGTAAAGTACTTGAAAATTTATTTAAGCTTTTTGAAACAATGGTAATTGTTAAAAATAAAATAATTTTGTTGCCAGGCAATAAAATTATAATTTTTTCATTTTAATGTAATATAATATTTTTCATTTAATACAGCAATAAAAAGGCAGGTAAGACACAGCCTGTCTGTTTGGCTGAAAATGATTTTAAATATAAATCTTAGAATATGGAAGTCATGTATGGTTCTCCATACCGATATTTTATATATATATATATATATGTTTGTATATGTTTATATACCTACATGAAAAGCACTAATGTAAACAATTTTGCAAACCATGATTACATTTAACTACACGAAATAATAATAATGAATTGTATCATAAGATATTCTAGGTCCGTGGAAATCGTACCGAATACAAATTTATCAAATAAATATACCAATGACAATGTATAAATGAATTTTTCTGAAAACCTGAAAGTAAAATTGGTATCACCAATACAACTAAACGTTGAAAATTACATGTAATAGGCTATCATCAACGATACTGAACATTTTTATATACTCGCTGAATAAGAGTTATAGTCTTTTATATTTCAGGTTTTCATATTCACATACTGTTATTTTTTACAAACAAGAAGTGCGTTAAACGTAAGACAGTTATAGCCAGCTTTAAATTATTCTGGTGCATTTGCAAAATAAAATTCTATATAGTGTAATTAAAATTTTAGGTAAATTAAAAAATATTTTTTTATATTTGATTTAAGTCAACAATAATATAGAAAAATCTAATGCCGACTGTTACTGAATTGAGTGTAATGTACACTTAACAGCAAAATGTGTTAATTTTATGAAAATCTTACACTGGAAAGATTCTTCAAGAACCTTTACAGTATGCAGTTTTACTCAATGTTTCTGGCATGTTTAATATTATTATAGACGGTAGATGTGTTATGTATATAGAAGTTATAGTTTACGTAAAGAAACCTTTTCCATACGAGGCCTGATTTAGATCGTTGTGTTAATACTGAACTATTACTAAAATGCGGTCATAAATAATACCAGAATTTTCTACTACGACAAAATTAAAAATAAATTTAAACTTATGAAAGTCTAATAGGCCTATTATTATATTATCCAAAATACTACTACAGTGCCAATTACTCTGCGTAACGTCAGAAAATTTAGTTAAAGTCTATGGATAACGAATGGTTTTGTCTATTCTAATTATAAACCAACGTCGAATCTTTTCCACAAATATAACAAACAGTTAATTTTACTTAAACAGTAAGATGCGATGAATTTATATTATGTACAGTAATACTCGTAAAGTAATACAAAAATAAAATCAAAAACAGAATTACTTGTTTTAATTTTAGCTTCTCCGAAGTCAAAATTGCATTCCGGACAACAAAGGTTAACTTAGAATAACGTAGAACTGCTTCTACATCATCCTTATCTACCTAAAAGTTACAAGTATATCCCCATCAGTAGAAGAAAAAGATAATCTAGAATCTATAATTAAAATACCTTTTTTTTAATCAAGTTGCAATACTAATCAGGTCACAGTCAAAAAATGTCTTTTGTTTTATTAACTCATTTATTGTATAGAAAATAACGCCTTAGAAATAAGACAAAAGATATTTAAATAAGTTTAGTTCTTAATATTAATGAGACCCTGCCAATTATCAAAATACATAGAACATAAAAAATCTCTTTACGAATAAAATAGTTTTAATTAACTACTCTGAACTTAAGTTCAGAGATTACCGAACAGAGAATCCTTACTTGTTCTGAAAGGACTTTCTATTTGCTGAGTGTTTAATTATTTTCTTTAGTTTCATAATATTTTGAATTTATGAATTCCTGTCTAAGCAAAACACAACTTCAAAACTGAAATAAATAAAGTTTTTACTGTCGATCTCTGTAAGTTTATATTATGAGTGAAGAGGTTTTGTTTAATAAAGATGGAATTAAATTAGAGATAAAATCAGATGTTACTTAAAAGAGGGCGATGAGTACAGTGGGAACTTTTAACAGTGCTGCACTTGTAGAGCGACAGAGAAGCCTCAAGGGCACTAAAACAACTTTACTGAAGATCTGTGACTTTAAAATTACATCCGAACACACACACAAACACACACATTGAACAAAGACAAATACGCGTACACCCATACACGTATAATTAAACTGACTAAAAATAATCGTAATGTTTGTTTTATACATGGTTTTGTCCTGCGAAAGTAATCAAGTGGAGGCAATTCAATGTAACGCTTGTACATTCATAAAACGTTCATCAAACAAAACTTTTTTTTACCCTTAATCGTTTACCAGATTGGGGCGTTTTTTAAGCGATAAAACTTGTACATTTTTATTCGACAAAGTCGCCTACTTATAGTATCAGCTTTTTATATAACAGAACGAGACGTCAAATTCTTTCGTACCTTCAGCCAAATCACAAGCTATTCTTCTACCCAGCAGCGGAATACGAATTCAACCAAATACATTGTACTTAGAAGCTAAAAATGTTAGCGAACTGTACAGTGAACAATACATTGTGTTTTAACATATGTAAACTCAAACAATCAGACATATTGTAATAAATAACCGGTATGTACCCGTTTAAGCCCCGCGATGGAGCGCCATTTTGTAACGATTTCTCGAAGGATCCTCTCTCTAGTTATACTTTGATTATTTAGTATTTTGTTTAAATAAAAATAAAAAAACTTTATTTAATTTCGGTTTAAATGAATTCGTGGTTTACTGTTCGATGTTCTCCTTCCGCTAAGATGAATCAGTGTAGGTGACTTCTCGCTGGAATTAGAAGTTATCGGTTAAACATATACTTACTTGGATTGATGTTTGTAAAGCAAGGCAGATTTACAATGCTGGTTAAAATGTTTACAATTATTTAAACCAATTAATTGCCGCCACCAGTGCTGCCAACCGTGGTTGCTGTCCACCTAAACTGTAACGTCTTAGTCTATGGAAATAATTTGTAGAACTCTTTGGTCAGGTAAAAATAATGTTTTATATCTCCAAGATTATTTATGAAATTAAATTACACCACATTAGTGTTGTTAGTCTTTTTTTTGTTCATTAATATTGGTTGATAGACTCTTAAAAATTCTTATTCCTCAGGGTTTGTTGTTCTGATTCTAGTTTTCGCCATTATGTTGAACGTTAATGTTTTGGTTAGATTATTTAAAAACAATGTGAGTTCTTTGAGACTGCAAGATACAACAAAACTTAAAGAATTACACTACCATAATTATTTAGTAGTAGGAGAGTGATTACATTATTGAAAAACGCCTTAATTAATAACATGAAAATTCAACATACGATTTTTCATCGACATTTGAGGTTAAAGCTGGTTTAATTGAATAAGAACCAGTTAACTTTTAAATTACTAACAACTCTTTAACATTATTAAAATTATCCGTAATGCACGGTTATAAATTCATTTCAGTGGAAAAATTAATTATCTGCTTTATCAGACTGGATAACAAACAAAACAGGTATTGGATATTCCTCATTAATATGGTTACATTAAATATTTTGAACAATTATAAAATTAAAACAATACAACATAATTAGTATACTTAATACTAATTTTCAAAGTTTCTTAAAGTTCATTATTAATCAACTGATACCCCTTTATCTTAGAATGTTCGGAGGTTAATTATGACAATTATGTTCAACTATAGTTAATTCTTTTTTCATTTTTTAAAATAACTTAATAGTTCTCGTTAAACTCATAGGATATTTATTTTCCCATATTACAATGTCTCTTCCGTTATATTTACTGTCATTGATTACAACAGTTGACCATTTATATAGGCAAAGTCATTTGTCTCTTTGATATATAATATTTTTTTTTTCAATAATAATTATTAAATTAAATAAGGTCTTATGCCTTGTAGTGTTTCGCTGACATAATATTATTAATGGTGTTCGATAATCTGGTTATCGAAAAAAGGTTATAATTATTTTAAGTAATTATTAAGTCACTATACTTGCGTTCTTTGCCTTTTCCTGGATTGGCAATATTAATTTTTTATTAATTAATAATTAATAATGATTACACTGCCTATCCGCACATACTCCGTATACGTTCACTGCAATTAAAACATTACAACTTTTGTTTACATTCCGTCTAACTTTACTTTCACTTTTGGAGGTTACAATTGCTCTAGTCAGCTGTATGACATTAATTTTTCATTGTTGAGTACCGCGACCGACGTGGTTTCCTCCTCGTTGTCTGATGATGAACTGTTCCTCTCATCGGCGTCAGAATTCGGCTTCTAATGTTAGATAATGACCTCTGATTAGTCAGTTTTCGTAAATTCCGTAATTCTTCGGTAACTTTCGTTAAAACAGACGCGCTCACGGCGTCTTTTCGTTTGGTTTGAGAGTATTAAAAATTGGTTCGCTTATCAACGCCCACGGAGTTGTACTTTATTAATTCTTAATAATTAAAATTGTTCCCTTATCTATAATCTAATTCACTTTTCATTACTGTCATTGCTCCTGTCTTTTTAGACGAAAGACACTCTCTATATGTCTGATTATTATTAACAGAATAAACTTATTAACAATTTTTGTTATCTATTTACATATAATACTTTATGTTTTATTTTAATTATTTTATTTTATTTCAATAAACATTTATGACTACTATCTACTCATCGACTATTACTCCTTTTCATTAAGTTATAGTATGACAATTTGCTAAAATTTTCCTTTGGTAGTTGAGGCCTACCTCACCATGATCTATAAAATCTTGATAACTCACTTATAGTAATATTACTTATTTGTAATATACTATTATTGTTCACAATTGTCTTCTATGAATTCTTATAACTATTACATTGCTGTATTAGATATGCTTAATTAGGTATTGATAATAATTATCATAATTATCTTGTCTTTGACCCTTGGTCTATGACACTAACATTTACTTTTGTTTCATGTTAATATTGATTTCTAAACCATTTATATGTTGGCCTAACCATTCTGGGATAAGCATTACATCTTTTGATTATCTCAGTTTTAGTCAGTAGGCGTTTATTCTACTGTACTTATATTTTACATCAGTCTATAGTTCAACACCATTGGGTGTTACATTATCTGCTTTTATTTTGTGTTAAAACTTTGTCTTTTGATCCATTAATGTTTACATAATGTTCATTACAATAGTGACAAAGTTTGACAATGTTTTGTTTTACCCTAGGTTATTGCAATTTGTTGGTAAATCCTTAACACTTCTTGCACCTAGTTTTACATGACAATTATATTTAATTTCCATAATTGTTATTTAATTCATGGCAATAATCATTGACTTGCCTTCTATTAGTGGTATTACATCTCAATTACACTACTGACATTAATCCCTTCCTCTTTCATTATCATTTTTACGTGTTGATTAGATTGGTCATGGTGCAAATTCAATTCTGTCCATTTCAGCATGTTATTTTACACTCATGACTTATACAAGTCTTTCTAGATAACTAGTTTTGTTATTGGAATGATCCTCATAATCTCTAGTTTCATTTTAGTATACTACACTCTAGTTTAACAACATTTTTGTTATTACTTTCGGTAATTATAATTGACAATCGCTTGTTAGGTTATGTTATGTGTCCCTATCTTAATTCACAACAATGGTTTTGTCTTATTATTAATTTCTACACATTTTACTTAATTCTTCAACTGTATTAGTATTCTTCTTTATTATTATTGTCTGGTGTTTCTTTTTACGATATTCTCAACCTTATTGTTGATTAATAGTGTTTCTTATATTCTTATACTTACATTAATCATTTAACTAGTCTTTGTGATACAACTCATTTGCTATTACTATACATTCTTAATTTATATTAATACAATTCTTAGACTCACTCTCTTCCTTATTTTTCTCCTATCATTGTTTTACCGTTGAGTTCTGGTCATATTGTCAAGTCAGTTAAACTAATTTATTGATGGTTTGATGTCATAGTCATGTCATAGTATAGGGTTTGCATTTAGCTTTTAAAGTACCTCTTTTTCCTTCCTCATTATCAATATTTCATATTCTCATTATTGGTTTCATTCCTTTCATTGTTTATTTCGCCCTTTCGTTGATTTTATTTGGTTTTCCTAATTGCACTAATTCTGTTATCCTTAATAAATATTTTGTTATAGTTGTTTTGTATTCCTCTCCTCACTGTCCGATCTATTGGGTTACTGGTTAATCACATTACTATGTTTTCTTCTATTCTTCTTAGTCGTTACTATTTTTCTTCTCAGTTGCTTTTTCCAATTAGTTTTGTGGACCGGATATAATTTTTAGTACACAATTATTCATATTTTGGGTGTTCTAGTGTTAGTCAATGAGTGCTTTATTTATTACAGTTGCTTTCAAGGGTACGGTGAAGATATGTACCGTTACAATATTAGTCCACAGTAAACAAACATTGTCAATAAATATATGTCTTGAAAAGTCATATGGTTCCAATTGACGTTAGTGAGAAATATACGATTATTTTGTTGGGTATCTCTAGGCCTACAGATTACAATGCCATTCTATTCATCTACGCAACATCATCAATCAAATACTGTACGCAGTTTTTTCTAAAACTTACTGTTAGTCCAAAACCTCAAGTATTAAGTCAGATTGAAGAGAACACGCTTGAAAACATACAACTATTTATTATAATTGACTGAAAATACTAAGAGCCAAAAGATGACGAATCAACGCGGTGGAGATGGACAAATAAGAAAATGTTCGAAACAAGTCTGAAATAAATGAGACTAGGTATTTTATTTAAATGTACTTCGATGCGCTTTATTATGTACGTGGGTAACAATGACCCTAATGGAGGGACAACGAATGAATACATTTATTGATTTTGCGAATGTGCGCAACTCTTGAAGAATTTAAAGGTTAAAGAATGTTTTTAGGTCCAGTCTTTTTAATGGAAAAATCACTTCTCCGAAGTGCTAAAGTAATGTAACACCTACACGAGGGAGGCAGTCCTAAAAACGGAAAGCTTTTAAAGAAATTTTGTGACTGTTTTTTCTTTTTTTTTTTGTGTCCACATAAGTAATATTTTTAACTGAGTATTTTATTTTACAATTAAGGAAATTAATATATTTATTGATTCTTTAACTTTAGGTAAAATTAAATATATATCATTTCAAAAAGTAAGTTATTGTCCAAAAAATCAATTCTCAATTTGAATTATAAGACGTATGTGTTAATAATATGTATGCATGTTATTCATTTATGTACAAACTAATTTACAAAGCTCAAATAACGGTTACAGATTAAAAGTATTGAATTCAACAACAGAATTTAACAAACGCTTTTATAAAATACAGTATAACGTTTAACACGAAACACTGACATTACTGGCATATGATCCATAATTTACTACGTATACAAGCAGTACTGAGATACATATGGAGTTTCTAAATGATCTATTTCGGTAAATACGCAGTCTGTGTTTTCTTTCTAGCAAGCATACCATGTTACGGTTTTGTTTGTTGGAAATAACGTTTTCTTTGGTAGGCTATATTGTGTACACCGAATTGTCTGTCATCTACGGTTTGTTATTAAGATTTCACATGCGCCCACTACATTCAAATTATGTAACACATTTTCAAATTGACTTTGAACCGCACAATATAAGTGTTTACAAATCAACATAAATCTTTGTGATTGATCTTCGGGCTAATATTAAAGGCCGGCAAGCAATCCAACCACAAACGACTCGTCCAACAAGACACTGACTTCCCACATGAGTTACATTAATTCGCCTATGTCAATTGACTTCAGTGTTTCTGAGTTGATAATTGTTTCAGAGCTGTAAGGAAACCCCGTATTCTTACCTATTTTTACTGACTGGAAATTTCTAAACTTTGAGCAACTAAATTTTCTCTAAGATCCTTTAGGCTTTCTCAAAAAGAAACCGTAAGACAGTCTAGGAAATTCTATCCTTGGATTTCGTTGTCCATGACGTGTCCGTTACGTAACTAAATAAAATTAAATCACTACTGACTTGGAACACAACGTTTTTTTATGGGTTAAAAACGTAAAAGTTTTACCCATAAAAAACTTTGTGTTCCGAGTCGGTAGTGATTTAATTATATTTAGAAATTCTATCGTCATGGATTATTATACATAATCCCAAAGACTTTTTCTTACAGGAATCTTCTTTCAAATAACCTGTACACTGTCCTGACACCTAATTACTGAACTAATTTTAATCTACCGAGTAGTTCTATGTAATGAGAAAACCGTTCTTGTGTGCCTCAGCAGAATATAATTAAATATGCCGACGGAACAGAAGTAAGTTGTGATGTATTATAACTGTATGTTACATGAAATGAAGTTGATAAGTTTATATTAAACTAAAGAAAATACAGTATACATTTAAAAAATAGTTTAGATTTGGAAGTGGAAATTACTAAGTATGGAAGAAAATGTTTATTTCGCTGACTTACAATTAAGTTTAACAAGAAGACAAAGTACTGGTCAACAGTCGATTTACATATTTAGTATTAGTTCCTTACCTCTAATCACCGTCTTATTGAAGTACATATCCAGCATATTGTTATTCTGAAGCAGGCTTGAGTTAAAAGCGGCGTACTTATATTTTTTAAAATAATTTTTCGTAATTTCATCTCTGGGAACTCTGCCTCTACCACTGATATTTAAGCTCCACTATCAGCTGGACAACATTTGGGTCCCTAGTTTTTGTAATAGCATTTACATGTTAAAATTCGTAATCAACGTGTGGTAAAAAACCCTTTATCCCATTTCAAATGTTATCGGAAACCCTAAACAGGGGTACTATAGCCAAGAATAAAACCTACTTAACGAGTTAGATATCGTCTCAAAATTCCTTGGCGACATTACCTAGAAACACCGTACTCTTCTCCCCTAGGACGTTCCCATGACAACCGTTTTCCTATGAGAGCCCGCATACGCTGGTTAGTCATCACTTGTCTAAAATAAATTTTAGCTTCCAAAAGCATTAGATAGATAAAACAGGTTGAAGGTTTGCAGGACACACATAAAATAATCACAAAATGTAACAGACGTTTAGGTTTAAGGGATCTCTTAATTTATGACATTACTTGTGCAAAGCTTAATGTATTGTATTGTCTGCGGGGTAATAACATTATTGTGATTAAGACATCAATGTATTAACGTCTCCCCTTCCCGTGTGGTGTCTTCCTATGTGCATTGATGCATACACAGCCAGTAACCTTATAGATTTTACAAATGTGCGTACACGTTTAGAGGAATGAAGAGTTGGAAAAAACGTTTAGCCATATGCCATTAGACGGGGAGTCGTAATGTACATCCGATTCGTAATTGAAATGTAGCATCAAACAAAAGAAACTAAAAACGATGGAAAGCTTTTAACGAAATTCTGTGGATGCTTTACCTTCTTAACAAGTTGTCTTTGAGCTTTGACCTTTAGCGATTAATATTTTGTGCTCTTATTTGTAAAAATATTGCATTGTTAAGTAAAACTCGTATATTTTTCCGAAAAATCAATGAAGGAAAAAGTAAGGATTTTTGAAACGTGTAATTTTGCAAATTAATTTCAAAGTATATAAAACAGAGTGTATTTTTTAACTTATTCGTTTTGTTTTCCACTACTTTGTCGGAGGTATGTTCTGTGTAAATGTATACGTATACATACAGGTGTATATGTATATGGGCTAGGATATTCAGGAGTGTAAAAAACGTTTCATATATAAATAAATTTTTCTCAATTTTGTATTTACTATTATGTGATAATAATTTTTACAGTGATGTATAAAGACCACGTAAGTTTTATTTCACAAAAATTTCAAGACATTACGTCTTACTGTTTCGAATGTTTTCAAAATGTAATTATTTCATTAAAAACAATCTCGTGTATATTTTATATTCCTCTATTTAATCATATGCGTGTACTGCAATTAATTATAAGAATATATTTCTTCTATAAGTATACATTTGAAGTGTTACTAGTATGTATAAAAACCTGACCTACGTTCACAGAGTGATATGTGTCTTCAGAGGTTTCAATGTGAATTAATATATTGCAATTACATATAACTTTATAATTACATGTTAATTTATAAACGTGATTGGAAAGACCTTAAAAAGAAATAAGGAAGTTACTTTTTCTGTCTCTTATAACTTTGCACAGGATTTGTAATTTTTTGGAACGAAGTTCCTTAACGCGTCTTGCGGTAGGAGTTGACTGGTAGAAATCGTCACGTAACGAAAAAGCGTTATGCCCCCTCCATGCGACTTTCTCTCTCTCTCTCTATCTCTTTCTATTATATATGAGCGTGTGTGTGCGTGCGAGTATCGAGATTCGAGCAGACAAGCATCGTGCGCGGCCGGTTGTATAACCTCAATACTGAACGCGTGGAAATTTCGTTAAAACTTATTCGTTATTTGTTTTTGTTTTAAATCATACGTGAGTTATATTGTCTCATTATTGCAATTTTGCAATGAAGATTCGAGAAATGGAAACTGCAGCGAGTATGTGTAATACAAACTTAGAAAAGTAAGTTACTAAAATTGTATAACTTGATACAAGTATTTACTGTTTACATACGTTTAATGTGATTCAAGTGTTTACTATTTACTATTTACATACATTTCAGAGAGACAATAGTGAAATCATATGCTCAGCGTCAAAAAGAGTATCGGAAGAGAAAAAAAATCGAAAAACAACTTCAGAGTGCGAAAAAAATACCAGAACAAACGCTCAACGCCAACAACAATTCCGGCAGAATCAAAAAAAGATACAACAAAGTGAAACGTTGAATGTTGCCAGGTATGATATATCTTTCGCATGAGAATAAGCAACAATTATATTTGCTTTTCTATTTCTGCTTTAACTAATAACAATATAAAAATTATATTAATTTTTAATTTCGTATTTTTCAGAAAAAAAATTAATGCTGAACGCGCTAAAAGGTATAGAGATAAATTAAAATCAAAAAAGCAACGTGCTGAACTTGACTCTTTACTATCATCGAAAGAAGATTCATTACCGACCTTATTACTCGAAAATAAGAAAGAAACTGATCATCGTCATGATACAAACTGTGAAGAATTAATCTTTAGTCAGTTTCAAATGCAGACAAATCAAATTCAACCATCAATGAATAATGAAGCTCAGCAAGTAATAAGTCCAAGTTTGCAATCATTTCAAGCCCCATACGAGGAACATGATGAATGTTCAATGCCAAACGCCTTGTTGCATCATGAAACAAACATTGCTGGCGACGGTAACTGCCTATTTTCATCTCTCATAAGAATTTTACATCTTCAAATATCTGCATCAGTTCTTCGACAGCAACTTTATGATTCACCCTACTTGAATGCTTGTCAAAATCCAACTAGTGCAAGAAGAATACTTAGTAGTGAGTTTGAATATGGAGATATAGATTGTTTATTCATATTTTCCAGAACATACAATCAAAACATATGCGTGCACTTTCATTATTTTTTCAATAATAATGCAAAAAGAGAAGTTGTTCGTTTCTGTTATTTTAAAGTAAATAATTCAATAAATTTTTTACATCTTCATCTCCGTGATACACATTTTACACCGTACATCGTAGTTCAAGAAATAGTTCCGGACAACAGAATAGACTTTCAGCAAAATGAAGATTGTCTTACTCATAAATCATCTGATGAAATTTACTTTGAACAAAGTACTCCTGTTCATTTTGAAAATGATGTAATTGATATGGAAATTGAAAGATCGAATGTTACGAATTTAACTTACACGGATTATTATAAACACAGTCATGCTCATCTAGAATTCTATCATCAATTTCAAAATAATACATTTGGTCATACTTGTGCAGTTTGCGACAGGCTATGGTGGAAAAGCGATTTAAAAAAAGCTTCTAACGTAGACAAAAACCTTCTAGAAACAATAATACCGAATTATGAATCCAGTTCGAGTATTGGTGTTTGTTCTACGTATAAAGTATCTTTAGATAAAAAGAAAATTCCAATACTGTCGACTTATAATGGTTTCAAATATCCAACGATTCCATCTTACTTGCCAACATTAAATCTTATCGAGCAACGGCTCATTTCACCGAGAATTCCTTTTATGCGAATAAGAAGACTTAGGCATGTTCATGGTCAGTATGGTATTTATGGTCAAATTATCAATGTTCCAGTGGAAGTCAATACCATGGTAAAAAAATTGCCTAGAAATATTGAAGATGACCATTGCTTTTATGTGCACATTAAAAAAAAATTAATTCATAAGACTAGTTATGTTCATGGCCTCATTAACAAGAACAATATTAAAGAATGGTTGAAATACTTAGTTCAAACGCCGCTTTATATTCACCACAAAATAGAAATTGATGATGCATTTTTAAGTCGTGATCAAGTAGCTCCGCAGTTGGTAATTGATGATATTAGTGAACATGTGCCTATTGAAGATAACCTAACTGCTCAACAACAAACTCTTCTGTGGAATGAAGATAAGATTTTGCATATAGCACCTGGCGAACAGAGCTCTCCTCTTAGTATTTTATTCGATGAATATGCCGAAGAGCTTTCATTTCCAACAATATACGGTGGTCAGTTTAGAAATTACAGAGAAGAAATTACTGTTACTCCATTTATGCAAGCTACCAGTGAACTGCGACGTACTGATCGACGCGGTGCTGACCCACAACATCTTTTATATTTCGCTGCAAAAATTATGAGAGTAAGGGTTAGTCAAAGCGTCACTATTGCTTTTAAACATTTTGGTTATAACACTACAATAACTAAAGAGTAGATACAGTCTGAAAATTATATTAATCACTGTTTAGAAACTAATCTTGCTTTTCTTCGGTGTATACCGAATTCCGCTTGGTATTGGGCTGATCGTAAAAAAGATCTTTTTGCAATGATTAGGCAATTAGGAGCACCAACTGCTTTTATGACGCTCAGTGCAAATGAAACTGGTTGGATAAGTTTAGTAAAAATATTGTATAAATTAAAAAATAATGAGATGGACGTATCTGATGAGTTTATATCAAACATGAATTACGTTCACAAAGCCAAGCTAGTTAATGAAGATTCAGTTACTTGTGCTATTTACTTTAATAAACTAGTTAATTGTTTGTTGAAAATTTTGCAATATAAGAAAAAAAGTCCATTTGGAAAATATCGAGTGATTCATTACTTCAAGAGAATAGAATTTCAACATCGTGGCAGCCCTTATGCTCATATTCTTTTATGGTTGGATAATGCACCAAAAAATTTATTAAGTAACGACAAAGACGTCACTCAAATGATCGACGAGTTAGTTTCCGTATCTGAGGCAGATGCATCTGGAAATATTAAACTGCAAACTCATAAGCACACTTTCACCTGCTATAAAAAAATGGATCCTAATAAAAACGATAACTGTCGATTTGGTGCACCTTTCATGCCATCTCGATACACAAGAACATTGTTACCTATGAAAGATACTGATTCTGATTTTTCAGAACAAAATTTAAAAGAATATAAAAAATATTATCAATTGATTAGAACAAACTTGGAAAATTTTGAGTATACAGATTTTCATCACTTTTATACTCACAATAATATTGTTTCAGATGAACATTATTATAATATTATTCGTGCTGGAATCAACCGCCCAAAGTTATTCTATCGCAGAAAACCTTCAGAAAAATGGCATAATTCATTTAATCCATTTGTATTATATCATTTGAAGTCAAACATGGATTTTCAAATCATTCAAGATGAGTACGCTTGTGCTGCTTACGTTGTTGAATATGTTAACAAACACAATAGAGGAATTAGCAATTTACAACGACAAATTATTCAGATAATGGACGAAAATCCAGAATTTGATATTGTTGATATTACAAAAAAATGAGTATTGATGTTCTTCATTCTGTAGAAATGTCGGCGCAAGAAGCTGCGTGGTTTTTGTTACGAGAACCTATGGCCAAATCATCAACAGCTACCGTTTATATACCAACCATATATCCCTCAGAACGCCAAAGAATAAGGAAAAGTTTAAAATAATTAAATGAACTGGGTGATGATTGTACAGACATATGGAAAGAAAATTGGTTTGATAAGTATGAAAAAAGACCCGAGGAATTAAATAATGTTACGCTAGCACAGTTCGTTGCAAAATATTATATCAATAATAAAGGAGTATATACTGAAAAAGACACTCCAAAAATTATAAGATACCGTAATTACGATATGGCTGATAACTTTAATGATTATAGACGAGAGATGGTTTTATTACATATTCCTTTTAGAAGTGAAGATAATGATATTCTAGCTGATAATAAATTCATAGAAATATATGAAAATAACAAAGATTTAATAGTAGAACCCAGAAAAGAATTCGAATTAAATTTAGACATACAAAAAACGCTAGAAATTTGCCGACAATTATGTAGAGATAATGATGAAAACGAAGATGAGGAATTAGAAGGCCATGCCAATGTAATTTTTGAAAATGATCCTTACGAGATGTTAGAGCGTGACCCACATTCCGTTGTTAATGCTGATATACAAAATGCAACTCTCAGTAAACTTGGTGCTATTGCAAAAAAAAAAGAGAATTTGATGGACAGGCATCAATTCTACGAGTTCATGAGAATGGCTAACGAAAAACAAAAAGAATTATTGATGCATATTATTTATCTTTTACAAACTCCAGATCTAGCACCTTTTCAAATTTTTTTCACTGGTCCGGCAGGCGCTGGTAAAACTTTCGTCATTAAACTCATAATGGAAATTTATAATAGATTTACTGATACAGACGGCTATTGCAATGCTTATATAACTTGCGCCTCCACTGGTAAAGCTGCTGTGGCAATTGATGGTACAACAATTCATACTGCATTTAGAATTTCAATTTCAAAAATATTGCCTGTGTCATCTGAAATTGCACATTTGTATAGATCTCTTTTTAGATATGTAAAAGTATTAATCATCGATGAAATAATTATGATCAGTGCAGAGCTTTTAGTGAAAATTGACTTGCGTTTAAAACAAATAACCAATAATCATAAGGATGAATTTGGTGGTATAGATATTATTTTTATTAGAGATTTACGGCAGCTACCACCGGTACGAGCAACACCAATATATAGGCCTATTAGAACACACATGGTTGGACCCCATCTTTGGCGGAAACTTAAATTTTATCAACTCAATCAAGTAATGAGACAGGCTAATGTTGCATTTTCTAATTTACTAACTAAAGTAGGCAATGGTGAACCATTAGAACAACATGAAATTGAGTTGATAGAATCAAGGTTTTTTACAAAAGCCGATACTCAAAGATTGTGCCCTAATGGGATTCGCCTATTTTTCAAAAATGAGCATGTAAACGCCTACAACAATCACGTTCTACAACAATTTGAAGACAAAATTATCTCTACAGCTACTGATTCAATTACAGGATCTAAAAATCATGAACAAAATGCTAATTTTAGAGTAAAATTACATAAAAGTCAGTTATCGATACTGGTGGTTTACCATACGAAATTACTTTTGTAAAAGGCATGTTTTATCTAATTACAACAAATATTGATGTATCAGATGGCTTATGTAATGGTTCAACTGGAAAATTAGTGCATTTAGATCTTGATACAAACAACATTGTAGTTAGAGTTTGGTTGGAGTTTTGTGGTTCAACAAAGATTGGTCGGAAGAAAAGGAAAAAAGCTGCTCAATTAGCTGTACAAAGTGGAGTTAGTAATCTTGCTGTGCCTATTGAACTACGATCTGCGAACATTCCATTGACATCAGATAAGAAAATTATTGCTACTCGAAAGCATTTTCCTTTAATTGCAGCTTGCGCTATGACCATACATAAATCGCAGGGTGGAACTTTTAGTGAAATTGTTTACGAGTACGGCAAAGATCATTCGCAAGAACTTGTTTACGTTGCGTTATCTCGTGTAACAAATATCGAAAATTTGTATATTGTAACACCTCGAGATGATCCAACGAATTTAAGTTTTATCATAATCGAAAGCAAGCTAGATCAACAGAGAAATTGCTGCAAGAATTTCAAAGATTATCTTTAAACACATTGCAGACCATAACGCAAATTATCTTGGATATGATTTTTAAAAAAAGAGGTTTTTCATTATTCATTTTTAACTGCCAAAGTTTAAAAAATCATACCTTAGATTTCATGGATCCAGTTACTCAAAATTCTAATCTACTATTACTTTCTGAAACGTGGATGAGAAATGAAGAAGAAATTGTTCATCCTAATTTCAATTGCATTTCTCATTAAAAACGAGACAATGTTCGTGCAGGTGGAGTCGCAATATACCATAACTCTGAAGATACCGTCCACATTTGTACAGAAAATATGAGAATGCTTTTGTCAAACATTAGTGATTTTAGTACTAGGCATTCATCAGTTGGTGACATTTGTTCAGTTGTTTGTAAAATAGGAAACGATGTTAAAGTAGTTATTGTAGCTATTTATATATCCCCAAATCAAAAGATTGAGGATATTACATTATTTATTCATCGATCGTTGTTAGAATATACTGAGGGAGGTTCTAAATTACTTAAACAAAATTTTCATAAACTTCCACTCCTATTGGCTGGAGACTTCAACGTTAACTTCAATAATAAAGAAAATTTTGAAGAACTCACATCCTTTTTATCAGATACATTTGATTTGAGTATTAATAATGATCCAGCGTAGTTCACAACAAAATACTGTACTACAGTTAATGCTGTTTTTTCGAGATACTTAGACAAAATTGAATCTCAAACATATGTATCTTATTATAGTTACCATAAGCCAATAATTACCATGATACAATATGATGATAAGATTTAAAAAAATTTTTTTTATTTAGTATTTTTTTTATATAATTTATAATTCACTATTTTATATCTAATTTTTAATAAATGAATATTTTTCCTAAAATATTAAATGAAACTTTTTGAGTTGATTCCTTACTTTACATTATTTGCATTGAAAAAATGATAGAAAATAAAAAATAAAAGATACAGATTACACAGAGAGAGAGAGAGAAAGTCGCATGGAGGGGGCATAGCGCTTTTTCCTTACGTGACGAAAATATACAAATATAAACAATCTAAATCTCCATATCCAATTACATTCGGAGTTGAAGAAAAAGCGTAAGGAACTTCGTTCTTGACGGGGGTCCCCCGACCGCTAAGATGTTTATTTTTTATTTATTTTATTTTTTTAATAAGGCATTTATCCATGGTATGTAACTTAACTACTGACACAAAGTACCCAATGAACAATATAGTCAAGTTTTAACAATTATTATATTCAATTATTTATCTACTTATATATTTTGATGAAATATACAAATAATTTGGATCTCTAATTTGTGTATCCTTTCGTCAAAATCTGTACAATTCATAAACGGCATTGTCAAAGAAAATCTGTTAATTAATAATAAACGTTAATGGTAAGTATTGTACAGTAACAACTAGAGTACACTTATTATGTTGCTTGTAACAAAATCTAAATTTTTGTATAATTGTTAATACTAAAGTGAATGCAACTACCAGAACAATCCAATGCTGCGGTTTGAATACATCATACTTTGTTAAAGTTGTTGTCAAAGAATTGCGTTGAAATAATTCAAAACTGGGCGCTTATGGAGTTAAGTGGTTTGCATAAAATATAAACTGGGACAGAATATTCAATTATTAAGTTTACTTTCCACCTATGCCTGTCTTAATTTAAGAATTCGTGATTGCAAATGATAAATCGGAGTAGATGAAAGTAACGTCGTCTTAATGAATAATGTTTACATAATTTATTTATTGGAATTAATTACATATAATAAACGTTTTGTAAAATCTAAGTACACCGACGGAAACTATTGTAAATAGTACAGGAGAAAATTTGGCTTTTTTAAGAACTTTGTACTGAATACTTGACGGGAAATAGGGAAGTGTAGAAGTAAAGAAGTTTATTATTAACGTGTATCTCTATAATTAATTCTGTACATTGAATCTGTGAGTTTTCTCACACCCTTGTGCTCAAGTAAAGTTTCTATCACTTGGTTACTTTTGTACAGAATAAAAATAGTGTACGACAGGACTTTGGTGAGTATAACATTCTGTCACATGTGTATTATATGTCACTAATTGTTTAAATAAAAATATTTGCAAAGCAGAAAATAAATTAAATACAAATAGGTAAAAGGCTAGAAGGATCCAGCTTTACGTTTGATGAAGTCATCGGAGAAGAAGGACATTGAAACGTTGAGAACAGAGAAGACATGCACGCAGTCACATCTACAGGAACAAGAATGCTAATATGCTAATATAACACAAGAACTCATAACTCGCGCAGTCGCATAAAGTAGAGAACTCATTGACACGTGACACTACACAGTACAACAGACCTGCCATTAAGCTTGACGACTAAAATAGTTTGTTTACAACGGTCATTAGCGGCAAACAATTTTCTCCATGATGTAAAATTTTTAAACGTAAGACGAGTTTTAAAAATAATTTATTTTTAAATTTTTTCTTCATATTTCAGATTAATATATTTTCAAGCACTACTTATCACTCACTTAACAGTCTCGCCTCATATACTCGTACATGCACGAGTACCTATATCAATTTGACGACCTTCGTCTTCTAGTCTTAGCAACCGCCTCCTTTGAGCGTCCGCGTCCTAAATGTATCCTTCCACCTGACGCCTTCCATTCGCTGTCCTATCCACGTTTCATGTGCCTCAAATCTTATGACATCCTGTATCCATATTTCAGCATGTACAACCGCATACTACAAATAAAAACAAATTGCCAGCCTCCTCCTTAACTTTTTACTCAATGATCCGCAGACCAATCTCCGATTCATATAAAATCCTTCCTTCGATCTCTAGTTTTGATTTACCAACTGAGAAAGGGAACTTTAACAACATGCTGTACCGGTAAATATTGCTATAACCATTGGTGTTATAACGCATGAAGAGGCTATTATATTCGTTCACTGGCATACAGATAGCTCCTTACTTTATCAAAACCAGACCCTTTTGTTCTTGTAGCTGCTATTATTTTTCTCAAGTCAACGTTATAGGCTTAACTCTCTAATATCGAAGAACAATAAATAGGTCAAATTATAGTTCATACTGAATATCAAGTATGTAGGTTTTAGAAATAAGTTTATGTTTTAAAATATACTTATTAGTTCCATATATATGTAAAACAACCTTTCTTGATATGTATATTATTTAGTATTTACTACTAGTTTTTTAATATTTTAATATTCAATATTTTTAGATCTGTATATAAAATATATCAATACACATTTCCTACTTCAAATACTATTAGTTTATTAAAACACATTTCCAAAGGTCCAAAAATAACCTTATGGAAAAATTTAGAAATATATTAAACGTAAAACAAGTAATAAATTAATACCAGAAGGAATTCAGGTTAATATAAAAAATAATAATATTTTCAAAATTACTAATTTAATAAAATAATAAATATTTACATTTTGCAATTAATTATATAAAACATTTACACATATAGAAACATTAATTTAGTCTACACATAAAACAACTGTTTTGAACAATTGATTAAAAAATTTTTAATTTATCAATTATATCTGTAATTTACAAAATAAGAAATATATTCTTGTTAAAAGTTTTTTTATTAATAATAATATAAACACAAGAAATATTTGAGCATAGGCCTATAGAAATATGTATAATATGTATATGTTTTTATTCTAGCTTCTTAGAAAAGGAAATTCTCTAAATTTATATTTTTTCTTTTAATATTTAATTATTAATATCAAGAGTTAATAAATTGGTGACTTTACTTTCACATGTTACGTATCTTATATTATTCCATTAAAGTCTTACTTCTTTTTATTAACAAAAGAAAAATTTATTGTGCAGCAATTATACTAAGCGCAACGAACACAAAAAAACCTACGACCTAACCGGTGGTTTATTCATTATATTTGCGTTCGATATTATCACCGAATTATACACGTCAAACTGCAATGTATACAATGTGTACATGTGTTAATTAACGGATGAAATTTACTTTTTTTTAATCCGTGTCAATGACAGGGTTCTAAAGCCTGTCGTGTATATTCCTGTTTCCTGGCTACATTTGAATAAAAAGTCCAATCAACTTTTTGTGGTATTATGTTGTTATTGATACTTAAACTTTAATCGCTTCCATGAAAAGGTAATGTACAACTGTACAACTGTAACTACTTGTTTATCCTGCTGTTTAAGTTCAATTAAAGTAATTAAACGGCAATTGTTATAAAATACTGTAGAGTAATAACAAACGCAACAGAAAATCCACACTAAGCATTAGACAATGACAGACGTGAAGCTGTGTTTCCCACGAAACAAGACAATGAAACAGATATTTAATTAAACACTAGCTTCGGCAACAAAGACGCCGTTGTCAATGCCTAGCACAAGGCTCCTTTGCAGTCACTATGTCCTTGTGGTATTACTTGTATTGTGACGTGGTTAACGATTATCGAATTGGGTACGTAATTTTTGCGGTATGTTTAAACTATATGTATATTTTAAATTTTGCAAGAGGAGCAATAACTTGATACAGTTTAAATAAATAGTAATGTCAAGAGAGAATTTATTAAACCCCGTATGGAATATATGCAACAATATTTCTCAGTCTAATTATAATTATCTACTCCTCGTAACATCTATTTCTGACCTCGCATGATGGTTCCTACTTTGTTTGTGAATAATCCTTCAGAGATCTAAAAGTACCATCTGGTTAGTCACATACACGGCGCATAGGTTATTGCATGAAGGAATTTGTATAAAATACTATTATTACTAAATAGTATAACACAAAATAAAATAATAATATTATGTATATATATATATATATAATATAATAATAATTTTTTTTACGAGCGAGACTGTGGAAAACTAATGTTCGCCGCAGGAGGGTCCCCAGTCCTACGGTGTGTGGGACTCGCACCCACCAACACCACAAAACCTATTGTCCACGGTGTGGATCCACCTCGGGACTCAGCTTTCGCAATACTTCATGGTGGTGCCACTTGTACTTCGTCCTGTGGACGATCATCTGTTTTAAACCTTCAGTGGGTCCACGCTACCTGTTTTCTGCTATTGTGTCAGCGGCTTTAACAAGATCATCTTCGGCTTCCTTCTTTTGCCTTAGTACCTTCTCTATGTAGGTTGCTACCTAATCCCAGTGGTGTTCGCTCTCCAGGATTGTTCCAATGGTATTTTCGGGCGAGATCTCTCCCACTACATTTTCCAGGGCTTGCCATCTATCATAGGTGAAAAACGTGTGACTCACATCGTCTAATTCCTGTTTACAGGAAATGGAGTTTGGTCTGTCTACTTTCCCCATCCTGTATAGGTAACCCTGGAACAGGCCGTGGCCAGTTAGAAACTGCGTTATGAAATAATTAATCTCGCAATGCTTGCGGTCAGTCCACTCAACTAACTGTTTTATGAGCGTAGCGGTTCATCTTCCCTTTGTGTCACTGGTCCATCTTTCCTGCACTGAGCTATAGTACGGGTCCTGACCTCCTTGTGAGCTTGTACAGTATCTACTTGGGCCTTCCTCTTGCAAACTAGTTTTCGTTCCAGCAGATGGATTGGGATTATTTCCGCGACGACAAGAACCGCGGACTCCGAAACCGTCCGGTAGGAGCAAGCCACTCTGTACAACATGCGTCGTCTGTATTTCTCGAGTTTGAGTGTTGAGTGCATCAGGCCATATCTCCGCTCCATAAAGTAGTAGTGAATGCGTAACAGACATAAGTAACCGTCGATTCGAAGGTTTCGGCCCACTGGTGTTCGCCATAATTCTACTCAGCACCGCGGTCACAGTTGCAGCTTTATCAGCTACCCGTATATTTGTGGTATTTGTGGTCAAAACGTAAGCTTTGTAATATAATAATAATAGTATAAATAATAACATTAACAAGAACAACTACAAAAACAGAGCAGGAAAGTTTTAGGTAGCTTGAACTCTGTTTCGTGTGAGAAACATATTTCGAGAGCCACAAAGATTCATATAGGAAAAGCTTTTGTTGAATCAATTCTGTCTTACGGCTGTGAGGTATAGACGTTGAGCACGGAAATTATACGACAGTTGAATGCCGTGGAAACGGACTATCTCCGTAGAAGTGCCAGAGTCTCAAGAAGAAAGAGAATAACCAGCGAGGAGATCAGAAGAAGGATGCATACAGAAGACACAATTATTAACAGAGTAGAATAAAGAGGCCTAAAGTGATCTGCTAATAGGTGAGCAGAGATGGCCGAGGAAAATATTTCAGTGGAGGCCCCCACGCAGGGGAAAAAGGGGCAGACCTAGACTGTCCTGGTATGAAAACATGAGGAAGGCCACGGAACATCATAACTTGGCAGAAGAAGATGCACAGGACAGAAATAGATGGTGGCTATGTGTGGGTATGGGGCAATAGGCGATGAAAATCCCTTTAAGAGAGAGAGAGAGAGAGAGAGAGAACAACTAGAATTATTATAGTTGTTGGTGTTAATATTATATTTTTTTATTATTATTCCAGAGGGGAGACTAGCGTTTATAAACGTTGCCTGAAATACGATATAAGGCATCTTAAGTATGTGCATGCGTGTTCATAACAATGGTGCAATGGGTGCATTGATGGTATTTAATGATAGATTGTGCGTGGATAGTAATTAATGTAGGTCATGTGCGGCCCCCACACACACATATACAAGCTTTAATATATTTGATACTTTAGACATGTGTGTTTGGAAAATCTTTTCATTTTTTAGCAGGAAAACAGATGTAACCAGTTAATTGCAAGAGAGTTACGATTCTTTCTAATACAAACTAATCTGTGTTATTTCCAAGCAAATAATTTATTAATTAGTTTGTTGTTTCCTGCAGTTCCGTCAGAATCAAGTCCAACAATTATGACGTTTGTGTGCACGTGTTACGTAACTTATTTTTTCGTAATTTGACGTTAGGAAATGATGTCTATTGTAAATAACGTTTAAATTGCGTGGCTTGTGAGATTTCATGTCAGGCTTTCTATACAGTCAATGGGGTATATGCTTCGCCTCGAATTTACGGCAAAAATATGAGGCGGAAAAAGAGACTGGAAAAAGTAGCGTTATGGCAACATTCCAAGTCTGCAAACTGGGTCACCGTAATATATTGTGCGCTCTGACCAACACAGTACCTTGTGTAGGCATACATAAATGCATGTTTATTTAATTACTGGTTGTTTAGTGCGTGTAACCGTCCACTAAAATGTTATTGTCCTTGTTCATAGACGACGACATACTGTGGATTTTAAAATGTGAGGTGTATTGGTACAAATACGATTCACCCTATAGCCGTGTTATGGAGCTGAATGAATGTTGAGTGCTACATAGCGCGCGTCCACAAGCGCGCGGATGGGCGTCAAAATCTTGCTTTGGAGTGGTCAGTGTGATCCACAATTCTGCATGAATATTTGCGTGTTTTGATACTTTAAAAACGGATAATACTTATTCACACCGTGTGTAATGCAAAATAGATTTTTTCAAGTCAGTTATTTGATTAAAATGTACCAGTTTTCTGTAATCTGAATGATGTGTCTATTACAGAAGTACTCTTTATTGCACCATATATATAGAAAACACCATACTGCAGAGAGAAAGAGAGGTCGCTATGGATTGTGATGTGTAGGTGTCGCAAATAATAAGTAGTCAATATATATGTTATTGGAATGAAGTGGATTTATTAATGATGCTATACTTAAGTATCATTAAGTATAATTAATATTACTTACTTCTAATGCAGTTTATAAAAACAATAATTAATATGTCTCTGATGACCTTTGTAGCACACAATAAAATTTACTTTCTATACAATGAAATAAATTAATATTTGAAAGTTCTTTCTCTTTTATTTATATTACGAAGTCTTTACTCATGTGATCAAGTCTTTCGTTTAAATAATTTTTTTAATAATTGTACATAATTTAAGTTTACTTCCCTTTAATGTCAACTGCAGATTCTTCAGTCAGATATTGACATATGTAACAGTAGACGTTAGTAGAAATATAATTGTGTTGGTATATGTTTATAAATATAACATCGTTTGAAAATTTTATTCATATATATCGGGTGCACATGTTACCCTGTTCGTACAGAAGTCACCAATCTGTTATTAAATATGTTGCAACCAGTTTTCATTATGATAAGTGCTCCTATCAAGATGAATACGTGGGTTGATATACTCTGTACGATTTCAGGGTCGCTTTCGGGTGTGTAGATATTTTACACGGGCACGGTTACATACACTTTCACGGCAAATCGATACTGTTACTAATAAAATAGTGTATTGTGCTTACACCCTTCCCGTCAGCTTGAAGTGTCTATGTACTGTAATAGGATATCTTGCACTTTCGCGGAATAGCACACTAATAATATTTCTCGCAGTAACTCAACAAAAATTTTCTAACTTGTGTTCGTCGCGAAAGTAGACAAAACGTCTGGTCGAGGTAGCGTTTACACGTTATTGATTCCGAAGAGAGACTAATTTAGCCGTTCAAAGTTGCTTCTATTAACTAAATTCTCGTAATCAGTTTAGTTCTTCGGAAAACCCTACTCATGATTTTTTACAGATAATAAATTTTCTTGTCCAAGAAGGCTTTCGACAATTCTTGTTCAAAAAACTGAATATTTTTCGACCAGATTTTATCGGCCATAAAATATTTTTACTTAAAAAAGGAAACATTTAGTTACTAATTTTTACCATGAGTATTGTCCTCAGAGAGGTCGTTTTATTAGAAATATTTTGATATAAATCCCATCTCAAAAGTTCCCATGTATCAAAAGTTATTTAAATTTACGTGTTTTTTTAAATGAATATTTTGTACTGAAAGACTAGAAATATTCTCAGTACTAGGGCAGCTGAAATTATTTCTCCTCCAACGGTCGTGTGTATCATCTAACATGTAAGGCATGATGGGAAGATGTCAGTAAATTGTTTTTTTTTTTTAATCTGTAGTGATAAACTCTTATCAGAAGATTCTAAAACCGCTTTAGGATTGAAAATTTCAAAGTCTAAAGTATTGTTGCCAAAGTCTGACAAATTTTTATCATAGCATCACTTGTCACTTGAATGTAATTTTTAATTATTATCCCTGATTTGCAAATGCATCCCGCAGACACCTTTGCAGTGTATAGAACATTTTGACATACTGTGTTCAGTTGGATGTGTATTAGACAACTGTACACAACTGACAAGTGCCTCTTAACATTAATATGTAGAATTCCTTACCCTTCATCTCGATCCTTTTAATATCATTATACCTATCGTAGCTTTTGCCTGAACTTTTATACTTTTGTAAGATTGTTTATACTTTACGCAACAAATTATGTTCGAATATTTATATTGCGCTTCACATTTTCAAATTATTTGGAACATAAAAACAGTTTTATTTGAGCATCTAAACTGCGTGCATTGTAATATATTATATAAACGAAAAACTGAATCTTCTAATACGAAATTTCCTTTTAATAAATTATTCTTAAGGTAAAAGCGAGATAGAACGTATTTCCAGATATTTTGAATAGTGTATTACCTGAAAAGGCAAAGAGCTATTATCATGATAACTAATGACACCACATTTGTGTATGCACGAGGCGAGCGAGAAACGACATGGATATTTAATTAAGGTTGTCACAAAGGCGTGAATGCGGTCAGGCTGACAGACTGACTGGATGCGGTTTCAATTGGAACGTGTAATCGTAAATTGTTGTGTTCGACACCAATACACCGCACATCGATAACATTGTATGTAGCCGTTAATTCTTTGGAACACATACACGCGCGCTCGCGCGCACGAAAACAATAAGATATAACTTTATTTATAATTTTAAATCAAAATTACGGAAAAATACAATCAACTGTCCAGTTATAATTGTTACAGTTTCAGTGTATCCCAATTTTTAACCGATTTGGCGGAGCTTAACAGAAATATTAAGCTAGGCTGGACAGAGTTTTGGCAAGTTGTACATTAAATTAAAAACAACCAAACATTCCACAAACGCTAAGAATTAAATGTATTTTCGGCACTCGTTTAAAATTTAAAAAAATTTATAATAAACAAAATTATTTTGTTTGAGAAAAGTTGCAATGGTTCAAAGTAAGCAGAAGGATGCAGTTCATTAAGACAAAATGCTTTACCTTTAGTGGGGGGGGGGGATTCATCTTATAAATGGTGTGAAGCGTACAAACTAAAATATAATATTTAATAGCTAGACAATTATACTATTTAAATTAAGACAGTAGGTGATACAAAAATAAATTGACTTTTCTATTAGGTACTTTGACAGATTTGGTAACACACGATAATTCTAAGTAATTGACGAAGTAAGCATAGTATTTACCATTACGAAATTCATAATTTTATTTGCAAGTAACTAGTAACATCATAGTTTATAATGAAATTATCAGATATCGCCAATGAGCTGAGAAAAATTTAGGGCTACTTTACAGAGGATTTCATATTTTGGTTTATTTTGGTATCAGTAGAAATTTGCGGTTTCTTGTTTAATTGAATCTAACCTCACATTCCAAGTGCAGAAGATGCTTTAATTAGCACCACTGAAAAGGTAGTATAAAAAGTAAACGCATTTTATTTAACACAGTTTGCATTAAATTAGAGATAAAATCAGACAAGAGGGAAGACTGAGAATACGTTATCAATATTTTAATATTGCATTCCACAGAGAAAAATCAAGGACAATGAAAAAACGGAGGGTAACTTAAAAAATTAGGTTTGTCTTTTGAATCCAGGTGTTGTGTAGCTGAGGATGACTGAGATTCATTTACGTGATATCCAACTTAATTCAAGTATATTCGAGCAACTTAATTGAATAACTAAATTATAGGTTAATTATAAAAATAATACACAAATAAACAGGCGTTCTTGCAACCACACTACACACAAGCGCGCGCATAAACATGAATTGGTTATTGTAGTGATTAAAAAAAGCGAGGTACTACAAAGATAATTATTTGTATACTTTTCTCACTCATGTTCCAAATACTACTTTCTTTACTGACTAAGTAATTAGGCGGAGGTAGCTCAACGCGACAATTTCTGTAATGTGTCGACAAAGCCTATGAACATTTTACAGCTCTAAATGTTTTTGACTCTGTATTCGACAGGATATTCAATCGCAAATTTGCTGCAGTTAGGGAAGTGTTGAAATTAGAAATTGCACTTTACTATCCTGAATTTAAACTAAAAAAGTTTTAAGAATTTTCCAATTGATTACCAAAGATTTTTGAAGGCATAATAATTTCTTAATCTTGTTATTTGAATTAACAGTCTCTGTAACTCTAACTTCTTCGTGTTTCTTTGCTAAACTGGTAAATGTCATGTTCTGGACGGTGTCTTTGAGTGTTTCTATCATTTTCAAGGTCGTGATTTAGGACTTCAAAATGGTGGAAACACTGGAAGGCCTCGTCCAGAACAGACATTTAGCAGTAATAATTTCTCTTCATGAGTAACCTAATTTTTTAAAATTAGAAAATGTGTTTAATAAACAAGATGCAAAAATGATTTTGTTTGAGAAAAGTTGTAATGGTTCAATGTAAGTATAAAGATGAAGTATAAAATCTATATACGTATCCGAACAAAGACAGGGTAAACCCAATAAACGCAACTATAGCCTATGACTACTGAAAACAGTATTGTATAAGAGAAATGGCGGTAATGCAGAACTCGTAGTGGTTATTCGAGGTGATTCGAGAGCCCTCGCGGAATACTGCTCAGTTATATGGCCTACCACTAGGCTTTTATGGTAGATAAATAATATAACTAGAACCCTATCGAACAGTCTAGAATGTCCTCCGCTAGTCGAGCAGGTGTACCTCAGTCAAGGCCGCGCTCAAGTACGTTCCAGAGTACTCTGGAGAACACCTAAAATACGAATTAGCTGGCGTGCAGTAAGGAGGGAAAGCTATTCTAGATCTGTGCGCGACCTATATAAGCAGAGCGTCTGGCTTATTTAGTCAGTTCAGTGCGTTGAGCGATTTTCCTTAGCGCAGTGTTTGGATGAAGTATTATAGCAAACTGTCACTGTTTTATAATTAGTGTGGAACTCTATTATTTGACATTATTATTGCGTGTGGACAAATGTATCTGAAATTATTGTACGAGTTGATTACAAATTGTTATTTGTAAGTAGTTAAAACTGGTTATTAGCGACTTCATTGGTGTCTGTATTTTGTTTTCCACTGTACCATACGACGATCAGTGAGACCGGCGTAACAGTAAGTTTAACTCAGAACGTGATTAACCATCAAATTATTTTCTGAGTACTTTTCTAGTCACATTACGTTTACGACTATCAGGAAACAAGTATATCTTCTTCGTAGAACGTGTTCGTGCAAGTCGCCCAAAGAATGAACTCGGTTACCACTTCTCAAAACTATCGATAACGGTAGGGACAGAGAGTTTTCTTCATTAGTTTAAGTTTCTTATACGTTATAACTGGTAAGCAAGTAGGTGCCATACGTCAAGGTTATCGAATAGGTGTTTCATTTAATAAAATTATTGAATTCAATGACATTTGTATCAACTTTTTACATAACTCTTTTGTCCACTTACAGCACGTAAACTATAATAGGCCTACTTTGTTGTTATTATTGGAACAGCCATTTGTTTTGCACAGTTACTGTATCTAATATGTGTTTTGTTTTGAAAAGTGTAGTTAGTAATGCGCAGGTTAAAGAGTGTGTAAAACACACACAACTATTGTTAATTATTTAATTCAGTCACTTACATTAGTGAATCATGTAATTAAATGTGGCATCATAAAAGATTTTTTATAAATGGTATTTTTTAATTTTATAGAAATAAAAAGTAACAGGTATCAACCAATTTTTGTAGTATGATTATGAAATACATAACGGTATCCGGTATCAGGTAGGTTATAAAGATATTTGAGCTACATGACAATCATTTTACAAATCTTATGAGTTATCATTGCAAGCACGTTTGTCACATTGTCGGCAAGCGTTAAAAGATGTGATGTTACTCCTGGAATATTTTGAAATCTGTTTATTACAATATGTTCTGGTGTATGAACTCCTCTCCAATAGTATACTAATTTTAGTTCTTATAACAAGAAACTAGAAACTTATTGTATTAACTGTGTCCTAGAGAAAGTAATGAGAATTTGGAATGAAAAATGAAAGGAATGCAAAATACCACCAATAATGTTGGGAAGAAGGAACAAACGTATTGAAGTAAACTGTTTGGCATTCGCAGATGACTTTGCTATACTTTCTGAACATCTTACAACTGCAGTAACACAAGTTAATTTTTTAGAGGACTTAGCCAGTAGAACAGGCTTAAAAATTTCTGAAGAAAAAAACAAATTTCTCACAAACATGAAAAAAGCGCAAAAATTCCTGGTAACAGATATTGGTCGAATAAAGAGGGTTCGAAAATTTAAGTATTTAGGAGAGATAATTCAAGAGAATGGCTTGAAAAAATCTGCTATAGAAGAAAGGATTCATAAGATGGAAAGGGCATATGGTATGACTAAAGATATTTACAATAAAACGTGCATATCTAAAAATGGGAAAATAAGGCATTACAGTACAGTATTGAAGCCAGAATGCCTATATGCAAGTGGATGTCTATCATTGAATTATAATTTAGACAAACTAGAAATGTTGGAAACACAAATTATTAAGAAAATATTAGGCCCACGAAAAACTTCAGAAGGTTGGAAATTAAGAAGTAATGACGAAATATATCAAACTATAGAAAATGTAACAGAAAAATGAGAAAAAGAAGACTATTATTTTTTGGACATATGTATAGAATGGACGACAGTAGATTGACAAAGTAGATCTTCAAATATCTGTGGGGGAAGAAGTCAACATCAAGTTGGATTTAGGAAGTCCAAAAGGATTTAGAAAAAATAATATAAACGCAGTAGAAGCAATTGAAAGAAACGTTTTTCGGGCAAAAGTGTTAAAAATGGAAGGAATCCCATGGTAGGAGAGAGAAAAACGCATGTTCAAAGTTGACTGAAGACAGGAAGAAAAGACACAGTGAGAAGATGAAAGAATATTGGAAAAAAGAAAAGAACAAAGAATAAAGAATTGAAATTGGCATGTGATCCTTAGATGGCCGATACAAAAAAATGTTGTGTTGGTGGTTATAATCACAAACAGAAATAACACTGTTGCACACCATTGTATATTCTGTGTATATTTATTTTACAGTTAACCTAACAAGACAGATACAATAGAACTTCATTCACAAATTTTTGATTTATTCCTACGAACATTGGATACAATTTACGGTTTAGCCACGCTTGTGATGTAGACTAAACGAGTGAACGCGTTCGTATTGATTTGTTGAATGTGCGTGAACTCTTAGAGAAATGGAGGGTTAGAAGATCGTTTTAGCCGGACAATTTCTGACGGGGAAATCACTACGTACACTCTTAAGTGTCAGAGAAATGTAACACCTACAGAAGGGAGGCAATCGTGAAAAACGGAGAGCTTTTAAAGAAAATCTAAGAAAGTTTTCACCATTTTGAACGAGTTATCTACAGAGCTTTTCAAATATGATATTTTCTGTAAACATTTTCAGCAAGATTTACAGTGTATTTGATTAATCTAGATAAGATTATTTAATCTCAGATTTAAATACATAAAATGTAATAAAATATACATAAGCCTCTGGTCGCTTAAAAATAATCATTAACAAAACGAGAGTATGAGTATGTGTCCTATGTTTAAAATATGTACGATTTGTCTGTACTGTTTAGAAAATAATTATAAAGAACCCGTAACATTTAAAACATAGTAGGCTTAAGAAGTAATATAAAACTTAATTCCAATAATTCTAATTAGATTTATTCTAAATGTAGAAAAGCATACTGTACAATTGTACATTTTCCACAATTGTAAGCAAGTATTATTTGTATGTTATCAATAAGTCTACATCCAAGAATGTTTGTATATTCTTCGGAGCCAGCCAATGGGAGGATTTCAACATCGCGATCGATTCCGAGAAACCGCTCTAGACTAACAGTTAATGTCTCGAATCAAAGCAACTGTTAGCAGCTGCTAACGTCTTTTTTTATCTGCTCATGTTGTAGCACATTAATGTAGTAATACATTAAATAGATCAGAGGGTTCTGAATATTAAGGTAATCACTGAGACAGTTATATCAGGAAAAAGAGTTCAATATTTTATCAGTTGACTTTGTGATTCTATTTTGGTAACATCCCTTTTTCCTATCCGGAAAATATCCCATAACAAGGATCATAAGCTGAAGAGAAAAATTATGTACCTATCGGACGAAACTACCATATTAGACAAATTCGGACGCAGAAGTTGTGCATCCTGCTTGATGAGTGAGAGTGTTGAGGAGTCAACAATACGCTAAATCATAAAGGCCAAAAATAAAATAAAATCAAGTGTAATGGATTCTGCGCCATGTAGTAACAATGTTCCTTGTGTTAGTAGCCCCGGTCCTCTTTTTGAGAAAACGGAGAAGCTGCTGGGTGTTTGGATAGAAGACAAGAATAAGAAAAGTGCTTCTTTAAGTAATTTAACGATCAGAAATAAAGCCCTTCAGCTCTATTCTGCGCCGTGTAGTAACAATGTTCCTTGTGTTAGTAGCCCCGGTCCTCTATCTGAGAAAACGGAGAAGCTGCTGGGGGTTTGGGTAGAAGACAAGAATGAGGAAAGTGCTTCTTTAAGTAATTTAGCGATCAGAAATAAAGCCCTTCAGCTCTATAAAATCTCCATAAGTCTTAGCATTCTGAATCTGGAGAGATGAATGGCACACACGAGCCTATAAAAGTTTTCAGGTTAGGCAAGGATGGTTTGATAAATTTATGTACCATTTTAATTTGCACAACGTGAAAACCGTTGGTGCGTCTGCTTTAGCAGATAAAGAAGCAGCTGAAAAGAATTTTTGAAAAAAGTAAACAGAATGTTCAACAGAATATAAAAGTAAAGTAATAGAATATGAAATAACAGAATATTTCTTCCAGACCAAGTTTTTATTAACGATGAAACTGGTTTATTCTGAAAAAGTGCCGGATAGAACGTACCTTTCTAGACAAGAAAAAAATTGCGGCTGGATTCAAAGTATCAAAGGATAGGCTTACATTACTGTTATATGGAAACACGTCAGGTGACTTGAAATATAAACCCATACTTATATATATATAAACAAAAGAATCCGCGGACCTTGAAAAGGATAAATATGAGTCAGCTTCCCGTCATTTGGAGATCCAACAGGAAAGCATGAGTTACGACCCTTCTGTTCAAGGATTGGCTTGACATTTTTGTATCCGACGTACAAAACTACTTGAAAAAAACTTTGACCTTCAACAGCTTACTTGTTTTGGATACTTCTCCCGGTCATCCTGTTAGATTATCAGAGAAATATCCTTAAGTGGAAGATAAGTTTCTCCCTCCAAACACTACCTCAAGTTTACAGTCACTCGAACAAGGCTAATTGCTCTTTTCAAACCCTACTACACGCGACGAAGCTTTGCTGATATTTTAGATGAGATGGAAAAAGGATCCATCATGAAATGTAAGCTAGTGTTACATCATTACAAGCTAGCGTTTTGACGTTGGAATTACCATCGAAATGAAAAATGAATCATGGCAGAAGCAAGAATTACAACCGAATGAATTTGAAGATCAAGTGTCTCATCACGAGGAACTCACATTTAAAGATATGCAAGAATTTGATTCAGCCGAAGTTTCAGAGCAGGTACATGAAGACCCACAAAAAATTCCCGCCTCCTTCCACAGCCAGGGAAAGCCGAATTGCTTAAAATAGATGGCATTCTTAATGAAAACTTAATGGAAAGACTTAAAGTTTGATAATGGAAGAGATCAAGGTTGCGTGGTCAGTGGCGCACCCAGGGAGTTTTGGGCGTGAGAACCCCCCTCCCCGGAAACATGAAGAATCAAAATCAAATTTTGTAATCAACGTATAATGAAAAAAACTCGACCTTATCTGCTGCTTCTTGTATCGTGTTGATTCAAGATAGCAATAAAGGAGGGTTATTATTTACGCCCATGCTGGTACTAGTAGTACACTGATTTAAATTAATTGATGGCGATTAACTTTTAATTTAATACTTGATTACATCAGAATATTCCAGCCCATGTAGGTTTGTAATGAACATGTGTTTGTGTGCGTCTTTGATTTTACTCGTGTATCATCAATGGCATCTCACATAAACTTAAATACCTTTTAGGTTTTGGAAATAAAATTTGATGTTAAGTGACATAGTTTTAGACTTAAAGTTACTTTTACCTGAGGAAAAATGTAAAATTTTAATTAATACAGACTTTGCTGAACGTCATTAAATTTTTGCAAAACGGTGGTTTGATTCTCTTGTTTATAAATCAAGTGGTGTTGTTAGAATGTCCGTAATTACGTAACTGTTTACAGATGAATAACTGGGAAGTAAAACTGTCTGTCGTCTACGGCAGTTAGCGGTGAGTGTTTCGTTTTGTTTGAATTGCAAAGTAACTTGTTATTGACTTTGCAACACAGCAGAGTAGGCTACAGTTTTATAAGAGGAAGAGAATGAAATAAGGTATCTGATAAACTTAGATTACACTGAAGCATTAATATTTATTAAACTTTGAATTAACTTTGAATTAGAGCTATATATAACTAGAAATGAATGAGGGAGAAAGTATTTTTAAAAATATTTATGTACTGTCATTACTCTATAAACTGGGTAATCAAGGCATTAGAACAACTTTTCATCGTATTTAACTTGCAACATTAAATTTGTTTTTCACCTCAAATCATTGTCTGCACAGCGGTTTACTTATCACATATTTTTATCCATCTTAAAATTAACACCCGTAAGTATACCAGAAAGTTTTTTGAATCAATCCTAGATAGTAGAAACACCTTGTATTTATTGTTTTCCATAGCCAATCTTTTTAGTGGCTATTCTTCACTATCGGCTGTTTAACCTGTTATTAAGTATCATTCCCAATGATCTGCCTCTTATGATTCTCCAGTTTAACTCCTGAGACTCTATGAGAACCGTTTCTTCTGGAAATCTCATTACCGATTTATAGTCACGAAAACATACCCATAAATTTTGCATCGTACCATGTGGTGAGACGCACCACACCTTCCCAAGACCAAACACACACAGATCCTTCCTTTTGTAAACAAAAATTTGGGGAGGGCTTAACATCAGGAAGCTTCCGTTCTCCTTGACAAGGATTCTCTATCCATGGCAACTCCATTGTTTTGTTAGTAGACTAATTTAGGCCTACTAGCAAATCGTATTACATTTTAAATCCTTCTATTCATACGATTCATGTAATAGCTGTAATGTTTGTGTTGTGTAGACGAATGTTTCAGGTTTTACTGCAGCGATAGGCACCATCCAGGAAGATGCTGCCATTATAGTAAACGACTAGACAACGCAAAATTTGTTCCTTTAGGTATTGTGGTTATTTCTTGGAGTATATAATGTCGTTTATATGTAATCTACGACAAACGCAAACACAAGGATTTTATTGTCCTTTTGTAAATAATTCCTACACGTTTAAGTCGCCTGTTCCTCCAGTGGTCTGTACTTCGTATTAAATAAAATTATGTCTTATGCTCCTGATAGGCTTAAAATTTGAAGAAATATTAGGCTAGATGATTTCATTCGTTTAATGTGCTTCGTGTTTATATTGCTTAGGTTGATTGTATTTTACAACACTTTTATCCGACTTAAACACTCATAATTAACTATGTATACCAACGTGGCAAGCGGTTGAAATGAGATTTCTCAGGCATGTGGCAGGGTATACTCTCCATGGTCATAGAAGAAACACAGATATACGGCAGGAACTGAATATTATGAGTATACTCGACAGGATCGCCCAGTATCGGCTGAATTGTTGGAACATCTTTGCCGAATGGATGCCGCATTCCCAAACAACTATGGAACTATAAGCCGAGGGGACGGAGAGGTGTGGGACGTCCGAGGAAGCGCTGGAGTGACCAGCTGTAATACTTGCCTACTTGAGACCGGAACAAACCATTCTTGGTTTAAACCTTGAGGATGATGATGATGATGACGATGATGATACAATGTGGCAGCAGTTCTAATAACTTACAGTGTTATTAATACCTGCAAATTAACGCTGACAAATAAATCTGCAGTGAAACAAATAGAGACTATGAAAGTGTTTTCTACATTTTCTTAAGTTGTTTTTAAATTCATTCAGTGGCGTGGCGTGAGTACATAACACCTATTGCCGGTTGTGATAGGCCTAAAACTTAACCACAAATTAATTCGAACTTTTTCTTGTACTAAGTGTTTTCTTAGAGCATTTTCTGTCATTAGCTAGGGGAAGAAGAGAGGTTCCGGTTCAACGGAATCTGACTGTCATTATACTTACACAGAATAAATCAGAACACAAATAATCGAATTAAAAATAATAAATGCAATTAAAGAAACGCATGACTAAACGAACAAAACACAAATAGGTACGTTGTATCTGCTATACGTATGTTCCGAAAACGAACATAGCTGCTAACTGAGCGTTTTGCAGGTTTATACATCGGCAACACATTGAGTGGACGAATGTGTCCCCCCTCCACAGTTTGTACGGTGACAACTAGTACGAGGTCAATGACCGTATGCAGTATAACATTGCCGATGTCTGAGCCGGCAGCACAAGACGGTGCAAGTGCCCAGCAGTTCGAAACCAATGCTACGCTTTTTTTCAAGTTTCCCTACTAATATTTTTTTGATTTAAAATTATTCAATAACTAAAGTATTTATTTTGTGATGTAATTAATATTACTTTCTCTTATTTACTGTTGCCGCCGGCAACACCGTTTACATGGGCGCCACGCTACAGAAAGTCATTACCCTAATCGAAGCTATAGCTACATTATACGTTTTAATTTCCATTTCCATTTGTTTCTGAAATAAAATTGTTCAAAATATTGAGGGACGTATTTAAAAACTTAGATGGGAAGTGTATCCTGAAACGTATTTAAGAAATAAGAACGTCAACAAATCACGTGCCAGAGAAAAAAAAGAAACTAGAATAACTAACTATTCTATAAAAATGAAAGAAACATAATTCTAATGCATATTATTATACGTATAATTAATTATTATTGTATTTAATATTTATAATAACTTTACCTCAAGATGTTTATTCTTTATTTGGAACATGTTTCGGGACACTTAGTGTTCCCATCCTCAGCCTTCTTAATACTGAATCTTTTGGAGTACTTGTGTGTTGGTTGGTTGTTGTTATGGTTTCCTGTTGGTTATTGGTATTTTAAATTGGTATTATTGTGCGTGATTGTGGTGTATATATTAGAATTTTGTGTATTTTCGATGTTGAGTGCTTTGAAAATTGTGTCATGTTTTATATTGATTTGCATTTGTTCACTTATTAGTTTGTTTTGTGTTTGTATATTTGTAAATTTTCCCAAATGTTCATTATGGTGCCTTTGTGTGGTATGTGTTTTATTAGTGTCATGTTGGTTATGTCTGGGAATTCATGGCCAGTGTTTATTGCATGTGTGGCCAAATACTAATATATACACCACAATCACACACAGTAATACCAATTTAAAATACCAATAACCAACAGGAAACCATAACAACAACCAAACAATACACAAGTACTCCACAAGATTCAAAATTAAGAAGGCTGAGGATGGGAACACCAAGTGTCTCAAAACCTGTTCCAAATAAAGAAAAAACATCTTGAAGTAAAGTTATTATAAATATTAAATATATTATATACATCAAGAAATAGACTGTAGCAAAAGGTGTTTGAATTAATCATTATTGTGTTAATTTCAAACAAACAAAGTACAATGTATAACCCTATGTCGTATCAGTTGTACGACATGCTGAGAAACGAGAAAATAACTGAGAAAACGCATTTTTCTCTTTCTCTTTGTTTGCCTCCATTCCATTCTCTATCGAATAACCACGTCTGCATCTAGACTTATGGCGGTACTTGCGTAATGCAGACTCTTGTTATGTAGTACACATTGTTTCTAATTGATCAGACAGGTACGCGTCTCCTACAAATTGCGGCTTGGTTCATATGTGTATTGATGTATCTCGTTCTCTATCACATAATCACATGCGCTCCTAAACGTATGAAATATCTTCACTAATGCAGACTCTGCGTAATGCATATTACTAGACGTATATTATTCAACTCTACAATGCATGGGTAGAATTCATGAGGGTGCATGTACTTCTAAAGGAATGAAGTGTAGGAAACTTATTTGTTAACATACATCTTTAGATGCGGATCCATATTGTACTTCCAGATCATTATAGAAATGTTGTACTGTACCATCACAAAACAAATTGAGTAAACTGAAAATTTTAAGGACATTGGTGAATGACCAATCATTTTAAGGAGCGATTCACTGAACTTTATATACATTCTTTGTGAAGTACATACAGTACTTTGTGCTCTTCCTTGTGATGCTGCCTCACTTAATTTTATTTTGTGTTTATTTTATTTTAATAATACAGTGACTTAAAAATTTACTTTATATTATTTTTTATGAACAATTGATTTGACAGGAAAGTTTTAAGGTTTAAAAAGATTTATGTTTTTTCGTTTGTAATGACTTAAACAATTGTTTTTCTTTTAAGACAATAATTAACAAAAAAATCTAAATTAAATTATTTTGTCTACTTTTGTCACAGAAAATAGAATATAAATATCTTTTAAAAAGTTTAAAACGCTTTAAATAAGCAAAGAAACGAAACGTTTTTAAGCTGAGGGTGATTACATTTTTCTTCAGCCGGGTGCATTTTACTTGGGGTATATATATACATAAGCGTTAAGCTAAAAGTGAGTCCGTAAAATCTTATCTTGTTTAAATAAGCAACTATGGGTTACTACTAATTTTTTCTATATATTCCCCTCTATATATATAACTTTTAAACAAAATATTTAAAGAAATTTAAATAATCGTAATAAGCAAAATTGTAAAACCGCATTAACTAAGAGGATGATGAACTGCTGAGAATAAGTTATCAGGATAATAATCTACAACAAAGTAGATGGAATGACAGAAAAGTACTAAAAAACAGTCCTTTCTTACAGTATATCATTACAACGTAAATAGACATTAATAATTTACTTGCATTAATACAGAAATGTAAATGTCATCTAACCTATACACATCATTATAAATTTGTGTTAGTCTATGATTTTTTTTATTTGCAGCAATTCAATATGCATAATGTTGTGACGTTCAAGCAAGTCTACATATATATCAGAGTCATGTTAACACATGAAATGTTGTATTTTATACCATAAATATTATAATTATATATATAATATATATATAAGTAATACATTTCTTATCTGTTACACAATGAGTTTAATATATATATATTTACAACGGTCTCCTTGATCATCGTATGGTACAGTGGAAAAAAATACAAGACACTACTGAAATCACTAAAAACCAGCTTCAATTATCACAACAGTTTGTAATCAACAAGTTATTCAACAAGATTATACTTGTACAATAATTCAAATTAAATTTGTCTACAAGCAATAATAATGTCAACTAACAGAGTTCCGCACAATAATCACTTTTCACTAATAGCCTGAGTAATCGCCCGAAGTATACTGAAAACTAAGCGGCAGGTGTGGGCTGTTTATAGTCTGCAGGGTTCCATAATATGCGTCCTTAACAAACACTAGAAAATTCTAGAGGATACTTCAGCGCGACCTTGGCAGAAACACACACTGGCAGGGCTAGTCGAGAAGCTTGTAGAACGACACCATCGAAAGCACGAGAACGTTCCGCATTACGTAACAATATAGAATGCATAAAGAAACCAACGAAAGTACAGAATACTGCTGTGAAACTTGCGTCAGGTGTAAATACAGTAACATAGTTTAATCAAATTTTACCTGCAGAAGTATTTATGATTTAAAGACATACGTATTTTATATATACTTAAAAATTAAATTTTTTGAAATAAGGTAATAATTTTTAATGTCACTACCTTTACACACAAAATTAAGAAAATTAAGGAACCGCAAATAACTTGTTTCTATGTTAGGAATTTTATATTTTGTAAAAATCAAACAAGAAAATATTGTTTGAATCAATGAATTTCTATTAAACTTGATAAAAAATCCAAAATTATTTACACAAAGTCTACTTAATTAAGAATGCTTATGAGGTATTCAAGCTATATACACAATGATTAATGTTATTGTACACTCACGTACGATAGCCTGCAGATTATTACCTCTCTAAAAACTTTGTAGATAGGGTATTAATTAAATCTGTAAATTTAGCCATTTTAAAAACTATAATTGTCACCATTTTATCATTTGAAATCAATTGTAACTATAATTTAGCCATTGTAATCACTTTGAAAGCCATTGTAACCGTTATTAAAAGTTTTGATACCTAAATACTGGTAATTTATGTCACGTTTAGTTTATTCCCTAAGTTTAGCATTCGTAAATTTTCCATTGCAATCTTACATTGCTCGTCGAATCTAGCAGATGTTTTTATACTTTTTATTTTACTATTTTCCATCAATACACACGTCACGAATTTCACTATTTCTCTGTGTGAGAATTTATCTCAACTAAGCAGCCTTTACACGATTCTCTTACGCGCCATTTTTTTCTTGTCTGAATTCTATATTGTAAGAATTTTATTCACTTGATGTAACAAAGCAAGTAATGAATGTGTGTACGACAAAGGCTGAATTCAAGCGTTACTTTGTCGAGGAACAAAATTTCACTGACAAGTGTATGGTAATGTGTTACTAACAATTGCTAATGTATTATGTTAGTTCGTCTTCATAAATTTGAAAAAAAAAACAAGTTTACCGTTTTAAGTCACAGACGCCCGGGCGTCCACACACACACACACAGAATAAAGTTCGATTGTTCTTATCGCTAACCTTAAATGTATGTAGAAAACGTTCATGTAGTAGATTAGTATGTAGGTCAGCTGTAGTTTAATGTATGTAAATTCTTCTAAAGAATGTGACAGTACAAATAATTGTTAGTTATGATGAATATTATTATCTAATTCCGTTTGTATATTGTCTTGTATTCTACATTATGTACAACGTAGACAGATTGTAAGTATGTAGTACCAACCAACAAAAGCCTCTTAATTGATATTGTTAATTAATATTGAGTAGGCCTGTTAGTAGTAAACATTACACAGTAACCTACTTGTAACATTCATGCCATTAATGTAACTATCACGATTTTAACACGTATATGAGGACGTAATATAACGTTTTAATGGTGTCGTATGTTCCGTTATAATGTACATATGTTATATTATAATATATTTGGCATTTAACAATAATTGGTGTATCTGGCTGCCGCTAAACCCCACCATACTACCAGAACAAACAGATTGTAAAGGCAGTTTACGTAAAAACGTTTATTTATTTACAGATATATAGGTCAAAGCAATTCAGAAGTTTAACGCTTCACTAAGCTTCCAAACACAAACTTTTTAAAGGGTATTTTGTTATTAACTTTACTTTGCGTATAAAGTTGCTTTAATACGTACATTCATTACGGAAAGTAATACAAACGGAGATGATGACATTGTTCCATATGATTCGTAATAAATTTATATTAATACACTGTATACAAGTTGTATATTAAATAAAAGTACCATAAAATGTAAAGCATGGCGTCACAAAATGTCAGATGTTGTTTAGAAATGTAGTAAAACAACATAAACCATGTTTTACAAATCACGATATGCTTACAAATAAATTACATATTTTTGTAAAAGCCTCTTACAACACTTTTCAGCACTTCCGTACTGGAAAATAAATTTTTATAATCAATCCGCTTTAATGGGTATTCACTTAAACATTAGTTTGTGTTCGCCGTTTGGTTTGAGTATTTCAGTAAATATTTTTAAAAACACTGAAGTGTTATATAAGGGAATATTATACATATGTGAAGACAGTCTTACGATAATGTAAGGGAATACAGTTAAATCTGAGTGTATTTAATAGGCGCTCTTTCTTATCTCAGGAATCCAAAATTTCTTCCGTAATTACACTAGACATTTTGGCTTTTGAATTCTAAGGTCGCCACCTCAGAATTACATCGCGTAAGCAAAATTCAACGGATTACTTATCCCTTAAATTACAAGGGTAATAAAACTAAATACCTACCGTACTTTATTAAAAAATTTAAAATTACATTTATTCAATAAAATTTAATATTATTTTAGTTTAATATTAAAATGTTCATGTTAATCCTATTTTAAATATTGTCAAAATTAATTGATACTTTTAAATTTATAGAAAATCTGGTTAAAAACATTATGCGATTTATTTCACTTATATTATCAATAGTTCTATTACCGAGTTTATTATTAGCACATTCTAAGGGTTTCATTGCTTTGATTAAAATAATTGTTATTGGTAGATACGATATTTTGAGATTTGTTGTGTTTATGTTTGTTCTTATCTTCCAGTCTGTGATAATAAAAAGTAAAGTCTTGACTGCAGAAAAGATAACTGAAAGATGTTGATTGATGTGAAAACGAGTGTTTCAATTCTGAGTGACAACCATACGTTAGGCAGCGCTTAATAAAATATGAACAACACACGGCACATTTTCAACAAGTGCTGGACAGTATGTCAATTACGGTTGACATTATCAGTGCTGCAAGTGTTAAATTTATAGGTGTCTGTTTTTGTGGTGGGTGGACTGAACACTGAAAACATTCTAAACGTAGCGTCAGTAAACGATCGAAGTTAAAAGACATTTTATTTAAAAAAAGAATGTATCATTATTTTCCTTTTATTTTTCGTACAGATAATATTTTTGCGGGAAACAGATGTTAAGTTATTCTCATAACATGTCGGTAGTGTTTAATGTATCCGTGTGCACACATAATTTAGTTTCTCTATGTACTTGTGCATATGTGAAAACATCATTGATGCATAAAGAAATCTGAGAAATAATTAAAAAAAAGTTTATCAAAGCGTGTATTTTAAGCTTTTTCGGCCCACGTACGGAAATAAAGACGCAAACGTTTTAATAATCATGCGACCCATTAAATATAATCAGAATGATCAATATTGCACACCACTATATAGAAATTATTCCGATTAGCGCTTTCAAGCTTCACAGCTCATCGTCAGATCAGGAATAGCCATTCCTGATCCCAGAATAGCTATTCCTGATCTGACGATGAGCTGTGAAGCTTGAAAGCGCTAATCGGAATAATTTTTATATAGTGGTGTGCAATATTGATCATTCTTATTGTGATTTCAACCACTAACACAAATTTCTTCATTAAACGTCCATTAAATATAGTTGCTGAATTAACTTAAACATTTCTGAAATTGTTAACGCCTTCTTAAAAACTTTAAATTGTATTTTTCAAGCTATGCATTGTATTTTTCAGCATAGGAAATTAAAATTAAGGCATTGCGAATATAAAAGGATATCCACCAAGCTACACACACACACACACACACACATACACAAATTAATCTGGCTCTCTGCAACACTTTTTGCCAGGTAGCAAGTACATGCTGATGGCATAAGTCGAAAATACTAACGAAGCAACATTAGTTACACACTAACAAACTAAGCGGTGACTATACAGTAGTTACATGATGGAGAAAAATTTTAATTAGTAGAGCAGTTTTGTAGCATCAGTTAAGTGACCCCACCAGATTACAGCATAGCTTATATCCCCCTATTCAAGTAAAAGTAATTTGCAGCACAATGATTTTTTCTTTTCAAGTAGTAGAATGGATGCGAGTCGGAAAACGTCATCAAAGAGACAAAAAGAGAGAAGCGAAGCTCATTCTAAACCTTTAATTTATAAATCTTAGACCAAACTTGAGTGTATATTATATAGAACAATGCTACATACACAATGTACATAAATCAATGGATTATGGAATAAGTAAATAGACCGTGCTATAAAATGAATAGCAGACTGGTGTAGCACTAACTTTATCTCTGTTACTTGAAACCGACGCGTTCCATTAATCAGTAGGCTAATCCCCCACTTAACACTCGTACTCAACCCTTTTACTAAACTGGGTGCGTATAGAAATCAATAGCCCGCTTGCTAATGTACCTCGCTGATGTAAAGTGTAGCTTGCAGTGAACGATAGAATTGTTAACAGTAATATTTCATTATCAGAAAAACAACATGACGTATTTAATATATTTGGATATTACAATGTTTATGCTGAAACCTTATCCGTATATCAGCCAGTGGTTCAGAGCTATCTCTCTAGGGTACGATATTGCATATCAATGGGATGAGGACGGCAAGTTTGTGTTCACAACAATTATACTGAAACCTAACCACAGGCATTGGGGTTAAATCGAGATTATCATCTTGATCTTGAATAACAAACAACGGGAATTACGGACACACAATCAGTAGTAGGATACACATTGCAACGCCATTGTTAAACAAAATGACAGAATCAAGAAAGATAATCAGATAACCAAATCCACAAAACAAAAGTTAATACAGTAAATAATATTTATAACTTGAACTCAAGTATTTGAGCCTATGTCCTTAATGCAAACTGCTTAAATAAGATCAAACAGGCTTACTTGGAATCATTTGCTACCCCTCACTTGCTGGTGATGGAGCGCTCAGAGCACATATGATACGATGCTGGGTGTATATAATACTACTACTACTTGTCTCGATAAAGCTAACTAATTGACAAAAACAATGTTAGTAAAATTCGGTTTTGGTGGTTAATGTATTGTCGAACAAGACCACCTACGAAGCAAAAACGTACTGGGAATGTGCAAGATTAAGATGACAAGAATATAAGGGGCGATTAATTACTATTTACGTTGATATAAATATCTCATTTACCAAATTTTCGAAACATTCACATCTACCACACTGCAATAAAGCTGAACCAGAAGTTCCCAAGTATTCACTGAAGAGAGCCGCTGAAATATACACGAACAAACGCCCGCTTATACACTTCAGACAGAATAAACTGCAGTGTCGTGTTGAATAATTTCCCCTTACATTAGTTTTTACATTATTTTTCGTTGTTCGATTTTAAATTCTCCCAAACAGTTTTTTTAATAATAAGCAAAATTATGAGTGACAATAACACAAGAATTTACTAGTAACACGAATTTCTGATATTTCGTTAACGTGGTTTCAGAAGAAACTCTATTAGGAATTTATTTTAAATAATTTAAAGTTTTATTGTCTCTTTTAAAATGAATTGTAGTGTTTGTCAGTGTGTATTCTTTTTTATTGTTTAACTCTATTAACATTTTTAAAACGTTATTAGGAAAACTAATTTGGAAGAGTTGTTAGGAAAAAATTTATTACTAGGAAAATCAGTTTAGCAGAAGTTAGTTTAGGGAGAATATGCGGGAACAATTTTTAACTACCTACGTGGATTACCACGTAAGAAAAGTTAATAATATAAATTGTTGTTGAAAAAATTAATGCAAATAAATTAAAATACTCCTTATTTTTGTTTGTTAAATAGTTCCAGGACAAAGAGGATTAGGATATTTGAATTAGGGATTTTAATTTTATGAAAATTGGTACTCGGAAGAATAAACTTTAGGAAATATGGATTGTGGAATGTGTACAGGAATTCCAAATGAACGCCCATAAAGGAATGAAGTAGGTAATAAACATCGGATTTGCTAAGAAAGAGAGCTGTATCTGAAATTCAATAGGGGAATGTTTTTCCAATATGTGAGAAACATCTAAATGTGATAAAGAGTAGGAACCATTTAACGGGATTAACAGAATTTTTATATGTTAAAACTATTATCTGAAGTGTAATGATTAATTCACATGAACTGTGATGATACGTTATGATTATCTCAAGGATTGTGATATGAAAACAGTAGATTAGACCATTAAAATCCAGGCGAATTGGGACTTACAAATTTATTTACAAACCTATAATATAATCAGATTCCTATTACATTATTCTCACAGATAATACAGGTATCCAGTACACAATAAAGAACTGATTATAAACAATATCGGAGCTCACTAAAATAATTATAACACTTGAACAATTACCGCATTAAAAATGCTGTAAAAAATCGCAGAACTGACTGTTCACTAGCTGACTGGCTGAACTATAGCCGCTTTGTATTTTTAAGGCAGACAAAGAATATACAATGAAAGACTATACAGTGAAACAACCGAGAAAGCACTACGTTTGTTTACTACATCCTTCTAGGGCACAGCAGGACTCGTAAATATTTTTACAACGATTGCAATGATGATAACCTATAAACAGTGGACTGGATATCTTAACATTAGAAAAATAGTTGCTGTACTACGGTGAAGTAACGTTTGCGAGAGGTATTCAGTTATCGATAAAACGCTTACCTCCTTAAAGGCTAGAAGGATCGAGAACTTTCTATGCAGTACGAGAGCACTGTGTCAGCATGCTGTGTACATAATACGTGCCAAGTGTCATATAAGTCATGCACGTTACTTACACCTCGGCGTAATAGTATAGATTACGCTGGCGGTAACGCTTCTGTGTGTCATAATTAGTAACGGTAGCCACGGAATGCATGTTTTTACGAAGTTACATATAACAGCGCTTCATAAATAGTACATAAAATTAGTATATTGGTTTTAAGCTAATTTGAGCCGATTAAAAAGGTAATGAAATAGTAAACATCTCGTTCAATAAGTAGCTATATTTATCTTTTGTCGTACACGTTTCACATAATATAGAGTTATCGTTTACCTATTCATTGGGTGTATGAGGGTAAATCTTTTACCATAATCCCAACATTACATTCAATAATTATATACGACATAATGATCAAAACTCTATATTCTTAGGTTATTGTAATTTCTGGCTCACTTCTATCCTTAATCTATTCTAACATAATCTTTAAGCGGCCATGCAATTATCTCATCGTCATACTTGACGTCGTCTCGCCTAACGTAGCGACCTAACATCAACACCGTCATCTACGCACACCAGATGCTCTGGACACTTCGAATCCTTAGCTCTGGCAACAACAGCTCTTAAGCGGCCCATCCACTTACAGTTTTCCTTGCAAGTTTCTTGACTGGCAAGTATTGAGCAATTACCTTGTCAAGTCTCGACAAGTCTCGGCCAATTTCTTCGCAAGCCTCGACAAGGATCCTTGTCAGTTTTTATAGTGGATGGGCGCAACATGGGATGGCAAGGCCAAGAAAATGTTTGCGACAAGGATCCTTGCGGCATTCAAACCGTTTCGAAGTTTTAACTGTAACCAAGTTACAGTTTTTTCCGGCGCATGCGCTGTACACTACAGACGGTCCGTCAGGGTCACATACGCTTGTGCTCTTTACAATTCGTACAGTTTGTTTTGTAGGTATTGGTTTGTCTATTCTGTATTACTTTGTATTTATTTACTGTGAATTATTTATTTATTATTTAACTGACTTCATCCATACAAAGGTAATTTCGGTAACTGTCTGCATCATTTAATCAGAGTTCATCTAGTAAATTTACGTGACTGTATGAGTTCCTTTGCGACCAAAACCTATGTCTTCTTTTTATTTTCAAACACTTTACTAAAACTAGACCAAAACAGGCTATTTGACGGTTTTGAACGGGAGGCATATTGAAAACAACGACTGGATCACTGCAAAGTTTACTTGTAAATGGATGGGCAGTTTCAAGGAAACTTGCAAGGAAATGTGCCGAGCCTGTTCGAGACTTGTCGAGCCTTGTCAAGGCTGTAGCAGGCTGCTCGAGACTTGGCAAACGTTGTATGCCATCTACCCATACTTTCGGTACCATACTTACGTATAGTATATTGAGATTATTGTTATTGTACTAAGTACTAAAATGTTGTAATACAGCCCTCTGTTAATGAAGGCGAGGTAAGTTAAAGTGTTATTTTGGTGACATCTTCTGAAAAAGTTTACCTAATTGTCGAATTGTTTGATAAACACACATGTCCAATTAGGGAATAAATACGTAACCATATATATTCCTAAAGAAAAGTCAAAATATTTAAATTGAGCATTCAGTCATTAAAAAAATATCAAACCTGTATTTACAGAACGAAGATACATAATTAGTAGAGGCAGAGCATAGTTTAAACAAGCGCGCAGCCACGCTACAGCCATTACCGCCATTGCGGGTTTTGCTACACAGTATTATGTCTATAGCTGTATGACCTAAATAGTGTTTACTGAACTACCGTTAATAGTTAACGTATTAAAGTCTGGATTTAATAGTAGTTATTCTTTTGTCTATCCTTCTATTTCTTCCTCTCCTTCGCTCTCACCTTTTGTAACCAATCTGTTCCTTCTATACTACACTCTGCACCAACGTTTTGGTGATACTGAGATATTAATTATTACATGCATTGCACGAAATTATATATGTGCCTACAAAAACATTAAAAAGATTGAATAAACTGAATGACTAACGAACCGTCCAAAACCTATTAGAAACGTAAATGTAAGTAAATAAAGGCGAAAATATTGTACTCCAGAGACAAAATTAAACGACTAACAAAGGGAGAATTAAAGTTGAATCCAAAAGCAAAAAAAAAAAAAACAAAGCCAACGATATTAGAGAGAAGCCCTCTTAAAAGCAGACTAAGGAAAGTAAAATAAAAATTACAAATCAATCAGTAATCATTGCAGAAAACAGGATCACAATGTAGATACTTTAAGCTTCTCACAGAGCAACGATGATTGGTATTAGTACTTGATCTTTGAATTTTGTTAATTATTTTAGGCTCTGGTTATGATTACTTGTTTGTGTTTGTTAAATTATTTTTCCAGCTCTTGTGGCAGAGATATACAAAACGATTTGAAGTACACGCCAGTAAATGTTCTAACATAGTTTTGTACAACTAAACCAACTGTTCTGAATATTGTGTAAACAATAAAACTTGACATTTTCCGCTAACATTTTTGTCTTATGTGACGAAAATAGAAACACTGAAAATAAAGCATTTGTTAAGTTTTAAACAATTTGTTTTTACGTTAAATCAAAATACGTTAATACAAGTTAAAAGCAGCTTTAATGACAATTAATCAGAGGAACGAATCATACGATTAAAACGGACGTTTAATATTCTAATTAGGTTCAAATGAAGCAATTACATTTTTACCACTACATATTGTACTTATTCTAAGAAATAAAATTTTAATTTTACAATTTTTAATTAATTGTTGGGCAATTGTATTTAGTCCCCTTTGGATATTGATCAAAAGTGAATATTAGTAAAAATTTCAACTAACCATGTACATACCATTTTATTGGGCACATAATTCTTTCTTTTTTCTTGCTTATAGAGACAATAAGTAAACATTTACATAAACTTGAATTCTCTGATATCTAAAATGCACGTCCTTAAGTGTAAGATATCAGTTTTAGATAAAATATTGTAAAATTGTATTGATAAATCTCGCACAAGTATTTAAGAGTAAAACATTTTAAGAAAACGTAGACATTTTTAGAAAACGTAGTTTACAATCTAACTTTATGTTTGATTTATCAATTTAATTTATTTCAAAACGTATTAAAATTTTACTTTATTACGTTTTAAAGTAATATTTCAAAACGTATTAAAGTAAAATTTTATACCAATTAAAACAGACATCCCGAATATACCCTAATAGTATGCTATATGACAATAATCTAGGATAGTATTTAAAAATAAGTCTTTGCTTATTGAAAGCCTCTTTGAATTATCTAATTAGCTAACAATTTATAAGAATGACGTTAGAAATTTAAAGGTGAGGAAAGTAAAGTCTAAAGTGGGTCAAGTGAGGAAGCATTTCTGTTTAAGCTCTTTAGTAATTCGAGGAACACAGTGATATAAACCAATAATGTTAATAAACATAAGAAAACCGTCATCAACGTACAGTTTATCTAAATTATTCTAACTTAGTTTTTACTTATTTTTTGGTATTAGGCAGAAGTGCGTTCATCGAATGATAGTTTCTTATTTTTTGTAAATAATTTTACATGCAAAATGTTTCAAAAAAGAGAATGTTGAAAATTTAGAATTTTATCATCATTCCAAGTTTGTCAACTGGAACAATCATAAAAACTTATGCTTCTCTGAACAACACAGCTTTTCACTTAGCTTTTTCATGTAATCTAGCCATGATAAAAGTTTGATTGGGTATTTGTTTCAACAGTATACACACGATTCACAGTATTTTTGATCGTCTTGTGCGTCTATGATTTAACTACTTTGATTTTCTAATACCAATAAATCGGAAACTATTACCTCTGTGCACCTGTCTTGTACGATAATGTAGTTTTAGACACTTAGGCTTCTTTGTACCAGTAATCCAGGAAGTCTTTATGTGATGAAATATAATTCTTGATGATAATATTGTTACGACGGTCTACCTGATCGTCGTAAGGTACAATGGAAAACAAAATGCAAGACACCAGTTACGTCACTAATCACCAGCTTTAATTATCACAATTAAACGGTTTATAATTAAGAAGATAGTCTCTTACAACAAATCAATTAAAAACTGTTCACACGCAATAAAAATGTCTACTAATCTAAAACACAATTGTATTACAATCATCCCGCACAATTATAAAACACATAACAGGTCGCGATGGATGGATGGATGATGCACGGGCGTCTTGCGCCCTAATTTGTGTGCGTTGTCCAGGCCTAGGCCTGATGAACGCCAGGTGCCAACAAGTCAGCGCGGTCGTTTGCTCTGCTCAAGGGTGTTATGGTGCAGTCCGCGGGTCCATGATAAATTACATGGCCACCACGGAGGCAAGCTTAAGCTTTTGCTTCAGCCAATTGTCCCGCCAAGGCGCGACACCATGGTCCCCTCAGGCTAGCCTTTGGGAACGTAGGGACGCACTGGCGAGGACAAGAAGCTCGAGCGCCCTAGGGCGTCGGCCGAAATGGTAAGTAATGACTCCGAGACAGCCAGCTTTCGCAAGGAAGGCACTTGCACAACCTCGCGGGAGCCCGTGTCTCAGGTCATTACCCTGCCAAATCAGCAAAGCAGGTGCTGACGGGGATCTCGGTGGTGATCATGGCTTCAGCCAATCGCAACGCCTGGTCGCGGCTCCTTGGTCTCCGAGGACATAGCCCACGGAAACTTAGAGGCGCGCTGGAGAGTACAACAGGCTCAACCGCCCGAAGGCGGCGGCCGAGTCGAAGAAACTTATCACCGGGGCAGTCGGCTCTCGCAAGGAAGGTATTTGCACAACCTCGCGAGAGCCCGTGTCCCGGATCAAAGCCCTGCCGAATCGGCAAAGCCGATGCTGGCAATAAATCTATCCATTCCAATCTGCCGCAGCATGATTGACTACAGTTTCGGCAGGCGCAGGTAGTGATTGATGGTGATCGGTTCAGATTTCCAGAAGGTTGGGGGTTTCGTTTCTGGGGGGTTCATGTGATGAACTTAGGGGGGTCGTCTAACAACGCCCTAGGGCGCCTGACGCGGCGAGGTGGCGGTGCATTCTCCATGCTGTTAAGCCTTTGGAGGTGCGGATAAGGGGACTCGCCGGCCTTGGCGGACAAATTCGTTGCCAGGGACCAGACGAAGACCTCTAAGGTGGGAACACGGAGGCCCCGGTGAATGGCGGAATTTCGCACATACCACGGGGACCCCATGAGGGAGCGTAGGGTCCAGTTCTGAAATGTAGTCAGCCTATGCCTGTTGGTGGCCGACAGGAGAGGCCACCAAGCGGGTGCCGCATAAGTGAGGACTGTTCGGATGAACAGTAGATACAATGTTAGTTTTGTACGGACAGCCAGGCGGCTGTTCCACGAAAGCATAGGTGATAGTTTGGCTCTGACGCCACGAGCCAAGTTGAGGGTTGAGGTCACGTGGGCGTTGAAGTTTAGGTGCCGATCAAGCCGAACACCTCGGTACTTCACCGTCTCAGTCCAGTTGATGGGTCTTCCCTCTAAGGAGAGGGATTGTCATCGGGAAATGGACTTATGCGTAAAGCAGATCGCCTCGGATTTCTCCGTATTGATCGCTACCCGCCATTTCCTTAGCCAGTCCGGAAGCATAGCCAACTGGCGTTGTAACATTACGCTCGTCTGCCTAGGCGAAAGCGAGCTAAAATGAAACATCGCGTCGTCGGCAAATAGATATAACGTGACCCCGGGATAAACAGGCAGATCGTTCGTGTACAGTACGTACAGAACGGGGCCGAGGACAGATCCTTGTGAGACGCCGGCGGCGACAGGGCGAACCCGAGAGAACGCCCCATCTACGCTGATCCTGAAGTGCGATCCGTCAGATAGGATCGGAGCAAGTGGACGATAGATGTCGGGAGTGGCGAATGCGCCAGTTTGTAGAGCAGGCATTCGTGCCAGACTTTATCGAAGGCTTTGCTCACATCCAACAGGACGGCTCCTGTTGCCTGATGATTGTTGGCGGGGTCGGCTAGACAGGTGACAACCCGTACTAGCTGAAGAGTAGCCGAGTGCCTCGGCCTAAACCCAAACTGCTCCTCGCGGATGAAACCATCCACCAGGGGCCGAATACGGGCGAGGAGAAGGCGCTCGAATACCTTCGAGATTACTGGCAATAGTGATATCGGGCGGTAGCTTCCAGGTAGCGTGGGCGGCTTTTTAGATTTCTGGATCATGATGACGTTTGCGGTTTTCCACAGGCGGGGGAAGTGCCTCAGCCGGAGACAGGAGTTGAACAGCTCAAGAAGAACGTCAACTGCTGAAGGCGGGAGATTCTGCAACGCAGCGGCGCCGATGCGATCGGGGCCAGGGGCCTTTCTCTTCTTCAGTCGGCTTAGGACAGACGCAAGGTCATCCTCGCCGACCGAAATAGGAGGATCATTGGGGGGAGCAGAAAAGTATCCAGGTAGGAAATCCCTGACGACGGCCAAATGAGCCTGGTCAGAGATGCCTCTATGGACGATGAACTGTTCCTCAATACAGTCGGCGAAGACTTCCGCCTTGCCTTCTGCAGAGTATACAGTGCCGTCCGGGGTATTCAAGGGATGGCGAGTCCTCTTTTCGCCTTTTAGCCTACCAGCGGCTCTCCATACGGAGGCGTGGTCGACTTCCAAGGACTCCAAAAAGGAGTCCCATCGATTCGCGTTTACGTCAAGCAGAAGCTGCGAGACGTGTTCCGACTGGGCTCGAAAACGCCGTCTAGCGGCAGGGTCACGGGTATGGTGCCATCTGCGGCGGAGCTGGCGCCGTAATCGGATGGCTTGGAGAACTTCCGCAGGAAGGTCGGAGCGTTTATTACTCACCGGAACAGTATAGGTGTTCTTGTCCATTGCAGACTGGACGAGGTCCTGGAGCTGATGTACCCGGAGATCCACGTCGTCACAAGAGACGAGTGGGTCCGGAGGGACAGATGGCAACTGCCTGGCCAGATCATCATGGTAGGATCGCCAATTGACTCTCCTAACAGGATGATCGGGAAGTCGGGGTGAGACCGACGGCAGCAAGACAGTTACAAGCAGGGGGTCGTGATCGGACGATAGGTCCGACACCGCGCTGACTTGTAGATGAAAGGGGATGGCATTGACAATTACAATATCAAGTACATCCGGCGGATAACCCGCAGTGGGAAAGTGTGTCGGTTCGGATGGGCCGATGATGAGGACGCTGGGATCATCTTCGACAGCCCTACGGAGCATAACAGGTCGCCACAAACCGCACTTCAATAATTCGCAACTCAAAACTGAAAACTAAGACAGCTGACGCCTTGTATTTATACCCCGCTCACACACCAGAACATTCCACAATTACCATTAGGGCTACACTAGGACGTATTTGATTGAAGCCTTGACACAGTGCACGCGGCTGGCGGCGTCTAGAAAAGTCTCGCGAGCGCATGTTTAAATCACGTACGCACACAATTACAGCCGGATTCCTCTGGAAATTCGATAAACACGTAGATTGTTCTGCAATGGCGTAACACTATAATAAACTTATAATTCGAATGAGGCTCTGTTGGAAACATTTTAGACGATCAGATTTGAGAGCCTCATTATTATTAACAATAATCTGAGATTATGGAAATAGTATAAAAGGAATTCTTTTCAACGTGGAAAATCTGTTGATAAATGTCGATATAAATTTGTCTAAAATATTCGACTATGTAAAACAAAAGAAAGTTAATTTTTAGTCAAAAAAGATTTATTTTACACATTGTTCTGAAAATACGCTAAAAACAGTAAAGGATAGAAGAAACATACGTTTCCTATGGGAAACGTGTTATATAACTCATCCACTGAAAGATTCTGAGAAACCGTATTGTATGCTTTTAGATTTTCGTTCAGAAAGTTAAGTAACACGCATTAACCAAATTAAGGGACTAAAAAACAAATTCTTTAATCACTTGGTAGGAGAAAAGAAGATTCAGCTTTAAAATTTGCTGATCAAAAAAATTCAGCTTGATCATCACGATGATGATGAGGACAAACATGACGTAAAAGTTACTTCCTATACGTACCTAGGCCTATTTATAAATAGAGACAGTTTTTATGTAACATCTAAAAAAGTAATAGGTAATAACGTTTTCTATCAGGCTACCGACATAACAGGCAGGTAACTGATATAAATACATGATGTGATTAATATGTTTATAAATAAACACTATTAGTTGCTTTGTGTAGCAAAAACAACACGATATAAAGTTAGTTGTTTACTTATACGTCAGTATACAAAGTCAGTTTGTATAATGTTTACTTCATATGGATTTTTGTCCTATTTGTAACGAAATCTGAAATAATAACTTTTTTCAATTATGATCGATCTTATTATAAAGCGCGCAGTATTCGTGTATTTGTATTTCTCGTGCAGGTTTCTTTGCAGCTGATGTTATTGGAAAGCTTCCCCGTTATACCTGAACCAGTTATTTAAACTGGTAAAGGTACTCATAAAGTTTTAACTGAATTACTGATAGCTCTACTTAAACAAGGCTCAATACTGAGACTGAATCAACTATTAATTCTTTCAGATTTAGCTAGTATTTGTGTTTAATAGTCTGGCAAACATATACAGTTGATATGTACTTTGAATAAAAAATAGTATAGATCAAAATCTTGTTTGTTCAATGTAGAACTGTTTTAAACATGAAATGGTGTCATCGGTCTTATACTGCATTTTATTAGTGATTATTTTATGTACTTTGATAATTGATGCATTTCATTATTAGAATAATGGGAATTTCCGACATCTGTCCTCTACATATTTGGTATATTTAAAAGAATAAATTTATATATTTCTTCTCTACTTTTTTGAGACCAGTAATCTGCAAATACTCAATTACCTTTTGTAAACTAGTTAAACTAGTAGTCAGATCATTGGAAAATAGTTTTACTTATTCGATTAAATTGTAATTTAATATTATGTTATTAATACACTGCCAATATTCTTTTTTTATCAACGTTTAATATTGTTTATGCATATTATGTTTAAATTCGAAGTAACTAAAAATGGTTATAATAACAGATTATAAAGTATGTTTCAAACAGGTGTGCTCACTGAAGTGTGATGATATCATTAAGTAGGAAAATTATATTTTCTACGTACGGTATTGTCCTAGCAGTAATTTGATTAAGTTCACTGAGTGCAGAAGATTGCCGCATTTTGTTTGGTAGTTAGGTATTTCAAACTAGATACATCTGTATCTTGTGAGGAGCACAACTGCGCATTCCCAGAGCAAGGTGTCCAAATAGATATTTAATTAGGAATGGGGTAAGGACACCTTGTTTAATGAAACACAAACCATTTTAGAAAGGGTAGTAACCATGCCGGTATTGGTTAGGGTGGGGAACAGCACACTCTTGGTTGTGGCTTTAGTTTACATAGAGATTCCTAACAGTCCGTCTAACATTACTTGTACTACTGTATAATTTGTAAATTCAAAAATCTTTATAGCTTTTTGTCATTCACAAGACGTGTGGTACATCCATATGATGGAAAGTAAGCCTCAAACTTTTCCCCATATTTTTACACATCTGTTTGTATGGTTGTGGTTACGGAGTATATATTGAGGGTACCAGCATTTAATGGAACACGCTCTACCTATTTACGCTTTACTTAACAACACTTAATAATTTTAATTCAATACATTCTAAAATAATTTTTAAGAAGTATATGAATTGTATTTAGTATTGTTACGAGATTACACAGCATTCTACGTGTTTCTCGGCTATTCTAGTGGAACCAGCTGTAATGTTATGTGCGTACGTGATTAACGCACAGGCGTACAGGCGTTAACGAGATTGTTCCAGACTCACTGGTCCGTGCGCGCTGTGTTCAAGGGTCGCAGGCAATTACGCTCTAGTGTAGACGCGTATTATGGATTATTGTTGGACTTCAGCCGAGCATAAATATGGGCATTCAGCGGTGCTTAGTTGAGTTTAAGTGACGATTTTTTCCAGTGCGGTTCGAAGTATTGTGGCGAAGTGTTATGTGTTTTATAATTGTGCGGGACTCTATTAGTTGATATTTTTATTGCCTGTGAACAATTTTATTTGTTTTTTTGTAAGAGACTATCTTGTTGATTACAAACTGTTTAATTGTGATAATTAAAGTAAGTGATTGGCGACTTACTTGGTCTCTTGTATTTTGTTTTCCACTGTACCATACGACGATCAGTAGATCGTCGTAACAGTATTTAAGTGAGTTACTATTGACAGAGTTGACGAAATTTTATTATGTCAGAAGATAAAAATGTTAGCAACGATGAGTAAAGACGGTTTATGTATGTTGAAGAAATGTTGAGCATAATAATGGATCATCATATGATAACGGGTCGGTAATAGTACATTACAACCTGATGTACTGTTACTCCTAACTTTATCACTGTATAAATTTTCCTCAAATATTAGATACAAAACACAGAGGAATGTGTATGATTTTAACGGCTATAATTTTAAATAATGGAGACATTGTTCAAGATGACTGGAATTTATAATTATATTTTTGATTGACAACAGATGTTGTCATATACATTATAGGCAACGCATTTCATTTATCAAAATGCAACAGTTTGTAATGCATGGGAAATAAACCTAAAATTGTAAAAACATAATAGTAAGAACGACTGGCGAATATTCCTTCCCATGTTCAATATAATAAATCCAATATAATAAGGATATGAATATATTTAAAGCCAATTATAGGTTACTGGATTCACGTACAAGAAAGAGTTGGCGTGACAAGCAGATAAACTTCCAGTAAATTTGTTATTACTGAGATAAACGAAAATTCAACGGTATGATAGTGGCTTGAGATAATCCGATAGTTGTGGCTCAGATGACAGTTTAGTAAAATTAAATTCGTAATAATCGATATACTTTTAAGACCAGTGACGATTAATTTTCAAGGACACTTATATTTGTAATTCAATATATATAGTCATGAGTGAGAGTTAACATGAAGGAGAAACTGCTGGATGAGCTTGCTCAGTGTAGCATTAAGGGCGGAGATTTTAGTGGGTTAGAGTCCCACACTACTAGGAACTACGGGGTTCCTAGTGTTTATGGAGATTTTCACCTGCCCTAGAAAAAAATGAGTGAGAGAGTTGGGAACAACATATTCTACCAATAGGATGGACAACATTGACTACACCTCATGTTAAAGTTGTCTAAACACTTGTAAATAAGGTTATTACAATCAAGGAAATGGTTATATACAGAATCTCACTTTGTGTAATTAGGTATACGAATATTATATTTTAGCTAATGAAAGAAGAAATATGTAAAAGTTATTGATAGAGGAAGCAACACTGGAAAGAAGAAGCAGTATAAAGAATGTAATACATAATTACAGCTATCTTGTTGATTCATCCTCTTCGTTCACTTTATAAATATTATTATATATATAAACTTTCACAATATGAACTTACTTTCATTTATCTTTCCCAAACGTTTCGAGGTGATGTTCCTCTTCCTCAGTGGGATTAAATACTGAATGTCATTTTAACAGTATAACGGTTATGGACTGGTGTGTGTGGTGGGGGTTTATGGTGGGAGGGAATTGGCGCTGAGGTTCAAATTGTGTGTTTTGATCAATGTATCGAATAGTGTATGTGATCTATAATGTAATTGTTCATTTAATATGTTGTTTGGTTGTAAATGAACAATTACATTATAGATCACATACACTATTCGATACATTGATCCAAACACACAATTTGAACCTCAGCGCCAATTCCCTCCCACCATCAACCCCCACCACACACACCAGTCCATAACCGTTATACTGTTAAAATGACATTCAGTATTTAATCCCACTGAGGAAGAGGAACATCACCTCGAAACGTTTGGGAAAGATAAATGAAAGTAAGTTCATATTGTAAAAGTTTATATATATATATATATATATATATATATATAATAATTACAGCATTAGAGAAAAAGTAAAATATAATCATGGACGAGAGAAATATAATAAAGCGGATGGAAGAGGTTAAAGCAAAGACAGATCGATTGTTTAATACGATGTTTTTAACGTCATATAAGTTAATTTGGGTTTCATAAACTATCGTGTCATATTTTAGGTGTGCGTATTTCATAATGACATTTTTATGGTCGCTTTTAATCGTATAAGGAGTAAAAAGACCTTAAAAAATATATTTAATTTTTAAGTAAAATTTTAATTAGTGTTTAATAATTAAAAGTTTCGTTTGCAATTCTAAATTTTAATTAGCTTTTGTGTTATTTAACCTGCTGTAGTATGCCTCGAGTACAATCATGCAGTGTCAATTTATTCTAGTAACATCAGGTAACTAATGTTATAAATGGTATAAATGTATACAATTTTTTTAAATGAACGATGGGTCATATGTAACTTACGTTGGTGATTTGTAAACGCATTGCATAATAGTGAACTTCTGACATGAACTGAGGTTAAATATATGATTTACGTTCATAAAGATAGAAAAAACCTAATGATCACTTGAATAGGCTAATATTCTTAATTAGATTTTGAAATTTCTAAAAATTAATTTTGAATTTTTTATTAAATGTAGTAGTAACAGTCGAATTATAAGAGTAAAGAGAATAGTAAAGAGAAAAGCATAGAGTGAAAAAGTAAAGAGATTATTATAAAAAAACTCTAAAAATTACATTTTAAATGAAACCGCTATAAGAAAATATTTTCTCGTCTATAGAATATATTTTAAAGCCTGAGAGAAAAAGCAGAATTCAGTGAGGTGTTTATGGTGACAATAAATGAGAGACCGTTGGCAGCTGACCGGCGTTTTTACAAAGCGAGCCACCTAAATATTTAATTAAGGATGACACAATGCCGTTACCGCTCTCGAACGTTTGTGGTTTTAATTTTAACGACAGGTCATTATAAATTGCCGTGCTTCACATTAATGTTCGTCATGTCGCTAGTATTTTTTATAGACCTTTTTTTGTTAAACTCTCGTAACTGCTCTCAACCTCTCTCTCTCTCTCTCTCTCTCTCTCTCTCTCTCTCTCTCTCTCTCTCTCTCTCTCTCTCTCTCTCTCTCTCTCTCTCACACACAGAGGCGCGCGCGCATGAATTACATATTATATACACAAGCTAAGAAGAACAGAGGCGTATTATGTATTCATCTCCAAAAGTCTTTAAAAAATGTTTTACACTATCCATTTAAGGAATTATTATACTATTTTTTGACATTCTTAGTTGTACTTGAAAACCACTCAACTATTCAAACATTCAAACCAATGTATTCAAACATTGAAAGCCACTGTCTTGAATACTTAAAAAAAGTTTCAACTTTCAAAGAAAACATTATAAAAAAAAAAGACGAATTCGTCCTCCTGTAATTTCAATTCAGACCTTTATGGTTAAATATTCTATACATAAACAGATGTTTAAGCCTTTGTATAATGTGCTATTATCTCCTCAGATACTTCTTCCCAAAACGCTTCTCATTGTTTTCTACTTTCACAGGGTTTAATTTTAAAGACAAAAGAGACCCAGATGTATTTCAGAGGAGCAATAAATATCGGATATTTAATTGTGCACTTAAATTCATAAAAACCTTGGCCAAAAGACGTTGGATTTTCAACCAAGCTATGTAGACAGTGAAGTAAAACATTTCTTATTGTCAAGTAAGAATGTCAGTTTTAATTACAGAAATTACACGTTTTTGCCAAATTTCTTACTTTTATGCAGCAGCAAAAGCAACATCCTTTGTGGAATAAAATCTTGCAGTAGGCTGCAGAGCTTTGATATTGTATTGTAAGTGTATCAAACTTAAATATTTACAGTGCAACATTTAATCGTATCTTAATATTAGTGTAGGAATGTATACAACACACTTCAAGTTATTAACGGTTACATGATGTTATTTACAAATGTAATTGGGAAAACAAACCTACTCGAAAATCATGCTTAAATTTAAAAGTTATAATTGCTATAATTTGATGTACGGATATAAAATTATGACTCCAAAATGAAAGGAAAGGTTTGTGATCCAGTATAAATGAAAATGTTAATCTGAGTATGCTAAGTAAGCAAATATCGTACCAATCTCACTCAAACTGTAAATATATTCAACTGTATGCGGAATGAACTATTTTTTATACTTTAAAAATTGCACAGAAAAATGACAGTAGATTATATTATTTTAATTCTTATCTGATGCGTTATTGCTTAAGCTATTTGTTAAATAAACCATCATAATAAAAACCTCTTCATGAATGCTTCTATTTTCAATTGTAACTAATTAAAAACTTCGTAGTTTAGAGTGTGGTGCTTAGACAATTTTTACTGTCCTGTGTACATTTTAATTAGATAGGATTTAATTATTCTGTGTAGCTTAATAACTGTTTGGATTTATGAATTCTTTTCTTAACGAAAGGAAACTTTAAAACGCAAATTCGAATAAATGAGGTGTTAAGAGTCGCCATTCGCCGCAAGTTTACATTAAACTTAAAGACGTTGATTTAAAAAAGTCTGTATTAAATAAGAGATAAAGTCAGAGGCTACTTAAAAAGGATGAATAAGAGGTAGCAGTATGGTAACAATTTTAATAGAGCACTTGTAAGAGAACGGGCTGAAGTTCGTAAAAAAAAGAACTTCACTGCGGACTTGTAATTTACAAACTAAATCCTAAATTTAAGATTTAAACTGAAGTACAAACTTGAAGTTTCATGTGTCTGAAGAACTGCAACTTGCTCAAGTAGCACCTAAGGATTTGATCTAAGCTGACTTTAGAGGTGTTCACCAGTTGTCGATGGTTGCCGGTGATGAAGTGCATTCGATGTGTTTTGGAATCAACTTTATTAGTTTAAAAAGTTTTTAAATTTTTAATCAAATTATAGTTACGTGTTACAAAAAATTGGAAAATTTTATATTAAAATTCTAATTAGTGCAAAAATAAATTAATAGAAATGCTAGTGAAAATTTCAGTGACTTTTTACATGTTTGTACGTGGCTACTGTATGGCTGGTAAAGTCTATATATATATATATATATAATGTCAGACTATTTTTACTGTAATTTTCAGTGAATGAACTATTTATTAAACGTAAGTGTTAACAATATGCCACGAGTCCGTACCTGTTACGTGACAATTATCTGGCAAATGTGGCAAGTGAAACCATTTCGAATTATGAACACATCACACAATATCTCAAACGTAAAACGTCACCTGTAGAGCTTATGAAGAAACTTGTTTAAAAGTTGTTTGTAGAGCGTAATAACTGCAAAACAAAACGATTTGCAGTTAAAAACATGAAATTTGCTCTAAACTTAATTTTCTGAAACCGAATTCCAGAAGAATTATCGGTTCTTTAAGTTCAATATATTTCTAAGAGAATTTATTAATTTCACATATTGTACCTTTCTTCTATTCCTAACAACTATACATAGTATAAAAGTTTATCTTGATTCTCATTTTTCACATCAACAATGGCATAATGTTTCTGACCGTCCATAGTTTCTGACCTTCAATGGAAAGTCGATGTTGTCGATGGTGTACTTCGATGTTTTATTCACTAGCAACAATAGACGATTTGTTTCGATGCTTATCCCTAGATGACATTATGAGACATTCGTATATGGAAGCACACACACACACACACACACACACACACACACACACACACACACACACACACACACACACACACACACACACACACACACACACACACACACACACACACACACACACACACACACACACACACACACACACACACACACACACACACACACACACACACACACACACACACACACACACACACATGTATTTTTCAATAATTGAAGTAACTGGGAAAAACGTCACGTTCTTGATTGGAAACACAGTCGGGCGTTGTTGTCCGTGAATAATTAAGCAAGGGTAGGTCAACAGAATATTGTTATTCGCAACATTAAATTCACACTCCATATGCGTTTGCTAACCACACTCTGCACAAGATATGGAAGCGAGAGGTACTTCTGTACGCACAATTTAATGTTGCGAATGAAAGTGTAAAGTTGAAATAAGCGTCGTGTTCTCATATGCGAACAGACTCTAACAAAAATGTAAATTTACTGTAAACAAACATTGCATACTTGAAAGGACGACCATTGATGTGCACAACGTGTGAATTATAGCTTGGTGTGTTATTATCATCGTATTCCACCGCCGTTCTGTTACAGCGCAATCTGCGCTTTAGTCCAGCAAGTGCTTACAAGTAAACTAAAGTAGGGGGTGTTAACTAAAACAAGATTAATAATTACGTATCTATAATAAGAATTCAATAACCCCTATAGATAAATAATTCATCTCCTCCTCTCCACGAATTAGGCCCTACTTGTCCTGTTCCGGAACCGATTCTCCTCGGTCTACCAACAACCCTTTTCCCATTAGGTTCATAATTCACTTGTCAGGCTCCAACTTTTAATCGGTTATTTGGCGTGCGGTCCAAGTGTTGGCACCATCTCCCCTTATTGTCTTTAATGTTCCTGTGCAAAGATTCAATTTTAGTTCTTTTCTAAAATCTTACTTTCTCTTCTTTCCATGAGAGAATATCCCTGTCCGTTTCTTAAAAATTTCTTAATAATTTCAATGGAATCATCTTTTCTTCCTTTTTACCAAGGGTCTATGTTTCACTGGCATACATGATCGTTGGGATGGCCATTGGTTTGCAACGAGTATCTTTCCTAGTTTCATTTTTTAAACACTAAACATTTATGGATCGTTCCACAGATGCCTCTAAACTTTGCTAACTTATGTTCGCATTTAGTGTCGCTTTTGCATGAGATGTCACATCCCAGGTAATTCAAATGGCTACTCTGATTTAAAATTTGATTGTTTGTAACTATTTTTGTTCTAATTAGATTTTTATCTTTAAATTCCATAGTTTGTAATTTTGGAGCAGAGATCTTTAGCCATAATGTCGTAGGATGTCATTAAGAGTATATATCACCTTTTGTAACTGGTCTTCTGTTTTCTGTATTATTACACTATCGTCTGCGTGGAGCAAAGAATTCGCAATTATGTTTCTTTGATGTGATATTCTGGGTCAACTCTCCATTCTATAACAGAAATATGTCATCTATGTATATGTTAAAAAGTGTTAGTGAAATGGGTCACCCTTGTCTTACACCTTTATTTGTAGGAATATCTTCCGTTAGTCTACCATTAAAATATACAAATATAGTTGTCTTGTAATAGAGAAGCTCTTAAGCACTCTAATGAATTGAGGAGGGAAACTTCTTTTCACTATGCTCCAAAACAGCGAATTCTAACATAGTCAAAAGTTGAATTAAGAGTAATTAATTAAGCGTTTACATTAATTTAAGCGTAAATATTGCATCAATGCAAGATCTACCTCTTTTTAAGTCATTTCTTCCTCCTATGTAATGCAACAGCTATTGGCTTCAGTCTCTCATGTACTATTGTAGCCAAAATGTATTCCTTCTCTCTTATTTCCGTTCAACGTTTTTAATAATTTTAAAGTTATGATTCGCCTGCCATGCACATCATTATATTCGATATTCATTTCAGATCTATCTCAGGATTGCTCTGTGTTTGTCTAACAATTCTTTTTGCTTTACTCTTGGCTTCTTTGTATTCTTCTTCATTTGCAGAGTTGGAGAGTTGAGACATTTTATATATGAATTTGTTTTTGAGCTATCGGTTCTTCCATTTTACCAGTTTACATTTTCAGACCTCTTCTTCTCCTAAAACTTTTTCTGGCATCCATTGTTCCTTTGGCTGCTTGTAATATAGTGTATTTTACATTACACCATTCCTGTTCTATACATTGCCTGGAAGTACTCTATTCAGTTGTGTCTTTATTTCATCTTGACAGAATCTTCAAATACTTTCCTGTTCATGTAAGTACACTTTAAAAACTTAATTTTCTTGTTTTGTAGATGTTCTAGTTGGCTTTCACTACGCATAAAGCCTTATATTTGATACAACTAAGTAATTATCAGAGCCGCCATCATATCCTCCGTATATTCTTGTAGCAATAGTTTATTTATCTAATTTCTTACTTAATTACATAACTAGTAAAAGATCAAAGTCCTTTTGTTGATCAGCTGTAGTTGTGAATATCTTTCTTTCTTGCTGAAGAAGGTTACATCCACCTCACTAAATGTAGCAAATTCCCTTAAAACATCTGCATTATCATTCATAGTGTCTTCACAAAATATTCCTACTATATTTGATAGAATGTAAGTATACCGGCATTATAAGTGCCGGAACGCATCAATTCTAAAGTTGTACAGACACAAATATAGCCTATTTATATTTTATGTTAGCGTATTATAGTTTAAATCAGATTATTACAAATCAGGTCAACACTTTTAAAGCCTTACAAAATATGTAACATACGTATAAACTTGAATCTAAAAAGATAATAAAGTTTATTGACATTTCTAAAGAGCTTAATCGTCAGGTTAGCCGCCGCACGACAACCGTCACTCATGATGGCGGTATCCCGGAGCCTCAATCAAAGTCTAAGTGATGGTTTCCGTGGATCGCAAATTTAAAAAAAATTTCCATAGTTTTATCATTGTGTCGTCATATTGTTTGTATCTTGACCTTTCCTTACTTTTTGTGTCCAATGCTGTACTTTTGGAACCAAGAGGTTCCGGAACGCCGTTCCGGTGCATTCCACCTGAAATCAAGCCCTGTTCCCTACTATACCGTCCATATCACCAACTCAAAGAATTTTATCGTTTCTGTTGTCATCAGTTTATGATAACACTCTTCCGTTTCTTTTTTTGCCCGTTTCGGGAGCGTATGCACCAAATACTGTCAACTGTCCACAATCGTATCCTATTCTCAATAATTTAATAAATATGTTAATAATTCAGATAACAAAATATTGAACGTACGTTGTAAATACCGATCTGCTGTAGTTTAGCCAGTTATTCAGCGATCTGTTTTACAAGTAGTTAATCAGTTAGTTCTACGAATTGTTTTACAGAGGTATAATGCTGTATTAGGACAAATGTTGATGTTATACTGGTATAATTGTTTAACTGTGTTGGAATATTGTAACTGACCAACCTAGTGACTGTTATTATTGACTTTGTGTATTGATTATTAAATGTTAACATAACATAGTAAAATAAACGTATGGTGAATGGCATCCTAACTCTCCTGATGATAGGATCCATTATTATTATGCTTAATCTGCTTGCCCTAACAAAGACGACAACATTCAGTTTGTTAAAAATAGATAAAAACAAAATGTTTATTACTATTTTGTTGAGTACTAATAAATATCAAACGCTGTAGCAGTCTACGTCGTAGTAGACATACACATATTTGAGAAATGCGTCATAAAAAAACTTGTAGTTTCCATCCTCTCTTTGTTACACCGATTGCCTACATCCCCTTTTGTCTGTCAACTAATCGTAGCCTACGTGTTTTTTTTTGTGTAAAATGAGCGTTGTGGTGTGCAGAATAGCTATAGTGTAGCTGTATAGCTGTCTGTGAGGTGAAACTAAGGCGATACAGATTATTATAATGTACAACTTTATTATTGAGACATGTTTATTCCCCCCCCCCCCCCACCCGGCTTACTGCGGATTTGCTGTCACTGATGCATATTACTAGTGCACTCGTACTATGGACGTTTAGCACTCCATATGGACACTATCTCTATATAACACACACTGACCTTCTAGAAAGCATGTACGGATAAGTGAATGTACGCCTAAAGAATGGAATTTGACAAAGGAAAATTTCTGTCGAAGGAGAACCGCATTGTGCATGCAGCTCGTAATAGAAATGCTGACTCAACACAAAATAACAGAAAGAATGGAGAGGTTTTAAAAAAATCAATAGAAGTTTTCGTTATTTTAAGAAATTATTCGCCGAGTTTAATTAACCTTCACTTGCCATCATGCTTTTAATTGTTTAAAAATAAATTTTTGCGCGCGAACGCGCGTGCACACACACACACGCACACGCGCGCGCACGAACACACACACACACGCACACACACAGAAAATCAAAGCAACAACAACGTATTTAATTATATTATTATAAATGAATTAATTATAACATCTGTACGCAATACTAGTAATAATCTGTAATTTAAGTGATAACCAAATCCAGGCAATACCTACCACCTATCCTCCCTAATTAAGTATCGGCAATATACAAAATGAAATAAATTTCTTGCAATGTCTTGTGGCGCTATTGCAATTTTTAAAGAAAAATGTAAATAAAATTTTGAAAGTATTTATGATAACTCTACTTCTTGGTCAAAAATACGTTTGAGATTATAAATTATCTTATTTGAATAACTTCATTTAACATTTTTGTCCTACGCAAATATAACAAATTTTACATTATGCTGAATATCATAACCAACGCTAAAATGATATTCGATAAAATCGTGAGTTTTTATTTCTAAGAGGAATGTATAATTACTTTTCTTGTTCCAGAATTTGTATGATTTTATTAAAGACTGGATTAATTTAAATTAGCATTCATCTTACAATATTTTAATCTTTATAGTACTAAAAGTTACAACTTAACTTACAGAATTATTAGTAAAACAGAAATTAGTTGTTATCAACAATACATGCGGACTGAACACAGTCACATTCTCTTCAATGCAATACTACGTGAGTAACACAAGCTGGTGGCGATAGAGGAAATAAATTATTCTGAGCACAGTATACATGTTATAAGGCTCAATAATTGAGAAAAAACTGTAAGACAATAATCTTCGTTTCAGCCTCCTGGGAACTGTATCTTTCTCTCAAAGCCTTGTACAAAATTGTAGCTGTCAGCTAAAAGAATTAATAGCCAAACGCCGAGGGAGTAGGTTATCTGAGGAAAAATATACAACATGTTGGGATGGTGGAAAACTACCGCGCCACATTGTTTCTCCTTACAACCTTATCGTAGTCGTACAAAATGAGAAAACGAATTCAACACTGTGTTTTCGTACATGCTTTCACAAGCCAGTTATCAAAATGTGACATGTATTACATTGTAATGAAAACGCTATGTTATTCTTTTTTTAATATCCTTCAATGACTTTTAATAAGTACTACATTACGTTTACAAGGTAAAATAAAAACAGAAACGTTTGCTGACTTTCTGTTACTTGCTGAGAAAAAAAATCTCCTAACAATTCCTTAAACAGAATTGGTTTTAATTTATAAAATTTCCAGGAAGACAAAACTTGTTATAGTCGTAATAAAGACACTAAACTATAAATTAAGTAAAATATTTAGTCTATAGCTTTTACTGAGAAAATATGAGAATATAAGAGTACTTGGACAGTACATACATAACATACTTGTACAGTCCAAGTACATAACAGTACTTGGGCAAGGTGTCTCAAATTTTTTTTTCTGTAAAACATGAATTTGCACAAGTTGCAGAAATTCCTTATATGCATAAAAAGCCAGAAGTTACTTCTCACTGTGTGGTTCCATTAAGACCGAAGAATGAAATTTAGGTTTGAGCTAATGGGAAAAAACTTTCCATTTTAAAGCTCTAAAACTTCTGCACGATTTATTATAAAATTCACACACACACACACACACACACACACACACACACACACACACACACACACACACACACACACACACACACACACACACACACACACACACACACACACACACACACACACACACACACACACACACACACACACACACACACACACACACACACACACACACACACACACACACACACACACACACACACACACACACACACACACACACACACACACACACACACACACACACACACACACACACACACAGCTTAAAAATTTTTAATATACGTTGATATTTTGTAAATTGTTAATACATACAATTTAATTTACATGATTTAAAATTAATTTTTAAACACAATAACTTTATCAGAATATTGTTTTTTAATCAGAATAACAACATTCTGACTGTGCGGAGACATGTAGTGTTTTGAATACAATACAAATTTGGATAAAATAGAATACGATTTATTTACTGATATTTTATCGTGCCTCACTGCAAATAGAAATACGATAAACATTCCTCCTCTCCTATACTAATAGTCAGAGACGCACGCAAACATACATTTATGTTTGTAACCAAACAGTCCTTGTTCGTTGAGATTTGAATGTAACCAATTTATCGGATTAGTGTACGAGCAAAGGGACCGTGTTGCAAACAAACAGCTGATTGGTTACTGGTAACTTAATCTTCATTATTTGCAGGCGATCAGTTCTACTGATCAGCACAATAATCCTCTTTTTAACAACGCTTCTAAAACAACATCCTTTGACAAAAAATTTTAGGCAGGGAGAAACAAAATAATTTGTTACACTGAAAATTAAAAATAGTGAGAAAACTCTTGGTCTTTATTAGTTTATATTAGCAATAAAATTCTAAATTATAAACGACACACAAGCAACACACACATACACACACACCACACACACACAAATGTCTTAACCAATAAGGAAATCATAAAAATAAAAATGTTGTAAATCCTAAAAGAGAATGTATAAATCATGTATTTCGGTGTTCTCATGTGATACGCTTGTTTTAAATGTTATCTCAGTTTTTAGTTGATCTTATTTTGTCAACACGAAGCAATTCGTAAAGTTACCACGTAGGCCTAGACGTACAGTTTCTTGTTTTCTTACAAAATCGATTAATTTACACATTTACTTTTCCACAGAAATTTAATGAGGAAAATAAAGTGAGAGGACTATGCTTCAACCGTACACACCTACACTCACCCAATAACCCCCACTCCTCTTACACACACAACGCATACACATTTATCTAAAAATAGGTGTCATTATTTTTTTCCGAGTAAAGAGCTACAAGTTCACGTTATTCCCATGATATCGTGTTGTTAATAAAACTACTTTACAAGCAAAAAATATTCATGTGATCAGTTATTCACATGTGATTTAAGGCAAAATAGAGAACCTCGTGGCAATGAGGTCAGAAGACTTTCAAAAAAAGATTCAGAATTGATTTATTTCGTTTAATTGAATTAGGTAACACGATATTCTTTCGGTTCAAGAAGAATGTTTAATTTCCAGTAACGTTAAATACACCGTAGAATATGTAGATTTCAGAGTTTTATATTACGCGTATTGCTGAATGAAGAAATACTTTTAAGGATATTTGTAATAGTTTCGTTGTCAGAATATTTCCCATGAGTTAGTTACATTCTAAGTACAATGAAGTAATCTACCTCAAGAACATAAATCATTTTTTTAAATTTAAATTTATGGGACGTATATTATATTGTTACGCCATTACAAAACATTCTACGTGTTTCTCGGCTATTCCAATGGAACCCGGCTGTAATGTGTGTGTGTGTGTGTGTGTGTACATATTGCTGCTACTTTGAGATGAGGGACACTTGTCACGCGTCCGCATAGAGACTATTCCAGACCATACCGGTCCGCGCGCACTGTGTTCAAGGCCGCAATCAATTACGCTCTTCTGTTTTCTAGTAGCTGACACCTATTATGGATTATTCTGGAATCTCAGCGGGGTATAACTACAAGCATTCAGCGACGCTTAGTTTCAGTTTAAGTGAGGATTTATTCAAGTGAGTTTCGAAGTATTGTAGCGAAGTATTGTGTTTTATAATTGTGCGGGACTCTATTAGTTGATATTATTATTGCGTGTAGACAATTTTGTTTTGCAAAAGACTATCTTGTAATTACAAATTGTTAATGATGGTAATTAAAGCTGGTTTTTAGTGATTACATTGGTGTCTTGTATTTTGTTTTCCACTGTACCATACGACGATCAGTTAGACCGTCGCAACAATATATTACAGACACAGAAAGAAACAAAACGCTAAAAAAAGATGTTACAGGGAAATTGTATCCAACACAAATTATAGAAAATAACATTATGCGAATTAAGCAGAGTAGAGGGAAAGTGAGTGTTAGAAAACAATGGCGATGACGTCACAGAGAGGCACTGGTAGCTGGCTTCCGCGGTGTGAAAACAATTGGTTGGGGAACCCCCAGTTGAAAACACTACCGGGTTCCAGTTCATGACGTCATAGAGGCACTGGCAGCTGGTGTCCGAGCTGTCCATGTGACGTCACTGTTTTGTGTGTGTGTGTGTGTGTGTGTGTGTGTGTGTGTGTATGTGTGTGTATGTGTGACTGAAACACTTCCGTGTTCCAGTTCATGACGTCATACAGAGGCTCAAGTCGCTGGCGTCCGCATGGCTAAAACCTGTTTCAAGACACACGGAGGCCGTGGTTTCTGCATGTCCGCAATTTGGTAGCCGAAAACAATGTGTAGCGGATGGGGGTACCCGGAATTCGGCGGTTGCCCGCAGAGGCGATGTCATCGGGTACCGTTACTCGAAATTTTGGGGGTATCGGGTACCGTTACCCGAAATGTTTAAATCAACGGATGGGGGTACCCGAAATTTGTGGGTACGCCCTAACCGGGTTCCAGTTCATGACAGAGGCCCTGGCAGCTGGTGTCCGAATGTTAAAACACTTCCGCGTTCTGGTTTATTTTGATGTAACAAAATAATCGTTCTCTCTCGAAATTTTTAATGTCAGAATTTTGGTACCCTAAATGATTAAAACAACGGATGGGGGTACCCGAAATTTGTGGGTACGCCCACATGACGACGACGTAGAGGGCGTGATGTCTGAAATGTTGAAATCAACGGATGGGGGTACCCGAAATTTTCGGTGTCTGAAATTTAGTACCCGAAATGTTTAAATCAACGGATGGGGTTACCCGAAATTTTTGGTGTCCGAATTTTGACACCCGAAATGTTTAAATCAACGGATGGGGGGTACACCCTAAAACAAGTCCTGTATGTCTAAACTCTGGACGGGGAGGAGAAACCGTTACGCGAAATTGATCGGTTAAAATTTGGGACAATAGGTACCTGACGGGTTATAAAATTTGGTGATTAATGACATCCCGACGCGGTTCCTCCGGTACTCAAAACCGGATATTGTATTATTATAATGTTTATATTGTGTTAATATAAAACAGATGCATCGATTTGAATACTGTTTAGAAAACATATATTCTTATTATGCGTTACTAAAATTATTAACTGAATAAATATATTTACTCCTGTGACGATTCGCCTGTAAACCAGTCAAACAGCATCTAAGCTGGTACAAGCGGTGTGTGTGTGAAACACTACCACGTTCCGTTAATGTATTCAAAGAGGAACTGATAGCTGGCGTCCGTGTTTTATAAAGCTCTGTGTGTGTGTGTGTGTGTGTGTGTGTGTGTGTGTGTGTGTGTGTGTGTGTGTGTGTGTGTGAGGTTGACGTAGAGCTGGCTCAGGCAAGCTGTTGTAACTTGCAGCGCTCTTTCTCTACTATAAAAACCGGTTTCTTTGCTGTTACATTCCATGTGAGAGACATACATCTCTACTGCTTTTGCGATTATTCAAGTATGATAGGAATAATTGTTTTGTATAAGGGGTATAATAATAAAAATAACATAGGTTGTGGTTTATATGTATATATAATTTTTAATAATATCAAAAGCTTTTACAATCAAATCATAAGCTATAAGTTTTTTCTCTCTCTACACACACATGTTCTATATTCACAAGACAATTATAATTGAGCAAAACATACGCCCTCTCTCTATATACATAACTAAACAAAATAGACACTTTATCTATATATATATATATATATATATATATATTTACATAATTATACAAAATAATCTTTTTTCTCTCTCGCTTTCTCTCACTTTTGCAGCCTTGAAGGTTCTCTCTCTCTCTCTCTCTCTCTCTCTCTATATATATATATATATATGTATGTATATATACACACATACACACACACACATATAATTAACAAAATAATAATTGCATTTACTACAACCAAAACAAGCCTTATATGTCTAACAATAATAATAATAATAATTAATAACATACAATATTACAATGTTGATGTGTAATATATTAATAATAACATACTGAATGTAGACACACATCAAATGATAATTAATATGGTGTTAACTACATGTGTAAAATGGTACACCAAAACCTTGAATTCAACTCTTTTTAGTATTTTAGATAATAACAGTGGTAACAACGCTTATAAAGCGCACATCCAGTGGAATTATGCCTTAACCAATTACATTTTTTCGTCAAAATAATTTTTTAAAACAATTGTTCTTCAGAGTGTAAATTCTCTCCACTCACAAGCACTCAGAATGTTACAGTGGTCACCATATGGTGGTGAACGACATACATCTCCCTCGCATTCGCACAAACACATAACATCGAAGCAAGGTTTCTGTAACTATGAAAGAAATCTTTTAAAATATTTAATTACACATAAAAATTTAATTAACACTTTAATGATTGTTTATCTGAACTTTTTATGTTATAAACCACATACGTTTTTTAATAATTAAAAACAGAATATAATTTCCTACAATTAATAATACTTGATCAAATACAAAAGAATGTAGACACATCAAATGATAGTTAGTGTGGTATTAAAAAAAAACATGTATTCTGAATTAAAGTCATTTTGATATCTTAGATAACAACAGACGCGACAACGGTTACGAAGCGGACATCCGCTAGAGTCATGCCTTGACCACTCATATTTTTTTACTAGCGAGGTATACGCTGTACCAGTAAAATTATACATCATATAGTATATCTGATTAACCAGCTTTGTTTTAGCAATTAGCAAATCTTTTATTTGAAGATATTCAATATTATGGTTGTTACAATAACTAATTGATGTTTTGAAGAGTTTGAAAAACTCATTACGAATAAATACTTTCATTTTGTAAATATTCTTTTCGTTTCGTATTGATATCCATCTACTCAGTGTCTTACGATTATTTCTAAAATTATAATCGAATTTAATCATGTTGCATTGACAATATAATATATTATTACCATTTATTTCTCTGTTTAAAAGTTTTTCTACAATATTAGATCCAAGCAACACCTTGTTCTTTCTCTGAAAATGAACAGTTAACATTAAAAAACGACAAAAAAATAGAGAAGTCTACTTCATCATTTAAAAACATTTTACTATTAATGTTATTATTACTATTATTATTATAATAAATCAATCCTGTTCTCGTTTATTTGGTCTGGAAAAAAAGAGAAAAAATTAATACATAACCACTTCTGTATAAGTAATTATTAGTGGTACTGAAATATCATACTCACATAATCAATATCCAACTGCACGCTCACTTTCTCGTTCGCCAGCGGAGTGTGTGAGGTTACGCATAGTGATAGGACACAAGGCATCACAGCTTTCAATTGCTCCTCTGTGAATACGTCACACCATCTTTTAGGTAGGTATACATAGAAACGTTTATCCTCCGGCTGAGGACAGGCTCCGGTATCTTCCAAATCTACCACAACTGACTCCCCGAATTTCGTTTTCACAAATTTCATGTGAATTATATGATACTTTACTCCTAAAGAAAGACTTGACAAGTCTCGTTTTGGTAAAAAATTTTCAACTGTCTTCGCGTTCGCAACGATTCCTTCCATGGCGAGTACTGATGACTGCACAGGGAAACACTGGCGTATTTATTCTGTTTCCCCCGACCACGTTCCTTCCTTCTAAAGCGTCATCTCCTTCGGTCACGACCGGACGACGACACCCTACCCCGCACCTCCACCGCAACGGTAACTGCTATAATTTTGCTTCCTACCCCACCCCGCGTCGTCACGGGCCACCATCTGCTTTCGGTCACGACCGGACGATGACATCCTACCCCGCACCCCCACACCGCATCCAGAGCCTCACCACCACCCCGCACCTCGCCTACATATTTTGTTCAATTACTTTGTCTGTCGCTCCGCAACGACCGGGTTTACCCCCCCGCACCCCAATCGAGTCCGTCGGCGACAACCTAGCTTCCTACCCCACCTCGCGTCGTCTCGGGCCACCATCTGCTTTCGGTCACGACCGGTCGTACAACCCAGCCCCCCCCGTACCCGCACCCAACATCCCGCGGGAGGCGACTCAACGAGCGCGCTTCGGTCAAGGTCGCCGGCATCCTGTACCCCGCACCTCGCCTACCTCTCGGTCACGGACACCGGCTGCAACCTAGCTCCCTACCCCGCACCACCATCCCACACCTTTACCCCGCACCGCATCGGTCACGGACGTCGGCTTCCTACACCGCACTCCCCACCCCACCCAGCCCTCCGCAACGCGCGTCATCGGTCACGACCGGACGATGACATCCTAGCCCGCACCCCCACCCCGCACCTCCAGCACACACCGCATCGGTCACGACAACCCCGCACCCCACCCCGCGCAGCTGCTCCTCGCGAGCGGAGCGCGGCGACAGCGTTACCGGTCACCGGACTGTCTATATAGGGAACCGACGACGCGAAGCCGGCCTCACTCCTTTCACAATGACCGACAGCAGCAGCAGCAGCGGCAGCAACAGCGAACACCGTGCTATCAATGGTAATGTAATTACTATAAAATTTATGATACTTGACAATACACTAAACACACAAACAGTATTATTAGATTACAAACACACGGTTATTGATAAGATTTGTAGCGAAGCCGTTGCATTAAATAATTATATAAAGTGGTATTTAGCAGTTCGTGTATCGTTTAAAAAATTAATAAACACCGAAAATATTTATTGTAATGCGGTATTTAGATCACGTACAGAACTTAAGTCACAGTATGACGATATCGATGAACAGTATTCGATAGCTAGCGAGAAAATAATGGAATCCGTTGACAAATTCACGCGTGACGGAAGCGGGTGGGTCGAAAATGGTGTCGAGTCGGTGGAAATAAATATTACAAAATACAATCCTCTTGTGGGGTCGAGCTTTCTACCTACACCATCGAAATTGTCACACAGTAAGAAAGGAATTATTAATGTGAAAAATTTAGAAGATGAAAAGTGTTTCTTGTGGTCTGTGCTCGCCGGTATACACCCGATCGCGTGTAACCCGCATCGCGTTAGCCATTACCTTCCGTACGAAGAAGAAATAAACATGAAGGACATACCTTATCACGTCGCAGTCAATAAGATAAAACGGTTCGAAAAATTAAACGAAAACATATCCGTTAACGTTTTTGGCTACGAAGGCGAGGTATATCCTTTACGTATCACTGAACACCGCGGTCGAAAGTACCACGTAAAACTACTGCTACTGTCCGACGCGAACACTACTCACTACTGCCTCATACGGAACCTTTCGCATATGCTTTCATCGTTGACAAAACGAAAGGGCACTTCGTTTTATTGCAACTACTGTCTACACAGATTTGCGGACAATAAAGATACTAACGCGGCGCGAAAACGAGTTGAAGAACACGAACGCAACTGTTCTCAGCACGGAGTACAGAAAGTAAAACTTCCTGACGAGGACGAAAAGTGGATGTATTTTAAAAACTTTTCACTTTGTCACCGCGTACCTTATACGGTATACGCTGACTTCGAATCGTTTATTGTTCCGACCACCGGTAAAAACGTGGCACATCATATACCAGCCAGTTTCTGCTATGTGATAGTTGACTGGATGGGAAACTCCGTCAAGGAACCTGTAATATACCGCGGTAAAGACGTGGTGGACACGTTCCTTCGTGTGCTTTTAGCCGACGTTCAACGACTCGATAGAAAGTTTAATAAACCGATCCAAATGACAGCGGCCGATGAACGGTGATTCCGAAACGCCACTCACTGTCATCTGTGCAAGCAGCCGTTAACGGACGACACGGTTCGAAATCATTGCCACATAACGGGTAACTATTTAGGCGCTGCTCACAATGCGTGTAATATAAATTACAAAATACCAACACACGTTCCGGTTTTTTTCCATAATTTAAGTGGCTATGACTCGCATCATTTGATGCAAGGTTTCGGAAAGTATAAGGAAGATGAAATAACGTGTATCGCTACTACAAGCGAACGTTACATCTCCGTTACACTCGGACAGCTCCGGTTTCTCGATTCTCTGCGGTTCATGAACGCGTCACTTGAAAAACTCGTCTCCAACTTATCCGCGGATAAATTTAAAATCCTTAATCAATTTTACACGCGTAATGTTGATTTACTGTTGCGTAAAGGTGTGTACCCTTACGAATACGTTACGGACGATTCAAAATTTGACGAGAGGCAGTTACCGGACCGCGTACATTTTTACAACGGGTTGACAGAGTCGGATATAGACGAAGAAGATTACGCGCACGCTCGAGCGGTTTGGTCGGCTTTCGACATGCAAACGTTCGGTGATTATCATGATCTTTATTTAAAAACGGATGTACTACTGCTTGCTGATGTATTTGAAAACTTTCGAAACATGAGCCTACAGTACTACGAACTCGATCCGTGTAACGTTTTTACCACCGCCGGTTTAGCGTGGAACGCGATGCTGAAAATGACAGGAGTTAGGTTAGAGTTACTCCGCGATATAGACGTACACCTGTACATCGAAAGAGGTATCCGTGGCGGCTTAGCAGCAATTTCTAATAGGTACGCCAAGGCCAACAACCCGTACATTCCCGATTATGACGCAAGCAAGCCGCATAACTATTTACTTTACCTCGATTGTACCAACCTGTACGGAACGGCTATGACACAGCCTTTACCACTGTCCGGTTTTCGATGGTTGGAACGTACAGTGATCGATACGTTGAACGTGCACACGTTACGCGACGATGGTGACACCGGTTATATCCTGGAAGTCGATCTGGGGTATCCACATTACCTACACGACTTACACAGTGACTACCCTTTAGCACCTGAAAAGCGTACTATTACGGACAGTATGCTTTCACCGTACTGCTATCGCATGAAGCTGTTAAAAGACTTTGTGTGTAGTAACGGTAAGGTAGAGAAACTGATAACGTCCCTCGAGGACAAGACAAAATACATTGTTCATTACAGAACATTGAAACTCTACCTCGAACTAGGAATGGAGTTGAAAGCGATTCACCGTGTGTTAGCATTCACACAGTGCGTATGGTTGAAACCTTTCATCGATTTTAATACGGAGCGACGAAAGGAAGCCAGAAACACCTTTGAAAAAGACTTTTTTAAGTTAATGAATAACGCACCGTACGGAAAATCGTTGGAAAACGTACGGAAGCGAATCGATTTCAAGTTAGTTCCAAACGAGAAGAAACTTCACAAACTAACCGCTAACCCCAGGCTACAACATTGTTTCATCTATAACGAGGACCTGGTAGGTCTCACGATGAAAAAAATATCCATTACACTGAACCGACCTTTGTACGTTGGGTTCAGTGTATTGGATATTAGTAAGCTGATTATGTATCGGTTCCATTACGGATTCACGATGAATACGTACGGGTCACGTGCACGTCTATGTATGACGGACACTGACTCTCTGTTGTACGACATTCGCACCGACGATGTGTACAAAGACATGGAGGAGCATCTCGAACTCTTTGACACGTCGGAGTACCCTAAGGCACATCCGTGCTATAGTGAAACAAACAAGAAAAAGTTGGGTACTTTTAAAGACGAAACAAATGGAATACCGATACTTGAATTTGTCGGGTTGCGCGCAAAATGTTATTCATTCGTTACGGCAAACGATAAAGAGAAAAAGGTAGCGAAAGGTGTGCCACGTTCCGCGATAGCTACACAGTTGAAACATCAACTTTATAAACAATGTGTAAAGACCACTTCTCAAACTTATACTACGGCGCAGACTATCCAAAGCGAAAAACATAACATATACACAAGAAAGCTTACAAAATTATCGCTGTCACCATACGATGACAAACGATATGTCTTGGATGACGGTGAAACAACACTGGCGTACGGTCATTATAAACTCTGTCAACCCAGACGCGAGATAATTCAGCAAGCGAGAAAATCCGTTATAAATTATGCGTTCGATATACGTTGATATAAGACTCGCTTGCAGGAGCAACACACTGTCAGTAACGACGATGAAGTCGGTGAGGTTCAGTGAAAACGTAACGGTATATCTCGTATCAAAATTTTGCGATTCGCGTTTCGGGTGGCGATATGGAAAACGTACGCAAAACTATTGCAAAGGAATTGCACAGACCGGTGAGAAGGAACTTTCCCAGACGTGCGGTGGAGGTGAAGGGGTTACACAATCTCTACCAAGCGGATTTGGTGGAAATGATACCGCATGCCAAGTTGAACAAGGGGTACAAATATCTAATGACGGTAATAAACGCATTTAGCAAGTATGCATATGCGATTCCCTTAAAAACTAAATCGGGTGTTGAAGTAGCACATGCTCTCGAACCAATAATTGTAAAAAATAAAATGAAATACCTGCAAACGGATAAGGGGAAAGAGTACTTTAACACTACCGTACAAGCTTTACTAAAGAGATTCAACGTCAAACACTATTCAACGTATAGCGAGAAGAAAGCGTCCATCGTAGAGCGATTTAATCGTACGTTGAAAACGAACATGTACCGCGCGTTCAGCGAGCAAGGCCATTATCGGTGGTTGTCGCTTTTGCCTAAACTGGTGATGGAATACAACGACAGAGTGCATAGAACTATAGAGATGAAGCCGCGACAAGTCGACAAGAGCAACGAGCAAATTGTGTTGGAACGAATAAGAAAAAATATCGTACCGCGGAAAGTGAGCAAGAAACATAAGTTTAAAATAGGCGATCGAGTGCGTATCAGTAAATACAAAATCACATTCGCTAAAGGTTATACACCAAACTGGACGAACGAGATATATACAGTGCACAGAGTTCAGCCAACCGTACCGGTTACGTACTTGTTGAAAGATCACACGGGTGACGTTGTGGAAGGTGGGTTTTATGAACAAGAATTGAGTAAAACCAGCGTTGGTGATGTGTATCTTGTTGAAAAAATATTACAACGTAAAGGTGATCGCGTGCGAGTGCGCTGGCTCGGCTTTGACGGTAAACACGATTCGTGGATACATAAAAAAGATCTGATATAATAACATTACCACAGTATTTAACCGAACGTAAACGAGTTAAGATGAAGATTGAACAACAATCGTTAAAGTTAAATGTTAAGAACGTAGACTCTGCTAAGTACAACGGTGAAGTTGCATATAATAAACACAGTCCACTGTTTCCAAACACAGTTCGATGTATCGTGTGCGGCGGGTCATGTAGCGGGAAGTCAAACGTTGCCTTTAACATGTTATTCGATTCAAACGGACTGCGATTTCAGAACCTGTACGTGTTCTCCAAATCGTTATTTCAACCAAAATATCGTATGTTGGAAGACGTTTTTAATGCTCTCGCTGACGAAGGAATGATGTACTTCACATACAGTGAAAACGATGAAGTACCACCTCCGCACGAAATTGTACCTAATTCAATCATGTTGTTCGATGATGTGGTATGTGAACGGCAGAATAACATACGAAAATATTTCGCTATGGGACGGCATAGCGGTGTGGACACTTTGTACCTTTGTCAGACGTACAGTCTGGTGCCAAAGCAACTGGTGCGTGATAATGCCAATTTCTTGGTTTTGTTCAGACAAGATGATCTCAATTTGCGTCACGTTTACAACGATCACGTTAACACAGATATGAAATACGAAGAGTTCAAAGCGATGTGCGCCGAAGCGTGGAAGGATCGTTACGGATTCATAGTCATCAACAAGGACTCACCGATAAACGCGGGTAGATACAGAGTGGGTTTCGATCTTTTATACATAAATAGAATAGTTTGTGCGAGAAAGTCATCAGTGTCAAGATGGATGACAAGCAATTGACACATGAAATCGATGCAATTAGCGATAACATAAGACAAAAGTATCGCGCGTTGAAACATGACATCAGAGAGAGCGATGAAGCGTTAACGAGAAAGTACAAACCTCTTTTGGAACCGTTAACCCAGACTTCGGAAAAGTTGAATGTCTCCGGTGATAAAATTAAAAAAATTAATGTTGAAGATGAAGATACGAAGACAGCTGTCGAGATGACACCACCACCATCACAACCTCGATTCCTTAGAACGGAAGTGTTGGCACAAACTCCTGATGTCGAAACATCGAACGTGACTCTTGAAGAGTTTTTAGCAACACCCGAAGGTCGACACGAAGCACAAGAATACGTTGAACAGTCTGTCGAAGGTCCGCTCGCGAGGAAATACTTACTACTCGCTTTATCTGATGATCGAGAAAAAAAGATGGATCATACGTACGGTATCCGTAACGTTGCAGACAAATGGATGGTGGGAAATTCGGTGTTGGAGATCAATCAGGACGACAGCTTCTACATAGCTGGAAAACGATACAGGGGTACACCGGGTCTCTACGAACTTATGTTTATGAAAGAACCCAACAAGAGCGTCTATGATGAAAACGATTTAGCAGCGTACAAATCTATACTGTCGGACACTAACGCACATAAACATTATCATTTACCCGGTGCTAAAATAAATACAAACAAAGGTGTAAAGTACAGAGAGATAATCGCCCGATTGTTCCCACCGCGCAGCGGACGTGGTATCGATTACGTACACTGGAACGATCCCAACAAACTGGTTGAACAGTTGAGACTGCTGGTAAGTTCAAAACGCGCCGGTCACACCGGACACGACAACGAAATCATCTCCGTTGTGGAGGAATTACGTGAAGCCAACATTATCGTATAAATTTTATGAACGTCGGTGTAACAACTCATTGACGTCAACACTGTCAACATGTGCGGGTTAGATTTGACACCTGACTTTGAAGTCGAAAACGAAAGACTGAAAACCTTTACATCATGGCCTGTGCATTTCATCAGTCCAACCGCTATGGTTGCCGCAGGCTTTCATTACACAAATGAAATTGACAGGGTTCGATGTTCATTTTGCGGTATAGAAATCTTTCGTTGGAAAGAGGGTGACGATCCGATTGTGTTACACACGCGATGGTCACCACAGTGTCGTTACTTAAAACGGTTAGCACATCATTTGTAGCGTGCAGTCGTACAATGGTTGTGGACAAGTTCGGGAGACATCAAAGCGCCGTGAGCGTGCGACGAGAAACAAAAAGACAATTACGCGATACTGTAGGATTTAAGATTACGAATGATGGGCATATAGATGTTGAAAACAAAAAGATCCGCAATCTGAACGAACCGGATGCAGCAAAGGATGCTGTATCTCTGACTTATATGCAAACACATTGTCTGCTACTCGATGATGAACGTAAAAGCGTGAACGTTAAAGGGTGTAGATTGAAAAATGTTGATACTCCTGTAGACGTTAAAGACGTAGTCAACAAATATTACGTTGATGACAACTGTATACAACACTCGAGTCAAGAGAGAGGTGAGGTCATCGATGCACGAGATCGATGGGTAATCAACGTTCGAAGTCCGGAACAAGCGACCGATGCGGTTAGCAAAAACTATGTAGACTCGAACGTCATTAAAAAAGTATCGAACAGCTATTTGTTTGGGCAGAGCTGGTTGTCGGGAGTGAGTTCACCGATTTTTGGAGATGACGCGGTTAACGTAAAATACATGTTGCAGAACACCGTTAGCTTGGGCGAAGATGGTGTTTTCAAAGCAGCGGAAAAGAGAATAACAGACGTAGCGGATGGTTTTGCGGAGAGCGATGCTGTTAACTTACAACAATTAAATGACGTGAGACGATACGTAAAGAGCGAGATGTATAAAGTCGTTAAAACATTTCAGTATCAACTGGATTACTACTTATTGAAATTGTCTAAGCCACGTAGTTCAGAAGACGAGTGGACACTCGACACGAAGGAAATAAAAAGGTTAATAGATGAATACGATAAAAACATAGAAGAGAAAGACTGGAGATCGGTTTACGATGTACAACAACGTTAAGAGGAAAAAGGGGTGGGGCGTCGGAAACGTGCTTAAAAACGTTGTACCGTCCGTTGTTTCGTCAGTTATCAATCGAGCGGTGGACGCACTACCTGTCGAATTACATCTGCCGGGTTACAGATTCTGTGGACCGGGCACGAAACTCGAAGAAAGATTAGCGCGTGGTGATCGTGGAATCAATCAACTAGACGAAGCCTGTCGCGAACACGATATCGCTTACGCTCAATACAAAGACAACGAAAGTAGACGTATTGCAGATCGTAAACTCGCGGAAAAGGGTGGGGACGGGTAAAGGCTTTGGATTCGGGTATCAGCGAACGAGCTTATGCGACAGCAGTTGCAGCGGCCATGAAAGCAAAATCAGCAATAGGAAGCGGTCGACGTCGTAAAAATAAAAAGAATGTGAGTAGTCGTGGTCGTGGTGCTGGTGGTGGGATGAAGAAGAGGAGGAAGAGAACTGTCCGAACCGCTAGGAAAAAGAAGAGAACTGCGTCCGGATTGTATCTACGTCCGTACCGAAAAAACTAATTCACATACCGCTCCGCCCGTTGTCCGAAGATGAATTACGTGTATACGCAAAAAAGCTAAACATACCGTATTTTAGAGGTGTTTACATGCGTAACGCATTACCGGATACAGCGCCGTGGAAGAACGAAAGCGTCATCGTAAATTTGGACGACGAGAGCGGACCGGGAACCCATTGGGTATGTTACAAGAAGCGTGGAAATCGAGTACACTATTTTGACGGGTTCGGTAATTTACGTCCACCTCTCGAGCTGATGCAATATTTTGGTGATACAGCCGACGTTCGTTACAACTATGAACGGAAGCAACCTCCTAACACGGTCATCTGCGGTCATTTATGTTTAGACTTTTTATCGTTTTCTGATCAGTAAACTTCAGCATGTCGTCGCTAACGGTCACCGTGACGGGTACCGACGCTGCGAATCTCGTGTGTAACTTTTTCCCACCTCTCGAGTTATATGGTGAATGGTACGTTGGACTATTGGATTTTACATCGTATAATTCAATACCAAACGTTACTGAAGGAAAAAATAATGCATTTCCAGTAAAAATTTCCAAGGATCAGTGGTCCGTCATCAAGTTGCCTACCGGCACCTACGAAATCAGTGATATCGAAACGTATCTGCAGAAACAGTTAGGCGAGAGAACAATCAGTTTACGTCCAAACAACAACACATTAAAGTGTGAAATTTACTGTAAGCATGTCATCGACTTTTCGCATACACCGAATACCATTGCAAGTATGTTAGGATTCAAGGAGAATCAGCAGCTGGAAGCGTATATAACACACGAGTCGAACGTACCCGTTGACATAATCAAAGTTAACACCGTTCACGTACGGAGTAATATCGTACAGGGTGCGTACAAGGACGGCCAGGACCAGCACACGTTGCATTCGTTTTATCCGACCGTGGCACCAGGTTTCAAAATAGTTGAAACACCGACAAACGTAATATACTTACCGGTAAACGTACAACGTGTAGACAACATAATTTTGTCTCTCGTTGATCAGGACGGGGATTTAGTCGATTTTCGCGGTGAAGTTATCACGATACGACTGCATCTGAAAATATGGGATTGTATTTCGGACAAACGTCACCTGTAAAAAGGGAGTGTGTACGAAAGAAACATGGTAGTCGGTGTTCAACGTTGAAGCGATTGACATCAAGGAACAAGCGTTTATTACTTTCACTTGGATTCAAATTATACGATTAAAATAATGTCGGGTGAAATTCTAGCTATCGAACGAGGAGCGGCTTTCGATAACAGAATCGTTGAGTTCGAATATCGTACGCACGCACCGTATGCTTCCACCCGATACGGTAACAACGATGAAATACGTATACCCATCCAACAACAGGATGTTTTCACTTTACCGGCGGAGAGTTTTCTGTACATCGAAGGAACATTGACCAAGGTTAACGCTACCGACACAGCGTTGAACGTGAAATTAATCAACAATGCAATGGCTTTCTTGTTTGAGGAGATCCGTTACGAAGTGTGCGGTGTGGAAGTGGATCGTACAAAAAACGTTGGAATTACGAGCACTGTGAAATTGTTACTATCGAGCAATGAGCATGAAAGAAAGCATCTAATCAATGCAGGATGGGTGACGACAACCGACGAGTCGTTGACAGTACACGAGAGTACCGGTGATTTTACGTTTTGTCTTCCGTTGAAAATGCTACTCGGTTTCAACGAAGACTATACACGCATCATGCTGAACGTTAAGCAAGAATTGATTCTGTTGCGTACCTCTACCGATCAGAACGCAATGGTGCTAAAAGAATCAGGTGCAACTGCAAACGGTAATCTCGTAATAAACAAAGTACACTGGAAGATGCCCTATGTGCGCGTGTCAAACAAGTACCGAATACCGCTATTGGAGCACATCGAGGAGGATCATGAACTAGTGATGCCGTTCCGCAGTTGGGAATTGCACGAGTATCCCGTTCTACCGACGACAAATCGACATTCGTGGACCTTGAAGACATCGTCACAGTTGGAAAAACCTCGGTATGTAATATTAATATTTCAGACGGATAGGAAGAACAATATAGCGAAAAACGCGTCGGAATTTGATCACTGCAATTTAACGAATGTCAAGCTTTTTCTGAACGATAAATACTATCCGTACGATAACCTGAACCAGGATATCGATAAAAAACGTTACGCCCTGTTCTACGACATGTATACACGTTTCCAAACATCATACTACGACCGTCGCAACAGAGCGCCTCTTTTGACACCTAATGAATTTATAACGAAAGCACCGTTGTTTGTCATCGATTGTTCCAGACAAGAAGAACCAATCAAGTCGTCTGCCGTTGATGTGCGTTTAGAATTTGAATCCAGTAACAATTTTCCAGATAAAACCACCGCTTACGCTTTGATTATACACGATAGGATAGTACAGTACACAGCGTTGTCGAATACTGTTCATCGTTTGTCATAAAAAAACTTGTTCTCCCCTCTACTAGTTTATAAAGATAGGTATTAGCGATCTCTACATAACAACAACCTCAGTCCTTTTCAACGATGGAAGGTGACTGTGACAGCAGCAGCAGCAGCCATTGTGAGTATAACGTTTACTTGTCTCTTGCATATCCAATCAACTCGTACTCTAAGTTCGTTACCGTCGGACTGTATAAAGAACTCAACTATGAACCGGGTGTTTTGTTTACAAACGGAAAAAAGAAACGTATATTACTTGACTTTTCTGAGTGGAATTACTTGTTGATCTTTCGTGAACAGTTACTATCCAGTATGTTATTGTACGAAGAAGGTGAAAACCGTGAAAAGAAGAAGAGTGTGATGATCAGTCGTAACTTTGGGAAAACGTTTGTTCGGATTAAAGGTAGTAAGACCGAAAAATTTGTTTTCACAGAACCCGAGTGGATCCGTTTTGGTTGTTTATTAACAGTACTAAAGAAATATCTTGTTCGCTTGTTTTGTGATCAAGATCACTTCAAGTCGTACATTAATCAGGTAGTAGCCAAGGGGTGTTATGTACCACCATCCTTCTTTTTCCCCTCGTTTTTTCGATTGGAAAGCAGTCGTCACGACCAACAGCTAACATTTGATCGTCTTTACGATGAACTGGTATTGGAAGGAAAAGTAGAGGGGGAATTTGAAAAAATTAACGTACTCGATGCGGACATGTGTCACTCGGAAAAATGAACTTGAATAGGACGGTTATTGCCGAGTTTGAAGCGTTTCGCGGTGACAAAAATGAATATGTAATCAAAGAGTTCGTTACAGTTGATATAACAACCGGACGTTTTGTTATCGTGTTGTTCGCTCCACCATACGAAAGTGCACGACTGCACCAGAAATTCCGAAAAATCAATGACTGGTTGGAAACACATTATCACAGGATACGATGGAACGATGGTAATGTACCGTACAAGAATATGGTACGCATCGTTGCAGACATTTTTTCAGATTATCCTGTTGTCTATACAAAAGGGTTTGAGAAGGCACATTTCTTACGACAGTTGTATTACCATGGTGAGGTGATTGACTTAAACGATATTCAAGCACCTGTAGTTCCTAGATCCTTTGTACCCATCATACAATGTCCTGTTCCTCATCGTCAACCCGTTACCACTCCCCCCTTACACTGTGCATTACGCAAAGCTTTGTTTTATGCAGAATGGTTGCGGCAACGAAATAAAATATAGTCGGTTGTGAACATGTTTTCATCATGGTGTTAGTGTGAATGCTACGTGACAGAAATGTCCATAAACGTAGAATTAGGTACCGTAGTGTGTGCGTGAGTGTTAACCTTGACTACGTCACTGTCGCGGTAGAAATACTCATAAACGTAGTCCTGGTAGTTCGAGACGGGTCACTGGCACGGTAGATATACCTGTAAACTCGTCAAGAACCAGTATGGGTGTGAAAATTACTCATTACGGTACAGCAAATGTGAATACGCATCATGTATGAACAACATATTCACCCGATTAAAAAAATAAAAAAATAAATAAAAAAGTAAATAAAAAAATATGTACTGCTTTTACACATTGGCTTAGCATTGCATAATGTATCTTTATTATTATCTACCACTGTACTAGTCAATAGTACAGCGATAGATAACGTGGAGTAGGCCTGCTTTACGAATCTGTAAAGTTGGGGAAACCACGTTAAAAAAAGCGTAGCAGGCTCTCATTCGCCTCCCTCAGGCTGCTAGGAAGAGGATGAGAGGTAAAAAATAAAAGTATAACGAAATGTTTATTTATTTAATAATAAATAAACTTATATTGTGCTTTTATGATTTTACACATAGGACGACAGTAGATATCACTCGTCCACCTCATGGTTACAAGTAAGAGATGAGAAGTATAAGTACAGAAATAATTACAGTTAAGCGATAACGGCCCCTTGGTGTAGTGGATGCACGCCGGTTTGGTGTACCGGAGGTCCCGGGTTCAAATCCCGGAGGGGCCGTAATTTATTTTTATGTAAAAATTAATATCCCATGACATACCATTGTTACAGTTGAACACATGCGTCATGTGGTCGTACATTCCGGTGTTAAAATTTCGGACACCAAAAATTTCGGGTAACCCCATCCGTTGATTTAAACATTTCGGGTACTAAATTTCAGACACCAAAAATTTCGGGTACCCCCACCCGTTGATTTAAACATTTCAGACATCACGCCCTCTACGTCGTCGTCGAACCAGCTATCATATCCACCCAGCCTCCTGTTTCGTCGTAACCAGTGTTTTATACATGCGTCATGTGGGCGTACCCACAAATTTCGGGTACCCCCATCCGTTGTTTTAATCATTTAGGGTACCAAAATTCTGACATTAAAAATTTCGAGAGAGAACGATTATTTTGTTACATCAAAATAAACCAGAACGCGGAAGTGTTTTAACATTCGGACACCAGCTGCCAGGGCCTCTGTCATGAACTGGAACCCGGTTAGGGCGTACCCACAAATTTCGGGTACCCCCATCCGTTGATTTAAACATTTCGGGTAACGGTACCCGATACCCCCAAAATTTCGAGTAACGGTACCCGATGACATCGCCTCTGCGGGCAACCGCCGAATTCCGGGTACCCCCATCCGCTACACATTGTTTTCGGCTACCAAATTGCGGACATGCAGAAACCACGGCCTCCGTGACGTCTTGAAACAGGTTTTAGCCATGCGGACGCCAGCGACTTGAGCCTCTGTATGACGTCATGAACTGGAACACGGAAGTGTTTCAGTCACACATACACACACACACACACACACACACACACACACACACACACACACACACACACACACACACACACACACACACACACACACACACACACACACACACACAAAACAGTGACGTCACATGGACAGCTCGGACACCAGCTGCCAGTGCCTCTATGACGTCATGAACTGGAACCCGGTAGTGTTTCAACTGGGGGTTCCCCAACCAATTGTTTTCACACCGCGGAAGCCAGCTACCAGTGCCTCTCTGTGACGTCATCGCCATTGTTTTCTAACACTCACTTTCCCTCAACTAAGCAGTTATTCTCATTATTGTCATAAAACAGTTTCATGACAATTATTGGCGGTTATATTTTTGCCTTAATCTACACTATTAGTCAGGAATACGTAAGTGAAGTCTGAAGAATTTATCGTAACAAAAAATGTACTCGTGTTAATAAAATTTGAGCTTCGTCACATGCAAGATGGAATAGATAGATAATCGGTTTTTTCCCAAGCACACTGTAGGGTAATCAAACATTTTAATTAAACCTCAAACTTGCAGAACAAAGACTATGCAATTTCTAGAGGCGGGTTATAATTAGTTATAAAAGCCGTTTACCATTTAGTTATACCACTGATATTTAGGTACACATTATTATGGCTAATGCTTAATGCTTATGATTACCTGTGTGCCCATATGTAGTTTGAGCGCAATTACATAAACACGTGAATACAGAATCACCAGCGTACATAAATTCTTAGCACAAGGTGCTTTAAAAGCAACAACTCCTTGTCTGTGGCACTGCTTCTGTTTATCTGTCTCTTCTTTGCCTGCATTTCTGTTGGCCTTTCTTTTCTTTCTTTATGAAAACAAATTGGTTGTACCTTTGTTTTTCTGCTTGTGGCTTTTGTTTTTACATTTTCTCTTTATAGAATTCCGTGTCAATGCGGAGCATCATCTTACGTACGACTACTAGAAAAATTACATGTTTTGTAAAAATATACTTAAGAAAATCAGTCTTAATTTGTCTACCAGATTTACAATCTGTTTGGCCTAGAACATTAACTTATATACTTAAATTAATATTAAATAAATATTCACTCGTATGTAAGGAAATGAAATGAAGAAAGTCTGGGGCAGAGGTTGCCAAATAAGAAGTCTGTAAGAATAACTGAATTATGAATGTCTACTGCACAATTCATTATTCTTGACTTAAACAGAAAAGATGATTTTCCCCAGGATCCCTCGACGAAAACTCTTAGTGTTACTGTAGATGATCGACTACGTTATTGAGTGTTTTACTACATTGTGCGTGTTATTAAGTAATTAAACGGAGTTGCTAGGAGGTGAATCAATTTTGACCTACCGTTCACTGAACTTACACACTTACGTTCATAATATATACATTATTTTAAAACAATTTATTTGAGACAATTTTAAATGGAACTCAAAAGATATGTAAATTATTCTGATAAAATTTTTGAGGCTCCACATTTTACCATTTCTCTAGCCGACCAAATTTGATAATAGAGACTACCAATTCCAATTTAATGTGGTTATACGCCAAAACACACACACACACACATTACTTACCACTTCCGAAATAATATGAAATGTGAAAAAACACGATCCGTTAACAAAATTTACAAAAATGAAGGCAAACAATATAACCAATATTTACAAATAAACGGATGAAATTGGCAGTAGTGTATTTATTACATATAAAAAATATGGTAATTTTTATTACTTAAATGAGTAGAAACTAGAAAACGTCCACAATTGTGTTTTGATAAACACCACCGTCTTGTGTTCAAGTCAGAAAAAAATATTCATAAGTTTTTACATTAATTTACAAAAATAACAATATTACTACAAATTATAAGTTATGTGTATTTTGTGTAATTTTTTTATTTAGAGTAGAATGCATGTTTCTCTACCTGTACGTGTGCATCCCCTCTACGAAGCAGTCAATTTGACTGGTAGAAAGGTCTGCAAAATTAGCATATAGAATACGAATAATTGAATTTCCGTTAAAATTGTTTTGGTTCAGTGCAAGAGTCCAGACCCAAAAACGTGTTGTGTCAAGAAATTAATATTTAGAAGTTTTCCGCTGTGACACAGGCAGAAATATGAGCATCATACATTCTACAAATATGACAATATCTTGTCTGTGTTGTGACGGTAGGGGCAGGAAAATCCTAGCTTTAACTCCTTTGTAATTAATTAATATATTCCTATTGAAGGAGCCTGTCACTTAAATTTAGTTAGGTATCCACCTTCTTCTATAAGGCTTTTAAGTAATTAATATTGAAATAATTGTTTAATTATTTTTAAATAGTGAAAATATATTTTATTAATTGTTCTTTAAGTTTTCAGTTAAGATATTACTCGTACAATAAACTAATGAATATATTCATAGTTGCTGTGGTCTTCAAGTTGCATGTATAATTAAATTGTTAAAATTAGCTTGTGTTCAGGTTTCCGGATCCGTAGCGATGCGCATCGTGAGATAACGCTTACATTGGGAGTCGCTTAAATAACGAGATGTGTGTGACTTTTATTAATTGACGTCCTCCATGTGAGTGAAAATATTTTATCGCCTGATTATGGGACTATAAGTCTCGAAACGTGTTGTGTATAAAATATAAAAAAGAAGTCGCAAGGAAGGGAACCTAGATACACAAGGTAATTTTAACAATTTAATGAATATATTATTTTAGAGTAAAGTTTCATATGTAAACCTGTTTTTAATTTTAAATATAATAAATTTTCTAAGCGCCTTACATCCAAAACTCTTGGTAGTGTTTATAAAAATACTGTTACAAAAAGTGATATCCAAAAATGTTTGAAAATAATTGGATTAGTTATATCCATGAGAAGGTATATGCTGGTGGCTCCCCGCGTATTGCAAGCTGGAAAGGTCTACACTACAGCTGTGTTTTCACAGAGCAAGGCGTCCAAATAGAGATGTAATTAGGACCGAGATAAGGACGTGTTGTTTGATGGAACACAGAAACCGTTTTAGACGGGTCATAACATGCTGGTGCTGGTTAGTTTGCGGAACAGGATGTGGTTTCCGAGTTTCCTCAAATTACGAAGCTTTGCATAACCAAGTAAGTTTCCTGGGTACTTACCTCACATATTGTAATATTGAGAGATTGCTTTCACAGTTTGTTTGCAAATTAAAATGTAAGTACATAGTTGTAGGTTGAATTTTTAAGGTAGATGGGGATTGGTCGAACAATATCTCGTACACGTGCGGGAAGAAATGAATCTCAAGGACTTTTATCTGTCATACGACAGAAACGACTTACAAAGTAACAAAGCTGTGATTGCAAGATACCTCACCTCATTCTTCTCATAACGCATAAAAAAATGGTTTGGCAATTTCTCCCCAAAGAGAATTAATTTTATGGATAGTATTTATTGTTGTTATAAAGAATTGTAACAATAAAAATATAGTAACGTTACGAAAGTCACAGAAAATATTAATTTTAATTGATCGGTTTAGACTGACTTTTAATTTATGTTTAAATAACGATATATTTTTCATTATTTAAAAAAGTTTTATTAGCGTTGGCGCAACGGCTTCTTCGTAATGAAGTTTATCAAAATATTAGTTCTTTTTAGATATAAGGAGACGTTTAATTATTTTGGCAAAACCCTAGATGTCTCTAACCTTTCTGTTCGATATTTTTTTAAAAATTATATTAAGTTTTGTAATAAGAAACAGAATTTGGTGGGTTTCATTTAAGAAGTTAATTACATCTTTTAGGTGATCTCCGTTTTGACAAATACAAAGCAGCTAAAAGATGTTTAATTAAGGATGGCTCAAAGGCATGACCTTTGTGTGACCGAAAGCGATCGTTGAGCGACTGTAGTTTCAATTGTACCAACGTGTAATTATAAACTGTTATGTCGACATACCATATAATTGCTGTGGCAACATAGGATATTTTACGTCGGAAACGTAGCTTATAGCACTCAATCCTTTAAGGTTACTCCTGCTAGTGTTCTCTGTCTCTGTCTGACTGTCCGTCTGTCTGTCTATCTCTCTGTCTGTCTCTCTCTATCTCTCTCCCTGTCTGTCTTCCCTTCCTTTCTTCGTCAAAACACGCGAAGCGTGCATGCACAAGTACGCCCCCCCCCCAACACACACGTATCAGTATAGACTTTAATATAGAGACAACGGCGCTGCAATACAACAGATTTCAGTGTATCTTACACAGCCATGCCTTACACACACACACACACACACACACACACACACACACACACACACACACACACACACACACACACACACACACACACACACACACACACACACACACACACACACACACACACACATTTGTATATGAGAATCTATTGTATATATGACATGTACACTCAGAGTTCATAAAGAGAACCACTTTAATTACAATTGGAGAAAGGTAAATTATACATTATTTTATTGTAGACTTACTTTTTGTCATTGAATTAAAGTGTTAAAGCTAATCAGAGTATTAGAGTATTATTATGAGACTAATCAATTTTATATAAGGAAACTGTGTGGAAACTATAGTATTTAAAGTCTAAACAATTACGCTATGACAAATGAAATAATAAAAGTAGTAAAACCCTTCTTACTCTGTGCCTTCACTAATTAATTCAGAGGGTAACAATTGTTTAAAATAAATAACAAAATAAAAACAGTCATTATAATACTGTGATTATTTTTTTATAAAATTTATAAATTTATTTTTATTTAATTAACAGCTTTCTATTTTTGAGTATGCTACTCAGAATACTCATGTTCTGCTATAGAAAATAATATTATTTTGCTAAGAATTATTTGTCTTGTTTAATTAAATTGTCAACTAACTGCAACTAGAAAAACTGAGAACTAATCAAACCGCCCTTTGGAGGTTAAAATGTTTTGAATATGTAAGTATTTTCTAAAAAAAAACTTTACACCTTGATATAAAATTTTAATATCATATTGTTGGTAACTGTTTATTGAAAGTGAAGAGGTTTTGTTTAACGGAGTTGCACTAAATTAGATAATATCAGAAATTGCTTTTAACAGCAAAGCATACACTTGACTTTTTAAATATCGCATCTGTGTGTAGGAAAGCCTTAAGGGCACTAAAATACGTAACTTTTCTGTGAATTTGAAACTTAAATATTAAGTCTGAACGTTGAATCCGTGCGTCGTGTAGCTGCTGGCACTGGAAATGTATTAACTAACATTACGGGAATGTACACACACACATACACACAGATATTTTGGTAGTTAAAATGACTGAAAATTGTTTGGAAATGACTGTGTAAGACAAATAAGCTAATTTAATTAGGTGGCTTTAAATACTGTATATAGAAGCCAGACACACGTAACAAGCCAAAAATATGGGAGTTTGCAAAAAAAGATAGAAAAGCTGTGATTTTTTGACATTGGAAGGAAAGTATCGTAGACATTGAACAAGCAAAATCGGACTTTAATATTAATTAGTAATTTAATCTCGGTTTGTACATACTATACGCAATTTACCTTGCATCATATCTTCTTCTTCTTCTTCTTCTTCTTCTTCTTCTTCTTCTTCTTCTTCTTCTTCTTCTTCTTCTTCTTCTTCTTCTTCTTCTTCTTCTTCTTCTTCTTCTTCTTCTCCACGTCAAGGTATAGGCTTACAGCCTGTTCCGGGTTCACTGAAGACATCTCTTCCTAGGTTATTTATATCTCGTCTTCCTTGAGGTCTGTTTCTTATTACTTGTTTTGGTAGTCTCATATCTGTCATTCTCTCGATATGGCTGGCTCCATTTTATTTGTACTTCCCTTATTCTGATGGCCATAGAATATACAGTTAACTCGGTTCTTTTATCTTCATTTCGTATTTGACCTCTAAGAACTTTGGGTTTTCTTAAGAACTTTATTTCACTTGTTAGAAATGATTCTTCGCTAATCATTTCTCGTCATCGTCTAAGTTTCACTTCCATAAGTTAAAACAGGTGTTGCCATTGCTTTATAGAATTTTATCTTGGTGTCTTTCCTCGTCTTATTTCCAAGTGTTCTGTGTATAGTACAAAATATCATTTGAAGTATATTTATTTTTATATTGATGACGGTGTATAAGTTATATCGCACCCTAGAAAATTGAAATGAGATACCTGTTCTATAGCCTGATTGTTTATAATTATCTTGGAACGTATCGGATTCTTTCCTCTAAAGCCCATATCTTTTGTTTTGTGGGTTGATATTCTAAGATTATATTCTTTGCAGATTGGGCTTAAGTGGAAAACTGCTAACTGGAGATCTTTTTCTGTTTTTTGCATAATAACTTGATCATCCGCAAATAACAATGTACTGACACACTGACTGAATGGTGTCAACTTAATTCCGGGGTCTATTTTTCCTTCCATTGCGCACAACATCGTCTATATATATAGGATCCTATTCGTTTTTAAATTAACGTTCTTTCGATTGCGGGTAGCTCAAAAAACATATGTCCACAGTAACTGTCTCTCCGTCACGAAATCTCCGTTCTTAATTATCACAAAGATGTCGTTTATCCTTTACATTATCCATAGAATGTAACGTTATAAATATTTGATCTTCACCGTAATGGAATATTATATGTTAAGCACTTTCCTTGACGTCTGCTTTAGTTAGCAATTTATGTTACATTAACCTGTATTTTGTATTTATTCTTGATCATAAACTTATAACTATTTAAAAAATTGACTATCCTTCAAAATCAAATGTTACGAGAATATTAAAGAAAATTCTCTGCGTAATTAATATGTACAATTAATATTAATAAAATATGCACATAAAACGTTATTTGCTAATACGGAAATAATTTTTATTAACTGCCATTATGTATTGTTTAAGTAGTACATCCAAAATTGATATAATTATTTGAGGAAAGTAACATGACTAAAAATATGTTTAAGTTTGTTACACTTTTTGTTAATTGTCTTGATGTTCTCTTTTCAAGAACACACACGTTCTCAGTATTACTTGGCAGTGCGGGGACTTGGTATTCATGTTATGCTTTGTCTTGTCTGCGGTTTAATAACTAAGGGCGTACATATTATTATTAATGCATCAAGACGTGTTGGTTTTCCCTTCCTATTGCGGTTTGACTCTTATGTGCATTGATGCGTACTGCTAGATGCATGTTACCCACTTCTAAAATGTATGTCACAATTATAGCGCTTGCAGATTACAAAAGGAGCTCACAGGAATTAAGTATTGGACAAATATTTTTTTTTACATGAGGAGCCGTATTGCACAATGAACCCGCTTACAAAATATGTTTAAGAAATTTGAAAATTTAAAGAAAGAACTTTTAAAGTAAGTTATAGATATAATTGATGTAAGGCTTTCACAGCCGGCGCGTCAGTATTATTAAAACAAGTGTAAAAGTAGAAGGTGGCTGATGTTCGTCAAGTCCTACTTTTAACACTGAAGATGGCCTTCGATGGTGAAGTTGAAGTGTTTGGTTCAAGTACTATGAGACTACGACCTCACAGCCCGGCTTACAATTATTTTAATAAAGTTATAGATATTTAATAATTTTAAGAACCTGACTACTACAATTTTCTTTTTACATTATCTTCTATGCTGTTACTTGAAATTATATTTTTACATATCCTCCCAAGGTAACAAATGAGCATACTAGATAAAACAAGTATGGCCATTGAAGAAAATCTACCTTATGACATACACTCCGACAAATTAACTTATAAAACAATGTCTTGTATACATACCTTAAATGTATTTTATGACTGATATTAAATATAAATTAAAAACGATTCACAGCAGTGCTTTCTGTAAAACAAGTGACAATTACTAGAGACAAAGTATATTTTTTGCCTATTTACACTTTAAAATCCAAACACGTATCTCTCGGCTGCTACTATAATTTGTATTTAATATTATTATTTAAATCTGTGCTTGAATATTAATTTAGAGGTCCCGGGTTGAATTCTGCCGCACACCATAAAGTGTACGTGCGTTTTCCAATTCCCAGATTGATTCAGGCTGGATAATTATCTGGGATAATTATGGACGCCAGAAATGCAGTTTGGCCAGAATACAGTGTGCTGCTTGGTTCTTTTTTGTATGCTGAAATGCTTACTTTGGTAGCGTACTCTGTCTGTGCTAAGCTACTTCGATGATACAAAAAAGGAATTATTACTACTACTATTAATGTATTAATGTTATTATTAATTTTATTATTGTTGTAGTATTTAATTTTATAACTATTATTAGAATATTATAATTCAGATGATTTCCAAGTTTACAAATCCCCTACTCGTTTTAAGCCCAAAGTTTTAACTCGGAAAATTATAATGCTTTAAACTCAATCTTTGTTACTATTAAATTACGTCCACATTCTTGTATGTCTATATCTACAAAGATTCGAGACCATTATGTCTGCAAACTTTGAAGGGATTAAAAGGCCATATGTATTAAAGAGTCGTAGATATATCAGACTCAAAGAGTTCAAATAAAATTCAAGACCATTATGCAGGTAATTTACGAAAACACTATTAACTCTACGAAAAAATATTTTAATTTTTATTAGTCTTTTAGTACACAACCTTAATAATTTCATAGTAGTGTAAAGACATTTTTTTAAAATGTATAATCAAATGATGTATATTTACCAAATCAGATTGATTCCAAACATAACCTTCTTACAAATCTACAATACGAATATTCTTGAATAAAATAAAATAATTGTTATTTTAAACTTTAAAAAATTTTTGTTTATTAATCCGGCTGTACAATGTTTACACATTTTCCGGAACCAAAGATTAAAGAAGTGATTGAATTCTTATCCTCCACTGCTGCTTGTCCATACAAAGATCTTCAATTTCTCGTTCTCTCAATATAGTCTGAATTCCTTCTATCCAGGTTTTCCTTCTTCCTGGTGGAGTCCATTCCATAACTCTCCTTGGCAATCTTTCCTGTGTCATTCTTTTTGTGTGTCCATACCATTGTAATTTTTTTGTTTGGATAATATCAACAATAGAATTTTTTACATTCATTCTGTCCTTAATAACTTCATTTATAATTTTCTCACGTCTGGATACTCTTGCGCAACGTCTCCAAAAGTCCATCTCTGCTGTCATTAATTTTGTTCTTGTGTGTTTATTAGCAGTCCAAACGTCTCAGCGGTAAGTCATAATTCTTGTAACAATGCTTTTAAATATTTTTCTTTTAGTTTCTGCTGTAATTTGCTTATTTCACAGGATTTTATTTAATGTAGATATAGCCATCTTTTCCAAATTAAGTATGGATTGTATTTCTTTGTCTTCCTGCCCACTCACCGTAATTTTCACTCCTAAATACTTGTCTTCCTTTGTATATAAAATCTTTCCCATGTCGTCCTCCAATATCAAACCTTGATGAAGGTCACCTGTTGCCATGTAATTTTAAACTTATTGCAATGGGCCAATTCCCCATTCATTGGAAAAAAAGAAAATGTCAAAAAACCAAATAGGTTTCAAACTATTTAATTCACGCAAATCTCAGACTTATAAAAACGTAAGCTAAAACACTATTACTACCACTTATTATAAAATTTCAGTACAAGAACACCTACTACGCAGACCGGAAAATACTTTCATGTCCTTAAAGATTATTCAATGTATTTATTTTATATTAGATTTTGCCATAACGCAGTGAGATACACTAAGCTTATTTTTAGTTTGATTCTTGTCCTCTGTATACAGTACAATATAGAACTGATACTTTGTGCATATTTTACAGTAAACTGTTAGTTCCGCATGAACAACTATGATACTATATTATCATACTGCAGTCAGGGATACAGTAAAAGACATAAAAGTGATTTCTATTCCTCTTACACAGTTACGAGTGGTTAGTACGAAGGCTGAGCACTTAAGAAGTCTGTAGGATGCAGTAAAATAAAAACATTCAAGAGAGTATTTCATTATTAAGTTTGCTTTGCTTATAAATCTGCTCTAATGCATTCAAGGCTGGAGGAAATATACAGTTACAACTAGGAGTTGATTAAATTGAAAGTATAATCCTTAATAAATAAATGTGTACGTATTAACCTGAAGTAGTTATACTTAATCAAGTTTGCATAAGTAGTGAGTATATAGTTAGAAACAACTAGGCTATACAGAAGCATGATAGCAGGGTTGAAACGTTTTTAATGTAAATAGGGCACGGAGGTACTAATGATAGTTTGTTAGGACTTGTACGTTTTAAATTCATTGTGCACATTGAATCTTTGCATTGCCACAACTATTTACTCTAGATACATCTCAATTTCACTAAACTACCAAAGTGCCTTATATTTGTTAGGTATAGGAACAAGGAACGGAAAGTATTTGAAAAAAATTTAAGTATTGAAAGTAGTATTTTAAATCATTTTGAGAAGGCAGAAAAATATACACATATTTAATTGAGCAGCTTGACAGAGGAAGAGAGAGAGAGAGACAGTAACGGACTGATAGACAGGCAGATTTAAAACTGAAATCTTACTGTTACTACTATTAAGTATTATTATTACCTATTGATCTGTTGGCACGAGAGAGGAAACTGAACTTTGAAAGAAAAATTGAATTTGGAACAACTGGTAAAGGTGAAGTGAGGTTACAGACCCTGCACATTTGGCAGGCACGTTAGAATCAAAACCCTAGAGGGAGGTGGACCGCCAAACTTGTTAAACAGTTGAACAGATTGATTAATCCAGGATACGGTAAGTTCAAATGTCACCTAACACAGTTTCTATCAAAGCTTAGATATTTTCGTGCTTACCTCAATCAAATGGGAAACGTGGAGGATCCAGGATGCGTGTCTTGTGACTAGCATCGTGATGACGCGTTTTACGCACGTATAAAAGGCCGGGGAATGAACAACTTCATGTATGTCTGTGTAGAATAGATAAACATAATTATTTTTGATACAGGAGTTACTTATATGTTATAATGATAAGAAACTTCAATACAACATCAAAGATTATGGACAGATGACCACACAGAAGCTCAGTCACAAGGGTTGATAGAGGAAGATAATTAAATTAAATTAAAATAAATTGAATACTGATGAATTATCGAAATACGCTCATTGTACGTACTTTTAATACGTGATAACATAAATATTCCTGTTTTATTTGATTTATATTACCGGTATTTAGTTAATTTTTTAAGATAACAGGAAACTATGAACCCTGGAAATATAATATCTTAGATATTACTAGAACAGGAACAGGTGTCTTATCCTTATTACAGCCGTGAATTCTGTCGTCTTTATAGACATATTCATAGGAGAAAGTATGCTACTAATACATTTACAGAACTATACATCTCTAAACTTTAAAAAATAATTACTTAATTTTTCACCAATATGTGTTACAGTCTTTACCGACGTGTAAAGCAGTTATATGTCTTTTACCTAATAGAAAATAATAAATTTTCAAAAATAAATTTTGTATGGAATTTTCTTTAAAAGAAATTAATTATATAATGTTGAACATATTCGCAACACTTTCTTTCACCTTTCTTGATGAAAATTATTTTGTTAATTTACTACCAGGTTCATCAAAGACTCTACTTTAGTTGTGACAATAATTCTTTACAACTGAGAATAATTGCCAAACAATGACGAAGGAAATAAGAACATATAATTAATTGTTGCTGCACACCTTACATACTTTCTTCAGAATTTTCGATGTCCATAAATACGTACCATAGGCGCGGACCGTAACGCTGCCAGTAATTCGGACCTGTAGAGTACGTATAAGCTTAACATTTATAGACGTCACTATCAGTGACAACCGTACAGGTTATTAGTTTATATTTTGTTTGCCTCAACATTCAACACGTTATAAATGTACAAACAAATGAAATGAAACAATGTTTATACAAAAAGTTTAATTGTTGTCTGCTTTTGTTTTGTGCAGTAGACATTTGTTACGCGGACAATAACTGGTCATTTTGTTCACAGACACGTCGGTGAAACTGAGTAATTGACCTTTTTTGTGTATATAGTACATACGTGTGTGTGTATTGTGTGTGCGTGTGTGAGATTCTTTATTGTATGCTAGTTCTTTAATATATTCGCACGAGAAAATAGTACCACCAAAAGTACTGGAAAACTATATTTTTATTAATGAGAGTGTCAGGTGTGGTGATTATAAATGTATACGAATAAACGACAATGGTAAAAATTGTTTAGAAGTACACTAAAAATGCCACATGATAGATAGAAAAAAATTTCAGTGGAAACATCCGTGACAAACGTAAAGGCGATCCTAAGCTGGGCTTGAAGTAAGAGAATCAGAATGTACAAGCCTTACAAACAAGGATGTCATAGCGGAAGATGACTTAGGTAGGGGTTTGAACAAGAGAGACGGATGTTTTCTGTTATTGTTAATATGTATTCAACCCGTAATTAGAAACATATGCGCGCGCGCACACTTACACATACACATACGTGTGTCTGTTAACTCAGATGTATCACTTCTATAACATTAAGAAGCATTTTTATCGCCGAACGTCTCAGCCTGTGGAAATGAAAATCTGGTATAATATCGTACTGTAATAATCGGCGGTTAAAGTATAGTGCTTATGCTACTAGATTATCACACCCCCCCCACACACACACATTAAACAGAAGCATAATACAAAGCCATTGGGCGTTCATTTCGAATCAATCGATTATGGGGGCAAGGAAAGTGGTCGCTTCTACGCGCAGCAGAATGAACATCTGACTGGGTTAGCACTAACTTTATCTCCGTTACTTGCAGCCGACCAGTTTCATTAATCAGTAGGCTAATCCCCCACTTAACACACTCTTGTGCTCAACCCTTTTACGAAACTGGATGCGGATAGAAATCAATATCGCGATTGCCGTAAGTACCTCCTTTGTGTAGCGAGTACTTACTACACGATCACAAGAGGACAATTTGATAATAATTATTTTCTGCATAATAAAACATTGCGGGAAACGATGTGTGCAAGTGAACAGAGACTTGTTAAATAAAGTACAGACACAATGAGCATACAAGCATAGCGGCCACGCCTAACAGTACTATATTGGTATAGTGACCCTGACTCGACTACAGTATTTATTCAACAAGTCGTCAGTTTTGTTAAAACCAGTGTGCCTAGTAAGGCATAGGCCTAAAGGAATATAAATTAGTTTACAACACACGAAAGTGTCTCAGGTAGTATGTACAAGGGGTTACGAAAGCAGTACTGCTGTTTATTAGGTTTCGTCACCCAAACCAGTAGATTTTTATTGTAGATGTTAGTACATAGAAATTTAAACAAAACAGTATGAGGAAGTCAGGACACAAAAATTTTGCTGCAGTTCGTTTGACAAGTGAAAAGTTTATGGATATGGAGATTATCTATGGAGTTTATGTGTAACCATACTTTAGCCAATATATAGTTACAAATGTTGTTAAAATTGTAGTCTTGCGGGCTGTAAGGCCGTGGTGTAAAGCTGTCGGTTGTAGCAGACGTTTCAGCCGTGCCTTCGACGGCCGCCTTCATTGGTAATTAGGCTACAAATTGACACAGATGTCTGCTGAAAGCTGAAACGTTTACTGCAATCAACAGCTTTGGAACACGGCCTTACAGTCCGGAAGACTACAATTTTAACAACATTGCCTCCGGCCGTGAAAGCCTCAGACAGAATTTATAGTTAGAAATATTTTTTAATATATCAGTAGTGTATTTATAGATCGCAAAATTCTTAAGCGTTTGATACTGAACGTATTCTACAGTTTTCAAAACATAAAACTGTAAAACATAAGAAAATGGAAAAAGACTATGTTTTTCAGTATAATAAAAAATTTGTGTTTTAAAGGAAATAACTTCTTATCAGTACCATAATTTTACAAGAGTAAGAAACTCAGCTCACAGTAGTCAACATTCCATTTAACGTTAGGAGATTTAACATTAAACTCTATATAGCTTTTTCTACGCATTGTTTCTATTAAAGAGGTTTACGCTTCCTTTACCTACTTTTCTCTAAATGTTCGTCTGCTTGTTACTTCTGTTGGATAAATAGAATTAAAGAATTAAGAAGTAGTGTGAGACTGTATTACAATGATAATAAACGCAGCAGAAATTCGTATCAAATATTGAGAATAGCAGAACTGAAACTGAATAGTTACAAAAATACAATATATAGATTTACAGATAAATAGGAAGTCTCGTAAACAGAATACTAGCATAATGCTCGTGAAATGTAAAATGTTTTAAATGTGCAAAAATGTTATTTTAGAAACATTTAGAGGTGTAAGTTAATGTTTATTGATTTTTAACTAGTGCCTGGTAACTGAATTATTAGGTTTAACTAAATTTAACCTAGGTGGAACTTAATGAGTATATTATTGGAAGACATTTTTAAAAACATTGTTTTGTAACGTTCAGAAGCAATGAAACATTTGAGATTCTCTCTGTAGTCATACACACGCACGTGCGCGCGTGGAGGGCACACCACACATGATTTTGAGACCTTGTTCGTTCAATTTTCGATTTAATAGATTTATCGGATTAGTTGCGCAAGTAAAGGGACCATCGCAACGTGTAACGAATGAATAGCTGATTGGGTTACTGGTAACTTTATCTTCATTACTTGCAGTCGACCAGTTCCATTAATCAACACACTAATCCTCTTTTAACGCTCCTCAGCGCGACATCCTTTGACGAAAATAAATTCGCTCACAATAGATGAGACAGGCAAATACTTCGTTATATTTGAAAATGAGAAAACTAAAGAAGCTGTTGTTTTCAATTAATTAAAATTTCCCTTGATAAGTTCTAATATTAAGAATTTATAAAAGTATTTATTCAATGATTCTATATTTGGTAATAGAAAAAATTGCTGGAATGGCGATGAGTAATTTGAAAGAAGTACGTAAAGTGTTTAAAGTGTCTTAAGGTGTTTAGTGTAATAAGCATTCGATTTACGAAATCATAGGACTTAGGGAACTAACCTAATCCTTTCAAACTCGTAATATATTTCCAATTCCTTCAAACTAGGTTTATCAAACGTCAACAAACTTAAGTGGAAAGAAACCATATTGAGAATTAATTTTCAGTGACTTTTAAAAAAGTATAGATAAGGATAAACTGAGACACTGCATATTCTGAATACTCTACAAAACTGTCACAAGAGATTCCAGTTATTCCATTTGTAATATTTGTAATGCAACACTGTAATATTTGTTTGTAGGAAACAGAACTTTTTTATCCTTTCTTTATACAATTATTAATCTACAACACTGCAATATAAAATTACATATTGCAAAAAATATAAAAAATATTCTTGAATAGATACAAAGAATAATAGAAACTACTTTAACGATTACTCGTAGACGTGGCAAACAAACGGGTCAGACGTTAAGCTGCCTTTATTTCTGTGTCCGAATAGCATAGCGTTAGTACCTACCTCAATATCTAATTTTTGTTAATTTTTACTGTTTAGTTACGTTTCTCTTGAGACTGTTGTGCCTTAAGTTCTTCACTCTGAGACAAGTAATCGATCAGATATGACGCATTTTTGGTTGTGAATTTTACTAAACAGTATATTGTTGGCAAAATTAAAATATTTTAGTATGCTTCTTTTTTCTTAATTTTAATTTAAACACACACACACGCGCGCGCGCGCACAGGTAGACGCACACACAGTCACCCCATACTGGACCCCATACAAATGTTGCATAATTTACGTCGTTAACAAGTACTCTCGAAGAGTCTAGAGGGTACTGTCCTGTGCGGCCTTGACAGAGACACGCACCTGCTTGGCTAGCCGAGAAACGAGTGGAAAGACTGTTCCAGAGCGTTCCGTCGTAACAATATTAATTAACTGAATTATTATGAAATCAGAAAATTGTCATTTAGAGTAACATAAAATGTGTTCCGCACTGATGTCTAAAGATAAATAATACAACTGAACAAATTTTTAATTAAAGCTATCTCTACGGGAACAGAGGGTTAAGAGAAAAGATAATAAATATTTTATTGGAAACTTCTTCCCAGAAACAAAGGCAGTATAGTTTAACCAAGCACAAGGTTGGGCAACCAAAAAAATTTTAATTAAATGCAAGACTTCAGATATCAAAAGGCAACGTAATTGTCAAAGGCAGAGCGTGTTTGAACAAGCGCGAGGTCATGTCGCTATTATTACCGCAATTGCGGCTTTAGTTACATAGTTACTATCGCTTATTGTATTACAGGACGCATGTACATTTGGGTCTCCAAAGCCATATGATAGAAAATAAAATGTTATATTACAATGGAAAAGTATTAATAAAACTTGTAAATATTGTATACTAAATGACCTAGTTACATAGGCCTATATGACGCAGTGCAATATATAGTACAGAGTAATAATGTGCTTGTCTGTCAGCGTATTTAGCTATCTGATACTGTTTCTCTTTTCATCTTCCTGTGGTTTTGTGTGGACGGAGGACTCTAGCTTAAATTGGTGTACGTTGATGTAAACCCCAACAACACACCAACAGATTTGTAACAAACACTGGACAAAAGCGTTTATATATCTTATAACCTATAACTAGTGTCAATGCAATTATTTGATCAGAACACATTAAAAGTTGCATTTTTCAGCCCCCAGGTCGACTCACCCTGTTCAAAATGAGTACCTGGGATAACATCCTGGGGATAATAATGGGCGGCTGAAGCGTAGTGCTGGCCACACTGCCTTCCTTGTATGTCGTAGGGCTCACATAAGGCAGCCTACCCTGCCTTCTCCTAAGCTACTTCGGTGGTACACATGGGAGCCATTATCATTATTATATTAATATAAATTCAAGAGAAAGGAGAAGGCTAAAAATATGAAAATGTCTCTAAATAAGAAACAAAAAGTAATAGAAAATAATGGGAAAGCGTACACATAGACGTAGTAAAGGAAACGGTTAGATGGTATGGTGGCCTTAGATTTTCTCTTTCCGAATACGACAGTTGAGTAGCTATCACAATATCTAGTTTTTGGTAATTATTCACTCTTTACTTATGTTTTTCTTCAAAATGTTATACATGAAAGTTGTCTCTTCTGCGACAAGTAGTCAATACGCTATGTCATATTTTTTGTTGTTAATTTAATTAAACAGTATATTGTTCACAAAGTTGAAAGAGTTTAGTACACATCTTTCGTTTTATTTTAATTAAAATTTGTATAACTTGAATGTCAAACAAACAGTACTATAGTCTCCGTGAAAAAATTTTCCTGGTGCGATTGAAAACGTTTGGGTACTTGCTGATCGCAAGCAGTCTTTAGTACAGATGACGCCAACAGGTATTAAGATTAAACTACAAATATTTTCAAATAAATGAAAAAAAGTCGCAATTCATTCAGGGCAAACATAATTAAATAAGAAAGGGTTTATTCACAGTGAATACATTTGTTTGAATGCCGTGTTAACAAAGTTACATCTCAGATACATTAATATGCTGTGTACTTTCAGAGGGCTAAGTGCTAATGAACAGTAGTTATGAATAAATTCTAAAAATTCGCCTATAAATCTGTTAAAAACATGAATTCTGACGAAATAACAAAGCTTATTGCGGGTTTAAGTAATTAAATTAATCTTCTTGCAAAGTGTGTTTTTCAAAATAACAGTTATAAAAATATATAATCCACGATAATTTTGTATATTTTTAATTACCACTTTGAGATGACTAAAGGTTGTCGTTATAATGTGTAGAAACCAAATGTTAAACTGAGCTACTTAAAAAGACATATGGTTATTAGTATTATTATTATTGTTATTATTATTGTTATTATTATTGTTGTAGTTATACTATTATACTACTATAATATTACTATTAGCCTATATATTACTTACTATTATGTTATTACTATATACATGTTACTATATATTATTACTTTTACATTACTATTTTTTCATAAAAAACTCGTATTATTTAAAAATTCTGAAGGAAAATCAGACCGCTCAAGGCTTTTAAAACTGATGTTACCAAAATAATTAAGGTAACCTTCTCTGTGAATGTTCTTATGTGTGCTTATATGTTTGCTCGAGCGTGTCTAAAACATTTTGAGTTCAATTGTATATTTTCCTTAGATTATTTAAACTTGTTGTAAGTTTAACTACAAGTATTAATTTGCCCTTATCATTTAAACAGGTAACAAGACTTGCGTTTCCTTCATGTAAGTGTTAAACTTTATGTAAGATAACTTTATTAGTCTGATAAGACGTTTTAGTAGCACATAAGTTACATAATTTAAGCGCATTCAACACAGCATAACTTAAACATAACGTCTAACAAACAGTAGCAAACCATAAAGTTGCCAATCTATTTAGTTTTTTCCAAAGTTATGCATGTCAGGAAACGTTCATGTAGACCTATTTGCATAATATTTAAATTTATACAAGAATGACAGCGATTTTTATGTCACATGAGAAAAGAAAAACGATAGTCGTATTCATAGTATCTAGAGACAGATCGTTAAATTTTTTATGCAATTATAATCTTCAATAATTATAATAAATATTTTAATAGACATTATATTCTTTAAACAATTAAAGTAGTTATAGTTATAGATAATAATACTATATAATTTATCTATTAAACATATATAAAAGTTAATTACAAACGCGACCCTATCAAATTGTATTATTCTTCAACGCCTGAAATAAGGAACAAATAAAGGAACTGTGTTCACGAACAATAGATACTTAACATTTTTTTTAGTGTTTTTCAAAGCAGATTTTCTAAGAAAACTTAATAAAATTAGCATTTCTCTATCGATAAAACGATTTTCAGTATGGAAGATTGTAGTATGTTTCATATCACTTATGGTGAAGAATATTTTAGAACTATTAACTCACTACATTAAAATTCGCACCATATTTTATTAGCCCCATTTTAGAAGAACTTGTTTTAATAATATTCTGAAATCGGAAGACAGGGTATTTGTTTGTTTACCGATATTGGTGTTATAAAGAAAGTCAATGAAATAATTCAAATTTCATTTTTGTAGAGGGTTTCTGTAGAGAAACGTCATCTACATTATCCTAAAGATAAAAAAGGCTTAAAACCCCAACTCCATTCTTGATTTTCGTTAGCATTATGTATGGCAGAAGAACGTTTTTAAAATATCGCAAGTTTTACAAAACTTTTACAAGTACTAGAAACATGAACCACTTATTTTTATCTACACAGCTCAGCTTTTATTTAACTGACCAATGATTAGCGTTATAAAATGTTATGCATCAAACGTTTATAAAGTATCCTGCGGATTTTTCAAACACGCAGTTTATCTCCATAATTTATGGTAAAATATATATACTGGATAAAACACGACAATACAAGTGGTCTCATGGCAACAATCCAAGTCAACGAACTAGGTGAACCGTAATATTGTATGCGCTCTGACATAGTACCTTGTGTACATAAATATAGGTCTATTTAATTGTATACGTAGTTTTTTGTTTATAACCGTACGCTCAGCTGCTACTTTCTGCGTTTGTAGTCTGCACTATTCTGTACATTATACAATAGTGCATACATTATTATAAATAAAATTCACTCTACCTGATTATCTCGCATTATGCAAATATTATAAACAGTCAGTTTATATAATACTGTACATGTCACGTGGATTATTTGTCCATAAAACACCAATGAGTAAGTAACTACTAGTATTACGGAGATATTAATGTAACTAAAATTTTAATAAAATCGTGATATCTGTCACAGGTTTTTGAAATTGGTCTAGGTGAGTTATTCGAAGATATGCTACAGTAACAATAATCTGATACCATGTTGACTGTATGTACAACATTATATATTATTAGATAATTACTGTATCTAATAATTATAATAAATTATACAACTTCTCAAATACGCAGGCTATTAGTTGTTTTGGAGGGTTTTACGTATACACACTTTATTATTTTTGCCCTAGTGTAGGTAGTCGGTTTAATTACTCCTATTATTTAATGCTTATATAAAATTTGTCAGTAAAACAATTAAGAAATGTACTTATAGAAACATGATTTGTTTTAATGTTTCAACTTACCGGTAAGAATCACTACTGGCTTTTTAAAACTTTAAAATAAATATACAATGATATACCTTTAATTGTAAATAAATACAATTTTATTTTGTAGACTGAACACAAGAGATTCTCATATCAAGTGAGATTAAATATTAAATCCTTCTTTTATCAAAAGTTCTTAGAAAAGAGGCTGGTTTTATAATTTAAAAAAATTTTCAGTATAGATGCACACTCCTATTTTGTATCCTCATTTTAAAAATTATATTCGTCATCCAATTTAAGGAGAATAATTACTTGACAGCAAGAGGAGAGGTATAGTCTTCTTATTTCTTACGTTAGACATACTGTTTCATTAGGAAAAGATCTCCAAGCGAAGAAGCTAGAATTTATGATTTGAAGAAGCAGTTTGTATTATAATTTGTAATGAAACTAAAATATAAAACTTTTGATTAATATAAGTGGTGATAAACAGATGTTATAATTTTAATATAAATATCGATAAATAGTGTCACAGATGATTGAATTATATGTGAGAGAACATAACGTTCTTTTTGTTTTCTAAGTGACGTAGGCGTTTTTATGTCATAATGTGATAAAGCACCATACGATATTAACTGAGCGGTCTTTCCAAAAAATACACATAATTTCGTGTTTTTATTTATTTTATGCCCTTCAATACTGTCAATGCTTGAATGGCGACCCTTCTCTTTAAAAACATGTGTGTATCTCATACCGAAAACATTTGATTTCATGATTGTCGGCATTATACAACACAATTGATTCAGGACACATTAAATTTTAGCACAATAGAGGCGTCCGGAGCCTGAAATACACATGTTTATATTATAGATTTTAGATAATTCCTATTTTAGTAGTTTGGCTGATAAATTAAATCACAATTTTTAAGTAAAAGACAGTAACTTGTCTGTTTATGACGTCAACCAAAAATACTTCATGTACTACGTACCCTATTATTGCTTACTTTGCTTTCTGGGTAGTAATTTATAATTGGTATAATAATTTATACATTTTTTAACAGACTTCTTTAGTCCGGCTTCTTTAATTTGCTGTTTTTATAGAAACTTATTCCCCTTGAACTTCTATGATTTTGATTTTATTCTGTGTAGCGAACACCAACAACGGTTTTTACGTAACTTGTTTATGAAAAAGAATTTGATTTCGTTTCTATAACATTTACTTTAGAAATCCGCAAATAATTTGTCTTTCTAGCATGTCTTTACTTATGTTATTTAAGACTTCAACGTTTTTACTGTATATGATATTTAACAATCAAATTCGAAGAATTTTAAAATGATATAAAACATATGTTGCAGTTAAAAATAATAACTCTTTTAAGTGTAGCAAGTTTATTTTGTACAAGCTAAACCATGAGTATTGTTGAAAGCGTTATTGATGCAGAATAAAACTTAAAATTTGTAAGCTTGAATATTATTTGAAAACACTCTAATTTAAAAATGTTACATTTTGGTTTACTTACGAATGTCTTGTAGAGGTATCTCGCAGACATTTTACGGTGTATAGTAGTTTGCCGCGTTTTGTTTAATTTGCATCGCTCTGTATTCCAAACCAGAAACATCTGTGTTTTCACAGAACGAGGGAGGCAAATAGATATTTAATAAGTAACGAGGTAAGAACACATTGTCTGATGAAACACAGAAACCATTTTAGAAGGGCCATAATCGTGGTAGTATTGGTTAGTTTGTGGGCTACAGTGCTCTTGGTTGCGGTTTTAGCTACAACAGAGTTTGCTAAAATTATTACGTCCTCCGTAATTTGAGCAACGTTACTTACTAGCTGTTGAATACATTGTAATCAACTTTGGCTTAATATTTTTTTTTTATACAGATTTCAGGTTTAAAAACATTTTAAGAAAAACATTTTTCAGTGGTTTCCTTCTGACTCTATACGGCAACTAAGTAGTTCAAGATAAAATTTAACTGTTGGAAGTGGGGTTGCAGACCACGCCTTATGACGCTTCAAAAATGCGGGATAGACATAAAAGGTCTTACTTCCACTTTACAGAGAGAGTTAGTTTTCCAGATAAAAAATAATCTTTATAAAGATTGTACATTTTAAAAGATTATCAAGCAATCTAAATGTTGTAATTAATAAAATTACAATAACAATAAATATTTATATTAACTAATATACGTTACGATAAATATATAATTCATATATGTAACTACGACAGAAAATTATAGCCGCTTTAGCATTTATTTTTCTCACCTTTGTGTACCCTTGTGATCTGAGAGTTCTTATACAAACTTGCACAAATTTACACAATCTTATACAAATTTACACATCCATTCGTAGATACACATTTACTAGTAGATATATCTCCACAAGTACATACATTATATTATTGTGTTTCTGAGATATCCGGTTACAGCTAAATACACTCACTAAGAACTTAAACACTTGTAGCGTACTGTTGATTTTTTAAATTCAAAACGTGTTGATAATTACTGTTATATCTGCGAAAAATACTGTTACATCTGGAGACGCAGTTTATAATTTATGATAGAAGATTTGCTACAATTAGCCTTATACAAGGTTTATAGATTACAAAGCAAATTGTATGTGACAGTATCAGCAAATAAGAAGAGTGTTATGGCATGTCAAGGTTCAGAGACCGTTCGATGCAAAATGGAATTTGGCGGTAAAACAACAGGGCAAATTAGTCACTTAAATTATTTTATGTTAAACTTCAAGTGACCTGAATTAGTTTATGGCACTTAAAGAATATTCCTTATGTTAAGATATACATGAGGACACAAAAATAGGTGAACTTTACAAAATATTTTGTACAATCCAAAAACATCCTAAAACATTTAAAAATAAATTTAGGAGACACGAAAAACTGAAAAATGTACAACACAATGACCAAACCGGTTTTACTAAGCGGATCTTAGAGTTGAGAACTGACCAAAAAGCAGTAAAAAAGGTTTAAAAAATATGAAATGACATTTTAACGGAAGGTGATAGTTTGAATTAGGTTGGATAGGTTCTTGAACCAATCAATAGCGTAATGGGTGAGAGAGATAGCCGGTTGAGGTAAAAAGCAGGAGTTAAGAAAGCCAATAGGACGTATCCCACAAGGAAACATAACATTCAAGTCGGTGGGGAGAAGAATGTGGAAAACTTCATAAACTTAAGAGAGTTTTTTTTTAAATCCTCAACCTGATTGCTGCAAGTCCAGAAGAAGGAGACTAAGAAACTCTGCATAACTACTTCACTATAAACTTAATAGAACAGTATTATATAAGTGTAATTGTCTATATAGTCACATAGGTTAGCAGTTCCTTCCATAATCGTGAAGAAATAGTACAACCAAATATCTAAAACATTCGAGACTATTGAATAATGTGAGCGCGTATACCTTACTGTAACTGTAATCATATAACGTACTGAATTGAAAAGTTTTTTTGATGTTAATACAATTAATTTAAACTTTTTGTAAGATGTTTTTTTATGATCATTTGAATTACTTTCTAAGTTGAGTAATTAATGATACCGCTTACATTAAGTATGTAATAAATATAAAGCCCAAGGAAAAAAATATATACGAGTTGAAAGTGAACAAAATGTCAAAAACTCTTTAGTAGGTTTCGTTTGTTATAAAGAATCCTAATGATACAAAGAGCGGGATTTTAAAGTGACAGATTTGTATTGTTATTGTTCACGCTTTCCTATTTCTAGATGGAGACTTTGACAAGGATTTATGGTAATTTAACATTCGTATTTTAGTGTCTGATTTTATATATAATAACAAATATTAAGAAACCACCTATTTTCACTGAAGCACTAATACAGAGACTGGAATCCACAGAAGTATAGGAAAACTGCACTAAGAATAAGTGGATGAGAGAAGGAAATGTCAGTATGTATGAATGCAATCTAGAATAGGTGATAACAAAAGCAAATAGGTTTGTTGAACTAAAAGCAGTAATTGGACATCTGAGCAGAACATCGCTACTGACTACGTGGGAAGATGGGACATGGTCAAGAATGTTGCTAGGCTGTAGACCAAGAGGCGTAACAAGATTGTGACAACTGTGGAGACATGGTCTCGTTGAATTGTGGTTCACTAGGATTGCTCGGGAGAGATAAACCACTGATTAGGGAGACATTCGCTCACCACTAATTGACAACCAAGTGCTGCTTCTGTTGGTGGTGATTGTTATTAGTAAGTCTGTGTACACACACGCATGTATATATTTCTATTGGCGTTTACGCATATATTTAGTAAAGGTATTATGACAACATGCATGTAATTTATTCATAATTACCAAAAACAATTAATCTGAATAACATAAACGATAAAACCCTTTCTATAAAACTTTACTTTGTTATCTGTATTTTTTAATTTTTGTTCCAGACAACAAGATATTTAAGAATGAATGTTTTTATTATTTTTTGTAAATGTTTTACATCGGTTGATTTTAAATGTTTTACAAATGTTTTTTAGAATCTCAGCTAAATTGGTTAGAACATTGTAACCGAATGTATGTTGTCGCATCGCCAAGCAACTTCTAAACTATAAGCTGAAAGGAGGAAGTGTGGGACGTACGAAGAAGCGCTGGAGTGACTGGTTCTAAACTTTGTCTGACTAAGGCCAAAACCAATCAACCGTGTTTTGATCCCTGGAATTGACGATGGTCACGATTTCTTAAAATTTTAAAGAAATTATAGTAGTGCACATCGTAATACATATGTTTTTTAAACAATTTATTATTTAATACCTACTATTTGCCATACTACTAAGTCATTTAGAAGAGTACTAAGAAATTCATTGTTGCAATTGTTAATAATAATAAATTGTTTGTTTCTAGGCAATTGGTAGAAATTAAAAGAAAATTTTAATTTAATGGAAACCAGCAACGACGTAGAAGTGTCCTGTTCGTATCTCTGCAGATAAATTCATCTCTTGGCTCTTTTATCTGTTATGAAGTATTCCAGGAAAACTGGAATGTTTACTATTATTATTGTCACGATTGAGACACAGATATCACACTCAAACGCACCCGTTTGGCGGACACATGCCACGAGTCCAGATTGCGTATTGGAGCAATGCAAGCGCGCGCCTTGCATTGACTCCAACACGCATTCTCGCACGCACACGCATGTAACGCCCGCGAGTACAGACACACACACTGCTTAAGCCAACACATGCATGTAGCGCTCGCTGTGTACACACATGCTTTGTTTTGATCGTGGCAATCATAGTAGCAAAAGTTTCCAGCTGGAGTATGTTCACAATGGACAGATACAGCCAGGGACGCAATTATTGCAGAGACACAGAACATACAAAAACATTGTAATATACAGTAACATACGACTAAACAAATATTTATATCTCTGATGGACGAATACTGACTGTACACTTAATATATAAATAAAATTCATAAGTTTCAGTTAGTTTGTTATTTAATATAATATTTTTTCATATGTAATTACATACACATCTTTAATGATGTTATCCTCTTTAGTTAGTACAAATGATTGTTATGTTCTTTTATTACAATAGCAAATTGTTCCCAATTCCTCACTCCTGTGACTTATATGCTTATAAAAAGTGTGTACATCCAGGCTACGGTGTTATATTAATGTGTTTTCAGCTCAAGAACTAGTAGTAATTAAGGGATTAAGGGACTAGAAAAACTGCACTTAGTCAATAAGGCTTGGCACTAAGCATTACGACTTCTAAAGGAAGATTAATAGTATGTTTGAATACAAAGTTTTAGAGACAGTGATCTTGTAATTTCGGAGTAGGAACCATTCAGATGGTGTTTTGTCTAAAATCCTAGTAAATTACGTAAATACATAAAATACTAGACTAAAATATAAACACGAAAGTCACGAAAAACATGGAAGACTTAGCAACTGCCGCTAGTTAACTTGTTATTGAGCATTGTTACTCTAGGGAAAACTGGCATCTTGTTATGGCAGCAACAATATTTCTAGTTATAACCGACCCTGGATTGTTCTAATGAAAGAAGTATATTTTGTGTAATTTTAATGTGAAGAGTATTTAAACGAGGTCTTAATTATATAGACACTAGAGGTACAAAGGGAGGGCGTGATATGACTAGTAGATATTTTTCAGAAAATATAAAGTTACGAACTGTATGCGTCCAAATATCTTATGATCTGCGTAATTTGTGTTTTGATTTAGGTTTACTTTACAAGTATGTTAACCTAAAATGTCGTTTTAGTAGTATCATACTATAATGTCGCTCTACCTGGTACCTGGCAATTTACAGAAACTGTGTATTGTTAGGAGTACTACACGCTTAAACATACCGCTGTTGTAAAAAGTAGTCGCTTTTATTCACGGGTTGTAAGAAACATTCATGGCAAATTTTTAAAATCAATTTTCATATATTGCCGTATTTATAACCTCAGTTTATGACAATTTTTTTTGTTATTAATTGATTTCTAACAACTAATTGAAAGTTTACAAAACTGATTACAACGAATTTGCCATCCTACCGCTTTATTTTATAAGTCTACATCGACTTATATTTGCAAACAAGTTTTTCTGTACAGTTAATTCAAAATCTGAGCCAAGATAAACTTCTCTTCTTTGTTTTTATACACATTCTTCTTCTGGATAAACTATTACAAATCCTTTTTAATCGCATAGGAAACTTACATAGTTAGCCACAATAAGCATGCCTAACCTTTTGTTTTTGCACAAGTTTTATTTAGGAGGAAGAATAACTCTAGCAAATAAAATGAATTATTAACTTCAAAGTTATTGGTACCTGCCACTGTAAATGTCAGTGTATCGCTGAATCTATTGCTGAATCTAATAGATCAATATTATTTTAACGTGTAATAGAAAATAATACTTGTATCTTCTTACAAATAGTTTACGGCATAAAATTGGATTTGAAGTTGAATAAATATTAAAAGAAGGAAACAAATACAAAAATAACTATACACATAAATAATAATATTATAATATAATACATATACTATAATAATAATACACTAATTATAATAACTATAACTTTGTAATAATAATAATAATAATACATAAAATACAAAAGGAAGTTTTGATTTTGAAATGTTGATTTTGCACTTTGAATGTTGATTTTCCAAGTATGCCCCTCATAATATTCAATTTTGTTAAACTGTATTTCTTGACATAAACAAATAGGTTTATAAGATTAACATTTTGTGAATAGACTTATCGCAAAGAAAAAGAAAAAGAGAAAGATAAAACGGGATTTTAATTCTTGCTTATCACTGAAGTAAAACTTCAACATATCTTAAGTCACATAAATTTATAAAAAGAAATTAAAATTATACAAACTTATTTCAAGAGTCACTGCTGAAGGGTAACAGAAGACTTCGGACACATTATGTTCTATTTCATATAAAAAGTTAATTAAAAATGTTAACAAATTTACACTTCTACACAATATACCGGTTAATAAAAATGTAGAGGCTCAGGAAAGTGGGACATGTGAGGTATTTTCAAACAAACAGTCGCGGATTTTGATTGTCGAGTTGGCAACAGTAACCAGACGACTGGGCAAACAGATCTGCGTCAGTAGACTTTGTTTCCATTATGTGCCACGGCCACGACCAGTTTCATTAATACTTGTTGACCTCCCTTAAAAAACACTACACTGGCTGCAGGACTCGCTCCCATTTTAGCGCATCGAAGTAGCCTTGTGAAGCGTGTAATCAATAATACCTTTTCAAAGGCTTTTAATATAGTCTTCGCCATTTTATAGAAAGCTACTAAGCTTAACAAAATTCATAAATAAACGTTTAAATCCTCAAATTCAAACTTTTATAATTTTTCTCATTTCATTTATATTTTGCGCGCGCGCTTGTGTTTATTTTATGTACATATAATATATATATATATATATTGTTACGACACCAAAAGCAGCCCCAATACCAGAGAAGAAGAACTATAAAGAATTAACTATATTAAACCAAGGAAAATAAAATGACTATGACGAGACAAATGACCATGACCCAACCCAAGTGATTGACCCAATAAAGACAATAAAATGAGAAGGTATAAACTAAACGAATGATAAAAAAGCACAAATAAATAATAAATATCTAGTAACGAGCATTAAATAAAATAATCCCAATTAAAGTACACTAACCATAATAAGTAAGTGAAACCATTATTAATAGATAATGTATGTTGTTAATAACCTTATGATGATAAGAAAATCAAAACATAAAAATGTTGACAGACTAACTATAAATTGTGTATAAAAAAGAAAAAACCCAAGAGTGAGAGATAGGTAGGAAGTGAAAGTGATAAACAGTGTAAGTGTTAGAAGTGAGAAAATAAACAATTCATAATTATAAAGAAAAGGAAACAAAGGTAATAAAATAGATTTTAAAAGATGGATAGACAACTAATGTCATAGTGTTAAATAATAATAAACTATTACTATGAGTGCAATGAAAATAAAACATCCTATGTTAACAAAAATATTCAAAGGGATGATTAGCAAGATAGAATAAATGGTGTTATAATATTGCTCACCAAAATTGTTATTTGTTTAATTAAAACAGTTGAGTTTATAAGAAGGAATATGGCTGAAAAATGAACAGACCATAAACCTATTTTTGTGTTATGTTTTATAGTAATATTAAGTGATAAACAAGTGGTAAGAAATGGCAATAGATATGAGTAAGGAGATAAATTTTACAAACATAATATTAATCATTAGAGTAAAGACAAGAAAAGAAAATAAGAGAATAACAGAGAAGCAATGATTTTGTTAATTAACAAGAACATTCAATTATTGTAAAACAGCCCAAATTAATTCAAAAGGTAAATAAGTCATAAGTGACACCAAGCAAAACATAATGGAAAATAATCTTTAATTTGTGTAAAATAAGAAGTTATAGCCAATTACTGCTTAGGCCTATAAAATGCCTAACTGTATAAATTCAAAATAAACAAATTGTAAGAAATTAACTATTGTATTAGAAAATTCAGGGCAAGTATCTCATTAATTACAATTAGTGAACCATAATAAGACGTCAGAATTAGAATAAAAAATAAAATAAGGAAAATATGTAATAATATAATATTAGCATTTTGTCAAAACTTTAATACATGAACAAACCCAGCTTTGTGGGATGTCAAAATAATCTTTGAAAGAAAATAGAAACATTTATGTTAATATCTAATATATTGATAAGAAGACCGAAGAATAATAGCCATTAGAAAATATTTATTAACTTTGAACTAAAATTCAAATATTATAACAATAGACATAAATGTATTCAACCAATGAGAGTATGGGAGGTTGCCATAACAACGGAACATTATTATATTAAAATCCGTTATAAAACATTAGTCCATTATTGACGATAAAGAGAGACGGAAGCCAAACCATATTCGACTCAATTATTAATGAAAATAGTTATAAATACTGCTAAATTTAATGAGATGTGGATTCAAGAAGTCGAATAAAGGAACTATTCAAACCAAGAGAACTGAAAAACCAAATTTTAATAGTTAAAAAAAATTAAAAAATCCAAATTAATTAAAAAAGAAGCCAGATGAAACAGAAGACCAAAATGATGGAAGAATAAAGATTGTATCAACCCAACCTAAATGACTCATCACCAGAAATCGACCAGATTTCGTTAAGTATATCTGAATTACCGGAATTTACGAACTAAATTAATAAACTTGTCTCACAACACAAAAATCTCTAACTCCGAACTTGATAACTAAATTTCTTTCAAGGATTGATTGATAATAAGTATTAAACTTGTATGTAAACATACCTTGTCTGACACCCTCTGAAGAATTGTTATTCTGATAACCCGTCCGCTTCCAGAACCTTGACCCCGTCTCTCTCTCTCTTCCTCGTTGTCCATGCCTTTGACCCATGATGTAAAACACTCAACATAAAATACTTCACTAGTGTTTTTCTTAGTTCCAAGAGATACATAGGCCTATGTACACCGCTTAGCCATTTAGTGAATGTTCATTTAATAATATATTTGACGAATTGGCCGTATAGGCTGAAGATTTGCTTTGTTTATATGTAAACTTCGTTTAAACACTGAGGCGGAGAACAGTAGACGTGATCAAGAAAGTACCGAGTCAGCTAAATAGATACCAAATGAGTACGGACAAAATTGCATAGAGGCAATATACACGACTGGTCAAAGCGTCAGTGGGCGTTATTGTTACCTTGGCGTAACGCCAAAAGCACAGCGCAGACTGTGTTGCAGCCCAGTGACCACGGTGACAAACTGCCTACACCGTGTTATACACAAACACAACGATGGGCACTGATACGGTGAATACAGACAGACCCGAACAAAAACAAAATGTACATTTTAAGCCAAAGTACATATAAAAGGTTTTACTCGCACGTGTACACAAACACAGGAAAATTTAAAAACAAAGCGTTTTTAAAATTTGTACAGGATTCAGCGTTTTTACATGCAGAAAGAATACAGGGCTCGGGTAGTTTCCATAATGCGCATCATATTCACGATCTGCGCAGTACGTCGTACCAAATCAAAATGATTAGTTTTTGAAAATGTTTACATAAAAAATTGTGAAAATTCATCTTCAAAAACAAACGCATTTCAGTAATTCAAAGTCATACGCTCAATGTATCAAGTATAGGCTACATTATGGCCAGTATGCATAAACACACGCATGCAGAATTACATTTACCTACACAGTCCGATGTCACTTTAATGCTAATTTTGGCCAGAGTGACAAATTATGAACATAGCAAAAAATTAAATTGGTTGTTTTTAACTGACTTAAAAGACATAAATAATAACTCTTGTATTTTTCTCATTTAGAAGATACAACGTTAATAGTGCCATTGGAAAAAAGAAGATATAAAGACAAACAAACCGTATGAGATAAGTGACTACCGGTAGAAAATAATTTTAACCCGTAATGGGACTGGAGATTTATTAATAGGTTGTGAAAAATGATGTGATGATATTATGATGTATAACATGAATACGAAACAAAATAATTTTCTGGATTCTTAAATATAAAACCATTTTTAATGAATAAGAATTGGTAAACCGTTATAAGGGACGTGACATTATTTTTATTCTTGTGGGATATAATAGTAGTTTATTAAATTGCAAGAATCTGTGGTTAAATAAGCCACTATAATCAAGTGCAACGTTTAATTTAATACACTATAATACTTAATTCTAACAACTCATAAAATATTTGTTTTATTTCAGCAGACTGTTTGCTTGTCATTTTTTTCTTAGAGTGACGTAATCAAGAGTCCACTGAGTTACTATAATTTAGCAACATATATACTGATTATTTAATTTCCATATCCCCTTTTTTGCAGTTGTCTATAAAAACTGAAATAAACAATTAAGTCGATAGTTATGGTAGGTAAATATTTATGTATTCGAAACATCTACTTTCTGCGTTGAAAGACACGTCCAATGCTTTTATAAATTTTAAAAGTCGTGATCTATAGAGAGGGAATTATTTATTCAGTGGACCTTATCTCGTTAGTAAAGTTTATTGTCATGTGTGCAGTGCAAAACATTTTATCTGAATTAAAAGTACTGCCTGTGTATAATTGCTACTTGTATTTTCTACAGAATCTTTACTACTTAAAACATTTTGTTCTTCTTCGCTAGCACGCTTTTGCTCTTAGTGTAGTTTCGGTTTCAATGTTTGTTGTGGTTAACAATGACAACAGTTATCTTTACATTTGACGGAAGTACGAGTAAGTAGGTGTAAATGTGTTTAAGATGGTTAATAGCATAGGCCTATTTGATGCAATTTCATCATCGTTACACTACATGATGAATGCAAAGGATAGAAAAACAGAACAATGAAACTGTAAACTAATAATACTTAAATACGCATTGTTTACAAGACTTTGAATAGTAAATAGCCAGACAAAATAATAACTATTCTAAGTAAACAGAAATAACACTGTTGCACACTACTTAGAAAACAAATTTCCGAATAGCCTTTCAAGCTTCAAAACTTGTCATCAGATCGGAAATATTTCATGATGATGATGAACTGTGATCGGATCGGATATTTCCGATCTGATGACGAGCTGTGAAGCTTGAAAGCGCTAATCGGAAAATTTTTTCTAAGTGGTGTGCAACAGTGTTATTTCTGTTTGCGATTATAGCACAGCTTTAATAGTTAAATATTCTACGTAAGTTAATAAAAGCAAGAAATGAATTTGATTAGAAGTATTGAGGAATTCTTGAACGTGTATTTATAGTTGATATATTAACTTCAAGCTTATAGCTGTCAACACAATCACATTATCACTTGTACTGACATACAGTATACTGACACTTTAATATTATACATCGCTTTGTGACAGTTTTTAATATAGCACGACTGTCATTATAAGTGAACGGATACCAACTACTATTGGTCGCAGGCTAATAGGTCTAGCCATTGGTTATCTTCAATGGACAATATTTTTATGTAGTCTTAGACTACTTTTATAACTAAATATTCTATATTTTCTAAAGACATTGCTTCTAAAGACATTTTCATCTGTACTTCTATTCTGCAATTCTGTACTTCAGAATATTGTAATATCGGTCAGTCTCAGACATTGTAAAATTGTCAGTTATTTTCTCTATGTTAGCAGTCTTCATCACAACTTTGTCAAATTTTGTTGCTTCCCTGCTATATACACTTTTTCCTCGAACGAGGCCTTTCGGTTTCGCAACCATTATCAAGTTCTTCCTACAACAACATTAAAATACCTACTTCCCTTATATATATATATATATATGTATATATATATATATACTAACACTCCCACGCATCACCGGTTACATTCAACCAATAGGAGGCAGTACTTACCGCCCAGTCCTTGTTAGCCCCGCCCCTTACTCAGTCAACCTGACCTCGTCGTATACATTATCCTCTAGAAATCTCCTACAGCTATCTACCTTCTGAACCTATCCTGTAACCGTATAACACCTTTTATACACTACTCTTTCAAAATATAATAAAATATATCCTCATTACTAAATTCAGTCTTTATGTTCATCAGCGCATTACTATTCTGTTTCTTTACTTTTAATATTTCTAATTCTTCATACAATTGGCGTTTACTTATGTTATTCTCTAACCTTACTATTTAGACGTTCTCTGTTGGGTCTAAAAACCTATGCCCTGTTTCATTAAAATGTCTCACATAGAGCGAATTCGTAGTTCTGTCTCCTTCTCCTCTCGCATGCTCTCTCAATCTAATTTCGAACTTACATCCTGTTTCACCCAGGTAAACCTTATCACACTGTTTACAGTTCAACTTATAAACACCGCTTTTCTGTAATTCAGGCGTTATTTCAGTACTAAATAAATTTCTAAGTAAATTTCTATAAATAAATCTACTTTGCATGTTGTTATATGAATATTTCTTATTGTGTATAATTTTAATCAAATATAAGGTAACAGCTGTAACCGTTGTTGCTATAAATATAAAATAATGATTAACTCCATTGTACTTAAAGAAAAGTAAAACGAAAGTTATTTAAAGGTAGGCTACATGTATTAGTTTAAAATGATTTGTTTAGATAGCAAGAGTATTCGGCAGCAAGTGAATGCGACAGTCCCAGCAGCACAGCTGTGTAAAAACAAAATAAGCAAGTAAATGTGTAATTAAAGACCAGTCTTGTAGAACAAAAGCGGCATTGTGTATGCAAACTCACGGCTTGGCTGGCTGCTGCAGTACTCTGTATTTACTGTATACTGGAACTGGCCATTATTTGATTATAAGGGTCATGCGTACTGGGGCATAATTTATAATACGACATTCGTTAAGTAAGTGAAACAGATACACGGCTGTTAACACACGTAATACATTGCAGAATACTCTCTACTTCTTCATCATATTCTTTTTTAATTGTTTTTCCTTAACGCATACCTAATTGATAATTAATTTCTCTGCAACGTCATACAATGATGAACTCATACGTTAAGATTTTAATTACCTTGAAATAATGTTGTTCAAATTATGGAAGTCTATTAAAATCACATACACACACACACACACAAACATGGACAAAACCATACGCATATATTTGAGCTTGTTCCTGAAATAAGCTGTTAACTAAATTTTAAAACATAAAAATAACAAGACAGAGAGAGAGAGAGAGAGAGAGAGAGAGATAGCGAAGAGAGAGAAAAAGAGAAATAGAGGGGAGTGAACAAATATAATTTGTTTGTAACGCAAACTTTGTGTCTATTATTTGTGATAATATAAAATTATTAATTATTTATTTTTGAAAAATTAAAAGGTTACAAACAACGGTGCAAAGGACATTTAGAAGAATGTCAGATTCCAGACTGGCCAAACAAGTCTAGAAATACAAACCTATAGCACTCAGGCGTGTGGGTAGACACAGGGAGACTTTGCTGGAGAATTTTTGAAGCCGGAACAGGCAGTAATTGGCTATGCCGTGTTGTGAAGATGTTGATGATGGTGATAAAATTATTTAACTTTATATTGTAAGTAACTCTTCAATATTTCTTGCAGGTTTTCTATATTGTGAATATTTCTTTAAATAATAAATACTAAAATTAGTAAACTTTTATTGAATTATATTATTGATTTATAATCTTACGCACGTTTTACAGAATTATTCTGTATTACTCAATAAAATTTTACTTGCAGAATATTTATTAATTGAAGAAGTATTCATAAAATTGTTTAACTGAATTACTGTGTAACTGAAATTATCAGTTATATAAATAATTTATGTTTAATGTGTTGTGATCTTTTTGAATTGTAGTAAATTCTGTGGTGATTTGTCGTATTAATAAAACTTTAATGTAGATTTGTTGTGCTAATAACGAAAAATATTAGTAAAATAAGTTTTGACTTCTGCAATATTTTAAACCCTATAATTTATACACATTAAATACTAATTTATTTTATCTTTGTGTCCCTATGCGCATAAAAAAGGACTGAATAACTGTTTCATTATTATTTATTGAACTAACAATAAACACACACAAGTTGTAAAAGTGGCATCTCTACCTCTCCTAAATGTCAGTCAGAAAAATAGTTTTATGAACGTTAACAAGTAAGTCAACTCTCATAAGAGATCCGCAAGTTGTCAGCCAAACAAGGCATCACACCAACTATAATGAGTGAAACACAAAGGAAATATTTAACGTTGAGGTCAACGTAGTAGTACTGTATATAGGTACATTTGTTCGTTGCGAAATAACTGCATACTTGTGAGAGACTTAAAACAATGTGATGTTTAAAATAAAACCCATCATATAGCCTGCACAGTTATCAAATTAAATCTTTCTCATCAGATAATCCTTACATGTAGGGGTACAATCTACACAATGTTGCTTGGGTAGATATACAAACGGTCTCAATTATTATTCTAACTATACGCTACTTACTGAGTGTATAAAGAAAAATATATTCTTTAACAAAATGGAAAACGTACATTGTAAGCTTACATGGGCGGAGACATTGTCTGACAAAATTGACGGGCGATCGAGCTCCAGTTCATTGTTACAGGAGTTCCGACTTATACTGTAGAAGTAACTTTTAGTAGCGTGTTTTTCTTTCTTCCTAGTCGTTTATTCCTTCATTTTCTTGTGGACTGCTGTTACGAATTTCCGTATTCATACTAATTTGAGGCTAAACGAGGCTTAGTACCCGGTATTGAGGGAGTCTGATACTGCAGGCCGGCCAGCAGGCCAGCAGCGCTTGACTCAGGGCCAACGGACTAGCTGTGTGTCTGGAAGAACGAAAAGCTAATTAGAAACTAAACAAATTAATATAAATGTGACAGCTTCTAACAGTAGACCACTGTGTCAAAGGAAGCGTCTACTACGAAGAAAGAAGAACATAGCACTGAAGATTTTTTAAGCAGGTAAAGATGAAATGTCTGGTGTTTTTGACAACAGACCAATGCTTAATACCCTGGAAATTTTATCTGTAAAATAAAGGCACATTCACAAATAAAGATGCTTTATACGGTAGCAATTTTCAGACATAAGAAACTAAGAATAAACACTTTTTTAATTATGAAGGTATGTTTTCCCGTTTGTCACCCTGGCCACACTACCCATCTCATTTTTCATACAATTTACATTTCACAGCTTTTCATATCTAGTCTGGTAAACTATTTTTATGACAATGTTTACCATGTTTTAATTATTTTTAAACTACTTGCATGTTTACAATGGTAATAAACTTCTTATGATGTGGCTTAGATATTTCATGTGTATTTATGTTATAAAACAATTAATTATGGAGTCGATAATACATTTAGATAACATTATGCAATGCAGCTAAACGCTAACAGATTAACTTGTATAGACACAAAAATGTTAAGGGTTTTTTAAGTACTGAAGTAGTAGAAGCAGAAAATAGATGAAATACATTCATTTAAAAGAAAGTTCCAGTTTCAGCTTCTCCTTTCTTTTACAACGTAAATCGCTGAGCCACCGAGAGCGGTATTAGCGTTTATTGGCTTTTAGCGGGTAATTATCTATAATTGGTCTGATAATTGACACATTTGTTATTGCTGCGTCTTGTAATTTCAGTTTAGAATTTTTGACCTACTTTTGTAAAGATCGCTTAGAAAATACATTAAAGTTAATGATCCCATTTTCTTTTAGAGTCGTCTAACTTCCAAATTCTTAAAAATGTCATGCACATTTAAAAGTTACTAATATTACAAGTATACTAAGACGCTGTGCTTCTTAGGTTCTAAACGAATAGAAGGTTTATTTAGACCTTCTACATAAATACAAAATTATTATTGTATTATAAACGTACTTTGAATACGTAGTTGGATCTCGTCTTGCAACAATATTTTATTGAGATTAGAATTTGGTTACCAAGTTTAAAATTCGCTACAAAGAAATTAAAGCATATATGACAATGATTTTTACCAACAGTGCTGCAAAATGTCTCTGCGGGAACTACAGAGTTAAAATTAAAAGAAAGACAAGGAAAGAAGGAAGCACAATGATGGAAATTAATTGTATTACAGAAATGTTTACTTTCCTGTAAAGAATAGGGCTATATCGCTTTAAACCGAAAAAGAATATTGGCGTTTATTTCGGACCTAATTGAAATATTTTAGAAGAAATTACTTTTCCATAAATTTCAATGAGAGGAAGAAATCGAAATTGTACTCCAATACAGGGGGGAAACTAGGATTTCATGGGGGGGGATTTTCCAACCACATATCGTTTTCTTAAAGTACTGTTTTTCTCACATAATAATGAAAATCGTACCAAGAAATTAAAAATGATGGTCAAATAATAGCTGTTAACTAATTTGTTGATAAAATGTTAATTAGTTGATACTAATTTCATTAACTAATTTTTTAATCATTTCATTAAAATGAAAAAAATACACATCAGATTGGCTTTCAGTTTGTCTTGGAATTTTAATAATAACTTTCTGCGGAGTATAAATACTTTAAAGAAAAAGTTAAAACTAAGAAAGTGAAGGTTAACAACATGTATATAAATGATGTGGATATAAATGTATATAAGAGGATTGTCGATATAAATTTTACAGCATGTAAAATAATTTTTAATAGTTTTGTAAAATATGTAATGATTGTCAGTCTCTTTTAAAAGGAAAAATAGAATAAGAAAGTAAGGTAAAAACACCAAAGAAATAAATATTACTGTGTAGTTTGTTAAACTTCAAATCGACTTCTTTTCACCATTTATTTCAGCATCTCTTGCATTTATTATTGAGCATAAAACCTAATTGTAGATTATTTAAACTTGTCATTGACCTAAATAGTAATTGTTTTAAAATTGACAAAACTTAAATAGAATAATTAAATTAAAATAGAATAAATTAAAATTTACCTGCAGATGCTAAAATACCTTACAGACATTGTTACGAGCATCACATGGTCGTAATCTTAAAATCAGAGGAATACATTTTTAAAACCTAACGAAACTGATACTGTAGTTAAAAATTTTATTTACATTTTTATGAAACAACAACACTTGTATTACAATACAATTATCCTACATATAGGATTAATCCAATACGCACTGTACACAGACAAAAACTAAAGCCACCAAATTAAATAATTACATTAATTAGGAAAACGAATAACCAGTTAAGAACCTGCTATACTAACTAGTACTCACTAACACAGCTCTAATGATAACACCGTAAACAACACACATTTCGTAGAAACTGAACTACTCGTTCTAGAAGAGCTGGCGTATCTAACAGACAAAAATATTTAAAACGTTGAAGCTTATAATAATACATTTAAAATATGTACATAAAGCACGCGTCTTACAGAAATCGTTAAATCACGCAAAAAATATGTAGGCCTACACTGTGATACTTTTTCCTAAGATCACAATTTTGTATAGTATGTGTGGACAGTCTTTATTTCTGAGTAGGCTTATCTGTTCTTTTGGGTTACTATTTCAAGCTAATGTGTAATGTCGTTACAGGCAAAACGTGCACAGTTCGTGTGTTAAGCAAGAGTGACACTCTGACGTGAAATATTGATTTCAGCTCACGTATAACGTGAGACGTGTTTAGCGTTTAATTAAATGTCAACCGTTGAGAGGAATTTACTGTGAAGCCGCGAGTGCTTACGTCTAAGCGTGGCACCTCTGTAAATAGCTATTAATGGGTTTGCCATAATCTAACACTTTCTTTATAATACACGTTTGTACTCGCAGAAGTGAATACGGAGAACACTGACAAAAGGAGATCTCGTTGAACAAAATACGTCTGTCCATTCGTGTAGCAGACTTACATACACGCGCACGCGTACTCACAGAATATTGTTTTTTTTTGTTTGTCTGTATGCGTATTTTGTTAATCGTCTTCACTTTTCCGTGGAATAAGATTTTTATGAGTCCACATAACACACTTAATGCAGTAAGAACATATACTACGTAATCTATGTAATATACATATTTGTAGTGAAAAGCTACTTAAATTTGAACAACTGTTATCCACATTGTCAGCTAAAATAAACCTGATATTACAATACACTATATAATAACCTATGATATTATTTTACATGATGTTATACATTATCGTGTAATTCATACTATATAAAATTTGAAATCAAACGATAATTGTTTAGCATCAAACGAGAGTTGATTTTAGTTAGTCTTGATCAGACGCGGAGACTGTGGAACGGCACAATGAGACTCGGAGCGACATGGAAGATTCTGACTCCACGGATCACGATGATTTACTGTTTAAAATAAGTACTCGTTTATACGAGGATTGTTTAATAGAAACACGTTTAGAGGCTGTAAACTATATTCAACGATTTTAACAGGAGTCCCGATTAACATTAAGGCATGAGTCGCACTGTTGCACTAATATGTGGGTTCCCGGCTGGTAAAATTGTTACGGTTGTTTGCGGAACCATTCTCTAACAGCAAACTTTACCTCAACGTCCAATTTGAACCACCGTCCTTTTAGTTATTTCTTTAATGGTCCAAAAAAATATAATCGCACGGGAACAAGTCGAGACTGTAAGGTAGATGTAAGACTTCCCACTTCATACGACCAAGCAGATCGTGAATGATCTAGGTTACATGGGGTCGAGCATTATCATGCAGAAGAATGACACCATTTGTGAGGTTCCCGGGACGTTTATTCTTGATGCTAACCCGTAAGCGTTTTAATCTGTCCGCATATTGTTCATCGTTGATGTTGACACCAGGTTCTTTAAAATCTCAGAGCAGCACACCCTGATAATCAAAATATACGGTCACCATTACTTTTCCTGCCGAAGGTTGGGACCGAAATTTTTTCGCCTTCGGAGATTGTGCAACCTCTTATGTAATCTATGTAATATACATATTCATAGTCAAAAGCTATTTAAATTTGAACAAATGTTATCCATATTGTGAGACAGAATAAACCTGATATTACAATACATTACATATCATTATATTATTTTACATTATGTTATACATTATCGTGTAATCCATATTATATAAAACCTGAAATCAAACGACACTTGTTTAGCGTCAAACAACAGTTGATTTTAGTTAGACTTGATTTGACATGGGGACTGTGCAACGCCACAATGAGACTCAGAGCGACATGGACGATTCTGACTCCACGGATCACGATGATTTACTGTTTAAAATAGGTACTCGTTTATAGTACACGGAACGTTCCATGTGCTATAGAGTTACAGTAGCTTGCCACAATACGTACATGTTTAGCGCACTAGGTGATACTTGTACACTAGTATGACGCTAAGTTTCAACGGTGAACTGTCCATGAACACTTGTATCATAATCACACTAAAACAGCTAGCAATCAATAATATGAACCCGGTGGGCAATTTCTAAAATACTTTCGTTACACACAAAATAAAACGAAAATACGTGTGTATTTCTAAATTACGCGCAAGCACATACAAATTTAAGAACGAGTTATTGAAAAGTTACTTAAGTGTTTGTAAGATCTTCTAATTTATCTCATAAACACGCATGCAAGTGCAAAAAATTTTGATCCAAGACGAATACACGGAAAAATATTTTACAAATATTCTAATAAAGCAAATGAAGGATAGTTGAGGATATTGTGTATTATAAATCTGACTTGGTAGCTGTACAGCTTGTTAAATTCCTTAAAGGATAAACGACTTCAAATTTATTTGTGTTGTTATTTGTCCAAATGATTATAGACAATCTTTTTAATATTTGATAAACGTCGCACATGTTATATCTTTGTAAGAAAATTACGTCAAGAAACAGGTGACATCCGCAACCATATACCTTCTACATACTGTAATTCCCAATCGTGACTTTCGTTACGCAAGTCAAAGGCAGACAGAGAAATTACTTGACATGACAGACACGTTAAATTATACGTCTTTGACTGTAATTCTAATGGGATAACAGCGAACAGACTAGCTAAACTGCGCCTTCATAATTTATTAGACAATTTTGTCATTCGACTTTGACGGTACTTCTACTCGCTTCTTTCTAAGCTCGTGGTGTTTATTTACTTTTCTGGAACGAGTATCAGTATTTAATTTTCTGTCACCTGTCGTGGCGTGTAATTATTGACATTAAGTTTGTGAAGGATAATGTACAGTTAACAACACTTCTTCTACGGCAACGTGCTTTTGCTATGTGACAACGATGTACACAAACTATCTAATCATAAAACCACAATATCTACTTATGAGTGTTATAATGATTGTGGAAAGTCCACAAATATACTGTGTTTAAGAGATGTGTAAAACATTATGAAATTGTTGTAAAGACATTCATTAAAATTTTTGTTGTTGTAATTTTTTTTTATTATTTCCTGTAAGAATGTTTAGAATTCATTTATGTAAATCTTAGAGGTATTTTGAAAGATACCATAGCCTTATGAATAACCTGGAATTCCAGAAACAAACTACTAGCCTTACCTGTAACATACATTTTAATTACCTGGGTTGTAATATCTCATATGGAACTGATATTGATTGGGATAGTAACCTAACAAAAGTTAGACGCATGTGTGGAACGATTCATAGGTAGCTGAAAATAAAACACGGAAGGATAACGGAATGAAAGTTTATAAAACTGTGGCTGTCCCCCACATTCCTGTATGCTAGTAAGACATGGACTCTTAGTAAAAGGGACGTGAAGAGGCAGCCAAAATGAAATTTCTAAGAGGGACGCAAGGTTGTTCTCTCTTGAATCGAAGAAGGAACGAGGATATTAGACGCGATTTAAACATTGTATCATTGCACCAGAAGATTAAAGACCACAGAAGGAGATGGTGTGAACACTTGAATCGCATGCCTGATATACGTTTACCTGTGGCTGCCTTCGATTCACCCTACTGGCAAGAGAGATGTCGGTAGACCGAGGAGGAGATGGGTTCCGGAACAGGTCTAAGGTCTAGTCCTTGGAGTGGTGATGATGATGAACTACTAACCTTTAGTTGTCCCTTCAAATATTTTACCCACCCTAAAAATTTGAATACTTAACAAGCAGATACTTTCTAGAGCCAAAGTGGTAACAAAGTCTCTTGTAAATCAATAACTATTTTAAAAATTTACACTACAAAATTTCACGCATGCGATTAAAAACAGTAGGTAGGGTAAAGTTAAAAAATACTTTTATTACAATTTTCGTGATATCAGTCGTCTTAAGTCTAAAAAAAATATTTTAAATGAATTTTATTCTATTTTGTGCGGTGCCATATACGTCTGTTTGTATATATATTTAACAGGGGAAGATAAAATGTTAGGGGTGTTCGTTTAAATCGTTCGTTGTGTAACTCCATATGATTCACTCAGTCAGTTGCCTATACAAGCCCTAAGCAACGAGTCACCGTGCTTGCTACAATACAAGGATTTTATTTCATGGTACAGATCACGACTTACCCTGTTATAACATTATAAGAAATATAAAGTGTATTTGTTTTTGCAGGATACTAGTCAAGTGGTGATGCTGTAACATATTAGTGTGATCAGCTAATTTACTTATATCAAAATATAAAAGGCATATTATGTTGTTTTAACGCATAACCAAGAAAAATTCTGGTGTGTGCATATTGTCAGATTAGTTGCGGCAGATTTATACAATTGTGACATTGCGTATAATGGAATTTAATATTCGCGAAATAATGTAAATGCCGTAGGAATATTTCGGACTAAGGAATTAATGTAGACGTTTATTTACAAAAGTGTTAAAACAACAAAATTTATTTTTTGTACATACGCGAACAATAAATTTAAACATGTTTTAAATTTAAAGATATTGAAGAATGACCCTAAGATTGTTTAGTAAATTCTAGTAGCTAAATATTTGTTTATTTCTCGATTTCTTCAGTCTTACAGGATAAGCAAGTAAAATCCTGCGCTAAGGCTGGATAAATTTAAATATATTTATCGACAGCAGCACAGTTTAAAAAAACTATAACATTATAAATTATAAAATGTTAATTCAAAATTGTAAGATTTGTCAAGTGAACCAAACACTCTGTTTTTCTTAACCGTACATAGAATATCTCAATCCGCCAAATTTTCTGTTTAACCCGTTAATGTACGGGAATGTTAAATTTTTCTTTGGTGTAAGCAGAGTTAATAAGTTTTTAACAAAAATAATATTAATATTTAAATCAGTATTTGTAATAGAGACGCTAAACAAATACTCACTCAGCTACATGCAGACGTAGACATTTAGGTATACTGATATCCATAATCCACATTTAATGAAACCATACACTGAAACGTGTCTGGTTATAGATACGCTGTAAACGCAGATTTCACTCTCGTTAGCGAATTTTGTTTCTTCAGTTGGCAAAAGTAACAAAATGAATGGGATACAGAGTTAACGTCAGCCAACTTTATCTCCATTACATGCAGCGACCAGTTCCATTAATACTTGTTAACCTCCCTTAACACCTCCAGCACTTGCCACAATACGTCTACCCTTTCTAGCGAGACGGAGCAGACTGGTGTAGCATGAAATCAATACACAGTTTCAAAGGCTTTTAAAATAGTCTTCATCGTTCATATAAGTATGAGGGCTCTACAAGGGACAAAAATACTGTACGCTTGTGAGAATCCAAAAAAGGTATTATCTTTTACACATTTAATATAATTTCCTTATTTTTTGTTTGCATCCATGCTAATGTGAGAATTCCACTTTTTTTTCTAAATAACGCTTCGGGTGATTGATTGATTTTTAGTTTTAGTAAAATATTTAATGCGATAGATACTTTATGTGTCAATAACTATAAAAATAAAAATATTCGTTTAAATAATATGACATAATATAGATTTTATGATGGACATTGCGAGCCCAGAAGTTGTTAAAATTACTAGAGTGGTAAGGATATTTTAGTGAACAGCTCGACAGTATTACACTAATGGTAAGGAGTCTGATATTTGTATGTGTACAAGTTTGTTTGATGTTTTACTAAGGCATAAGCAGATTTATGTATTTATGAGACAAATGAGAGGCAGCAAGATCTGTTGAATTTCAGTCTGTAAGTACTGAGTACACGCAAACTAAAGAAAAGGTACAACAGTATGACAATCTGCAATGACAGACATTACGTTCAAAATAAGAAAGCGATTCAATAATAAAGTCCGTACAAATAAACATCGAAGGCATAAACAATATAACTAGTGCACACAGCAACAGCTTCAGCAGTTGACCAATATATTTGTCAATGATTCTGAGATCTGATACACAAATAGTTTTTTATGATATTGTATCACGGAAAAATATGTAGACGGTATGTTATAAGTAAACGTTAAGATTAAGTAATGATGTCAACATTTGACTTATACCATTGTTCTTGTCTGAAATAACACGGAAAACAATAAACAACGTAATGAACAGAAGAGAATTTATTTTTAATTCGAAGGCACCGTGAAATTTTTTAAAATTTTATTGGTTTTTATCAGGAGTTGTAAGAACCAAACAGAAACTGTAACCGAAATGCGTTTAATTCCAATAGTAATGCATTGAATATATTTATAACGAAAATAATTTTTCTTTATTATCTTGTAGATTATTATGTCTCATAAATACATAAATCTGCTTATGCCTTAGTAAAACATCAAACAAACTTTAACACATACAAATATCAGACTCCTTATCATTAGTGTAATACTGTCGAGCTGGTCACAACAATATCCTTACCGTTCTAATATTTTTAACAACTTCTGGGCTCACAATGTCATCCTTATTATGTCACATTATTTAACCAAACATTTTCATTCTTACAGTTACTAATTCTAATAGGTATTGGTCTACATAATTATATAACATTGGTGGTAGACGTATTTTTTAAGGTATACGTTATTACATTCCAACATTTAATATAACCTATATTAAACAATAATAATGTACAAAGAATTACAAGAAGATACATAAAAAATCTCAAGAAGACATATTATAGTTTTACTTTTCTTTCTCAGGTTGTTGCATCATCACGACAGTTTTAATGGGCTGTACATCTGAGTGTATAATTTGTGAGCAGACAAGCGTCCAATCTTGTAAGTCCCCGAAATAATGGATTCATATCTACACTAATTTGAGTATGGTGTAGTAAGGAAAGGAGTACGCATGTATGTAAGCGTTATTTAAGTATTATGTAAGCAATAGATTGTTAACAAATAATTTATCCATGTTTCATTTGTAAATCGTGATTTTCGTTGGATCACTTAGTAATGACTTTTTAGACGTTACGTTTCAGTTAGGAGTAAGTAACAATTTTGCAGATACAATATTTTAACCTAAAAAATTGCGGTTTATGAAAACATGGTAAACGCTGAATATTTTATTTGCATCACGAAAATAGAAGTGCGTAAATACTTCACCAGTAATTTTGGACAATATGTGGCATAAACGGAGATAATATATGTGGCCGGATAAAAGCACAAGTGGGCGTCATTGATATTTTGGCAAAACGCCAGGAACATTGCCTGGGTAGCGTCAGCCCCACTGCCTACTGTGACAGTCTGCGTACACCGTACTCACATACACTGTACACTCACTGGCCGCAGGACACTCCTGCTATGAAACAAAGGCACACATAAAAAAAAAAAAAAACAAAAAAACAAAGTGTACGCTTAAAACTGACACACGTATAAAAGTATTACACGCACACATGGTAATGACGTACATGCTTTGTATGATCACGGACAAACCTTCCACCAAATTATGAATATAGTTTAAAATTCATTAAAATTTTTCTCCATTCTGTAATTATAATAACATTTATAAAAAAAAATTAACAAGGAATACATTTTTTACCGCATTTTAAAAATGGTAGAAAATTCTACTTATTCACCTATGCAAAATAACTGGAAATTACAATTTTTCTTATTTCTGTTACCGTAAATAAGGTTGCTTTATCGATTATTAATTGTAATGAAATTTACGTTACTAATGATAATGTGATGTATTTATAATATACATACACTTATTGTTTTACTAATGGTACCTATAATTTCAATTTTCTATTGTATTGTATTTATTGTTTATAGCCTAAAGGTACCATACGTACGATGTATAATAAAATTGTAGGCTATAAACAATACAATAGAAAATTGTAATTTACGTTGTTAATTAAATTCGTAATAACAAGTTCGAGTACAAATTTGTGCGTTCTTGTGTGCCTTTAGCACAAAATCTGCATTCAGTTTAGACAAAGATATGAATAAATAACGTTTTCTTAATAACACTGGTAATTCATGGTGATACATGAATTCGTCTACAATATTGTCATCAAAATTAAAAAAATTATCTGAAACTCGACAAAAGTATTTTAAACTTTAAGTAGCTATTTAAACGACCTAATCTTTCTAAACAATTTATTGTTTTATGATACTGCTAAATCAAATACAAATCTATACCTAGTTATATAGTGACTTAAATATACCGGTATTTTAATAAATCATTTTTTACGGACACATACCTACAACTTCACTTAGTACTATGCAGTCATATAATAAATTTTAAATATAGTTGGACCTACATAACACCGTATATTCACGTGTGCGTAACACCATTTATAAAAGTTTAACTATTCAGCCTGCTGTAACTATATGTGTAATCTTTGATATTACAACAGTGCGGTTGACACCAAAATCAATAATCTTCCGTTTACTTAAATAATAGTTTACTTGTAAAGAGTTGTGAACTATATCAATTAGATTCTTCGCTCACATTGCTTACGACTTCGTTGACAATGTTTTCCAAGCTTCCTTTTCTCTGGAAAATACAACACAATTACGTTAGCTGTCATGGAGTGTTCAGAAACAAACTATATTTACTTAATCTTGAGTATAATACAAACGTCAAATAAAACTCTATTTACTCTCTACTCTTTTGTCTTTTAAACAATTTTACCACTGTACTCGCACATATAGTGTGGGTCAGGTGCGCACAATGTACAAGTGTAAACATATTGTAAGAGCCAATAACACCTAATTTAACAAACGTGTGAAATCGGATGTTTCTATTAATACTACATTTTGCAACAGCACAATTTAATGATTATTTTATTAGTATATCAAGAAACGAGGTACTTTTTACTTACTCACATTATAAAGTATATTATTAACATAACCTGTTCTACGCCGGTCACATTCAAGCGGCCGAAATGAGATTTCTCAAGCACATGCCAGGACATACTTTTCAAGATCATAGAAGAAATGCAGATATAAGGCAGGAACTGAATATTACGAGTATACTTATAATACGATTGCCCAATATCGGTTAAAATTGTTGGAACATCATAAGGGAATGAATGACTGCCCCATCCCCAAAGAACTATTGAATTATAAGCAGAAATGACGGAGAAGTGTGGGAGGTCCTAAGAAGCTTACGCGTTGGTGTGACCAGCTCTAGTCTATCTGCTTGGAACGGGAACAAACCATTTTTGGTTCAATCCTTGTTAAAGATGATGATGATGACGATTAACATAACCACAAAAAATATTTAATTCTAACCTGTTACTGGTTTTTACGGTACTATTTACATTTTTGTAAAACAGATTTACTTTGGAAGAAAATTGAATTTTCCAATATACCTAATATTTAATTGTCAAACGATTCCCTTGTTAAGGAAAGAGACGCAAGCTTCCAATCTCGTAACTCTCATCACAAGAAGATGTTGCATATTCATATGGTGGAAAAGTGTACTTAACACACATTTATTTTTTCCCTGGAAATTTTTCAAGAATACATTTCAAAAATTCAAAAAACTCATAAATTTGGAAAAAATATTTTCATTTTTTAAAACTAAACTTTAAAATTCTGTAGAGAATTTAAAAAATAACAAGTATGTAAAGTTTACTGAATTATAATGTAATGAATTAAATTGATATTGAAGTTATAAATGGAATTTTTATTGTGTCAGCAGTCATACTATGTATTGAACATGTATTATGTTTTCACATAACATGTTAACATCTACTTTAACATTACGCTCATATGCTGTGCTGTTACAGCATATTTATAAAAATTCAACTTTATAATTGCAATAAGAACTGTATGCTAAATTTGTATAAGATACTGTACAGGCATATTAAAATTCATTGTTTACAAAGGTTTTACATTGAAATTTTTCTCATACGTATTTTTTACAGAACCGTTGTCTTATTACATAGGGTTAATTTCTGTTAAGGAAAAGCGAATACAAGAAATAGAAAACCATAATTATGGGATAACTAACCTCATAAAAGTACTGTTAGAAATTTAGTGGAGAATTCATAGGATTTGTTTACACAAATTAATTATGTGTACATTGAATTAAGAAAATAAATGATTTTTATAGAAATGTTATTTTATAATATTATTGGTAACCCAAAAATAAGTGATAAAGTACTTTTTATTACTAAGAAAGACTGTGAGTGGCTTTGATTTACTAGAATTTGTGATGTGTTTAACTAATGTAGAAACACGATGAGAAAGTAATTTTTAATGGGAGAAAAGTCATTACTTATTCCTGCAGGAAGACAACATAATACAGCCTAAAGAATTTTACCCTCATAAAACGACTTAAGAACCACAATGATATTCTCCGCTCTGAAACAGTAATTGTTGCATTCAAAAACGTTTAAGTTGTGTCTTGTCTATGGGACGTGATAATATATGACATATGTGTAAAAACAGGATATCTGCCTGTAGCATTGTTATGTAGAATAATAAATTATATTTAAACTTGGTAACAGCACAAATGGTTTGCCAACATTGTTCAGGTATTAACGAAGCGTATCACAAAAACTATTTGTACTCAATGAAATCGGATATCTAAAAATTTTTCAAGTTACTGTCAGTTATTCTGTAGAAGCAATATAAATTTTAGTCTTTTTAAACTTAAAAACCTCCTTATTAATTTTATCTGTATCTACCCAGACTTTTAACAGCATTTCGCTGGATCTCATTATTACATTTACTGTTGTTTTGGTTAAACGTTAATTACAAAAGTAAGTTAAACGTATAATGATAGCAAAGACAGTGAAATATGCTGCTCCTGTATTGTGAATATTCTTTGAATAAAAAGTGGTGTAATGGGAGAAAGTCATAGTTATAAAACTTTTTTTTTAAGAAATAATCACACTATCGCATTATCAGTTAAACGTTTTCCACTACTTAAATTTAAACATTTATCTAAATTTACATAAGACTATATGTAAAATTCATACCTTTGATTAAAACCTTTAATCACCGTTTGTTTTAACTTTGCTATGAAATAATTTTACTCATTTATCCGTTTCTGGTTTTAAGAGAAAACACTGTTAATACTTATAACACAATAATCACTTTCCACTAATCCGCAACAAACACTTGATCCGCACTTTACAATAACGCCAGGTGTAACAAACTAAGCCGACCGTAGATGTTTATATAGATGCCGCAGATGTTCCAGAATAATTTCCCATACTACTGGCCGCGTGCCAACATAATTTGCATAGTTAAACGAGCTCAAACACTATAGAGGCTACTTTACTGCACGGTCTTGAGCAATACACTGCACCTGCTTGTCTAGCCGAGAAACATGGAGAACGACGCTCTCGAAAAGTCGAGAGCGTAAAGTAATTGTCGTAGCGATATCGTTTCCCAAGTTTTAAGTTTGGTTTTATATAAAAGTTTTTGCTTAACATTCTGAGAAGGAAAAAAATGAAAGGGTTTTGTTTTTTCATAAAAGACATTAAAACTTTAAAAAAAGGGAAGTAGTAATCCTTACCTAAAGAGGTGTAAATCGCGAAATAAAAGATAAAACATGGAAAGTGCAAAGCCATTAATAATAGATATTTCAGTCGCATTCCTGTTGCATAAAATCCTTTTCTTATTGGGGATAGGAAAAATAAAGTAATCTTAATTGGATAAGTAATAATTTGTTTTCCTATTAGAACAGTATGCGATAGTAAAAGGCAAAGTGCTGGGTTTTGTAATGAAAAAAATGTTAATTAAATATATATAGGGAGCTACTATTGGTACTACTGTTGTTTAAATGAAACAAAGTGCTCAACGAATAATTAGTTTTTTAAAATTAAAACGTGCACATATAGATTCTCAACCTCAGGGCATGTAGCACATATAAAACAAAAAATAATTTACAAACAAACAATTAATACAATTGAATTAATTTTTATATTTTTCAAATTACTATAACAAATTATTATTGTTCAGTTTATTTAAAATATTTTAAAAGTGGCCGGTCAGAGCCGCCACTTCCAATATGTAATGGCCGACGCCAATCTCCCAATTCGCTCTAACCATGATTCGTTTAATCACGATTGTTTGTTTTACAGGGTTCAGTTAATGTTTATTATTTTGAAATCAACACTGTTAACGTCACTCAATAACACATACTGTACTGTTAAAATGTTCAGTTTTATCACTTTAGTTATGCGGACAAAATTTGCTTAGTTTTCAATTTAGTTAAGGTTATCTTGTTATCTGGAATGACTGTGTTTCAAATTTAATACTACGTTTACCTGGTACGTATTCTGTATTCTTCATAATATTACTTAATTATTTATTTATCACTAGGCTTTCCGTTTTACGTTGTTAGTTATAGTTTGTTATGAAAATTATTCTCTTTGTGTGTTGTTAGTTATATTTTTTGTAACTTATTTTCTTTTTACCTGTTAAGCACTATTGTTATTCACTGTCGCTGTTCTTATTTACTTTAAACTACCAGATTGACCCTGATTTACTACTTCTTTCAATAATATACTGCACTCTTCCGCTTTGATGTTATGTGGTATGTCACTTAAACAAGAGTGAGTTGGGGTCTTTATCTAGAATATACTGTCGTTAGAAACCACTTCCTTTTTCGGCCTTTAGTTTAGGTTTATACTATAATGTTTTTAAATCAATATTTTCCTCTTAATATTTTCTTCTCCGTGTTCACAATATAGGCCTACTTTAATAACACTTATTTTTATCTAACTTGCACTTTGTTGACATTTGATACTTGTTTATAACTTATAAGATTTATTATAGTAAAATGGCTTCACATAACGCTTGTGATTCCTTGATCATGTCTACAAATGATTATAATTTCTGTTCCTTACTGTACTTCAACATTTTATACAGTATGATGAAATGAGTTTTACGTACCTGCTTTATTACATACATAATTTTAGATTAAATGTTTTCAGATTTTTACATACATTGGTTGATACTTCATTATTACTTTTATTTTAAATCATTTACTATACTTTCTAACTATACTACATGTTGACTTTTCATCTAATTCTATACGTGTGAAAGCCTTCTTGCCTTTCTCTCTAACTTAGCCTTTTTACAAACTTTAAAATTTCAATTATTTGAACAATGAATTTTAACAATGAAGGGTCTGAAGGATCGGTTAAAAAAGTATAACACAAATTTTAAATTATTTGTGTCGACGTTTCGACAATATTTATTGTCATCATCAAAATCTGTGTACGGATACAAGAGAAAATATCAAAGACAACAGATACATTAGTTGAGTGAATGTGTTTGTGTATGTGAGTGTGCGCGAATGTGCGCTTATGTGTGGAGGAGTTGAAACAATATGTCTTACATCATGAAAATGATTGCATTATTACATATTGTTTTCCTTAAATACATCAAGAAAACTGTAATACCTCAGAACATAATTTATACATTATTACAATTTACAATACATTATTACTGATAATGTAAAAATTCCTTTATGGTGTTTGTAATTCATTATAGAAGCAGTAATCAACAATTTATATACGTATTAGAATTGGTACAGAAAACATTTCTACATATACATGAACTCGTATAACATAGTAAAACATTTAAAGCTGAATACAGATTGTAGGAATGTTCAATTATGTGTATTATTAAAAGTTAATTTTATCATGTTTAAACATGAATAGGATACAATTATGTTAAAAATAAACTTAGAGGGACATTGAATATAAAGGCTAGGCCATTAGCAGTGACAGTAAACATGTGTCTTCTACGTTTGTGTTCTGTGGGTTCAACGTATCGACTGCAGCTGTACAAGTGCTCACGTGATGCATTCCTTAAGCCACTTAACGGACTTCAGATAACATCCTCGTGAAACATAACACGAGAGATAAAAACAAAGAGCCCCATTTTATGAAACCTCTAAAGAAACAATAATTACAAGTTGACGATGCTTTCCTTTTAAGTCTGTGAAGTCATAAACCGTAGTGATTTTTATATATTTTCAGAGAGTTTTATGACTATTCATTTGGTTTATAAACTCTCTGAAATCATAAATTCTGTATTGTAAACAAAAATTCTCTATCTACCTTTGTTGTGGACATTTATCAAAATAGCCCTATCGTAAAGTACAGAATCATATTTATATTAATTTTACAATAAATTCTTAATGAGTAGTGGAATATTCCGACTAAATAATTGTTTTAAACGCTTTAGGACTACAGGTTTTTAAGAGCGTTACGTGGTTGTAGTTACGTTTTCATATAACGGAAAGGTATCAACGGAAGGTTACTGTTAATGTGTTGCCATAAGATTTTTACTGAACAATAAGGAAAATTGTAACACAACTTTTCCACAAATTGTAGAACGTTCAACTACAAAATTTTACTCTCTTAGCATCATTATTATTATCATCATTATGGTGAGACGAACCATTAATTAATTAATCATAATGGTGAGACGCAAACATTTTAATTGTTTGCGGACGATCAGGCTATTCTGTCAGACTCTGAGGACAGATTGCAGATATACATTTGCTAAATCGAATCTGCAAAGACTATGGATTGCAAATATCAATACTTAAAGACAAGATGATGGCTTTTCGTGGAACTGATCCCGTACGGGCAAAAATTGTTATAGATGGTACTGTCCTGGAACAAGTCAGCAATTTTGAATACCTGGGCTACAGTGTGTCTTATAATGCCAGCAACAACGTTGTGAATAAGTTGCATAAGTTCAACCTTATGTGCGGGACCTACTTAATTCAGGAAGTAACGGAACATGCCTAAAATTCTACAAGGTGATGGCTCTTCCCACACTTCTTTATGGGTCTGAGAATTGACCTTTAACGAAATTCTAGGTCAGTCGCATCCAAGCGGCGGAAATGAGATTTCTCAGGCACGTGGCAGGGTATACTCTCCATGACCATAGAAGAAACACAGATATACGGCGGGAACTGAATGTTATGAGTATACTCGACAGAATCGCCCAGTATCGGCCGAATTGGTGGGAACATCTTTGCCGAATGGATGACTGCCGCATCCCCAAACAACTCTGGAACTATAAGCCGAGGTGTCGGAGAGGTATGGAACGTCCGAGGAAGCGCTGGAGTGACCAGCTAGCTCTAATCTTTGCCAATTTGAGACCGGAACAAACCATTCTTGGTTTAATCCTTGAAGACGACGATGATGATGATGATGATGGTGATTATGGTGAGACTAACACTCACCTACTACCGACGCACTACAGAACCATAAGTAAGGTTGAAATACAAAGTGTGCCTGAGTCTGCAGCTCGCGACACACCTCACACACAACGCTGATGACCAATGTTATTACACCAATCAAAAGGACGTATACATGTAGGCTATATGGTTATCAGTTTTATCAAATCTCTGTCGTTCAAGGCTATGAATCTCCCTGACTGTATCAGCATTTTTGAAATAATCTTATTGACCGATTACATTCTGTAATATTCCATATTAAATAGTTTATAATACTCCATAGATATTAACACTTACTGCATGTGTATCAGTTGTTACTATATTAACCTGTATTTCCGTACAAGATCTGATGGTGACAGTGAATATTATCGTCGACATAAATTTTTAAAACTTTTAAATATTGCACCACTAGAAGTTATCAAGAAATGCACTTTGTGATGTGCCTTATTGCTCATCCTTTATTGACTTTGTTAAAAGGATCCTTTAATCACCATTATTAAAAGACATTTAAAGATTAGCCATGTCTTACAAGCACACAATTAGAAAAAGGGTCATAAAATATTAAAAATGTTTATATGATTCATATAAAAACATATATATTTTATATGAAGTTAATTTACTCGTATATTAGTGAAGGAAGTGAATTTATTGTTTTAGAAGTTGAAATCCTAGAAATCTGAAGTACATTAAATTTAAACACTTAGGTTAATAACAGAATATATGTATAGAATGTTTAATCAACATTAACAGATTAAACTTTTAAGATTAATAGTATAGAGCAGTGGTTCCCAAAGTGGGGTCCGCGGACCCCTGGGGATCCGTGACAATGTTTCAGGGGGTCCGCGGATCCTTTTAAGAAAAATTAGAATATACTGTTTTTCTCCGATTTTTTATGCTATAAAATCTAAATTTTAGAATTCAGTGATTCCAGTGGGGGGTCAAACTAATTGTAATTGTAAAAGTAATTTCAAACTAATGGCTTTAATATGTCTTTAAATGTCGTGTAGCAGATCTGTTTGTCAGTCGAACTGACTAGACATCTCTCTTATACTACAAAAAGAAGATTCATTTGTAAAACTTTCAACAGACAGTTCATTAAAATTACAGTTTCCGCAATTACAGCTAGCTGACTTCTGGTTATATGTAGTGACTGACTATCCTGAACTCGGAAAAAAAGCTTTGAAGCGTTTACCTGTGTTTCCCATACTTATTTGTGTAACCGCATTCTCCCTGCTGACGTACTTAAAGTACTTAAAAGTTAATAAATAACTTAACTTAATAATGTGACTTAATACTGAAATTGGCAGACATTAAACCCAATATTGCCGAGCTAGTTGTTCAAAAGCAGCTTCATTGTTCACATTAAACTATGTTTGATATCATTAATATTATAATTTTGCAAGTTAAGAGAATTTTGATTTTAATACATTTCATTTAAAATATAAGAGTTTTTATGATATTTACTGTTCGTTTTATTTCAGAACTCAGACGGGGTCCGTGAAATTTTTAATATTTTGAGGGGTTCCGCGAACTGAAAAGTTTGGAAACCACTGGTATAGAGATTAAATGAATGGATATACTAGGGCGAACAACGTAAAGAATGTACTCATCTACATATTATAACACATAAAACAACAAGCAGAATAGAAGTAACATAATTTACATTATAGAATAAGCAAAGTTGCTCTTTGATAAAGTAGAGGCGATAAAGAATACGTAGACTAATTGACATGATAGTGTAACGTGTAAACTCTTAATGGAAGTATTCGTTTTTTTTCAGCCGTTCCTTATAGGTTGGTTAGACGTTGTTTGTGACACAGTATTTGTTACATATCCTACTTTTACATTTTACGCGGAACAGAAGGCTTGACAAGAGCAGAAAACATGTAAAAATAAAATCTGTAACAAACACGACAGGATTGCAAACGAGACAGAGATGTATTCGGTGTGAATTATGTAATGCAGGGTCTGCGCGCGCGCGAGTGTTTGTTTGTGTGTGTGTGTGTGTGTGTGTGTGTTTCCGTAGCGGTTGTAAACGCAAATCAATATCACTTAGCGGTGGGTTGAGTCACTGGAATCGTGTAACATGCACATACATCACACAACAGCTTGTCCCTAACACAAACACGCGCACGCGGTTCCGCGCAGGGGACTCTACTTTTGACGTGCTTTACGTAATTATGTTAGTTATGGGTACGTTTACATAGGAAAGATAAAAAAATATTTGATACAATTTGAATCAACGAAAATCTAAAGTAACGTGGATGTAAAAAAGTTGTTATCATTTCCTAGGATTGTTAAGTAAATGTATTAATTGGTGGTAAAATAAATATGAATTTTTTGTAACATAGAATATAACAAGTAAATTACTCAGCTTTTGTGTAGGTTCACATTAAATTAGGAAGGTAGTTTTCCTGAACCACTTTCATTGTTTTCTGACGTTCTTATTTATTAATATAAAGTAGGTGACTCAGTAAATAGAAATGAGAGTAGTTAATCTAAATTGTTTGCATCAACTTTATAATCTGTTTTACAGAAAATTATAAATTCATGGAGAATTTAAATCTTCCATTATAGTCATGTAACTGACGTTTAAGGGAAAATGACATATGAGGAAACAACTTCGGCTGCGGTTTTTGCGTTTGTAATAAAAAATAATTTTTACAATCTACTTTGCTAAATATTAACAATAACATTAAATTTATGTCACGAAAAAGGTGCAAGTTATCTGAAAAATGTGTAGAAATAAATGTAGAAACTGCTGACTACACGTGCGACTGCATACCTATTTTGAAGTTTTGTAAAATCCAATCCGTTCTTTTTTTTTTAATAATAAACTATTTAAGTAGTAATAGGAATTTTTGTTTTTATCCTACATAATTAATTTATATTTTGTAAATAAACAACTTACATACATTTTGCTTACATAACGCTAAGGTTTAAGTTACCAAGCTAAAATACTGCAAATGTATATTTTCTTCTAGATTTACTCGTACATATTTTTAATTTTTTTTTAATTCGACTAATATTTTTGAGCCTAAATGACTAAGTATATACCAAAATGTTTGTATAAACAAAAATTATTTTTATTTAAAAATCTAGAAAAACTGTAGGGTATTACTAACTTTTTTACAGAAGACATTTAAAGTTAATAAACAAGCACATAAAATATTTAATATTTTGATAAATAAAATCTTTGAATTATACGTATGTGATAAATACTCATATATCTCTATGTGGCCACGTATACACGTATGGTCGAATATGTTTGAAATGTAAGAGACCCCTCATCGTTTTCAGGTCAACAAATTGGCCCTATGTCCGATTTGTGTTGTAGATTATCTCACATCCATATCTCACTATATGGTAAAAATAAAAAGTGTAATATACATAAAATATAAAATGTAAAATGAAAAATTTTAAATATAAAATTCTGTAGACGTTTCTTGCTCTTAGAAGGGATATGGGACTTGTTTTAGCCCTTGAAGGGAGTAATGCCATATTGTGGGATAATCACAGCTTGGGCGAAAATGATTGCACCTTCTATGTGGCAAATACACACGATGGCTTTTCTGAACGTTAGAACATCTCAACCAGGAATTTAAGACCAAAACAAGAACTCCTGGGAAAAAATTTGAAATCACCAAAAATCATATTGGACACACAAAAATGTAGAAAGTTGTATGTACGACGTACTTCAAAATAGCTGAAGTAGATCATTGTTAAATGAAGATAAATGGACGGTACTATTAATGGTTAAAGGAAATGCCTTTACCCTATTATTATTGACCTTGTGAAAGAGAAAGTCGCATTTGCTAATCGTTAACAACTAAATTTCGTAGTACTGTTTTTATTAATAATATTGGTACATCATTATTCATAGTTCACATCACAAAAACAAATTTACTCATAACTCGTATATTACGAGGACGTTTAATATGTTACTGTCGTACGTTATAATTTCAAAATTAATCGGTTTCTGTGGTTCAGCCTACGCGGAACTCGTTACAAGCGACGAAGTTTGTAGCTGATTGGATTAGTACTAACGGTAATTTATGGCACACATCCGACCACCAGATTTCGATTAATCTTTCTGGTAATACTCTGCTAAACCTTAAACTTCATTCACCTTAAATTTAGTTTCTGTAAAGCTCATTGCCAAGGCGTTGTGCAAAAGTAATACAACGATTATAACGCTCTTTAAACTAAACAGTTTACCACCTAACAAGGACAATGTTCCATCATCCACGTGTTGCTGAATGCTATTCACGTTAATTTAATAAGTGGGCTGACAAGTTTTGTATTGTTTTGCGAGCTGTTATTACAATAACACTAGCAAGCGTCGTGAACCACAGAACTCGTTCACTATTATGAATTAAATACATTTGTTACTAGGTAAATTGCAGTAATAGATTATCAGGAAAATACTATTTCAATTACGAAAACAGCCAATATTAAACTATTTTGTAGTAAATAATAATTATGAAGCAGACAGTCATACAATAAACACTAAAAATTCCGAACTACTGGATTGGTTTTTAGTTCAATTTATAACCATAATACCTATATATAAATATATTTTTCCCAACTTTTAAGTTCATGTATGTCTCTATGGATGTCTATAGTTACACGTCTGATAATTTTCACAAACATGCATAAAATATATAAATATGTAAAGTTTCCTTGCAAACATAGCTTACGAACTTTTTGAAGACGGTCCAAAATTTTCAAGAGACGTTGAAGGATTTAATTTTATTAAACTATTACAGATACCGAGTTTGCAATTGAATAAAAGTCCTTATAACTCATAACTGTTGTGTCCTTCGTAACATAATTGTAGAATTCCAACATAGAATTTTACAATTTTTATAAAATTCTTACTTGAATTTTTGGTCCGTGGTATCACTAAAATGTTTGGTGTTAACATTACTTTCAGATTTCGGTTAACATTTTTTTCAGTCTATATCCAGCAAGAACTTTTAAAGTTTTTCAAACCTTTGATCCACTTTTGTGTTTGGAGTCTTACAATTTTAAAATTTCTAGAACTGAAGACTTTATTCAGATTTTCGATGTAATTCTTTTTAATTTGATCCCCTACATGGATTTTTGCATTTTTGTCGACTTTTACTCTCTCGCAATTTTGTCTCCTGCCACTATTTTTGGAGGGGACGAATTTAAAAAACTATACGGGTCTATGGGGGAGGGGGGAAGTATGGATACGCATGCCAAGTTTTATGAAAATCAGTTTATGCGTTCAGATGTTATCGTAAGACATACCCCGAATAGACACATAAGTAGATAGATTGGCGAATATACATGTACCAAAAGGCCCAGTTAAAACTGAGGACTCGCTTCACTTGTTCAACAATGTATGACTTATTCTACAGGATAGTCCTTACTTCTGTGTTTTTCATATACACATATATGCATACATACACACACTCGAGCGCGCGAGAGCGTGTTTGTATGTGTGATTAATATTTATTTATTGTTACTACATAATAATTACGTCTGCAAGTATTTTGCTTATTTTTTACCGTTGTTAATTTATGTAGAAACCTTCGATAATATAGAAGTTTAGTCTGTAAAACATGCGTCAGACTGAAAAATAACGATAAAAAATAAGTAAAATACTTTCCGCAATAATAATTGTTTATTAACATGCATATAATGTACAAATCCTCCAAGAAACGTCGTGAGTTATCTACGAAGAAAAGATGAATTATGTGTGCGTGTGTGCGTGTGTGTGTGTGTGTTTTCTTGTGACTACTGCTAAAGAAAGCCACTCTAGATATTTCTCAGTTTTGTTGTACATGATAGTTGTATTTAATGTTTATCTCAACATATACAAATGCATCATTCTTGATACGTCATCACCTATGCAAATCTGTTTGTTGATTCCTACAAACTAATGTTAGATACAATAGTGTCTATTTTGGGTAAAAATTTCAGCTTACATCCACTTTGATAAATAGTATACACCACTGCATCGAATAAAATAATTTGCAATATTATATTTATAAGACGCTTGCAGTGGCAAAGAAAGTTTAGAGACTTCCTTTATGCGCAGTAAATATTATTTCTTGTAAGTCGTCTTTGCAAGTATTTAACGTGCACACGACTAAATAATAAAAGCTCACATTAATAGTGTGTGTGTGTGTATGCCCCCCGCGAACGCGTTTTTGTTTGTATTTTTATTCGCGTAGGTAACTTTAATCAGCTGTAGAATTTTTTTTTGTGAAAGCTCCAAATAAAACTAACACATATTTTAAACGCTGAACGCCTGTATTTGAGTTTTCATGTATAACTAAACTGCTGAAAACTATTATAGAAAGGCTTTTTCTACAAACTGGTAAATAGAGAACGATTGTGCGTTATTATTCACGTCGAATTGAATTAGGGTTATGAGACTTTGAAATACGTATTAGGTTACGTATTAGCTTTCCATCGAGGAAAGATCTCATTAAGTCCTGAATCTAATTAACTCAGTTAGGCTACATCTACCCTATACTGTATCTTTAAATGGATTAAATGGAAGATGAAGGCCAATTGTTTTGAAATTTTTTGCAATAGTAGCGTTAATATGTAGGCCTATTGTTTGTAATTAACAAGTAATAACAAATTTATGAGAAAATTAAAAATGTTTTATTTCAGCGTTATTTTGTTATTTCCTATAAGCTATTTTCAACTCTGTAAATTGTAAATTAATAGAGCATGTTGGAAATGAAGAACGAGCATTTGTAGTGAAATTCTGTTACAGATTGTTACAAGCTTGGCGTAAATCATGTTATAAAATTATGGCAAGATAATATTGAAAGTTCAGTGCCATCAATGGGAAACACAGTATGTTCCTTTCGATTAAGGAACTTGAATAATGTATGTCACTCAGACAGACCACAAAGTAAACCGCTTCTAAACAGTTGTAGTGGTAGGCGAAAGAAGGAAACATATTTACTACTTCGATTCAAAGCCCACCTAAATCAATCAGGGGATTAGTTGAAATCTATAAGTTAGTTCATATCCTGTAAGTTTAAACCTTATATCCCTCACTTAATTCTTGGTACAATTAAACATCACGTTGTAAGATCCTCACAAATGTGGGAGATTACTCAGAAAATTTAGTTACTACATGGCAAAGGTTTTCGCCAAAATTCCTTCCAATAATAATTAGAGGCCGTTGCATTATTCACGCATTGTCCGAAATTTCCTGGATGCAGTCTTCTCGAATATAGTAAATGGAAGAAGAGCTTCGAGTGTGTTTCTATGTCACCAACCAGATTGTTATGTATTATTTTGAAAGAAGAGGAAAAGAAATGGTGCGTAGCCATAATCCAAAAACTTCTTCAGAAAATTTGACGAATTAGAATGAATTACGTGAGAGGAACGTTATTTATAATGGGGTAAGAGGATTGTAAGAAAGTTTCAACAATGTTTGAAGTCGGGGTGTTAAGGAATTGAAAATTAAATGGTTGATAAACTGAAATAAATACGAGTGTACATGAAAAAGTGGAATGACTCATGGAACACGTAGGCCTTCAATGGCATGCGTGTAAGTTTTAGTCGCTTTACTAAATGTAAATCGTTCATGCCCATTACATACATTGCGATTATATTTGTAAACAACTGAGACATATGGGTAAACAACTGACGAATATGATAAGAACAATCTAAGGATTTTTTAAAAATATACAGATTTTGAAAATTGTACTTATCAATCAGTATTCAATTACTGAACGATAGAGATTATGAACATTCTAGAGATCGAAATGTGTTCCATATTCTTCCTATTCTTTAATCCTTAGACCTTGAAATCTGCTGCGAGCTTTAAATAAAAAAAATTACACTAATTTCCCCTTTTTATACAACGACTCTTTATCGGTCCACAACTTCCTCATCCGTTTGGCTGGTCATTCGTTTATCGGTCATTCGTTCCACATTGCTATTTCTAATGTCGCACTTACTCAGAACCATTTCTTTCAAGTTATGTATATTAAGTGTGAGTGGCACTGTATCACTTCGGACCTGTCTCTTCTCGAGATGCCCAGCACGGAACGTAGAAAATGTATTTTTCCTCTTGAAGCCTATTTCGAATATCAGAGGTAAGGAACCCAATTCTGTATACTATGTAACTCAGCTTTAATTCCCATAGTTTTATAATATTTATCGTCATCAGCTGCCTTTATTTCTTAAATTTTGCTTGCAGGGCCAGATATTATAATAAATGTATGGATTTTACGATTCACATGTGAGTCGAGAAAAGTCTTCACCTTTTCTAATTTAGAAACTGGAACCGTGTACCTTATTAACTTACTTACCTTACACGACTCCCTTCCATCCGATGGTAGTCTAAGCATAAAACTACACAGCGTCTGTTCTACTGAGGAGGTTTCAAAATTGTACGACACCATTACCTTCTGTAATTCAAGTGAAGCTATTTGAAACGTATTTTCTGTATTGGGAATTATTACCTGATCGTCAGGAAATACGAGCGTTTCATAAATTTATCATTACTCAAACCGTCATCCAAACGTTAAACCTCAAGGCTGTTGTTCTATGTATGTATGACATCATCTGATTCCAAAATAAACAAACTGGCGTCACAGAATAGCAATGTGTCACACCTAAGCTTATTGTTTGAAAAATCGTCTATCCTGAAATTATCCAAAACAGATTTTATTACTATCATACCCGTACTTTCTACAACTAATAATATGCTTTCGTATTTACATCTTATGTATTATCGTCCCGCAACATTCTATCAAAGGCCTTAACATAATCCACAAACATAATGTATACAGTATAATTGACATACCTTCTTTTCCCCATTAATTATTTAGAGATAAGGATACCACTAAGGGCTTAATAAGCCAGTGTGTACGGTTCCTGGCTACTAATCTAGATATTTGATTCTTGGACGCATAATAAACCGAAGACGTGTTTTCCAGCCCCAGGTCGACTAGCATGTGGAAATTAGTACCACTGAAAACATCGTGGAGTGTAGTGCTGGCCATACTTCCTTGTTTGCTGTACTGTTATACGCCGCCTAACTCCTAAACTGCTACCTGATACAAAAAGAAGCAACTACTATTAAACACATCATCCATACAAGGTTTTCCTTTACGAAATCCTGTTTGTTCCAACACAATGACACTGTCAATAATATGCGTCAAACAGACAAGTATCCTAATATAACGTTCGTAAACACGATTTACAAATCATAATCTTCCGTAGTTACAAGGTAGGAACGACTTCCTGTCTTAATAACGGATGCTATTAATACTTCCTTCTACTAAACTGGCACCTAAGTTGTTTACTTATAGCACTGATTATAAAAATCCAGAAGGCTAGCAGTACCCACAATGGGTGATAACGAAAAGTCATACGTAAATGTTTAAATTATCCGTGCCCGGTTATTTCCTACTGTGACAATCCGACAGTCCTCCCGCTGTTTGTTATTCGTAGGGCCTACTGACTTTGTGAAAATTACAATTAAAAATATCAATCACTCACCTGCCATTAAACAAAATTTCAAGACAACGTTTTGGTTTGTACATTTATACAAAAAGGTAAACGTACTGTGTAAGCCAAATTTCGACTCCACATCCCATCTCCTTTGGCAGTAATTAATTTAAAAAAGTCATAAAGACTGAAAGCGAAGGAATTTGGGACACATGTTTGTTGTTCCAACTTTGACGTGTTTACTTGCTAAACTACTACTTGTCATGTTCCGGACAAGATCTATTAGTGTTTCTACCATCTTCAAGTCCTAAACCACGACCCAAAATCTAACAGTAAAAGGCCTTATCCGGAAAATGACAAGTAGCAGTTTACAAGTAAACACGACAAAGTTGGAATCACAAAACTGCTAATCCAAATAACGAGATGAATATGTTTGTTGGACATTTTTCTTTCAGTTTAATGTGTAGAATCATTTCCCGAAGTGCCACGATCTTTTGAGGTCACTCTTTACACATGCGTACGCAAATGTGCGCGCCAATGTTAGCAACAGCTTGTTATGTCGTTGATACTTTAACATATCTGTGTTGTTTCAAAACATACGAAAATGCTTTCAAAGTGCACAAGACACTGGCAGACTTACTTTTCTGTTTGTAGATAAAATTCTACACTGTCAGAAACGTAGTAGCAAATTTAATAGTCTTTAAGTAAACGTGTATGATATAAGAATAGACATAAAGACGGCCACAATACGAGAAGTATTCACCGAATAAACATATTTAGAGAGTAAGCTCATTTCTAGATAAAATTTTTTGTACGGTAATGTCCCAAACAAATTTCTATACATTGATGAACGCGCGCGCGAAATTAGTTTATCTGTTACTTACACGTATATAATTTTTAATACACAGTATATAATATATTGGTTTTTATAGATTTAATCGATACTTTCTGTCGATTTTTACAGACTATACTTCAACTCTTTCCTCTCCTCATGACCTTAAAATTCTTTCTAATTCCCTTGTATAAAACCTTATAATATTCGCTTTCTTATCGCCCGTGTTATTTAGCCACACGTTGTATGCGTCAATTTTATAATATTTCTCTTCTGCGTACTCTCAGCGTCTTACCAAGTCGTCGTCAATCTTTAACGTATCTCACGTAGACTACGTCCGTCGCGAACGCACGAATAACCAGTACCGATATCCTTACCTGTCCTTATTTGATGTAGTTAATACCCGATCGGCGCCAAATTGTTATTGAGAAAACAATTAGAAGATTCAAATTAGTGTCTCCTGTGCGGTGATGATGAATTCGAATTACCTCGCAGACTGGCGGGAATTCGAATTTCGCTTGTCGTTCGACGTGTTGCCAACATAAATTTTTGGCAAAGAATTCTATTCTCCGCTAAAGAACACAAACTATATAATACAATTCCAATAAAAACAAAGGACAGTTAATAATGATTCGTACTTGTTTATTTGTGTTTAAAATTCGGTAATTTTTGATAAATACAGTACAATAGAAAGTATTATAATAAAGTTTCGCCCCGGCAACAAATTAATTTTTACTCAGCTGAGAGCGACGGTGGCAGCAGTCGTATGAAGCCACAATGGCTAGCGTTTCTTATTTACACAAGTTATTCTGCCAATGAGTTCTTTGGGTTACGAAAAGATTTAAAACAAGATGTTAAAGAAAGTATACCACCTTACATTTGTGGTACTTAACTACTAAAAAGGTTTACATGAAATTCAACTCTTGGTGTTTAAAAGTGTGTGTCAATTTTATAGGCTTCGGACATAAGTTATCTTACATACAGTGTGAATAAATATGATCCATTAATCCTTGAAAGAATTTGGTGTTCAAAGTTCAGAGTGAGAGTTATATATTGTGAAAACAGTTAATCAGTTTCAGTTCGTAATTATTGATAATTTAATTTATACTTAACAAAATCATGTTGTTTTTGTTATGGTCATCAGGATTTCTTCAAGGTTGTGACAGTACTTTCGTTAATTTTCACTGGTATCGTTTCCCTTCTCTTTCTGGCGTCTTTTCTTTTTATTCATTTTTTAATTTTAAAATTTCGTTTATTGTTCCTTCTTGAGTTGCTGGAACTATGGTTAACTTCTTGTGTTCATTTTACTTTAATTTGTATCTTATTTTCTTTGTTATTAGCCTTTAATAGAGCCGAAGTCAATAATGTTAAGTCAGCGTCTGTACCGCTGGATAGTTAAAAATGGAACTTTCGTTTTATAACGGTCAAAAATATAATAAGGTTTTGTTGTTATGGCAACCGCTTTCACCCTTATTGGTTAAACACATTTGAACCTATTGTTATCAATCCTGGGTTTCTGTTCAAAATTGATAAATATTTTATAATAGTTATTGTTCCTTGGTGATATTACCAATGTATGAAATATTAACATAGATGTCATTATTTTCTTTCAAAAATCAAATTGACATCTCACAAGGTTGGTCTAGGTCATGTATTAATGTTTTTGGACAAAATTGCTAATGTTATGTTATTACATATTTCACTTATTTATACTGTTTATTACAATTCTGACATATTATTATTGTTAGTTAATGGTAATCAAATAATTTACTTGGTCTTATTATTCAAACACAACAGTCAATTGTTTACAATTGGTTTTCTGAAGTTAGACAGCTATGTCATTTATAGGCCTAAACTGTAACAGCTTAGAATTTCTTATTTTTCTCTATTTAAACATTATTTATTAAATACTTATGTTCTGCTTATTTTCATTTCGTACTTATTGGCTTTTGAATTACTTTGAAACTGTTTTACCATCTATTAGTGTTATTATACTTTTACAAAATTATTTCTTATTTGATATTTTTTCTTTTCTATTTATATAATAATGATTAATCTTGTTCTTGTTATGTCTATATTATTGCTGGCATATTCCTACTCCCATTTCTCACACGCCTTTTTAACACTTAAATCTACTAACAAAACATAAAATTGAAATAATTTTATGGTCTGTCTATTGTTCAGCCATATTCCTTCTTATTAATTACAATTGTTATATTGTATGTTATTACTTGAAATTAATATACTCCTCATCTCTTTATAATATCATTACATACATAAAAAATACAAACATATTAACTTAATGTCATGCCTTCTTGGTTGATACTCCTATGAACACTAAACAAATAAACTAATTTTCTTTAAACTAACAAAACTGTTTAACGTACATTAATCTCATTTTCCTCAGTTCAGTTTCTTCAACACAATTTAACTTAACTCTTCCTGACTGAATAAGTAATGTATCTTATTGTTATTGATGTCTCTTTGCATCAACATTAACGGTTACAAAGACATATTATTCTTTGGTAACTAATACCCAAAATTGGTAATCCCTTCTCCTTCTCTTAATATCTGCTCATCACTTCACTATTTATGGTTATCACTCCCTACATATCTCTCACTCTTGGTTTCTATGATATTTTAAACACACATTTATAATTATTCTTTCAACATTTTATGTCTTACTTTCTTATTATAATAAGGTTCTTAACTACATACCTTATCTACTAATAATTGTCTTTCTTATTTCTTATGGTTAGTGTACTTTCTTTAGTATTGTTTTATTCATTGTTAGTTATTATATTTGTTTTACTCATTTGTGCCTTTTATCATTAATTTGTCTTTTCTCATTTTATTGTCTTTATCTGGCCAATCTCTGGGGTGGGGTCATAGTCATTTGTTTGTCAGTCTAGTCTTTACTTATTTATTATTCTTGTTTACAAGTTTCCTTTTTTCTTTCTTAATTCCATTTTATATTTTTTTTCATTATTATTTATTAAATTATTTTACCTTTTATCTTTTATCTAATATTTGTGGATACCCTATAGGGTCTGATTTCTGCAACGTTATATAATGCCCTTCCACCAAAATTGATCATTTTATAAAACGTGATTCTAAGTTTAATGAAATTATCAATTGTATTGTATCTTCTCCTTCTTGAATTCTACTGCTTCATGTTAATTTTCAAATTCAACGCTTACTTTTACCTGTTTCAATTCTGAATCTCTTCTTCATTATTATTTCCTTCTACGATCTGGCTTATTGATTTTTTATTATAAATTATTCCCTGTAAATCTTATTTTCCCTAATTACCCCTATTTTGTAGCTGAAATCGATTCGGATGGGCTCTATTGGCTAACCTAACTCCATCGTTCAAAACTACACTTTTTCTGAGGTCAGGGGAACATCATCCCTGCTCAGTTAAATGATTGCTGTACCTATTCAACAGTCAATCTTAATTAATGATTCTTCAATACAGTCATCTTGTGACTAATAATAATAATAATATTAATAATATGTGTTGGGAATTTTTTATTTTTTATTTCATTAGTGCTCAGTTTGAGTTATATTTATTTCTCACCTCTCTCTGTTGATATCATTTGATAATACTTGAAGCGTTGATATTTCTTGATACAATTAACATTTTTATTCCTTTTCAATTCCTCCTGGGTTCATCTCATTTTTTATTATACCTTTTAGAATATTTATTTTATTTACTTTATTCTTGATCATTTCTTTTGTTTATTTTATCTCATATATTTTCTAAATGGTAGTGTAAAATGGCCTTACATTTTTTTGAATTTTGTAATTTCGTTTGTTTCTTTTATCTCTTATCTCAGATGTTTCCTAAATGGTAGTGTAAGTTGATCTTACTTATTTTTTTCTTTATTATCATTTCGTTTGTTTATTTTATCTCATATATTTTCTAAATGGTAGTGTAAGTTGATCTTACATATTTTTTGAATTTTGTAATTTAATTCTTTCTCTTCATCTACTATTCTTCTTTGATTCAATTTTATTTGTAAACTTATTTATTTGCTTTTTTATATCTTTTTATTTAATTTGCTTTGGTCGTTTAGTCACCTTTGGTTCTTTCAGTCATTGATGGTTGTCATAATATTTCTTAATCGATGCCTGATTGTATACACCTTTTATTTTTTTGGTGATGGGGTGAGTGATCTCATATGTGTTGTTGCACAAGTTTCCTTTTTTCTTTCTTAATTCCATTTTATATTTTTTTTCATTTTTATTTATTAAATTATTTTACGTTTTATCTTTTATCTAATATTTGTGGATACTCTATAGGGTCTGATTTCTGCAACGTTATAACCTCTTTATTCGTTTTTATACATCACAATCTTTATTCTTTTAACAAAATCGTTCAGGAAACTTAACATTTTAAGTTGTCTACTGGTGTTTCGTTTACTCACAAAAAATCTGTAATCATTTCGTTATATTTTTGATAAAAGTATATTGTAGCTACAGGATATCAGTAGTAGAAGCGTTTGAAATATATTTTCAGTCACTAACCATTCGTTCGTTGGCACATAGGCCTACAGTTAAGTTAGTACCACATCGTAAAGACATTCAATTTTTTTTATATAGGTATTTATCTCCACTGCGCTACATACAGTTCAGATATAATCAGTTTTATTACCTGACTAACGCGGTTTTGTTTTTGTGCTGAAATTTTCTTTCACTATTAGCTCTTCGTGCAAGTATTATTTGTAACTATCACGTTATGATATTTTCTTGTTGTCCAGTTGTAAGTCAGAATCCTTTCCTTTATCAAGTACATAAATATTTTGTTTGTGAGTTACTGAAGTAATTGGTTATGACACGTTCAATTTCATTTCTAATGTATAATACGCTTTGCTTAGAAACGTAACGTACACTCATAAGTAACCGAGAAGAAAAGGAATTATCCTGTATATTACAGTTTTTAGTTTATCGCTATGCGAATATAATTGCAGTTGACTTTATTCGCCTGAGTATCAGATAACGACGTATATTACGTAAGCAACAGAAGAAAGCGTAACTTAATACAGGCGTGTGTTGACAGTCTTTTCTGCTCCCTCCGTCCCGTCCCCTAAATCTATTGGGCAAGGCTGGATATTACAGAGATGAACGTAGGTTGTTTTGAAAGTATTTCTTTGGAAATTGTTTCTTCCGCATTTATGACAGAAAGAAAACAGTAATATATCCGGTGTTTCATTTCTTTCTTAAAACTGTTACTCACCATAGAAATGTGTACAGAATATTACTCGCTTTCAAAAATCTGATAAAGCTCTTAAAATGTTTTCTCAGTTGGCCAAATGTTTTATTAAAATTTAATATTGTAAAGAAAATATATTTACCTCAATTAATGGTACTTCAATAAAAAGAGGTAGCTAACAAATTCTTGTAAGATTTATCATGAAAAAGATTATTTATTACTTTTTAAACAAGTAAGTATATGCATGTATATTGTTACATGATATTTTTCCCATCATCGTGGTGTATGATTGTTTAAGTAAAGATATTTACAAACCCTAGGAAAGTACCAGAAACATAAAGTAGCCTGCTTAAATGACTACTAATTATAGGTTTTATACTAATGACCAATCATAAATAGCGTTTTAATAATTATGTTTGGACTATTAAAGTTAGTCAGACTAGAAGGACAATGTTGTGTAAGTACTTACCATGTTAATACTTATCACACTATGTGTGTGAAAGTTGAGATTAACTCATAAGTTCTATAAGAGTTGTATTATGTTTATAAGGGAAGTGATTAATAATCAATAATGTTTCAAGTAATTATGTTTTGAGATATTAAAGTTAGTAATTAAGGAGGACAATGTTTTGGGGGCTACTTACTATGTGAATACCAGTTTTATTATGTTTGTAAGAAACTGGAATAAAACCATAAGTTTAATAAGAATTGTCATATGTTTCATAATAGTTGTTGGTAATTAATTGTTTGATGTTGATAAATAATATATGCTGTAATATTAGTCAAACAAATGTTAATGTTATTGGAAGGGTACAAAAATTATAATAATAGAGATCTTTGTAAAACTAGATATGTTAGGCCTAGAGAGTTAAGAAATTTGGAAAAGAGTTTATAGTAAAACTAGAATAATTAATGTCATGTTGAACTAGGTTATTACTGATGGTATCTAATAGTTTTAGTGAAGTGAAGGGTATAAAAAAGAACTAATTATAAATAATTTGGTACAAATATTTAAAAGTGTAAACTAGTAACTCTGGAAATATGGAATGGAAATTAATCAAAAGTGATATCAAAACAATCAGTGTTCCATTAGAAATTCAAAGATTCTAGTATATTAAAGATCAAAGATCACATGAAAAAGTTATAACAATTTTAAGAAAATTGAATGTAAGATGTTAGAAGTTTGTTTATTTTGAGGCTCAGAGAGAACCATAGTAACTCAAGATGATACAGTTTAAACTAATGAAAGCTAAGTTATAGGCCTTAACAACAGACATGTTATAAAATTAATTGAAAGGATTCCATTATTAGAACTGAAACGAGAAAGGTTGATATAAAAAAATGAGAGACCAATCTAAAATATTTCGAGAGTAATAACAGTGAAGATAATTAAAGTTAAATCATTTTAAAAGAATAAAATTTTAGAAGAAAGAAGTAGACCATTATTCAAAAGAAGGAAGTCGATTAACATATGAAGAAACAAATTCAACATATCAAGAAAGGGTGTATTTTTGCTAATAACTAAACTGAAGAAATTACCTTAGTATCCCAAGGTAACACTTGACAAAGAAACTGTTTACACTTTTTTATTAAAATTATATTTTAACTTTCACTGGGAAAATAATTAATGAATAGTCTTATTTTCGTGGTAAAACTATTAATGTATGGTAATATAACCACTTAAAGTGTATTAAACATTGAAAATACGTAGTTCGACATAACCTAGACACTGAACATTGTAAAGTTAATAATAAACTCTTTTTAAGACACTCTGTATTTAATTCTAAGTCCATGTATTTTGGTACTTTTCCGAAGATCATTGTAGTTTATACCGTAGTCAAAAGGACCTACCATCAAACAGTTTTAATTGTATATTATTTAGTAATTATTAAAACGTAAATATTTTGTACCCTGAGAAGTAGGAGTAACTGCTCCCATTCGGAGCAAATTTAAAGAACAGCCGGCAAGACTTTGTTAACAATTATATGTTTCTTTTTAAAACATTTAATAAGGAGAATAAAGGATTTGAATTAAATAACACCATATAAAAGGTTTTCTTTTCTTTACTTAATTGATAATTTTATGTATATGATATTATGTACAACATAATCGAATGTTAATTTTTTCACCAACTGGTATAGAAGGTAACACTCCCGACAAGAAAAGTATGGCACCACATTTGAATCTGCCTTGCCGAGAATTAGTATAGAATCAATACTAATACGAGAATAGTATTATATCAAGTAAAAGATTAAAAAAGTAATATTAAGTAATATATTATATTAAGTAATATGCACTATTACTTACCAATTTACCAATACATTTTATTTGCAACATTTGATTGCAAATTGGCGCTCAACAAACATTAACCTGTAGATAGTAATTGGAGTTGTTACAAATTTGCCGCAAACAACGTGTGGCTAATAATCCATATAATATAAAATTGGTCTTGTTAAAAATTGACGTCCAACAACGTGGGGCGTTACAGAAAGATAGATTCTCAATATAACATCAACACACAGATAGATAAATACAATATTTATATTGCAATCAATAGAAGTTGTTACAAATTAGGCGATTCCAACGAGAGGCTTAAGATTGATACGGGAGAATTCCCGTAGTGTTAATATATAAGAATATATAAAAAAAATAAGTAAATTTATGATGCTTTTTAATATTATAAAAACATTGGACTTACAGGACGGGCAATAAGTCTTTCGGCACAATTTCATTTTAATTACTACTAACGTCAAGGTCACCTGCTTCATGGCTGCATTAGAGTCCTCAGAGATCACATAATTTTGAAGTAACATCCCCCCTCCATCTCCATAATAACACGTTAAAATAGGGGGTATAGTGAAACAGGTAGGTGAGGTATCGGTTCAAAAATAGCGGTTAACTCTGAGGACATTAACGAAGCCATTCATCAGTCTCTTAGGTTTTAGAACCAGACTATTGTTAAGTGACTTATGCCTTACTCTGTATTGTCACAACTGAAAGATGAAGTGCATATGTAAAGTGGGTTTTTAACGTTTTCCGTGTCACTAAAAAAGAAAAAAGTTAAATGTAAGTTCCCCAAATTTGATTTGTAACACTTTTTGTTAGCCAAGTTTATGAATCAATATGTTTCCTTGTGACGAGAAGCGTTCTCCAATGCTAGTTTTATTACAAATTCTAAGTTAATAGTTCCTAGTGAAGAGCGCGGTTATCTCGACAGCACAGTACCTATAGGTAAATATTACACATCTTAGTTTTAGAACTACAAGTAAATCATGTCGGCTTAGTTAACATTTAACCGTCTTTTGCATAGGGCTACTTCGCAATCAGTTTAGAACAATGTTTTATGTTTATAAATACAATAGATTTATGTTTATGTTTATATAAATCTAAAAACTCTTTATTTTTTAGATTTTGTTACAGTTGTTTAAGGAGTTTAAAAAATTAATCATTAAAGACACATGAGACTTGAGTAAATTAATTTCTGTGAGTGTGAGACTTAAGTAAAGTATGTTTATTAGTGTTCATCTTCCAATGGTTTAAAATTTAACTGTTAAATAAAATACATAGATATGCTTTTTGAGCTAAATTTAAAAGCTGAAACAGCACGTTCTTTCTTCTTCTTCTTTTTCTTAGCCTTTCCCGGTGGAATGGGATAGTTTTCCAGAATGATGAATGCTACTTAGTGCGGTCTGTCTCATCTCTTGGCTCAGTTTTTTTGTACTTCGAAGATTAGTGTTTATAGTGTCTATCCAATGCAGTTCAAGTTATCCGTGTGCCTTTTGATCATCAACTTTCAGATGATAGGCTAAGTTTATGACGATGTAGGTTAAAAGGCATTTTGTATACGTTTTTATAATTAATATTCTTATTTATATATGTAATACTGGTATTCGTAAATTCTAATTAAATAAAAATGTAATTTTACTTAAGAGTGAATATTTCACTAGTCAGAGATACTACGAAGTCACGGAAACTTGTTCGTCGTTCTGACAGTTCTCGGAGACTTTGTTCGTTTGAAACAATTTGCATGTTCGACAACTGTCAGCCTATGTCTACGAAAGTTTGTAATTAATAGGAAACTTATTCCCAATTTTAATTTCAAATTGCTGCTGAAACTTTCTTAACAGTTAAGTACGAGAGCGCTTGTAACTTACTTGTACAGAATCTTGGCTCGTCGCTGGAATCACCGCAGTCGTTAATAGAATCACAGTAACTCGTAATCGGCACACATCGAGAGTTTGCACAAGCGAATTCCGACGTACGACACAATAACGGACTCGTCGTGGTTATACAACGAACACTTCGCGCGATGAACAGCGTGAACAGCAAAACATCTGCAAAGAGAGAAAATTCATATCAGTAAAGTCAAATATATTTTCAAAACTTATTGAGCATTACAACTTCTTCTATATTGAATAAATTTTCAGTTGACAGATGCAAACGTCTTCAGTAATTCACTATAAAACCAAAATTTGTCGAGTAATTTATGAAAATTCTTTAAAACTTGTTTTCCATTGTATTGAATATAGATTGTTGATGATATTTCTGTGGGAATAACAATATAGTAATTACTACATCTATTACTTTCTTCTGTTCACTCAAAACGTGACAATGAGAATGGCTGTTGTTGAGGCACAGATTGAGAGGAAACTTTTTATTACTATACAGAATGCATTAAACCACGAATTTTATTATCTGACTAATAACTAATTTGTTTTCAATAGTTAGTTTACGAAAGTAAGAGCTATCTATCAGTCTGTCTATCTGTCTTTTTCACTCTCTCATTCTCTCTCTCTCTCTCTATCTCTATCTATCTATCTGTATCTGTATCTCTTTCTTTTCCCGTCTTCCTTTCTTTATTTCCAACGCCATTACAGTCCATTTCGGAGTTGGCCACCTTCAGATTATTCGATTATTCACATTTTCCCAATCGATCGATGTAGTAGAGAAAAGATTTCACGAGAAACTTTTGTTACATTGCATCCTTAAAGTATATGTCCGTTTTCCCCATTAACTTTATTTATGGTTAATTTACGTATAATTACAATAGACGTATGTAATTGGCAAAACAGTTGTACGATTTTAATTTGACCATTCGCTAGTGTTTGGAGTTGTACAGCGGTCACATTAATTGGCTCTAAAAACTAAAATGACTGGATGCCTCTTTCATTGTTGCTAAACTGGCAAAACTCTCAGAGCATTTATTGTTTGTCTAGGCAACTATCATGTAATTATTCTGTTTATGCGTTCTCATTAAATTAATCGCTTTGAGCGACCGACTACCTGTTATTTACTGAGTACTGTATTTAGCGTTCCGTAAAACGTACAATGGGATTAATCCAATCGTGGAATCTGTAACTAACAATTTATTGGCTCTCCATCAATAACGTTTATTCGTTACATCGTATGCAATTCTGTTTGTACAGTGTGCTAGAGACATATAATAGTCTTGTCGAATATAGTAAAAACTCCTATATCCAAAATCTTATTAACCGAAATGTTTATATCCATATTTATATTCTTCACTGTTTACTGGATCGCCAATAACCGCAACATTCTTGCGCCCATAACTTTGCACCTACCTATATAACTTTCATCTCAATTGGGAACGCATCACTTTTGGAAATAGCCTTTTTATCATTTTAACAAAGGATTCTAAAATCGAAATGAATAATTTTATAATTCTAGTTTTCTCAAAATCGAAACCTACCTCTGAGCTTAGTCATTTCTTTCTACAAACGAAGAAATCCTATCATTATAGTAACAACAGAAAACAGAAAAGTTTTGAACGTAAAGGGTATGGTTCTGATATTTTCAAAAATCGATATTGACATCAGCAAAATCTCTAAAATCACCGTGAAATTTTACGTGATGAGATAAATAATGGGGGAATATAAATTTAGAAGCTGCACGCGATCACGGATGAAGATTTAATAAAAAATGTTCGAAGAAATTTACATTTATGCGGCGAAATAGAGAAATTGATTTTTATGCAGTGATTTGATAGTCAGCCCTGTTAACCCATATAAATATCTTACAAGTGACTAATCCATAAACAATTACAAGTTTTTCACTCATTCTCGTCAGTAAAGCAACCATGCAAGCCTAAATAAAGAATTACTACCATTTCTGTCCTTACCAGTTAACAATTTAAACAACTATGCAAACAAGAAGAGTTTTTATAGGTATAATAAACTTATTACTAAGTAATACTATACAGTATTCAAATTGTAGTACAATACTACTAGTTTTAACTTAACTAGAGAAGCGTTTAGTATAAATAATTATTCTTCGAAAATTATTACAATAAAGCTATACTGAAACATAATAAATGGCGATTTAATCAGTGGAAACCAGGAACACGGCTGCTTTGAAAGTGCAAGATATCACCGATTTGATTAATAATGTTTTGCTTGAGAAACAGAAATTTACATTCAGCGGCTTCTTGGTACTTTACTTTTTGCAAGTGTGAGAAGCCAAAGAAATTTATACCAAAACCAGGTATTTAAAAGTATTCTTATTTTAACCAGGTATTTTTATTTAAGTTTTGTAGATTTTTAAATTCTCAGATTATCCAGCATTGTTTAAGAGTATTTAACAAAATTCTGTGTTTCAAAAGTAAGTAGTTTATATATTAAAAAGTAATTAGTTTCTTTATAATCTCTGTGGTTTGTATTACTTTTCTCAGACAGGATTTAATAAATCTTCATTCATGTTATTCTACAATTGTTTTATATCACATTTATGTTAGCCTGTTATTCAAGTATTACACTCTTTTAATGATTCCTTTGCTATCTATTCTTAATACTTAGTATTTATTTTATGTTCTTAAATTATTATTTTATTGTACATTATGGTTTGTCATTTAGTCTATCCCTAGTTCAAAACAACTTTTGAATTCAGTGTTGATGGCCAGTAAAGTTTTAAAGGCGTGTGGAATAATTCATATAAATAAAGCTAAAACGTAAAATGAGCCTGGAGTGATTTAAAATATTTTCTTACTTTGTGTGTACTCTGTATTTTTGCTAATACTCGTAAAGATATACGAGATGTACGGTTTTGTACATATTAAATAAATATGACAGAACGGTTTTGTACGGTTTTGGCATATTAAATGAAGCCAAAAGTGAAATCAGCCAGAATAACTTCTTTCATAATTGAATGGTAACAACAAATTTCTTTGATTTTTTCTTCTGATCTTTAAGGCGTGGATGAATATAAATGAATATAATAAAAGATTAGATTGATGATACATTTAGGTGTGATACTCATGTGAGATTTATAAATTATTTGTGTGGCTGTAAAGTCAAACTGCTTTCCTTCACGAAATTTATTTCTCCTATACAAACATCGACTTTTAAATAACATGGTTTTCTCGTAGCCTTTTGTTTTTGATTAATAAATATGACTTGTTAAAAAAAATTGTATAAATTGTTATTTCAGGCAAAATTTGTTGAAGTTTCTGTTGAAAGTCATTATTACTGTTTTTGTAAAGTCAAATAAAGTACACAATTATTTTCTAAGAGTATATTTATAACTAAAGACTTTCAGTTTTCAATATTTTAATTAATTTTAATGTAATTTATTTAATTACTAATTTAAGTTTATTTATTTTTATTTTTATTTAGTTAACTTGGTTACTTTAATTCAAAAACAGAAGTAGAAATATTAGTTTAATGTGAAATAAGTGTGGAAAAGAAACAGATGATCGATAACATTTTGGTTGCACTAATGCTTTAGTTGTCTTTTCTACAAAATTAACCTAAATATAAATGTAATTATTTAACAAAACTTGCAATTTAAGATGTTTTACGTTAATTGTATTAATTTTAAAGTGTCTTATTTAATTATCATTTAAAGTAATTGCTCTACAAAAATTTTCGTTTAAACGAATAATTTTCCCAGCATATACAGTGTATATTATACACACACAAATTGTCAATAAAGGAGTGGCTTCAAGTTTCTTCAATCCATTTTTTGTACGGAGTACTATTATGTAAATCAGAATTTCAGAAAATAGAAAACAATAGTAGAAAAATATCAACTTTTTTCTTTTTAAAAATGTACACTAGTGCAATAGAGGACCGTTATTAAACGTCACAGAAATAAACATATTTTTATTAACATTCTTAAAAAATAATCGAACACCTGCTATTTTCGTTTTAAATTATACAGATAACCAATTAGAACAGTACACATAGATAATGGCAGTCAGTAAGTTAATAATTAACCATTACGTTCTTGTAACAATTACAAAATAAGGCTTTGACTAGGTCTTATACATGTGGATAAATTGCTTGTGTAAAGAGACATTTAAACTGCTGAGCGTGCAGCTGGTTTTTTATAACTCCATCAAAATAAACAAACCTGCAACCGCCGAGAAGAACCTAAAAGTGTTTATTTGATCTTCCTGAGGAATTGTTGAATCCTTACGATAATTTACGGTAAAGCTATAAGTCTACAAATATTCACGCAGCGCGTGCTTGCATCATGAGTACAAGTTGTAATTAGTGTTGCCGAAATAATGCGGGATGTGCCTTGCGATTTCAAGACAATATTGAGCACGAGGGACAGTGGAACGTTAGTTCAAAGCCGCTCCGTATTTCTAGGTTTGCCGTTGTAAACTACTAAATTATCTTGATGAAATATACTTGCTTACCAAGTGGAAGAAAAGGATATACACGCACATAATAGACCCATCTTTCTGATAATAAAGTAAATTATGTATGTGTAAATGCTGATAAAAACCTAGGAAGTATTCATCTACTGGAATACACAACGGGGTTTTTCCATAAGGGAAATTACATAATGTGTACACAAAAGGAGGTTCATAAGTTATGAGGGTGTTGCACAAAACCCTACTACAAATTTAACACATTCAGTCCTTCTATAGTACGAAGCACCAGGTTTCCATATTTTCCTACTTCCTATAGCCTACACTGTCAGGGATTCGGCACTTTGACTGCTTCAACTTCAGAGGCTAAATATTTGTCTATTCTACGTTTAAAATACAGTATAAGAATTTATATATTTATATAAATGTGGTTACCAAGGATTACTATATACCTTTTTAAATAAACGTGTGTTTTCCTTGTTATTGTGTTAGCTACAAAAAGCATAATATTACGTAAACATAAGGAGTCATTAAAATAAGTTTATTAAAAAAAATATGCGTTACTGAATACGTTTGTTAAACAAGTTAATAATTACGATGTATAACTAAAACCACACTAAAACTGATTAGTATAAAGCTTGGTTACATGGAGATATTTTATGCTTGCTGAAGGGAAACTTCATACCTTACATCACATATTACAACACTGCCTTACATACTATGCATCCAGTGTATGTGTGTGTGTGTCTGTAAATATAATCTATTTGCTAATTAAATTGGACTGATATTTAATTATAATTTCCTAGATAAACTGCTTAGAATACTAAAAAATGCTAAATAAAATACAAAAAATTGCTGAATATATACACTAGTAGGTATTATACAAGTATTTGTTTCTTTTTTGCATTAAATATATCAATATTAAATTTCTCTATAATAATTTACTAATCTCTGTCACTTTCATTCTGTTTGATCTCTTTCAAGTATAATTCTGATGTCTTTAATCATGCAAGAGTTGATATCTCTTTATTTCAATGGAAAATCGTTATCAATATTATCAAGTGCCTACTTACGTCATCTATTTGTCCAGTTTTACTACTCAACAAATTTTAATATTTAAGTCGATTAAATTTGTAATAACTGTTGATATGATACATGCCTGACAGAACATACATACAGATAAACACACACACACACACACACATTGTGTGTGTGTAAAACATGTAACAGGAAAATATTTGTAATTCTGTCTACAGTGTATTGCAAAGGAAGACAAGAGATTGAAATAAAATATATAAAAGACTTTTAGTAAATATTATATATATATATTGCAACAGTACAAACAGTAATAATACTGTGCATTGCCCAAATAAATAATAAATAAATAATAAAAATGAATTAATAAACATGATTCAGATTGCATAAGCTGAATCGTAGTAAAAATAGAGAGTACAGAATTCATGCATGGACATGCAGTTTAGACACACCTGTCGCTAGCGTTGTGTATGTGCGTATTTTGTTAGTGTGTGTGAAACCTGTCCGTTCCTGAAATGTAACCAACCCTTTTCAAGTAGAATAGTTATATGTTTATTGTCAATTATAAGAAAACTACATACGAGAGGATAAAACAAAAGACACCAAAGTGTGTAGAAATTATGGATAAATAAAATGTTAAAAAACCATACAGAGGTGACAAAAAGTGCAATTACTATACATAAAAAATGAATGACTCTTTTTGTGAATACCATAAAGAAGTGAAATTTACGTATAGTAATCACATAAAAATTAGTGATCGATTGAACATCGAGTGAGGTGAAACAAACTTCGTAATTCGGGAAAATAGGCGAAAACAATGAATTTGAGCCAGAGTGGGGGTAGTAAAGCCTCGACAGAATCTGACAAGTTGAAAAGTGTTCAGACAGGAATTTTTGCACCACCTGACTATAAATACCAGGTCACGCTAATAAAGTTTCTCCTTCTCGATTCAACCATTGCCGCAGGAGACTATGTCACCGGATCAACTAGCTATACAGCCAGAGCTGCAAAATACACACGATGAGGTATATGGACACACCGGCAGCATATGACGTGAGACGAGATAACTATTAATCAGCACACACGGAGGACACGACAAGAGGACCAGAAACACATGCCGAGGACACGACCAGAGGACCAGAAACACACAGAGGACACGACCAGAGGACCAGAAGCACATGCAGAGGACGCTACCAGAGGACGCGACTCGAAGGACACGGAGGACGTACAGATGAATAACCACGTCAAACGAGGTGATACAAAAACATTTAATTACAGACAGTTGAACGACACTAATTAAAGCTTGAATGGAAGACATTCAACTAATATGAAAATAAGTAAATGTTAAAGCAGTAAAAATTAGAATTATATTTCTTGTATCAAAATTTAGTAATTAGTAACGTAAACGATAAGCGAAATAAGTAATTTTTGAATTAACGTAATTAGTAAAGTCTTTGATGATAAAGAAAAAAATGCATATGCAGTAGAAAGTACAACAAAGTAATATAAAAGAAGTTTGAATAGAAGTAAATTCATTTTTTTGAAGCTAATGAATCAGCAATTGCAAAAATATGAACACACCATGAGTAAACCGAGAGCAAAATAAACATTTTAAAGTAATTACAATTAGATAATAAGAGTTGTAAATAACTTATGTTTGTAATTTGTTAGCAATAAGTTATGTTCGAAAACTTCGTACAAACGATTTAATAATGAGTTATTGTTTAATATCCGATATGAGAGATGTTGTTTAAATAAATAAACTTAAATACTGGAACGATTTTAAACGTAAATAACGTATCATCTTCTTATTACGATTACGCCCATGAATTCAATACACAATATGTAAATGCATTTAAGTTGGTTAACTTGCGTTGTATAAATAATTGTCTCCCAAAAGCATGAGGCTACACAAGTTAAATTAGCTTGAACCGATGTATTTGTATTGTTGTAATTGGCGCTCCAAAAATCGTGGGGCTCCACAAATTTAAACAAATAAACATCAATTTGTCATGTTGTAATATATATAGTTTAATTTTTCTGTTTATTGAAAGTGCTAATATTGGATAAAATTTACAAATACTGTAAAAGTTACTGCGTCTAAGCTCAATAACTGAGTAAATAAAGAAGGGAATTTTCTACGTATCGCGTACGGCTTATCCAATTATTGGATTTTGTTAGCGTGAATGTAAGCTTCAGTTATTCAATAAAGAAAGGGTGAGGGAATTCGTAGTGCAGTGAACGTGATCTGTAAGGTGAGAGTGCTGTGTAAACATGAGGGGGCCAATGAAAGCACGTAGCTGGTTCAGGCGTGCCACCCTAATGGCATTACAGCCTGCTTAAATAAACGTTGTTTAACTTTCTACACGAATTTAACGCTCGCTGAGAGTAACTTCAAATAACGTTAAAATCGGTTATGGTCTATGGTAGCGCAAATGTAACAACGTCTGCAAACTGGTAGCTGCTAATTGATTACTGGAAATCTCTTACAACAAATACGCAAGCACGAAAACGTGTAATACAAATATACGATTATGATTTGAGATTTTTTTTTTTATACGAAATACATAAAAGATTTCACTAAAATTACTCTTAATTTTTTACTTGTAAAATTAATAGACACGAAAATTTATTATTTTTCAGAGTAACCTACTGATGGAAAATAAATTTTCTTGACAGTAAGATTCTTCCTCAAAATGGCATTCTTAACTGCTAATGTGTAACAACAAAGATTGTTATCAATATATTTCAGTAAATTTTATTAGTATAAATACGTTACATATATTAATATCATAACGTATTACAGACAAAATAATAAAACAGTAGAAACGCAGGTTTACAAACATCGCTTGAAAAGGCAAGTGTACATTAACCTGGACAATGAATAACCAAATATGATGACATCAAAAGAGCTCAAAAGTCTGGTGTTGGACTCAATCGTTACAGCACCGCCGTCACGGAAGCAGGTAAATCACATCCCACACGCTGGAGCCTGGATTTCTACCGATTACTACAATTCGGAAGTTAATAAAGCAATCAGACAGGAGCGAACCCCTTTCAACAGATTAAAAGTTACCGACTTTAGACAACCTTATTGCTTAAAAAGCGCCGAAGATCCATACCTCGGTAGCCTGAAGATCTGGAGGCGGTTACGAGAAATCATTTGTTGGATGATCATGAGGTGTGCATTGAGATAAAATTGGGGAATTCCCGCACTAGTCCAGCTGTAACTCTTTACTGTGATGGGGAATGACCATCACACAGTACAAATTGATACTGAACTTTGCTTCAAAGTTCTGTGCCATGTCAGTTCATCTGAACCACACGGCGTTCACTGAGAACAGACGGGCACAAGTATGTACTGGGCGTTGCACATCCACACGATCAGCTGGAGTTAGTGCATTGCAATTGTTCAACCCATGTAAAACGTTCCAACCGTGCTTGTATATCCATTTGAAGAGCCTCCGTGGCTGCTGAGGAATCAGAGTTTCAGTTAGATTTAGTCGATGCAGAAAAGTCAGTAGTACACCCTCCTTTGTAAGGGCTTTAATTCCATTCAATGATTGTAGACAACACAGATTACGTCCTGCTATATGTTGTCGGTTTGAAGACAGAAAACCGAATGGGAATTGCTCTTATTCGTCGCAGACTACGAGTGTAAACACCGATTAGTTATATGCCTTTTGACGCTGTCTTCGATATTGTGAACACCGAGACCTTCCCATTTCCATGGACTCGGTGAGTTTTGTAACTGCTTTAGACAACATAGGTACAGACAGGCCCGTTACTACAACGACACGTGTTCTATGTGTTAGAAGGGGGTTTCCGTTTACTTTTATGTGGGTTCCAAGCCACGTAGCATCAAGAGCAACGAATATGCTGTATCTGCGGCACGAATCTCTGTTGACAATTCAGAAGCAAGCATCTTTCTTACAACAGCTGATTTGAAGGTAGTTAGATTAGAAATACTTCTATAACAGCAAACATGGGAAACCTACTCATCAAACTGCGATAGGTAAAACAGAGTATCGACAGGTGGCTACATGAACAAAACGTAGTCGAGTTAAACACGGTTGTCTTAAACGTACGGTAATACAAGACTGCGTACGTATTGAGCAGATAAACCTGACATTATTGTATCTGATACAACCTGAATAACGATGGCCAGTACTACATGTAGTAGAGCGCTCACAGTAAAACACATATTACAGGGGTACTCTGCTCTTCGACCCTTAAGACAGATGATCTAAAAACTCAGGTTAGAGGTGATCTGAAAGCTAAATTCGCCGATGAGACAACAGCAATTGAGAGAACTCTGTCATACTTGAATGCAGCTGATTTTATTAACGACCGTTTCGAGGAGTACCTAATACCTATAGCAAATGAAGACCATTTCTTTTTTGAAACGAATGTTGTAAAAGCAAGGGCCAAAGATTTTATTTGTCAGCCCCATACCTAAAAAATAAGAAAAAATAAACAATAATAATAAATAATATTATTTTTATTTTAGTTTCAGCCACCTATGGCTGTGTTTCCTTTTTCTTCAATTCCTGAAGTCTTTTATCTTTCACCAGTATTCCGTTCTCTAGCTCTCCCTTCTTTCAATAATATAATATTTTCATGGTTCTCCTTGTTTTGTCTTCGGATCTTCACTTTCACAATTTTGCTTCTGAACACTTATCTGTTTCCTATATCATCTGCTCTAATTCCACATTTTTCTGATGGACTCCTTTCACTATTAGTACTTGCGTCTTCCCATTATCCTAGAAAGTTGAGGAGGATCTTGTTTGTTGTTCTCTTTGGATCCATTCTTCTAAGAATATCCACAGTGATATCGTTTCCTTATCGTAGACGAGAATTTCTCAAACGTTTCATACAACTCTTTTTCTTTGGCAATAAAGTGTAAACCTTGCCTAATATTTATCTGTGTCCCCTTAATATCCTTTATTTTTCTTTTACTGCTGAGAGTACTTTATTACCTAATGTATCTGCCACATATAAGCATTTCTGTTTGTTTACTGTATTGTAACGTCTGAAATTGGCCTGATATGATAGTGACTTGGATTTGTGAGACTTCTGTCTTAGTCTGAAGGCTTTCGCCATTCTTGTCGCCCTTCGTGAATCCTTCTCTTTGATATTTGGGGTCAATACCTCACAAGTCCAAGTACTTGGACTTTTGAGCTGTTTTGATGTCATCATATTTGGTTATTCATTGTCCAGGTTAATGTACACTTGCCTTTTCAAGCGATGTTTGTAAACCTGCGTTTCTACTGTTTTATTATTTTGTCTGTAATACGTTATGATATTAATATATGTAACGTATTTATACTAATAAAATTTACTGAAATATATTAATAACAATCTTTGTTGTTACACATTAGCAGTTAAGAATGCTATTTTGAGGAAGAATCTTACTGTCAAGAAAATTTATTTTCCATCAGTAGGTTACTCTGAAAAATAATAAATTTTTGTGTCTATTAATTTTACAAGTAAAAAATTAAGAGTAATTTTAGTGAAATCTTTTATGTATTTCGTATAAAAAAAAAAATCTCAAATCATAATCGTATATTTGTATTACACGTTTTCGTGCTTGCGTATTTGTTGTAAGAGATTTCCAGTAATCAATTAGCAGCTACCAGTTTGCAGACGTTGTTACATTTGCGCTACCATAGACCATAACCGATTTTAACGTTATTTGAAGTTACTCTCAGCGAGCGTTAAATTCGTGTAGAAAGTTAAACAACGTTTATTTAAGCAGGCTGTAATGCCATTAGGGTGGCACGCCTGAACCAGCTACGTGCTTTCGTTGGCCCCCTCATGTTTACACAGCACTCTCACCTTACAGATCACGTTCACTGCACTACGAATTCCCTCACCCTTTCTTTATTGAATAACTGAAGCTTACATTCACGCTAACAAAATCCAATAATTGGATAAGCCGTACGCGATACGTAGAAAATTCCCTTCTTTATTTACTCAGTTATTGAGCTTACACGCAGTAACTTTTACAGTATTTGTAAATTTTATCCAATATTAGCACTTTCAATAAACAGAAAAATTAAACTATATATATTACAACATGACAAATTGATGTTTATTTGTTTAAATTTGTGGAGCCCCACGATTTTAGGAGCGCCAATTACAACAATACAAATACATCGATTCATGCTAATTTAACTTGTGTAGCCTCATGCTTTTGGGAGACAATTATTTATACAACGCAAGTTAACCAACTTAAATGCATTTACATATTGTGTATTGAATTCATGGGCGTAATCGTAATAAGAAGATGATACGTTATTTACGTTTAAAATCGTTCCAGTATTTACGTTTATTTATTTAAACAACATCTCTCATATCGGATATTAAACAATAACTCATTATTGAGTCATTATTATAACTCATTAATCGTTTGTACGAAGTTTTCGAACATAACTTATTGCTAACAAATTACAAACATAAGTTATATACAACTCTTATTATCTAATTGTAATTACTTTAAAATGTTTATTTTGCTCTCGGTTTACTCATGGTGTGTTCATATTTTTGCAATTGCTGATTCATTAGCTTCAAAAAAATGAATTTACTTCTATTCAAACTTCTTTTATATTACTTTGTTGTACTTTCTACTGCATATGCATTTTTTTTCTTTATCATCAAAGACTTTACTAATTACGTTAATTCAAAAATTACTTATTTCTCTTATCGTTTACGTTACTAATTACTAAATTTTGATACAAGAAATATAATTCTAATTTTTACTGCTTTTACGTTTACTTATTTTCATATTAGTTGAATGTCTTCCATTCAAGCTTTAATTAGTGTCTTTCAACTGTCTGTAATTAAATATTTTTTTATCACCTCGTTTGACGTGGTTATTCATCTGTACGTCCTCCGTATCCTTCGAGTCGCGTCCTCTGGTAGCGTCCTCTGCATGTGCTTCTGGTCCTCTGGTCGTGTCCTCTGTGTGTTTCTGGTCCTCTGGTCGTGTCCTCCGCATGTGTTTCTGGTCCTCTTGTCGTGTCCTCCGTGTGTGCTGATTAATAGTCATCTCGTCTCACTTCATATGCTGCCGGTGTGTCCATATAACTCATCGTATGTATTTGGCAGCTCTGGCTGTATAGCTAGTTGATCCGGAGACTCTTACGATAATTGTGAATTTGTGTCGTCGACTGACATAGTCTCCTGCGGCAATGGTTGAATCGAGAAGGAGAAACTTTATTAGCGTGACCTGGAATTTATAGTCAGGTCGTGCAAAAATTCCTGTCTGAACACTTTTCAACTTGTCAGATTCTGTCGAGGCGTTACTACCCCCACTCTGGCTCAAATTCACTGTTTTCGCCTATTTTCCCGAATTACGAAGTTTGTTTCACCTCACTCGATGTTCAATCGATCACTAATTTTTATGTAATTACTATACGTAAATTGCACTTCTTTATGGTATTCACAAAAAGAGTTATTCATTTTTTATGTATAGTAATTGCACTTTTTGTCACCTCTGTATGGTTTTTTAACATTTTATTTATCTATAATTTCTACACACTTTGGTGTCTTTTGTTTTATCCTCTCGTACGTAGTTTTCTTATAATTAACAATAAACATATAACTATTCTACTTGAAAAGGGTTGGTTACATTTCAGGAACGGACAGGTTTCACACACACTAACAAAATACGCACATACACAACGCTTGCGACAGGTGTGTCGAAACTGCATGTCCATGCATGAATTCTGTACTCCGTATTTTTACTACGATTCAGCTTATGCAATCTGAATCATGTTTAGTAATTCATTTTTATTCACTTAGGGTGAGTGAGGCCACCATGCGTCGAATCGCAGAAAAGGGCCGGAGATACGCGTCTTATGTGCTCAAGGTACTACAAATGCTGTCTGTGAGGCTGCCAAGGCCAAGAGAGTGCTCGCTGTGATTGCTTCTTTGGTCATTGAAGCACGAAGCTGCGGGCCGCCTCAGGTTTTTTTCTGATGAGAAGATTTTTACTGTTGATGCAAAATTGAACCTGAGGAACTACCATGATTAAAAGGATGTCCCTGTAGTAGCCAGGACGAAGTGCCAGTGTTCACGACTTAAGCTTCGTCCTCACTGAGGGTGAGGTCATGCCGTCACATTTCTTTAAAAAAGGGAGACACAATCACGGTGGAGGTTTATGATAGAAACTGTGACCTCCGGGAACCGTACATCTTTCAACAGGCCGGTGCACCGGCTCACACAAGCCATTTAGTGTAGAACTGGCTTTCCGATATCGTGGACGCATTCTGGTCCTTACCTTACGTCGCGATTAATGTCGACAAATCCTCAGCAAAGTTTATTATTATTATTATGTTAATAGATAATAGTTGGCGACAACAAATCTTAATTCGGATAAGATATCTGAAAAAAGAGGATATTTTGAAAACAGGAGGTCTGTAACTGACTAATATCACAATTATTACCTTTTGGAGATTTAAGAAACATTATCCTAAAATATAATAAGGGAATGATTTTTAATCTGTGAAAACATCTAAGAGTTATAAAACAAATAGGAACTTATGAAAAAGGAGCAACAATAAAGTATAAACAATAAGTATATAGTCGATTATTATATGTTTTCAATTACGTGAGGACTGCAATTACTTGTTTGGAGCTTCGTCCCACATGCATGAAAAACCTGAATGATACCGTATAATTGACAAACAATAAAAGCAACTAAAGTGTGATCCTACGGGAGAAAATTTGATAACAAAATTAGTTAGCCACAATAACAAATGATTGGATTCTGAAACTAATAGAAGAAAGGAACATTTTCTGGAAAACTATATTATAATGTAGACCTATGACGAGACAGGTTAGTGGGAGGCAGTAGGAGACGTTCAGGATTAATGACTTTGGTAAAGCAACGCGTAGTGAACGGTAGATCCGCAAGCGGATGAAGACTGTTGAAGATTTTGATACGTAGATATTCGGAAATGGAGATTGACTCAGGATAGGAGGAGCTGGAAGACCACGTCACACCAGTCAAGCGACTGATAGCACACAGATATGATAACACATGACTGGAATGAAATGTATATTCACGATTCGCATTTAAAGGCTACATTATTTACGATATTATTGTAAATATCACTTGTAAAGATAACTAAACACAATACGAAAATTTTAGAAATGTAAAATTTTAATAACATAAAATTGTTCAAGGAAAATACATTTGAATCCCGCTGTCATTGTGAAAGAAAATTATTTAAAAACGTCAAACTACATATCATATAATTTTAATATTATTATTGAAATATTGTTTTTTTTACTGTTGAAACTTAAGAAACTTAAAAATTATACGAGTTGTTTAACTGACACTATCTACTATCGCAGTAATTGATATAAAGTTATAACACTATAACACTATCTACCATTATGTAAAAGTATATACAGAGCGCATCAACTAAATCCGGACAAAACAAACAGTTTATTAAAACACTTGTTTGTTCATTAAAGTTACACTTGCAAAAAAAAAATTGTTTGCACATTGTTTAAAAGACACTTACTGAGTTTTATTATTCAATACAACCCTTATTTGTTGTGATCACTGCTTCGACTTTATTCAACTGCTCCTTGTCCAAATCCGCGAACGCTGCCTCAATACTGGCCTGATGGGTTGCTACGTTGGGAACTTCTTAGGCGCTCTTTCAATAACGCCCCAAACGTAATAATCAAAGGGGTTTAAATCAGGACTATTCGGAAGCCAGAATTCCATAGACCAGAATGCGTCCACGATATCGGAAAGCCAGTTCTACACTAAATGGCTTGTGTGAGCCGGTGCACCGGCCTGTTGAAAGATGTACGGTTCCCGGAGGTCACAGTTTCTATCATAAACCTCCATCGTGATTGTGTCTCCCTTTTTTAAAGAAATGTGGCGGCATGACCTCACCCTCAGTGAGGACGACGCTTAAGTCGTGAACTTTGGCACTTCGTCCTGGCTACTACAGGGACATCCTTTTAATCATGGTAGTTCCTCAGGTTCAATTTTGCATCAACAGTAAAAATCTTCTCATCAGAAAAAAACCTGAGGCGGCCCGCAGCTTCGTGCTTCAATGACCAAAGAAGCAATCACAGCGAGCACTCTCTTGACCTTGGCAGCCTCACAGACAGCATTTGTCGTACCTTGAGCACATAAGACGCGTATCTCCGGCCCTTTTCTGCGATTCGACGCATGGTGGCCTCACTCACCCTAAGTGAGGTGAGAATTTACGAAGCGGCACCTCTGGGCCTTTCGAAATGAGCTCTCGAGCCCCTTTGGATGACACTTGGGGTCCTTCGGACACGGACTTCTTCGCGACTGCATACTCTTGCGCGATGTCATAAAAGATCGATCTCGGGTACCTTAAGAAGCGAATAATTCCAATCGGTGTTCGCCCGGCTCGAAGCGCTTCAATATTACCGCCGCTCGTCGCTTATATTCCGCACTCGGTCTCACAAACTCACCCATTTTGAGGTTACGGACGTCTTACACATGCAGCTGGTTTTTACCTAAACGCCGACAATCAACTACTGCTAAAGTCAAATGTAGCGGGAAATTAAATTGAATTTTGTCCGGATTTAGCTGATGCACCCTATATTTAATTCATACATGCTAATTAAGTTCTATTTTAAGAATTTTAAACATAATAAGCCTATGTGTCTTCTTGCGGTTTTAGCATTTTGCAGTTCTGTAATACTTTAAAAACGATTGTAAAGCTTCCAAGAAACGTTTAAATGTTATAACTTTTAGAAAGTTTTCTAATTTCACACACATTACAAACATTTTAATGATTATGTGTCTTCCTTAAAACGTTGAAATATTAAATTTGAGATTGTTTAGAGATTACCCTCGTCCCTGTTTCATGCTTCCTATGATTAAGAATTGCTATTTATAATTAATTTTATAATTTTTCCATGTATTGATGAAAGAATTTTTTTAAAAATATTTTTCATATTTTATGTTTTACATAAATTTTATGTAATGAGAAAGGTTATGCGTATTTTCAATATGATTAACTATGAAGGAGAGTGATGTCTACACGGAAGTATATTGAAAGAGAAGAGTGAAAAACGGATCTAATAATTCGAGAAGAGCAGAGAATATTTAAATAAAAGCTGCACTCCTATCGGGATTCGTTTTCTGAAACAGCTGCACGACGGATAACAGCTTTGTATAATAAACAGCCTTCGTGGATTCCATGGAGACAGCTGCTGTACTCTGGGATCTGCCAGCCTGCTCAGCTAATATAATTGGAATGAAATACGATTTCTGTGTCCTTTCGGTGGAGCGTAGGTAAAATAATTATCTGTGCAGATGTTACTATGCAATGTGAATTCGTTTTACACATTGTCGAATGGTCGTCTCCATGTTGTAACATAGACAGCAATTAACGAGCAATGAAATTATATACCTCTAACTGTTGTAAAATTATTTCCAGATACGTAATTTAATTCTCTTTTTTCTTTAAAAGTTACATTTTATCACTTATTAATTTCTAGTATTCTTCTACTACTCAAGACCAACAATAGCCAGAGTAAATAAAAACTTAACTGATCATAGAGACATAAGAAATATAATGGATGAGAACTTATAAAGCTAATATGAGCAACTTTTTTGAATTTGACCTATTTTCGTAAACTGTTTTTGTATGTAAAAATATAGAGGCCGTAAAAGTGGTTATATATAGACTATTTAGTTCCAGATAAACAGGACTAACAATATCAACACTGGAACAAGAAAAGAATATATCTCGCAAATAAAACATATTATGGATTAAAAAAGCACCTGATATCTAGCTTCAGCTCAAGAAGCACGAAATGAAAAATCTACAAAACACTTATTTGGCTAGTGCTGACATATGCTTCAGAAACCTGAACAATGAAATAAAATAGCGAGAGACTTCTAGGTTGCTGTGAAAGACGAATTCTAAGAACAATATTAAGGGGAGTACAAGAAAATAGAATGTGGCGTAGGCGCTATAATTATGAACTATACCATTTGTATAAAGAACAGGACATTGTCAGGATAATCAAAATACACAGGCTAAGATGGTTGGACACATAGAGAGAATGGAGGAAGGAGAGCCTGCGAAACATATTTTCTACCAGAAAGCAATGGGTAATAGAAAAAGGGAAAGACCCCGAAGTAAACTCAAAGACTAGACAGAGGAGGACCTCGAAAAGCTGAACATAAGGAACTGGAAAGCCAGGGCATGCAATAGAGAGGAATGGAATCGACTCTTGGAGCAGGCCAAGATCCACCAAGGGTTTTATAGCCATGGTTGATGATGATGTTATTGTATGTACAGAATGGGGTACAAGTCATTTTTCCCAGTGAATATATCAAGTCATTAATATGTGAATATATATATATATATATATATATATATATATATATAGTGTGTGTGTATGCTATTAAATATAATGTTTTTGCACTAGTAATATTAATTACATTCATATTTGCTCACATTATTTTTGTGTATATATTTTGTATTATTATTATTAAGAATAAAAAAGTTTCCTTACAAGAATAATTTTTTTTGTATTTTTTGAATATTACAGTGTTTTGATAGTATAAACTGGCATCATCAGAAATTACAAATTTGAAATTCAAATGATAAAAGAATACAAAATACAGATGATATTAAAAAAATACAAAAATGTATTCTTATAAGAAAAATTTAATTTATTATTAATAATAAATAAATAATATTAATTAGTATCAACTGATAAACCAGAATTTCAGACCTATTACAGAATGTTAGAGAATTTAAATCAGCGTGCAGTGGAAAATTGACTTTTAGCTGACGCTGTATATATTATTAGACATACCTTGTGTTTAAGATTAAATTATTGGGTGGATACTGCATGTTTTTAAGCACATTTGTAAAACACTTTTATCTTGTAGGAAATAATAAAACCCGATGGCATATGCTTTTGTCTTTTTGATATTCACAAAAGAAGTGATTGATATTATCATTTTACGTCACTCTACAATAGCATGATAATAGCATGCTAATAGCGTAAATTGCATCCGGTCACTTGGAAAAAAAATTAAAACAAATTGAAAATAAAAAAATGTGGTATTCAGGCCTTTGGAGTGGATAGTGTAACTCTTACACTACAAAGTTTTGGAGACTCTGAAGAGAATAATGTATCCTTTTTGTGTGTCGGTACATTTAATTTTATGAAACAGTTTCACTTTTCCGAGTTTCATATAAGGAATAAACGTTGGTTAATAATTTTGTAAAGAAATTTAATAAGTTCCCCCATAAAAATGTAAAAGGATTTTTAATTATGTAAACTAATTTGCATGAAGAACGCTGAAATAGTGAATGTGATGTGCAAATATATATACAAGAGATACAGAAGTACGTAAATAGAATATATTGAACTATATTTTAGGAGAGACAATATAGTTTCAAGTGCTAAATACTTTTATAATAATGACGTAAATTTATATAATACTTAATATATGTACACTAATATACAATTAGTTTCAGACTAATAAACGTAAAATAAATTTAAACCTCTTTCTGAGGTGGATTTTTGAAGACAAATATTTGTTTACTGTACACGAAACAATGTTTACTGTGCCAGTAAAGAGATGTTGCTTATTAAATTTTTTCGTATCGACTGACACAAGGAACTTCCTATTTTTCAGCAAAAGCGGAGAATTTGAATTGCGGAAATTAAATTTATTTTCTGATTTTGCTCTGCCGTGAACGTGAATAATACAGAAAGAAATCTCAATTTTTTCACGGTACGCAAAAAATAGGCACAATATTAAATATGAATCAAAGGAATAAAATTTATATAACCAATATTTTTATGATCGCACAAAAAGTGTTACTTTTTAGAATAAATATAGTGTTTCTAGAAAATTTCTCCAAGAGTTGAGATCACATTTCAATAAAATACGAAGACATCTATATAATTTTTTTAATCAGAATTAAATTGACTTGATTTAAAATTGTAATTAAAATGTAAATCTGTAAACTAATCGAAAAAATGTTGGTTCGTCTTCTGCGCATATAGCACGAGAAATCACTAAATTTAGCTTACATATTATTTTATGTTATTCAGTACACAATGATTTATAAAATAGTAACATACATTATCAGCTAGTTGATTGTAAGCGACTTTACGCCAACTCTACGAAGCAGATTGTTCAGTAGAGGAGTTTTTCATAATATTCATAATATCAGGGGTTTATAACAACGTCAGTTATTGTTGAGTGCATCGATGATTTGGTGTATATTCTTACAATAGTATCGGCGTAGGTAGATTTTAAATTGTGGGGAAATTGTCCTAGAGGATTAATCTGGCTGTAGGAAACTTATAAATAAAGAAATATTTGTGCAATTTTTACAGATTACATATGAAACTCAATATGTATATATATACATATATATATATAATATGTATGTATATAATAATATACATATGTATGTATGTATATAATATGTTGTGTGTTGTGTGTTCAAATAAACACAACTACAAGTAGGTTTATTTACACCTGACGCACGTTTCACATAAATTATTCTGTATCTTCAGAGGTTTTTTGAATTCTAAGTGATTGTTTCCATTACAATATAGTTAACAGATAATAGATTTTACTTCGATTCATATTTTCGATTGTTGTAATGTTTATGTAGTTAGCTATTGATTAAATATTTAATGTTTTTTTAAATAAATGTATGATTTTAATGAAATCATCTGGTTTGTTTTTATTTGAATTTGTTATTTAATTAGTAGATTACTATTTTTGTGTTTGTAGATATTAAGATTTTTCCAGATATTCATTTTGTTACCTTTTGTACGTTTTTAATTAATCTGACATTTTGAAAGTTTAGAAAGTTATGCTTGTTATTTAAACATTTAAACATTATGTGGTTAAATTAGACTTGTAAATATTAGGTTTTAATAACGCACTGCGATGTTGAATGCATCTCTCGGACAGTTTTTTCTTCGTCTGGCCTACGTAAAATTTATTGCAATCTAGACACTCTATTTTGTAAATTCCAAATTGTGAATGTTGAATTTAGTGATACGTTTTATGTTATTAAAAGCAATATTAGCTGTATTATAAGATATTTTTAAGTTTGTATCTTCAGATAGTTTGCTTGGTTACGTATGAAACTCAACACACACACACACACACACACACACACACACACACACACACACACACACACACACACACACACACACACACACACACACACACACACACACACACACACACACACACACATATATGTTCAATTAAGGGTTTATTTATTCGTGACGCATGTTTCACAGAAATTATTCTGTATCTTCAGAGGTTTTTGAATTGTAATTGAATATTTCGATTACAGTATTGTTAACGGATAATCGAGTTTACTTAAAATCGTGTTATTATGTATAAATATAACTATATATAAATGTATTGTATATAAATATAGTTTTAGATTTAGGTAAGACGTGTACATCCAACTTTCATCGTTTGAAATCTAAAATAACCTTAAAGTCTTGGTTAAAACAAAATTAAATGATCATATCTGGTCATATTTTGAAACATTATATTTCATTGAAATTAACTTACATTTAATTAAATAAAGCACTGCATTCAATAGAGAAAAGGCAAGTGAGCCCTAACGTATTTAGTAACGCAGATCGAGAATCCGCTCTTACTGAATTAATTAACAGAGCTTATTTTATCTGAAATGAGAGGATGAGCGAGTCGATTATTCAATGAGTTACGATGGCATTTATGTAGCTTCCGGTACAATCTCGCTCAACGAACAACTTCAGCATGCAAATCCTGATTAGCAGACATGTTTTCCCATTCCACAATTTCCCTTACATGTGTCCTCTCATTAAAACCCCTAATATCTCAAAACGCATTTGCATACTTTGATTTGCGTTATGGTTATTCTTGTAAAAGCAGAATCGGGCGCTACTACTTTGTGAACAACAATTATAACAATATAAGAATTATGGTAACTTATGGAACCATCTATGTAAGGTCATCTCCTTGTGAGCAGTTTTAGGAAGAGATGGTAGGGGAGATACCGGTCTATTTTGTTTAAAAATTGTGATTTTCTCAGCGTAAATATTTATTTCGTTGACAAATGATGCTTGTCTGTATCTACTACTGCTTAACATATTTTACTACACTGTGCTAATTGGCGCATTTTATATTCTATAAGTGTGTACTAATATAACTTAGCACTAATATAAGTTTGCATTATACAAGTACATTAAACACGAGGTGAAGTTTTATTTGCTTACACGTAAAGGCTGCTTTGAGTTCACATTATACTTGGATGACTACTTACTCATTACGCACACTTATCTAGCAAGCAGTCTTCAGACTGTTGGTGTTTCTGTATCTTATGAGCAGTCTTACTGAGAAGACTAGTAAAAATTTACACGATTTTTACCATGAAGTGTTATCTGGGGACATTCAGCTACGTTTGGTTTACAAAGGTTATGAACGAACAACCTGCCTGCGTATGTGCTAAAATGTGTCGAAAAGTGACAATTAAATCAGCAAGTACGTATTATGACGCCATATTTAAAAATTAAAACGGCCAGCGCACTGAAACTCTTCAAGAGCAGAGAAGTTGAACCTTTGCTGACGAAGTGAAAGGTGAATAAAAAGAGAGACTTCTAACTATTGTAAGATAGACTTAATGGCACAAGCTGTAATCAATACAGTCGAGAAATAAATAACCATGGGAAACCATTCAGTTAAGACAGAATCGATCATAATGGGATAGAATAACAGCCGTATCAAAATATGATAGAGCAGAAGAGTTTGTCGTTATGAGGATCTAAATGTACTAAAAAGTACGTTAGTCTTACAATGGCGTAGAAAGAAAAATGGGACCAAGAAAAGTAGAGCTTTTATAATCACTTTTCTATAACCATTCAACCAAATTCTGTAAAGCAAGTGAGTTGATTTGTAGAACAAAAATACTATATTGCATACTAAAAGTTCTAGGCAGTTGTTAATAGGCTTCTAAGAAAAACTCGTAATCTTAAACTGAAGTCATTAGCTACAGATTAACAGAAATTACCATTAAGTTTGTCACTTGTGAAATGCAATAATCTGTACCATATTCCGACCAGCATTTCTGATAGACGTGTGTGGGTCGTACAGTGGTGATTTCTGTGTGTTGTCACGGGTTCCGTGACGTGTGATAAGTGATTATTTGTTAGTTATTGTGGTTTAATGAACTCAGTGTTGAGTCCATTAGAAAGAAGAGAACCTTGTGAATTGTGAACAATGAAAGGATACCAGATTAAAGTACTTTAAAAAGAAGCGTTAAATAAAATAAAGGTTTAATTAAATTTGCTTTTAAATTTACAGCACAGTTTGTAACAATTTTGCTGTATTTTGGTTGTCTACTTTGACATAAATGACAAGGTTGTTTACAAAATTAGGCAGCACAATTCTTGATTTGACTTTATTAATAATCTGGAGACTGGAGTACGATTTGCTATACTGGTACACTTGGAAACTAAGTATGGTAGTATTTGAGACGTTCTACTAGAACGTGTAGAATAATCTGTTATTCGTTGAATAGTATACAATACTGTTTCATAAAAAATATACAATTCATTAAAATAATATTAACTTTAAAGAAAATATTGCTGGATCAAAGCTCCATTTTTTTCTTAAACGTTATACATTGTTGCCATCAGCAAAAATATTTGAGCAGCACTTACACTTCTTGAATTGTTACAGAAACAACGTACGCCTGTGAGGCGTTTCTTTTAATCTAATTGAATCAAGAGCAATAACGATAAACAATGTTTATGTTTTTCACGAGTCAGAACGACGGAGAGAGTTCTATACCAAACAACATGCCTGACAGTTGTTTACGACATAATCATTTTTAAAATTAGTGATTTATTTTTTACAGTATGCCCGAGGATATTGTCCAAGTTTCCTGTAGTATAATGCTTCATGTATGAATATGAATGCTTTATTGTCCAATTTATGCTTCGTGTATGATTTTTTTTAGTTACTTTTAGTAAGTTGATCTGGCAGTAAATGATGGGTCAGTGTTATAATTTTACAATCCGTTTAAGGAAACAAAAAAAAAAAAAAATGGTAAAAGTAGTGAACAGAAATTATAAAGTGACTTTATAGTATATTATTGATTACAGTATACGTATATAAAATTGTATCTGCAATACTATATGGGTATAATGTGCTTGGGCAGTTAAAACGCTACTAAACATAGGTTGTCTTATCTTGTAAGATTAATTACAAATGTACTATTATATAATCTATAAATATCAGGTCAGAGAGAAATCCTAAAATAAGATTTTCTGTCAGCTTCCACTTGGGTTACTAAATTAGCTCGCCCACATACATTTTTTAAGTACAATTATAACAAATACGGTAAGCTTAAGAGACACATTTATTCAGACTAAGACTGCATGAAAAGACAAAGAAGCACAGTCTTGTCATAAATGTTTTTTATTTAACAGTAAAAATTGCTTAATTTTTATTTACAGGGAAACAAAGGAGTAACAAATTTTTTATACATACTGTAATTTCATAATTTCTGTAGTAATATTTTCAAATTGTTATCTAATTACTGAAAACTATAGTTGAGAATATTATATTTCTAGAAAATCGATAACTGAATAATGTAAAAACACAGTTGACAATAGCATTTTGGACTATAATAGAAAAGATTGTAATACTAAAAATAAGATTATGTCTAGTATTTTGCTTTGAACAAGTAGAGATAAAAATATAAACAGTAACGTAATATCTCTTACTCAATATTAATAAATGATATTTAAGTAACATGCCTTTTTTAAATATTTAATAAATCACTAGTGTAGTAATAGGAGAAGTAAAAATAGGCGACTAAAATTAGTGATGGACACAATATCGACGGGAAAATATCAAAACAACAAAGAATACCAAAAATCCTATTTTTTACCAAATATTGTAGTAAAAAAGTAGGTGAACGATATAGCATTTGGTAAAACGCCAAGAAATTCAAAGCGCATGAAATCTAAGAGAAGAAAAAAGTTCAGTTATAGTGTATTTAAACAGCTCAGAATATAAATATAATAAATTATTTTATCCATTATATTCTAGCATGAAGAAAAGGGAAGACAGAAGAAGCCAGACGTTAAGCAACGTGATGGTAGGTAGGGCTTAGAAACAAGTGTATCCTTAAATACGACGATTGTCAATAGAAACACGTTTAGAGGCTGTAAGGCACTTTTTATTCAACGATTTTAAAAGAAGTCTTCATCGTCATCATTAAGGCATGAGTCCTACTGTTGCGCTAATCTGTAGATTCCCAAAATTCTTGAGGGTGTTTGCGGAGCCATTCGCTAACAGCAAACTCTACCTCAGCGTCTGATTTGAACCGCCGTCCTTTTAGTGATTTCTTTAATAGGGCCAAAAACATGATAATCGCACGAGGACAAGTCGGGACTTTAAGGTGGATGTTGTAAGAATTCCCACTACATACGACCAATCAGATCTTGAATCGTCTGGGCTAAATGGGGTCGAGCATTGTCATGGAGAAGAATAACACCATTTGTGAGTTCCCGGGACGTTTATTCTTGATGCTGACCCGTAAGCGTTTTAAGCTGTCTGTATATCGCTCAGCGTTGATGTTGTCACCAGCTTCTTTAAAATCTAAGAGCAGCACACCCTGATAATCAAAGAATACGTTCCAGAGTAGCCAAAAACAAGAAAGTACACGGAAGGTTTTAAATCGAGCTCCTTGAAGTTTGAAAGTTAAAATGTTTTGTTTATGATTTAAGATTATCGTGGACTGTAGAGTCAAAACTCAACTTATGTTGAAATTTAAAAGAGGAAGTTTGTTCAATGGTTGAGAAAAAGTCTAATTCAAGGGCAACTTTGTAAGTAGTTTAAACAAATTATAATTATCGATTAAGTAACGGCAATTGCAGATTATATTGGCACTAAAATAACTAATATGAAGATTCAAAGTATATATTAGTGTTTCAAGGAAAGTTGAGATTAGTCATATACAACCCACAGCTCGCAAACAGTGAACTATCAAAATACACTCTATATTAAAATAGTAAATACGTATTTTTTCCTGAACGGAAATCATTAGTTGTAATCGGTATTAGAATGTTTCTTCATCTGTTCCCAGTAACGTTATAAATGTCAAGACGTTAAAGATGGTTATGTCGGGTGGTCGTGTCGTAACTGCCACTTGCCGGTAACTGCTCATTTCAGTTAATGGAAAGTAAATGCAATTTCAAACGCTAGGTTGTAAGTGAAACTACCTAACCTGCACTGCAGAGGATAGGAAAACAGCTGTCGGTAATTAAATTACATAGTTACATGACGTAACGACGTGAAATGTTTTCTCAGTGTCCTGCTGTTTTACGATTGAGTGGGGGTAAGTTCTCGGTTGTTACCAGGTTGCACGACAGTTTACGATTTACCGATTTACGAATAGAGTATACAAAAGCTGTAAGCCTACTAATTTACACCAGTATGCTTTACATTACAGTAGTAAAAAAAAAATATTTTCTTTGCACTGTTTTGATTTATTGTTAACGATAATATTTCAGCAATTAATTACACCTTGACTTTATGCATAGTCATTGGTTTAAACTAAACTAACTGTTTGATTAACTGAACCTCTACTCTGTATCCGTGGGCGAATTAAAGATTTTAAGAGATTATTTTAAAACAAAGTAAAAGTAAACGTTGATTAAACTGGAATATGTGAATAACAGAATACGTACTCATAGTATCATACGATATACTGTACTTTATCAGAAAAAGTAATTGGTACGTTGAAGTAACAACCGACAAAATTCAGGCTAAATCGTAAGTAAAATAAACAAATTAAAATTTTCAGGCGATCTGAAAATGAAAATTTATGGATACTCGTACCATAAACAAAAAGATATCTATGACTGTTTTGAATACATTTACACAACGTGTAAAATAACATAATTATATATAACTTTTTTAATACAGTATAGTGTTTTCACAAATATCTTGTGTTAATTTTAGTTCTGTTTACAGTTCATGAGTCTCTAAAACGCCTCTAAGCTTTTATCAGATTTTACACCAAACTTACTGTCTACTTCTACTCTTTATATTTTCCTTTTTTATACGTTTATAGCACGTTCTTTATGTAATTACAAAATATAATTTTTGACTAAGGCACAATGGTTTTGTTCGTACGTTTTGGAATCAATCTAGGTCGTGTGTATTATATAATGCCTTGTAACGAAGTGAACAAATAAAACGCACCAACCTTGGTAAAACGCATAATAAATGATTATACAGGGTCCGGCAGAGAAACCTGACGATTTTTGAAGTTGTTCTGTGGAGTGTAACATAAAGCCCTGTGATCGACTTGCACTCATGTGTTCAATAGCTCAAAGCATTTCAGTCGCCATGGAGCGTTGGCCGGCAAAACATAGGGCGTTCGTAGTGGAAACGTTTTTTAAAAATAATGAATCAGTTATTATTACGCAGCGCGCTTTTCGCAGTCATCGAAATGACCGTGTTCCAAGCCGCAATACCATACTGTTCTGGGTGGCGAATTTTCGGGAAACGGCTTGTGCTATAAACAAGAGAGCAACTGGGAAACATCGTACTGTTCGAACACCGGGGAATGTTGACGCGTGCGACACGCTGTTCTTAGCAGTCCTCGGTGATCGGAATTAAAACACGCAAGTGCCCTAGGGATTTCGGACAGCTCCGAAGGCAGAATTTTGCATTTGGAACTCGACTTTCAGCCCTAAAAACTTGTTATAGTGCAAAAAACTTGTTTAGTGCTCAGGATAAGAGAATTTGCATGCGTTGTTGCTATAAACTTCAGAATATTGTGAATGACCAAGTGCTAAATCTGTTTATAACCGATGAGGCCAATTTCCCATCTGGGTGGTTATGTCATTGCGCAGAACTGCCGGTCTGGGCGTTGCAGAATCCTGAAGAGCTGTTTGAACGACTGTTACACAGTGAGAAGTTTGTTGTGTGCGTGGCTTACCGTCTTCCGGGATAATTGGCCCCTACTTCTCTGAAGACGAAGAGAGGAATGCAGTGACTGTAAATTCACAACGTTAAGGTCACATGCTTACAAGATTTCTTGCTCCTGAGTTACAACAACGTGGTATTGCATTGAAAACCACGTGGTTCCAGCAGGATGGGCCAACTGCTCACACTGCAAGAAGAGATGTTTGGAGCCCGAGTGATCTCACACCGAGGGGACAGTCAGTGGCCTCCAAGATCGCCCGACCTCAACGCTTGCGATTACTTTCTGTGTGGTATCTCAAGAGTAGGGTATACCTGGACCGGCTGAGGACAATGGTGGATTTGAAGCGGGTATTCGGACAGAAATGGTGGCAGTCTCTCCAGATGTTCTGCAGCGCGTAATGCACAGTTTACCGTTACGGCTCCAAGAATGTGTTAAAAATGAGGGACACCATCTAAAGAATGTGATTGTCAAAAAGTAATAGATGTAAGTAAAATGCTTTGAGATGTACTTTAATCCTGAAATAAAATATTGCTACCATATGTGGAAATCTGAATAACAATTATTGTATCGTAAGTAACTCACAAAATTATCTGTTAAAAATGTTCTTTTAAGTCTATGCGTAAACATTTTCAGGGTACAAACTTAACTAAGTTTTTTTATATTTCTGTAGAAAACAGCGTGACTCGATAATTTCAATTTTGTTTTCATGCTATGGTTACCCACAATATATGGCATCCCCTACCATAATATGGTAACCCTTTTCAATAGCAAGGATTGTAACAGTAAATTGCGGTTTCCTTCTTGTTTTAATAGGAAGGTAACATCGTGAAATTACTTTTGATGAGGCCGGTCTGCGTAGCTTAACTACCAACCGGTGTATATACAGGCCGCTATATTAAGGAGCTAAGTACGTACACCTTTGCAAATTGAAAATGTAACACTTAGTCCCCTCTCCTTTTCCATCAGCCTCTTCTCGACCTTCTGTATATCTGCCTATCTACCTATCTAATGGTTTGTTTGCTGTTACTCTAGCAAACTATTTATTTGTCTGTCTCTCTGTCTATTTGTATATCTTCGTACTTAGGTACCTGTCATTATGTACGTTTAAAATTAAAATTAACTATCTTAATGTTTCTTTTTTGTACATAAACGTGAGTGAGTACTTGCATACGTAAGTGAAAGCTTAAAATTAGTAACCATTTAGATATTGTTAACCACACTTTTTGTTAATACAATGCTGTTACTTAATGTACTTTTACAAAATATTTTAAACATTGTAAAGTCATGTAGTACATAATGTGGCTTCGTCTTTACTTGTTATTAATTAGTGCGTAATGTACATGTATACAATATTCTTTGAAGGGAAATCAGTTTGACGTTGTTTAGTCAAAAAACGACTTCGACCAGTACTGGAATCGAAGGTATGCCAGCAAAAATAAAGGCGTGCGGGCTACTAAATTTTAAATTTAAACAAAAATTAAATTCTCTTTGCTGGTGTTCTTGTTCTGACTGGTAGACCTACAGTGTGAAGTAAATTTGGGTTTTGGAATTACGTATTAGGCAAATAGGTTCAGCCGTGACCTCGTTCAAATGAAATTGTTGAATTTAGTGTACGAGCACTTTGATAATAATATTAATTTGAGAACCATTCGATTCTCAAATAAAAATAATTTTACCCTTATTTAATTCCCACATTATTATAGCTCCTTAATGAATAAAATTTCATTAACTAAAATCAGTCTATAAATTATTTTTGTACACTTAGAAATACAGTTATACCAACTTATCTACTGTATACAGGCAAGTTAACAAAAAATTCTGTAATAATAATTAGGCTTACCTATCGACAAAACTACCTTAATTAAGCAAACTCTACTCCGTTTAACATGGGTTTAATAATAATAATAATAATAATAATAATAATAATAATAATGACATTTCGTTAACAGTGTCTTGAATATTACAAACATTTAATATGCATATTTTGTTCAATACACCAATTTCCTTAAAAATCCCTGTTGCCTTTAATATTAGAATTTTTAAATGTATTATTTTTAATTCCAACCACTTGTTCAGATTAATTTTTCCCGTTTTTCTGCTACAGATTAATTTTGGTCCAACTAGGCCTGTCATGAATTTACAATGTTTTAATGGTCACTGACGCATTTGAATAACATTTAGCTAGTTTTGTTAGTACGTACCATAAACAAAATAAAAATGATGCCGCTAATAATAATAATAATATAATAATTAATTTCAGTATTAAATGCATGCCTGCTTTGAGGCTTTCATATATTTTATAAGATTTTTTAAGTTATTAAGTTTATTGCTGAAGTAAAATTCTGTTGAAGTAAAAGCACTTGACAGCTGCCTGTCTAAGTACGAATATATATATCACAAAGTAGCTAAGTTACATGGTGTACAATGGAATATACTGTGGGTTGTTCTGTCACAGAAGAAAGTAACGTTTCACAGAGATATTACAAGTATGTTAAACAAAGTGTATTGTAAGTCACGAACTATAAAGTGCAACAAAAGGTTATATAAGTAGTCCTTTTAAGCTTCACATCCAATTTAGGCTATATATTGAGTCTGAAGATTATCAATAATTTGATACTTTTACGTTAATACAGAGTTTTCAGAATACTATTTTACCTTGGATGTTAAGCAAGGTACATAAGCAAGGTACAATTTACCTTGTATTGTTCCCCATGTTTTGTTACTAAAATGTTGAATTTAATGTACACTTTGATAATAATATTAATTTGATAATATAAGACGATAAGGAGTTTATGAGCAAGTTGGTCTACCTATTTTATTTTTCATTTCATCTGTTTAGTACACTTTACTTACTTGCATGAACCACGAAAAAATCCAGATAATTTCTGTGTCACACACATATTAACGAAACCCTAGTATTTAATTAAACGCATTAAGCGTATTGAAGGAAGAATTCTAGACTAAGTTCCTCCACCAGTCTCTGCTCCGGTCAGGAATGGCGTGCGTCTCCCACTTCCTAAACCAAACTGGCTGAAGGGGGCTTGTCCTCAAACAGCCCGAGACTTGACATGCTCGACAAGCCTCAAACAACACGAAAAAGTAAAGAAATAAATGTTGTCGTCACCAGGTGTGTTTCTATTTTTATATAAATTCTGATTCTGAGTAAGACTCATTGTATATTATGTAATACTAAGATCATATTATTAGATATAATAAGCTTACTATGAAGAAGATATTTAAATTATAGAAGCGTTTAAAACTGATGCAGTTGCGATCATTTGAAAAGAATCAGTGCTCTTCGTATCTGTTTAATTAAGACCACGAATTGCGTTGCATTAACAGTGCTCGCCTTGTAGCTAAGCTTCCTGCTTGGGTTGTGATGTTTATCTAATTAAAGTAATTAAATAAAACTTATAACACTATACATTTTTTAATTGCTAGGGTAGAGAATTTAGACAACGCGTTGGTTGCACAGTGCACATAAAGTAGAAATCTGTATCTCCTGCATAGAATACAGAAAATATGATTGGATTTATGAGTATTGTATGAGCGCGCGCGCGTGTGTATACATATAATAATATTCTTCCATACGTCCCTTGTATCTGTCAGGAGACTCCATAGGTAGGATTAGGTTAGGATAGGTTAGGTTAGGTTCGTGCTGCAGAGTAGAATTAAGGAAAAGGAATGAAACCTGACTTAAATACACCCCATATGGTGGTGTTCTGTGACCGTGAAAAAAAATTAGAATTTTTTGCTTCCAATATTAATTTAGTATTACTGTATGGGTGTAAGACGTGGAACGTGGCCACCACCGTGACTTGTGCTTTCCTACATGAGAATATTATGGACAGGATTTATATTGAACGAACAGCTGGGGCTGTGTACTAGAGATAAAGAGTACGAAATGACGATGGGTCCACCACACTCTTAGACAGTCTCAAGATAATATAGCAAAAAAGCTGTGAAATGGAAACCTCAGGAAAATGATAAGGTTGGCCATTACATGGTGAACGACACGAGGAAGGAATGAAAGGAATGGAATTTGAAACTCAAACGTGATCGCAAGCAACGATTTGGTTTAAATATAAATATGCATTGAGAGCATTCGAGGATATCCTATGTTCTAGGCAGGAGTTATAGGAATGAAGAATAAGAAGAGAAATGAATAATGCTTCATTATATTGTCACGTTTATGGTCAAATATAGTCCTTCATTGATACAGATTTTTGAAGAAAGGTATTAGTAATCACCCTAACGGCAGCATTTAGAACACAGAAAATATTAATATTTAATTTGTTTACTTAAACAGTTTTTAAAATGTTGATGTTTATTTTCATTTTGTAACAGTTGACTGTATCCAATAAATACACTTATCCGGTTGTTCCAAATGTAGACTTTAATTTACGAACTGCCCCAGTACCCTCTACTGGAGAGAACTGCCACAGGGTATGTGTGCTCTAGTAATTATTATCCTCTTTAAACAAGATCCAAAACGGCTTGGTTGATGTTAGCCGTTTAATTGTATTAGAGATAACGCAAACAAATTCAAGGAGCTTAGTTTCAAATAAGCTTAATTAAATTTAATCGAGTTCAGACGTTTGAACAGATATTATATTAATATGCACGTTTGACACACACACACACACACACACACACACACACACACACACACACACACACACACACACACACACACACACACACACACACACACACACACACACACACACACACACACACACACACACACACACACACACACACACACACACATAAACTTGTATCGTAAAAACATAACGATCGATTTAGTTTTCAGGACTTGAGTGTGAAGGAAATGTTAATTCAATATTATTACAGAATTATTACATATTAGGTATATTTTAATATTAGGTATATTGTAATAGGTATGTTGAAGTATATTGTAATATTATTACATAATGCCATCAGTATTTATGCTGTTGCATATGCGTAATGTTGAAGAAACGTTGAGATTAACATTTCTTTAATTCGTTTCCGTTTACTAGACGTTTTATTGAAATTGTCAATTTACCGCTAGTGAACACTGAACACAGAAAATGTCTGCTAATCTGGATTTGCATAGCAAAACAGTTCAATGATCGAAGTCTCAGCGGAAGTTAGAGTACTGCCAGTGTAACCTTTGAATAATCGATTAGTTCGGTCTCTTTCTCTCTCAACTGACTACGATATGTTTCGCTAATGCAACATACCGAATTAGGTATACTTGGTAAAATTATGCAGCCATTGTTTCATGCACATTTAACGCGACTGAGAACTGGTTGTTAATTAACACTAATATGTAATTAATCATGTTTATTCAAAAGTTATGTTTACATCTGCACGATAAAGTATAACAAAGAGATTACACAGAATACATAACCTACAGATTACACAAGAATTGCATATTCAAAACTAATATTGTTCAAATTTTACGGGTGCATATTCCTATATTGCCAAATGGTATCCTTAATGTTGCGAAGGATTGAGGAGTCTTGGGAGAAAATAATGACACTTCACCTATCATACACCACCAAATTAAACAGTACTTAAATTTATTTACGTATGTAATATATATTTTCTCTTTATTAATAGAATAATTGTTTGTATTACATAAGTTTTATGTGCTTCTCATCAGTATTACAATCGTATAATCTATTAAATTTGTTTTAATGCATCCTTTAATTATAAATAGAATTCAATAATTTACTGTACTAAGCTGGACTTGAAACACTGTAAAGTGTTTAGTATCATTGACGCTCTCACTAGACCAGTCAGGTTCCAGGTTTTAGGAGTGATTGCAAAGTGGTAGAACAATTTATTGCCTTCTTGCGCAATTTTTTTGAAAAAATGTCTTGTTTCATTAATTTAATATTCTGTTTCCAGTTCAGTTTTAGGACCATTAACTTATTGCTTTACAATGTGCATCTTCTTAACAAAAACATAACTTGATTAATTGTTTTGGTGTAATCCACAATCCTTGTTATAACCGTTTAACTAATATTCATAACGTTTCGTCTTTTATATATATAATATTACACACACACACACACACACACACACACACACACACACACACACACACACACACACACACACACACACACACACACACACACACACACACACACACACACACACACACACACACACACACACACACACACACATATTGTAACGAAACAAAATGTTACAAAAGAATAGTAAATAATAGTGGAATCCGATCCAGAGAGGAACCAAGAAATAATAATTGAAAGCAAATTAAAGGAAAACTATTTGGTTTGACTTATATAATATTATCCAGAAACCCAGAAATAACCCAGTAGAATAGGGCAGTAAACAGAAAAAATTGAAATAAATAAACCTAGTAGGCCTAATCAACTTACCCTGAATAATAATCCAAACCCAATAAAGAGTACCTAATCCATATAATAAAATTGTATTAATTATAATCATATAGGCCTATAATCAAGGAAAGGAAAAGGGACACAAACCTTTAAAGTAATGAGTGTGATCATAAGAAATAGCGACACACACTACCGATAAACAGTGTAATTATTTTTGATGGAAGTGTTTTGTTATTATTAGACAGAATTTTAGTTTATCATACAGACAATAGTTTAGCAGTATAAATAAACTAAAACTGTCAAAAACAATTATTATTATTAAAAGTTTTGTTATATGTTATAAGATTTTATGTCACCAGTTAATTTATGTAAATATATTTATCTCAGGTAGTCAAAGTAGAAATTACAATCAATCATAACAGATTGTTCCACCACATATCATAGAAATTCAAATTAATAAGGTTTTACAGTTATAAACTGAGGCATGTTTAGTATCAAATTGTTTATAATTATCTAATTAATAATTGTATAAACATTGCATATATAATTAGAGTATAATAATAAAATTATCTATTAAAGGTAATTTATAAAATATAATGTAGGTAATGGGTGTTGATCCTATAACATTTAAACTGTACATAAATGACCAATCAAAATTTAAGAAATTTGTATGAGTTAGGTAACTAAAAGAAAGAAGAAATAACACTTAATTGTTAATTGTGATGGAAAGCAGTTGAATAGTGCGTGTCTAGAGGTAATTAAAAGTATATAAAAATAGATAACCCGTTTGTGAAAGAAGATCTGAAGGACCATCATCGAAGATAATAATCCTTCCACTACAATTTTGATGAACGAATAATACACACAATCAAGAAAAATATTCAGAATAGACCAGGAACCCTTCAGCAATATCGTCTAGATGTGTAAAGTATAATTTGACAATATTTTTTTTTCAACAAGGAACAACCACTAGACAATATAACAATTTACACTAACACTAATCACTAGTCAACATTTTAAAGTGCAACCAAATTCAATATATAAGCTAACAGTGATTACAAGGAAAACATTTATTGTACACATTAATAAACTACATTATTTTCTGAGACGGACAAATTGAATATCGTCAAACTTGTATGTAACTTAATATATAATTTGTGTAAATTTTTAGATTATAAGTAATATATTGTTTGTAAAGGTACTCTCTATTATTAATCAACATGCAAAGGAACTTTTCGTAGCAGCCACAAGAATTCCCACGAAATATATTAAAATTATTTAATATATAAATCCTGAGATAAATATCGACCCTGTGACAACCGTATGTATCGAATGGAATTTTCCAATAATTTGAATTTATGTTACACAGATTAAATCATTATGTTATTAAATCATATCCATGAGTTATTATTCCATTAAGGTAGTATTATAAATTGGCGCACCAACTAGTGAGGCTGAAATTAGGGAATATTAAGTGAAGAAATTGAATTAAGCAAATTAATTTCCTAATTTTTAGCTGGCGACTGCTATAAGTTCCAAGAAATAATAAAGATGCATAAGAGGGCTACATCATTGAAACGGACGAAGGAGGCAGAGAAAGAAGTCAGGATGGAAGAGAAAGAAGTAACATCGGTGGAGGATGTGGAGACGGTAGCAAGAAAGGAAGATAGGGGAGACCCGAATCTTATAAAATTAATGGAGTTAATGAATAGTATGAGTGAAAAAATGGACAGAAATAAGGAAGAAACGAATGACAATTTTAAGAAGCAGAAGGAAGAAATGAACGATAAATTTGATAGCATCAAGGAAGAATTTAGTGAAAACTCAAAGAAACAAAATGAAATTTTGAGTCAAAACTTATTAAAACAAATGGAGGAACAAAACAAGCAAACGAAGGAAGATTTGAAGAGCATCAAGGAAGATCACAGACAAACAAATGAAAAAATTGATAGTATCAAGGAAGATCACAGACAAACAAATGAAAAAATTGATAGTATCAAGGAAGATAACAGACAAACAAATGAGAAAATGAGTGAAAATTTAATAAAACAGATGGAGGAGAGATTTGACCAAAACAGAGAAGAAACTAATGAAAATTTTAGGAAACAAAACGAGAATAATAATGAGAATTTAAGACAAATCCGGGAGGAGAATAAACGGATAAATGAGAAAATCGACAGTATTAAAGAAAGTACTAATGAAACTTTAAAACAAACTATAAGTGAAAATAATAACCAAATGAAGGAAGAGTTCTGACAAATCAATGAAGAGAATTTAAGAAGAATTAATGGTAGAATTGAACAAGTCAATGATACAATTAACCAGAAGATGGACAAAATCGATGAGGAAAGGAAGCAAGAAATAGCTGACACTAATGAGAGATTGAGAAAAGCTAATGAAACCATTACACAAAATGAAGCAGTGATAAATACCAGAATAGACCAAGTCCAAGAAAGTAGTCGTATTCAAATAGAAGGAATACAAAAGGAACAAGAAAATTTAGTTAATTTACAGAAACAAACCGGAGAAAGGTGTGACAATATTAACACTACGATGAACAATTTAACTGGTCAAGTACGCCAAAATCAAGAAGAAATTGAGTTAATTAGAACCAGACCAAATAATATTACTCATGTTTCCACAAATGAAACCAAAGAAGGAATTAATTTCAAAAATTATCGCAGAAACCCCATGGAATTCCTGGCCAGAATCGAGGAACATTTTACTAAACATCGAATAACTATCTGGAGCTCGATTAGAGAGATGTTGGATGAGCATTTTAGGGAGATTACGGACAACTGGTGGACAGCAACCAGGAATGAGATAGTGGACTACGCTCAATTTAAAAAACTGTTTAAAGAAAAATACTGGTCCGAAGCGATACAAAATATTATAAGGGACAACATTTGTCAGGGAAGATATGATGGAAATAGAGGTACATCTCCAACTACTTACTTCTGGGGAAAGGTGTGTTTGGCGAGACACCTAGAGCCAAGAATACCAGAAGAATCCCTAGTAACTAAAATGGCATACCATTATGACACAGGAATTGCCAGAGCACGCCTGGGAAGCCAGATTAAAACGGTCCACGCAATGGCTGACTTATTAGAAAATTATGAACACGAGGGCTACTACAAAAGAAGCAGACAACGAACTGATCAGTGCAGTTCAAAAAATAATACCCATGGTATGAATCATAATCAATATAATAACATGAATAACCGGAATAGTTATGTCAACCATCGTAATCACAACCAAAATTATACCCCAAATAATAACCAACCAGCAAACTTCAATCGAAACCCAATTAACAATAATGATAACAACAGGCCCAATCAAAATTACCATCCGGGTAATAGAAATAATAATAATTATAATAACTACCGAACAAACCAAAATTATAATAATTTTAGGAGTAACTCAGGAGTTAATAAAAATAATAATCAGGGTAATTATAATAATAATCGTTCGTACCGACCCCGAATAAATTACATCAGTGCCGAAGAAGGGGATTACTGGAGATACCGTCAACCTCGGAGGAACAGTTTTAATAACAGTTATGATCAAAGAGGAAATCCCAGAGGGATGAGTCACCATTATAACCGAGTCAGAAGTAGAAGCCAGGAGGACTTCCGAGAATCAAGGGGAAGTGAACAATTAGACAACCGAGAGGTTGAACAACCAGGAACCAGCACACCAGTCCAGGCAAATCAACAGTCATGCCCGGAAAATAATCATGATAGCCTTAATTTAAACGGAGTGAGGCAGTAATAAACCCTCGCGACCCCTTACTGCTACTAACTACTGGGTACAAAAACCACCAAATTCAAAAACATAGTAATAACAAATTACTACCAACTAATTATGAAAAACTAATTATGGAAAATAAAAGAATTTTGAAGTATAACAACAACCAAAGTTTAAGGACGGACAGTCAAAATCTTACTATTATTTACAATTATTATTTGAAAAATCTTCGAGAAGAACTGTTGGAGGAAACGGTGACAAGTAGAATCAACCAGCATAATGAAATTTTATACATAACCGCTCAAATTGAAGGAATTCCTACACGAATAATGATAGATACTGGTGCAAATGTATCACTTATTAATGACGCTGAACTGGAAAGAATACAGAAACAAAGTAAAAATATAATATCTACCTTACCTGTCAATAATGTTATTTTAATAGGTGCCACTGGGCGTCAAAATAAAACAGTGAGAAAACAAGTGTCATTGGAAATAGAAAGCAAAGGTGTTACAATTAATATTATATGTTTGGTCGCAATCGGCCTACCATTCGAATTATTAATCGGATGCGATATGCTGAGGAAATATTCAGCCATTATTGATTTGAGCAAGGAGAAGGTGTCCTTGAACTCAGAAGGTGTTATGTGGACGGCAGAGTTAATAGGAAGCGATGGTGCCCCTCTGAACTGTACCCATCACCAAGTTAGGGAATTAAATTTTTTAAATAATGACACCCAATGCAGAAAAATAATCTATAATATGACAAATGAAGACCTGTGGAACAGTAAATTACAGGAGATAAGAGAGTTTAGACACCAAGGCACAAATAATTTGACAGTAAAACAAGTAGAAGATCTCATTATAATATATAAGAAGTATAAACATGTATTTTCAGAAAACCCAGGAAAAGTAAAAAACTATCAGTGTAGAATACAATTTAAAGAACCAGCAGAATTCCACAGAAAATCCTATCCTATACCATATTCATTGAAGGAGGCGGTTAGAGCTGAAATTAATAAAATGTTGTTAAATGATATAATTGAGCATAGCCAATCACCATATACTAGCCCAATAGTGGCAATTCAGAAGAAGAACGGGCAGGTTCGACTTTGCTTGGATGCCCGAGAAATAAATAAACATATAGTAAATGATCGCACGTCACCTGGAGAAATAGAAGAAATTCTAAAGAAATTTCATGGTACAAGGTTTATCAGTACCTGGGACACAGTTTGTGGTTACTGGCAGGTGGAGTTGCACCCGATGAGTCGAAAATATATGGCTTTTATTTTCGAGGGTAGAAACTACCAGTTTAAGAGATTGCCATTTGGATTAGTCAATTCGGTAGCAATTTTTGTACGATGTATGGACCAGGTATTGGGTCAGGAAGCGCTACAATTCAACACAGTTTATGTAGACGACCTGTTGATTACCTCATCCAACTGGGAGGAACATTGTCACAGGGTGGAATATGTATTGAGTAAGTTAGCAGAGAACGACATAACACTAAAACTCGAAAAATCCCAATTAATAGCGAAGGAGGTTCAATTTTTAGGTTTCAATTTGACTGAACAATGTATTTCCCCATCACAAGAAAAGGTTACTGCAATCCAGAAGTTCCCACAACCAAAGAATAAGAGGCAACTCCAATCCTTCTTAGGACTGTGTAATTATTACCGGAAGTTCCAACGCAATTATTCCGCATTGACATCTAAATTTCAGGAACAGCTGTCTTCCAAAAACAAATGGACATGGGGACATGAACAGGATGCGATACTACAACAGATAAAGGATAAATTCTTAGAGACAGTAATCCTTCATCATCCAAATTTTGATCACCCATTCTTTTTGAACTGTGACGCAAGTGATGTCAGTCTTGGGACGGTATTGTACCAAGAAGACACAGAAGGAAACCATTTAGTCATCAGTTTTGCCAGTCGTGTGTTAAACCACTGTGAGAGAAGGTATAATGTTACGGAAAAGGAACTATTAAGCATAGTCTTTGCTTGTAGTAAATTCCGAACGTACATTTTGGGATATCCTGTAACTGTCAGAACAGATCATAAGTCCATCTCATTTTTAAGAAGTTGTAAGCTGAGTCATGGAAGGCTTACGAGGTGGATACTTGCCTTGCAGGAGTATAATATCAAATGGGAATATATTCCAGGGAGTCAAAACGTAATAGCAGACGTGTTATCTCGAATAAACCTGGACACCCAGACATTTGAGGGTGAGAAAGAAAGGATTATCAAGGTGTACAACATTCTCAAAAGTAGATCTGATTTGGAAGCATTATTACAAAATATCAAAGCTAATCAGTTATTAGACCCAAAATTAATAAAAATCAAGGAACGTATGGCGAACCAAAACTCTTCAATAAACCAATTCTATTGTGAACAAGAAGGAATTTTATTTATAAAAAATACATTGAACCAAGAAGACTGGAAAGTAATCATTCCCAGAATCATGGAGAAAGAACTGGTGTTGGAATATCACATAAGATACGGACATATGGGTGCAGAAAAGGTAGTAAAAGCATTGGAGGAGAATTGTTACATTAAGAACATACACAGGAAGGTACAAAATTATATAAAACCCTGTCATATCTGCCAATTGGTCAAAATTAATAATGAACGAAGGGAAGGTGTAATGATACCTATATCGTCAGAACAAAAATTGGAAAAATTATTCATTGACATATGTGGATCATTTCCTAGGAGTGAAGGTAGAAGCCGGTATAAATACCTTATAATCATTATGGACCACTTCACCAAATTCATCAAATTGTATCCAATCAGTCGAGCAACTACGCAGAAAATTCTTGAAGTAATAACTACTCAATACATTCCAAAAATAGGAATACCTGTTTCAATAGTTACCGACCATGGTACACAGTTTCGAGGCAGAAAATGGAAGAACACATTGTTAGAACTGAACATCAAAAGCTATAAGACCTCCGTATACCACCCCAGTAGCAATCCATCAGAAAGAATACTGAGAGAGGTTGGTAGAATCTTAAGGACCTATTGTCACCAACAACAAAGGAAGTGGCCTGATTACTTATCAGCCACAGAAGATTTTTTTAAACTTGGCTTATCATCCATCTATAAATTGCACTCCATACACTGCCATGTATGAAAAACAACCACCCAGAGAGATCCAAGAATTGATTAAATTTCCTAAGTCTCCACCGTACCAATTTAATAAATTAAAATTCTATAATCAGGTGATGGAAAATCTGGAAAAACGCAGAAATAAATACCAGAAAATAAAGGGTAAAATAATTAAATATGAAGTAGGAGAGAAAGTTTTGTTAAAGAACAGGGAATTGCCTAGCACTCTAGAAGGGATATCAAAGAAATTATTATTACTATACATTGGACCCTACACCATAACAAAAAACAACAACAACAACAACACGTACGAATTAACCGACCCCATTTCAAAGAAGATCAAGGGCAATTATAATCAACAATCCATGAAAAAATATCATGAGGAAGAAAAGTTAAAATAACATAAGTAATTATGTCCTCACACCTAATGAAGTGTTCAGAAATAATTACTTCTGAAGGGAGGCAATTTGTAACGAAACAAAATGTTACAAAAGAATAGTAAATAATAGTGGAATCCGATCCAGAGAGGAACCAAGAAATAATAATTGAAAGCAAATTAAAGGAAAACTATTTGGTTTGACTTATATAATATTATCCAGAAACCCAGAAATAACCCAGTAGAATAGGGCAGTAAACAGAAAAAATTGAAATAAATAAACCTAGTAGGCCTAATCAACTTACCCTGAATAATAATCCAAACCCAATAAAGAGTACCTAATCCATATAATAAAATTGTATTAATTATAATCATATAGGCCTATAATCAAGGAAAGGAAAAGGGACACAAACCTTTAAAGTAATGAGTGTGATCATAAGAAATAGCGACACACACTACTGTTAAACAGTGTAATTATTTTTGATGGAAGTGTTTTGTTATTATTAGACAGAATTTTAGTTTATCATACAGACAATAGTTTAGCAGTATAAATAAACTAAAACTGTCAAAAACAATTATTATTATTAAAAGTTTTGTTATATGTTATAAGATTTTATGTCACCAGTTAATTTATGTAAATATATTTATCTCAGGTAGTCAAAGTAGAAATTACAATCAATCATAACAGATTGTTCCACCACATATCATAGAAATTCAAATTAATAAGGTTTTACAGTTATAAACTGAGGCATGTTTAGTATCAAATTGTTTATAATTATCTAATTAATAATTGTATAAACATTGCATATATAATTAGAGTATAATAATAAAATTATCTATTAAAGGTAATTTATAAAATATAATGTAGGTAATGGGTGTTGATCCTATAACATTTAAACTGTACATAAATGACCAATCAAAATTTAAGAAATTTGTATGAGTTAGGTAACTAAAAGAAAGAAGAAATAACACTTAATTGTTAATTGTGATGGAAAGCAGTTGAATAGTGCGTGTCTAGAGGTAATTAAAAGTATATAAAAATAGATAACCCGTTTGTGAAAGAAGATCTGAAGGACCATCATCGAAGATAATAATCCTTCCACTACAATTTTGATGAACGAATAATACACACAATCAAGAAAAATATTCAGAATAGACCAGGAACCCTTCAGCAATATCGTCTAGATGTGTAAAGTATAATTTGACAATATTTTTTTTTCAACAAGGAACAACCACTAGACAATATAACAATTTACACTAACACTAATCACTAGTCAACATTTTAAAGTGCAACCAAATTCAATATATAAGCTAACAGTGATTACAAGGAAAACATTTATTGTACACATTAATAAACTACATTATTTTCTGAGACGGACAAATTGAATATCGTCAAACTTGTATGTAACTTAATATATAATTTGTGTAAATTTTTAGATTATAAGTAATATATTGTTTGTAAAGGTACTCTCTATTATTAATCAACATGCAAAGGAACTTTTCGTAGCAGCCACAAGAATTCCCACGAAATATATTAAAATTATTTAATATATAAATCCTGAGATAAATATCGACCCTGTGACAACCGTATGTATCGAATGGAATTTTCCAATAATTTGAATTTATGTTACACAGATTAAATCATTATGTTATTAAATCATATCCATGAGTTATTATTCCATTAAGGTAGTATTATAATATATACATACCGTAGACTCCCTCTCGTCCGGCCTCGTTGGATCGGCCGTCGGATGGTTCGGCCAGCCATATGGTGAGTCACACAGTCTAGACGAGCCTCCAGCGGCAGGCCCCAACTTGTTAAACGGATAATATATGTAGCTCAGTGACTCGCGCTTTTGTTCATGTGCGGATGTATGTCTTATGTTGTGAGTTCTGCGTATATAGTCTGTGTAAATATATCTGTGTATATAGTAATACTGTATGTATCTGTGTAAATAAAAACGTTTTCCGACATGAGTGCGAAACGAAATCACGTTCGTGACTATGGACCAAAAATTACAAATCCTTCAGCGTCTCGATAAGGGCGAATAGGTCCAGAGTATTTGCCAAGAGATTAATGTAGGCAAGAGTACTACTGTTAATGACTGGCGCCGAAACATAAACTTGACTGAGACTCTCTGCACTCAAATTAAAACTGAAAAAGTGCTTTCGACGCGAGGCACTTTATAAAAACCAAATAACGAATTAGTAGATGATGCTTTGTGGTTATGGTTTACGCAGGAACGCCGAAGAGGCACTCCGATAAGTGGTCCAATTTGTAGTAATTTTCCTTGTTTGTTTTTTTACTTGCTACTATGGAGTAAGGGTAAGTAATTGTGATTATTAGTAATCTATATATACTGTATTGGGTAATTTATTGTATTCATTAAAGAGCGTTATTTCATCATTATAGCGTATTTTCGGTTCGTCCGGCTATTTTGTAATCCGGCCTAGGGTCTGGTCCCGAGGTGGCCGAACGAGAAAGCGTCTACTGTATATATATATAATTTGTGATGTTTTCAATTTGTTTCTTCTGCAAGTAGATAATATTGTATATTCTTTTTAACACCTGACGCACGTTTCACTGAAAAATATCAGTATCATCAGAGGTTTCTAAGTGAATTAATAACAATCGAAATAATTCTATTAATATAAAATTAACGAATAATCGAATTGTGTCGATTTTAATGTAAAATAAAATAACTGATAATCGATTTAGGTCGATTAGTTAACGACTGTTTTAATGTTTATTTTCTTCAGCAGCTGTTTTCTCGGTTATATTTGAAATTTTGTTTATATTTTATTCATTTTTATTTTTTTTTTTAGTAAATTTATAATTTTAAATAGATCGTCTTGTTTTGTTTTTATTTGGGTTTGTTCTTTAATTAATAAATTATTGTTATTGTGTTTGTAAATGTTAAGATTTTCCCAAATATTCATTTTTTGACCTTTTTGTATGTTTTTAATTAATTTTATATTTTCAATGTTTAGAAACTGGTGGTTATTATTTAGACAATGTGTGGCTAAATTAGATTTATAAATATTTGGTTTTAAATAAGCATTGCGGTGTTGAACGAATCTATCTCGTAGTTTTTTCTTCGTCTGGCCCACGTAAAATTTATTGCAATCTGGACATTCTATTTTATATATTCCATTTTTATTGTGAGTATTGGATTTAGTTTTAGGTTTTATTTTATTAAAAATTATATTATCTGTATTATAAGATATTTTTAAATTAGTATCTTTAAATATTTTATTTAGTTTTTGAGTTATATTTCCGTAATAAGTGAAGGTTGTATATTTTATATTATTATTAATAGATGAATTTTTAAATGTAGTGTTTTTTGGAATTTTATTAGTGATTTTGTGTTTAATTTTATTTTCTAATTTGTTAATAGTTTTTATTTTGTATCCATTTTTAACTGCTATTTGTTGGATAATTTTTCTTTCTTTGTTTCTTTCTGTGTTATTTAATGGGATCCTAAGCATTCGGTAAATCATGGAATTAAATACTGCCATTTTGTGTTGGGGAGGATGATTAGAAGTATTTGGTATTACTAAGTCAGCTTGAGAAGGTTTCCTGTATATTGCGTATTCAAAATTTGTTTAATTTTTCTTTATTGTTAAGTCTAAATAATTTAATTTATTATTAGATTCTTCTTCTAACGTGAATTTTATTTTAGAATGTAAATTATTTATGGAGTTGAATATTTTATTTATATTCATACCATTGTTTTGGGAAATGTACAGAGTGTCATCAACGTATCTAAAATAACATCCTAATGGGTCGTTTAATTTTATTATATTTATTATTTTTCGTCGAGTTTTTGTAGGAAGATTTCTGATATGATAGCGGAGGTTGGGGCTCCCATAGCAAGGCCATCTGTTTGACAATACAATTTGTTGTTGTATTGAAAATAATTTTCAATATATTATTAAATAATAATATAATATTAAAATATTAAAATAAATTATTATAATATATATATATATTGTAATAAAATAAATATTAGTGTAAGTGTGTTGATGATATAAGAGATTGTGATTGTGAAGTTCGACTCCGATGTAATCAAGTCCAATGTAATATGTTTAATTGGTGTGGCTCTCGACGTCTTACTGGCCTGAAACACTTCCTTAAGTTTCCCAGCTGGTCGAGTCCCAATGGTAGCAAGACCGGTCGAGTAGCGTAAAGTTGATGAAGAAATATATATATGATCAGCTTCACCGAAAGTTTCAAAACAAAATTTATTGTTTTGAAGGAAATTTAAAAAAAAAATTGTTTATAAAAAAAAATAATTAAAAAAAATTATTTTAATTTTATTAATTAATTAATTAGGATCAATTAATTAATATAGGGCTGTGAAGTTTTAAACAGTGTAATGCTCTTCTGAAAATTTTTATTAAAGTTTTAGTATATTTTAAATAAGCTATCACCACTCATAAGACTGTCTGTAAACCAATCGATACTTGTTTACCTTTTTATTTTTTAGGTTATCTTCACTTAGGGGTGGTAAAGTTCTTGTAGATTATCAATTAGAATTATATTATTGGTAATTAGTATTATTGAAGAAATAAAGAACTATTAAGTATTGAAAAGTATTAATATTTTATTAAGTAATAGCAATATTGACTCTTATCGATTAGTATCGATTCTCAGGATATCGAAAAAAGTTACAAGTATATGATATAAAAATTATATAGGGTTCTTTAAACAGCCAGTTATTACCAAAGTCAGAGAAATCGGGCTTATATTTAAAAAGTATAACGTTACAATCAAATTAATAGTTATTAATAAACACAGACATTGAATAATAAATTGTAAATATAATAATTGTTTTCACCAAACAGCTGTGATGAACCAAGAAGAGGCACTGGGTTTGTCAAAGCAAATGGCCGCCGTCAAGTTGATCAAAATGTGACTCGTCCCTGCTGCGTTCCAAATAATGTATTTTGACGCAATATTTCTGTTCTCGTGTCCGCAAATCTCTTGTTATATGTTGTGTAGTGACTGGTGTAGTGATTCTGGGTTGTATTTAGTGTATCTGTATAATTATTAGTTCAAACACTTTCTCCGATTCCGTCACTAAGTTGGTTTAATGTATTATACAGTTTTCTAGTGTTTTATGGTGTTTTTCGGAGTAGATTTATATTGTTCTGTGTTATGGAGTGTTACTTGATCGTTTCTGTTATAATATGATAGTTTCAGAAGTATTTTACAAGTCACTCGCGATTTCACAATAACTCACTATACACTCGCTTTGTATGACGATTATAGGTTAGGTTATCCACGTTTTCACACGTATGTCATGTTAACCGTTCAACTACCAATAATTAACTAACTGTTTCCTTCAGTTTCAATTAAACTCTTAGCCCATATAATATTATCCTTAACATTGTTCAAAAATATTTTCACATCCTGTGTACATTTTACTATTTCACTATATGAATGCCTAAACTTTGGTTATTTGTCAATTTTATTCACTAGATTTGATTTAAATTAATCTTTCAGTTCATTCTGGTTATTTTCAGATTAAATAATGCCATTTTATAGTGTTTTCTGTCCAAAAAAAAATAGTAATTTCACTTTCAGTTTGGTATACTGTGAAGAGTCAAAACATCAAAATTTACTTCCTGTCATTATATAAATTCAGCCATTTTATCAGTTATATTTAATATTAATAATCCTATATTGTATTAAAAGGTTCCTATTCCCTTATTTTCTGGTAATTAATTGAATTAGTTGTATTCTGAAACATTATTCTGAAATATATGACTCCCATGTCTAAATTTCTGAGTTTAGTCATTTTATTTTTATTTATAATTCTGAATATAATTTATTAAAATCTCTCTAAATGGTATGTGCAATTATATGGCATGATCTCAAGTTTATTTTGTCTAAACCCCTTTTGTTTATTTGCATTTAAATGAGCAATTTCTCTGTTTTGATGAAGTTTGGTTTCCATTCTTTTGGCCTATGATTTTTTAACAATTTTTCTTACAAAATAATTTACAAACAATATATGATGTGTGATACCCTCTCTGACTTTTACAAATAGTATTATAAATTAAACATGCTTTCAAATTACACAAAAACAACTAGTATTGGCCACAATACAAACAATAGTCAAACAGAATAAAGAATATTTTTTTTAAATAAATGGTTGTCTTCAAATCAGACATTTTGCAACAAAATTCCCATTTCCAACATGGAAATATGGTTTACAACAAAGGTTTTTTACTAACTAATATCTTAATTACTCTCTACTATTTACAAGTGGTAATTATTTTTATAGTTCTGATGTTAGTTGTTTCAGACCCAAACAAATGGCCTTATATCTAAAACATTTTTAAACATTCTTGTACTATATACATTAAAACCTTATATTTATATTCTTATTTCTAACTATTATTATAAGTAGGATTCTACAGTTTTTATACAGTCTTTTATACCTTGTCTTTGGGGAATTGTACCCTGTCATTAACAAATAAATAGTATGAACCGTTCACAAAGCACTAGGAAATCTGTTTTTCTTTTTTCATGTAAAACAAAAATGTTATTTTAAACAGATTCATGTCTTATGAACAACATATTGTCACCGTACATATTTTAAGTCATTGAAAAATGCATATTTCATTGCATCCAATGTTTGTGATTGCCAAGAATGAAACACAAGGTTCATTTTTTATAATACCCGAAACTATCACTGGTTCACTTTGCACTTATATATTATGTTAATGCTAAATGGTCGTATAGTCTTATTAACATAATAAATTGGTTAGCGTTTTTTCAATGGAGATTTGTTCCATGGGTACTATATTATTGTTTCATCTTAGTTCACAGGAAACTTTTACTTTGTTCACTTCTCTCTCTTAAATTTATATACATGTGGTTTTTATTTCGTTATACTTTTGTTTTTAGATATATATTTTGGGGATATAGGGATTTGGGTGTCTTTTATAAGAGCATGACGTCTTCTTCAGGATGCTGCCCTCTTCTTCTTTCTTCAGTCTTCTTTTCTCCTGCCTTCTGGGACTGGTATCTTCTCCATCTGTTCTTGATGCCATCAGGTTTCTTGGGATCTTCTCCATCTTCTTCTTTAATTCAGAAATACACAACCTGTATTGGTTGATCTTGGCTTATTTTAGGGTTTCTCTTTTATTTATTCTCCCTCGTTGTGGGTTTGGTCATATTGTGTACTGCTTTGTTATTTACTATTTTACCTTCCTGGGTTATACCTTGAAAACCTTTGGTTATAAGACTGGTTTTGGATGACTCATCACTAGTAACTCCTTTTATTTTAACTTGTATTTTCTTTATAATAATGATTTCTTTCCACAGTTGCTATGAATTAATCTATTTATATTAAACTTAATGCTTTCTTCCAAATTTAAATATTATAACTTCATTATTCTAATGATCAATTGCCATTCAATATTATGCTTATATCTGTCACGCTACAGATTGCTCTCCTCCAGAAGTAATTATTTCAGACATGTTTATGGATGAAATAATTTCTTATGATAATTTCATCATTTCTTATAATTCATTTTCTTCTCCATTTTTATATCGACTTTTTTATATTAGAGTTTTATTAATTTTATATATATAATTATTTGTTTTACTACTGATCCTTTTCGGATAGTTAGTGTCTTCTGAGATATATTATAATTGTAATACATTTTCTTTCTATATCAACTTCGTGTTGTATCCTTGGGATATTAATTCCCTAACATTCCCTATCACGTGGGCTGGGGCAGATCAGAGGGGCACTGTACGCTACTTCTCTGCTGGCCATACACCACTTCTATAAATTGAGTACAGGGGCATATCCATCCCTGCTCAAAAAACATAATGCTGCTGGAATTATCTTCAGTCAGTCATCGAATAAATAAATAAAAAGTAGTCTCATTTTCGACTAATAAAAATATCTTTGGATTCTCCACTTCGTAGTCTCTCAGATTATCTCACATTTTCTATCTTAATAAATCTTCATAATCATTATTATACTCATTATATATATATTTTTTCAAAACTCTTAACTTGTCTGATATATTTAATTTAATTATGGTTGAAAACCTTTCTTTTAATAATTCTGGTTACTGTTTACAGTGTAACTCTCTTTCTTCTTCATCTGAATTCTCTTTATACTTTCTTCTGGTTATTCATAGTATTAGCATGGTCTTTATAAATAGTCTTTCGTATTCATTATTTGAATGGTCTTAATATATTATATTTAATTTTTTAACATTGTATCATTACATTAGATATACAGGTTGTTGTATTGATCATTTTATTTAAACATTTTGGTTCTTTCCTTTCTCTTAGAAAGTTATTAATCCGCCTTCGCATTCATTAACATTAATTCATTTATATCATATTTCATGTGGTATTTCTTCTCTTTGCATTTCATATAGGTCTTATTATTATCATTGGTTCAAAATCATCTTCTCCATATGTTTGGTATGAGTTGTTCTTCTTTGCTCTTAATTAACTGTTTTCATTATCGTTTCATAAGTAATTAGTCTCTTTGCTTCCAAATTTTTTTTTTTTCATTCTCTGGCATATTACACTCTTTTTTGTTATTCTTCTCTACTCCTTCAAATGCTATTGTGAATATCTAGCATTTATTCTGGATTAACGTTAACTCTCTTTTCTGAATTAATCACTTTATTTTCTTCTCAATTCAATCATAATTGACACATAATTATTTTTTGGAACTTGGTTGGTTTTAATGTAAAGTTCAAACTATTCTTTTTATTTAATTGAAAAATATTTCTCATAAATCCTTGTAATATGTTGATCTTATCTTGTTTCAAAGTTCTGACGTTCTATCAACATACAAATTCTGTTTAATTCATTTATTCCCAGAATTGTTTCATTCAGAATTGTTTATAGTACTGTGATCTTACTATTATTTCTGAATGTTTTGGTATTTCTCCAAATTCAAATTCTTCTTGATTATTTACCATAAAGTTTTCTCATAATTCAGTGGTATTAAGCTGTGCTTACTTAATTTTAAACTTTTTTAAAATTAAGTTCAAAATTCTCTCTCTTTCTCTTTCTTCCATAAAGTTTTGTTCTAAATTATCAGGTTGTAGTAAGAAGTACTTACTCAATTTTAAATTTTTATAATTATATTTCAATTCAAAAGTCTTTCTTTTCCTTTCTTCCATAAAGTTTGTTCCAAAATTATTAGGTTGTAGTAAGATGTACTTACATTATTTTTGAATTTTTATAATTAATAAGTACAAAATTCTCTCTCTTTCTCTTTCTTCCATAAAGTTTTTTTTTTCAAAATATTAGGTTGTAAGATGTACTTACATTATTTTTGAATTTTTTTAAAATATAAATTCTAAATTCCTTCTTCTTATAATTCTCCAGAATGTTCTTTTCAAAATATTAGGTTGTAAGATGTACTTACATTATTTTAAAATTTTTTTAAAATATAAATTCTAAATTCAAAATTCTAAAACTCACAACTCATTCTTCATAATATTTCTTCATAGAAGCTTGATTGTACACTCCTTTGATTTTTCCTGAAATGATTTCCCTCAACTCATATGTATTGTTATGCTTATCATTTACCACAACATATGGGCCAGTATATAGTAATAGTAGTTTTTTGGTTATGCCTTCTAAGGTGCTAGGCAGCTCTCTATTTTTTAGGAGGACTTTTTCACCCTCTTTATATGTTACAATTCGCCCTATTGCCTTCTGGTATTTGGCTTGCCGTTTTTCCTGATCTTCTGCTACCTTATTGTAAAACTTCAACTGGTTGAATTTCCTATTGTTGTTCGTTGGAAATTCAATGATTTGTTCAATGTCTCGGGGAGTCGGCTTCTCATACATGGTTGAGTACGGTGGAATTCCTATAGCTGGATGGTGGGCGTAATTTAGGAATGTTTCTGTCGCTGCTAGGTACTCTTGCCACTTTTTCTGTTGGTTGTGACAGTACGTGCGCAATATCCTACCCACTTCTCTTAGTACTCTCTCAGCCGGATTGCTACTTGGGTGGTAGACTGATGTCTTATATGTTTTGACCCCAAGTGCTAATAAAGTGTCTCGCCATCTCCTCCCCTTAAACTGTGTACCATGGTCGGTAATAATAGAAAATGGTCTACCGATCTCTGGGATATACAAATCAATAATCACCGCCAAAACCTTTGCTGTCGTTGCCCGATTAACCGGATATAGCTTTATATACTTGGTGTAGTGATCCATTATGATTACCAAGTATTTATATCTGTGTCGACCACCGCTACGGGGAAATGGCCCGCATATATCCAAAAACACTTTTTCCAGTTTTGCGTTGGAAGTTATCGGTATCATGATACCCTCTGTCTTTTCATTGTTTACTTTTGCACATTGGCAGATCTTACAGGACTTGATATATGTTCTCACCTTGCGGTTGATATTCTTGATCTTACAATTTTCCTCTAGAGCTTGTATCACTTTTAACGCTCCCATGTGACCATACCTGACATGGTAATCGATGATGACCTCCTTTTCGATTTGGTGTGGGATTATCACCTTCCATGTCTCATCGTCCAATGCGGTTTTTATGAATAAAATTCCCTTGTTAAGGTGGTAGTATTTAGAAATGGTTTCATCATTTGCTTCCAAACGACTCACAATGTTTTTCAGCTTAGGATCAGACTGCTGATGGATTCGGATATTTATTAACAAAGCTTGTAAATCGGCTCTGGTCGTGAATATGTTATAAATTTTTACTAAGCTCTCCTTCTCTCCCTCGAAAGTCTGATCTTCCAGATTTATACGTGACAACACATCTGCTACCACGTTCTTCTTTTCTGGAATGTATTCCCATTTCAGGTCATATTCTTGTAGGGCGAGTACCCACCTAGCCAATCGGCCGTGACTCAATTTGCACCTACGAAGGAACGAGATGGATTTATGATCAGTTCGTACCGTGACTTGATATCCGAGAATGTACGTCCGGAACTTGCTGCATGCGAACACCACGCTCAACAATTCCTTTTCTGTCACACTGTAGTTCTTTTCGCACTGGTTCAGTGTGCGACTAGCGAAGCTTATTACCAGATGTTGTCCCTCCTCATCTTCCTGGTATAAGGTCGTTCCTAAGCTTAGATCGCTAGCGTCACAGTTTAGAAAGAACGGTTTCTTAAAATCTGGGTGACGAAGTATCACACTCTCCAGAAACTTCTCTTTTATCAATCGGAAAGTAATATCTTGATCTTCACCCCAAATCCATTTGTTTTTGGCAGATAACTGTGGTTGAAACTTGGCGGTCAACTCGGAATATCGGCTCTGAAACTTCCTGTAATAGTTACAGAGTCCGAGGAAAGATTGCAATTGTTTCCTGTTTCTTGGTTGCGGGAACCTCTGAATTGCCTCCACTTTCTCTGCTGATGGGGTAATACCTCTGTCGTCTAGGTTGAAGCCTAAGAATTGTACCTCGCGCGCTATGAATTTGGATTTCTCCAACTTCAGTGTTATGTTGTTCTGCGCTAGTTTGTTTAGTACAAATTCCACTCTGTAACAATGCTCCTCCCAGGTTCCGGATGTGATTAGTAAATCGTCAACATAGACGGTGGTAAATTGGAGCGCTTCTGGTCCCAAAATCTGGTCCATGCATGCCACAAATATGGCGACAGAATTGACAAGTCCGAAGGGCAGTCTCTTGAACTGGTAATTGCGCCCTTCGAAAATGAACGCTACATACTGGCGGCTTTGTGGATGCAGCTCTACCTGCCAATAACCACAGACCGTATCCCAGGTGCTAATAAAGTTAGTACCATGAAAACGCTTTAAGATTTCTTCTATTTCACCGGGAGATGTTCTGTCATTCACAATTGTCTTGTTCAACTCACGCGCATCTAAACAGAGCCGGACTTGTCCGTCTTTCTTCGGAACAGCAATAATTGGACTAGTGTAAGGTGATTGACTAATCTCAATTATGTCGTTTTCAATCATCTTGTTTATCTCTGTTCTCACGGCTTCTTTGAGCGACTGCGCTATTGGATATGACCTCCGGTTAAACTCTACGTTTTCTTTAAAACGAAGTTGGCACTGGTAGTTTTTTACCTTACCTGGTTCATCAGAAAACACCGCCTTGTATTTCTCATATATTGCAATTAGACGATCAGCCATGTGCGTTGGTATTTTCTTGTTATCGCTTCCGCACTGGAAATTACGTATTTCTTGGATCTTAACTGACCATAAATCCTCTCCTCCATTATTGTATATTATGGGTTTAGAAAGAGGGCTGTTTCTTATAATATTAATTTTTCGAAGTTGTTGATGTATTGGGCTGGGAAGTATAGTTGTGCTTCCTACCAGATCTGCGGTCCATGTTACTCCGTCTGGGAAAAGTGATACTTTATTTAAATTAAGATCGATTACTGCCGAATATCTACGAAGAATATCGCAACCGACTAAGATGTCAAATGGTAATCCGGTGGCGATTAAAAATTCCATGTCTAAAGCTATATCACGGCTAACGACACTTAAGGAAACTTGCTTCCTGATGGTTTTATTTTGGCGACCAGTTGCACCTACCAATACAATGTTGTTGACTGGTAACATTGGCAAAGTTTTACCACATGTACTCTGTATTCTCTCCAACTCATTGGAGTTTATTATTGAAATATTAGCTCCTGTGTCTATCATTATTCTAGCGGGAACTCCTTCCACCTCCGCTGTTATATAAATTATCTCATTATTACTGTTGCTGAGACTCTTCTCGTTCTCTTCCAAAAGTTCAGTTCGTATGTCTTTCAAATAATGGTTACAGATAATAGTGATGTTTTTATCATTGTTTGCTTGTTGCAAATCATCCTTTTCTAACCCAGGAAGTATAAGCAGTAACGGGTCATCGTTGTTGATTACTGCCTCCTCTCGTTTAAAGCATTTTGGTCATTGTTTAAGTTATTGTTGACCGAGGCATCGTTCGGGAAACTCTGGTTTGTTTCCTGACGTTCTGTACCCTGGTTGATGTTTAACGCCCTGTTCGGTTGTCTGCCAAGGTCTTCCAGGCTGGTACTTCGTCTTTCCTGTTCGTATCTTGGGCCGTCTCGTTCCGCACTCCGCCATCTTCGGTCAGCGCCGTGGAAGCTGCTCCTCCTCGGTTGATAATATCTCCTGGGTCCGCGATCTTCTGCTCTTATAAAATTTACCCTAGGGCGCGACACTCGGTTATTACTATTGCTATTATTATTATTATTAATATTATCATTATAGTAATTTCGGTTAGGTGGGTAAGGCCTGTTACCATTATTGTTGGGATATGGATTTCTCTGACTGTATGGAACATTATTATTTTGTTGATAAAAGTGGTTTCGATTATTTGGGTAGGGGTTGTTATTTCTCACGCCGTTAAAATTTCCGTTAAACTGGTTATTACGCGGCTGGTTGTTAGGGCCGTCGTAATTACTGGGCTGGTTCCGGTTATTTGTATGGTTATTGCCGTTATTGGTGTAAGTAGTCGGCCTTGCTTCTGGTCTCTCATTTCTCTTCCTGCTCTGCCAATAATACTCTTCATTCTCGTATCCCTCCAATAACTCAGTCATTCCCTGGATCGTCTTGATCTGACTACCTCTCCGGGCCCTGATAATGTCCTCATCATAGTGATAAGATATCTTATTCACTAAACATTCTTCTGGGATTGCTGGCTCAAGGTGCTTTGCCATACACACCTTCCCCAAGAAATATGCCGTCATACTGCTACCTAATTGTGACCGGTATCTTCCGTTACAAATATTGTCACGTATCAAGTTCTGGGTGGTCTCAGACCAGTATTTTGTCTTAAACATTTTCCGGAACTGTTGGTAGTCGGAAATTTCACTCCGGTTGGCCATCCACCAATTATCTGTAATGTCTCGGAAGGACTCGTCGAATATCTCCCTGCTATGGCTCCATTGGGTAATTTTATGCTTGGTCAAATATTCTTCTACCCTTGCCAGGAACTCCATCGGCTTGCGTTTGTATTGCCGGAAGTTGAGCCACTCTCGGCTTTCGTTGATAGGCAATCCGGTGAAATGAGTCGGTCTGTTTCTAATCGCTTCCATCTCCTCTCGGCTTTGTCGCACCTGACCGGTGATACTGGCCACGGTCTCTTGTATATCGTTACATCGTTCTGTGACTTGGTCGCGTACTTTTCCGAATTCTTCTTGATTTTCCTTTCTCTGTTCTTCTACCTTCCTACGACTATGTTCTTCAATATTTGTGAACTTGATGTTCACCACTTCTTTAAACTCATTCACCTCCTTTTCGGTCTGGTTGCACTTTCCATCAATCTCTCGAATCTGTCGATTGACCATTATATTTTCTTCTTCCATCTTCTTATTCATCACTTTTTTGTTAACGTTGATTTCTTTATTCAGTTCTTCTCGCAACAATTCCATCCTTTCGTCCAGTTTGTCCAAATTCTCCTGATTGACTTCTCTTAATTCTTCTCTCAGAATTTGATTGTCCTCTCTCAATTCTTCCAATTTCTCCCCCATCTTTTCTTCCAGCTTCCTGTTGTCTTCCTTCAATTCTTCTTTCAACTGTCGGTTGTTCTTCTCTATCTTCTTCCTGGTTTCATCGATTTTCTGATTAGTATTTTCAATTTTATTAATCAATTCTTCTTTGGTCGACTTGAATTCTTCCTTGAACAATTGGTTGTCTTCCTTCAATTCTTCCATGTTCTTGTTCATCCCAGTCAACTCTTCTTTTGTGGATTGATTATCCTTCTTCAATTCTTCCATCTTCTCTTCCATCTTCTTGCTGTTTTCTTCCATCTTCTTGCTGTTTTCTTCTATCTTCTCTTCCAGCTTCTTATTTGTTGTTTCGATCTTATTTCCTAAATCTTCTTTCAAGGACTGGTTATCACTCCCCATTTTCTTACTCAAGTCTTCCTTCCATTCTTCCATCTTCTTATTTGTTGTTTGGTTGTCCTTCTTCCTGTTCTCCTCCATTTGTTCCATCATTGCTCTGATCATCTCTTGTATACCCCCATCCTCCGTTCGTGTCGGCTTTTCCAATGGTTCCTTCCGGACATTGACTTCCCCTGTCTGAGTAGGCATTTCGGGTTGTTCAGTTTGTTTGGACAACACCGATTGTAATACCTCTTCCACCTCTACTGGCGTTGCCTCTTTGTTGTCCATATCGTTTTCTATTTCTTTTTCGGCCTCCGCCTCCCGTTTCTTAGATGTCGCACGTCGTTGCATTTTCCCTTGAAATTCTCTGGCTTTGTAGCTGTTGCCTAGCTCCAACTAGTGATTGGGCAGAATTTATTGGCCTTCCAATCGCTAATTAAAGCCCCTAAAGTTGTGCGCCAATTTGTAATAAAATTAATATTAGTGTAAGTGTGTTGATGATATAAGAGATTGTGATTGTGAAGTTCGACTCCGATGTAATCAAGTCCAATGTAATATGTTTAATTGGTGTGGCTCTCGACGTCTTACTGGCCTGAAACACTTCCTTAAGTTTCCCAGCTGGTCGAGTCCCAATGGTAGCAAGACCGGTCGAGTAGCGTAAAGTTGATGAAGAAATATATATATGATCAGCTTCACCGAAAGTTTCAAAACAAAATTTATTGTTTTGAAGGAAATTTAAAAAAAAAATTATGTTTATAAAAAAAAATAATTAAAAAAAATTATTTTAATTTTATTAATTAATTAATTAGGATCAATTAATTAATATAGGGCTGTGAAGTTTTAAACAGTGTAATGCTCTTCTGAAAATTTTTATTAAAGTTTTAGTATATTTTAAATAAGCTATCACCACTCATAAGACTGTCTGTAAACCAATCGATACTTGTTTACCTTTTTATTTTTTAGGTTATCTTCACTTAGGGGTGGTAAAGTTCTTGTAGATTATCAATTAGAATTATATTATTGGTAATTAGTATTATTGAAGAAATAAAGAACTATTAAGTATTGAAAAGTATTAATATTTTATTAAGTAATAGCAATATTGACTCTTATCGATTAGTATCGATTCTCAGGATATCGAAAAAAGTTACAAGTATATGATATAAAAATTATATAGGGTTCTTTAAACAGCCAGTTATTACCAAAGTCAGAGAAATCGGGCTTATATTTAAAAAGTATAACGTTACAATCAAATTAATAGTTATTAATAAACACAGACATTGAATAATAAATTGTAAATATAATAATTGTTTTCACCAAACAGCTGTGATGAACCAAGAAGAGGCACTGGGTTTGTCAAAGCAAATGGCCGCCGTCAAGTTGATCAAAATGTGACTCGTCCCTGCTGCGTTCCAAATAATGTATTTTGACGCAATATTTCTGTTCTCGTGTCCGCAAATCTCTTGTTATATGTTGTGTAGTGACTGGTGTAGTGATTCTGGGTTGTATTTAGTGTATCTGTATAATTATTAGTTCAAACACTTTCTCCGATTCCGTCACTAAGTTGGTTTAATGTATTATACAGTTTTCTAGTGTTTTATGGTGTTTTTCGGAGTAGATTTATATTGTTCTGTGTTATGGAGTGTTACTTGATCGTTTCTGTTATAATATGATAGTTTCAGAAGTATTTTACAAGTCACTCGCGATTTCACAATAACTCACTATACACTCGCTTTGTATGACGATTATAGGTTAGGTTATCCACGTTTTCACACGTATGTCATGTTAACCGTTCAACTACCAATAATTAACTAACTGTTTCCTTCAGTTTCAATTAAACTCTTAGCCCATATAATATTATCCTTAACATTGTTCAAAAATATTTTCACATCCTGTGTACATTTTACTATTTCACTATATGAATGCCTAAACTTTGGTTATTTGTCAATTTTATTCACTAGATTTGATTTAAATTAATCTTTCAGTTCATTCTGGTTATTTTCAGATTAAATAATGCCATTTTATAGTGTTTTCTGTCCAAAAAAAAATAGTAATTTCACTTTCAGTTTGGTATACTGTGAAGAGTCAAAACATCAAAATTTACTTCCTGTCATTATATAAATTCAGCCATTTTATCAGTTATATTTAATATTAATAATCCTATATTGTATTAAAAGGTTCCTATTCCCTTATTTTCTGGTAATTAATTGAATTAGTTGTATTCTGAAACATTATTCTGAAATATATGACTCCCATGTCTAAATTTCTGAGTTTAGTCATTTTATTTTTATTTATAATTCTGAATATAATTTATTAAAATCTCTCTAAATGGTATGTGCAATTATATGGCATGATCTCAAGTTTATTTTGTCTAAACCCCTTTTGTTTATTTGCATTTAAATGAGCAATTTCTCTGTTTTGATGAAGTTTGGTTTCCATTCTTTTGGCCTATGATTTTTTAACAATTTTTCTTACAAAATAATTTACAAACAATATATGATGTGTGATACCCTCTCTGACTTTTACAAATAGTATTATAAATTAAACATGCTTTCAAATTACACAAAAACAACTAGTATTGGCCACAATACAAACAATAGTCAAACAGAATAAAGAATATTTTTTTTAAATAAATGGTTGTCTTCAAATCAGACATTTTGCAACAAAATTCCCATTTCCAACATGGAAATATGGTTTACAACAAAGGTTTTTTACTAACTAATATCTTAATTACTCTCTACTATTTACAAGTGGTAATTATTTTTATAGTTCTGATGTTAGTTGTTTCAGACCCAAACAAATGGCCTTATATCTAAAACATTTTTAAACATTCTTGTACTATATACATTAAAACCTTATATTTATATTCTTATTTCTAACTATTATTATAAGTAGGATTCTACAGTTTTTATACAGTCTTTTATACCTTGTCTTTGGGGAATTGTACCCTGTCATTAACAAATAAATAGTATGAACCGTTCACAAAGCACTAGGAAATCTGTTTTTCTTTTTTCATGTAAAACAAAAATGTTATTTTAAACAGATTCATGTCTTATGAACAACATATTGTCACCGTACATATTTTAAGTCATTGAAAAATGCATATTTCATTGCATCCAATGTTTGTGATTGCCAAGAATGAAACACAAGGTTCATTTTTTATAATACCCGAAACTATCACTGGTTCACTTTGCACTTATATATTATGTTAATGCTAAATGGTCGTATAGTCTTATTAACATAATAAATTGGTTAGCGTTTTTTCAATGGAGATTTGTTCCATGGGTACTATATTATTGTTTCATCTTAGTTCACAGGAAACTTTTACTTTGTTCACTTCTCTCTCTTAAATTTATATACATGTGGTTTTTATTTCGTTATACTTTTGTTTTTAGATATATATTTTGGGGATATAGGGATTTGGGTGTCTTTTATAAGAGCATGACGTCTTCTTCAGGATGCTGCCCTCTTCTTCTTTCTTCAGTCTTCTTTTCTCCTGCCTTCTGGGACTGGTATCTTCTCCATCTGTTCTTGAAGCCATCAGGTTTCTTGGGATCTTCTCCATCTTCTTCTTTAATTCAGAAATACACAACCTGTATTGGTTGATCTTGGCTTATTTTAGGGTTTCTCTTTTATTTATTCTCTCTCGTTGTGGGTTTGGTCATATTGTGTACTGCTTTGTTATTTACTATTTTACCTTCCTGGGTTATACCTTGAAAACCTTTGGTTATAAGACTGGTTTTGGATGACTCATCACTAGTAACTCCTTTTATTTTAACTTGTATTTTCTTTATAATAATGATTTCTTTCCACAGTTGCTATGAATTAATCTATTTATATTAAACTTAATGCTTCCTTCCAAATTTAAATATTATAACTTCATTATTCTAATGATCAATTGCCATTCAATATTATGCTTACATCTGTCACGCTACAATATATATATTATAACTTTGCAGAAATCAGACCCTATAGGGTATCCACAAGTATTAGATAAATGATAAAGGGTAAAATAATTTAATGAATAATAATGAAAAAATTTAAAATAGAATTAAGAAAGAAAAAAGGAGAATTGTAAACAAGAATAATAAATAAATGAATAGACTAAACTGACAAACAAATGACAATGACCCAACCCCAGAGATTGGCCAGATAAAGACAATAAAATGAGAAAAGACAAATTAATGATAAAAGGCACAAATGAGTAAAGCAAATATAATAACTAACCATGAATAAAACAATAATAAAGAAAGTACACTAACCATAAGAAATAAGTAAGACAATTATTAGTAGATAAAGTATGTTGTTAAGAACCTTATTATAATAAAAAAGTAAGACACAAAATGTTGAAAGAATAATTATAAATGTATGATTAAAATATCATTGAAACCAAGAGTGAGAGATAGGTAGGGAGTGATAACCATAAATAGTAAAAGTGATGTGATAAGTGAGGAATAATAATAATAACTAATCAAACGGGCAGGACTGTGGAAATTAATGAGTTCAGTCAGTGCAAATATAAGTGTACTCAACCAAAAAGATTAAAAAACAATGTTGGAATAACAATAATAATAATTCCTAATTATGCTTTTCAATGAGTAAGGGGATTGCCAATTTTGGTATTAGTTACAAAAGATCCCTATGTCTTTGTAACAGTTAATGTTGATGCAAAGAGACATCAATAACAATAAGATACGTTACTTATTCAGTCAGAAAGAACTAAATTAAATTGTGTTGAAGAAACTGAAACTCGCGACCAATAGGTGGCCAGCTGGTATTCTAAACCCATATTTGTTTATTAACCTAAGTAGAAATAAGCTGATCCGAAAGTGTGAGTTTTAAAATGGCTGAACAATTCAAGTTCTACTTTTGTTTTTGCATTAATAATAATTAAAAGGAAAAAGAAAATTTAGTTAAATGTTTACTGTAACAAAATTAAATGTTATTTCAGTACCGGAGGTATTTTGAAATACCTTTGAGGTAAGTACGACGAAATAAATCACAAAAATGTGGTAAAGTCACAAAAACAAATGCAACAGAGGTAAAAAACAGATAAAATATATTAAAATTGTTGTAATATTGTATAATTATACTACTGTTACCTATAACTTTGTTGTATGACTTGTTATAACGTACTATTATTACCACTGAACACATAATATTCAATGAAAGTACATGTTTATTAATGATTTCTATTGTCTATAGATTTGCTGTTGTGAACTGAACTAGAATTTATTATTTTAAGTAAAGTAAAATATACTTTTTACAAAATAAAAACATGTTGATACACTTACCTGATATAATTAATCTTTTAAACATTTGTGAATATTTACAAATATAAATATAAATATTCTACAATTTTATTCAATCATACGCTGCCTAATACTGAGAGTCTTCTTTTTGTAAAAGACATTTTAGTACTCTGAGCTCCTAACATTGTATTTGCACTTCAGTTTTATGACAATATTCAATGTAATTTGAATAGGCTGCGAGAGAAAATCGATTTAATGGAAATACAATTCTCCCCGTTAAAATAGAAAACGTGTTACTTTTCATACTGCAGTTTTTGTTTGTAAAGTTGTAGTCGTTAATTAAATAGTTTGCACATTTCTACGCTCAGCAGAATAACTTTTAATACCTCAAAATATTACCCTTTGTGATACTTTGGCCCTTTGTTCTTTGTGTACGAAAGTACAGAGAAGTTGTTACTGTAAATTTGGGGTTTTCCGTTTGTTGAAAGCGAGAAGGAGCGTTGTTAAGACACTCTAGATACGGGCGTTTTATGTAGCTCAACTAATGACTGAAAGTCGCAGCCAAACTACGTCGTTATGGAGATTGTGCACTTGTTTACTGCCGCAAAATGAAATTATTATGATACATATCTTACGCAACACAACTGCAAGATGTGGACGTTTTACTCTTTTATGATGATTTTTGTCTGCAATTATATTTTATTGCAATTCCTTGATTGCAATATTCTCACCTATATATATATATTACAATGGAACATCGCAGAAAGGATATCTGGAGCTGTTATATCAATTTATGACGTTGTAGACATGTTGAAAATTGATTTTGTTTAAATTTTGTAAAGTAGCTATAAGTTTTGAATTAAGAAATGGGTAAAAAACTATTATGCGTCAAAATGCCCATAAATTTATTTTCTAGCATGTCGAGTGCGAATTTAGTGTGCGAGTGTGCGGGTGCGCGTGTTATTCGTATTTATGTGAATAACTCTGGTTAAAATTAACGTATTGAATTGAGACTTGAATAGCGTATACATCTAAATTAGCGCTATATTTTTCTTTTGTCAAAGACTCGTAACAGATTATTTTAATATGTGTTTTTTAGCAAAATTCATCTTTCTATAGATTCCTTATCTTCTAAAAGTAATAAAATTTATAGATAAAATCTATACCTTTTTGCCAATTTGGTCAGGACTTCTATGTATCAGTTTAGCCCATCAATCACGTGTTAGGGGTTTCGACCAATCAGCGGCCCCAATTTTCATTAAGATTGGGTCACCGTCAGAGAAGTTTTAGTTAGTTCCATCTACCAGCTCGACCTAAACAGACGTGCTCCTGTGCGAGTTTTTCGTATCAGAATACGTTCTTATATAAGGGTTACGAGTAGGGAATCTTAGCGACGAGTTGCCCGTTTGCTAATATCCTATTGGTATAAGAACTCAGTTCAATAAAATTAAAATAATTATTTCAACTAGTGCTAGTCTCGCGAAAGACAAGATATCCGCGTAAGGAAAGTTATATCTACCGAGATACACCTGTGTAAACACGAGGACACCTCAAGACGCGGGATGGTGTACGTTGAATACACCATTGAATACACATTCATATAAATGTAAAGTACAACCCAGTTTCGAGCCCTGAGATTAAGAGATATTCGCTATCGGTGTGTCGGCGTGCGTGCGTGTGAGCGGAGTGTCCACGGATCGTCAGTGTTGCTGAGATCAGCTGGCAGCGAGGTTGCAGATTTCAACGGACCACAGGACATGACCAGGACGAACAGGAGCAGTGTGACGAATCAACCGTATCAAAAGGGATTTCAACGAACAAGTAACCATAGACATTTAAAACCAAAAGAGTTTCAAATCATTAATAGACATTATTAATTTAAAATAAATATTTTGTTAAACCACATACCATATTTAAATTTGTTTAAATATAAAACCTTACGCCAGATAACAGACTCTATTATTATTTTGTTAATACTATTCCTAATAAATTGTTTTGTCGCAATATATAGGCTATATATATATAAACTCAAAGCCTCAGAATTTATGGGTACTGGATACAAATCCACACCGTTACATCGATTGCCACCAAATTTTGCACAGGTAACCTTTGACACAAGGCAAAATATACTGCCTAACTTGTAATTTGATATTTTCCCCGTTCGCACGATTTAGGCCCTTTTAATTATACCTTTTCGTTGACGAGTATAAAGTTGTCAACAATACCATGGAGACCAGAGTTAATTACCATAGTAACAAGTAAATAAACAAATGATATTTAGCAGCATCGGAACTGTACCTTTATCCGTTCCAGCAGTTTTTAATGTTCTTAATATGCGATTGTATCGATATATTTTGTAATTTTGTATACAGATACGTCCATATATTTTGTAATTGTCTTAAACAATTATAAAATTTATGTTTATACGTATTTCTGATGATGCAATGAATAAGTAATGAAATATATACTACTATATATTAGACTTCTATATATACTACTATATATATATATATATATATATATATATATATATATATATATATATATAGTATACTACTACTACTAAAGATGTCAACACCATGGAGACCAGAATTAATTACCATACCACAAGTAAATAAACAAAAGCTACTTAGCAGCATCGGAACTGTACATTTATCCATTCCTGCAGTATATTTAATATGCGATTGTATCGATATATTACGATGTGGAAAAGAAGAAGTGTACTAATTGTAAATTTTCCTATTACTTAATACAAAGCAAAAATACGTGTTGTTTTCATTTGTGAGGTTAGGTAACAACGGTTTTTGGTTTTCAGTTTACTGCTGAATTAAATAAAAGCCATGGTTGAGGGAAACATAACAATTAATGTGTTATACAATGCTTCTAACACAGTAACACTTAAAATAAAGAATTTAGCGTTTTTGATTTAACAGGTATCATTTGATTTATAAATATCTCCAAAGGGTGTTGTACCAACAAAATAATTTAGTACAAGTTAAAATAATACAAGTGTTGAAAACAGCTTTGGAGAGAATTTGATTAATGAGTACAAGATTGTTATACGAGCTGACAGACCGCCATATAAACATATACAATAAAAAATTATATTAAAATACTTAATAAAAGTCAAATATTTGCGTGCGAAGCCGCGGGTAACAGCTAGTATAGAATAAAAATACAACAGTTTAACAGTAGACAGAATAAAAATATAAAATATTTTTATTCATAAATGTTAACAAATATTAAAAAAATGATATATTAGAAAAGTGCAACAACCTGTTTCCATGTTGTAAAAATGGGCTTTTATGTGTAATGATGGTGTTGTGACTATGGTGATTTTGTGCAGTGTTACCATCACTTCGACTACTACTACTCCTACCACTGATGGTACTGCTAGGTACAAGTCGGTTTGTACATATTAATAAAAGAATATATACCTTACATTAATTATTTTCTATTCATCATTTAGTTATTCCTTATTGACTTCTATATTTAATTGATTCTTTATTTAGTACTCGCGTTTACTAATTTTAAAGTAACCTTAAATTCGAGGATGATGTAAAGTATCCTCATTCTCAATAATACGTGTGAGCTGTCTTCCAGGGGCAGATAATTGTAAAGTAAAATTTTCTACGTGTGCTTAACCATCAAAACTTTTACTTAAAAAAGATCGACGTCTAGTGACTCAAGATCAACCGATTTTGTTTTGGCAGTTATGTTTAAACTCATCAGGGTAATTAACATTTAGCAAGCGAATATAAAAATACAAATTTTTAATGACATTGGAAGCTTTATTTGTATCAAATAACAATAAAAGCACTGTTATCTTGATGTACTTTGTGCATGTGTAATATACATAACATACTGTTCTGTGCAGTGCACTTTAGTACAGAACGTAAGCTATACGTCATCAAATATCCATTATAGAAGTTGACTACATGAAACCGTCTTGGATCAGAAGCTTTCTTATGAAAACGTAAGTTGGGTCCTTTTGCACACTTAGCTACATTGGATTATTCATACTTAACGTTTCAAAACTACATATTTTCCTATACGATTATGGATATGAAAGTATGGAATAATGTGACTACGTAATTACATTTTGATGGTGTCTTTACCAACGTAGTCAAGACTTTGTAAAATTTAAGATTAATGCATTTTACATAGAAAATTAATTTTATTAGATGCAAGAGTGAAAGTAACATCCGATTTCGTAAGCAAAAACAGGGAAACGTACTATCTACTACAAACTAACTTTAAACTACTTTCCTATTTCGTATTATAATGTACGTTTTCTTTGCCAATATAAGAGGCTGCGCTGTAAAGTATTGCAACACAAGGTAAGACACCTTCTGAATTTCATAAACTTACAATCATCATCTTTTTCCATGACTTTCTGCAAATGCCATTTTTTAAAATTAGAATGCATACATTTAAACCACTAAAATACAGAACAAAGTAACAGCTTATCAGATCTTAGGTGTTTTTTGTCATTCTTGGGCTCAGAAACGTCCCTGGTTTACTGCTCAGACCTTAAATCGTACGTCATTTTACTTCCATGTTCCATAAGGAAATGGAAATATCGTGATGGCGAAGAAAAAAATCGTGTTCGAGATAAGGGCTGATTCTGATTGTACTAACCTCAAAACATGAAGAACAGTAATTTCCCGATAAGTGCCTGTGTAGAATTTTTCCTGTGGCGAACGATAACGGCCAAAAATTCAAAGAGAAGCAAATTTTTTCATATATACCTGAATTATAGAGAACTCAATGCCTATTGATTTTGGTGAAGATCGGTTAAGGGGAAGGGGTATTTTACCTGCAACGTTGTATGTTATAACAAGAGTAAAGTACTTAATTTTGGAAAATAAAGTATCCTGAAAAGAAGATCATAATAATCCACTCTAGAAAGTTAGATGAAATATCTATAAATTAAAACTGTAGTTGAAAAGGGAGGGGGTAATTTTTTATAAAAGAAAATGATAGTTGAAGGGGAGGGGGATAATTCTATATGTGTACTATGTTATCGGCAACAAAGAAATAGTTTGTTGTTAAAATTATTTCCCGGGCTGTTTGGCGTGGTCCAATGTGTTCTACAAAACCAGACGTTTTGGCGGATCTATTAACTGCCATCATCAGTGAAAATCGAGTGCGCTAACATGAGGTGGTATACGTTAGTGACCACAGTACTGTGCTTAAGAGTGAAGAAAGAAGTAGTTTCTATGGAAATATTTCATTTCGAAAATGATTTAAAATATAAATCTTAAAACATGGAAATCACATTCGGTTCCATACCGATATTTATTTTACATGGAATCAACATTCACTACATTGTTCATTAATTTATTTTTTAAAGGTCATATGTGATATGTGATATGTTTAAAGTAATAGTGTGGGAATTATAATGTCGACTGATCAGACTTGGGCATGATTGTTTTTATGTTAATGGCATGTTCGTGTGCCACATGAATTATTGAAGCCTAGGTTGAAAAGAAAACGGTTAACTGTTTATAAACAAATTTATAAAATATTAAAAATTAAACCCTGCTTGTAATAATATTTGCAATTTTTATGAAAAACAAAGAGATTTTACGAATACTTTTATAGTGTCCTATAAAATTCAGGACACTTTACTGAACATTACAAACGGGAAAAAATAAAAAATTTAATTCAAAATAAATGTAAAAGTAAAAAAGTAAGATAGCAATTAAAACGAATAAGGCACAGAAAAATAATTTAATTTAAACGTTTATGTAAAAATTATAACAGCCAATCTTTTTATTATTGTAAGGCATGATAACAAGAAAAACTGTATTTTGAGAAATACCAAAGTGGTCGCTTTGTTGTTTAAGATACGTAAAACAATACACACAATCAAAACCAGAAAACACTGTTATTGAAAACTTTTTGATATCGTATAGAATTTTGAGTCGAATTACATTTACAATGTTTCAAGTTAAAACAGGACCTGTATTAATAAAAGATGTGACTAAAATTAAACTTTCTACTTCATATAACGTTATATAATAATGGAACAAATTTATAACGTAAATACGTTTATATAGGCTTCCAGGGACCATATGGAGCCACGTCATTTACATTAGCCGCACACACTGAATAACTTGACAAGTCTGTGTTTCCACATGTGCGCGCTAGCCATCTCCAATCGGACCACTTGTCCCAAATTTAACTGGTGTAACCAAACTTTCTAACAAATAAATCTACAAATAATAAATATTACACACTAATACTCAATCTTTTTAGATAAATTTAATGCTTTTGATTTTATGATTACTTTGCGCCTCTACGCAATCTTATGGATTTCTTATTTGAAAACATAGACCAAATTAAATTCGATTTATTTTAAAATTTCTGCATTTCAATTATTATGTAAAATTTCTGCATCTCTGAAATGCTTATAACGTGCATGATATCAAGTCAACATTACCACAGAACAAACCGCCGCATGTTCAAGGGCAAAATAATTGAACGAGCTAAGCGAGTTCTCACTTTTAACTTGATCGTTTGGTATTTGTCTATCTGTATTTGTTTATACCTCGCGATACCGTTTTACCATTTCAATGCATCATCACCGATTTTTGTAACTTAGCATGCGTGTCCTTACTTTTACTCTACTGAATCTAAAATGTGTTTTAGGTGGTAGTAGGTGGCGGCAGACAAAATATTAGGCGGATAAAATTGTGAAAAATCGCAAAAGCCCATGTGGGGTATCCAATTAAAGAAAATTTTAACCACAATCATAATATAAAATTTATTTTTAAAAATTTCAAAATTTTTGGACGTCAGGGCACAAAGCGTGTATGAACATTAGGATAATATCACAAAAATTCATGTGGGGTACCAAATTAAAGATAATTTTAACTAACATAAAAATGTATAAATTAATTTTTAGAAAATTCAAAAATTTTGTATCGGTGACGGTAAACTTGCGGTAACGTTCCAGTGTTTAGGTAAATCGGAAAATACTTTTTTATATATTGCAAACCAGGTGGCTATCAATCTCCAAACACTATGTAGGCAAAAATGACTAATAAAATGTAATTCCATGTCAATTTTATAGTTTACAGAGTATTATAAAGAAATTGCAAAGTGAATGATTGGAATGATTGGATCATAATCAGAATAAGATACGGTGAATTCAATTCCGTAATAATAAAACAACCTGTTGAACCTGTAGGCATTAACATGTAGAGTTTAATATAAGAAGTTTATACATGTTAACGTTACATACAGTGTTTAATATATAGGGTTTATATAATAACTGTAAGAAGAAAATAGTCGGACGCGTCAGTCATTGACAGTGTAACTTACTTCGTGATATGCTTTATAAAGCAAACTTCGGCTGCTCAAGTCTGCAGTTTTCTCAAGACTAAAAGTCAAGTATAAAACATAACATAAGAGTCAATTTACAAAATGATTTGAACAGATAGCTATTAGGACAGAAACAGTGGTTTTCCATTAATATAGTCAATATAAGTAGTGTAAATATAGGTTTCATAATTTCTCCTTTTTTTTCGTATGGGCCACTGAGGACTACGTTTGGTTCAACTGGTTCTCCCCTTGTTACCCGCTCTCTTCCTCTTCTCCAATATCTCCTTCATTCTTGATCGATGTCTGTCCCTCCTTTCGTGAGTCTAGATGACACCTGTCCTCTCCTTGGGTTTTTTTCTGAAAACCTTGGGCATTTTTTAAATTTCTTTTTGAGTGATGATCGTTCTTTAATGTCTTCTTGAATAACTTGGAGTTTCATTTATTATTTCATATTATAATTTCTCCATTGTTATTATATATATATATATATATATATATATATATATATATATAAAACTCAAAGTCTGAGGACTTATGGGTACTGAACACAAATCCACACCGTTACACCGATTGCCACCAAATTTTGCACAGGTAACCTTTGCCACAAGACAAAAAGTACTATATAACTTGGAATTTGATATTTTGCCCCGTTCGCACAATTTAGACCCTTTTAATTATGCCTTTTCGTTGACGTGTATAAAGATGTAACACACCATGGAGACCAGAATTAATTACCATAGTAACAAGTAAATAAACAAATGATATTTAGCGACATCAGAACTGTACCTTTACCCTTTTCTGCAGTTTTAATGTTTTTAATATGCGATTGTATTGATATATTTTGTAATTATGTATACAGATAGATCTGTATATTTTGTAATTGTCTTAAACGATTATAAAATTTATGTTTATACGTATTTCTGACGATGCAATGAATAAGTAATGAAATATATCATACTAATACTACTATAGATGTCAACAATACCATTGAAACCAGAATTAGTTACCACAGTAACAAGTAAATAAACAAAAAACTATTTAGCGTCATCGGAACTGTATATTTATCCATTCCTGCAGAACATTTTCGATGTTTTATATAATATGCGATTGTATCGACATAGTACGATGTGGAAAGTGTACAAATTGTAAATTGTCCTATTACTTAATGCAAAGCGAAAGTACGTGTTGTTTTCTATTGTGAGGTTAGGTGACAACGGTTTTTGGTTTTTAGTTTACTGCTGAAATAAATCAAAGCCATGGTTGAGGAAAACATAACGTTTAATGTGTTATACAGTGCTTCTAACACACTAACACTTAAAATAAAGAATTTAGCGTTTTTGATTTAACAGATACTTTACAAATATTTCCAAAGGCTTTATAAACGGGTATTTTTAAATCTCCAAAGGCTGTTGCACCAACATAATACTTTAGTACAAGTGTTGAAAACAGCTTTGGAGAGAATATGACTAATGAGTACAAAATTGTTATACAAGCTGACAGAACGCCATATAGACATAGAAAATAAAAATTACATTAAAATACTTTTTAAAAGTGAAATATTCGCAAGCGAAGCCGCGGGTAATAGCTAGTATATCACATATTCATTTTTATATATTCAGTTACTCATAACTATTCTTATTATTAATATTATTATTATTATATTATTTTAAAATTAAAAATAATATTAAAAACAATCAGAATAATCATGAATACAATAAAAAAATAATAATTATACTTTTATTTTTTTTACCATTGTAGCCTGTTAAATTGCAGAAAACCGTAGTTTTACCACATGAGATGAGAACGGTGATTACTGTGATAGTACTATGAGGAATATTGTATAATAATACAAATTCCTTGCTTAGAATCTCTACCAAGCTGTATATCTGCACGGATCATATAGCCGACCTTTGACTTTTAAATAATGTTAATCTGATTCGGCTGATCTGTCATTAAAGTTCCGACTTGCATATTGTGTAATGGACTTGGATGATCTGATCATATGTATTCACTTTTTTCTGTTATGAGCATACTTCCAACAGTTACCGGCCACGGCTAGAGTATCCGTGCTGAAGCAGCTAGGTCTTTTCGAACACAAAATACCTTTCACTCTAGCACGGCTCTATGACTCCAGAGGAATGAACTTCAGACGAAGCCATGAGGCCGTGGAGACAATAAGTGATGCAAGTACCTCCCTATGAGTAACAAGAATTTGTTAATGTCGCGTGAGCCACTAAGTCGTCGCCACGTTGGGCACTTTGTTTAGATTATGTCTCAGATGTCCTCTCACAAGTTGGCGACCTTGGCGTCGGAAAGACACCAAATGTAGGCTACGATCCACGATTCTACGCTGTACGCATAATCGCCAGTGAAAGTAGAGCGCGGCTCACAGCATTGCTGTCACAAACTTAAATAAAAATATCATGCTTTCCGCAACAGCATGCTAGTTCGTTCTAGTTTGAATCCTAACTTTCTTGTCTAGCCAACATATAACTAGGTAGGAACAGAAGAATCTACTCTCATCGGGTTGCATCCCGGCACCATATATATGCTGAAGCACCGGTTGGGTATTGATAATATGCACTTTCATAACACTCACTAGAATTTACTTTTAAGCCTGTTGCATACGATCCAAGAAAAAAACTAAAACTTAAAAATTCAACTTAGAAAAGTATAATTTAAAAAAGAATTGTAACTTTTTAAGTTAAAAAAGGAATAAAATTATATTATTAGAATAGAGTTTGAGATTGTTTTGACGACTATAGTAATTAGAATCTAGAGAGTGTAGCAATACTTTGAGAACTGTTACAAGATGCTAACGAGCGGCCGAGGAGAACTGTAATTTAAAGATGTCCACGGGCTGACTTAGTACAGTGCGTGACTACAGTATATATCCAAGGAAAGAGCTAATGAAGCTGCCGGTACGCCTACAGATGTGCAACTCTTACGTACTTAGCGTAAACAAATTGTAGACTTAACTACGCTCAAGTGTAAAGGGTAACGTAGGTCGCCATATCAACATTGTTGATGAATTTGAGTTACACTTTTAATTGCACTTAAGATTAAAGAGAGGCAAACAGATTTAATGTTATTTCATAATGATCTAATTATTTATTTTCTATATTCAATTAGTGTTTTAATTTTGAAAAATTTAGACATAAAGTTTTATTTCTTTATATTAATGCAATTACAACACAAATCATCGCCCACTTCTAACAGTGGTATCTGCAACATTCTTAGTATTAACAATATGGATCGTTAACAACACGGCGCTAGCCATAGGTCCTTGGTATGTTAAATTTAAATAAAATGTTTATCACACAAGCAGTAAACGGAATATTATAAGCAAAATTCTACTAAGATTGGAAGATTCTAATTATATCTTACATATTCAAATAACTTTAAATTCTAATATGCAGTAATATTTGTGGTCATATAATTATCTTTAAAAAAAATTATATGAAAATGAATTTCATGAAGACCATACAATTCAGCACAACATTAGTAGGAGTTTGGGATCAAATTAAGTCTGTCGAACTAGAATAGTCAGTTAATATATCACACTAATATGTCAGCCATTAGAACTCAAAATATAACTTAATACATTTGTGTTAGTTGAATAATTACCCTATTGCAAGATATATTTATAGTAGTTGTAAAAGCAAAGTCACACACACAACCTACCATGCACATAGATAATATCGTCACAGTTCATTAATAATTTTCCCTTCTATTTTATATGCTTCGTGTTTGTCTTCTGTTTTCCGATGAGAGAATTCTGCTCATTTATTTTCAACGTGATTCTATACACTAAGTCTTTTCAGTTACGTAAATATATGTTTTATTCTTCACAAGACTACCGATTGCTGGTGTACCTTAAGGATTGCTTTTAATATATAAAGTCGATGACGGCTTAAAGTATGTTTCACAAACTTAAACGCAAACATTCCATCACTGTAAAGTTATAAGAAAGTTTTAATACTGACACGTTAATAGTATTAATTCGAGCGAATTCATCCATGTTAGAACACTGGTTGATTTCGAATTTTCGCAGAGACAGTTATTTTATTAATCTAAGAAAAGTGAGTGATAACAAAGAGATTTTATTAGAACTTATATTTATACGTTGGATATTTGTGTGTGTGTGTTTATTAGCATATGTGCGCGCTCGCAAGTTATTTTTGTAATTGTTAGACATTCGTATGTTAACAAACAGAATTATCACTGTTGCACACCACTATAGGAAAATTATTCCGATTAGCGCTTTCAAGCTTCACAGCTCATCGTCAGATCGGAAATTATATTAAGAACTACCATATACAATTTCCGATCTGATGATGAGCTGTGAAGCATGAAAGCGCTAATAAGAATAATTTTTTTATTGTGGTGTGCAACAGTAATAATTTTGTTTGTGATTATAACCACTAATACAACTTTCTTAATTAAAATACGTATGTTAAATTTAATACGTAAATCTCGTAAACACTATATTACCTATTATATAAAATTAACTTCATAAGACTTCGATTTCTTCCGTACATGAAACACAAATTTTCTACAATTTTTTCAACGTTTGAAATAATATTAGAATTACAGAAGTTTCAGAAAGTTGGAAACTACAACTGTGTTAAGCTGCTTAGCCTTAGATATTGTACACCCGTGCCGTCATTGAATACCTATGCTTAAATTTCCAAATAACTATTAGCTGCATTAAATTCCGTTTTACGTTTCAGACATGTTAAAGCGGGCGTCTGTAATCCTAGGAACGTGTCGCGCCGAAACCCTTACATTATTCAAAATACTAAATAATTCACTCGTCTGTGTACAACTTAATTAAGCGCTTTTCTCACAACAACACTAGGCGTCTGCGAACTCGTACAATAAACGCATACTCACTTTATTCCCTATGACGTGTTGCTTTTTGGTTTAAGTTCGAGTTTCACTTTCACTTTGAACGACAGATTAAAATACGTCTTTCTTTCGCACACCTTTGACGGCTGTTATTTAATATTTAACTAATCAATGTTTAGGATGTCACTTTTGTATTTACGCACCCAACCGTTTATTCTAAACTCAAAGCTTTCAAGCTTGTAAAATTTGATAATCTATTCAAAAAATGTTTTCTTGAGATTACTTGAAAAGACAGCTATTTTTCTAATCAGGAAAACTTATGAAATACTTGACAAAATAATACTATAGAATATCTCAATTTTTATTCTTTTATATTACTGTGTAATTTTGTGCTAAAACGTAAACAACTTTCGACATGCTCATCGATTGTTAATTATATTGTACAAGTATGCTGAACATAAGTATGCAGGAAACATAATAATTAAAAAAAAAATTAATATTAAAATTAAACTACTAATGCTTCTGCTGGTTTTACTACTACTACTGCTGTTGCTACTGCTGCTGCTGCTGCTGCTGCTGCTGCTGCTGCTGCTGCTACTACTACTACTACTACTACTACTACTACTACTACTACTACTACTACTACTACTACTACTACTACTAACTTTGTTGTTGCTGCTGCTGCTACTATCACTATAATAATCGGGTACAGTGATGTTTGTAGAAAAGCATACTAAGGTAAAGAATGTGTTACAGTATGTTTATCATTACTGTGTACATTGTTTGTAGATTACTATTTGAAATACATAATCACACTGACAATAAAAAGTACACATTTTAATGATCTGTATGCGAACCTTTACTTAAAATACACATTTAACTAAATAATTAAGGGAGAGAACGGTATTTGCCAAGGAATTTGCCTAAGTAGGATCCAGAGGATCGTGGTTGCAAATATAGTTTCAATTAGACCTACACGTTAAACCGTTTCTTTAATTTGAAAACACCTAAGCGTACATATTTTTCTAATGCATGATATGTAACAACAAATTAGCTTTAACAATTCTGATTGAGAAATGAGTAAAAACTACTAAAATTATTTAAAATAATTAAATATTTAATTAAAAAAAAATTGAATTTAATGTTTTTAAATTAATTTTAATTCTATGTAATTATGAAGTTTCTAAAAGAAAACGGAAAAACAATTTTTTCATACATAATTATGTATTACATAAATTTAAGTATTACTTTTACGTATAATCTGATATCGACCAGACATTCACTCATTATTATTATATTATTATATTACAGATTCACTCATTCATTCAAACGTGAGGAAAAATCATATTATTTTAAAATATGTTACGAACTAAACATGTTTTAAATTTTTTACACATCCTATTAATTATAATATATTTATAAATGTAAATAAATTTCTTTTGAGATAAACAGGTTTTCCCTCATTTACCAATGTGTCATGTATGTTTTATTATAAATAAATGTATTCGTTACATACAGTACAGTAATGTAATGTAATGTATGCCTTGTATAGTAAACATGAGTGACAAGTGGCTCAATGTGTAGAGAGCAATAAAAAATCGGAAGAAACTCATCACTTTGTTAATAATAATGTTATACAGAAAACGAACAGAGCCAAACCACGTTGATATGCTTTGGTTTGTTATTAGGACCTTCCGTAAACAAAGGAAACTAATGTTATGTAGAAGTGCAGACAATACTGAATAAATTTAAATAAATTATTTTCTGCTTTATATTGTGTACTGTCTACTTCACAATATTTTAAAATATTTTAGATAGAACTTTTTTAAATTTAATATTCTATATATATTATGTCAGAGGCGTATTTTAATTTTATCATATCTTCAGATATTAATTTTATATTATGTGTTTGGTTTTAGTCGTTAAGCAATACTTACTGAATTATTTTTATAAAATTTTCTACAGAAGTAAAATCCATAGTATAATTTTGATGTAGTAGATTCTGAGACAACCATAACTATCTTCTACTTTCGCAGTAGCGTAGTATCTTAACCTGTAGCAGTATTCTCTTTAAACCTTAATACAATAAATGGTAATGATTTTTAGCTTTTACTAGTGTTTGGTAAAATTATTTTTATTTGTAACATATTCTGTGCTTATGACTTTCAAATTAAATACAGTGACAGCTGGAGGAACAGTAAAACACAATATCAGCATGCAGTATGTCTGCCGCAAAGTCGCAGTAACCGCAGGATATGCAGCTGACAAACAACTTTGTGAGCACCAAAGTCAAATACGACACGAGTACTTGCATACAAAGCTGAACTTACGAAGTAGACGAGAATTCATTGTGACAAGGGCTCTTATTTACGCTGCTTGCGGCGAGTGAAATGGCAATTGTTCTGAATTATTAATTTCTTTTAACAGAAGGTGTTACGTGTAGTTCAGTAATTGTTTATTACGCAAAGAAATTGTTCGTAAAGAAGAAAAGTTTTTTTTTTAAATGGAAGATTTTAAGCTCTAACAGAATTATGTTTTACTTTGTCCTTCGTCATTCCCGGACGTACCTACGCTCGTAATGTCTGTTATGGCTTCTAAGATCTTTCCACCTTTCCGTGGTCTTCGCATTTATCTGCTGCCATGGAGTCTATAAGGCATCACCTATTTTGGAAATTTTCTACTTCCTTTTATTATTTATTATTTATGTCTCATATAATAATTTGTCCTTTTTGTTAGTTTACCTACTTTCACGTCCTCATTATTTAATGGAAATATATGGGCTGTCAATCCGGTGTCTGAAAAAAGTGACACCAGTGGTGGTGATTACCAGGGTGAAGTGCAGCAAGTGGTAAATTGTCGTTGCAACATGAATTATGAAGACAAAGCTTTCACTTTGTATTCAAGCAATTTTTTTTATTTTAATCTGGGGTTTTAAAAAATTCAAAATATATGGCCATATTTCAGTTTATCACTAAAATAATAATAATCATCATCATCTATCTGTCCAGGATTAGGCAGGTTGCCTGTTCGGGCTTCACCATCTCCGTTTCGGTCTGCCAACATTTCTTCTTCCGGTTACCCGACCGGTTATAATTCAGGATTTTTCTTAGAATTGTTTCTGGAGACATGCGCATAACATGCTCTTTCCATCTTTTTTATAGTTTGCTGGTTGTACTTTTAATTCCTGTCTTATATCTTCGTTCTTTATGTGATCTAATCTTATACAACCTTTCACAGATCTAAGATATTTCATTTCAGATGTTTCCATCTGTCTATAATCTTTCTTCCTAGGTGCCCATGATTCAGACCTGTATAATAGCATGGGGACTGTCATCATCTTATAGAATTTCATTTGTGTTTCTTTCGTGGTCTTTCCTTTGAGTGTTCTCCGTAATGTCCCACATATTATTTGGAAGTTGTTTGTTTTATTAAGAATATCTTTGTCTTCTTCATATGTAATACCACATCCTAGGTAATTGAAATATGATACTTGTTCTAAAATTTTATTTTCAATTTCAATTTCTATCCGAATCGAATCTTTTCCTAGGAATGCCATGGTCTTAGTTTTTTCTATTGAAATGTTCAAATTATAACCTTTTGATAACAGATTTAGTTTGTGGATAGCCAGTTGTAATTTATCCTTATTATCTTGGATTACAAATTGATCATCGGCAAACAGCATAGTGTTTAGGAACTCGTGTCGGCTAATCTGTAGGCCTATACCTAGAGGAGCACTTTGTATACAGATACCACTAAAATAATAAAAATCATAAATAATAATCGTTTGTATGCTCAATCTACATAAAAATAACATAAATGTTTTATCTTTTACGTATTATTTAATGTAACATATTGCCACCTAATTTATCAGGAACAAAGTTTGCATTCAAAGTAGTTCTTTTAAATGGCAAAGATATTTTTTTCTGAAGCATGTGTTTTTTAAATACTGCACCGATATCATATGGATATTTGTCATTAGTTACCTTGCGAATTACATCACATTATCGAAACAGTAAGAAAAACATAAAATTTATTGAAGCTATTAAAGAAGATTTGTTTCTACTTTAATGATTTTGTAGGAAACATATAATAGATTTCATAACGGCCTAATTCCCGACACCATGTAATTCCTTTGTCTTTATATTTGAGACATAATACATTACGTCTGCAGAGTGCGAACCTTAAAAGATCTTAATAAATGTAATAAAACACAATTACAAGTAAATGAAATAGAAATAGAGAATATCTGATGAATCGGTTAAGAATTAAAAATGTCCAGTGAAATTTAAAATCATTTTGATTGAAATCAGTTAGTTCATACTGTAAACGTAATACTGCTAATAGAATGATTCTTAACGGCATACAATAATTTTTTTTAAATAACTTGATGTCTCTTTACAACATATATGTTTTGTTTATACTAAATAAAAATAAATAAACTAACCTATGTACTATTATTGAAACAATTTGTTTTGTTCTTGTTTCTGTAATTGCGCTGCAGGTATAGAATGTAAATTGGTAATTTAATACTCTTTCCTGAGAATATTGCGTGCCGAGCAACGTGACTTATCCAGTTTCACCTCGAATATACTTTCAGAACACGTGACTTTAAGAGTCTGTTATTATACCAAGTTGTATAAAACAGTACTCTTCTCTTGTACGTGACCTTAAAGAGTAAGTGAAAAATCGATATGTTGACACGTGCTAAATAGTATTTTAAGTCAGAAACTACTAAGCGTATAGCTACGTTAATAATTACTTGGTGCTAATTACTTGTTGTTTTAATTTCGTCTAAGAATCGTTTGTAGAATTCCCTTATATTCTAACCGACGATAGAATTTGCATCCGGTGAATGCTTATAACTACAAAGTTAACTGAAGCAGTTACTTGGTTTCTAATTAATATATTATTTTGATCTTTCCTAAATTGTATATTTCATTTATCTTGAAAGGAAAGTGTACTTGAGTGTTTTGTTCTTTATTTGTGCAACGTTTCAGTAAAATGTTAACGTTTATTTTTTTCGTATGAGTTACTGTGGACTACGTTTGGTTCAACTGGTTCCTCCCTTTTTCTCCTCACTCTTACTCCTTTCCTACATCTCCTTCATGCTTCATCGATGTCTCTCCCTCCTTTTGCCAGTCCAGATGGCGCCTGTCCTCTTCTTGGGGTTTTCCTGAAAGCCTTGGGCATTTTTTAATTTCTTTTTGAGCGGCAAGCATTCTTCAATATGTTTTTGAGTAACCTGTAGTTCTTCTATGTTTTTTCTGTTTCTTTGTACCACGTATTGGACATTTTGAGCTTTTTTTTTGAAATAGTTGAAAATCTTTCTTGTTAGTCTGTCAGGATTCATTCTTTGAACATGTTCGTAGAAAGTAATTCTTCTTTTTCTAATTACGTCTGTGATTTTTCAACACAGTTTACGTTTATTTATTAATTTTTTAATATTTTTTTAAATTTATAACTTACTAAATAACTCATGTATTAACACTTAATTTAGTGTTAAAGAGTAAATGTTAAACAGTAGGCCTAATTATGGAAAGAAAATTTTGTGTATGCAAAAATAGTTGTTAATTTTTGTTAAATATTTGCACGTGTATCCTTTTCCTTTTAGGTGTTCTTAATAACTCAGTGTACTCATATACTGTAATGAATTTAATTTAAAATTACCTGGAAACAGTTGAAATTTTTTTTTTAGAGGCACGTCTATGGCCACGTCATACGTTTACACAAAAAGCAACGAATTGCAGTACAAAAATGTCTGCATATATGTAACGTAGAAGTGATTCTTAAATATATTACTAAATATAATATTGTGGACGAAAACCGTTGTTCGTTCATTCATTCAGAACCGGAAATGTGCGTATATCTACTCTTTTATACGTTTGAAAAACCCCGCAATTAATGTAGAAACATTTGAATTCTTCTGGCCTACACTAGACGGCGGTGATCTTGGCGTAAACAATCGACAGCGGTTGGAGTCAGTCAGATCTGCGAATTGTTATACAAGCGTTTAGATACTATTTGTGGAGTCTTATAAATGGAGTTATAGGCAATGGAATACTGACTTTTTTTATCTGTCTAGTTACTAATTGCTGTGTGCAGTGCATATTGGATAAGTGAGTAAACATATTGTAATATAAGTGTTAATCAAATAAATCTATTTCTCTAGAGATTAATAACTATTTCACTGCTTGAAGAATACGATCCATGTAATTCTCATAACAGCAGTCTATAGTTTTATTATTTGCCCTTATTCAATATGATTGCAGTGATAATACTTCTTATTTATTGTGTCAATTAGTACTACTTAAAACAACACACAAGCTAAAGAAAACAATCCTTAAATAGCATACAGATGGGCATATGATTTGAGGTTCGTTTCATGTTACAGTCTACAGTGTAATAAACATCTTTATTACTAATTCCGCTAGTACTTTCTGTTCAATTCATGTACATAACAAGGTGAACGGGAACAAAAATTGTTATATTAAAAATATACCACTATCGTCTTCTGACAGCTATATATACAGACAATATTGTTTTAAAATTTAAATAAACTGCAAGATAAAAAGATTGGGACACATAAAGTTTGACTTAATACGGCTTTTCGTTTTCATGTGATAGGTCTTCACTTACCTGTATGACTCAGAAGATTGATAAAATATGTTTGTAGGTCGGATTTGTTTGAATGAAGCCGACAACTCGTTTAGCTTGGAAATTAACAATTTAATTTTTCTAATTTCTTTTGACAATTCGCCTCTCGTCATTTCACTCAGTCTTTAATTTAGAAAACATATTTTAAGTATTGTTTGATACCAAAATATTGTGTAATATGACCATAATATTAGTAGCATGTTATTCTTCTATTAAATTACTTCAAATATTGGTTCGTGCACTTGAAACTTGAATTCACTGATTATTGGCAATATTAAAATTTATAAAAACCAACAACACATTTGTAAGCATTACTTTCAAAATTATCTGTATAGCACCAAGAATTGTGTTTATTACTCTAAATGTGATTCTTAAAATAATAAAGAAATAAACCGGGACAGTTATTATCATTACAAATAAGACGAGACTTAAAATTTGTGAGTTCTGTAAACTGTAATATAACTGAAAAATTAACAAAAGTTACCCTGGGCATGATATTTTTAAGACGGTTACTGGGAAAAATAATTTTAGGCTCTAAAGTGATGGGTGGAAGCTAAAAGGACGGATAATACACTGACAGGATATTGTTTGTCAAACGATTTAACTGGAGAGAATGGAACAGATGTGATATATAAGATGGATAAAATAACATTGACATTCTTCCAGCAACGGATTTGGAATCGACAGACTGATAAATCGAACTTAGTATATCTTCTGGGGAGTAGTCTCTTAACCAGTAAAATGCCATTCAACATTCTTTGTTTAAAACATCATAAGTAAGCATTCTATTCCCAACTGAGATGTGAAAACACACGAGCGCACGCATTCACACATACGCACACAGACAGTAAGCTGTTCATTTGCTCACCATTAATCATATTTTCACATTATTTAACATTTATTCTAATTATAATATTTCCAAAAGTATTTGCGACAACTTACTTTGATAACCTTTAAATATTAAGTGTTTTTATATTGTTTTCTGTATGAACATTTCAGAATTTTTGAGCTGAATGTTATAAGTTTTGTACAATTCCTCAGAAATCATAACCTCCAATAGGTACACTCTAATAGCTACACAAACTGAGACGGGGGGAGTAACTTGAAGGTGTCCAACAAACCGTCACACTACCCTATCTATATCTGAGGTATTACAGATAGTATTGGCAGAAAAGCTAAGGGCATAACGTACACCAGCTTCCAGACAACGTAGGTAGTCTTATATAGGACTAAAATACATGAAGGTTTCGATAATCTACTCGGTTCAACTAATAATAAATAAGAACTCGCTGATTTTGGTATAGACCTATGGACATAATAATATATATTCGATCAGTATTTAATGCTTTCCGAATTAGGTTTGTTTGAGACATTAAAAAATCAAATTTCAAAAATAAAGTTCAAGTAAAGCAAAACAAAAATTTGAAAAGAAATTAATTTCAGCGTTACTTATCAGTAGCAATTATCATATTTTGTTTGCATCAACAGCAAAATAAGCTGCAGACGGAATTCAACTTAAACACGTTAAGAACCTTCTTTAAAAGGACGTTAAAGCATGGAAAAGAGAAAATTCACAATCAAAATTGTTTCACAATCTATATGGCTTCAAAGATTACACACACACAATACATCTACAAAGCCAGGAAAAATAGAATAACAATGAATATATTAAGCATTAATCTAAGTGTTGTTTTGACATTACAAAAAAGAAGATACAGTAAATTAAGCGAAGATCTCTCTATATTTAAACATTGGAGAATACAAAGCTACTTGTTTAGAAGGGGCTAATTAAAACCCGTTCACTATACGGAAAAATGTAAGTAAGAAAACAAAACATTTAATTATGTTAAGTAAATGTTGGGACAATGCAGAATCTCTAACTTTTGCCCCCTGTGAACAATGTTTTGTTACTACTTGAGAAAATGAAAAAGAAATTGTTATGAATATAATATAATCACGGCATTTCCAACACATAACAAAGATTATATTCAAGCATACAAAACCTTTGTATTTCGCATCTGTAGCTTTATAGCTTGTTTATTAGAAAACAAAACGATATAAAATCGGGAATTCTTGCAGTAAGAGAATTTCTGTACTAAAATCGTCGTAGTCCTTCAGCCTTTCGACTGGTTAGTACCCTCCCCGCATATACCCGTGGTGCGTGTGGTACTGGAGTCTCTCACAGGTATATGGGACCTACAGTTTAACGCCAGATCCAAACGGCATAGTTGGGGAAGGTTTATACTAAGCAGGATACCTCTCGCTGGTTTGCCATTGCCCTGCGAGGGGGAACGGTCGTATCTAAATCGGATGGCCCCCGGCGGGAATTGAACCCGCGCCGACAGCGTAGCAGCGCCACACGCTAGCCACTACGCCACGACCGCTCCACTAAACACAACAAAAATATAAACAAAAAAACACGAATAATTGAGATGGATGATTACGTGATAATTAAAAGCTGTGATGATTATGTATGCGTCCAATGTTGCATGCAGAAATAAATTAATAATTTTATCAAAACGTAAATGATTCCCTTTGTAACTTGTGCATGGTAGGCCTACTTAGAACCTAACTACAGAGTTCTGACTCTGTAGTTAGTATTGTCAATAGTATCAGTAGTACTGACTTAGGTATAAGCCCAAAAACGCAAGTCTACATTAAGGTGTAGACAAGGATATTAGAACGTTTGCTTTGACTATAATAATATTTGAAAAGGACGCCTTTAGACTAAATATAACTTCCCGTAACTATAATTTGTAAATAAACAAACTTATCAGCCGAATCACTAAACACACACCAAACACTACCAGGCGCACAATATACAGTAGTACTGCACAACGGTCAACTGAACAAAGCGACATTATAATCGTGTTTTAGCTTGTATTTAACGTGACGACGGCTACTGATAGGGTAGGCAAAACCGTCACCTTTATTATGTTATCAGTGACGGCAAAAGGTTGTACATTGAATTCTAATATCAAAATCCAACAACTTTACAGAACTTACTAGACAACGATGCCTACACCTTCTTCTCTTTTTCAAGTAGTAGGCTACGACTAAGCCTGTTTCGATACCCAGTGTGCCCTATCGACAGTCCTATATCCCCTCTTTCTTTGGGACTGTTTGGTCTATCTATTCTTTGGTATTCACTCTAGATGGCCTCACTATTTTTTTTACATTCTTTTATTTTGTTGTAAAAGATAGCTTGTTCGACTCAATTTTTATGTCATACATCTTACTAATGACGATATCCTAGGAAACGTCTTACAAATGTTAAGTCCGATGATTGACTCTTCTGTTCTTCTTGTCGCGTTACAGCTCACGTCTATCTTACGTACATTACTATAGCAATAGCTAGGACTTTATAGAGTTTTAAACGCTTTTCTCTTCAGACTAGAAGATTCAAAACTCTAATCTCTAACCTAAAGAGGATACAACTGTGCTTTGAAAGAAATACAACTGTACCTGCGAAGACAAATCCTTATTTCCGAGTTAGACAGATCATACAATAATATAAAAGCGATACAGTAATCCATACTTGATTGTACGGAACTGCGAATGGTTAAAGAATGGTAAAAAATGAAACCTTATACATAGGAAACAATAAGACGATAAGTACCAAAGTAAGTGAGAGATTAACAAGAAAGATAAATATTGCAAAATGTAACACAAATAATATAAATATACAAATACATTATTTTATAATAGTAGCAGCATTTTCTCCTTGTTAAAAATGTACTTCATCTTTCACAGTCTTGTCGGTAAAGTATTTCCTAGCACCCGAAGAAATCATATGTTCATAAATGGTGGAGTAGGATACTCTGAAACGAGAGGAAATGCTAATACCCAATGACAAAGTGGCTGCATCTTAGAGAATGTAATCTGTTGGTAGTAATCCACGTTCTGGAAGGGTTTTAACAAGTAGAACACCCAAAAATATTGAACGCGCGCAGGCTGCAGTATACAATATTTGACTGTTGGCAGTGGGAGAATTAGAAGAAGAAAATGTATTTCCCACTAGCAGCAGCTTAGTAGGCAAAGACATAAGCCAGTCTTCGTGTCATTGTTCCAGAAGTTTTAAATAAAGACATTTTTTAAATCCTTCTGAGAATATTTATAAGAATAATGAAGAATAATGTAATTGACGGTTGAATTTTTGCAACTTTGTTCGTCAAGCTGCGAGATGGAATCCAAGTAAAAATAATTTCTTTGCAGTGTGAAGTTCTGGTATCGAGGGTTACATTGAATAATGGATTGATGAATAATGGATGTTATCTTGTTATGAACTATCTAAAACTCTACTGGAACCGGGGATTATAATACACTTAAGAGTTATTGAATTGTTTATTATCTTCATTGCTGAACGTATTGCATATTCTTTACAGAAAAATGCCGAACGGACGGAGTTCAACCTAAACAGGTTTCATGCTCTTGGAGTTTATACAGTATTTATTTTCACTAAAGCGAGATCCATAGATCCATCTGGAAACACATGGGTCTACTCCTTGCAAATGGCAAGTATCTTAAATAGACTTTGGATAGAAAAGTATAAAGATTTGCCATAGATTAGTATAAACCAGCAGCCTGAGGTTTTGATATCAGATCTGAGAGGTGGACGAGATCAAGGTGACTCTTTGTAGACGTTGATAAATGAAAACAATAGGAAAAATAAGAAGAAACGTGGAAACAATATTGGATTTGCAAAGGTAGGTGTATTAATGAGTTGATAGTAGGCCTACAGCTTAATTAAGGTGGGGCGCGTAGCGAATTTTTTGCTGTTAGAGAACACATAGTTAAGATAGACTTTATTATCAGGAGTAGATGTTGGTTTTGTAGCAAATAACAAAGCCAGGTTTAATTTTTTGTTCTCAGCCTTGTTACTTGTGACTCGACCAGAATGCTGTTAACTGGACTGGGCCTAAATCTCCTAGGGCTAGACGTAGGACGCAAGTACGTTTAGGCGCAAGAGATTTTAGGATGGCTGTCTTTGCTGAGTCGTATGTGAGTTGATTTTGGAACTTATAAAAGTTTTGCAACAAAGTCTTTTCTAGGTCCTTAGTTCCAGGATGCAATTGATTTAGTGTCATTCATTCTTCGTAAGCATTCTCCTTATATGGTTTTGTGTAGACCTCATATAAGTCGCAAACAACGATTTCAATAAGAAAAACCCCTTCGATAAAAACTGTTAAATTTTAAAATATTATTAAGCTTTAATTTTTAAGGTTACTTAGCGAGATTACAGTTTTTAGAGGAGTACAACTGTGATAATTTAGGTTATTTTGTCTGTAGAGAATCTTACATTTTCACTATATTATCACAATCTATTGTTTGTATTTTATGAGTAGAAACGCTGATAATTGTTTCACGTTGTCTAGAGAAAAGATAAATTTGTTGTAGTTAAAAAGTGTTTGTTTAGGGCAAACTGCATCTCGCGTCTAATACACTTATAAAGAGGCAGGAGTTCTGTAAATTAAAGCGAGACGTTATATATGACGAGGAGTCATCTCATTACCACTGACGATTTGTCCATCGCACATCGCGCAGAGAAGCGTTAAAGCATGTCTCGTAATTTAAACTATTCTAGTGTACTGTTGGAGACATGTGACAAATGACATCCTACTTTTTGTACACGTCTTGGTCTTAGAGACACAGCGTCGTACAGTTTGATGCAGTCACACTGACGTGACGTGCAGTCACATATATTTAGTTCCACAGTTAATCATACAAGACACCTAAATTTAACATAACGCCTACATAAAGGTTGTCGTAAGTTGATATTGTCTATTTTAGAACTACATTCTATTAAACCTGTGGCTATTAACTTTTAGAGAATGTTTATGTTTAGTTGTTTAACTGGTAATAATCGTGTATGATTTAACAAAAATGAACATACTTGACTGGATTATAAAAGTGTTTAATGGCGAGTGAATTCGTAGATGAAGATATTACAAGAACGAATTTAATGTATTATAAAAAACGTTGTTCATATTTTACTTGAAAATAATAGTATGAGCGGCACACATCTACCGCGTTTTTATATTTAATGGAGAATTTTCTAGAAGAGGGGTTTTGAATATTTGTTAATAGTGAAGGGTATAATTTACAAGTTGTGATTATACCGTCTAAAACACTTTGATTTAATGTATTTTTCATAATTTCTAAGTCAATTATAGTTATAAATATGTGTTAGAATAGACTGACTATATAATGATGTATAAATAGAAGACAGTATGGCCCCCTTCAATGTGGGAAGCTCTCACAGTCAATTCCGGACCGAGAACAGCAATGGTAAATTACGTTTGTGTAAGTCTGTTTGTTTTTCTGTTTTCCATTATTTTATGTTTAGTTATGTCGCGATCTCTTTGCTTACAAATTAACTGTTATTGTAAAACTTGTTGTACATTGTGTTTTATGCTGCGCACATATGAAGGCAACCGCTGATTATGACTGACACGTAATGTTCATATTTCGAGCCAGAATGTGAGTGTAATTTATTGTACAATGACGGTATTTCATGAAACTTGTTAGTAAATTTATTAACCTAGCTAGACAAGTGGTACATAGACCTGTCATTATGAGTAGCCTATTTATAAACAAATTGTTGAAAATTAGAGGACAGCAGGGTGACAACACAATTTTTTGCAATAAGACTTGGTAAAATTCGTATACTCACAAGTAAATTGTTGGCCATAGAACCGTAGAACTAGTGCAGGCAGCTTATTAATTTAAAAATACGTTTTAGTAACACGGTTGGAGTCAACATTACTGAAACTATTATGTACCGGGCTGTTGGGCCGTGGTCGATTGTTTAAATTTTCGTTTCTAAGCGGTTCTCCGTACTCCACAACTGCAATATGCATTCGGCCTGTCATCCTTGCGAACGATTTCTTTCTTTTTTCTTTTTCCTACTGAATGTGGCCATAGGAGGCGAGACCGAAACATTAAGAGAAGACAATTTAAGCGCCACGATCCAACAGCTTGGTACATCATTGTTTTAGTAACAGGCAATTTAAGTTGAGGTCTTAATTTTCTTAATAAATCTTCACATATTTGTTTCGTATATTGTAATAAATAAATGCTACAAACGCCAAGTAATACGATAATTGAATCACGTGTAAATAGTAGTTTTCAAGACGAATTTCCAACTATACTTAAATTTGACGAAGGAACATTAAGAGGATTTAAAAGATTTGTCCTCTTTTTTTACTGTAATCAGGTATTCCCATTGAATAGAATGCGTAAGTTTTCTTCATGTAAATTTTAAACCTAACTAAATTATAATAGTTTATGCGCTTTTTAAACGTAAGACACTATGGTTTAAACCGACATTATTTCTTGATATTAAGGGAATTCAGTTATTGTTAAGAATACGCTTGTTTACGTCATTTCAGTTACAAAAAAACGAGTACGAATAAAATAATTAATAAAATTAGACAAGCACTAAAATTGTGTATAAAATTCTCCGATTAAACGGTCATTAGTAGTCGGTATTAAATAGGTCTGTTCGCCACGTTCTGACAGATTTGTTTTTCGTAAGTTAAGAGACGTTAAAGACACGACAATTAAAAGACGTTAAATACACGAAAATTATGTCACGATAGCACAGCTGAATGTCGTTATTGCCACTTGTTGCTAAGGACTCATAAACGAACGTAAGTGCAATTTTAACACCAAGCTGTAAGTGAATCTACCTATGCTATAAAAGATAGAAAACAGCTGTTTTTAATTAAATTGCTTTGTTATGGCCTATTCACCGTGAAATGTTCTGCTGTTTTGAGAAAAGCTGATATTGCACTACTATTAGTTAAAGATTATTTGGTGTTTTTGGCTACAGAACACAAAAGTAACTGTAAAATAATTTGTTTTACACTTTTGTAGGTAAGCTCAGGTATCTTTGTTTCAGAATGTTTATTTACTAAAAACTAACCATTACAATCTGATAGAAGCAAGTAGCAACAGATCACTTCAATTGGGTAGAAGTTGAATCTTTTACAATATATTTACATTAGTGTTGTTACATCCAATAAAGTTAAATATTTAGCATCTAATGAGTAAAAAAGTAAAATAATACTAACTCTTAATGGGAAAAACTATTTACTCCACCGCAATAATATTTATCAATATTTATACTTTAGTGTAGAAGACACACACCTATGATAGCGTTAAGAATTAACTCTATAATAACGAAAGCAAATACATTTATGTTAATGAAAAAATATTTTAAATAATGTATAATGATACTTTAGAGTACAATACAACATTCTTATTAAAACGATAGTAACTGTCGTTAGTAAATGACGTTAGTAATTGTCATTTTTATTCAGATTATTTTATATGTGTTGTGTATTTTGATAAGTTTTCTATGTACTTTCTGTTTCAACTTAACTAAATAAAATTAACTTTCAAAATATCATTAATAAACATAAATCTTTTTTTAAATCCATTATAATAAATTTAAATCGCCCGAAAGTGTTTCAAATTCACTTTTGCTAATGAAAACAACGGTTTAGAAAACCGCATTAAAAATTGAACACAGTTATCTTCATGCAGTCATTCGAATTTCTGTCTTAAAAATTTAGAGTTACGCTACGTTATACAAGCTATGCAAAAGCTCTCGTACAAACTGTAACGAAATTAAAATTAATATAATTACAAAGATAGATTCAGTTTTATATTTTCAAGTTATTGATCGGTTATGCGATTTCAAGTTAAACACAGAAGTGAGCTTTAATTCCATACAAAATAATAAAAGAATTGATGGACATCTTTTATTGAATTGTATAATGTTATTAAAGGTGATTGTTTTGGCATTATAATAGTTTACATTCTTAGGAGCAATACAAACTTTATTTTACTTAGTTAGGTCTATATTAAACTGTGTTTGTTCCTTGCTTTTTCCAGATGTTAAATATTTTCTCTGTGCTACTACAGTGTTGTTACATAGCTTCAACTTTTGTTTTTCGGTAAGTATATAGCTACACTGAGGCGATATATGACATGCTACTTGATGAATAGCACGCGTTATTTAAACGGTAGTATTACGCAATTCTCGCGCACCTTTTCGTTTTTTTCAGGCACGCCTTCCATAGTATGATAGATTAATCTACCAGCATTTTATCACATACTACGCCACACAGCCGGGAGTACAAATACAAGATTCAGAAGCAGAGTAGTCAGTTTTAATTGGCTACTATTGTGTTTTAATGTAACGTGAATAGTGATTTATTGTAGAAGGACATCTGTCATTGGCGACCTGTATTATTTGATGTAACACTTAAATAAGTGATTAAGTGACTTTTATTATGTATTACAGAAGTATGTGTGTGCGCGCGCGCGTGTTAATGTCGGCGACCTTTTCCTTCCAAAAACCCCACCCTGGCGTACGCTACGGGGGCCTATCCGATTTTCGGATGTATCAGGACAAACGGTACGTCCAGCGTTAGGGGAGCACAGCTCGAGATCTCGAGTCTGTGCGTGACCTGCGCTGCTGCGGGCCTGTACCCGACTCGAGTGCGGGGGGCTGGCCCTCACAGTTCGCTTGTCTTTGGGTATCCAGACGGCGCCTCCTTGAGGCCCCCGCTGGGCAACGTTGCGTTTTGACCGGACATTCGTCCTCACATAACGTAGCGGGTAAGATCGTTAGTCGCCTCGCTTAGAGAAGAGGGCTCCAGACCCTCTCACGAACGTATCCGGCGGACGGAGAGCGGGGATTGTTTCCGGTTATGAAGAGCTTTTTAGTGGATAAACGGGATTTGGTATAGGGGCTTGCTCCTGGGAACGGTTGAGTGGAAACACTCTCCCGATATTACATGTGTGTGTGTGTAGAACACTAAGCTTAAATCATCATTGTTGTATATGAGTGACTTCGTTTATTTAAACTCTAATTAATGTTCTAAAAAGCGATTTCTCAGTGTTCAATTATTCCGTTTCCACTGCTCAAACACGTCGATTCGTGAGCCCGTCGTAACAATAGGCTGTTTCTTTCAGCTTCTTCGCAAAAATTAATAAATAGTGGCGTAATTAGGAAGTCTACTAACACTGTGTGCAGTTTATTGTTCTCTGTCTACTAGAAATTGTTGCAACATCTACAGTGGCAAGCAGTTGAGGGGTTTGAATAAAGGTGCAAACAAATTTTATTGTTTTAACTCTAATTATATTGCGTCAATCTTTTGAAATGCAGTTTTTAAACACGCAAGTATAGATGCGTCGCTAAGCTACTACACAAAGCGTCACCTGATAGCCTAAATACATTAGTAAATTAATAAAGGCGCTCAAATTACAGTACGGTGACCAGAGTCTGTGCAAATTGTACTATGTGTTCAAAGCAGAGCGAAGGGTCGTCGTTCCGAGGAGTATCAAGGAATGTGAAACAATTAATGAACGAGACTGGCTTCTCCTCAAACATCGGAGGACTTCGGACCAATATTTCTCTCCGATTTAATTTATTTACGGTATCATAAGTACATACGGTCAAATAACTACAACAAATGTTAAGAACCGTATAGCAGAAGTATTGTTCAGATGCTCTTGCTTACGACCTCAAATTCAAAGCTGCCAAGTTAGCGTCCACCTACGTCAATGAGTTTATGTAATCACATGTAGTCAGAAGATCCCAATAACACACTGCCGTTACAATGGAAGCAGAAATGAAATGATACAAAGCAAGCGATTCAAAGGGTCAAGAGCGCCACAACCATTTCAACGATGGGAAAGAGAAATATTTTGTCTATTTTGTTATGCTAACGTATAATAATATCTTTGTTCTTATGTTTTAATAATATTTTCCACACGAAAAACATTAGAAGATTGGAAATTAAGAAGTAATGATGAAATATATCAAAGTATAGAATATGTAACAGAAAAAGTGAAAAAAAGAAGACTTAGTATTTTCTGGACATTTATATAGAATGAACAACAATAGTGTTACGACGGTCTACTTGATCGTCGTAGGTACAGTGGAAACAAAATAAGTACAAGACACCAATTAAGTCACTAATCACACCTTTAATTTTTACAGTTAAACAGTTCGTAATTAACAACACAGTCTCTACAACAAATCAAATGAAAATTGTTCTCACGCAATAAAACGTCCACTAAAATTAACACGATTGTATTACAATTATACCGTCCGATTATAAAACACCACTCTTAACTAATAACCACTTGAACGCGCACAGTAATATCGCTACTATAACTCTCGAACCGCACTATCCAAAATCGCAACTGATACTAAACTGAACGTCGTTGAGTACCGGTATTTGTAGCTAGTCGAATATCTAGACGATTCCTAATTGCGTCGTAGCGTGCGTATGAACTACGTAATTAACTGCGGCCTTGACACAGATCGCACGGCTGGCGGCATCGAGAACTTTCTCGTAGATGCGTCTACAAGCACGTACGCCACACGATTACATTCTGGATCTCTCTGGAACGTTCGATATAAACACGTAGATTGTTCTGTGACGTCGTAACTTTGCCTTCTCCTTAAGTTGTACTTAAACCGTCTCTAAAGTTGTACTTAGCCAGGCGATCTAGGTGGACGACCTTGAACTTTCTCTGTCCTTCCTGTTGAATCCGATAAACAACATCGTTAATTCTGTTTTTCACAGGGTAGGGTCCTTCCCAGTTAGACTGAAGCTTAGGTAAGCGACCGCGACGGCGCTTTGGATTGAACAAGCAGACCTAATCTCCTTCTTGGAAACCCACACTATTGCTGCAAATGTCATACCGAGTTTTCATATTATCACTGGCAATCTTCAGCCGTCCTCTTACCAAGCGATACATTTCTCGCAGTTGGTTTTGTAATTGCGAGGAATAGTTCTTTGGCTCTTGGGACTGAGTCTCAGGTGATCCAAACATCAATCACCCAGTATACGTTGGTCCCAATCTGTTTGGATCTCGTCAAAAACCTTCGAAAGATGTTACTCAAGTGTCCTATTGAATGTCTCAACCATCCCGTCCGACTGAGGATGCAGAGGCGTTGTCCTGGTCTTTCGAATTCCGAGTAGACGGCATAATTCTTTAAACACTCCTCATTCGAAATTTCTCCCTTGATCTGTATGGATTTCCATAGGGACTCCATAACGGCAACAGAAGTTGTGAACTAACTGCTTTGCCACAGTGGTAACCTCCTGATTTGGAATTGCGTAGGCTTCCACCCACTTAGTAAAGTAGTCACCTACAACCATGATGTACCGGTTTCCATCGTCAGTAACTGGGAATGGTCCAGCAATGTCAATTCTCTCGAAAGGTAGTTCAACGTTATACTGTCTCATTTTTCCCCTGCTTCTGGTTTGTGGGCCCTTGCTTGCAGCAAATATCTCACACGTCCGAACCCTTTCCTCTACGTCGTGGCGAAGATGAAGCCAATAGAATCGCTTCCGTATTTTGTCAAGGGTTTTGTTAACGCCAAGATGGCCTCCAGATGTTCCATCTTGCATCTCCTTCAAAACAGACTGCACTTTACTTCGGGGAACTATCAACTGCATGACCACGTCTCGTCCATCTGCACTTTCCAAAGACCTTTTCAGCAATCCGTTTTCTAAGATGAGAGATTCCCATTGCTTCAGCACTTCGGAACCATGGCAGATATCTTGCCAATCCTGGCGGCGACCTTCCTCTTTTGCTGTCAAGATCGGTCCAATGTTTTCATCAGTAATCTGTTCTTGTCGACAGTCTTGTATTGTCCAGCCGTCAGCAAGGAAATCTACAGTGATGGCTTGAACATGTTCGCTTGAGTTTTGTTCTTCCTTTCTGCGGCAATGTGGGCAGTTTTCGGGCACGGACTTCGTGATAAGCCATCTGCATTACCGTGCAGGAGCCCCCGCCGATGTTGTACCTTGAAGTTGTACTCTTACAGACGTTCGAGACACCTTGCCAACTGTCCTTCCGGATTTTTAAATCTCAAGAGACATGCAAGTGCGGCATGGTCGGTACGTAGTGAAAACTCTCTCCCACAGAGGTATTTATGGAAGTGCTCCAAAGCTCTGACAATTGCCAACAACTCTCTCCTTGTAACACAATAATTTCTCTCTGGTTTAGAAACCGTCTTGCTGTAATACGCTATTACTCATTCTTCGCCGTTCTGCACTTTAGACAAAACTGCTCCTAGACAGACTGCTTGCGTCTGTGTCTATGATGTAATTCCCTTCGGAAGCTGGAAAAGCGAGAATTGGCTGCGAACATAATGCAATCTTCAACGTTCTAAATGCTTGGTCACACTCTCTCGACCATTGGAAGTTTCGTTTATTTTCCGTTAGCTCATGTAGTAGTTTAGCAATAGTAGCGAATGCTTTTACAAAAGGTCGGTAATATGAACATAACCCCAGGAAACTCCAAACTTCGTGTTTATTCTTCGGAACTGGCCAGACTCTTACAGTGTCTACTGTATTAGGATCCATGCTAACACCCGCTGCAGAAACCAGATGGCCCAGATACTGTACTTCCTTCTGGAATAGAGAACACTTCTTCGGGCTCAGCTTCAGTTGTGCACCGTGAATTCTAGTTAGAACTTCCTTAAGGTTTTCCAAATGATCTTCGAAAGTCTTCTCGATCACTATGACGTCCTCTAAGTAAACAAGGCAAGTTTTCCACGTCAGGCCTCGGAGTATCAGGCCCATCAATCTCTCAAAGGTTGCCGGTGCATTACAGAGTCCAAATGGCATGACGTTAAATTGGAATAAGCCACTTGGGGTCGAGAAAGTGGTCTTTTCCTTGTCTTCTTGATGAAGACCCACTTGCCAATAGACTCTACAGGTCCAATGTGGAAAATCACTGTGCTCCGGACAACGTGTCGAGTGTATCGTCAACGCGAGTTAATGGATAGCAGTCTTTCTTTGTAACGTAATTTAACCTCCGGTAGTCTACGCAGAAACGCAATCCACCATCCTTTTCACTGCCAGCATTACAGGAGAAGACCAAGTACTTGACGAAGGTTCGATTACTCCCTCTGTCAACATGTCCTGTACTAACCGAGACTTTTCCTGTTGTTTAGATAATGGAGGCCTTCGAGGAGGTTGGCGTATAAATCCCCGGTATTGATGCGATGTTGCACAAGAGAGGTTCTTCTCAGTGACTGTCCCCGAACTGCAAAACAATCTTTGAATTCGTGTAAAAACTGTGTGAGTTATTTTACCTCACCACTTGAGAGGTCATTAGAAGATCTGTTCAATAATTCTTGCAGTTCCTCTGGTAATTTGGAAGTATCCGAAGAACTGTATATTCGTTGCGTTATTCCGGCTACCCAGGGGCCTCAGGAGTCAATTTGCCTAGGAGCGTATTACTTTGCAAAGTAATAGCTTGATCCAAAATATTCGCCACTCTAACAGGTACATTTCCGGTTTCGTCAGGTTTTACTAAACTTCTGGCAATTAGTATGCCCGGTGTGCTGACTACCTGGGTTTCGAATATAGAGCACTGGTTGCCCCTAGTATCTACATCGGTTCTAACCATGATGATCTTTTCTGAGTTTGGCGGAACAGTTACGGCCACTTGGTTTATGACGTCCATCGATTTTTCTACTTTCGTCATTGTTGATATCATTACCTCTTCGCCTCCGATTCTCAAGACATTGTTCTTGAAGTCGACTATATATCCGTATGCGTTCATAACGTCCACACCAAGAATTGCTTCATCCACAATGTCTGCAACAAGTACTTGATGATTAAACTCAAGTCGACCGAGGCGTAGGTGTATCTCCACTTTTCCATACACTTTTACAGGCCGTCCAGTAGCTGTTCGCAAGCTGCAAGAGCACCAGATTGGCTTGAGATCTTTCACCACGTCGGGGCGCACAATAGAAACTGTTGCGCCTGTGTCAACTGTAATCGAGGTTGGACTTTCTTGAACAAATCCGGTAACTACCAAGCTCCCGCAGTTTTTCTGAAGTGTAGAAATTGCGTATTGTCTAGGGGCTTCGTTCCTCCAGTTAGTCAGCACACGCCCCGTTGTACCGACTACTGCTCGTTTCCCTGCTGCTGAATTCTAACCCGACAGTCTTGTTGTAGATGTCCAGGTTTCCCACATCTATAACACTTCGGTCTTCCATCCTTTCTTATTTTATTCTGTGGTGCCGACCGTCGAGTCTCTGTTCCTTGTTCTTCTTCCTCATCGTCTGTGCCGTCGCGATCTTTTAGCGCGCACTTTATGACTTGTCCAACCAGACGCTGATTTCGCGGCCTCAAATTGCAAAGCATGTACCAGGGCGTCCGCACTGTTCTGGTGTCTTGCCATTCGTAACACTTGCTGTAGTTCGTTGTCTCGGACACCGGCAGTAAATTTCTGCATCGCAAAACCCGTTCGAAAATCTTCTGGCGCTTCAGGATAGGCCAGTCTAATTAGTCTGTCGATACTTGCTTCAAACTCTTGAAGGCTCTCCCCGGAATGCTGTCGCCTTGCTCTCAATTGGGTGCAGTACACATCTCGCAAATGTTTATCGACATACCGTGATTCTAGAGCTTTTATTAACTCGGCATAGATGTTCTGGCTGTCAGGTGGCACTTTCTGTAGTAATTCTGCCGCGGGTCCTTTTAATGCAAGAACGAGTGAGACTGCCTTGTCTTTCTCTGTCCAATTATTTGCGCATGCAGCAGCTTCAAATTGGCGGAGGTACGTTTCCCAGTGACTGCTTCCGTCAAAGGTTGGAGCTTTGACATGAACTGTGCCTACTGCAGGCGAAGTGACTTTCTATATTAACTTAAATCCTTAAATTTTTTAGTGACCGTCAATCAGTGAATGTTTTAGTGGATAGTTAGTGAGGATCGGTCAATAATACAACTTTTAGTTATTTTGCGTCGAAACGTCCGATTTTGCGTCGGTTATTGACCGATCCTCACTAACTATCCACTAAAATATATTAACTTACTTTCTGCGTCTTTTTCTGTCTTTATTATTGGTACACTCTGTTCACAAAGTTGTTTTGGTTGTATTTTCATGAAGTGTTCAACTTCATTTTTAATTTGCTCTTTTATATTTGCCATTGAGTTTTCTACTGCAGATATTTTGTTGACATAACTTCCTCGACAGTCAAGACAGATTTTTCTACTTCAGATATTTTTGTAGACATCGATTCTTCAACACTCAAGACAGATTTTTCTACTTCAGCTATTTTTAATGTCATTGATTCTTGTACCTCCGATATTTTAGTAACTTGTTTATTAAGCTCACCTCGTAGGAGACCCAATTCTGCGGTACTATGTTCTTGCAACTGTTTCTGCATAGTTTCAAAGACAGCTTCCGTTTTATCGTTTTGTCTTTCTGCTGTTTCTAGCATTAGTGCTTTTTGACGTTCCTCAGCCTCTTCTCTTTCCTGTCTTCGTTCTTCCTTTTGTCGTCTTTCTGCTTCTTCCGCCTCCTGCTTGCGTTTCTCATCTTGTCGTTTTTCTGCTTCTTCCTGTGTCTGCCGCAGCAGTGTTTGTAAAGCTTCCATCATCTGACTGGGATCCATGTTTACCGAATAATTACGAATCACACTTGTCTTGTACAAAGTGTCCACTGTTTCCACTGTTAACCGTTATATCCCAGTTCTGACACCACTGTTACGGCGGTCTAATCGATCGTCGTAGGTACAGTGGAAACAAAATAAGTACAAGACACCAATTAAGTCACTAATCACACCTTTAATTTTTGCAGTTAAACAGTTCGTAATTAACAACACAGTCTCTACAACAAATCAAATGAAGATTGTTCACACGCAATAAAATGTCCACTAAAATTAACACGATTGTATTACAATTATACCGTCCGATTATAAAACACCACTCTTAACTAATAACCACTTGAATGCGCACAGTAATATCGCTACTATAACTCTCGAACCGCACTATCCAAAATCGCAATTGATACTAAACTGAACATCGTTGAGTACCGGTATTTATAGCCAGTCAAATATCTAGACGATTCCTAATTGCGTCGTAGCGGGCGTATGAACTACGTAATTAACTACGGCCTTGACAACAGTCCGCACGGCTGGTGGCATTGAGAAGTTTCTCGTAGATGCGTCTACAAGCACGTACGCCACACGCTTACATTCTGGATCTCTCTGGAACGTTCGATAAACACGTAGATTGTTCTATGACGTCGTAACAATAGGTTAACAAAACATATTTTCATATATCTGTGGGGAAAGAAGTCAACATCAAGTTGGATTAAAGAAGTCAAAAAGGATTTAGAAAAAAATAATATAAACACAGAAGAAGCAACTGAAAGAGAAGTTTTTCGGGAAAAAGTGTTAAAAATGGAAGGAGTCCAGGATAGGAGAGAGAAAAACGCTGGCTCAAAGTGGACTGAAGACAGGAAGAAGAGACATATTGAAAAGATGAATGAATATTGGAGAAAAAGAAATGAACAAGGAATAAAGAATTCAAATTGGCATATGGTCTTCAGATGGATGATACAAATAGAAAAAAATTCCACAGTTAATTATAAAATACTACTGGTGGAATCTGACACCTGTTCGACATTAGTAAATTTAATTTTTGTTTTTTAATACTTACATATCAATTATAGAAATTATGAGAACCGTGTTTTCATGTAAATTCAACACTTCCCCCTACGTTGGTTTCCTACTACAAAATCTGAATACAATTAACTGTAACAAGTTGATAATAGAATGTAATTTAAACGAACTGGGGGGTGAATGATATTTTGGCAGAATTCTCTCTACTGATTTGGGTATTCTTTTACTTCAACTGGAAACGGAGAAATTCAATTACTGATTCAGTTATTCTAGCGCAAATGTAGCATCCCGTACGATCTCTCTTGTTGAACAACGACAGAATGCAAATCCAAATTGGAAAACACGTTTCCCCTTCCTCCTCTTCTCCCGCGCTTCCTTTAAGAAACGTGCCTAGTGGTAACCAATTTATTTGTTTTTTTTATTTTAATTTTACAGCGGACAAAATTATAACTCTAACTAATTATAACCTACAAGAACTGTTAGGAAATTAAAAATTCATTTTTTTAATAAATTATAAATTCATTTTTTTAAATAAATTATAAATTATTAAATTACCATTATAAATTATTTTTAATTACTATTTCAAATGACGTCACTTGGAATTAACAATTTATGTCTGCACATAGTTTCTATGAAATGCAACTGACTCAATTATACCATTAATTGTAATACTACGCGTTTAGTTTGTATCTGGGGTAAGGATATGCAATATCTATAAAACGTCTTCACTACTGACAATTATACTTATTAATCGTTAGGGTGAACTGATATTTCAGAATTGACATTATTAGTATCAATTAGTTTTTTATCATCAGACTGTTTTTGTGCCTGGTCATGGCCGGCACTAGTAGAAGACCGGAATATTAAACGTGACAACGTTGAGTCTGAGGCCTATAAGCATAGTCTAATAAAATAGCTAAAGTAAACATGTTATATTTTGATTTAATTTCATAGCATTACTAAAATCATGAGTAGGCCTATTTATAGCTAAATCTAAATTATACGTCTGTGCGCACTTAGTACTATACGTTTAAGTTAAAGAAGTTAGTGAATTGGTGTTAGGCCTAATAAATTAATTTTGTTTGAATTATTGAGTATTTTACATAATAAACTTTTAATCTGCAAAAAATGAAGAATTATAAAACTACTGATAACTGGCAATTAAAAATGATGCGATTTGATTATTGAAATACATAACTTAAGAGATCGTCTAGTCGGGCGCAAAATATCAGGTGGTTCCAGTGTTGCCACTTTTAATATTCCGGCCTTCTACTAGAGCCGGCCATGGCCTGGTGGAAGCAACAATCCTCTAAGAAGTAGATTATTTAATTTTATTTTCAATTTGCATTAATTGACGTGGCCGTGGAAGAGATAACTGCAGAGTAAAGCAATGCTTGGATAAAACAAACTGATTTTTTGTGAGGGGTACTTTCTAAATTAAACACACTTGTAAGAATTAACACATTTTTTTAAACTTGTATACCTTTCTTAACGTAAGCTATCCACTTGTACCTACACGCTTAGAAGGGCTAACGCCTAGTGATGTAAAATTTAAAGGCACTTTCTGTCTGTAAGGTTTCCTACTAATAAAACGCTGATGTTGCAATAATATACTGTATGTCTACGAATTTGCATATTCGTGCAACAAGGGGCAGCATAACCATCTCTTAATAAGACATTGCTTGTACAAGCCTTGGTTACAATGACAGAGTCTAAACAAAGAAGATTAAAGTACTGCTAAATACTTATTTTTGGTATTTTGACTGAAAATTCTCGCAAAAGTTACTTACCTAATGTTACTTATGATTATGTTTGTCATGTATTTTACATCACAGAAAGGTAATTAATAATTTAAAATATTGTGTTTATATAATCCGAGTAAGATTATAAACCAAGAATTTAAAAAAAAACCTATTGTTAAAACTGACACACTAAATCACACTAAATTTGTGTGTTTTATAAAAGAGATAGAGTAATTTACTTATACCATTATTGTATATTTTATGTAAATAATATATATGAACACTATGAACCTTTAGTGTGCATGTTAATATGCTTTTTGTGAATTTAAGTAGAAGTACGTATTTGAATTACCGTTAAAGCAGATTCCATATTTCTGCAACGTAATAGTGACTTACTCATTCAACTCACGTATAGTTCGCTACGGCAATGGAATTTGTTTGATATAATGAAGACAAAGTACGGAACTTGAATTCGCCATACGCATATATATGATAGGATTTGTTATTGCTGTTGACTGGATTACCTTGCGTCAGTTTAAATCCCTTTTCCTTTGTCATGTCAGTTTTACCTACGCGAGTCGTTTAAAAATTCAAATTGTTTTTTCCTATTTTAAGACACACTCGTAACGTTATAGCTAAAAAATTGTAATTGTTCTTTTAAATTGAAAATCTAATTTTACATCAATACTTACGTGGTATCTCCATTTTAGTATTTATTTTATTCTATTATCATGTGTTTTATGTATTTGACCTTCATTAAACCTTTAATGTATTTTACTGTTTGTTTATTAGCATACATGTTTAAAGAAATACTTTATATTTCTTTCACTTTGTCTTTGTATTTCTCTGTTATCGCTATAAGTTTCTGTTTACTATTTACGTTTGTTTCTGCTTCCTAAAGTATAATTATAGATATTATACTACAATATACATTATTAATTTAATAACAGCGGTTACAGGTTAGACAGCAGTCATATTATTATAAAATACAGCAATTTTATTAATATTTTGACTATTCACCGGGCTTTTAGGGCATGGTCTAATGCTGTTGCATAAAACAGAACATCTTTTGCCACAGTACTGTGGAAACTGGTGAAACCCATACCATTTCTTTTTACATTCATGAGTAAATTCATAATTTTACAAAACCGCTATGACCATACTTTCCAGAATTAGTAACAACGCGAATAAGTAAGAGAAACGATGCTGAATTAAAAATACTTCGTGTAAATAAATTAACCACATAATGCAGTGACATTTATAAAATCATGCATTGTCTCTTTCCTACCTACAACAGAAGCAGGAAGTATAACTGGTGCACAAAAGGAAAAGTGACACGTTAGGCTGCGGAACAATGGGAGTGAGAGTTTATGGAACGGCTCCACATTTACTGAGCGTTGGTGTGAGAAAAGCTCTTAATTAAGTTGTACTCAAACAGGTGAATTATTTATAATTTCGAATTATGCTTGCGTTTCGGTGCGACACCGTTTCTGGCATTACACGCGTCTACCTCGTACTTGATTGTCTGTAACTGTAAAACGAAATTTAATTACGTATCTGTTTCAGTCGTGTGAAAAATTTACGCTTGGTTACCCTCAACAGCTCTCTGACAATATGTCAGACATTCCGCTTTCTGCTTTCCGCATTTCTGCCACCATATTGCACTTTTTGGACGCAATTATTAAAAATATGTTAAAGTACTTAAACATATGTTTAGTTGTTTAATTTTTTACGTTTTAACAAAATCTGTGCTCTCATAATGTCATCATCAACAGTTTTTCTTTGAACATAACCTACAATGAATTGTAATTATATGGATAATAATATTTAATATTCAGTTAATTACTTATATTAATTATATTCCAATACAAATATCGGTATGGAGAACCATACATGACTTCCATGTTCTAAGATTTATATTTAAAATCATTTTCGAAATGAAATATTTCCATAGAAACTACTTCTTTCTACTTACTGCTTCAGCCTTAACCACAGTACTGTGGTCACTAACGTATACCACCTCACGTTATCGCACTCCATTTTCACTGATGATGGAAGTCGATGGCACTGCCGAAACGTCTGGTTTTGCAGAAAACTTTGGTCTACGGCTAAACAGGTCGGGAAGGAATTTTAACAACAAACTACTTCTTTGTTGCCGATAATGTAGTACATATATAAATAAATTGTTGCTGGTAAACTACCACCTTTCCTTAACCGATCTTCACCAAAATCAACAGGCCTTGAGTTCTCTACACTTCAGGAACGTATGCAAAAAATTATTTGATTCTCTTTGAATTTACGGCAGTTATCTTTCGTCATAAAAAATTACCCTTGTTAAAACATAAAATGTTGCTGGTAAACTACCCCTTTCCCTTAACCGATCTTCAACAACACCAATAGGTCTTGAGTACTCTAAAATTCAGGGCTGTATGCAACAAATTATTTGATTCTGTTTGAATTTGCGGCTCTTATCGTTTCCCATAGAAAATACCCTTGTTAAAATATAAAACGTTGCTGGTAAACTACCCCTTTCCCTTAACCGATCTGCAACGAAATCAACAGACCTTGAGTTCTGTATAATTCAAAAAGGTATGCAAAAGAGTAGTTGATTCTGTTTGAATTTACGACAGTTATCGTTCGTCATAGAAAAAATTACCGTTGTTAAAACATAAAATGTTGCTGGTAAACTACCCTATTCCCTTAACCGATCTTCACCAAAACCAACAAGTCTTGATAACTCTACAATTCAGGGCTGCATGGAAAACATTATTTGATTCTGTTTGAATTTGCGGCTGTTATCGTTTGCCATAGAAAAAATTACCTTGATAAAAAAACATTGCTGGTAAACTACCCCTTTCTCTTAACCGATCTTCACCAAGAACTATAGGTCTTGAGTACTCTACAATGCAGGGCTGTATGCAAACAATTATTTGATTCTGTTTGAATTTGCGGATCTTATCGTTTGCCATAGAAAATATCCTTGTTAAAACATAAACCGTTGCAGGTAAAATACCCTTCCCCTTATCTGATCTTCACCAAAAACAATAGGTCTTGAGAACTCTACAATTCAGGGCTGTATGCAAAACATTATTTGATTCTGTTTGAATTTGCGGCTGTTATCGTTTGCCATAGAAAATAATATCGAACACGATTTTTTGCCATCACCATACTTCCATTTCCTTAAGGAACATGGAAGTAAAAAATCTACAGACACACACACACAGACACTTTTCGAAAAATAACTTTTTTTCATGTTTGGAGTGTAGTACAATCAGAATCTGCAATAATCTCGAACACGATTTTTTTTGCCATCACCATACTTCCATTTCCTTAAGGAACATGGAAGTAAAAATTGTGCCTATTTATTATTTACAGGACGGAATAATTAATCATAGCATATTCAGTATTAATAAAATTGTTACACTTCATATACTAAAGTTGAAAGAAAAGAAAAAAGTCATCAGAATATTTTATCAAAAGATTAGGATAAAATCTTATCCACCTCAAAGTGATTGTTGGGGTAAGTTAGGCACTATGTTTGCAAATAAACCTGGACAAGTTCAGGATTATAGTAAATGGTAAGTACAGCGTGCTACCTATAAAAATAAATCAAGACTATTGAAAACATGCCTAATTTTATCTACTTGGAGTCTTTAGTCACCGACAAAATTAAACGCAGACAAAATGTTAAAAGACGTCTTTACTATAGCAGCAACTCTTATCATGAATATAGTCAATGTATATACTATACATAAGAGAACAAAAATCAGAAAATTACCCTAGTTAGGTACTTAGTGTTTACTAAATTGTGTTAGAGAGCTTAATTTCTTGCTATACAAGTTTTAGACAAACATCAAATAGATGCATGTGGATTGAGGTTTTGTAGTACGATGCTGCAAAACAAAAAGGCAATTTTAAATTGTACAGAATCTCATTATAAACGACCTTCTGTCATACAGTGATGTACAAAAACCATTGTACACTTATTTTCTGCTTAAATAATTTTCTTTAATTGTTAGTACATAATGACACAGGACACATGATACAGCACAAAATAATGTAAATAATGTATTGTAAGATTTTATAGTATTTGCATGATTGCTAATGATCAGTAAATTCAAAATGATTTTAAGTAATGAGTTGCTTATTTTTGTAGAGGAATGCTCAAATACTTCTGCTATGAACATTCAGAGTATCATGAAAGAAATAAGTCCTCTAACCATTCTAATCGTTTAATACTGGGAGATTACTCATTCAGGACGAAACTGATGGAAAAGCAGCAAAAGGCAACTCTCCATAAATACAAAATAATACACCTAGAGACAACTATTACAAGAGAAGCTAGTAAAGCGAATGATGAACTTGGCTTCAGCAGTGTACTTTAGTTACGGCATCACGCGTCTTCAGCCATGAAGATACGGCAAAGAAGATAAAGACACTTATAATAAATAAATGTGAACTATTGTGGTTATGTCTAGTAAATACCGTAAATGTTTTCTACATTTCCTTAAAATGTGCAGTTTTATTAGAAATAACTAAAACTTCTTCGAATTGTGTGTTGACTAATACTACTTTGACGACTTTGATTAATAAATCATTAAAATATTAGTTGCTATCTGCTGTACAAAATAATTTATAAATTCAATTTTTCGAGTTTTGTAATGAATTTCTGTTGTGTATTTATTATTTACTAAAACCCGCAGTATCGCTATTGCACTTTACTAATAATTGTATATTGTTGAATAATAAGAGTTAGTTTCTTATAGCTTGACTATCAGTTGTGACGAGCTTAACCACTTATCCCATCCAGTACTTAACCCACTTCTGTAGCTCAGATGAATGAATAACATAAAGTTATTAAACTATTTTATATTTGACTACAAGTTGAAATTTATGCAAGTAAATGTAAATCCATTCCAAATACTCATTCTAAGTAATAAACTAGTTACAAGTTTTAAATTTATGAAAAGTTAGTATGCCATAGAAAGGTAAAATTAATTTAGTTTGAACATAAAAACCTAAAGTTTTGTTACGTTTAATATTTTTTCCTTTAGGAAAATTGAAGCTGGATGGATTTTGTATAATCTCACCGGTTACCAGACGTATTGATGGAAACTGTTGATTCTCTCGCGGTAACCAAAGAAGCGACATTTTTGGCAATATTTTCTTCAGATTACTTCTTACTTGTTCTTACCATTGTATTTGTTAGAATTTTATATAATATCCTTTTAAACGAAAAACTTTATTTTTTGTTGTCTTTTTCTAACCTACGTCTTATAAATGTTAAATCTCATTAGATAATCTCAAACGTATATATTTTTATGTCATTCTTGTATAAACACTATATCTTAAAATGTGCATTTTTTATTCCCTATAATTATGTATGTTGGATTTTTTATTTTGTTATCTAAACTATATTATTTCCGTTTGCTTAACCTTTATTATTACTTGTCAAAAACATTTCTGTACACATAAATTGATTGTAAAATATTTAATAATTTACTTTTTTATAGAATTAATTGGCAAAGTAGTGTCATTAGACGCACCAAATGGAATAGTATTAACTAAATCATCAATTATAATTTTGTACGAACTATTTTGCACCGAAATTTAGGCATCCAAAAATAACATAACATAGTATAACACATGTGAATATAACAGATGTGTACCAATTTGCGCACATGCATGAAATACAAACACACGTATACGTGCAAATGCGCGCGCACTGTAGCACTGTCCTATACAGTTCATCCGGTTCGATTTAAAATAACAATCGGTGCGGTCTCGAATATTAAACGAAGCGATGTTCTGACATTGATAAATTTCTTCCATTACTCACGGCTTCCTAACTTTTCCTCCTACATCCGTTTCTCATCTTAAATAAATTTAGATGTCACTCACTTCCAAATGGGTATAGGTAGCCTAATAAAAATAAACATTTGTTCATGAAAGTTCACCACAGTCTTTCTAGTCGGCCCAGAACAGACATCTGTATAGCCTACTAGTCAATATCACTGCTATTCATCTATTGCTACATATTCCTTTTTATATTCATAACAATTTGTATGTGTAAATCAATACTTTTGCGACCATGAAACAGGTTTAGAATATTCGTTTTTTGAGCTTCATCAAGCCCGTTTCACCTCCTTTTTGACTTATGGCCGTCTGCTTAGTTCTTTACTTTAAAAAATACAGAAAGTTATCATATAGATATCATTATAACTATTATTTCATCATAGTGATTATATCTTTTACAACGTCCTGATTGCTGTTAAAATCCCTATTAATCGTTATTAGCCATTAGCGATGAATAATCCCTTTGCATTAATATTTTCAAAGAGACGATCAATGGATGATTAATTGTAGCAAAATGCTGGTGTTCAGAGTTAGTACTGAAGTACTGATTATTACGGGCACGCTTTCTGTTGTCGCCAAGAAATGCAAGAGCTTCTCACATTTAAATAATATGAAGAAAAATTTGAGTGACGTTTAGAAATGCTCTAGATAATTTAAAACGAAACAAGCTTTACTAAAATTAAACATTTTTATAAATGAAACTCATGGGTTTTTATAATTTATGAGACACTACTGTAGCATTACTGTAAATATGAAAATAGCAGTAGAACTGACTTATTCGTACATGTAAGTTTATTATTATATAGACATTGTATGTCACCGTACTATTGCATTTATATAATATTTATTATTTACCTACACAAAAGAGTCTATAGAATTTCTGAGACAGGAACAATCAACTGTTTATAATTTATACAGTTATCAACGACAAAACTCTTGAAGACTATAAAGTCGCTGTAAAACAGTGGATAGAGAATGATAAGGAAATTTTAACTGGAGTTTTTAAAAGTTTATGTAAAGTTTAATAGGGGAAATTTAAAGTCACACTTAAAGTTACGAAAGGATTTAAAGTTACAACCGTATAAGATTTAGAATGTGTAGCAGAAAATGAAAATAATTATGAATAGCGAATGTATCCCTCTGTGGAGCTTCGGCTATGATACAACACAATGATGCTTTTTGACGTTTATTATGGATGATGACGACGTTCACGTCCATATCGGTTTTGTGAATAAACAAAACTGTCGTTAGTGGTCAGAGGGTAGCTCTCCGACAACTGCCGTTACACAACCAGAGAGTTAGTTATACAAGAACTGAGTGTGCTCTCCAGTACCTTCAATTACAATAATTGTCCTGAACTTTTTTAGAACCTACACTGAGCAGTAACCACGGTAACATCTCCCAGGTATGTCGGCATGACAGATACATTGGTCAGATACCTCAGATGCATGTTTATATGAGCAATTTTGATTTTAGCAAGACGGCGCTATGTCTCATTGGATTTTCAATGAAAACAGTGCACCACCAAATTTTCTAAAACGCGTAACATCCTGTAATGGTAACATTTCATTTCCCCCCACTCAGTTCGCCAGACTTGCCAGTTTGTGAGTATTTTCTGTTAGGGTATCTTAAACACAAAGAGTATGCAACGCGCCGACAAACCATTGTTGACTTCAAAAACAATATCCGTAAAGAAGTCAGATAATTTTCCCTATCGAGATGTTGGAACGTGCAATGAGCTATTTTCGAATCAGAATATGGCAGTGTAAACGACGAAATGGTGGTCACCTGCAGAACTATTATTTAAAACATGACTGAGTATTTCATAAATGGCAATATACAAAGGTCCAGTGTATGTGTTTGTATTCACTTTATAATTAGAAGTATCAGTTTTGTTGAATTCAAAAAACATGATTTAAGACACACGCTATACTTGCATTGTAAGATGAAATTACAATATATACATATATAAAACAGAAAACTTACATATATAAGATGACACATTTCATATATCTGCATGCTGTGTATTTATAATGTTGTGTTGTGTGGGGCAATATTTATCATTTTATTTTTGCGTTATTGCTGATATTTAAACAAATGCCTAATGTAGATTTAAATCGTACCAGTTCCTGTGTATTTTGTTGCAATGCTTGTCTTTACTAAGCACCTTCTAGTTTAATTCATTTTACTGCATCTGTATGAAAATTTCTGTATGATTACAAATTCATTTTTATAATTTTTGTGGTCGTTAATGACCGATGCTGTTGCAGCGACCTTATAAATAAATAAATATAAAAAAAAGATGACACATTTTCTATTCTATTGAAATTTGGCAATAGGATACTACCAATACTGAAAAAGCAACTGTCCAGCTTCAGAAAGAGTCGGTAGCCGCTTTTAATTAAATTAGTTTAGACTAAGAGGAGTGCCAATTATTGTGTAGCTAAAAAGTTAAAGAGCTAAAAAGCAGCTAAAAGACAAAAGTTAGCTTTAAAAAAATGAGTAAATTGGACGCATGTAAGAATAATATATAATGTATAATCTTATAATATATAATATTTCTAAACAGTACTTATTTTAGTTTGTGTCATATATATAATCATATTTTTATTTACTATTATTAATGTAACAAGACATTGTTTGAACATGATTTTAATTCACAATTAAATTTATGCATCCTAATTGGTCAAAACCAACCACCCCATTAGTGAGGGCTAAGCAAAGTCTACAGGACAGAACAATTCCAATCAGTACTTACTCACATCTCACGCGTTGAGGTTGTTAGGTCAAAGTATGCCTATACAATACATTTGTGGCATCACCTTACTTCACGTTTTTATTTAATATATTTTTTTTTACATTCAATTAACTTCAGTTCGCCGACAACAGTGCGCGTGAACATTTCATAAGTACAAATCGTACATGTCAATTCAGTGTTTTATAATACATCTAGTGGCCTCGTTAGTGAAGGATCTGCAGCAACATCCACAGCATCCCTTTGGGAAGGCCTTCCCTAACAACGCCCTAACCCCTTTCATCTCACCATCACGACCTCAGGCAACATACTGCGTGTACGTGAGTTCAGCACTTAAAAGAAACTCTACCGACACAATGTATGTGTTAACTTTATTCAATCATATAATGTAATTGACAACTGTATCTTTTGCAATCTACATAAAATTCCAGTGTTCACATTAGAGGGACAGGCAATTGCCCCAGAACTGTATCGCTGTTGGGTTAAGAACCTATTCATATTTATGACAACAGTAAAACCTAAGAATGGCAGCATTTCTCTTACTTTACGGGTTATAAATAACTAAAGTGTAAAACACAGAACATTACACAACATAATTATGGTTCTCCGGGCCGGATTTCTCTACTGTGAGCAATACTGGACATGCTTAAAAGACAGTTAATTTGAGTCGGTTACGTTCATTATAAGCAATACTGAACACGTTACATAGAGTGCACGTTGGAAACAAATATCTATGTGTTTTGAACAAAACTGGACCTCTGCGCGTAGACAGTGCAAGCGTCGTTTCCTTGTCTTGATAACATTGTTAGGCTATTCATTTCAATAAGTAAACATTATAATCAGTGAGCATAATTTTATTATCTTTATTTAACAATTCAATCTCTATACCGAACAGTTCGGTAAATCAAAATGAAATACACTAGTTTCTCTCGACAAGGTAAATTACTCCTTAATCGCTTTAGTAAAATATCTCAACATACACAGACATTAATTGACATTTACGAATTAACAGAATCAGATAAACAAAGGGCGCTATCCCTATATGAGGAAACTTGTGAAAAACATAAAAATTTTGAGAAAAACTTAGACAGATTATTTAGCGACGCTACTGTGCTCGACGAAACAGAAGAATCGGATGTACAAGATTTAAGCAATCAAATCAATAATCTCTTTATCGAAATAAGCAGTAAATTACGTCAAATTTTACCATCCACGGAACAAAACAACAACAACAGCACGACACAGTCAAACACGTTTTCCGGTAGCGCTATCAGATTACCTAAAATATAACTGAAAATGTTTAATGGCGATATCTCCCTATGGATTGCCTTTTTTTATTTGTTTGACACAACTGTGCATAAAAATCAAAGTTTAACCAACACTGAGAAATTTCAGTTTTTGCTTTCTTCACTTTAACATGAGCCGTTGAATTTAATAAAATCATTACCTCTTACTAATGAGAACTATCTTATTGCATATGATGTTCTAGTTAAGAGATACCACAATCCACGAATATTACAATCATTGCATTAAATCATTTACTTCACTTGCCTACTTATCACGATGTTAATACAGAAAACTTGCGAGGTTTCATATGCCAATTTAACAAACATGCAACAGCTCTAAATAGCTTAGGATTGGATGTCCAAGACAACAATCCAATCTTAATAACATTACTTTTACGAAAGTTCGACTTCTCACTGCGCACACGCTTTGAGTCTAAGCGAAACAATTCACATGAGTTACCAACACCAGAGGAATTCATTAAATTTTTAGAAGACGAGTGCTCCCATATGGAGAATGCGTGTTTAACACAAGTGGCATAACCAAATTTTCAAAGACAACCTGTTAACAATGTTTTTAAATCAACCAATGTTAAAAATAAAAATGTAACAACACTTACAGTACAAACTAGTAAATTAGAATCTTCGTATTGCAAGGGAGAACATTTAATTTTTCAGTGCCTTAATTTTCCCAAATTAAAACCTGAGCAATGGTTTACTTAGCCTATATTAAAACAAGTGGTTTGTGTATAAACTGTTTAAGTGACCATACTTATCAAGATTGCAAATGTAAGAGTACATGCCGCCAGTGTAACAAACGTCATAATACGCTATTACATTTTGCAAAAAAACCAGCGAACTCAGTATGTAACGATAACGGTGTGACATCACAGTCAACACTGCCGGTTGCCGTATCACAAACAGCTGATTCTCAAACAACATTGCACTCTGTTCAAGCAATGAAGAACCCTAGTTATAACAAATACATCACCCTTTTGGGCAGAACTCTTGTAAAATTAATGTCTTCAAACAACAATACTGTTATAGCAAGAGCTCTTATTGATTCGGCTTCTAGTTGTTCCTTCATAAATGAGGATATAGCTAATAAACTCAAAATAAAACGTGAGTTCTCAACCAAGTTTGTAACGTCAATGGAATTTCGGGTGCTTCTGTTAAAACTAAGGGTAGAACATACATTGATTTACTCACTCTTAACAACAAACAAATATGCACGTCTCTTCCAGTTCTCATATTGGACAAACTCACTGGGGAACTGCCCTCTTGCACCATATCTCCAGAAATCAAGGAGAAACTACTTCATTTTGAATTAGCAGATCCCACTTTTGATAAGAAGGGTCCTATTCAAATGCTTATAGGCGCAGACATTCTAATGCAGGTAATTAAACCTGCAAAATACATTTTAGGTGAAAACATGCCCTATGCTTTTGATGCAGAGTTTGGTTTCATCATAATAGGTAAAGCCTCAATCGTCAGCTCAGACAACTATGACCATTGTGACAGTAACAATACTACACTATTCAAAGTTCATGAAGATCCTCTTCACAAACTTATGACTCAATTCTGGCAAGTAGAACAACCACCTGAAATAGACCATTTTACACCTGATGAAGTTGAATGTGACAACCATTTTCAAAAAACACACTTTAGGTATCCTGTCAAACAAAGTTCAGAACTTCTTGGTGACTCATCAAGTACTGCTAAAAGAAGACTTTTTGCGTTAGAAAAGAAACTTCACTCTCAACCTGGGCTGAAAGAATTATATTGTGATTTTGTGAATGATTATTTAAGTACAGGACACACGAAACTGTGTACCAATGTAGTTACAGACAAACCACACTATATTTTACCTCATCATGGTGTTTTTAAACATAACAGCACCACTACACGTCTTCGAGCTGTTTTTAATGCAAGCTGCAAGACGAGTAATAATGTATCGCTTAATCAGTTACTTCATGTCGGTCTTAAATTACATAATGACATTGCTACTATCATAATAAATTTCAGGCGTTATAAATATGTATTCACTTCCGATGTAAAGCAGATGTTCCGTTCTATCGACCTTGACGAGCAGGATAGATGTTACCAACTAATCTTTTGGCGTGACAATCCACAAAGCCAACTACTAGTTTACGAACTCAACACTTTTACGTATGGCATGGCTTCAAGTCCATACTTAGCTAATAAGGTAATACAAGAACTCACGGAAGATGAAGAACACAACCATCCTTTGGTTTCAACAGCCTTAAAGGGCCAAATTTATGTTGACGACTTAGCACTGGGACATGACAATCTTGAAGAAGCTTTAACGTTACAACATGACGTCATTCAACTACTTCAATGTGGTAACTTTCACTTAAGAAAATGGACAGCTAATCATCCAAAATTACTGTGTGATATTCCAGCAGAACATCAAGAAACCCCTATCTACTTTTATGATCCAGGTCACCCACTAATAAGCATATTAGGTTTACAATGGTTACCAAACACAGATTGTTTTACCTACAAAATTAGCATAACTGACAATTCAATTGAAACAAAAAGGACAGTTCTACCTATAATTGCTAAGTTATATGACCCATGTAGTTTTTTGTCACCGGTCATATTTACTGCTAAATCTTTTATACAACTCTTGTGGACTTTAGGTTGTGAATGGGACACACCCCTTCCTAAAGAGATTGCCAACAAACGGAATACTTTTCTACAAGAGTTGCCTGTTTTGGAGAACTGATCAATACCTCGTCATATAGGTGTCTCTGAGGCAACAAACATGGTTTTTGTGTTGCTTCTGAGCATGGTTATTCAGGTTGTGTGTATTTACGTACGTGTGACAGTTTAAATAACATCACAATCACTCTCATGTTAGCAAAATCCAAGGTAGCACCCCTAAAGAACATTTCATTACCCAGATTGGAGTTATGTGGCGCACACCTACTAGCACAACTTATGAAATATTCTATAAGTATTTTTTCCAAAACAACTTCTATCAATTCTGCCCATCCATGGACTGATTCTAAAATAGTATTGTGTTGGATATCAACACCACCATACAAGCTAAAAACATTTGTAGCGAACCGTGTAGCTCAAATTCAGGAATATCTGCACCCTACTTTCTGGTCTTTTGTACAATCTATGCAAAACCCTGCTGATTGTGCCTCTAGAGGCTTGCAACCAAGGCAACCTATTCATCATGATATTTGGTGGAGAGATCCCTCATGGCTAAGTGCAGATATTACTAAATGGCCAAAGAAACCAGAAGATATACCAGTTTTTGTCAGCTTTCAGAAATTAAAAATACACATTTAAATGTTTTTATATATGTGAAGGAGACACAATCTATGTCTGACATCTTGCGCAAATATTCCTCATGGAGTAAACGTCAGAGAATAATCTCATATCTCTTGCGATTTTGGAACAATTTAACTTCAAAAATTAAATATACAGGAAATCTAACGGCACATGAGATTCAACAAGCAACATATCGGATTTGTCGTTTAGTACAACAATCTGAATTCCTTTCAGATATTAACAGCATCAAGAGAGGACAGCAATGTAGTCTTAAATTACAGCGTTTATCCCCAATCATTGGAAATGATGGATTGATAAGGGTAGGAGGTCGTCTTCAACACTCCAGCTTAAATGAAGTTGCGAAACTTCATATTTTATTTCCAAAAAACATTTTGTTACAGATCTTGTCGATTACTATCATTTAAAGTATCTTCATGCAGGACCACAACTGCTTCAGTCGCTACTCAGCAACAATACTGGATCTTATCTGCCAGGAGCCTTATACGATCACGTATTCACAAATGTATGGAATGCTTTCGAGCCAAACCAACCACCGTATTTCCAAAAATGGCAAGCTTGCCTGAAGTTCGTATTCGTCCGGCGCCATCTTTTCAGAAAACAGGGTTGGACTATGCTGGTTCCATGGAAATAAAGGTACATACACTGAGAAGAGCACAAGTCGTCAAGGCTTATCTTTGCATATTCGTTTGTTTTACAACAAAGGCAGTCCATATCGAGATTGCGACCGATCTCTCAACAGAAACTTTTATAGCAGCATTATCACGCTTTATATCTCGTAGAGGACTTCCTTCCAATCTGTATCTAGATAATGCGACCAATTTTGTTGGTACACAAAATAAAATAGATAAGATCATTAAACATCTTTTGCGTCAAGAGAATACAAAAAATAAATTAAATGAATTTTCAATTCACAACGCAATTAAATTTCATTTCATCCCACCCGCAGCAATTCATATAGGTGGTTTGTGGGAAAGTGCTGTCAAAAGTGCTAAAACACATTTAAAAAGAGTAATTGGGAATCAAATATTAACACTAGAGGAGGTTCAAACTTTCACTTGTCGAATAGAAAAATATTGAATTCTCGACCAATAACGAGCTTATCCTATGGAACTCGATGTACTTACTCCAGGACATTTTCTCATTGGAAGACCATTGGTATCAATGCCAGAAACTCAGTCAGAAAATATACCCGTTGGGTGCCTTAAGCGACGGCAAAGAATACAAGCCATGTCTCAAAATATATGGAGGCGATGGCAGACTGAATATCTACATACCCTTCAACAGAGGTCCAAATGGACAAAAGACAAGCCAAATTTGTCTGTTGGAGACTTAGTTATCATACATATACCTAATCCCCCTCCCCCCACAGTCATGGTGTTTAGGCAGAATAGTAAAGACTTTCCTAGGTAAGGATGGAGTAGTGCGGGTTGTAGAAGTCAAAACTGCTAAGGGGAACCTCATACGACCTATCGTCAAGGTTTCTCCTTTACCAAAACAAGAGTATTGATGTCATGTATTGCACAACTTTCTATTTATCCATACATACTGCAAATATTTTTCTTTTCTTTGTTTTAATGTTACAAAGCTTGTTTTTATTTTATTATTTACTTCTTGTTTTTCTAGTGAATCGCGGAGGATTCACGGTGGCCGGGATGGACAGTACTTATTTTAGTTTGCGTCATATATATATTTATATATATATATATTTATATATCATATTTTTATTTACTATTATTAATGTAACAAAACATTGTTTGAACATGATTTTAATTTACAATTAAATTTATGCATCCTGATTGGTCAAAACCAATCACCCTATTAGTGGGGGGTAAGCAAAGTCTACAGGACAAAACAATTCCAATCAGTACTTACTCACATCTCATGCGTTGAGGTTGTTAGGTCAAAGTATGCCTATACAATACATTTGTGGCATCACCTTACTTCACGTTTTTATTTAATATATTTTTTTTTACATTCAATTAACTTCAGTTCGCCGACAACAGTGCGCGTGAACATTTCATGAGTACAAATCGTACATGTCAATTCAGTGTTTTATAATACATCTAGTGGCCTCGTTAGTGAAGGATCTGCAGCAACATCCACAGCATCCCTTTGGGAAGGCCTTCCCTAATAACGCCCTAACCCCTTTCATCTCACCATCCAGCATCACAACCTCAGGCAACATACTGCTTGTACGTGAGTTCAGCATTTAAAAGAAACTCTACCGACATGTGTTATACTTTACTCAATCATATAATGTAATTGACAATTTATTAACTGTATCTTCTGCAATCTACATAAAATTCCAGTGTTCACATTAGAGGGACCGGCAATTGCCCCAGAAGTGTATCGCTGTGGGGTTAAGAACCTATTCATATTTATAACAACAGTAAAACCTAAGAATGGCAGCATTTCTCTTACTTTACGGGTTATAAATAACTAAAGTGTAAAACACAAAATATTACTCAACAATTTCCTTAAATTAAATTGAATAAATAGTGTTTATACTTTCCATTTTTTTTTACTTTTGTGTCCTCACACAATATGAAAACATAAAATTAATTAATTATATTTCATTTACGTAATTCTACAATGATTGTGTTACAGTGTTGCTTCAACATGGGTTCTTCGTGATTCAAACGTTTCTGTGTTAATCATCTTAATAGAATACGGCCTCAAGTAGTTAATTTTGATGTTTTGCGTTCGTAGTGATTTCTGGCTCCCTTGTTTTGTTTTTAATTACGATAAAATTTCATATGGAAACTACACTGCCGTGGCCTTGTTATTACCGTGTAGTAGTCTGATTTATTTGGTTTAGCGGAGGGGGTGGATAGCAGGGATGTAAGCGAGGCTGCAGGGAGCTATTGTTTTACCACCAGATCGATACCGTACGCTTCGTTACACTCTGACCACACACAATGATAAACAGCTTTTATACGAGTAACCATAATTTTATACTTACGCCTGTCTCCTTTGTAATTGATTTACACCTCTATGGCTTATACCTAAGTGCACTGTACGTTTGACTTTTATGTATATCTTCCCTTAAACCACCTAGCATTCAGGTTACATCAGGATGTTGTTAATAGGAAAACAGAACAACAGAAAACAGAAAAAGAGGGCAAACAGAAAAACCGAAGATAAACGTAAAGAATAAACAAGAAAACAACATGTGTGGTGTGCCGATATGGTGATTCAACAGAAGACTAAATTCAAATAATGAGAATGTTGGAACGTGAAAACAGAGAGCAAACACACACACATCTATACTAAACAGTTTTACTTCTTAATTTATATAAATTTCTTAGCATTGAGAACTAATTATAATCAAGTTTTTAACTAATTAATATATACTAAAAATTATTAAAATTTGAACTGTTATTTAAATTAATTGTTGATTCTGTAACTACCCGTTATACTCGTATAAAAACGATCACGCTAAATAAACGAGAAAGCGTTAACTGTGAACAATAATTTACTAACTTACGTGATTACAAATGACAGTGTTAATATAATTAGTATTTCGTTATGCAATTTTGTAATATTAAATATTTCTAGTATTGCAAAATAAGCCAAATATAGTTATATTAAAAAAGACTGTACATGTTATTTAACTGGTAATCATAAACCTTGTTATTAAATTAAAATTATAAATATTTTTAAACATCATTCACGTAGATTTAAGTTGCATAAACGCAAATAATGTACATCAAAGCCAAGTGTTCTAAAAAGCGTTGAATTTAAGTAAGACAATTTTTTAAATGTTAAAAAAGTCTATAGAACTTTTCATAAACTGTAGAATATTGTTAATAGGTCTTGTATTATAGTCTAAACAGCAGAATATATCAGTAAGCTCAGAAAAATTGATCAAATTTTTATTAACGCACCAATAAAAATAATACTTATTTTACCTTAAATTTTCTGTGTTCCCTAACAACCTCTACGTACTACAAATCATAGTAGTCACTAAGATGATATCAAAAAACAAAGAAACCTAACCACTAGCAACGAATTATGGTCGCATGAAACGTCCGCGGAAGTAGCTGACTGAGCGACAGCCGCGCTGTTTTCATAAGAAATGACAGAAATGTAGCTGGGGCCGCACTAACTAAGTTGTGACGTAGCTGGGGCCGCACTAGCCTTGTTTACACGGTCTGACTAGAGCACAGTAAAACCTACATGTTGATAATGCTGGACAGAAGTCAATCTGCATGTACGCATGTTTTATTAACGTGGATATGCAAATAAAATACGTGAATTGTATTAAACGTCTACGATAAGACTTCTAGAATTCATAATGCGCCAAAGAAATTTGTCTTAAGTGGCCACATATTGCACACGATAAGCTTGATTCTCAATAGCATAGTCTACATAATATTTAGAACTAAACAAATTGATAAAATTTGTGAGAACGAATTATAATGTACCGTTTCTTATACTTAAAATTTATAAATTTCTTTTACACAAAGTATAAGAAATTCGTAGTTTTGTGAACGTACAGATGTATTACAAATTTCCAGCTATAGACGTAAAACATTTTCATTTACGGGTAAGCAAAGGATCATACTCAATTTTAAATGTATAAATGGTTACGTTGTATTCGCAAATATTATTCAGCTGTAACAGCAACCCAACGATTAAACAAGTTACTATGAAAGTTGATCTTTCAAATTTGTATTTTGCTTCAAACAAATTTTACTGAGGCAGCTATCTTCAACACCACTGACATCTTCCTATTAAGATATCATGCCACTGATACTGTTAAAAACTGAGACGATTAACGTAGCCGCAATGATTGTTTGATTACTAGAAGCAGAAATGTGAGAGTACAGTTCTACAACCTTTATAAAACTTGGAAACCCCGAAACCGACCGAGGAAGGTTGCATGCTTCTACGAATTCTTTCTTGCCAATACATTTGGTTCTTTATTTAATTGTAATACAGTAATGTAATGTACATGTAAAGTTATACAACTTACTACGTAATAATTTACCATTAATAATAAATATTAATAATACTATTATTATTACAAAATTATTATTTTTATCTAGAGCACTACTGGAAATCGCAGAAATAGACACGTGGCAAATTTCCCTTAGTAAATACAGTTTATTAAAAATCATATACTGTATAATGAAAAACTTTCCAGTGGCGAATTAAGTTCCAATCTACACGAAGTAGCTGTAAGGATGCACCGTTTAAAAATAACTTGAAAATTGGGCCTTCCTTTATAAATACGGGGTAAATTTTTTCATATTACTCGGTGCCACATAAACTACAATACTTATTTTATTTATGAGAAAACAATTTTATATTACGTCGTACATTATTCGAAATGACCTCATGCATTTTTCAGAATATGTAATATGAATAAATCTATGTTGGTTTGTAAAATACAAAATGTTCATGCCATGGTGTATTATATATATATATATATACATGTATGAATAAGTCAATTTCATTATGTAAATTTAACATTTATCAAGAAAATCCCTAATATGTTATGCACGTTCATTTCGGTTTACGTAAAATATTTCATTAAGATTTTGTACGGTTAAAATATTTCACAATAAACGAATTAACAAGTTTATTTTGAGACTAGTGTATGCTTTTATCATTGTCTCACTCCCCCTCACACACACACACACTCTCTCTCTCTCTCTCTCTCTCTCTCTCTCTCTCTCTCTCTTTCTCTCTCTCTCTCTCTCTCTCCAGGTTTCCTCAAGTATTCTAATTCCCGAATATTTTAATTTTAGATTGCACTGGAAAAATGCCAATTAGTATTTACCTTTCATAAAGAAGCTTTAGCTTTTATCATATAACAGAAAATGATGTAATTGGACGTGGATATCGTTCCTGTTAACTAAATTTTAATTAAATCTGGAAGCAAGGTTTACATAATTCTCCGTCTGATTTATGATATTTAGAATGTATAATTAGTTACGTGTTGGGTCAGATCTGGCGTTGTAAGTAAATGAGGAGTTTAATTAAATCTACTCAGAACAGGGGTAGTCTTTGTAAACACTGCGAAAAATTCTAAACATCTGAGGTTCTGTTGCCTCTGCGTTTAATTTAATTTCATTATCAGAAGAGAAATAGTCATTTTAAAAGGATACACAATGTGTTCGTAGCTATATTTTGTTCTGAGTACGACATATTCATTGCTAGATTATGTTTCATATTTTATCCTGTTTGTTATTATTCCGTCTCAAATTGGTAACGCCTTATGACTTAAACTGTACATTAAATCATTTAACACTGTCACAACACGCAATCCCTCAACGTCTCAAACACGTTCCAGAGTATGTAGTGTTCAAACAAAATTTGTTTAATTTAAAATAGTTTGTTTAATTTTCAATAATCTGATGTAATGAGCTCAGAGAACAGGATGTATAGTAGGTAGAATTAGAATAGATACATGGTGATAGCATTTTACACTACGTGTATTGGTCCTGATAATTGTTTAACCAGTTAGGACAGTCTTAGAGATTTGAACTCCTCTGAAGATTTGAAACGTAACCTCTGCTGCTGCCACAACTGGTGACACAGTTGTCAGAACTAACAAAACATTTGTAGAACTCAACCAAGTGTTTATTTATTAGTATTATATTTTAATAATATTATGCTATTGAATATTGCGCAGCATGCGGCGTTTCTATAAAGCAACACTACCACTTAAATGAGAACATTTATTAAACTAAATATATATATATATATATATTGTAACGATAAAATATTTGTATATGATTGAATCTTATTGAAACGTAGCCTCACTCCAGGTTCGTCTATTGGTAACCAGATTTTTCGTTACGTACAATGTTATTGTGAATCAGTTACTTGTATATATGTCGTGTGCACTTGGATTACACCACCCGTAGGAAGTGTGAACTTGTAATATATATAAATAATGTAGCGACAAACTCGCACTGGAGTCGTCGATGTGTAATTATAAATGTGTTATGTTGAACGGCGAATAATTTTTTAAATTGCCGCTTACTCCCACTATGCTGCTTCTTTTCCGTGACGTCACTCAACGATGCCAACTGTCGGGTCCGCTGCAATCTGTGAATTCTATTTACTAAATATAACAGCAATAATAACGACACACAAATACTATCAAACATATATCCTTGTGGAATCCTTTATTCGGAAAAACACTGGTTGACTGTTTTAATAAATTTAAAACAGTATAATTGCAATTGTAGCGAAAACTATAAGTCTTCCTTTACCAGTTGGCAGCAGTAGCCGTTCAGTATTTATACGAGACCAAAACAATGCTTTTTGTTAACGTTTTTAAATAAAAATATTAATTATCTCAGGGCGTATATGGTTCGGGGATAATAATTATACAAAATATTACACTATTAATCAAAATACAAGTTTACAATTACGGGATATTACAACGTTAGAGTGAAACGTGCACACAGAAATTGTATAGTGGTTACCAGTTTTAAAAAGGTTATGTCCAGTTCAGGCTTTGATAGTTATTATGTAAATTAAAAGTTCTTGTTGTGTTTAAAAAGGTGTTAGTCTTATATGGTGTTATTAGTGATTGTTTTTAGTGTTTGTGTTATATGGTGTCTGTAGTTTAGTTGATTATTACCTAAAATTCGTGTATACAAATGTGTGTGTTAAAGTACGATATAATGAGATATCAGAATCACCAAATCCTCTTCTTGTACTCTTCTTGGTTGAAGATAGGGCCCACGTACACGTCAGATCTTCTTTCTCGTCCCTCGTCCACTTCAAATCTTCTTCCTGGTTATTATATCTTCTATTCCATGTAATGGGTGTTCTTCTGTTATTGCAAAAAGTTCGTGTAGTGTACCTCTAACTGTATTTATCTGGTTGTATAGTTTTTTCACACTTTATAACACATAATGTAAGACGATTTAAAAACGCGTCTATCTGCTAAGATCGTTGTCAAAGAAGTCTCATTTTATTTATCCGAAATTTCTGGTTGCTAAGGGTAAACTTGGAATCTGGTTGGCCAATTCGGATATACATTGTCATATACTTTCATTATTTCGAAGTCTAAAATTTGTTCAAAATCTTTAAATTAACATAACTTTTCTATACTGAATGGGAATTTAAAACCATTATCAGCATTATTTTGATCTTCACATTTGTTATATTTAGACACCAAACGTGCCTATTTTTGCTTAAGAACTATGGATGTTACAATTTTGTTATTTGGAATTTTCTTAAATAACTTGATATGTGTTATTTTGTTTCTATATTCCTTGTATACATTATTACCTATAAATACATCTACCCTTTCACATTTGCTTTACAAAATTTCTAATATAATTGTTCAAAATTTACTAAAGTTGGTTTCACCTGGCCTACGTAATAGTATTACTTTCATCACCATGTTTTAACATCTTTAACAATTAAATTAACTTCTAACACTCATCAAAATGGTTTAACATATAACGTTATTTTAACAACACAAAAGATATATTATTCTAATAGTTAAATTCATGCCCACATGGCTATGATTATACCAAATCCTTGCACAAATAACTGTTTTCTACTCAAACTGTATAGGTGTTTGACACTTAACAAAACATCTTTGTATAGTCCATTCTGCTTTGTCAATTAATTTACCATGGTTTTACATCAGTTCTATTGTTATATTTGTTAACATAACATAAAAATATGTAATTAATATCATTAAATTGACACTCCTTTAAACTAACTGTATCACCTGTTACATACAAAAAACACAACACAAATACTATGATATAACATTGTGCTATAACATAAAATATGCACATTTTACAAAACAAATTCTATACTAATTAGTTAGTCCTTTGTCAGCTAATTTACTCATTATTCTGCCACTGTCTATGTCATATTTACAATTTATATGGGTTTGAACATCCGTATACTTACTGATGTTTGACTTACAAAAATTACAATAAAGTGAACACTGTTGCTCTACCTCACCACACAGTTCTAATAATCTTGTTACATTTACTGTTTATCTAGGTTTTACTCTTGTTATAAATGTTATTGTGACCATGTTATAATTTGTTGTTTACTGGACAACCCTATGAACTCTATATGTGACAATTATTTGTATGGTTCATGTATCTATAATCAGGTGTATTTATATTTTCATTACATCAATTAACTTAATTATTTACTAATATTTCTCTTACACAATATTACATGTTTGGGCCTATTATCCCTCACTTTGTATTTTGATTATCTGGATATAATGATACATTAACTGAAACCATTTGTTTCTTTATAGTCCTGGTTCATAAACCGTTTGTCTTTATAATTCTTTGTTTGGTCATTACTGAAAGTTCATTGTCATAGTTGGGGTTAAAGGTGTTTTGCATCACTTAGCCTAAATCATTAATTTGGGTACGGTCAGTTGTCTTACTAGTCAGTCTAAAATTGTTAGTCGTTCCTCTTCACTATCATCTTGGAAGATATTGTTCTCCTTGTCAGCTTCTTAACCAAAGTCTTCATTAAATCAGGTACGATATTATGTTGTTCCAAATGTAATGTTACATATTACCCTGCCACCAAATTTGATCATTTTAATAAAATATTGTTTTTGTTGAAATTATCAATTATCTTAACTTTCACATTGTCATATACTTTCATTATTATGATCTGGTATACTTGTCTTTAATTATAAGTGTTCTATCCCTGGAACATGTTACTTCCCTAACAAATTTATCACCATATATTCTGGAATCAGTCGGGGGGCTCTCTTGACCTAATACCCCGCTGTCCTTACAATACATAATACATAAATAATATCGATTGCTGGAGCTATCTCGTCAGTCAATCACATTTAATAATCACTAGTCTATTCACGACTAAAATAAATAAAATAATATAATATATTCTTGGGATTATTCACTCAGTCTAACTCCTCAGATCTAAATATTTCTTTCCATTGATTCTTTCAGATGTTTATTTTCTTGTGGCGATATTAATAACATTTTTTATTTTCTATTGGTACTATCTTCCTTCCTTCTTTATCAGTACTGCTTAATCTTCATTTTTCATCCACTATCTTCATTTAAATTAAAACATAACAAGTATTTGCATCTTCAGTTGTTGTTGATTCTCTCACAATCATGATAGGTTATTTGCAATAAATTCGTTTCTAGTCTTGTCTCATTTTCATCGTCGACTGTCTACATTTGTCCTTTCTTATTCATTTTATATCACTATAGTTTCTTCTAATTTATGGATGTTGCATCTTTCTTTTATATTCCAATAATAAGTTCATAACTGTGTTTAATAAGAGGTGCTTATTTTGTTTAGAATTTGGAAATTTATTCCCAGTTGTTTATCTGCTTGATTCATAATTACATTATCAAACTGTACTGTAATTGGTCCTTACTATTTATCTAAATTCTGAGATATTCAACCTTGTTTATTGGGCTTTATTTAAAATTATATTCTGAATTATCAAAGTTGGTAAGATGAGCTTACTATATTTTTTCAATTTCGTGGTATTGTAATAATAAATTCTTCAGTTTCATATTAATTCTCATAAATAATTAGTTGTAAGTTGTTCTTACTCTTTGTTTGGAATTTTGTTGGTTTTATAATAATAAATTCTTCAATTCCAAATTAATTCTCATTAATAATTAGTTGTAAGTTGTTCTTACAATTTCTTTAGAATTTTGTCGGATCTCTTCTAATTTTTCCAACCATAAACTATCTCCACACCCAAAGTATTCCCTTCTTACATTCCATGACTCATCTTGATTATTATTGAATTTTCTTATACTATTGCATGAAGGTACATTTTTGTTTTCTACCAATTTTGCTGTCCATTCTATATTATCCACCTTTAATGACACTATGGCTTGTCTCATGTCAATTATTGCTGAGTATTTTCTCAAAATATCACAGCCTATTAGTAGATTAAATGGTAGATTACTAGCTATTAGAAAAATCATAGGTATAGCTACATTTCTGCTGGTCACTGTTAATGATACCTGTTTTCTTATTGACTTGTTTTGCCTTCCAGTGGCTCCGATTAAAATTATATTTTGAATTGGTAAAGTTGGTAAGATGGCCTTACTATATTTTTGAATTTTGATGTATTCATTGTTGTCGATTAACGACACGTTTGCGCCCGTATCTATCATACATCTTGTCTCTAGTCCATTCACTTGGGTGATGATATAAACAATCTCGTTATTTGAATCATTTTGCGTTATCGTGTCTTCGTTCAGTAGTTCTTCTCTAACATTCTTTAAGACATGATTGTGCACTATTGTCAACGTATCGTCAGTCGTTTTGTCTCGTCCTAGTAAGTACCCAAATTGCCGGTTCAGTGATGGGACCTGGTGGATTTTCACTGCCGCAGTCCGTTTAAATCAGGGCTGATCTCCTCAGTCCTGTTGTCTGGTTGATTGGGTCTGTCTCTGTTCTGTGACTCTTGTACCTCAATGGCGTTATTATTGAACGTCACTGAGTTTCGGTTATTCCTGTCGTCGTCGCAGCTTCTACTTCGCCGATGTTCATCGCGGTAGTGCTGGTTACCCTCCTCCTGAAAACTTCTTCCACGGTTTCCATTATAGTTTGCACGTCCCTGGTACCAACGTCTTCCCACATCCCTATCGTCAACGCTTACATAATTCACTTGTCTTCTATATGTTTGATTTTGACTGTTATTATTGCCGTTATTATTGTGCCTGTATCGGTTATCATGGTTGTTGTTATAACCTCGGTTGTTCTGGTACTGGTGGTCTCTGTCATTGTCACGCCGGTATCCATTATTGTTATTATTTGTAGGAGGGCTACGGTAATAGTGGTTGTTGTTATTGTTGTTATTATTTGCGTTATTTCGTGGATAGATATTGGTGTTATTCTGGTTTTGGTAACCGCGCTGATAGTGGTTACCGTTGTTGTTATAACTATTGTTTGGTCGTTGCCCATTGTTTTTATATGGGGCGTCGCGGCGACCATTATTTCTATTTATCTCATTGTTCCTTCGTCTATACTGGAGGAAGTTCTTCTCTTGTTCCATCTCCGCCAATAATGTTGACATCTCCTCGATGGTTTGTATGCGTCCATTTATTCGGCCTCTTGTAATTTCGCCACCATAGTGGTATGCTAATAGCCGCACTAAACATTCCGTAGGAATTGCAGGCTCTAAATGTCTGGGTATATTTATTTTGCCAAGAAAATATGCGGTTGGAGTTTGCTTGCCGTGCAGGTCATATCTGCCCAATCCTATGTCACTTCTTATCATGTGTTGTGTGGCATCGGACCAATATTTAGATTTGAACTGTTTTTTAAATTCCTGGAAGTTCTGTATACTCGGCCGCATCGCCGTCCACCAATTGTCATATACCTTTCGGAACATCTCGTCCAACATACTCCTTATCACAAACCATCTGTCTTCTCCGGTTTTGGCTATCTTCTCTTCAACTCGTTCTAGGAATAGCATAGGGTTTCTTCTATAGTTTTGGAAATCGATAACTTCCCGATTTTCCTCGCATGTTGTATGGGCGCCGGTACACTGCCTGTTTTTTAAGGAATTAATTTCATCTCTATGTGCAGTTGTTTGGTCTTGTACTCGATTGAGACTATTACTCATATCTTCCAACCTCTCTCCCATCACTGCTTGGTTGGTTCTGATATTTTCAACTCGTCCATTCGTTTCTTCCCGGACGCTCAGTATCTCTTGATTCATCCGCTCACACTTTTCCTTGGTCTCGGATTCTACCCTTTTAATTTCAGTCACCGGTTCTTCCAGCTTCTTGTCCCATTCTTCCTGCAATTGCCGGTTATTAATTTCCATCTTGATATTCCAATCTTCTTTTAATGACTCTTTGTGTTCATCCAGTTTTTTCATGGTTTCCTGGTAATTTTCCTTCAATTCTTCCCTCAATGCTTTATTATTTGCGTCAATTTTTTCCTTCATTTTCTTGCTACTCTCTTTCAATTTTCCCATTTTTTCTTCAATTTTTTTATTAGCCTCTCCCAATTTTCGGCTCAACTCCTCCGTAGATTGTTTATTGTCCGTTCTTAATTCTTCCCTCAATTTTTCTAAGTTCTTATTACTGTTCTCGCTTAATTCTTCCATTTTCTTGCTGAAGTGTTCCTGCAGTTCGTCCTTTAGTTTCTTATTACTCTCCTCCGTTTTCTTACTCAAATCTTCCGTTAGTTTCTTCCCAGTTTCCTGCATTAATTCCACCATACGTCTAATCATTTCTTGCGTCTTCTCGCTTTCTGTTTGTGTGGTTTCTTCTGGTTGTTTTTCCGGATCCTTCCTTGTTATAATTTCTATTTCCTCAACCGGTGTCGCTTCTTTGTCTTCCATGTTTAACTCGTCTACCTTCTCGGTTTCGGCCGCTCGTTTTCGCGATGTTTCTCGCTTCCTCATATTGTCTATTTTGGTTTATTTGTCTATTAATAATAATTTAATTTATATTAAATTACACGCCTCACACGTTGGTGCGCCAATTTGTAACGATAAAATATTTGTATATGATTGAATCTTATTGAAACGTAGCCTCACTCCAGGTTCGTCTATTGGTAACCAGATTTTTCGTTACGTACAATGTTATTGTGAATCAGTTACTTGTATATATGTCGTGTGCACTTGGATTACACCACCCGTAGGAAGTGTGAACTTGTAATATATATAAATAATGTAGCGACAAACTCGCACTGGAGTCGTCGATGTGTAATTATAAATGTGTTATGTTGAACGGCGAATAATTTTTTAAATTGCCGCTTACTCCCACTATGCTGCTTCTTTTCCGTGACGTCACTCAACGATGCCAACTGTCGGGTCCGCTGCAATCTGTGAATTCTATTTACTAAATGTAACAGCAATAATAACGACACACAAATACTATCAAACATATATCCTTGTGGAATCCTTTATTCGGAAAAACACTGGTTGACTGTTTTAATAAATTTAAAAGAGTATAATTGCAATTGTAGCGAAAACTATAAGTCTTCCTTTACCAGTTGGCAGCAGTAGCCGTTCAGTATTTATACGAGACCAAAACAATGCTTTTTGTTAACGTTTTTAAATAAAAATATTAATTATCTCAGGGCGTATATGGTTCGGGGATAATAAGTATACAAAATATTACACTATTAATCAAAATACAAGTTTACAATTACGGGATATTACAACGTTAGAGTGAAACGTGCACACAGAAATTGTATAGTGGTTACCAGTTTTAAAAAGGTTATGTCCAGTTCAGGCTTTGATAGTTATTATGTAAATTAAAAGTTCTTGTTGTGTTTAAAAAGGTGTTAGTCTTATATGGTGTTATTAGTGATTGTTTTTAGTGTTTGTGTTATATGGTGTCTGTAGTTTAGTTGATTATTACTTAAAATTCGTGTATACAAATGTGTGTGTTAAAGTACGATATAATGAGATGTCAGAATCACCAAATCCTCTTCTTGTACTCTTCTTGGTTGAAGATAGGGCCCACGTACACGTCAGATCTTCTTTCTCGTGCCTCGTCCACTTCAAATCTTCTTCCTGGTTATTATATCTTCTATTCCATGTAATGGGTGTTCTTCTGTTATTGCAAAAAGTTCGTGTAGTGTACCTCTAACTGTATTTATCTGGTTGTATAGTTTTTTCACACTTTATAACACATAATGTAAGACGATTTAAAAACGCGTCTATCTACTAAGATCGTTGTCAAAGAAGTCTCATTTTATTTATCCGAAATTTCTGGTTGCTAAGGGTAAACTTGGAATCTGGTTGGCCAATTCGGATATACATTGTCATATACTTTCATTATTTCGAAGTCTAAAATTTGTTCAAAATCTTTAAATTAACATAACTTTTCTATACTGAATGGGAATTTAAAACTATTATCAGCATTATTTTGATCTTCACATTTGTTATATTTAGACACCAAACGTGCCTATTTTTGCTTAAGAACTATGGATGTTACAATTTTGTTATTTGGAATTTTCTTAAATAACTTGATATGTGTTATTTTGTTTCTATATTCCTTGTATACATTATTACCTATAAATACATCTACCCTTTCACATTTGCTTTACAAAATTTCTAATATAATTGTTCAAAATTTACTAAAGTTGGTTTCACCTGGCCTACGTAATAGTATTACTTTCATCACCATGTTTTAACATCTTTAACAATTAAATTAACTTCTAACACTCATCAAAATGGTTTAACATATAACGTTATTTTAACAACACAAAAGATATATTATTCTAATAGTTAAATTCATGCCCACATGGCTATGATTATACCAAATCCTTGCACAAATAACTGTTTTCTACTCAAACTGTATAGGTGTTTGACACTTAACAAAACATCTTTGTATAGTCCATTCTGCTTTGTCAATTAATTTACCATGGTTTTACATCAGTTCTATTGTTATATTTGTTAACATAACATAAAAAAAATGTAATTAATATCATTAAATTGACACTCCTTTAAACTAACTGTATCACCTGTTACATACAAAAAACACAACACAAATACTATGATATAACATTGTGCTATAACATAAAATATGCACATTTTACAAAACAAATTCTATACTAATTAGTTAGTCCTTTGTCAGCTAATTTACTCATTATTCTGCCACTGTCTATGTCATATTTACAATTTATATGGGTTTGAACATCCGTATACTTACTGATGTTTGACTTACAAAAATTACAATAAAGTGAACACTGTTGCTCTACCTCACCACACAGTTCTAATAATCTTGTTACATTTACTGTTTATCTGGGTTTTACTCTTGTTATAAATGTTATTGTGACCATGTTATAATTTGTTGTTTACTGGACAACCCTATGAACTCTATATGTGACAATTATTTGTATGGTTCATGTATCTATAATCAGGTGTATTTATATTTTCATTACATCAATTATCTTAATTATTTACTAATATTTCTCTTACACAATATTACATGTTTGGGCCTATTATCCCTCACTTTGTATTTTGATTATCTGGATATAATGATACATTAACTGAAACCATTTGTTTCTTTATAGTCCTGGTTCATAAACCGTTTGTCTTTATAATTCTTTGTTTGGTCATTACTGAAAGTTCATTGTCATAGTTGGGGTTAAAGGTGTTTTGCATCACTTAGCCTAAATCATTAATTTGGGTACGGTCAGTTGTCTTACTAGTCAGTCTAAAATTGTTAGTCGTTCCTCTTCACTATCATCTTGGAAGATATTGTTCTCCTTGTCAGCTTCTTAACCAAAGTCTTCATTAAATCAGGTACGATATTATGTTGTTCCAAATGTAATGTTACATATTACCCTGCCACCAAATTTGATCATTTTAATAAAATATTGTTTTTGTTGAAATTATCAATTATCTTAACTTTCACATTGTCATATACTTTCATTATTATGATCTGGTATACTTGTCTTTAATTATAAGTGTTCTATCCCTGGAACATGTTACTTCCCTAACAAATTTATCACCATATATTCTGGAATCAGTCGGGGGGCTCTCTTGACCTAATACCCCGCTGTCCTTACAATACATAATACATAAATAATATCGATTGCTGGAGCTATCTCGTCAGTCAATCACATTTAATAATCACTAGTCTATTCACGACTAAAATAAATAAAATAATATAATATATTCTTGGGATTATTCACTCAGTCTAACTCCTCAGATCTAAATATTTCTTTCCATTGATTCTTTCAGATGTTTATTTTCTTGTGGCGATATTAATAACATTTTTTATTTTCTATTGGTACTATCTTCCTTCCTTCTTTATCAGTACTGCTTAATCTTCATTTTTCATCCACTATCTTCATTTAAATTAAAACATAACAAGTATTTGCATCTTCAGTTGTTGTTGATTCTCTCACAATCATGATAGGTTATTTGCAATAAAGTCGTTTCTAGTCTTGTCTCATTTTCATCGTCGACTGTCTACATTTGTCCTTTCTTATTCATTTTATATCACTATAGTTTCTTCTAATTTATGGATGTTGCATCTTTCTTTTATATTCCAATAATAAGTTCATAACTGTGTTTAATAAGAGGTGCTTATTTTGTTTAGAATTTGGAAATTTATTCCCAGTTGTTTATCTGCTTGATTCATAATTACATTATCAAACTGTACTGTAATTGGTCCTTACTATTTATCTAAATTCTGAGATATTCAACCTTGTTTATTGGGCTTTATTTAAAATTATATTCTGAATTATCAAAGTTGGTAAGATGAGCTTACTATATTTTTTCAATTTCGTGGTATTGTAATAATAAATTCTTCAGTTTCATATTAATTCTCATAAATAATTAGTTGTAAGTTGTTCTTACTCTTTGTTTGGAATTTTGTTGGTTTTATAATAATAAATTCTTCAATTCCAAATTAATTCTCATTAATAATTAGTTGTAAGTTGTTCTTACAATTTCTTTAGAATTTTGTCGGATCTCTTCTAATTTTTCCAACCATAAACTATCTCCACACCCAAAGTATTCCCTTCTTACATTCCATGACTCATCTTGATTATTATTGAATTTTCTTATACTATTGCATGAAGGTACATTTTTGTTTTCTACCAATTTTGCTGTCCATTCTATATTATCCACCTTTAATGACACTATGGCTTGTCTCATGTCAATTATTGCTGAGTATTTTCTCAAAATATCACAGCCTATTAGTAGATTAAATGGTAGATTACTAGCTATTAGAAAAATCATAGGTATAGCTACATTTCTGCTGGTCACTGTTAATGATACCTGTTTTCTTATTGACTTGTTTTGCCTTCCAGTGGCTCCGATTAAAATTATATTTTGAATTGGTAAAGTTGGTAAGATGGCCTTACTATATTTTTGAATTTTGATGTATTCATTGTTGTCGATTAACGACACGTTTGCGCCCGTATCTATCATACATCTTGTCTCTAGTCCATTCACTTGGGCGATGATATAAACAATCTCGTTATTTGAATCATTTTGCGTTATCGTGTCTTCGTTCAGTAGTTCTTCTCTAACATTCTTTAAGACATGATTGTGCACTATTGTCAACGTATCGTCAGTCGTTTTGTCTCGTCCTAGTAAGTACCCAAATTGCCGGTTCAGTGATGGGACCTGGTGGATTTTCACTGCCGCAGTCCGTTTAAATCAGGGCTGATCTCCTCAGTCCTGTTGTCTGGTTGATTGGGTCTGTCTCTGTTCTGTGACTCTTGTACCTCAATGGCGTTATTATTGAACGTCACTGAGTTTCGGTTATTCCTGTCGTCGTCGCAGCTTCTACTTCGCCGATGTTCATCGCGGTAGTGCTGGTTACCCTCCTCCTGAAAACTTCTTCCACGGTTTCCATTATAGTTTGCACGTCCCTGGTACCAACGTCTTCCCACATCCCTATCGTCAACGCTTACATAATTCACTTGTCTTCTATATGTTTGATTTTGACTGTTATTATTGCCGTTATTATTGTGCCTGTATCGGTTATCATGGTTGTTGTTATAACCTCGGTTGTTCTGGTACTGGTGGTCTCTGTCATTGTCACGCCGGTATCCATTATTGTTATTATTTGTAGGAGGGCTACGGTAATAGTGGTTGTTGTTATTGTTGTTATTATTTGCGTTATTTCGTGGATAGTTATTGGTGTTACTCTGGTTTTGGTAACCGCGCTGATAGTGGTTACCGTTGTTGTTATAACTATTGTTTGGTCGTTGCCCATTGTTTTCATATGGGGCGTCGCGGCGACCATTATTTCTATTTATCTCATCGTTCCTTCGTCTATACTGGAGGAAGTTCTTCTCTTGTTCCATCTCCGCCAATAATGTTGACATCTCCTCGATGGTTTGTATGCGTCCATTTATTCGGCCTCTTGTAATTTCGCCACCATAGTGGTACGCTAATAGCCGCACTAAACATTCCGTAGGAATTGCAGGCTCTAAATGTCTGGGTATATTTATTTTGCCAAGAAAATATGCGGTTGGAGTTTGCTTGCCGTGCAGGTCATATCTGCCCAATCCTATGTCACTTCTTATCATGTGTTGTGTGGCATCGGACCAATATTTAGATTTGAACTGTTTTTTAAATTCCTGGAAGTTCTGTATACTCGGCCGCATCGCCGTCCACCAATTGTCATATACCTTTCGGAACATCTCGTCCAACATACTCCTTATCACAAACCATCTGTCTTCTCCGGTTTTGGCTATCTTCTCTTCGACTCGTTCTAGGAATAGCATAGGGTTTCTTCTATAGTTTTGGAAATCGATAACTTCCCGATTTTCCTCGCTTGTTGTATGGGCGCCGGTACACTGCCTGTTTTTTAAGGAATTAATTTCATCTCTATGTGCAGTTGTTTGGTCTTGTACTCGATTGAGACTATTACTCATATCTTCCAACCTCTCTCCCATCACTGCTTGGTTGGTTCTGATATTTTCAACTCGTCCATTCGTTTCTTCCCGGACGCTCAGTATCTCTTGATTCATCCGCTCACACTTTTCCTTGGTCTCGGATTCTACCCTTTTAATTTCAGTCACCGGTTCTTCCAGCTTCTTGTCCCATTCTTCCTGCAATTGCCGGTTATTAATTTCCATCTTGATATTCCAATCTTCTTTTGATGACTCTTTGTGTTCATCCAGTTTTTTCATGGTTTCCTGGTAATTTTCCTTCAATTCTTCCCTCAATGCTTTATTATTTGCGTCAATTTTTTCCTTCATTTTCTTGCTACTCTCTTTCAATTCTCCCATTTTTTCTTCAATTTTTTTATTAGCCTCTCCCAATTTTCGGCTCAACTCCTCCGTAGATTGTTTATTGTCCGTTCTTAATTCTTCCCTCAATTTTTCTAAGTTCTTATTACTGTTCTCGCTTAATTCTTCCATTTTCTTGCTGAAGTGTTCCTTCATTTCGTCCTTTAGTTTCTTATTACTCTCCTCCGTTTTCTTACTCAAATCTTCCGTTAGTTTCTTCCCAGTTTCCTGCATTAATTCCATCATACGTCTAATCATTTCTTGCGTCTTCTCGCTTTCTGTTTGTGTGGTTTCTTCTGGTTGTTTTTCCGGATCCTTCCTTGTTATAATTTCTATTTCCTCAACCGGTGTCGCTTCTTTGTCTTCCATGTTTAACTCGTCTACCTTCTCGGTTTCGGCCGCTCGTTTTCGCGATGTTTCTCGCTTCCTCATCATATTGTCTATTTTGGTTTATTTGTCTATTAATAATAATTTAATTTATATTAAATTACACGCCTCACACGTTGGTGCGCCAATTTGTAACGATAAAATATTTGTATATGATTGAATCTTATTGAAACGTAGCCTCACTCCAGGTTCGTCTATTGGTAACCAGATTTTTCGTTACGTACAATGTTATTGTGAATCAGTTACTTGTATATATGTCGTGTGCACTTGGATTACACCACCCGTAGGAAGTGTAAACTTGTAATATATATAAATAATGTAGCGACAAACTCGCACTGGAGTTGTCGATGTGTAATTATAAATGTGTTATGTTGAACGGCGAATAATTTTGTAAATTGCCGCTTACTCCCACTATGCTGCTTCTTTTCCGTGACGTCACTCAACGATGCCAACTGTCGGGTCCACTGCAATCTGTGAATTCTATTTACTAAATGTAACAGCAATAATAACGACACACAAATACTATCAAACATATATCCTTGTGGAATCCTTTATTCGGAAAAACACTGGTTGACTGTTTTAATAAATTTAAAAGAGTATAATTGCAATTGTAGCGAAAACTATAAGTCTTCCTTTACCAGTTGGCAGCAGTAGCCGTTCAGTATTTATACGAGACCAAAACAATGCTTTTTGTTAACGTTTTTAAATAAAAATATTAATTATCTCAGGGCGTATATGGTTCGGGGATAATAATTATACAAAATATTACACTATTAATCAAAATACAAGTTTACAATTACGGGATATTACAACGTTAGAGTGAAACGTGCACACAGAAATTGTATAGTGGTTACCAGTTTTAAAAAGGTTATGTCCAGTTCAGGCTTTGATAGTTATTATGTAAATTAAAAGTTCTTGTTGTGTTTAAAAAGGTGTTAGTCTTATATGGTGTTATTAGTGATTGTTTTTAGTGCTTGTGTTATATGGTGTCTGTAGTTTAGTTGATTATTACTTAAAATTCGTGTATACAAATGTGTGTGTTAAAGTACGATATAATGAGATGTCAGAATCACCAAATCCTCTTCTTGTACTCTTCTTGGTTGAAGATAGGGCCCACGTACACGTCAGATCTTCTTTCTCGTGCCTCGTCCACTTCAAATCTTCTTCCTGGTTATTATATCTTCTATTCCATGTAATGGGTGTTCTTCTGTTATTGCAAAAAGTTCGTGTAGTGTACCTCTAACTGTATTTATCTGGTTGTATAGTTTTTTCACACTTTATAACACATAATGTAAGACGATTTAAAAACGCGTCTATCTGCTAAGATCGTTGTCAAAGAAGTCTCATTTTATTTATCCGAAATTTCTGGTTGCTAAGGGTAAACTTGGAATCTGGTTGGCCAATTCGGATATACATTGTCATATACTTTCATTATTTCGAAGTCTAAAATTTGTTAAAAATCTTTAAATTAACATAACTTTTCTATACTGAATGGGAATTTAAAACTATTATCAGCATTATTTTGATCTTCACATTTGTTATATTTAGACACCAAACGTGCCTATTTTTGCTTAAGAACTATGGATGTTACAATTTTGTTATTTGGAATTTTCTTAAATAACTTGATATGTGTTATTTTGTTTCTATATTCCTTGTATACATTATTACCTATAAATACATCTACCCTTTCACATTTGCTTTACAAAATTTCTAATATAATTGTTCAAAATTTACTAAAGTTGGTTTCACCTGGCCTACGTAATAGTATTACTTTCATCACCATGTTTTAACATCTTTAACAATTAAATTAACTTCTAACACTCATCAAAATGGTTTAACATATAACGTTATTTTAACAACACAAAAGATATATTATTCTAATAGTTAAATTCATGCCCACATGGCTATGATTATACCAAATCCTTGCACAAATAACTGTTTTCTACTCAAACTGTATAGGTGTTTGACACTTAACAAAACATCTTTGTATAGTCCATTCTGCTTTGTCAATTAATTTACCATGGTTTTACATCAGTTCTATTGTTATATTTGTTAACATAACATAAAAAAAATGTAATTAATATCATTAAATTGACACTCCTTTAAACTAACTGTATCACCTGTTACATACAAAAAACACAACACAAATACTATGATATAACATTGTGCTATAACATAAAATATGCACATTTTACAAAACAAATTCTATACTAATTAGTTAGTCCTTTGTCAGCTAATTTACTCATTATTCTGCCACTGTCTATGTCATATTTACAATTTATATGGGTTTGAACATCCGTATACTTACTGATGTTTGACTTACAAAAATTACAATAAAGTGAACACTGTTGCTCTACCTCACCACACAGTTCTAATAATCTTGTTACATTTACTGTTTATCTGGGTTTTACTCTTGTTATAAATGTTATTGTGACCATGTTATAATTTGTTGTTTACTGGACAACCCTATGAACTCTATATGTGACAATTATTTGTATGGTTCATGTATCTATAATCAGGTGTATTTATATTTTCATTACATCAATTAACTTAATTATTTACTAATATTTCTCTTACACAATATTACATGTTTGGGCCTATTATCCCTCACTTTGTATTTTGATTATCTGGATATAATGATACATTAACTGAAACCATTTGTTTCTTTATAGTCCTGGTTCATAAACCGTTTGTCTTTATAATTCTTTGTTTGGTCATTACTGAAAGTTCATTGTCATAGTTGGGGTTAAAGGTGTTTTGCATCACTTAGCCTAAATCATTAATTTGGGTACGGTCAGTTGTCTTACTAGTCAGTCTAAAATTGTTAGTCGTTCCTCTTCACTATCATCTTGGAAGATATTGTTCTCCTTGTCAGCTTCTTAACCAAAGTCTTCATTAAATCAGGTACGATATTATGTTGTTCCAAATGTAATGTTACAATATATATATGAAACTGAAAAACAATTCGAAAAGGTTTTCTTTGGTTTTAAAGAAGTTTGGTGTGAATTGTATAGGTGCTTCCGCATACATCAAATTGTTAATCAATTTCTTTGTACAAACGACGAAGAATGACTGACTTATGAACTCTACTGCTCCTCTTATTTGCTGTTTTAAGTGCTGAACGCTATGAATTAATTCACAGGACAAATTATAGTTCCTACACGAAAAGTCGGACAAGGTGGAAGCCATAGCTTTCATCCACCCTTCCCAATACAACGCTGTACAAATTTTTCATCAAGAAAGTCTATATCACGTTTGTGATAATGTTAGTCAACCTTGCTGCAAGGTCACATTGCTGTAATTGGATTTTTGGTAAGGCAGACAACATGGTGAGATTGTTGCAGAACGATACTGTGCATTTTGATAAGATCAGTCACACAATCTTTAATCAGGCCACAGCACACATTAACTTTAGTGTTATCACGCGCAATAAAAATTGCACGGTTCATCTGTGTAAATTGATACTAACAACAAAACATATATCCTGTGTGTATTTTATGTTACAAGCAAATTGTGTAACCGTAAAACGGAGATCTTTAGTAAAACGTTTTAAACTGTAGTTCTCGATCATATTTACAAACTGAAATCTTAGAACGGTACGTAAAAATGAATATTTCAAATTATCTTCAAATGATTCGTCACAAGCATATGGCGTACCAGAACGGTTACTGATGATGAACGCTTTCTATCGTATAGGTTTCTGTCTTGTTTATATTTTTACAAGAGCATTACCTTACTTGAGTTCCGTTTTGTAGCTTATTATAACTATGTGACGCGTTTCGGAACTACCATTCTATCATCAGACAACTTACCCTTTAAATAACTTACAATAACGGCCCGCTCAACATGAACTGTCATTGCTGTATCATACAAAGCATTAGAGTGGAACTTCGTTTGGTCATTTGATATGTATTCTGGGTTAGTTTTAAATCCTTTATATATTTTAGACTCTCCGACAGCATTCATATGTGTTGGACTCTTCAAAGGTATCCATCTCTTTTACATATGTAGAAAGGTTTATGATATGTATCGAAGTCAGTGTAATTATGATTATTATTTATTAAATGTCGTCCGAAATTCAAATTTGTTGTTAAGATAGTTTTATGGATAAATTTTCTTTAAATATTTTGCTAAACGATCTTCCTGTTTGGCCTATATAAAAACACTGGCAACCGTTGCATGTAACTCTGTATACGACCTTGCGTGGGCAGTTATTGTAAGTCAGTGTCCGTCTACACACGACACAGTGTACATTGACTAAGTAGCGTGTACGTAAATCAGTTTTTATTTTTCATTATTGATACGTGGTTTACTGTAAATAAACAAATGTTAATGTTTTACGATCTCTTATGAGGATATACGTATATCTGATGATGGAATGATCGTTCCAAAACGCGACACATATTCATATTATAATTTAATAACTAAATCAATTTGTGGCTTGGATACTGGAAACATGAATTTTAAAATTTACGAGAATAACTCAAAAAGTTCTCGTCCTTACAAAGAAAATACAAGCTTTTAATATATTGTTATTTTTAATAGAAATGTAAAATTAGGACAATCTCATTGTAAGTCAGTACGCTTTGACCAAGGATACTCTAATTTTCTTATTCCTTCAGTACAATATGATTTCTCCAACTCTGCAAAAACATGATATGGCATCCATATTTGAAGTGAATCTTTCCCAGGAAACTCGTATTTCATCACATTCGGAAACAGGAAGAGTCTTTGCGGTTAAATGTGGCAAGTATAGTGCGTGTAGTAGTAATTGGTAGAGCAATTATGAAGCATTGCGACTTCAAATGAATGCAGGAGTGGGGGGATGATTTTTCTTGATTGAAAGTACTTACTTCTTTGTTACAAGCGGGTTTTTTGTCTTAATAACCTCATTCAGTTACTCTATAAACGCTGCTAAACGCTATAGCACTCTCCGCTAACGGTTTAGCGTTTTTCTAAATAGTATATGTGTGCTACGCCCTGAGAATCCAAAAAACAGACGCCATCACTTTGCCAGCTGATGGACCAGTTTTTGCCTTTTTTGGAGCACTTCCTACCGTTTCTCCTTATTGTCTAGATTGCTGTTTTGTCTCCAGCGTGTAGTGGAGAATCCACGTTTCTTCAACCGTGATAAACCGTCGCACGAACTTGGATGATCGCGTTTAAACATGCCCAAGCATTCTGGAAAACTTTCATTCCGGTGCGCTTCTGATCGACTGTTAGCTGTCCCCATGACAACTTTTCATTGTTATTCATAAGACAGCATATTATTGTAATATGTTGTAAACACGATCTGGTCTTGAGGTATTTGCGATGTCAGCAAACTAACACATTTTAACGCATCGATCATTTAAGTGGGCAATGTGGATTTTTAAATGGTTTTGTCAGTTGTAGCGGTTTTGGGGCGACACATCCATCATTATAAATAGACGAACAACCAAGTGTGAGTTTAGCAGTCCATTCCCTTCACTACTGAAAATAATGGTGAAGGAGGTTTTAAAATCAACCCGAATTGGTTTTAATTCCAATTGGCGTTAGACATAGTTACACACTTTGTAACAAAGTATGTTATTATTTCGCAACATTTCGAATTTATAAATGTTTCAAAAAATACGAAGTTTCTTTCCTTTACTTGATCACACAAATGAAACTAGAAACTTGAGCTGTTTTAAATCTTATGACGGATCGAGGTTATGAAAAATCATAGCTATTTCTGGTACTTCTGGCACTATCTCTGGATCAGGCTAAGAACTTTTCAAACTACCATCGTATATCAAAAAAATATCACTACTCTATGGAGCATCTTCATTAAGCACTGTACAATATTCATGCTCCACAAGATTCATAGATTCTAACTTCGCAACCCACAAAACATACTACACTTTTCTTTGACTTTTCTTTGCATGGCCGACAATTTTGAAAAGATGTTCGTATGCGTTATGCCTATGCGTGAAAAGATTTGTTTATTTGTTGCGTTTCCGTGGCATCCGCTTAAAATTACATTTAAGTCATCGTTTATATTTTAAGTCAGGCATTACTAGGTATTTGGAGACAAACAATTGTTAAAGAATAAAGGTTGTTTCCTTTTAGTTTACTTATTTAATGTCAAGCGTTTCGATTACTTAGTTCAGACCTAGGGTATTAATGAATAATATTTTTAATTTATTATACAAAACAGGGAATCTGACTTAAACAGCTTAAACTATATTATGAGTATAAAGTTTAGCTGTTCGATCAGAAAGTTCGCATGAAGGGAACCCTTTATCAGTATCATGATCATAGCACACGGTGTCGTAGCTTATGCGATGTAAACTTGTCCGCGTAAATTAAATTTACCTGGCTTTGTGCAATTAATTTCCGCTACGGCCAGAGGGATGTAGCCTTGTGCGCGTTCATCTTCTATCGATTCTAAATATTCAATTTTGGCCAAACCAGTGAATAGCGTTTAGAAAAATTTACGTCCATGTACACAGACAATGAATTGGCATACATAACACGTTGGTTTATATACACGTTGAACTTTTTTTCTTGAACATTAATATTATATGTGGTAATTAAAAAAAAGTTTTTATTTCATTGAAATAATATCCATTGCAGTTGTAAAATGCATGACAATATTCAAATAGTTATAACTTTTGAAGATAACCATTGATGTTTCAAAAACAGTAGAATACAATATTAGAACGCAGTTCGTTTCTTACAAAGCTGTAATGTCAGTGAAATACGACGCACACAAAACCCATATAATACATTACATAAAGCATACATATCAGGTAGATGAGAAAGATCTTGGCAGAATAGATTTAAAAATGTGTTTAATTACTTACATTTTAATTACATTCAGAATTTTAAATAGAATACTAATAATTGTTTTTAAAGACATCTGATTAGAACAAATAAAATATTTATTTTGTACTGAAAATAATAAATTATAATAAACAAAACACAGTCATATTAAATCAATATAAATGCACTAGAATTTTATAAACTAAATACACTTTACAATAACACGTAATTAAAAACATAGATAATATCAAATACAATTTAATTTTTCTTATATTCTGTGTAATGCTGGATAGGCATGGCCGTAGTCGTCTATCATAGAAACGAGCTTACTTTTACTATCAGTGATAAATTAAAGCATAATTCAAAATTCATAATAATACCATAAGTAAGTCATATATCAAACATTATTGTTTATAAAATAATAAAACGATAAATACCATAGTAATCATAACATAATTTCAATCCTAAAATAAGTAAGCCAATACAGATAAATATTGCTGGGGATAAGTACATTCATTTATATATTATGAGGTCACTAATCAAAAGCAACAAAGAAAAAATGTATCTTTATCCACAGCGGTTTATATTAAATTATTTTATCCTAAATAAAATTAAAATAAATCTTTATCCTTATACCAATGTAAACAAAAATTGGGGAGATGAAAAATATTCTCCAGACCTAATAATAAATAAAATTAAATTAAAGTCCTCTTCTAAGCTTTCTTACACTTTATCAGTATTTAAACTTAATATTCATTTTAATGCTATATTTCATTGCATTTCATACATAGTTTGCCAAAGCATACCAATGTTTAATATTTAAAAATTTGTTATAGTCAGAGACAAAACATGACGTCCTCGCCTCACTCCACCGCCTGGAGGCAGCTCGCTCGATCGCTTCCAGGAACTGAGTACGTCATGTTTTGTCTGTAACGTGGTAGTTCCTAGCCTGACACAGCAGCACCACTATCGGTGAAGTTCTGCCGAAATAGAGCAGGGACCTAAAAATGTTCCACGTCCTCTAAGCCTGAAAAGCACCTCGTGTACGTTCTGCCTTCTGTGGTCCGCAGCTTAAAATCAGAAGTCCACATATGCTTTTCAAAATTGTTCTCATAAATTTTCGTTGTAGTCATGTGTAATATAGACCTTTACTCCTAGATTTATTGAAAGCATCTTATGAATTGTATTATACGGCGACTGTCTCGCCATCTCACCTACCTATTTATAGCAATTGTCCTCTCTAGCTCATGTTATGAACCCTGTTAAGTTTTCTCTCCATACATTTTTATCTCTGATATTATCACTAAATATATAATTATATTTGGTCCGAACTCCCACCATAATTTAAACCCGTACAGTACCACCAATATACAATTATCTTGTAAGTTAAATAAATAAAGCCAGCTTAAATCAATGCCGGTTTCCAAATAAATCACATAATTTGGCACAACATTCGTGATTTATATTGTATTATACAAAATCTTTAATTCACTTGGAATTCTTAAAATGAATTTATCACGTTATCAATAATTTCATGTTGTATGAATTACTAGTAACTTGGGATATTAATACATCCCCCACTCCCAGGGTTGCTCTGTACGCTGCTGTGAAAATTTGCATACGTTTACAAATTGATGACGTTAAATTAAAAACTAGGCCTCAGAAACTGAATCTGAGTTTTACCCATCTGTCTCTATAAAAGTTTAAAGTAACAAAATATATTGAAATGTAAATATTAAAATATTATTATAATATCGTTTGGGAAAATAACTCTAAAATGTATTCTGAAAACGGTGTTTCTACTTGCGTTGTTCGCACCGACTCCAGTAGAAATTAATATTGTTTCCAGATACATCATAATCGTATCTTCTACAAATAAGAAGTATTGACTTGAAATCCATGAGTCTATAAAATGCTGAAAAGAAAATAATGCTTAAATGACTACATTTTAACTTATGGAACCATACAAATTGAAATTTTTTAGCAAATTAATTGCAAGTGAAAAAACATTGAAAATAATTATGAATAGGCGTGCATGTATTATATGTAGCTTTTAGAGCCTTCGTTTGTACACTTTATGTACTGATAGTAGACGCCATAGATAACCGGTGATAAGAAACAGTGGTACAAGAACATGATATAACTGCAGCAGATTGTAAGACAACGGAATGTATGTAATCAATAACCAGTTAGAAGCAATGACGTATAATTAGGAGTGGAGCTGACAGGAGTGTATTTTGTGCAACAGGTCAACGGAAGGGGGAAGATCCAATTATAGAGTTAGTGGAGTCGAAAACCGATAAGATTTCAAAAAGAAAAATGAAATCTTTGTAAAAGGTATTTTCCTAATATGGGCCTACGAGGCGACATTGTAGACTGTCCGAAGCAAGGAGAAAGTGGGCCGTAGGAACGGATTCCTCATAAACGAATTCTATGGATATTCTCTTTGCCTGGAGGTCCCTCGTGCGGAGTTTCCTGTTCCATAAATTTATAGATAAATTTATCAAAATGATTAAGATGTATCCTATAAAATATGAACACGGTTTACAAAACTGAGAGACACACAAAAATGAAGAGAGGAAACTATAAAGAACACGGAGTATATATATTCATCTATACTCCATGGAATAGAAGGATCATGGAGTATTTTGAGATGAGTTGTTAAATGTAACAACTTTTATCACTGTTATCATCAGCACTCATTGCTTATATCAGCAAGTTGCTGTGATCCACTGACGTAAATATTTTTAGTGACTCACAATTTGATAATTCTATCGCATCCTAAGACAATTGAATGTTTTCAAGGAATACATTTGAAGATTCCTGTATTTGTGGATACATTATAGAAAACAGCTGTCATATCAGCTCTATCCATTTCTTATTCCAATACCTATGAATAATATCTAAAGTACTTGCCAAGTGTAATGGCTGACAAATAACTTTCATTTCTTCGTTCTAAGATTTCTAATATTATGCCCAGCTAAAAATTAGGATGCCAGGAACCTCAATCCGTTTTCACACGGGCTTATCAAATCTAGTTCTTAAGGCGGAAAGAATCACATGAAAGAGTTATACCTTTATAAGACTTGAGTCGTGTCTGTTTTCTTGTACCTTGAAATTTATGATTAATCGCATCGTATACAAAGTTAAACTTCTTTAAGACGTCGTTATTTCTGTTGCATATTAAATTATATGTCAAGTAATTGAACCATTAAATCTAGTCTATATTTTTATTATACAAAGCGAGTTTCTAAGCTAAGGGTATGTGAAATAATTCCCTTGACATTTGATACTCTCCTGACTTATTCTCAATTGATAATGGTGAAGTCAATTCACTTTACGGTTATATTTACTTTACTTTCGACAGTGTTCAAGCTAGAATGTTGATCTTTATACTCAGGAATGGAATGAAAAACACTTTTTAGAATATTGAAAAGTCAAAGTGCTTCCATCTGAGAAAGTAACTATATATCAATATAAGTGCGTTTCAGAAAATGTAAATGCAAACGTATGTTTACACTAAAACTGAATTTAACATAATGGTTTTCTTAACAAAATATTTCTCTTATGTAGCTTATTATATTAAATTTTACATAATACAGAATATATAGAGAAACGTGCAGTATTTTATACGTTTAATAACGAAGTTAAATTGAAATTCTACTCTCGTATACTATATACTTCTGCCTATCTATCTATGACACTTTCTCTCAATTTCTCATCTCCTTCAATGTCTCCCCAACTTGCGTTTATCATTATCTGTCGTTTGCAGCCACGATGTCTACAAAACAACTTTCACAACAAAGGCTTCTGGTTAAACTTACTTTAATTTTTACGATAAAATGTCTGGGTACAAGTGTTGGGACACATTGTGTGTAACAAACTTTTATTTAGCTTTTAAATTCTTTTAAATTTTTACACTGACAACATAGCAAATATTGCGTGGTGTATATATAAAACTGCCACTTTATAGTTCTGTAAACGCATACTAAGTTTTTATTTAAAATTTAATTAAAAATTAAATTGAGTTTTCACCAATGTCATTAAAAATTGTATATTTTATATTACTGATAGGGTCACCAGAGGACAAAGGTTTGATTATGAAGCACAATGCAGCTGGCGTTCGTAAATTATTAGAACGCAAAGAAAAAATATAGTACAACCCTACTTTTTTTAACACACTTATATAATATATTTAATGATAGATAAAACGTTATTTACCAGTGATTTTACTTTACCTGGGCGCCAGAACAAATCCCAGATATAAATGACACGGATTCAGCTTAGCTCAGAGCATAGAGACACACTTTCTCAGGATTCGTTCAGTGAATGTGGAATTCAAGGTGAATCGTTACAAATAACACTTAAAAATTTTGTTGAATTTTGTATCTCCCAAACCAGTGCTAAAGAACAGGTCTGCAATAATTTGCACGTTCAATACTACACCTCACTTTCCATTCAACACTCCTATACTATGTTATAACTAATCTTACTAATTAAATACAAAGTGTGAAGTTGCTGAGTGTCTTTTAAAATTGTTTATTTTTTTATTATTTATTTATTATTTATTTCATTGATCAATGAATCTATTTCTTACTGTTTGATGCGTCGACCGTAGATGGGAATCCTTAGAGATCCTCCTTTTGATGGTTCAGCACAGAAGAAATGATGTTGACCAATCTTGTTGAACGATGATCTGGGCAATTACAGATGCTGTACCTCTCTGTTGCACCAGTCACTTCACAATTGATTATTAATTAATTAATTAATGTGGTGTTACACAGCGAGAGTTTTTGTCGAACTGTACTAGTTCCTCTGCAACTGCGGACTACTTCTCGAACTTTTTACTTAAATGAAACTTTGCGTGTTTGTGAAATTAAGCACGTAATTTACACACGTCTAGCGCATTGAAGATCCGAACGAAGAGTGCTCGCTACCCTCCGTCAGAGTTGGCGTCTGTTCTAAATGCAGGATTCTGATTGGTTGTTCAAATAAATCATGCGTTTTTCCAGTTGAAACAATATCGGACAGGTCTGAGACAGCACAGAATTACTGGCTAAAATCGTACTTCATGTGTTTGCAAATCGTTTGGTTACAGGTATTTGCAAACGTGTTTTCAAAGATCTGACCACAGAATATTGTTGCTTAGGTCTTTATCTGTGTGTGTGTGAAAACACCTAATTCGTACCTAGCCTAATTCTCGAGTTATTTCGCTTGGCGTTCTTCTTCTGTATATCTTCTGTAAACGTTAATTATATTGGTTGATATTTTGGCTACTTATAGAGCTTTAATTGCTGAACACGATGCAGTTTTCAGAATTGCTGTATATTTATTGGTTTTAAAGATATTGCAGTTTTAACACATAAATTCAATTGAGTAAATTTTCATGTCGGTACCGGCATTTGTCGTAGCAGTGACGAGGTTAGACAGAGATGGCTGCAATTATACGCTGTCTCTCTTGCTTACGTCGCTGTACTCGCTCCGTTTGACACTTTCATATAACGCTCAGATAGGACGACAATATGAATCGTTATATATACCCCCACTCGGTATAAAAAAATTGATTATTTAAGAAATACATTAATTTTTTTTTCTTAATGTATAGTTTTACCCTAATTAAAATTTTGCACATAATCTTTCGCACTTTTGGTTTTCCCGCACAAAACTTGTACTAATACAATTTTCCTTACATCTACCTTATAACTAAATATTACAAGATGTTACTTAACCTAACATGGCATACACTTATTGGAAATTTATATGACCATTAATATTTTAATCACCATTTTGACTCCATTGTTTTATAATTTAAAACAACAATACTAACATTTATTTAAATAATTTTTTTTTTATTAACATTGACCTTGATTCAAAACAATTATAAAATTTTTTATTTGACCATGTTTGATTCACATACCTTATTGGCTCAAATTATTGTTTCTTTATTGGTCATTATTTTGTCTATATTTCCTCCTATGGGAACATAGCTTATATAGCTTACTGTCATATATGGAAAATCCTGGTTTGGTGTTGGTAACTGCACTTCTCCAAGCTACACTAATCCTAGGGTCTTGTTGTTGATGGGTCCCTATTTCCTTAAGTCGTCTAACTACTTCAGGTTTTGTTACATGCTTTACCGCGTAAATACCTATATCGGTGCTACTACTTTTACTGTTAACTGTATCCATGTTGTTTTCTGATGGTGGATTTGTACTAAGTACATCTGCTACCAAGTTGTCTTTTGCTTTACAATACTGTATTTCAAACTGGTACTCTTGTATAGCCAAGATCCAACGAGTCAGACGAGCACCTAGCAATTTACATATTAATAAAAATACTAACGCCTTATTTTCGGTGATTATAGTAAGTTTAGCACCCAGAATATAACTTCTAAACTTTGACAGGCTATGCACTATCGCTAATAGCTCCTTTTCTGTCGTAAAATAGGTTAATTCCGCCCCTTTTAGTGTGCGACTTACAAATCCTAATACCGCTTTTTGGCCCTTCTCATCTATCTGATACAAGTGTGCTCCTATAGCAATATTGCTGGCGTCTGTTTGCAAATAAAATCTTTCTCCTACCCTTGGATGATGTAATACAACAGTATTTATAAAAAGACTTTTCACTTGTTGTAGCGCTTCATCGTGGTCCCTTGTCCACCTCCATTTAATCCCTTTGTTTAACAACTTCAACAATGGAACAGTACTTTCCGCGTATTTACTTGTAAATCTCTGATAGTAGTTAGCTAAACCTAGAAATGACTTTAGCTGCTTGTTGTTCAACTCAGTCCCGATGTTGATTTCTGGAGTATCTTCAATAGAGTGCTGGTCACTCCTAACGTCAACTACAGGTTTCTCTCCATACCCTTTTATGACACTTACCGACTTCCAATGCTTAAACTCTTTAATGTTTACATTGATTTTCCTTGTATCAATTTCCATCGTGATGGTATTTCTTTTGAAATTTATTTCTGCCTTCCATTCAAGTAACGTATCTACCCCAATAATACAATCGTGACCGAGTTTCGGGACTATAAGAGCTACAATTTGGGTTTGGTTACCATTTAAATTGACAGGTAAATAAATTTGTTCAGTGATCTTTTGCATTTTGGCTCCAGTGGCTCCCTGTACATTACAATTTTTTACGGGTAGTCTGGGACAATTACGCAACTGACTATTATTTTCTACAAACTTTGAGCTGACACAGGTTACTTCACTGCCAGTGTCTATTAGCGCTCGTACTATGAGATTACTGATTTTACAAGTTATTTCCGGACATTTAGGATAATGGCTTCTACCCACCTCTTGCTCTTCTTTTAACAAGAACTCCCTATCGCTCACTTGTTTTATATTATTTGTTACTTTCTTTTTACCTGTTTTCTTGGGTTGTTTCACTGGAGGTAATGGTAGGTTTAGTTTTGTTTCTTTTCTACCTGCAGTGCTTTCCCGTTTCCCGTATTCATTTTACTAGTAGACAGTTGCGGCTCGGTAGATGTTATGGCTGTTTTACATACCTTATACCCTTTATTTGGTCGGGTTTCAACACTCCTACTTCTACCCTTTTCTTCCAATTCCTGCCGATTTTGGGGTTTATCACCCGGATATGGGGTAAACCTTTTTTCTTTCGGGCGTTCATTGTCTCTTCTTTTCGTTGGGTAGAAAGTTGGTTCTTGATGATCGCCTCTAGAGTGGTTACTCAGCTGATTATTTACATGCTTCAGGTCCCTCTCTAGGTCTTGACATTCATCCACGACCATTATAAACTTTTCTAGAGTATCCACTCCTCTAGTAGTGGTTGCTACTCTAGTGCGTTCTGAGAAATGACGCGCTAGCTTATACACTAGGTCTCTCTCCTCTATTGGTGGTGTTAGATGCTTTACTTGTGCCATTACATTTAGCACATAGTGGGTGGTTGTCATATTCATTGACGGGTGATAATTACCAAATTCCAGATGATCGCGTACCCTTCTTTGGATCTGAATGTTCCAGTATTGGGCAAGGAATTTTTCTCTGAAGTCGGAGTAGGTTTGGACTCTGTCCGAGATGACTTTCCACCACGTACCTGCCCAATTCTTGAGGAATCGGTCTAACATGTCCTTCTTGTCCTCGTCGTTCATCAGTGGGTTTACGCGAGATACATAAGCCAGCCTCAAACAGCCGTAGAAACTCCACAGGATTCTCATGTGGGTTTCCTGAGAATGCAAGGTTTTCCAGTTCTTCCTTATAGCCGCCACACCTCAAGACTCTGGTTTGCTGTGACTTCATTGCCTTAGTCAGATCTTCCCGCATTACCTTTAATTGCTGTTCCACCTTTTGATGTACTTCGTCTTGGTCCGCCTTACTCTCTACTTGTTTCTTAACCTCTTCAATATTTTCACCCAGTTGGGTACACTCTTCCCTAGTACTCTAGACTTCTTCTTTATTTAGAAGCGTTTGTGTTTTTAATTCAGCAGTTATTTCACTGAATTGTTGGTTAATAAGGGTTACTTTCTGTTCTAACCTTTCATGAAATTCGTTTCTAAATTTATTTAGTTTTTCGTCTTGACGGCGAAAATTAGTATTTACCTGTTTCTTAAATTCCTCTATGGTAGCTTTAACCTCTTCGGTATGCTTATCAAACTTAAGATTACACTCATCTATTTTGCCATTGGTACTATCTAATTTACTAGCTAAATGAGTTATTTCTTCATCTACTTTAAATGTAGCTTCTTTACTACTTTGTTCTATTTGGCTAGTTAAATTCTCGTTTATTTGTTTCATTTCGCTAGATAAGTATTTATTAGTTTGCTCTAATTTATTATTAACATCATTTATTAATTTTTGATTACTTTCTTCTAATTTTGATTATTTTCATCAATGTTACTATTTAATTGGCTATTATTTTTTTCAATTTCGCTTGATAATTGACCCTTTGTATTTTCAATTTTACTTTCAATTTTACTATTATTTTCATCCATTTTAATGGTCAACTGCTTAAACATTTGTTCAATTGCTGCCATATCTACTGCTGGTGATTTAGCCATTTTTTAATTTTTATTGATATTTAACAAATTTTATTTTAATATTTAACCCTTCAACAGTTATTTGTAACCTTAAATTCCACTTCGTTTCAAATTAATTAATATTACAATTTAAACTAATCACTTGGGTAAAAGCAGCGCCATATTATATAAATTTCTTTATATAATTTGTCAATTTAATCGGGCCCATTAGTTGCGGCGCCAAATTTATACAACGCTACTTTTTTTTAACACACTTATATAATATATTTAATGATAGATAAAACGTTACTTACCCGTGATTTTACTTTACCTGGGCGCCAGAACAATCCCAGATATAAATGACACGGGTTCAGCTTAGCTCAGAGCATAGAGACACAGTTTCTCAGGATTCGTTCAGTGAATGTGGAATTCAAGGGGAATCGTTACAAATAACACTTAAAAATTTCGTTGAAGTTTGTTTAATTACCGTTTTAATTATTTTGTTAACTTCTTGAAAAATGCTAATTGTAGGACTTATTGCTACCCTAACACTTATAATTAATGAGTGTGCGTGAAAAGTGAAGATTAAAACGTCCAAACGACCTATTGCTCATATCTGGTTTAATTAAGAAAATTTATATCTCCCAAACCAGTGCTAAAGAACAGGCCTGCAATAATTTGCACGTTCAATACTACACCTCACTTTCCATTCAACACTCCTATACTATGTTATAACTAATCTTACTAATTAAATACAAAGTGTGAAGTTGCTGAGTGTCTTTTAAAATTGTTTATTTTTTTATTATTTATTTATTATTTATTTATTATTTATTTCATTGATCAATGAATCTATTTCTTACTGTTTGATGCGTCGACCGTAGATGGGAATCCTTAGAGATCCTCCTTTTGATGGTTCAGCACAGAAGAAATGATGTTGACCAATCTTGTTGAACGATGATCTGGGCAATTACAGATGCTGTACCTCTCTGTTGCACCAGTCACTTCACAATTCATTATTAATTAATTAATTATTTATTAATTAATGTGGTGTTACACAGCGAGAGTTTTTGTCGAACTGTACTAGTTCCTCTGCAACTGCGGACTACTTCTCGAACTTTTTACCTAAATGAAACTTTGCGTGTTTGTGAAATTAAGCACGTAATTTACACACGTCTAGCGCATTGAAGATCCGAACGAAGAGTGCTCGCTACCCTCCGTCAGAGTTGGCGTCTGTTCTAAATGCAGGATTCTGATTGGTTGTTCAAATAAATCATGCGTTTTTCCAGTTGAAACAATATCGGACAGGTCGACCAAACGCCCCTTGACAGGTCTGAGACAGCACAGAATTACTGGCTAAAATCGTACTTCCTTTGTTTGCAAATCGTTTGGTTACAGGTATTTGCAAACGTGTTTTCAAAGATCTGACCACAGAATATTGTTGCTTAGGTCTTTATCTGTGTGTGTGTGAAAACACCTAATTCGTACCTAGCCTAATTCTCGAGTTATTTCGCTTGGCGTTCTTCTTCTGTATATCTTCTGTAAACGTTAATTATATTGGTTGATATTTTGGCTACTTATAGAGCTTTAATTGCTGAACACGATGCAGTTTTCAGAATTGCTGTATATTTATTGGTTTTAAAGATATTGCAGTTTTAACACATAAATTCAATTGAGTAAATTTTCATGTCGGTACCGGCATTTGTCGTAGCAGTGACGAGGTTAGACAGAGATGGCTGAAATTATACGCTCTCTCTCTTGCTTACGTCGCTACACTCGCTCCGTTTGACACTTTCATATAACGCTCAGATAGGAGGACAATATGAATCGTTATAATAGTTTACCGCAAAATGAATAAAATGTTAGCACTATATAAATGAATAAACACATAAGACATGTCTTGTGTAGTGCGGTTGTTTGTGTCATCGAAAAATCATTTAGTCCATTTACTTATTTATTACTAAAATCTTTCTTATTGACTTAGCTCTGTGTTAAATTATGCTATTTGATGTTACGTTAAGAGGGCTGATATAACTGGCGCTATCCTTTTTGTGCTAAAATTTCATTAATATCTGGTTACTTTATTTTTAAGGCTAATCACAAAAACCTTTTTACAGTTCATTTATTATATATTTTAACAACTTTATCTAAAAAATTAGAGTTGTATAAAATTGATTTTTAAAAATATAAATAATTAAAAAATAAATAAAAAGTGAACGTATTTCTGTACATTTTACATGATTTCTCTTTTACTAGTTAACATAATTTAATAAATGACGTGGCTATATCTGTGGCTATGGTGTGAACTGTGAAAATTTTTCTACTGCAAAAAAATTGGATTTTCATAATTTTTTATTACACATTTTATAAAAAAATTAATTTTGTTCCAAGGGAAAGTCGGTAACTTTGTATTTCACTCAATTACGTTACTGTAGTTTACATCATAGACACAGGTGTAATAAACTAGGTCTGAAAATTTGGTAGCTGCAGTCTAAACAGTTTTTGAGATATTTTGTAAAATGTTTAAAAAACGCATGTTTTGGAAATTCAAAGTTTTATTTCGCAATTTTATAGAATTTTAAAATTTTATAATTTTATATTCCATAGTAAAAAGTTATCTTAAGTCATTGGCAAATACTAATTCTTTATCAGTTAGTGAGTGACAAATTATAACAAAATATAAAACAAACAGCCTGTACTGAACTGTGGCCAGGTAAACATAATAGACGAATGCGTGTTTACTTTAAAGTAAACGAACAATCAGCTTTATAATCAAGTAAATTATTCATATCGTGACATCATTGTTTGTTTGTGCGAGCGTGTAAACTGGCCAAGACTATTACGTAAAACCACTACCAATCTGCTTTAACATTATCTCACGCGACATCTGCGTAACCTTAGCGTACGTATTTGTTACGCGGTTCCAAAAGGTCACCAGTGCGTCTAGATCGCTACGGAAATTACTTCTTACAAATTTGAATAATGATTTTTGACCGACAAAAGCGTGTATTTTAATTCCCATAACATTACAACAAAATATAATTAAGAAAAGCACACATTTGACCATATTTTGGCACATACAACACGCAATCAGATACTGTTGTTTAGATCTGACAACGAATTCTATTTTATAAATAAACTTAATGTCGTAGTCAAAATATAAAAAAAATGTATTATTTTATATAAATTTAGTTTAATGTAATGACTGAATTCTTAATATTTACAGACGTTCATAAGAAAGTTTTCACATATAAAGACAATTCGTACGTACACTGAGTTTCCTTTCTCATTACGGGGTACAAGGATTTTTGTCTTAAATACTCCAGTTGCGATTTCGTCATAGATACTTTTTGCTGTTGGAAAAAATCCGTGTTTTCTCGATACCGTTTCAGAAATTTTTCAAAATATTTACGTTTGTAGTATGTATCTTAAAATCCAGTAATTCACAGACTGTTGTTCAGAAAGGGTAAACGAAGAGGTTTTATTCAATGTAAACTGAAGACAGCAAGAGTAGGTGAGCGTGAACTAACTTTAGTTAAGTTTGCCTGCTTTAAGAGTTGAGCAGCACGTACTGTACACATTGTACACTGAATCGTACATCAGGAGAATAATATTGTGTTGTCGAATATATACAAAATACAACCTAATGCTTAAAGTAAGTAGAAGTTTAATACGTGATGGCAGACAGAAACATAAAAACGTACATGTAATTGGCACATTTTCAGAACCTTGAACATTGAGAGAGTCCTGTCACAACTCATTGCATACAATCAGGCTATCCACAAGAGACCAGTTTATGTCTTGCCTGTCCCAATGAGATCTCGTATTTTACTAGTTCGTTGATTCCGTCAGTAGGACATAACAGCTTGTTATCTCTAACAAACCTCACAACTCTGGGGCGCGACGACACCAGTATTAAGATTAGTGTATTGTGTTACGATTAAATTATTTTTTTTCAAAACCAACATACATTATTTAAAAAGTTTTAGCTAACGTATATTTCAGTGATAGTAAGACAAACGAATAGTGAAACGTGACGTGAAGGAAAATTTCATAAATTCTGCACTCATTTTTTTATAAAATATATTGGGAACCATACAAATATATATGATAAAATGTGTAATCATTTATACAAAACCTACTTTCTTTTTACAATCTTTTAGTCCTTCTTTTTCAAGTGTGATCTTAAACTGAGCCTAGGTTACCTTTGCGAAAACAAGAAAATGGGTTTTTACCAACAGTTCTGCCGTTTCCTACATATAATCCGGGCACATGCTCGTGTACACCGTATAGTTCACTGTAATTTACTCCAGAAGTCTGCGTAAATTTGGACTGAATGTAGACTGTGCCTTTGAGCTGAATGTAGACTATGCCTTTGCGTTTGTTTGCGCGGAGTGACACTCACCTCATACAAATATCAAAGCTAAAGTTTACCGACGGTTCAGACGTATATAAAGAGCTTAATTACACTGAGTAATAGAACTTTCTGGGATTACTATTGACCATAGATGATATTGTTCATTTAAAACGCATATAAAATAAATAAATTGCAGGGAGAAAGTAAACTATGAAGTAAAATTCTATTTAAAAATAAAATAAAATGCATGGCTTTAAATTGCATAGGACAATATATTGTTCATCTACAGTGTTTATATAAACATTTAAATAGCCTATACATTACGTTTTTAATTTAATTTTTAAAGGGATGTATACTATTTTGACGCAATGTCTGAAAATGACGTAACCATACATTGTTCAACTTGCACTTTATGCGTGCCGAATACAACCCTAGTTAATTAGTTAATTAACAGTATACTTTAAAAAGACATTGTAATAATGAAAAACGTAATAAAGGTAAAGGATATGCAGAACATAAGTTTACTCTTTTTTTGAAACATATTATATATTTTTTTTGTTTTATTTACTACTCAGTAGGTGTAAACCCTTAGCTACACACGTTGACGTTACCAACCTCAACATGTTAAATTACTGAACTGGCATTATAATTTATGTCGTACACGAGGATTAACCTAAATTAGAAAATTCGAATAAATAAAAATTTAACATTTAATAATGAGAGGTGGAATTTACTATAAAAAGAGGTAATACATGGTAGAAGAAATTGTTCAACGGAAGATAAAATATTATGAGTAATAATACGATAAGTCGGTATACAAAAGTTGTAAACTAAGTAAACAATTACCGTCAACTAAAAGAAATCGTGAAATACAATCAAAGTGTCAGTGAGTCTTGTTAACAAGATTTTGTACAATTTGTAAAACTATTAAGATTGTGAAATAAGTATGTGTATAATCTTGCTTGTAAACTTGCCTCGTAAACGATGCCTCATCATAGTATGAGCGAAACGTTTGGTGTTATAAGTAATGGGAAGACGCGTGTTGGTCCTAAAAACAGTGTTATTGTGTGTGTATAATGTTCGTGCAAAATACCAATAAAGGAAGTAGAATAAATTCATCTTCTATCAATATTCCTGTATCAATAAAGAAGACGTATATTTGAAAATTAAATCCAATTAAAACTATTAAACATACTTCCTAGTAAGGAAATTCCTTTGGTGTCAGTGACGCAAGTTCTTGGTTAGTAAAAGAGATTTCGGGCAAATTGTTGTCAACAACAGGGAGAGGATTCGAAAGTCGCTTGTTTCGGGACTTGCTTCTGCTTAAATAGTAAATAAAATATAGATGTAGTGTTCTCATTGATACAAATTCAGTGAAGAAAAATAAATGATGGTATTTTACAGTGACAAACTGATGGTAAGTGAGTAACGTTACAAAAATATAAAATGTAGCAAAAGAAATAAACTTATTCATTATTAAGGACCAATCACATTGCCTTAGAATATATTCAAAAGATTTATGATAAAGTGTTTTGTTTTCAAACTTTATTATATAGTAAGAACTTCAGTATTTTTAGTAAGAAAATAAATATAATCTAGCTTCAGGATATTTATCTAAATTGACTGTAATTTAGTCTAGTGCAGAAAGCAAAAAAAAGTTGATTGAATAGTACATTTACTTACGTATTCGTTTCGTGCCAAATAACGCCACGTATTATCCGATTACACGAACTCATTATTTTACGAACACGTAAGTTTGAGTGTCTGTTATAAAATCAAATTCTAGGAAACAATAGCATTGGTTTGTACGTGACTTTAATAGTAAGTACGTAGTTGAGATAACAGCGGGTGCATGTTAGTATCTAAAGTAAAAACTAAACGCTTAGTAAATAAGAAACCACAGGTTATTGAACAATTTCTAATTTTACAATATTCCTTTAGTTTTTCGTCGGTAAATAGTTTATCTTCAATAATTGGTAGAAAAATGAATTATAATTTTTACACAGGATTTGCTTCACATGTTTTTACGATATTTCAGTTTGTTTCTTTGTTCTTGTTAATTTTCCTGTATAATGTCACACAGTCATTGTTTATTGTTGTTTATTAATAAAATTCATTTCCTGAAATATTAAAAAAAATCCTACAAAACAAGCATTAAAAGATCTAAAACTAATTTTTTTTTACTGCCTCCGTTCATATCATTGAGTTGATTATTTATGATACTTAGTAAGTAGTAAGCAGGGCAATTTTAAAAACGTCTGAGGAGAAAATACACTATTCACTTTATGTTGGTGAAACAGAAATAGAAAATGATTTAACAAGTTGTTGGTAAGTGAAATATTTGAGCGCTGAATACGGTTTTCAGGTACATAGAAGTCCGAACTGATTTTAGGTAGATAGGTTGATACCTAACTAGTGAAGAGATAGGAACCTAATCTGAATCCAACAAAAGCTGATAGAGATACTGAAAGTTGTAAAGGTATTAAAGTATACATGGATTTGAACATCAAATAAGGAAGAGCCAACAAGCACACTAATAAGCCTATATAAACAACTACCATCAATTAAAATAAGTAATGAAACACAATAAAAATGTAAGTACTGTCAACAAGAATTTGTACAATTTGCAAAACTGTTAGAATTATAAAAAGTATATGTGTATAATGTTTGAGTGACTATCAAGCAAGGAAAACGAAAAAATATATTTCTAGGCAATATACCTGTGTTCATCAGGAACACATGTATTCTATTGCATTGAGAATACAAGGTTTTTATTTTGTAATGGAGGACACAGACAAAGCCATTGGGATCCGCACGTCGTGTACACTTCTGACTCACATTTGTGGGATATTCAGTAGAATACAATCTCTACAGCGTCAATATACAGTTACAGTTTGTAAGTAAACATATATGTCTAGTACAGGTAAAAGAGACCGTAACAGCAAATCAGCTACAATATCAGCAACCATCAGCTTCATAAAAATGTTATGACATATAATTACCTTAATATCCACTTTAGTGATACACAGTTTCGCCAATAAACTGTTTTTGGTGTTATTATCTTTTACCATTAAAAAAGAAATGTGGTGTATATAAAATAAAATGTGATGATTGTGATGCGTTCTATATCGGTCAATCTGGCAGATGTTTTTATAAAAGATTTTTAGAACATATTCCTAAGCCAAGTAATACTAAGTCCAACTTTGCACAACATTTAATAGCAAGCGGACATAAATATACGAGCTTCGAAGAAAATTTAACAGCGTTGCATGTTTGTAAAAAGGGTAGACGGATGGATAGTCTGGAGGAATTTGAAATTTATAAAGCTTTAAAAGATAATAACACCAAAAACAGTTTATTAAATGACCCGGTAAATTTTGCGTCAAATTACCTGTTCGACACTGCAATCAGTTTGTCTTAATCTTTGACCAGTCGCGTGACGATCGCGGTTGCGGGTGAACGCATTCGGGAGCTCCAGCCGTGGTTAGTAAAACTTATTACATGCGATTTGTAATTTATTTTATTTAATTTTGACTTGACCAATATCATGGTCGTGATTTTAATATTTTAGTTAATTAAGTGTATCTGAGGATGGGACTTAGTCCCGAAACGCGTCATCATTGACGAAACTGTGTATCACTAAAGTGGATATTAAGGTAATTATATATCATATAATAAGTGATACGGTACGCAAAAAATAAGTAAAAAATGTTATATTGAAGACTAGGAAGAAACAAAAAAAAATTTTTGCTACGGCTGGACCCATACATTATTACAGGCCACTGCACAGACACTTCACACATCATCTATACATAATATTTCTTCAACGTAAAACAAAAATATGTAGATAAGACACTACTTTGTTAAGAGTTTTACTTTGTTATTATAGGTATGATCAGATTTAAACGTAATAGGTTTAACTTTAAGATTCAAACTTAACAACCAATTCATTCTTTTGCTTGGCAACATATTTATTTAATTTTAATACGTTTATTTATACTTATTTCTGATTTTTAAAAATTAAATTATTTCTACCATGGAAGTGTATTCATAAAGAGAATTTCTAAGGTTTGGTTAAAAGAAAATCAATATAAAATATAATGTGTCATTAAAACATTACATTAATATTGTACTGATAAATTCTTTTCCTCTATTTTATATAATTAATTATTAATTATTGAGTTGCATTTAACATAAAATTAAGATATAACTAGCCTCACGTTGTGGACGCCATTTATTGTACTGATATTTTTTCTTAGTTATATTTATTTCTGTCTGCTATAGTAATTGCCCCTTTATTTGGGCGATCAGTACGCGTTGTCTACATATTTTGGTATGTTCATGAATACTCTATCTCAAGGTAGACAACTAATCTTTCTATTTATATTATTTACTCTTGGAAATAATTAATTACTATCTTTAATCAGTACCAAATAACGTTAGTTCATAAATTTTGAAGAAATAACAATGGAATAATATATACCGTGTAAATGCGAATAGTTTGAATATTAGCTCTTCAAAACTGCAATGGGTTCAATTCTCTCTCTGATGTTTATCACCTTAAATATAATTTTAGTCTTCTTTACTTGCTCCTTCTCTTTGATCTTTATCAAATTAAATGTAGAATTAGACTTTCTTCTTTGAGTATTACAATTAGGCTCCTTTAAATATAGATGTTTATCATATTGAATATAAAATTATACTCCTTTACAGGCTCTCACTTTTTGATCTGTGTCCTATAAAATATATATTTAGACTTCTTTTAAATACTGATGTTTATTATATTGAATACAAAATTACACTTTTTTAAATATTACAGGTTCTCTCTCTTTGATCTGTATGTGATTAAATATAAAATTAGACTTTTTGATGTTTATCTTCTTAAATATAAAATTAAACTAAACAAATTTTCTTTCATTCCAACACAATTCAATTATAACAATTTACATTTTCCATATTGATACCTCACTAAATTTGTCACATATTTTCATCATATTATTCTTAAAAACATATATAATTTTACTAATTATTATTAAATACATTTATCTGATTTTTAAATTTTTCATTATAATTTGTATCTATTATATTATAATCTTATTACCCTTTAGTTTTATTTTAATGTTTATTTTAATTTTATTATAATAATTGTCAACATATATTTTCTTCATGCTGTTCTATTATATCATACAGTTGCAATAATTGTGTTTACCTCTATGTTTGTCATGAATAATTAATCAGTTTTTGTTTATAATTCTACCATATGTTCAAAATATTATTAAATTTATACCTTTGATTTTTCTGAAATTATTATTTTATTCTGTACTGTACTTCATTGTACATGTACTGTTGTTCATTTTTACAGCAGTACAATATGTGTATATATATATATATATATATATATATTATAATATTTATGACTAAATTTACCTCAAGATATACTTTTTTCCTTTAGGAATATGTTTCGGGAGATCTTGTTCTCCCATCTTCAGCCTTCGCCATCTTGTTTCTGGTGAAGTCTTGGTAGAGAAAGACTTAACCAGAAACAAGATGGCGAAGGCTGAAGATGGGAGAACAAGATCTCCCGAAACATGTTCCTAAAGGAAAAAAGTATATCTTGAGGTAAATTTAGTCATAAATATTATAGTATTATATACATCAAGAAACGGACTGTAGCAGAAAGTGATTGAAATATATATATATATATATATATATAAGCAAGTTTAATATAAGACAAATCTAAAATCTATATTGGTTAAAGCGATCTGTTCCTAAGAGTACATGATTTCGTAAGGGTGATATAATTATTTTTATACCTATAGGGTTATAGTCTTCTTGGGCGGTAAACTAAATCGGATTTTGTCTCTCTTCAAAAACAATCTGGTTTCAGAGTTGGTAGATCAATCGTCGCGCAATTTTTTATTTTGAAAACAGAAAACATAATTAAGTAACCCATACGGCTCTTGTCGCCTTTTATAAAGATTACAGGGCTAAGGATATAAAATAGCTTTCAGGAAAAGGAGGTTTCTACCGCACTTTGTAAATTATGTGCTATAACTAGCCTTTGCTATTCGCGGATAGTCTTGCTCAGCACAAACTTCTTATGGAAAAAATAAAGATGTCATAGGCATTTGCGTAAGCGTGTAATTTGTTACTGGGTTGATTCATATTTATTTCGATAATAGGACAACTGGTCAGCATCTAAAATGTGACAGTGTTTATTACCAAAACCTAATGGTTTTCTTAGGTAAAAGGGTGAAAATTTTTATTAGTTTGATGTGTCACTAGAAACGTTATCTTAGGCAAATTTAGGCTTTGGATATTAATTTTTTCTTTGTACCAAGGGATGTGTAAGGAAAGAGAAATGTGGACATCAGAATAGGCACAAATATACGCCCAAGTAAAAAAACGGTGGAAATGATGTATAAAATTAGATGTTAATAAAGCAGAAAAAGAAGGCAATGTCTGAAAGACCGATTTAATTGTAGTTGTCCGTTCAACCTATTTAGAATAAGAAAAATTGATACGTTCTTTAAGAATATCGTCTACAGAAGAAAGTACAAAACAACGTATTATTTAGGCCTATCGTTTCATTTATTTGGACTGACACAGAAGTGTTGTTTCGTTAATTAATTAAAGTAGCGTCTTCTTCTGATAGTTCCTCTCCGTTTCGGATGTTGGATATCATACAGACTATTTTAACTTTCGTTACGGCTGCACGAAATAAGTCAGTTGTATTCATGCCAAACCAGGTCCTTAAATTTCTCAGCCATGAGATTCTCGGTCGCCCAACTCCTCTCTTTCCAAGTACTTTACCTGTAGTGTGGACCGCAATATGTAATTGTCATGAGATGTCACTGTTCATTTGTCATGAGATGTCCCAGATACTGAAGCTTTATTATATTTACTGTGTTAATAACTTCCCTTTCTTTCTTCATCTTTCTAAGAACTTCAACATTAGTTATATGCGCTGTCTATGAAATGCTCAGTATTCTACGGTAAAGCTACATTTCGAAAGATTCCAATTTTTTAGTTGTGGCTTCAGTCAAAGTCCAAGATACTATACCGTAGAAGAGGACCGAGAATACGTAGCAGCGTAAAAGTCTCATCTTTGTGTTTATTGCTAAATCGTAATTTTTGAATAAACTGCTCATTCTAGTGTACACTGTTCTTGCCTTTTCAATTCTGCTCTTTATTTCTTGAGAATGGTTCCATTGTTCATTGACTATAGTACCAAGATATGGAAATTTGCTTGCACGTTCAACTTTGGTTTATATTAAGGGTGCAATTTGTGAACTTGTTCTTAGATACAATCATTAGCTTCGTTTTATTAACATTGATGTCTAGACCATATCTACAGCTGCTTTGTCACTCTATTCATTACTAGTTGCAGCCCCTCTAAGTTATGCGCGAATATGACGGTATCATCCGCATAAAGTATGTTATTTATTCTTTCACTATTCAGAGAGATTCCCACATCAAATTCATCTAAAACGTCTATAAAAATACCTTCCGAGTAGATCGTGAATAAAAGCGGAGATAGTACACATCCTTTTTTCTAATCCACGCAGAATCTGTATCTCTTCCGTTTTCTCTTTATCTGCTGTAACCACTGCAGATTGGTTCCAATACAGTGTAGCAATTATCTTTAGTTCTTTTCCATCTAATCCAATATTTTTCAGGATATCCATCACTTTCTAATGTTGGACTCTGGCAAAGGCCTTCTGGTAAAGTAACATAAAAGGATGGAAATATTTACAATTATAAATGATTGTGTATAGCCTACATTTAGTTACCATATTCTATAAAAATTAATTTGTAATTTTGTGACATTAAAGTAAGAAATGTAGCAATTTTATTAAAGCAAGCAATACAATTCTTGGACTGTCGTTTTAAGTTTTAATAGTGGTAAATTTAAACGCCTTCCTGAATTACGAAAGCTTTTAGTTGTAGTATAATAGTAAATCTTTAAGTTCACTAGCGTACGCAGTGACGTCAGTCTGCCATCACATTGAGTTTGTCCTAGAGTGTTTGAATGAGAACGAACACGTGTATCCAATATCTAAAATACCTGGTTATGGTCATCTCTATGGTTAAGTGATGGAACACCTGTTAGGGTCAAACCGCTAGCATTTGTTTAAAATAATTAACCAACCAGGAGCGCATTTATATTCATAAACATACGTGATATATTTTCAGCTAAGATATGTAAGTTTTGAATAACGCAGGAACACGACGAATTTGTTATTTTGTCGTATCACTCTCCTTAACAACGACATGAAGCACTTTTCATTAGTTGCAAAACTCGATATACGTATATTGTGGACAGCGAAGTGTGCGGACATCACCTCGGACTATAGGGAGATGGAGGAGAGCAACTGAGTATTTCTTGTTTAGTCCATATCATATAAATTGTACTGAATGTATTAAAGCTCCTTTATGTTTGTGCAAACTGATTCTCATCACGCCTTTTCTAGGCTTTGGACTGGAAAAATGTTGTTATAGATTTAACTATTTTGATTTATAAATCGACTTTGAGCGTCTCCTTATTTGTTATGTTTTTCATTTTTTTAATATTTTTAATCTTTTAATTTTCTATTTGTTATCAGTTTAAATTTCATTAAGTAGGTGATTCTAACTCCTCTGGCGATTGTACATCCTGTAATTTCTCACTGTCATGCTGGCACTAAGCAAAAAGATCACATAAAGTTTTACATTATTAACTATAGAACATTAGATAATAGCAGTTATAAAGACATAATCTTGCAGATTTGCTTCTTCACATCTAGTGATCATCAGGCACTCCACGTTGATGGTCGGTGAGTTCTATACGACTTCGTTTTTACTTGTAAATATTTCTTTACACTTTTAAGTTTCTCGTTCAGACATGCCCACGATATAATACCTTCTGCATCTTGTCTATGTTTCCGATAAACATAGCTGAGATAATGCGCCGACGGATTCCCCTTAACAAGAAACCAATGGCGCTGTCGTGAGGTTGGTAACCCTGGCAACACGGGACAGCTATGGACCTGAACAATAGATTTTGAATAGTCGCGTTGAGATGCGCGGTTGACAAACTACTGTTTGCGAAGAAAAAAAGTTTCATTAATTTCGCACATGCGTAGAACAATTTTGTACAGTATTCCGTAATGTGCACATAGTCTAATATGCAGTTAGAAAGAACACCTACTTCTAATTCTAGAATAAGTGATGTGAAAGACTGGCTAACACGGTATGTAATACCGTTCCGTCCTGGTTGAAAGAGAACTTTATGAAATCGTTAAAATGTATAAGCTAAAATTTAAAAGACATTTAATTGATCAAAGTCCGCAAATAAAGGACATTTATTTTTAAGACTCTCCTCTTACCACCAAGAACTAAGTTATATAGATATGATATGGTCAGAAATTAAGCGGCGTGTTGCAAAAAACAGACCGTTTACTTTAAACGCTGTCAAAAACTTATCCAAAGAAACTTTTTCGTAGTGACAACTAACGACTGAGAAAAAGATGTAAATAAGCGGAATGAATTGGAAAAGGAGGGTGGAGGCTGTTGCGGATAAAACAGCAGATCGCCTTATCTTAGAGAGGAGACTAATTCAGACAGTTCTCATAATTTCGCTGAAGAAGGAGATGGTAACTTCTCTGGATAGACGAATTGCTTGATAGAGATAGTTAAAAACTGCTGATAAACATAAATACTGTAGAATAATTTTTGCGGTTTAAGAACTCCAATTTTATGTTTTTACATAAACTACAATTAATTAATTATTTTTAAGTAAGCATAGTAATTCAAAATTATTTTCCAATTTGTATGTTTAAATAAATTTGTTATGTCGACCGATCAACCGGAGGTGGTGTCTACACATTTCGGAACATTCCTGTTGTCCGCATACTTCGATGTCCTCGCTATTCGTGATACCACAAAGAATAACGTAGTATACGCTTGCAGATAATAACATTAATATATTCTGCATACGGAGTACACATTGTTCCGCTTATCAATAGCACTGAAATTATAACGTATAAACGTTAATGTATTTTTGATTGTATACACTGTGTGTGTATGTGTGTGTGTTGAAAGCAACTTAGTTGCTATGCGTACACCGCAAAAAATACATTTTCGTAATACAGAAGCAGTGCGTTATTAAAAAATCTCAATATTGAATGAGAAACAGAACGTGAGAGTGAAAAATAAAGAGAAAGAGATACAGACAGACAGACAAACAGAGACAGAGACAGAGAGAGAGAGAGAGAGAGAGAGAGAGAGAGAGAGAGAGAGAGAGAGAGAGAGAGACATACAGACAGATACAGAGACAGACAGACAGGGACAGAGACAGACAGAAAGACAGAGGGAGAGAGAGATTGACAAAGACAAAGGTAGAGCGTCAATATACAGACAGTTGAACAGAGAAACTTGAAAATTTTAAGACGTTCCATTCATGCATTGTTGATAAAAGATGTCTGCTGTGTACGATAGCTGTCCAACGTATGACACATCTGGTGTATAGTTCCATTCGTCCTATTGTTTTTATTCAGTCATGTCCTATATACTTTCACGAATGTATATTTCTGTGCTGTCCCTTGAGAGATTTTGGTAAACATAAACGGCAAGTGTGTGTGTTATTCAGTTATTAGTTACTATATATCATGTTTAATAAACTGCAGTAGGTCTATAATTAAAATATTTTTAATTTTAATAAAATACAAATCTAATATTACAATTATTAAAAAAAAACTTTGTTTTAGTACTTTATAAAAATGTAAAATTAATAATTAATCCCCACGTAAAGAATTATCAGAAGCATATGACAGAACTTGAGTTAAACAGCTAAATATCAAAACTAAATCTCAACGTATTAATCTTACAACGTTAATCGAGGATAATAAGACTTCACTCATTAAGTATAATGCTTAGTCTTTCAGCACGCATATTTGATTTCTTGATTCTTGATTAAAGTAATATTCTCTCACCGTCTGAAGAAATAGGTATGTAAGCATGTTTTAGTAATAGACGAATGTTAGAGATGATTAATTAAATAAGTTGATATATAAAATCTGTTCATAGACTATTAAACATTAGACTATATAAACCGGTCGAATAAACATTATTGTAAATAAAGAATTTTAAATAGATTTGACTTGGAAAAGGTAAACAAGTCATTAAAGACCTGTATGCGGAAGAAGAAAGCTGCGTAAAATCAGGATCATGTTTCTAATTAGGATGATTTAAGAAAGACTTGTACGTCAGTTGTAAGATAAGGTGTAAGGTGTAAGGTGATTCTATTCAAGATGTGGTTATTTTGTTTGGTGCTTCAGCGAGATCAGTCAATGGTAAATAAATATATATACAAATTCGTATAAAAATTTTCACGTAATTTTTCGTAGGTTTTCATTAATAAAATGAGTTCTTTCGGTTCTAGTTCATCGTTGTATTTTAATTTAAGGCATCGCCCACTCCGCTCTCCGTCTTCGAGCTATCACTGTAGACAGTGGCTCAACATATTCTTTCAGGACTGATTTAAACAGGAGTTTCAGTTCACTACGGTGGCACAATATCTTGCCTCTACTGGCAACATCCAGCCGACAAATTGGTATACGAAGCAGCCAGAAAGCCACCTGGCACAGAACGTGCTCTTGGACCATGTGCCGCGTCCGCTTAATAGTACTAATCACATCCTTAACAAGAAAAACGGCGATGTCGTCCATTCTTCAAGGACGACCTCCTGGCTGATGAGTACACTGCGCAACCATAATCAATTTTTGGGCACTAGTGCGGTGACTTCCCTGTTTGCTCCCCAAATCATATGAGAGATGTATCTAATAGCATTTAGAGAGAATATGCACCTTGCAGGCAAGTCTCAACATGCGCATCCCACGTCAAGTACCTGTCGAAAGTTAAGCCTAAAAATGTATACCAGGGTTATAATGCAGTCGACAATCAAACACCGTTTAAGGTTAGCGTCGGGTCCAAGAAATTTCCTCGCTTTTTACAGAAGTGAATAAAGGTCGTTTTTGTTTCCGAGAAAAAAAAAGCCTATGCTATAGGCATTTGCAATCAACGTGTATATAGCGACTGTTAGATCGTTGAAGTACAAGCACTTCCCAACTAACGTTTTGATACCCTTAAAATTACACCCGTACCCGTTGATATACCCGTTGATGAGTATAGTAAGAAACTTACCTATGAACTGAGATTTGTGCAGTACTCCGTTTTTCAGCTCGTGTGGTGCCGGTAGTGATCGTCCGATCCGAACACGGAAAGTTCTGTCCCTGAGAAAGCTGGAGATACATTTGGGTAGGTTAATTCTAAATGTAGGTGTTTCATGATGTTGTATCTCCACGTTTTATCGAATGCTTTCTTCAAATCAAAGAATACTGCTTCCATGTGTTTCCTTCAATGAAACTGTTTTGATGTGTGTTCTTGTGATATACCCACTGATCAGTAATAGAATGATGCTTCCGGTTCCCACGCTGGTGTGCGGGTTACTAGGCCGTGTTATTTGAGACACCAACTGAGCCGGTTGTTAACCATTCTCTCAAATAAATTTCCTGAATAGAACCTCAACGATACTAGACTATAGTTCTTTGCTTTAAGGGGATCTTTTCCTGACTTCAGAGGCGGGATGACGATCGACTCTTTCAATTGTTTAGGTTATTCCCTTTCGTCCGTATGGTGTTACAAACTGCCAAAGTTACATATTTCGGAGTCAAAATCACGTGCCACTTCAGCTTTTCTTGTAAGGAAATGGAGAGGATATCATGCTCGGCATATCACGCTGCCAAGATGTCAGCAGTGGGCATAACGTTAAAAGGTTTTGTTACGCATATAAAATTGTAAATTGGTAATTATAATTTACATATTTTAAACAATATATTTGAGTACAATATCCTTTAATAAGAAGTTTTGAAAAATATTTACTTCTGTATTTCTTAACGAATATAGATAAGAATTGTGAATAAACATGGAAAAATTTAGAAAGTTTCAACCCGCGTTTATAAACTATACAGGTTATATCTTCTACATTACGTTTGGTTTCGTCTTAAATTAGGTGTAGTCGGCACATTTTTTTAAGTAGAGTAAATTAAAACAGACTAAAAATATCACAAACACAGAACAATAAGTGTCCTAGTATTAGGACTATACATACTGTATTTCTCCTGGTACTTAACTAACAGGCATATATATTAAAACTGAATTTACAGTTTGTCGGTGTCATGTCAGGTACGTCATTTGAAACTCGGTACTGAAAATGTTTCAAAGTGGGGTATCAGTCACGAAAGAGTAGTGTAAACAAAATTTAAACCTACTAAAATTGTTGACAAATTTTGTTTTGAAGCAAGACAGACACTATTTGACAAACCACAAGATAATAAATTTAGTTTAAGGTTGAGAACTAAACGGACACGAAATTAAAATAAACAGACAGGAAATCATGACACTAGCATGCACAGCCTGTGAAACCTTCTGTACAGTTTAGCGGTAAAACAAGAGAGGTGTAATTTACATTAATATAGATTTAGTTAACCGTGAATCTATCACAAAGTGACACTATAAAATCTCAGTGTGACTGAAATCAAACCAACGGAATTTACTTTCCAACAACACCTTTCGAAAAGCTTTCTACAGAAAAATAATTTTAGACACTAAAGTGACGGGTTGAGGGTAAAAGGACGGTTAATGCATTGACAGGATACTGTTTGTCAAAGGATTTATCTGAAGAAAACAGAACAGCTGTGAGACGTAATGTGGTAAAATAACGTTGACATTTTTCAAGGCATCAGGATTTGGAAGCGACGGACTGATAAATCGAATGTTGTGTCTTTTGCCGGAGATAAGTCTCTCAAGAAGCAAACGTCCATATAGCGTTTCTTTGTTTAGGCCTATAACGCCATGAGCACCCTGTCTTCTTCAGTACGCATACCCAACCCATATCATATCTTTTCTCTGTTTTTTCTTCTTTCTTACTCTTTCTTACCCTCTCTTTACACATAACTCTATTTTTTCACTCGTCAGCTTTCTATTTTTACCTAAATTTTTTACAGTCGCGTGCGCGCGCGTACACTTGTGTTCATACAAGTAATCATTAGAAACGTGTAACAGTTAGGACTTACAAATAATTATGGATTAAACATTCAAATTAGAAATTAAAAAAAAAGTTAATCATTACTTTTCTTGATTGCTGTAGTACACAGAGTAAGCGGTGCATTTTCAGGTGGTCTTGTTTCAGGTAGAAATTGTTATCTTGTCTAAAAATATCGAGACAAAACCTTTATGTATATACTTCTGACTTAAAGCATTGAGTGCTACATGTCCTATGTAATTTGGAACCTGTTAATATTTTTTCTTGTAGTTTCCACTATTTAGGATGAGTACTCACAAGACCAACGAGAATCGAAAGCAATAAAACTACTATTATGTACGACTTAGGAATATATTTTGTTCGTTTTTTAACACAGTCATTGACGTACACACGCAATTACACATACAATCAAAAACACGTGTACATACTCAGGCACAATAAAATATAACATAGGAATGTTCATGATGAATATGATATAAATAACTATTTTTTCCGATTTAAGAAATATGTGTGGTAATTAACTTGTAATGTGGAAACATTTGCGAGTACACATTGTTTTACAAACAGATTTAGATTAAAAGCAACTTTAAACAGAGAGCGACACAAACAAAGGTAGCTCGTACGTATCTTAACTAAGACTGTAGTTACACTTGGAGTTTTTGTTAAAAGAAGAGCTCTTAACTAGTGACGAAATGATTAATTGTTATGAAATGGTAATGCCTTTTTTTTAAATTTTAACGCTGTTGTCAGGATTACAGAATGCTGAGTGGATGAGAGGTGTAGTGTTACGCTGCAGGAATTAGTAGAGCAATTAATTTAAGTGTCTCATTGTGCTGATAAACAAATGTCATCCGTGTGAATGGGAGATGAATGCCACATTGTTACCTTACTATCAGTAGAGGCTTTATGTAATAACCCGTTTAAAATATTAAAGTAGCTAAATGTTATTTAATGATTATAACCAGACACCGATAATTTAAAATTCGCACAACGAATAACTTTTTAAGGCAAATGCATTATTGTATCGATATAGTGGACAACACTAGTCGGTTAACAGAAGAAAAGAGAGGAAATGAGTGCCTTAGAGAAGTGTACTTCTGAGAGCTGGGCCAAATCGTAAAGTCTGTGTCAGATTTAGCACTTTTCCAACAAACGGGTGAAAGAATGTTACAGTAGTTTTAAAGAGGGAGTGGCCAGTTAATTCTCAAACTGTACTTTAACTTGGACAAAGTTTCCGTGTTCAGAGAGTTTAGCCGTAAAGCACAAAGATCGATAACGCTCACCACAGCCTTAGTAGAAAACACTACTCGATAGTGTAGTGTTATAAATGTGATAAGTGTTACAAAGCAGAATAGATTTAAAGTTATCCGAAGAAAATATATATAAAAAGGTTTTATAAATGATGTACTGAGTTAGTAAATGCTGTACAGGAATAAACTACAAGCTTCGCATAGATTGGGTCATTATTCTCAGTTACAGTAAGATTCACACAAGCTTTTCATATAACAGTTTCAAACTTCGTATAAGTTCGGATTCAATACTTGTGTTGAAAGTCTTGTTTCTGCTGCCTTATAATATTATTAGTTATCACCATATATAAGATTGAGATGTTCTCTCCTACCAAACGATTAGTATACAATACACAACTGCCTGGTAGGTATTCTATCCAAATATACATTCACAACACATTCACAAGTTTTATAACACTTTTTAAAAATCACACTCCTAATATGAGAATACTCCTACCTGCTATTCACAGAAATAATGAACTGTCAGTTATTTGTGTAATTTGAATAGCAGAATACTCCTAAGTATTTATATTGTCCAGCCGCACAACTACACGCACTACACACACGCGCGCGCACACACATCTACTGTGATCAAACCAACAGACATTTGCTCCCTCTGCCAGCCTGGAGTAATTGCAGCGAGGCTATCCAAAGCCGGGAGCCATATGATATGTCCGTAGTAAACACAAGGAGGGAAACAGGAGTGCTCACAGTGAGACAATCAGGAGGCCGGGAGCCTGAGGGATAAAAGGATCGCGGCTTTGCCATTCCGTTTCTTGGATGTAGAGAAAGCCTTTGACAGGGTATGGCACGATGAGTTTTTATACAAAATCCGGGAAGTCCAACTCCCAGACTGCTACCTTCATCTGATTGCTAGCTTTCTGACGGAGATGGCCTTCTGCAGTAGATAATTCTGTCTCTTCGGAGATACGAATCACTACCGGCGTCCCTCAAGAAAGTGTTCTCGGCCCCTCTTGTTTTCAGCGTATGTCAACAACGTACCCGGACAGCCTAGAGTCCAGGTAGCTTACTGACGGACACGGCTGTATTTATCGCCGATCGTCACCCCAGAACAGGCCGTCCTACGACTGCAGCGCCAGCTCGATTCGCTCGAGGACTGGACTGATAACTGGAAGGTGGCTTTAAACGCGCCCAAGAGTGTAGCCGTCCTATTCTGTAAGCGCCGGAAGATCCGCGGAGTCAATTTCACTTTGGCAGAACGTACTTGCGCTGGTCCAACGAAGTGAAGTATCTCGGTGTACACCTAGATCTTTGGCTCACCTGGCGTACTCACGCCTAGACAGTTCACAAGCGAGTGTCCGCTCGTCTCAGCCTACTATTTCCACTATTGGTTAGCTCGGCTATGACACGAAGACTGGGCAAAATAATCATGGCGCGTATCTGCTGCCGGTCATTACTTACTTCGTTCTGAGGATACCTTGCCGCAATGCATAAAAAGAAATTGCAAAGCGTCCTCGACAGGAGTCCTTCGTCGTCTTGCACGAAAGTTTTATGTACGCGCGGCAAGGAACTCGGACAATCCTCTTATAGCCGGGCTAGGCCAATACCGTATACGTCCAGGTGATACGTGGAAACGGCTCGGTGTATACTGCGCTAGTGTAGGCTAGCAGAAACAGCCGATGTAAGGCATGCTATACAGCAAGGTTGCCCTACTTGCGCAGGGCCTTGAGGCAGGAGCTCCAGAAGGTAGCTCGGAACACAGATTCCCGAGTGCTTCGTTTCTGCACGCACAACCAAGCAGACCAGAGTCAATCAGTCATTCCGTCGGTCGACGTGAAGCAAACATCAGGAAAACAGACGAGCGAGATGGAGGAGAAAGAAGACTCAGCTCTACATGCCGTTGCCGAATGTAGAGGACTGTGGCGAAGGAACATCAGCGAGGGCCGCCGCCGAACGCCATACCGTGGCACGAGCGGAACTCTCGTCGCAGCTGCAAACAGCGTTCTGGTCCAACAGCCATATTAAGGGCCACAAATATGACGTGATATACGATCGTCTTGTGACACTACATACACAGAAGCACAACCAAAATAATTTATATGAATGTACAATGCTGAGTAACTCTATGACTGTTTGACTACTTTTATAATGCGATTTTAATTTACCTTGGGGGTTAGGTATAAGACGCGTTCTTGACAAGAACGTTAAAAATTTTAACTATAAATTATTATCAAACACCTACGTTTTACTCTTACCTTTCATCATTTATTACTTCAGTTTCTCAACTACTGGGAAGCATGTAACATAACATGGTCAAACATGATACCTTACTATACGTTATGGTTTGGTAATCTGACGTATTCGGGGTATAGAATGAAATCAGTATGTTTTAATGCGGCACACAATTAATAAAATGAAACTCGAATGAGAAATTATCATCCATTTCATTAGTTGCAGGGTAGCGTATTTCAAAAGGATGTTGAAATGTTGCCATTAAGTTACCCTGCTTAAAGAAAAGTCTACTTCTGCATTCTATTGTTCCTAAACTTACTCTTTTGTTATTAGTTGTTTCTGAGAATGATTTATAAGTGTCCTGTATATTTTATAACAAACAATAATTCTATTTATCAAAGTGAAGTTAATTTATAGAAGACCGTGCATAGCCAATTAGAGCACAACAGGGACTAGCGCGGGGTGAATGGAAACAAACAATAGTTTAAAACAAAGAGTCATCTAACTGTAGTTAAAGATTTATCCATGACACATCAGACACAGAAGCGCGGGAGTGTTTGGCATAAGTGAAACTATTCTGTCTACTGTCGCGCCTCAGACAAGTGACAAATGACGTCGTTTTTGTTATGTAGTTTATTCTCGCCTATAGCAGTAAATTTTTGTCGTGAGCAGTTGCCTGTACTACAGCAGTGAATTATTGAATAAGGGAGTGTATAAGTCGAATACACTGGCCAAAAATCTCGTACACCATGAGGAAGAAAGATGGTCTTTTATTATTGTTGCTAACGATACTATTTATTAATAATACTGTCACTATAATAAAGGTTCTGTGACAAACCATCCGCTCTTTTATCTTACTAACAGTAGGGTATCTTTTGTACTGGCGTTAATCTACGCTTCCCATTGAAGCGAAAGGAATCTAAATCGAAAAGTTGGTGAAAATAGGGTGTAAATTAAACACAGTGAAGACGGCTTGCGCGCGTTACATAGCCGTCAATATAGGACATATTAGCCTTAATTAATTAACACATTGTCTATAAATACTTATTATAGCTTACTCCAAATTTTGAACACATTAAACAGAAACCAACTGTGCAATCTGCAGCTCGAAAATGGTAACATCGAACGTAGCTGTAAAGGATATTGTAACAACAGTCTCGTGGAATAAACAGTGGGCTAAAAGATTGAACACCAGAGGAATTGCTAATTACAATTTTATTTACGATTCCAATCAATAGAGCAACACTATACACGTGTACACTATAATTCTTCATGTTTAGGGCTGACCAATACAAGCCAACGTGGCAAACACTAAATACCACCTAATTAACACTGTCGCAATAAACAATGCTAGTCACTAATGCAATCAGTTTACACTACCCGCTGGCTACACATGTTACATCCAATTGCAACTCACAACAACAACGATACCTGCCGGCCACTTTCAGAACGCCAATATTTATACCGCACCGAGATTGTAACATGATTCCACGACTTTCGCTGTGATACATCGCGAATATCGTGTGGTCGAAGACGTCTTAAAAACATTAGCAAATCTTTAAAAAACGCCGTTTGTCGACCGTGTACACATCCCTGCCACGCTCGTTGTGGATGTACAAAAGTAAGGATCTACATCCAAATGTTTTAAAAATATTTATTTCCTAATTTACATCATGCAATATTAGTTTAAAATATATCCGAAAGGCGAAAAGGTGAGAAAGTGAGAATTTATGTATAAAATTATAAAATAAAATAAAATATAAATATATTTCAAATATTAACATACAATTTACTAACAGTAAAAAAAATATAATTTAATTAATAATATAATAATTACTTCAAATATTTAAGCCAATTTTAACATTTTAAATTAATATTAATGTAGAAATGTATTACAATTTAAACCATGCAAATTACCACTTTTATATAGAAATCGGAAACAGTAATATAAAACTTTGCACATAGCAATAATACGTATAAAGATTTAAAAGCTGTCAAGCATTCTCCACAGGTAAATACTTGGCAAATATTCCTCCTACAAGAGGTACATAAAGAACTAATAAAATAAATATCTACATTTAAACAAAATTGTGTTTACACACACACACACACACACACACACACACACACACACACACACACACACACACACACACACACACACACACACACACACACACACACACACACACACACACACACACACACACACACACGCACTTACACAAAAAATTAAAGAGAAAAATAAATTATACAAGTATCTCATCTAAATTTTTTAATTATTATTTTTCGTATAAGTGTCACATAGAATAAGTAGTAGTGATATACTCTACTGGAATAATATATCTGAATTCTAGTAAGCTGATTGGTTCTTCTGTAACCCCTACTTATGATTTTTCTACAGATAACCAACATTTTTGTTCAAGAAGGCTTCCGAACAGAACAGTCCAATGATCTGCACCATACGACCTATCTAAAGATTATAATATTAACTATTATAATAGTTTTGTAATGTAAATGTATAATGTATAATGTATGATGTATAAATGTATAATGTAACTATTATAATTTACAAAATGTAAATGCTTACTAAAAGATTTATGGAAAAAGTAAACAGCTCTGAAATTTTGATAGAAATTGTTACGACCTCTGAATGATAATAAACTGTGGAGAATCAAATTCAGTCACGAATTATACAGTAAGTGTAAGGAAATACATGTATCAGTGTTCATTAAACTACGATAGCTGAATTAAGTCGGTCATTTTGTGAGTATGGAAGAACATAGAAACACAAAAGGCAATAGGGAAATCGGATGGAGAAAATCCAGAGGCCGACCATGAGAGACATGGGAGGAGGGAGCTGCAGACGATTTACGAGAATTAGGAATAAGAAAATACAAGACTGGTCTGAGACATCGTAGGAGTAGTAACATATACACAGAGGCAACACATACATTCATACATACATTTGTTATGCACTTATCCCCAAATTTATTTGCATATTTTGTACATAAGCTTTAAAAAACATAGGGCGGATATTACGGTGTTTTATAATTTAAATATGAGGCACGGTTTTGTGACACAAGTCAGTGTTGTTAGGCAGTGAAAAGCTATTATTGTTCAAGATGCCACTTTAAAATGAGTGTAAAACATTATCACTGATAGTGACAGTGTACAGCAATAATAATTAATAATAATAAATACTGTATTAATAGCAGTGCTTTTACTGCCTACATCGGTAAGTGCTAGTCTTTTATATAAATTGTAGTTGTCTGACTGGCTACAGGAGATATGGAGATTTAGTGTAACAGTAAGTACAATGTCTTATGAATTGGTTACTTTAAACATGCAGCTGAAAATTACATATTCAGTACATACACTGAATCGTTTTTAACAGTGTATAGTATAAAGTATATAGTAGTCATTTATTCACACATATAAGCCATAAATCTATATAACAACGTTAGATAATTAATGAACTCATATTATTCACGTACGTTTGTGATTTACATTCGTTATCGCTTATTTATTTCTAGTCACGCATAACGGAGAACTACAGTAATGCTACTTGAAACGGAGGAAACTTGGAAAAGAAAATCCGGCCCCAGCTGGGTGTTCGGAGTAGAGATTTGTTTTTGCTGAGACTAGAATTATGTAACGTGACAGCAGAAGCTCCTTACCGCATCAGTTCTGACTGCGTGAGCGGTGTGTTAACTTCGAAGGAAGAAAAAGAAAACGCGTGTTCAATATAAATTTATTTCCATTACTGACCTTGTTCGTCAGTAATGGAATTCGCAGTTCGTTACTGAAGTTATTTCACAAAGTAGGAACGGCATGCACACAGAATATCCTGCGGTTATTACTTTTTTTTTAGTTTTTACTTAATACAGATTTTAAAAATATTTGTAATTAGTCCTTAAATTCGTAGTGACCGTCAATCAATGAATTTTTCCGGTAAAAGGTTTGGTGTTGTGTCTTTGGGGTCGTAACAGCTCAGCAACAATTGTCTGATTATGACAATAAATATTGTTGAAACGTCGACACAAATAATTTAAAATTTGAGTTATACTTTTTGACCGATCCTCACAAACCTTTCACCGAATTAGTAATTAGTATTAACTTAAACGCGTAACCGATTTGAAGTGTTACTAAAAACACTAATTATTTTTCTTGTAAGGAAGTATAAGCTGATTGTTCTTCAGTGTCATAGCAATGCTTTGAGAAAAATTCCTATTATGGTACTATGTATGGTATTATGGTTTACTGTTATGGTAAATTAAAATTATTGAGGCATAATGCAGTCGTAAGAAAGAAACTTCATCTACTTACGGAAAACTATATTACGGGAATGATAGACGTTAATAACTCTGTGAAGCGCGTTATTAGTAAGTGTCATAATTAAATGGGTTTTCAAACAGAATAGGCCTAATTGTAGTTAATAACGGCTATCTTTTTGTAACAGATGAAGACGATATATGTCTGTTTTTTAAATGAGCCATGTATCCCACCTATTTGATATCCACAATATTTACAGTTAAAATCGTATTTTGACTTAGAACACAAATCGAAAAAAGCTAGTCATAATACACCTCCACACAAAGTCGCCCTTAGAGGTATGCGGTGCTGTCACATCCAGGCTCCGCCGCTGCTAAGAACTGCCCTGCCTTCATCTATTACAGAAACTCGATACTATGACGAATATTTGTACACCCCTCGAGCAACTTAACCTTTCAAATTTTAAACATTGAAACGTGTAAATGTATTATTAGAAAAACTTTTTGAAAAATTCTTGAAGGAAAATAATTTCAGATAGTATTATCATGATACAAGCTATTTCGGTATATAATGCTAGGAAAACTATGATTTATTCAAGATTTCACAGCTGCCGACACGTTATGAAATTTTAAACATCATCCCATCGGCTGTGAACTTCGTCGGCACCAACAATGAGGATGGTTGCTGCAGCCGCAGTCAAAACGTCGGAAAGAAGAAGACTGTTTAGAGGACGGCTTTCAAACTGGACATTTCATAATTTTATCTGCGACAGAGTACTGTTTGGAAAAAAGGGGTAGAAGTGATGTATATGTAAGTTGTAATACTGATATGTATTCCACCACCGCGCAACGTTCATAAAAAGGTATTTAAGACGTACGAAAGTCCAGCTGTATTTACATTGAGAATATTGCAGCGTAATTTGTACGCAGTGCTAAAATGACAATAAACGTAAAACGGAACTCCCCACGAACAGTAAGTATTATGTAAGTATTACGAACAGTAACATTAACAGTAGTATGCGCCTGTAGACATTAAAACGAATATGGAATCAGTATTTAAAGGGAAAATCATTTCTCAAAATAGACAGAACAGATATCCTCAAACCAAACGTCTAGAAGGTGTCAGAATTCAAGGAAAAATAGAGCTACCTAACCAGCTAAGGGCAATATATTCATGTAATTTATTACAATCTAAAATATCTGATTTGTAGGCCTAACTAAATATTCATGAAAAATACTTCCTACATAAATTAGCATTTACACTGATTTAGAGTACGTAAGAGAATAAATAAAAATACGTCATTCATATAAACCATTGTTTATAAGTGTCCACAACGAGATATACAATTTATAACGTATACAAAATCCTTATAGAATAATGTAGATAACCTCAAGTTATTATGAGGTTTTACTTTTTTATACTATTTTGTATTATACAATTACAAATTATATAGACAAAAAATTGTTTGATGAAAACTACACTGAATGCAGAGATTTCGTGGTGAAAAATACACTTTTTGAGTAAGAATACATACTGCTTTACAAGCAACGCGACTTACGCGGATGAAAAGTTAAACAAAAGCAGCTGCACGTACTGTACGCAAAGTGAGAATACAGCCGTGCTAGAGTTTTGTTAGAAGGAGTGCTCTTAATTAGTGGATGAATTATTAATTGTTGTGAATTATTAAACAGCGTTTTTCTAATTTAACGCTTCTACTGAGATTACAGAACGCTGAGTGGATAAGAGGTGTTACGGAATGTTTCCCTACAAGAATTAGTAGAGTAATTAATTTAAGCGTTTCATTCGGTTTTCAACAAGAATTAAAGAAAGAGTCTCGCGTTAATTTCATTGCAATAAAACACGATCACAGTGGCGCTAATAAAACTTTACATTTATAAATAAATTTATCTACCTACGCTTGTCCACTAGCAAGGCAACATAATGCTAATGAACTTGGAACGGAGGTAAATCACATTATAGCCGCTAAACTTTAATGAACCTAACTATGTTAGAGTTAATTCTAAACATCTTCTTACACTTGGGTTGATTGATGATAAATTTATAATAATAAAAATAAAAATAAATAATAGAACATACACGGATTCAACCCTGATTACGGATGATCAAGTAATCACCCAAAACTATGAATACGAACCCCCATAGATCGATGTTCCACTTACAGTCTGTTTGAATTACTAAATTAAAATATCTGTGCGGAAGACAAATACTATGGCAGTTATAGGCAAATACCCTTTTAAAACTAAGATTATATTAGATAATAAGAGTATAGAGCAGGTGTGATGTTTCCGCTATCTTGGCTGTGAGATCGCTTATGATGTAGACTATGATGCTGACTATTAGTTGGCTAAGTTTCAGTCAATATGTGACCACAATTCTCCAAACGTTAGGATGACAAGGACACAGCCTCGGCTAAAATTTTCCAAGGTAATTACTGTGCCAGTATTATTGTATGGTTCTAAAACTTGGGTTCCGGCGAAAAAACATCTGAATAGTATACAGGCATCGCAGACGACATTCTCACGAAGAGATATACTGACAAGCAGCTGAACACTCTTAATATCCAAGATCGTATTGCAGAAAACAAAGAGGCATAGGATTGCACATCTGAATTGGAACCGCTAGATAGCAGGTTACCTAAAGAAGTTTGGCAATACAAGCCTAATAGGCGAAGAAGTATAACAAGACTTATGAAGCAAAGAAGAAATGGATGTATTCCTTTGGGACCGGAACAGGTCATTCGCTTAGTCTCTGATACAACGAGAAGAAGAAGAGATTAAACAGCTAAAGAATGGTGCTGCGTAACTAACATATTACCTTACCTTTGTTGTACGTATGTAGAGACAGTGGTGCACAGCTGGAAATATTCATACCGACCATCGGTACGGTACGGAGAGATGGTATAAGACAATATGTAATCAGAAAATCCTGTAAGACTGCCCATTGTCTTTGGAATGATCAGCCGCAGCCACTCTGGAATGTACACAACACATTTAGACTAAAACAGGCCTATCTAATGAAGGTATAAACAGGCCTATCTAAATTAAAATAATAGAGATAAAACGAAAAATTTGTGCCGGCAAAATCACCTAGTTAGGCATTAATAAGGGAAACATTAAGCGCTGCGCGTAAATCTGCTACAGAAGTCGGTAAGAAGTATATAGCTCACATATAGTAAAACACAACTCAGATCACTAACAAACGAACAAACAAACAAAAAACTGCCAGCCAATTTTATAATACGTAGGCAACCAACCTTACAACTAGAGGCAACCAAGATTAATTAATCTTTGCAGAAGTTGCCCTGGGCAGCAAGGAGTACCGCAGATATTCCTGCTGTCCAAACACGATACTGAATACAATATTCAGCAAAAGACCGTTTCGCCAACGCAGAGTTAATCAAAACCTAGACACATTTTTTTTTCCAAAAGAAAAATCTCAAATTACATATAATTTTTGTCGATTAGGAGATAGTTATTTAATTCCTTATTGATATCATTAATTTTAAAAGTACAGTGTATTTACTACTTTCATAAACTCGAAATCCTGCAGGTCAGTAAAACCAATACGTCAGTAAAACGTTACGACAATTTTAAGGGAAAGTGAGTACTCAAATCCACAACCATACTTTTGCCACAAAAGTTTTACTTTGAGACAAACTGTTTGAGAACAACGACTAAGAAAAAGAAACAGGTTCCGCATACCATCAGTGAAAACAAACGAAACTTGATTTAAACGAGTAAAGTTACTCAATGTGTTAAAAGAATAATTGTCATATGAATTTGATTTCGCTTACGCTGACTCAGTGTAACAAAGACGAATTATATACAAACAGAAAATTTTTATAAAAAATCCACAAGCAAAAAAATGTAGAAATTTACTAAAAATAACTGACAACATGATATGTAATAAACTGATAAAATAATATACAATAAACAAATGTATATATATATATATATTGTAATAAAGCTAATTATTACAAAATAATTTATGTGTGTATGAATGTGTAATAATGTTCACTTTGGAAACGTCGATTTGGTAACGTTCCTGGTCTTCGTGGTTACAAAATAAAATCTGTGTGAATTGCTGTTGTAACAATTTGAAAATAAAAATAAATTTAAAATTTATTTAAAAAAAAAAAAAATTTTCTGAAAAAATGTTTTCTGAGTAATTTGGTTCTTAAAATTTAGGAACAAATCGAGTTTATTGATTGTAATTAGAAATGTGATGGTATCGTTTTTATTTTGGTAATAGTGTCACTTTCAGTAAATTTGTTTAAAAGACAATCTGGTTAACTCCAAGTTTAGGCGAAAAACGGCTCTCTTCTTCTTCTTCTTCTTGAAACGTTGTCGTTTCGTATATACCGCCTTTCGGTTAGTTGGGTTTCTTGATTAATTTACCTGTTAAGCCTTTTTATAATAAAAATCAACTCCAAATTACCAAAACAGAACGTTTATTAATAAAAATAATGAATTTGTTCGATTAAAATCGATGTTACAATGTAGTATCGACTCACTCAGGGCCGGTCGATATAAACAGTTTACATTAGTATTCTAAAAATATGGTTCTTTAAACGGTTATTTAAGATATAGCCAGAGAAGGTTATGGGCAGGAAAGTATAACACTTACAATTATAAAATGCCTTAATATTAAACAATACAATGATAATTAGAAATAATAAAAGTTTATGTATGATTTTTATTCAAACCAATTGCAGCCAAATGTCGTTTTTCCACAGCAGTGAGAATGGATCAAAATGGCCGACTGACGCATGCGCGATGAAGCCTCTAACTTTGACGAAGTTTTTGTTGAAATAAAGATGTCCTTTCTTCGTGTAAATGGTCTCAGCAATTGTATATGATCGTCCTGGATATATTTGAATGTCACTGGTGTATGATGGAATAGTTCACTTGGTGTAAAATGTTGTTATTGGATATATCTCATTGTCTATGTGTGTCGGTTTTAACCTCGAATTTTCAGTTTGTATATGGTGCGATATTAGTGTTATTTCATTTAATTATTTATATGTGGTTCAGTTTATTGGTGTTACACTGTTCATAGGTTAACTTCACCACTTCACAATAAATAAAATAGTTCAAAATAATTTTATACAAATTTTCACTGAACTCGGTTTATAACGTAACCGCCATTAAAGGTTATTTCTAGCAAAAAGTCACGTTAAGTGCACTCGTCAACGTATAATAATGAACTGTTCTGATTTCCTTCGTCTCCTGAAAATCTTAGCCTATTTAATATATCTTATACATTGTTTCAAATTATCTTAGCTTCCGATACATTTTATTTTGATACATTATGCTCAGAAAATAATTTCGTTATTAGTTAATTGTACGAAATATTAAATACATATTCGGTTTCATTATTGTATTCTGCTTATTTTGCTAGTAATTAATTTAGTGTTACAAAGTTTCATTAGAAAATTATATTTATTACATGTTTGGAAGGTAGGCCTAAAATTATACTTCCTGTTGTCTAAGCAAATAATAGCCATTTTCCCTAATATAATTATTATTCTATTAAATCTGAAATTGATATAATTGTCTATTCTTAATTAATTTATTGCAATTTAGTTTATTAATGATGGTTTCTAAATACAATTCATTTGTATATGACTCCTCCTATGATAATGTCAGTTAGTCTATTCCATTTTTAATGGTAATTTTATTAGATAAATAAATAATTTTACTTATATAATGACCATATCTTGAGAAAGCCTTATTTACATGGTTTACTATATGTTGAGTTTATCTTGCATAAATATTGTCAGTTTAACTGGCTTATAAGACTAGATTTATTAATTATTCTGCAGTTTAAATTCATTATATGGCCTAGATTTGATGTGTTGCTATTTGCAAAATTTTTACCAATGTAGTTATTTTATATCCTCCTCTGACTTCTTATCCTTATATACTTTATTAACAATTAGTTCTTTGACTGGTATAACAGTGATTATTGATTGTACAATTAAAATATAACACCTATCTCTATCAAAACTGGTACCTTGAATAATACCTTTTATGTGTATTGATTACCTAGTAATATAATTAAAAATATTTTATAACATTGGGAATGATATCTACTTTTAGATAGGGTATTCCAAATTTAAATTGACAACAAAATAACAGCTTATAACAATAATATCTCTTACTAATAACTCTTATTTGTCTAATTATTATATGGAACAGGAACATAACATCTTGGTTCCATATAATGGTTAACATTTCTTAAAACTAATTATTAACAGTCTGCTCTGTATCTCCCAATTTTAAAGGATTTATTCCCCCCTCTCTAAGTATAACACTGGCTATCTGTTTCTTATTTCATTCTATGGAATGTTCTTATAGATTCAGTAGCATTTCATTAGTAATATTACTATTTCATATCAAAATAGATACTGTTCACAAAACACTTAAAGTTTATTACTTTGTACTGCAACTCATGCACCTTTCTAAAGTTTATCAGTTATAATTCGATAACTTACACTTGTCCATGGTGATTTATTAATATTATTACTAGTCCTTTTCTAGCTTTATAACATGAAATATTCAACCATAGGGGGACTGTGAAGATTTGTTCATACAAACTAAACAATAACTTTTTGGATGCACTGTTATTTAATACTATTAACACTTTTGGTTTTTTGTAAGTTTTACATTGTGATATGGTTTTTTGGGGTGTTATACTTTCTCTTTGGACATTCATTTATTTTTGGGGTTTTTGGGTTCTCTCCCTATGGGGTTTTTATTTTATATGGGTCGTCTCACTTCCTTCTTCTTTCTTCAGTATTTTTGGTCATTCTTCTTTCTTCTTTCTTCAGTAATTCTGTTCATTTTATATTTCTTCTTCCTCCTTTCTTCTTTCTTCAGTATTTTTGGTCATTCTTCTTTCTTTAGTATTCTTGGTCATTCTTCCTTCTTCTTTCTTCAATATTCTTGTTCATTTTATATTTCTTCTTCCTTCTTTCTTCTTTCTTCAGTACCATTTCGCTGTGTATGCTTTTGTTTCCTCTGGTCTGGTTTCTTTGTCGGGGTATCTTAATTGCCTGCTTCTATCTTACCTGGGTAATTTTGTTATTCACATTTTTAGTTTTCTGGGTTTTTAAATTTGTAGTATATATATTATTTGCAGATTTTTTCTTTATTTTAACTTTTCTTGTGAGTATATTAATTAATAGTGCCTTTTAATTGATTCTCATCTGGATATTCCATATATTAGAGCTTTATTAATGATCATTGAGTAATGTATTTGTGTGGATTATCTGTCATGCTACAATATATATATATAAATATATATATATATATATATATATATATATATTTATAGGCCTATATTGCAACAAACCACAGGATGATGATCTATGATAAGAATATCAGAGCATGGATGACGGACATTAGCATGTTTTAGATTGATTTATGCAATTTTTGTCAATTAGTTATAAGTTTTGTAATAGTGATGGATAAGGACTTGTGTTATACCAAATTCTTTATAAATGTTTGCTCTATAATGTCATGTACTTTGTTTGTGAATATGTGCGCGCCTTCGTGTGTGGTGAACCTTCGTTGTTATATCTTCCGCGTTAGTTATCCTATCGACATGAGACTTGGACAGTGAATTATTTATGAAAATAGCTACATTTTCTATATACACTGTTGTTCTCAGCTATTTTTTAAATGTGGTCTTTTAGTAATTGAAAACTCACCTTTTCACTCTATCTATTGAAGAGTAATAAAAATTCTAGATAAAATCTGAGCAGGCACTCGCAGAATTATACAAAGATTCGCCTGCAACGCGTCTTTTTTTTTGTCCAATCTACCACGTAGACAGTTGTTTGACCAATCAGAAGCCCCTAATTTCAGTCAGATCCGTCGGTTGTCATGTGTACTTCGAGGCAGTTCTTCGGAAGCCGTTGCATAGCGAACGCGTGTTCTTCGTCAAGAGTTTTTCTTGTTCGAACTGGTTTAATCTAGAGCATCTATAAGTCTTGGGACTCTTTTCAAGTTTGTCGACTAAAACCAAGCTGGTGAACTACCAATTATAATATATTAAGTGCTATTACGTGTTAGTGGAAGATTTTCCGCTTAAGAAGATCTATCTACCTTGGTAAATCCTTATTAACGCGGAACACTTCAAGAATAGCCGGAAGGTGTAAGTAATATACACCGCTTTTTAAGAATGTCAGTCATTATCACCCTAAGTATCAATAATCAATAACAACCAATTGCGAGCGATAAAACTAACGATTCAGAAAGTGACAATTTGTGTATGAAATCAGTATCAGTGTTATCAGCTGTTCGGCGAATCCCAGCGCGGAGAGAGAGAGTATTAGAGCGGAGAGCGGTGGTCATTGCAGAGAGAGGAGCGTAGCAGCGGCGGAGCGAGTGACGTCACGCCTAGTGTATAGGAATTCTACGTTCAAGTAAAATTTACCAAAACTGAAATATATAAACTCTTTCATAATAAATAAAATACTATACATGATATTTGTTTAATTTAAATATATCATATAAACATTTATTTACTTGTGTTATAAATAAATAATTTTTCTACACCTCCAATATAGACTTGTGCATAATTTCAACACACATAATTATCCTATGCGAAAATATTTATTTGTATCGTCGCAATGTATATAAATATAAAATATGATACTTAGTAATATATATTGTACCCAAGTGGTTAGTAAGCACTGCTAAAGTAGTAATTTTCACGTTGTTGTTAGTAGAATGGAGTTTTCTAACAATTACCCACAGTAATTTTGTACATCGGTTTTGTACCAATGGTTTTCCAATATCACAATTAAATGTGGTTCTTATCGTAAAGTTATTTTATCTTAAAGTTGATCAATTTCATAGTCAGTTATCCAGTGACATTTAGTTTTTCAAACTTTTTTGTTATAAGTCAAAAAATATTTATAACATTTAATTTATAAATAAAGAAATATGACTGATTAAAAGTTGATTTAAAATAGGCAACAAAAAAACATAAATTTGACATTCATAAGTTTGTTTACTCCTTTAAAACTACACTTTCTGGGACAAAGTATTTTAAAATTATTTAAAAAATGTATTTTTCATGATACCGGAGAGGCAAAATTTGTATTGTGTGTTATGCGGATGGGTTTTCTACATAATTTTAATGTTACAATTTTAAACTAGGGAAAACGAATAGTGAAAAATTGGTTCTGATAATTATTATTAACTTATATGCCTATTTTGTCACTGATGATTTTGTGATGTTTGTTCTTTCTCAGTGGTCATCATTTTGACACCAATGTTAAACTGCAAAATAAAGTTACAAAATGGCTAATGCAGCAGGTAGATGATTCCAACAAAAAACGTTTAAAAAAGCTTATACTCCGCTACGAGAAGTGTCTAAATAACAATCAGGGCAGAGAGAATTTTGAAAAATATCTGTTTAAAACAGTTATATATATCAAAATGATTATATTTTTATACTGAAACGTAACCTACCCCTTCTAAATTGCTATAATTTGAGTTGAAACATAGTAATGAATTTACTACGTATATTATTAACCCCCACTATAAATTACTTTTTGAAATTATTGAAAGATAGGTGAATTATGAATTATCTGTAAATTTAACACACACTGATAAACACTTTAAAGTGCAGACATTTTTGAATGAATTATTAGAGTTTTTATAAAATTTGGAAGAAAGCAAAAACAATACAGCGCGAAAAGAAAATGTGGCTCTCATTGTTAAGTTATTTGGTCTAATGGCTATTTGTTATACTTATCTTCAAAATTATCTTTAAGAAAACGAGCAAATTATAGTATGAGAGAACTTAATTTATACAGTATTACAATTTAACTTACTAAATGTAATGTTATTTTAATTATTTAAACAAACAGTAATCAACAATTGGATATTAGATTGGTACATAAATTGTTTATACCTACAACAGTCAACATATAGCAAAGTAATATATTACGTATAACTAAAACAGATTAGGGGATGTTCACTACGTAATTATTAAAAGTTATTTTTACCATGTTTCACTCCCTACTGGTGTTAACAAACAATCATAATTTAGAAACATACAATTTACACAATTTTGAAGATGTAAACAAACTATCATAAGTCTTCACATATAAAATGATACATACATACGCACGCACACACTCACATCACCAACACGTTCACCCAAATATTTAATTGTTTCGTTATGTTTGATATTTCTATTGTATTTCATAAAAAGGTCCTGAAGATGACAATGAATATTGTCGAAACGTCGACGCAAAATATCTAAAATTTGTATTATTGACCGATCCTCACTAACCATCCACTAAAACATTCATTGATTGACGGTCACTAAAAATTTAAGGATCTAGTATTTAGGTTTGCATGTTAATGCACACACGCACACACGAACACACACGCACACGCACACATACTCACAAACACGTATATATAGGCCTAATTTATATAAATAAACTTGTTTAGTTTTCGCAAAAACAATTTCAAATTAAATTACAACACAATGTAATTAGATATTATATTCTTAAAATCGTGTTGGGCTGTAATGATTACGTTAGCAAAAAGATTCTGTAAACTACCAAAATTGAGAGTACCGTATGCGAAACGTATAACGTTTTTACGACGGCTATATAAGTGTTACAGCAGTTGTAAACAGAAGTACTAAAATAGTTTTGTTACAGAACCAGCAGTAAACGTATTGTTTGTTATACTGTCACGACACGGTACGCCTTACGGATGCCGTTGTTGCAGTTTATATTGAAAAATAAAATACGCTTGTTGTGAAATTTGATAAATTATTGAGAACAATAAAATTATAACGAGTTGTACGTTAACGATCAGAATAAACGTACCAGATAAGTTTACGAGTTTTCCAATTGAAGGTAATGTTACACTTAAATGTTTAATGTTAGTATTCTTTTATAGATAAATACCGAAGATGCTACATTACGCCAACCATACGGTATACAAGTAGTGTAATGCGATTTTATTTTATCCCTTTGCCTGCTGTTAAGGTGATAAGGCCGGTCTCCAATTAAACCTAGACTGGTAGTTCCGATGTGCTCACGGAAACGAGATGTTCTGACCTGAATGTTTATCTCATATACACCATTTTAAAAACAGTCTCACACTTTTTCTTCTCCGCCCGTGCGCTCCAAATTTTCACTTTTGTTTAATTACACTAGGACGCAGTACTTTTTGACTTTGCAAGGGGCGCGGACGTTTGTACGTGTACGAAAACTATTATTTTATACCGAATGGCTGTCAAAACACGATGCAGCATAGTACAAATTTGACGAATTTACAGCACTGTAATCGGGATGTCAATCTGCATTGATTGTTAAATAAAAAGAATAACAAATACTTCAAATGTTTTATGAACATAGGACAATTACTTCAGCAATTCCCGGTGCATGTAAAGAGTAGATTAGTATAGAGAAGTATAAAATGTATAATATTATTAAATTGTGTTGAACTAAATTATTTTTTTATTTCATAGTTATATAAATACGGCACACGAAATTCCTTATGTGTCTCTTGGCGGTTTCACGTTGTTTAGCCTTGCTTCGTTTTGCTCGATATAAGGGACCAGTGGCGATGTTTTGGACTTTTAAGGATCTCAAGATAAGCAGGACGAAACAACACGATATCATAAAAAGATATGTTTTACCCGAAAATAACATACCATGTGTGTGTGTGTGTGTGTGTTTGTGTGTGAGAGAGAGAGAGAGAGAGAGAGAGAGAGAAAGCGCACCTATTTGTGTGCTTTTACATGTGTTGTTATTTACGTAGTATAAACAGTAAAATATTGAGAAAATTATACTAACATATTTTAACACATAATTAAATTTGTATGGCTGTTACACATGAAGACCTACTTAGTTTTGATGTCTCAATGATTTCTTTGATGAGCATAAATTCTACCCTCTTCTTGCCAACATCTCTACGGATACATTTATATAATATTCACATATATTTGGCAACATACTTAAAATCACCTTTTAAATAAGTATCTGATACAAGGTGTACTACGTTTTTTGCGTGTTATTGTTTACGGTCAATACCGTATAGATATAATTATTTTATAATATTAAAAAGTATTAATTGTACTTTTACAATTAATTGTATTGATACAATCAATACAGTTCATTTAAATTTTACAAAATTGATTGTCGTTTTTGATACTGTTTGCCAATTTTACTAATGTAAAACTTGGCAGAACTAGGCTACTCAGAAGTATAAATCCTCGTGGCAGTCGGAAGCCTTTGATGTTATAAAGTGTTGTTAAAAGTACGGCACCTACCGATACTACCAATCAGATTGAACCGTTAATAAGATCAGGTTACTGTTTCGAGTCCACGTTGACGCAGCGTTGCGTAATTAGTATTCGTCAACCGCCGCTTATCGATCAGTAGTACCATTGTCACTCTGACGGTGGTGTAGCCGTTATTTATTGACGTGCGGACAGATGTCAACAGCGTAACTACAGTAATGCAAGATAAAATAATTAATTGCGATTGATAACAGTTGTTTTGATGCCGACGAGTAACGCTTTAAATGCGGGAGATATAACAACAAATATATTTTGAACTAGGCTACATAAAAAATGTAGTTAAATATCAACCTCTTTCATTTCATTTCATTTTCTGTTGTGCAAATATGAAATAAGTGTATTTCAGTGACAGACTATACAAAGGTCTTGTTAGGTCTGGCAAAACGTGCTAAGCTTCTTTGATTAAGGTAAAGTTTACATATTAGAGAGGACTAGAACAGTGGCATAATGTTACCGCAACAGTGGTACGTCCAAACTGTTCCTTTGCGTTGTGGTTTCCTTGACAAAGTTTATCATGTTAAACAAGACATTATTGAACTGTAGTACTAGGACGTCCAGAATTTTAACAAAACAATAATGTTGGTGAAGTAATTTCATTTATAACATTTCTCACAGGAAATTTACACAATTTGTGACATGCGATTAAAATTTATATTGACTCTATGTAAGTAAATTAGAATAAAAAATGAAAGGATTGTTTCTAAGAGTTGTTGATAAATGTAACAATATGAATATTTTTTGAAACTCGTAGATTTTAAACTCGATACTTACCTTATGTTGACTGCAAAATACTTAATTTTTTATTCTTTGCGGTACAAACCTTCATGTACATAAGGAAAAAATGCAATTTTTAATATAGATTTGGTGAAGTATGATTCTTTAGCATATCCTAAGATTTTTGGAACACTTTATGTTGAAGATAAAAACATGAAAGGCTGTAAATATAAAATCAGTTAATAGATTTTAGCCTAGACGTAAATTGTCACAATAAGTAGAAACATTGTTTTACTTCTTCTTTTTATTCTTCCTCTTCTTCCTCTTCCTATTCTTCGTCGTCTTCTTCGTTCTTCTTCTTCTTCTATTAGCGGGTAAGCGAATGTCTGTTCCGGTCACAAACGAATTGCATCCATATCACTAAACTCTACCTATACTTCTTTGTCCAATATCCTTGTACTGTCAAATTTCTTTGGACAACTTGCTATCAGAAATCTCATTCATATCAGCAATCCATCTCTTTATTTTCTGTAGTGGAAGATTAGACATTTTCAGCTCCTTGCGTGTGTCTTTATTGTACAGTCCATCCCTTAGCGTGCAGCTTTTAAAAGATCGTAAGATTCTCATCACCAAGAAAAACGTTTTATACCGGAACCCAGGTTTCGGAAACATACAACATCAATACAGAATTACCTGACATTTTTTTTCTGAGTCTTTTTTCTTGTTTCCCTTGACAACATTTGATAAACTGCGCCACACACTGAATAAAAGATGGCCGACAACATCGTCCACAACACGGATCAAACCGACAACAAAGATGGCCGACAACATGGATCAACATCGTGATCCACTCTATAAGTAATATCGCAACAAAGCTAACAAAAATATGACACCGGTTCCACACTGTTTATTATTTAGTATTTTATAGTTCGCACTAGATGTATAAACATAAACGCCACAGTTTTTATCATCTGGGTAGAAATTTTTATGTTGTGCTTGGGACAGACATATAATGTTGTAACTGCAACACTGTCTCCTCAGCTCTCATTCACTGTTTTGCATAATTGCCTGATCATCCGCAAACAACATTTTATTTAAGAATTTTCCATTAGTTATTTGAACTCCTACGTTCTCCTTTTCTCTTTGCATTTCCAATCTAACTATGACATCATTAAACAACGTCGGAGATAGGTTACTATCTTTTATATTCCTTGATTAATGTGACTCTCTTCTGTCAAATCCTTAAAATCAATAATATAAGCACATTATAAAGTCTAGAAGATGTTGCGGATAACACTTGTTATGCATAGTGTCCCACACAATGGATCTGTTTAAACAATAAAACACTTTCTTATAGTCGCTAAAGACAAGGGCTTCCTCAAATTAAATTTTTGTTTTTCACAATCAATATTTAAAAGTATTGATTACCCTTTATAGAGCAAAACTTTTTTTTTTTAGGTGGTGTCTATAATGTCTATTAAAAGTTTATATAACATATCTAAATGCTTGCAAAAATTGTAAAATACTTTAAATCTTATCATACTTACTGTTATCATTTTTGCTTGGCACAAAATCGACCACAATCCATTGACGGCAACTGCTCAGACCTTAAGTTTTTGTGGTCAATGTTTCAACCACCTCTTGGCATTTGCTTATCTCCGTTGAAATAAACGTGAATACAATTGTAAACTTTTTGTAAACATAAACAAATTTATTTACAAAAATTGGATATGTTTTCTACTACACTTATACAAAAAAAGTACAATTACACTTTTGTAATGTTAGACATTACAATCAGTTATGTATTGGTATTTACATGCTGTACTGTGATGCCGTGTTGTTACTGATTACTTGTAAAACTATTTACTCTCTTCATATTAAAAATAATAAATTTTATTAAAGATTTATATTTTATAATATATTTACATGCAAATATTAAAAAACCATATATGAAAAACTAAATGAACTAAATATAAGTTGTCCCTTCCCCACAAGAAAGAAGCCATACATAAACATCTAAAAACAGAATATAAAATTATCTACGGAAATATAAAACTATGATAAATAAAGAGAAGAGGCCTTTTGTCTCATTTCCTTCAATGGAAAGGTGTAAAACATTGCTTGCATAAAGCCACCTTGCATGTGCTACAAAATAAATTACTACGTTTTGGTTTGCTTCGTGTACTGCAAAATGTACATCTCCTTGATGTACCAGCTGTAGGCATGTGCTCAGTTACATTATTAAACTGCATGACAGGCAATCCTTCAGCCCTTTTTTTAAATTTTGATTTACTCACCACAAACTTTGGAATGGGTGTTGGTCCTCTGTTCAATTTTGAGCAGAAGTCTCCAATTAACTCATTAGCCAAAGCACTTCTAAATGCCAGATGTGAGAGGGCTTTTTTCCTTCGAGCTAGATTATTAGTTTCTTTATATAATATGTATGCATTTACAACTGCAGAATCAATAAAATAAAAGAAAATTTTCATCCACCCACGCCTTGACTTCCAAGAAATGTTATACGATGAATGATGCTGGTCGAATCTGTCCACCCCTCTCATGTAGCGATTGTAGTCCGCAATTGACTTAGGGCAAGAAACGCTCTCCTTTTTCCCTACCTTCTTACGCCTGGTTACAAATGCCGTTTCCTCTGAGTTGTGCATATCACAAACTAAGACACATTTCCTACCCCTATCCCTCCACTTGCTGATCGAAATATCAGCCATAACAAAATCAGATTCCCAAGTTTCAAGTTTTTATCTGCGGTTAGCATATCTTTTGGAAAAAACTTCCTTGTGGATAAAATGGTACCACATCCATAAAGTCCTTTTTTCAGCAGTTTAGACAAAAGTGGTAAACTACTGAAAAAAACGATCAAAAACAAACAGTATCCCAAATTCTGAAAAAATGAGGAGAGAGAAAGAACTTCTTTTTCTCCTAGGGGTACGTTATCATTATCAGTTGTCCCTCATAAATTTGAAAGTTCAACATGTAACCAGTAACAGCACAGCATATTACAAACATTTTGAAGCCACGCTTTATAGGTTTTAGAGGCATATATTGTTTCAAAGAGCTTCGCCCTTTGAATGCCACCATGCTTTCATCAATAGACAGGCATCTGCTCGGGTTGAATGCTTCTCTGAATACCTTGTTGAGATGTACTAGCAGGGGTCGTACTTTGTATAATTTATCGTAATTCGAATCGTTTCTTTTTGGCATTTTTTCATTGTCACTCAAATGAATGTGCCGTAGGATTTTCAAGAATCTTTTGAAGGACATTATATCTGCAACTCGAGGTACATGGAAATTTGGGTCTGATGACCAGTACAGACGAATACTTGGCAGGGAATGAAAACCCATTATCACCAGCATACCTATGAATGCCTTAGCTCTGTAGATGTGAGGTGTAGATGTGCTATTCCATTCTGGGATGCATATCTATTAGACTCTAGCACAATGATTTCAAAAAACCACTCAGTAAAAAATAACATGAAAATGTCCATTGGAGAAACTAAATTTATAGGTATTTTCGGACCAAATGGTTCTGAAAATGCGTGATTGCTATATTTTTCAGGTTTTTCCCTTTTTTAGAAAATTTTAGTCCTCCTGAAGCTACTGAACATGTACTAGGAACATCATTACCCGATTCGGAATCAGAACTAGAGTCTGATTGTGGATGAACTATCTCATCATCTGAGCCAGCAGTGCTGTCATGTGATTCAGATTCTACGTACATGTCTTCAGCACCAGCTTAAGTTTCGTTGGTGTCTCTGGGCCTTGGAACAATGAGTACATCCTCAGCATCTGAATCCCCTCCGTACTCAGAATCAGACCCAACACCATCCAGAAAATTGTTCAACTGCCGCTCTATTTCAGACGGGCTCAAAAAAATCTGAATTTCCCCTAGGCATTATGTCCTAAATGTGAAAATATATTTATATATTAGGACTCTGCATAGACTGTAATGTTTGTGAATTTAAAAAACAATGTGAAAAAAGAATAAAAGCAAGTTTGAAGTAAAATTAAAAATGAGAGTATCATCTGCAATTTTGACGAAAAACTGTCCCTTTGTGGCATGTGTACCACTTCATTGCACTTGCATATAACATCTAAGAGAATTATTTTATTTTTAAAATTATCTGATATGTATGTTAAATAAATGATGGTGTAACAAAAAAATATAATAAACAGAATATTACTTGTGCAGAAGTATTTGTTTACAAGTAAAGAACAGCCATGCACTTCAGAAAAAGTGAGGTTATGTACGTCAGTTCTGTCTCTCCGTATAAAACATGATACTGTCAGTTATTTATATTACATATAACACAAAATTAAGGCAGGTTACTGTTGTAGCAATTAGTTGGGACTATGCATTCTTAACAAGTAACATTAATACTGTAAATATAAACACTTAACTGGCAAGAGAAGCAAACAATGTACATAACAGACACCGTGAAGGCTTTGTGGTTAAATTTTTGACCACAATCTGAAGCATACTGTAAACAAGTGCTGCAATCTGTTAGAAAAACTATGTAACTTCATTGTGGCTATGATTCCGACCACAGTCTGTTCCAGAAAACTGTTCCCTCTGTTGTAGTCACTTGATCAGTATAAAACAATAGGTATTTTAAAAGTCGTGAGAGGTGGTGGAAATATAGACCACAAACTTATATTAAGGAGACATTTTATGGGAGTCGGTTTTAAAAGGACCTACCATTTCCATATTACGTGTGTACAATAGATTACCATTCAAATGCCATTTGAATAAGATATGTAGATGATGGGCTATATATATCAAGTAACAAAAATACAAATGCAGATAACATATTAAAACAAATCAATAACATCCAAAAATACAATTCAAAGAAGAAAAATAAAATCACAACACAATCAACTATTTAGACATAACCATCACAAGATACAATAACCACCTACAATATGCAATATACAGAAAACCAACTTCCACTAACATCATTATACCTAACCAGTCTGACCACCCACCACAACATAAAATGGCAGCATTCTATTCACTATTTAACAGAATGTACAAAGTACCCCTAAACAAACAAGAAACAGACAAAGAAAGAAATATAATATACCAAATTGCTTGTGAAAATGGATATAATAAAAACACTGTAAACAAAATATAAAATGTAAACTGAACACTTAAGAATTAATCAAATTGAACAAAACAGAAATAATAACAACAATAAAAATGGGCCACATTCACATACATAAATAATAAAATGACAACGCTAACAAAACTGTTTAAGAACACATACATTAAAATAGCATACAAAACTAACAAAAATAATCTATAAAAAGTAAATAACCCACACAAAAGATAATACAACAACCAATGGTATATACAAAATTGAATGCCAAGATTGCAATAAATGTTACATAGGACAAACAAAAATACTACTGAAAAAACAATATTTTGAACACCTAAACGCATACAAAAAACAGAAATATACAAATCTAATTTGGCCACACATGCAATAAACACTGGACATGAATTCCCAAACATAACCAACATGACACTAATAAAACACATACCAAACAAAGGCACCATAATGAACATTTGGGAAAATTTACAAACATACAAACATAAAACACAAAACAAACTAATACCTGAACAAATACAAATCAGTACAAAACATGACACAGTTTTCAAAGCACTCAACATCGAAAATACACAAAATACTAACACATACACCACAATCACACACAATAAAATCAATTTAAAATACCAGAAGCCAACAGGAAGCCACAATAACAACCAACCAACACACATGTACTTCACCAGAAACAAAATCCGGAAGGCTGAGGATGGGTACAAAATAGCACCCGAAACATGTTCCTAATAAGGAAAGAAATATCTTGAGGTAAATTCATTATGAAAATTAAATATAATATATACATCAAGAAACGGACTGTAGCAAAACGTGTTTGAATGTGTATATATATATATATATATATATATATATATATATATATATATAATAACACAACAAATTGCAAAACAAATGTAAATTAATTTGTGCTGTGCCAACATGTATCTAATATTAATGTTAATATGTACCAATTACTGGGGTTTGGGTGTAATCGTAATAAGAGTAGTCATTTATTGAATTTTAACAAGTTTTCATCAATTTATTGAAAAGAAAACAAAAGCATTTTCAAAAATCTGATTTACTTCGTCATAAACCTTTATTACTATTTGCTTAACGTTCAATCGTTGCAGTACATTTATCATAAATAAATCTTATATCTTACAGTAACAAAATTATATTCTAAGTCTTTACTTGTTAATTTTAAAATTTCGACTGCTCAGTCTGATTGTGTGCTTTTACTGCAGTTTTGTTTTATTTTCTTTACATAACTTCAAACTACGTTACTGTATGCATTGCATACCCTCTTAATCATTTATTGCTTTACAAACTTTAAATAAAATTTAAATTTACTAAATTAATTGTTAATCATCAAAGCAACGATTTATTGACTTTAAATTAATTTTTAATCATCAAAGAAAATTCTTATTGAATTTAAATTAGATTCTCTTATCTCTATCTACATTTTACATAACTTTTATTTATTTTTAAATTTTAAAGTGTTTTTTCAATGTCTTTATTCTTTCATTTACAAATTATAAATTGATTATTTGTCACCTCGATTCTGTAGATCGTACCCATGTCCTCCGTTGATCCGTAAGTCCTATTCTAATGGAGTTCCCTGCACGTTCCTCCGGTTCCACTCGTCGTCCTCCAGTTAATCGTCCCTCATGGTCCCATCTGGTTGCTGTAGTGTAGAGTGATATGTTGTTCTGCACTCACTGCTGTTGTTCTAGTAGACGCCTCTATTGTTCTGCCTAGCGTTCCTCTGCCTGATGTGACCTCGTCGCTTGTCTTGAGTTATGAACGTTTGTGGGTGTAGACATTGTCGAGTATGTTCTATAATCTTATTTGTAATCAAACTAAGAGTTATTGTTTGATACTTAGATGAACATATCGTCCATCTGACTTTGTAGTTTAATTAACAAAATTTACAAATCGCGACGATGCAACATACTTATTGAGAGTATACTTCTGACTGATTCAGAGTAATTTGGCTTCATTCGTGCCCTTATTTATATTCGAGCATCTTACTGCATCTGCTGGCCCAGAACTCAGCATGTCAGGAATTGTTTGGTGGCGTCAGTTCCCCCACTATCGTCCAATTTCATATTTTCGCACATTTCTGCCAATTGCAATGTTTAATGTGGATTACAAGGTGCTCTGACGGTGTCTGATTTAATTACACATGGTCAATGTAATTACTATCTTAATCGCATAATTCGTGTAATTACTACGCTCTTAAAATCGCACTGAATTCGCACTGCACATGTGTATTATTTTTATACATATTTAGAAGTCTTTGCAATTTTTCTATCATTTATGGTTTTCTTATAATTAAATACAAACTATTATTTAACATCTGTTTGGGGCGAGATTGCAAACTTTCAGGTTTGAACCGGCCTCACGCACACACATTATTACTACTGTACACTCTCTCAGCGACAATCGCGTGATCGTGCAGGTCGATTCCTGCGTATAAACTCAGGTTTCATTCTCACACCTGCTTATTTATTACATATTTCTAAATTTAATTTAAATATTTATTTTATCTAATAAATGCACATTACAGCATATGCTTGTATTGTCGCTATATATATATATAAGGAACATGTTTCTAATAAGGAAAAAAATATCTTGAGGTAAATTCATTATAAATATTAAATGTATTATATACATCAAGAAACGGACTGTAGCAGAAAGTGATTGAATATATATATATATAATGTAACGTGACGTTTCTCCCCCCCCCACATATAAGAATAGTACGGTTAAATCATTGAAGTACAAAATGGTATCCTTAATGAGCCTAATGTATAAACAGTAGTAGTAAAATTAATTTATAAAACATGTGTAAAGTAATATGATATAATTAAACTGTCAAAACATGTATGAGGGAACTTTTAGAACAATTATTCCAATTAAACATATCATGAATAGGGCACAAATAGGTTAAAAGCCTATAATTCATAGACTAACTGGAAAACCAGTAACTATAGAAATGATTAAGGAAATAAATGTAATGCCATTTACAATTGTGATCTAGATTTAAAAATAATATTTAATTGTGATTATAAAGCACCTAAACCTTTACAGACAGTGACGGGTCCCAAATAAAGGTGTAATTACTGTTAAATTTTGTAAGAAAGATAAAAGGGTTTACTAAGATATAATATAAAACAATGGCAAGTTAAGAAATAATTTTACCTGAGCTATATTGTAATAGAAAAAGTGAACATTATACTAACCATTGTATGATGGTATAAGTAATAACCATTAATAGTAATAAATGGAATAATAAGGTGCTCATTTAAATACTATTACCATGAAAACCTATATATGATTAATGAACATTTCATGTACATAAATTAGTGTATGAACTTACTATATAATGTAATAATTATATTTGTTTGTATTTGTAAGTCATAAGTAATTAATTGTAAAAGTTCTTAATGAGTTATTAATCAAGTAACTAGGAATATATTTATTATGACCTAAGGACTTACATCTACCTAGGATGGTAGGAAAGGGTCATTGCAGTTTATCAAGCTAGTTACTGACTACCAAATGTATTGTAATAGTTAATACTATTCATTATGATCATTTACAAAATGTTAAATAGTAATAAGATTGGAAAAATTTGTAATGGGATGAGTTTTAGCATAAGAGATACTAAGGCCATATAATGCCTATAGTAAAAACAAGAGGTGTTGTCAAAAAATTAATATGAATATAAGTAATAACTAATGTAAAAAGATATATTGTCAACTTAGATTTAATTGTACTATGACAGGAATAAGCAATGTGCTAAAAAAAACTATTTTAAACTTAATTTATAAGAGTAGGTAAAATCTTAAAAAAGGTAACTTTGGAATTACTAAACAGAAATTAATCATGTGAGATTTCAAATTAATCTGTAACAAAAAGCTGTTCATTGGTGTAATTACCTTTATGATTGTAAATAATATAAGAAAATTAGGTCAATTTTAAGAAATGTTGGTAATTTTGTCTAAAAAAATAGACGCCATGTCTAACAATGTAATAAAATTTCCACCAATGGGAATTTTACACTTTTTCGTTTTGACGACCAAAATTTTGACGAGACGAGTTAGTTCATTATTAGATTTCGAAGAGTAAACTTTGAAACCTCTATACAACTCGGGGCAAGAAAATTGAATCCGGGATCGAACTGAAGATATATTGGGTGAAAGTGATACCTAGCAAAAAGAATAAATGAAGAAGAATATATTAACAAGTTATTATAAAATAGAAGAAATGTGTTAAAGTGTTTAAATAACAGTGTAAAACAAATATAAAGAAAAGTATAGTGACTAAAACGAAATAATAACGATTTATGATATTTTACTTTTCCACTTATATACACTTATGAATTATTTGTGACACTTTCACTGAAGTGAGACACTGATATTATTATAATTATTGCACTTTATGAACTAATATTTCTTTGTGTGTTCGAATATTTTGTAAAGAGTATAACCTCTTTATCCACAGTTAACGTAAAAACAGACACTGCTCACTTAGCGAACTTTTATAAAATTAGATTTAATTTGTTGTTACTTTATATTATATGTGACTTTATTATTGTAACGTTTTGTACTTCACAAAAGGTATTTTCGTTAATATTCTTGTAGTGAAAAGAATCCAACAAAATTTTAATGACCATAAATATTTAATTGAGAATCTATGTTTAGAGACAAGAAGGAGTGCCACCCGCTGAGCTAAAAATTTTTACTAGCCTGGAAAAATAATCAATATGAAAGTAATTTAATTTAATTTAAAGAAAAATTTAAAGAAAAATATGAATAAGAAAGAATAAAAGAGAATTGATTTAATTAATTTGGATGTATAATTATTATTTTGGGAGTTAACCATTTTTATTTTCATGCATTTGAACCTTAGTGTTGTTTGTCACCACAGCAGAGAGGTTGGCAACGCCTATATTTGGTACAACTTTTGAATTGAATAATTCAGATAGGTAAGTTAATTAACCAAAATAAAGGAAGAATAATTAATAAAGAACTCCAGAATTGTAAGAAAACCAAGACTATAAATATTTTCTGAATAAACATTAAGCAGAAACAAGAAGAATACAGTGGTAGAATTACCACTATAGGTATAAATCTAATTACAATTTTATTGAATTTATACAGCAAGGGAACATTCTTCAATCAAGTGAGTGAATAATTGCCAATTAACTAAATCATTTGGGAAAAATTTGAATTATTATTTTATTTTTTTTAAATTGTTTATGTTATTAAACAATTTGGCGCTCAACAACTGGAAAGTAATCTAAATAATTATTTAATTAAAAAAAAAGTAAAATAACAAACCACAAACTATAAATTTTGAAAATAACAAATCACAAACCAATTCAATTCTAATAAAACTACATCAACATATAACGATAAGAAAATACGACTTTACAGAATTGGCACCAGCAACTTGGGGCTTAATTGAAGCATACATATTATTATGTTACAATATATATCTGGACTGGGCTGTATCATTTGAATGATAGTTTCTTATTCAGCTACATGCTGTTCTACAGGACGTTCAATAGAACAAGTTGGAAACGGCTTGTTATTTCGTAAATTGTGAAAGATCAGGGAAATGTTTTGTGATGCGATATTCTTCTGTTTGGAAGTCTTCAATGGTATTCATGTTTTGCAACCGGGAATTTCCATTACTAGCCGTACACGATAACAATATCTGCACACTCATGATTTGAGAATTTAAATGGCATCTCGAAATTATGTTTGGAAAAACACTACAAATGGCAGATTGGAGGTTAGTTATGGTAAATATTAAGCTAGCGTATTATAAATTGATTGCTAAACAGCTGTATCCTGGTCTGAATTTAATTTTTATCAGTACAGTATTGCCTACTGTAGATATTTTATAAACTTTATTAAAACAATTTAGTTACCGTAGTGTTGTTGAAATAATTTTTGTTTTAAAATTATTCTATCGATGTTAATTTAAATTGACGTTTTTATTAACTGAATAAATTTTGCGAAACTGTACCTTTTTGTGAACCCGCACTACATTTTTGATGTTTTTATGCGATGTATCGATATATTACGATGGGGAAAAGAAGAAGTGTACTAATTGTAATTTGTCGTATTTCTTAATGTAAACAATAATAACATTCAATAAGTTAGTGTCCTATTTCATTTGGGTGGTTAGGTAACAATGGTTTTGGGTTTTTAGTTTACTGCTGAAATAAATAAAAGCCATGGTTGAGAACACTTAAAATTTTTAACTTAACATTTTTACGTTCACAAATAGGCAAAACTACAACAGAAAGTGTCAACTGAAAAATACAAATATTTATGGTTAATGGGAAATAAACAAAAGCACGATGTATTAAGGAATGACAACATACGCTCTACATATTGTACATAATGGACTTTTCTTTATGATTCCCTACCAAACGAGTACTTGTTGGAAAACGAATATTACCAAAAAAACGAGTTCTGCATAAAAAAGTGAAATGTATAGTAATAGGCCTTATTTTGGAGTTTGATGGCTTTCCAGTGATCTGTTTACGGAATGAGCATTAATCAAAAAACGTGTACTACTGGAAAAACGAGTTCTATTGAAAAACCGAGTTCTGCCTCAAAAAGGGAGACAGGTATCGTAATAGGCAAGGGTAGCCCTTGGGTTGGGTCACTTTTGAGTTGAATTTTTTCGTGGTTATCGCAAAAAAAAAGAGTTTTACATTACAGACGTATCGGTTTCCATGTGTAATATCAGTTTTCATGTTAACCTAACAACATCAACTTTTAGCGTCACAGGCAGGCACCGGTGATACAACTGCTACAAACATTTTTCATTAAAAAAAATTACAAACAAAACCAATTGTAATCGTCAGCCAACTATTTCGCAACATACAAAATTAAAATTTGTATAATTCTGTCACCTACATAAAACTATGTGCAATATTCACTACATATCATAGCCAAAAAATACGCATAATCCAAATACCAAAAATGACTGCGGGTACGCATAAAGGTACATTAACAATTTTTGTGTTATTAATAAATTGTAATTATTATCTAATAAATAATTGGTTTGCAGTGTATTACCAGAGGAAGAAATTTCTTACATTTAAACAAGTAAATTCACATCAAACCTAAAATGTGTATTTTGAGATCTACGTAACGTTTCTATAAAACTACGCAAGATACAGTTCTGGGACCCTCATTTTTCAATTTTACAGGTCAAAAGCCATATGGAACTATCGTATTTACCCTTTAATTTAAGTTCCAAGAATTTCTAAAGGTCTTAAGTGTAGTCTTGGAGCAGAAATCAAGTTGAAATTTTTTGCAAGCGTTAAACCAAAATCAAAGCATTTTTAAACCTATGTTTATATAAAATTTGTTCTTTATTTCAGCTTGTAGAATGAATTTCTGAAGTATGTCCCATTCCTCACGGGAAAATCTGTATAAGAAGCGTTCATTTGTAAACTGAAGATAAAGCATTATTTAAATATGAAGTTAATGTCTAATTTTCAAAGTATCAAGATTCCTTATGAATCACTTACAGTGACGAATATCTACTAAGAACGAATATTATTATTTATTAATATTATTAGAAAATTACAATTATTTATTTAATATAACTTTGTAACAGTAACTTTGAAATATGTATGTACTAATTACATCACATTTCTGTAGGCTTGAAATATAATTTAGGATTTGAACAATGCGGAACAACTTTTACGTAACATGCTAGTCTAAAGTTTCCTGCTTTGTTTGTGGAACAGTTACAGAGTCCCTTATCTCTTGCTTTGGAAGGGAAACAACTTTATGGATTAACTTTTTAGACAACAATATAATGACATGGAGTTTTGTTGCTACAACGAAAGCTGAATTTGTTCACATATAGCCTTTAGAAATTAAAATAATGATGATACAGAGCATCGAATATGTTTTATACGAGACTGCAGACTTCATCACAAAAAAGTTATATAATGTAATTTATATGTCAGTAAAAGAAAGTGAATATTTTTTTGTAATAATTGGCATTATTTTTGCGTCAAACAATTTACGATATACGCATTATTGCAAGCTCATAATCTGAATAAAACAGTTTGTCGTGACACAGATCAGTCATATAACAATGATCCTAAACTAGAAACACATTTTTAGTGATTACATTACTAACATAAAACAAATGTAAAGTAACCACAGCTATAAATAGATTAATTTGCGCACACATAAAATGTTATCGTCAAATATGTGTAACTAATTTTAACTAACAACTGTGTACTTGTTATTACAGTAAATTTGTTGCAAGCAAATTATGGTTCAAATGTCGTGAAAAGGAAAGAACATGCCGTATACCTAATAAGAATATATACTTACATATCAGATACGTCTCTTTGAACAAAATGTAGCAAAATAAGGAGTCTGTGTAACTATAATTTTGTTTGTTACAGTATACTAAAAAAAATATGTTTCTAGAAAATCTCAGAGGACTCGGGTAGGCTGCAGGGAGTTAGGGAACACATATATATCAAGTGCGGTGCTAATAACTCAGTGGAAAGTAGAAACGTAAACCTGTACCGGGCACAGTAAATAAATTTGAACTTGTGAAGATTCATTTAGTATACAGATTTTTATTTGATTTGATATTAGACAGATTGTTACGAATTTTGGCTTGTTCCAATCATAGTGGAAACTACAAATACCATTAGTTATATTCAACGAAACCACGCTCTTTTATAAAGATACAATGTAGCTTATTGCCAGTAAAATATTGTGCCCAGAATAACGTAGGGATGAACAAAGAAAAGTTTCAGCAATGATTAAAAGAAGAATTTCCTCTTACGGTAAAATCTGCCACGAAAGGATCTGTTAGACTTGGATAATGCTCCAGCCCATACTTGTAATATCTTGGAAGCATGTTCATCTGGTTCAGACTGCATCCAGTGTATGTTTATTTCTGCTAATACAACAAGCTTACTACAACCAATGGAGCGAGGCGTCATCGAGTGCTTTAAGAGGCGGTACAGAAAGTGTTTTTTACAAAATGTGTCTCTTTGTAGAAACGATGTAAGCATTTAATAATTGTGAAAGGCTTACACCAAAAATATATATGCAAATGTTTTTATATTCTTGGCAAAGTATTACGGGAAACATTATAAAATTCGTACATTCTGTAATAAGTCTACTTACAATTAGTTTAAAACTAATTTACACTTAGTTTGGTATTGTCACGTACAGTTATAATAAACAAATACACATTGTTAATTTTTACTAAAAATTATTATAAAACTTTATTATCAATTACGCGCCCTTTATTACGTTGTTTCACAAAATAAAACAATATAAAACAAATGTGAAACTTCACAAAAGTGAGCACTGGTCTATCATAATAACAAAAAGTATGTTACAAACTTTGGTCTGTATTATTAAAATTACGTTTTATTGTTCTAAAAGTGTTTTACACATAAAATATATTCACTGTTAGCACAAAATAATTTTACACAATAGAATATGAAGTATGGTAATAACGTCGGAAATTGATTAGTGATACAGAAGAACCTCACTCAAAGGAAATGCTATCAATCTCAAATGAGTAATAAACACCGCCCTTGTAGTTGTGATTTTACGATGTTTTTCTGTGTTGCTTAAATATACACAGGACTAGATGTGTAAACGTGCTTCTACATCAAAACTGCTTTCGGATGAAGACGCGTTAACGGTGTGGTAACAAAGATTCCACGCGGCTTAATGCGTTTCTGTTATTTTTTTAACCAATCGAACGCATTAAGCCAACGCTAGTCTACTGAGAGCTCGTTACTACATCAAAACCTTCTAAACATTACTTTTTTAGCTGCTGTAATAATAATATACTCTGTAACTGCGGTCGGAGTTTTACTAACAAGGCAATTGACTGTGAGACAGATATCTCGAACTTGTGTGCAGAGCACAATGATTTTCAGAGAATTCATCCCTGAGAAGCGTTGCGGTAACGTCTATCAATATTCTTTGTTCTGTACGTTTCTTATCAGTTTTCATTAACCTGCTGAAGCTGACAATCATGTCATATCTACTAAACGTACTTATTATAAAAGTCTCGATTTACCCCCCAAAAATGTGAAATTCTCCTGCGTCTCCGAAAAATTGAAAGAGCTACTAAACTTCAGAAGCTTATTGTGTTCTACTTATCGCAACAAATAACGTCAAAAAATGGGGGTCAAATTAAAGCGTTTGTATGTAAAACCAAACCTGCAGACGGAAGTAAGTGTGATGAAAAAAGGAAGATTACCGTCAGTCGTTCTAGACAATTTAAATGGAGCTATAAATTTCATTAAGTGTGGCCAATTATACTTGGAAAAGCTGTCTAGATCAATCAAAAACATAATGGTGACCTAAATTTAAAGCAAGTCAGAGTTGTCCCCATAAATTCAAAGAGAGGCATGGTAGGCCTATTAGACAACTACAAATCGAAGTGAAGATGCTCAGTGTAAACAAAGAAATGGTGTCGCAATATCGGGAATAACTAAGTGCTAGTATAAGAAAAAGGTATGTCCTTTACAACTGTATGTACAAAAAAGGTATGTACAATTGTATAACTCTGAGGAGACGGGATTAACCTAGAAAGTTCTCCAACAAAAAAACCCTGGGCATGTGGCTCAGTATATTCAACTTCTGGATATAAGGGGAGAAAATAACGCTTTACAGTTCTTGTTTGTTCCAACTATAGTGGGAACTATAAATACTATTAGGTATATTCAACAATACCACGCTCTTTTATAAAGATAAAATGTAGTTTATTGCCAGAGAAATATTGTGGCCAGAATAACGTATCGATGAACAAAGAAATATTTCAGCAATGATTGAAAGAAGAATTTCCTATTACGGTAATGTCTTACTTAAAAAAATCTGCCACGAAAGGATTTGTTAGACTTGGATAATGCTCCTGCTCATACTTCTTATATCTTGGAAGCATGTGCATCCAGTGTATGTTTATTTCTGCTAATACAACAAGCTTACTAAAACCAATGGAGCGAGGCTCATCGAGTGCTTTAAGAGGCGGTACAGAAAGCGCTTTTTACAAAATTTGTCCCTTTGTGAAAACATTGTAAACATTACACAATTTTGAAAGGCTTACACAAAAAATATTTAATGTAAATATTATATATATGCTTGGAAAATTATTAGGGGAAACATTATAAAAACCGCCTGGAATTATGGCCATCTGAGTTACAACCAGGGTTCACAAATCCAGAACGTCTTGACTCCACATCGGAACTATTACATTGCTTGTGTTTTTATCAATATTTTAAATTGTCTTTAATGAATTTTTACTTACTCTCCTATTAATTCGACTAATTCACTAATTGGTCACCCATTCACTCCCGCAGGTTATAAATCAATGAGGTTATAATGTATAAATTTATTTATACTACTATGGTTACAGAGATCGCAAGATCATGGTAATAAATAAGTTACATTAGTATAAAACGCTAGGGAAACTGATAGTTACAATTTGTAAACGGTTAGCTCAACAATTAGCTCACTGTATTCAACATTAGCACCAACACATCGCACAACTCGCTTGAAGACGTATTTATTTGCAATTTGTGACAGGGGCTACGGCGTAATTATGTTATAACATCCGCAATTTAACTCGTTTCTCTTGTATTAAGAATGACATGTTGTAATACACGTTCCAGTTATTTCTTTTATTTTTTTTTACAAATTTTGCCAACGAAGTGGATATAATTTGCAAATAACTTGTTCATTAAGGTCGCTCTTCAACTTACAATAAAATAGAAAACAAATAACCAATTATTATCCAAGACACATATTTTGGAATATTTCAAAAATAGTGTACTGCAAACGTATATTCCTTTTACAATTAAACGATTTTTTACAGCTCGAATAGTAGGAAACAGGCGCCTGTTCTCAACAAAATTTCAAAATATAATTCCTTAGTCTTTCGATATTTTTTCTTAACGTTCAGTATTATTCTGTACCAATTAAACGCTGAATTTATTTACGATAGAAAACTATTAAAATAAACTAAACTAAAATGTGATCCGTATTTGTAGAACAGACGGTATCAAGGATAAAATGACCGTAAACGTGAAGACTGCGGAATACTACAGTACTTGAAATTTAACAAGTCTACAATGAAATGTATTAACATGTCTACTTGAAATTATATTTAAGTCTACAGGACTTAATATAACTTTTTATTTTTTAAGTGGTGTTCTGTTAATGCTTCTGTTCCTAGAATGTCTTATATTGCCGATTGCACTATGATGCTCTGATCATTTAATAAAAAAGAAGTACTTTCTTACTGTATATAATACTACAGCGTGATGTCGAGCGGAATGTGGACATAAATTCTGCTTTTCATTGTGGCTTACTACGTGTTTCGGCTGTCGTATTGGCCTTTGCACGTGCCGTTCGGTCTTGAAATGTGGGGATATTACACTCATGTCTTCCCTCAGATGCGATAATAATGTTGAAAAATTTCATTATCTTTGTGAAGCAAAAATACATTTTATTACCTTTTTTGTTGCAAGCTGGACATGGCTTGTTTAACATTTGAAGTACGACCATGGATACGGGTGTACACACACACACATACAAGTTTAGGAAGTTGTATATATGCATACATCCAGTAGCATACGTGTAGTTTATTTAATTTATTTAGTCTGAAGACGCTTCTATCTTCGGTGCCGGGCATACAAATAATTGTCATCTTGAGTTAGTCATGCGTGAAATTATCATCAGGTTCCAAATTACAACATCCAGTTGCTTAGTATCTACAAGTGTTGACAGCTCTATAAACAGAAATTGATAGAATGTATACATTACGTTATATTAACAAAGGCTTCATATTAATATAGGGGACCTCCGACAGTATAATACAGTATACCAAATTACTAAGCGTGAAGCCTTGTTATAATGTAATTGAGTTTAATCTGTTATACGCTCATCAGGCTGCATACTTCATTTTTTTGAAATGTATACACAACGCGCGCTGTTGATTACATCACACAGCCCTATTGACAAATAAATTATAAACAGAAACTTGCAAGTGTCGCGTATTACAATTTAATGTAGCAACGTAGCGGAAGAAATAGTTTCCAGAATTGTATGTGACTCTAGGATAATCAACCTATAACTAATGCGGTTCGTTGTTATTTTTCTTACTATTCCAATGAATGATGCGTTTTTTTCATAACAACAACACTACATCTGCATCGTGTACAAAAAGCATCCTTATATATTTTAAAGGAATGAAACAGCGAGAAACAATAGGCCATTATCAACTGGATTAAAAAATGACGCAAAATGCCGTATTATTCAGTCTACAGCGCGCAGTCATTTATAACATTCACTCGTATTTTGTCAGGTAGGTTTACCGGAAACGTTTTGTATTACGACGACAAATATTTGAAAGAAATTGTGGAATGAAGGTAAAATGGATTCTATGCAGGCAATGGATGCACAAGAAAGTTCATTTTTATAACTTCTTGTGAACGGCAAAGCTGTAGATGTAACAGAATAATTACATTAAGAAATATAAAAAAGAAGTAGAAAATTAATTTAAACAATAAACAATTAAAATTATTTAACCATTACTGTATTTCTCAAAGTGAATTACTTTCTATTATTTGTTATCTAATTTTTACATCGTGTCCATTCCATTAAGTCAACTGTTAGACTTACATGTTCAACTGTGTTACATTATTGAGTCAAGTGTAACAACGATTAGTACATAACGAAACATTCCCGGCATTTTCCAGAGGAATTCTTTGGAGTTCCTACCTGCCCTCTTAAATCTGCTAATTCTGTTATCCATCGTTCTCTATTTTCCAGTCGTGACCCCGTCATTATTGTGCACCTTAAAATGTAGAAAAAATAACGGAAAAAATAGGAAAACACCGCCTAGTCTAAATAACAATTGTATTATTGTAAAATGTGATTGTGTTCTTATTATTTTATTATTGTGAATACAATAAACACTTACAGTGCCGACTACTGCATTGATTTGTTTTGTTTAAAATTATAATTAAAATGACTAACTAACAAATAACAGTCTTAGCTTTTACGTTTATGTGTACCATAGATATCTACAGATATTATGATACCTTAGTATTTGTAGAATAGACGAACACAAATAACATTCTATCCAAGCTTTTGTTATATGATGGCTTTGTTATATAGAATATTTTTAAAAGTAGGTGTATACATAATTGTAACAATATATGACAATTTTTGAAGATGCCCAAACAAAGCAAGGAGTGTTCAATTTCGTCAAATATTATTAAAGATGCCGAATTCGTATTTTGAATTACATTCCTCCTAATCTAATACTCCATATTAACTTTTACAATTTTTTTGAAATGATGATTTACATTTCTGGCCTGTGGACTTCCTGAAAATAAAAGTTCCCCCTTAGTAAACACTATTTAGATTCGGGTTAAATTCTATATACTTTAATACTCAACATGGATTTTATTTTTAAAAAATATTATCCATTTTGGACTCTGGTACACTAAAATTTTAACATTCCAAAACTAAACAATATATTCAGCTTTTATTTTCTGAATTTACTATTTATTTAAACAATATATTTACTTACAAATATGTACAATTCGGGATATAAATTACATTATTCCTGTGTGTAACGCAGGAATTTTAATGGTAAAAGCTAGTGCTTTGTGTAAAGTCTTGAAACTCGTGTGGTTGTGTGGCAATGGATAATGATCCTTAGTATTTTACGAATGACATGATATGAAAGTGACAATATACTTAGTGATGGAGATTTCTGTATGCCATGAACTGCGACTGTTTAGTTTTTGAGCAATTAGTTTTTAAATCTGATTGTCTTAATGTTTAATACCAACACCTATAACCCAAATGTATATCACATATGTTAAGTAAAATGAAAACTCAAAAATGAAAAATCAATTTGTTTCTAAGCAAGTAAAATATAAATGAACCAATTACTAACATAATTTTTTAACATTCTACAAAAAATCTTTAAATTCATTTGTGAAGAGTATCTCCCAACTGAAAGTAATTTTGCCTATTGTATTGTGTTTCCTGTGATAAATAGTCTAATTCCATTGTTGAGGAAGAGGATTTGTTTAAAGGACGCTGCATCTCGCAGCTAATTATAACACAGTGGAGGCGGGGGTGACGTGGTTAAAAAGGAACAATTGAGAACAACAAAGCGTCATCTAACTACAGCTGACGACTTATCCACAACAAGGTACTGACAACTTGCTTTGTAATGTAGTGCGATGCTTAATAAACGGCATATATTTTATTTTTAAACCGTCACAAAACATGTCTTATTTTACTGTCTATAAAGGTTTACTTACAACTCTCATCGTAATGGTTACGATAGGCTGTTCGTAAGTTATGATTATTAAACACAAATACAATATTGAAGAAATAACCATAAGCGTAAATCAACGTTCTGCGAATTACTAGAGCCAATGAATTTTTAAAGGACTGAGACTACCCACTGCAACTTACTGGATCGAATCGGAGTAGAGAAGTCAATATTGTTATATATCCTTCTTTTTCCTGACCAGTATAGAAAGAAAGCATAGCTATTTGTCAAAGTAAAGTGCATACCTTTTTACTTGAACTACGGAAACAAAAACAGATTTAAAGTTAAATTCATGGGAGGAAACTGTAGTTTCCGAATGCCATTCTTGCTGTGTAGCGTCCATCATCTTCCCAATAAATGGGAAGTATTTGATTTTACCGTCGCAGTTAAACGGAAGTTAATTAACTAGTCCGCTTCTCCTCTCTCTTTTATCACAATTAAGAGTGAATTGCTGCAAAAGAGTGTAGATCAAGGAACACGCTAATTTTTTCTGTAAGTGAAAGAGTTGTAGTTATTGGACATGCAGTCTCATGGAAAGACCTATCCACATGTGAATGGCCGTTGAAACACGTACGGAAATATCTGGAAGTCGATAAATTCTTCAACTACGTTTTACAAAAATGAGTAGTTACTACGGAAATCCGTACCACCTGGAGTAGTCAGTTCAATTTTGCTGTTACCTGCGAAGTCATATCGTTTGCAGCATATCAGGCGCTGCTTCCGTAACATGCAGTTATATGGATTTTTTTTAGTAACAACGGTGGTCAAGTATACCTTTAGTGATTACTACAGAAGTCGTGAATTTCTAATTGTTATAATAGTGTAGAAGAATTTAGGGTTCTGTGTTCGGAGTTTTATAATTTTTATATTATATTTTTGTGTACATCGAGTTTTGAAGAAAATAATATTTTACGTTTAATGTAAATGGTTAGAGACGCTTAATTGATCTTGCCATTAAGGACTGCATGTATCGCGTATATCAGATAATAACATTTTGATTATGAAATAACATTTTGCTCGATATATTTTTGAAGTAGGTTTGCAATTTATTCACTCTAGTCACGTATAAACGACTGCGCCAATCTTGCAGTGTGCCACCTAAGTCCCTTTTCAAACAAGAAAATACGACTTCTCAGCCGAGACGGGACGGGCCGGACCGGGTATACGGATTTGTTATTGCTGCCGACTGGATTACGTTAGGGTGCAATAAGCCTGTGCAGGTTGTTTGTCAAAACAGATTTACCTACGTGACAGTTATACTAACTTAACCTTTAAATAATAAATATGTAGGCTCCCTCTGGATTGCATAGATCTGTATAACAAGATGATATACATATTTTATTTTTAATGAGTTTTCTAAATGTCGTATTAATTTTAACAGACGGTCATATTTTGAAACATATCCGTGGATCCAAAAGCAAATGTTTACAACTGCTATTATTTATTTATTTTACAACTGCTGCAAATGTTATTTTCCAAACAGCTGTCAGTAAAAAACTCCAATTATTTAAAAATTTGAATAGTACCAAATAGTCATTTTAAGAAGACTTATAATCTGTCAGTAATACAAAAATTAAAGAAAGCTGGTGCGTGTCCATGTACAGAACTGGACTTAGTACAAAAATTTCAAGTGCATTTATATTTATTTTGTGAAAAGAAAGTACACTTTGTCGCAATCTGACAAAAAGCGCTAAATAGTTTCCGTACGCATTCTTTAAGAACGTTTTATTAGAGATTTATTCTTAAAGCATTATTATCATTGTTGTTGCTGTTTCTTTGGTGTCAAACTCCTCCTCTTCATTCAGGCGGTGTCCATAACACGTAAATTGTTTTCTGAGCTACTGTTTCTAAAATATTTCTATCAGCATTCATGATACCTCGGAAATCCTTGTTTATTGAATGTTCTATCCTTTAAATGCCAGCTGATCAAAGTTAGTAATCCATTTCCATTGCTTTAAGGTGGTTTTTATTTTTTTTGTTTAGCTCACATATTTTAAAGCCAAAGGTAAAAATACTCTCAACAATACAATATATGGTATATATGGTGGTTTTCGTTCTCTGTAAATTTTGTCATTCCAGAATTTGGCATTCGTGAGCGATTACATTAGAAATATCCCTATTACTTCTTTCATCCTTCGTAAACGTCACACCTAAATACCTAAACGTCTCACACATTTTACATTGTCCATGTGCAGTTACAGTATTCTATACCTTTTCCTAGCGTCGTATGCTCTGATTTATAAATGTTAATAGTAAGATGTTTGATCAATTATTTCTCTGATATCCCAAAATAATCTCTTTTCGAAAAAATGGTACAGTTAATCAACTTGTTGCCATATGTTTACAGAATAAATAATTGTTTATATTTATTCGTGATTTCGATTGGGTTTGGAGATTTTTAAATTATTGCATGTATTTATTCTCTAAATACCACAGCCACACGTACAAAAATATTTTGGACACCTTTTGACTACTTGAAGACGTTACTACTAAAACCCTTTTACATTATACGACATAATGACTGTACCAACTCTCTTGAAGTGTCACAACTAAAAGATAACAACTTGTCAAAACTTAAGTAGAAACTTCATCAGTACGTTAAAGGATGTGTAAGAGAGATCGCCTCAAAAACATAGACACCACAGAGATCGAGAATAAATATACTACTAAAAACATCGGCCAATAAAACAATAGTTAGCGAACGTACTACTAAAGACATCAGTCGGTGAATGTTTAAACCGGAACAAAATGGGAAAAGCACATTGTTACGTGGATCGTGATTTTAACACAGAGGAATAAAATATTGTACGCCAGATAAATTGCCACTCATGATTTATATTATTATGTGTCAATTCCAATAATATTGACGTTATTACGCATAAAGCCGTTTTTAAATTTTCCAAATATTATACACTAACCTCTGAAAAAGGGATTAAGTGTACGAATACAAAAAAAATATTGTACAGTAGCTGTAAAGTATTTTGCGACACAGTTATGGTTAATTTTGTTAATTAGATGGGTTGTTCTGTAAATCAGTTTCTTTACTATTGTTTTATAATTATATAAAGTCATATACAATAGGTAAAGTTAATGAAACCAATTTTCTTGTAAAAAGACGAAAGTTTAATATAGATATTATATTCTAATCTCTGCTCTAATGAAACTACTGCTCCAGTGATCCTCATTTTACATTACTACTTCTACTTATACAATTGTCCACTATAGACAAACAATAATGCTAGTCATAGTTAAACGGTTATAATTCCAAATGAATCAGGAGATAACCCTGACATAATAAGATAACACTGAGTATTGCGTCACCTTGTTTATTTCGTATACACTGATTACTTAATAATCAGCACAATATGTACAAAATACATGACAGCAGACTGCCCAAGAAGGTTTACACATAAACTCTTAGAGGAAGGAGAGACATAGGAAAACCACATAAAAATAACTGTCTCTAGAAACAATACAGATGATTACAAGTAATATTGGAATACAGAAAAAAAGGAGTAAGAGAAGAATTTTCCAGTCTGATCTTATTTTCTAGTATTTTCGTAAAAATATTAGGGTTAACATGCACATTAGGGTGGAACGAAAAAATCAAGTTTGGATTTTTAATTTGTAATAGTGCGGAAAAGTTGCCTTTTGGTGTAGATAAGATAAAAAAAATATATGAAAAATATTGGAGCACGTCTTGAGGTGCCGCAAGGACGATAAATTTTCATAAAATTGCAATTTTCGCTACATTTTTAAGTTTTTTTAAGAAGTTGTCAAAATTTTTTTTTTATTTCAAATACTGTCAAAAAAGCAGTTTTTATATCAAAAAAGACATACAATTTTTTTTTAACTTTTTGGATTATGTCTTGAGGTGCCGCAAGAGCGGTAAAGTTTTATAAAAACACACTTTTTGTAACTTTTTCAAAGAATTTTACGTGTCTCGATTATGCAATAAAAAGTTTCAAATAGGCGTTTTAATATGAATAGAGGATTGTTTTTTGATGGAAGAAGAGACAAAACAATTGTTCAAGAAAAGAAAGGAATTAAGTTGTACAAAAAAGTTATTTCAGAAGAGCACGTTTCACTAACAGAGGAACCAAACTCAAAGTTTTTAGGCCACGTAACACCTAAATCTGGCACTGGAAAAGACATAGCAGACAGTATACTGGAGTTTCTTGAAGATAGAGAACACAACGAACAACTTTTGAACTTTACTGCTATTGGGTGTGATGGAACCGTTGTAAACACTGGACATAATAATTGTGTGATTTCTTTGATGGAAAATGAAATAGGAAGACCTTTACAATGGTTAGTTTGTTTGTTCCATGGAAATGAGCTACCTTTGCGACATCTTTTTTGTCATTTAGATGGTAAAACGAAGGGACCCAATGAGTTTAAAGGCGAAATAGGTCAGCAGCTGGAAAACTGTGCTAATCTTCCTGTGGTTACTTTTTTGCCAATTGAAAATAACCTTCCTCTTTTGGAGAACATAAATGATTTAAGTACAGGTCAGAAGTATTTATTGGATATGTGTATCGCTGTATCAAGTGGAAATTGCTCACTAGATTTATCTTTAAGAAACCCTGGAAGACTTGCTCACTCCAGGTGGCTTACATTAGCAAACCGTATACTTAGATTGTATGTGGCAACTGAAAATCCAACTGAAAACCTTAAGACTCTGGCTGAATACATTGTGAAAGTGTATGCACCTGTGTGGTTTAACATTAAGTTAAAACCTTCATGTACTTATGGTTCCAAACATCTGTTTAAGCTTATCTCGTATTCACGCTATCTCTCTGATGATTTCAAGAACGTTCTAGACCCGGTTATTCAAAGAAATGGGTACTTATCTGCTGCAGAAAATCTCCTTTTGTCCATGCTATGTGATGAGCGCAAAAATGTAAGAGAACTTGGTTTACGACGTGTTTTAAAAGCAAGAACAGAAAGTAGAGGCGGAGTCAGGAAGTTTAAAGTTCCAAAAATAAACTTTGACGCAAAGGATTACATTGACATGATCTCATGGGCTAAAAATGACGTAACTGAACCCCCCTTGGTAAAACATGTTTCCATTGACTCTCTTAAAGACTTTATACGGAAGACATCTGAAGCTCAACCAAATAGTAAAGTGGACCCGCTTATCGACTTTCCCCGGCTTCCTTGTCACACGCAAGCTGTAGAAAGAGCTGTGAAACTGGTGACCGAATCGGCTCAAAATGTCTGTGGTTCAATCGCAAGAGAAGGATATATAAGAGCAAAAATTGACTCACGTGAGGACATTCCAAAATTTGATACAAAAAAACAGTTTAATGTGTCAGTGAAGTAGAAACAAACATTTTGCAGCTGTAACATTTGTAATTATTAAGGGTTTTTTAAATCATAAAAAATGAACTTTCAATGTCTTTAAAAGTGTATTATGATATTTTTTTACGTGTGCTCTAATAAAAAAAATATATAATTGATTTGACGAGCTTTTATTTCAACCTTATTTACTACTATTTGTAACAACCAAAATGTTCGCAAAAGTTTCAAAATTAGCAAAAATACAAACTTTTTGACATTAAAAAATATTTTTTTATTATTATTATATTTTGTAATTAATAATTTTTTCTAATTCTAATGCTTATATATGTATTTACAACTATCTTTTATAACATTATATGTACGAGGAAACCATAAAAAATAATTTATCAAAGTTTATAATTTTTCAATTTTTTTACAAACTTTAAGCTCTTTGCGGCACCTCAAGATGTTCTAGTATAGCAACCAAATTTTTTTTTCTTCTTTTTGAACCTAAAAGGCAACTTTTCCCCACTATTACAAAACTAAAAAAAAAAAAAAATTAAAAAAAGGCCATTTTCATTCCACCCTAATGCACATACAGACATACAACATAAGTTAAATGCATAATTATAGGTATAACGCAACATACCGTATTCTTAAAAGCAAAATTAGGTATTTAGACTTAACATCACACTGTGCTGTTTAATGTGACAGCTGCCGTAAGACAATGATTTAATGTAGCCTAATCTATTAGAGCAGTGGTTTTCAAATAATGCTTGGGTGTATGTGAAGTAATATCGGGGTAAGTGATTACTTACCAACCGTGCGCTGAGTTTCTAAGTAAACAAAATTTCACGTCAACAAAATTAATAAACGGAATTTACGGCTACTGTTAGTAGGCTGAGTGTAAAGTTAGCGCCTGCAGAGGTGGCTGTACGCCCCTGAACTCAGATTGTGCCGCTCAGTGTCAAACTTTATCGCTCAATCACAACAGCCGTGTTGTCATGTAGACCCCACCTGTTTTACTATTCGTTGATTATATCTTTATTTTGGAAGCAATGGTTTAAGCTATTTTTAGTCGTGTGTGTGTGTGTGTGTGTGTGTGTGTGTGTGTGTGTGTGTGTGTGTGTGTGTGTGTGTGTGTGTGTGTGTGTGTGTACAGTCAACTGAGCTTTTCGTGTAACACGGAGAGAATGACTGTTAGGGGCTGATCCAGCAAGCAGGTTTGGGGGGAGGGATAGTTGAATTTTCTGGGAGATATGAAAAGTTGGACAATTTTTACTGATCTAAAGTATAAATGTTAGGAATGCGTAAAGATAAAAGTACAGTATGTTACTATCAACACAGTAGTTTTATTAACGTGTTTAAAATCATATCTGTGTTTGTCAGTTCATTGTTCTTTTAATAATATTCACTTTCAGTTTAAAATACACATTACTCATTTAAGTTATGTATGAAACAAAAATTAACATGTTGGTAAGGGGCAGTTACAATTTAAAGTAATTTTAGACTAAAACCACGAACCTACATAATAAGTAATGTACTGTAAATGTTTTATGATATTGACAATCACTAAACCATTCTACAATCATAAGACGACGAAAAAAATTTCGTCTGAAGTAACTATTTGGGAGGGATTCCCCCCATTTCCTCACCTCCCTTGGATCCGCACCTGATGACTGTAGATCTATTGTAATGACGAATCGAAAACGGTTCTACACTGTCGGCAGTCTGACAAGTCTCCGAAAGCGTTCAGGTCACGTTGGCTGGGGATGAGACTCACTTATGGAATAGACTACAAGCATAAGAGCAAACAATGTGTCTATGTTCGTATGTTGTCCTGAGACTAGAAACATCGGGTATAAAGTAATAGGCTACGGCCCTTTGTTACCGTGAACAAAACAATATTTCAATATATTCTTTGTATGCTTTACTTTTTGAAGTTGCATGCGGGAATCATAAAATATTGTCTTTCCCTCTGTACCTCTCTATAACACACGAGTTTGCGTACGAACACACAGGTATACACCGAACACATTTTGGTGTTTCTAAGGAATCTATATGACGCCTAAAAGCTTTAATTTGTGTGTAGTAGAGGATACCAGCATTTCTGTCGTCAATAAGGGCACTGTATTTGGCATGGATATAATATGTTTAAAACTCATCATCATTGTTTGTAAACAATATATACCTAACTAAAATTAAAATCATTAAAGAAAAAGTTTTATGCGAACATTATGCTATAGGAATAGAGTAAAATTATTACTACTAAACTTATGTATATTTGTATACAGAAAGTAAATTAACGTACGAGTATATTAAAACGTTATTGTCTGTCGTTTTAAATCGGTTCTAAATATGTAAGTAATTTTCTATAATGGTAAATAAGTATTACAGGGCTTCTGTGGAAAATAGCAAAAAAATAACATAGCAAATATCGGTATGGAGAAGCATACATGACTTCCATGTTCTAAGATTTACATTTAAAAACATATTTGAAATGAAATATTTCCATAGAAACTACGTCTTTCTACTTATTGCTTCAGCATTAACCACAGTACTGTGCTCACTAACGTATACCACCACCACGTCACGTTTTCGCACTCGATTTTCACCGATGATGGGAGTCGATGGCACTGCCGAAAAGTCTGGTTTTGCAGAAAACATAGGACTACGGCTAAAGAGCCCGGGAAGCAATTTTAACAAAAAACTACTTCTTTGTTGCCGATAACGTAGTACACATATAAAAAATTCTCCCCTACACCTTCAACTATAATTTTTAATAATAGAAAATTACCCCCACCCCGTTCTCCTAACTTCTTCATGTATAGATATTTCATCTACGTTTCTACAGTGGATTACTATGAGCTTCTTATCAGGATACTTTATTTATAAAAATAAAGTACTTTACTCTTGTTAAAACATAAAATGTTTCCGGTAAACTACCCCTTTCTCTTAACCGATCTTCTCCAAAATCAACAGACCTTCCGTCCTCTACAATTCAGGGAAGCATGCAAAAAAATATTTGATTCTGTTTGAATGTGCGGCAGTTATCGTTCGTCATGGAAACATTTCTCTTGTTACAACATAAAATATTGCAGGTAAACTACCCCTTTCCCTTAACCGATCTTCACCAAAATCAATAGACCTTGAGCTCTCTGCAACTCAGGGGGTGCAAAAAATTATTTGATTCTCATTGAATTTTCGGCAGTTATCGTTCGTCATAAAAAAATTACCGTTTTTAAAACATAAAACGTTGCTGATAAACTACCCCTTCCCTTAACCGATCTTCAACAAAATCAACAGACCTTGAGTTCTCTTTAGTTCAAAAAGGTATGCAAAAACCTAGTTGATTCTGCTTGAATTTACGGTAGCTATCGTTCGTCATATAAAAAATTACCCTTGTTAAAACATAAAATGTTGCTGGTAAACTACCCCTTTCCCTCAACCGATCTTCACCAACACCAATACGTATTGAGAACTCTACAATACAGGGCTGTATGCAAAACATCATTTGATTCTGTTTGAATTTGCGGTTGTTATCGTTTACTATAGAAAAAAATTACCCTTGATACAAAACCGTTGCAGGTAAACTACCCCTTTCCCTTAACCGATCTTCACAAAAACGACAGGTCTTAGGTACTCTACAATTCAGGCCTGTATGCAAACAATTATTTGATTTAGTTTGAATTTGCGGCTGTTATCGTTTGCCATAGAAAACACCCTTGATAAAACATAAAACGTTGCTGGTAAACTACCATATTCCATTAACCGATCTTCACCAAAAACAATAGGTCTTGAGAACTCTACAATTCAGGGCTGTATGCTAAACATTAGTTGATTCTCTTTGAATTTACGGCAGTTATGGTTCGTCATAGAAAAAATACCCTTGTTAAAACATAAAACGTTGCAGGTAAACTACCCCTTTCCCTTAACCGATCTTCAACAAAACCAACAGGTCTTGAGAACTGTACATTTCACGGCTGTATGCAAAATATTATATGATTCTGTTTGAATTTGCGGTTGTTATCATTTGCCATATAAAATACCCTTGATAAAACAAAAAACGTGTCGGGTAAACTACCCGTTTCCCTTAACCGATCTTCACCAAAAACAATAGGTCTTTAGTACTCATCAAAACAGGGCTGTATGCAAAAACGTATTTGATTCTGTTTGAATAAGCGGCTGTTATCATTTGCCATATAAAATACCCTTGATAAAACAAAAAACGTGTCCGGTAAACTACCCGTTCCCCTTAACCGATCTTCACCAAAAACAATAGGTCTTTAGTACTCAACAAAACAGGACTGTATGCAAAAACGTATTTGATTCTGTTTGAATTTGCGGCTCTTATCGTTTGCCATAGAAAATACCCTTATAAAACATAAAACGTTGCCGGTAAACTGCCCCATTCCCTTAACCGATCTTCACCAACAACAATAGGTATTGAGAACTCTACATCACAGGGCTGTATGCAAAACATCATTTGATTCTGTTTGAATTTGTGGCTGTTATCGTTTACCATAGAAAAAAATTACCCTTGATAAAAAACCGTTGCAGGTAAACTACCCCTTCCTCTTAACCGATCTTCACCAAAAACGACAGGTCTTGAGAACTCTACAAATCAGGGCTGTATGCAAAAAATTATTTGATTCTGTTTGAACTTGCGGCTGTTATCGTTTGCCATAGAAAATACCCTTGTTAAAAAAACGTTGTAGGTAAACTACCCCTTTCCCTTAACCGATCTTCACCAAAAACAACAGATCTTGAGAACTCTACAATTTAGGGCTGTATGCAAATAATCTTTTGATTCTGTTCGAATTTGCGGCTGTTATCGTTTGTCATAGGAAATACCCTTCTTAAAACATAAAACGTTACAGGTAAACTACCCCATTCCCTTAACCGATCTTTACCAAAAACAATAGATCTTGAGAACTCTACAATTTAGGGCTGTATGCAAATAATCTTTTGATTCTGTTCGAATTTGCGGCTGTTATCGTTTGTCATAGGAAATACCCTTCTTAAAACATAAAACGTTACAGGTAAACTACCCCTTTCCCTTAACTGATCTTCACCAAAAACAATAGGTTTTGAGAACTTTATAATTCAGGGCTGTATGCGAAACATTATTTGATTCTGTTTGAATTTGCGGCTGTTATCGTTTGCCAAAAAAAAAATTTCCCTTGATAAAAAAAACCGTTGCAGGTAAACTACCCCTTTTCCTCAACCGATCTTCACCAAAAACTATAGGTCGCGAGTACTCTACAAATCAGGACTGTATGCAAAAAACTATTTGATTCTGTTTGAATTTGCGGCAGTTATCGTTTGCCATAGAAAAAAAATCTACAGACAGATAGACACACAGACAGACACACAGACACACAGACACACACACAGACACTTTTCGAAAAATGACTTTTTTCCATGTTTTGAGTGTAGTACAATCATATTCTGCAATAATCTCGAACACGATTTTTGTTGCCATCACCATACTTCCATTCCTTAAGGAACATGGAAGTAAAAGAAGGAGGTAACAAAAAGTAAAGACTGCTACCAAGTAATTATTATTTGTATTCGTTGGATGTATATAGAGAAAGCACATAACAAGGGTTTGGATTGTAAGCCAGGTTGCAAGCACAGCACAATTCCAGGGAGGCATTGTCTTGCCGCGGGATCGATAGCCACCACTACGGTTTGTTTTCTCTGACCAAGTACGACGGTAAACACGTTTGCATCTTTACACCTCTGCATTAACTATGCGCAACACAGTAACAGTTTTGTCAACAAGAAGTTTGCTGGCTACGAGTTAAAAGTATTTAAGATCGGGCTGCTTTACCAAAATTCTAGTTGCTCGTGAGTCCAAATAAATATACGTGAAAATGTTAAGTTTTAGAAATTACAGGAAAAATTGTCTAATGGCGTCATAGAATATTATTTTGCAGAATTAAATATAGGCCTATTAAATTTTTAGCATAATTTTAGCAACTAGATAATTAATTCTGATCATTAGTATTATTTGACATCTACGGATGCAATCATAAAGTGTGGAATTCTACTAGTAATAATTGGTACCTCTGAGGCTTTAACGAAACTGGCTCCGTTTTGTAAAGACATGGTACCGTTCTGTCACTCCTGCTACTGTGACTAAGTACCATTGACGGATATTAAGTCAGAGCCACTAAAGGCATGCTCAAGTATACGATTGGTTGTTTTAAGGAAACGGTTACTAGGTATTAGTGATTGAGTCGATTGAGCGTAACTACTAAATTATATTTAATTGGGTTTAATAAAATCACTGTCACTTATAAAACTCTTGGTACTATAGCAAAAGTAACCAAGTTCGTTTTACATGCATGGTATATATTTACAGTTTTATGCATTTGGACGCATTTTTTATAATTTTTTGATAAATTATGGTAAATTTTACTTAATTTAAGTGACGGATTTTTTAAAAAATTGATATGCATTTTGATGTTCTGAAATTCTGATTAGAATTAGTTTAGTCTGATCAGAAGTTACTTTATTTATTCAAATTAAATAAATTTAATTTGTTATGGTTTGATGTATTATTATTATGTTGTCTTGGTCCTTCGACCTTAGGTATTATGATACCGATCGACCTTCTTGCCAAAGAACGTAAGATCGTCTTTCAGAAGAAGAAAGACCACCAGAGGTACCAGAGGTGAAACTGCCACCGAGAGGCACGAAGCCAGATGCCGGAGAGCTTGAAGAGAGCTTGGGAGTTAGAAGATCGAGGTCACTGGTAAAGAAGGCTGATCAAGGAGTGCAGCCATGGGCGGAGAGGAAGCACGGGGAGGTCGACTATTACCTTACCCAGTTTGTGACTTGACACGAGTATTTTCAATCCTATCTGTGGGAAGTTGGAAAGGCCGAGTCACCAAAGTCCCTGTACTGCCCGGGATCTGTGGACGATGCCAACCATACATTCTTCGTCTGCGACAGGTAGGAGCAACAGACAAGACTGTTGCAAGAAGATATTAGGCAGGAGACATCCTCTGACAGCACCCTTGAAGCGATGCTTGAAGGGGAGGACACCTGGAACTGAGTGTGGCATGATTCGCAGAAGATAGTTTTCAGAGCAAAGAAGATAGATTTGAAAAATACAATATAGAAGACTAACAATTCAGATGTGAGTCCTACGACTAAAGAGCAATAAGCCTAGCCTGATGTAGTGTGTCAAACAGTTTCAGGTTAGTATTCTAGAAAAGGAAAAGGAGGTGGCCTAAAAAAAACCTAACACGAATCTATCAAACTTTTCGTATGCAATACACAAGACAAACAACAGTAACAGTTACATGATAGCGCGAAAATATTTACAGGAAGGCTCTGTGTTTCATGCATAAGAATGCCCGGGTAAAGGAAACAAAAGTATGTACACATCTTTAGGAGTTATATAATACCGATTATAAAAAGCAGTATATCTCGTATTTAAGTTAGTTGTGAATCTTCAACCCAGTAAGTGTATGTTTAAAATTTTTGCTCGTTCTCTTAGGAAAAGATATTTTTCGAATAAATAAAAAGTTCTTTTAGGACCAGGAGTGTGGCTATTAAAATATGACAAACGTTTAACCTGAACAAAAATGTTATTAATACACTAAAGTCGTAAGTTGCGGAAATTATTCTAATAAATTCACACCTTGTAAACACGAAAGACGATATTTGCAATCACCGCTTTATTTGTAAATAAAGAAACATGTTGGTACGATACAGACAAAAGGATTTATCTGCGCTGGCTGCAGCTCTCAGCAATTTACCACACAATGAGGACGGGCATCATCAAGTGAATAACAAGGAACAATTGCGAGCGACAAAGCACTGGCTAACCGTTTCTAGCGATATAGCCAGCGTGTCTCCCCGGGAGGCGGCACCACGTTTCATACTACAATGGCCCGTTTAACCTTTATCTTAATTTGCACATCTCAATCTGGAATGTAAATTTAACTAAGTAACTGCAGTGCAGGATGTTATTACTTACATTTTACCCGTAGAACAATAATTTATTTATACAGTTAACAATGTTTGTAATTTGTGCTGAAGGAACTGCTGATATGTGGTTTTCATAACTTTGTATTTTATAAGTATTCGTACCTTTGATGTCCATCTTAGATATTGAATAACAGGATCATTAAATTAAAATTATTTAATTTAACAGTAAAATTTAGATAACGATGATCAGGAAAATAAGGCACAGAAAAAATTAAATAACTACTAATCTGATTCGTGAAGTGTCCTAATTAGTATTCTAATTTTCACTATTAAGATAAATTTAAAATCATCAATTAAAAACTGAAAAACAATATTGTCTTGCATAATTCAAAAAATTATGTTCCATTTATTCCACTGAAATCAAGGTTTTTTCAGATTGTTGTAGACGACCATTAGTGAGGAATATGATCGTCCATAGGGTTTGATCGAATCCATAGTCCCTCCACATTGTAGTCGAGTACAGCAGATCAAAGACACCAAACGTAAAAACGCTCTACTTAGTAAGCGAACTTGCTAACTACTACTCTACACAGAATACAATAGTAATCATCACCCAATATTTGTGTGACCGAATGAAAACTACGTTTGCAGTATGCTGCACAGTACAAGGTTTCAAAAGTATTATTTATAAAACAATTACTCTAATTTCAAACTTACTATGAAGCGTTTTGTTATGAGTTAATTTTTGACCTGTATGCAACAGTGAAATAAGTTAATACTACGTAATATAACAGGACAAAATAATATTTAATTCTTACGTTATAACTCATAATCAGTTTAATTGATCTACTCCATGTAATTAATGTAGGCCTAAAAATTAACTTAAACTATATAAAAATAAAATAAAGTAATTATATAGTATGTATTTATTAACATAAATGAGTCACAAAGTGTGGCAAATTCTTAATACTAAAGGATTCTGAGTTAATCCTGACTTCCATTCAGGGTATAAAACTGTAATTAAGAAACTTAAAAAAAAAGTACATGCTTAAAACATCTCTCTCACTCTCTCTCTCTCCCTGTCTCTCACACTCACACACATACACATACCACACAAAACTATACAGAGGAATACAAATATACATATATTTAATGTTACTTATGATGGCTTAATAGCTGCAACATGCAGTGTTGGTTTCTTTGGAGGAAACACAATGTTCACGGGTTTCCATTTGGTCTTTGGATACAGTGGTGGGTATACATCAGCCCTGTCAACAATGCCAACAAATAAGTAGCCATATCTTCTCAATTTCAGACCACCAGAGATTACTAAGTATGTCTCGTTCAGAAGATTGGACATGAAATTGCTGTAAGACAAACGGATATTTTGTGACGAAAAGCTCTGTCACGGGCTACTAACGTGAACACATTTTGCACCCGAAAAAATTAAAGATTATAAATAATTAGAGTTTTTTAATTAAATCCTTAGATTCGTAGTGACCGCCAATCAATTAATTTTTCCGGTGAAGGGTTTGTGAGGATCGATCAAAAAATATAACACAAATTTTAACTTATTTGTGTCGACGTTTCGACAATGTTTATTGTCATCATCAGGTCAATTGTTGCTGACACCAAACACACGACTGTTAATTAATAGACACATAGTGTCTTTAATGTTTATATTTTATGTAAATTTAAAACATGTAGTTGTAAAGATTATAATTAAACCTGTAGTTACTTACAAAACATGATTGTTTCGAAGAGTGAAACACTACGCGTCGCCTTCAGTTCTCTTCACTATCCTAAATGTTGGTCTCAGTTGATATCTTCGTACACTCACTGTCACTAAACATTTGTTTCGTTTTTGTTTTCGCACATACGTTATAAACAATTGTTTACTAAGGTATTTACAGTGTGTTACATGTGTACGCTAAGTATGCTAACGTTTAAACAACTTTGTTCTTCACTACGTAATATTGGTTTTATCAATTAATGGAAACTAACCTAACCGCTTATTTTTGTTGTTGTGCCTAGTGTATGTATACATTAATTTATGTAACTGTTTGTGAGTATGTAATGTTGGCCGCGTGCACGTACTCGGATGTGTAATTTATATGTATATGATCAGTGGGTGTACGTGTGTGAAGTTGCCTCAGTGTTATGTGATTGGAAGACTTGATTTCTAGCTACGCCTGAAACAGAAAGGAAACAAAATAATATGAATTACACTTTGAAACATAATTTATACTAAAACTTTATTAAATACTAATTATTCATATTATAAAATAATAAATAAATAAAACAGGAATCTTCAATTTACTCTGCTCTACATGTATTCTTGTGGAGTTGTATTAACACTTTGATTGATCGACTTTATTTTGATTGATTTTATTTTATCCATAATACACAAATAAAAATAAAAAAGTAAAACGTTTTCCTCATTTATTTTGTAATTTTTATTTATGAGCAATAAATCTGATATAGCATATCTTTTTAAAAGTTTTTTTTTCTTCATAAAAATTAAACGTAGTTTGTTATACAGTGTCATTCGATATTAAAGAGAAAAACAATGATCTCATGGTCCTTTTTGTCACCCACTTTAAATATACAGTTTAATTCAAATCTGATAAATTATTTCTGTCACATTACGAGTAAAACTTCAAATAACACACACAAATACAAATGTAAAAAAATCCATCCAATATCATCCTTACATTCACAAATTATACGTGTAATTCGAACACGAACAAAACAATAGGCTTTGAATTGTTTTTAAAACAAGTTGGTTTTATAACAGCAAAAACGTTGTTATAAATGTTGTTATAAATTGTTTTATATACGCTTTATTCTTAATCTAGTTGTTTTAAACAGTAAAAAATAGATAGTATATAGACAATCTAATATAATCAGTTGTAACTAATCCTTAATACATTACCTATTGTCTCAATGGAATAAACAAAGTCTGGATTACATCAAAATTAATAATTAGCTCAATATTCCTTACAATATCTATTTAAGTGCTTGTTTTTGAAACCTCGTTGTTTTACACGTCAAAAAAATAAAACCAACAAAAATTAAGAGTCTAACCAAGAATTATACAAAATAATATGTTTATGAGGATCTTTATCTTTCTTTTATGTCGTGTAATTGATTTCATCTTACTTCTGTAGTATTAAATATTTACGTTTACCTATGTATTTTACGTTAATTTTGTTACACCATCTTTTGTTTTATTTATTTATCTTAATTTTAAACACACAATTCCTTTCAAGTATAATTAATTAATAATTAATACATAATTAATTTCATATTATTTTAATAAATTCTAGTGTTTTTTATTATTATACCTCGTGTATCACCCATGATTTAAAGTGTTTTTCTCTATATGTGCTTTATAAATTTTAATAAATCATGATTTGTATATTTTTATGAATTAAAGAAATATTACTTATGTTACAATATTTATTTTTTCTCTCTTTCTCCCTCCGTCTGTGTCTCTCTTTCTCTTATTCTCTGTTTATACTTTTGTATACCTCATATTCTATCATTTTCTCGAAAAGACACCATTACTAACAAAAGAATATTTACAACGAACGTCTTAGGAAGGCAGGTTCAGCTAACCATATAAAATTACGTCATATATTTAATAATTAAAAAATAATATAACGTTTTTTATATAATTTAAAATTATTTACTACATTGAGAAGACATTTGTAAAACGTGCATTTAATACTAAAATGTAAGATAAAAATAATTTTCTTATAAAAATAATTTTAAAGTATTTGTTGAAGTAAAAATTACAAAAAACGTGTTGCATTCTTTCATTTAACACAAAATGTACTCATTGATTCCTATCATTTACACTGTACACGTGTTTCTAAGGAAGTTGTAAGAATTCATGTGCTACAATAATACAATAAGATTATAAAATTTATATACTACGATTACATGATCCTACTTAAGGACTGGATATTACTTCTTATAAGTTTTGTATTTGCTGTGTATTACTATATTTTGTTAATTTACATGTAACGAAATTAAAATAAAATAAACTAATGCCAAATTTAAGGTATTCTCTATTTCCGTATCTTATGTATCAAGCATATAATTTTTAATGAAAATTTAAGAGTTTTGTAGTTTTTCAAATGCAACGTTACGCCTCTTGATGACTTCTGGTTGCTATACTAACCCATGTCATAGTCTGCAGCTGTGATAATTCTCAAGATTCGTTTAAACACATTTTAGATTATATATGGATTATAAGAGAAACGCTGAGATAATATGCAATAGGTATTTTAGATAACCCCGAACAATTACTTTTTAAGAAATCGGTGAAATTATAAAAAAATGACTAAACTAAAAATACGTTTTAATAAAGCAAAAGACAATATTTGTGATTAAATGTAAAATGTGTTTTTAAATGTTAGTTATATAATACGCCTATATGCATTCAGAACACTATTTTAATAATGAAAAATTTTCAGCTGGACATATGCAATTCTATGTATGTTATATGTAAAATAACATATAACATATTATGTTATTAATAGGCCTTTAATATATCAAGGTAATCTAACTGAAAAGAGACTGTTTGCAGGTCTTTAATTAAGCTACTCGTAGGGGATCGACACAGATGTTCATCGATTATAACATTAATCACTTGAAGGTAATGTTATTGTAATTTATCATTAGCTGTAAGGAAGGATTATAGTTTACGTTACTTGACTTTACGAGCAGATAAAGTGATGCAGACTGTAGGCAACAGATGATTGAAAGCCGTGAAATCTTAAATTATAAATACATAGAACTTTCTTAGAAATAAATTCTGACCACAGTTTAATACAGTTTTCTAAATTAAATTTTAAATTGTATATTCACATTTAATAACCTGTTAGTCAATTCATGTAAATGTATGGATTTTGTCATTTGCATGTATGAATTTTGTCATGTGCATATCAATATAATTACTTCTTTATAAGTAACTCTACAAGTTTCTCGCAGTATTCTTGATTAATATTATATAATATCAAATTATAATGCTTCTGCAAGTTGTTGATATTATTTAAATTATAAAATTATTAAATGAATTCATTTATAACTTTTGAATATACTGAATCTGTCACTGAAACGTACGTCAGGATAATTAAAATAATATCAATAACTTGCAGAAGTAATATAATTTGATAGTGTATAAAGTAAATACCAATATAAATATGATAAATAATAAATTACTATTTATTTATATTATTAGTATCCACTGTAATTTAAACGAACGGTACTCTAACGTAGGACAATTTATTTGGTCTAAAATTTATATATTTGAGATTAGTGGCTTCAAAACTATAAAAATCGAAATTTATATAATCGAGTTATACAAATCGAAGTAGATGTTGACTATTAACTACTAAGTATACACACAATTTTAAAAACTAAATTTTCTTTCAAGAAATCACCCACGGGGGCAATCCTATTTGTGTAGCCTACTTCTACACCAAAAAAAGGAAATACTCAATAATAAAACTGAGGATATTTAATTATTACTAGCATACTTACTTTAATTCCATTTCAAGTCAAAATATTTATCTACTATTAATATAAAATAATAGTAATCATATATTGGTAATATATAAATCTAATCATTATTGTAAAATATTTAAGAAAGCACTTCTTTAATTCTATCAAGGAAGATATTTAAATGGGTAAACAATGTAGCTTAGCATACATCCAGATTCAATTTCTGTCATGATTAACATCTTGTGCTGTCTGTTTGCCCCCAAAATCTGTCTCCCACTGTACACATTTTGCATTTTGTCTTCCACTGTCTTGCAAAAATTGTGTCATGTTTTCTTGAATAGGTTTTTACAACTGATTCGTGACAATCTCCATATTAAAGATGACGGTAAATTAACAATAACAATATTTAAAGACACGCTAATAAGTATTACATGTTACTTACGCAGATAAAAATTGTAAAAAAGTGACTTTTATGTAGTAGAAATCATAAAACCAGAGTTATGTTAATCAACAACATAAAATAACGTGTAGGATTGGTGAATAGAATTGGTCTGGGAAAAACTTATTGTAAATGTTTCGAAATAAGAAAAGTAACATGTATAAGTACATAAATTACATAGAATCTTAGACACAGTGCGATAATAGTGTCTATTATGTCTATTGTCTTCTTAGACACAGAAGAAATTGTGTGCCAGTTAACAAATATAAGATGTGGTCAAAGACGAAAAAGGATCCTGAGAGAATGGTTTGTTTATATAAAATTAATAAAAAACAGCCAATATAGATAGTGTTATTTCACGATAAAGTCAACATAATTAAGTACAGTTAGTTACAAATGGGATCTGAGTTTCAGAGAGGTCACATCACCCAAGTTTTAAGAAACGAAAGGACGAGAAAGTATTTGGACAAAACTGAAGCTTAACTAATTTTAAGCTTTACTAGGAACACGAGTCTCCTTCTGTGTAATGAAGTCCTTCATGAAGCACGTGTTTTGTGCAAAAACGGATTCCAATCTATTGAAAACTTTGCCTTAAAATTAAGCTGTGTTGAGTGTATTAGTCTTCCTCTTTATACTTAGAACGGTAGTGCACTTTAACCCCCCCCCCACACACACACACACCATATACCTATGTTTCCTAGAAACATGAAGTCATGCTTTCATTAGTTTTTCATTAAACGATTGTAGAGTTTGTCAGGTTGCATCATACCCTGGGATCCTTTCTCTAACTTTATTTCTTTCATAAAATTAGAACCAATTTTGTATCTACTGTACATTGTCATAATGAACTGTTTATGTAAATAAACAACCAACAGAGGATATAGAAATGTCTAAAATTGTCCATAAAAACTTTGATCCCTTAATTTTTACAGTAGCCGAAGACGTTATTTATTATTCTGTACAAATAATCGATTAATCGAATAATTGATCAATACGTTTGTAAGAGTGTGCGATATAAAGACTTTAATGTTACTCTGTGTGTGTAAATAATTTACTTTAATTTGTATTTAATGAAGCACTAACGAAGGTATATCACGAAATATGATTTCTCAATCGTCGTCTTCACTGTTTTCTTATTAAAACTCTGATGTAAGTAAATAAAAACGATCAGTAACGAATTAAAGTTAATAAATTGTTGGATAAATCTAAATAAATAAGTACGAATGAATAATAAAATTTACAATGTCAACATGCATATCAATTATAACGGATTTATGGTAAAGCTTCCCTGATACGTACCCCGTAATGTCAGATTATTTCACTGTCACATCAATTACACGTGTTTCGTAAACTCCACGAACCCTACCGTATGCTGCATAATTTATTCAGGTAGCACCGTTGGAGAGTTACACACAGTAGTCTTGCTTACGCATAGGAAATTGATGTCCTCAGGTGAATAACGAGAAAAAATCTGAGTCTACCGATAGTAGTTCGCGGTCCATATATCTTGCGGAAAATGTGCTCTCTCTATAAATCGACAGTTGAGTGATACGAGCGTAAGATGGAGTATTGCTCTTTTGAGTGTGCGCGCGTATATGTATGTGAGTGTGTCTGTGCTTGACAGACAGACAGACAGAGAATAGAGAGGATGAAATTATTGCACTGATATGTAGGTCGACATGAAGTAAGACAGATGTACCACATACCGTCTATTCAATATAGTGTTCCCTTTGATTGACAGTACCAGCTTGATGACGCAAAGTGAAAACGTTACTGTTGTCAGGTGCTATATATTATCGTTCTCTTTGTTAATACTCCTCTACTACAACTCATTAAATCATTATCCATAAAATAAAATGAGTCATTTTACGTACGCTTTTAATGAATGTTTATATTATTTAAACAAATTCTTATACCTTAACGATTTGAGTTCATAAGTAACGTTGATGCCTTTTTACTTACATTTAGGTCCTTAAGGAGTGCGTTGATGTTAGTGGAATTAAAATCATTTTTTTCTTTTTTGTTTAATATAATAAGTTTTCCTAATATTTTGTTCCACTAACCGTTGATCTTTAACCTTCTACACCTACAACATACTACTGTTTTTACTTGTTAGTATAAAAATACTACGATGGGAAAAATAAAACGAATATAATTTTTTAACGAAGAACGAAAAAGGGTTTAATAAAAAACAGGTCATCAGACCTACTAATATTTCTAATTGCAGTCTTATATTTTATTGTATAAATTACAGTAAACATCTGTGTTATATACTGCCTCTTCTGTATTTAGGAGGCGGCAATTTTACAATGAAAAGGAAAATATTCTTGTTAAGTTTCTAACAATTTATGATGTTTAAAAAGGGAAACAAGTTTCCAATCCTTAAAATTCTTATAGAAAAACTCTTAACATAACAAAATAAATAAAATACAGAAAATATAATCAGGTGACTGTAACTACCTGTTTTACAAAAGCCACAAACTTTGCAACACCATATTTTTGTATTTCAACGCGTACTGTACCTAAGCAAGCAGGTCGCAAGTAGATCGCAAAAGTTAGTCGTTTTTAATCCCACGCTGCAAAAAATTGCATTATTAAATATAAAAATAGGGTATTAAGTTATACAAAACTACGGGATTCACTATATTATTCATATTTGGTGTTGAATGACATTTATGTTTGGTGTTGTTATTGACAATAACAAATAACTTAGACGTCAGTAATCTCTTCTTTGCTAGAAAGTTGCTAGGGATCCCACAAAAATAATAAAAACATCTCCTCACCTCCATGAAGAAGATTTTGTGTGGTTAAGTGTGCTTATTTATGCAACTTTGCGCCCCATGGAAAAAAATTTCACTATGAAATGTATGAAAAACAAAAGTATATGTACAGTAGGCACAATTAATTATTCAAGTATTTTTGTTCAAAATAAAAAGAAGCAAATGTGTATAAGAAAAAAATTGAACAGGTAAGTTATATACATGCTCGATCCGTCTTCCAGAAAAAAGCTATTGCTAACAGACACTAATAGATGTTAATAGTTGGTAACAGATGCTAATACACTTTTGCAAAAAAATTAATTTATAAAACGTCTCTTTTTTGTAAGTTTTTCAGAAGTTTTATGCTAACCATTATACATTATATCATTATATCTTATTTATTTTATTTATCCGCAATATACCTTATTGTGTATACATTATACCAATAAAAGCTAGAATGGTTCATAGCTTACACGTAGAAACGTAAAAAACTCAGTTTTGAAAATAATGTAGCTGTCTGGACCCAGTAATAACAATGAATCTTTACAAAAAAAAAGATAGACCTACGTGTTTTGTCAACATTTTGATGTTCGTGTAGCATATATCCATCATATTATTAAAAAAAATACTTGTAATTTTCATAAAAGTACTGCTATTATTAGGAATAGAAGCTTTATACATTTCAGTGATTTCAATTATATCATTCATAACATAGAAACATTAGTTGAATATAATACACCTCCAGCAGCTTTAGACACTTTACAACTAAAATAACGAGTGCAGATATTAAAAAAATTAATCTTAAAGTGTTCGTGAGTAAAACATAATAAAGCCGTTTACAAAGAAGCATTCTGTTTTCATGATAGCCTTCAGTAAAATACTATAAATAAGTGATAAATTTGGATAAAGTTCAGTTTCATTTAGAAGAATTGCAAGTACACCGACGCCTAAAACACCATCATCAATAAGTATATATCTGTCTGTTTTTAAGTTATGTTGTTTAATCAATTGCACTTTACTCGCATATAGAATATAATTTAATTGGACATAGAATAGATTCCATTTTGTAATGTGAAACGAATCCGCGTAAAGAGAGGCAAAATGTGTTTTGCGGTTGGCAACGTCGGCATAGCAGTTATTGCTTACATAAATTACTGTTTAGTGAATGCGTATCGGAGACGGCTTTGTTTGATAATATGCCAAACGATATCGTTTACGGCTTCACTGACAATAAATATGTTTCCCCCAACCTTTACTTTTCATGCGAGAAGGTAAAAACATTTTTCTTGCATAATCGCCGTCGCTGTAACACGTGTTTGCACTTTCTTCTGGACGGAATAGGATAACCAATTGCAGGTAGTTTGCGGAGAGACGACCTCATATTTTTACGTCATAATTTTTGCGTAAGGTAGTGAAGATCGCGTAATTAGTTGTATTCGTGGTGATTTGTTAAATAGTCAAAATACATTGCATTTGTGTTTATTTTCGTAAAGAAAATCAATCTTTATAAATTAAAAAAAATCAAGCAAACCCGTTGTGTGTATCATGGTATCTTCATCATAGTTATCTGAAACATTCCATGCAATATAACGTCACATGGTCAAATTACCTTAATTAACATTATTTGCTTGATCATTAAATGATTTTTCTTTAAATAATCGTTTTTTATCACATTATATTGAAATAATGTAATTTTACATGCAATATGTTGTGACCATAGAAGAGATAAGAGACCATTTATTTAGATAAGGGACACTTAACGACTTACAGATGTTGTAAACATGGACAACATAACACTATGGCCAGCATAACAACATTCATTCTAAACAGGCAGTATGGAAGTTATTAAAATTTTGAAAGCCACTATTAAAACTCTGCCGCATGGACTAAGCGATGTCCACAGTTTTGTTATCTGAAGCTTACTTAACGTAACATACAGAATATCGTACTCTTACGTACTACACCTGCTATGCATAAAAAAGAAGCATAATTATTTCTCATAAAACGATACACTGTGTTTTGTTAGATTAAGTTTTGCCTTCATCTATGAATTAAAACTTACTCACTTTGTTTTGTCATTAAAATAGATTCTTGACCTGTTTGCAGAAATGTATCCAATACCTCTTAAACCCCAAGACAGTATTTTCCCAATTTTATTGTATCTATTCTACTACAGTAAATTATTGCTTTAACGAGAAGGATATGACAGTCCGCATTCGTGTTTGAAGTGTACATTCTGTATGTCCAAGAGAAATTCAATCATTGAAGTTAGCAATGTATACGCAGTACTGAATTATGCACTCACGGATAGGATTTATTTGCATTTTGTAGTACTACGCGTGACCAAAACAGAGCACTGCACTATTTTCATTACTTTGACACTTAACCGATATCCAAAATAGATTTCGTTACACTGCAACGAAAAATATTGTATATTAGATACAGTTATTATTATGTAAATGAAGTTGCTTAACACTGCTTAACATTATGTGCAGTCCACTAACACTGCCTCTTTCTTTTTCTGATTTTGAAATAGTACCAAAATGATATTATCTTCGAATACTATCTTCAGAGACATATTCATTTTCTCTTTAGACATATGTGCCTCATTTATACATTATCTGTAATAATGACTAGTTACTTTAGGTAATCACATTTTTATTTACAACAAAATCAATTACAATTTTACATGACCCATTAAGGTGTAAACTTGTCATAAATAACAGAATAATGGAACAACTAATGCAGATAGATTACTAAGGAACAAGGCTTACAAGTAACAATAGGGCAGATGAAGAAATGAAATATCAATTGTTGAAAGCAAGAAGAATTGGTGGATGCATGAATAATCTTATATGAAATAATACATTCCTCACACAAGAAGCAAAAACTAGGGTTTACAAAAGCACAATACGTCCAGTAGTATCCTATGAGTCAGAGACCAAGCCAGATACAGCAAGAATTCAAAGAAAGTGACAACCTATAGAAATGCTATATTACGGAGGGTGCTAGGAAAGACAAGGTACGACAGGTTGCCAAACAATAGTATAAGTGACACGTTTAGTATAACAGATATTAATTCTTCTAATGTGGAAAGAAGAAGGATATGGAATGAAGACATATCGAGAATTGATGACAAGGCTAGTGAAAAGGCAAGAGTTAGCCAACCAAACACCAAGAGGACCATTGGTCGGCAAGGAAGAGGTCGAGTAATTGCATGTAGGACCGTTGTTATAGAACAGGACAGAGTCGTAACTAGGACGTTGCACAAGAGAGAGAGGGAGATTTACATTTTTATTTATACAAAATACAACTAGGCTAATTATTTTGGATAAATAAACTATTCCTAATATTTTTTTACTCTACTGAGTGTTGTATTTTTAGAGACTATAGTACACATTTAGCTAAATTAATTGTGGTAGGGCATGCCCTTTGCAGGAAAAGGGAGATTTGGAGTTGATATTATAGACAAACATCCGCAATTTTGTTTGACAAGATTAAACCATGCTTAAATGTTTATCGATCGTTTGGAAGTAGATGTAATAAATACAGTATTAATCAGAAAATAACTAGTAAGATAGTTGATGATTAATTAATAACTTTATAATTTGTAAAATGTGAATAAGCATTCCACTTCAAAGAAAATCATATCAGCATATGAAAACAATTCAGTATTGTATTAAATACATGCTAATTAATAAGAAGTTATATATTACATACTTAGTCGTCAGTGACAATTAATAATAAATTACCACTATGTTGCCATTACCATTGCCTGACCATTACATTAATTGATATAATTAATAATGTAAATAATCATTGTGTTGGTACGTAATTCTGCTTGTGGATGTTAAATTACATTATGCATCCTGTTCTATTACGTATATGTAACCTATGTATATTCATAAGGGATGATGATGTTGTGTGACATAAAGCGGATTTGGCGAGCTAAACGTATTTGTAGGTATATCAACGAGTCCTTATCGCATGATCCTCGAATTTTAAATAGGGTACTGGAATTTCTACAGATAAAGGATAGCATATACCAGTAAAGTAAGTAATCGTTTGCTCATCCAGTCAAATTGACTGTACAAGTAAGACGTTTTAAAATTAAACATTTGCATAATATAATTACTTCGTCTGGAATTTCAGACATGAAAACTACACCGTAATGGCATTAATCCTCAAGTAAAACGGAAGAGCATGTAAAAATATAATTTTAGCAAAATGAGATTAATTGCCCTTGGGTTTCCTATTTTTGGAGACACAATTCAAGTTTATAACAAATAAATAGAAAAAGTTGGAGAAATATGCACATTTATGTACTTGATGTTTGCCTTATTACTATATACAGCCTCATAAGTAAGCTGTAACATTCTCATTCTCTCTGTATGATCTGCACAATTAATTGTTTTGCTATAAATGTTTCAAAAGTTTTTTACGTTTCTTTTATTACGTACGCGATTATAGTAAACCGTTTGGTATACATCTCAGTTTAAAATAAATATTACAAATGGCACTTCACAAATATCAACCAAATTCTAGCAAAATAACGATATTAAAAATGGCATATTTTTACTTACGTTCACAACAGTTTTTTGCCCAAACAAACCTTACAAAATCTTTATGAAAAACAGCTTACTCAACTGATACCATTCAATAATTTTGTTTAAACAATCCTTACCCAGGACAGCATATATACCTATTACTGTCACACGATTTACAATTGTTATTCTGCGATTATTAAACCATTCTTAAAATTTGTTACTTCCGTGTGCCATTAAATTATTCTTATCCCTTTGCCTTTACTGCCAATTAATTAACCTTATTATTCATCTATAATATTTCAACGAGTGAATATCAAATTACTCACTTCTTTAGTCCTACACTGATATAAGTATTGTTAGTAAGGCCTTATCTAGTATCTTTAATTTACTGTACATAAAGGTCAAATTGTTCAAATTAATACACGTCGCTTGTGTATTCTATTACACAAATGTTGTCCTAAGTTGCCTTTTTACAACACATTACGTGTCCCCTTTTTAAATACCCCATATACATTGAACAGAAGAAGGCTTGACGTAATGTTCAAATATTTTTTCTTTTAAATTACTTGTTTATGCTCATATATCGACCAGGATATGCTACGACAATTACGAAACCTTCTCGAAAAGACGAGAACACCGTTCTACACGCTTCTCGATTAGCCCAGCGTGTGGAGTCTGTGTCAAGGCCGTCTACTAGTCTACTAACGTAGCACTCTAGACTGTTCGAGAGCACTTGTAACTATGCAAATTATGCTGGCATGCCGTCAAAAGAATGGAAAATTATTCTGGGACCTATATAAGCAACAGATGCCGATTTAGAAGTTAGTTACACCTGGAGAGATTGTAAAGTGCGGATCAAGTTGCTGTTGGTGATTAGTGGAAAGTCAACCCACTTCTTTTAGTGCGGAACTCTAATAGTTGACATTATTATTGCGTGAGGACAAATTTTACTAGAATAATTGTATGAGAGTACCTTGTTCATTTCAAATTGCTATTTGTTACTAATTAAAGCTGGTAAATAATCACTTCATTGGTGTCTGTATTTTGTTTCCACTGTACAACACGACGATCCGTGAGACCGTCGTAACATATTTTACGCGATACAATAAAGACGTTTACAAAGTATTAGTGAAATGCTACACAAACTAAAAGACAATTACTATTGTGCTGACGGCATAAAACAATATTTTTTTGAAAATATTTTAAAGAATTCAATTCTATAATCGGAAAATAGATGAAAACGTTACAACACTATGTTTATAAAAAAAAGTACGAATGAATTGTGTAAATTTGTTAATTTTCATTGAAATGTACATCAACTATTATTTACGAATGCATAAACTAAAACTATACTGATTTAAAACATATCCAGGATTATTTGTTTGTGTATGTGTAGCGAACCGTAAATGACAAACGACCAGTAACATGACGCACGTATTACAATAGAGACACTGAGTCAGCTACTTGTTTACACAGAGAACACTGTTTACGTTCTACTCCGGCTTACATATCACGTTCAAGTACGACAGCAGTTTCCACAACTTTTCTCATTCAATGAGAGTGGCTGAAGTTCTTGTTACAGAGGTAACAAAATAACATAATCGTACAGTAGACCCAATGGTATATCGAGTTACAGAGTGTGGAAACTACACATGTTACTGATGCAGTTAGTATCTTAATATGTGACATGTTACAGTTTAACGTTTTATACATCAGCAGTAAATAAACGGCTGACTTCACCAATACAATTCCTACATGAATATCATTTAGTTAAAAGGCAAATTTTTACAGTTTCTTTACAAGTGTGGATGCGTAAGACAGAGGAACAGAATTTATTATCAAAGGGGCTACACTACAATCTACCTTACTTTAGTAAACACGCTTTAACATGGGAAGTCACTAATGCTGAGCCTACAATTAAATGTATTAAGAACCAAGACACTCAGTGTGAAACACGGTCGTTAATCAACAATAAGTTGAATCGTTTACTGAAGTTAAATAGCACACATAACACAGAACATAAGAAACAGTTAAAAATCGCTAAAATTAAAAAAAAAACGCAATACTTACAAAAGCAGACAAAGAAAATACAGTGGTTATTATGGAAAAAACAGATTATATACGTAAATGTTACGACTTCATTCAAGATAATAATATAACGATGTTAAATAATGACCCGACCGAAAAACACACTTAAACCATAAATTTAGCTATAAATACATGTGTAAATTTACTTGACACACTAACCAGACGGAACGTAAAACAAATCAAACCTAAGGCACCTGAATTTGCGGGACTGTCCAAGTTGCACAAACAAAACATTCCCATACGACCTTTGATTAACTATACGACCGCCCCAAGTTATAAAATAGCCAAAAAAAAACAACAAATTATTAAGAACAGCATAAAAATAGAAAATGTCCACAAAGTAAAAAACACCTTTGAATTCATAAATAAAATTAAAGATATGGAGATTCTACCTAGCTATAAGTGTGTCTCGATGGACATTGTTCATTTATATACAAATATTCCGGTTTTGGAAACACTAACAATTATAAAAGAAAATTTAACTAGGACAGGCATTCTAAACAAAAAGCAGATAGAAGAACTCCTATCTTTATTACAGATTATAGTACAACAAAATTATTACACTCATGACAATAAGTATTTTAATCAAAAGGAAGGGTTGGCAATGGGTTCACCTCTAAGCGGACTTTTGGCCGAAATATACATGAACTACTATGAGAATAAATTTCTATTGTCTAACTACAACCAGTTCCATGATAAAATAGTTTCTTATACACGTTACAATGTAATATACAATGTAGTAAAAAATGAATTAAAAAAATTATGTATAAATATTTCATTCAAGACCATGAATAATCTAAAAAATATACTTAAGCCACGTGCTCCAATAACATCGGAAGAATGATCAGGAGTGTATAGTATCCAGTGCAGTGAGTGCGACAAGTTCTATATCGGACAGACGGGGAGAAAATTTATCGAGAGGTTTAAAGAACACCTACCAAAAAAGAATCCCCAAACCACCTCATCAAATTATGCACTCCACCTCATAAACGAAAACCATAGTTACACCGGATTCAAAGAAAACATGGAGCCGATACACATATGTAATAAAGGTCATCTCCTGAACGCCCTAAAAGAGTTTGAAATATACAGGGCCTCCAAAATAAATGAAGAACAGTTACTCAACGATCAGCTGATGTTTAAATCCAATAAATTATATGATACCGCGTTGAAGATAAGCAGTGAAGCGCGTACACATGTTAGTTGACGATCAGAGGTCGACCGGTGCACCGAGTCACTTATAAAGTTTTCATATGTTTATGTATATATGTTAATTTGTTCATAGTGAGTTTTGTGCGTGTGGTGTTTATGTGTATAAACGTTTTAATCTTTTCGACGACCCATATGTATTAGGGGAATAGCATTTTACTGTACCTGAGGATGGGGATTTAGTCCCTGAAACATGTCGTATTTGAAAAACTGAGATCGCCTAGTGGATTATATAAGGTAAAATTCTTAAATTATGATGGTAGATTGTACCTTGTCACCCAAACGTCAGACACTATAGTTGTCAATGCATAGAGGGCGTACCTGAGTACAAATAAGAAACTATATGACTCCGTGATGTCCGAATGAACGTTGTCTGTAGAATCTACCGTAAAGCGAAGAGGTCTGGAAAAACAAACTACTGGGCTGCAGAGAAAGCAATGAAGTGAGATTTGGTGCTGAAAATCGTCTTATACATAATAACTGAAAATAACTTCTACATAAAGAAGATGGCCATTGTTCAAAAAGAAAACAAACAGGATATGCAAATGGTGTGATGATCCACTTTATAATAAGTGTTTTGCTTAATTTTACACTAAATATGTACTTTTTGAGATAAATATTAATTAGGTTGTTTTGTAACCTCTTTCATGTTTAACTACACAAGTACATTTTAATTTGTACTATGAAGTGTTTAAATATTAAAACAAATAAAGTAATGTAAATATGTGTGGGGGAAGAAGTCAACATCAAGTTGGATTAAAGAAGTCCAAAAGGATTTAAAAAAAAAGTAATATATACGCAGAAGAAGAAATTGAAAGAGAAGTTTTTCGGGCAAAAGTGTTAAAAATTTAAGAAGTCCAGGGTAGGAGAGAGAAAACGCAGGTTCAAAGTTGACTGAAGACAGGAAGAAGAGACACAGTGAAAAGATGAAAGAATATTGGAGAAAAAGAAAACAACAAAGAATGAAGAATTGAAATTGGCATGTGGTCCTTAGATGGCCGATAAAAAAAAGTAATGCAAATAAAGTCTTAACTGACAATTTTTGCTATCACTTCTAGCTATTGTCCCAAAAATATGAGCCTATTTTTGGGAAATCCTTGTACTGGAAATGAGTGAAAACACGTTTATTGAATATTACCACACCAGTCACCTTCAAAATGTTAATTTTTTCTAAAACTTTAGGTACAAAAAATTTTGACAGGGGAAGGGGAAAAGTACTTAAACTAAAAGAGTTTAGTTTACTTCTTGATCAGTAAATTGTGTATCTATATTTTCTATCCGTTGCATTTCTATTTATACATTTATTCAGTGTTTAAGGGTGTCAGTATATTATACAGTTTATGAACTATTTGAGCACTTATAGCTAACTTTTAACAACTAGCCTAAACAATTTTAGCTAACTTTCATATAGTTCTGGACAGCATTTTATTGTCCCATAAGAGTAAACTTGCAACATTCAGCACTCAGATATTTAGTACTTTTTGAATGGAGTGAATTCATTTTTTTAAATTTCTTGTTTTACCTCCGTTTAAATTGTTTCGGGAAACAGTTGGGTGTGGGACGTCCCTTACAAACTAATTTAGCTAATCTTCTCTTAGCTTTAACTTTATCTTTTTCTATATTGTAACAACTTTTCTTGTAGAGACAAACAACGAAACACCTGTTAACCGTTTCTTTTTGCGGATCTGTTGTTATGATTAATCTATCGAATGCCTCAGACTTGATTACAGTGAAGAGTGAACAGGCCTACTTAAAGACGTTTCACTGTAGGCTACAGTAAGCGAGGAAAACATTTCTCACGAGTGATCAGATATTTTGATAATGAAGGTGATGGTGTTGATGATTATAACAATTGAAGAGCAAGTATACATGAGGTGAATAAGGATACGATCACTGAGTGGAACGGGGTTGCGTATGGTCTATAAATTTCAAGCTCCTCCAAGGCGTTCATGATCTGGCCCTTTTTACAAATGTGTATTGGTTCCAAGTTGGACTGGAAATCCGTGGTCTAACTTGGAATTCAAGTATCAGACATACAAGGACATAAGCAGGCACGGTTTCGTATTGAATGACCAGATGGATTTTAAATACAATCCACTACACGATACCGCGTTGAATCTGCTTTATCAGAGAGAGAAGAACAACCGCTCATTGGTCGACCAAACGTGAAGATGTGCGCACCTAATAACGCGTACAGTGCAGCAGACGAAATTGTTACTTTAATCAGTGACGATATCGTATGAGGGATTTTTTAAAGTATCTGATAACGAATCATATACCTTGAGACGCGTCATTAATTGTAAACATTAAGTCATAAGGCGGACTGAAAAGGTAGTTTACCTGTTCATACAAGTGGCTTGGCCGCCATTGAAAACATGAATGGCGATTCCTTAAACATTGTACGTTTATTAAAAGTTATAATAAATGTAAAAGTTTAAGAAGTTTAACGATTTAAAATTATCTGTAAACAATCTTCACGAATAATAATAACAACTAACCAGCATTTCAATAAACACAAAACGTTATAAGTATACCTCATTTTATGTTATTCAAAAAATATTAGTTGCGTTTTTTAATCTTACATATAATTTCAATTTCGGTCAATAACAACAATAAGATGCCTAAAGTTAAGATTACATTAGCATACTGTGTCCCAAGAATGAGTACAGCTGAGCAGCTGTAATGAAGAGCTCTTGTCACAACAAACAATAGAACTAGAGTACTACTGTGTGCTGTCCTCCGTATACAGAGTTTTGTTTGACTTTCTGGTCTGTGTTCTATGCACATCCGTTTGTTTTCGTTTCAGATCTTGCAGATGATACCTTTTGTAGTAACTGAACACAGAAAGCTGAGTGAATAACAAATACACTGCAATACTTTAAGAAAATCAACAGTTGTAATATTATTAAAATAACTCCCCAACTGGAATGGATGCAGTCAACGTATTAATTATTAACGTTCTATACGACAATGCTCTTATTTAAGTTATGTGTTTGCTAAAAAAGATCAGTGACAATGGAAGTTCGTTAATGCGCTACATCGGATACGTCACAGATTGACTTATTTTGAACTGCTATGTAGTTTTGCAAACTTGCATCGGATAAACTTTAAAATAAATTTAAAGCTTGGATAAGAATCCAATTTAAAAACTATTTTCAACCATATACAATTATCACGATTTTCTGGTAAGTACAAGGATACGATTCCTATTAATAAACTCTTTGTGAAAGAGATATTTCAGTGACTGCTTCACTGACTCTCAGCGCTACGCGTCCGGCCCATCACTGTCTACCGATTTGGTACTACCCGTTCCACCAACACACCTCCACTGTAACTGTTCTGAAACGATGCCACACATACACAAATACATTAACCACTTTCTCTCTGCTCAGTGCCTCCTCCATTTTTCGACCGGTCTGCAATAGCGTACGATACCTAACTCCTACATTCCCATTGGCTGAAGAGGGCTTGCCCCACAGCAGCCCGAGCTGGCCGTAACAAGCACCAGTCTCAAATAACTGGGAAAAAAAGAGATATTTCAGTCCGTAAAAAAAAATCAAAACACGCGACAGCTTTCAAAAACGCGTCCTAACGTGTGATCATATGCGTATGTTAATGTACTTATATGCCCGCGCGAAGTGAATACATATTTATTGTGCGCCTTTCAGGGTGACTAATGCCTTGCCTTATTAACGGTGTTGACAATCTGTGACGCCAAAGCGTCGTCTATAAATAAAATCAGTTCATTAGTAACATCGATCAGGTTATTACGTTTTCATATAATTATCGCAGTGTATTAAATTAAATTTTAATTAACTGTCATTTAAATAACTTTTGGTATTAACGATTACAGTTAATTTCAAATGCAATTTAATTTATTAAATTATACAAATAATTGCATGCATTGTTCAACTAGACGTTAATTATAAACCACATATAATCGTTAGATAACACTGTCATCAAATCAAGCCGATATTACGTACACGGCTGAATATTAATAATATGAAGCTTCCTTAAAACGTTATTCATTATTTAAATGTAATTTAGTTTTGAATAAGCATTGATGGAATTTTGTTATCTGAGCTAGTCATCTGCGAGCGATTATCTGTTTCCCATGTGTTCAGTTACATTATTAATTTTGTTTAATTATTTATCGATAAATTGTACAGGTTCTTGTAGTAGTGATGTTACGCTGACCGGGTTTTGTGTCGACAGATGTCACACTGTGTGTGTTAATTCCTAACTAATCTCTGAGCAAACAAATTACATTAGTGAATATATTGCAACAATACATATATTTGCCCAGGGCGGTATGTTTGTAAATTTTTAGCATAGAAAATATATGATGAACAGTTTTTAACAATGCAGGCTAAGAATTGTCAAAAAGCGTACACCTGCCCCGCGAGTGAATACAGCGCTTGTGTGTTTGTGTGTGTGAACGCAAGCTGCGACAGGCAAAGTTTACGATGGGGTGATGCGTACGAATTATTGGATTGTCTGTAATCAGGTTTTAACCGGATAAAAATAAACTAATAATACATTTTAAACCTGTGAACAACGACTTGCCCCAATTATAAAAACACCATTACATTAAGGAATTTTTAACGAATATGGTGATGTAAAAGTATTGCAGAAATGTACAATAATAAAGACGCTAAGTAATTTAATGTTAATTACTAGTGTAATTAAATAGTAATTAATAAGTATGTTATATGTGAGTGACCAGAAAAAAATTACGATGATATCGCTCGTGCTACGAGTATGTTTACGAAATCACGAAAATGAACTAAAAAGTGATTTGTAATTAAAAGGACGCTTTGCACGAATTGACAATATCTAACAGGTCGAAAACAGTCCTGGACTTGTCAAATCGCCGTCCAGTATAAATACCACCGGCAATGTTGGGGCGATCTCAGAGACTCTGGGTATCTTCACACAACGTCACGTTGCTGGTCTGTCGACCGATCGAACATCTTTACCACACACACCAAGACTTATGGAGGAACTCTGGACCATCACAAACAACAAACCGTAGAGACAGAGAACACAGCATCAGCATAATCATCATCATCAAATTCTCAGGATTCAGGACACACACACACGCGCAACGGTAACGTGTACGCAGGTGATGAATAAACAATTATAATTTTTGTTTGTGAAAAGAACTCTTAAAAGAAACTTATATATGAACAGTAAAGACTTAACGTTTTAAATATAATCACTGTATATAAATTTAAATGGTAGTTAAAGAAAATAATTTAATTTAACAAGAAAATTTAAAAATACTAATCTTCTGTTGTATGTTAAAATTTGGGAGGATCAGGAAAAATAAATAATAGGTTGGAAGTAAATGTTACTTTTTATTTTGTTTATAGTAACAATTAGTTTTATTCTTGAGATTTAATATTATTTTTGTTTGTAAATGAGTTGCTATTATTATTTAAAATTGGAGTCAAAGTCAGACACACTGAAATAGAAAGTGTTTAGATAATTTGCTTAACATATCTGTTTAGCTAGTAAGATTATATGGTTGTTTATTTTTATATGTCATGAACAGCATAGAAGGTTATATGGTTGTATTGTATTTTTTGTAAACTTATAAAAGAGAATATTTTTTTTATTTTAATAATTCGAAATTTTAATATTTGCATATTTTCGATAAATATGAATAAATCATAGAATGATTATTTTGAAACTGTTTTAATTAATTATTTCATGTCATCAACATCTCACTCCTCTTTGAAAGTTTTTTTTATTGTGCAACAATATATACTTGACGCAACGAGAATAAAAAATCCTGCGACCTGGCCGGTGTGATACACTTCATAGTTGCGTTGAGCACATGGTATTGTATTTGTGTAATTTTTTTATAATACTTGTAACGTTGCAATATATTAATTTATTTAATACTCTGATACCATTAGAAACTTTCCTGTGCATCTCAGAAACAATCTCGTCAGTGACCAAAGAAGTAACAAGTTTTAATTTGTAAGAGAACCTCAGAGTATCGTCAATTTTATCTTATTTTTTAACAAATATTTACAAATTGCACTCAATTTATATTACGCTAAAAATTCATGTTAAGAAAATTATATTTGTAATTCAATAACAAATATTTGTATGTATAACTGAATTTTATTCGTTAATCCTACGAATAGAGTTATTTAATAATCCATTATATTTAATCCGTTATATTCTTAAAAATCTTTATATTTCTTACTAAAATAATCAACATTTCTGAAGCAATGTTTACTATTTCTAGAAACGCGTATTGTAGGTACTTACAATTTTATTAGCTTCTACTACACGTATGACATTTACGATAACAAATTGAATTACGTATGACACGTATGTGTACTATTCCTGTTACACCATAGTCTAATACCTGCATACCGTATGCTATGTTTATACCGACCTACTTTGTACGGGGTTGGCCTGTAAGCTTGAGTCAATATATTTACTAAGATAAGAATTACATCACCATCTGCTTTCTACTTGTCTCTTCACGTCTGATAAGTCGAGAAAAAATTATGATCACTTTTTGTTCACATATAGAACAACTGTAATTAAAATATTTTTCCTTCCGTGTAACATTAGGAAATGGAAGTATGGTGATGACAAAAAAGTCGTTTTCGAGATAAGGGCTGATTCTGATTGTGCTACCCTCTATAAAGAAAATATAAAGAAAAGTCTTTCGAAAAATATGTGTGTGTGTGTGTGTGTGTGTGTGTCTGTCTCTGTGTCTGTGTGTGGAATGTTTTATAGTGCAAATGATAACTGCCGCAAATTCAAACAGAATCAAATAATGTTTTGCATATGTTCCTGAGTTGTATAGGACTCAAGGCCTATTGATTTTTGTGAAGATCGGTTAAGGGGAAGGGGGTAGTTTACCTTCAACGTTTTATGTTTTAACAAGTGTAAAGTACTTAATTTTGATAAATAAAGTATCCTGAAAAGGTCATAATAATGCACTACAGAAAGGAAGATGAAATATATATAAACGAAAAGGGTAGTTGAAGGGGAAGGGGGTAATTTTCTATAAATGAAAATGATAGTTGAAGGAGGGGATAATTTTTTATATGTGTACTACGTTATCGGCAACAAAGAAGTAGTTTGTTGTTAAAATTCGTTCCCGGGCCGTTTGGCCGTGGTCCAGTGTTTTCTGCAAAAACAAAAACCAGACGTTTCGGCAGTGCTATCGACTGCTATTATCAGTGAATATCGAGTGCGCTAACGTAAGGTGGTATACGTTAGTGACCACAATACTGTGGTTTAGGCTTTGAAAGTTGTAGTTTCTATGGAAATATTTCATTTCGGAAATGATTTTAAATATAAATCTTAGAACATGGAAGTCATGTATGGTTCTCCATACCGATATTTTTAAAACAGATAACAGTTATCAGAAATTATAATAACTCTTGGAAGCTATTTTTGCTGGCTTAGGAGCTTGTTGTTATTAGCTTCTCTTCTGCGTGATGTCACTGGTTCAGTAAGACCTCTTTTCCCCTATGCCAGGTCTATTGGCTTTTCATTCTTATAGTTTGTAGTCTCCTTTACAAACTTCTGGTCCGACGTACTTGCACAGTGTTCAGAATTTACTTGAACTATTAGAACTAACAAAACTAAGTAACCTTTCAGTTAACCCAGTAATAAGGTAATAAATGTAAAAAGCTAATCATTATTAGATAATATGGTTTATCTGGTCTGTATACCTTATTAACTGACATACGTTAATACACAATTGACACGACACAATAAAACAGTGAAAAATGACCTTGTAAAGTAAAATATGTTGATTAAGACATTATTAGGTTACTATGTCAACCAAGTTTGTTACTGAAACCCCCAAGTATTCGAAACTCAGCATAAATCAAAAAGCAACGTTCCAACGTCAGAGTAATTGAATGAAGTAAACATTTTTTAAGCTGGCGATTTAAAAGAAAAGATCACTAAATAAATTAATTTAAACAGAAAATTTAGAGTGTGGACTTAATTCATAAGAGCATATGTTCCATGTAGTGGTTTAACAGCAATACGCGGATGCACTATGCTTACTATTTAGTATTTATGTAAACGTATAGTAATTACAAACAGCAAAATAAATTCAGGTTTATTTAATTTTTGTTTATGTAACAACATATATTTAAGTTTCATGTTTCGGTGTACAGTAAAAAAGTATAAATTATTGTTAGTTAAAACGAAATCAAAAGACGGTAAACCGTGTTATGTACAAAATTTGAACTGAAATAAAAAACTTCTCATACGTTGTCATGTAGAGTGGGCTGCTAAACGCAACTTCAGAATTAATGTGGTTAATGGATTTTAAAAATAAATAGGTTCACATATATTAAAGAATATCACTACCGTACATCATTTATCCAGTATCAGTACCTAGAGAGGAGGTACTGTGGAGGTCCTGTTCAAAAATTATCTCAACTATGTGTCACATGTCACAAAGCACAAGGAAAATTCGTCGCAAGTCTTAGTATAATGTATTTCAAGCGTCGTACCCTAAGTCAATACTTGCTTTCTGAACCCTATGTTTACACATCACCCTCGCCTTACACGTCAGTTTAAAGGGTAGCAGTAGGTTTTACCAGTTGACGTCAAATAACTTTTGCCCTTATATAGGAAACTAGTAATGTATTTTTGCAATCAGATCGCAAATCTAATTTATGATTTAAGTAAAAATATGTATACATCACATGTTATATTAAATGTAAGAAAAAACTAATACTGTTACAACTGTCACTAGGGCAATTGTAACTGTTATGTAATGGTACATTCTCAGAGACTGTATAACACTATATGGGCGCGGCGTTTACGTGTAGTAAGTACATCGAATATTTTAGAATAACGTTTACAAAGTAAAAATAAAAAAAAAGTTTCTAAATTCTGTGCCTCGGTTACAATTTTTACAAAATGTTAATTCCTCATGTTTTTTCCACTTTCCACCAAACGTTTTTGGGGGATCGATACAAAAAACTACAATTTTCTGTAGTTATATGTGTGGATGCAAAACATATCTTGATACGTACCATATATAAACAGACAGAAAAATGTCAAACGGTCGAGTTAAAACTGAGAACTCACGTTGTTCGTTCTACAAACAAGCACTTATTTTAGCATTTTTTAATGTTTTTATTGCTTTTCCTAAAATAAGCGACTCAGTTGGTGTGTTTATGTACTTATACGTGATTTATACAATAAATAAAATGATTAAGCGATTTGTCGCTATTAACCGGTAAATATAAGTTATAGAAAAGTTTGTACATTATTTAATTAAACGTAATAGGCACTTAAGGTGTGTCCAGATATGCAACAACGTATCGCAACGCAACACAGTCGCGTGTCATATTTAGACGGCACACCGCAACTGCAACACCGTAACATCGTTACGTCCGAGCGTGACATCGGGGCGTTCCGTCGCTTGTCGGTTTTCTAGCGTCACATCAAAGGAATGTTACGCACTGGCGTTACGTATGCTCTTTGCATGTCTAGACGGGACTGCGTAACCAGTGCTTTATCAGTAGCCTACGCAACATGGAGTGGACTGAAGAACTTACGCTACAATATATTGAAGTGTATCGCAGTAAAGTAATATTGTGGGATACAAAGCATCCCAGCTACTATAATAAAATAAAGAAAAATGATGCTTGGGATGAACTTGCGGAAGATTTTAAACCTATGGTGGATGACTGTTAAGAAAAGTTAATAATCTCTCGTCAGCGTTGAGACGGGAAAAGGCTGATTGAAATTTCAAATCTGAAAATAACCGATTACCACTGTACGTTCTTCTATTATGCACCTGCGTATGCCACCATCGTCTTTCCTGGCGTTCTTCTTTTTTACCAGATAGTCAGTGACTAATACAGGCTGCCGCAGCAATATCCATATTTTGTCCTGCACACTACACGTACACTACACCTGTACACGTTTTCAACAAGAACTGACGGATGGAACGGCGTAGTGTTGCGAACATCTGTTACGACGATGTCCTGTTGCGATGTATGTTACGCGTCGGTGTTGCGTTACGATACGTTGTTGCATGTCTGGACGCACCTTTGTATTCCTAATGCTAAATATTTTTAAATAATATTTCACACTAACAACATTAGTATTTGTAATTATATTTACTTAAGTGTTTATAATTTATTAACACGTTTTGGTCGGATTAATATTTTGCTACAGTAATGATCGGAGTTGTCCCACTGTGCAGCAAACAAGTAGGCGCACATTATATCGTACTGTTCAGAGTTATCGTTGTGTACACACAGTTCACTTTGACTGAAGTACACTTCAATATCCATTATTGTGTACGCTATGTCATTGTCGTTATCGCTATTGTCACGAGCGGTTGATGAATACGTCGATTATTACAGCACAGATAAGACCTACTCGTATAAGAGTGTCGTCAGCACTCGGTTTACCTTAATTACGTTGTCCGAGTATTATCCAATTACTGAACATCTGTTGTACCGATTTTGTGTACCTAATTACACGTTTAATAAGTCTGTTTTCAAGTAATTTAGCAATAGTATACGAATTTATTAAACAATAGCCATCATCACACGTTGGTACTAAACATTCTTCACGGTTTTTGAGCCAAAATTGTGTCAAGAAAACGAAACAAAATTGTTTTATGCTTTGTGCCTCCAAACAAGCATTTCTGTGATTCAGTTAGACTGTGAATATTTGTTTGCCTGTCTCTTTAGACTTAGATTCAGCTGTTTATGAACACATCATAAACGAGTCTGGATTCATGACAGGTATGAGGAACAGATTTTAGCTTGCTCGATACTTTATTAGAATAGGCATAAATTCAGTACCAACATACATTTTTAAATACATAGTAAATTATAATTTGACCTTAATATGTCACTGTATTTTTAAAAGGGACATATTACTGTAATTGTAATTCTAATTGTTTTTACTGTAATTGTAATAAATGGGATAAATGATCGAAATTGACTTTTTGATACCTTTATTTAAACCACTATGATTATCACAAGCTGTCCCACTTTACAATTTACATACTTCAGACAGAAAATCTTCATTACTCAGACATTTGTAAATGAGGTAATAAATTAGTTAACTAATTAAACAAAAGTTAAAATAGATTTAAGTAAAGTTTAAAAACCTCTATATACGGTACACTGTCGAGAGACGGTATACGGATTCTGAAAGAGAGTTTTTTAGTCTGTCCACTGGAACGCAGCCATCAATCTCACTTGGGCCTGTGAGGGAAATATTGATAGACCACTCCGGACGCGTACATTTTGTACTGATTGATGGGACGGACCAAGTATTTATTGTATCTCAAGGCAAAATGATAGCGACGCAGTGAACCTATGTTGGACAGTACAACTATCCTTCAAGTGTGTACGTACCAATTTGCTTTGTATTAATGCGATATTCCAGTTTTAAACACGCATACAAAGTTTAAATTGTTTATAAAGTTTATGCAGATCTAGATGAAGGCTGTTGTGTAAACATGGACGTGTTAACCATACAACAAATTTAGTGAAAAATTTAATACTTAATTTAGACTACGTATTATCAGACATTGATAAGACTAAAACCTCTAAATAAATATCATATTAAATACAAAACCTTCTACACGTTTAAAAAATACTGTTACGATATTACAGAATGTTCTATATGTTCCTCGCCTATCCCAGCAGAGCCTAGACGTAATGTTTGTGTACGTGACACTTAAAATGCGTCAACAATTGAGGCAGTGTTACGTAAGACGGAACATTATCGCACATTCGATAGAGTTGTTCGACAAGCTTCTCAACTAGCCCAACGGTGCGTGTTTCTGCCAAGGCCGCTCTGAAGAATCCTCTAAAATTTTCGAGTGCTTGTTAAGGACGCATATTATGGAACCCTGCAGACTATATATAACCATCACCTGCCGCTTAATTCAATTTACTTAGGGCGATTACTCAATGAGTTTAAGTGGCGATTTATTCAATTGAGGTTCGAAGTATTGTGGCGAAGGTGTTATTGCGTTATAATTGTGCGGGACTCGATTAGTTGACATTATTATTGCGTGTGAACAATTTTATTTGAATTATTGTACGAGCATAATCTTGTTGAATAACTTGTTGATTACAAATTATTAATTGTGATAAATAAAGCTGGTGATTAGTGACTTCATTGGTGTCTTGTGTCTTGTTTTCCACTGTACCATACGACGATCAGTGAGACCGTCGTAACAATACTTTTTTGGCGCAATTGCTTGATTGAGCTGATGGTGAAGAAGAAGGAAAGACGGTTTATAAAAATAGAAATAGGCCTACTCCACACAGAAATTCGTTTTAAATTAATTTATTTGTTTTAACCATGTACATTTTAGCGAGTTAACATTTAGTTAAATGTCTTTATAAATTATGAAAACATGCGATTAAAAACTTTAAATGAACGTTTGATGGAAAATAATTTGTTCTAGATTTTGTGTTGAGCTGTTTTAATATCAACAGTGAGAAATCCCCGAGGGCATAAGAGAATTTATTCTTAAAATATCTAATAGCAGCAGGACCGGAAAAGAATCGTAAACGACGGAAACCAGGGAAACCAGCTGTAAAGACTGTATTAAACAATCAAGCTTTACAAGGAAACCCCTATGTTGCTGTCTACTCACTTACTCAGTTGCAATCCCCTTGTGGATTTCCGCAGCGACGGAAAGGTATCACCGTGATGAGACTCAGCTTCTCATCAATACTGCTTTTTCTTGTGAACTGTAAACATTACCCTTATAATTTATAACACATTTCCGTTGATACCTTATACAATAATGAGACTTATTTTAGCAAAGCATAATTCAATAAAACACTCTTACTTCCAATATAATTTTTTTGAATACTAACTACATTACGTCTGTTATATTGATTAAAGAAATTAATTGAAAGCTTTAGGAAATGATCTGATACTCTTAGCTCTTGTTTTACAATTCTGAAACAACAAACCCATTGTCAGTGGTTTGACGATTGTTCTTCAGACAGACGTTTCGGCATTATCCATCGTCGCTTTATCAGTGAATATTTTGAAACAGATGACAGGCAAGCTGTTTAATTTTTGTATAATCCGTGTACTAAATGTTGATTGGCTAGTAGTTTTCTTGATCATTTTTTTTTTGTTCTCGCTTCAGGCAGACGGAGAAGTTTGCGGTAGAGACTGCATGCAGTCTCCAACGCTGATCACCGCGTTCTCTTCAAGGAGACCAAGATCTTGTCCTGTGTGGGTGCCTACTACTCTCGGCTGTACATAGAGTATTTGCAAAACTTCAAACATGGTTCTGTCGCTACGGGAAAAAGTCTCTTATTAAATAGGATTTGGTATGCTGTGCTTCTGAGCCAATCAGATAGCTCTTGATGTTGATTGGTCGATGCTACTTTTCAGCTTAAATCGTGCTGGTATGGAACATTTATTTAAGCGGGTCTTCTCAGGGAAAATACATAGTGTCTACCTCATCTCTGGGGTGAATTGGCGGATACCGTGCAAATGTTACTGACGACACTGAAGGTGGCCTCCGATGGTGGGGCCGAAACGTCCTAACCACACAAACAGTAGACCTCGCCCTAACAGCCCGGCAAATAATGTTCCAACCGTGTTTACGCTGGCCGTGAAAGTCTCAGGAACTGAGTTATTGTTAGTTATTCCTACGTAGAGTTATATCGTATTGAATTTGTAAATAGTTCAATAATATTTCCTATTGTCTTCTTTTTATTCTAGAGTTGATAAAACTAGCGCAATATTGGTCTGATTTTATGAAACAAAATTAAAACTCTTTCTGTTTTACTCTGCATTTTGACTGAAAGTAACTGTGTATAATTTACAGTGTATGACATTTAATAGTGCATAGGTGAAAGTAATCATCGTCACTTCTTTCGTGAGAAATGTATATCTTTTGTAGTAAGTAAAGGCATTAGCTGTAATTCTTTAGATATTTGTTTGTATGAAGTGGGTTGTAACCTTCGTGTAGCCTATAAAAACTTATATTTAGAGTGTGAAACTTCACAAAATCTAACGTTTTTGCATCATTGCACCTTTGTAACTGAAACTGGGGTGTCCTCCATAAACGAAATACTTCCTATAAATTTTACACACGCACACACGTCAGGAATAAAGAGAGAGCATAAATGTATATGTTTCAGGATGCATCATTAAGTCTTTACTAAATCCCTTTTAAGTTAAATTTTAAATTTTATTCGCACCATAAGAAATCTTTTGGTTATTACACGATGTTCAAACGACCGGTAATTTTTATGTATAATTGTATATTAATAGTTTTTTATATTTAATTATTCTGATTACTATTCATTTTTATTTACACTGCATAAAAATGTATTGTTTGTTTCGCACTAAATTTTGTACATGTGTGCGTCTTTATATTACTAATAACGTGGCGTAACTTGTTTTGTCATATCTTTTGCGCACTTACCAAAATTTAAATAAATTAGTTAGTTAATTCACATTTATTCAGGGGTGACGTCACGCCGGTTTCTACTTGTTTCACACACACATATCACTTACAATGTACACACTCTTAGCTTGTGTGTGGGGTGATATGCCTGTACCGACCTGTACGTTAGGTCTCCCCGTTCACTGGTTACTCACAGCTTTCAATACTCATTTTTAAATATTAACAGCATTAATTATTCATACTAATTTCGCAGTTTTGCGACAATGCACAGTAACGTACGCAGACGTACTGTTGCAATATATATATTACAACGCTATTTTTAGACACTTACTTTTACACATATGCTCTTACTCATATGTGCACACTAACCCACAACTCTTCTTCTGCAGTATTTACCTTGATGTTCCCCGGCTGGGTCGCAGGCTTTGGTAGTTGATTGAGTGTGGATAAGCACGTGAATATCATTATATAATTTTAATACAAGTAAAGAGTACAGAGGATCTAGTATTGGTTGTGAAATTAGTACGACTGTGTTAATAAAATCATATTCATTTGATTTATTCTTTAAAAATTCAAATTATCATATTAATTATTATTTTGTGCGGGTTAATTACTCTTTGAACCCTTATATTCGATATGAATATAATGTAACTATAACGTGTTTAAAAACTTATCTCTTATATTCTAAGACATATTATACACAAATATAAAATATATATGACCTGAAATATTTACATAGACATATAATACATAACACATATTTTAATATAATACGTGATTCACACGTCAGAAATTGACTCTTTATCTTGTCTTTGCAAGTGTGGTGTTTATTATATAGCACTTAATAAAACAATTAATTAATTAAACAATTATCAAAATTACTAATAGAGAACATTTTATTACTTCCATTAATTATCTTATTAATGTCTCAATTAATTAAAAATCATCAATTTAAATCTCTAATAAAATATAAACTCTAATAAAATATGGTGCTATATTGACCATTTATTTATCAGATTAATAAATTTAACTTATATGCTCTGGTCAATTATTCTTTGAACTTATTTATTACTCATTCTGAAAATAAAAATATACTAATGTTTTTGTAAACTTGTATATGGAGCTTCTTTCGATAGACCTCAGGGTCATTTATAATTTTAAATAAATGTCTGACTTCACCTGCATTTTTCTTCAACCATTTAACTTTGTCGTTACCGTCATCTGGACTCCCGAGTTTGTTGATCCTCTTCGGTATCACCTTCTCTGTCTCTGCGTCGTTGAAATTCCTCGCTCCGTCTCCTGGATGCTGAGTTCTGACGTGGACCTCTGGTCGTTATGATGTACGGCTGGATGTAGCTGCATGTGGCTGTCCCTGCGTCCTCGTATTTTGCTCTGGTTCCTCTCCTCTTCTTATCTTGTTCCTCGTAGATATCTCGAAGTTCTATGCGTACTTCTTGAAGTTCATCATGGTTACAACTTCTCGTAGATTCTTAAAATATTTCGATAATATCTCTATAATATCGAATCTTATAGTCTGTTAAAATAACTCGTGTTCCAATAATACTTGCACCGATGTAGTGCCGGTTCCATCGCACTTCAAGTTATGTAATACTGTTAAAAAACATTACTTGACTTTGTAAAATTCGCGGTTGCGAGATGCGTGGATTTCACGTACTGTTCTGAGTTCATCTGAGAAAGAGTGTGTCGCTCGCTGGGGTTTTATACTGCTGCAGTCGTTCCATTCCTGTTGGAAACTGTTTTGACAACATTGAACATGTCCGCGCGTCGATTTAATTGATAACTTCAACCTACGCGTCTTTCTATGAAGCGCTCACTTTTTTAAAAATATTATTTCATCAATCGTTAGGTATATTATTAAACTTTGTTTATGCAAATTATGAATGTTAAGATGTGTAAATTATGACAGTTATGGCAAAATTTCACACGGTGGCTGAACGGTTCCCACGATCATTGACCAATTAGTCTTCAATGATAGCGCCATGCGCTAGCTATGTTTTTAAATATGTCGCTGATTCGTGTGACTTCTGGTTTTCGTTCAGTATTTAAAAAACTGTGTAAAATTTTCCACCCTCGTTTGCATAATTCAACCTGTCTCTCATTTACACACGTACACTAGCACACACACGCAGACTGATACTCAAGCGGCTGCCTGTCACTATGACGTCACCTTTGCCGGTCGGCGCGTGTTGGTTTCTCCCCTTCCCTACGATTTAAAAACCAACGAAGTTTTCAATTCCCTATACAGGCTCACTTACAATATTTATTTATTTAAAATTAAATACTACGTTTATTTCTTATATTATCTCTTATATCTAACGATTAATTATTACATTATTTTTATTATTTACATGTTATATATCTCATACGTGCGTTCGTATGTTATCATACCTCAGTCAGAGGTTGATACATATACTTATGCTAAACGTATCGTTGCAATATATATATGTAACAATTTATTAATACCTTTTAAAAGTTTTGCAGCCGTTTAATAAAATTAACTTTCAAATGTCAAAACCTAGTGATATTAGAGATGTATTGTTATTCAAAAAAGCCCATACCGTAGCAGTACTCTCATTAGTCACGTTCATTGTACATACCGACTGTTTTTTCTAAATGGTCGAGAAAAGGGTGTCTACCCCGTACATGGGGTAATAAAATATGCCGCCTCTGTTATCTGCAACATGTTCCCCTACAAACTTTCCTGTCTCTTGAATTATCTGCTACGTCATCTCTATAAGGCTGTCCCATTATTTTTATCTTTTTCAAGTACATATTGCATGTACATTACGGTTTCTCTTCAGACTTTTTGCTTCCCTTTCTGTTCTCAGTTTGTAAGCTTGGTATTGCTGATATGCTGCACGTTTGGCGTGCGTTTAATTTTTGATAAGATGATCAAAGTAACTAAACAAAAAACGTTAATTTTAAATAAAAGTCAGATTTTCTTAATAAGATAAAACTTTTAGTTTTAAAGAGTGACAAGTAATTAACAAAAATTTACGAGTTAACTTTTCTTAATGAGATAGACAACACGTTTTGAAATCTAATATATACAAAAATTTTATAACAGTTAAATTATTAAACAATATTAAAAATTAATTATATGTATTAATGTTAATAATTTATTTATAAATCAAGATATTTGAATTGTTGAAGAAAAATCGTTTGTGATTTTGACTAATTTTGCATAATAGGCTGATAATTTGTAATAGATGTACAAAGCAAGGTATCATTGTTGTAATGGAATTAAGTATTGCTAATGTATGGACTTGACTATGTGTGTTACCCTGCATGCAAAATGTAAGGGGTATAGTCTTCTTGTGATAATCAAGAAAAATATCATATTTCTCATATTATTAACTTTAGTGAAAAGAAAATTTGTAGCTGTTCAGCTTTAATCATTTACTTTACATCCCAGTGTGACATGTTACTCGAGCTACTGGGTAAACAATAAAAACTAATATTTTAAACAGGACTTTGAAGTAATCGACCATTCTGCGTGGTCTCCAAGTGCGTGCGGTAGTGTGCCAAGTGTACGACTTCATGTTAAGTTAAGACTTTAGCAAGGAACAAAATATTGCAGCGTCATCAGCTGTCGACTGATGCTAACACGTGAAACATGTTTTTTCGTTCGTTACTGTGTCACAATCGTGGCACTCCACTTCTGTCAGTTGTCGCGTCGCCTTACGTTACAAAACTGCTGACAGTGAAGAAAATGTTGTCAAAGAATGTTTCACGAATTTATAAAAATGTTGATTTTATACACTCGGTACATTGTTATGTAAAAAAACTATAAACATAATACTCGTGTACATTGTAAAGTAATTAAATAGTGATAACGGAAATGTCAAATAGCATAATTTGTATTATCTTACACTGTGTCGTTTTTATAAGATTTTATTGCTTGAGGTAAAACGGAATGCATTGAAATAAAAAATATTAGTTAGTCTACAGGTATTTAGACAGTACACCATTTGGAACTAAGCCTCTACTAATCGTAATTTTATTAGCTGATACTTCCGTCACTTCAATTGACGAATTATAGGGTGAACATATGAAAATATTATTATTTTATGAAACTAATTATCGTATTTTACGTAAAAGTGGGAAAGCTTAATGTGACATGTTTTGTGTGTTCTTATATGCGGTTTACGTGATAGTACAATTTTAAGTTAAGGTTTTACAATTTACGAGAATTGTATATAGCTGAAAGTTAATATATACGAGTACTTATATGAAAAAACGGTTATTTTTCAAGTACTGCCTTCTCCGGTCGCTTTATTTGTTTAGTAGTTTATTAGTTTTTACACATCGTTCCTTTATCTGCATTTTTCTCTCCCTAATTTTTACTAAGTGTACTTAAACATATTAAGTCAAAAATTAATGGTAAGAAACACACTTTAATATATTGACACTAGACAAAAAATACCGTATTGCCGATATATGAATTAGTGATTTGTAGGAACATTTCATTTATTGTTGTGTTTAAGAGATAAAAATGTAATTCGATAGAATAGATTTAATGATTAATAACAACAATTTTACTTATTCTTAACTTAATCTATATTTTTACCGTCTGTCATTGCGATGCTCAGGGCCCGCTTATAGAATTTGTTTATCCAGTTTTCATGATAATCTCGATATCGTGAATACAGTATATATATTTTACAAGATGATATAAATATGTAAGACAATTTCTCCAACCTTTCCCGTTTGTATTAGTAAAATTCTATTAGAAAGGAAGCTGCATTAATGATAAAAATCCTTCTCAAGATGAACGAGTATTGAATGGGTATATCGACCCATTAATATATGCTAATATATAGTTATACGACTTTTGGAGGCTAAGTTGCAATCATGTAGGCCTATATTAAAAATTAGTTAAAAGACACGTGTGAAACAATGTTGCAGGTGCTTAATCGCGACAGACTTGTGACCACATGCGCTTTGTGAAGTGAAGAGGGAGACACTGAGAAAGAAAACGACGGCCAACAGCCTTTACGACTTGCTGCAAATCAACAAAACCCGGAAAAGTACAAACTGAAACTGCTGTAACTCACAAACTTCGCGAAAACAATAAAACAAGTATTTGGACCGAAACTTAAGGAGGGTCGTAAAACAAGCTAATACCAACAACACACATAACTGCGGAGGAACTACTAACGTTAAAACATGAGAAACAAATAAAGTTGTACTGGATAAGCATAACATTGTTTAGTACTCTGCGTCCAGTACTTCATCATAAATAGTTTATGTGCTGGTATTGTTTGTTGAACTGAACCGTACTTTCTCTTATTCCCAATAGATCGCGTGTAGCAACACGACTGCGGCTGCAAACTTGCGTACCTTCGTACAGGCAAACGTCAGTCCACCTAGAAAATAGTTTATACATTTGTTAAGCAATCTATCTTTGTATTCGATTTATTCAAAGTAAATTAAGTAACGACGTACTGTTACCAAGAATAAGAAAATAGCGTTTAAGTGCTTGGTTAAATAAAACGTGGACGATAAAAGTGACTGTACGCTAAAGGGCTTAAAGTAAAAGAACGCTGGTATTTATCAGAGGATGATGATCAGTTCACAGTAACTATTTTCCTCAAGAAAACTCTTTCAGTTTTCACACACACACACACACACACGCGCGCGCGTGCCCAAACGCACAAGACGATTACACACTGTGGCTTACGTCAAAGGTTTAGAATATAAGAAAATTTTTAATAGCATTCATTCAATAGGCCTATATTTACTTTTATAAGTCACTAATTACAAGATAAAATTCCGGGTTTTTGCATAGGAAACAGCAGAACGTGGAATATCCGTCTAATTAGCCGTATTATTCAAACACACATTAAATTATCTATATTAAGGCAAACGATAATCTTCTAAGTAGGGAACAGACAAACGTCTTTGTGCGTATTAGTGCATGTAATGCATGTAAAAGTGCACCAAACCAACCAAAACATACCATTTGGGAAACTGCTCAATCTGTTTAAGCTGTAATTTTAAAATAGATTTAAATTCATTAAAGTCTAATCCCTTAAAACGGATTAATTCAAACATTAATTCAAATATCCTTAGTGGAATTCATTCGCTATGCTTTGCTGTTCGTGGAATGTGTTAGTTTGAAACTGCTCAGTACTCAAACGTTCAAATTCTCTACGAATAAAAGTATGAATTAACTTTAAAGCAACGTTATACGTATAAATAGTTATACGTTTTTGAACACTTGATACTTCTTCTAATACTCTAGTATTAAGGCCACACAATTCTTATCAGTGAATTAATGAAACTGCCAATGGACGGTTCCCTCGTTAAGTGTTACAACAGATTACTATAATATTTCGTATAGTCAGATACTACGCAATCTTGATTACATATACATATAAATTTAAAAAAATAAATTTTCTGTTTACTATAATTTTAAGTATATAGTCTTGTCTGCAATACACATGCTCAGTAAAAACAATGCAGTTCTGTAAAGTGCCTCTCTAGCCATCTTTTAGGGGAACTTGTATGTACTTCATTGCCTAATATACAATAACTATACGAATTTTACACTCCTCACAATTGTCACAGAAAAAATTATAAACGAGTAGAAAATTCCATGAAGAATTAATTTTGTTGATTTTTTAACAATATTTTTATCCCAGCATTTCAAAAGCTGTAACAGTTCTTAAGTACCTATATTTTTGCAACATGTTTTTCTTAAATTTTTTCGCACACACGTTCACAAAACACACATACAGGCATACACAAAGGGTGTTTTAGAATTTTTTTTGAGAAAATTTTAAATTTTGTTAAGGATGAAGAAAGTTAAACATAAAATTTTCTTTTAACATTAGTTGACTTTCCTCACATGATGAAAAAACAAAATGTAAAACGTTTAGTTGAAATTAATAGTCTAAAGTTAACTTAAACATTGCTGGGTAAGTCAAGAGTAACTAACTGTTCTGCAATTTCTGATTCTTTGTAGTAGTGTTTAATGTGAATACATTAATGTGAGTACATTATATAGCGGTTTGTGACACATCAACCTAAATTCTAGTCAGGTATTATCTTGCGTTTAACTAACGGAAGGCATGGTCGATTAATCTTAAATTAAGGGCACAAAAACCGAGAACGAAGAGACACATTATGGAGAAATGACAAATTGTAGTATCCCTTGTGCAAAACCTAATACGGATATATGGCACATTGCTAACTCTGTAGCATCTGGGCTTGCAACTTGTACATAATGGCATTTAATAAGCCTTGACATTTATCAGATATCAAAACTGTAATTTTTTCTATGTATCTGCGCTATTCGTAATCTCTCTCCTCCTCTCTCTCCTTCTCTCTCCCACTGACTCACTCTCTGTCACACACACACACACACACACACACACACACACACACACACACACACACACACACACACACACACACACACACACACACACACACACACACACACACACACACACACACAGTGGTTTTTGAATGCATATTGTTCCCACGGCTCTTCTGAAATGTGTGCATACCATTTGGTAGTTCTTTTATCGTTAACCCCATCACCTAGGTACATACCGTATATTTTAGTTTTACGTTTATGTTTTCTGTTTGCTTTAGTAATCATATAAGTATATTCCTGTATCACGAAACTGATTGCCAAATATGCACACCAACTTATCTCATTAAGAGATAAGAATAGTTGAATTTGTAAGATCAATTTAAATGTTTAATCAGCACGATGGGTCTAACAAAGCATTAAAGTTACCATTTAAAATATTTCACAATTTTGAGTATTATTATTATTATGCATGTGGTTATGATGCATTTCTCCATCATGTGTAACTTGGAATGAGGTACACGAATGTTACTAAACAATGACCAACTTTATTTTTCTGAGCAAATACAAATCCTTTCTGATCACTTGTTATGTTTGGAGAAAGGTCGTATTTATAATAAGTCAGAGTTTTATTATGTTTATAATATGGAAGTACATTAAATCAGTGTTATTAATTTTTACAATAGGTAAATATGTATGTTCGCCACAGTGGTTGTTTTTAGTCGTTCAATATGCACACATCTGCGTTTGCTTTATATGGGGTATTGGTGGATTAATAGATTACTTGAATAATACTGTTCAAAAGCAATTGTAAATTGTATTTCAATATTTAAACTACACTACTTTGAGGAAAAAAAATTAAAGTTGTTAAGTCAAACTATTAAAGGTATTAATTTCTACTGACAATAAAAGGGATTATTATTATTTATACCGGATACAGAAGTATAAAAGAAACAGTGCTACATGCAACTGTAAATGAGAAACAAAGTTAAGTAGAAAAGACAAGGACAAATGGTAGGGAGTTAAGGAACGAGACATAAGAGATAGAGAGGGAGGAGAGAACCTGCAGCCTACTAATTTTATATTATACATATATTTAATACATTTTACACTATTCTGGGGATTATATATACTTTTATCTGTAAAATAGTTACAGTAAATTAGCGTGAACACAAAAGCTTACTGTATGTTATTTATAACACCTAGTAATTGTACTATATATATGTGTGTGTTTGTGTGTGCGTGTGTACACACACATATACATTAGTTTAAATTAAACTTAATTTGACTTGTAAATTGCCTTGGATACCAAAGCTTATTGTCTATGATATATAGTTCTGCATAACGGCACTTTGTTTATTCCATACTGTAAGAGAACACTCACCTTTGTTCACTAACCGTGTACCTGTATTTTTCCAATTGTCCCCTTTGTCATACGCCACCTCTACCCCTCCTACGACTAACAACCACTTCTTTTCCTCAGTCCAAATCTAACCTTTGAATCTGCCGTAACTGGGAAAGAATTGTCAGGAAAATAAAAAGTATCCGTAGAACTAAACCAGATGTTTATTTAATAAATTTAAATATTATTAAAATGTTCTACGAAGTGCCGAGTGACGGCTCGATCAATGTAATTGTAGATATATTTGAAAACGACGGTGTCCGTAATAAACGTATTCTTTTGTGGAGTGACCAGACGTGCTTAATTGTTACTGTACCGGTTTTTAAAGAATTATTAAAAATTTTTAGTTTGATGTACACTGAGTTTGAATTCAAAGTTAATGAATATAAGTCATTTTGATCTCTGAGAGAATGGGCGACGTACAATCGTAGAACTAAAATTAATTTAAGCTTATAATAATTAATTAATTTTATAATGGTATATGTGTAATTATGTATGTGTGTATAAGTGTGTGTGTGTGTGTGTATGTATGTGTATATATTTATGTCTGTATATGTATATGTGTACATTTTTTATTAATATTATTATTTGTGATTTGTTATTAAACTTATCGTATTTATTTCTAGTATCCTGTTTGAAATAATGAATGAAACTAATGTTTCATTTACATGTCACATATTTTAGTTATCTGTTTAATTGTTAGAATGTCGTCCGTTTGCTGGCAAATATTATTTAGTTTGTACTTCAACTGCTTTACGTAATATCAATTGAAAAACATGCAGTATATACTTCTGTGTAGCTGTTTTATTGACCAGAAAAAGGAGCGAAGTTAGAAGAGACATAGGCTATTTATGCTTTCAGTATATTAGTAGCAAAAATTACAGAGATTGTTAAGTGAAATGTAAATTACTTTATCCCTGGCATCATTTTAATAAATGGCAATCATATAAAAAGAGAAATCTGATTGGAAATATCAGTGGTAGGAAAAAATAATATTGAGTTACATAAAATTCTAATATTCCATAATTGATACTGATTTGTTAAATAGAACTGTCAGTTGTTCAAGCCGTATTGTGTAACACTTTTCCTCGAAAGGTGGCTTATAAATTCAGCCTCTGATGTTACGATAATTAAATTACTTTGAATTCATTTGATGAAAATGCAAAATATATTTATTTGATTAAATTTAGTAGCAAACGATGGTGAACATCCCTGTTATGAAATATTTTTCCATGTTCATAGTTGTCTCTTTTTTCTAAAAAATGGCATTTGTTGCTTTTATTAAATTGCAGATGTTCTAAATTTTGTAGAAAAACAGAGCAGTTTACATGCAAAATAATTCTTTAATCCTAATTTAACGAACAATTACACTCTATACCTATATTCTGAGGAAGGAAGGCAAAAAGGATCTATTAATCTTTTGTTTGTAGATACGTTTTATGCTACGTTTGTACTGATACGTTTTATCATCGTATAATCATTGGTTGGAGTTAACGTTCCTTACTTAACCTAATGTAATTATACATTTTAAGGAGACAAAGTAATAATTTTCAAATATGTATAAGAATTAATTGACTTTACATTACTATTTAAATATAATCAGCTATAACTTATCGTTTGTATCATAAATGTATTCTACAATAGTAATTTTCTTATTGGTTAATTGGGAAAAAAAGCAAAAATCGTTTAACGAAAAGCGTTATTGACAACTTATTTTGTTTAACCTGATATTAATGTTATACGTTTACAAATAATTAAAAAATTTTATCATGTAATGGTTTTATTTGAATATATATTTTACTTAAAATAAGTGACTAAGGAAAAAATCTACACAAAATAAAACAAAAACAAGGCGAATGTACACATGTTGTTTTATTAATGTACACTTGTCAAACTAGAACTCGATAAATTTAATTAACCTTTAAATGATTTTCTAAGTTAGGGCTTAAATCACAGATCGTGAAGCAACAGGGTGAGGCTTTAGGCTGACATAATAAGTTACATTCTTTGTACAGATTTACAACGTTGAAATGTTGCGGACTTATAAAATATACAAGTATATAGCTTATTATTTGCTGTATTGTAAGGAAGACCTTTTGCCAGGAAAGTAGAAAAACAGGAGATGTTTTAAATAGAAACATAAAACACCATATACTGAAAATGTTAACATTATACCAAATAATTCCTTTCATGTTTCGTGTTACTAGGCACATGAAAGTTGACTAAATGAGTAAACAAGTAGACTACTATGTATGCACGATTATTCTCACGCTTGCTGTACACGTTTGGTGTTAAGCTTAACAGAACGTTTGCTGTGAGAACAAATATATACACCTGCATATAAAAAAGAATTATTTGTGACAAAAAATCTATGCTGTTTTTTTTATTTAAAATTAAAATCCAATAACAAATTTTTATTGTCTGCATAACATGAACATTCCTGAAAAAGTATAGTGATAAGAATAGAAAAAAATGTAGTGGTGGGTAGAAAAAAGCATATAGAAAGAATACAAGTGAATTAACAGATGTAATGTAAAAGTCATTGGTCGAGTAATTAAAAACAGATAAGGGAAGAACAGATGAAAATGACTGATGAAACGGAATAAATGATAAGGGCTTGAATAAGAAATAAGAATAAGAATAAGAATGTTTTTCTGGATCACTAAAATAGTTAAGGAGAAGCTGGGTTCTTTGATTTAGAGTTCTCAGAACCATACGCACAAAACCAGTTTCCTGTCATTAAAATATTAAGTTTTCTTTGATTTCCGTGTAAAGTACAATGATTCTTCAGCCTTTACTCAAAATAACCATTAAACCGCTTCTAAGTAGAGAATGATATGAAATAAAATGCAGTAACGCTTCTGCGAATTATAGAATTGGACAGATTATATTTTTCTGCTTTAAAATTATATATTTTATACAGAAACGTGATCAAGTTAATTTTAAGTCGTATCTCTGAAGTAAAGATTTTTCGTACGTGTTCTGTAGAATGCATCACAAAATAGCGTTTTTGGAGAAATTAAATCCTTTCATCGTTTCGTATTCTATTTTTTCAACCGAATATTCCCCAGTCACAAAACTCCTTACTATGCATTCCTATACGTCAACGTTAAAATTGTTTAACTTGGTTATTTTTTTTTATTTTATATTCTTAGTGAAACGAAATTTCTGTTTTTTTTTTTTCTAATCGGACTTTCATTTTTTGACGATGTTCTGTATCCGCATGCTTTACGTGTCGCTTGTTAAAATGTTTCTTATTGAAAAACAACACTGCAAATTTGACTTTTTCTATAGGTTAAAAAAGATTATTCCCTTCATGTATTCCTAAATGTCGGGCCTTCTCGTTCTTACAGGATTAGAGGAAATCCATGGTTTGTAAATATCTTCTATCGAATGCAGCACAGTGGTTCTCGTTTGCAGATAACTTCATAAACAGCGAGTGTAATAGCTGTATAAATTTAGTTCGTGTTTTTTATTGCAACAACAAGACAAACGAAAATAAAATTATAAAACCTTTAAACGAAAATGCTGTATTACGAAATAAAAAAAAAAATCCGTGCAGAAAAAATCATCTTTCAAACGCGCACATACGAGAATTGTAAACACGGCGCATTGCAGTCATGAAATTTACTGGGCAATATGAGAGAACATAACCAGTGTTGCAGTTGCACTACTGTAGACGTCCTTGATACGATATGGACGTTACCTACATGGCGACATACTGTTTCTGCCAACCTAGCATTGGTGTATTGCCGCCGGTTCTTAGCATCATATCCACTGGTCTCCCAAAGATCCTAACATTGCACACATGTGATCCATACATTCAGTGATGCATAAGGCACTTTTTCATTAAAAAAGTTGATGAAATTTGTAGAGAATCAGATATGTAAATCCCGTAACATCGCTGTCCGAAATGAATCAGTGCTAAAAATTTTCAGTCGTTTTCATTTGACTCAATCTTATAACACATATACATCTATTTCCTAAAATAAGCCAATTAGGATTTACAAATCCATATTAAATTTTAGCGTTGGGAAACTTATTTGCCCTCTCTGCCGTCGTATGTGTACGTGTGTGTTACACGACTAATCAATTATACGGGTAACAACCGCGTAACTGTCAAATCGGATACACGTTATGAGAGTAATTAATCATTGGTATGATGTGATATTGTAATCTATGCACAGCTACTGGAGGAATATTCTTCTCGTGTCTGTGAGTAAGCGCTTCATCTAGGGTTGTGTGGAAGCCTTATACAACACGCCACCGTAAGTATGTGGCATGAAAAGTTCTAACATTAGAAGCAGCAAACTGTGATATTATTTTACAAAATAGAATTCACGCTACGCACATAAAGAACAACAACGGCTCTAAAACATAATAGATATAATCAATTGACGAGTTAAAGTATGCATTAGTAAAAATGTTCTATAACGATAATTCTTTCATTTTTTGTACTATTCAACAATTGAAGTGAATAGGAGTTATACCATTTTGCAGTTACGCGCATTGTATACCGTGTGTATCTGTTGATTTTATAACTGAATAGTTTTTAAAAATTCGAAATAAGAAATTGTTGGAAATTATTCACCCGTTTGTGTACAATAAGCCTGCTTATAATCATTTTAGTTTCCACTGTATGTTTTTCTGGTGCGAGTTTTCCTTACGAAAGTAACACTTAAAAGGTAAACGCGGTTTTTGAAAGTTTTTTAAATTTAGTTTTAAAGTAATGAAATAATATCTGCTTAGACTGAGTCAAGAAAAAAAACTTTGGGTTGTTATGGTGACCAACTGCTTTGTCAGATCAGCCATAATACCTAAGACCTTTATTGGGTTGCCATACCAAAATTAATTGTATAATCAAGGAGAGACTGTCGTTTAAAAGGCAAGAAGACTAAGACGTAACAAGAAGTCACAGAGCAACAACTCAACCTTAGGATCGTCTTATTTATAGTTTAGCTTTAAGGGAGGGGGCACAAATGCAGCAATCTTGTATAATCAACATTCTTTATAATCAACCGATGCAGTTATTTCTTTAGAAATCATTTTTAGACTACGTGACGCAAGCTAAAATCTAAGGAAGCTTAAAAAAATTTCAGCACACGCATGAGAGTATTGTCTAGCCAGAAGATCAAAACACGATTGAGCCTAACATCTTTTCGCCGATGCAGACAATTTGCACTTAATCTTACAGATGAAGAGATTTGAGTTTAGTAACACTCTCGTAAAGGCTTCTGTGTGGTAGATAACGTCTTTGTGAGTAGGGTGGGGTGTTATGTCTTAAGAGGGCACTGTGAAATCGTACTGTTCAGTGATCAGAAATAATATCTGCAGCACTATGTTATATCTTTCGCTGGTGATATCGTCAGGACTTTATTCTAGTGGACGACAATGTTCATTCACATTAAGCAGTTAGATGGAGAAAATTCTAAATGTAGCTAAAATGGATGGACCAGAATGATCCCCTAATTGTATCAAATTAAACGCATGTGTAAACATAACTTTGAAGATTTACACCCCTCCGCAAAACCTTCACCAGCTAAAAGATGTCTCCACATGGTTTTGGTATAAAGTTCAAAAAGAAAACAATAAGGAGAATGCTAGAGAGATATATCGAAATTTCTTAAAACGTAAGAAGGACCCATATCTTTCTAATAATGTGAAAAAGTTTAAGATATTTTTGAAGTGAAAACTTCTATAGGCACGTTGGGCGATTTTTGGATGGGTAAAATCTTATGAGTTCGCGTCACCGACATGCTAATATTAACAGTATATCTGTAGCTATAAGTATGACGTGTTGCGCGTAGCCAGCAGTGAAAGTATAGATTATACTTGTGTGTAATATTATTATTTATACTATTTAACACACTTTTATCGTTTACGTACTTTATTTTGAAGTTTCTTACACTGCCGAATTTGCTATCGCGTGTTCGATCCCTAGCGCGATTTTGGCTTTCCGTATTAACAATTAACGCAATACTTATGATCTATTTTACATTATTTTTATTCTTATTAATTACTTATACTATATTATATGATATTTACATAATTGTTATTTGTCCGTCTGGCTGTTAACTTAGGGTTTTTCGTCATGTCTAATGTCTAATGGCTGTTTTTTTGTTTGTCCTATATAACATTTATTGCAATCTTGGCATTCAATTTTGTATATAGGCCTACCGTTGGTTGTTGTATTATCTTTGTTGTGTGAGCTATTTAGATTTTGTAATTATTTTTTAAATAGTTTTGTTAGTTTTGTCATTTTATTATTTATATATGTGAATGTGGCCCATTTTTTGTTGTTGTTATTATTTATGTGTTGTTCAGTTTGATTAATTCTTAATTGTTCAGTTTTTATTTTGTATTTGATTTTATTTTCTATTTTGATCATAGTATTTTTATTGTATCCATTTGCATAACCAATTTGGTATATTATATTTCTTTCTTTGTCAGTTTCTTGTTTGTTTAGGGGTATTTTGTACATTCTGTTAAATAACGAATAAAATGCTGCCATTTTATGTTGTGGTGGGTGGTCAGAATGGTTAGGTATAATGATGTTAGTGGAAGTTGGTTTTCTATATATTGCATATTGTATGTGTTTGTTGTATCTTGTGATGGTTATGTCTAAATAGTTGATTTTGTTATGTTTTTCTTTTTCTTCTGTGAATTGTATTTTGGGATGTATGTTATTGATTTGTTTCAGTATGTTCTCTGCATTTGTGTTTTTGTTGTTTGATACATATAGTCCATCACCTACATATCTTATCCATATGCCATCTAGGTCATGTGTTTTTATGATATTTTGTATTTTGGTGTCTATGTGTTGTAGGAATATTTCTGCTATTATGCTTGATAATGGTGATCCCATTGCTAAACCTTCTTTCTGTTGATAAATTTTGCTATTAAATTCAATGTAATTTTGTTTTAGTATTAGTTGGAGACTATTTTTTATTTCGGTTATATATTGTTTGTTTTCATTTTGTTCTATTAAGTTTGTTTATTATTATGTCAATTGTTTCTTCTACTGGGATATTAGTGTACATGTTTGTTATGTCATATGATGTGAAAAATGTATTTTCATTTACATTTATTATTTTTAGTTTGTCTATTAATTCGTATGTATTTTTTATGTTATGATGGTTATTTGTTAGATGGTTACTTTTTAGTTTTTGTGCTATTATTTTTGCTATTTTGTATGTAGGAGCTTTTTTGAAATTGATTAATGGACGTATTGGGTTGTTTAATTTGTGTATTTTTATTAGGCTGTTCATTTTAGGTGGTTCTGGATTATTGTTTACATATATGTCAACATAAAATGGCAGCATTTTATTCGTTATTTAACAGAATGTACAAAATACCCCTAAACAAACAAGAAACTGACAAAGAAAGAAATATAATATACCAAATTGGTTATGCAAATGGATACAATAAAAATACTATGATCAAAATGGAAAATAAAATCAAATACAAAATAAAAACTGAACAATTAAGAATTAATCAAACTGAACAACACATAAATAATAACAACAACAAAAAATGGGCCACATTCACATATATAAATAATAAAATGACAAAACTAACAAAACTATTTAAAAACACAGATATAAAAATAGCATACAAAACTAATAAAAATAAATTACAAAATCTAAATAGCTCACACAACAAAGATAATACAACAACCAACGGTATATACAAAATTGAATGCCAAGATTGCAATAAATGTTATATAGGACAAACAAAAAAACAGCTGAAAAAACGTTATTTTGAACACCTAAATGCATACAAAAAACCGAATATATATAAATCCAATTTAGCCACACATGCAATAAACACAGGACATGAATTCCCAGACATAACCAATGTAACACTAATAAAACATATACCACACAAAGGCACCATAATGAACATTTGGGAAAATTTACAGATTTACAAACATAAAACACAAAACAAACTAATACCAGAACAAATACAAATCAATACAAAACATGACACAATATTCAAAGCACTCAACATCGAAAATACACAAAATACAAAAACAGATACCACAACCACACACAATAATGCAACTTTAAAAGACCAAAGACCAACAAACTACCTTAATAACATCCAGAAGCCAACACACAAATACTTCACCAGAAACAAGATGGCGAAGGCTGAAGATGAGAGTACAGGAACTCTCGAAACATGTTCCTAATAGGAAAAAAGTATATCTTGAGGTAAATTTAGTTATAAATATTAAAGTATTATATACATCAAGAAACGGACTGTAGCAGAAAGTGATTGAAATATATATATATATATATGTATGTATGTATTAACATATATATCAATGTGTTTCTAACAGTGAACTAGTTAAAAGCAGGTAATTGGCACGATTTCTTTTTGGTGGTGCCATTTTATTTGCTGATAGTTCTTCTTGGAGAACTATGTTTACGGCCAAGTGTTACGAAAGATGAAAATAGAATTACTTTGTAAAATACAATAACACATTTAGTGTTCATAAGCACAGGCATAGACAAGTAGTATGCCTGTTTGTGTTACAATGAAGTGTCAGCTCACCGTATTTTCTGGAAAGGCTGCATTCTTCCGGAACAGAAATATTATAGACCGCTCTTATATAGAAACCTTTGTACTCTTTTTCGTCTATACGGAATTGTATAATGTAAAAAACTAATATTATATTTTTTTAAATATCAAACAATGCACTATTATTTTTTCTTTTGTTTTGATCATTGTGTGTGTGTTTCTGTGTCAAATCGCAGACCTATTAATTTATTTCGTCAACAGCCTATTTTAAAAATGTCGTACACTATCAATAGATTAGTATTAAATAAGTTGTACATTATATTCCAGTTACTTAAATTTGTCACATCGGTACCCAAAACTTCGTTTATATCCTACTTAATTTTAATAGGAATGTGAAATTCATGAGATTAATGTTTAATCTATATATTTTATAGCAAATGTTATGTAGCAAGAAATAAGTTTCTTCGGCAAATGTATGATATCACTACTTATGCACCTTAAGTATGTTTTGCAGATACAAAATGACCTAACATTTTTATAAATTTTTAAAAAATTTGAATATAAAAATAAATTTTAACCTCAGAAGATACAGACTGTGTACGTGAAACGTACGTAAGGTGCATAAGTAGTAACATAATATACTCGCAGAAGCCTCCAGGAGGTCTAGTGGCTACCACGCGCGATTCATGATTTTTGTAGGTCGCTACAGTAAGCAACTCCACATAACCATATTATGATTAAGTGTCTGTTTGGAGATTAATCACACCCATTAAAAAAATCATGATTATTATTACTATTGCGATAATACAGTATATCCATATATACACAGTCACGTGATTACCCAACAATAGAAATAAGAGCCAAACTAAATCTAACTATAAAAGTCAAAATATATTTGTAACATTACTTCTGTTACGTTTAACGTTACTATTTTTGAAAGAAATTGTAAAATTTTATTTAATCTTTTTAAATTAATTGAATAACTGCTTTAGCAACTGTTTTGTATTATAAACCACGAGCTGTTACCCGCGGCTTCGCACTCGAATATTTGACTTTTAATAAATATTTTAATATAATTTTTATTGTCTATGTTTATATGGCGTTGTGCCAGGTCGTATAACTATTTTATACTCATCAGTCTCATTCTTTCCAAAGCTGTTTTGAACACTTGTACTAAATTATTATGTTAATGTAACAGCATTTGGAGATTTAAAACAATATTTATAAAGTACCCGTTAACTCAAAAACGTTAGGGTCTTTATTTTAAGTGTTACTGTATTGTAAGCATTAAACGTTATACACACTAAACGTTATACACACTGTATATACACATTAAACGTTACGTTTTCCTTAACCATGGCTTTTATTTATTTCATCAGTAAACTAAAAACCAAAAACCGTCATCACCTAACTCCACAAAAGAAAACAATAGATACTTTCGCGTTGCATTAAGAAATAGGACAATTTACAATTAGTACACTTCTTCTTTTCCACATCGTAACATATCGATAGAATCGCATATCATATAAAATATAGGATATGTACTGCAGGAACGGATAAAGGTACAGTTTCGATGCCGCTAAATAGCGTTTGTTTATTTACTTGTTACTATGGTAATTAATTCTTGTCTCCATGGTGTTGATGACATCTTTATACGCGTCAACAAAAGAGCATAATTAAAAGGCCTAAATCGTGTAAACAGGGCAGAATATCAAATTCCAAGTTAGACAGTGTTTTTCGCCGTGTGTCAACTGTTTTACCTATGCAAAATTTGGTGGCAATCGGTGTAACGGTGTAGATTTGTATTCAGTGCAAAGAAATCCTTAGGCGTTGAGTTTATATATATATAGATTGTATTTATTTTTTCTTGTGTAAATTTTTACTTCATTCAGAATGTTTATTGTTGCTACTTTTTTTTTTTAGAAGACATCGGATGAAAATTGCCGGTGTTGTCCGTAGCTCACTACTCGATTTGAAGACTAGAATAATATGAAGCATTAGCATTGTGTAAAACAGACAAAATTACATAAAAAATGGGTACTAGTACAACTCGCGTCTAGGATTCCGTTTAACCTGATGGCGACCAAATAATAGGTTTCTACCGATATTAATCTCTTCGTCACACGTAACAAAAGAGAATAGGAAAATGCACTCAACATGAACGCCTGCAGAAAGATCATTGTGTTCGCTTTGAGCCCACGATTTAAAAGGAAGAATTATTAAAGTTCGGTTTCTCATATTATTATTTTTCTCTTGTTAGTAGTGGTGTTTAAATTTATCAGTACAATTCATTTTTGTTTCATAGTTAGTCACTAAAGCCTTCATTGTACAGAAGTTACTAAATTATTGGTCTCAATTGTAAACTCTCGGCTGTAGACCTATATTTATGTAAACTATTGTGAACTACTGTGTATGTAGGTCCAATATTTAGTTTTATATACTGTTAGTTTCAGTAAATTGGAAAACCAAATGCTTATAGACCTATTGTTATTCACCTACACACTCCAGCTGTCAGAAATGCTCTTATTCTGTAGCAACTGGTATTTATAAAGTCTACTACACCGCAGTTTCTGTTTGTTTAATTCCGCGTTCGCGTTTTGTATTAGTAGTTTCATTGTTTGACTAAGTGGGTTCAGTTGTTAGAGTATAATAGTACCGGCGGGAATTCAACGTGTGCTGGCAAATGAAATACTACACGTGAGAAGGGCGGTGGAAATGTACGTGTTACCGCACGCTACTTACTACATTGTCTTATTATTAGTATTAAGTTTTCGTTTTTTAAAAGAATATGTCTCAAATGTGAACTTCATTAAATAAATAACACTAGTACCTACAGTAAATTACTACTTTCTGAATGAAGCCGCTTTAGAAAAGGCACTGATATCTGGAAACTCTCTTATTTCAGATCTATTGGAAGCTTAAAAAGTATATATAATGTTATTTATTAATCGTCCTTCGATTAATAACAATAATTTTTGAAAATTTATGAGGTGGGTAAAATATAATGTATACTGACTCATAGTAAACTATAATGATTCTATTTGAGACATTGGCAATACTAAAAACTTATAGGCGACATAACGGTACACGTCACATATACCCTATAGCCTGCATTTTGTATATACAGTTATTGTGTGATATAGTAATAGAAAAGTGACAATTTCGTAAGGATAGAAGTTTTATTGTAAAAGATTTAACTACGTCTATATAATATTTATATAACTTCTAGAAACCATTCACACATATTGACTGACTGATACTTAATTTAAGAGCTTTTAAAACTTTATTCTTTTTTAAAGCTTTATTCTTTAAACCTGTATTCTTTTCATATATATACTCTTACACTTCTTTCTATAGGACAGACGTTACTTCGAAAACACATTATCTTGCGTAATATAAGAAGAACTTTTTCAATTGTTAACAAAGCGTGTGCCTGTTTTCAATTGATAGTAGTTGAAAAATTATGTTATAAGAACAGATGATACAGCCTGTAAACTTGTATATATTATTTTAGCCAAAAAAGTATACAAATAAAGCTTGGTAGGTTTTTAGCATCTCGTGAATTGATCTAACTTGTTTCATAAAAACTTCCTTTTGCTGAAAAGGTTTAAAAACACATTCATTATTTGCGTTTGCACATTATTTAATGCTGTGTAATTTTTTGTTTATGGGTTAAACAAATATAGGTAGGTTTGTGAAACACTCGTTTGGTTATCAAAACAATATGAATACACGGAACCACAAAACCATTATCTAGTTTAAACAGAAATTGTAAAATTAAAAAGTAGTAACAGAAAATAAATAGAGTTGATAAAACAATTTTCTGCGGTTTACCAGTCGTATTAGTTGTGTTTTCAACTTATCGATATACAAATTTGCATGCTGAGATACAATCCAACTGAGCTAATAGAAGTAGTTGTTTGTTGTAGGTAGGACGACTGTAAAATTAATTAATTTGGAAACGAAATCTTTACCCATAACGTATACTTTATGTTTACATATATTCATATACTGTATATAGTTAACGTAATATATTAATATTCAAAATGTTGTATAAAAGAGTAGTTATTTAATAATAACATAACAGCTAGTGTGTTTTTCAGCAGCGAAAATTACTTCGTTAACAAAGAAATAACCCGAAAACTGATGAATTTAAAATTCAAAATTATCTTATATGATTATTAGATTAGACGTTAAGTGTACCTTAAAAGCAGAAAACACATAAGTATGTGAAAACCAAGCGGTTTGAAAGGCGTGTCTTTATTCTGATGATAATGTGGCGTTAAGAAAAACTCTTCTTAGATATATGACTAAATCTCCTTTAAAATTTTTAGAAATAAGATTAAAAACTACCCTAGAGTAGAGATAAACTAATTGTGTTAGCTATTTTTCTTCTAAAAATAAAACTGTCAAATCAATAATCATTTGACACTTTGGAAAACACAAATTCGCACTTCGGAGTATACACAGATAAGTAAACATTTTGTTTGACTTCAGTTACACTACGTGGCGAAGCTTAACGCTGATGCCATGTTTAAGCTGGGTTTATGTTAGTCAGTCAGATGCTACACGAAACAAGAGAATGTGGAAAAATTATCCTTACTTTACATATTATAAAATGTAACTATTACACGTAAGAACATTTGACAGGTAAACAATACTACAAAATAAAAACTTGCACTATAGTTGCTTTTATTTTACATTTTTTTGTTAATGAAAGGATATTACAATTTTTCCATATATCACACTTAATGTTATATTAAGAGCATTAAACTCTACGTTTTCTTAAGTTTGATGACGTTTATGTTTTGTATTCTTATCAATTTAAATTAATTTATTTGTATATTGAAATGATGCGTTTAGTAGCATACGTTAACCATTGACTTATTTAAAATGCATGTTGGTTCTTGGTATCCAAGTCACGTAGGAATAGTAGATTATATAAATAAATCACCTTGTATCCGTCGTGTGACTTCGTTGTACGTCGATTAAAATGACGCGTTTCGGAACATAAGCTCCATCATCAGAATAAATCACTCTATTGAGGTCGTTAACAGTTAAAATCACATGTTACACAAAATATAACTCACTCGCTTTCTAAGTTTGTTCAACAAACTACCGGGCCCTATAATATACAGCCATAGTATAACGATTATATAAATTTGCTTTGATTATGCTATATCTACTAACATTATACGTATTAGTAGTTGCATTCATTATTCGTCAGTAATTGCATTCGTTTTAATTATCTACAATTATTACGTTGCCTATTCTAATACTTTATGTAGTAGCCAAATTTGTGTAGAGCTACATAGTAGGGCTACACCGCTGTATTACTTTCGGACATTTTATTTTGAATGTGCTTTAGCAAGGCGGTAAATATTAGTAAATATTTAATTTTTGTTAAAGTGAACAGTTTCAGACAATTAAAACAGTTAATCAATTAACAACGATATATCATCTCCTATATTTGTTTCACTTACGACACTAAATATGTGTAAGTGATTAAAAAATTAAACGTTAGCCACCAAAATACTGTATTTCGTATAATAACTTAACATTACTTTCATAATTACAAATGGTACATAGTATTGCAAGGAAAAGTAAAAGACAATATTATTTTCTTGCTATTTTCTAGAGCTTTAGGGTGTAAAAGTTAGAAGCTGTATAAAGAAGCGAATAGGCTACAACGCTTATTAAATATTAAATAACTGATAACCTAATTTGTAGGCAACAACGCATCTAAATATTAAATAACTGATGATTCCGGGTAAATAAAATTGGTGACAAGAAATCGTACATATTTAAAAGTCGAGTTTGTCGGATTCTGTCTTTGCCTAAGCGGTAAACTCATTGTTTTTTCAAACCATTTTATTAATTTTCTTTTGGTCGTGACCGTGTTGTTCTCTGTTTTCACTTTCAAAGCTATTAAAATTTGAACGATGACACTGTCAAACCTACGTTACGCACAGAATATCAATTTACGTTGAACAACGCTCTTCTGTATTTAAATTAAAGTCTTCAGCAGACGAAATAAAATATTGCACCACTGTGTCAGCTGTCAATTGTTGTTGTTGACAGGTGGAACATTATTACTTTTCTGAACTTTATCATTGCAACTCACAGTTCGCGTTTCACAGAAACTTACAAATTTTTGATGCACTAAATAAAACACTGTTGCTTTGGTCTCTCAGTAAATTTGTTTTACTGTCAATTTATGTATTAATTTACACTAAAGTTTATTATATTTCATAAATAACAAATCTCAGCAAAATCTAATATTCTTTGTTAACTCGTAAAGGACATCAGCACTTAGATAATTAGATTAAGATGCAAAGAATAAACTGAATATTAGAAAATATTTTGCCAACTTTTGAAATTTCTTACGAAATTAAAGTTAATGACACCTGTGTAAAGTTGATTTCTCAATCACATTGTTTAAAAAAAATGTAATTATTAATTAATGATCAGTACATATAAGTAAAGCTATTAGCCACCACATATTGTCACGACGGTCTCACGGATCGTCGTGTGGTACAGTGGAAAACAAAATATCACTAATTGAAACCAATGAAATCACTAATTACCAGCTTTAATGAGTCATCAGTAATAATTTGAAATCAAAAAGATACTCTTATACAGTAATTCAAGCTAAATTTGTCCACACACAATAGTAGCTTCACTATTAAGAGTTCCGCATTAATCATAACACAATAATCACTTTCCACAACAACCACTTGATCTACTCTGAATAAGTCGCCACTCATAAATAACTTATAACTGTTGCTGTATATAGCCGGCAGATGTTCCACAATAACGTTCCATAATTTGCGTTAACACTTGAGAAATCTAGAGGGTACTATAGTGCGGCCTTGACAGAGATACGAACCTGTTCGGCTAGCCGAGAAACGTCTAGAGAGTATTAGAGTGCGGCCTTGACAGAGACAGGAACCTGTTCGGATAGCCGAGAAACATCTAGAGGGTACTATAGTGCGCCCTTGACAGAGATACGAACCTGTTCGGCTACCCGTGAAACGTCTAGAAGGTACTAGAGTGCGGCCTTGACAGAGATACAAACCTGTTCGGCTAGCCGTGAAACGTCTAGAAGGTACTAGAGTGCGGCCTTGACAGAGACAGGAACCTGTTCGGATAGCCGAGAAACATCTAGAAGGTACTATAGTGCGCCCTTGACAGAGATACGAACCTGTTCGGCTAGCCGTGAAACGTCTAGAAGGTACTATAGTACGCCCTTGGCAGAGATACGAACCTGTTCGGCTAGCCGTGAAACGTCTAGAAGGTACTAGAGTGCGGCCTTGACAGAGACAGGAACCTGTTCGGATAGCCGAGAAACGTCAAGAGGGTACTATAGTGCGCCCTTGATAGAGATACGAACCTGTTCGGCTAGCCGAGAAACGTCAAGAGGGTACTATAGTGCGCCCTTGACAGAGATACGAACCTGTTCGGTTAGCCGAGAAACGTGTACATCGACACTGTTCCGTCGTTACAGTACCTGCCGCAAACTCACACCGAGATTAATAACCATATACAAAAACCGGAACAACGGCTTGCGCATAAGTTATCAGATGCGTCATTATAAAAATAAAAAGAACAGTTGCCAAATGATTATGTAAATTACGTTTTTCTCTTTTTCATTATGTTTCTCTGAAAATGATCCATATGTTGTGCCGCACACTTAAATGCACTCAACGTTCATATTGTCATATGTAATTTCAGACGAGAGGAGTTGATGTACCTAAATACCATGGAATAAGTAAAACAAATGGTACACTCTTAACCTATAATAACTTATAATTACTGTAAATAATTAAAAATATATGAAATGTTTGGTAACATTACATTATATAATGATAATATTTAAATATTCGAATCGCGTTATTAGCCGCTGTTAAGTCAACTAGTAACGCATTAATTTAACGTTCTTATTACTGACGTTTTTTACAGACATGAGTATTGATACACGGATCCAGACGAAGGGCTGAGGAGATATATTACAATTTACAATTTTCTCATTGTTTTTAAATTTTAACAGCAGACTATATATTTTTACCAAAATATAATGTGCCACAATATTTAGTTTAGCCATAATTATATGTGTGTATTGTTTGGGTTTAATATGTGAATTACTCTTTGCACAATCTATTATTTTGTAATTAATGTTAGCAGTAACAACTGCAAGGTAATGAGAATATAAACAAATATTTTTAAATTTAACTATATTTAAATTGTTTATATATAAAATAAGGCATAAATACAAGAAAATCGTTTAACTCCGATACTCTAACGTTACAATCTGATGTTAAAGTCTGACTAAAAATGAGAGTAAAAATAAGGAAGAAAATCAACTGCACTTACCTATCAGACCCCGTACTAACTGATGTTGTCAGTTGCGGTTACAGCGTACCAAAGACAACCGAACACAAACCTGTAAGCAGAGAATTTTTTAAGATTAGGTTTTGTTTAAAAATTTTTAAGTCTTTGATAGAATTGATAGAACCACTTTCCTGAATTTTTATTAAAATTTCTCAAACATTCAAAATTCTGACGTTCTCCTTTAAAAGCAACAGACGTTGCTTTAAGTGCATGTTTCTGTGTGCTGTGCGCGCGCACGCGCGCATGTGAACGAATTCATATGTTTATGTGCCTATGTACTCATACAGCGGTTATGGACATACTCAAACTAATAATTTGTTAAATATAACAAAATGTAACTATTATATAAACCTAATCTACATTTTCACAACATTCTCCGTGCATAATATAAAGAATCTGCATATAACGCTGAGTTCTGAACAAATTATTTTTTTCAGTAATTATTAAGTGATCAATGCGCGTCTTCTTGTAGCATTAAAAAATTGATTTATAAATGATAATTAATGAACTTGATTTCAAGAGTCGTAGTAAAACAGAACATCGGTAATGTGAACGTCAGTAACCTCGGGAGAATCACAAGTAGATTTTATACAGCATACCGCACCGATAATATTTGCTTAATTTAATTTTAAATATGTACGATTGTTTAGTATGTCTATATAAAGGGTCAAAACTAATTTTTTTAAGTTGTATGTCAACCCGCACATATGTGAACTAATAGTGCGGTTATTGAGCAGATTCGCAATTTGTTTTAACAACACTGCAATTTGCCCCGCTCAGCTATGAACGTTAGTCTCCGAGCTACATCCGTTTTAGTAAGCTGTCCGTTAAGCTGTGAAGAATAAAAATAAACATTGTAGCGCAACAAAAATGATAGCATTTATGCTACATAAAAGAAGATTCACAGATTGATAAATAAATTGATACTTAATCTCATAATAGAACAGAGACCCAATTATGACAATTATAGTCATAGACAAAATAAATAAGAATGCAAGGTAGTGTTGAATAGAATAAACGAACCTGTAAAATAAATAAAAACTAATGATATATGTTTAATAAAAAACAAAACAGAAAAATGAAACAATGAATTAATTTATGGTAATAACAGATAAGAATTTTGTGTTAAAAAAGTATTATATTATGACAAAAATGTTATGATAAAGTTTATGTGATGTTATATCAAATATGTGTTGAGTTCATGAAAAATAATGAAACAAATAGTGTTATTCAATGACTGTCATAGAATGAAGGGTGAGGCAGTTAACCAATGTTCATAAGTTCGAATTTTATTGTATGTGATCAAGAGATCAAGATAAATTTGTTATTAGAGGTAGAAAAATAATTGTTTATACAAATGTTAATAATTAAGTTTTGATTGCATGTACGAATTTATATAAAAGGGACTATAGATGCCTAACAGACATAACCACAGGTAGATCAATTTACAATAAAAGGCCTAACAGCCAAAAATACTAAATAAACACTTATAACTTAAAGGTTAGATACATCAATTAATAATAATTAATAAATACACTATGAAGAGCTAGAAAGAAGAAAAAACATTAAGTTAATAATAATATTTAATAAAATTTATACAAATTATAATAATACCATAATGCCATAATATCGATTGGTAAAAAATAATATCGAAGGTGGATTAAATATAATAAAAAAGGAAAAAAACGGAATTATATCAAAAAACCAGTAGAAGATGTGTATAAAATAATAAACCAGCTATCGGTAAATTTACATTCCGATAGGACAGCAAATTGACAAAGAATAGACAAAAAAATATATGAAAGAAACACTATATGGTCAAACATGTGGAAGCGGAAATTAATATAGGTTGCTAGGGAAAAAAATTTTAAGAAGAATGTTGTTGATTTTATAAAACAACAAGAATTGCTTTTGAAAAAACTGAACGTGATGATTTAAAAAAAAACCCAAGAAGAATATATTGAATCGTAATATTCGAAATCAAAAGATACGATTATAAAGAAGATAAAATTCTAATGATAATACTTACATCTATCACTAACACAGATTAATAAAATAACGATATATTATGAAATAATAATCGAGAACAAATAACCAAATCCTACAAGAAGAACTTTGGACTGTCCCATGTCCGAAGGGAATTGATGGAAAATTAATCAAATATAAGGAATTAATAGTAACGCAACTTATAATATTCACAACACCAAAAATTATAACCTTGCAAATACACGGAATAACACTAACTGCTTCAACCGAAGGAAGAACCTATTTGGATCCTGGCGGTGTAGAAGAAACATCAATCGGGCCGTAAAACAATTCAGAAGCTGTATTCCGAAGTGGACAGGACAAGAATTACTTTTATTAAACTGAAGAAAGAAAACTGTGCTTCATAATTGACCAGAACAACGAATTTAGCGATCAACTGCCAACGTGATTTGATTCGTTAGAGACTGGTAAAGTTATATTATATTAATCATACTAAATACACAACACATAATTTTTGTAAATCTTCCATTCTTATTATGTATTTTTAGTCTTCCCCACAGTTACAAGAACCTTCACACCCTGAAATAAATAAAATACAAATCAAATATAATATATAACCAAATATAAACAAAGGATTAAATAATCAACAATCGATACCTGAATCTATAGTCCCAACATATTTTAATTAGAATATATCTGAGTTAATGTGAATTGAATACACAAATAAAGAACCTTTATATATTTGTCACACCTTGTTATTTGGAGTATGGTTTAGTGAACTGGAACAAAAGTAACTGAATAAGTAGAGAATAAATAGTTAATATTAACATCGAATAACCTACAAGTTTCGTTGAGCCGATACTATAGCGCTTATAGCGGAATTATCTGACACCAAAGAGGGAGCGTAAAAATATAAAATCAGACAGAACTCTCTTCAAGGCATAATAGGGTTGGATGAAATTGTAGAATAAATATTAAGTTATTTAAGTTCTAGGCACACTAACACTGATAATTATTAAATAGTTAAGTTAACCTTAATTGAGTACATCCATATATTCCACAACTCCAAATATTTCCGAGAATTTATACAAATTAAATTAATTCAACACAATTGACAAATACAACAGTGGGAATCTAGACCGTACGTATCGGTTTACTTACAAATTGGCGCCCAACGTGGGGCTTAAGTTAAGTAACTATAAGTATAATAACATTACTTAACCAGAGCAGGCAACTGTGGGAGAGTAAACATGCATACCAGAGGTAGATCAAGGATTAGGGCAGGAGAAACGGAGAAGGAAATAGACGAACAAGAACAGGAAATAGAACTAATAACAGACAGTGAAATGGGACAACAGACAGACGAAATAACGGAAACTGAAATAATGGCAGACAAGGAAAGGGAAGTAATCGAAGAAGTTGTCCAAGGGGACCAAATAGATAAAGCAGGAGCCAGAGAAGGACTAAATTGGGAAAAATTAATGGAGTTAATGAGTAGTATTAAGGAAGACTCAAGAGAACAATTTAGGAAAATGAAAGAGGAAATTAAGGAAGACTCAAGGGAACAATTTAGGAAACAGGATGAAAACTCAAAGAGACTGGAGGAAAAATACGATAAAACAAATGAGGAAATTAAAGAAACATCAAAACAAATTCACGAAAGGTTAGATAGGAATGATGAGGGTTTAAAACAAATGAAGGAAGACATCTTACAAATACATGAAGAAAATTTAAAGCAAATTAATGAAAAAATTGAAAATATTCATGTGACAATTAACCAGAAGGTGGACCAAAATAATGAGGAAAGAAAATTAGAAATAGCCAAAACAAATGAAGAGTTAGAAAAAACTAACGAAACAATAGTACAGGTTCGTGAAGAATTACAGAATAAAATTAATGACACAAAAATTGAGAATAAAACATTGGTCGAAGAAATTCAACAGGAAACTGTCGAAAAATGTGAGCAAATTAAAAACGAAGTACATCAGGTACGGGAAGAGAATAAGGAAGGTATTAAGCAAATACAGACAGACATGGGCGAACGACTCGAAAGGGTCTATGGCAATTTAAATAATATGGAAGGTCAAATCAATACCAATAAAAATAAAATAGAAGAGATTAGTAGGCGTGAATTACAATTACAGGAGGAAGTAGATTCATGGCGGGATAGGACATGCCAAAATAGTCATACAAATAACCATGAGAACAGAGAATCGATTAATTTTCGTAATTATAAGCGCAATCCTATGGAATTTTTAAAGAGATTGGAAGAAGTGATCATAAGAAATAGAGAGAGTCGCTGGAGTATTATACGAAGCATGATTGATGAAACATTTAAAGATACTTATGATAATTGGTGGACAGCGGTGCGCCCGGATATACTGGACATGACTGAGTTCAAAAAACAATTTAAGGAGAAGTATTGGTCGGAATCGACCCAGAACATGATTAGGAATAATTTGAGTAACGGTCGATACGAAACAAATGTAGGCCAGTCCCCTACTTCATACTTTTTAGGAAAAGTATGTATGGCGCGGAACTTAGAGCCACGAATTCCTGAAGAATGTTTGGTAATACAACTATCCTATCATTACGAGGAAGGGATAAAGAATGCGCGTATGTGTAGTCAAATCAAAACGATTCCAGCCATGGCCAAATTCTTGGAGAATTATGAGCACGAGAACCAATACCAAAGAAATAGAATGCTAAATCATAAATATCAGAAGTATGATAATAACGCGCCACCAGCCAATTCTCATAATAACGATCGCAATCGACCTGCGCATAACGTTAATACTAATAGAACACAAAATGAAAACACGAATAATAATTCCAGAACTATAATTATCGCGGCAATAACAATTACAATTATCGTGATAGTCGCAATAATAGAGGAGATGGGGACAGACGACCCAATAATTATAGACATAACGTCAATTATATTTACTCCAGACCTCAAGGTAATCAGCGACGATACTACCCAAGGAGTCACCGATATGACAACCATTATGACCAATCTCGGCATGAAGACAACTACCCACATGATGGAAATTATAGGATAGCAGAACATAATACGGAGGATCGCACGGAACCAGTACAAAACCAACACAGTAATCAGAATGAAAATAGAGAAGAGGGAGTAAGCCCTCATTTAAACTAATAGAGGCAGTGAAAATTAATGAATACCCGTCACTGAACAACAATTAACAACGTCTTGGGGAACAACAATTAATAAATAAAATTAAGTGTAATCATAAAATAACCATAATTAATAACCACTATTTAAAGAATATCCGGGAAGATTTGTTAGAAGAGGATCAGAAACATGTAAACAGTAATAGTAATAACGAAATCATATATATATCAGCAAAATTCTAAAAGACAGTAAGACCAACTTACAAAAAATTATTTGAAATAACTATTATATATAAAACGAATTTAGTAAGAAACAAAAATTACTAAATCCAAAAGAAATATAATGAATAAATTCTAAAATGAAGTAAGGACAACTTATTACCTTATATTTGAACAACTTCTGGATTAACAAAAAAAAAAAGAATTTATATAAATGAATAAATTCTAAAATGAAGTAAGGACAACTTATTACCTTATATTTGAACAACTTCTGGATTAACAAAAAAGAAAAAGAATTTATATAAATGAATAAATTCTAAAATGAAGTAAGGACAACTTACTACCTTATATTTGAACAACTTCTGTATTAACAAAAAGAAAAAGAATTTATATAAATGAATAAATTCTAAAAAAATAATAAGAACAACTTATTACCAATCTTGAAGAAAAATACTTGGAATTTAAAAATAATTTGAGTTGAATACTACCACTAAATTCTGAAATACAATAAGAACAACGTATTATCGATTTTGAAGAAAACAAGAATTATTGTTAAATGTTTATAGAGAAATAATGTGTATAATGAATAACAAACCCCAAGATTACAGAAGAAAACGATAATTATTATTATTATGTGTATAAAGAAATAATGTGTATAATGAATAACAAACCCCAAGATTACAGAAGAAAACGATAATTATTATTATTATATGTATAAAGAAATAATGTGTATAATGAATAACAAACCCCAAGATTACAGAAGAAAACGATAATTATTATTATTATGTGTATAAAGAAATAGTGTGAATAATGAAGAATGAACCCCAAGATAAAAGTTATTACCTCAAACCTACTTATCCAAAATAAAGAAGAAAAAAAAAAATCATATGACCTAAAATACATACTACATTGCCACATGATGGAACAATCTCAGTAAACGATTGAATGTAACTAATATAATGTTAAAGAAGACAAGAAGGAAAGAGTATTTATGAACATAATTCATTAAAAAATAAACAGCCAAAATAGTGAAATACGATAAGAAGAAGAATAATTAAGTATAAGGAATATATTTAGTAAGAAATACAATTATAATGATCAACACACAACAACTGATTAAAAAATATTGAGATCAGAGGAAAAAAAAACAAACGAAGAAGATACTTAATATTACAATCTCAACAAAAATGAAAACAAAAATGATTACAATTGATAACTGTCAAAGTCAATATTAACGAATGTTTAAGGAATTAAAATGGAACTACGAAATATGAAGAATAGTAATGAAAAAATATAAATGCAACAAAGAAAAAATCTTTTCCCAAATATTTATTATTAAATGATTAAAGAGATTATTAGGAGATTATTATTATATTTTATAGCTGACTGTAGATGAATTCCAGCAGTACTATATTAAGATGTAGTGTGGGCAGCAGAGTATGAAGCCAAACAGTGCCTCTCTGAACTGTACCAACGCATGTGTTAGGGATTGTTAGGGAAATTAAATATTTAAGGAATATTAGAATAGTTGCAAAAATAAATTCAGTTTCCAAAGGAGTAGGACGAAGAAAAAAAAAGAAGCGAGTTGACAGAAGAATAATGAAAAATGCAGTAATTATAGTAATTATAAATAGGAGAGATGTAAAACTAATGTATCAGTGAATAGTGTAGCCAGTTACCAACAAATAATGTGTACAGAAAAAAAAATATATCAAGAATCAAGAATGTTAAATAAATGATGAAATGTTATTAAATAAAAAAGGTACTAGTACTAGTCTAATGAAGTTACATTGAGAAGACCATCGTCAACCATTAACAATGAAATTAAGGAAAGGCATGTGAAAAAGGCAAGTTTATTTGACCTAAACTTCATTCAGGTAAACTAAACTTTTTTAGGAGGGAAAGCATATGTAGCGCAACAAAAATGATAGCATTTATGCTACATAAAAGAAGATTCACAGATTGATAAATAAATTGATACTTAATCTCATAATAGAACAGAGACCCAATTATGACAATTATAGTCATAGACAAAATAAATAAGAATGCAAGGTAGTGTTGAATAGAATAAACGAACCTGTAAAATAAATAAAACCTAATGATATATGTTTAATAAAAAACAAAACAGAAAAATGAAACAATGAATTAATTTATGGTAATAACAGATAAGAATTTTGTGTTAAAAAAGTATTATATTATGACAAAAATGTTATGATAAAGTTTATGTGATGTTATATCAAATATGTGTTGAGTTCATGAAAAATAATGAAACAAATAGTGTTATTCAATGACTGTCATAGAATGAAGGGTGAGGCAGTTAACCAATGTTCATAAGTTCGAATTTTATTGTATGTGATCAAGAGATCAAGATAAATTTGTTATTAGAGGTAGAAAAATAATTGTTTATACAAATGTTAATAATTAAGTTTTGATTGCATGAACGAATTTATATAAAAGGGACTATAGATGCCTAACAGACATAACCACAGGTAGATCAATTTACAATAAAAGGCCTAACAGCCAAAAATACTAAATAAACACTTATAACTTAAAGGTTAGATACATCAATTAATAATAATTAATAAATACACTATGAAGAGCTAGAAAGAAGAAAAAACATTAAGTTAATAATAATATTTAATAAAATTTATACAAATTATAATAATACCATAATGCCATAATATCGATTGGTAAAAAATAATATCGAAGGTGGATTAAATATAATAAAAAAGGAAAAAAACGGAATTATATCAAAAAACCAGTAGAAGATGTGTATAAAATAATAAACCAGCTATCGGTAAATTTACATTCCGATAGGACAGCAAATTGACAAAGAATAGACAAAAAAATATATGAAAGAAACACTATATGGTCAAACATGTGGAAGCGGAAATTAATATAGGTTGCTAGGGAAAAAAATTTTAAGAAGAATGTTGTTGATTTTATAAAACAACAAGAATTGCTTTTGAAAAAACTGAACGTGATGATTTAAAAAAAAACCCAAGAAGAATATATTGAATCGTAATATTCGAAATCAAAAGATACGATTATAAAGAAGATAAAATTCTAATGATAATACTTACATCTATCACTAACACAGATTAATAAAATAACGATATATTATGAAATAATAATCGAGAACAAATAACCAAATCCTACAAGAAGAACTTTGGACTGTCCCATGTCCGAAGGGAATTGATGGAAAATTAATCAAATATAAGGAATTAATAGTAACGCAACTTATAATATTCACAACACTAAAAATTATAACCTTGCAAATACACGGAACAACACTAACTGCTTCAACCGAAGGAAGAACCTATTTGGATCCTGGCGGTGTAGAAGAAACATCAATCGGGCCGTGAAACAATTCAGAAGCTGTATTCCGAAGTGGACAGGACAAGAATTACTTTTATTAAACTGAAGAAAGAAAACTGTGCTTCATAATTGACCAGAACAACGAATTTAGCGATCAACTGCCAACGTGATTTGATTCGTTAGAGACTGGTAAAGTTATATTATATTAATCATACTAAATACACAACACATAATTTTTGTAAATCTTCCATTCTTATTATGTATTTTTAGTCTTCCCCACAGTTACAAGAACCTTCACACCCTGAAATAAATAAAATACAAATCAAATATAATATATAACCAAATATAAACAAAGGATTAAATAATCAACAATCGATACCTGAATCTATAGTCCCAACATATTTTAATTAGAATATATCTGAGTTAATGTGAATTGAATACACAAATAAAGAACCTTTATATATTTGTCACACCTTGTTATTTGGAGTATGGTTTAGTGAACTGGAACAAAAGTAACTGAATAAGTAGAGAATAAATAGTTAATATTAACATCGAATAACCTACAAGTTTCGTTGAGCCGATACTATAGCGCTTATAGCGGAATTATCTGACACCAAAGAGGGAGCGTAAAAATATAAAATCAGACAGAACTCTCTTCAAGGCATAATAGGGTTGGATGAAATTGTAGAATAAATATTAAGTTATTTAAGTTCTAGGCACACTAACACTGATAATTATTAAATAGTTAAGTTAACCTTAATTGAGTACATCCATATATTCCACAACTCCAAATATTTCCGAGAATTTATACAAATTAAATTAATTCAACACAATTGACAAATACAACAGTGGGAATCTAGACCGTACGTATCGGTTTACTTACAACATATAGAAGGACAAGGCGTCCCTATGAAATTTTTCTACAGACTTGACAAAAACTTTGCACAGACATCTTCATTCAATTTACACACACGTTTCATACCAATTTGAACGAGTTCCTGACTAATTTTAATATAGTTGTCATTTTGGACTGCACGAATTTTGTAGATCACAACATGAATGCGTCGAATCATTTGATAGCAAGATCTCATGTCGCCCACTTCTTCGTCAACATTTCGGACAGTTATACAACGCATCACAACGAACAGTTACATGAATCAGAGCACAAACTCTTACAACACGGTTGTTCCACGTGCGCTGACTTTAAAAGTTTATTTGTCCTTAAACCCGATTGCTGCACTCCACCAGAGCGTCACAGCGGAAGTCCGCACAAAACTTGCAGACACAATCCGGTGACTCATTGTCACTTTCTCACTAATGAGACGGTTTCACTTCAGCAGATGTAGTTTGGCGATTACTGTTGATAACGAAACGGGGCAAAGAACAGTGTTGGTAAATATCTCCATATGTTTTGAATAGCCGCACGTTGGGATACTGTTTCAAATATTCGGTATTTTTCAGCACACTTTCTATTTAGTTATGTCTGCAAACACTTCAGAATCATACAAATTTTTGTTTTACAGTGTAAATAACCTATTCTATATTTTTTACGCATTATATATCAGGACACGTTCAGTAATGTGCTATATAGTTTTTGATAATTTACACCAATTCATATGCTTGCAGTAGACTATTTGCAACCATATATTGAAAAATGTTACAAACGTTTTAAATAGATTAGTCTGTTTCGATTTGACTTATCAATTTGATTTTAGAAAATTGCTACATTTTTTTAAATTCAGAAGCAAAACGTCAAAGTTTCAATTAGATCACAAACTTTCATCAGTATGTAATATTGTGGTAATTGTAATACAATTTACTGAAAGACTAGTATAATCATGAGTTTCTTGAGTATAATGAGACTACAAATATTAAATTAATGATATTACTTATAATTTTTTATATCTGTTACTTTAATTTGAGTTTAGAGGAAATAAAACTATTTTGTATTTAAATAAAACATATAATTCAATTAAGTCTAGAAATTAAGCTCACGAAGAATTGATGTTCTTAGCCACAAACCATTAGCAAAACCACGGCACCCATATTCTCTTACGGCACGCCCTTTATACTTTAAAACGTCTCTCGGATAAAATTAATGGGCCAAATAATCTGCTACATCATTCACTGTGTGCAGCGACCCTTTCTTAAGACATGTATAGCGTTGCTACTCCTTTATCTCTCACTTTGTTGTCTTCCGCAACCCACTTTTGCGTCTTTTTGTCTTTCATTTACCATATTTTCTTTTATTTTCATAAACAAGTATTATTTATATAGAATGATAAATGTAGAGGATCAAAGATAAGTATAAACGTAATAAAATTAAATATTAATCGGAATTTGGAACTAATTATTTTAACATTGTTTAAATGGATTGCAGTAGCGCAGCTGCAATGCTTTACTAACAGTCTGTAGATTTCAGTTAGATTTCCTGACGCCCACAATGTCTAGGTGTATTTTTCGGCCTCTCAGATCGTCCAGCCTGACACTTGAGTAACTGGGATAACATTTGCATACGTAACAACACGTAGGCTGAAGCTTAACACTCACTGCACACTACTACCTGCCTGTCTACGTCTCACACGTGCAGTCTACTCCGCGCCTGTTCATTTGAAACCTTAATTTTTAAAACAATAATAATATTATAACTTATAAATTAACTTACTGTTACCGAGGACATTCATAATAAGGTGCCGTAAAAATAGAATACTTTAGGTAATAACGTAACCCTGATAAGTAAAACATCTTTTACTGAATTATATTTAGCCATTCTTCACATATTTGTCATACTTTTACACATGTTTGTCATTTTCTATATATGTGTAACATTTCTTGCATCACAAAGGAAGTGAAAATGTACAATTAAAAAGGATATTTTTGTACTCACCTAAATGTTTAACATACGCCCAATGAAATGACTGTCAAGAAGAATTGAAAATTTTCAACTGTCCATTTTATCTAACGCATAGGTTTATAAAGGTCACGTAATACTTTTTAAAATTGCAAAACGAAGTACTGAAAACTTTTTACATCCACGAATAAAAAGGGAGAATATTGTTTCATTTCTGCACATATTGAGAGACCAGAGCTTTTATATCGCATAGAAGATAATACTGGCTATAATCCCTTTTCTGTGTATAGACAGGTTGCAACTCTATATTAAAAGCGTTAACCCCCACTCAACGAATTCATGTGTATTGTGTTCTGTACATGTATTGGATACTCATGTGAATAAAAATGTACAATTATAGAAAAATAAATTATAATCGGATTATATACCGAACAGAAAATTATGTGAAATGAACGATACGTGGGGAAAAATAAAATAATTATATTTGTTTTTCCAATTTTTTTAAATTACTTTGTTGTCATAGGCCAACTTAATTTCTGTTTTGTTTTCTTTATGTTTATATACAATATCACTTTGAGAATCTAGTTGTCATTTTTAGGTTATTACTGTTTTTCAGTACTTAGTTGGGATATTTAACACCTGTTTGGGGAAGAAATAAACATACACTTGTGATTAAAATCAACATAAGATCATAACATATTGTTAGGACGGTCGCACGGATCGTCGTGTTGTACAGTGGAAACAGAATAACTGACACCAGTTGAAGTCACTAATTACAACTTTAATTACAAACAAACAACAGTTAGAAATCAACAAGGCCACTGTTGTACAATAATTCAAGTGAAATTTGTCCAACACACATCAATTAATGTCACCTTATTATAGTATTGCACTAAAAGAGTTACCTGTATTGCAATAACATTGACTCCGAACCTCACTCTAATATCTCTGGTCTAAAACTGTCATTTGCCGGCTACTGCTTATTTATACCCCGCTGAGGATCAAGAGAAATCTACCACATTCCGTCCAACGAATCGAGTCGGGTTGCGTAGTTACGAACGCTCTGGAACTAGTTGGAAGACAAGTGAATGCTTGGCGGCCTTGACACGCTTTCTCCGACTAAAGGACGTCACCGTCACGAAGTTTGCCTATCATTTGGGCGTTAAGACTAAAGCTCATACTATATTTGCAAGCATCACGCAGCTTCTCTATTTCCTCAGCGTAGAACTGCCCCCTTCTTAAGCCTGTTCGTCCCAAACTAGCAAATCCTCTTTTTATTTTTTTTGTTTTTACTCTTGAAAGTCCTCTTTCCTCTTTCAGAGTACATTCTTCATCACTCGCAAGCATCTTCTCTTTGATTTCATTTTCTCTTCCCAGTCCGTGTCCAACATCTTGCGTAACGTCCTCTTCCGTAGCTTTACTTTCTGATCCTGTAACAAACGTCATCCAGTTTCCGAACTTGTCCGTTCCCTGTACGTTCGGTACGTCTTTTCTTCTTTATTTCCTACAGCTTGTATATTTGCAACCAATTCTTTCTTTAGCGGCTTCTTACGCGGGCGCTTCTTTTAACTATGTAACAAGCAAGATCCTTTCCTCGACGACTATAGTTAGTTATACTCAGCGTAGAAATATTATACTCCAAAAGCATAGAGTTTAAAACACAAGCACGCGCGCGCTCACAAACACACACACAAACACACATATTTGTTGTACATATGTAAACACGTCATCATAAGCGTTTCTGGTGAACAAGTCATCTTTACTACACACCGCCAGTAACAAATCATCTTTACATACTCGCCAATTATACAGACATCGATAATAAGCAACAAATGCGAAGGCTAAAAAATCATCAACCTTTTGGCTCATGGGATTTAACCTTTGGTCCCAAGTGCAAGTCATTACAAATGTAAAACTAATTGAAATTGTGGAGAAAAATCTCTGGATTAGTTCTATTCATTCAATTTTTAATTTTCTATTATGATAATGCCGATAACATTTTTTACAGCCTGAACTAAATATAAATGATGACAACTATACACATCCACCACAATACAACCCCCAACACACACACACACACACACACACGTACAAATGTACATAATTTCATAATGGTTCACTTTTAGATGACAAATACGCTTTGAACGTTTATATGTTTAACATTTAATGTTAAAATCAGTAAACATATTAGAATTTACATCAACAGGCCAAATTATTTCATGGTTTGTTGAAATACACCATGTAATTTATTATTGTCTAATCTACGGCTCTCATAAAACATGGTGAGGCAAGTCGTTATGGATAAAAACACTAATAAAACTACCACTATATTAATATCATGCGGCTCCCATTTGCTTAGTCACCCCACCTTGTTGCTAATAACTCACGATATCATATTAAGTAAGCGCTGAAAACAATTCCACACAAGACACTTGAACCAGAATTTGTTTGACATAATTTAGATAGACAATAGAATTGCGTTGTGCGTACGCTGAGAAGGGAAATTAACCTTTACGTACGTTTAGTATTATTTTACTTCTTGAAATAAAATTTAACATATTTATCTAAATTTGCAAATATTTAAAACACTAACATAGAGTTATGGCTATGTGTACGAGTTTTGGTTTTAGATTTTGATTTTGATATACTGTATAGTTAACAGACACGAATAGTTTCACAGTTGTATAGTACGGGTTTTTATTAATATTATTTTCGTTTTTGATCTTCTTATTATTATTATTCAACAATTACCATTATCATTAGCATTAATATAAATGACGATTCTAAAAGTTTTAGGCAACAAAACTTTATTTTAACTGCAGGAAGTATTTTTTTTTACATTTTGCTAGCAACATTATAACATTTGCCGAACCACTGAACAATGTCTCATTATGCGGCAGTCCTACTGTATCGTATAGTAAGAATGTTGTAGTAGGTATAATTTTGTTTTTCTCCATTAAAGTTATCTTCTCATATTGAACACTGCTTTTTGGTATGCCCGGTTATGTGGATTATCTTAACTCATTCTCTGAGAACAAAGAAAGGAAAACATCAAGGTTGATTAGTTTAAGCTGACTGTGATGCGTAATGCGGTTAGTATAGTGTTACGTAATGGGGAAAGTGTACGGCATTACAGAACATACTACATGTTTCTCGGCTATTCCAGCGGAGCCACGCTATAATGTGTGTGTGTACCTATTGCTGCTACTCTGAGATGAAGGACAACTACGTGATACTTGTCACGCGTCCATAGCCGAGACTGATCCATATTTCACCAGTCCCCGCGCGCTGTGTGCAAGGGCGCAATCAATTACGTTCTGGTGTTTTCTAATAGCGTTCTTGACGCGTAGTACGGATTATTCTGGAAACTCAGCGGGGTATACATACAAATACTCAGCGACGCTTAGTTCAGTTTTAGTGGCGATTTATTCCAGTGGAGTTCGTAGTATTTTGGCGAAGTGTTATGTGTTTCATAATTGTGCTAGGGTATATTAGTTGACATCATTATTGCGTGTGAACAGTTTTTATTTGACTTGTTGTAAGATAGTACCTTGTTGATTACACGCTGTTTAATTGTGATAATTAAAGCCGGCGATTAGTGACTTACTTGGTGTCTTGTATTTTGTTTTCAACTGTACCATACGACGATCAAGTAGACCGTCGTAACAATAGTAAAACATGAACTGCAGCACATTGCAGGTAAACTATACATGCGCGTAAGATTATTGTATTCTTTCTCTCTCTCATACACACACAATCACCCTAGCATGTAGATGATGTGACATTATTAGATCTCTTAGAAACTATCTTTGACGTGTAGAAGAAACTATTTTAAGAAACCTCTACTTTACTTTCACTATGTCTTATTACACGCTTCTGTATATGTCAAGATTTTGACAAAATTGCTGTTTGATGTTAAACCTAAAATGACCTATATAATTTTTAATGTTGAGTGTCAACCTGTAGCTGCCATCTTTTATTTAGAACGTTATTATTTTCGATAGTTTAATTTTGGGAATCAGTCTTATCTAGAGTCTTGATTTGAAAGAATGCTTTTAATGGGAAAACAGATACCAACCTGTTTGGCTGATAGTAACCAGCCACTATAGCTGCTGGTGCCATATCCCTCCCGCACTTACTCATTTGTGACTTACTCCCGCACTTGCCATACTGGACAGACACTTTCACTTCTTCAGCGGAATTCGAAGCCCTATATCATTCTGAGTTAACGAATTTATTATCTTTCAATGAAATTACATATAATTTCATCATTACATTATACGTGTACATTATTTAAATGAGTGAAACAGGTATACGGTATGTACTGGCCACATGTATGTACGCGTATAAACGTGAATGTTGCACATGTTTGATGTAATATCTATGGTTTAAAATAAAATAAATAAAACTGCTAGAACGAAAACTGTATAATGTTAACAAAGAATGAGTTTTTAATAATGTTAGTTTTATGAATCAGTGAAAACAAAAATTATACAATAAAATTAGACTCTGTTTTAAAGATTGACACAGCAGAATAACGCATGAACTTTCCAGCTATTAGAGTTGGAAAAACAACAACTGTTGTAATATGTATGACTAACATGAACTTACATGAATTCCTTCTGTGTATGTTAATTATATATTTTATGAACTACATGATTCACGATTAATACTTTGCAAAATTGATCATAAGATTTATTTACCTGAAATATCCAATATTTCTACTATCTGACTTTAGTCAGTGTAGAATTACAGTATGTATTGCATGTGATTGCAACCCGTGTGGCTGACACTAATGCAGAGAAAGCGAGATAAGAGGGGTGCTTGGTGCTTGTTTACAGAAAAAGCATACTAGCCAACTTGAAAACATGTGTATTTACCTGCTAATACAATGGCTGCGCTTGTGGACAGAAAAAGAGATTCCTCAAGAGGTAGTGTTTATAGAAAAGACAGATTTAAGGGTGACGTCATACACTTCAACGTCTTTGTTCCTCTTGCACACTTCGCCACGCAACCATACGGAGGGCAGACACAGGCAGTGCTATACATTATAGTCTGATAAGAGGAAACATAATCTGTAATAGTTCAATATCGTATTTTATTTCTAAGTTGGCTCATATTATTATCTAGTGTCTATTACCTTATATATTATGTGTTATGAAAAACATGTATTCCATTATAAAATAAATAAATACATAATGAATAAGTAAATAATTAAGTAAGTTTAAGTAAAACGTGATAAAAACATATTGTTCTATTGTGCGTCCGCGCGTACGCGATGTGTGTGTGTGTGTGTGTGTGTGTGTGTAACGTATTACACCAAAACTAACTCAAACCAGCCTACCTATAAATGACTAACTTACACCTGATTTTATCCAAATTTATTAATAGGTACTACTTTAACGCCATTTATTGGTCGTCTATTTTGTCTTTGTGAAACTCAAATATAGTTAATTAATAATAATAACGAAGCGAATGGAATTTCAGGCATAACAATTAAAGACAAAAATAGTGTTTGTTGTTTTTCAAAACAAAAACTGCAAACATTTTCGTGACGGGAAGAAGATTAGGTCGCAAAGGAAGAGACGAATTTTACTGGTCACATTACCAACTGGCAAGACGATAGTGTTGCAAGAAACGTTAAACATAAGGAACTAGCAACTTGGTAAAATGAACATTAAAGTCTTTAATCTGCCAAACTGGCCAGATTTAAGCCGTGACCCCCTAGCCACGATAAGAAAGTTACCAAACCTATCAATCGATATTAAACTTGCTTATTCAGTGCTGATCACGAAAATAAATTATTATTAAATAAAAGTTACTTGGTAATATACATAAAGCATATTATTGTATCATTAACCACAAAAAAGAATGCAGTTAGTTTAATTGACTTTTACGTTTAAAGAATTTTTATTTTAGTTCTATGATTTTTACTTTTTCATTTGTTATAAAGGCTTAATTATAACAATTATAATTGAACTGTCTTACATTAGGTAAAAATTAAAACCCATTTATGACACTCCCATAATACAAAAAAATTGAAAGACTTACTGAAGATTTTTATGTGTTATAATTATAGATAATTTAATTTGAAAAATAACACATACATTATTTATAAACAAACGAAGTATAGGCCTACATCATCTGCTCCGAAACACGTTGCATGTTGGAAGTAGCATTAGAAACCTCAAATGTGGCACATGCTTAATGTTTGCCCGCTTTGTACAGAGAAATTTGAAACTTGTGTGAATACAATCTTAGTTCACAACAAAGCTGGAACATGTACGTACATAGCTGGAACATGTTGAGATAAGGCTTGTTAAAATCCTTTGCGAGATTTATATACGGTTTAGTCTTTTGTTGTCGGTATCATAGTATACGCTTATATTTCATAATGTTCATAAGCTAATAAAATTTTTCTTTTCATTCGGTACGGTTTTTATAATGTGTTGTGTTTCAGAGCTGTTTGTTTACAATAAAGGTAGATCTGCTCTCTATATATTCAAATTTCCTAAATTTAAATTCATTTGGTACCATCTTTGACCTTAACAAACCTAACTTACTGAAATAATTACCTCCACAGTAAGGAAGTAAAAACAAAATACGTACTACCCTGTTATTATTGCCGAGTATTATTACGTTTTTAGGGACACAAAAATACACCTGTACGTAGTAATTGAAAAAGCGAAGCGAGTTCTCAGTTCGACAGTTTAGCATTTGTCTGTCTGCCTGTCTATATGTCTTTCGGTTGGGGTGTGTCTCACCAATAACTTTTGAACGCATCAACCGACTTTCGTAAAACGTCGGGTGTGTGTCCATAGTTTTACCCTGCAGAATCCTATTTTTTTAGATTTATAAAAAAGTAAGGGACGTGAGACAAAAACTGAGGAGGCCATTTATCAAAAGCATTAAAAAACAGGGAATTTTAACCACAATCTGAATATAATGTTCGTTGTTAGGAAGTTCAAATTTTGTTAACGTCACAAACCAACCTATGGGTAAAAATTAATTCCTTCATTGTGCTCACCTTATTTCTCAGTTCCCTCGGTAACTCAATTTTTCTGTTGGTGTCTGGGATGTATCCGTTCCCTGGCTGCAGAAGCTGTTAGAAAATGTTTGCACATCAAGGTCTCCTGATTTTTGGATTCACGTGTTCGTTGTGAGTTTGAGAGTTTCCACATAAGACCACAGATAGTTTACTGGTGTTCATTGATGCCTTGACATTATTGGGAGCGTACCTCTTATTGAAAGTGGCCTAAGAGCAGAACTGTCACTCCATGATTGTCGTGCCGGTCTTGGAGGATTTTCCTATTTACGCTTCAAGGGCTCCTCTATAAGACATAGTGCTCTCTTCCCAGACTATAAAAACATTTTTCTTAACCATTATGGCGTTGACAATTCCTTTTTTTTTATCTTGGAAGCTTGATGATTATCTTACTTTAAGCTGAGCGGCAACTTAAATGAGCAGATCCAGCAGGGGAGTGACTGCTGTCTCTGATGAAGCAATAGCCAAAGCAATTTGTCCGCGAGACGTTACGTCTGAAAGAATTAGGTTAATCAAGAATGTTTTTTCTGTACTATTGTACACTCTTAAAAAATTGCGTACGCGCTCCACTTGTACGCGCTTCCAAAAAGTAAACCTTTCCCAAACTTTAATTGACGCTTTGTAAAATAACGTTGTAGGGAGACCTCTGTTCTACATTTACATGAGGTTCATGGGCACTGATAAAGTTTTGCACCAGGATGGGGTAGTAGTTCTCACCCAGTATCTACTCTCAATATCTCCCGGGTTCCTGCGATCTGGACATGCCGAAGCTGTCTGTTTTTTCACAGCACTGAAGCAGCTCGATGTCAAGGGCTACTAAAGTCCTGTTTTGAATGACGGGATTGAAACTGGATGGAGCATCTGTGATTTTGGCCTGATCCAAATAATCTTCAGACAGGTTGTCTCTGAATTTCAGCCATAATAGTAGGAGGCTGGAGATTTTACCAACATCTAAGATTACGACGAAGAGGTTTCTCAGTATTTTGGGAGTGTCTTGAAGGATGATTCTTCAAGAGTCCGGAGTGATTGTCGCCCTCAAGGAGTCCAAGAGCCTTGCACGGTAATTGGTAATCAGGTAAAGCAGTCATTTACTGTTCTGAGTGTCTGGAAGTAAATGGGACATCTTACGTGATGAAGCAGTATTCGCAAGTACAAGCACTCCATGTCATTAATATGGACTGTGTAGACTCGACCAATGGCATTTAACTTCCTCAAATCAGGGAACTCCTACACAACAGCATGTTACTTTCGCCGGGAGAAGTTTTCCATGTGTAGTACAAGGAAACCTCAGGGTACAAAAATGTCATTTCAGTACTGGAGGATTGAGGAAAGCAGTGAGTGTTACAGCAAGTGGGTCGCCATGTTAGACGTTGTTACGGTCAAAATACACCCGTTGGCTATCCTCCAAGTAGACTGCCAGGCGAAACACAATCAGCTTTCTGCTGTAGACTGGGAAAGAAAGTATTCTCCACTCTTTTTCAAAAGTGCTACCAGACTTTCCAGTCTGGTACTACAAAAACTAGACCTCTCACTTTTAACAATGAATGTTGCTTGAGCTGATCCTTTATTAACATAGTTAAACGTATTTGATTGCATTGTGCATTACAATATTTCGCGTCGATGTGGACCTTGAATGTCTGTCACTGAAGTGGCGAGTAAGGCACCACCCATTTGTTGTCAACACTGGCGGGCCTTCGTCTACTAATCATCTCGAAGAAGCTTCGTTGGCAGGGCTTCTGCTTCTCCGTCTGTAGGTTGGATCCCCACTTTTGTCTGTTTGCGTTTTCTTGACGAACTGCTTGGGGTACTTCTTTGTGCGCTCCCAGTCTTTCGTGCATGGGCTCTTATATTTCAGAGAACCACAGGCCCCATGAATCACGTTGGTTTTCATGATCTCAAAACGTTCAAGGTCATTGTCAGTGTTAGGTAGTTAAGCACAGTTGACTGAATCAATTGCTTCAAATTTGACTTATTTTTCTCCAACCATATCAAAATATGCACGTTGGGAATGACTCATTTCTGCCAGTTGGTGGTGTGTACATGTGGCGAGAAATAGGTCCAAAGATTTTTCTAAGAAGACTCGTGGGGGATTTCACTTTCGACTGAAACACTATTGCAAACATTTTGCGCTTAACACACCTCAGGTGTTCACATAGCCCCAATTCCATTACCCTCCTCTTTGGGTTACACGGAAACGTTATAAATAAGTCCAGCAAGCCGTTGTGCCACAATACCTCATCGCGTCCTGCATCTTACTGAACATATAACTCAGGCCTCCGTTGAAAGAAAATGGCAGAATGAAACTTTTTTCCACGTTGCTAGTTTTTCTATTAGAATTGATTTCGTCTCTCAGGTAGAAGTAATTTTCCAATCGCAGTTTTGGTCCGTATGTCAATTAAGCGTTCACTTTCAATTTTCGCATAAATATCTACTAAGAACTAACTTTAAAAATATTTAAAAATAATGCAGTCTGTTGAAGTAATTCGCCTAGATTATGAGCCGGCACGCATACAAGTTCATTGCTGAAACACTCGCCCATGCAGTCAGTATGTTTGAGGAGGAAATGGTATCCATCCTCGCATCTAGGAAACAGAAGTGGATTGTATGACTTGTGAGTCTTAGTAATTTTGATCAGTTTGCCATCCATCCTTTCAAATTCCTACCCTACTATTAATGCTGCTACTTTGTTGCCTGAGGACACTGAAACGTCCTCAGTGTGAGATGTGAGGGACTTTTATGACTGACAGATGTCTAGATGGGTTGTTTTCCAGAGTTATTTTGAACCTGCGGACATAGGTGTTTCTTTATCTTCTACCATACCTAGTAGACCTTTCAATAAATTGAGGATGAGCGCTGGCTTGTTTTTACAACGCAAATCTGACGATTGGCTGTAAAATATATCGGTAAATTTTAGATTTAGATTTTTCAGCAGGTAGTAAACTTGTCCCCACACCCTAAACGTTGCCATGAATTTTCCACGTGGAATTATTTAAGCACCAAATGATGTCATTTGGAAAGCCGAATTGTACTTCCTGGTGTGTTGTCAAGAGAAATCTTTAGAGAGGGGGTTAGGACGATTAAAAGGCTGTACATAGGTTCAGCTGACTGCCGAATTTTCTGTAGCTCTACATTCTCTTTAAGCAGCAGATTCAAGGAGGCTCATTATAAGACACATAAGCCACATGTGGCCTTTACAGTGCTGACAGACTAGTATCATCCTTTTAAATACGACAGCTTGGTCGGTGTCGTAAGCCACATTGGCAAGTAGAATCTTGAATGCTTTCCGACTCTCCAAAGTGTCAGAATTCCACATTTATTCAAATCCACTCTACATGGTTAAAATGTGACAAGAGAGGAGTAGGACAACACAAATAAGTCTTAACCGATTGAAGCAACTGGTGCGTAGACCGTGGGATTCAAATACGTGTTTAAATCACTTTACACATAACAAAACTGTCTTGAACTTTGACATATGTGCAATATGCCTGTTTCTATAAAGGTTTTAATTTTAACCATTTGACGAAATTTTGAACTGATCAAAACTATGAATATGAGACGTGTCAACATAGTAAAAAAAACAGAATTAAAATCCTTATACAATTCATTCCTCTTAACTTATTCTCTCCTCTCAATTATTTTCCGAAACTTTTTATTTACAATTTTGTCGGTCTGCATAATTCTGAAGCTATTTCTATATTCCGATCTTCTCTTACCTTTATATCTATCATTTGAGTTCTATAGTTTTATACACATACAGCTTTTTAACATTCAATGTTATGTTTTTTTGAGTTTACCACCACGTTTTTAACTTAGTATGCGTTTCTCAAGATATTTTTAATTAGAAAATATTTTTTAGCTAAGTAAATACCGTCTATAAAAACTATAACTTTTGTAATATTACGGCTTCTTAAATCTTTGCATTTACACACATTGAGTGTTTTTCTCAGCATACACATTATTAGAGGTATTAACTACTTTTATTAATTTACGTTGTTACTCCAGTCTTTTGAATTTTTTTCGTTCATGTGTCCATTCTAGTTAAGTAAATTTTATATTTTTTTATATTTATAATAATCCTTCCTGTTAGCAATTCTTCTGACAAGTGAAAAAATGAAAACCGCTTTAAGAAAAAGGTCGTTTTAAGCTTCCTGTAACTCAACAATGATATCCTGACTGACAATCTGTAATTTTGCAATTTTTATACAACAATCTGCATTATTTCCCTAAATGTTTACGTACAGAGCTCTCATGAATGGTCTTTGTGATCATTTTTCTGTGGTAACCTTCTGTAGATAAATATAACCATTTCTACATCGTGATAAATATTTGTTTAAGATAGGTTTGACGGACATTTAGAAAAGTTTCTATGATAATACTCATATTATTATTCAAAACCAAACACATGATTAAATCTGGCTATGTGTAGCCTGCATAATATGTTGTTATTCAAGATTAGAATAAGCATAAACGTTTATAGTTAAAAGAATACATTTCCAAAATTTAGTATTTACAGTATCACGAATGATAAACAGGTATACAATCCATACAACTGAACAATTCATGAAATGATATATATACTTGACTACTGTGAAAACGCCTATGTTCACTGAATACATATAAGTTCATAATTATCAAATTGAATGGTGAAAGCAGAGAGGAAAGACAAAAGTAATTTAGATTCCCCAGTAAATTAGGCACTTCTAATTTTGTCACAGTTTTAAAGTGTAGAATCAGTTGTTGACAAAGTGCGTTTTGAAGGGACAGAAATATTGTTATTTACTTTTTGAGATGAAACATCAAAGCCTTTTAAGTTTTATTTTTAGACATTTCGTTTTTGAATAACGGACAGAGAAATAGAAGCTTTAGCTATCAGTTTCAACACATTTCACTATGACCCTTTCATTTTCATAAAACGTTTATTCCAGTCAATCGATTTTTCCAATCAGAATTAATAACTTAAAGGGTTACATTTTCAAAGTAATTAAACTAGAAGAAAATGAGGTCTTCATTAGTTAAACCCGTACAGAGATTCATAATAATACTGATGTGTCGTGGTATTATATTGATTTGAAAAAGATAACTGAGGAAGTACATAATTTTCATTTGTTTCTTAACAATCTTAATTAATTTTCTATTACACAATATTAACATATTGAAAGAATATAAATGTAATATATACGTAATAAAATAAAAAAATTGTTAGTAGTGGTAGTAGTAGTAATAGTAGTAAGTAGTAGTAGTATAGTATTAGTAGTAGTAGTATAGTATTAGTAGTAGTAGTATTAGTAGTAGTAGTAGTAGTAGTAGTAGTAGTAGTAGTAGTAGTAGTAGTAGTAGTGAAAAATAATGCAGTTGAATTATATACAATTCTGTTACGTCATTGTTTAAAACTCTTTATCAGCAATCGTATGTAGAGCCTATTTGGTAGTTTTACAAGTATAGGATTCTGTTTCTGTTTGATATGAAAATATATAAATAGACGCCAGGGATCAAGAAGGGGAGCTTTTCAAGCATTTTATTCACTGACCAGATATTGCCAATAACGGGCGGTAAGCGTTATTTGGATTTTGGTTGCATTTATATTCGTTTGAACGCTGTAAATCTATTCATAAATTTGAATGGCGTACACAATTAATCTTTACGAGCTATTAGACTACATAGAATGAAATATTTAATAAAATACAGTCTCATCCTATGCTGCAGATATGATACTTATTTTCATCTCATACTGCAGGTAGATGTTAATGTCGTTACTTCGTTTGAATTTTGAAGTTAAAGCAATTAACGGACATTAAGCATGCTTAAAATTTCGTTACTTTAAACCCGCTGATACATTTTTACTTTCAGAGAGGTTTCTACGGTGTAACTTTCCAGCAGGTATTATGACCTTCTCTATCAGGAGCCACAGTACATTACAGCATATTCAGCATAACGTTTCTGGGACTACTGTTTTGTGTGTGTGCGCGCGCACGTGCGCTCGTGTGTGTGTTAATATATGCTCAATTTTTCTTGTGTTTATATTATTATTAATAATAAAAAAACTTTTAACAGCAATATTTTTTTTTTGTTACAAATGTTTCAAATGTTTGTATTTTAAATCATTATGATTAAAAATATTTGAATTTATTAATTATATCCGATGATGATAATTAGTTATATTACGAATCGAAACATTCGTAATACAAAATAAAAAAATATATTCTGTTAAACGTTTTTTAATATTAATAATAATTTTATGTATATATATATATATATATATCGCAATGGAACATCGCAGTAAGTGCGTTTTTAGCTAGGACTACATGCTTTTATACCAATTTATGACGTTTTAGACATGTTGAAAATTGATTTTGTTTAAATTTTGTAAAATAGCTATAAGTTTTGAATTAAGAAATGTGTAATTAACTGTTGTATGTCAAAATGCCCATAAATTTATTTTCTGTCTTGTCAAGTGCGAATTTAGTGCGCGAGTGCGCGTGTGATTCGTATTAACATGAATAACTCTGGTATAAATTAACGTATTAAATTGAGACTTGGACAGCTCATACTACTAAATTAGCGCTACATTTGTCTTGTCAAAGAATCGAAACATATTATTTTAATATGTATTTTTAACAGAATTCATCTTTCTAAAGAATCCTTATCTTCTGAAAGTCATAAAATTGTAAATAATATCTATACATGCTTTTGCCGTTTTCAGCAAAATTGATCAGGATTTCTGTCTATCAGTCTAACCCATCAATCACGTGCTAGGGGTTTCGACAAATCAGAGGCTCCAATTTTCATTCGGATTGGTTCAGTCAGTTCTCCCTAACAGCTCGGCCTTAACAGACGTTGTCTCTGTGCGAGTTTGTCGTATCAGTATACGTTCTACATAAGGGTTACGAGTACGGAATCTTAGCAACGAGTTGCCCGTTTGCTAAAAACCATTGGGTACTAGAACTGAAATAAATTAAATTATTAATTAAATAGTGCTTTATCGTGTTAGTAAAGATTTCCTCATAGGGTCAAGTGTATTTACCGTAATACATTTGTTTGAACGCGAGGACAGATCAAGTCTCGGGAAGGTGTACGTACAATACACCGAAACTGCATTAATTTAAGTTACACCCATTATCGAGCCCTGAGAAACGAGATAAACGCTATCGGTGTATCGGCGTGCGTGCGCGTGTGCGGAGAGTTCCACGTGTCATCAGTGCAGCAGATTCAACAGGCAGCGAGAGGTGGCAGTGAAATGGTCCAGCGGTTTCGTCAGTGGAATTCAACGCTCAAGTAAAATAGACATTTAAGAAAAGAAATTTTCAAATCATTTACAGACATTATTAAATTTAGAATAAATAATTTTTGTTCAACCACAGACCATTTTTAAATTTGTTTAAAATACATACCTTATTCCAGGCAAAAGAGTCTGATAATATTGTTTTTTTAATACTATGCTTTCTATTTGTTCTGTTGCAATATATATGACATCTTTAACCCAAAACTATTACACAAAACGTGGAGTAATTCCTTCTAACCCTTTCTAGCAACCAGTAACCAAGGAAAGACAAATAGAGGAACAAGCCAAATGGCAAGGGAAAAGAGGCAATAAATATGAATTACTGAACGATGGAAAGGAAATTCCTAGGAATAGTTCTAGACAAAAGAATATGGGCGTTATGTATCGATATGCTAACAATATAGATTCTACAACAACAAACTGTAAGAAGAAAAATGTAAATATTTAAGTTTAAAAAGAGTTATTCTCTTGTAAAATTATGAGTTGAAGTATACGCAAGCAATAAAATGTTAAGTATATTAAAATAATGTTGGAAATTAGATTTAAAATATTTACTTTTTTTATAATTTTACTTATGTTCTTATTATTCATAATATTCAATTTTTCTTAAAAAAATAAATATATTTTTTAACTTCTAAATCCACCATCCTCTTAAAGCAGCCTTTTCATTTTTAGGCGATAATTTTGTTTCTTTTTTTAATTGTAACAAAACTTTGGAGCCTTGGCGTGAGACCATTTATTGTAATGTGTTACTCGTTTTAAATGTTAAAGATTTATGTTATGCTTTCGCTGCTCTGTCGATGACTTTAATTTTGTGCATAACTTTACTGAGAGTTATTCCAATGTTCGTTTCTTGTTAGACGACTTGATTATTTCACGATTCGTATACTTCATATATTTTATCTCTGGATTATTGTTTTCACCTTTTTGCATTACCGTGTACGCTTGTATATCTGGCAACACTTTACCATTTTCCTTGTCTTTGTTTTTCCTCTCCCATTCCTTAATTTTCCTGCTCACTTCTGTTATCTTCCGTTTCTGTTATGTGCTTGTTTCCGTTCTTCCGTTGTTTCCTCTTTCAATGTTTCTTTTGTTTTTACCAACTCTTTTCATCCAGACGTATTTAGCGGCAAATCTTCTGTTATGTTACAGGCAATTATTTTAATAGAGCACTAATAAAGAGCCAAATTAGTGTAAACTCTTCAACAAAACTCATTCTTCCTTTATAATTTTACTGTTAACAAGTCACTAAGTATTACGTAGTATGTCATCAAGGTTAAATTTAAGTCCAAATCGGACAACTTTCCCTTCAACATAATGTTTATTAAAACCTAACCCCCAGTATAATCCGATAAATCAATAGACCAATCACGCAGTCCGCCAATCCACTTCTGCTTACAGTTCACAGTTCGTTTGTCGTTTAAAGAATAAAATGAATTTCATTAAATATTGTTGAAAATGTTTATTAAATATTCAATCACTGATCTCAGCATCTCATCTACTGTCAAAGGATGTACGTATGATTGAGACTTTGCACAGAATCAATTGCAGCAAACGTTGTAATTTAACATCTGTCTTATTACGTAATTTAGTTTCCCATCATCTCCATCTACGCTTTCAGATTCAACGGCAAATTAGTTTCAGATGGACCTGGCAATTCCAGCTGACCTGGAAATTCTACTTTTCCGTTCTACACAACAAAAGTTATAACGTTTAATACTGAAAGTCGTAAATAAAACTGTATAGTTAGTGAGTGGTAAATTGGGATCTTTTAAAAAATTTGTTTGTTGTTTTATTTGCTATCTTAAATTTTCTGAGCGCATTTTAAATTAAGTGACAGTAAATGTTTCGAAAAATATATTTTTTGAATTAAGAGAAACAACGAAATGTTCTTACAATGCCTACATGACTACTTTAGTAAAATAAAAAGACAACGGATTGTGGGAAACCATTAGGTTAACTGTGAGTGTTAAATAGAGCAGCGCAACCGACAAGTCATCTCGACACGTACAGTCATTAGTTTAGAAAACTCGTAAATCTTGTAACGTCAGTTTACGTTACTGATGATTGCAACCCACTAACAAGGTCAACTTGAGATGGCATTAATGTTATTGCGGTTCACAGCATCCCTACACCTGTAATAACATCTACTTACTGTTTGTTTTTAATATCATACACCACACAGAACTGACTCAAATAAAAAAGTAATAACAAAAATGAAGAAAATCTATTTGTTCCCCATATTTATTTATACACACAGTTTTTGCAGAATTAAACATACAAAATTAGTAACTTATTTATGACGTATGGTTCACGCGTACTACTGGTCTTCCTGGAACAATTTACGGCTCAAGATAGCAGCTTATCCTGTATCTACAAAGCCGCTTCTATACCATAAAAAGGAGTCATGGTTCAACATAATTATAAATTAGTACCTTTGTGTGAATACATTGTTACGTAATGCGGAAAAAGTGTTACGTAATATGGAAAGTTCTACAAGTTTCTCGAATATTCCAGCTGTAATGTGTATGTGCGTACACAATGCTGCTACTTTGCGGTGAAAGACAATTACGCTTCAACTATCGGGTCTATACCAGACCATACCGGTCAGCGCATTGTGTTCAAGGAACTGTTTCTAGTGGATTCTCGAGAGCGCCTGTTTGTTTAAGAAGTCATCCAAAGTGACAGATTATTTTGGAAATCAGCGGGGTACACATAGAACCGTTCAGCGATGGTCAAGTTAGTTATTGTCGGGCGATTACACACTACGTTTAAGTGGCGATTTACACAGTGCGGTTTGAAGTATTGTGGCGAAGTGTTATGTGTTTTATCATCAATTGTAATACAATTATGTTTTATATTAGTTGACATTTTTATTGCCTGTGAACAATTTTTATTTGATTTGTTGTAAGAGACTATCCTGTTGATTACAAACGGTTTAATTGTGATAATTAAAGCTGGTGATTAGTGACGTAATTGGTGTCTTGTATTTTGCTTTACACTGTACCATACGACGATCAGTAGACCGTCATAACAATATATTAGGAACAATATAACGTACAGAAAATATGACTTGCTTACATTTGTATGTAAATATTAGTTTCATCTTTCGAGTGTATTAGTAAACGTTTTATACGCATTTCTATTAACATTATGACGTTTTTGGTGCTCTCGAAAATGGAAAAAAGAAGGTTTGTATAGGCTATTCAATAAAACAGCTGATTTCCCTGACGTTAAGATTCCAATAAAAAATTGATTTAAATGGAATAAATATTAACATTAAAAATTATGTAAATAAAAAACACCTTTAAAGCAAACAAGAGAAAAGAAAGTACTGTAATAATTTGAAAGGAAATAAAGAAAAGCCTAAACTGATTTTGGCAAGTATCAGTATCCTACTAGGGAAATTTCTGTTTGTTTACGTTAGTTTGTCTGTGTACTGTTTGTGTCTTTGTGTGAGGAAGAACCAGAGCACACAGACGTCTTACTATAAAATGATACGTGATCTGAAGTAAATTAAATTTCTGAATTATAATTACAAATGAATTAAATCATAATGATTATGTGTAAAATAATCATAATTGCAAGTCACATGTGTAATACATTTTTATCACTAGGAATTATGAACGTATATTTTATTTTGTGTATCAGTACTTTATACAATGTGTCACCATGCGACATGGTAAAAATTCATGCTAAGGTATCTTGAACTGATATAAGATTCAATTTTGGGTGTAAACCCAAAAGTAAACAAATGCACAATGTAAACATCTAGGTTGACTAATCGTAAAAAGTACAACGGCAGAGTGCTCGTCATTACATTTTGGGACTTGAATGACTGTATTTACAACTCTCTGCAATGCCGAAGGATCCCTTCTGTAATTTACTGTTCTCCAACGTAAGTTTGCATTAATTTGAAAGCCTTCAGAAAAGCAGAGTAGTGCTAGATAAAGCGTTTGCCCACACATCGTTCCACTGACGACACAGATTTAACACAGTAAACGTTAAGGAATTGGTTGGCTAGTACTTGCACACACTCAGCCAATAATCCGGCTTTCTGAGCATTTGATTTTATCTCCTTAGTCCATTCAAATTTATCCTTTCCATTCAGAGGAGCAGAGAATTCCAAATCAATGAACAACTAAAAATTCAGAGGCAGACTCAGCTACGATGACAAGAAAAAGAGTTCTTCGATGTTGAAATCAAATTACTAGAAAGAGGACAAACAAGTACGGAGACACTTGTTTTATTATCCAAGTTAATTCCATGGTCAGTTTTATGACGTATGATGACTTAAAGTTACAATTTTGATTCGTCAGTAATATTATCCATACATGCGTTACTAATTTATATTAAGCAATTTTAACTATTAGGTTAAAATATTAATTTAAACTTTTTACATCAGCCAGCAAGCTAACTGGTTATTTTCCCAAGAAGGTGGAAAGATTTTTGCAGCTGAGAAGAGCTCGGATGCGACGGCGAAGCGAACAGTGTCAGAGGTGTGACTGACCTGATCCGTAAGCTGCTGGAGAAAAACGGTGACTGGAGAAACACTTGGATAAAACTATCTTCATTCGGAAGATCCAGCAGTACCTGAGACGGCAAAAAATGGCAGGGATCCATTCTTCTCGTGCGGCGTGTATAGAGTACCTTACTGTGGTGGGCAGGTTTACATGGGCATCACGGAGTGAAGCGTTCGCTCACGTCTCGGGGAACACACACAACATAATTATATGGGCCAGCCAGAGAAATATATTAAAGGGGAGCATGCCTAGACGCATGGCAAATCCATCTTAAGCCCCCTACACATTATCGGACCAAACAGCCAGACCGTCTGTGGTCGGGTCAAGACTACATACCTTTGGACCGGACCAACTTCAGACAGGAACCTATTTTCTCTGACTAGTCGAATGTTTGATCTTGTGAAGGAAAGGTTGTCGCGCTATGGCTCCATATCTTTCAAAAATGGAAAAAATCCGTGTAGCTTTAAGTGCTTTAGTAGCGACTAGTGATGACAAGCGTCGAAAGAAGAGAAAATTGTGCGCAAAAAAGTTGTTTCAAAAACGGAAAATATTCACCCATGCAAACTTACTTAAATAACTGGACTCAAACGATTTTCGTAATTTTTTACGGATGGATGAGGAATGTTTCATCAATTTACTGGATTTGGTGAAACCATTTATTCAAAGAAGAAATACAGTCAACTACAAGACACGCGCTAGCAATAAAACAAGAAACAGAAGCACAAGCAGCGAAGGTTTGGCAACGACTAGGGAAGTTTGGCGCGACAACACCTACACATTCCACGACCAGACTGAAAAATGGTGGGGACGGTCCGTGGTCCGATGGTTTTCCCATCGAACGTCCCGACAGTCCGTCACGACAGATTTTGTTCGCGGACACGCCTACACATCTTCGAACCCACGACCAAACTGCGTTTTGCCCCGACGGTTCGGTGGTCTGGTCCGATAGTGTGTAGGGGGTTTTCGACAAACCTGAAGTTCTGTCCACGACGCGAGTTACTTCCTTGTTTACAAAGAACCCATTGAAATCTTCAAACATCGTAAAGCTGAAAAGTCTCACGCTCAATATAGCCTAGTTGCCGGTGCTAGATTGTAAAAATTCGACCAATAAAAGAGCAGTTGACAGGAGTTAATCTTAAGCTTACTGTTAAAAAGTGGTCTATGAGAAGATATTACTCTCTGCTTAGTTGTTTATGTGGACCAATCAGACGCAGGCTTTAAATTAAATATTATACAGAGACGTGTCGTCCACGGAATATTGTTTCCAGTGTTTGGGAGGTACACAATACAGTCCACGCTCTGAAGAGGCTGCCGTGCGTGGTGCCGAGATGTCACAGTTAGCAAATTATAGAAACAACAGACCCCGCCAATCAGCTCGGAAGTTTTAAACATTGAAAACGTTTGTGTTTATAAATTTAAATGTATAATGTTTCGGCCTAAATTAAACATACTAGTATGACTTAATATCTGTCATTTAATAGTGTGTCTTTTTTGTGTCCTACACACCAAAGGTGTTTCAAATTATAGAAAATTAAATTTAAGCGAAAATTTAGTAAAACTTTTTTCAAGTAAAGTTGGCTTATCAATAATTGCGAAGTAGGTATCGTAGAGTCGTTAAGCAGTATTATAATGGGTCGTAATCTTTAGGGATAATATGCATTTTTAAATATTTTAAAAGTGTCGTTTCGAATTTTAAATATAAAGTAATCGCATTAATCTACTTGATACAAAATATTGTTATCTGTAATTATGTCCTTCTGCAGAATTTAAAGGCAAGGGTCAAGGAGTGAGATCTGTAGTTAATGTTTCAATGTTACACTTTACTGCTGTTAAAAATGCTTGCAGTTGGAAAAAATTCTATAAAATTCTTGGTAATTTACGTTTTTATCAGTGTGTGCAAATGAAACTTGTGATTATCAATGATTCAGAGGCATTCAAGCAAACGAAATATACGTACCTCGTTACGGTACCTGTACACTAAACACTTTACAAAATGTAACTGATATAAAAGGACACTTGTGTTAATAAAATCAAGTCGTGTCAATCAGTCATTTTTATAACACATCCTGTAAAATTAAATAATAGAGCATTCTGGAAGAAATGAAAATCTTCTTCATTATATGTAACCGTATATGAGTAAACATATAATGTAATAAACGTCGGATTATACAAGCACGTGTATGTGCTTGTGCTATAAAGTAGATGTAATTGTGAGAAGTTCACAAAAGTTTAAATGGCATCTGTTTTTTTAACATGTGGACTAAATATCTGTGTAGTCGTCTTCCTACAGCTAATAAACCCTCCTATATGTAAACATATAAGAGTAAACCTATATGTAGAAGACGTAATAAAGAAAATAACAATAAGAGAAATGCTAAGAGTTTTAAAAACTGCTGGGATTAAAAGTGTATTTATTTTGTTAGATTAAAATGATAATTTTATAGAATGCAAAATTAAGTAGTAAGGACGTAAAACATAAAAGCACAAAAATCTAGTACATATGTTTATGAGAATAACTCATTTACAAGTTCGTTTAAACTATGAATCGACTATTAAAATTTTAGGGGACTATCCATACTGTCACGTAACTAAAAATCCAAAAATATCTTATTGTAAAATGAAATATATCCACTGTGTACATTCTTACAAAGGAACGTGCCAGAGAGTATCAGTGCGAGGATTTATCTGGCGTCGTAACTTAAGAACGTATTATATTTCTTCCCTCGCAGTACCGTGAGGCACAGTTTTCAGTAATGTACAAAATTTATACAATATCAAATAAACAGATAAGTTTGATTGAACACTCTACATTAACTTCTGATATAGATGGTCCTACTGTTCGTAAAACAACGAATTAAAATACTGAGTTTTAACGTCTAGCTAAATGAACTCTTAAAGTAATAATCTCGCACAGCTACGGACTCAAACATCTTGTCCGCGATTGTATTATTGGTTAATTTATTATGTAGGTATCGTGTCTGTTAACCAAAAGTTTAGGAATAATGTAATAAAGCTATACACGTTTCTAAATACAAGTATTTTTTGAATGATTTAAAAATCATCAGAAATGAAAAAATATATAATTGTGAATGTGATACTTAAACTTCAAAATAATTGCCTTTACAATAGTTTCTGCGTTACACCAATTTTGTCGCGAGACTTACCGACTATTAATATAGATTATTAGTAATGCCAGAGAAGACTTGTGGAGTTAGACGCAGTTTGACAATATAATACGTTAACTACTAATTTTTTGACCATTAAAAAGTGTTAAGCGTTGTCCTCTCTGTATATTAATAAGTCTTCCACTGTATGACAGTTACGACAAAACATAATGTTGTAAGTTATATAATGTAATTGCTTAAAGTAAAACGTTTTCCGCTTGCTGGTGTATGCGTGTGTGCAAATAGATACGTGTATGTAGTTGTGCTACAACATAGATATAATTGTGAGAAGTTTTCAGAAGTTAGAATGGCATCTGTTTTTTTAACATCTAGACTAAGTATCTGTGCACTCGACTTCTTACAGCTAATAAACATGCATTACACTAACAGTAGTTGTACAATCAACTAGTAATGGCCACTAGCAGTACGGTAAAATATTTTTGTTCTGGGAGTGATCTAGTATTGCTAGATGCTAGCTTTCTTGACGTACAGTAACTACCAAACATCCGATTTTACAACGGAATGTGACAAAAAGTGTAGACGAGCAGCATGTTCTAATAGTGTTGCAATGGTAGGAGTATTATGATTATGGAGAAGTATAATCCTAATCTGGAACGTAACGCGTTTCTGAAATATGGCTGTAGAAGCATGTAAACAGGTATTCTGGGGAGAGCATTCTAGCAATTAACACTGTTCTAAAAATTATCTAAAGTATTGAGCAAATATACAAGAACGCGATGTAGAATAAAGTATGAATGAAAGTAACGTTGTAACAGTCACGATTGACTAGTTATGCAACTAAAATTATGTTTATAGTTTTAAAGAATTATTTGTGTTTTTACCTGTTCTCTCTCTACCTCTCTCTGACTCCCTCCCCCGCAAATACGCTTTATTTCAATCTCAGTTACATCCCTTCAAATCTCCTGACCTTTTTTACTCTCTCTTTCCTCTTATAATCCAATGAAGGATTCGTTTTGTAAGTTAGAAGACAGAAAACAGACTACATGAAATAATACACTCTATTCAGTAAATACTATTTAGACCTATAAGTTGTAGTTTAATTTCTAGAACATGTATTTCTTATAGTACAGATGAGTACAAGAATAATTTATTAGTAGAAATCTCGTTATTTTTAAATTGAAGAATTGAAACGCCGCCCCAAAATTTTTATTAACCCCCCTTTTTCTAGCTAAATTTTTTTTTTGGTGGGGGGGAAGGCGTTACTTAATGTTTAACACTAAACGCGTGGCCTAGATGGAAATAAAATGTGCTGAGCCCATCGTGACAAGTCTTGCAAAGAAACACTTGATTAACGGCAACAAGATTTTATTTATGCATCTTGATTTCTAAACAATTTCTTTTACAATTACATTATTTTGGTTTGAGTCTTTCTTAAAGCTTAACATCAATTTAAATATTTCTTTTTAAGCACCATGGTGGTTGGATTCCAACAATAATATTTCCAAAAATATCTCTAACAACTAAATTACGACATACCAGACTACTAAACACAGAGTATTTCACTTTCTAAAAGATTTTTTTATTTGCATTCATAATGCTTGAACAATTAATCAACATGAGATAATTATAAGTACGTAATGAAGAGAATCAATTATCCGTTGATAATATTAAAATTAAAAAAAAAAAATTACTTAAGTGTGCTCAAATACTTTCATCTATCCGTCCCCAGCACTTGGATTAATAACAAAAGTCACACCTCAAGTTATCAATTTGAATATTAAATCTCACTTCGTCACACAGAAATCATTATTCTTCAAGCTTAAAATTTTTTTTTATGGGTTACGTTGTAGGTTTAACTTCACATTAACAATGAATTACAAGCACGTGGTCTCTGCAATTACATTTACTAACTATTTCAATCAATAACCAGACTTCAGTGCAATTACAATTATAATTTCATAACTCATTTAATTCGTCTGCTTTAAATTTTCATTGCCTCTAATATTATTTCTTTAAATTTACTTTAAATTACTTTACCACGTGCTTTGTTCATACCGGAACGAACATGGGCAGTCAGAGCCACACACACACACACACACACACACACACACACACACACACACACACACACACACACACACACACACACACACACACACACACACACACACACACACACACACACACACACACACACACACACACACACACACACACACACACACACACACACACACACACACACACACACACACACACACAATCATTACATTTACACACACAAGCTCCAATTGAATTAATATTAATAATTAAATCCTGAATACTGGCTCACCTGAAGCTCTTTATAGAATTATAGGTTCATAGTAGATAATCACGGGACGCCGTCACGATCCGTACAGCACAAAGTTGAAAGAGAAAGAGAGGCGAGAGTAGATGCTGCGTGAAATTATAAAACCCAAAACGCTGCTGCACAAATCTCGTTGTCAAAACACGGACGCCACTGCGAACCAAATGACGTAACCGATCAAGGTTGCGGCGGCCGACTAAGTCTAGATATCGAAGGCGGGCATTGTAACATGCAGCGATAACGCACCGAACGTACAGAAATACTATTAAACTGGCCGTGACGTTTACCTTTAATATAGCCACGGCACAGAATTTTCTTAAGACGATTTGAGAAAGAACGTGTCTTTCTAAAAGACAGTTAAATATTGTTCTTGGTTAGCTTAAAATACACACAGTACATAAATTTTTACCTTTATTCGCCAGTAAAAGGTAAATGGACACTTGGGACGTAAACCAACAGGTATGAGTAAACTGTAAACGGGCATTAAAGCAATCACTCCCTGGACAGTTATTAACACTCAGTTGATGTTTCTTTGATTTTCCTTGTAAGGTATTTGCCTTTGGTAGTAAGAAAAACACTTGTAAATTTAAATGACGAAGAACTTTTGTTTGATACGGGAACAAGAAATCTGATTTTAAAAAGCATCAGCATAATTGTATTTTACTGTGTTGATTTAAGTGCTCTTGAGCTTAATTGAAAATTTTCGTATTTTAACTTATTGCGTACTATCGCTAAGTAACACTCTTTGTTTATATCAAAAGTTGTACTCAAATTTGTCTGTAACAACTAACTAGATAAGGCGATAGTTTTGCGATAGGAAGGAAGTTCCTTATTTCCTCAAAATAAGGTTAAAGCTTTGAAGTACTGTAATGAGTAACACTTAATTCAAGATTACCTCTATACAGACTTGTTAGATTTTAGGGCCAGTGTCAGACTACATTACTTTACACCACTATCTTTAAAACCGAAAAAATATCTATCCGTGGCCGTTATCGTCCATACCTGATAAGGCTAGATGCACATTTGGGCCTGATGGATCCACAGTCCGTCTGGGCCTTGTATTAAACATACATTGAGTAAACTGTTACTTCGCATGCAAAAAAGCGTAATAATAATAATTGATTCTAGTAACAAAATATATTTTCTCAGATCATTTTCTAAGACGTTCTTTATATGAAGAAATAGAATTATGAAAAAAATAAGCATTGAAGAGAGTATTATAACGTTGTGTAATTCACATTGAAGGACCATTTTTATGTACAGAATTATGCAGAAGAATATTTCACCCGCTAAATAATAGTCTCAGTTATCCGTTTCCATTATCTGCCACGATTCTCCTGAAGCTCAACAAGGTCCATCTGTCATTAATTCTACGGAACGTGTCATTAAATTTCATAGGACGTCCAATTACGTGTTTTGTTTTTAGTTTTATAATATCTATGACTTAAAATATGGTACATTGCTAAGAATTTTTTACTGAAATATCTATGTTTTCACGTGGAGCCTTCATTAATTTGGATCAGCAATGCAATTATAAATTTTCAGCTGGGACGACCTCCGATATCATTTGTCAATAGTTTCTATTAGCCTCAAAGTTTAAATTAAATTTATTTAACATATGCTCATTATAAAAACTTTTTCAAATTGTAAAATTGCAGTTAATTAAAATTGGAACGTCAGCCAGGAATTTTGTTCGTAATGGGATTCCTTATTAAAGCCATTGTTTTAATATGGTTTCAACATTTCGAAGTTTGATTAATCTCCTATTCTATTCAGTTACAAATTTGTAACTAATTTCTATTTTGTACTAAAGCTATTTAGTCATCAGTGTATTGCAGTAGTCCTATATTAATTAATGAATTTCTTAGCAGATTTGTACACATCTCTAACAACTATGGATTTAGTTCCGTAGAATTTCATTGTAGTAATTGTAAATCTCGGGTTATGTACTTCATATATAATTTATAATATCTGTAAAAGGTTCATTATTTTGTAATTATTGTAACACAACCTTTTTTTCTTAAAAGAAGATATTACTTTCGTTGACAGCCGGGAGTTGAGAAATGTAAATTATCACCAACATTTAGACCTAATTACAATAATCAAAAGCCATCAGTTACATAATTTTTATGATGCTTCTAGAGTTTGAAATTAAGTTATACAAACCAGTAAATATCTTAACTTTAATATGCTTGTCTTACGTGTCTTTAAAGTGTACAGTGTCAACAGAATGGAATCTTCCTCTTTATTTATTGAAACTCATTTCTTGCAATGTTCAAACCAGAGTTTGAAGCAATGCTCTGTCTTTTTACTTGTAGTTATATGTTTACCTTAAAAACTATTTACGTACCTTGAAAATTAATAGGCTCAAGACTCAAGATCATATATATGAATTTTAACTAATTTGTGCTCTTTCATGTTTACATAGTAACGTTTTAAAGGGTTTTCTTGATGAATTTTTTTGAGTCTTCATTTTTCTGCCGTAAACATTCTTTTAACTTACAATCTTTTCGATCTCTTTATCTATAAGATTTCAGTTATTCCAGTAAAAAATATTTCTATCTCTTTGCCCAGCCTTTAATCTGTTGCTTCTTGTGTAGGTTTCTAATCTACTACACTCGGATACTATAGTGTTATTTCTTCAATTAGTAAGGGCGCAAAATAGGAATACAATCATAACCAATAGAAGAGTCTAAAACTGCCTTCAACAAGTATATATTGTACTACTATATACGTTTTAAGCTCTTCTATCTTGTTTAAAGCATGACTGTAACTATCCCTCTAACAAACAAAAATTTGAATACATTAAAAAATGACGTGAATATATGTAAATATGCATTGTTTACTATCGAAATGAAACGTTTTATAAGGAAACAATTTCTATTCTTATTTAATAAAATAATTGAAAAGTATTTGGAACTAGTAACGCCTATTAAACATGATAAACGTTCTACAAATTGATCAATTTTTACATACTGTGCATTCTCCTAGTCATATTGTTATTACATTTTGTACTGGTTTATTATCAATTCTTAACATTCCTGCAATATCAAACGATTCAGCGTGATAAATTTACCCACTTCCTTCTGTAACAAATAGTTGACTGTAGTCACCTTTACGATCATCCCGGTTAGTATTTTCAGAAATGGTAGAGTAAGCTAGATTTAAAATGAGTTAACAGCCTCCCGCACACCCTCAACTTTGGGAATAAGGAAACTATATTTCCGGTATGCTCTTTCCGTAAGGAGACACTTACGGATTCACCACGGTAATCAGAACGCTTCTTTTAAACGAAAATAAGATACAAAGTAAATGGCAAAAGAAAGCCTGGTCACCTAATGCTCTAATGGAGTTCTAAGATAACAAGGATAAACTAAGAAAGGCTTAACATAAAAGATTGTAAAGAATAACACAAGTAAACGGAAGTCTAGAATTATACACCTCAGGAACAAGTAGAAGAAGAAATAGTTGGAGAACTGAACTGAATAACAAGAATTTGAATTCATGATGCAATCGGAAAGTAAATTCGAAGCAAGTGCATACACATTGATCTACTAAATCAAGTAAGTGATTGTAATTTAGATTTCTCATTAAATTAGGCGTGTATAATTTTATGCGTCTCTTAACTGCAAAACTTGCGTTAAGGTAAAATTCCCTGAGAACGCTAAATGGAAAAATTTATCTCCATAAGTGAGAAATACAAGTTTTAAAACATTGTCTCATCACGTCATGTTTTTAAACAAGCTAAACTTTAATTAATAAAATGAAACTACTGTTGCCTCGTAATGGTCTCTACGTGTCGTTTCATCTTATAGTAAAGATTCCAACAAGAATTATATTAAACCTTCATTAAGACGAAAACGCACGCGCCTGCATATGTACACAAACATACATAAGCAAAATATTTAACAGATTAATTAGTAGTTATAAAAAAGTAGCTAGAAAATTAACAAATAGTCGTTTGATTATCACATTCAGTAGCAAGTCTCATCGTTCAGAAGTTTACAATGCTACATATCCTTCTATGCCTAGAAATGAACATAAAGTGATGGCACAAATGGGAATTTACAAGAATAAATCTTAGTGTCGTAAAGGGTAAGTCAGAAAGTGACCAGCGGAATGCTAAGAAAAATGTAATATTCTGAACTTTGATAGGACCGTGAATTACCTAGTGTGTTGCAAAGTGATAGTCAAACACACTTGAATGGAACTCCTCTCAAGGAAAGGCAAATTTCAAAATGATAAGTAAAAAAGGAAAGAGATGGCAAATTATGTTGACAAATAAAAACGAAATACGGTATAGCACATTTCTGAGAAACATAGAAACGAAAAAACGATGAACATAAAAGGGAGAAAATGTATATCTCAATCTGATCAGACCAGAAAATTTGCTGCATTCTTAACAGAAAAAATACTGTTTTAAAATTTTATTTCAAAAATAATTTAACAACAAAATTATGTTATATTATCGAAATAAACTGTAAATATGTTGGTTTAAAATCGAGTCTAGTAATAATGAAGGAAACAATCAAGTTCTGATTATAAACATATTATTTTAATTTTTGTTGTTTCAGTGAACAAACAGTGTAACTATTAAATGTTATAAGATAATTTTCATTATGTGCGCGTCCGCTCTCGTCCGCTCGTGTGCGCGCGCGCGAGTGTGTGTGTGTGTGTGTGTGTGTGTGTGTGTGGAGGGGCTCTAACAGGTCTTGCTATCTCCCCTCTAACAAGTTTATGTTTTCTTATTGGTACATTGATACTCTATGAAGTTAAAACACATGGATTTTAAAGTCATACGTATTGTATGTTTTTAAAAATATTGTTATGTGATTTTCTTGTCAAATAAAAGAAATTTTTGTTGTCTGTGATTATAATTTATTTAATTTTGCCAAAGAATATTATTTTAACATCAACGTCTCTGATAGGGATATTTACAAAATGTAACCTGCTTTGAATTACATTTATTTAATATAAAATATTTCTTGGAATTGCGTATCTCAGTTTCGACCAGCATTTAATTCTGCGTTTCCTGGAAGGCTTGTACATGAGATGAGAAATCATAAGCTATGTGGGGGTCAGCTACTGAATCAAATCCATTTAATATCAAAGAATAAATCCATATAAATCCTTATAATAACAAAGAATTAATATTTTCTCTTCACTGAATTCCTTACTAATATTTTATACAAGTTACACAATTTTAACATAAGCGACTAATATATGATTTACATTTACCTAATTTAGAACACACAGAATGTACATGTTACATTTTTAAAATTAAATCTTAATGTTAGCAGGAAACGTTATATCAACCTTTTGTATGTTTTATTAAATTTAATCAACTTTTCCGTAGGTAACATACTGTTATTGGATGTTAGAGGCATCGTAAATAAAACAGTCGTTTAAAGGCACTTACTGCTGTCCTGGTATCTTAAGATACTATAGAAATGTTTTTTATTTTGTGTAAGTTTTGTACTGTGCACTTTGTACGTTCGTTTTGTTGTAGTGTATTCTCTTCTTGAACTTCTGTAGTTCAAGCATCTGTCATTTTATAAATTTTAAACTACCGACGTTTCAGACTATCCCCATCATTAACGACGTCAAGCTTATGGTTGTATTCTGAATTGAACTGTTTTTGAGAATGACCGTAGGTTTCCTTTGAAGAAAGTCGGTAAAAATTCCTACAGCCTACAATCCCGTAGTCTGTGTGCATTTGTCTTCAGTCAGGTATGTCGAAATATAAAATTAATATAAAGGCAGTTACATTATAAATAAAATTATAAGTATGTCTGTGTATGTGTATGTGTGTGCATGGAGAGAAAGAGAGCGAAATAAAGACAGAGATAGAATATGGTAATTATAAATAAATTGTAATAATTTATAATTAACCTATAATTTTTTAGGTTTTTGAAGAAAAAGTTAAGCAAAGAAAAGAAGAATGGTACGTAATTTTCGAATACAAATTATACAATATTGTTATTTATTGTTGTTGTTGTTAATATTACTATCATTAATTTTTGTTGTCACAGATAGATTTGATTTAATTCGTAGCAATTAAGCATTCTTGGCAATGGAAAGCGGCTAAGCGCATATAATCTAGTGGTTTTTCTGTGACGCAAATTCCTGATATTTTAAAAACAGCTCTAATTATTAAATTCAACATTATCTATGCTTTATTTATTGTGATTTAAATGTTTATTTATATATTTTCTTCTAGTTAATACATACACGCCTTGATCATCTGCAGTACAAAATCAACTGTACTAAACGAGACTTGGAAATTACTAGTCCCATAAACTTAAATTTTATTTTAAGTAACTTTAAAGTGTATAGTGCACAAAAATCATATATTTCTGCCAGAGAAGTCTTAACAATCATGACATCATATACAGTCGACACAGTTGCGTTATAAGTTGCTGACAAATTTACATTCTTGAAATTAAAGTTTAAAAAGACCTTATAGTAAAACCTACCAGTCACAGATATTTGCATCTCATTTAACTAACGATATAATGACAAAACTGAAATCCTAATATAATGATACGTGTTTGCAAAGAAATAGTTTTATCTTAAGATATGTATGCCAATAGTACGATATAAAGGGAACATGCTGACTTAATAACTTACAAACGTAATAATTCAGAAATAGTCTAATAATAAAGAATTTTATTTATTAAAAAACAATTAAATTAAGGCGACATGTATTTTACTTTTTAGAGGATACTAATGTTCATGTAGTGGCTATATCACAAATACCTATTAGAAATTATGACACGACACCATCAAGAAAAACAGACATTGCGACAAAACAAGATGATTATGACAGATAGGACGAATATTACGATATGACGATATTAAACAGTTATGACGGATAGATGATTGTTTCCTGCTACATTATAAAACTAGAAACGAGATTGATAAAAGTACAGCATACAAACACATATTAAAAAATGTAATACCTTAATAAGTCAACTTTTACAGACAGATTAGCTCAACATTGCCAAAGAACCAATCACATGATTCTCTTGCTTGCTTACCAAGTACTTTTCTTGTTAATAGGTTTTTATTAATGTAAGTTCTAGTTAAAAATTTAAGAACCTATAACAGTATTTGTTTATCTAAAGTGTATTCCTAACAATAAGAGATCACATTCATGCAGCATCTACTTTCTAATTTAACAAATGTATTTATGTATTGTGCGTTACGCAGATGCATAAGTGATTCATAACAGTAATATAATAAAAGAAAATCAATGTCACTACTTTCAGTATATACTTACATATTACCAATAAAATACAAAAGTCCATGAAATGTGGGTACCCTGTAATTCTGCCTACAAACAGTTGAAGAGGGGAAACCGTAATTACCCTTATCAAGGGGAAAATAACCGTTGTAAATGTTTATCACGCCGTGTTCAAACCAAACTTTAACGCGTACTAATAAGAGGAACAAATATTTAACCGTTAATTGTAACTATTAATGAGTGTATATAATTTTCACGGAACTGATGCAATTAAAGAACAATAAGACGAATAACAAACAATTATACTCCACCGCTTTTCGTTTTCACGCTCGCACATTAAACATTACTCACCAGCAGACAAATAAATAAAAAAAAGCATTGAAAACTTACAGTTGAAAAAACAATTCTGTTATTGTCATGTGTAAAGTGTTCTGTACGCTACAATTACAGTAGATAAAGTCAGTAATTATTTTGTAATAAGGTAATATATGAGACAGATACATTTGTTTTTCTATTGACTTTTGTTTGTTGTCCCGAACCAAAGTTTTCTTAAAATTTATTTTTGGGTCACTTTACTTAGATTTGTGTTAATAGCCAAGAAATCTCAGTTCATTACAATTTTTTAATTACTTTTAGTTTTGATTTGTTTATTTTCTGTAAACATAAATAGTTCAAATGTAACCCTTTATATTTCTACAGAGATCTCTTAGAAATTTCTGCTTCAAGATTTTACTGTATCTCATCCACTCCTCGTAGGCACTACATAAATATAATAGAACGTGGTATGTAATATAAAGTCTCGCCAACAGTTATTTAGCTGAAGGATAAGGGAGATCGAGATAAAAGTGTTCATGTTTAATTCGTTTAAGCAACCTACAAGCTGTAAAAACAAATTTTTTAAGATTAAAAATTGTCAAAATACTGCTTATGATATACGTAATAAAAATTTTAACGTTATACGTTATTCATTTTATTATGAATACGTAATAACAACCTCAAATTGTTACTGATAACAATTTTTCCTATGGACAATCAACATTTAACAGTCGCACACACTACACTAGTGATAATGTCTGGTCTCAAAATACACTTGCTTCCTGGTGCGGACATCCGTTGTAGACGATTCTTTTAACACATTGTTTTGGACAAACTGAAGTGCCTGTTTGTACTTGCTTTATGTCAGTGCAATACCTTTATATGTTCTTGAGCACACAATCCATCAGTCTATTGTAAGTAGAATATTATTCTTTACAGACTTAAACTGTCTAAAGATTTGTGGTCAGAAACTGAGAATTAGGGGCACTTTGTTGTATTCGCCGCACGTCTATCCATATTTTCAAAAACGTCTACTCTAATAAAGTGTTAAAAAATAGTATCAATTTGCAACGTAAAACTAATAACGTAAAATTTAGTATGAGGTTATTAACAGGATGGGTTAATGGCCTCGTGCAGATGATTCAGGGCCTACTCATTTTGACTAAGAAGGCGGGGGACACAAAGCCAAAATTGAGTTAAAGAATCTTTAGCATAAGGAATACAGTCAATGTTAAGTCACTTATCAAGTTAAAATTAATAGAAATTGTTTATTAATTGCATAGTAAATTTAAATTTTATACGTGGTTATCAAACTAAAAAGAATGTCTGATTTATAGGACAAAATTTCGTAATTGACCAGACTTGAATCAGGTAGGCTACTATATTTTGCACTTGCTACTGAGAGAGTATATGTGATAGCTGAAATATCGCGCAAGCTAAAAAATACGGCATAATAAACTAATTAAACTTAAATGAGTAAGTAAATAAAGATGTTTTGTTCTCAATTTATTCCGCACATGTGTGTTAGGAAATTTGATCCTAAATAATTCCTAATTTTTGAATTTGATTATAAGAATTCGTTAAACATAATTTTTTAAATTACACGTTTGTGCTTGTGAAAAACTCACGGGCCTGTCTCTAAACAGTACACATTAAAAAAAAAATTATACTGAATATATAAATTAATGCAACTTACCGTAGAAAACTCGTACAACGATAAGGTAAAGATGATTCACTGTTACCAACATTGTGTTAATAGTTTCATTGAATTCAAAATTACAACTAAAAACCGGGCTGTTAGGCCGCGATCGGTTGCTATTAAACGTCATTACTTCGGCAACGTTTCGATTCCCCGTCGTGAATCTTCTTCAGGCCGCTAGGCCGCTAAGAAGTGAGAGAGAGAGTAAAAACCAATAGCCTCAAATGTACGCCAAAGACTACCTGATACTTACATCAGGTAAAAGCAACAACCAGAGTAAAAACACAATAGCGGCAGATGTGTGCCGAACACTACCCGATACCTGTATCAGGTAAATCAATCAGTTGTGTTGTGTTTGAAAGCCGCTATTGTGTTTTAACGAAACGTTGCCCAAGTAATGACGTTTAATAGCAACCGACCACAGCCTAATAGCCCGGTTTTTTAGTCGTATTTTGAATTTATTGACACCGGCTTTACACAGAAGTTTCATTGAATATACCTATTTTTAGACAACATTTTTAAATTCTTAGTTGTGCGACTTTTTGACCACCCCATGTAAAGGGAAGTATTGAGTCAGAAATGAATACATTGTATGGTATGCCAGTAGACTTTATTGTGATATTGGCAGAATATTTGTAAACATAGGGCGATGACCGTGTATTTATATCACAATTTGATTCCTTTCTACAGTAGTGAGCCCGAAAGTGATTGAGCCTGAATAAACACCTTAAAAATAAGCTACCTTTAAAAATAATTATGAATAAGAGAAAGCAAGTCAGGATTGAAAATAATACATTTACAGTAACATTGAAAAATAAAACGTCTTATATATTTTCTGGGGAGAGAAGATTTCTTTCTGACAGATAACAATAGGAGAAGGGCTGAAACTGTATTACGATAATAAACAATGTAAGCAAAGAAGTTTTGTAATGGACAATAAGTTGTGTGACGTAGAGGAAGATGTCTCAACCGACGTTGTGAGAAAGCGTGGTACGGTATCTCCGTTTAAGCAAATCTGAGAACAGTGTTCTGCTATAAACTGAATTGACATTAATTCTGTTATACCACTGCGCTACTGTACAGAAGAGCGCAAAAGAGCCGTATAAGTGAATATAAACGGAAAATCCAAGTCACTTCGGTTTATTCAGTTTTACAAATTATTTAAATATGGTAATCATGAACGCGTTTAAACACAAAACATATAAACATCCCTGTTGTCTTTTAAAAATAAGTCAAAAGAAATGACGTCGTATTAGGTTTAAAGTATATAAAATACTGCATAATTAAAAACCAATTTATTTTAAAAAGTACGCACATTAATGAAAGGCAAAGCGAGTTATTTAAATTCTATATATAAGGAAACTGTTTTCAAAACGTGATTAGATAGTACTTTGTAATAGTAATAAAGACATACAAGATGTTTTCTAAACGTTTTTATAACCATAAACATGTGTAAATATTATAATGTACATGTGAGTAAATAGTTGTTGACACATACAATGCTTATAAAAATGTTTTGATTTTTAAGCATTGCTAATTTCTATTTAAATGCTTAGTTAAAATATACACAGTTTAAAAATTAACAAGTAATTTTAGTAAACCATGGTGTAGGGCTATATCAAATTTATTTTTTATTTTTTTTCTTATTAAGCAATATTATAAACATATGTGATTACTGCACATATTACTGTAATCACCTTGAGACTGTAAAATGCTGGTAAAAAGACTGTTCAAAGACCGTACAAGTGCTGGTATTTTTGTTTTCTTTATTACCATATTTTATTTATGTAATTGTTGCTATTCTTTAAACTGTGGACACAATTTAATTTTTGATTGTTAACAAGTAATTATTACTGTTTACTTTAATTTTTAAAATTAATATAATATAGTTATGTAAGTTAGTAATTAATGACTAACTAATAATGCATATTATGCAAAGTTTGTAGAAACTGCTTGACACACAAACTGCTCAGAAACACAAAATATGTAAAAACATCCTGACATTTATATTTCAGCTTTAATTTTGTTTGTAAAGATCAGACAAAAATGACTGAATATTGTTAGTGTTGATAAATATTGTCAAACGTAATTACAATACCTTGTTATATACACCCATTTTAATACATTCATTTTAATCATCAGATATCCATGTTGTATGCAAACAAACGTTTGCTATTGAAAGTAAAAAATATTGTTGTCTTACTAGTTTATAAATGGTTTCCTTAACTGACATTAAGAAACAATATTTTTCATCTCATTCCAAAAGTTTAGTAAAATCACAATTTGTTTGCTAACAAATATTAAATTTGTTTAACGTATGAAATTATTTCCAAAGTAAAATAAAACCATTACTACGATTAACGAAAAACGATATACCATTACATAGCCGAATAATATAATATAACTGACATTAATTGTAGGATACATTACACATGTATACATGATAGGTAGGGAAGACATTATTGTAAAATTACTTATCATCACATTTTATACGCTTGACTCTTTTTTAATCATTATTATCGTCATCATCATCGTCGTCGTCGTCGTTGTCGTTATTATTATTATTGTTGTTATTAATATTATTAACATTACGTTAAATTTAATGAGATCCGTTGTTAATGTTGTGCTCCTGTTTTATCAATGTTTATTAGAAATTTCGACTTAAATTTTAAAAACTAAAATTCAGTGGTGTAAATAATTCTTACTTTCCATTCCTACTAGAAGATAACCAAATCCGTAACTGTGAATATGATAGCTACAATCACTCAGTGTTTTCCGATTGAAGTTTCATTGTCAACGCAAAATACGTACGTTTTAGTTCATGTAATACTCAGTTGAGTATTGAGAGGCAATAAACTTTGTGTATGCACTTACCTTTGCACAAACAAACTTCAATAACGTGTGAAACTTACAGTCCATTTCAAACTGACGGGTAAAGATCGAACGCACGTATGCACCGCAACGTAGCTCATCTGATACTGGCACAGAGACTGGGCAACGAATACCAGTGCTGCCACCCTTACCTCACAAAAATTTACATTATAATTGCCTTTTGCTAAGCATGCACATCAGTAACTCTGATGTACGCGCCAGTGACTCTGGTCGTTATATAGGCCTACACGTATACGTTTCGACGTTTGTAATTAGAATACAGATACACGCACATGACAGTTGCGTTACGCATCATCATCCACCAAACTGCACACAGTCGCGCCCACGCACACACACACACACATTCCACGGGCACAAAATATGAATAAACATATTTTTTACCAGTTTTTAAATTTACATATTTACATTTACATATTTTTGCTTAAAATATAAAATCATATAATCAAATAAATAATTAATAAATTACACCATTATATATAAATATATATTAGTATCATAATGTTAAGTGCGTGTACTTACAATACTTACAAATATGACGATTCGTAGTACGGGATATGATTAATATGTCTATACAAGAGAAGTTTTGTTTCCAATGTGTTAGGACTTTATAATTGATGTAAAATTACTTAGAAATTCTTTTGCAACATACAGTCACTATACTGTAATTCTCTTTAAAAATATGTATGCCCAATTTCGAATTCAGTAGTGCAGTGTACATTTAGACATAGAAATAATTTTACATTTCTGCGGATTTTAATTTTGAGAAAAAACTTTTAAAATGTCTTTATAGAAATATTTTATAACAGAACAGGAAATGTGGTGTAATTTTACAATTAAGAATCTACTGTTAAATGAAACCTCTTTTAACCGTACTTTACTGTTATAACGTAGACAATATATAATATGTCTCATCAGAAGAGAAGAGAGAAGATTGATGATATCTGAGACGAGATTGATAAGAGATACGGACTTAAGGAGATGGAGTACGCAGTATGCAGAAGATTTTCAGAGATGGATGTTGAAAAGAATTAGAAGAAGAGAGGGATAGGATATTGTGATGAAAGTTAAACATCTCGAATGAAGTAATATTGTCACATGTATAGGAAAAAGGACAAATAACTTTAAAAAATATTACAGACTAGAGACCACACGGAAAAAATAGCGGAAAGCCAAAAATGTGATGAGAGGATATTAAGAGAATGGGTGTGGGTGACCAGAGAGGAAAGATGAAGAGGCAGGAATTAGTGGAGGCAGGTAGAAAAGCTAAGATAAATGGAAAACTGATAAGGGAAAGTCAGGACTCGATACTACCAGCGAGAGTGAAGAAGCAGAAGACTTAAAAACAGCGATTATATAAGTATTTAAGCATCGATGATGACGATATTTCAGATCATATAAATTGTATCTTCTGTTCCAAATTTCATACTTATCAGTAACAACAAGATTTTCCTAGTTTCTTATTTTCCAATAAAATTAACAATGTTACATTTCTTGTATCGTCCGTAACTATCCATGGTTAAAGAAATTGTTGTTTATAAAAAAATAATAAACTTTTTACTCTTACTCTTTGCTATAAAACTGAAAAGTGCACTTAAAGTAAAGAAAATCTCAGATAGAGAATAATAGTTTTCTAGTTGTATACAAATTTATGTTTATCGCAAATAAATGAATCAAAGCAATTTTGATACTTATAATAAAAATTATTAACTACTAAAGGGTTGTTGATTACGTAGTAAATCCTGAAGACGCATCAAACAATTATTTTCTATAAGTTACGCGTAGCTATTTCAAATGCCGATCATGGTGACTCATGATAACTTTTGTGCTTCACTGTCAACTTTTATCGATACCGACACAACTATAGAAAGTGACAAAGTCTTTTCCAGTTGTTGAATATGATATAGTTTCGGTGTCTAAATGTTTGTAAATAAAGTATAAAAATTATAATTATCAACTAATATATTTGAAAAAAGAAAAAATAAGTGTCATCTTGAAAAATTAGATTAACAACAGATGACTGTTTTGCTGGGTCTGTTATTAATACATTTATTGGTGCCATACAAGGTAGAATGTGAAAACATTCAAGTTGCTTATGTGGTTTTTCTTCTTAATTTTTCTCTTTTCCTTTACACTCTCACAAACTGATATTCGACAGTTGATCGCTAAGAAAAAAACAAAAAAACCTTATGATTATTATTCTGTAGCTACGGAGATGTATACACAGTACAAAAATACTACTTCTTGATGGTTTCATATTTCTTCTCTTACTTGTTTCGTTTCGGCACTTGTATCACATTAATCGTTTAAAAGTCTCTGTATTGCCTTTTATCTTTATCTAAACATTTCTATGGTGCTGCCTAGTGTATTTTACTCTTACTATTTTTGAAGTGAAACTTCTTTATCGACGTATGAGAGAAATTTTATAGCAATGTAAAAAAATCGTCACGATTTTCGGTTACGCGCCATGTTGTTTTTTTTTATCAAAGTTCAGTATAGTAACGTAAAGAATAATATATTAGTTTGAAAGTGATAAAATAAAAAGACTTATTATTTGTTATGTGAGAGCAAATGAGAGTTTTCATAAAAATTCAAGTAAACGTTGGCCAATAGACGAGAGAGAGGTGAACCCATGGCCAATCCATCATCCTCAATGAAAAATTGGTTATTGAAAGCAAAGTAATTCAAATTCAAGTGAATTTATAGTAAAAGTGAGAGTGATTATATATTTCGTTTGATAAATCCAACACGTGAGCGTGATTTTAATGTTTATTTGAGGTTAACCTCACTTTTTGATTGTAAGTATCAGTAAATGTATATCAGTAAATGTATATAAATCTATTAAAATTAGCAAGTATTAAAAATCCAACACGTGAGCGTGATTTTAATATTTATTTGAGGTTAACCTCACTTTTTGATTGTAAGTATCAGTAAATGTATATAAATCTATTAAAATTAGCAAGTATTAATAAATATGACTGTAAATCTAGTAAACATTATTAATTCTAAAAACAATAAAAAACAAATTAAATAATATTTTAAAAATAAAACAAAACACAATTAGAAAATAAAAATATGTATACGTACATCTTTTTTAATTATTCGTTTTTAATGATTTTTTATTCATTTTAAATTCTATAAAATCATTGCATGTCTACAAGATTAACTGTCATCATATAATTGTATTACTTTGAATAGATAATTCCAATTATTTACTCATAACTTGTGTAATTGAGTAAGTTAATAAATATCTGCTTTGAATTATATTTATTAAGTTATGACATGAAATATGAATATTAAAGTTCGTTATATAATTTTTGTAAACTGATTAACTAATTTTTAGATTAAATAATGGCAGAGTCCGAAAACTCTATTGAGTATCCAAATGCAATAGTTGTACAAGTAGATGTTCATCATCGTAATTGTTCACAAATCAGTACATCAGCTGAGCGATCGAGAGAGTACAGAGATAAGAAAAATAATGAAACTCAAGCAGCGAGTGATCTTTATTCAGTCCAACGGGGATATCCAAAAACAGCTGCAGAGCGAATGAGAGCGTATAGAGCCCGGAAAAAGAAAGAAATTCCGATAGAGAATCATCGAAAACGTAAAAAATCAGATGCAGAGCGTGCGCGAGAGTACAGAGCCCGAAAAAAGGGTAAAACCCAGTCAGCAGGTGAGATTTTCTCAGTTATATACGATCAAAATCACAATACATTATATTCATGACATTATTTTTCTTAAGCTTTATCTACCCAATTTCTGTGAAGTTGTAAATAGTAGAAAAATGATATGTCATAAAGAAGTTTCACTTCTTACCTGTGTACTCTGGTACACACACATACTTTTTTGTGTAGACATAGAATACAGTTACGTACTAGTGATAGTTACAATAAACTATATGGGCTACCTACTGGCACAAATCTGTTTGTAAATAACAATAAAACTTGAATACAGGCTTCTTATAAGGTATAAATACATACAGGTATAAATTGGACTTAAGTATAATTATGTATACCAGTTTTAATAATAGTGACACACACAACGCGTGCGCGCATGTGTGTATAGACTCAATTTTTATCGATTAGGGGAGGACAATTTATTATGTATTGTGTGTTTCTTTATTTTCAGCTTCGACTAAATTCTATGTGAATTCCTTTCAAGCGAAATACTGTGCATCACTACTGAAATCGTATTCTGTGTTCGTATAAGTTAGTGGGTTGAGGCTATTATTTCGTCGTAATGCAGGCCTATGTATAGCAAGATGGTTACGTATGCACGTCACGGCAGAATGACAAAGCCACCTTCACTCACGTACCAATAAAATCAAGGCTAACAAGTAACGACAGACAACAAATTACGGCAGTAGTAGTGAACCTTATTGAAACATAATGTACGAAACACTGACGTTGGTGAGCAATGTTGTGACAATATGTAAAGTTCAAAAAATTCCATTAAATTACGAAGTAGAAGTGACTTTGTGTTTAAAAAGTAAAGTGGTCGGGTCTGAAATATTTTGCAGAAAAACAGTTGAATACGAAGCGAATAATTATAGACTACAATTATTATTACAATGTCAGGAATTAATTAAATACTTTTTGTTAACACGTAACAGCTATAATAGCATTATTTTATAGCTGTGTGACAAACTAAAACCGTTACAATTAGCAACATTTTGTGAAACGTTCCAGGACCCTTTCAGCTATAACATTTCGTATCTAATACGTTATTTTCATCACGATTTGCGCTTCATAGTTCCTGTGAGCTCTCTCTCCCCATTTTAAAGGTTTAATTATTTCTAGTACATATACATACTACATTTCCTCCCCTCACCCCCAATCATCAATCGGTCGAATACATTTTTACTCATTTAACCGGTTACTTTCGTTTAAATACACACAAATATCAAAACTATTATATACATTCCTATTTGTCCTAGTATATATACAGCATTCATAAAGCAATGTTAGTAAGTTTGAGTTGTGTTAATTTTAGTCAAACATATCGGTGCGCACCCACAAACGCGCATCGCGTTAAGGAAATTGATGTTTCCTTACAATTTGTTGTAATTGCTACTATTTTTAGTTATTTCTTTTATTGATCAGTTCATGAAAGCACTACGTTCGTGTCACGTACGTTGTGAGTACATGACTAAGTAGTAAACAATAACATTTTCAATACAACTTACTCCAACAAAAGAACTGATAAAAGTACATTTATGAAGGATAAAACCTAAACGACCCAAATTTTATTAAAACCTAAACGATCAAACGACGTACGTAATCTTGCTTACATAAATATTATCTATTTTTACATATGCATATCATATAGAAAATACAAAATATATTTTTATGTATCGTATTGAAACGTATGTATACGGTACACACAAAAACATCGCAAATGTGGTGTGAAGACAAGTACCAAGCCAAAACCATCAAATTTGTTCCAGCGAAACATTTTGTAAAATTTAACGGTTAAAGTAAAAGCGAGTTCTGTTACAGATGGGTATCCTGTATAGTGAGCTGCCTAATAAGCTGCCTTACTCAGAGTTGTTTTTGTGAATTGTAAAATGAATAGTATTATTATTAGTTTCGTGTCTTCTTTCAGTTTGCGTGTTAACTTAACAAGACAACCTTGTGTTCAAAGTAAGGCAGGTTTAACAGATAACATATTTAGAAACACATTACATAAAAATTACATAACAATTAAAAAACAATAACGATCGTAAACAAATTCTAATTGTACAAAACAATCGATTTACACTCGTGTATTATTTTATTAAACATATAAACTACTTATCGATACTGACCAGTGCTTACTCTAAAAATCAGATTTTAGTGCAGGTATAATTTAGCGAAATACCAAATTTCTTCCAGTCTTTCTATAATTGACTTGCTTAGAAGTTTACTTTCTAAGTAATAAAAGAAATTTTGAACGGTTGTTTTTACAATTCCTTGTCGTAATTCATTATTTTTTGTAAATACTTTGTTACTTGTTGTTACGTAAAAACTTAATTTGTTTTTTCTTTTTAAGTAACTCTTTGATTCAAGTTTCTTGCAGTATTTCTAAGTTATTGTTTAATAATAGATGAGTTCTGCAAGTTTATTTTCATTTTTATCTATATATATGTATAAAGACCTGACACACGGTTTACAGAATTAATCTGTATATTACCGATATAGACTAATACTGATTTAATTTACATTGAAACATCTGATGATGCAGATTAATTCTGTGAAACATGCATCAGATTTTCATCTATACAGATACAAATTAAAAATAACTTTGAAGAATTGAATAACAACATACTTTATTCAGTTCAATATTAAAGGAACTTTACGTAGACTTTATCAAATAGTGTGTATTGATATGTGTACTTAACATTCTTTAGAATAAAAACATTTAGTGGCATTTACAGAGGGCAGACGAGTTCTGTAAAGTAACCATATTATAGTAACTGTTTACAAAGGAATATGTTGACACTCCAACTACCTCCAACTCCAACTATATAATTTACCCAACAAGGCTATTATTAAATATGTTCATGACGCTTCATTAAAATGTTTAAGTCTTAAATAGTTTTAGGTAGAACTCAAAATAATATTAAATTAAACATGCACAGTAGTCATCAAATGTAAAACAACCTTTTCAAAAATAAATCTTAATTGAGATCAAAGCTTTCTTATGTGGAGTAATATAGGTGGAAGCATAAAGTGAATAATAACGTGTCCCTTATGAGAATACTGCTTGTAAACGTCGAACATCAAATACAACAAACACAAGAATTATAAAAGGCATGAAATCACTAAATAACAATCCACATGATATATATATATATGTATATATATATATATATATAGAGAGAGAGAGAGAGAGAGAGAGACAGACAGAGACAGAGAGTGAATGACCATGATAAATATGTTGTATCAAGTCGTATAAGAAATTTGAGGTAGATGTGGTGCAATAAGAGTTTAACGAAAAATAAGCATATAGTACACCGTGTACGGTTTGCTAATTTCATTCTTAGTACGTGTGTGTGTGTGTGTGTGTGTGTGTGTGTGAATTATTCCTGTGTGTTTTTGTCAAAAGGGAGTAAACTGTTAAAAAGGTACATCAGGCTTCAGAAGGCTTCGTTTTGTTTTGTCAGGAGGCTTTCGATTATTTCTATACTCCTCACAAAGAATCTACGTACTTTTGCTAGACACATAAAACATAAAACAGAACCGGACACGCAGAAACTAACAGTCTTGTTAAATCAGTTTAATTCGGATTCAGTAACGACAAATATATACAGTATAGAGTACTTTTGTATATGTACGTATGTTTATGTGATTATTGGCTCCTTCAGTCTTTCGACTGGTTTGTACCCTCCCCGCATATGTGTTTATTGTGTTTATACCAGTCTGTCACAGGTATATAGGACCTACAGTTTAACGTCGGATCCGAACGGCGTAGTTGGGGAGGGTTTATACTAGGCAGGATATCTCTCGATGGTTTGCCATCACCTTGCGAGAGGGAACGGTCGTATCTAAATCAGATGGCCCAGGCGGGAATCGAACCCGCTCCGACAGCGTAGCAGCGCCACAACGATATCCACTACGCTACGCCCACTCCTAATGTGATAAGGTGTCCGAAATCTTTACACTTTTACTTTAAATGTTTTTGGAATTATGTAATAAGAATTTATTTCAATAAGGGATTTATTTTTCTGAATTGTTCCTGTGTAATTTTGTCAGGAGGGAGTAAACTGTTAAAAAACGTACATCAGGCTTCAGGAGGCTTCATTTTGTTTTGTCAGGAGGCATCATATTATATTCGGTAAAAATTATTTTAGTCAACATGAAATCGCAATTTCAATATTTTGATGTCACATAATGTTCCACTCCCTAGCTTATCAGTGTCTCTGTCTGTCTATCTCTCTGTCTCTCTCGCTCTCACACACACGCGCGCGCGCACACACGCACACACACACACACATAGACACACACATATAAAACAAATATGTACACTATGAAGATTCATATAATATAGTCAATTGTCCTACAACTTAGAATATATACACATGTTCAAATTTCCTATGTAAATACGAGGAAATTCCCTCGTATATTCCCTTGTTGAATCCAAATTGATACGAATTAAGAAGACTATTGGCGTGAGCATCAGCGTCTTTTTCAATGCTTTCCCCACACTGTAGGGGATCCTTGCTCAATTAAATCCAGTAATTTAATATACGAGTAAATTATACAGACACACGCACACACTCACATATGAATTTGTTGCAGTATGATTATGCAAATAAAATTAGTTTTTTCAGTAAATGTTAAAGTATAAATTGAACTTATTTATAAAACTTATTACATTCCAAATGCCATTTTTTAAATCATTATACAAAGGCTACTGTCGAGATAACTTAATGTTATAATTAACACACACACACAAATAAATGTGTGTGTGCGCGCGCGCGCGCGTGTGTACACCCAAGCGCTCTTATATGTTTTGTGAATGCACATCTGTCTACTGTGTCTCCAGCAAATCTGGAACTATAATATGCTTCGTTTCGGTCAAGAATGTTACTACACTGGCGTTTATTTGCTACTTGTGAGCAACGGACTGTTATAATGTTACGACAATACAGAACACTCTACGCGTTTCTCGAATGTTCCAGTGGAACCGGCTGTATGTTGTGAGCGTACGTGATTCTCAACGCGTCAGCTAGACTTTATCAGAATCCGCGCGGCCGCGCGCAACTGTGTCAAGGCCGCAATGAATTACGGTCCAATGTTTTCCTTTATTGTTGGTGCGTAGTATGTGTGTTTCTGGATTTTCGGCGTGGTATTAATACAAGTACCCAGCGGCGCTCAGTCAGTTTGAGTTGCGATATATCCCAGCGCGCTTCCTAGTATTATGGCGAATTGTTATGTGTTTTATAATTGTGCGGGACAATTGTATTACAAGTGTGTTTCATATTAGTAGACATTTTTATTGCGCGTGAACAATTTTTATTTGATTTGTTGTAAGAGACTATCTTGTTGATTACAAACTGTTTAATTGTGATTATTAAAGCTGGTGATTAGTGACTCAATTGGTGTCTTGTATTTTGTTTTCCACTGAACCATACGACGATCAGTAGACTGTCCTAACAATACGATTTTCAGTGAAGAGTGTAACTTCTACAAAGGAAAAGTTATAGATACAATAGTTTGCTTCAGGTAGAAATATCTTGCTTTAAGAGCTAGTTCGGTTTCGGTGGTGCAAAATGAACTATAAACAGTTTATATGTCCCTGGGGTACGACAGTGACGCGGTAACCTTTAATGAAAAAATTCTATTTACTGATGGGAAAGCCAACAGTAGATTCTGTTTTCGTAACCGGTAAATTGAAATTTATAGGCCTATCTCCTAAACTATTACGTCGTATGAACTAAATACAGACAGTTCATTAGTGACGTTTAACGTTATCCAATCAATAAATTCAGTTTTAAGAAGAAAGTAGCTAAGATATTTTTCAACAAACTAAAACATTTTTTATTTATTTCAAAATACTGAAGCAAATCTGAAAGTACTTAATTTTGAGTGTAAATAGTAAATACAAATAACTAAACTAATGTAAACACCTTCTGTTAGAGTTAAGTAAATTATTTACTCTATGGCGATAAACTCTAGATTTAGTAACATATCATATTCAAAATCTTAAAGTACTTAAATCTACAGCTTAAAGGATCTTGCACATATTATTTTTGTATTACCCTAACTTGTAAACTTAATTTTCTTTAACTATTAGACGTTAACAGTTAGAAACTATAAACGATTTTAAAGTGTTTAATTGATGATATTTTAAGTAGGAATTTCCATTTTACTTCAAAAAGCAACAGAATAAAGGAGCAATTCTAGTCATTTTTAATAAGATCAAAAATTAATAAACAAATATGTCAGCAAAATTTTAGAAATATGCTTAGAGAGTAAAGACAATGAATAGTTTTAAATAATACAAAACATTTGTAACATAGAAGATATAAATCATGTAAACGTTAAACTACTTGTCGAGAAAATAAAGCGTACGTGTCATTTAGCTTTACCCTGACGTGTAAATGCTACAAACGATAACGGTAAACAGTTATGCATTAATCCAAACTGTTACGTAATGCTATTATTCAGTAATGATAAACGTAATCAACTAGATGAACTCAATTTTCTTCATAGTTAATTACAGTAAGGTTTGGTTTTTGTTAAAAAATTTAAATTATTAAGGTGTTAACAAATTGTGTACAGAGTAAACAATGAGACCCTTATCCTTAGCCGTAAACAGTATATTCTAATTTGCATATAATCTTGGTTTTCTTTGCAAGCATTTGTCTATAATTTATTTTTTTTATTCTGTATTTTAAAGTGCCTTTCTTGTTTCAAGTAACCTAGAATCCACAAAATTTTCTACTAAATATTATTATTTTTTTATTGTTCTGTATTGTTACAATTGGTCTCGATAATTAATTTTTATACAACGACGTGAATTTATTATGTTAAATTTAATTTGTATTATTACTTCCATGTTCCATAAGGAAATGGAAGTATGGTGATGGCGAAAAAAATCGTGTTCGAGATAATTGCATATTCTGATTGTACTACTCTCAAAACATGAAAAAAGTCATTTTTCGAAAAGTGTCTTTGTCTATCTGTCTGTCTGTGTGTAGATTTTTTTCTATGGCAAACAATAAGAGCCGCAAATTCAAACAGAATCAAGTAATGTTTTGCATACAGCTCTGAATTGTAGAGTACTAAGATCTATCGTTTTTAGTGAAGATCGGTTAAGGGAAAGGGGTAGTTTACCTGCAACGTTTTATGTTTTAACAAGGGTAATTGTTTCTATGACGAACGATAACAGCCGCAAATTCAAACAGAATTGAATAATTTTTTGCATACAGCCCTAAATTGTAGAGTATTCAAGAGGTGTTGTTTTTGGTGAAGATCGGTTAAGGGAAAGGGGTAGTTTACCTGCAACATTTTATGTTTTAACAAGGGTAATTTTTCTTATGACGAATGGTGACTTCCGCACATCAAACAGAATCAAATATTTTTTTGGATACATTTCTGAATTGTCAAGTACTCAAGTTATGTTCATTTTGGTGAAGATCGGTTAAGGGAAAGAGGTAGTTTACCAGCAACACTTTATGTTTTAACAATGGTAATTTTTTTTTATGACGAACGATAACTGCTGCACATTCAAACAGAATCAAATTTTTTTTGTACGTTCCTGAATTGTAGAAAACTCAAGGCCTATTGATTTTGGTGAAGATCGGTTACGGGGAAAGGGTAGTTTACCTGCAACGTTTTATTTTTTGCAAGAGCAAAGTACTGCAAGAGTAAAGTACCTAATTTTGATAAAGTATCGTGATAAGAAGATCATAATAATCCACTGTAGAAACGTCGATGGAATATCTACAAATGAAGTGGCTAGTTGAAGGGGGTGGGGTAATTTTCTATAAATGAAAATGATAGTTGAAGTGGGAGGGGACAATTTTTATTTATATGTCATGTGTACTACGTTATCCACAACAAAGAAGCAGTTTGTTGTTAAAATTCCTTCCCAGGCTGTTTGGCCGTGGTCCAATGTTTTGTACAAAACCAGACGTTTCGGCAGTGCTATCGACTGCCATCATTAGTGAAAATCGAGTGCGCTAACGTGAGGTGGTATACGTTAGTGACCACAGTACTGTGTAGTTTCTTTCGAAATATTTCATTTTGAAAATGGTTTTAAATATAAATCTTAGAACATGGACGTCATGTATGGTTCTCCATACCGATATTTTTATTACTAATATAGTAATATGTAATATTTTACTTTGTGTTATTGGATATAAAGTTTAAAACATTTTCTTATCTTGTATTTGTTCCTTACTAGTTAAATTGATGTAATTATATTTTTAAAAATCTTTCCGAGATATAGTAGTAGTAGTAGTCGTAGTAGTAGTAGTACTGACATATCAAATGTTGACATTTCATTACACAACAATTTTTAATTAGTATTTTGACGTTGAGTAAACGTTGTCTTATGCGTTCTTGATAAAAAGTCAACTACTACTACTACTTTTTCTACTACTATTTTATCCACTTTATGATTTAAAACATTTAAAAACGCATTCAATTAACAGAATGAATAACAGAAATTATAATTCACGTTACTAAGACAATTAAAATTTCATTAAAACATTTCGTAAACCAAATATTGTAATAATCGTGAATTCCGCTAGTTATGCGAATAATTTCTTTATTTTGCAATAATGTCAATAATAATATTGTTTCATTTTTGTATGAATAGGTAAGTGGAGAGAGACGCACAAGTGTTTAAATTGTAGTTTCTAATTTGTAACATATATTTTCCTCCAATCATGTACGCGTAAGTACGTTAATACAATGAAATATGTTAAATACAGATTCAGCCACAAAGGCCGTTAGACCATATAAATGAGTCCACGTTTACACCATTACATTACGTATTTAAATTTTCTAGTCCGGTTATATTACACCTTGTATCCGGGCGTTGTGTATGCAACGAACGCACAAGTACATAATTTGCCTATTCTGCGCCCAACTTTCAGTATTCAATAATATCGACTACTTTCTTGCCTACCTGTTTTAAATTTCATTAAAGTGTGATTTATTAGAAATGTTATGAGATTGCCGGGCTGTAAAGGCCGTGGTCCAAGGTTGTTTCGTGCAAGCATTTCGGCCGTGCCTTTGACGGCCATCTTCAGTGCAGAAGGCTGCAAAACACTGTGGTTAAGTCTGAAGATGGTGTAAAAAAAGTTTTCCATCGTTCTGCACTGAAGATAGCCGTCGAAGGTACGACCGAAACGTTTGCACCATGCAACCTTGGACCACGGCTTTAGAGCCCGGCAAGCCGAAGTTCTCACATCATTGAAGCCGGCCGTGAAAGCCTCGGACAGAATTTATTAGAAATGTTTAATGAAAAGTATCTGAATACTGTATTTTTAATTATTAAACAAGGTGCCTTTAACATATCAACATACATACATACATACATCCTCGGCGCTACAGCCCAGTCCGGGCCCTGGCCTCCAAAAGAAATCTTCCCCACTGATCTCTACTCCCGGCCAATGTCCACCAGTTTGCTGCACCCAGCCTCACTGCCTCCTTACCAACCTGGTCCAGCCATCTTGTACGCGGTATTCCTTTCCTTCTCCTTCCCTTCGGAAAATAATTCATAATTCTTTTTGGTATTCTATCCTCCACCATTCTCTCCACATGACCAGCCCAACGCAATCTGTTAATTTGTATGAGTTGCACGATCGGAAGATCTTTAAACCTTTCGTACAACTCTCGATTATGCAGTCGCCTCCAAATGTCGTTTTCCTTCACAGGGCCATAGATTCTCCTCAGTACCCTCCTCTCAAAAACGGATAGTTTCTGCTCATCTAGTTTTTTTAGCACCCAGCATTCCGAGCCATACAGCAGGACTGGTCTGATCAAGGTCTTGTATAGGGTGGCTTTTGTAAGTTTACTTATTAATTTTGACTTAAAATGTTTCATCAGTCCGTAGTAACACCTATTAGCAGATAATAACCGTTTTTCAATGTCTCTAGAGGAGTCATTTCCAGAGTCCACATATGACCCGAGATATGGAAAACCCTGAAACTTTTCAAATTCATAATCATTAATGCGCAGGGACAGGGCACGAGTGTTGGCACCTACAACCATATATTTGGTTTTGCTTTGGTTTATAACCAAGCCCATAGCCTTAGCGGACAACTCCAGTTCCTGAAAGGCTTCCTTTAAGCCAGATTCAGACCTACTTATGACGTCAATGTCATCGGCATAGGCCAGAAGCTGTACCTCCTTGTGAAATATGTGTCCGCTAGTTTGAATTCCTGAATCCCTGATGACCTTTTCTGGAGCTATGTTGAACAACAGACACGCTAAGGCATCTCCTTGTTTCAACCCATTCAATGTTTTTAAGGAGTTAGATAGATTTGATTGTATTCTGATTTGGCACTTAGAATTGGACATAACTACTCCAACCATACGCACCAACTTAGATGGTATATTCAACTCCTTCATAGCTCTATATAGCATTTTCCGGTTGATTGAATCATATGCCGACTGGAAATCCACAAATAAATGGTGAGTGGCCACTCCATATTCCAACGTTAACACATCAACAGTAACCTGAAATATCTCAGTACTAGCATAAGAGTTCTCAAACAGATGACTAACATTTATATTTTAGGTTTAATTATTAAATTTTGTGTATAAAATTGAAAATAAAAATAATGCACGGAGGAGTATATGAATTAATTACACATACCCAGCAAGGATTTTTTGTATTACATATTATGTTAAATGTACCCCGCAATTGTTTTGGCTGTTTCGCGGAATAGACGTTTTCTTGATCACCATTTAATGTAATCTAAATGTTATGCCTAATGGAGTGCCGGTAGGTTCGGTCCGCAGCCAGATTTAGTCCGATTGCTGCAGTAGGACATTATGTCACCGGTTGCTCAAATTATGCTGACTCCATGCAGTAATGAAAAATTCGAATGCAAGGAAACATACCGTACTCATCAAAGTGTTATAGGTACGTATTATAAGTATATTAACTAAGTAAACAAATTTTACGCTCAAATAAGGCCATTCTTTGTATATGTGACTGTTTTGGAGTAATGAAAAGAAGTACTTTTAACAATTTGAAACAGTTGTTTTATAATATTGTTTAAAGTAGAAATAATATTTAGTTAATGCTAATACAAAACAATTTATGCATAATAAGAGTATGTATACCATTGTCTGTAAAATGGTAATAGTAAATTATTACTCCAAATTTTACCTATATTCGGGTATGTGGTGTGTCTAGTTTGCCAATGATCATTATCTGTGCAATATTGATTGTATAAGGGTAAAAATTTGATTTGTTTTTTCAAACGTGTTTTACAAATTAGGCAAAACACATTAGTAAACATAAGAGACAGTATTAACCCTCTTAATACGCATGTATTAATAAAAGCAATTTTAAAAAACGTTACACAAGCTTGATTATCAGTTCATAAAATTAATACATTTTATTTGCATTTTGCAACTGAGTGACTAAGAATCTCTGACAATAATGCCACACATTAACATTAGTCAGTGTTATTTCTGTGGGCTCTTGTATAGACAAATTTTACTGTTTACAATGCAGCAATTATTACACTTAAAATCCAAATATATGACGGACGAGTCTAATGTGTTCTCATATCTGGGACGAGCCCAGATATTCATAGAGCATGTAAGTGGCATTTCTTGCCTGCTCTGAGCAGACTAAGCGATGGGGCTATTTAAAATTTGCATACTGTACTGTTGTAGGAATTTAGTTTTATATTAAGATTGATCAGTGGTTTTATGGAATGGTTGACTAAACTCATTAGATGGAATGTTTTTTCCAAAAATGAATAAATACATTTTCCTACATCTATATTTAGTCCCCATGGATCTTTATTATGTACACATATTACGTTGATACACGCGCGCGCGAACACACACACACACACACACAATTTATTTATTATTCTCACTGTACCGCTAAAACATTGACGTATACTACACAACACACACACACACACACACACGCGCACACACACACCTCTGTGTGTGTGTGCACGCGCGGTGTACATCTGTTTACGCTGTTACAGTACACGTTTTTATTACAACATATTATATTACTTATTTGTGGAAATAAATCTATACTTCAGAATCTTACAAAAATGCAGTTACATTCTAACATATATTTAATAAATAATTAATTTAGCAAATTATGAAAGAGTTTGAAATTATGAAATTGTAATTCTGAATCTATGAAGTGATTTAATTATTGCTTTTTACTTATATTTGATTAGCTGCTTCACTCATTATTTTAAATTAATACCCATTTTAATATGAATGGAGAATAAAATTTTATATTAATTTTAAATGTTAAATATATTTAATGATTTTAAAATTGTTTGGTATTCCGTTAAAGACTAATGAATATGATTGTGAATATGGCTGGAGTATTTGTTTGCTTTTATATGTATGTACTGTGTGCTTGCAGGCCTTGCGTTGAACCAGAAGCTCGGCGTATTCAGTACGTATTAAGTTACTGAACTAATATACACGGTTAATAGTGCAACAGTAATCCATTCCATTTGTCTATTTAAAAATGAGGAGACCACTCACACAAGCGCCCATTCACGCCCGCACTCACACATCAATACTGTATATAATTTGTAAGTAAATAAGTTGTTTGCTATAGTGAGAAATGTATCAAGCTCGTTCTCATTGTTAGCCTTTCTGATTCACTGCCTGATGAAGTGCTTGTGTTCTGTAAAATATTGTTGTTGGTTGCATTGTTCTGATACTTTCAAACAATTCTGTAAATCAAATTACCAATTTCAGAAACACAGATATTAAAACTACACACAAAACAAACAAATAACTAATAACTACAAAGAACAACGAAAAAACAAATTACTATAAAGAAACATATAATCCTTAGTTCATCGTCACTTTTAATTTGTAATTTATTTATTAATAAACGTTGCAGTCACAACCAGAAACTAATTATTGTTAGGAGTTTACTGCGTACGACTTATGGCGGGTCGGGTTTAGAATATAAAGGTTAATATAAAAAACTGTTTATCGGAAAAAATCAAAAAAATTTATTTTTTTATAGAAAAATTAGAAAAAAATAAAATCTAAAGACTTTACGCTTAAACAAGAATTACATAAATATTCTTAAATCTGCTATACCAATTGGTGGAAAGAAGTAACGTTGTTAATAATAAAAGTAATAAAGATTTTACCTGGATTATTTCTTGCCGCTTCATTACAATTAGCAAATCAATGAGTTTGTTTACGTATCGTAACCAAAAATCGCAAACTTCGTCAACAAACAACGTTTGGTTACTATCATATAATAAGATAATTATATTGATTATAATACCTAATGTTATGTAAAAACGATGCAAAGACAAGTATTTTTATTGTTATTTGATTTTATGGACTAATCCTCCAAAATGTAGGCATATATTTATTTAACATTGGCTCCTTAGTTAACACGTCCAAGGCGGTCTACTGCTCGTCTCAGAATGAGTTAGCTCTCTCTGAAGTTACCTACAACAGATACTAAAGGGCACTCCCTGAAGTTAACGCTTGCGCAGTGCAAGTATCGATTGGTTACAATGTAATGCTACCAACCACGATACAAAATGTATGCACTTAACTAAAAGCAAGCATGAAATGTACAATAAGAGAGTATTATTAAATGAATGAAATCTTCAACGTGTGATCTATTAAAATTAAAACGTATATAACATACACTTGTATAAAATACGTATAAAAATATGTATAAAATAATTCGATGAACACGCGCTCGCACGCACGCACACAATTTATAGTAGAAAGTATGTGGGTCTATTTGTCAAATCTGTAATTCTAACGCTTAACAACTCTCCATTTACATATGTATCTGCATGTATCGAACCAAGTTACGTGTCAGGGACAAGTACTATTTGCGACAACGTATTTTTCTTAACTTTTTTATAAACGTTAAGATACATTGTAAATAAATGTATGACACAAAATATGATGTCTTCGTATTTTCTACTTGTAGTATAAATACTTTTTACACTAGTATATTAAATGTTTGTAGTAATTCAAATTTATTTAAAATCAACGAAACCTATTCATATATGTAATTAATTTTTGAATTCTTTTCGTCTATTAAAGAACTATTCAATATTCTATTGGTCGCAAATAGTACTTTAAAGTATATAAATTTAATGCTTTTAGAGTTTCAAAATGTGAATAAAATGCTGTTAAAGCATCTAAATATGTGTTGAAAACATAAACGTTAACTGTAACATACACACATACACATTAACCTCTCTGAACGAGGTTAATATTCAATGAACGTAAATAGAAAAACTGAAATACCTGTTAAACCATATAAATAAAAAGCAAATGTCGCCTTAGGTAATCCAATAAAGATAATTCTTTATAATAAATACATTTTTTAAATAAAAATATTTTTTTATAATTCTTCCTGTCCAATTGTCGCCCTTGACAATACAGTGATTATTAAAAAACAGTGTTTACTCGAAATCACTGATGTATATGGAACTGTAAGTCGCGTTTCTAAAACAAATCACCCTCGCATTACTATGAGACCACTTTTATATATAGTAATTTAAGCTATAACAGACATAAAAGTGTCTTCATAGAGATTTAGCAGCTTCAAAATATTTCATTTAAAAATTTTTAATTCTGATTGATGGTTTAGCTTAAATTATATATATATATATATATATATGTATATATATATATATTTTTTTTTTTAATTTGAGATCAATCCGTGTTTACATTTTGAATGTGTAATTTATTTACTTCGTATGTTATTTGTACATTAGCTATCACCGATATGAGTTCGTGAAGTAAGATGGATAGCCAGTAAAATATGAAAGAAGTACAGCACTAAAAGAAGGATTTAGACAACAGCACCAAATAATGTAATTATTTGATCCTAAACTCCGGGTGTTCGTTTGTTCGCGCGCGCGTGTGTGTGTTTAAAGTAATGCAGGTTGCGCAAATTAAAACAAGGTCAACAATTCATGCGGCAAATTTTTATAAATAAGCAAACAAATAAACTCAAAAAAATAATAATTAAACCTTAGGAAACACTGACAAATCAGTTTCAACATCTGTCATAAGAATATAGATTACATTCGTGGGTAAAAGTGAATATTTTGTATAGTCACTTGTTTTAATTGTTTTTATCTATCTTGGTCATAAGAAAGCCGCTGGCTGTGCAATGAGGCGGACAGGTTCGCCACACTGTAGTTAACAGTACGATCTTATACAAGTACAATGTACAGTATACAAGAGTGTATATTATTTTAGAGTATAAAAACGCAGCGGCATGTATATTGTACGGTTACTAATTGGTTCTCTGTTAAATTAAATATATAATGCTTTTTATTAAAAGATTGTTTATAAAGTAACTAATTTATATACAATTGTAAAATACTTTTACTACGGTCACTTTCAATTTTTGCCTTTTAATAAAAATATGATCTAAAGACAGTCGAATATGAGCTCTCCATATCCTTAAATTATTATTACATAAAGTGTTTTGTTTAATGGCAGGTCCCAGATTTGATTCGAGGATTTCGTTGTCCATCTTGCCTAATCTTTGGGTTTCATTCAGTTCCCAGCATTTTCTTTTCTCATTTACATTGTCCAACTGCCGAATCCATCCCCTTTCAATTGCTCTGGATTTCATTGTAACGTTTATTTGATGACATCATGAGCAGAGAATTTCTTCTCAACAAGCACCCTGTCATCCGTCACCTTGTCTTACCACGTTACTTTTTCCATTATTCTCCAGCAACATATTTCAACGTTTCTTCTCTATTTTTCTTAAATTCAACAATTCTGACCGTTACTTTAATAGAGAAGTCAGACACCATATAATAATAAAGGAAATGACAATGAGTTCAATTGTATTACACAAGATAAACCGCTATATACGTAAGATAAACTAAAAACATTCCATACACCTCTCCACGAATAGCCAAGGTAAGAATCAAGTACTAAGTACTGCAACAATTAGAATATTCTACAACTAAATTGAAGAGTTTTTCTACATCTAAATTACTGAAGTGTCCAACGCCACCGCTGTGAATATATTTTAGTATAAGTGATATCGTCTTTTTATCTGTTTACCTATCAGTTAAACTTCAAGAGTATATACTATCATTACTTTCTATACCAAAAGCATACCAATGGTATGATCTATTTTATTTTAAATACTAATAAATCCATCTACTTTTAAATGATACTTAACAGGGTTTCAAATTAGTCTTCTCCATAAACATTTACAGGCATTGCACAAATGCAATGCACAGAGAAGGTCATTGAAAATGCTTCAATAAATCTAAAAAATATATATATATATATATATATATATATGTTCATTCTCCAATTAATGAATTCATTCTTCATTCACCAATCAATGAATTCATTCTTCATTTACCAATGTACAGATTATAAGTTAAATGTAGTCGCATTCATAAGCGAAGTTTTATATGTGTACTACGTTATTGACAACAAAGAAGTAGTTTCTATGGAAACTCACCGGTTCCCATTTTCGATCACGCACCAGCGGTCGTTTTCAAATGTGCGACACGTCCTTATAAACATTTTCAATGTCAAAAGACGAGACGCAATGTTTAAAAAATAAAGCATTTTTGTAACTTATAGTTTCACCTAAAGTTACAACACTTATATTTGTAGAAAAAACGTCTTATTTATCCAGGGAGTAATTTTAGGCGTCTCTTTTGCACCTTCGGTGCAATAAAACGTTTTCCAAACGTTTACACCATAACTGAGTTTCCTATAGATTCAGAACTATTTAAAACTAACACACAGACTAGAGATTTGTACTGCAGTTATTAATATATGCAGAGGTTTGAAAAGTATAAATGAAGTAAATTTAAAGTAGATGGAAACTTGGCGATAAGAATAAATATAAAGTGTACGAGGGAACGTAATACAAGACGAAAGAAGAGAGAGAAAAGTTATATAATGAACAGTGCTGAGTAAACGCAGATATTCGAATGTATGCATATTACTATTGTGTAATTTATTCTGTGACTACACATACCTTACTAAAGTTAATCAAATACGGAACTGAGGTCACTACTGTGCCACAGTACGTGTATTAACACGGAGTCTTTGAATACGCACCTAGATAACCGTGCTAAGTACTTAACGTTCATTAAATTTTACCAAGAACTCAGTTTGAATATAGTTGCAAGCTTTAAAGCAATTTATAGATTTAACATTTAAATACTCTGTGTAGAGAGAGTATGTTCAAATTCATATTGTTGAATTATAAATCCTCAAACAAATTAACATATTAAATTTTTTTTAAGTATTGGGAAGTCGTTTCATGTTTCATTTTCAAGTTATACGTTTAAGTCATATGCAAAAAGAATGTATAACATATAGAGTGAATATTTAAACAGTTCAGAAAAAGAAATGTACTGATGATATAATGTTTACGACAGGAACTAATAGTATTAAAAACTGACGCACGTCTCACAAAATAAATCTGTATTATCAGAGGGCTTAATAAGAATTTTGAATTTTGTGATACATACTGAAATCTCTGATGACAAACATTTATTCTGTGAAACGTATGTCAGGCTTTTACATACACTTAAAAAATGTAAATTCACAGGCAAAAGTAATCTTTATATAATAATAACATATAAAAACTCCAAGAAACTTGAAAAACAAGAGAAATTTAAAAAGAAAATCAAAAATTATAGTAGTATTATCCCGCTTTAAAATGTAAGGTTTTATACATATCTTTGTTCAAAATGTTTGTAATAGTATAATAAAATTAGCATTTGAACGACATACTGCAAGTCTATAAGGAAATCTAAATTTAAAAATATTGTGTCAGTAATTGATTGTAAGTAGACGAATGTACATATTTTAATAAAAGGTAAGATGATTTATTGCATTAGAATGGTAATTGTCCTGGCTGAAGAAAAACATGTTTATACTATTAAGAACTAACATGCTTATTCATAGTATTAGAAATTGGTAGCATTTCAATGACTTTGTAACATGATATCCTAAGATAAGACTCTTTTAGTATTATAACGCTTCTCTTTTTTGAAAATTCTAGTTAATATTCATTTACAGCAAAGAAATATTTTACTTTTCCTGATTACGGACAAGATCATAAAGGAGAAGGAGAAATAAATGTCAGAGTAATATGTGTTAGCCTTTACTTTAAACTGTTTTCTAATTATTTTTATCCTCTCAGTTCAATAATTTAGTTTTCTTGTGTAGGCTAATTAGGAACTAGTAGATGAGACTTTAAACACTTATTCTGCAGTATATATTTAATATCTTGGCTATGGTAGCAGTATTTTTTTAGAGCTAATTACTGAATTTTTTTCTTTGACCTATTAACGATAGTACACAAGCAAAATATTTGAGATTTAATGTAAAAATGTAATGATATAACAAAAAATGTTTGAAAATGAAAACATTGAGCAAATACAACCTTTTTTTAGTTACAATAATATGACATGTACACAAATATTAGTTTTGTAACATTTAAGATAACTACTAATTTCCAAACAAATATATGTTTATAAATTTGCAATAGCCTTTATTAGTAGAATATTACTTCTTTCACTACAAATAACTCTAATGAAACAATAGTTGTGTACTCACATGCTTGAGAAGTTTATTCTGAGTAATATAAAGTAATGGACGTAAATTATGCATAAAATGTAGACTTGGCGACGACGTGTGTACGACTGTCCGTTTTTCTGATTGATTGAGTCGTCAGTAACAGCTGAGACACGCATAGCGACCGGCACATCAGTGAAAACGGACGTCAGTAAAAGTAAATTGAATTCCGTTTTATTGTGTCATGTTGACAGTGTTCAGAGCTGACCTCTGCTTTATATAAGTATTCTACTCACAATATCTATCACGTAGTGTACGATGTTTAAAGTGATTCAAAATGGAAACAAAATATGACAGTAATACAAGTAATTTATGTTAAATTGCCATTTTTAGAATGTAGTTTTTTATTTAAATATTATTTACAAACTTATGTCACAAATACAGATTCAATTACTTAACTGCATACATAATTTTGAAAATCATAACATGTAATGTGTAAGTTAATGTAATATTCAACATAAGGTGTACGATATTTTATAGATATTATTTGTACAGGGCGTTTTAAAAAGTTGATACTAAACTTTGGAAAATGTTTCTACTCATTTAACTGAAAAACAAATATATATCAAATAAACGTATGTGAAAAAGTGTATCGTCTTTCGTTTATATGTTTCTATGTTTAAAAAAAAATATAAGTTACTCCTAAACGAGATGACATGTGGAGTTGAAATTTGGTATACACAGTAAGCGTCCTGTTCTTTGTAAGTACTGTTCAAACCAAAATGATATATAAAAAGATTCAAAATGGCGTCTTATTAAACATTTTACAAAACTCGATACTTATAACAAAAAACTTTACATCATATAAAAAGTTACACTTTTATTATTAATCCAATAATTAATAATATTAATTAATTACAATGTTATTAATTACAATAATTAATTTATTAATACATTAATCCTTGTTTATGCAATTTGGATGTAAATCAAGGGAGTTATTACATTTCATTGCCACGAGTTACCACGTGAGCTGAATACACTATTAGTCAATAGAATTGAAAATGGTTAAATAGTAGTAAACAGCCTAAAGCCAATTTGAACAAGAACTCATGCAGCTAATCGTGGTAAAATAATATAAATGGAAATACGCGAGTCATATGAAGAAAATAAGCCAAATATTTTTGTATGAAAGAAATATAAATTTCTGTTACTTTTTTGTTTAAACTCTAATACTCCAAGATACCATTACAAGGTAATATTTTATGTAAGAAGGGTATGTATAACATGCTTTGTTGTAAGCATTAATTTTTGTGAAATTTTGAATTAAAAATTTCAAACAGTTTCTATTTAATACTTTTTAAGATACCGTTCTGGTTTCTTTTTACTTATAAGGAGTAATACATTTACTGTGTATACCAAATTTTAACTCCATACTTCATCTTGTTTAACAGTAATTAACTTAAACAAACACACACAAACATAGCATTTTTTTGGTATATGCTTACTGGATATTTTTCTTTCAGTTTAATGATAGAATAATTTCTAGAAGTTTGGCACCATCTTTTGGAAACAATAAATGTAAATCTGTAAATGTAACACTAACTGTGATCTGTATACACCATCTTTTGTGTATCTGCAAATGTGTCCTGTAACAATTAGATATGGAACGTCCATCTATTTAGGGCTAAATTCACATCTATTCTTTTAGCTGACTGTAGTTATTGCTTTGCACACTACACAATTACAATATTCGCCACCTTATAGGCAGCGTATTAGCAAGTATGTTAAGCTTTATTTGACAAACGACCAAAAATTCATTAGAGGATACATTATCTTGTTCGTCTTCCCTATATGTAGTTTAGTGATTAAGTTACAATCCAATATTTAAGACAATTTCTTTATGTAAGTTATTAATAATTGTTGCAGAACTGTAAGTATTGTGAAGTGATACTTTCTAGTAACTGTAGCACAGACTAAAGGTAGGAAGACGAACTTTCTGTTAAGTGTGTAATTTTCTGAAAATTGGGTGTTCTTATTACTAGGAGGTATTATTGAGATTTATAGATCTACGTCAACAAATAGTTCAGGTTTAACAAAATTACTAAAGGCTTGCAGGTTTGTCTTACTAAAGATTAGATTCTAAGTCCACAAAGTAGAGCTTATATTCTTTATACAAAATAATTAAAAGTGTACAAATCAACTTCAATACTTTATTTAGAGCTAGCATTTCTTAACATAATAATTTGCGGTTAATCTAATCTTAAATTGCGGTTTACAATTTATTACAATCTCATCGTGTAATCGCTTTGAAAAATTAATTTATTTTATATTCCCTGTAAGAAAGATGTTATTAGAATTTTATCGGTAATACTGTTTTAGTCAAAAATTTTAACAGAAGAATGATGAAAAGTTTCGCACCACATGGGTTGTAGAGCGTAATTTGCACGACTTAGGAGTTTCTCGTTTGTACAATCCATAGGATTAGTACGGCACAGTGAGTGTTGAAGAATTCCCTTTACTACTGGGACGGCCATAAAAACTTTAACGAGTCCCTAGAGTGTGTTAAATATTGTTCTCAAAGAATACGTTATAAAGACGAAATAGCACTTGTATTACTTTTATAACGTACTTCTTTGACCGTTTTTTAAATGCCCGAAGTTGTTGCCGTCAATTTATAAAGAAGCCGATAGCGTCCTTCTATATTTTGTTTGATCAGTAATTGATTATGTAACGTGACTCGCCTCGGCGTTGATCTTCAGTCTATCGCTAACGATGACGATCGCGAACGCACTAATAACCAGTACCGAATGTGTATCGTTCTTCTCCTTACCTGTCCTTATATTAATATACCTTAATTCCCGATAGGCGCCAAATTGTTTTACTAAAAACAATTAAAAGTTTCTTCCTGTGTCGTCTTCGTTTTCTTCGATAATAATTTAAACTCACCCAAACGGACTGGCGCGAATTCAAATCTCGAGTGGAGTCTGAAGTGTTGCCAACCTATACTTCTGGTAAAAACTTTTCTTCACTGCTAAAGTACACAATTATTAAGACATATATCAAATAAAACAAGGAACTATTATTAGTGTTCAGTACTAATTTATTAGTGTCCAGATTCGCTGATTATTTATAAGTTAAGTACAAAATATTTGTTATTATAAAAAAGTTTGCTCCGGCTATTAAATTTTACTCGCTCATCGAGTCAGGCGTGTCTTCAAGCGTTCTGGATAATGATACAATGTTTTGTTCAGAACGATGAAAAAGTTCTTTGGATTACAACAAAATAAAGCATGATGTTTATGAGAGTACACAACCTTACATCAACGTTAATTAAATACTATACAGGTTTACTTACAACTCGGTTCTTAGAGTCTAAAAGTGTGTCGACTTATAGGCGTCGCATAGAGGTTAAGTTACAATTTCAAATAGGCTGATGCAGTTTTAAATAACTTTTCAATAATGGTTTGTGAAGTTGTTCAGTTCTTTTCTTTTTTTATTAAGATATAGTTTAAACTAATCTTTGAAAGAATTTATTATACCAAGTTCAGAGTGAGAGTTATTGTGTCGTGGAAAAGTTAATTAATTTTATTCCCAATTATATAGAATTCATTTATACTTAACAAAATCTTGTCGTTTCTTCTGATTAGTCCCAGGTAATTCTTCAAAATATTGTTGATTATGTATTTAGTTCTTCATCATTCGGGTTTTCTTTTTTATTTAGTCAATGTTTTTTTTAATTTCAATTATTGAATTTTGATTTATGGTTTCATCATGTGTTCAATGGATCCAGATTCAATTTCTACTGTTCATATTTGTTCATTTTGAGTACATTTCCATCTTATTACATTTTAATTAGAGCGGATTCAGTTTGGCATCTGCATACCTTGATCGTTAATAATGGACTCCCTCAAAATTCTAACGGTTTTCTTAATTCCAAGCCTAATTCCCTGCTTCTGATTGGTTAAGAATTTTGTTTACATTGTTATGAAAGCTTGGGTTTTTGGCCCCAAATTGACCTAATATTTTACAATTGCTATAATTCGTTGGTGTTATTACCAATGTGTGATATATTAACATCAACGTCTTTATTTTCTTTCAAGATTAATTTGATATCCCATAATGCTGGGCTTGGTCCCTGTATCAACGTTATGGCTAATTTGCTAATGTTGTTTTATTACATATTTTACTTATTTTTTATGTTTACTCTATTTCTGACATACTCTTATGGTTAGATAATTGAAATTAACAAAAAGACACTTTGTCTTATTTCTCAAATACAATGGTTAATTGCTTATAAATTGCTTTTTCTGAATTTTGACACTTAGCCACTTTATAGGCCTAAGCTATAAATGTCTGGAATTTCTTAATTTACACAATTTAAACATTACCTATTACTTTCATAGGTTCTGCTTGCCATTACTTAGTTATAGTGTCTACTTTTGAATGACTTTGGGCCATTTTACAATAAATAAATGTTATTATAATTTTAAAAAATTATTCCTTGACCTTTGCTAGTTCATTTGTCTAACATCCTTTTTTCCTATCTGATTACAATTGTGAGTACTATTGTGATTATTAAACTTGTATGAACATTTAACATTATTTCTTAATTGAACAAAAGAATTCCTTTAATTAAATCTAACAATATGGTTTTAAAATTGATCTTATTTTCTACTAAAACTTATGTTTTAATAATCGTCTAACATAATTCTTATACCATAGGTTCTACACACTACTAATGTTTCTTATTGTTTATCTATCAACATTTTAGTATTGTTTATTGTTTGTTACCACTGTTCTTTTCTTTTATTACTACTAATAATTGTTTATATTAACTCACCCCTATCCTATCTATCACCGTCACTGATTACACTGGTTAAGTGTTTATTAAACTACAGTCAAATTTGTAATACACTCTGTTTAAATTCACAGTAGTGATTCATCTTCAAATTCTTTAAGTTTTACAATCACTGTTGCTATCATATATTAGTTTGGTTCACTGTTTATCATTAGCACTCACTACATACCTCTCACTCTTTGTTTAAATTAGTTTTGACAAATCTAATTTTGAAGTCAGTTTTCAAAACCTCATGTGTTTGTTTTTATATTAATAATGTTATTTTAAAACACGTAACATTCTAAATCACAAATTTAGTCATAGAACTTTGTGTAAAGTTAGTTTTTTGGGCTATTAACATTATTTCCTATAATTCCTTCATCTAGTCTTTACAATTCGATTCTATTATACCCTTTCTTGGTAGTATTTTTAGCAACATAATATAATAACAATTGGTTTACATGTTTATTACTGGTGATGTACTTTCGTATAACTCGGGTAATACATGCTACAAAATGAAATATTAGTTAGGTTTTTTATTCGTTTACTTTTTATTTTATAGTCTTTATCTGGCCAGTCACTGGGGTTGAGTCACAGTCGTTTGTCTGTCAGTCTAGTCTATTCACTCATTTATTATCTTTGTCTACTATTTTTCTTTTTATTCTCTCATTACCTTTGTATAGTTATTGATTATTATGGTTCAAATTAGTTTACTTCTCTTACAGCTATATTATATTTGTGGATCCCTTATAGGGTCTCAGTTCTGCAACGTTATACTTTACAGGCTACTATTACATATTCTGTATTATTTAATCTATACGTGATGCCTATGTGTGTGTGTGCGTGTGTGTGTGTGTGTGTGTGTGTGCGCGCGCGCGCAATACACACACGAATAATAGACACGAGCTAGGCCTTTAAGGTTAGTAAAAGTGTATTTATAAAAACGGAAAACATAAAGTTGTTGAAATTTGTAAACCTCTCTACAGGGTATTACTTGATAATAAAACAAAGCAGACATATTAGCTGAGTAAAAATCAACAGCAAAATATGTAACATTATTAACAAAATATGTTTTTTTCAAATAGCTATCTTTAAACGTTTCTTATAAATTTAATATTAATAATATTCATTGCTGTAATGATATAATTCTTGTTATTAGGAATATTAATAAAATGTCGTTTTGTGTGGAACTATATACAACTGTAATTGTAGTGTTGGTAAAAAACAATTCAATTTATTTCTCTTAATTTGTACTAACTGTCAATTTGACTTTAGTGAAATTTGTTACATAGACAATTTGACGGCAGCCAACTGTTATGTATTAATCAACGTATCGTCATTTCTAACATTAGTAACAATGATGCTGCCTACACTACTACACTATTCAGTCGCCATATTGGGGTACATTTCTGTGTACCGCAAGTGAACAAAAAGTATGTCCAGCACTCCAGCCTCCAGCAATACAATTTAAACGTACAATGGATTCGAGCAGTGCTAACAATAATCACTATGGTGACTCACTATAGCTGCCCTAAAGCAGTTTTTATTTGATCAAATCCTAATTACTTCAGAATATTTGAATACTTTACTTGTAGTTAACCACGTTATTGGAGACCATTGTACGTAACTGTAAATGTTTGTGACACAATATTTTGCCATACACAAAAATTACGTGTTTCTCAAATATATAGTTTGCCTGTTTATGGTTTGCTAAATATTATATTGTTACTACGATTGTTGGATCGTGAATGTACAACAGTAGAATACATTACTGAAAGCCAGAGAAATTTATAAAATTATTAATTTATCCGGCTATGAAACAAATACCTCGTATACAACAGTTTCATGTGTATTATATTACATAGCGTATACGTATTACATATAACAAGTAGTTAAATAATTGGAACAGTAACGCTTAAGTATTTTTCCATTTTAACTAATACCGTTCTAACGGATAACACCAACTACAAATCTAATTTCTAGAAATTGAACTAAACTCAAACTAGCATTCAAACCGTTGGTTTCATTTGCTAAATCTAAAATTCAACACAAAAAAGATACACTAAACAAAACGGCATAAAACCTACACGTTAAACTCACACAAATATTACACCACATTGAATTAAAACACATAATACAATATACACGAAATATCATAGAGAAAATCCAATTAAGAACACAAGAAAGACATAAGAGAAAAATCAATAACCTATTAACACGCAGAAACGAAAACATCCTTACACCGACACATAAGTTTCACGCACGTACTGTAAACACAACATTGACCCATTTCACTAATGCTGAAATAACCCTATTAGATAAAGGTCTAAAACACAATTTAGACATCATTCCAACTAATAACAACAGTATTAAAAAACATACACGTGACATAGTCCTTGATGCTGAAACAGCCATACAACACACGCATAACATAGACCAAGACACCATACGCCACGATATCAAACGTAAATTACAACACAAACAACAATATGAACATAAACTACACAGTAATGAGTTCCAATTACTAAAAAACATAAAACGTAAATTACAAGAACATAACCTAACCATACTAAATATAATATAACCATATTAATGTCATAATATAAAAACAAACTTTAAACAACAAAATCGAAACATTTTTTAATGAAAATAACATCACTAAATTAAATAAAGATCCCACCCCAAATTATCACAAACAAATAAACAAAACCTTAAATAACACAAAACACATAGTATCACGTGACAACATCAAATATTTTAAACAAATTAAACCAAAAGCCCCTACACTTAATGCACTACCAAAATTACATAAACCAAATATTCCAATCAGACCACTTATAAACAACACACAAGCACCTGCACACAAAATAGCTAGACACTTAGATAAATTAATCAGAAATAGCATAAATTTAACTAACAACACCACTGTCATAAATAATTTTGATCTAGTGAATAAAACTCAACATATCCATATACCTCATAATTCCACACTAGCTTCATTTGACATAACAAACCTATACACCAATGTTCCCATAAAAGAAACTTTAATTACTTTAGAACAATTACTAAAATTAAACAACATACCTGAAACACACATACATGAGATCATAAATCTAACTAAAATTATAACAGATCAAAATTATTTCACACACAATAACATGTTTTACACACAAACAGATGGACTACCCATGGGCTCACCTATATCAGGTATACTAGCCGAAATATTTGTACACACCATAGAACAAGAACACATATTACACAATAACAAATATACTGATAAAATAATATATTGGCACAGGTATGTTGATGACATTATAAACCTATACAACGGCAACAAAAGACAAATAGAAAATTTCCACAAATATATTAACACTATACACCATAAATTAAAATTCACACTTGAAATAGAATTAAATAATAGTTTAAACTTCTTAGACCTCACAATCACTAAAACAAACAACACACGCACATACAAAATATACAGGAAACCCACCACATCAGACATGGTCATACATAACTCATCCAACCACCCAACTCAACACAAACATGCAGCATTCAACTACATGCTCCATAGACTCAATTCAATACCCCTAAACACACATGATTACCAAGAAGAACTTAACACAATCAAATATATAGCAGTTAAAAATGTATACAACCCCGATTTGGTAAATAAAATACACAAACGCATCCTAAACACAAAAAATAAAAATAAAACACATCAGACCAATAACACACAACCCAGTAAGTACATAACACTTACATACTACAACTCCAATATACACAAAATTGCTAACACATTTAGAAAACACAATTATAAAATAGCCTACAGAACCAACAACACCATTAAGAAACATATAAATTTTAACAAAGACACAGACACATACAGTAAAACAGGAGTTTATAAATTAAATTGTAATGATTGTAACCAATTCTACATCGGCCAGACGGGAAGATCTTTTTATTCCAGATTTTCAGAACATATAAAAGCCCTCACCACAAATTACATACATTCCACATTTGCCACACATTTACAAAATGCAAACCATAGTTACACAAACATAGAACACAACATGGAAATATTACACGACTTATCAAAAAGTAGAAAATTAAACACAGCTGAACAATTTGAAATATAAAGATATCACACATTACAACCAAACAACATATTAAATGAACAAGTACATTACAGATCACATACACTATTTGATACATTGATCCAAACACAAAATTTGAACCTCAGCGCCAATTCCCTCCCATCATCAATTCCCACCACACACACCTATAGCCCATAACTGTTATTCTGCAACAATGACTTTCAGTATTTACTCACACTCAGGAGGAGGCACAACACCTTGAAACGTTTGTGATAGTGAGAACAAAAGTAAGTTCATTTGTGAAAATTTTTATATATAATAATATAGTAAAAGTGAACAAAGAGGATGAATCAACAAGATATTTATAATTATACGAGGAGAAACTTTTTTCCGAAAGTCAACGATATAACCAAAACCAAACCAAAAGAAATATGTAATATAAATTAAGTATTTAAATATTCATCTCAAACGTTATTTATATTCCATTTAATATTACTGACATTAAATATTATATTTAATGATAATAATAATAATGTTATTTTGTTTTTATTTACAATCCTGTAAACAGAATAAAGTCTGCAATTGGGGAAATATTATAGTACCAAGTAAGTGCTAACGTGAGCAATTTAATAGCCTTGTACATTACTTTGAGCAGTACCTTGATAATTATCCACAGTATTCAAAAAAAAAAAATTTACAGGCATTTCACAAATGCAATGCACAGAGAAGGGCATTGAAAATGCTTCAATAAATCTAAAAATATATATATTTATGTTCATTCACCAATCAATGAATTCATTCTTCATTCACCAATCAATGAATTCATTCTTCATTTACCAGATTATAAGTTAAATGTAGTCGCATTCATAAGCGACGTTTTACATGTGCACTACTTTATTGACAATAAAGAAGTAGTTTCTATGGAAACTCACCGGTTCCCATTTTCGATCACGCACCAGCGGTCGTTTTCTAATGTGCGACATGCCCTTATAAACAGTTTCAATGTTAAAAACTGTTACATCGTATTAGTAGTAAAATGCATGTTACATGCATTACAACTAAATACAAAAATCGACCGATCATATTTTCTTATGTATTGCACTGTTCAAAAATGTTTTTTTATATTGCTTTATTGAAATTACATTTTCTTCTAAATACTTACAAATATTTTGTATATAAGCCATAACATGCACGTTAATAAATTATTTATAAAACTTTTACGTACATAAACATACAAGCGTTTTAAAGAAAGTTGCTTACTTTCAAATTAAAGAAAACCCTTTGTCATACTTTCTACTTTAATTTTAATAATTTAAAGCAGCTAATGTTTGTTTTGTTTGGTCAAATTGATTAATAAGAATACATTCCTTTCTGCACCATTAATGCGATTTAGGAGAGGTAGCTTCAGCAAACCTACATGTTTGGACTGTAGGCATACAATGAAGTTAGTATGGGCAACACTGTAAGCTCCAGGTGCCGATTATCCCGAGAATATTATCATAGATAGAGTCACGTTCGCAGGCTGAGTCGACCTGTGTGCTAAAAAATGCATTGTGTTTTTATGGCGGTGCTTGTAATTTATTTTTTTATTATTTCTGTTTGATCAGATTACGTTAAGTTAAAAAGTGACGTCAGATAGCCAAATAAGTCAAAGAAAGCAAAAGCTTTCCCTATATTACATTTATTTATATATTTATTAGGAATATTATTGTATCTATGTTATATTCTTATAATAACGAAAATATTATTATTATTATCAAAATTGATTGTATGAAAGTTTTCTAAACATTTCACAATACAGAAGCGTGTAAGGGGACATAAGTGCAGAAAAACCACTTGTACGAAATATCTTAACTATACTAAGGGGGGTATAATTTAGATAGGAGCATAGAATTAATTCAATTTTAAACAAAATGTGTAAATTTCAATATTTATAAAACAATCTTTGAGTTCAATAGATTTCGGAATTCGTAAATATTCAAAAATTAGAGTGTCAATATTCGTAGACAAATTCTTTTCTTTACATGCCAAGAAAACATTGCAGCTTTGAAATATTTTTTCGCTGACTCGTTATAAATTTTATTGCGAGACGGCTATTACGGTTACGTCATTTTGTTATCTGTTCCCAATATAGACGGACAGATTTAAGCAGACAATCAAAACTGCCTTCATCCTGTTGGAAATTTCTTACACCTCATATAGTAATATTACCTAAAAAAATGTGATGTTAATTTACATATACGTATAGTTACGCCGAAGGATAAGTGATATGACACTAGTCACGTATTATGTAAGCAGCAGGATGACGCGACGCTCTCGTTTTTTAACTTTGAACCTTTGATCGATTATTTTGGTTGGTTACAATTAAAAAGATTCCTAAACAAGACCATGCAACAGGAAACCTGGGCAACCTATATAAATGCCGTACATCATCGAGTCGGTCGTAGTTGATTTCTATAATTCGGTGTGCGTTATCAGACAGTGTAATAATAGAAGTGACAATGTTAAGATATTATGTGCACACTATTGTTATAGAACAATTGTATCTTGTTAGTTTTATTAGCAGCCATCTTATCACCAACGTTATCACTACTTATTACCACACTGCTAAATACTTCGTTCTTGACAAGGCCTTTCGGTGTCTCCACCATCTTCGCCGATGGTGGAAGATGGTGGAGACACCGAAAGGCCTCGTAAAAAACGAAGTATTTAGCAGTGTGGCAACAAGTAGTGACAAAGTTGGTGAGAAAAATTGTAGTTTGATTTGAACGTTAAGTTTGTGAGTGTAGATTTCTCTGCCATTCCACCATTATATTGTATTCTTGTATTAACTGCAGTAAGATGACGATTCGTGCCATCTCGCAAAAACGTATACTTTCTGTACAAAATGAATAATTAAATAACTTTCACCCTCTGCCTACCCTTACGTGTGTAGATTTATCCGACCACCGAGCCGTCGTGATATCGTCTTTCCCGCTACTGTATTCGGTCATGTGAAGCTTGACTTTGCCAGTAGAGCCATGGATTCTAAAACGACACAACGGTACAATCGAGTTATACAGAAATAAGTTAAACGTAAAATTCATTCTTCGTATTGTTTAAATTAGCAGCCATCCTTACTTTTCTTTTATAAAATTGCTAAATTGCTATAATTGTTATTATTTAGACAAAGCTTTTCGTCATCACTGACATCTTCAGGTCTTAAACAACAACAGATGTCAGACCTGAAGATGTCAGTGATGACGAAAAGCTTTGTCTAAATAATAACAATTATAGCAGTTTAGCAATTTTATAAAAGAAAAGTAAAATTCATTACCATTACACCACATAAACTGCTTAATCACATTTTTTAAATCTAACAGAAGCCTACAAATATTTTTAGGTGAATAAGCACGTAATGTATATTAAAATAATATACGTTTGTAGGTTTGGAAATAAATATGTGTAAATCGTATAAGCGTTATAGGGTACATCTTGTGTGTACAGCAAAACTCTGGGAAGGTAGCTGTGTTTTTCACAGCCTGCCGTACTTGCTCGTGTTATTAAATTACAACATAACCAAATTACATGCGTTAACGTCGCATCTCTTACGACGATTGCGATTGAGTTAACCACAGCTGCACAACGACTGTCATCTGCTTAACGTGTTACATTTCTCTTGCTTTGTGTGTTAGTAATTACTTTGTACGTCTAACTGCGTTAGCAAATAATTAACTTTTTTCTTTACAATTAAAATACGATAACAGCCGTGGACGTGAAAAGATTGCTTTAATCGTCATCTACTAATCAACCACAAAAGGTTGGTTGTACTTTAGTTTTTTCACATTTTAATACAAATTGTTGTTCTTATGTCAGTATTTACACTAAAATGTTACGTACCTGTTTGCCTATTTGGTTCAAGTATCATTTCGGACGTTTCACGTTTGTTTTTACCAGAAATTCGTATATAACAAAGCTTCGAATTCTGATAAATCATTTCCAACTAGTCACACACTTTTCTAAACCGATTGTCAAGCCTGCAATAGAATATTCATATTAAAAGTTACTGTGCGCGAGCAGACTCAGTTTCAACCTTATCAATGTTACCTGCTTTAACACTAGATGTTTCGTACAGGACGAAATCTCCACTCTTACCCAATTATCCTCTAGAAATCGAGAAAACTTCAATACCGTGGGAACATCAAGAAAACCATCGCTCACTACAGAGCATTTAGCAGTTGCAAAAGTTATACAGAAATGTTGGATTCACAACAAGTGTTTGCTTGTTTGTGTTTGTTTGTAAGACCCATAACCAGCCACTCTTAGTACAGTGCGACTAAGCTTCTTCAACCCCTGGCGCGCCACTAAAATTATGCAAGCGTGATAACATCCAACTCACTTATATTGATTTATAAGCGTATGAATTTTAAAAGCTCTGGCTTATTTTGCTTATTTTGTAGATTTGTTTCTACTTAATTTCCTTAGTTATTCTTGACAAGTCGGTAGGCTGGGGTACCACACGAAGCGTGTGTGGGCGATGTTTGTTAGATGGCTAGTAGCAGATTTCTTTCTACACGTAATCGGATTGTATGACGTTTGCTGTGCCTCATCTACTATGCGATCGTTAATTGTTTATTTCTGGATCCTTCTTAGTTATGGCACGAAACATTTCCTTGAAAACTTTCGCCCAGGTATCTCCAGCCTGTTATCTTCTTTAAAAAATTTAGTATGACATCAAGCATGTATTTTTCCAAGTCACTAGATTGCTCCAAAAATCATAACAATAAAACGTTTTCCTTTCCATTTGTTAGTGTAAATTATATAGTTATATGTGCGGTAAAAACAAATAAATAAAGTTTATTAAATGTTAAAAAATGAAACATTTTAAAATTATAATATCAAATATGTATTTTGATTTGCATGGTAACAAGTTTAATGAATTATTTCTTTAATCGTAATAAAATACTGGAGAGTAAAGACAATTATATGTACATAATTAATATTTTAATATTATACATTATATATAAATTATATATATAAATTTTTATATATAAATATTATTTTACATATAAATTAATATTTATATATATTAGTATTTTATACACATTATAAAAAGAAAAGCTCGCGCGCGCGCGCGCGTATGTGTGTGAGTACGGTCTATTCAATAAGACGGTTGTTTTTTAGTTTTACAGTAGATTACTATAAATGAACATAAGTTACTGCTCACGTTTAACAAGCGTCGGAAAAGTAAGAACCGTAAATCATAAAGTTATGAACTTTTGTTAAATGTCTTTCAAAAGCAAGGAAAAGATTATTTTAGAGTGAGATGATAACCGTGGTTGAAAAGTACATAAATTACAGAGAGAAAAGGCGATAGAAATAAAGTAAAGAAGACACTCGAAAATCGAATTCAAAACTAAGCATTTTTCACTTAATTACTGTGATAAATATTCACTTTATCTTAATTGCACAAAATTAACTTTCCTTGGTTTAAAGCAGAATACCAAATCCAACGTTGCAAGCATTAATTACAAATGTGTTATATACTTTTATAAGAAAACGAGCATGTTTCTAATGAACACACACAAAAGGTACTCCTACACGTACACAAACACAGCGCCCTACATCGCTAACGTTGAACGATGTAGTCATAACGTTGCCTTTATTAGTCATATTGAGCATGCGGACATCAAGACTACAGGATGGATAATGTCCACTGTCTGAGGGGCAAGCCGCTAACTGCTATTGGCCTCAGTCGAATCTTCTGCATTGTTATACGGTGCGGTGATCTGTATGCAACCGGCACATCTGAGGTTAAAGATTTCGGCTGAGACACGCGAATAATGCACTGCGGTAATCTTGCAAGGTTAGCAAAATCAAGATATTCGCTAAGGAGTAAGAAGTAAGGACAAAGGATATATGCTAAGTGTTTAAGAAGAATTTTTTTTGTGGACACGCCGATTAGAGAGTTCTACATAGCAAGCGTTTCTCTCCGGTAATGGAAACTCTCACGAGGAGAACGGTAATCACTTAGAAACCGATACTTTAATGAACTTTTGGTAAGCCTACTGACAAAGGGTTCTTTTCTTGTTGATGTCGCCAATAGAAAACCAAAAGTAAGTTTCAGCTCTACTTTTCAATAGCAGGTTGAATGTCACAGTTAGTACGGTGTAGTGTTATTCTACTTTAAAACTGCATTAGATACAAACACCGTAGTTTCTCTTAATATCTTCTGCTGAAGTATACCTAAATAAATGACTTACGAGTAATTATGAAGCAAAGTTAATTCATTTTAAATTATTTCTCATTCTACATACAAGCATAAACATTTTCTAAATATTCAACAAGATTCTTTGAATAATTGTTAGCACTTTTTTAAGTTTCTCATTCACAAATATGGATATGTTAGTACAAAAAGCTAAAAAGCTAAGCTGATATTTGAATTTATTGCTTCAAAATATATAAGAAACCATTTAACAAAAGCAAATCATCAAATTAACATGTCTTTCCTTACCACCAATGTAATGTAATGACCAGTAGACTAATGGAAATGAAAAGATCTTAGTGAAAATAGTGGAGATAAAATTATTTATTACGAAAAATGTATAGGCTAACCCTGAATATGGGATCAAAGCAAATAAACTTTGATAAGGGAGCACTAGCACATATAAGTGTTGTTACGTTCTCGCGGTGGTCTTCGTTTATAATCCATATATAATGATTACACCTTGCGATACAAAGTACAATGCTAATAATAGTATAAGATTAATTTTATGGTACTTTATGGTTCTCTGGTTGTATTTATTCTTTCCCTATTATCTACTAGTTATGCTAAATAAAAATCATTTACTAACTGACACTGACAAAGTTCGGTTCGTCCTTATGACGATAAGTGAATATAATTGTAGTCATGCATATATCATTCAAAATATTGCTACGGCGGTCTCACTGATCGTCGTATGCTACAGTGGAAACAAAATACAGACACCAATTAAATCACTAGTTAACAGCTTTATTAAGTCACAAATAACAATTTTAAATCAACAAGATTCTCTGATACTGTAATTTTACTTAAATTTGTCCACACGCAATAATAATGTAAACTATTAGAGTTTTACACTAATTGTAACACAGTAATTACTTTCCACAACAACCACTTGATCCACGCTGAATAAATCGCCACTTATAACTAACTTCTAAGTGGTAGCTCTTGCTATATAAAGCCTGCAGATATCCTAGACTAATGTTCAATCATTTACGTCAACAAGCACTCGAAACTTCTAGAGGGCACTTTAGTGCGGTCTTGACAGAGATACGTACCTGCTCGGATAGCCGAGAAACGTGTAGCACGACACTCTCGACTGTTCGAGAGCTCTGTCGTTACAATAGGATATTAATTCTGTTGCCTTCGTCTGTAGACTTAGAATTAAGCTACTGGTACCCTAATTTTAAATGATATATTACTTAAATTTTAAACTAAAATAAGCCACCCGATCTTAAATAAAGCAACATATTTGATAACACAGTTTAACACATTGCCTTCACTTCCACGTTCCGTAAGGAAATGGAAGTAAAGTGATCGCGAAAAAAACATGTTCAAGATAAGGGCTGAGTCTGATTGTACTACCCTCAAAACATGAAGAAAAGTCATTTTCCGAAAAATGTCTGTCTGTAGAATTCCGATAACTGCCACAAATTCAAACAGAATCAAATAATTTTTAATATTGAAAATGTTTATAAGGACGTGTCACACATTTGTGGCCGATCGCTGGTGCGTGATCGAAAATGGGAACCGGTGAGTTTCCATAGCAACTACTTCTTTGTTGTAAATAACGTAGTACACATATAAAACTTCGCTTATGAATGCGACTACATTTAACTTATAATCTGTACATTGGTAAATGAAGAATGAATTAATTGATTGGTGAATGAACATAAATATATATTTTTAAGATTTATTAAAGCATTTTCAATGCCCTTCTCTGTGCATTGCATTTGTGCAATGCCTGTAAATGTTTGCAAATGTGCCCAAGTTGTAGAGCACTCAAGGCCTATTGATGTTGGTGATGATCGGTTGAGGGGAAGGGGTAGTTTACCTGCAACGTTTTACGTCTTAACAAGAGTAAATTTCTTAATTTTAATAAATAAATTATCCTGAAAAGAAATTCGTATAATTCACTGTAGAAAGGTTGATGAAATGTCTGTAAATGAAAAGGGTAGTTGAAGGGGGAGGGAGTAATTTCTTGAATTGATGATATAAATGTATTCGACCGAAAACCTAAAAATTTCAATAATATATTAACAATTGATATCGTTCCATGCTATGTAACCACAGATACCTAAACAAAATAAGTTTTCGTTTTTAAAAATTCACAGATAACAAACACTGGGCGGTGTTCGTTTTCTTCCGTATTGTTTAAATAAAAGATAATTTAATTCTTTATTTTTAAGATATTAACAATTGGGTACAATTCGTATTTTGATTATCTTTCTCAGCGTTTTTACCAAAAGCATGCTGATATATTTGTTTTCTTTTTGAGAGCACATATTAAAAATAATTGTATAATTAATTAGAACATGGAAGTCGTGTATGGTTATCCATACTGATTTGTTTAATAATGTCATTATTACCTATACTGTAATGATTGGCAACATCACAAGCAACGATGTTTATATTTACACATACTTTATACACATGTTATAATGTTGTTAATATATTTTTATTTGTAATTAAGTTGACTTTTACGAAGCGTTGTAAAGCAAACTCAGAACTACAACAGTTAATTCAAAATTTTTAAATTCACAAGTATCGTATTTCGGTAAACTATTTTAATTTTATAATTACAACTAGGCCAAAAGTTATAAATTTTGTTGTTTGTTTGCTCTAGCGGCATGTAAATATATTATTCCGCTTGTTTGTGCAAATATATTTGTTTGATATTGATAAATAAAATAATATTGATATTAATATTAAATATCAATTAATATTAAATTTACTTAAACTTCTATGAAAATAAATACCTGTTATCTAATTGCAATACATTCCACAAAGCCATTATTTCGTACACACACTATGTAGATGATATTTTCGTGGTTTTTGATGCCACTTATAGGCAAATTATAGGCTACTTAAATACATGAACAGCGTAAATGTTAAAATTAAATTTACAATGGAAATGGAAAATAATGAAAGTATAAATTTCCTTGACTTATGTGTACGTAAACAGAATTGCTCATTTACATTTAACATATACAGGAAGCCAACTACCACAGACTTAACTATACATGCTAATTCGTTTCAGTTTCATCCACACGCACAAAAAATAGCATCGTTTAATGCATTAGTGCATGGACTGATGACTGTACCTTTAAGCTTTGAAGACTATCGGAATTAGGTTAAAATTATCAAATACATATCCATAAAAAATAGTTACACAAGTGATATGGTAGATAATTTGATTCGGAAACATAAGTATAAGCAGAATAAGTTAAAAAATGACAGAGATAAAGTGCAATTTGTGTCAGCCGAATTTACTAATGTGCTTCCCAATGTAATTAAAAACGAGTTCAAGAAATTAAATGTAATGTTTCATTCAGTACTGTTAATAATTTAAAAAATATATTCAGTTTAAGATCTCCTACAGTAATAGAAAATTACTCAGGCATATATAAATAGCTATGTGATGATTGTGACAAGTTTTACATTGGCCAAACGGGGAGGAGGTTAATTGACATATATAAAGAACATTTACCAAAAAAGGACATCACATCAGCCAAGTCAAAATTTGCTTTACATTTAATTAATGAAAATCACAACTGCACTGGATTTGCTGAGTTTGCGGAGAATATGGTACCCATGCATGTCACTAACAAAGGTAGTTTGATGGATGCGTTGGAAAAATTCTAAATTTATAAAGCATCTAAAATACATAAAGAAAGGTTGCTCAACGGCCAGCTTTCATTTAGATCGAACACGTTGTATGATACCGTATTAAAGATAAACGGTGAACTTTGCAATCAGCCCAGATGATATGTGACTGTCAGGCAGTGCGCACTGTCTTCGTTAGCTTTGTGTGTACGGTGTTTTAACTATGTCATTTGTAACAGTTGTGTTTGTTTTACTTGTTAGTGTGTGTATGTGTTTTTTAATAATTTCACCGACGACCCCTATATATTAGGAAGAAGAAGTTTTACCTGATGATGGGATTTAATTCCCGAAACATGTAGTGGAATACTTGATAGTGGAACTACAAGATCGCTTGACGGATCAAATTAAGGTATAATTTCAAATTAATTGATAATTAAAGCTATATTTCAACGCATTCTTGTTCAAATATAAATCGGATGGGATTTGTTTGGTTATATAATATACATGAAAACGGAACAGGCCTGTACTGCGAATAATCTACCTTCATCATCTGTCTATATTTAAACCTATACATAATTTCCACTGTGGCTAGTGACGAGAATCCTATTCATAATTGCTTCAAAAAACTGTAGTAATTATACGCAAAATAAATAAACAAGTTTACCAGTTCTGTGGCAAACAAATGTTGAAGACACTAATATATCATTAATAAATTACATTAGTCTGTGAATACCGTATAGGCATATATTGCGAATTCGTAATTCCGTTCAACGCACTCTAGTAATTCTATACGAAAAAAGAACAGGTTTATCAGTTTTGTTAATGCACGGTATTAATAATGGTGGCTGTGGCATTATAAACATTTTTATAACATTTTATACAGTTACGTTATAAATTTAAATTTTTACGGTAGGCATATTATTTTCAGGAAATTAAGACAAAAAATAAATAACGAGCTTGATACAAGAGGCTGCCGGTGCCTTAAGGTACAAACTGTACCGAAATAAATTACATTGCGCCTAACGACAGCTTCAGGCCTCCGACTCCTTCTTTAGTTCTCAGGTTACAAAAGAGAATACCAATGTCTTGGAATGACGATAGTTAATGTTGCCGTTTGTTAAAACCTTACAATTTCGTATTGTTTTAATATTAATATAAAGAACAATTATAAGGTTTAAATTGTAATGCTTTTAAATATATGGAAAACTTACTTTTATATGTAACCATGGTTGTAATAAATTCAGCTAAAACTGTATTTACGCAAACGTAAATAATTTCTGAAAAGACAAAATGATTAACAACATAAGAAATTAATACACTAAAAACAATATTTCAATTTATATTAAATGTTTCTTCTTTATAGTAGCCTTTTAAAAGAAGATAACATTTTCTTCAAACTTTTCCGTAATCAGTAGAATTAGTTTTACGTAATAAATACAAATTACATTTTATAATATAGTAGTTCTTGTACGTGACGCTGTTTCTACTTCATAAATTCTTATTCAAATTAAAAATCTATTTTAACCGTTAAAAAAATTACAGATTAAAATAAAATCATTTTTAGTATTTGAAAGTAGGAAAACTTTAAACTTTTATAATTCCATTGCTATATTTTAAACAAAAGGAGTAAAAAGATCGCAAAGCTATTTTAACTGTTATTAATTAACTACATATTATTTAACAATCATATATTACGTTACTCGTTTCTTAATATTTCGTGTTCACATCAGTAGTGGGAAGCCATGAGGGATACTAGGGGATTTTTGAAAATTACAAAACCGAGATAACGCAAATCTCCATTTGCGTTAAAAATTATATAAGAATATTAATCGTGATTAGTTGGGCTAGGAAAAACATTCCGGACCTGTTTTCGGTGTCTGTGACTACTGAAAAAACAAAGGCTGCTACACTATAGTAGATCCCACCGTTGCATTTGTTTGTAAAGTGCATGTTGCGGATACAATTAGTATATTACGTTTTTACTAAATTTTGGGTGACATCTGTATTGGCTTCAAATTCTGTATATGTATTTGCAAACAGATATCACATTAATTAAAATTTTAATAAAACATTTAATAACTATTGCCCTTTTACTCTCTGATTCGCTTTTACATAAAACTGATAAATTACGTTTAAGGACAATTAGACTGTCCGTAATTTTCATCGATTTGCAATACGATCGATTTTAATTATATGCTTTACGATAGAAATATTAAAAATAACACTTGTTTTGTAAATATTCCACAATTATTTTACCCAAAAGATTATATTATATATTATATTATCAGCAAAGCTGTTGTCCTAGCTTTAGTGTAAGATAGGTGCTAAAATGGTATTGTGTTGTGGATATATAAAATTTCATTCAAATTCGTCTGTCCCAGATGTAACTGAAGTATACTAGCGCTGTATTGAACACGATGTGTGATAATTAGAACAGAAATTTTTGACATTATTTCCTACATAACGGTAAACATTCCTCTGGAGAAATGGAGTTAGCAAATAACTTTGAATAAAGTTGCCTTTTGTTATATTTACTTTTGTCTATGACATTTTTATCAGTTAAAAATATAACGTATGAGATTTTTCCGTAATCTTAAAACCAGTTTTCTGACGTATACATTTGTCATAAACTTGCATGTTGAAGATTTGTTTGTTGATAGTAACGCCTTCTGACAAGGGTGCTTATGGAAATTTGGACAGAAACCTTAAGAAATTAGAGTAAAGAGAAATGAAGTAAAGGAAGGTACAATTTTGTAAAATTAAGAGTAAACAAAGTAAAAGAAATAAATGAATATAACAAATAAACTTCAGTTTTCAAAGGCTTCAGAATAAAATTAATAAGTCTTCAAAAAATTCTCTTAAAGGCATACTGAAAGTGAAATTGTAAGTAAAATCCCTCAATAACACTTTGTAAAAAGGATTTGTATAAAATGTTCCAACTTAAAATTTATAAAGTTACTGTGGTCTTCAAATAATTAATAAAAGTCTATTTAAAATCATCTAATTGCTTCACAGACGTACAAACATTTAGTACTCTGAAACCTATGTTGCCGGATATAAGACTGAAGTGAAGAGTAGAGAAGAATTTTTAATACAGAGCAGCACACTGGAAATACAACACCTACAGAAAATAGATGGAATGTATAGACAAAACCAAAGAAACGCGTAGGTATATAAAAACTTTGTATATCAGCTAACTTTTATTAAACAAACTGCAAACTAGCCCGTACCATTTTCTATTCCAATTACTTTAGAAAAACAGTTTTGAATATTATAAGCAAAATTTTGAGGATTTAAAAAAATTCAGTCTTTTAGTTTTAAAATGATTTTACCAATATACGTTTCAATGCAAAATACAAAATTTCAGTTGTCATTATACAAGGTAAAGAAAAGTAACCCACCTTCTCCATCAAACAAAAAACCCAGCAAATACTAAAAGTGGGTTAATGTGTGTTGGACCGCGGCCAGCTACAGTTAACACTCACTTACTGCCTGTCTAATATCAGATTCCTTCGGTTATATCACACTTAGGTTTACCCAAATTACTAACACCTTGTTATTACCTAGAAACTGCAGGAACGTCTACAATATTTTTCACTAATAAAATAAACATCACGTTTAACTGAGCTAATTCTACAATACGCAGAACTTTCTTTAATACGCAATAATATTCAACTTACTAATTAAAACGAACGAATTGACCAATGTGAATCTAATATTTACAGTTTTACAAAAATAAAATATATGTAAGAATTTCATACATTGAAAATTAATATAAAATTCGTCGTTAATAGGGTAGGTAATGTTCATTACATACGTTTCTAAGAGCTGCAAACCCAATAGATAATTGTAGCGCATATAAGCCTAAGTTTATTCACGGCCCAGAATAAATTTTGAATATTTTTTCTAATAACACCATCGATTTAAAGGCATGCTGGAATTTATTATTGCAGTAACAAAAACAATTTTGTTGCTATGGTGGCACCGGTCGACACGGGTGTGAAAACAGTAAATTAAAAAATTTAACGTAAGAGAAATCTAAAAAATTATTAGAGTTTAAACAAATAAAGACATTCGTATACAAACATTCTTCAAATTTCCAAATGTTTAATGCACACAGTGTTACTTATTTAATAGTGTTGCACTAAGTAAGTGCGACATTGTAAATGAAGACTGAAAAAGATTGCGCCCTGTACGAAGATTTCAACACAGACAGTATAATACTACTGATGAGACAATGTCGTTCTTGGAAGAATTCAGCTCTGATAAATTGTTTTTCAGTCTTCATCTCAGAAACGGCGGCTGGCTGTATTCTGAAATCATTACATATTCTATATTCTCACGTAGGCTTCCGCGGCCGGTATCCATTATGTTTATGAAGTCTTCTTCCGGTATGGACCGAGTCTAAAATGTCTTGTATAACAACGTTTCACTCATATTGCAATGAGTATCCTCAGGTCTAAGTGAATTACGTATTCTGTTAATTTCCTTCTGTCAAAAGACCCTTTATCGTTTCCAATACAATTATATGGCACTTGATTTAAGAAGCCAAGCTATTCAGCTTATCCCTAGTATTACTTCCACTATTTTTGCTTTCTGATAATTTAGCCTATCTCAAGCTGTTGACATTTTTTCCACAAAAATATCGTGATATCCTGATAATTTTGTAATTATCAAGTTTCCCTTTTATTTTGTAAGCCAAACTGATAATTAGAAAGTAGTTGATCCTATTTTATTGACAGCCGCCCAAATCAAGTGCAAAACAGAGTGCTACTCTATCTTCCAAAATTTATTCGGATCTAAGGATATTCCGTTTGAACAGGGTACACATTAATAGGAGAGTTTGCCATGTAACCATGTTGTCTTCCAGTAGCCTCTACTAAGAAAAGCTATTAGAGACACAGTAGTATTAAACGTTAGTATATCTAACGTTCGCAATACTTAAAAATCAAATTTTTCATTTCTCGATAGTTAAGAGTTTGTTGAAATTAGGCAGTAGCTATATAAAAATTAACGTTATTACTTATATCGACTACAACATAAAATACAAAATTGGGTAAGTTATGTGTATAAAAGATATTGTTTTGTATGCTGCTTAGCTAATGTAACACAGTTCTTTGTGTATTTTTGCAATCCTTTTACAACAATAATATTATAATTTACAACATTATGAAGCAGTCATTAATCAGTCAATATATGTACCACTTAAATTCAAAATGTATGTAGTGGAATGGGTATGCTCTACATTAATAAATTCAACATCAATGTTATTAGCAAAGTTAAAATATATAAAAATTCTATAATATTTAAGTATATTGTATATTTGTTTGCGTGATTTATAATACAATAAATTCGCCAGACATTAATTATTTTAACTCTTCTTAGCTGAAGTCACTTAAGCTGTTAAATATTGAGGAAAAATACTATTTATGTCTTTCAAATATAATATGAACTTTTAAATAGCCATCTAGTTTATTGATTTTTAAATACTAATTTCAAATTAATTAAAATTTAAAATATTGGATTTATTGCACTAAGAAGTGTTACAGGTCTTCATATATCCACGTGAGCGCGCGTGTGTGCGCACGCTTACTTGTAGGAAAGGATTGTATAGGCCTGCACGCTTGGTAACACCGATAATAGGTTTTCACAACGATCGCTTCCTTTATTTTAAAATGTTTATATTCTGCTAACAAAATCAAAATGTCAGTTATTTTCTCTATGTTAGCAGTCTTCATAACAACTTTGTCAAATTTTGTTGCTTCCCTGCTATATACACTTTTTCCTCGAACGAGGCCTTTCGGTTTCGCAACCATTATCAAGTTCTTCCTACAACAATTTGTAGTTGTAATACAAATTGTTGTAGGAAGAACTTGATAATGGTTGCGAAACCGAAAGGCCTCGTTCGAGGAAAAAGTGTATATAGCAGGGAAGCAACAAAATTTGTCAAAATCAAAATAGTAATACTTTGAAGTAATTCTCTTCAAATTGTCATTAACATGAACTAAAAACTCTCTAATCCGTTTAAAGCTACTACAGCTCTATGCGGTTGGTTCTCAATTCAAACACACTGACAATCAGATCCGTGGCGCACGCATTGCGAAATATACACCGCTAATGAGGCTAAATCTGTTGAGTGCTTGCACACACCAATTACAGCAATGCAGAGAGAATTACTGTGGAAGTACCCATAGTGACAACAAACACTGATACAACTGATTAATTCCGTTACGCGGATGCAGAGGTGATTGTTGCAGATGAACGCGTAATTGTACTCTAATCGGTTAAAACACTGTTTGTAAATGTCTGTCGTTGGTTGTTACTTCTCTTTTCTTGCCTTTGCTGATAACTATGGTACACACTACCGTCTTCTTTATAAGCCGAACGTTTATCCAATCTATATGAAACTATTGTACACGTAGACACAACCCTTTGACTTTGATTTCATATTATTTTCTTTCTTAAGTTATTATTTCTTGCTTAGTTTCTATAAAAACCGTTGTCACTACAAATGAACAAATTTGCGAAATCTATCTCTAAACACATTGGGACTAAAAAGTGATTAAATATTACTTTCTCTCTCTGGGCGCTCGAACACGTGTGTGTGTGTGTGTGTGTGTGTGTGTGTGTGTGTGTGTGTGTGTGTTTGCTTGCGTGCATTTAAAACCGAGATTACCAATGTTTACATGTAATAAGCAAAAGTTATTGAACTATTCTCTACAATCTTAGATAATTTCTATTGGTATTTCTAAATAGTTTAGTTTAAAATAAAGTTAATGTGTAAACTTTATTAAATACTCAATAAAAGTTTTATTTGACTAGCTATGAAGGCTAACGTTTTATCTTACGATTACTTTAGCAAAGCGGTGTAGAAAATGGTAATGAATATTTAATGATAAATAAAACGTTTAAGAGGTATATTTTTTATTGAAATGGTTATTAATAATTTCAACCTTTTTAACTAGGTGTACCATCATTTTTAGTACTGTTTTATCAACCATTTTATTAATATGCTTATTCTGTTGTTATTGCAGTATTTGACTTTTTCAAAACTTTTGAAGTCTATAAGTTATATACCTTGTTAGTTTGTTGATTATAATAAAGCTGTCAAAATTATATATAGGTATTACAACAACAATATTTTGCTGTTTGAAAGTTTTAATTATTATAAAAATAATTATTTATTACTATTACAAGAATAATTGATTACGAGAATCAAGTGAGTACATATTTCTGTTAACACGTAAAACAGTGAAAGTAGGAAACATATGTTTTTGTCGTTATATTTTGTAGATAGTGATGTAAAGAAAAACGCGCTTAGGCTATGTGTTTAATCCAGAATAGGATTAGATATTAGGGTTCTGGTAGTTATACTTGCCAGAAGCACATTTCAGATTATTCAAATTACAGCATATTTAAAATGTAAACCAAAATTCTATTTATCAAATAAACGTGCAATAAGTAATAACTATAAATGCGTACGTCCAAGATAAATATTCAGTGTCCCTATCTTTCTTTAATATAGTTTCCCTAAAACCTCTGTGCTCTTACAAAAAGTCGGCGGGGGCTGTGTCGGAGCAACGGCTGCAAATTTTCTGAGCGTAGAATACGTCTGTGTGCTTTAGGGTTGCTAATATGTGTTATGAATAAAATGAACAAACACATATTTAGTTTTACAAAGTACAAAATTTTATTTGCAAAATCATCACACAAGTTAATTAGTTGGTTCAAGCAAGACTTTATTTATAATGGGCCTATGATAGGAGAAGTAGCTGATATAAGGTAAGATATCAACGCTGATGGTGAAAGTCAAATCGATGGTGGTGTTACCCAGCGTAGTCGGTGGCGACGGCACGTGGTCTAAATTGAATTGTTCCTTCATGAAGTCCAGCGCAGGTAAATTAGTCTGTGCGTCGACGTTGAAATCCCCCATGATCACCATTGGCACTTCGGTGTCTACGCTCACATCATCAAATATTTTCTTCGTTCTTTCAGAATATTTAATCATATTACCGAATAGAAACATCTTGAGATTGGAAATGGTGACGTTCGTGTGGATGTAAGCGCACCCGAGTACGAATCTCGATTTCCCATTTAGCGTGATGTCCACAAGACACATGTCTCCAACATCGGTATCGATCATTTGTTTCTTGTTGTTCAAGTTGATGTCAATCACTCGACATTCGGTGGGACTGCGTATATTTCTATAAATTGCGACACCTCCGGCCGTCCGTCGTCGCTTTCTACTGTTGGGCGACACTGACTGTGAACCGTTGTCTCTTTGCTCTTTCAATTCGAAGCTTGACAATTGAACCGGGTTGTCTAAATCTATTCACGTTTCCGTAATCGCGAGATAGTCAGACTTTAGAAGTTGACTATCGGATGCGATGTCAGTAGCGTGTGCGACCAAACTCTGGGCGTTAATGTTGGTGATTATAACCGTGATCGCGCTTTCTTTTCTTCCACTATCCTCTTCGTCTTCCTTCTCGTGGCGGGACGTGAAGCATCGCACTTGCTGTGTTTTCGTAGGCAACCAGTGTTGTAGCAATCTGGAATATTCGTCTCGAATTTGCTTCACCATCGGAGCCGTGCTTCCCGTACCGTGATAAAAGCAATAGCACAATTTACAATTAGTACACTTTCCACATCGTAATATGTCGATACAATCGCATATTATATAAAACATCAAAAATGTACTGCAGGAATGGATAAATGTTATGATGCCGCTAAATATCTTTTGTTTATTTACTTGTTAATATGGTAATTAATTCTGGTCTTGTTGATATCTTTAGTAGTAGTATTTAATATATTTCATTACTTATTCATTGCATCATCATAAATACGTATAAACATACATTTTATAATATTTAAGACAATTACAAAATATATAGACGTATCTGTATAAAAAATTACAAAATATATCAATACAATCGCATAGTAAAAACATTAAAACCTGCAGGAACGGATAAAGGTATAGTTCCGATGCCGCTAAATATCATTTGTTTATTTACTTGTTACTATGGTAATTAATTCTGGTCTCCATGGTGTTGCAACGGGATCACTTTAACACCCACTATCTTTACGTCCATCTGGAACCACAGTCTGTCACAAACGTCACACGCGTGTCCAAATTCATTATTAAAGAATGTTTTGTGGATGTGCTTTGTAGCTAACTGCCAAGTTTTGCTGAATTTCTCCCCCCGCCCACCCCGCGCTGGATGATGCAATAGCCCGATTATATTGTGCTATTTATTATCTTTGTTCCTTTATCTGCCGAATGGTACCTCATATAAGCCTGAATCTTTTGTCATTTAGATAATATTTCAAACGTGACGTGAAAACGTAACGCTCGATTTTCTGGTTGGGGTGCCTATTGCTGGCCTGAAAGGTAAGACGTATTCTACGTCAAAACCAGTTAAACCAGTCTTAAGCTACGTAGAGAGACAACGAACTGTGCAGAATATATTATGGTAATAAAATATATCCAACTCTCTCTGTTATAAAATTAGTTAAAACGGAATTCAGGTCCTTTAACACCCGTATTTTAAGAACTTTAGGTTTACCACATACTTTAAAATTATCAGTTATTAGAATAAATTTAATGTAACTTAATAAACCGTGATTTTTAACGAATATCAAACATACTTCAGAGTTTAAGTACAGTTTTTTTAAAGGTTAGTGGTGAATATATGTAAAAATATTACTTCATAATTAATACACCACATGTGTTAAAAATCTGCGTATAAAAATTGTTCTCAAGTTATACTACTAAGGTACAAAAATTCAAAATCGTTGTGAATTCACAATACTAAGCATATTATTTATCAGTGGTTTTATATCACACACACACACACACACACACACACACACACACACACACACACACACACACACACACACACACACACACACACACACACACACACACACACACACACACACACACACACACACACACACACACACACACACACACACACACACACACACACACACACACACACACACACACACACACACACACACACACAATTGCGTAATAAATCCAGAAGTTCTTATTTGTTTTAACTCTTTCCAAGAGCTGTTCAGTTATCAGATACACAATGCATAGTACCTATTAACGTACGGTAACTTAAGTAGATGATTAATACTGAACTGTGTTAGGCATCAAATATCTAAAGGATTGAGATTTTATGATTTGCAATGCTATATAAAGTAAATGGTGGAAACGTACTTGATGTAATCAATCATCAAGTAACAAAGTAATGTTCACAGTAATGGTTGTGTTTAGATACGCAATTAAAAGAGCAAAACCTATTGTTTTGCATTTAATGTTAGCTCTGCAGTGTGAGAAAAGTCAGAGAAGATTATCGCAATATTTTATTAACGAAAAAGTAATCCATTCAATATTAGTAACAAACCGTTTCGTTGGATGTGTGTAATAAATTGTATTTGCTACTTTGTGAACATGTATTATTGTCACTTTTGTATATGTGTTCTTGTGTACACGAACACACACACATACACACAAACAAACATTGAAATAAATCTACACAAATATTATCGACAACCCAATATTTAATACATACATACTGTATACATACCATACAGTAAATATTCAGAAAATGCTTCTATCTCATTATCCTACCTGAATCTTGACCTATACCTAAAATAAATTGTACAGTGAAACATTAATAACTGTCCGGACACAAGTGTGGGTAATATGTAATAAATACGTTCATGTCGTTGCTAATTTGTCGGTAAAAAGTAATATATTAACGCTTATGTAATAAAGTTGCATAATCGCAAAAGTAGTCTTGCGAGCAAACAGAGATAGATTTTGTACAGTAAATTACAAAATAATAGTTCTTGTGTGTGAAACAAACTCAAGGAAACTTGTTTCAGGATAACTTTTCTTTGTTATCTCTTTTATTTCTTCACTAGCTCCTATCACCCCTACAGACGCACACATGCGCGCGCGCGCACACACACACACACACACACACACACACACACACACACACCACGTGAGGTCTAAATGAAATTTATCGTTGGGTAACAGTACTTTAGACGTACTCAGCCCTCCACTTACGGGCATAATTTGCTTTACTACACATTATGTCTCATCCTCTCCAACACATAACTATGAGTTATGCCGTTAATATAACATCCTAAGTTTACAAACGGCTTCTTGGAAAAGCACGTGTGCCAGCGACTAGCAGGCGTATCTTGGTTGGTTTAAATTTACGTTTGTAAATATTAGTTTCAGACAAACGTTACCTGACATAATGATTTAATAATTACTAATTCCTCCCCCTATAAACGCTTTATTTTTACAGGAAGGTAAGAAAAAAATTAGTTATATTAAAAAAGTAGAATTTTCACAGCGTTTTTGAAAGCGTAAGTAATACATTAAACAAATCAAGTATAATGTATATTATATATAAGTATACTTATATTTACTTATATAAATATATATAAATTTACTTATATAAATATATAAGTAATATATAAGTATATTGGTAATTAATTTTCAATAATATGTGCCAGTTTAACTTTTCATCTCGCTCAAATTAAATTAGGATTTTTGAGATTCATTATACGAAAAACTGTGTTGCTTTGCAGCCTGAAATTTAGCAATCAGTTGACTAGATTTCAATAACAGTCTTTGTCATGTTTATACAAACTACATTAAAATATCCGTACTATTTAATCCTATTTAAAGTACATCCTATACTATTTACACAAACTACAGACGTACTGAAAAGACTAGTTCGGTACAACTACCCTCTTGACTATTGCTACCACCGATTACTGTTTCTTGACTATTGGTAATATCACCTACTCCTATATTTTGAGTATTGGATAAGAAAAATGGTCTATCATGATATGAGTAAGAATACTTCTTTGGTTGGTTTTTACTTTTGTTTTTTCTTGTAGCATTCTGAGCTGTTCTCCATTCTCTTTCTTTTTGAACTCAACGAAGGCGCTTTCATACAAGTGACTCATCATTGTGATATATTGACGGAGCTGAAATAATAATACTAATGAACAACATCAGACTACTGTTGTTAATGTCCACAATAGATTTAAGACACTTTAAAATTGTCAATTATTACAATAAAATTAATGTAATTTAATAAACCGTGATTTTTAACGAATTCTGGTAAACAGACTTTATAGTATTGTATACAGTTTTTTTTAAGTTTAGGGTAAATACATCTACATCTCAGAATCACTACATCACTTCTAAATTACTTCAGAATTACTACATCACATGTGTTAAAAATCTTCGTGTAAAAATTGTTATTAAGTGTTAAAAATAAGGTACAAATATTCCAAATTGTTCTAAAATGCAAAGTAATTTTAACCTCACTTATACCGTGCAATTCTTACCAAATGCGATGGAGCGCGTGACCACAATACAAACAGTTTAAATGTGACCGTAAGCGAGCGTAAAGTGTACACTCCATTTCGCAGTAAAGTTTTTGTATTCACAAACACACGTAATTTACGAAGTAAATAAATGTTTTTTCAGAGAATGAAGTCAATAAAAAGTATGTTAATTAATGATATGGAATTCATTTCTTGCAGCACCTTAATAATATATTTAGCGTGCTATATGCTATATGCTGTATGTTTAGCATGAAGTTTTTCAAATTCTGGGGTCAAAATTGTTTTAATATTTGCTCTCAGAAAGAAAAATTTATAAACATGATGATTACATTTCATACGTTATATTTTTTCTATTTCAAAATTATCTAAAAGACCTGTATCTTAAAGGTTAGTTAAACAAATTGAATACAATTTAATCAATGGCATGCTATTTTTTGGTTTACAATCATCAAAGTTCTTTATAGGTTTTAAAATAAAAAAATAGGTTATATTCCACAAATAGTATTAAGGACATTTAAGGGATAGTTTCATACCAAACTTTTTTGTTTAGAGATCTGCGTATGTGGACCATTTAATTTCTTTTTGCACAGTTTGATAAACACAACCTAACAAAAAATATTCTCAATTTCAACGCATTTTTGGAATGTAATTACTAATTGTTACAAATCTTAGAGCCAATGAATTAAGTCTCTGAGACAAGATAAGGCTGTAAACTCGTCACTAAATTACAGCAAATTAGCTTTCAGTTTTACAAAAATTCATGCGATACGATTGTTTATTCCCCAAATATGTGCAGAAAATGAAAGGGCCTTACTGAATTATTATAGCTATGAAAATAATGGTGTAAAAGTGTTATTAAAATTACGATAAATATTCCACGATGTACTGGAAATCTTGAACTACATTTACTGACACTATAAATTGTGAGGTATTTTTTGCACACAAATATGAAGTATAACACACAACTCAGTAATATGGTGAGCCGATTAAGAATGTAGTTCAGATAACAAATATTTATTAAAATTTTGCTATTAACATATCTTTAAAATTCGTCTTAAAATTAAAAAATTGTATTATTAATGTAATCGAAAAATGACATTAGTGTACACATGGTTCTATCAGTTTCATTTTTACTACACTGCCAAGCCAACGAATGGTATACTTGCCTACGTTTGCCTATTATTGTCGTAATTGTGTAATCTCTCCTTACTGGTTTAGAACCGGTGTTAATCTTTAGTACTACGTATAACACAGGAATTCTGTAAGCAAACTGAAAAGATACAAAGAAAATTTAAATCTATTCCCCACACTGTTCAATAAAGACACGAGCAATATTATATTAAAATGAATCCATTGTATATTGAAGCTCAGGATCTATATAACCAATGGAGCTTAATAAACACGAACTATATTGCATGAATATTTAAACGCAATAAATTTTATATTACACACCACGAGCAATTTTCCACCAAGTTTGTAAAATATGAACTAATTACGCCTTTTAGAAACGAAAATGATTAAGTATGCCTTTTACAGTGTTTCATAAAATATAAAAGTATACGTGAATCCACTCGTGGAAGAGTTGTAATATGGATTTACCATCTTCTCTTGAGCCTGAACTAATTGCCTCCTTTATATCAAATATCGAATGCAGTCATATCAAGTTGCCTATACCATATCAAGTTAAAATAATTTTTTTTAACTGTCATGCAATAAACATAAATTGTCTTTTTTAACAGTTGATCATAATACTTTTTTGAAATATCGGTTTAACCGAATTTTCCGAATTTCTTCTCAAAAATTAGGTTCGTTTATTATAAAATTAAATCTTCTTTATTTTACTTGGTTTCTATCGTATATGATTGTGATGATGTATTTTTCTGCATTTGCATTTACTTTTCACTTATATTTCAGTTTACATTTAAAATATGATATGTATAACAATTTTTATGATTCCAAGAAATCAAACATTTGAAACTGTAAAACAATCATTTGAGTAATAACCTTAGTGCGCTCAAATATATAAATTATGATTTTTTCCAAAAAATATTTAAATACATATTGTAGGTGCGTTGCGATTATGTAAGTAAATATGTTTCAAAATGACGACTCAGTAAACAACACTAGTGCTTATGATTAGCATAATTATAATTCTTGCTTTAGCATGAATTACTGTAATTCATACACATAATCGTGTTTTACTAGTTAGGACGTAATTGTATCATTCTTAATTAAAAAGTTACTACTTAGGACGTAATTGTATCATTCTTAATTAAAAAGTTAATAATCACCTTCAGTGAATAATATATAATACATTATCTTGTATGTTCCTTATATGTTATACATTACATTATAAAACAATAAATTACATCTACAAGTGTATTTCTATTTTTATTACTATAAATATAATTCTTGTAATCACAAAAAATAATTTGTTATTTTGTTAATAATTTGTATTAACACGCAGACAATTTATTATTTGATAATATAATACATAATGTTAAAACAATGTAAGGCACTCAAAACATCAAGCGTTATTTACAACGAAAAATACGTATAAATATTCACTACTAACAATATATCAAAGTAATTAATGTTTCTAACCTAATTCTCAGAAATATTTTATAAGCTTTCAAAACACGTAGTAGTAGTAGTACTACTAATGTAGTAGGGTTTTCTTTCTCTTTTACAATTATTTTATTATGTCCAAAATCAGATGAAATTAAGTACAAATTATGTATTTAAAACATGGTATTCACTGAAATCCCAGAACAAGTAATTTCAGTTCCTAGTAGAATATTCTAATTTAATTTATTATCTAAGTCTATAAATGTAATATACTCTTTAGGAGAGAGAGAGAGAGAGAGAGAGAGAGAGAGAGAGAGAGAGAGAGAGAGAGAGAGAGAGAGAGAGAGATACTGACAGACAGAACGACTGATATGCAATATATTGGTTTGGTACGCAGACAAATCAGCCAACACTAACTCAGAAAGCACCTGTGCAGAAAATAAAAGATAATTAATAATAAGAGTAATATTAAAGTTATAATTTAAAAATTTAGGAGTAAGCAATTTTTAAACGAAGAATTGGTATTTTTAAAAATCTCATAAAAATCTCAATGCTATACTACCTTAATACATAAATTCCCCCTATTAAGCGACGTTCCTCAATACTGGTGTAAACGATTCTGCTAGATACACATTCTGTTGATCAGTATGGAGAGTAAAAATCCTTAACTTATTATAGTGGTCTGTGTAATCCAGTTACGTTGAAATGAATAGGAAATGATACGTTTGGCAGAATGTTAAGAATCACTGTCATACAGAGTTGCAATTCATTAAGCAATCCTGAAAAGTTATGAAATTATTATTAATAATTTATTCTTTTCATTTTTAAGTTAGCACTTTATTTAGTAACAATATTTTACTTCTATTGAGATGTTTTGCACAGATGACTTTGCAACGAATTATCACGTTTCATCCTATGATGTTTTAAATTTTTGGAAGTCATTCAACAAATTTCTTCAACTAATCGTGTACATTCTGTACACATTTTTTTATACGGTAGTTTTGTTTTCCTTATATTCATGTTATACGTATTATTGGCAATAGCTGATTGTAATTATAAAACACTTGTACTAATTATCAGTACGTACTAAACCGCCAGTCTTAATGAATATTACAAAAACTGCGTTTGTTATTAACCTGCGCGAATATGTCGTACTTTGCATTGAATATTAAAAATGTAAACGCACGTTTCTCAACAGGCGTAGAACGCCAACAGTACTTACTACGTTTCTGTGTCACAAGATAAAACACGTTTGAGGGGAAATTGTTTTTATACTACACAAGTTCTGTAGCAACATCCTAGAACTTACAAGATCTTATGCATTACTTTAGATAATATATATTTATACTTTAAAAATATTCAATTGTAGATACACTTGCAAATGTAACAATGTAAAAAACTACAATGTGCACGTTATAAATTATGTTTGACTGCTTGAGTAAACTTGGGAAAAGAATAAGAAAGGATTCAAATTACACTGTCGTAAAGTTGAGAACAAGCTACTACTGAAGTAACTCTTCACTAGACTAGACTTTTATTATCTACATAGGGCATTACTTCTACCAATACTAAAAGGAAGTATAGCACGCGCGCGCACACACAAACACAAACACACACACACACACACACACACACACCATACACATACACATACACATACCCGCCTGTACCTTAAGTACATTTTGCCGTTGCCAGTGCTTTAACAACAATTACTCCTTCTTTGTAACAAGGATAGACAAATTGTATCAATTATGTATAAACAGTTATGCATGTAAGTAAAAACTACTCATTCTTAAAGAAAAAAACAAAAAAACAAGAAATGAGTAATCCCTTGGCAATGAATATTCTGAGTTAGAAAATGGAACTCAACAAAATTTTAAGTTTAAAGTAAAATTCGTACTGTCTGTCTATACGTGTAGACGTAACAATGTAAGACAAGACTAGTAATGAGTATTCCATGTGTGTTTCTAACATAGTGTCCTTAAGATTACGTAATTTTAAAGTAAAGAATATTTGGGCAATTAAAAGATACTATTGTATAATTGAATGATGCTCTCATATTAGATAAACAAGAATTATTTGAATTGTACAAAGTAACTTTTGTTTGCTACATTCCATTTAATTTTACAAACGATTTATAAATAAATATTCAATCATAGTAAAATAAAATGTCTGTGCAAATTTTCACCTTTAGTATTCAACACAACAAAACAAGTTGAATCAACTCGTTTATGTCGAGCACTACGAACTGTGTGTGTTTTGTGTTATGTGTGTCTGTATATTAATTTATATAATGACTGGCTTTAATTTCACCAACGCGTCCTCATGAGAGGATAAGGATTTTTAAAACCTGATGATTCAGACTTGTTCCCGAAACATGTCGTATCAACAAAAACCATAATTCGTAAGACGGATTTCATTTAAGTAATTAACTAACATACTGCAAACTGGATACCGTATATAGGCCACTAATGTACCAAAAAAAGTTACAAGTCATTAAAAATCGGTTTTGAATAACACTGTAATTAACATATCCAATAACAAGAGAAATTTGAAAGTGTTGTTAACACCAAGCAAAACAAACCAGTGATTGTATTGTTACGAGATTACAGAACAATCGACGTGTTTCTCGGCTATTCCAGTGGAATCCGGCTGCAATGTGTATGTGCGTACATACTCGTATTGCTACTACTTTGAGATGAAGGACAATTACGGGAAACTTGTCACGCTTCCGCGAAGAGACTTTTCCAGACCATACCGGTACGCGCGTGCTGTGTTCGAGGTCGCAGTCAATTACGTTCTAGTATTTTCTCGTAGACGCCTATTAGCGAATAATCTGGAACCTCAGGGTATAAATACAAGAATTCAGCGACGCTCAGGTCAGTAATTGTCGGGCGACTTACACAGTGCGGTTCGAAGTATTGTGACGAAGTGTTATGTGTTTTATAATTTTGCGGGACAATTGTAATACAATTGTGTTTTATATTAGTTGACATTATTATTGCGTGTGAACGATTTTTATTTGATTTGTTGTAAGAGACTATCTAGCTGATTACAAACTGTTTAATTGTGTTAATTAAAGCTGGTGATTGGTGACTTAATTGGTGTCTTGTATTTTGTTTTCCACTGTACCACACGACGATCAGTAAATAGTCGTAACAGTATGAAATATACTGACAAAACCACAACCGCACAAACGGCAAAATAAGGCGGAAGCATTAGTTAGCAATCATACAGGTGCCAACACTTTGGCTATTTTCAAACACGTTACCGCCATAACGTATATATTAAAGTCACAAAATAGTTTACATTAAACAATATGAGTCAAATACAAATAGGAAAACAACAGTATTATAGGAAAAGGGATAGGACGCGCTTTGAACAAGAGAACTACAACGCGTAATCAACAGGTAAAATCTCAAAGATACAGCAAACAACGACACCACGATTAGACAAATCGAAGAAAGATAGAGTCCTACATATTACTGAAAGAATCATTCACCTACACTTAATAAAAACCAGAATTTAATGTAACTAGAAAGGAGCAATAAATTAATATTACACTATCACACTTTTTGTAGTATGAAATGTATGTAATTGTTAATTACTTGTGATGTGGTTTTAAGATGTTAATGTTTCTAAACCAACATAAACGATTAACTAAAGTTTACTTTGCTTTTCGTTATTACATCAGTCTGTATAAATTTAGCTGAGACCAAATGCAGAAATGTATAATGCAATGACGTGGCTTCAACTACGACTACTGTGCTTTATGTTTCAGACACAAGCATGTTTTCCTTCTAGCACTTTACCCTTATTGTTTTTACTCAAGGTTCTTGTAAGTAGCATGAGTGAACTTGTTTGAAATTTGCACGGTTTAATAATAAGTATACAGCAAATAAACATTATTTTACTGTCTGCAACGTAATCGATTTTTTTGTCTCTGTATATACGATATACATACAGCACACACACTTACATAAATTACAGTGGAAAAATGAATAACTTGTCTCCGCTCACCTGACAGTAACCGAATAGGTTCAACTACGTACTAATGTACCACTATACTGCTACATTTGTTTCACATGTAAAACTTGGTTGCATGATAAAAGTCATGTGTAATGATGTCTCTTATCAGCCGTAAAACTGAGCCAAAAGTGATATTGTGTGAGAATACTTTACATTCGAAATAATGGATTCTATTATGGAGAAAAACAATATACCCTGGTGATACATCGGGATAGTTCAACATCTGCCTCCAGACTTTAGAAATAACTTACAGATTAAAGAGAGAAATCGGCAGTGATCTGAACGACACAAAAATGATTAACTACATATAAAAACGTGTAACTTGAATAGCAAAGAAATACTACGAATTATATACCATATTAACCTACAATATATCATACTCATAACTTTAATACTACTATTTGTATAGCGTACAGCACCAAGAGAGTAAAATAAGTTCTTGACTAGATGTTAAGTTTATATATGACTAAAAAGTCGCTATCTTAGACGTTGCTTAATATGGAAAGCAACTACAGCGTTTTTTAAAGATAGACAGTTGAACTGTTTACAGAGCACTGAATAAGTTTTGTCAAGAAGGAGGCAAGGACTCTGGGTAGACTTAAAACAAAATGAAGATATTGATGATGATGATGATTATGAAGATGACGAGGATGAGAAGGAATATGATGACGATGAAAGTCAAAATTACGCAAAAGACATTTCATTTTGTCAAATTTATTTCAAGGTTATATAACGGAGGAATAACAATTTTAAAGAGGTAAAATTATCAATTATATTTGCATAACACTTAAGACATTAAAAGGTGTTTTACAAACTCAGGCTGTTAATTTACTCGGAAGCTTTACAAAAGAGGTATTATAAATTTTACATGACGTCGAAATGTTAATTACTTTGACCTTTTGTAAAAAATAATTATGCGTTTACACAGAAAATGTTAAAAGGACATTGGCGTTAAAATTCCATATGAATCGCTTCCTTACGATTTCTTTCACTACAGCAATTGCAATGTACATTGTCTATCGTTTGATAAAGATACCGTAACCTACAGTATGTACTATGCCCTCAAATATTGTTTTGTTAAATCTCTAATAACATAAAATGTGGCTAACAAGTTTGACTCTTTGCTACAAAAGTTTGAAATATTTTTCTTCTTTCACCCACTCTGTCAAGGGCTTCTTCATTTTCGACCTTATTAATCCACCCTATTTTTAAAAACTTTATATATCATGGCATAAAAGTTATCAAGCACGTCTAGGTCTCACAACCGTAAAGATTACGATTCATACATAACCTATTAGGATTATTCATTTTTGTTTTTCCCGTATCTATTTCGTTAATATTTAGCAATAATATAATTTGTATATATATATATATATATTACTTTAATATTTATAACTAAATTTACCTCAAGATATACTTTTTTCCTATTAGGAACATGTTTCGAGAGTTCCTGTTCTCTCATCTTCAGCCTTCGCCATCTTGTTTCTGGTGAAGCATTTGTGTGTTGGCTTCTGGATGTTATTAAGGTAGTTTGTTGGTCTTTGGTCTTTTAAAGTTGCATTATTGTGTGTGGTTGTGGTATCTGTTTTTGTATTTTGTGTATTTTCGATGTTGAGTGCTTTGAATATTGTGTCATGTTTTGTATTGATTTGTATTTGTTCTGGTATTAGTTTGTTTTGTGTTTTATGTTTGTAAATCTGTAAATTTTCCCAAATGTAATATATATAATTCCAATTTAGCCACACATGCAATAAACACAGGACATGATTTCCCAGACATAACCAATGTAACACTAATAAAACATATACCACACAAAGGCACCATAATGAACATTTGGGAAAATTTACAGGTTTACAAACATAAAACACAAAACAAACTAATACCAGAACAAATACAAATCAATACAAAACATGACACAATATTCAAAGCACTCAACATCGAAAATACACAAAATACAAAAACAGATACCACAACCACACACAATAATGCAACTTTAAAAGACCAAAGACCAACAAACTACCTTAATAACATCCAGAAGCCAACACACAAATACTTCACCAGAAACAAGATGGCGAAGGCTGAAGATGAGAGAACAGGAACTCTCGAAACATGTTCCTAATAGGAAAAAAGTATATCTTGAGGTAAATTTAGTTATAAATATTAAAGCATTATATACATCAAGAAACGGACTGTAGCAGAAAGTGATTGAAATATATATATAATCAAAGATAAGCATCATAACCTGAACACGCTACTTTTAACAATAGTTCTGCATCTTTTTGAGACCCCATATATAAAAGTTACGAGTAAGTTTAGACATTTTATTCTTACATATTCGTAATCAGCATAAAAACCGTAAAAATATATATCAGTTTCAAGATAGTTTGTTGAAAAAACTGAATAATAATTACCCCGTTATGTTATTCATTACAACCCCATCACACCTTTATCAAAATCCATTACAAATTTGTCACGGAATTCGATCAACTCCTAGTGATAAAAATTATGCACACTGTTGCCACAAAATGTATATACGAGTCACCAAGGTCATAACGTTGCCACTACTGAACGTAAAGTAGCCTGCACTTGCTGCAATATTAGCAGCTGGTGTGTCTCGGCTGTTTAGACAATTACTGCTTCCAGAGTCGCCTACGTTTAATCCCTGTATACGATCTTAGCTATTTTTAATTTCAGTACCGTAGTAAAAATAATCTTAGAAAGACGTAATCAACTATTTTTCAACGCCGTTATTAAAAAGTGGGTTAATCATTCAATGACAGAAAACATATAAGGTATAAAATGTTTTGATCACTTTTTTCACACTTTCTTTCCTTGACGCGTAAATAACTATATACTAAATAAAGATATAATAAGTATATCTTCATTGTACATTAGTATAATATGTAGTTAAAATTAAAAGTAGGAATACAGATAGACGTTTATTACAACTATTTTTTGCTACGGTTTTCTATAAATAGTAATTATTCTCGGTAAAATAAAAATAAAATAAAATAAAAGATTAAATACAAATATCTAATATTTTCTGAATAAAATGTATGTATATTTTTTCTTAAATTTATTATTTGTAAATATCTTCTGTGCCATCTTTTTCAGGTAACGGGTATGAGGTATAAACTGTTTCATAAATAGTAAAAAAAGAGAGGCTGTAATTTATCTTGATGGATGTGCTACTCCAATACAACCTGCTGGTCCATAAATAATCAAAGTGATCTCTACATAACACTCTGGGGATAACGGTAAGTGGTGGTTTCCAGCTGCCATCTATGAAAATACCACTGGTTTCACCTTTTTCCAAAGGCATAACCCTACTGACTTGTTTATTTCCCTTCAAACTGACAACTTTGTTGGGACAGTGCACTGTTGTTACGCTGCCTGGTTTCCTTCACATTCCAAATATTGTGACAATAAAGATGAAGCCGACTTATCACAGAATTCGAATATTGAAGAAAGATTTATGTTATGTTTATTAAAACTAAATGTTACTGCAAAACTTGTTGCTGGAATACAAGTTGTGGAAAACGCCCTTGACATCTTCCCTAGCTGAGTCTTTGTAGGGTTTGTGAGCTTCATTGCCCCAGAAAGTTTTTCACTTGTACGTTTGAACCAAATATGAAAAAAAGGGAACAGAACAAAATGTTTTACTTACATTGTATCAACATACCTCTTTCCTTCTGGTGAAATTGAAGGTACACCTTTAATTTTAAAATTAGTGGCTGAAGTGTAGTGCTGCTGGCCACTCTACCTTTAGTGTGTGTGTCGAACACTCACTTTAGGCAACATATTCTATCTCCTAAATTTCCTAGGCGCCATAAAAAGGAGCCATTATTACTATTATCATTTTAAAAATTTTAGTTTTTTAGGATTTAATAAACATTTAATCTTCATTATAGGATCACAAGTAACTGACACATAATTAATTCTGAGATCTGTTAGGTTATGAATTAGTTTTCTTTTAAGAGTTATAAAGAAACATAACTTGCCCCTCATGCTGCCATTGCTTTTGTATTAGTATGATTCAATTGTACACTTACCATGGATCCAACAAAGTACATAGCTGTAAACACCCATAGCAAATTAGTGACAAAAAGGTTGCTTTACACGTTCTAAAATACAAAAGGGAACAAAGACTTATTTTACTGTACACTGCTATAATCAGACTGGAGGAGCACGTACTACAAGCTATAAAAAAAGAGTTATGCAGTTGCAGAGGTGCTGCGACTAAGGGACACTTGAAGAAGTACAAAGTATCAACTTATGTCTCTCTGCTCTCCCTATATGGTAATACTGTCTTATAATGACTGTTAAACAAATCAAATGTATTGTATACCTTTATATGTGTGTTTATACACAATATATCATAAAAGTTTTTTGTGACAAAAATATCTGCCAAATTTTTGTATGTTCATACACACTTTTTAAGAGAAAATTACTTAAAACTTCGAATCTAGCAAGAAAAATATTGTGTCGAGTATTCATAATACAAACCCTTAGACATCAAGTATGAAAGGAAAATATAAGAACCAAGATAAATGTATATTCTATAGCCGGCAGAATAAGGGAAGGACAAATAAAATAGAGGCAGGATATCAAGAGAATGGAAAACATGAGACTACCTAAACAAGTAAAAGATACAGACCTCAGGGAAGACGAGATATAGGTAGGGCAAAGAAAAGAGATGCCTTCAGTGAAGGCAGAACAGGCTGTAATCCTATACCTTGACATGCAGAAGAAGATTCATAATACTTAATAGCACACTTAAGAAAAAAATATTGGTATGGAGAATCATACACGACTTCCATGTTCTAAGATTTATATTTAAAATCATTTTCGAAATGAAATATTTCCATTGAAACTACTTCTTTCTACTTACTGCTTCAACCACTTACTGTGGTCACTAACGTATACCACCTCACGTTATCGCACTTGATTTTCACTGATGGTGGAAGTCGATGGCACTGCCGAAACGTCTGATTTTGCAGAAAACATTGGTCTATGGCCAAACAGGCCGGGAAGGAATTTTAAAAACAAACTACTACTTTGTTACCAATAACGTAGTACATATAAAAAAAAAAGTATCTGGTAAACTATTACGTTACAACAAAAAATGTTTCAGGTAAACTACCCTTTCCCCGTAACCGATCTTCACCAAAATCAATAGACCTTGAATCCTCTATAACTCAGGAACATATGTAAAAATTATTTGATTCTGTTTGAATTTACGGCAGTTATCGTTCATCATGAAAAGTTTCTCTTGTTACAACATAAAATATTGCAGGTAAACTACCCTTTTGTCTTAACCGATCTTCACAAAAAACAATATGCCTTGAATACTCTACAATTGAGGGCTGTATGCAAAAAATTATTTGATTCTGTTTGAATTTGCGGCTCTTATCGTTTGCCATAAAAAATCTACAGACAGACACTTTTCGAAAAATTACTTTTTTTCATGTTTTGAGGGTAGTACAATCAGAATCTGTAAAAATCTCTATCACGATTTTTTTTTGCCATCACCATACTTCCATTTCCTTATGGAACATGAAAGTAAAATCAAAGTAAAATTCTGGTGGCAACAAAAATCAAATATTCTATCAAAAATTGGGGATATACATTTTTGGTATGTATTTGGTAGGCCTACTTGCATTGCACAATGAATGTGTTATGGTCACTAGGTTAGTGATAAAAAATGACTTACAAGTACATTGATTTTTATTACAAAATTTATACAAAACAGTTTCAATTCTATGGTATTAATAATTCATAAATATTAAGGATAATGAACAATTTATTTCTTCAGAGAAGATACATAAAAACATTGAAAAAATAATACATATCAGACAAATATTATTACAACCAAAATACCACAGAGACATTTGGACTTTGTTACTTTATCAGTAACTATAAGATTACATTAATAAAGTACATAGAATATTTATTTACAAGAACATAATTACAAAAAGTAAAAACGCCTTTGATGAAATAAACATTTTATTTATTACATCAAACATAACTAAACTCAGATGACAATATAAATGAACTAAATATAGGGTTTTCTGCGAGGGAGTGTAGGATTGATTAGGGGTTTAATTAGTTCAAATTATTAAAAAGAAAAATAGCATAAACTATAAATAGAAAAACTAGACTGGTATGTTTACAACAAAATGAAATCTTCAAGTTACATTTAAACTACACCTTTTTAATATGGTGCAATAATATTTCACCCCTCTCTCGTGCGCGCGCGCACGCAGAGAGAGAGAGAGAGAGAGAGAGAGAGAGAGAGAGAGAGAGAGAGAGAGAGAGAGAGAGGGATAACTATATATGAATGCAGCAGTTCTATAAGGAGACCTCCAAACTTATAAATCTTGCACAACCATCTGGCGATATAAGAGGTTCTACAACAATGGACTCTGTAACAAAGAAAGAATTTTAGCTTCGTAGTCCTTCAGTCTTACGACTGGTTTGTACCCTCCCCGCATATACCCGTGGTGCGTGTGGTACTGAGTGAATTTTAGCTAACAGAGAAAAATAATTATCATGGCCAATATCAAAAAAGTGCAAATTACTAAATGAAATATTGCAATTTTATGGGAAATAACGTTATTAAACTAATTGTGTACTTTATTAAGAACTTTTGTTTTTCCAGCAGCTTCCAAAACTCTTTATATAAAAAATAATATAAACAAACTTATTTAGAGCTTCAAATAATACTTATCTTAAAATTATCATATGATTATACTTTCCAAAGGAAGCCCCTGATTTGAAAGCATTGACACCCTATAATACTACTAATTAAAAATGATTGCAACTACTATGTTACTAAATTTTCTCATTTAAAATGTAAATGGGACTGTTAATAAATTTATATTGTTGTCATTAACCAGACAAAACACAATCATTAATGGCTATTTTATCACAAACTTCAAAATCTCCTATAAAGCTTGCTCAATGAAATAGCACATTACTGATGCAGAAAACTTAACTTTGCCATAACAAATTAAATAACGGCCAAACAAAAAAATGCTTTGAAAACAAAACATTAATGAAATATGGTATGAATTCATTGTTCTACATTCAAAACTGATTTTCTTAATTGATTTAAAGTATACAAGTCTAGTTTGTCAAGTAAAGATAATTTAGGTAAACCTAACACTACTTATGAAACAAACATTAAATCAAATATGCTAATGTTACAAAATTCACAAATAGAAAATAAAATTTAAAATTATCTATAGGCTAAATTGCTTTGATTATATTACCTTCTCCACTTGATATGTTTTCCACATCAATATCATCTGATATCGATACTACTGATGGTGCAATAATAGTCATTTTTCCCAGTCAATTCTGGAAAGTTCAGGAGAAACCTGAAAGATCATTACAAAACTCATACATAATTTTTCACTAACTTAATAATTAAGAATACTAAGCTAATAATTAAGAGAATAATTTATTTTCTTAACCTAGCACCATATTTGTAGGTTAGCACTATGAATTTACAAAAAGTTAATAAATTTTGTGTAAATTTCTAAAAAAATTAAATTTACAGCATAATCTAGTAGTTATTTTATAGTAATCTATTTTAATTTAAATGAACTCAATTCTAAAAGTTAAAAACAAACTTACATACTGCAGATCCTCTTTTTGTTCAGCTAGCACTATTGGTTGGTAACATCCCTGCACTGAAGATTCCTGAAAAAGATTTCTAATATAATCATACAAACTCGAAAAACAAAAATCTGTTCAAATGATTAACATTGAATGTTAATTATATGATTATCATCATATAATCCTGATGATAACTAGCAAATACATTACGGATAATTTATCCACACTGTATCATTTAAATCTACTATTAAGCATAACACACCCCATAACATTTTTTAGAATATTAAGCTATTAATTTTTTTTAAATTTCATGTGATATTAGTTGAGTATCATTTAGGAGGTTAAACAATATAAATACAATTCTACACATTAAGTTATAGATTATAAATACAGATAATAAGACATTAAATATAAATAACACTATAGGCCTACATCAATTATCGGGTTTAAGAACTTGCTGTAAGCAGTGATAATTTTAGTTTAGTGAGCTTTAATGAGACTTGCATTCGATAATAAATTTTACATAAGATAAAAGAACGATGGTTTCTTTAGTCACCAGCAAAACCTTTTCTGTCTGCAAGTTAATATTATAAAATTTAAAACAGCACAATTTTATTAAAAAATTTAATCGAGATTAAAATGCATGTTTAAGTAAAAAATTAAAGAAGTCACAGTTCAAATTCTCTTTTCACTTTGTCTTTTACCTGACAAATGTTAGCCCTTAAGTTTAAAGCAGAGTTGTGTTAAAACACAATTTTTATGACAAATAAATTACAATTTAATGGACTCAATGGTATAAAAGTAACTATGTGTACAAAAAATTACAACAGTTTGCTTCAGTGAGGATACAGTAGCCATATATTATAAATTTTGTTATATTAGATCTTAAAATTAACCTTAACTTACTTAGTCATATCTTAAGTAATTACGTTTCTCTGAAAAATGCTGAATTTGAAAGTATATTTAGAGTAATATAGCTGGACTGAAGAATTAAATAAAATATGTAACTAATTAAATACGAGCAGAGTACAAATTAAATATATTATGGTAAGGCCTACCATCTTGTGTTAGGTAGGACCACATTTTACAAATAAAATGACTTACAAATTGGATACATTACGCAAATATAGGTAGGCCTATTTCCTTTCTACAATTGAAAACGTAAACAGTCTAGCCAATATTTCTATAGGCTAATGGGTGTACTGAGTAGGAACTCAAGGCTTGGGCTTAGTACTTGTCTTCAGACATTTTATACTTCATATCAAAGCCACAGGTTAATTACTGGCAAAAAATTTAGGCGGAATTTACGAACAAAATTTCACATAAATTTCAGGCCTAATCTACCACTCAAACTTACCAACTCTTGATAAGTCACATCAGAAACTTGTGTGTGTGGTAAATCAAGTTCTGTGTAATATGTGCAATCAATTAAAAATCGATCACGTAAATTTTAACAAAACAGAGCCCGTCTTACATCTGTAAGAAAAATAAAATTATGTAATGTTAAAATTACCACATTAAAATAATCTTCGGGGACATGAATGCAAAAGTGAGAAAGGAGCAAGAATTTATGGGGACAATAGGCAGACAGCCTGCACAATACAACAAATGAGAATGGAATGCTGTTGATAGACTTTGCAGCCAGTAAAAATATGATTATAAGCTCAACCTGTTTCCCTCATAGGGACATCCACAAAACTACGTGGTTTTCACCAGATGGAAGGACAGCAAACCAAATAGATCATGTAATTGTAGACAAAAGAGCGGTGACGAGTGTCATGGATGTCAGAGCAAGAAGAAGAGCCGTATGCGAATCAGACCATTATTTGGTACAGGTCAAGTTTAGGTGTCGGCTAAATAGACAAAGCGCAGGCAAACATCAAGGTAATGAAAAACTAAACCTTAGAAATCTTGAAAGCCCAGAAATTAAGGAAAACTAAAAAAAGAGCTGGATAAAGAGCTGGGAGCAGAAACAGAACCATCGGTAGATGGAAAATGGGAAAGGATAAAGAAAACAACGTGGGAAGTGGCTAAAAGAGTGCTTGGAACCGAAGAAAAACAAAGAAAAGAGCATTGGTAGGATGAACAATGCAAACAAGCAGTGGACATGAGAAACGAATTGTACAGAAGAATATACAAAGAAGAACGAGAGAAAAAAGTGAAAAATATGAAGAAGCACGAAGAGAAGCAGACAAAATCTGCAGACAAAAGAAGAGAAAGTATGAAAATGACCGTATATTGAAAATGGAAGAAAACCTAGAGAGAAACAACAGTAGAGAGGCCTATAAATACTTAAAATACCTAAGAGGGGGATATAAACCCCGGACCAATTTATGCAGAAACGACGAAGGCCAAATCGTAAGTGACAGCGCCACTATAATATTTACTTGGAGAGGTATTTCCTCCACCTATTGGGAGACCAACAACCGGATGATAATGCAAACAAGACAGGCACGGAACATCTAAACCAAAATCAAGAAAGCGAATTAGAAGACACCCCCCATCCAACGCTAGATGAGGTTGTTACGGCCATTGAAAAAATGAGAAAAATAAAGCCCCAGATATAGACGGTGTCCCGGCAAAAATATTTAAAGAAGGAGGACACACCCTCACACAGAAACTACACAGTCTGATATTAGAGATATGGAATATGGAGAAAATTTCTGTAGATTGGAAAAAATCAATAATATGTTCGATATACAAGAAAGGTGACAAATTAAATTGTAAAAATTTTAGAGGCATTTCGCTGCTGTGTGTGGGCTACAAAATATTCATCTGGATAGTAAGTAGAAGAATAAGTATTTACACAGAAGGTATTATAGGAGAGTATCAGGCAGGATTCAGACCAGGAAAATCTACCACTGATCAGCTGTTCTGTGTTAAACAGACCCTAGCTAAAGCATGGGAGTATGGCGTTGACGTTCATAAGATTTTTGTGAACTTTAGACAGGTGTAACTGTATAAATAGAGAAAAACTGTACACAATATTACATGAGTTTGGCATACCAAATAAATTGGTAAAACTAATCCAAGCTACAATGGACCACACACAAGCGTTCGTTCGTATTCAAGGCCAACTAACAGACCCTTTTGAAATAACAAGGGGATTAAAACAAGGAGACGGGCTGGCCCCGGTCCTCTTTAACATATGCATGGAATATGTTATAAGGAAAATGTCCTCCAACGCTTGCAATTTACTATTTAATAAGTGTACACAAATTACAGCATATGCTGATGACGTGAATCTAATGGGACGGTCAGTAAGAGATATTATGGAGCTCTACTTAGAACTGGAGGAGAATGCAAAAACAATAGGTCTGACTATCAATACAGACAAAACCAAAGCTATGACCCAAACATGAAAACGTTGAATAGCACAGAATCTAACAATTGGAGAGGAAAATAATGAGATGGTGGAAAGATTTATATATATTTGGGAGTGGAGATGACAAGGGACGGCAGCGAGGAAGGAGATATAAGAAGAAGGGTCACACTAGCAAACAAAGCTTGCAAACAAAGCTTAGTATTCCGGTCAAAAGAGATACATAGGGCCGTAAAAATCCGAATATATAAAACTATTATCCGACCATTGGTCCACCTATGGCGCAGAAACCTGGATAATGACAGAAAAAATAACAAACTTTCTCAACACCTTTGAAAGAACAATTTTAAGAAGAATTTTAGACCCAATTACCGAGAATGGAGTGCGGCGGATACGTTTCAATCATGAGCTTTATCAGCTGTATAAAGAGCCCACAGTAACAACATATATAAAAATCCAAAGGCTCCGTTGGGCAGGGCACCTAGTTAGAATGGAGAGGAGCAGAGCACCTAACCGAGTGTTCAACGGAAGAATGGAAGGCCGCCGTCCAGTTGGAAGACCCAGAAGGAAATGGAAAGATGAAGTGAGCGAAGACTCAAGATCGCTGCTACATATCGACAATTGGAAAAGAATGGCAAAGGGGAATGCCTGGAGGCATAAACTGGAGGAGGCCAGGGCTCAAATTGGGCTGTAGCGCCATTGGAGAGAGAATGTCATTTTTTACCAAAATCATTTCATTATTCAGTCCGGTATTTACCATTACATTCACATAATTAAATGTCCATTAATAACAATCTAATTTTTTAGCACAGAACATAGGATTAAGCAACTATAATTACTTCTGTAAGTGAATTTAAATGATGTTAATAAATTTAAGTGGGAAATTGGTTAACAGTTATTTTGTGTACTCATCCTTGTAGACCTCGTCCAGTTATTTTGCCATCACGGTTGAGTCACTGTGTTCACCCTACACTCCGAAAATAGGTTTAAAATGTTAAAACTTTGACGCTAGCTTTGATTGTCCCCTTTCTGTAGATTACACTATTGTTTTAACTCATTTGAACTGACATTTTGTCGGCCGACGTAACTTGCTCGCGAGCACTTTGTTATAAAACTGCAGAGTCTGAACTCTGGATGTTGACTGAGAGCTATTACACATTTTTTTCCTGAGTTGTAGATGATTATGCAACTCGCCTCGTCTACTGGCACCAGACACTAATCGATTGTTTAGAGTTGTGTTATGTTGTTATGCATTGTTTATGTTTATTGTTTATGCATGTTGGTTAAAAGAGGTTCCCCAAAGGTTGAACACTGGATGGATTAAAACTTTTTACAATTATTAAAATATCTGTTCCCTTGATTTGTCCTGTCACACAGATAAGACATTAAATACAAATTACGTTATAGGCCTACATCAATTATCGGGTTTAAGAACCTGCTGTAAGCAGTGATAATTTTAGTTTAGTGAGCTGATTTTTTTGTTTCTGATTTATTTCTTTTTTGTTTTTCAATAATTTTATCAATCATTTGAGGCTGATATCCATTGCTTTGAGCTATTTGTTTTATGATGTGTATCTCTTTTTCATACTGCTTCCTGCATAGAGAATATGTGAGGGCTCGATATACCATGCAGGACAAAAACAAATAACATATCAATCAAAAGGAAGAAAACCTATATACCTGCACATTACATTGACGACAACTCTCAAAAATTAGCTAGAACATTTGCAAAATACGACTGTCAATTAGCGTTCAGAACAAGCAATGACATCTACAGCAATTTGAAATAAGCAATACAAAAAAGAAAAGCATTTATGAAAAAGCTGGAGTCTACCAGTATCAATGTCAGCCTGCTAATTCGACAGAATGTGATGTACGGTGCAACAAAAAATACATTGAATTCACTTCAAGATCATTTAAACACAGATATATTGAACATACCAAACATTCTCAGCACTCAAATCCGAACTCAACAGTAGCCAAACACATAAAATAACAGTCTTGTGAATATGGTCCAATACAGCAACATTTAACCGTATTGAAATCATGCAGTGATGAAATTTAATCTGATATATATGAACAATACCGAATATACAAACAGTAAAAGAAGAGGGCCATGAAAATCTATTGAACATAAAAGCTATTTAGATTTTGTAATTTATTTTTATTAGTTTTGTATGCTATTTTTATATCTGTGTTTTTAAATAGTTTTGTTAGTTTTGTCATCTAAATAGCTCACACAACAAAGATAATACAACAACCAACGGTATATACAAAATTGAATGCCAAGATTGCAATAAATGTTATATAGGACAAACAAAAAACAGCTGAAAAAACGTTATTTTGAACACCTAAATGCATACAAAAAACCAAATATATATAAATCCAATTTAGCCACACATGCAATAAACACAGGACATGAATTCCCAGACATAACCAATGTAACACTAATAAAACATATACCACACAAAGGCACCATAATGAACATTTGGGAAAATTTACAGATTTACAAACATAAAACACAAAACAAACTAATACCAGAACAAATACAAATCAATACAAAATATGACACAATATTCAAAGCACCTAACATCGAAAATACACAAAATACAAAAACAGATACCACAACCACACACAATAATGCAACTTTAAAAGACCAAAGACCAACAAACTACCTTAATGACATCCAGAAGCCAACACACAAATACTTCACCAGAAACAAGATGGCAAAGGCTGAAGATGAGAGAACAGGAACTCTCGAAACATGTTCCTAATAGGGAAAAAAGTATATCTTGAGGTAAATTTAGTTATAAATATTAAAGTATTATATACATCAAGAAACGGACTGTAGCAGTAAGTGATTGAAATATATATATATATATATATATATATATATATATATATATATTGCGACAGTACAATCATATGCTGTACTGTGCATTTAATAGATAAAATAAATATTTAAACTAAATGTATAAATATTTAATAAATAAGCAGGTATGAGATTGAAAGCTGAGTTTATGTTAAAAATACGGAATGTAGACAGACAGGAACTGACCTGAACACTCACGCGACTGTCGCTGAGAGTGTGTACAGTAGTAGTGATGTGTGTCAGTTCGACCATGAAAGTTTGCAATCTCACCCTGAATAATTGTCAAATTACAGTTTGTATTTAATTATAAGAAAACCATAAATGGTAGAAAAAATTCAAAGGCTCCTAAATATGTATAAAATTAATACGCATGTGTAGTGAGAAAACGGCGTGAAAAGGACGCGCAGTGCGAATTCAGTGCGATTTTAAGTGCGTAGTAATTACACGGATTATTCTATTACGATGGTAATTACGTTGGACATGTGTAATTAAATCATCCATCGTTAGAGCACCCTGTAGTTCACATTAGACTTTGCCATTGGCAGAAATATGCGATAATATGAAATTGGACGAGAGTGGGAGAACTGACGCCACTGAACAATTTCAAACAGGCAGAATTCTGTACCAACAAGAGCTGTACGATGCTCGATTATACAGTAAATAGGGCACGAGAGAAGCCAGCCTTCTTCTCAATCAGTCTTCAGTAGCGGCGGGACGCTCTGTCCAGTGGCGACGCGAATTTTTAAATTTTGTTAATTGAACAGTAAATGCGGACGGACGCTATGTTCATTATAAGTGCAAAACAGTAACTCTTAATCTGTTTCCGAATACGAATATAGAACATACTTTACGATGTCTACACACACTAACGTCCGTCAGGCAAGACAAGCTACTATGTTACATCAGGCAGAAGAACGCTATGTTAAACAATAGAGGCGTCTGCTAGACCTACAGCAGCAGGTGCAGAGCAACCTCTCACACTATACTACATCAACAAGATGGGACCATGAGAGACAAAGTAACTGGAGGACGACAAGTTGAACCTGGGGACGTGCAGGGAACTCCATCAGAAGAGGACCTACGGATCAACGGAGGACATGAGTATGAGCTACAAAATCGAGGTGACAGATAACCAACTTATAAATTTTAAATGAGAGACTAAAAACTTTTAAAAGACATTTTTAAATTTAAACGTGAATAATAGTTTATGTAAAATGTAGATAAAGAGGTCAGAAAATCTGATTTAAATTTAATAAAGTATTTTCTTTAATGTTTAAAGATTAATTTAGCCAATTTCAATTTTATTTTAAAGTTTGTAGAGCAATCAATGATTACTAGGTATCCAATACATAAATTAACGTAGTTGAAAGTTATATAAAAAAAAACTGCAGTAAAGCACACTGTCAGACTGAGCAGTCGAATTTTATTATTAACAAATAAGTATTTAGAACATAACTTTGTTACTGTAGAATATAAGATATTAATATTAAATATACTGTTTATTTAATGATAAATGTACTGCAACATTTGAACGTTTCAAGCGAACAATAATGAATATTTATGGCGAAGTAAGTGAGATTTTTAAACACGCTTGTGGTTTATAAATAAAAATTATGAAAACTAGTTAAAATTCAATCAATGACTACTCTTATTACCATTACACCCAAACTCCATTAATTGGTACACTTTACCAGTAATGTTATATAAATTTGGCACTCCACAATGTAAAATAAATTTATATTTGCAATTTGTGTTGTTACAAATAATTGTCGCCAAGAACGTGGAGCTACACAAATTTATATCAAATTTGTAATTTGTACTGTTACAATATATTAGATAATAATAAACATCGAATCCTTTGTTTTTAACCTGTTGAAGAGTCAGCAGTATAATATAAAACACATATTACGCAAGCATTAATGGTGAATGTTATTACAAAATAGGAGTAGACACAAACACCCTCAATGTACATGAATGTTTAACCCGTGTTTTGTTTTACCTGTATCCTATTCTTAGCAACTGGTAACAATAATCTACTATGCATATTAAAGTACAAAGACACTCACGCATCATGAACGGTCATCGATAAATGGAAGTACTCTTACTGTACACTCATTACACGCAAATGCAATACCAAACCTACATGGTTTTACGGATTACACGTAATTATTATTACTTTTTATTTTCTTACAAGTTATTAACGGTTACAACAAACTCAAGGAATATGTTCGTTGCTGTAGCATCTTCAACGTCATCAGCTTTTATGAAAATGGTTCAAAAAATTACTCGGCGATCATTTCCAGTGGCGTAACAACGAAGATTTTTGTTACATTTTTCATCATTAGTATATTGTAACGTGACGTTTTACTCAACATAAAGTTTGACATAAATATAATGAAGTACAAAACAGAATTAACGTAATAAACCAGTGTTATGAAATAGATGTATTCACAAGTAAATTTTAAATCATTATAAAGTAAAATAAGAAACTAAAATATCAAACATTTATAGAATTAAACTTAATAACAATAATTCCAGTAAACTGCATAAGAAAACATGTATAGAATAGGTAAAAACCTATAATGCAGTGCCTAGCTGGATAACCAGTAACTGGAAGCGTGGCAACATAACCTAAAGAAAATGTCAGATAAAAAACTGTAAACCTAGATTCAGTATAAAATATACTGTAAGTAGAGATTCAGTTATATCTGAGTGTAACTGATAGACACTTAGACAATTCAAATAGAGATTATTATGTTAAAAATAGCTGATAAAAGTTTTATTTTTGTATAACAATGTTGTAATGTGTGGTAGGAAGGAAAGACTAATATTGAATGTTAACAGAATGCTAAAGATGTAAAGAAGAAGGAGATGTAAATAATTTAGTAGTAGAAAGTGTGACAGATAAACTGACTATTAGTTAAAGCATTAAGAAATACCTATTGTTGGTTATGGACAAGATTGTAATGTACTAATAAGAATGTAATTAACAAGATGTTTACTTGGACAAAAACCTACATCTACTGTAGAAGGTAGACAGGGTGATAAATGTTACTATGTATAAATGTTATACTAGATCATGATATGTCCAGTAATAGATCATATATGGTCTATAATGGATAAAGAATATATGTCAACTTGTATTAGAATTAAGCAATTTTATTGTAAGAAACAAAGAATTGTCCAATGTACACAAGACATTCTTAAGCCTATTGTACAATCCAAGGGTTTTATAAAAGTTAAGGTTCGTAATTATAATTACTAGTATTAAAATGCTTGTTAGTAGCATAAAATCATATGTACAACCGAGAAAACTAATAATGTAACAAAAAAGATAATGTTTTAACGTAATTTATTAGCATAGGACAAACATTAAAATTGTTCATTTTTAGAATTACTGTATAGAATCATATCTTGTGAGATCTTAAAATGATCAGAAGAATAAAAGCAATTCAGTGGTAATAATATATTTGCAATTGTACTTAGCATAAGGAAATTATGCTAAATGTAATAATTTTTAGTAATTTTGACCTCAGAAAAGTGACGCCATCCACAACAATGAGTTAGATATCGACCAATGGGAATTTTTCACTTTTGTGTGTATGAACCCAAAGACTGAAGTCAATCATCTCAAATACTGAAGCCACGCCAAGGAGTCTAGTGTGGGATTTCATCGAGTAAATAACGTCTCCTCCGCGACAGATAAAGGCGTGAAGTTAACATCAGAATCGAACCTCGGCTAGGTTATTGAAACGTAAACATCGAAACATAAGCAAAAAAGTGAGAAAAGTGTCGTGAGAGTTTATACTAGCAGAATGAGTTAAAGTGAATAAATAACTTAACAGTGAATAATAAAGTGTGTTTAAAAGGAAAAGGAAAGTATAATGTGCATACTTAAAATTAAAACGACTTATAACGAATTATCATAATACAACTATAACACTTTGTGTACACTTGAACTATTTATTCCACTACCACTAAACAAAAACATTATAATATTAAAATTTTTCACGTGTAAACCATTATTTCTTTGTTTTTTAATGTTTAAAGCTGTATAACCTATTGAATAGGTTAACCTCAAAGTCGACATCGTTCGTCACATACGAACTATTTGTTATTCTAGATCTAAGATATTGTTCTGTTCTATTGTAGTCAATCTTATATTGTGAGGTATTGCACTTCGCAAAAGACATTTCCGTATTTAATTATTGTATTCAAAAGAACCCGAGTTTATATATAAATAACATACAAATCTGTGGACTAGGCATGGATACGGAGATCATATTGCCAACTACTGAGCTAAAAATGTTAACCAGCCTGGACAATTGTTTAAAAGGAAAAGGTTGTTATTTAATTTTGAAAAGGAAAAGAAACAAATATAAAAAGGAATAAAAGAAATTGAAGAGAATTAATTGTGTATGGAATTATTTTAAATACTTTTTTTTATCAGTTTCGAAATATTAGTATTTTAATGAACATTCAAAGAATAAGTTGGTAGTACCTATTGCCCGGGTACCATGTGCGATTTGAATTAAAGTAGGTAAGTGAATCCAATCAGCATAAAGGAAGGAATGAAAATGAATTAGAGAATTTTAATTAATTAAATCATTACATATATTAATTCATGAAAAAATAACCTCAAAACTGGAACTCTATAGGTAGAAATCAACAAGTGAAGGTATAACTCTAACCACAACTCATGTCGAATACACAACTCAATTATCATTTAACCATTTTTTTATTAATTTGAAAGTTTAATTGTTTATCAGAAACACAAGCATCATAAATTTTATATATTATATTACAAATTGGCATCCACAACGTGGGGCGTTTAACCAACAAATACAACAACAACCTACTAAAAAAGAGATATTGCAAGCTCTCATTCCTATTATTTGTAATTACGTTACAAATTGGCGCAAACCACATGAAGCATAAATCAGAAAATTTTATTTGAAAAAACATCAACGCAACCAAAATACACCTTTTGTATAAGACTTACAGGAAGTAAGAGCTTATTATTTTTATTTGTAAATACGTTACAATATTCGTGTATATTCAAAACTTTTGTCGTTTTGTTTTATTAAAGTCCTACAGTGCAAAACACGTGGATCTACTTTCGTACATATCGTAACACTTTTTTGACAAATATTTACAAGTAAAATTATACTGTCTCTAGTTACATAAATATAGCGGTTTAAGAATTTTCATAGTCGTCAATCTTTGTTGTTAATTACGTACATTCAACAGTATGAAATCCACCTATGTCCAATCTGAAGAATGATGGGCCTAATTGTTTTTAGTACTTCATGCATCAGTAAATATTGTAAAACTCAAATAAAATACATTATGTTAGCAATATAAATAACAAGGACCGATAAGGAACTATACAAACGTTGAAATTTTTTTATAATGTTACTAGATCCGTATATATTTTCGGAAATACAATGTGGTTGGAAACGTTACTTAGACCACAAATTCTGACGACGGCTTCACGATAACGCTTACAAAGCGTTAGTGTGCTGTAAAGAAATTTAGGACTGTGCTGTATTCTCACTGATTGCTTCAGTACATTTCAATCAATATTCATCATTATTTGCGATGATTGCAAATCCTATGCTAGTTTTTATTAGACAATGTTGTCCACTAAACGATGGTCTACTTATTAACACGATCTTATAGCACAGTAAGATGTTGACGGTAATTAATTGTTGTTTCGGGACAATACTCTGTTACACATTTCCGTTGTAATTATAGACTATGAGCGTTATCGATGAGTTACATGAAATATTCAGCCGCACTAATTAAAAATTTAAATCACAAATTAACCTGTTTAAATTTGTATAAAGAGACTAATATAATTTGAAATTTTCAACTAACATTCATCTAACTTTACTTTTATCAAATTTTCATTACCAATTCTTATTGACTAAAATAACAGAATTCAAAGTACGTTATAGAACTGTTTAGGTTGGTATTTTTTTCTTCACTTGTTCACACGTTTACCGATTACCTACATTATCTAGTTTGTGTACAACCACCGATTACTCTAACGATTTATTAAACAAATTCAACTACATGAATAAACACATTCAATTATCTGAAGTTTATTGAAACATACCTTCTTATATGATGCGTGCGTGTCTTTGTATTTTAATGTGCATGAAATTTGCACGTGTATGTTTTGAAAATTGTTTTAACAAAAATGTGTCCTCCATTTACCTATAGAAAAAAGTTTTTAAACATAATAACAGTTTATTTAATAATAAATTTTAATTGTTAAAGTTTATTACGAACATTTTTTTAACAACATCTATAAACAAAAATATCAGAATTTTTCATAAAAAATAAAACGAAGGCAAAATTAATCCGTTCGTTTAGAGAAATAATAAGCCGTATAGGAAGACTTCATAATACGCCTCCTTTAATGACGATCAAAAAACTGATAATATATAACACAATTTTGTCAATGTTATAAAGTCGAAAGAGCAGTTTTATTATTATTATACACGTTTCATTTCACTGAGAGATTTTAAGAGACAGCAGACGATATTTCATTCATCTATCCCGATATATAACTTTTTTGTTTATTATTTAAGATGTCTAGTGTAAAAGATTGGAACAAGTGTAAAACCAAGGATTTGCTTCTTTTCTAGCGTATTTGTTACTGTCAGCTTTGTCACAGTGTTAGGTCAGTCTCGCTGACGTCTTAGTTATACGGATTTATTAGCTTATCACCGTTCATACAAGTAGTGTGCTACGTTATGCATAAATCACGTGGATTATATTCTGTCACAATTCATGCATGACGTTGTCGTTAACCTAAATCCTTTACATTTACCTTTTGTTTGTTTTTTTTAAGGAAATTACTTAGATAATACTTGCTAACCTATCAAATTACAGAAAAATCAAGGTTTTTTTTTTATTTTACGTACAAAAAGGAATGCTGCATTTCTTTATAAAAGTTTCTGTAGAATAGTTCTTTACATTTCATACTCTTTGGTAACATCACATTCCTTTTCAGTAGGTATATTTAAACCTTTCCATTTAAGTGAAATAAATAATTTTTTGTCGTTTGCTCGCCAGCTCTGTGCTAATGTTTAACTAACAAAATAGTTTTGTTAGTTACTATCCACCTGATAGTTTTGCTGTTAGATTATTTATGTAATTCTGTTCTGTATGTTACTTTACCAAGACTAGACATCTTGAATAATAAACAAAAAGTTATATATCGGGATAGATGAGTAAAACACCGTCTGCAGACTCTCAAAGTCTCTCAGTGAAATTAAACGTGTAAAATGATAATGAAACTGCATTCTTTGACTTTATAACATTGACAAAACGTGTTATTACATGTTATCAACTTTTACGATCGCCATTACAGGAGGCGTATTATGAAGCCTTCCAGTACGGCTTATTATTTCTCTAAACAAATAGATTAATTTTGCCTTCATTTTATTTCCCGTGAAAAATTCGTATGTTATTGTTTATAGATGTTTAAAAAAATGTTCGTAATAAACTTAACAATTTAAATTTATTTTTACATAAACTTTTGTATTAATTCATGTTCGCTTTTTTTCAAGTAGCATTTTTAAATACTTCTTTAGACGTGGCTCGTTTTGAAAATATTTTCAGAAAGTATTCCTTACTTACTACTGACAATTGTGTTTCTCTGTTCAGTAGTTTAGAATTAGAGTATGTAGTATTCTTTCACGTACAATTTTAATTCCTTAGTGCTTAATTATACGTGATTATATTTTTTACTGCGTTAAACATAATACGTGTTTACCAATTTCATTTAGAGTTTAAGATATACTTTAAAAATAATGTTAGGTACTTATCTCTTTTTTTCTTTTAAATGTCAAAATCAATGCGGATTGGATTATAAAGCTCGCTGTTCAGTATACTAAAACTTACAAAAATGTTACTGTCACACAGTAGTTTTTTTATCACAAGGATATAAAAAGTCTTTATCTTGTACACAACATTCAACCATTATTTTATCTAACGGATTTCGACAGTGAAGCTGATGAAAATATATATTTAACCTCTAAACTTACTTTAGCCATGAACAAAGATATTTCTGCTATATTTCAGTTCTTTCTTGAATTACATTTAACTGTAGCAAAATCGAAATAGTAATTGTAACAATTTTAAACATCAAAATGAATTTTCCTTTACGGAATGTTAGTAATTAATTTACAGGAAATTTTAGTAAAATTTAAAGTAATTAAAAAATTAAGATATCTAATATTGCAGTATGTTTCCTGAAAGACGACTTTTAAGGAGTAAGTCTACCTATTAAGTGTAGTGGTCACCAAAGTAACACCATTTTTTCGATTCTAACGGTTTCCTATAAAGCTAAATTATCCTATTGTTTCCCACTGCATGTAAGGTTCATTATCGTTGAAGGTCTACCCATATTTTTAGTACAATGTTTTTTATTCGTTTCATAATAGATAAAAATTATTATTTTTCATAGACTAACTTTGCGTACAGTAAGGTCTGCCAGCCAAACGTAACCAAACCTGACGGTGAACTAAAAAATGTACACAAATTAATAGTAACAAAATAATATATAGTAAAGTATGATTTTGAATAGAATAGAATGCCCATTGAATAGAAAAGAATAATAAAAAATGTAACAAAATGCATTACTGTCTTCATTATTCATTATAAAATTAATAAATTTCAACAACCATTGTTAACTGAATTTAAACATTTGTAATCACATGTTTAAAGGGAAGAACGGTAAAAGGTTATGTGATGGCTATTGTATTAATTTGTAATGATAAATGTTAGTACATATGTAATAGCAGAATTATTTTTCGTACGTAACCTTGCGCATTACGCATAATAAATCAAACATCAGCTCTAACTCCGTCTTCTTTCTGGTTATACTCTGATTGATTTTAATGAAACCTATGCAAAATCGAATTCTACAGGACACAGATAAAGAAACATTTCTGTTTAACAACCTGTAACAAGTTTCAGAGACACTTGAACAACTATAGGTCTCAGCGTCTATTAAAACCTTAAAATCAGTTATTTGCACTGACTTTATTACATGTATATCTGCATGTAATTATAGTTTACCTAAAGTCTAACATTCAAAAATAAGAGTGACTGGACAACCGTTGAGAAACCGGGAAACATTATTTCAGCTACAGTGTGTATATTATAGGAATACTGTGATTCTACCAGCTGACATAATGACACGATCAACAAGAACAAGTAAACCTTGATTATCAAAGTGTTTACGCGTTCCTCTTAAAAAAGCACTTTTTTAATGTAGAGTTAACAGTTCTACGTTTATTAATCATAAAAATCAAACTTTGTCTTTAATATTATTTAATATTTTATTAAAATATAATGGTATTTTTTTTATATGCCGGGGTTGTAATGCGGAACGTTTAATTTTACAGGCTACTGAGTTTCTAAACTGAGTTTTGACCTCGTTAACTGGACTCACAGGGATTTCGGCTGATGTTGACATATCAAGGGAGATGAATTTTATCTTGTTATCGTGTGTGAGTACGGCAGCTAAACAATTTTTCTGAAACCCGTGCGTCGCACAAACATAGTAAAGTTGTTTACTTCGTCAGCAGTTTTAAGGGTTATTCATAACAAATCGAAGGGTGCAATTTAGTATAATGTAAAACGTAATAAACAGGCTTTTGATCTCATAAAATATGTGTGGAAAGCAAAATGAACAGTGGAACTGAATCGCAAAAAACATCGTTTATAAATCTTTGGTACTTATCAATCTTTGTAATATATCAATATGTTACTGAACATATTAAAACAACCTTGGCAGAAGTAAATATTAATTAAATATTAACATACTTCCTGAGATGTAAGTGAATTTAAAATTTGAGTCAAATAACCTAAAGTGGTTAACATTAGTATTATTTTGTAGGTGGATAATACTGTCTGTTATGTTAAAAATGTTATAAGCGAAACATACAACTTTTTGCTCAGTAACATAAAAATGATGTATTCCAGGTAAGAACTCAACACTGTGAAGTTCAGAAACTCGTAGCAATATAAATATAAGAATTCAGAAAAACTTGATTAAATAACTTTACATAAATATTATGCTTATTGAATTGATTTTGGGGGGGATATTATGCTACTCGTGAATTAGTATACGATTAATAATGCAATTATCTTTTCAGACATGATTTGCGAAAACAAATATTATACTATTGAGCACAGTGAACCTATCACTTTTATGGCGTTATACGGGTAACTAAGATTGCACGGAGGGCAGGTTTGAACGCCCAGATAACCGATTAATTGTTACTGGCAGTTTCTGTTTCAGTTTCCACTTTCGTCAGTTACTTAGTAAACAGAATGAATTCAGGAACTGTTTAAAGACACAGAGTGAATCAGATCGATGAGACGTAATAAGACCTTCCGTTAAGTTTCTCTTTATTTTTTCTGTGATAACATCATTGCAATTCCTCTTACCAAGTTTCACTAGTTGCCTTTTTAAAAGTTCGTGCCTCTTAATGGTCTCATATTTCTATATGCATCGCCAACAGCAGTCCTTTAAGATAAACTGTTAGGAAGTTTTCTCCCTTCATTATGTCTGTCTACATTTTCTCTACATTTTGCAGATATAATATTTTGTCTTATATATACTGTTCATATTTCTGTGCATTACCATTAGCATGTCCGTTTTCAAGAGACTAAGTCCGTAACCTCTCTTCAGTCTAGTGATCTCTCTTAAAAATAAATCTTCTCCACAGTACTTGTCTAGATTATAAATCCCTCCACCTTCCATGTGGTTGTCGTTATGATCTTCAGTTGTCTCTTAACTCCGATACTAGATAACATTGTGTCATCTTCTCACTTGTCATAAGTTCTTTGCATTACTTGTATATTATATACGTGAATATTCCTGTTCATAATTGTATTTTCATATACAGTTAATTATTTTATATAGGAAAAGATACACAGAAAATAAACTGAAGAACACACAGACGTAAGAAATATTAGTCTGATGCAGCATTACTGCTGCTAAAAAAGTTTTATTAACTAATGGCGATTAAAATATGTTTCTAAAGGCTATTTATATTTTACCCAATATTAATCAATATAGGGGGGAAACGTGCCTGAACACGCCGTTTGAGGTCGAAACGCAGTGTCGTTTATCACGATTCGGTAACGTGCGATAAGGGTCAAGGCAGGAGAGCACATGCACAATTTTTTGGAATATCAAGACGCGTGGGTTTACTCAAAACTATACTTGAAGAAACGGGAAAAGAAAAAAAGTTCAGACGAAGAACCCGTTTACCATATATCCAGCAAATCATGGATGTTTGTTGCGGGAGCTATGTTTCTACGAAGACAAAGGCAGAGAACCTACCAGACTGGAGGACTGCCGCAGACCAACCTACGGATTGACTACAAAAGAAAAACCATGTTTGCACATCACTACATTTTACACTACAATAAACAGAGTTCAATTCATTCTTTATACAATATAAATCTAGTTAATTAATATCTGCTTAGAACACAAATTTACCTGTTTATTAACAGGTAAATGTGTAGAAGTTTGTATTTGTTTCTTAAGATATTCCACACACTAACATCATATCGACAAACCAGATAATATTTTTTGTGACAACGATTTTATGAAGCGGCAGAAAATTGTAGGTAAAAACTACAAAACCTCAAGAAACTAAACTAAAGAAATGATAAGAAGCTGTAGTGACGATAACTATAACGTTTTTTGTAAATATTATGTTAGTTCTTTCAGTATACAATTGTGTTTCCCATAAAAAGCTCAAATTAAGGCAAACGATATCAGTTTTAAAAGAAAATATTTTTGTGTTTTTTGCTAAGACAATGTAACTTGTGCAAATAAACAAACATACAAAAAACTCAAACGCCTATTTAATAAGCTGTATTTGTGGGATTATATTTGTTGCCTTTATTGTTTCAAACACAATTTCATGATACTTTTAATGGACAATATATATATATGCAATGGACATTCCAATTGCATATGGAATGTAGCAAACAGGAATGGAAGTAGAGGTTGCAGGTTTGAACAGTGTAAATTATTTTATAAGTAACATTGTTGTAAATGTGAAACTAAGTGAAGTGAAATTTCGCGTAAGGATACTTAACCGCGTGGTAGTCCGCGTGTGAGAGGCTATATAATTATTTTATGGAATATTCTAAAAAAAACACGTTAATTTGAATACCTGTCAAAATATGGGAAATTTTGAAACAGGACTTGCATCAGAATACTTGTAATTAGAAGCCCTTCCGACAGTAGTTGTAAAACTTAGTAACTGAGTGTATGCGTTTTTTAAGTAAAAAGGATTTATAGCCCATAAAATCGGCTGTAAAATATTTCAGGCGTTAAACATAAATTATTCTATTCTAAGAGTTCTTCTCAGAATATCTTAAATATCTTTAAGAAATATGTTATCTTTAAGAATATCATGAGAAAGGGTTAGCGAAGAACCAATCGTATTACTAGAAATTCAGTTTTAAATTGTAAACGTACAATCAGTTTCTCTTCGGAATAGACAACGACTAAACGCTGCTCTGGTACATGACGTTTGATCTGCCAGTCGCAACGAAAGCAAGTTAGAAAACTTCTGTTGAATTACTGCGATAGTTATTGTAATTGTGTGCTATCCCCTAAAGCACAACACCGTCCGTTTAGGACATAGACACTTCAAGCAAACTGGGAAGGGATAAGCCCAACACACCAGTTAAACAGTAACAGTGTCGGTTTGTGGTGGGAATATCCGTGCCGCACGAGAAATACCTACTCGGCCGGAAGCGACCCTGAAATTGGCCAGAGTAAACTGACCCACGTATTCATCTAGGTAATATCAAACCGTCGTTCTAAAGAATCTGCATTCGGTAGTACAGGGAAGTGGGCTTATATTATTTTGTGCACTCTTATGAAAACGTATTTAAAAGAAAGACACTATTACAACTCACATCAGTTAAGACTTACAGTTTAGAAAATACAATAAGACAAAAAGAACTTTTTAACTATTAATTTATTTCACTGTACAAAAATTAAAATTTAGTTTATGTTCCCAAGGTCAACAAATGCAAATTAAGTCCTTTTTATAAACTGTATTAAAGGCACAGTAGATTTTCATAAAAATTAATAGCATCATTAATAAATCCGTTTCATTCCAATAACATCTATCTGGATTATTTATTCTATGCAACTCTAATACATCGCTCAACACACACACACACACACACACACACACACACACACACACACACACACACACACACACACACACACACACACACACACACACACACACACACACACACACACACACACACACGTATGTGAAAGTATTATTTTTATAAGCTAAACATTTGTTAATTTCCACTGTGGGGGAAGATTACACAAAGTGCACTCAAAATTATTTCCATAGACTTATGTGTAGACAAATAATTTACAAACATTATTCGCTAAAATGAAGAGCAAATATTTTCATTAGTATTGTTGCCTAAGAGCTTAAAGTATATTTCATGTTTGAAGGGTTTTAGTTTGGTACGTTTGTTTAATTGGTATATTTATTCTGAGATGTAATAATAAGACAAACAGATAAAAAATTTGTCGTATTTAGGAACAAGCTTGCTCCACTTCAAAGAAAATTACGATCAATGTTAGAAATATTTCTTACAAAAATTTAAAATAAGATTAAAATTAGCAGTGACAAGTAAATTTAACGATAATGAAATTACTGATTATTAAAGTAATACCAATATTTATTTTAAATTTGTACAAACAACGTAAATATTGTATATCTCATTAAAAAACTACTATAATTAAAATATAGTCAAAATTTACTATAAGCCTTTGTAAATTTGTTTCCAGCACCAGAATTGTTAAATTAAATAGTGTTAAGATTCATTTTTTTTAAGAAAACCTCGTATTATTAGTTTAATATGAATAATTTGTGTTTGTAAAAAATAATGATTGCTTTCTGCTTAATCCAAAGAATTGATTGTTAAAATTTTTTTCTTACTTTCGAGTTTGTTGCAAGGATGATCACAGGTTCAGTGATGAGCACATTTCGTTAAGACCAGAAAATTTTACCGAAAGCAATGTATACGACATAGTGATCAAGCAGAAGATTTACAACGGAACTCATCTAATAGACTGTAATCTGACAATTGTTGAAGTAACTAACACATATTAATGTAAATTCAGGTTATTAATACTTTTAATGTGATTGTCAAGGTATTATAATGTCCTAAGGTACAAAATCTAAGTTAACTAAAATACAAATTTCTATTGTACTTAAAATCAATACAATGGAACAGATACCCAGTGTATCTGAAAGACCATACGATGATAGAACTTTGTCGCGCATAGAACGCTCATACTTTGCTACCCATTTTTACAAGTAAAATACACTTATAAAAAATCAAATTTATATATTAAAAAACATTTTTATAACCACAGAATAATTCCAGAAAACAAATTAAATTATTACAAAAACTATTGATATTAGGGTATTTTCTCGCTTACTATTAGTGTTCTGATACCAGTTTGTTTGACACCACGACAGCAAGTCGGAGAGGATGAGAAGCATTAAAAATGTGGCTTTCGATACTTGCCACAGATGTTTCATATCTCATTTTCTCTGTAATACAACAAAGCCTGGTTACTTCACCTTTCATGTCAGTATAAGACGCAAGTCTAATTCATTTTGTTTACATGTTTAGATGTAATAATCATGTTCAATTTAATTTTATTTATTAAAAAAAAGTTATAAAATATTTGTTCGTGGAAATGATTTTGTATCTTCAGTATCAAACCAAGACCTAAATTGCACTAGCGTTTTCAAATTGATGTATCGAGTAAAAATATTAAAGTCAAGATGATTAAATAAGTAAGTCAGTTGTTTAAAATGGCAAACATGTGAAAAACTAACAAATAAGTGTAGAATATAAAACGACAGTAATTGTAGCGACAATATTGCAGTGTCGTAAAATGTCAGAATGCAAAAGTAAATACATCATTTCATGTATAAATACATTTAATACATAAATTAAAAAATATAATGAATAAATCTGTGTCAGCAGCAAGCACACAAAGGAGAAAGATAATGAAGGGTTCCCCACGTAACTGACTATATGTACCGGAAAAAATGTAGGAAGAGAAAAGTTAATAGTGACACTCCCTTCTTACTGGTCAAGTTATCCTTGTTCCGGAAAGGTATTTCTTATTAGCTGGAACCCACATGTCGGATATAAGATAAATTACGAAAAGCGCTGAAAAATTGTTATACAATAGACCTGTCTCAAAACATTCCATACTTGTTAAAATATCTATGTTACATGTTGCTTAAAACGTGTTCCTAAAAATGGATACGTAAAATAACAGACTTGTTGCAAATAGATCCTATTAAGTAACTCGCCTACCCACCTTCCAGATAGGTCCACATCAGTCAGTCATCTGTTCTCAAAATGTAAAATTATTATTTTTTATTACATTAATCATTCAATTACAGCACAAAGGTATGCTTGTTTTAAGGAGCATGTAATTATGCAATTGTAAAAATTTTAAATTAATATACACTGGCATGATAGTGCTGTGACACATTAGTGACCTAAAGATAATTTGTTTGTACTGATTTTTAGAAAAATTGAAACTAAAATATTGTCTCAGCACCGAAATAAAATACAACTTCATGTGAAAAAGACTTATTTTCTGAACAACCTACTTTCTGCAATGTAAATCCGTACTCATATGTTTACTCCTAATTCTAATGATCTCAAATAAATTGTAATCCAGACGTAGAGCTCTTGTCATGTAGATGAACGTATTGAGTGCAGGTATTGAAAAACTCACCAATTAATCAGAAGCCCAGTCACACAGCAACCTGCACATAATTTAGTACACAGTGTCTGTATGTATGTTAGTTCATAATATTTACTATGTATTTATACTATTTACGCAAATAATATGTATCACAAGTATCAAGAGTATAGATCCTAAAGCTACAAACATTTTATAATTTTTATTTTTCTATATAGTTCTTCTATCACCTGATGTAGATGAAATGAATAAACAAACAGTTTTATGTAAAATTTCATACAACAACGACTACGACACATAAGCCAAACACACTGAAAAACAACTAAAGTCTATTATGCTCTTGGCAATTAATAAATTAGTGATAGTCAAAATTTATCAGTCAATTTTAATAATGATTACTTAACATAGGCGATTTGATGATATCTAAAAAATATAAAAATAGTAATAATAATAATTCTAAAAATAATCTTAGAGTCAATTAGTCATTATTTATTATATCAGAAGCATATGCCTAATGACTACATAATATCAAGTAAGTTACGATTAATCAGCAATGCTGCAAATCACTTTAGTAAGTAATTAATGCAACCTTACTTTGTATAGGACAAACGTTGTTTAAATTATTAACAGAGTTTGTAATATTTAAATAACCAAATATCTTCAGTTTAATTTGAAATTTTCCATTTTTTTTCACTTTTCTATTTATCATTTTTCTAACTTTTAGCAATGAAAGAGTTCCACAAATAAAATTTTAAAATGGCAATAGGTTCTTCAATAAGTAAAAGAAAAGTTCTTGTAATAAAATATACTTAAAAAGAAGTATGGGACTCTCAGAATCGTATACTGGCTTTTCTTGACGGCTCTTATTTTAAGAATGTACATAACCTACATCACCAACGTACTTACACTAAATTTAGTATTAAATAATTTTACGGCTTCATCTCGCTTCAAAACGTGCAAAAACATTTCTTAAAATACTAATGTCTTGCAAATTTACTATTATTAGTCAGTACCATAAGAGGAAAATAACGAAGTGGAAGCATCGTAACCAGAAACAATTCATAACCTAACCAGTAACTGTTGAAGTGATGGTAATGATGTGAGATGCTAAAGGAGGGTTCAATTTTTTGGGCGCTAGAGGTTTACTTTTTTGAGAGTATATTTTTTTAAAAGGAGGACATACATGGGGCAAACCAATAACACAGATTAGATGAGAGCACGTAATATTGAAAAAGGATCAGTTTACAGGTAAAAGGAGAGATTCTATTTTCGGACAACGCGTACAATGACTAATCTTATACAAGTTCAGCTAACATGACTTGTTGTACAGAACACGCCCCATCAGGCTCCTTTTTGTTTGGTAATTTCAAGAAGTAACTAGATGGAACCAACGTTCGCAGTAAAAACAACTACTTAATTCAGATTTTAAGAAACACCAGTATTTCCTACAAATTAGGTGTATAATTGAAACTGGGATTTATGTTAAAGACATAATGTAAGTTAAAGATGAAAGGTATTGGAAGAAAGTTTACTAGAAAATGATGTTTTCGACAGTCGCTTGACCTATTGTGTAACACTTGTAAATACAACTTTAAAATAATAAAAACTTTCAATTCACCGTAATGTAGAAATAAGAAATATTACTCCAACACAAAATTCTTTAATTTTCCAATAGTTTGTGTGCATGGTATTCACAGGTAAGTATTCAACATATTAGCGCCTACATTTGTTTTTAACATCATTGCAAGCTCAAGATATCATTTGGATACAACAGTTTGGTTGTTTCATTTCCTCATTTTCACGTATCAGTCGTTGTGGCCTCTTTTCTGTATAACGCGTTATTACAAATGACTTTGTGTTTCACTCGGAAGTTTAAATGTTTTATAAAATTAAATTTCTTCGTAGTAATATTTTATTAGGCGTGTAGTAATATTTTTTTGCAAACTAAAGCTATTTATATTTGAATTGGGCTAGTACTCAGACTAATACCTATGTATTATGTATATATATAAATGTTGCATACTCAGTGTATCTCGTTCTCACTATCCCTTATTACAAATGCGATTGTGTATGTGTTTGAGTTTGTTGAAGTTTTGTTTAATCTATTTTCAGCGCTTTAACTTGTTGTTCTAGTGCTTGAATTGTAGTGTTATCTTCTTACCTATTAGAAATTAAATTTTCTATCCCTTGAGGATTCACGTTCTAATTGCAACAAACTATTTGCAATAAAATTATTGCAATACAAAAAATATTCGTGTAGAATAAAGGGCTATTGAATATCTGAGATTCAAATTTATTAGATTAGGCCTACTATGATGCTGTATTGGTATCTCTTATTGGTAAATAAGAGATTTAGTTTAGAACGGGGTTAATCATAATTTAATGCAAACAGACGTCTGAGGTAGCAAACAGACGTCTTACACCATGAGCGCTTTCACATTCCTTCTTCTTCTTTTTCTTCTTCTTTTCCTTTTTCTTTTCATTTTTCTTTTCCTTATTCTTTTTTATTTTCTTCTTCCTGCTGCTCCAACGTTAGTGAAGTACTGCATTTTGAACCAGTACTATTGCCTCCTACTGCTAATAATCATAGTCAATACTGTAACGGTACAAATCATAGCCAAAATACCAACCGTCATAAGCAACAGTAATAATACATAGAAGGCCATCAGAACAACTAAACTTGAATTTAAAGGAGGATGAAAACTAAATAATAAACTAAAAGAGAAGAAGAAAGAGATCAGCATTAAGAAATAATTAATTGCGAAAGAAATGAAGACAACTGACTAGAGACAAGACCAACGTTGACCCAATATACCTAATAGATCAGACAGTGAGAAAATAACTAAAACATATCCCAAAGGAATATAAATTGAAGGAGGTTAATGAATTAAGTTAAAATAAGTTAAAATAGGGAAGGATTGAATTAACTCAACCAGGAGAACTAATAGATAAGGAAAAGAAAATAACAAATAAAGAAAATAGAGAATAATACTCATGATTGAGAAAAAGGAATCAGTTTAAAACAAAAATACAAACCCTATTAAATCACTTAACAATGACATCAAACCATTAACAGCCTATTATAAGTGACTCGACTGTGACAATAACCCTAATTTAAAATAAAAATATAATGACCAGGAGAGTGAAATTAAAACTTTGTACTAATATGATTTAATAAGATATAAAAGATAACAACACCATTGTATCTTATCTACTATGTATGTAGATGATATAGAAACAGAGATATCAGAAAAACTGATAATCTCCAAGATTATTGTAAAAATAATATAAAAGAAGCTGGAAAATAAATACCAGACAATACATAATAATTAATAGTATTAATATATTTAAATAATTGTGAAAAAATTATAGAAACAAGCCACAAAATGGAACTCATTGTTACAAGCTAGTATAGGACACACATAACCTAGTAACTAGCATTGTTCATGTATAATGACAAGAATTTATAACAAAAATGTTACCAATCCATATTCTGTTATATTGTAATTAAACTAGATGTTATAAGGATCATACCAGTACCAAGACTAGTGTACCAAGGAAGGATTTAATATTGTGATTGGTGAAAATCAATAAACGGAAATGGACAGAATAGGATTTACCCAATAAACAATCTAAAAATCCTTTAAGAATATCAATATAAGAGAAAGAGATTAACATCAGTAGAATCAGTAATATATAATACCACTAATAGATTATAAACCAATAATTAGTAAAATAAAATTGAGTCTTAATAATGAAAATTAAAGGGACTTGTCATGTAGCACTAGATGCAAGAACTAGTGACAAATTAATAGCAAGTGAGGACATATTGGTACAGCCGAAAATTTGTCAAACTTTGTAGTTATTGTAGTGACCAATTATGTAAGAAGCAATGACTTAAAATACAATTATGTAATTCGTAAACCGAAGAGGACACAGTTCATCACAGTACTTCGACGGAGAGGCCACGCCGCTCGTGAGTCCAAATTTTAAGAAAATAACCTCAACCAGCTGACGGAAATCGATAACCTCAAAAAAGTGAAAGTTAGGTTAGGCCGAAAGTAAACAATGTTGAGTTAACCTTATATCAGTGTCTATTTTCGGAGTATGTGCGCATAGGAAGTGAACTAAATATTAATAAAAAAGAAAAGTGCAATTACGAAAAAGGAAATACTAGCAAGTATAGTGACAATTAAACTATACTTAGAGCAATTAAGACTTGCCACCAAAAAACATTTTTATTGAGTATAATTAATAAGGCTTATCGAATAAATCGAAAGATAATTAAATACGAAAACCTAAGGAATATGGGACCTTATCAATCAAATTAATTCATTAATTGCTAAAGGAGTTAGCGACAGTTGATTTTATTTATAAAAGTTATTCACTTATTTAATAGACTTCACCAAAAGTGATGAAGGAAACATTTTCATAGGAAGACTAAGGGTGCAATGAACCTTATTATTTCAATTAATATATTAACAATTTAAGAAGTGTGACAAAAGTTAATTATAAATTTAGTGATTGACTCAGACATGATAAACTTTAATTATCAGAGATAATTAAATAAGATAATTTAAAATGAACTTTAAGAAAGAGTTAAACAGTATTGCATTAATCAATTTGTTCCTAGTTAAAAGAATTTAATAGTAAGTCGAACATGCTTACCAGAGTTATTTGTTTACCTAATCAAAGTTATCCAATATGAAGAATCAGAGAAACTTCTATGAACACTGAAGAGTTTCATAACTTTATTAAACTAAGAATTTTAAATGTTGTTGAAAAAGTATTATTAATTTTAAGGTTCACTGACCACAGTTTAGTACGCCAAATTAACCTCCAATGTTGACGCAACGTGTCTGTGTATTTTTATGTTATTAGTTAAGATGTATTTATTAATGTAATCACTCTCCTACTACTCGATGATTATAGTAGTATAGAGATTCAGTTTTGTTTTTTGTATCTTGCAGTCTAAAAGGTCCTATACTTTAGATAAACTTTTAACCAAAAAATACGTTTTATGTTATGAATACAAAGAGTCAGAATAACCAACCCTGAGATAAAAGATTGTTATAAAGCCAATTATTATTGTAAAAGTGGACAAAAATGTAAACTTTAATTATTCGTTAAAGTAAATTCATGAGCATTATCAATCAATAAACAACATTTTACCCAATAAAAAGAGTTAACAAAATTATTTCAGTAGACTAGACAATTACAGGTTAGGTGGACAGCTCGCAACAGTTGGTACTATTGGTAGCGGCAATTGAGATAGTTTAAATTACTTAAAATTTAAATTACCATCTCAACTTTGCTTAACTAACAGGATTTCACTCCAAGTAAGTACACCACTAGTAAAATAAATCTACCTTCAGTGAGAAGTCAACTTAGCAGATTCGTCTCATCAACTGAAGAACATCGAATTACAAAATAGCTTCGAATTAGAAACCACGTATTAACGTTACATAACATATGGCGCCGCAACTCTGGGCTTAAAATTATTTCAACGTGATTCAATAATAACAAAATAAAAGGAGAGGATAGTCTAAATACATAACAATACACTTCTTCTAACAAGAAATGAAAATATAATTACAAAATTTTTAAATTAATTTAAAGCTTTCAAGAGTAATTTTACATAAAACATCAACTATTTTTCTTTTTTATTTGAAATTTTGGCTGATTAATATTGGTTTATTTCTACGAAGCACTAAAAATGAAAATGTGGAAAGCGTATGAGGAAAGCTGTATATGTATAAATTAGATTTGTATATATACATTACTTAATTAATTAATTTTTCTATTACACTTTTATAGATTTGTATTATATTTTGTAACATTAATTACATTATTAATATTTTATATTTCTCAAAACGCAGGCACGCTCTCAACCGTAAATTGTATGTGTTCTAAATTGTCATTATTTTTATTTATGATCTTGTTATTTGTATATACTGTAAATAAGCGCAATAGGCTTTCTTGGATTCTTAGTTCAAAATCTGTAGCGTATGTTCTATATAAATTGACAAACGTAGAGTTGTCCTATTGCTTAACGTGAGCCCACTACATATCCTTTGTATGTAGCGACCAGTACCATTAATACTCCCATAATATCTCAAGCACCCTTGCTACAGAACACGTACTCTCCTTATATCGAGACGGAACAGACAGGTGTAAAGTAAAATCAATACAGCCGTTCGTAGGCTTTTAAAACAATTGTTTTTTTTAGAGTCAGGCTATTGTGCTCCACAGAAGTATTTGATGTTTTGAAATACACACAGAGGTTTTATTTATTAAAGTAAGAACATTTTAAAACTACAGTGAGACTAACTAGTGAATGTTTTTTTAATATAATAGGTAAACATAATATATAATTGTCGGTCAGGACTTTCAAGTTTACTAGTGAATGGTGTATTGTGGTTTCACACGCCTTTGCGAAATTGGTCAAATAATAAACCTTACAAGAGTACACTGATAATTTTATTCTTTTCAGTTTACTAAAGTAAATGTCAACATATTAATTTTATCAACAGGATACATTATAAAATGTTTAATTAAGTTGAGTAATTAAAGTGTAATTAGAAAATATGTAATCGAAATGTAATAAAATATGTTTTCAATAAACACAAATATGTTGAAGGCGATTCGGTTATCCGTTCTGTTTCACGTAGATAAAATTAGAAAACGGTACGTTATTGGGTAAAGAACAATATTTTCAGGCAGTAAACACACACACACACACACACACACACACACACACACACACACACGCACGCACAAATTTACATACATACACACGTTTGTGTGTACAAATATATTAGCGCTTTGTAAGTAATCACGACTAACGTTTTTGATACGCCTACTTGTTTACTTTTATATATTTTGAAAATTATATGCTTGGAGCAGTGCACCATATGTGTACGAAAGGTGGACAACAGGGAAAGCGTCAATATCAGCAATAGAAGTATTTGAATGTGATGTTAAAAATAGCGGGGTAAAAAGTAACTAATGAACGGGTTCTAGAAATAATGAGATAAAGTGACGTTTGGTAAGAACTATAATGCGAACACAAACAGATGTTACTAGGGTACTGTTTAAAATATGCAGGATTAATAACTTTGGTTATGTATTCCGGCAGTGAATTGAAACAACTGCAGAGGAAGGCAGAAATTGCAGTACCTGAGGCAGATTGATGAGGATATGGGATGTTGCAGATATTCGGACATGAAGAGACTGGCGCAGAATAGTAAAGGCTGGAGAACCATACATCAAATGAGCTAGGCGAATGATGAGAGAGAGAGAGGAGAGAGACAGATTTATTGGGTGTGCACTTTAAGTCCACGCCAGTAGGCTACTTAAGAATCGTAGGTATATAATTATTTTATTTTCACGATGTCTGCTTTTTATGTTTAAAAAGCTTTAATCCTAATTTTAAAAAACGGTGAGTGAATTAAAAGGGAATTAGGAGAATGCTGTATACTGTATACGTCTAAAAACCGGCCGCTGAACAGCTTAAGCGGAAATTATTAACGAATGAGGTAAATAAAAACAATTCGTAAAAAGTCATCAAAATTTACAATTTAGTTACTACAAAACGTTTTGTAAGTAATCTCCCTTTTTGCATAGCTTTTCCTTTTTATCGTCGACTAATCACATTCGACACACCTGACCAAGTATAACTGTACTCTTGATGACCTTAGACAGCGCTTCGTATACTCGCCTTAATTACATCTAGATTGTGGAGATTCGTATCATAATCGTTCAAGAAGCCCTTTAGATACAAACCACTGATCAATCTGAGGAAGTGCAGTTTACGAATCTTTGCTGACACCTTTTTCATCCATGAGAGTTTCATAATTCGGGTCATAATTCTCATAGTTTTCTTTGTGATACAAGGCGTTTAAAAATCCACGCTTTGTACTGAAATAATTTACGCTTTCAATAAGCTAGCATATAAAAGTTAGTAATTATAGGGTAATTTTGTTGTTGTTGTTGTTGAAGAGAAATTTAGTTACCAACAAACTTAACATCTGTATGCAGCCAATGATTACATCATGTTTCCTCTGACAGTGAGTTTGTTCTGTTATTATACTACACGACAAATGAAGGCATGTACTAAGTTATAGTTAGTGAAACTAACTTACCTCGTACATTCGTAACGAGACAACATTTGTCAAATACAAGTACCTGTAATTATTTAGCAGCACTTTTTCATATATATCAGCATGTTCTCACTAAATAGTAAAGAATATCCATAACATGGTCACAGTTAACTTGATTAAATTGAATTATGTTGACACCTAAGCTACTTGCATTCCACTTTGTATTTTTTAGTATTTTTTAGTATTACGGTATACGTTTACACGCATATAATACCATGGTTTGTTACACTATAATCAATTTCACCAAACATTCTTTGTATAATGCATTTCTACTCGCTCAAGGTACACATTCTATTTTACTATTTCTTTCGGAAGAGAATATTTTTTATACTTAAGCCCCTATAATATCGTAAAACTTATTATAATGTTACAACGGTCTCACTGCTTGTCGTATGGTACAGTGGAAAAGAAAATACAAGACACCAATGAAACCACTAATCACCAGCTTTAATTGATCGCAAATACTGTTTACAATCAACTTGTACAATAATACGAGCAAAATTTGTTTACACGCAATAATAATGTCAACTTTTAGAATCCCGCACAATTATAAAACAATAACGCTTCGCCCTCACTTGAATAAATCGCCATTTAAACTGACTCCTAAGCGGCAGCTGTCATTGTTTAAATTGATAGCACAAGTGTTCCAGAATAATCCATAATACGCGTCAACACTACTAGACAACATTAGGGCGTGATTGATTGCGTGGCAGGTGAAGTCTGGAACCGCCCCGATTGTTGACGCATGTTAAGTGTCACGTAATTGTCTTTCTTCTCAAAGTGGCAATACGTTTCCGGAAACCCGTGAACGTTCTGTAATGCCGCAACAATAATAACAAGAGCAGCAGATAACAATATTTCGTCGTTTCCATGTTTCTTTCCACGTTGTTACATTTCTCCAGTCCTTATACTGTCTCAACCTATAGCAATTATTTTGAACAAAATTGCTTACACAATGCATATTTACTTCGTGATTTTTTGTTCCCTAGCGAGTGAGTCGCCTCTAACTGCTTTCGTGTAGTTCATAGCTGTTTAGTCTATTGTGACCAGTTCACACGTGAGTAATTTTAGCTAGATGCTTATATTACCTAATTAATTAATTATGTTACTTTTAAATTACGTAGACATCTCCAGGGAAAACAGTCAAAGGCTATGGCGAAAGGAACATCTAAACATTTCATACATGTCTCGTATGGTGACAGTAACGTCCCTGTCATTCTCTAAGTTTTAATAAAACTCACTTAGAAGACTAAGTAAAGAGTAAGTAAATAAGTAAACTACTCACTTTATTATATAAGACAACAATTACATTTTTTATCAGACTGTCTATGAAACTGCCCTTGAAGAATTGTATGTTACTGTACATTACCGTCGATACAGTTGCGCACACGACCATACGCAAAATGTATGACTACAATAGCCTAGACATACGCGTATAAATCTGCGGGTTCTGTATAGTACGTGTTCCTTAGTACACGTATTGTTTTGTGAAAGTAATTACATTTAAAGCTGAGTTGTTCCCGTGTCACAAGTGAAATACGCGTGTATGTTTACTGTGAAGGCGGAAAATATAGGCTAGTTCCTATTAATACAGTTGAAGCACGTTGACGCACGTAGTGTTTGTATATTGTACGAAGCAGAGGCACGTTTGCCTGCATCTTTCACTGTTACTGCGCATTATGCATTTAGTGTGGTTTGCTGATAAGTAGTTGTCAGGGGCGTATCCTGCTTTGACAAGGTGGGTGTGCTGCTTAAAAAATAATCATATCCGTCTACTATGAAACTATTTACTTATCAAGTTTATAAGCTGCATTATTTAGGGAAATGCAACAACAAAATAATAATAATAATAATAAAAGTATCCTAAAAGTTATTTCAGTCAACTTTTCTCTCATTTACATATCTATTTATAAACAAGTTCTGCTCTTCTTTCTTTACAAAAAAACTTCTCAATTACTCTTTCATGAAATGAGTCTTTGAGTCTCAGTCTGTGGAGTATTTCTTTCTCAATAGAAATAATACTTAAACTGCTTAACCTGTCCTCGCTCTGAGTGCTCCTGCAGCAGTTGTGAATGCGTTTTAGAGCCGAAAAAGAACGTTCAACTGAACTTGTGGTACTTGGTATAGTCAGAATTAACTCAGCTAACATGTATACTTCTTTGAATCCAGAAATTAAGTCATTGTTCTTTAGAAACCTGACTAACTCAAAGACATGTATACCGTGAAATTCATCACTGGAATATACCACTAAAAGTTCACTTTTGAGTCTTACAAGATCAAATAATGACTCATACACTGATCCTAAGGACTCCAGAAGGACAGACGGAAAATTTTCCTTGTAAATGGAAAATTTATTAGGTGAGAGGAGATGACAGAATCTCAACTTCGAAACTGAACCATACCTCAAATCTATTTGTTGCACAATATTGTCAATGATTTCACAGAACAATCGACGACAATAGTTGTCCTCAGAGTCCTGACAAATTCTTTTAGTTCTAGGCTCAGCTCCTCTTCTCTCACCTTTAGCTGCTGTCCATAGGGCATCAAAACCATTTTGTCTTTCACTTTGCAATTGTTGTACAGTATCAATAACTTTTTGATGACAGTACATTATATCTACAGATTCACTTTGGAGAATATTATACAGTACATCTGTGTATGAAAACAGTTTGGAAAATACTTCCAACAAAAATACGATATTGAACTCACTCAAAAAAGAGAGAAAACCTCTTGATTTGACTACTGTATCACTTTTCCATTCACTACAGTTTTCCACAATACTTTCAAAAAATTCTATAAGTTGAACACTATATTCTTTGACAGTTTGCACTAACCTTGAAGTAAAATTCCATGTGGTAGGAGCAACTGATGGCAGTTTCCTCTGTACAAATTCTTCCAAAGCAATTGTCCTTTTTGAGGATTTGGAAAAGAACGCTGGAAGCCCACTATGTGTTTGAAAAAAAAATGCTGCAGTCTTTATATTTGAGAGACATTGTTGAAGAACTAAGTTTAAAACATGGGCATAACAATGTGTAAAGAGAGCCTTTGGGTAAGATTCTAGAACTTTAGCTTGAAGCCCGTTCAAGTGACTGCTCATTATTGCGACACCATCATACGTCTGCCCTACCAATCTGTCACTGATATTAAACTCGTCCACGAAACTTGTCACATGTGCAAATAGTCCTTCAGCTGTTCTATCGGAACTTACGTCAGTAAATCCAACAAAGCGTTCACAAGCAGCACCATCCTTAACAAACCGGAGCACGGTTGAAAGTTGGGATTTACATGTGAGATATCAGACGACTCGTCCAGCATGATAGAAGCGAAGGTTGCTGAAGAAACTTCTTCGTTTATTTCGTCTATAATAACATCCCGTATAGCATGGATTATGTCATTTTGTATTGCTGGAGATGTACCTCGAATCACAGTAGCTGTTTTTAGATCGTTGTTTAAAAGAGGATCATATGCTCTGAGTGCCTCAAGAAACTCCAAGTAATTTCCTTTGTCTAATGAGTCGGCTGATTCATCATGGCCTCTCAGAGGAAGTTCCTGCTTTGCAAGATAACAAACAGCATCTATTAATCTCTTCAATATGTCTCGATTTTTTTTAACAAGCTCATTGTGTTTGCTGATATTGTCTTTATGTTGGGAGTCAATTAAAACGTCAATTCTCTGGTTTCCAAACATCTTGCATTTAAGAAATGATTCTACATGAGACTGGACTGCGATCTTTCGTGTCGTTGCTGTGCAGAGGATAAATGACAGAGATCGGAAAATCCAGTTTTCGTCCACACACTTTTTTATTTGGAGAAAAGAATACATGGCCAACAAAATAATTTATTTAATTTCTCACAGCCAGTTAACCATGGAATCGAGTTGAAAGATGATACTGAAAAGTGTCTAGTGTATTCTTCCTTTTTGCCCTTGTGTTTAGTTGTTAAATTAGGCAACGGAGGGCACAGTCTTCCATTTGTAACAATTTTAAGTTTTTCTGCGAAACTTCTACATAAAAATCCATTTTTCAAAATGTCATCAATTGTACAATTATGATTTTCCATGATTTAGAAGCACATCACGAAAACAGAATCACGGTTCAACAGAAATTATTCGAAAATCTCAAAGAACTTTAGAAACCATACAACTCTCGGCACGCCTGGTTGGTGCGGTACTGAAGCCGCACTCAAGGCACGCTAACACACTGTCGCTAACACCGCTGCACCCCCACTTTACCTCTCTGCTCCCCTCTACAAGTCTAGCACGCACTTCTCGCCAGTCAGCTACCTCAGCAATAGCCATGAGAGGTGCGGCCGCTCCCAGCGCACACATTCCTTGCAATAACACATCTTCATTTGAAACATAAGTAGAGTTTTAAATTATTTATTCACAGCAATAATTTTGACGCGTGCGGCGCACACGTCGCACATATGGAGAATTCACGCCTGGTAGTTGTAAGACGCACACACATCAACGTGGAATATTAGTTCGTGGATTTTTACATTTTTTGTACAAAATGCATTAGTTAACTATGCTATGATGTATTTATTCTATGTAAATAGTCCGATGTACGCATTTCAGTCTCTTACGCTCATAACTGTTTGTTTACCTAAATCTTACTTATTTACTATTTTAGTTTCTTACTTAGTAGACAGCACAACTCAGTAGATGTAACCCATGGCCTTAAGCCACAAGATAACCCATGGGCGAAAGTTGTACATTGGGAGATCCTTAGAAAGCAATGAGCGGGGTAACAAGGCAAACAATAACTAATGACGATTATAAAATAAATTGGCTTTAAAAAAAGTGTAAAAAAACAAAGAAAATGAAAGAACGACAAATATAGACGTCGACTTATAAGAAAATAAAATGATTGGGTTTCAAACGCAATTAAATTGGTAAAATTTTAAATGTAAGCTATTACGCTTTATAATGGCCAATATGAAACTTAATTTATCTCTTAAATAACAGATTCTGAAACTTCATAAACTAAAGAAATGGTCGTTTGAAATATATGCGTTCAGCGTGCATTTGGGTCCTGTGACTGTCGAATTTTCCTATGAAATTGGATGGCCAATTTTTACTTTTATTAATCAAACTATGAGTCCAACTTTCCTTCGGTGGATTATTCCCAGTTGTTTGCAACCGACCACAGTTTTCTGTTTTATTTTTCTAACGAGGTGACTTTTACTTCAATAATTAAAATTAGCATCATCTCAGACGTTGATCCGTACAGACAGTGCTCCGTCATATCGTATTGTGACTGTTACCTTTGCATAGTTTATTATAAAACTATTATTTCGTTTATTAGTATTTGCGACCAGTCTTTGTTATCTATTAGCTTACCATATTAACAATCTATTAACAAATACACTCACTCGGGCAGTTTAAACTATGGGTGCCTGCGAATGTATGCGTGTATATTCTGCCGAGTGCAACTGACCGTTGTGCGTGTAGCGAACTGCTGAGTCCGCTGTCAGCAATCGTACATATCAATTAGCACCCCGTATATCAAAATGAAAGCGCGCGCGCGCGCACACACACACTACATCATCTCTCTCATCACTATTTAATAATATCTTTACATAAGATTACAAATCATCGGGTAAACAACTTGGTTTAATTAAAGAGTATGTTCCCAATACCGCAGCAACATTCATTCGTGGGATGCTCACGTAAAATTGAAAGTACTGGCAAGAACTTCAGTTGCCTTTCCAACCACAACAATTACAAATGTCTACCCAACAAGCTTCTTACAATAACTGAACAGTAATGTACTGTCCTCGACATTTAATACCAGTGGCATCATACAAGCAAACCACACAGATATTGAACGGACGCTGATGAGCCAGTAAACAAACACCCATTGGACAGGTAAAAAGTACAAAAGAAAAAGAAACAGCAGTGAAAGCAATACTTCCAATTCTCATCAAATTAAAATCAATAATCTTACAGCCCACTACCACTGTAGCAGGCAGTGGAACAACAGACATAAATCGTAACAATAATCAACAAGACTTCAAAAGCCATTTCTTATATTTAGTTACGGAGTTAATAACTTCAAAGCCATGACGGACAATTTTTCCGTAGTAACTGGGGAAGAAACCTCCTACTACAATTAAGCCATGGACAATGAAACCGTGAAAATCAATTGGTCTTTAATACAGACGTACAAAGAACTATTATGATATCTAAGAGAAGTATGACATGAACGCACCAATTTGAGGAGTAAAGCTCCAGAACACCATACAATCTCTGCGCTTCATTAGATTACCGATAACCCGATTGTTAAAGGATTCGTTGAAGAAAAACCGGACGGTACAGTATCTATTCTGCGCCTTTATATAGTCAGACATATTTAGCTTCATTTATGTTACTTTACATTGCGGACTGCAAATAGAAGCTTTAGTAAAATGTTAGGAAAGTAACTGACATACTCTCGTGCGTGCGTTCCCTCGAGTTTTGCCACCAGCTGTTGGTTGCAAACATTGTCTTTGCACGAGCATTATGTATACATCTGAGTTTGTATTGGGTATCTAAAAGAGAATATTTAAAGTTTGCACAAGAGAAGATCAAAAAGCCAATCGTGGCCGTTGTAGAGAGGCCCGTACTCGTTCCTACTGCAGGAGACACCGCTAGAGAGGAAACATTGGCTGCAAGTAAACAAAAGGTAGGGACATAAACAAAAGGCACGCCAGAAATAGAGTGAGTAAAAAGGTTGGAGATGGAAAACACTCGTTACAGAATCTCAATGGTTGCTGAAAAGGATGTTATGAAGGAGATTGAGAGTGAACTATGGAATCAAAATCGAAGATGTTGCAAAGGGAAGGAGAAAGTACTGTAGAATTGAAAATAGAATTTCCAGATTCAAACTTAATTAAACAAATCGCAAGAGGATTTACTAGTTCAAGACAAACAGGCGTAAGGAGTGACAATGTTACAATGTTAATTAGATCAAATTTATTACTTGACACATTAGTGTGTGCTAGACGGAGTAAATTTAAAAAATTGTTTTATACGACTTTCTTTGTTCAAACTGAAATTAAAGTTGTAAGTAACTTAAGTGTTCAATTATTTTATTTCAGCTGTTTAAAGACGACGATGCATGTGATCGTCGTTGGATTATATTATGGAATACATTTTCACAGTTTCTAAATAATACTTTACAGCAACATCGTGTTAAAACTAATTCAAGGCATTTAAAGCCCTAGTAAGTTTATATTTTTTATAAATATATAACCTTCTTGCTCTTTGTAGTATACGAGTATCAATACTTTTTTATTTGGCTGCTTAAGAATGTCTAAGTATGTTGTTCTGTGTTAAAGCACTTTTTATAATCTTACAGGTGCATGAAAATGTGTAAGCTTACGTTTTTATAATCTTATTGTTTCCAACGTACAATTAGTTTTATACTGTCGTTAACAAAAATCGAGTAGTAACCCCTTTGTAAAATCTATTAATTTACAGGTCAAATAATGCATAATGGCAATATACACTTTATTACTAAATTATTTTATGTTCATATTAATTAGTAATGTAACATTGTTGTTATTTTGCCCATGATACCAGTGTATGAATGTTTTATTTTATTGTTACTATTCCCTGTTAATTTTAAATGAAGTTTAAATAATGCCTTGTTAAACGTTGTTTATTCTATTTACGTTTCATGATTTAACCAAATCCCTGTCACGAATATACCTGCATAGTAAGTACATTTCATTTAAATCAAACTGAATAAATGATATGAAATTGAACGCTAATTTCAACAAAGTTTGATTTTATGTTTGTATTTTTTATAAACCTATAACGTTCTAATTTATAATTTGTATTTCTCTTTGTATCGAAAGTGTCACCAACACATTACTACAACGAGTAGAAAAGCAAATAAAAGAATTACTGATAGACAACCAACTAGGTTTTTAAAAAGGAAGGAGAAAAGGAAGACGACTTTAGCATTGAGCGTAACTCTAGAAAAAAAATTAGAAAAATTTAAAAAACCTACTACGCTTTTGTTGACACAAAAAAAGCGTTTATAAATGTTAAGTGGTGGAAGATGTTTGAGGTCCTCAGGAATATAGGAGTTCAGTATAGAGATACTGACATGACATTAATCATTTGTATTCTGAGCAAAATTGAAACTGCTGTTATCAAAATCTGGAATGAACGGAAAGAAGCAGAAATGTGTAAAGGACTTAGACAAAGATGTTACTGTCTATACTTGTTAGTGTCTATATACAGAACGAATTGAATAAGATCCAGGGAGACAATGATATTGGGATAAAGCTACAAGAAATACAATAAACGTAATACGGTATGCAGATGAGACTGCCATGATGACAGAAAGCGAATCAGGTCTTATGGCCATAGTGAAAAGGATGCAGAGTGTTAGGAGAAAAGAGTACAATATGAACATTAATAAAGGAAGAAATAAGGTAATAATTTGTGACAAAGGAGGGGAGACTCTACAGTGCATTAATAATAATGAATGGTGACACTCCAGAGGATGTAAAAGAATTTAAGTATCTACGAAGGAGACATACCAAAGATGAAAGAAGCAAGAGGGATATAAAAGCTCAAGCATGACCGCTCACGCAAAAGTAGAATACATAAGTAAGGAACGATTGGTTACTTTTGACATTAGGTGTATACCAAGGAAGAGGTTACGGAAGGCATTTGTTTGGAGGTTTGAAGTATTGCCTGTACGGATGTGAAACCTGCATGAAAGGAAAACAAGAGACAAAGGGATTAATGTCAGTTGAACAATAGTGCTACAGAAGAATGATGAGGATTAGCTAGAGAGGCAGAGTGACAAACGAAGAGAGGAAGAGATCTCTCTGCCTTGTGGAAGGGTATAAAATCTAGGAGTGACGGGATAATATGACATATTACAAGACACGAGAATTTACTCAAAATATGCTGGCGAGAAGGAAAGGGGTACCACAGAAACATACCCGTTACAATGTGTGCGCAAATCATGAAAGATACTGTTGCGGGAGCTTTGTCGAAATGAAGAAGAGGATAGAGAATCTAGCCGAATGGAGGACCGCCGCAGACCAGTCTGCATAGTGACTAACCAAGAAGACAAAAGATTTCTCTTGTAGCTGACAGCACCCTCATTTTTCTTTGTTATTCAAATTTGAGTGCCCCACGAATTCTTTTTAATATTGTGTTTTATATTCCATCAATCTGTTTCTGACATGTGCGCTTAATTGTTGAGTGATTTAATTACTTTTTATGATATTTATTTTAACATTGAAAATGTTTATAAGGATGTGTCGCACATTTGAAAACGACCGCTGGTGCGTGATCGAAAGTGGGAACCGGTGAGTTTCCATAGAAACTACTTCTTTGTTGTCAATAACGTAGTACACATATAAAACTTCGCTTATGAATTAATTCTATTCTAAGAATAGTTTGGTTGATGTGAAGATCTCTTGCAAAAAAATAATACTCCTTAAACAACAGGCGTATCTATTTTAAAGAATGCAACTTTATGATGTGTGTCATTTAAAACATGTGGACTTAAACACATGTTTTAATTTAGTAGGTGGCCCTTGAGAATTAAGCTTTTAATAACGATCCTCCTGTACCCAGTAAGTTACGAGTCATTTGTGTTTGTCTCTTGTTTTTATTCACGTTCGTAATAATAATAGTAACATGTTTTTAATAATCATCATATAGCATAATCTACTAAGATTTACTTAGTTTCAGAATTTTAAATATTATTTTCTTCTAACATTATTTCTTTGTATGTCATAATAATATATTGATTACACTACTGGGACATCCAGATACTTGTTATCAACACAATTCAAAGTCATAATTTAAAATTATTTTAATTGTAATTGTTAAATTATTTTAGTTCTTATTCATAGCGCATATATAATTCTTATCTATTGCCATAAATCAACAGAGATTTCTACAAATGATACTTTACTATCAACGTCTGTACTAAACAATAATTTATCTGTACAGTAAACAATGATTTACTGTTTTTGATTATAGGAGTAAATTACTGTACGCGTATTTATTAGAAAACAAACATCTGTGTCATACAAAAGACACAATGAAAGAAATTTTTCAAACTGAGTACTGTTCAGTGTATTATTTCATTACACCACATCACAGAGACTTTGGATATCAGCTTAAATTTAACAAAAATTCATACATTTTAAATTTATTAGTGTTTACTCTACTGGAACCATTATTATCATTTATCGCAAGTTTTCTGAGCACTAAAGAAAGTTTTTTAAATTCTAGTATCAAGAATTTATTTAACCTCTTAGTAGGCTACATGTCTTGGACATGTAACAGTAAGGTGCATTGAATTTTTTAAATTAAATGGTAGAAAAATAAATCGTGTAGATTAAACATCTCTGTCGTAAGTCAAATTTGAAAACAATGTGAAATTAAACATTAAACGACATGATTATTTATAGGTAACTAAGAGTAAAACTATGTGAAAAAAGACAGCAATGTACGATGAGCATGACATTACAGCAGACACGATAGGTGTCAGGGTTGCAATGAGATTAATTCAAAGCTAACTAATTGCAGTTAAAGTGTATACTAAATTATTTATGAATTAAAGAAACGACTCTACACATAATAGTGTATTTTAAAAATTTGTTTACATAAATGAATTTATATAAAGCAATACAACTCAGTAATTAATGTGTAAAGTTGATTATAGCACACTATTTTGTGGTATTTATTTGAAAGTTTTACAGCTTATAAAATTAATCTAAAAATATACTTGAAATTTTCTAAAACATTAAAAATATTTACTTTGATATTGTTACGACGGTCTCGCTGATCGTGGTATGATACAGTGGAAAACAAAATACAGACACCAATGAAGTCAATAATAATTAATCACAAATAAGAATTTGTAACCAACTCGTACAATAATTCCAGGTACATTTGTCCACACGCAATAATAATGTCAAACAACAGAGTTCCACACTAATTATAAGACAAAAACATTTCTCACAGTACTTCGACAAACACACGATCCCTGATAAGGAAATCGTTCACTATCAACTTAGTCAACAAAACCAGCCTCTGTCCCTTATATATGTAGCGCACGTGTTCTAGAATGAACTTTCCATCCTTAATGCGGTGTGCCAGCTAATGCGTATTTCAAGTGTTCTCCAGAATACTCTGGAACGTACTTTGCGCGGCCTTGACTGAGGCTACACGTGTTCGACTATCGGAGGGACGGGACGGGTGGAAAACGCTCTCTGCTGTTCGGGAATGTTCTGTCGTTGCAATATTATACGTATTTAACAAAAGTAAATGAAATTGTTCGCATTGAAATAATAAATGAATTAGTAAATTAATATAAAGAATAAAAATAATTTTGAAGTCTTAAAATCTATAGTATCATACGAAAAACATATAAGGCAGCATAAAGAAAGAGAAACCCATTTCTTACAAATTCGGCTATCACGAAAGTCACAGTATTTATTTTCGTTTATTGACAAGAATCTTTCTAGCGTTCAGTCGATTGGCCTGAGCAAATACGGATACCGTACAGGAGCTTTTATTTAATGTTTGACGGAAGCATTTTCTCTGTAATTGTTTACCTGTTACGGAATATTGAATTGCAACGTCTGTCAAATGTAAAGGTATGGTTAGTATTCGTTTCAACCTTTTGCTTCTACTTAATACATCTTATAAAACATTTTGATTACTATTTTCATTTTAAAAATACTATTGCGTAGTATAAGAGAAGCGTGCTGTTCTTGTTTGTTTTTGGATACTTCTACATCTACAATATGTTTATGCATTATTAAAAAAATTGTTCATGACTATTAAAAATTATAAAAAAGTATTAAAAATCATTTTAAATCAAGATTTTGTTCATTATAAAAATGTAGTACTTTCATTAGGGAATTTTTTCAAATATTTTAAAACACACACTTTATTCTTACAAATAAACAACTAGTAATACATAGTAATACTTATTTTAAAAAGTAAAGAAATGTAAAATAGTAACACTTCTGTGGTTTATAAACACACAGAAGTTAATTAACTATTGTTACTACTAAACGATTCGACCATTTTACGATGTGGCATACCCACTGGTAAAGCTGAAAATTGATACCACACGGCCACGTCACAGAGTGCGTAACTTGCAAAGGGATAAAAGTTAGGTTTTTAAATATCTTTTATGCGACTCTAAATTTCTTTGTTCATATAACAAAATTTAGGAGCACTAAAAAGTAACAGTAAACGGACCACTCAAGAAAGAACTCTATAGTACACTTTTTAAGTCAATATTCTGTAGAAGTACAGAAACTTTTTATGGGCTTCAATTCCCATATAAATCATAATAAAAACTGAAAAACAAGTTACATATTCTCACAGCTATTTATTTTTTATGTGGCTACTTAGATGGGTTTAGTAAAAAGTATCTTATAATTTTACGACAAAAGTAGTCTTTACTGTTTTCTACTGTATTGCATTTTAACACTTACAGTTAACATCCACTTTTAAAAATTATATAACAAACTATTTGCAATTCATTAACAAATTGAAGTAATGTACATATCTGAGTGCATATTGTATGTATGTCTACGAAACAAAAATAAAATAATAAAATAAAAATTTCGTGAAGATCAATGACAAAATGAATCAGATCAATTGTATTTAATTAAAGTAGTTTTATGCGCACTTAAATTTAACTACATGGGCTTAGTTTAGTATTGTGAAGTGCCAAACGTTACATTTTTATAGGTAACAGATACAAATTTGTTTCAGCCTCTGAAGATGACAGTCTTCTGCATAAATCTACCCGACGGCTGATTGTTTCTTGCAATCACGAATAGGAACGGTTGTAAATTGTAATACTTGCTACTCAGCAATCAATTGATCTTTCTGAACGACGGAAATGACACATATTTGTGCAGCTGGAGCGGTACTTTCTCGGCTATCGAGCTTTCTTCTGTAGCCTCTTGCTCATCATCTGTCGTGAAGTGTACTTCCTGAGTTTTATGGTAGCAACTACTTTCCACTGCTGACAAACTAGCTATCAGCTCCCAGAAGGAAGAAGTGAGCTTGCCAAGGACTGAATCAACTGGACAGGTTTTGTCAAGGAACCAGGATCTGTTGACACCGGAGGCAACGTGGAACGGGAGCGGACACCTATCATTTTGCCGCCGCCATCACCCAAGTAGATATCCCGCGGACTGGAGGTTCTTTACCGAGGACACAAGTACCGTAATGGAATAAGGAAATTAAAACGGCGATCAGTCAAAAGCAAAGAGATTTAAACAGATTAAAACCCGCGCTGACTTGAGATAGCCCGACCGTTGACAAGCGTTTGGCAATCCGCAGTTTGGCGAAAGATTCTGACTGAAAAAGTCTAGCTGGGAACAATTCGTGTCCGGCATAACCCGGTTAAATCCAGCAGCGGAGGTCTGGAAGCTGTTGCGAGTAATAAATGGTTCATCGGTGTATAAGTATTTGACCACTCTTATACAACCGGTCGAGAGACACGCAACGTATACTGAATTTTTAAAAATCTTGAGTGCACATTATGCCACAATCCATAGTTTGAATATCGACTGTGAAGATTTCATATCTACTTGAAGACAAAGCACAGTAAGAAGCTTAAGACATCGGAAGCGCTAAAAACTGATCATATATTCATCTGACTACGAATTAAATATCACTCTAAACGCTGATGGCGATACCGCGGTAGAACCACATAACGTTCCTTACAGTATTTTATATCATTTGTCAGAGGCAACAAAACCTACAATACGCAGGAATCCATTATGCCATTAGGGAGTTTTCCTCTAGCCCAACTGTAATCCTTTAAAGTGGTGCAGAAATGACATAACTACAGCTAAAATCCTCATACGTTGCTATTGATAAATGCCTCAAAAATAGGCTTTTAGACTGGCCGCGAACTTACCCAATATCTGATAATTTCAATCCACGAGCTAATGTCTACCTTGCGTCCTTCCCCCTTTATACGGTACCTGATCCCGAAATAGAAAATCTTTGCAGCGCCGAACACTAAGCATTATGCAGTCTCATGCTCCCTTCCTTCCTAATGCATCTGTTACTGTGCTTGTATGCCTCTCCCACTGCCAGCTGCAGCCTCGTTGAATAATGCAACATGCATGACAAGACATGTACGTCCTCAAACCTTATCTCCAACCTCATCACACGGTCGTCAGTAAAAGATACTCTGGAAGCACTGGCTTACCCGACTGTTCTAATACACACCCCGTCTGTTTTCAACAATGCGCGTTATTGCGAGGCCGTCATCAGTCGTCGTTGGAGCACCAACTAACCTACCGCAGTCCAAACATCTGATGTGGTAACAGAGATTCACGGTCCACTAAGCCATAAGATAATAATAATGATAAATTGAATTGTTCTTTATAAAACCGCATGTTTTATAAAGAGATGCCTTATTGAATGCCAAACAAATATGGAAAGGAAGACTCAAAGTTAAAGTAATATAGTACAGTAACGCATCGTCAACTACAAAGACCAATCAGCAGTCTGTCTCCTAGCCAGCACTAAAACTTTGGCAACATTCTTCAATTACTGTATGTGAGCACTGTAGGCGGTAGGTGTTCCCAAGTCACTGCCAATCGCTCAATTCTAAACAAAATACGCTTACGTAGCTCATTTCTAAACCTGGAGCTACTTTCCGAAAGTGTATAGCATTTCATTCCTTCTGTATGTGGTATATAATTCTGTAATGCTCAACATGGTGTTTCGTCAACGACTAAATAGGCTTCATTGCCTTTAGAGAAAAAAATTCTACAGTTTTTAAGTCTTCGATTAAACAAGCTTCATTATTTAAATTGTTTTCATTATTACTGTGTATCGCGTAATCTATTTTTTTGAAAAAATAATTGTGAATCATATTCGAGAAAAAGAAATTTGTGAATTATAAAAAAACAGATAAACGCAGTTAACGTATCTATAAAATTATATTACACCAAATTTATTATTTAAACAGTTCAAAGTTTTACATATTATACAAAAATTTGAAATTGCATTTACAGCAATTTAAATAAGCTCTAATTTGCTATCTAGATCTTTAGTGTCTTAACTATCGTAACTAAATCTTAACTAAAACGACAATGGACCGTTTTCTCTTGCTGTATAGTGTTGCCTTTGAAACATGCCACTATCAGTTTCTGTATTTTAAATATCACTGTCATTTACCTATAAGGGACTTTGCCGAGAGTGAGACTGAAATGTGAACATCCCAAAGGAAGAAAATCTATGTGAAGAAAAGTAATTCCTAAAAGAAAAAATTATTTTCCCATTTCCCAATACAGATGTTTTTTTTGTCTCCCTGATTGTTATATTCTTAGAGCATTATTTGTGCATTTCCTTTGTATGGTAGACCCAATAGGATAGTTTTCTCATTGAACGACAATCTCAGCTTTGTCTGCACAAAGCGAATGCTTCTCAAAAAAAGTAGTATTGTCTTACGCAATACTTTCTATTGAAATACAACTTTATGTAATTACTGTTGTTAAAAATCTCACCTTGGTATAGTGTTAAAAGGTCAGCTGCTACATAAATATTGTTACATAACTAAAAGTACTTAAAAGTTGTCAGCATTTCTAAAATTAAAGATGTTAAAATTTAGATTATTAGTACTATTACTATTAGATTTATTAGTACATACGTAACAAAAAAATACAGTTCAAATACAGTCTGCCTCTTTCTCTCACACGCCATATTCGAACAAAGGTTCGCGCTTTAAAACATATACTTACAATAGTTTTATCCAAGGAAATAAGTTTTGAACATACTTTAGAAATAGTTCCCCCACAAACATCATTTTCTCCCTTATAACATTATTCGAAATTCGAGGCTAGATCAAAACTGATGTGCAAATTTGATTTGAAGAGCTTCATCTCATTTACTAATTTCATTTTGAAAAATTTTCAATGTCATCTATGCTTTTTTTATTTGAGAAATAAGTAACTGGAAGCCTTTTTACTTTTTAAAACACCTGGGCTTTGCTGGCTTTCCAATTTTAAGAAGGTTTCTTTTGTCCATACCTGTCATGTTTGAACAGATTAAAACAGTAAGTGTCCAATGTTTGCCTACACGACATCTTGCAGGAGGTAAATGATTTAAAAAACACGCCATATACATATGTATTATAATATCACTGTCGTAGTAGTTTTGTATAACATCGGCCAAAGATTTTTCACGCAATAACTAACAACCGTTTGATTCACCACTAATTTTCGCGTACACAGTATTGTTTTTGTGTATAAAACGGTCAATATTTTTATTGCTACGAATAAAATCCTTGTATTTGAGTTTAGTTGCAATATTTTTAGCCTGTACTTATTTTTGAAATAAGCAATCAAGCAGAACGTGTAATTATAACTAACTCAAGGGAGTCTCGACCAAGTCTTTTTTCACATTTTTTAGATTTATTACAATCTGACTGATTACAAATGCGAACAATATGATTTTTTGGTTTTTCCATAGTGTTGATACAGTAAAAGCTGATAAACTGTATTTATTAGGCGGTGTTAAGCTAAAAGTACTGCTTTCTAAGTCCCAAATTAATCGAAGTTTTTCAAAAACCAAAATGATTTTACGTTTGATCCCTAACACTTCATACATTTTAAATGCACTACATACAAAATGACACTAATTGATAGACGGTCATATTGAAACTAACCATAAATTAAAGTAAAACTGTAAACTTAGTAAGGTCTAAGAATGTACAATGTCCGGTTTTGAGTACTGTACCGTTACTTGAACACAGATGTTTTGAAAAATGCACACTTGGGGTACTAGCGAGGTAACAAAACCGCTACTGTTTTACCAACACGTTATTCGTAACTGATTCAACATTACTGAGTAAACCACATTATACCTTTTAACAGAATTTATTTTTGTCAATATTAATTTCCGTTGTTTAATTAGAATGCTGTTGTTCGTTAAATCCGAGAAACTAGTCCACATATATATTGTAATACTCCTGTTTCAAATGGTGTGTCGTTCTTTAATAAAGTTTTATTTGTAAATAGGAAGATTTATTATGGTGTTTTGCGAACGTAAATGGTGTCGTTCGGAAGCGTCTGGTAGCCTGTGTGCCTTACCTGTCCCTTCTCACACTTTCGTAATTCCGGATAGGCGCCAAATTGTTTTTCGTGAAAACAATTAAAAGTTTTTTATCTGTATAGTTTTGATATTGCACTATTGTAAATTCGAACCGTCCGCCGTCTGGCTTATTACTGGTTCTCGGTTGAGTGGGGGAAAACGTGTTGCCAACTTGAAATAATGTTGGTTATGTTGACCCATTGCTAGTAAACAAAACATGCACAATATTCTTTACAAGTAAATAATGGACAGTTGTTATCGGTACACACTCTTTTATTAGGCTTTTGACTGGTTAGTGTTTGTTAACGCTTCATAAAATTAATAATTTATACAATGATTTTAGCCTCGGCAATATTCGCTCAATCAGCGGATCGCTGGGTTGGCAGTACAATGTTTATATTAGCTGCAAGACAGTGTGGTTATTATTTTACAAAATAAATCTGCCTATAGGGTTCTTTTAAGTACGAAACAGAGGTTTATCTAACAAGATAACAAAATTAGAACATATCATTTAAAGTACGTGATCATTAAAATTAAACAAGGTTTACTATAAATTAAATATTGTGGTGTTGAATTGTGACAGTGTCGTTGGTGTATACATAGGTTATCATTTGGTCATTCAGTGTTTACAAAGTTATTTTTTTTTTTTTATTTTATCAATCCTTGAAAATACCTTCAGTGCTAGTGAGAGTTTTATCATTTAGTTATAATTTTGTGAAAGAGAATTTGTCTTTTTTATAAATCAATAAATTCAGCAATACTCAACGTTAGTAGATAAAATATGTATTGTCAGTCGTCCAAGTGGTGTAATGGGTTGATGTCGGTTCATCCTTCTTCAGTCTTGGGCTTCGGGAATGGTTGGCGTCTTCTTCTGGTCGAATTCCATATATTTTTTGGTCATCTGGATTAATCCCGCGCTGGTCCTTGGTATAGTTTGATTGGAATGTCCTCTCGTCAGTTATTCTGGTCCTTCTTCATCAACTTATACTGTTTTAGAGTTAAAAATTTGTGCCCTTCACGGCGCGGCTTCTCTCCAGTTTAGCGTCATTACAGTTATTCTTGTTCCTAACTGAAAATTAGTCAATACACGGTTGTTGTCATGGTAACTCACAATTTTTGATTGGCTGAAATTGGCTTGAGATCATTGTTAAGATATTTGAATTTTTATTTAAAATGGTCACAGATCTTCTAAATGTAATTAATCTTCAGTACTCCCTTTTTAGTAGTAAATATTATTACCACTGTTCATATTTTGGCTCAAGGATTAATTTGACATCAAATACTATAGTATTTACTTAGGTATCAACATTTTGACAGTTTTGTGGATTTTATTTAATTATACTGTTTTCTTAATTTACATTATTATCATAATATTTCTGCCTTAACATGATAGTCTAATTGTATTTCATAGTTTATGTGGCTTAGTCTTACTAATGTCAGTGTTTAATTCTAAAATTTGAAGTCTTTTGTAGTTTGACTGTTGGGAATCTGCCTAGGCTTAGATACCAATTGGCTATTTTTTCTATAATTACTGAGATTACATTTTATTCTCCTCTTGTATGGGTCCTGATTATTTTAATATATGATTCTGTTTATTTGCTCAATGTTTATGTCTGTTCTAGTAATTGTGTGTGATTTTATTGGTTTCATATGTTAATTTGTATACTGTCATAACTGCCTTTAATGTCATTGTATCTGACTGTATTTATTTTGTTTCTTGTTTATTGCATCATAACATAGCATCTTATGGTTTTAACAATTCCCATCGATATAATTTTTATTCATTAAAACATAATTCTTTTGAAACATAAATCTTACTCATTAAAACATAATTATTTGCCTTTTATTATCCACTCATACTCTTGAGTGGGTAATAATTATTTTATAATATCATTAAAGAAAACAAACATATAAACCTTAATTAATTATTTTGATTATTATAGAGAATCCTTATTACTAAGCTTATCTGATACTATTTTATTAACTAATGGTACCTAATACCATTTCACTATGTCTTATTAACTCTTATCATGATTATTCATTGTTTTTATCCCTTAATATTACTGACATTTTCTATATGGTGAATTGACACACTGATAGTCTATCTTTCTTACTTTCCTAATAATCTTAATAGTCACTTGTTACATTAATTTACACACATTTAAAACCATGATAATCAGTTATCACTAAAGCTAACTTAATTTTAACACTATTAGTTTATTTAGTTACATTTTGGGTGTCCACTCACATTGGCCTCTCAACTATCACAGTCCTTCCTGCGTTTGACCATTATCAGATCTCACTCATTTATAACTTATAACCTAGTTTATGCACTTATAAACTTTGATTACGGTTTTATCAGTGTTTATCACTTTTTAATGGGGTTTATTCTCACTTCGGGGTATTAACACTAACACTTTGCACTCAATCTTCTTTTAGGGTTACTGGTGGGTAAAGATTAGTGTATTGCTTATTCAAAACTCTCTTTCTTACATTTATTTTAAAATGTTCATCCTCCTTACAATTTATAATCTCTCACTTTGTGTGGTTTGACTATACATGATATGTTTGTGTCGTGCTAATGTGATTTGTCCTAGTTTACTCTATTTGTTTGGGTTGGTGTACCCTTCTATATCTCAAGTCCTTAACAATTAATATTTTTAACTTGTCTGTCTTTACATTTATTACTATCATATACAATTTTCATTAATTAGTCTTTTTCATTGGTTTAACATTAGTATTGTATTCTTTCTGGGCTCACTTAATTTTGCCATAGTTTTCTTGTCACTTCCTTGGTGTTGTTGCTGATTATACCTTCACACTTCCATGCTAATTCTTTGTTCATTATTATTTTTATTATTACTACACTCTTGTGGTAGTGTGGTGGCTAGTTCTAGTTCACTTACAGTTGTCATTATTTATGTTATACTTGGTTTATGGGGCTGGTTCTACTCTCTCACTTACCATCTATTGGGCTACTCAGGTTAAATCGCCATGTATTACTGTATTTAACATTTTGGTTTGTTTGTTTGTTACTTCTTTATTATTAGAGGTTACTGTTCTGACTACCTTGATATGTCTGATCGTGTTATTATTTTGAGTCACCCATTCCTTTAATCTCTGATTCATCCCTTTTTATTTTAGTGTTAATGATTAAACAATTTATCTTGTCATGTTTTCTTCATTATTGTTAGGTGAAGATATGTACCATTACAATATTCATACAAACCAAATTTTATACTCAAATTTTAGACAAGGATTCGTATTAACAGAGCTCGTTGTAACCAGGTTCCATTGAATTGGATGCACATTTAAAATCTGAGTAAGAACGGCTACTCCTTAGGAAGTTGAAATGTTGAAATACTGTTCCAATTAAGTTATAAAATTGTAGACATAACGCCGATGTCAACGTAATAATAGTGCAACCAACCACATATTCGCTAGATATGTCACCATGCAATCTGTTTCCCTCTAGAAGAATTAAAAGTCCATGAAAGTTAAAAGTCTGCGACTGCTAAAAACGTAAAACAAAAATCGTTGAGGAAACTCGATAAAAGCAATATCCCATAAATGTTTTCAAAGCTGGTTAAAAGTTCCCATAGTTGTATTGTAAGCGACGAAGATTAATTTGATTAGAGAAATACAAATGCACAATAATAAAGAAACAATATTTTACACAAAAATGCATTAATATTTTGATCAAACTTAGTGTACAACGAATCATACATGTCTTTTAATTTTGCATTGAATTAATCACAATACTACAGTATATCATTCTGTACAGATTACAATGTAATACAATTACACACAACACAACAGGCTGTGTGCCAGTAAATAAGAGCACTTAATCATCACATCATGTACATACAGAGATAATTGCCTGTGTGTTCCAATTACATTACCACGTGCCAATAGAAGCTCCCGTTACGTCCATCATGTTATCTACATTATCTCTAAAATTAATGATCCAACTAGAACCTTTATCTGTTGCATTTCACTGATAATACGCTTCTCTCATGCTTCCCAGGATTTTCGCTCTCTGTGTGCACGCGTTTCAATGTACACTATTTGGTCGCGTGTGGAAGTTATATGTAACTATATTACGTGATAATTATAAAAAAACATTAAAGTAAATAACGTTTAAAAAAAATTCTGACATGAGACTTACACCAGAATACGTATAAACAAAAGACCTATCGAGTGGCAATATTTGTTTACAAATTAAGGAATTAAATATATGAGTTTTTTATAAAGGAAATTTTATGACCCTGAAGGAAAGTAATGAAATTAAACTAGTTTTTTTTGCAAGCTTCACTTTGTTAATAGGCAGAATTGTACACGAATTAAGTTTTCTGAACTTGAGCTGAAGAGAATGACAATATTGCAGCCAATGAACGCCCGAGAAATTGGCTAAGATCTCAGTTGATTTTATACTCTGTATCGATAAAATCAGTTATATTTCTGAACATGAAAACGCGTGGTCGTGGCTGTTAGTTTAGACGATTGGTCTACGAAAGCGTACGAAACAAGTCATAAAGTTTGCGAGTTGATTATTAAATACCGAGTGCTAATCCGGTAAAGTTAGCACTTTAAAAACTACTATTAAAGTCCGCATAGGCATTAAAACACACAGTTGAAGTTTGCTGAATTATTGTGTATGTTTAATAATCAGAATTTAGTTTAAAATTGTAAAAATTGTCAACAGAGATAGTAATTAGTATTATTTTGTTAGTATTATTTAGTAAAACAGTATTACAATATTAGTGCAATTTAAAATAATTAATAATAAATCCGAAAATCATTCCAATATACGATATAACCGACTAATTATTCTATGCGACCCTTGTTCATCGCAATAAATATACCCTGAACACAGGGTATCCTTACATATTGTAAGCTGCTATTTATATTAGCAGTTTAAAAATTAATGCAGCTTGAAAAAATATATATATGTGTATATAATGCAACATTGAAGGACCAAAGACCAACAAACCACCATAATAACATCCAGAAGCCAACACACAAATACTGCACCAGAAGCAAGATGGCGAAGGTTGAAAATGGGAGAACAGGATCTCCCGAAACATGTCCCTAAAGGAAAAAATACATCTTGAGGTAAAATAGTTATAAGTATTATAGTATTATATACATCAAGAAACGAACTGTAGCAGAAAGTAATGAAATATATATATATATATATATATATATATATATATGTGTGTGTATATATACACATAGAAATATTTTAGGAAAAGTTATGGGAACTTGCAAGGCACCCATAATCAGTTGTCATTAATTAGCAAGAGCATACAAAATAATGTATTTAGCGGCAAAACCTTATCTCTATTTAACGAGGACTCTGAAGCTGTCATTCTAAATTCCGATAAAAATTTATGGTTAATATGACAAAGAAAAGAAGAATATTAAAGCTTTGTGTATAATTTGCTACAAGCACAAGTTATGGTAATAAAGTTTGTAACAACGGGTATTAAATCAAAGACAGCCATAAAAATATTTTTTTAATTTGTCTTAAATAATATACTCAAAAAAAGAAAACATTTCTTAAAGTGTTGTAGTGTGGGACTTCTAATTCAATGAAAGTACAAGTGAAAAGAAAGATAAGGAATATCTGCAAACCTCTGAGATATGATGCTGCAAAACAGTGCAGGCTGCTTCATGAAGAGATTGGGTGCAGTATGACGATGTGATTCAAACGTTAAACGACGCGTTTACTTATCGATATCTTCTATTCAGTTCGTTCCTTGGCCAGGCCATAACTGAACAAATTCAGATACACTATATATTTCTTTCCTTGTAAGGTGATCGTCTGTCCACTGTTAAGTAGACAAGGTTTAGGAAAGGTATCTTGTGGCTACGGAATCTCCTTAAAAGTATCAGTTCACTGTAAGAAATCCCTCGCAGGTGTGTAACAGCCAATATAAAATCGGTTATCAACAGACAGAAATTTTGATGTGGCTCTAAGCTATACTAAATTACAGTTCACGCATTGACGCATCACAAGACCGTATTGACCTCGCAGTGATTCAAATAAGCTGTAGAATCCTCATGTTCGCTGCTTCTCTGCAAAACCATGTAATTTTGTCTGAATACGAATGTGCGTGTGTGTGTGTGTGTGTGTGTGTGTGAAATCTAAGATTTAACTTAATAAAATATTAGAACAAAGTCTAGTGGCATTCCGTTTAAGAGTTTGTTTTAACACTTACATGAATGCAATGTATAAACTTTGTTACTTTAGTTACAAGTATAGTCGAACAGTCTAACATGATTTATAAGGTTCACGTTGTACTATCGCACTGTACTAAGACTGAGACTGTAAGTGTACGTCATGCAATTGAATGTTCGTTCTATATAAAGTGTCGTATAAAGTTCCAGATTAATACGAAGTTGTTTGCCTCAGGAAATCGGAAAGTGCAAAACAGAGTTATGCAGCTCTAAATGCAGAACTTCCCCGCAGTCTTGTTTTATGGTATACAGAGAGTTAAAATTGTATTCCATTCATACTTACTTTATGTAGAATATTAGTGAATTTGTCTGCTCAGTTAGATAAACGTATTAAATAAAACATTCACAGAACTGATTACTTAATACGTATGTATTAAACAAATATTTGAACTAATTACAAAGGAGAAATATCAGAAACATAGAATATTCAAGACTTATAAAATTTGTGACGGTTCCAGTCCTGTAGATAGTCCTATAATGTATAACAAATAGAATAAGGTGTTTGTGTCGTGTGTTGTAAAATTTCGGGCGTTACCTCCGCGCACTTTTTGTTACTTACTGATGACTGGATCCTCTGCGGTGATGTAGTCCTGTAACACAACTTAATCTACTATGTTTGTGGGCGCCACTTGGAATCTTTTGTTCCAAGAAAAAATGTTATTATTAAAAAAATTAAAATTTTGAATTCTTAATTCTATGAAAAAATGTAAACAAGACAGTTTGGGTTTGAAAAAATTAAAGTATGTTTAGTGATTCTTAAAAAATCGTCTGAAGGACTAACATTCATGAAAAAATTATAAAATTGCAGAGTTACAAAAAAATTATAAGTTATTATTATTATTGACAAGTTTTTTCTCCAATCAATTATCGGCTAGAATATTTAATTTTTTCTCAGTTGAAAAGCATGAGTTTAATATGTGAAAAATCTTTACTCTCAGGACATGACTCCTTTGAACTACCAAGACATATCAATCAGATGCTTTACAAAAAAATTAAGTGATTTGAAGATGTGTGTGGCATGTGTAGTACAAGTGTGTGACAAATGTAACCAGGTAAAAAATGACTTTAACTTTGACAACTCACGTTCCGATGGTTAATTATTCTCGCACTGGACACTTCTCTCGGGTAGTTTTCAATCTCGCCTCTTCGTGTGTGCCCTGAATTTATTTTAAGTCAAAAATGCGATTTTTTACAACTTCCGCACTTTTGTGAAACAGATTGGCAGTAGATTTACGCTCGAACCCCGCCGCCAGTGATCAGCTGCTTCGCGTTGGTTCACAAATTGGCCGCCATAGCGCTGATTCCCTTGCAGTCGAGAGAAAGGCTTTGTGTATGTTTACGTTTGGGGAATTTTGTCAAGTCAGTTTGTCTTAGCGAAAATAGCAGAATTGGTTCTCTATTTAAAATTTTGGTCCCTCCTGGGCCGTTGATGTTCTGGCTGCGTGATTTCTATTAAAATGTGCAGTGTTGCTGCGCTATTTCAGCAACACATTGGCGTAGATTCTTGTAGAGGTTAAGTCGGTCTATTTGTTAATGTACGGGAAAAGCCTTTCTTCGTGTCTTGTGTCGATTTCTCGCCTTCGGTTTCGCCTCGGTTGCGGTGATCAGTGTCGTGGGTGATGCGTCTGTTCTGGATTCCAAGCATGAAGTGTTTTTGGGTCGAATTTGGTCTCTCTTTTATACTGTGTCAGGCTCATTGTTTTAGCTTTTCGACATGAACTTCCGGTATATTTGAGTAAAAATTCCTTCTAGAATGTTCGAGAATAATGAAATGGAACACCATGGAACAAATTTAACTTCCGTCGAAGCTTTTAGAATAAAATTTCTTATTCTTCACACTAAGGATATTTCAAAAATTACTCTGGTATTTGTCAAACAGTTTTACATCAGTACTCACAATTTGCATGCCATTACTACATTTGGATTCTCTGTTTTCAACTGAATCTAATGATACTAATTATGATAGGTTTTTTAAATAAATTAACTATAATAAATAACACAATATACAACTCTTATCTTGAAATGTTTCCATTAAAATTCAATTTTTAGAATAAAAAATTGTTGTGAAGCAATTAGGTTTCTTCCACAACATTAACACATAATATTACCATCTCTCTATAACAAAACAAATAAGGTTTAACATATATAATACACAAATAAGTTCAATTTTATATGGTCCATGCCTATGGCCTATGTTGTTGTCACTTGTTACAATACAATAATTAGTCTTTTTCTTTAATATATATAGGATTTTACTAGTATACACTAAGAGTTTATTATACTGTCTGTCATTTGTGATACCTGGTTAATCTTAATACGTATTATTGTTATCGTAGGATAACTTAGCATCATCATATTGGCTTGCCCATGTTGTCCTTTTTCTATGTGTGACAAATCTCACTCTTATAAGTTAAATTCTTTGATAATTGATCTTATTTTCAACTGAGACTGTTTGTTTTTATGGTACACTAAAGTATTGTACCCTTTTCTTTTATTTTTGTCATTATTTTGTAAACATTTAGTCAAATGTGACTATTTCTTGTAATGGTTGCTTGGTCTTAGCCATACATGGTATAGGTAAATAGTTTGCTAACTCGACTATTACAATGTTTAAGTTAGTCAAATATATTAGTATAGTCGCTTTATATTATATTTCAACTTTATAATGCAATTTGGTTGCATTTTGTCAACATTAAATCCATAAATCTCACAGTGTTATATGCCTACTACATGCTTTTAGTTAATACTGTTTTTGGCTATTTTGACCGACTTTTATTCATTTGACAGCTTTCTTTATTTAAATAAATTGTTCATCTTTGTCTACTTGACAATTACATATAGTTTTCATCTCAATTTGATAATAATTAATTTTTACATGAAATCTGAGTGATTGGTCTCAAATCCAACACCTTAATATTTTTTTTCATAATATTTATATATTTTTTTATTTTAACTTAGATCCTTTCTAATAATGTATTTAAGTCATTTAATACATTTATTTTATTTACATTACATAATATAATAATGGGTCATGTCCATTCATTCACAATATATAGTTCTTTATACTCTATTCAGAGTTACAAAACTTAATAATTAATGACTTCATTTTGGTTGTTTCTGATATTGTTTGTCTCTCTTATAGTATCTTATGGTTTTTTCACTGTTATTCACTTTAATAATATATATGGGGTTTGAGTCTTAGTTATAGTCTGGTCGTTTTTCATGTTAGTAGTATTAATTATTAGACAATGTTATCCAATTTTTTAGGACTACTTGGGTTCGATACTGTTCACCTCACTTTCCTCTTATGATGAATTGATATGTAAATGATTTCCTTTATGGAACGTTCTGTGACGTTACATATGCCTCTCCGTTAAAATTGATAATTTTTGAAAAACATATCTTTGGTTTTGATGAAATTATCATTTCTATATTAACCTTTTATTAGCTTCTTTATATTTCATTCTTTTATCTTATAATTAAATTCCTGTACTACTCCTTTAATATATTAATCCAACTCCATATTCCTATTTCGTTCTTTGTCGTATCACCTATTCCTTTCCTTTTTACCTTGATGTTAATTATTTAATCCTTGATATAATTCCCTAACAATTCCCTAACTTTCATAGAGGGTTAGGAGTCAGAGTGGCTCGCTATGGCATACATTCTCTGCCTTCCCTATCTATAACTACTGAAATCAGAGGCAACACATCCCTGTCCAGAAAATAATAATTGCACCTTCGCAACAAATAATAATAACAATAAGAAAATACAATATTCAAAGATCATAGGCTCCTACACATAAATTCCCTTTCTTAAACTCTTCTGATTATTTCACAATTATATTAATATATCGTTCTCCGCAGGTAAAATTATCGTTTAAAATCATTCAATGTTAATAGCTATATTTATATTCATCATTACCTCCTTATGTAACACACTGGTTCCCTTTTTTTTCTTTTTCATTGATCATCAATTATATGACAGTATTTCTCCTTCTTTTCTCCCCCTTAGTAATATCAATTGTTATTTGATTGTTTAATAATTTATTTAACTAATTATGTCCTTTCCTTCTTCCCTTTTTCTCCTTCTCTAAGTACGGGTAAGTTGGTAAATATACGTTGACAAAAACAAATATAGCTTTCAAAACAAAAACCGTTACAAGTTAATGGCAGTCTGTCTCAAAGCTGACGAAGGCGAACACCACGCCGAAACGCGTACGAAAAGAAAAGACAAGTAAGTTTCACAAGTTGAAAGTTTCAATATTCTATATAGTGTAGTGCTGTGAAAAAAGATGATGAACACTCAAAACAAACATATAAATTTTATACTTAATTAAGACAAAACAAAATGGTTCCTTACCTACCAAGTATGTTTAACCACGAATAATACTAACTAAATTAAATTATTCTAAGAAGTTGTAGACGTATATTTCCCTTGTTAAAAAACAATTTAATTGTATTTTGCAATATAAAATTTAGCTACAATTAATCTTTTCATGATCACTTACGAATTTTTCTACTTATTTTAACCTTTTACCTTGGCTTCTGTTGACAAACGAACAGAAACAATGTAAACTATTGACAACCCCAGATTACTAATTTCTACGTCACTCATAATGTTCTTAATGTACCTGCCTCTTCCTCCGTAGAACAAAAATGTTAAGTAAGAAATAGTAATGCAGTTCGTAGAATCAGTAAAATACAGTTCTCGATCACATGAAAAAAATATCGTTAATTTTAATAGTATTTGATTACTGAACAGAGTGAGTATTATACAGGAAGGTAAAGCTAACATTATAAATAATGATTTTAATTACTATATACAAGGAGAAATAATACTTTTAACTTATACTTGCTATCGGTTGTTAAAAAATACCTTAGAATATTATTTTTTTTTGTCTTAGAGTATTATTTTGAAAGTAAGATAATATTTTGCTCTCCTGCCTGTTCACAGTGACCAATTGTATTCGTAAAGTGGATGTAAGGAATATTTTATTTTGTAATAAGTGTGTAGACTATAGGTTAAATGTCGTGTAGGCTACATAAGACGACAATGGTATTGTCTACGTATTTGTCTTAGAGTGTTGAAAATGAACAGACACGTCCAGTGCAGAAGTATTTTCAAGCTACATTAATATTTAAAGGCGGAACATAAATTTATGAATGCGGTAAAACGGGTTTTATGTGTGCAATAAAATATTCAGCCGACTTCTGTTTTCCCGTCTGCTTTGTGTCGTGTTATGCAGATACAACAGAATCTCGAAGGTAGAATTTATTAATCTTGCTATCTCTAATAGACTAAAATGTCCGCATTATGAATATTCGTAGTCACGGACTTGAATAGTAAGAACTGTTCATAAACATAATATACCTACAAACGACACAGGCGGTATAGGTGCGCTGAAACCATTCTCAATTCACAAAATTGTCCAGATATTATTAATTATTTTTTACCATTACTCAATTATTAATACGTTATCAGTGTATTAGGAATTAGTAATTTATATTCATTATTTATTTATAAAAATCTACAAAACGAAATTACATAGTTATTGACTATTTGTAAGATTTGTTGTATTTAACATATATACACAAATTACGTACTTTTTGGTGAATTTAAACAGTGAGAAATTATACTGAATATTTAAAATAATAATTTTTTTATTGTTGAGTTATTATAAAGCTCAAATCAAATATTAATTCTCCGATAGCCTATAGTGACTGAATAGAATTTGACTTCTAATGACTAAAATTCATATGAGACCGCGTTATGAACGTTCATCTCACGCGCGCCCACAAGAACATATACTTATAAGTATTAAAAATACATCTGTTTATAACAATGTTAATGTTGTTTCCCAAGTGCATTATATGGCGTTTAAGTACATTCAGGTATATGATAATATATAAGAAGTCTATTCCTACAATTCTTCAGCAGGGTTTCTTGCCGAAACGTCACATAATGAATTAAATATCTTATTTAAATTAAAATAAACTAACTTAGCATAAATGTTAACAGGGAAACAGATGTGTGAGCTCTGGTCTAGTACAGCTGTCTCCCATGTTGTTGCCTGTCCCCTTTCCCTTTGTTTGTCGGCAATACTGTAAACTGTTCGTTAGCTTTTTAATGCATTAATATTAAGTATATTATTAAAAAACTTAAGTTTAACTAATGTATTGTTTAAATTGAACTCAAATGAAAACTGAAAGCCATGCTTCATAGCTATGTCGGAGAAAAATAAAATTGGGATTATTTTGCGACACAACTAATTAAAATGTTTAGCTGTAGATATAATTAATTGTCTACGTAATTGACCAGTATCACACCATTGACAATGTATATTTTTCGTTGACTATCTTTCCCTGATTTCGATTCACAACTTTACTAACGAGATAAAATTTTCTTTATGTGGAGGAAAATGTTGCATCATTGAGGCTTTAACAACACTGAGTACAAGATACACCGTGCAAAATGAACTTCATATTGTTACGTAATACGGCACTTTCGCGTACATTCGATAGTGTCGTTCTACAAGTTTATCAACTAGCCCAGCCGGCGCGTGTTTCTGCCAAGGTCACGCTGTAGTATCCTCTAGAATTTTCGAGTGCTTGTTAACGACGTAAAAGTATGTTAGATAGCAATTATTTATAAAATATTTAATTACAAAAATATATAAAGCTTTTTAGAAGTTATCATTAATAGAAACGTTTTCTGCTCATGTGAACATGAGCTGTAACAAAACTTGTAGGTATATGACGATGAGAACTGAAAACGTCAAGAATGTTATGATTTGTTTGAACTGTCACAGACACAGAAAATTGTTGAACGAATGTGTAGAACAAGTGGGCAGGTTTATATTCCAAAAGTAATTCCCTTAACTATTTGAAAGGATATATAAGCAGAAAGGAATACAAATATTTAATACTGCAGGAAGAATTTTTAAAACGTTATTTGTTCCGGAGTGCAGTATCGCTATTAATTCTTGAGACTATGAGACACTAAAGCGTAATTTAAACAAAGACTGAACAACTCTGCTTTTAAAGGGAGTAGCTAAAATTGGCTATGCTCCAGCAGAGAGCTTCTTTTCACAATTTGAGTTTCTATATTTATATGTGTATTGTGTTTAATATGATCCTCTCTCATAGCTACGATCCTTCAGAACTATTGAAGTTTCCTTCACTCTATTATATGTTTAGTTGTCGTCAAGGAACTAATACAAGTAAATAAAGTTTATTTGTCACATGGATTATCGTTGTCATGATTGTAAAGAGCATTGATAATTACCCGTTATAAATATTGTTACGTAACGTGGAAAAAATGTTACACCATTACAGAAGATTCTACGTGTTTCTCGGCTCTTTCAGCTGTAATGTGTGAGTGCGTACGTGTTGCTGCTAAGTGACACTTGTCGCGCGTCCGAGACTGATCCAGATTTCACCAGTCCGCGCGCTCTGTTTGCAAGGCCGCAATCAATTACGTTCTGGTGTTTTCTAGTAGTGTTCTTGACGCGTAGTATGGAATATTCTGACATTTCAGCGGGGTATAAATATAGAAATATTAGAAAGACAAATTATTAAAAAAATATTTGGCCCACGGAAAACTTCAGAATGTTTGAAATTAAGAAGTAATGATGAAATACAGTATATCAAAGTATAGAAAATATAACAGAAAAATGAGAAAAAGAAGACTATTATTTTTTGGACATTTATGTAGAGTAGACGACAATTGCTTAACAAAACACATCTTTAAATATATGTGGGGAAAGAAGTCAACATCAATTGGATTAAAGAAGTCCAAAGGGATTTAGAAAAAAAATAATATAAACGCAGAACAAGCAATTGAAAGAGAAGATTTTTGGGCAAAAGTGTTAAAAATAGATGGAGTCCAGGGTAGGAAAGAGAAAAACGCAGGTTCAAAGTGGACTGAAAACAGGAAGAACAGAAATAGTGAAATGATGAAAGAATATTGAAGAAAAAGAAAATAACAAGGAATAAAGAATTGAAATTGGCATGTGGTCCTCAGATGGCCGACACGAATAGAACAAAATCAAATGCATTCAAAATACAGTTGACAGTTTGACAACACATTAAATAAATATCTTAATTACCCACACACGCGTGCGCGCACTCACACACAAATTGAATAATAAACTACACAACATTACGTCTGCTAACATAGCCTACTTGACGACTTTCAAAATACATTTGTGTATTAGCTTTAAAGAGTTGCCATCGTAGTTGGCGACGACGTAGTAACTCAATAATGTTGAAGTCGATTTACTTTTACTGTCGTCCGTTTTCACTGACATGTGACTCAGCTATTACTGACAACTCAGCCAAAAGATTTTAAGAAAAAACCCATGTGTATGCACATACACACATACACACAATCCTTATTACGTGTACAACTGATGTGTTTTACGTTTGCAACAATTAAGTTGTACACAAATAAAATAGTGAAGAACGAATACAAATTTTGCTAGCAAATCAAAGCAAACGACAAAAGGATTTTGAAATTGCAAGTATTTTCTAATTATAAATTACGGATTGTTCATTTTATAAAAGACTATAGTTCATGAAATACTTACACTTTGTGCATTGTGCATTGTGAAATAAATATGTATTTTCATGCATTTACTTGAAAAATTAATTATGATCTACTGTAGTTCATGATTCCTATTAATTATATCACTACGTTACAAATTCCAAAAAATTGTTAAATACTCAGAGGTTTAATCAGAAAATATAAAAAATTATAAGCAGTTATAAAATTATCTCTTCAATAAATTGGTATTGGAAAGAAGTGTTCCATATTTGTTTCGATTTGTATGATAGATAGCCTGAATAAATGTAATAATTTATCTATTTAGAGTTTGTTTGCTTTTAGATTTGTATATTGTACTACAAAAAATATATAATGTTTCGTTTAAGAAAATGTCAACAACATTTTTAAAAATTGGCGTATCAAAATTTGACAAACGGGCGTTAGCCTCTACTTATTTAAACTTTTCAAAGCTACTGTTTCCCTACACTATCTGTTTGTGCCACCCAAAAGATGTCTTTAAAAATTTAATAAGTTATGGCTAACTTTGATTTTCTGAATTTTAAAAGAATATGTTGACGTCAATCTTAATGCATTCACAATCTAACACCATTCGATATTGCACAATTCACAAGTGGTAAAAGCATATTCAGTAACAACATAAATAGTGACATAGTGACACTGTTTACGTTTTTGTAGTAGTTATTGTCAGTGATAAACGGTAGATAACGGATACATTAGTGGAAATGAAACTATTAAGCTAACAAATGTGATTTGACAACGAATGAAACTGAGCAGATCCTCAAGCAGTAAACTGTATCGAAACTAATTCTTTAAAATAGTTAAGGGAATTACTTTTGGATTATAAACTTGCCCACTTGTTCTACACATTCGTTCAACAATTTACTGTGTCTGTGACAGTTCAAACAAAGCATAACATTCTTGACGTTTTCAGTTCTCATCGTCATATACCTACAAGTTTTGTTACAGCTCATGTTCACATGAGCAGAAAACGTTTCTATTAATGATAACTTCTAAAAAGCTTTATATATTTTTATAATTAAATAGTTTATAAATAATTGCTATCTAACATAATTTTACGTCGTTAACAAGCACTCGAAAATTCTAGAGGATACTACAGCGCGACCTTGGCAGAAACACGCGCCGGCTGGGCTAGTTGATAAACTTGTAGAACGACACTATCGAGTGTACGCGAAAGTGCCGTATTACGTAACAATATGAAGTTCATTTTGCACGGTGTATCTTGTACTCAGTGTTGTTAAAGCCTCAATGATGCAACATTTTCCTCCCCTTAAAGAAAATTTTATCTCGTTAGTAAAGATTTGAATCGAAATCAGGGAAAGATAGTCAACGAAAAATATATATTGTCAATGGTGTGATACTGGTCAATTACGTAGACAATTAATTATATCTACAGCTAAACATTTTAATTAGTTGTGTCGCAAAATAATCCTAATTTTATTTTTCTCCGACATAGCTTTCAGTTTTCATTTGAGTTCAATTTAAACAATACATTAGTTAAACTTAAGTTTTTTTATAATATACTTAATATTAATGCATTAAAAAGCTAACGAACAGTTTACAGTATCGCCGACAAACAAAGGGAAAGGGGACAGGCAACAACACGGGAGACAGCTGTACTAGATCAGAACTCACATATCTGTTTCCCTGTTAACTGGAGCAGAAACTGCATATTGAAAGTGTGTTTTTCTCCTAAATATTACTTATTTTAGGAGTTTAACACATTCACAACTGGAGCAGAAACTGCATATTGAAAGTGTGTTTTCCTCCGGAATATTACTTATTTTAGGAGTGTAACACATTCACAACGCTTGCTTGTGCTCTCGTTTTTTTGTGCAGTTAGTTTTGTTTCAGTTCCTCATTTTCTTATCATAAGTTAAAAAAGTTATTAAAACATTTTGTACCCAACATCCTCATTGTAAATAAACGTTCATCCAATTTAAAGTAAATAAAAATTTGTATAACATAAAATTTCAAGTTTTGGTTTTCTGAGAAACTTTATGCTTTGTCTTAATGTACAGTGTTCGTGCTTCCGATAATGCAACAATCATAAAACTCGTAGAATTACAGTGATCCATTTCATTCAATTTCCATTATATCACATAATTTATTTCCAAAGAAAGTACAGGGTAGTGTCTCAACTTGTCATTTTCAGTCTAGTTTAAGCTGTATAATTTCATCACGGTGTTAACACGAATCACAGATGTAAGGGCAATTTTTATGATGGTATGATGCTCTAAATGGCTAAGCAGAAAATTGTATTGTTCAGGGATAACCCTTAGTAGTTTTTCACCTTGACGACACCATTGTTATCTGGTCTCACGGACACGAAAAATTCCAGACTTTCTTTCACCATCTAAAAACTCGATACATAATGCCAGTTAGTTTACTATGAAAGTGGAAGCGAATTCTGAAATTCATTTTTTAGACATACTTATATATCGGAGACCGTACAATCTTTGGGTTATCGGATGTACAGAAATCCTAGCCACACTGACATATATCTTCATGCAACTTCTCATCATCACCATGCACAAAACAAGCAGTTCTTAACACACTTTTTACAGAACAAAGAGGGTTCTGATGACAATCATCTCCTGGAGGAGGTAAAAAAGCACGTAACGGATGCTCTAGAGAAGAACGGGTGTAACAAGGATGGTATACATAAAGCATGTAAAAAGGCCAAAACCTTCTACAGCAGAAGATAATAACCATAGAGCATTCTTACCATACGTGACAGACAAAATTAGCAATACGTTGAGGAAGCATGACATTAAAACAGTGTTTAAACCACATAAGAAGCTAGCACAATTTTTAAAACCAATCAAAGACAGAATCCCGTTTAACACTCAAGGTATTTAGGAAATTCTATGAGATGCGAAAAGGTCTGTATTGGCCAGACGGGCCACCTGATTTCTGCAAGAGTCTAAGGACATGTCAGACATATAAAGAACTTAGCAGTTCAGAAGTCGGTAATTTCTTAACATTCAGCCATAACTAATCACACGACAAACTTTGAAGACTCATTAGTTATAAGATCGTGCAATAGATATTACGACAGAATGGTCTTAAAAGCAATAAAAATTAATGAACTCAAGGATAACCTCAACAGAGAAGCAGTCATGCCCAGCAGACGTTTTACCCTTTATTTTCTGGCTTTACTGTACGGGAGTGACTGACCGCAGAAATAATGCTAGCAGTGTAACACCTACAGGGTAGGGTCCACTTACCGGCCCACCCACCGCCACTTCAAGACTGTATAACTGACTTTGCTTGCCACCCTCATGGTCACATAGACCTGAGGATACTCATTGTAATATGTGTGAAATATCGTCATACAAGACATTTTTGTCGCTATCCACACCGGAAGAAGACTTCGAAGTCATTCGCCATCTTGTTTGAATTGGCGAATGACCCACGCCTAAAAGTCAAACTATATTTCTTCTCACTGTTAGACCAAAACAGTGCTTGATACAAAGTGTCACTGTCCTACTCAGCACATCACGATAATCTTGACTTAGGCTCTTTTACAGATGTGTTAGAGAGGCAACAGAGAATCTTGCCGTTAACTGGCTACCTAAAAGCATACTTAACACTATACTATCAATAATAGTACTTAAAAGTAACTTATCAGTATACAAAAGTGTTATTGATAACAATGTACGGACTAAAATTTTGGAGAAGAATTACTTTAGATACGTTGAGTCAGATTCTTGTAATATTTCTATTATAATGAAAGAACGAGATATCCAACTGCGTACAATAGCTTCTGATACCTAATGAGTCATGTTACAATGAAATAAATTACAATTCGCCTAAGATCCGATCGAATTCTGAGCTTTATCACTTCCACTTCTTTTCGAGTTTACAATAGTATTTTCTTGAATACCATCAGTTGATGACACGGATGACTTAGTGTATATAACGTTGTTTCGTGTTTGTCCGTAAAGTCAAGTCAAATGTTTCTGAATCCTTTCAGAGAGTGAAGTTGTAAAATTTAAGAAAATGTTATAATGCTGTTTTGTTTACGTTTGTAAAATTAAAATTTCAAATTGAAATTTATATTTACAGTTGAGACAGATTCTACTTTAAAATCGTAAAATTAATGAAGTTAATTTTATGTGTTGCACTACAATTATTAATTAATATTTTTATTATAAATTAATACATTTATAATTTTATAGTTATGTTGTAAGCTTAAGGTTGACAAAACGTTATACATTTCTTAACGATTTATTTACTTTCTTAGTAATTCATAAGTTATTCATGTGCATAGGCATATGTAATTGATATTCATAGTAATTTTACAAGTTCCTAAAAACCGTGGCATATAGCCGAACCATCCTATAGAGACATTGTATATAAGTGTAGTTTGCTAGAGATTCAGTTACCTGAAAACAAGGGAAGACTGTAAACCTAAGAATATCGGCACCAAGTAGTAGAAGAGGGGAAAGTTTCCTAATCCTCTTACTGACGCAGCAAACTTCTACTGCATAACGGATTCCGCAGCTACTTTCAGCCGAAATTATAGTACAGATTCTATCCCCATTAATTTTAAGTGACTTCGAATAACGTCTCTATTTGACTGAGTTGTATACAAAAATCAGTAAGCTCATTAGAAATAAAAATAAAAAAAAATTTTAGTTATGAGATTAATACCAATTCAAACAAATATTTATAACATGATTTAGTGATAAATGTTGTTAATATTAGTAAAAAGTAGTAATATTTTCATGCCCACGTTGAAAAGTCTTAATGCAGTTTGCTAAAATTGAACAATTTTAGCAAACTGTTTCTATAATTTCGGATTTCTAAAAATAAATAAAATAAAAAATATATTGTTTACATAAAAATAGCTAACAAAGCAAAATAAATAATGGTTAACATTTATCGCATGTTTTCTTTATCACCCGAGTATGCGTTCCTACACAGACTAGAAGTCAATAGTTCAGAGTCTCTAAAAATGGATATGCAGATTGTGGTGAGATTTATATATTCATTGTGTTAGATGAAAGTAAATGATCGCAAACAATACATTAACGAAAAACCAGCTAACGCTAAAAGTGGGTTAATGTGTTTTGGATCTTGGCCAGCCACAGTTCACACCCACTTACTGGCTGTGTAATGGTAACATCGGTTTCCGTCGATCATTAAATAACCGATTAGTTATACTTACCATACTGAGAATTATCTTTTCCATTGGCACATTGCATTTTCCTACATTTTCCTAGTGTCATGGTAATGAACTCTTAACAAATATTTCGTTCATCAAAACGTGGAAATGACGTTCAAACAGATGTTACAGTACGTGGTTAAAAAGGCACGATCTAAGTGAACAAAGTCATTGCAGTAGACTAAAGTATGACCAATTTCATAAACGAAACATACATTCAAACAACATATCGTCTCTACAGTTACAGTAATATCCCAAATCATATAGTCACAAAAATAACACTAAGCGCCTTATATTTAATTAATACATGCACATCTCTAGCCAAACAGCAAGTGACCGCACAAAATATTAATTTGTCAAAATATCTTGTTCAGAGCGATGTGTCCTAAATTGGCAGTACACGCAGTAGGCCTATGGATATTTTCCACTGCTTCGGCTATGCGATTCTCGAAGCATCACCACGGAGGTTGTAGAATTGCCTTGCTACTTCGATGAGGTATAAATATACCTCAGCGTTGTGAAAGGGGCCGGCAGTTGAGTTGAGCTGAGCTGCTGTGACTTGCGATTAAAGTAAAGAGATTAATTTAAATTAATGCGTGAGTGATTAATTAATTTAAATAAATCTGTAGTTATTCATTATTTTTTACGTCAGTGTAAACTGAGTGATATTTATTTATTGTTATGTTAGCGTATGTTCGACAATCGTACACTTGAGGAGTTGCTGCATACGTGTGTCTATTATTGTTTTGTTTATTGAACTGTAATTAAAGTTGTAATTAACAAATCCTCTGGTGTTCAGTTATTTATCCTACTGTTACGAAAACTATGCATGGGACCGTCGTAGAAATATATTATATCACTACGCGTAGGAAGAACAATGAAATATGTAACTGGAAAAATTAATTTTACATTTAGAACTCTATTCCTACAATAATAAGAGACTTGTTCTCAAGTCTTCAACTTTCTAAGTCTTTACTCACGCACTTAAAATTTTGTTAACTAAAACACATTCATTTCTGATGACTATAATTTCCCATTACTACAAATGAAGGAGGAAACTAGGCGTGAAAACGATCAATTTCATGTGATTTTAAATTATCAGTAACTCCATAATATTACTATCAATTTGTTAAGTGAATTTCCACTGGAAGTGTATCCTAGAGTTTTGTTCAGTTAACTTCCTTAATATGGTATAAAGTACACCTAGAAAAAACAATAACGCCTATGGTACAATATATCAACCTATGTTAACAGTTGGCAGACCAAGACAACTTTGTACACTAACGCGTCTCTTAAAATCACCACAGAAGGGAAACGCCACTCCTACAACCGTGTGCCAAGTGTTATGTTACTCAAAAAATGTTTTATTTCACAAACAGATACTGCGTTTATCTTCGATACAATGTTAGTTGTATTTTTTTTTATGTTAGTAGTGTGTTGGTGAGAATCCTAGGCCAGTGACGTCACGATCAGCTGACCGGGGGTTGGTGACGCCACGATCAGCTGTTTGTGACGTCGCAGGTATGTGTCGTCATCAGCTGACGTCATGAGCAGCTGATCAGCTGTTGATGACGACATGAGCAGCTGATCGTGAAGTCGTTGACCCGGTCAATTGATCGACACGTGTTTTCCTGGCCTAGGAATCTCTCCGTGTTGTACGCCGGTGGCGGGGTAGGGGGACGGTACTATTGGCGGCATGTATATGCTGGTGGTCGGTCGTCGGTGCTGTTGATGACGTCATGAGCAGGTGATTGGCTGTTGATGACGTCATGAGCAGCTGATCGTGAAGTCGTTGATCCGGTCAGTTGATCGACACGTGTTTTCCTGGCCTAGGATTCTCTCCATGTTTTACCGGCTTGCGGGGGGTGGGAGGGGGTTCTGTTGGCGTGTATGTGTATGCTGGTGGTCAGTCGGTGTTGGGTTCGGGCTTGGGCTCTGGACGAAGCGTCGCTTGCGACTGTCGACACAAGACTGAACGGTATAGCTAACGAGCCTCGTTTATATTGACTGACAGTCTCCTCTTGTTCTACTATTGTGGGTAACTACATAACATCCTGTCAACACTAATAGAATTGCGCCATAACGCTTCACCACCACCACTACCACCGCGATGGTGATACGATGCAACAGTTCTAACAAGTGGATTGCACAAAAACACGAAAATAATTAAGCAATAAACAGCAACAGTTCCAAACAACAAACCCGTCCACGAAAGTCAGCGAGAGATGTTGCTCCGACCGCGGTCAATGAAACATTGACCCTGTAAACGCTTTGTCATTCGTATAAATGGTGGGTAGCGGGGGAAAGGAACGAGGAGGGGGAAAAATAACAGGCATACCAGAAAAAAACATACATACAAAAAAACTGTTAGAGGTGCATCGTCGGGAATTGTACAACCCAAATTATCGAATGAGCCCAAAATAATTTAAATCAAGCAATATTTTATGTAACATAAAAAAACCAGATAGCACCATTTAATTTATTAACAAATAAATAATAAACATAATTAAGCAATAAACAGAAATCGGAGATCTCAAAACCTGTATTATGTCATACCAAAAGACCTACCTACTCGGAAACATCAATAGAATTGCACAACAACGCATAAATTATTAAGCAATAAACAGCAACAGTTCCAATAAAAAAAAACTAACCCGTACACGAAAATCATCGCGAGAAATGTTGCTCCGACCGCAGTCAACTAAACAATGACCTCTGTTAACGCTGTGTCATTCGTATAAACGGTGGTAGTATTTTGATGGAAGGGGGAGGAACTAGGAGGGGAAACCAGTTAATACCAAAATATATCTGCATAATATAATACAAGCAATATTTTATGTAACAAGTCGTCATTACCAATAAACGACCCGAGTCAAATCTGTAAAACCTGTTAGCACCATTTAATTTATAAACAATAAAAATAATTAAGCAATAAACTGCAATTTGGGATCATAAAACGTGTATTGTGTCATACCAAAGTACCTGCCTATTCGTCAACACTAATAGAATTGCGCCATAATTCTTCACGGTGATACGATGCAACCGTTCTAACAAGTGGATTGCACGCAACGGTTCCAATAAAAAAACATTAAACCAGGCCACGAAAGTCATCGGCTATTCACAGAATGCGATGGGAAACGTTTTTCTCCATTGTGTTCTCTTGCCTTATATCCCTTATTATCTACCCCTTATCTTTCTAGACGCAGCTGATTTGAGTCGGCAACGTGTTTGTAGGTCAGAGAAAGAAAAGAAGAGAGCGAAAGAGTGTATAGGGAGAGCAGGTGTTTGTAGGCGAGGGCTGTACTGCAGTGCGAGAGAGAGCGTCTGAGTAGAGGGGTGAGGGGGACACGCGTGTGGGAAAGCTAGATAATATGACCCACCCGAGGGGTGCAAAACAAGAATGTATACAAGCCAGCGAGGGCGGGCAATTAACATTCCACAGTAGTGGGCTGACGGTGAGGGTGCGGTAAGAGGGGAACCCAAAGAGAGATTGAATGAAGGGGAGCGCGTTCACTCGACAGTACAACGAAAGTTGTAACTGTCAAGCGTTAAAATTAAATACAAATATTAACTTTGGTTGTGGTACTAAACTAAACCGACTTGAAAATAATAAAGAATTTAATTAATCTCCATTAAAACTTAATATTAATTATTGAAGCTTATTAAACATTTCTTATAGCCATAGAATTATGGAAGCTTCTAGCATATTTGGGGTGATATTTTCCCCTTAGCAGCCGTTATACTTTATTTTTGTACTTTATCGTACGCTCTAGTTTCCTAAATGATATTAGCACCTCTGAACTTTTCAGTGAAGTTAACAGTGAACAAAACATACTATTAACACAACTACCATTTAAACGCTAAACGTTTCCTAAGGATAAAACTGCACGTGCTAGGCCTTCAAATACGGTTGAAAATTGTTAAATAAAGTTCGCCAAAATTACAAATTATGCTTAAAGGCTCACTCTTTCTACAAAATACAGAATATCACAATGTAAAAACATGAAAGGCTCATTATTTGACAAGTTAATCGTTAAACGTATTGAATTTATAAAATTGAAAATTACGTAAGTTGTTCTTATCCCCACAGGCGACTCTCATCTCGAAACGTAATTGACGTTCACCCTGTGTTTGAGTTCTCTTAGTATAAATTATAAAGCTGAACTAAAATTTGAGAACGTGTTTATAAGTTAGGCACTCCCTGTTGTCAATAATACGGCGATGGAACAGTCAAAACTCTTATGCGACAGCTAACATAATTGTATTTTATTACTACTTATTTTTGGCTAGTTTCATTTAAATCTGGTAATGGTACTTCCACTTCGTAAATTCTAATAATATAGCGTATACACTTGAGCCCTTTAAAATAATCTACAAAAGAGAGCGATGTAGAAATGTTCCAGAATGCATGTTTTCTAAAATGTTATACATTCCAATAATTTAATACTTAAATGTAATATCTGTTAATGCTCCAAACACGTACATACGAGTTCTGTCATATTATATATTTTTGGTGCTATCAGCAGTTTTGGAAATGTAACTTTCCCATATCTTAACCAAAATATCCATCAAACAATTGGTTTCTATTTCAAGCAATATTTAATAATTAATAAAATAATTCTGTGTTGCGTTTTGTTTAGAAAATATCCGTAACAATGATGTTACAAACTGTAAAAGATGAAATATTAGCAGTACTATTCAGCTGTGTTGGCGATTTTATGTTAAAGAAGAAAGTTTCTAGACTTACCGCAACCGGTTGCTGTTCCTGTAAATGCATCATGAAAGATAATACCTGCTGGAAGCCAGCAAGGCAGGAGTTCAGCCCGAAAATGTTTGTGCCCGACAAGAACAACACAGTCACCAAACACAAATCCATTACGCACAAGAATTACAAAAAAAAGCACAGCGCAAGACGTGTGCACTCTCCGGAGTAGTCAAACGTACTGAGGACGGATCGTCAGATTTTTATCCGCGCGAACCACACACTTGTTGATGTCCGAAAACAATGTGGCCATCACGTCGTGGTAACGAGAAGGAATAATCTAAACATATGTGAAACACTATGGTGCAACTGACCCCCTGCTGAGCGTGCATGAATGTACATCGTGAACAGAGTACTCTGTGTTCTCAACCGGAACAGGCGAATGCAGAAGGACTTATAATGGACCGCGAGGGAGTCTATACTTCACAGACAGACTGTTGAAACAAATACACCGCTCACCCGCTAGTTAGACAACACAGCGTGAGAAACAGAAAAATTACAGTTGTATTGAAGCAATCAATAAAACAGTAAAACAGTAAGGTAGTTTTTAATTGTGTCAGTTTTGTTAGTTATGCCCGGAGCGAGAGAGAAAGAGAGAGAGAGAGAGAGAGAGAGAGAGAGAGAGAGAGAGAGAGAGAGAGAGAGAGAGAGAGAGAGAGAGAGAGAGAGAGATAGCGAGAGCAAAAAGTGAATTCAAAGCTTTAGCCTGTTACAAAGTGTTTGTATAAGGTTGTGTAATAACGTTACCATAATTATCGTATTAAAAGTATTGTATTTTCATAACTATCGTAAAAGTTATCGTATTTCCATAATTATTGTAAAAGTCATCGTATCTCCATAATTATCGTACATTAAATATCGTATATCCCATAATTATTGAGTGAGCGAGCGAGCGAGAGAGAGAGAGAGAGAGAGAGAGAGAGAGCGAGAGAGAGAGAGACAGTGAGAGAGAGAGAGAGAGAGAGAGAGAGAGAGCGAGACACTGAGAGAGACAGTGAGAGAGAGAGAGAGAGAAAGAGCGAGACAGTTAGAGAGAGAGACAGTGAGAGAGAGAGCGAGAGTGAGTGAGAGAGAGAGAGAGCGAGAGTGAGAGAGAGACAGTGAGAGAAAGAGAGCGAGAGAGAGTGCGAGAGAGAGAGACAGTGTGAGAGAGAGAGAGAAAGAGCGAGAGCGAGGGAGACTGCTCTCTAGCGCGGCGCACCCCACTGCACGCATGCGCGCAAGCGACAATGCAAGCGACTCCCCGCTGAGCGCGTGTGTGTATAGAACATAAAATTCGTATGTGTTAGAAAATGTTTATAGACTAATCATTCGTTCCGTTCTACTTAATGGTAGTGTAAAGACAATAATATACGCGCATAATCAAGTACCTGTATTTTTGGACCTGATGATGTAAAGTCGGAACAATAGATTATTGTATTGAAGCAATCTTTAGTAAAACAGTAAGGTAGTTTTTAATTAGCTAATGTTGAAAACAACTGTGACAGAGCTGCAATCCATTAGGCTGTTCCTATTTGTAAGCATCACCTGCGAGATACAGTTTTAAGTAATTTTAAACAAGTTTATCGACAAGTTTTACAGAGGTTGTTGGCCTACGTTAAATTCAAGACAGCTAGTAAATATTCTGCAGTTTGTAAAATATTTTAAACCATGATGACTGCTCCGAAACTACCGATTACCGAAGTTCTCAGCTTCAGTAGAAGAAACGGATGTTTTATCTAATTCAACGATAGTACACGCACTTGCGCACACAAAAACCCGGTTTCTTATAAAGTGCGACACATGGATAAACATGTATTAGTTAGATTCTGTATATATGTAAAAGGTTCTGTACAAGAGGCCGGAATGTGTGTGTTCAATCCCGTTCAGGTATAGGGTTGGATCTCTGGGCGATTTAGATATAGGCTAAATCGAAAAATTTGTATAAATAGAGAGAGAAGCAGAAATAGAAACAGAACTGTCAGTCAGTCGGTTCAGTTTTGGGCTGAAGGCAGTGTGTTCGGAAAGCCGTGTGTGAGTACAATAGTTGTCATATTTAATGTTTTCTACACATTAATATCTGTACAATTGAATTTATTATAGCTAAAAACATTATTTACACTGTGCTTGTAATGTAAATTTACATGCTTAATAATTGTTTTATTTTGTTCTGGAAATATTATTATTTATTTCAGTCAATTACAATAATGAAACTCATACAGTTCAAAAAAAAAAAATTTTCATACAAATTTTTTTGTTATTGAACATTACACACAATAACTTTTGATTGTGAGTGAAACTAATTTCAAGATTTTTACTGCCTGTTGCGAAAAATATTATACAAATATATCAATTTTATCAAAAATTCGTGAAAAACTTATTTTTTACTGTTAAAATTAATGTTTTGAAAAAACGGCTTGGGGGATGTTTTAAAAAATAGTCTTAAGTTACAATAAAGACATCCAGAAATCAAACAAAAGAAAAAATCTGATGTGCTTTGACCTTTGATTTAAACTTGGTTCAGGACCCCTGTGATACGAGAACAAGAGAATACCTGAGAACAAGAAGAAGAGACGTTTCAGGCACGCGACTATTACATGCCTTACTTACCTGCTTACTTAGACCTAATACATGTTAGGTGGATGTAAGAGCTGGGCTGATCTCCTCATTCACATGGAGAGTAGCTAGACGCACAGCATAGCACTGTTCCCCCTAAGAACTAAATATTTGTAACGAAGAACACAGTGTCTGTTGAAGTAATGGTCCGAATAACTTATGCATATTCGCTTGAAACCACCAAGATGAATAATGAGAGACAGGTAAGATTGTAGGAATAAAAGTGGGTACCTACGTCCAATATTAAACGGAAAATGTCTGATGATGGGAAAAAAGAACAAGAAGAAGGTGGAGGAGGAGGAGGGAAGGTAAGGTGTGGAGAAAGAGAGAGAGAGACCTATTGTACACGACAATTAACAGTTTAACGTGGGTGCAAGTCTGTGAAAGAAAAAAATAACAAATGGTACAAAGAAAAGATAAAACATTATGATAGTTGAACCGTGGGAATGCCACTTCATTTCACGAATACATTGTTCAAAACGCGTTTACACAAACAGCATTAATAATAGATATTAGTACAAATAATAATAATAATAACAACAATAATATTAATAATGGCATGCTTAGACTTGTAGTAATGAAGAAAAAGAGACAGCCAGATGCGTGGCCAAGAATTGTGGGAAGAGAAAGAGAAAGAGAAAGAGAAAGAGAGAGATAAAGAGAGAATGAAGGTAAGATAGGGAACGATTTGCGTATAACAAATGATAAGTGTGCATCGTAGAGAATAACGCATTCTAATCGACACTAATTACTTGGGAATCAAGTTTGAGTTATTAGTGTGCTGTAGTTTGAGAGGAGGGTGAGAGATGTAGAAGCGGTGTGTGTGTGTGTGTGTGTGTGTGTGTGTTGGGATAGACATGTGTTGGTCATTATTGTTCTCGGACGCTGACGTCTGGATTATGTTAGGTCTCAACGGCACCACCACTCACGTCTTCTCACCTTCTTCCTTCGATCTTCTTGTTCTACCCCCTCCCTCAACCATCGCTGTTGTTTGTGTTTCACACACACACTCAGACTCTTCACTCTTTACTCGTGTTGTTAATTTTGTAACCAGGGCCCTGCTGACGAACATGCCATGCACTATATACACTGCTAACCTATATTGTGATTAGAATTTCAAGTCTTTGCGTACTACCTAATTCCCTTCATCACATAAGAGAACTAAATGAATAAAAGTTTAGTTTATTGTGTAGATGTAAAGGCATTCTCGATGTTTCATCCGGAAGCAACCGAAGAACAAACGGGTCACACAGACAGATCGGCTGTGAAAATATATACCTTCTGATTCTGTTGTATTTTAGTTAACAGGAAACGATTTCTGTTTCACTCGATTTGTCTAAGGGCTTTGATGAGTTCTCAGTACTGGGTCAGGTTACTTATGGCTGAGTTTTTCATGGGCGAAATTAATCTTCCATTCTGTTCGACATTCCGGATTTTAAGACCGTAGACATGTGTTTCACTAAATCTACGGCGGTCCCCTTCACAGGCAGTCTACACCTTTCCAGCGACAATGCTCATCGAATAGTCTCTGACGTGTGGCTGAAGGATCAAACATAGAACCACGCTCTTAACCGTTAGGTCGGAGGAGGTAAGATCGACCCCCACTAAAACTGAAACAAATTGCAAACAAAAATACCACTGTTGCACACCATTATACAAAAATTATTCCGATTAGCGCTTTCAAGCTTCACAGCTCATCATTAGATCGGAACAATTTTTCTGTAGTAGTGTGTAACAGTATTATTTTTGTTTGTGATTATAACCACTAACACAACGTTTTTTCTATTTGTATCGGCCATCTTAGGACCACATGCCAATTTCAATTCTTTATTCATTGTTCTTTTCTTTTTCTAGAATAGTCTTTCATCTTTTGACTATATCTCTTCTTCCTGATTTGAGGCCACTTTGAACCTGCGTTTTTCACTCTCCCACCCTGGACTCCTTCCATTTTTAACACTTTTGCCCGAAAACGTCTATTCCAATTGCTTCTTCTGGGTTTATATTATTTTTTTCTAAATCGTTTTTGACATTTTTAATACAATTTGATATTGACTTCTTTCCCCACAGATATTTGAAGATCTGTTTTGTTAACCTATGTCGTCCATTCTATATTAATGTCCAAGAAATACTAGTCCTAACACAACTTTATTAATCAAAATATTGAAACAAATTGGATAAGATACGTAACTCCTTCCAATAGACTTCCTGATCGACGTAGCTGGGGGTTGTACGCCGGGCGATAGGCTGTCCAGCTTCGGAAAAGATCCACTTATTGGAAACTTCAAAAGAAATTAAAAAAATATATTACAAAAATTTATGAAATTAATTAAAGATTATAAAATCTAACTACCTAAAAAGTTATCATGTTAGTTAATTTGTGAAGCCTAACTATGGGGTCGAGTAGGCCCAGTGTCCGGCTATATAACATGACAAACGAGCCAGCTTTCCGGAGATGGGATATAATCAACGAACTCTGACCAAATGTACTGAGCACTGTGCCACTGCCATAATATCAAGATAAGTTTGGTTTTGTTAAATTCTGTGGGACTGAATGATGTACTGGGGAGTCGTTCGCTTTAAAATTAGTAGGCAAGAACTAATAGTAATGATGATATAAATCTACATAAATGCGCGAGTAGGGTGTAACTCAAGGCGCCGGGGCAAGAATTGCCATTGTTGTACAAGTGGAAGAATCGGCCGGCTGGAGAGGGGCGCTGCTACATCAATCGTGTATCCACTAGCAGTCGTCGCAAATCAAACACAACAAAGGAGAAAAGAAATAGCTAGATAGACGGAGATACGCATAGAAACTACTTCTTTCTTCAGCCTTAGACACAGAACTGTGATCGCTAACGTATTAGCGCACTCGATTTTCACTTATGAATGCAGTTGACAGCATTACCGAAACATCTGGTTTTGTAGAAAACATTGAACCACGGCCAAACAGCTCGGGAAGGAATTTAACAACACACTACTTCTGTGTTGCCGATAACTTAGTACACATGACATATAAATAAAAATTATCCCCTTTTCTTTCAACTATCATTTTTATTTATAGAAAATTACCCCTACCCCATTCGACTACCCTTTTCATTTATAGATATTTTATTTAGCTTTATACAGTGGATTATTATGGCCTTCCTTTTAGGATATTGTATTTATCAAAATGAAGTACTTTACTCTTGTTAAACATAAAACGTTGCTGGTAAACTACCCCTTCCTCTTAACCGATCTTTACCAAAATCAATATGTCTTGTGTCCTTTACAGTTAAAGGATGTATGCAAATAATTATTTGATTCTGTTGGAATTTGCAGCAGTTATCTTTCGTCGTAGAAAAATTACTCTTGTAAAAACGTAAAACGTTACAGGTAAACTACCCCTTCCTCTTAACCGATCTTTACCAAAATCAATTAATCTTGAGTCCTCTACAATTCAGGGATGTATGAAAACAATTATGTGATTCTGTTTGAATTTGTGGCTGTTATCGTTTGCTATAGAAACAATTCTACACACAGACACACAGACACTTTTCGAAAAATGACTTTTCTTCATGTTTTGACGGTAGTACATTTAAAATCAGCCCTAATCTCGAACACGGTTTTTTTCGCCATCACCATACATCCATTTTCTTATGGAACATGGAAGTAAAAATTGAACTTCATTAATTTTTAACGGTTATATAAATGCCAATTTAAACTATAAATTAAATTCCCGTCAGCTTCGGAAACATAGACATGAGGAGTAGCACAGTGGGAAGGCGCATGCTTTGCACAGTGTTCATTTATCGTGCTAGCTGTGGATTCAGCTGAAAGTCGAATCACTATAATCTAGTCTGCCTACTGTTTTGAAGAGGCGGAACTCAGTCAGTAACAACGAGACACCTACATGTGTGCACATCAAAAAAACACTTTCCTTTACTTCACAGTTCGTCGGTGTACGTGTTTTAAATAAGCTTACATATACCGTTTTGTCTCTGCCAATGTGATGCGATGTGAGTTGTGCCACGGCTAGAGGCCATGGCATTAATGCCTTCTTCTTCGAGTGAAAAAGAATTTTATATTTTTTTACATAAATTTGTATTACGGTATATAGTGCAATTATGAAATAGCATTTCTGGTGAATTATGAAGTAATTATGAATGACTGAAACGAGTTCTCTGTTTTAACTCCACCGTTTGTCATTTGTGTGTCCGTTTATCTACTGTTTGGACTACACCCCACGACAAAGTTTGAATGCATCAACTGATTTTTGCAAAATTTAGAACGCATGTCCATATTTTTACCCTACAGACCACTATTGGTTTTTAGATTGATGTCTCTAAAAAAAATATATAGTGACAGGAGGCAAAAGAGTGAAGCGTCAAAATTTTGAAAAATTGCAAAAATACATGTGGGGTATCAAATTAGGGAAAATGTTAACGAAAAGCTGAACGTAGTGTTCAGTCTTGAAATAGTAGTGTTCAGTCTTGTTAACAGTAGTGTTCTGTCTTGTTAACAATAAACAGTAGTGTTCAGTCATGATAAAAAGAGTGTTCAGTCTTGTTAACAGTAGTGTTCAGTCTTGTTAACAGTATTGTTCAGTCTTGTTAACAGTAATGTTCAGTCTTGTCAACCGTAGTGTTAAGTCTTGTCAACAGTACTGTTTAGTCTTGTCAGCAGTAGTGTTCAGTCTTGTCAGCAGTAGTGTTCAGTCTTGTCAACAGTAATAAGTGATTACCTGTATGCGGTCCGCCGTGTGACTTCTCAAACTTGTTATGTTACGCGTTTCAAGGCGTATGCCTCATCATCAGACGTTAAAAACCAAAAAACACATATATCACACAAAACTGCGTTTGTCAAAGAATAAAATTACAGAAGCAAGCATATTATGTGCACGTGATGTAGGGTGCGCACCCGTTCAAGTGTTGTCTGCTACTGATTGGAATCCGTTGAGCAGTCTCAAAGCAGTATCATACAGGCGGTTGGATACAAAGTTCAATTGTTCATTCAGAACACAATCACGACTGCTATCATTATTCTATGCATTATAAATTTCCAGCTCCTCCAAGGCATTCATAAAACGGCCCTTGTTGCATATATGCAAAGGCATTAGATTGGACTTAAAATCTGTATAATTGTGATTGTGTTGGGTCAGATGACGAGTGTAATTAGATTTTATATCATTGTAATTGTGTGTCTTTTTTGGTAAGTGTTCACGGAAGCATTTGTAAAAACCTCTTCCGGTCTGACCTATATAGAAGTTGTTACAATCATTGCAAACCAGTTTATAAATGCCTGTTTTTTCTTCAATAGGTAAGGGCAGTTTAGGTCTAAGTATATTAATTAGTTTATTATTAGTTCTAAAAGACATAGTATAACCAATATTGTTCATCACTGAGGATAAAATTTTTGGCATGATGTATGTGTATTTCGCAGATATAAATTTTTTCGGTGTTTTATTAAGTGGACGGGGCTTAAGTTGAATGTTATTATGCTTCTTTAGCAATTTGTCAATGATGTGACTACTGTAACCATTGGAAACTGCAATAAATCTTATTGTATTTAGCTCAGTCTGGAAATCATTATTGTCAAGGGGGACTGTCAACAATCTATGGATTAAACTATTATATGCTGCCATTTTTTGAGAGTATGGATGGTGGGAATCTGCATGTATTGTATGGTTAGTGGCAGTAGGCTTCCTATAAATATTGAATTTCAATGTGTCCATTCGTCTAGTGAGGGTCAGGTCTAGAAAGTTAATTGAGTTATCATGCTCGGTCTCTAAAGTAAATTGAATATTATTGTTAATTTTATTTAAAAGATATTTGAAGGAGTCAACTTGTCTCAAAGTTCCGTCAAAAATAATGAACGTGTCATCTACGTAACGTGAATAAAATTTAATCTTATTAGCGTATATGTTATTATTTAATAAATAAGTATTTTCGTAGAAATTTAAGTATATGTCAGCCAACAGGCCTGAGAGGGGTGAGCCCATAGCTAGACCATCATCTTGGCAATAGAATAAACCATTGAATGTGAAATAATTTTGATTTAAAATGACTTTAAGCAAGTCAATCAACTCATCTATCGCCTGTGCACTCATGGAAGCGTTAATCCGTAAATTGTCCTTCAATAATTTTAAAGTTACATCAGTTGGAATATTTGTATATAAATCCACTATGTCAAATGAAACTAATTTGTAATTGGGTTTTAATTTAACGGTATTTATCTTATTAATGAAGTCAGTATTATTTGTTAAGCTGTGATTATTCTTTAACTGTAAATTGTCTTTAATTAGTTTTACAAGAATTTTTGATGTTTTGAAACCGGGGGCTGTAGTGAAGTTAACCAGCGGTCTTATGGGTATGTGTGGTTTGTGGATTTTGGGGAGTCCCGTAAATATCGGAGCCTTCGCATTAATAGGCTTCAAATAACGACGTGTATTATCACTGAGCAAACTCGTACATTTGTTAATACATTGGTTGAGGTTTTTGGTGTATTTATCAGTAGGATCAGATTTTAATTGTCTAATATTATGGTTAGAGATAAATTCGTGAACTTTGGCGTTATAAGAATCAGTATCCATGATTACTAATGTATTCCCTTTATCTGCTTTAATAATACTAGCATTATTAATAGTTATTTTTGTTTTGATTTGCCTCAAAGTTTTGTATTCACGGGAGAATCATGGATGCATAAATAGATTATGTGGTAGGTTATCGTTAGATCTGATAGTTTTAGTGAATTTATTGTTTATCAATATGCGTGCTTCGTTCTGTACAATCGGATTCGGAATAGTCTTAATAGCCGCCTCCGCGTCAACGAGCTCATAAATATGTTTGTTATTTCCGGTTGGTGGGAGATTATAATTAAGTCCTTTATTAAGGAGCTCCATTTCATTATCACTGAAGTTTATATTAGTTAAATTCATTGTTCTAGGATGAAATGTATGTTTGCAATTAATGTCAGTCTCTAGACGGTGTTTATTTTCTAAACTACGAAGTTTACGTAATTGATTGAAGCGTATACGGCTTGAAACACTAGCTGTGTATTTAAATATATAGTCAAAAACATTGTTGATAACGCTTGGATGAATGCTGTTGAGGATATGTAAATGTAATTCGAATAAACGAGTGTTAAGAATAGATTTTTTAATATATAATGCCTTAATTTCTTCTCTAATATACATCCGTTCAGCAGAATGTTTGGTAATGTTTGCGGCCATGGAAGAGCTGTTGATCTTTACAATAGCATATTTTGGTGTTATGTTCTTCAGTAAACAGATTTTGTTAAATTTAATATGCAAATTCGCTTTTAGAGATTTACTTTAGAGACCGAGCATGATAACTCAATTAACTTTCTAGACCTGACCCTCACTAGACGAATGGACACATTGAAATTCAATATTTATAGGAAGCCTACTGCCACTAACCATACAATACATGCAGATTCTTACCATCCATACTCTCAAAAAATGGCAGCATATAATAGTTTAATCCATAGATTGTTGAGTGTCCCCCTTGACAATAATGATTTCCAGACTGAGCTAAATACAATAAGATTTATTGCAGTTTCCAATGGTTTCAGTAGTCACATCATTGACAAATTGCTAAAGAAGCATAATAACATTCAACTTAAGCCCCGTCCACTTAATAAAACACCGAAAAAATGTATATCTGCGAAATACACATATATCATGCCAAAAATTTTATCCTCAGTGATGAACAATATTGGTTATACTATGTCTTTTAGAACTAATAATAAACTAATTAATATACTTAGACCTAAACTGCCCTTACCTATTGAAGAAAAAACAGGCATTTATAAACTGGTTTGCAATGATTGTAACAACTTCTATATAGGTCAGACCGGAAGAGGTTTTTACAAACGCTTCCGTGAACACTTACCAAAAAAGACACACAATTACAATGATATAAAATCTAATTACACTCGTCATCTGACCCAACACAATCACAATTATACAGATTTTAAGTCCAATCTAATGCCTTTGCATATATGCAACAAGGGCCGTTTTATGAATGCCTTGGAGGAGCTGGAAATTTATAATGCATAGAATAATGATAGCAGTCGTGATTGTGTTCTGAATGAACAATTGAACTTTGTATCCAACCGCCTGTATGATACTGCTTTGAGACTGCTCAACGGATTCCAATCAGTAGCAGACAACACTTGAACGGGTGCGCACCCTACATCACGTGCACATAATATGCTTGCTTCTGTAATTTTATTTTTTGACAAACGCAGTTTTGTGTGATATATGTGTTTTTTGGTTTTTAACGTCTGATGATGAGGCATACGCCTTGAAACGCGTAACATAATAAGTTTGAGAAGTCACACGGCGGACCGCATACAGGTAATCACTTATTATTACATAATAGTGACTTGGATACCATACGAAACATGAATGTTGTCAACAGTAGTTAAGTCTTCTCAACAGTCTTGTTAACAGTAGTGTTCAGTCTTATTAACAGTAGTGTTCAGTCTTGTCAACCGTAGTGTTCAGTCTTCTCCACAGTAGTGTTCAGTCTTGTTAACAGTAGTGTTCAGTTTTGTCAACATTATTGTTCAGTCTTGTCAACAGTAGTGTTCAGTCTAGACAACTGTAGTTCAGTCTTGTCAACAGTCTTGTTAACAGTAGTGTTCAGTCTTGTCAACAGTTGTGTTCAGGCTTGTCAACAGTAGTGTTCAGTCTTGAAACAGTAGTGTTCAGTCTTGTTAACAGTAATTCAGTCTTCTCAACAGCCTTGTTAACAGTAGTGTTCAGTCTTGTTAACAGTAGTGCTCAGTCTTGTTAACAGTTGTGTTCCGTCTTGTCAACAGTAGTGTTCAGTCTTGTCAACAGTAGTGTTCAGTCTTGTTAACAGGAGTGTTCAGTCTTTCCAACAGTAATGTTCAGTCTTGTCAACAGTAGTGTTTAGCCTTGTCAATCTTAGAGGTAGCATTAACTTTAGCCTTCACGTTAGTGTTAGCGTTCTTAGCGTTAACGTTCTTAGCGTTGGCGTTCCTAGTGTTAGCGTTACCGTTTTAGCGTTTGCCGATTCACACAAAATATTCATCACTAACACAATTACTACCAGATCAACGTTATCGTTAGCGTTAGCGTTAGCGTTCTTAGGCTATCGTTCTTAGCGTTAACATTAACTTTAGCGTTTGCGTTAGCGTTAGCGTTCTTAGCGTTAACGTTCTTAGCGTTGGGGTTCTTAGTGTTAGCGTTACCGTTTTAGCGTTAGCCGAAACACACAAAACATCAGTCCAGATGGAACCTGTCGTCTTCTTGGGGTTTTCCTGAAATATTACTTTTAACACAACGATGTGTCGAGTAACAACCGATTCATATCCCTCCACTTATCTCCTCTCTTCTCCACTCCTCTTTTCTTTTCTATACTAGCGATCGCGTTACGCACGTCCACCGATTTAAACGCTATGGTGACGACGACGAGCAGCGCGACTACGGCTACAGATGCTAACACCGATCTTGAACTGACTAAAATCTCGTGGATTGTTCCGTACCTGCACGTGAACAACGATACGCGGTTGGAGCTCTTAGACCTAATGCGGAAGGGCCCACCGCTGTCCATACCGTTTCGCAGTTGGGAACTCCACGAGTACCCGGCCTTACCGACTGCCAGCAGGCAGACGTGGACGATCAAGACGTTGTCACACCTGGAGAACCCGCGTTTCGTGACACTAACTTTCCAGATTGGCAGATAAAACGATGTGAAAAAACATGCTGACGAATTCGATCACTAAAAGATGACCAACGCGAGACTCTTTCTGAACGACAAGTACTACCCGTACGATAACCTGAACTTGGATATAGCTAACGGACACTACGCACTGCAGTACGACATGTTTTCTCCTTTTCAAAAACGTACTAACATAGGACTCAATCCAATGTACTTCCATCGCAGGACGAGTTCAGAGATAAAGCACCGCTATTCGTCTCCGATTGTAGCAGACAGGACGAGTCGCTCAAGTCTTCAAAGTTTGACGTTCGACTAGAATTCGAGTCCTCCGAAAATGTCCCTGCAGAAACCACGGCCTCCTGCATGATACTTCTCGATTCGCTCAACGTATACACTTCGCTGTCCAACAATATCCACGGACACACAGATCCCCCCACTACTACTACCACCACCGGGGTAGTTGTCTCCCCCCACCGCCAACAGGAAGTCGAGATTTATATACATATTACCGAGTGTTGCATCATCATGTGTCAGTTGAGAGACTGCAGTTTACTGGGGACGTTGTTGTTGTTACTGTAAATGTTGTGACTGTGTTTTATTACCTAACAACATGGCTTCGGCAATCGTTGAATTCGAACAGCAGCAGCAGCAGCAGCAGCAATCGCAACCGATACACCGACCGGAACATGTCTTTCGCGTACGCGGAAGTCACGATGCGTACGACAGTGTCGGGTTCGCAAACAGTCTCATTGCATTGTGTCGGTTCGAGAGTGTTGTCCGCGAGGGTACGGTACCTGCAGTCGCTCATGCTTTCCCGCGGTTCGACACGTACGAGAAAAGAATGAAAACATTCGATGAAAAAGAGTGGCCAATCGCGATGTGCGTACGAGCCGAAACGCTGGGCGAAGCGAGATTGTTTTACACGGGACGCAGCGACCACACCGTTTGCTTTGCTTGCGGTGGAGGCCTACACATGTGGGAAGCCAACTACGATGCGTGGACGCAACACGCTCGCCATCTTCCGGAATGTCATTACCTATCGTTGAAGAAGGGAACAAATTTCGTCGATTCCGTAAGAAACGCATTAAGTCATGAAGCTAGCAAGCGTGAGGAAGAAGAAGAAGAAGAAGAAGAAGAAGAAAAAGAAGAAGAAGAAAAAGAAGAAGAAGAAGGACATACGGAGACCTCTGAGAAACGTGACGAAGAACAACAAATTCGGTTTAAGGTATGTTACACGGAATCCATCGAAGTAGTGCTTCTGCCGTGTCATCATTTCGTCGCCTGCAGGTTGTGTACAGTACGTCTGCGAAAGTGCTCGTTATGTAGGACCAAGATTCGTGCTTACGTCAGAGCGTTTTTATAAATGATTTATTCGTCTATTTTGTTTCACAATATTGTTAAAAAATGTTGCATCATATCATCGTGAAACAGTATGGTGCAATACGTGTTGACAGGATGTTGTGCAATAGTTACACGCAATAGTTGAACAGGGGGGAGGGTATTTTCCGTCTATACAAACGGGGCTCGTTCGCAATACCGTTCACTCTTGTGTCGACAGTCGCAAGCAACGCTTCGCAACCAGCAGACTTACTAAGCAACCAAATGGATTCGTTTATACACAAATCTGGGAGCGTCACCGTTTACGAATACGTACGATGTCACCACTTACAAATGGGTACGAAGTATCCGATTCGTTCGTTGCAGAACGAGACGACCCGGTACGGCGGACCTTCTCTGGCGGTCGTTATATCGGAGGGAAAGGACGGCACGGGATTACTGAAAGCCTACCTGCCGAAGAGATACTCGAAACTGTTTACGGATGAGGAACTGCAAGGCGTACAACCGGACACGCTCTACCTACAGTACAATGGACAAAAAGACCGTGTAGCGGACATTACTATTTCAAAATTGTAAATATTGTATGTGTGTATTTTTGTAACACTTTTTTATATGTGTCTTTCTTTGATAATACATGTATTAAAAAATATTATGAACGTTATTTTCCCCCTTCTCGTTTCTTTACCCCTTCCATCACTATCACCATTAATGACGGTGACGCGATGTAGACAGAGCTCAGTGTTTCGTCGCCCGTCACCGGTAACGGACGCTCTCTTTTACAGGTAGGCAATCGAAGTTAATGAAATCGCTCAGTGCTTCATCTCAAAACGACAACGTCGCTCCAAACACAGAGGGTACCCCGAGCCCGAGCCTGACGTGAAGCGTAATGGCGCAATTCTATTAGTGTAGACGAGTAGGCAGGTATTTTGGTATGACATAATACACGTTAGTTTTTAATATTTTGTATTACTTATTACATGATAGTATCATGTCTTATTTTATTTGTATTTATTTGTGTGTATGTGCGTGTGTGCGCGCGCGCGCGTGTGTGTGTGTGTGCGGATAAAATATTTTATGTTCTGTCTTTTGGAAGATATGTAGCGGAAAAAACGATATATATGCGTGTTATTTTTCCCCCTCCTCGTTCCTTTCCCCCGCTACTCTCCATTTATACGAGTGCCACAGCGTTGACAGGGTCAGTGTTTCGTTGACCGCAGTCGGAGCAACATCTCTCGCTGACTTTCGTAGACGTGTTTAATTTTTTTTTTTTGTTTATTGGAACTGTTGCTGGTTATTGCTTAATTATTTACGCGTTGTTGAGAAAATCTATTGATGTTTCCGAGTAGGTAGGTCTTTTGGTATGCCACAATACACGTTTTGAGATCTCAAATTCCTGTTTATTGCTTACTTATATTTATTATTTATTTGGTAATGAATTAAATGGTGCTACCTGATTTTTTATGTTACATAAAATATGGCTTGTTTTAAATTATTTTGGGCTCATTCGATAATTAGGTTGTACAATTCCCGACAATGCACTTCTTACTGTTTTTTTTTGTATGTATGTTTTTTTGGTACGCGTGTTATTTTCCCCCTCCTCGTTCCTTACTCCCGCTACCCACCATTTATACGAGTGACACAGCGTTGACAGAGTCAGTGTTTCGTTGACCGCGGTCGGAGCAACATCTCGCGCTGACTTTCTTGGAAGGGTTTGTTTTTTTAGAACTGTTGCTGTTTATTGCTGAATTATTTACGCGTTGTCGTGCAATTCTATCGATGTTTCCGAGTAGGTAGGTCTTTTGGTATGACATAATACAGGTTTTGTGATCTCAAATTGCTGATTATTGCTTTATTTATTATTTTTATTATTTATTTGCTAATGAATTAAATGGTGCTACCTGTTTTTTATGTTACATAAAATATTGCTTATTTTAAATTATTTTGGGCTCGTTTGATAATTGAGTTGTACAATTCCCGACGATGCACTTCTTACCGTTTTTTTTCTATGTAATTATTTTTTGGTATGCGTGTTATTTTCCCCCTCCTCGTTCCTTTCCCCCGCTACCCACTATTTATACGAATGACAAAGTGTTGACAGGGTCAGTGTTTCGTTTTCCGCGGTCGGAGCAACATCTTTCGCTGACTTTCGTGGACGGGTTTGTTTTTTGTAACTGTTGCTGTTTATTGCTTAATTATTTACGTGTTGTTGTGCAATCCACTTGTTAGCACTGTTGCATCGTATTACCATCGCATTGGTGGTGGTGATGAAGCGTTATGGCGGAATTCTATTAGTGTTGACAGGATGTTGTGTAGTAACACAGAATAGTAGAACAAGAGGGGATTGTCCGTCTATATAAACGAGGCTCGTTAGCTATACCGTTCAGTCTTGTGTTGACAGTCGCGAGCGACGCTTCGTCCACAGCCCGAGCCCGAACCCAGCACCGACCGACCACCAGCATACACATACACGCCAACAGAACTCCCCCTCCCCCTCCCGCATCACCGGTACAACATGGAGAGAATCCTAGGCCAGGAAAACACGTTCCGATGAACTGACTGGATCAACGACCTCACGATCATGACATCATCAACAGCACCGATCGACCGACCACCAGTATACACATACAAGCCAACATTACGCCCCCCCGCGTACAACACGGAGAGAATCCTAGACCAGGAAAACACGTGTCGATCAACTGACAGTGTCAGCGACCGCACTATCAGCTGCTCATGACGTCATCAACAGCTGATCAGTTGCTCATGACGTCAGCTGATGACGTCACATACCTGTGACGTCACAAACAGCTGATCGGACGTCACCACTCCCGGTCAGCTGATCGTGACGTCACTGGCCTAGGATTATCTCCAACACACTACTTATGTTCAATTGATAAACGTCTATAACATTAAATCTGGAAAGTCTTGCTTAGCTGTTTCATATCGATCACGTAAAACGTGAGCCTAATTTTAAAATTATTTTGGAAAGTTTTCTAAATATTATGTTGTCTCTTTTTTATTAATATGTGTTAATATTGTTGAGTGTCCTATAAAGTTAATACAAAGCTATTCCTCTACTTAGAAATGGCTCTTAGAATAACGTTTACATATGCGTTTGTAAAAAAGTATAAAATTAAAAAATTGAAACAATGAGAAAGTTCTTTCATCATTTCATCGAGGGCCCATCATACTCCTGTAAACTAAACCTATAACCAAAAATTTTTTTTAGACTATCATGTAGATACAACCAAATTATTTTGGCATAACTTAATTGTGTCTCTATTAATATGTGATTAGCGTTCTTTCAAATACTTAAAAAATAATTAAACAATAATGTTAACAATGTAAAGTCATATATTCAGGAAAAGAGTATTTTATAATTTTCTACATGACTGTAACGTTCGAATGGTGACACTGGCGAATATATGTATTGTCGGCTGAACCCAGCTTCAGACAGTTTCAAATTGAATCTGCAGTAGAGCAGAATACAAGTCAATTTGCATAACTTAAGAATCGACGCTTAACTGAACACGATTATGTAAAGTGAGGGTTACGACCAGACCATAAGCTAACGTTTCAATATCATATCCCGGTAACAATTTATTACCATCTGTAATGAAGCAATAAACGTGCTGACTGTACTTCAGAGTAGACACCTTCCAGTGTACGAGATGTAAGTTTGAATGTAATGATAGCATCACAGTTTTTAGGTACCTATAACTTTGGCTAGTTTCTCGTTCTACATAACTGACAAATACGACAAGGAAATTCCATAATATCTATCGTGCGTACTTACCTATATTTGCACTGATAGTTCATTTATCTATTTACGTCTTAACATCCATACTATCATCTATCTCTTTACGCCAAATATTAACATTCTTTATCACAATTACATATCTATTTACTAGTGGTAAAATAATTATTTTATAATTTTACTACGCATAAAGTAAATTGTATCCATCATGATAAATGTGTGTTACAGTATTAAGAACAAAGTAAATCATAATTAATTTTTCTGTGATATAAACTATACGTGTACTTTCAGTTACTCCACATGTGAATTAAATTGTTCTACGTGGAACAAACGAATGCGAGAAGAAGTAAACGGAATTTTTGTTACAGTCTGCATAGTTTATTTACTTTTATAAATAGAATCCATTATTATAGACAGTGAAAAGTTGTATTAAATTTTTTACATCTTTCATGTTGTTTAGTTTTTTTTTCTATTACTCTATTAATACTCAAAAGGCATAAGATCGTCAAGTGAACAAAGAAATAAAATTTCTAATCTCAAGGCACGTTTGCAGAACAAAATATTGAACACCGACAGTAAGACACTACTTTCGGTCCACGAGATTTGTCTAAAAAGTGAAGACTAAAAATGTTCATCACGAATTGTCAAACTCTAACCCAAGAATCGTTTATTTGCTTTCACAAACATTTTCACCTTCCTAACCTTACTAGATTTGAGCGTGTATAATAGTCTTTTAGGTATTAGGTAGCTTTTTTAGGTAGCTTTTCCTTTGAAGTTTCAAAAATTTAGTTCAACAATCAAGCATTGCAAAATTAAGCAGTGTGTTATCAAATTTTATGACAAAATTTAAGACACTGCAATAGAGACACTTTACAACTTACTGCAAGCTTATGAAGACGAAACCATGTTCCTTGTTTACGTTTTTATAGTAAGCAAAATATAAAGCACTTTTGATAGGCCGTAAAACTTTGTAACATGACCCTGTATAGGACGATCTGTCACGACTAATGTAAAAATGTGACTAGCGTGCCAAATGTGAGAAACTTAATCAAGTTTGAACATAATTTTATGATACAATGATTGGTTATGACTAACGTTAAATCACCAGTCTATTCACGAAATGTTTGTGGATTATTTCCGTTTGGCTAAATTTTTATATTTTATCACAAAAACGCTAAATGCCTCATCGCACTTTCAGTAAAATTTTAAAAAGGCTGTTGCCGAGGTAACCTAAAAATCCCTCACCGCACATATTTTTGACCAGGTGATTATTTTGTGTCCAAAACATTCTAATGAACCAGCTACAGGTAATGACACTTGAAGATATCCAGTACAGTCTCAATGATACGAAAAATCTTCTCCCTAATTGTGCGAGTTCCAAAGAAAACTACATTTAAAGGGGAAAAATTTTTCTGTAGTAAAAGTGCCAACGATTAGTTTAATACAACCGGTGTCATTACTTTTAAATAAGCTCTGTAGTTATAAATACCTTATAATAGCGTTTTACGTTCAGTCAGCGTCAACATCTTCTTCTGGGTTACATCGGTATAGGCCTATCGGTGAAAGCAGAGTAAATTTAACAGAATCATTGATAAGCAATTATCGTACCCATTGCGCAGGTCATATTGTTTAAGTTGTTATGTTCGTATGTATTTTAATACGGAAATAATAAACTAACTACATAATTAATCATTCTGTCAAATAAACGATTTACTCGGTAGATTACTAAGATGGTTTACAATTCAAAGTTTGTCTATTCAGATTATGTTATATTTAGATTAACGTTAATTAAAAAAAATTAACCTGATCTAATATGTAATATTTAAAGAGTAACCGAATTAGAAATATGTGAAATAGATAATAAGAAGCTTGCTGTATATTTCGTAAGTAAACAAGCTTGTTTTAATTATGTGTTTGATTACGAAATATTATGTAAGGTCGTAACAATTTGTAAGAGAGAAACGTACGTATAAATATGTGTGTGTGTTTTGCTGGTTCCATATGTTTCATGACATTCCTAGTTAACGTTATCAAGGAACCCTTTGAAAATCAAATGTATTGTATGCTTTCCCTTTTTACCTAGAGATGGGATGAGAAATGCTGGGCAGTAAGAAGTCAGGGTCTTTTGAATGAATGTGCTAAACGTATTATTTTTTTCTGTACTAATTGTAAGCTAGAAGCGCATTGATCTCAGGGATTAGCTAAATGACAAACTAGCTTACAGGAAAAGTGGGTTAATGTGTGTTGGATCGTGGCCAGCCGTAGTTCTCACCCACTTACTACCTGTTTAATGGTAACGCCGGTCATTAAGTAGCAGTTACCATAGTAAGATTTCTCTTACCTACTGACACCTAAGCGTAGACAGCCCCTATATTAACAACTACGTATTTTTAAACATCTGCTTATTACCAATTTAAAAGAGTACGTTCTTATTTTTAAGCACATGGAGTAATACTATTAAAGAGCTAACCAACTGAAGTAACTACTGCTACTAGAGAAATTAAAAAAATTATAATTTAATAATTTAATTTTAAGTAAGAATTATCTATTTTATTTAATTCGTATAATATTCGCAACAATACCAGCATTAATCTCTGGTTTATACATAATTTTGTTACTAAAAAAATGATATTTTCAGTAAAAAAAGTAATATTATTAACAACATCTACAAAAAGAATATTAGCAGTACATATATATAGCCCCTCCAGCAATATTTGATATAACAATATTTGAGCCCCTCCAAATAATGGAGGTGTAGACATTTGCTCACTCCCCTGTAAACAAAACAAGACAATTGCCTCTCGGATTTAAAATGTACTCCACTTTTTAAGTTGGTTTTAGTAAGTCTGTAAATACACACATAAAACAAAAGTACAATAAGCGTTAGACAAGTATTAAAAAAGTTTTGGGTGCGTGTACTTATGTACGCGCGTTAGAAGTTATACTTCTTTTTGTATATAATATATAATATAATATATATCTCATCGTATAGTGTTTAACTGGTTCAATAGATAAATAACAACGAAAAACAACGACCACAGTTATAATATATATGCATAAAATAAAATAAATATAACTATTATACACTAAAAGATAAAAATTTAATTCAATTGAATTAATGTAAATGCAATATTATAATATTTTAGTAGAGAAAAATTAATTTTTTATCAAATATCTCAAAATACTTACGAATAGTGTATTACAGCAATGGATTTACTTTTCGATAGACTTCTGAATAATTAAGTGTGATCTATAATTTAAAATATAGAAATATATATATATATATGATTATTGGATTAAAGCAAACATAATGATAGAATACTTACCGAAACTTTTATTCATTTAATATAAAAAAGACTTTTGAAATTAATACTTACGAAAAATAAATGATTAGTTGGTACTAGAAGAAACCTACGTTTTAACAAAAATTTCCGTAATTAGTGTACAAAAAACGGCTGTACTTTTGAACCTGAGACCATGCTGAATCATGATTCCCTATGACCATTCTCTTCCAGTATAATTATTATGCAGTTTCCATTATTTTGTTAGAAAGAAAGCTGATATGTTCAATGGCGATTTTCCTGTTCAACTTTTAAAAGCATAATTGTTATTCAGTTTTCTTTCTTGTTCTGAATTTATTAGACCGAAATTATAACCTAGTTCCCATTTACACCACATTATTACCTTACAAAGACGAATTTAAGTAAATCTAATTTATAACGAAAGAAGTACATTAAAATCGTCACTTCAACCTAATGCAATAAAAACCAATGTGCAAGTTTCTATCAATATGCAAATGATTAATTATTAGTAATTGGTTATTGTGGAATTTTATGTTGGTCTAAGTTAATGGAAACAAAAATTGGAAGAGCCACTTGAAACCGATATAAAATGACTAGCTTATATTGCATTAAAGATGTCAAAGAGTGTATTTTGCATAAAACTGATTACAGTAAGGACCTTTGTTTATGAATAGAAACAAATAAAGACTCCGTGCTTAGTTTGTACCATTAAAATTCACAAACTGATAGATATTATTTCATAATGTCTATTGTTATTAAAAAGATTGAAATAACAAATGTATAAACAAAATTTTTATATATTCTGAATACAAAAATTAAATATTTTACATTTGTAGCCTTTTACAAAGTGTATAGAAACTTGTTTTACGTGGTATAATGATTTGTTTTATATAGCAACTTCTCAGGTTTGAATATCTGTATCGTATCGTAAACGTAAACGTATCGTAAAAGTATCGTAAACGCATACAGGAGAGTAGAGAAAATCATGGTAATTCAAAAAACTCAAAATGACCAATGCCGAACGTCAGAGGATTTACCGACAACGCTTAAAAGATAAGGAAATATACTGAAGTCGAGTCAACACCATGGAGACCAGAATTAATTACCATTGTAACAAGTAAATAAACAAATGATATTTAGCGGCATCGGAACCTATACCTTTATCCGTTCCTGCAGTTTTTAGTGTTTTTACTATGCGGTTGTATTGATACATTTTGTAATTTTTTATACAGATACGTCTATATATTTTGTAATTGTCTTAAGCGATTATAAAATGTATGGTTATACGTATTTCTGATGATGCAATGAATAAGTAATGAAATATATTAAATACTACTACTAAAGATGTCAACAAGACCAGAATTAATTACCATAGTAAAAAGTAAATAAACAAAAGCTATTTAACGGTATCGGAACTGTACATTTATCCATTCCTGCAGTACACTTTTTTGGCCTCAGGCTCGTTGTCCACGGCTAACTTCATCCTGTTAACTTTCCGTTTCCGTTGCATGGTGCGCGCGCATTTCGTTACATGGTGCGCGCGCATTTCGTTACATACTAAAATTTCACCCTCAACGCGCATAAAGAAGTATAACTTCAAAAAGAGTAAATAAAAAGGGAATATTCAAACATATGGCAGTGTGTTAAAATGTAATTTGAAGTCAAAGCTACAGTCGTAAGTGGAAAGTAATCCTTTGTTTGACAGACACGGAAACGTAATAGAGGGAACCAAAGTAAACAGTTCCAGTAGAATGCGTCCAATAATCTACGGCAAACATCAGCTGTCAGAAACTTAGCAAATACTACGTTTTTCCGGTCCATTTACAGTTGATCAGGCTGAATTTTTTATTTTATTTTTACTTCCATATTCCTTAAGGAAATGGAAGTATGGTGATGGCAAAAAAAATCGTGTTCGAGATTATTGCAGATTCTGATTGTACTACACTCAAAACATGAAAAAAAGTCATTTTTCGAAAAGTGTCTGTGTGTGTGTCTGTGTGTCTGTCTGTGTGTCAAAGATTTTTTTCTATGGCAAACAATAACTGCCGAAAATTCAAACAGAATCAAATAATTTTCTTTGTGTACAGCCCTGATTTGTAGAGTACTCACGACCTATTGTTTTTGGTGAAGATCGGTTGAGGGAAAGGGGTAGTTTACCTGCAACGGTTTTTTTTTATCAAGGGTAATTTTCTTTTTTGGCAAACGATAGCCGCAAATTCAAACAGAATCAAATAATGTTTCGCATACAGCCCTGAATTATGGAGTTCGCAAGACCTATTGTTTTTGGTGAAGATCGGTTAAGGGAAAGGGGTAGTTTACCTGCAACGTTTTATGTTTTAACAAGGGTAATTTTTTCTATGACGAACGATAACTGCCACATATTCAAACAGAATCAAATAATTTTTTGCATACACCCCTGAATTGTAGAGAACTCAAGCCTTTTGATTTTGGTGAAGATCGGTTAAGGAGAAGGGGTAGTTTACCTGCAACCTTTTACGTTTTAACAACAGTAAAGTACTTGAAAATTCATTTAAACTTTTTCAAACAATGGTAATTGTTAAAAATAAAATAATTTTGTTGCCAGGCAATAAAATTATAATTTTTTCATTTTAATGTAAATCATGTATGAGAGAAAATATATCGTTCGTGGCAGGCAAGCATATCTCAGTTATGTAATGTTTACGTTTCCATTTTATTATTATGACTACCGCAATAAAAAGGCAGGGAAGACACACACACACACACACACACACACACACAAATTTCGCGTTATTTCTGGCCTCATTCATGTTTATTTTCTTACATTTGCACGCTTTTTAAATGGAAAGTGCCGAAACCCATACCAACTTAACGCGTGCAAGCCGAAAATGTGTCCAGCGTGGATAGCGATTTGCTTCCTGTGGATCGCTGGGCAGTGTAATGCATGTGTTTACAGAGGAATGATTCATACACAGACTTTTCGTCTTTAGGGAATGAACCCTCTGCAAGATGCTGAGGGGCCATGAGTGACTTCGGAGCGCTCCTTCTTTTCCGCGTGTTTGTTCTGTGAAACGTACACTGTAGATTCGCAGCTTTACTCTAAGCAACGCTCAATAGGAAATGTTGAAAATTTTTGTCCACGGTGTACCCTCATACACGCTAAACCTGCTCTGATGTTTTAATTACGGACATCATAATATTAAAACTTTGGAAACCTGAGCACTATTTAATGGAGATCAATCATTAACTTATACAAGCCATTAATTTTATGCATATTTTTTATATATATGTGTACAACGTTATCGGCAACAAAGAAGTAGTTTTTGTTAAAATTCCTTCCCGGCATATTTGGCCGTAGTCCAATGTTTTCTACAAAACCAGACGTTTCGGCAATGCCATCGACTTCCATCATCAGTAAAAATCGAGTGCGATAACGTGAGGTGGTATACGTTAGTGACCACAGTACTGTGGTTAAGGCTGAAGCAGTAAGTAGAAAGAAGTAGTTTCTATGGTAATATTTCATTTCGAAAATGATTTTAAATATAAATCTTAGAATATGGAAGTCATGTATGGTTCTCCATACCGATATTTTTAAGAACACGTCTCATCCAAGCGTGTGGATGGTTTGTGCAATAATACAGTACCGATGTACTTTTAATGGTTAAAATAGGCCTAAAAGTAATAGTTTAATTTTTTGGTTGCAGTTGGCTGTAATAAAAGTCATTCAAATAAAAATTATTAAATATTTTCAAAAACTTTTAAATTTTAAAATTAAGATATAAAATTAAAACTGTCAATCTAGTTATTGTGTATAAGTCGGTGTTTTTGGCTAAATAAACAATAATTGTGTTTAATTTTCTTTACTAATTGAAAAATACTGTGACTGACACTTTCAACACATTTAAAGTACTGGATACTTTTTATTAAAAAGTAGTACCAATTTTAGTAATGATTTTAATGATACGTTTAAGACAATATTGTCGTTTAATATACAGCTTCTTCTGTTATATCCTTTCTCTGTACCTGGTTTGCTTAAATTTTCTCATGGTCAATACAGATTTATTTCATTAGTTAAAATCTCATCACTTGTGAATGTATGCATTGTAGTCTGTGTATTAGTTCAGAAAGTTACTTGGCACATACAAAATGTAGCGAAAAGCATCATACTCAGCACAAATTGTTCGATAGTACGAGCCTTTATACTACTTTTAATATATTTTTCGTATCTCGGTCAATTTCCAAAACATTCATGGTACTTTGTACTCTGAATATACTGTATTCTACAGGTTATATGTGATAATCTTTGTAACATTCAGTCACAATGTAGCCCACCGATTATTACTAAAATAATATGAAACAAATAATAATGCAATGCTATTACTTTATCATTGATAACCCCTTGAGTCTATTACATTTTAATTATGTCGCATTTAAAAGAACAAAAATCTAAAAATAAAAACAGTATTACTAAGTAGACTACCTGTCAAATAATTTTAAACTTAATGTGAAAGGATAAATAGTCGTGTTACCTAAATTATTTTAACTTAGTCCGCACGATAATTAGCTTTTTTATAATAAGGGCTACAAAATTGGAATTTATTCAGAATTATGCATAAAATATAGTGGAAAATGTTGCCTGATTCTGCGTTGAGTTCAGTTCCGCCCAAAGGATCATAGGATCATCCGAGCTACTGAATATTAAGTAAGCCCTGGCCCTGCTGTACTGCAAAGCGTTCAGTCGTGAAACTCCGTGATGAAAGGAAGGGATCATTGCGTATCGTAGGCTGGTTGCTAAGCAAAACGGTTGTACAGAGGATTTCTCCCGACCGACTAACCTACATAGGTGTACGTTATAGTTTAGAAGTTTGGTATATTTGTGTGTGATCTGTACTAACGAAATTATGATAAAAGTTTATAAAGTATTCAGTAAGTAATCTAATTATTATTATTTAAAAGTGTACCTCATACAGTAAATACCAGAACAAACATAAAAACAATTTATAATTTTTATTTCAATGTTCTATATATCTACACTCTCATAGTGAACCAATATAACAATATATTCTTACACGCTCTTTGAACCTAACTTTCTATGGTATGTGAACATTAAAAGAAGGGTTATGTCGCACAATTACCATCGTCATAATTTATCACACAACGTTTCAAACACTAAACAATCGATCGTCGTCTTCATGTGTGAGCTAAACTAGTAAATTAAAGACAACTTTAAACCTACCCGAGATCCATTCACTAATATGCGTGAACCATAAAAAAATAATAAATCAACACCATCTACAAATTTAATCTAACTACAGAAAAACTATATAATAAAGAACCGCTACTTTCCCTCCAAGTCCGCTGGACAGAACCGGACCCACCACACTGACGAAGGTTTACACAATGAACAATGTCACAACTTACACCTGTAATAAATCGCAAAAATTACAAACGTTGTGTGATAAATTTTAACGATGGTAATTGTCCAACCTAACCCTTGTGTAAAATATATTCTTACAATTCAACTTACCAACTCATTAACTAATATTATCTTCTCCGTTCATCTCTACAGTTGATTAACTCAGTTTTAGAATTAAATTGTAACTAAACATCAAATTCAAAATTACATGGTTTAACTACAATTTATATAACTTTGTTGGTAATAAAATTGTTAATAAGTGGTAAAGAGGCTGTGTGTGTTGGGTGACTTCTTCACGGAACCGCCTGGCTAAAACTTTAGCCCTCCTATTGTCATTGCTGATACTGTCGATGAAGCGATATTGGCAAGACATATCATATAAATCCCTATAAGTTAACAGATAGTGTCTTCTAGATTGACTAAAAAAGAAGACACTCTGCACAAGCTCTATGTCACAGAGGCATACATAATTCTATTAAACAATTTACTATTGCTGAAGAAGAATCGGCAGGCACAGAGAAGAAATTTATTTTACCGTAAACCCTTAGTCGTGGTTTACGGTACTAAAGCGGAAGAAAAGTGGAATGACGACGAATCAGCTATTGTGACAACAAAGAAAGTGATTATTGGAATGCAACTGTAGAAAGGTTCAAGGAAATAACGTTCCTAGATTCTGAAAAGAACGAGGTACGGTATAAGCTTCAAAAAGGAAAAATTGCTTCAATCAAACTGAATATAAGTGCAGAAACAGCAAAAGAATAGGAAGAAAAAGAATGCCGTGCTGTGAAAAGAATTACTTATAGGAAAACTGAAAAACGTTTAAGAGGATGTTTTACGCAAGAGATAATCGCTGAACGTAAAACAAATAGGTATTACTCTTGATACAGACACAATACTGTATCAGTGACTTTCTGACATCCTTAAGCTGTGACAAGGATTCCTCCACACCTTAAGGTGTAAGGTAATGTATCATAAGATATATAGTAAGGTGATGTATCGTAAGGTGTAAGATGTATGATTTATGAAGTCATGACTTAACTGTATCATTACTCTTCCTAGGACAGGTTTAGATGCGCTTCTATCCTTTACTTAAGTTCAAAATGTTTATGGTTTCTAATGTGTAATTTTATGACATTCCCTATTAAAAGTTTATACTTCATTTATCTATTGCAATACACCATAGAAGTAGTACCGTCTATTTAGACAGAACTCCAGAGCAACACTTAAGAGTAACATATAAATATTGTATAAAAATGAGTGAGTGACATCAGAGGATGACAAAGCCAAAGTATAATAAAACTGAATTACAACAGTTCAGTAAAGGTAATGTCACATTGAATTATAATTCATTTTACAAATTATAATGTACTCCATTTAAAAGTGAATATTTACCTTATAAGTGAATTTATGAAAACCTTTTTTTATATGAATAAGTTTTCAACATCGCACTTAACACTTGCTCTGTACTAATAAAATAAAACTGACTTTTATACAGCATTATTTCAGTTTAGTGGCCTTTCATTCTGAACCCAATAATTCTTATTTGAATTCCCACCACTACCGGTTCTTTAAACCGGATGGAGCGAGTGTTCAGAATTCATAATAACCATATCCCTTTATAAATTTGCAACACAGCAGATTTAATTTTTAAATAAAAAACAAAGTATATTTTTGATTTAGCAAAATTTTAAAAAGCTATACAAACATAATTCCGGCAAATTGTAGTACGGCTAGGCTTAATTGTTTCGTACTTGGATGATCACAGACCCCAGGGAGTTAAAACACTTTGTCTACGTTAAGTGCGTAAAGGTTGCTTCTCTATGAAGGTGTTGCAGGCTTCATTAACTTTCGGGTAGGATTAAAAGCCCACTAACCCTAAACACTAAGTAAACCCTGAGACTCAGTTAAATCTCCGGTTACCTTCGGTCATTCATTACAATACTGATAACGTTGTACAGTTTTGTTTGTGCTTTTACTAATCCAGTAACAATAAAATGATAAAACTAAAATTTTATTAAACACAATTTTTCCTGATCACGTACACATCGCATACACCTACATACACGCAAGTACACTGTACACACAAATACATACAAGCACATCTAGTTGTGTGTACTAGTCACATAATATTCAACTAAACAAGGCAATAAAACATTGTCATTATGTGACATCCAGTTTCGCCTACACTAGTATCGCCTAGTTTGCCGCAGTCCCCAAAGAAAGTAGAGTGTAAATTTTTAAAAATATTAATGTAATATTAATATTAATATTTTAATATTAAATTACATTATATATATAAACTTATAATGATTATATATATTATTATAAACATTGTGGTAAATATATATCATTATAATTATATATTATAAAATTATATTAAATGATATTATTAAATTATATAATAATATTTTAATATTTAATAAACTAGACGTTTCCGTTGCTTCAACAAAATCACCGATAATTGCCAAACCAACAATTGCATCGAACCGGACGTCATACCGAAGTACAGAGTTTTAATTGTATTATATAAATTTACAAAATAAATTTACTTTTCTTATATCTATCTATATCTATATCTATATCTATATCTATATCTATATCTATATCTATATCTATTTATATCTTATATCTATTATTTCTTATATTTACTTTTTTTATATACGCGATCGCGCTTATTGAAAATTTTGAAGCAGAATTAAAGGGATAATACGTTTTCAATTGGAAAACTATATATTATGCTATATTTATTTAATAATAAAGAACATTTTTTGTACTTTTTTACCATCGATTATTAAAATTTTTATTTAATACATGGAGAAATATTTCTGAGAAGATAATAAATAGTTAGTACATTTTTACCTGTGTTTTATATCACCTATTTTGTATAGCTCTTTTTAATGTTACTAATTGCATACACTCTTTCAATATATAATTTACAATATAATTTATATTGATTAATATATGACTGTTCTTCGTTGAATTTAACAACACAAATATCTTGGATTAGTTTTTATACTTATTAATGACGTTAATATATTTAAGATTTAAGATATGAGTATTGTTGGTTAGTTTATAAAGTTTATAAAGTAAAGTGAAAAATGAAATGATATCCTTGTAGAAGGATAAATTATTTTAAAATATTATAAATTATAAGACAATGTAACAATGATTGACATTGTAACCAACTTACTTATTCAAATTCAGTAATTTGTAGTAAATTGTACAATAACCAGTAATTATCTAAGTACTGTAGTACACTGGATACAATATGCAAATAAAAGAATATAACTGTTTTAAAGGCTGTATCCAGTAAATGTTAGTTGCTTAAAATTTATAAATTTAGTACCATAGAATTTTTTTAACTATACAAGTAAATTTTAATTATTAAACTTTGTAGGTAGTAATTATTTAAAAATTGTGAGTCAGTTTATTATAACTTATACATTTCTAATGCCGTTTACAAGAAATTAGTCCAAACTCTTGTTCAAAACGTCTTGGTTACATTCAGCAATCGCGATTAAATTGACTATGCGCTGATGCTGAGTTATCTAGTAACTGAATACAAAAAATGCCATAATATCCGCTATCTAATGAGCTTTCATATTACAGCCGATAATAGTAATTACGTAAGTATTACGTAGCACATATAGAAATACATATATAGAATAACTGTTCTTATTTGGATTTATTCACGGTATAAATTTATAATAGGTTTCATAAATAACTTTTATAAATCGACTTTCGGTTTTATTCTTATTTCAGTAACAAATGACTATTAAAATTTCTCACAAAGTAAACAAATTTTTCTCTGCTTCTAAAAGCACACATCACTTGAGAAATTTTTCTCAGCCGTATGTTTAACGTACAGAAGCGATAACAAGATAAAATTCATCCCCCTAAATATCTAAGAATCAACGGGCATCCTCTTTATTTCTGCCAAACTATGCCAGAATCTAGTTTAAAAACTTGTTAGTCACAAACATTGTCAGTACCACACAGTAGTTTGCGATCTTATAATATTACATCTCCGACAACCATAAAAAAGAAAAACATGGTATTTAAATAAAAAAGTATTTTTTGGAACGAGGTATCTTTATTTTCTCTAAGAGAAAATTAATTATCAGTATTACAACTTCAACATTATCACTAATGATTGCCGGCCTACTGATTCTTTCAAATTGAACTCAACAGTAAAATTATTAAGTTTAGTAAGTTTATGAAATACATTTGTTCACAGTATAGTGTATATTGTTATATAACCTTTGTGGTAGGTTTTATGCCTCCCGTTGTATGCGTCAATCTTGTAATAAAACAAATAATCTTGATGAAGTTTTTATTTTGGGTTCTGGGGTGCTAACTTCCCGTTTATTTTTGTTTAATATTTGTAATACTTTTGCTTAATGTTGTATTATTATTGACTTATCCGGTTCAATTCAACCTAGCGCTGAATCCAACTTGAATAAGTCCGGTTGATGCACAAGAAATTATTTATCGAAGTAATTTTCTGATTCCGTTAGTTTATTTACATGGATGTTCTTCCGTTGACTCGTTGAAACGGTGATGTATGTTCCGTGCTGAAAACACAAATATTCTGCATTAACAATCACTTACTTAGTGAGTCTTGTCGAACTTGCAGCGTCGCTATCTCAATCCAATTGTATACGGACTTACCGTGTTTGTATTCGCCGCTGTTTGTTGAGTTCACCAATGAAATTCATTCACCTGTTTTCAACTAGCCTACTGAAATAAACTGACTGACTCTGTTTTCTTATGTCAAATAATGTTTTATTCAATTAATGTGCTCTCTCTGAATGAGCAGAAGTATAATTTATAAATAAATTCAGAATAAATAGCATGAGATTTTTAGTTTTATAAAATTTGCCTCAGGGTGGCAGAACTGTTTACAAAGTTAATTTGTTTAAATGTTTTTTGGTTAACATTAATTAATACCTTCGTGGATTCTTTGAGCTGACAGAATACCAAGTCATTGAATAGAATTATCATTCAATCATTATTAAACAGTTTGATATTGACTACAATTCAGTCATCACTTATAATTAACAAACAAAAATAATAATCATGTGTCTATTCTGGACATTACAGGTTAGCAGAATTATTAAATTCAATTGATAATCAATGGTTGAAATAAAGTTAATTAAAGTCAAAATAATTCTTGATAAGATAATTAAAAATGAACAATGATATTATATATTGAAGCAGTGTCATTTAGTAAAACATCTGATTCACTGTTTAGTGTTACTTAAATATAATTGCATGGGTGTAAGTAATCATGTATCTTTTCAACCTTGGTTATGATTCATAACAAGAAAAAACATTGAAATGGTTATAATGGTAGGTTCTTTCCTAAATCGTAAAACATAAATAATATTGAAATATTATATTAACTTTCGTTAATATATCAATCAGTTGACAAACCTCGGTCATTGGTAATTATTGTTTAATTCAATTGATATGTAATAACTGACAACTGTCATTACGTGTGGTTAATTCACACGGAGTATTCGTGCATGAAAATTAATTGAAAGTTTAATAAATTCATAAAAATAGAATAATGTAATAAGCACTTGTACTCCCTTTTATTTTATAACTTTAAATCCCGGATTGCTCTGGATTATACACTGAGCAATCCTTGTTACGCACTGTTACACTTCACACCTCTGATACTAAAGTATTTTCGCTATCACAATTTGAGGTTAGGTTACACTGTTTACATCAGTAACTCGCACAAATCATATGATCAGCTGACTTTTTGTTCTCAGTTGATCAGTCTACTCGCTTCTGATGTTGATTAATAAGTGACGAAAAATCAGGCCTCGCTCTACCGTTCCGTTTTGCGATCGTCCAAAATTTTGTTAGTTCCTTGGATTTGATTGGCTGACGATCTTTAATTTGATGCACATACCGCCTCAGCGCATAATTTCAATTGTTGAAGTTGGCGTGGGGTCTTTGGTGTCCAGAGTATAAATGTTTTCTCAATTTGACATGAATTCCTTATAATTGTAATAACTTTGTTAATATGGCTTAGATTTTAAATCTGAGCATATCACTGGATTGGTAACACTCGGCTCTTTATTTTGAGTCCACTCATGGTGTGCTTGGGTCCATTATCAAGGAAGTTAATGTTTGTGATTTTCTCAATTCACTATACACTATTATTTTATATTTAATTTTTTATTAGCACTATATAGTGGCACTCATACCCACTTGAGGGCATGCCTTCCAAGTTCTCTTACACTCCTTAGTTGCTATTTACTTAAATCTATTGACAAAATACATTTCTTAAACTACCATGTTTTAGCCTATGTTCTTATATTTGTATATACATATTTTACATATTAGAAAGTATCTGTTTACTTTCTATATGGCTCCAGTTGATAATAACAAATGGTTACAACTACTGATAACCTTTGCTAGCTGGAATATAATGTATTCCTTGTCATTTCTTGTTAATTAAGTGGTCTCTATTTTTCATTATGAGATGCATACTTAATGTTACCCCTATTTGGCATTTTTGGCTCTTTTGTCATTATTATTTAGTTGCAATAGTTGAATAATAACATTACCTTTGTAATGGGCTTGGTGTTTTTAGTACACTAGTCTTTTCCATATTGTACTTGATTAAATAATATTACTTACACCTGGTGTCACATGACAGGTGCACTTAATTACAATTATAATATATTATATCCTTTCTTATAATCTTTATACACTAGTACAGTAGTGGTATTACACTCTACTTGTTCCTATTCGGTTTTATAATATGGTTTTATACAGGTTTTACATAGTGAATTCCATTTTGGCTGGTTTTGGTTCACTTTATTTGTTTATATTCTTATTTAAAATTTATCTTGGATATCTTATATTGGTACCTGTAGCAAGATTATTATTTATACTTAGTTTTACACATAAAACATTCTGGTTTGGGTAGGTTTTTCCTACTGCTAGTTGTGAATTTAGGTGAATAGTACCTACATCTTAGGTTATGTGATTTTGTCATTTGTGCCAACAATGTGTATGTTAGGTTGACACAAATTGATATTCTTTTAACCTTATTTTCTTAAGTTTGGTTTTAATTATGATAACTAATAACCTTATAGTTATTCCCTTTCTTGTCTTACATGAGTGTCAGACTATTTGACTAATATTTGCTATTATTCTGAGACAAATTAATACTTCTTTTGTTACATTGGTGCTGTGCATAACATGTTACTATGCTTTTATTTACAGCTTCTATTCAATAAACATTAATGTTATTTTCATTCTTTTTATAACATATCTAGTCCTATTCATTTATAACATTATTTATTGTATATTGGTCATCTCAGTTAGTCAGTTCTTGTCCATCTCTTCAATCTGTAGGTTGATTAGTTATTGCATATACGGGTAAGATGTTGATTTATAGTTGATTGGCTCTTGGAATCTATACTTTATGCCATGGTTGTTAGGTGTCTTTCTCGTAGTAGGTTTCTTCACTGTCTTCCTTGTTTCTTCACTGATTCTTTTTTGTTTCTTCACTGATTTCTTCTTGTATTGTTTGGTTGTTCACTGACCGAAAACTATTGGGTTGTTGCTTCCTGTGGTAATGCATCATTGTGTGATGCATTTTCTTTTCACTATAATGTCATTTCACTTATATTTACCATCAGTTTATGAACTCTTATTGCTGTGAGTTTATCTTTGGTGATAGGTAGCTTATGTAGTTTTGAGCTTGGCATTTTAGACAAATTACTTTGTTTGTCTCTTTGACTCAATTATTGACATGTGTAAGTATTTTATGTTACTGAAATCTTAGGGATCATATGTCATGTTACAATATATACGACTGTTGAGTATGGAAAAGTGTGGTAAGTAACAGGTACAACAAATTGCCCAAGTTACATTAGATTAATATTGACTGTGATAACAGAATTAGTGAACAACAGTAACATAAAACCAAACAAAATATATACAATACAAAGAACAAAATCAATTAATAAAGTAAATTTGGCAAGATAAATTTAAATGAAAACTTCACCCTTTTGAAATCATTATTACAACTACTTAATACTTCTCACAAACACTATCAGTTTATCCCACTCTTTCATATTACCTGTTTCCCTTACTTAAGTAAAATAATTGAAACGTCATGACTCTACAGTTTAACTTGAATAACCACTTCTAGCATAACCAATTGTAGACTGATTGCTAGAAACTATAAATAATGTCATAAAACCACTAGATCAGTATTAAATTCTGTTGCAGAAATAGTGTGTCCCTACTGTAATTACTTGAATGGGATATTTTATAGTAGACTCATTTTCCACTTAGACTACACCACTGACTACACTACTGTGTTAGCTTAAATTACACACATTTTTATCTACACGGAAAATTTGAATTAAGTACTGAAACATCCAGCAAGTAAACTTTACCTAGTTTTTGGTGTTGGGGTGGAGGCGTTTACTCGATTTGTTTATGACAAAGTTATAATCAATCTGCAACGATGTCCTCTCACATTGCGCTTTTTAGAAATCAAAATTATGAGCAGTAGTTTATACACAAACGAAGTCATTAGTGTGTTAATAGAATCAGTTTTAATATCACACATTCAAGTTATTTTGCCTCATACCATAAATCTTTTGTTTCATAAATTATTATATTATCAAGTTAAATGTTTACTAAAAATGGAAAGAAATTATTCACGTTCGAACAACATAGTAAGAAACTAAAAAGTTCTTGTAAGGAAATTAAGCAACTTAAGGTAAATAAGTCTTATTATCATTATTATTATTGTTATTATTATTATTATTATTATTACCTATTCATCATAAAAAGGGGAATTAATTTTTTTAACTCTTAACTGTATTGTTCTATACAGTTGTATAGTATAAAACAGTTGTACAGTTGTATGGTTGTTGTTAACAACAAACCATTTCAGAATTTTACGTAAATTTACTTATGTCTATAAACATCCACCCGTCATCGTCAGTGTTATTCAAGATATTAGTACCAATACCACTGACCTTGCTACACGTTGCCAGTAACTATGAAGTTTTCATGAGTGTTGTCATCACACAAGGGTGCCATATATTCAAAATTTAAGTTTAAAACAATGCGTTTTACTATTTATTTTAAATTAAACGCTTAATAAGCAACGAGTCTGTTAATATTTAGTTAACGATGAGAGCCAGTGTGAACTGTAATAAAATACCGCTAACTTTACAAATTTCCTTTATTTACAACTCACGTAAACAAACAATACAATTACGATCTTTAAAACTAATTCGCGATGAAGTGTAATTATTATTAAATATATAATTTCAGACGTCTGCCACCGTTACAGTTTAATTGCCGAACGTTTCTACTATTAGAAATAGCCGTTGACGTGAGAATAAATTACCAAACTTGTTGTTTTCTTAAATGTGTATTGAAAATTTTCTCAATCAGACCGATAAACGTTTCCGATGGTAATTAACTTTTGTAATTTTGTTCACGTCATATTCATTTAATGATTGTTAATTACAATACTATGTCTTTTATTCTACAATAGATAGTTCCTTTTATGTAGAATGTAATTCTCATTTTGTCTCCTAAGGACGACCACTGAAGTGTAGTGGCCAAACCGAAACGCTGTGTTAATCAAATTGTAACTATGGCCGAAGTCCAAAATAATATACATAAAAAAGTAAACAAACTAGAACAATTTCTAACATACGTGAACCTACCTAGCACGGACTCCAACTTTGGAACGAACGTATAGTCACAAAAGTTATTAAACCAGAAACTACTAAAGTGCAGCACACAGACATCACTAGAGACGGAACAATATCATATGAAAAATGATTTATTATTTTACAGGTACGATTATTCACTGATTTAGTATTTGTCGTGGCGTCCTTTTACGATTTACACTACTATTCCAGTTATTTATTACATTATATATGTTTGTTTACTTAATACATATTTAACAATACTGACTGTTTGTTATAATTCATGTATGTAAATGCTAGATTATGTTAGATCTTTTAAATGCTAAATTCAATTAAAGTTTTCTAAAATTAAAGCGAAGTTTCCTTTAATTTAAAATTCTTTCTAACAAAGTGACTATTTATAGACCTACTCATTAATAAGGCATAATCAAGTTGAAGAACGCATATTTTATTGCGTCAGATTTCCTACACAAGTAAACTTTTCCTATTTAGTTAGTGACAGAATTAAATGAAAATAAGAAAATAACAAAAAATATCTCTCTCCCTCTAAGTTTGTTTTAAATATAATATTAAAAACTTAGAGCTGGGTAAAAATCTGTATTCACTATACAAACGAAAGCCGCCATAATAACAACCGTGAAACACAATGATGTTCGGAAGTTGTGAAGGCTTTAATAGAGAAATTTATTAATAATAATAATGCTGTGACAGCAGCATTTTGTTAAGCCTAACTACACTGCATTGATAGCTCTGTAATCTGAAGTGATATTGATTTTTATTTGAAAGGAGAGTAGACATCTATATTTTTAAGTATAAAGCGTTTTATTGTAGCTACTTATCTGTCAATTAAAATTATAAGATTTAGTTTACTTAAGAAAATACCTTCCACCTACAAACTTAGAATTAAGTTTAGGTTTGTTGAATATACCTGCATAACTTCTTTTTATTTGTTTAGTTTGTATATATTCAACAAGAATGTTACATTGTAAAAGTTTCGCAAAAGAGAAAAATAATTAAATTTAATATTCAGGATAAGTATGTTAACTATTTTTAGATTAACTGCGTTAACTTTTTCTAAAAATTTTAGATATATTTTCTCTCTCTTTTTAAATATATCCCTATTATTTATTATGTTAAATGTTACAAAGGAACAGAAGTACGTGTTTCATAAAAATATAATCCTATTTATGATAGCTAAAAAATTCACCTCTTTAATATGGTAAGTCTACTAAAGTTTCATGTTTATCTTACTATTACATTTAGTGGTTTGGTATTATTAGATACGCTTTTAAATAAATAAATAAATTGTATGATTACGATAAATTAAAATTTATATAAATAATTACAAACAAATTAATATTAAATATAATATTCATTCAAATTTAAAATATTATGATTTTGGTAATATTATGATTACATAGATTTTTCTTACATTTTGATATTAGGCTAAAAAATGTATGTTTATTACTTAATAGTTCTTCAAGATGAATTAATTTAAAATAATTTTTAGGTTTAGGTTGTCAATTTAGGTTAATTTGCGTAATACCTGTGCCAAAAGTTACAATTAAATAATTCACTTTGTCTACACAGTCAATAATATATAATGAATATTATACATTATATGAATCTACTCGTGAATTCAAAAAAGTTTACCAACAAAGTAATCTTATTAACAAGAACTTTTCATAGAGTGGTAAATCCAAATATTGAAGAGAATTTTTTTGTTTTTGCTTAGTTCGTGTCTTATAGTGAATCAGTTTGTCTTAGAGAAAACGTACACATTAGTAACTATACCATTACTGAAATTTATAGTTCTTACTGACTGGACAGATACATTTTTACCACGTAAGGTAACCTTCCACTAGAGAGATACCCGTCATCATCATCTATCTAACTACACAATAGTTAAAATAGCAGTGGCGAGGAAAGAGCAATCAGGAAATTACTTCCAAAATATGTATCACAGTCAAATTGAAGAACAATTATTGGACGCTAATTATGGTTACCGTTTACTGTTTACCACTCACAGAAGAAAGGTATTCTATGGTGTTACACTGCACAACTGTTTAGTGCCTTGTTCAATATAGCAATATATGCTTCAATATAGGCTTAGCAAACGTAATGTTTATAAATTAAATAATCTGCTATACATTTCTCGTTTACTTTATCGTTTTATATTTACATTTAATTGCTGTACGATCTAAAATTAAAAATACTTTTTACCAACACAAGGAAATGTATAAATTCACTTGCGTTCAGTATACAAGAGATTAAAAATCTGTAATCGATTACTTAGTAGCCAAATAGGAAACACGTTTAGGAATTCGGAGTTGCTAGAGAAAAACATCAACAAATGTGTATCGAATCATAGTCTAGTGCTTACAATATTTATTATATCTTTCGCTTGTTATATCCTGAAACAAAAAATCTTGGTGAAATGGGATGATATAAATTGTCAGTTTTTCTGTAACGAAAGACGGCGTATTTATATGTCAGACGATGAAAATAAAAATTCCTTATCGCATGTCAGAATAGTCAACGATAAGTGTAGGCATATCAAACCGTGCACACATGGATAATAGGCTGTTTCGTTAGGAAAGTAATACTACCCTAGTAGAATTTTGGCGTAAAGAGGAAACCTGGAGAGCTTCCACAATAATCTGGAATCAAGAAAGAACTTTACGTGATGTGAGTCACCAATAAACATGAAGAGAACAAAAAGTATACAAACTGATCACTTAAAAGATAAAAATGGATGTGCTAGAGTACAAATAAAATGCTAAATCAAAGCAAGTATAAATTACGTCCCTGCTCCAGTATGGCTGAACCAATGTGATTGTTTAAAACATTTGTTTTGGTGCAAGAAGGTTAAGGTAGAAAAAAGGACAACACTAACATAACAAATGTTATGTTAGAGGAATAGAAGGAATATTTCAAAACACTGTTAGTTGTAGGCACCTGGGTAAGTGTAGTGATGGTCAGTAAATGAAGATATCCGTAAAAAGTCCGTTCATGAATAATTATGTTTAAGAGTCACAAAGCTAGGTTTAGTAAATGTAACTTATTGAATAGTGTTTAATTCATTATTTACCAGTTGAGTTATTATAAGATGTCCCCCAGAAAATGCTTTAAATGTTGGCTCACATGTTTTCTATGGAATGGGCGTTGATGGTATAGAATTTCAAAACTTATGTTATATTACCCAGGACACAAGAATCGATGAAGAAGAAACAGCGTATATACAACAGAAACTATAGAGGTATAGTAGCTACTTTCTCAGTATTTCAAACAAGGTTTGAGTAATAAAATAAAAGACAAACTCATGAAGAAAATTAGTAAAGGAAGCGTTTCGCTTTAAGGTAGGAAGGTCAACGGTGAATAACACAATTACTTTAAAACTGAAAATACCGACAGTAGAAATAGTGGTATTCATGTTTAATTGATTTTTAAAAGGCATACGATAGGCTGACAACATGCTTCCCGGACATTGAGTAGCGTTCGCAAAACCAAAGAGACAATAGTACATTCATGGTAGATTGCTTACTTATAAAAATGACTGCCATAGAACACAAATAAGTAAGGAAAAATGTGTAAGGTAACATATGTGATAAATGATTATTGAATGTATACTAGGTTTGCTTTAAAAAGAGGGTGTGTTTAATTAAAAATGTGAGAGAAAAGTGAGATTAATATATAAGTGTTACATAAAATAAAGAGAATATATTTTCCTTTCTAAAATTCTTGATTTAAGAGCCAACTACTAACAAGTAAACTGTATTAAAAATTTGTAATAAAAAAACTTCAGTATTTAGCTTTTTGAAAGGACTCTATTATGTAAAAAGTAGGTATTACGTGAAAGGAATATGATGTAACTGAGGATGGTTTATAACGTTAGAGTGATTTACTGTATTGTACTTTAACGCTATAGTCAGGCTCAGACGCACAGCAAATATAAATTACTGTACACGCCGCTGTATAAATCAAGTCGTTGTTTCGCCGTCTGGATGGTATTTTATGGTGAATTATTACCAATTGGGCAGTGTTAGTAATAACAAAAAAACTAGTTGATCAAACGGACACTGCTAGAGTACAAGCAAAAAATATGAAATAACCTTTTTGTAATCTGAATCAATTATTATCAACACGTGCTTGATATATATTTCCTTCTGCATTATGTCTTAATGAAGCGTCTCCTTGAAAATGAAGTTTGATGCAAACTGTTTACGGCCATTATTAAATTTATGTTACTTTTTAAAAGTTTTCAGGTAAAACCCGTTTATACTGCTAAAAACATGTTTCACATACGTTTCACATATACGGATTTCATACATGTTTAAGTCATGTTTTAACAATAAAAGTTTCGCCTACTTTGTAATGAGATATTATCAATGGGATTCGAGGAATCCACCGAATAACAAAAACCACAAACACTTAGGAATGAGGTAACCTTTCATAGCTAGCAAGTAGCAGGTATTGTAGTAACATAATTTAACAACCTGAAGTAAAACTCATATAATGTCGATAGGTCAGTAATGTACTAATATTACTATGGTAAAGTACCTATAAAAAGTACCTCACAAATGAGTACCGGTATCATGTACAACACACTAAATATATATAAATTAAAACTGCTCTAAATTAAAATATATTACTTATATATTACGCAGCCTGCATTTTATTACAATATATTATAAATAGAAACTGCTCGAAATTAAAGCTTAAAAATAATTATTATATTGAGTGTAATGTTTGTGTTAGGAAATACCAAAAGTAACAGGGGAATTTTAAACTAAAGAACAGTACAGTGGTAAATAATTAAACTAAAGAACACATCAGTTTTCATGGATTCTCTACTAACAAAACATTTTCATTATTGAAAGCAAATCGCTCGTCCCTATATTTTATTTATAGTTTTAAATTTGGAGGATTTTTATAGTTATAGATTAAAAGTTTGGAGGATTACGTCAATTAACTGTACATAATTCAAAACATTTGAAATTAATCTTTTGACCATTTAAATATAGTTTCATTTATAACGTAGAGAAATAGCTCAATCGTTTTTAATAAAAAAGGACACTTTTATTATTAACAGAAAATCGATGGAAAATAAATGTCTACTTTACTTTAACTATTTAGCATTAGACAGAAATTAGTTAATCTTAAAAATTATGAGTTTGTCGAATACTAATATTTAAAAACTTTCTCGAATTAATTGACTTATCCTTATAGTTATTTATTAATTAATATGTAATTATTTATAGTATTATTAATTTATAATTATTTAATAATCAAGTCAGTACTAAAATTTCCTTACTTCTGCTACAGTAGATAAGACGTTGATTAAAAGGAAAGGTCGCGACAACAAAGAAGACAGTTTTGAAGTTACAACAAACTGATCATACACAAAATGTTTTATAATATATTACGATTGGCAAGCGACAGTTAAATAAATCTCTTGGAAACACTGAAACAATGTATTTAAAGCATAGATTGTAGCTAAAAAGTGTAATCAACAAAATCGTGTTACATAAAAATCCTCACTCTCTTTTAAAAACATAATTATTATTACAAAGGGTTTGTAAAATATATAAAAACACTTGGTACGTTTCACAGATTTTATTTAACTCTGACAGCTGTTTCGACTACCTAAGCCATTGTCAAAGAGATGAATGTATTAAAACCTAAACACAGGATGTGTGAGTAAAGGTGGTGGTGGTGGTAGCCATCTGTTTAGGGCGTGTATTGGAACATCTGTGAGGGTGTTGAGATGGAGAGGGGGTGTACAATAGCCAAGGGAAGGTCAGGTGTCTGTAAAAACTAAATACAATCTGAATGGAAAATATAAAATTAACTTAACTAAAAAAAGCTCTTAATAAAGGGAATACACAGAATTCAGTTTGTTCATTTGTTAATTTTTTTTTAATTTTTTATTGCTTTTTTAATTTTTAGAATTTCTAACAAATCCATTGTTTTACCTTTTTGTATGTTGTAGAGTAGTGTTATGTTTTTTGTATCTATGAAGTGATTGTGTTGTAAGCAATGATCTGCAAGACCTGTATTGGTTAAAATCGCCTTCTTATGTTCAGAAATGCGATGTTTCAGAGCACGGCCACATTGTCCGATATAAATAGCATCTCATTCTTCACAGTGTATTTCATAAACTCCATTTTTCTCCAGTGTATTTGATTTTTCTTTATTATTGATTAGTAGTGAAAACAAGATTACGTTTGTTTACTGATACCGTGTTAAGACCATGGTTTTTTTAACCTATCTGTTATAAACGGAATGTAATTTGTTAAATGAAATTTTTTGTTATCTATGGAATAAAATTCTTTTAAAATAATTTTTTTCTGTTTTATATAAAATAATTTATTATATATTTTACAAAACCTTTGTATTAATATGTTTCACCAAGTGCCCAACGAGTCATCAATTAATATCGTGATAATTATTATTGTACAAATTATTCCTCATGTATTCTTCCACTTCCTCAGTTGATATCCTTACTGAGCAATTTGTTCCTAGTTCCCTGTACCATAAAATGTAACCATACCATCCTCCGTCGACATTGCGTCTTTTTGCCTCTTGGTTTCCAATCTAGTTATCTTCGTTCTGGCTTAGCCAAATGTCTTATCTATCTCAAATTTATTTCTTCAATATATTATCTACTTAAATTTGCTGCACATCATCTGAAGTTTCTCTGTTTCCTTTTGCTAGTCCTTGATTAGTGTCTATACTTGTCTGTATAGTTTAAGGTTTTGTGTAACTCTCGTATCCATTTTTCCATTTTAAACATGTTTTGCCTAACATATAGTGTATGATTCTCCAAATTTCGTGTAAACGTAAACAAGTAGCCATAATAGACCGATCAGATGTTTCACCATTTGACAAACCATAGCTCAACTGTATAAAACTCGTGAGATCTTAGTGTATAATGAACTCATAACTGCCTTGAGAAATCAAACAATTCAAAGGTTAAACCTGTGGTAAGGGTTCCAACGGTTCTGCTGTTCTAGAAAAAGAATCTTATGAACCCAATAAACAACAGCACAATTAAGCTCGGAAGGAATGTCCACTTTTACATTCTATGAGCATAAACTGTGTGATATGAACATTGGATATGTAACTTGTCTACGTTTCCATGGTAACGCACATATACTGCACTTCATGATGCAGATGTGTTGTTGGACACTTTTTTGGTTCAACAACATACGTGTGTTGAACAAATAACACGAAAAAGCAGCGTTACAAAACAAACTGCAAGACGATCTTCCCGCAACTCCGTTATGAATTTTGTAGTTTTTTCGATGCGGACTCATGCTTAAGTAAAATGTAGGGCACTGCCACTACTGTAACGTTCAATATACGCGAGTACGTGCATGTATATACCCACACGTCTGCACGCACGCGAGTGTATGTACCCTATGTATATTTATGTGAATATTCGTGTGTACAACGAGTCCTTACTCATCGTTGCCGCAATAAACGTCGCTTAAGTATTACGTGCTGCATATACGATCACCACTTCCCGTTATAAAGCTTCAATGTTTTGCTATTACCGTCGTCAACATTTAAACAAGTGTTCAGGAAGCGTACTGTACATTCTATAAGATACAATAAAACTTAAACCGACCGACCGTTACTTTTTTAACTGGATCCGTCAATCAATGTAAATCCTCTTTTTTCCCAGCGTGACCCAATCGACCGCGCGTAGATAAAGGTGAAAACTGTATACAGTAACCAATTAACAATAATGTGTATAAGTATTGAAATCGTTTATGTCAAAATTCGTTTAATATTATTACTTTACTGTAAATTACCATAATCACAATTCTAAATCTATATATAAAAAAGAGAAATACCACTGACTCACTGACTCACTGATTCATCACGAAATCTCCGAAACTATAACACATAGAAACTTGAAATTTGGCATGTAGGTTCCTTATGTGATGTAGGTATCCGCTAAGAAGGGATTTTTGGAAATTCGACCTTTAAAGGGGAAAAAGGGGGGAAAGTTTGCCTGACTAACTGACATAGAATCAACGTAGAGAAAAAACTACAGAATGGATATCAATGAAACTTTGAACATAGCTTCATCATAGGTCTTAGGTGCTCACTAAGAAACGGTTTTAAAACCTTTCACTCCTAAGGGGCAAACCCCCCCCTATTGTATGTATGTATCTATGTATGTATGTTCCACATCTCCTCCTAAACCACTGGACCGATTTCAACCAAACTTGGCACAAATATTTTACGCGACGGGAGAACCAACATAGGTGAGCTGCTTTTTTCGATGGGGTCCTTTAGGGGGTTCTTTGGGGTCTTCCACATCTCCTCCTAAACCACTGGACCGATTTCAACCAAACTTGGCACAAATATTTTACGCAACGGGAGAACCAACATAGGATAGGTGTTTTCTTCGATGGGGTCCATTGGGGTCTTCCACATCTCCTCCTAAACCACTTGACCGATTTCAACCAAACTTGGCACAAATATTTTACTCAACGGGAGACCCAACATAGGGTAGGTGTTTTTTCGATACGATCCTTCGGGGGGTCCTTTGGGGTCTTCCACATCTCCTCCTAAACCACTGGACCGATTTCAACCAAACTTGGCACAAATATTTTACGCAACGGGAGAACCAACATAGGACAAGTGTTTTTTCGATACGATCCTTTGGGGGGTCCTTTGGGTCTTAAAAACTATTAGATCTGGTTACTATGGCAACCCAACAGAATAGATTCTGGTTACCATAGCATCGGTGGAAGTCTCCCGCGTAGGAAATAGCGCGGGAGTCGTCCGACGGGCCTTCCCCGGAGTTCATCCACGGAACCCGGGGAGTCTTAGGTCGGATCCCGCGAAAGACGGCGGGGCCAGAGTCCACGGTTCTTATAAATAAAGATATAGGTTATGATATCAAAGGTGGTGTATGCATTTTAAGAAACTTCTTAATAGTGTGTGAATTCAGAGTTATTTCAGTTTGAACTTAAAAGTGGATAAGTTAAGATCGAAGTAAGTTATAAGCGAGTATAAAAAACAAAGTTTTGATAGCAAATGTATTCAGATCATAGTGTTCAGACAATATAAATGCACTTGCTTCAGTTTGAATTTAAAAATTGATAAGCTGAAATCTATAGAGGTATTGTATTGTTAGAATAAGTTTAGGAGACACTAATTTAACAAATGCCTTATTTCAACAGTAACACAATGAATTATAAAAGACAGTAAATTCGCAGCGCGTGCAAGTACTGTAGACATTTTATTGAAAACTAACTTAGCTGTTCGCCCTCTCCCAGAGTTAGAAATCGAGCAGGAGCATCACGCGCAACAGAATTCTTCTCCAGATATAAGAATACAGTTTATGACATGTTCTTAAACAGGTGCGCTACAGAGTATTCCTCCAGTGAGAATGCGAACGTAACAATATAAGGAAGATTATACAATATACAAGTAATATAACGTTAGAACAAGAATAGGTGCCTATGAGCCTATGAATAAATTATGAACCCGAGCAACGCTGGGTAAATCTGCTAGATATAGATATCTATATAAGCCAAATACCACTGACTGACTCACTGATCACGATATCTCTGAAACCACTGAATGGATATCAATGAAACTTTGAACGTAGCTTCATCATAGGTCTTAGGTGCTCACTAAGAAACGGTTTTAAAAACTTTCACTCCTAAGGGGCAAAAAACCAAATAATGAAATTTATCGCGGGAATTGCATACTTTGTAAATGAAGTGGTTGACATCTCAGTTTATTGGAAACCCCGAATACATTTAGTTCTGAGTTTTTAATCATTGTTTTAAATTAAAAAACTTCGTTGTTTGCAGGTTCTTATAGTCGAGAAAATTTCGAAGTTCAATTAATTAATAAATGTATGTCCTTTTTTTTCTCGGAAACGGCTCTAACGATTTTCTCGAAATAAATAATAAATAGCTGTTGCTATGAATGTAAATAAACAAACTAAGAGTTGAGAATTTGTACAATCTATCTAATCCTATACTATTAAGCGAGCAATAATTGTACAATTACGTACAACGTGAAACTCCGTAGCGAAGCACGGGTATTTTGCTAGTATTTTATAAACAAATTACATTTGTTAAAAGCTTCGTGTGATACAACCTAACCTGACATCTGCTACTGTTTCGTATGAAAAAATCTCGCATTACATTTCGATTAACATCGTCAATTTTAAAAACCCAATCACAAAGGTTGGTGAAGGCTTGCACTTTGTCTGTGTGTATTGAGTTCGTTAATGTCGGAAAATTGTTACTTTTTCTTTTTAATCCCCAAAATTGTTATGAGTTTGTAACAGTTATATAGACGTCATTTAATTTACACAAATAAAGAAATTAGTGTAACTGTACGATGTTAAAGCTAAACAGAGCAGGAAAACGTAATTTAATAAAAGGATATTTTGTATAAAACAATGACACTGGGAATAAATTAAGGCGTTATAAACTATAAACGGCATGCTATAAAACGTCTACCCATAGTTGTAGTTCTGTATAAACTTATCCTTGATTAGACGAAGCTAGTGCCCTGAAAACATGATAAGCCTTGACAACAGAGTAAGGCGTATTGTAAGAGTCTTGTACTATTAATTTCTTGGAGCGGTTATTGGTATTATATCTAATGTTATTATTTTAAAAATTACAATGTAAATTACAATGAAATATACAAATATTTGTTAAGCGTTTAACACCTTGAAGTTGTTACATAGAATGGGTTTTACTGTATTCTAATTGTATACACAAATTTATTTTAAAACGTGGCATAAGCGTAACAAATATAATTTAGTTTAAATTTAACGATGCTTTTTGTAATGTTTTTAAATACAATTAGGAAAAATCTCCTCTTCTGTCTTAACAATTTTAAATAGATCAATAAATAGCCCTAATAATATTCAGTACACTTTTGTATACTAAATACTAGATATTTTGCGGGGACGGTACAAACCAGTCAAAAGATTGACGACTCCAAGAGGGGGGAGATAATTTATATTTATTTGCCTATATTTGAAAACATTAGAAGATAGAACAATCCGAACACAAAAGATTAGTCAGACGCTGTGGGGGGAGAAAGGACAGAGTACTCTAATGGCAGAATATTGGGCCATGGCAGGGAAATATTTAATATATTAGAAGAAATAGATTTAGTAGATTAGAAATATTACTCTATAACCAGCACTACTGTCCAAGAGTTCAAACCTTACACAAAACCTTCCATAACAATACTCTTGCCTAATTGCTATTTGGAATTTTCCTTTCTTTAACAATACATTTTGTCTAGTTTTTTTCAACATATATTTTGTATTCTACCTATAATCTTGTTCCATTTTCCGTTTTCCTTGTGCCGGCTGTTTTACTTTATACATATTTAGTCTGTTGAATATAAATGACAGTTATTCAACAATTTATAACTAAAAGTGCGAATCCTCATTACAAACGAAATAATATAGACTATGAAACGTTTTCAACTCACTTGTTTCCTGCAACTCAAGCAGTCCGTAGGAGCTACAATTTTTGTATCAGATAAACTAGATGTGGTATAATTACCTGACAATAAACAGTTCATTCTCTGGTAACATAAATTACGACTATCATGATTCAACTGGTTAATCTCTTCTTATAGTCGAATTTTTTTCCAAAACAGATTTTGTAAATAGCAACAATAGTAGTTGTTCTTCTTGAATTTCCTTGAAAATAGTTATCGCACAAAAACACAGTTATTTTAATGGTAGTGTAATAAAGTATACCAATAAATCAAGGTGATCAATATAATCAAAACTAATGAATTGTTACACTTTATACTTCATATTTTTAGAGGAAGAATATTATTAGTTTTCAGGTTCATGAAAGACATGCGAAGGGTACAAAAATATACTGCTCAGATAACTAGCATCAAGTCTTATTCATGGTGTAAAACTCATCTGTCGCAACGGACAAGTGTAATAACAAGAAAACAAAATTGTGTAACTTGATTTGGATCTGGTTAGGAAAAAAAACTAACGGACACATAAGAAACTTTTTAGTCTATTTCTTTGGTTTGAAACTCTACAACATTTTGCTAATTCAGAAATAGTTTAAACAAAACTACCCTGTCTTGTAATGGATAACCCTGTCACGGCTTACGGATTCGGTGTTAAAAGATCTTGAAGAAAACGTTAAAGAAAAGGCGATATTACAGAAGCATTTGAGAAACTGGATAAAAACAAAGATTAATTGTCAAATGTAGTAAATAATTGTATGAGAGTTGCATGGATTGCACTTCAAGTGAAGAGGGAAATACGAAAGTGTTTCACCGTTCAGTTTCAGTATACTCAGAGCACATATCAAAAAGTTTTTAAACAACTTTTGATTTTTTGTATTATAGATAGAATATCTATATATTTTTATTGTACCTATGAACCACACACACACACACAAATGTTAAATAAAACTTTGAGCTTGTTAAACTATAGTGATCATATACGTATTCATTAGAAACAACTGTGTAAAGATAATAACCTTCCTTCTACATATACACTCCTACACACAGCTTTTCTAACAGTACAAAATACTTAACGTAAATTTCATTACAACTTTACGTAAGTAAAAAAAATATTCTGACCCTAAAATGTATTAACAAATTGTGTCATCACCATCATCACCATCATCTTCAAGGGTTAAACCAAGGATGGTTTGTTCCGGTCTCAAACAGGCAAAGACTAGAGCTGGTCACTCCAGCGCTTCCTTGGACGTCCCACACAGAGGGTACCCTAACCTCTACTTGACAATGACAAGTAGAGGAGGGACAGCTTATACCGGCAGTCATTTGGTCTCCACAGCCACGTTAGCCACCTGTAGGTGTTGCCCGTCCCCCACCACTTGGAGGTGCTGCTGATATTTCCCTTCATCAAGGAATGAGACCACAAGGCATTACTCATCCTCTCCATTACTTTGGGGGACAACAAATTGTATTAATTAGAAACGTTTAATTAGTAAGTAATCGTTTGTCACATGTCACCTAATATTATTTCGTTACGTACTGTCGTCTTTTGTTTGAAATAAGTATCAATGAAAGAGAGCACAAATCATTAACAGCAATGTAATGTGCGCTGTAAGACGCTCTCAGCCATTCGCCGGCAAGCGAGTCAATCCAAAGCGCAATTACTTAACGACCTCTCTGTCAATGGAAGCAGTAGAGAATAATTAACTATAAACTAGACGTTTAACCTTTTAATGCGTTTTCATAACAGACCAACTAAACATACCGTCTTCTTAAACATTCGCTCCTCATAAATTACCACCGATAGTTAAAGTTTTATTTTTGTTTCATTAGGTTTAGAAAGCATAGCTCACTTGTTTTTTTTTCTTGCATTACGTTTTTGATGTCCATCATTATGTAAACATTGGAAAGAATCGCACAATAATTTGATTATGTTTAGATCTGCGATCAGACGCAAAATGAGACGAAACCAGTCTAATTTTAAACAGAATTACAGAAATTATATAATCAGTTCAGTTTAAATCGCAAAAATTGTAATGTAAATAAATTATAGTTTTACAGTAATTTACACTGATAAGCAGATTAGAGCCACAACAACTGGATTTCTACTAGTTTAATGTTTTTGATATGAAGTTCTTGAAATTAAAAAGATTTCTCTATGTTAAAACAACAAAAACTTTACTGTAAACATATTTTTGTATCAATGATACACACAGATAAGCGCTGTTAAATTATAAGCATAAAAAATTAAAATATGAAATAAACGTTATTAAAATATTCAAATAATCCTTTTGAATTCGAGTAATTCTGTGCATTAAATTTTGAATACATTTGCCTAATCCCGGCTTTAAATGTTTCCTGAGTGTAGAGAATGAAGCAATGGCGTGTGCAAGGTTGCAGGTATCTTAAAAAATTCGAATATGAAAAACACGCTTAACTTTAGAAATACTATTTACTGGTAGACTGTAGCAAAGAAGCAAAGTGCACTAACATATCAGATTTTGCTTCGTAATTTAGCACCTTTTGAAAGACATCAAAACGAAAACTTTGTTGACTATTTGTAGAAACTAACGTTCATATTTTTTTACGAGGGCAGATGAAAATCTCTATAGATACTAGGAACCCCGTAGTTCCTAGTAGTGTGAGACTCTAACCCACTAAAAATACCTCCCTTAATGTTACAACTGAGCAAGCTCATCCAGCAGCTTCTCCTTCATGCTTCCTTCACGGGTGATGGGGTGAAGCCCAGTGGCTAATCCCAAGATTATTCTGTCTTTCTCTCACGTAGAGTTTTATGAATTTATACATATTGTTAGGACAGTCTACTGATCGTCGTATGGTACAGTGGAAAACCAAATACAAGACACCAATTACGTTACTAATCACCAGCTTTAATTATCACAATAAACCAGATTGTAATTAACAAGACAGTCTCTTACGACAAATCAAATAAAAATTGTTCACACCCAATAAAAATGTCTACTAATATAAAACACAACTGTATTACAATCGTCCCGAACAACACATAACACGTCGCCACAATACTACAAACCCCACTCCAATAATTCGCATCTCAAACTGAAACTGAACGTCGTTGAGTACTTGCATTTATACCCCGCCGAAATACTAGAATATACCATACTGCGCATTAACAATAAAGGAAAACATTAAAGCGTAATTCATTGCGGCTTTGACACAGTTCACGCGGCTTCTGACACAGTCTAGCTAATGCGTCAAGAATCACGTACACCACACACATTAGAGCCGGATTCCTCTGGAACATTCGATAAACACGTAGACTGTTCTGTAATGTCGTAACAATATTAATTGCTTTCTATTGCGATACCAGATCTTGTGGCTACTGTCTTGTCTCAGGACGTATGGAGCTTCTTCCACCACTTGTCGCATTATTGGGTTATCGTGGATCTGAATCCTCTGATCATATTTGTCTGCATATTTTGTCATTATTTCGCTGACATATTCTATATTGAGGACTCTATGTAGGTTTTCGTTCTTTATCGCTCATGTTGAGATTTAAATTCACGTCAATCAAAAGTTTTACGAATTACGACTGTAGTTTGTAATTAAACATGCGTAATGTAAGCGGTCATTTTGACTTACATATAGACAATTTTATTCTACACATAAAATAATGCACATATGTACTCCTTTGAATTCTCTGCATAAAGCTACGTCCCCTGTTACTTTTTACAAAAAAAACACTGTAGTAGAAAACAATTTGTTTCAGAAGGCACTAATAATCATGTTTATTTCTATCTTGACTGATAAGATATTTTTCTGATGTCACAGACACCCAACGTACTTTGTCTTCTATGCATTTATTTTTGTACACATGTATACTTATTTTTACAGTCATTTAAAAGAGCATTTTCGTTACATTCACAGAAGCTAAAATTTAAAATGTAGAATCTAAACCTTGGTCAGGCACTTAATAGTGTAAATTTTTTATTTAACAACTCTGTAGAAGACTACAGAGAAACTCTGTTTATAGAGTACTTTAAACGATAGTTTACATAGAAATGACCTATATAAAAACTTAATAAAATCCATAGTTGTTTCGATAAAGTTTACTTTACGCGATTGTTCTGTTAGGGAACAGTAAATTTAATAACTTGTTTTCCGTAGAGTTTTGTTTACTGACACGCATAAACAAGCTTGTTACTTACGTATGAATAAATACGTTCAACGCTAAAAAGAAAAAACATATTATGTAGTCCAGTACTTACAAAGAATAATTATAATTAGATAGTATATTAAGAAAATATTTAAATTTTAGTTTTCTAAATGTCTAGTACATAATAAACTACAAGTTCTGCTACATCCCAAAATATTTTCTTGTAAGTCGTGTACAAAAAGAAAGACACAAATGCAGAAATATTTTCAAACCGCATTTACATTTAAAGGCGAAATGTATATTTATGGATGCGGTAAAACGGGTTTTTATATGTGCAGTAAAATATTTAACTACCGTTATGTTCCCGTCCGTAGTATACTGCATTATGTAGATGAAAAACATAATCTGAGAGCTAAAATTTACTAGTCTCGCTGCCGCTAATACACTAAGTGCCGCTATAACGTACAGTCGTTGTCATGGACTTGAATACTAACGATTGCTCACGAACGTAACATAGAAAACTGCAGACGCATTTAAACTCCAAGTATTTTTTAGAAAATAATTAAACGAAATAAAATTAATTTATATGTTTATTTGATATTGGCCGTTACTAATACTTTGAGGTTATGTAAGTTAGTACCGGTATTAAAAGACTAACCACGCGTTTGGACTACGATAAATTTACGCTCGTACTTGCTACGAGCTCGTACGTACGATCGTACTTACTTAATACTCGTAAATTTTCTTCGAGTTTAAGTTATCACGTTCTCTGTTCGCAACCTTAACTTGAGAAAGTGTGAAAAAATAAATATTGCAAATATATCAACCGTTCAAAATCAATACAGGTGTAAGAGAGGGTGATGGTTTATCCCCAATTCTTTTCGACTGTGTCGTGAAGAAAGTAGTGAGAATTTGGAATGAAAAATTAAAGGATGCAAAATATCACCAATTGTTGGGAAGAAGGAACAAACATATTGAAATAAACTGTTTGGCATTCGCAGATGACTTTGCTATACTTTCTGAACATCTGCCATCTGCAGTAAGCAATTTAATTTTTTAGAGGACATAGGCAATAGAACAGGATTAATAATTTCTGAAAAAAAAAACAAGTTTTTCACGAACATTAAAAATACGCTAAAATTATTGCTAACAGATATTGGTCGAATAGAGAGGGATAGAAATTTTAAGTATCTAGGGAAAATAATTCAAGCTAATGGTTTAGAAAAATCTGCTATAGAAGAAAGGATTCATAAAATGGAAATAGCATATGGTATAACTAAAAATATTTACGATAAAGTGTGCATATCTAAAAATATAATTATAGACAAACTAGAAACATGGGAAAGACGAATCATTAGGAAAATATTAGGCCCACGAAAAACTTTCTTAAGGTTGGAAAATAAGAAGTAATGATGAAATATATCAGAGTACAGAAAAATAACAGAAACAATGAGAAAAAGGAGACTATTATTTTTAGGTCATTTATATAGAATGGACGACAATAGACTAACAAAGCAGATCTTTAAATATCTGTGGGGGAAGCAGTCAACATCAAGTTGGATTAAAGAAGTCCAAAAGGATTTAGAAAAAAATAATATAAACGTAGAAGAAGCAATTGAAAGAGAAGTTTTTCGGGCAAAAGTGTTAAAAATGGAAGGAGTCCAGGGTAGGAGAGAGGAAAACGCAGGTTCAAAGTGGACTGAAGACAGGAAGAAGAGACACAGTGAAAAGATGAAAGAATATTGGAGCAAAAGAAAAAAACAATTAATAAATAATTGAAATTGGCATGTGGTCCTTAGATGGCCGATACAAAAAAAAAATATTGCAAATAACTGCTTTTAAGATATGAGCTTTCATTGAAAACATTAAATTGCTGCTACGTCCGTTGAGATGAAAGACAATTACGTAACGTTCAAGATTGTCGTCGTACACGTTTCCCGCCTAGCCCAGCGCCTGCAGCCGGCTCATTCCAGACACAATACATCTGGCACGCCCGTGTCTATGTCATGCACTGACTTAGCCTCTAGCTTGTTGGAGCGCCCGTAATTACAAAAATTATCCCAACACGCCGCCCGGAGAATGAAAAATTATGTATGTACAAGCACCAGCGGCCGGTTTAGTTTTACAGTTACAGCTGGCGTTTTATTCAAGTGCAGATAGAAGTATTGTGGCGAAGTCATCATTGTGTCAATTAGTGCGGATTGTAGTTCGACATTTATTTATTATTGTGGTTCGACAAATGTAACTTAAATATTCTATGAGAGAGCTTTTTGATTTATACCTTTTTTTGATTTGTTGCTCTGTATCTAATAAACGTTTGTAATTAGTGACGTCATTGACGTCAGTTATTCTGTTTGCACTGTACTCACGACGATCTGTGTGACCATCGTAACAATATACACATGTGACCAAATGAATTCTGAAAGTGACATACCTTCAGGCAGTAGTATCCACGATCAGTAAAATATTGACTCTTGACTACTAGTTATCATAGAATTTCCCAAATGTCCTTGTGTCATAAATGTTTGGTTTACAGTTATTCAGATATATTCACTCTCAATATTCAGAGTGATAGTAGCATTTATCCTAGATCAACTAGAACCACTATGCAAAGGAAAGTTTTAAGCAGTTATGTCTAGTTATTGAGGAATAGAGAGGGTCAGTGTGAAATTATATATTATATAATATATTACAAATTATATATGTTTGTTAGATTATATTACATATAATCTCTAGGAAGAAATATAACCGGCCGACATTAACACATGTAAGCTTTATGAAAAATAGACATTAAAACTAATGTGAAGAGTACAGGTTCAATTATCTTATCAACTGGAAAGAGATTTTTTAACAAATGCATTTCAAAAAAAATGCTATTAGTAAAAACTAGCTATTAATTTAAAAACTACAAAACAGAACTTCTAAATATTAATTTATTCCATTGAAAAGAAATTAAATTTTAATTTGTGCTAGGAAGGTCAACAGAGACAGATTAATTATGTTTTATTTATTATGTATTAAGTATACTATATTATTACTGTATTATTTATATACTGTATTTTTATTATGTATTAGGAGCATACGAGATTGTCATGAACTTACAGAAATATCCATACACTTAAGAAAAACATTTTAAACATTGAGTTCTACAATAACTATAATTTATTTTATAATCCTCGTTTCATAATCAATTGATAAATAAAAGAATATTTATATTTTTACACATATTCTTTCAAACGAAAAAGTCACCAAAGGCGTTTTTTTCAAATTTACAAAACAAATTTGCTGGTTTATCAAAGCTCTGCTTTTGTAGGAAATTTAATCACATTTTAGGACTATATCGTACAGTTATAAGAGAAGTGTAACTTAAGAATGTTAGTTAAGTCATAAACACTGTCATCTGACAATCTTTAGTTAGACTTCATTTCACCATAAAATTCCAATATGTCACGTTTTTAACAAACTGAGGAAAATTTTAACAGATTTTTTTAAATTGTACATAACTAAAATTTATTTTGAAAACAGAGCAAGTCATCTAAGCAATCATGATAACGTAGAGAAGGTGCATATAGTATAATTAAATATATATTGTTGTATAGATATGCAACAAATGTAAATATGGATAAAATAATTTTTATTGCATATTTTTATACATATAAACCTTCAGACAGTATTGATCTTTTATGTTAAATAGACTCTTCTTTGCTGTTGCACTTATGAAAAGAATGATTAATAATCAACTGTTTACGGAGTGAGATAAATTAACTATTAATACTCAATAGTAGACAATAATTGTTATTAATTAAATAGTCTTGAGTTTTTAGAATGAGAAATAGACGTTTCACTAATCTAGCAGACGTTTCCTTTTTGGAAGAGAATTGTAAAGTTAAAAGGTTCCTACCAGCACTCTGGAGTTCTGGAGTTCTGGAGATTTTTATGTCAAGAATATATACTTTTCAAAACTTGTGTTTAACTTTTTACTTAAAAATAATTAAATTTTTATTTTGGAAAGTTGATATTATGTTCATTTAGAATAAGCCATTTTAAGAAATATTATAACAGTCACAAATACATTCATTTAACAATTGTAAAACATGAATACATTTTTATTTTGTTAGTCATTATAAAAGTTTAAAATATAATTTTTTAACACATACAAACAAAGCAACAAAATGCATACAACAGCTGGTAGAGTTTATCATTATTACTAAAACCTAAAGTTAATGAGGAGTCAATGATATATTACAACTGTTGTGGAAGGCAGACAAAACCTTGCTTAAAAACTGCATTAAGTAGATGCCTGATAATAACTATGATACTAATAGGAAGATCTCGGGAAGATTTATGACATGTATTGTAGTTGTGAATAATTATCACATTCCTACCTGCAGGCAAAGTAAATAAACCGACGTATTCGTCCTGATTTGATCAACTCGTCGTCTGAAGAATCTGCAGTCGACATTAGAACAAAGTGAATTTATATTATTTATGTACAATTATAAAAAAAATACTTCAAAGAAAGACTCTATTACATTAGTAAAGACTTCATAGTTTAAATGATACAAAAATACTTGTAAATATTTTTTTTCGTTGTAATAAAATTATATTTTAGTTTTTGCTAGTAAGGTCAACAGAGATAGATAAATTATTTTTTATAAACTGAATTAAAAGCATTGCAGATTGTCAAGAAATAATAGCATCGTTAATAAATCTACTTCATTCCAATAACACATATCTCGACTACTTATTCTGTGCAACATCTATACATTGCAGTACAAATATATATATATATATACATATAAAATTAATAATTAATTATATATTAATAGTGTGTGTGCGCGCGCGCGCGTGTGTATGGTTTTACTAAAAAGTCGCAGAAGCGACATGCACGTTGTAATTTATTAACGGTGACATGTTTATCTTCAGTATGCATTATGCAGAATCAGTATGCATACTCACGAGTAGCTTATTGGCTTCATATGAAATTCATAAAGCCAACAGCACAAGCATTGTTCCACGCTATTCTCTTACTAGTCTCTACCGTTGCCCACAATTCTCGTCTTTAATTATTTTTTCATGAATTTGTAATACCTAACAAGTTATGTTCATGGAAAGGTACTAAATTCTGTATCAATAAATTATCGATAATTATTTTACTTCTGCGTTCCATAAGGAAATGGAAGTATGGTCATGGCGAAAAAAATCGTGTTAGAGATAATGGCAGATTCTGATTGTACTACCCTCAAAACATGAAAAAAAGTCATTTTTCGAAAAGTGTCTGTGTGTGTCTGTCTGTGTGTAGACTTTTTTATATGGCAAACGATAACTGCCGCAAATTCAAACAGAATCAAATAATGTTTTGCATATAGTTCTGAACTGTAGAGGACTCGAGGTCTGTTGATTTTTGGTAAAAATCGGTTAAGGCGAAGGGGTAGTTTACCAGCATCCTTTTACGTTTTAACAAGAGTAAAGTGCTTAATTTTGATAAATAAAGTATCTTAAAAGAAGGTCATAATAATCCACTGTAGAAAGTTAGATGAAATATCTATAAATGAAAAGGGTAGTTGAAGAGGAAGGGGTAATTTTCTATAAGTTTTATATGAGTACCACGTTATTGACAACAAAGAAGTAGTTTCTATGGAAACATTTTATTTCACTTTGACAAAATTCTATATTTTTTTAGGAATTATCGAACCGAAATTAAGTAAATGATTGGAACTGTATGAGTACCCGCAATACATTTATATGTTTTTAATATGCGATTGTATCGATATATTACGGTGTGGAAAAGAAGAAGTGTACTAATTGTAAATTGCCCTATATCTTAATGTAAAACAAAAATACGTGTTGTTTTCATTTGGTAGTTAGGTAATAATGGTTTTGAGTTTCTAGTTAACTGCTAAAATAAATAAAAGCTGTGGTTGAGAAAACATAACATTAAACGTGTAATACAATGCGTATAACAGAGTAACACTTACAATAAAGAATCTGACGTTTTTAAGTTTACAAATTGAAAAAAAACGACAGGAAATGCAAAATGAAAAATACACATATTTATGGTTAATGAAAAAACAAAAACCATTGTATTAAGGAATGACAACATGTGCTCTACAAATTGTACATAATGGATTTTTGTTTTTTGTTAGTCACAAAACGATTAATTGTCGGAAAACGAATTTTACCAAAAAAACGAGTTCCGTCACAAAAAAGTGACATGTAAGCCTATAATAATAGGCAAGAGGTTGACCCTTGGGCCACTCCCGCTTTACTTCGAGTTGGGTTTTTTGTGGTTTTAGAAAAAAAAATAGTTTTACATTACACACGTATTGGTTTCCATATATAATTTCAGTTTTCATGTTAACCTAACTTAATCAATTTTTGGTGTCACAGCCACGACCCGGTGATAAATTACTACTACAGTCATTTTCCATTAAAAATTTACAAACAAAATCAATTGCAATCACCAGCCAAATATTTTTCAACATACAAAATTAAAATTTGTATAATTCTACCTAAAATTATGTGCGATATTCACTACATATCTAAGCCCAAAAATCGCATTATCGAAATAACTGCGGGCACACATAAAGGCAGTATCAAATGATTTTATATCATGATCTGGGAACATGGAAGTCATGTATGGTTCTCCATACCGATTTTTTTATTTGAGACTAAAACACTATTAACATTTTGTAATACATTTTTTAATAGGCCTTAATACTATTTCACGTTACAAATTTTCATACTACACTTGGCCTACGAGCATGTATAAAGTAAGAGTTTATCAAGCTAAATTAATCAATGACAATATTAATATTTATCACATACTAATTCTCAGCAACAGGATGTCACACTTACTTTAGTGTACCGACTCTTATGAATTATCCCAGGGCGCCAGTAATAAATAAACACAATTTGATTGTTATTAATTAAGTTTTTAATAACGATTTGCATTCACATATTACAAAATTTGTAAGTCAGTACTGTAATAAATTTACTATAAAAATGGTTCGTGCTTATTTATTGGCAATGGATTCTTAGACTTATTGAGTCACCAAATATGATTTACAAACATTTAAAATTAATAAGCAATCGTAAAATGAGTGTTCATTTTATTATTTACGTTATAACCAATAGAAAAAAGATTGTTGTGGGGTCGTAATGCCTTCTTCAACAACCTCACGTCGGAGTCGTCAAGTTATAACAAATAGCAAAGTGAGTATGGGTTGTTATGTGTTGTAAAATGTCGGGCGTTACCTCCGCGCACTTTTTGTACTTACCGGTGACTGGATCCTTTGTGGTGATGTAGTCCTGTAACACAACTTAATACTAGGTTTTTTGTGGGCGCCACTTGGAATCGTTTGTTCCAAGAAAGAAATGTGATTATTAAAGAAATTAAAATTTTGAATTTTACTTCTATGAAAAAATGTAAACAAGTCAGTTTAGTTTGAAAAAATAAGGTAAGTTTAATGATTCTTCAAAAAAAACAAATCGTCTGAAGGACTAACATTCATGAAAAAATTATAAAATTTGCAGAGTTAAAAAAAAATTCATAAGTTATTATTATTATTGACAATTTTATTTCTCCAATCAAGTATCGGCTAGTATTTTCAATTTTTTACTCAGTTGGAAAGCATGAGTTTAATACGTGAAAAAATCTTTACTCTCAGGACGTGACTCCTTTGAACTACAAAGACATATCAATAAGATGTTTACAAGAAAAATTAAGTGATTTGAAGGTGTGTGTGGCATGTGTAGTACAACTGTGTGACAAAATGTAACCAGGTAAAAAATGACTTTAATTTTGGTAACTCACGTTCCAATGGTTAATTAATCTCGCACTGGACACTCCTCTCGGGTAGTTTTTCAATCTCGCCTCTTCATGTGTGCACTGAATCTATTTTAAGTCAAAATTGCGATCATTTACAATTTCCGTACTTTTTGTGAAACGGTTTGGCAGTAGAACTTCGCTCGGATCCCGCCGCTTACAGGTCAGCTGTTTCGCGTTGGTTACCAAATTGGCCGTCACAGCGCTGATACCCTTGCAGTAGCGAGAAAGGCTTTGTGTATGTAGTACGTTATGGGAGTTTTTTTGTCAAGTTAGTTTGTCTTTGCGAACACAGCAGAATTGGTTCTCTATTTAAAATTTCGGTCTCTCCTGGGCCGTTGACGTTCTGGCTGCGTGATTTCTATTAAAATGTGCCGTGTTGCTGCTCTATTCCAGCAACACATTGGCGTAGATTCTTGTAGAGGTTAAGTCAGTCTGTTTGTCAATGTACGGGAAAAGCCTTTCTTCGGGTCTTGTGTCGATTTCTCGCCTTTTGGTTTCGCCTTGACTGCGTTGATCAGTGTCGTGGGTGATGCGTCTGTTCCGGATTTCAAGCTTCAAGTGTTTTTGGGTCGAATTTGGTCTCTCTTTTATACTAATTCAAGCTGATTGTTTTCATTGACTTCCGGTATATTTGTGTAAAAATTCCTTCTAGATTGTTCGAGAATTAAGAAATGTAACATCATGGAACAAATTTAATTTCCGTCGAAGCTTTTAGAACAAATTTCTTATTCTTCACACTAAGGATATTTCAAAAATTACTCTGGTATTTGTCAAACAGTTTTACATTAGTACTCACAATTTGCATGCCATTATTACATTTAGATTCCCTGTTTTCAACTGAATCTAGCGATACTAATTATGATTGGTTTTTAGATAAATTAACTCTAATAAGTAACACAATATACAACTCTCACCTTGGGTTGTTGTCATTGAAATTCAATTTTTTAGAACAAAAAATTGTTGTGAAACTATTATGTTTCTTCCATAACATGAACACATAATATTACTATCTTCCTATAACAAAACAAACAAATTTTAACATATATAATACACAGATAATTTCAATTTTACATGGCCCATGCCCATGGCCTATGTTGTTGTCAATGTTATGACACAATAATTAGTCTCTTTCTTTAACATATATAATATTTCACTAGTGTACACTCAGAGTTTATTACATTGTCTGTCTTTTGTGATACCTGGTTACTCTTTACACATATTATCTTTATTACAGGATAACATAGCATCATATTGGTTGGTCTTGAGTTGTCCTTTTTCATAGTGTGACAAATCTCACTCTTATAAGTTAAATTCTTTCATAATTGATCTTATTTTCAACTGAGTCTGTTCGTTTTTAAGGTATACTGAAGTATTGTACCATTCTCTTTTAGTTTTGTCAACATTTTGTAAATATTTAGCCAGATATGACTATTTTTTGTACTGGTTGATTGGTCCCAGCCATACATGGTATAGGTAAATATTTTGCTAACTCGACTATTACAATGTTAACGTTAGTCATATATATTAGTATAGTCACTTTATAATATATTTCAACTTTCTAATGCAATTTGGTTGCATTTTGGCAACATTAAACCATAAATCATACAATATTATATGCCTACCACATGTTTTTTGTTAATACTGTTTTTGGCTATTTTGACTGACTTGTCTTCATTTGACAGCTTTCTTTATCTAAGATAAATTGTTCATTTTTGTCTGCTTGACAATTACATATAGTTTTTATTTTAATTTGATAATAATTAATGTTTACATGAAATCTGATTGTTTGGTCTCAAATCTAACACATTAATATTTTTTGTCATAACAATTATATAGTTTTTATTTTAACTTAGATTCTTTCTAATAATGTATTTAAGTCATTTAATACATTTATTTTATTTACATTACATAATATAATAATGGATCATGTCCATTCATTCACAATAAATAGTTCTTTATACTCTATTCAGAGTTACTCAACTTAATAATTAATGACTCCATTTTGGTTGATCCTGATATTATTTGTCTCTCTCATAGTATCTTATGGTTTTTTCACTGTTATTCACTTTAATAATATATATGGGGTTTGTGTCTTAGTCACAGTCTGGTCGTTTTTCATGTTAGTAGTAATAATTATTAGACAATATTACAAAATTTTTAGGGCTACTTGGGTTCGATACTGTCCACCTCACTCTCCTCTTATGATAAATTGCTATGTAAATGGTTTCCTTTATGGAACGTTCTGTGACGTTACAACGTGTATGTTGAATTCACTCTGCGTGCGATGTCATCAATTCTGCGGGTTCCAGGCTGGTCGACCGACGTTGATCGTTGAGCAGTTATCCTTGTTATTTTGCACTATTTTTACACTGGTTTCACAGGTATTACACCATTCACTTAAATAACTTAGTGATAATTACACGGGTGCAGTATACTAATACACTTGTTGAGTACTCACTATATCCTTATTAAAGCTAAATGTGTCCAACACCGGATTGATAACTAATATCGATCGACTGTCCCGTACAGTGAAGTTTAGCACATTAAATTTCGCTATATATTTCGACATTCAACGATTGATATTGTACTAAGTAAAACTTTGATATATTACTCGATTTTAATTTATCGTCTCTGATTACTCTGAACATTATTCTTGTCAACGCTTATTAAGTGTTTATGATACGTAGTTTCCACAAGGCTTAATATCGCGTTACCGTAACTGACTTTTCGTTGCGATTGAAATATATTTATTTAATTTGCCGAGAAATTTCTGAATACATTAAATACGAGTCTTTGAATTGTAATCTCCCCGTAGACTAACTTAACTTCTTCAACTTCGTTTTTTTATACATTGCTTCGAACTACCCTCACCAACTATATACAAAATACACGCCGATTGGTCTGACATACCGCTAATTTCAAATTTACCCAATCTGTCTAGTGAACACATCCCGCGTGAAAAATGACGCTTTCCGTTATTCGTCAACTATTTGCGCGTGACAACGTAGTGGGAAAACATATCGTCTATCTCCATCTCGCTCTCATCTCTCTCTGTCTAACCTAACGGTTCATTTGTTAGATGCACTTAACTTTTTACAATCTTAGGGAAGTCTTCTGACACCCTTGAAAATAATACAATTTTATGACGGTTCGTCCGCTATGTTACTTTTTCATATTTTTGCCGACTTACGGGCGTCAACTCAAGGTCGTCTTTATGAAAAACTACCGCGCCTTACTACAACATTTTAATGTTTCTTACTTTGAAGTACCACCGCTCTAATCGGTAGTTTTAGTTTTATTTTCTCCCCGCTTTCTACGAATTTATATTTCTCCCTGGGTACAACATGACTTTGTCCCCGTAAAATTGTTGAGAGTGCAATTTTTACGTTATAATTTACATTTCAAAATTCAAATATTCAAATACTTAACACGCCTTCTTTGCCACTTGGAAACAACGGTACAAGAATCTAACTAACAAAAACAATGTAGAATTTAATTTAAATAAATAAAAACATGCCTAATATTTTAATACTGTTTAGTTTAGCCATACATGGTATAGGTAAATGTTTTGCTAACTCGACTATTACAATGTTAAAGTTAGTCAAATATATTTGTATAGTCACTTTATATTATATTTCAACTTTCTAATGCAATTTGGTTGCATTTTGGCAACAGTAAAACCATAAATCATACAATATTATATGCCTACCACATGTTTTTTGTTAATACTGTTTTTGGCTATTTTGACTGACTTGTCTTCATTTGACAGCTTTTGTTATCTAAGATAAATTGTTCATTTTTGTCTGCTTGACAATTACATATAGTTTTTATTTTAATTTGATAATAATTAATTTTTACATGAAATCTGAGTGTTTGGTCTCAAATCCAACACATTAATATTTTTTTTCATAACAATTATATAGTTTTTATTTTAACTTAGATTCTTTCTAATAATGTATTTAAGTCATTTAATACATTTATTTTATTTACATTACATAATATAATAATGGATCATGTCCATTCATTCACAATAAATAGTTCTTTATACTCTATTCAGAGTTACTCAACTTAATAATTAATGACTCCATTTTGGTTGATCCTGATATTATTTGTCTCTCTCATAGTATCTTATGGTTTTTTCACTGTTATTCACTTTAATAATATATATGGGGTTTGTGTCTTAGTCACAGTCTGCTCGTTTTTCATGTTAGTAGTAATAATTATTAGACAATATTACATAATTTTTTAGGGCTACTTGGGTTCGATACTGTCCACCTCACTCTCCTCTTATGATAAATTGCTATGTAAATGGTTTCCTTTATGGAACGTTCTGTGACGTTACATATGCCTCTCCGTTAAAATTGATAATTTTTGAAAAACATATATTTGGTTTTGATGAAATTATCATCTCTATATTAACCTTTTATTAGCTTCTTTATATTTCATTCTTTTATCTTATAATTAAGTTCCTGTACTACTTCTTTAATATATTAATCCAACTCAATATTCCTAGTTCGTTCTTTGTCGTATCACCTATTCCTTTCCTTTTCGCCTCGATGTTAATTATTTCATCTTTGATATAATTCCCTATCAATTCATAGAGGGTTGGGAGTCAAAGTGGCTCGCTATGGCATACATTCTCTGCCCTTCCCTATCTATAACTACTGAAATCAGAGGCAACACATCCCTGTCCAGAAAATAATAATTGCACCTTTGCAACAAATAATAATAATAATAATAATAATAATAAATACAATATTCAAAGATCATAGGCTCCTACACATAAATTCCCTTTCTTAAACTCTTCTGATTATTTCACAATTATATTAATATATCGTTCTCCGCAGGTAAAATTATCGTTTAAAATCATTCAATGTTAATAGCTATATTCATTCATCATTATCTCCTTATGTAACACACTGTTTTCCCTTTTTTTTTTATCATCTCCATTTAGTATCAATTATATGACAGTATTTCTCCTTCTTTTCTCCTTTACTAAGTACGGGTAAGCTGGTAAATATACGTTGACATGGCTATTGCAAATAAATCTTGCCTATAGTGGAATGTGTCCATCTCGTAATATTTATTAATAATAATCTCTCTCCTTCTCTAAGTACGGGTAAGCTGGTAAATATACGTTGACATGGCTATTGCAAATAAATCTTGCCTATAGTGGAATGTGTCCATCTCGTAATATTTATTAATAATAATCTCTCTCCTTCTCTAAGTACGGGTAAGCTGGTAAATATACGTTGACATGGCTATTGGAAATAAATCTTGCCTATAGTGGAATGTGTCCATCTCGTAATATTTATTAATAATATTAATTATATAATAATACTTATATTTATTTAATAATCTCTACCTCCTTTCTAATTATGGGTAAGTTAGAAAATTCGCGTTAACATGTTTTTAGTTATGGTACCTTTTCAATGATGCTGTATTTGACTTGGGTTTTTTAATCATGGTAACTGCTCACTGATTGAGTATTTTGACTTGTGATTTTTAATCATGGTACTTTTTCAATGATGTTTGATTATACGTACCTTTTACTTTGTTAGTAACCGTGTCGGTTACCTCGTAGGTATTGTTTTTATTGTCTCTGGTGATCGTGAAAGGTCCTGTATATAAAAGTAGCAATTTCCTCGTTATGCCTTGTATAGCACTGGGCAATTCTCTATTTTTAACTAACACCTTTTCTCCTACCTCATATTTAATTGCCTTGGGCTGTGATTTGACATATTTTTTCCGCTGCTGTTCCGTTTTTTCTAACACCTTGTTATAAAATTTAGTTCTTTCAAATTGGTATGCGGGTTCGTCGGGAAAATTAATAATCTCTTTTATCTCTCGTGGTGGGGGTCTTTCGAACATAACTGTGTATGGTGACACCTCGATGGTATTGTGATGTGAGAAATTGAGAAAATCCTCGGTTGATGCTACGTATTCATGCCATCTTTTCTGTTCGTTATGGCAGTAGGTTCTCAGCAACCGTCCTACTTCCCTTAACATTCTCTCGGCTGGGTTACTATTCGGGTGATATACGAACGTTTTGTACGTTTTTATTCCGTGTTCTCCAAGGTTTTCCTTCCAAAGTTTCCCCTAAACTGGGTACCGTGGTCCGTAATTATCGAATACGGTCGACCTACCTCCATTATATATCGCCCCATTATGATGTCTATTATCTTCCTGGTCGTTGCCCTAGTTATTGGGTATAGCTTGGTATATTTGCTAAAATGGTCGAAGATGATTACGATAAATTTATATCGGTGTCTCCCACCGCTGCGTGGAAATGGTCCACAGATATCGAGAAATACCTTTTCCAATTTTTCGGTGGATGTTATGGGTATCATGACCCCATTTTTTCTCTCGTTATTACACTTTACTTTTTGACAAATATCGCACGACCGTATCGCCAGTTGCACCTTCTTATTCATCCCTTTGATGTATGTTTGCTCTTCCAATGCCTTCCTTACTTTGAGGGCACCCAATATGTCCGTACCTATCGTGATAGTCGATTATTAGCGGTCTCTCTATCGCTGGTGGAATTACTAACTTCCAATTCTCTTGGTGCGGGGTATTCCTTATAAACAAAGTATCGTTGTGTATACAGTAATATCTATTTATGACCTCATCGCCTTCCTGTACCCGTTTTCTAATATCTCCTAATCTTGGATCGGCCTCTTGTAGTGACTTTATATTGTTTAAAATATTTTTTAAATCTTCCCTGCTCTTAATAATATGGTATACTTTTGCTAATTGTTCCTTTTCGCCGTCAAAGGTTTGGTCTGGTATATTGACGCGAGATAGGACGTCGGCTGCTACGTTCTGTTTGCCGGTTATATATTCCCATGTGATATTATATTCTTGCAAGGCCAAAACCCATCTCGTCAGCCTTCCGTGGTTCAGCTTACAATGCTTTAAAAATGATATAGATTTGTGGTCGCTTCTAACTGTTATGGGGTACCCTAATATATATGTCCTAAATTTACCGCATGCGAAAACTACACTCAACAATTCTTTTTCGGTAGTATTATAGTTTCGTTCGCAACTGTTCAGCACGCGGCTAGCGAAGCTAATTACTAAATGGTTACCATCCTGATCTTCCTGATATAGGGCTGCACCTAAACTCACGTTACTGGCATCGCAGTTTAGAAAAAACGGTTTTGTAAAGTCGGGATGATGTAACATTACTGCTTCTAAAAACTTTTCCTTTATGAGATTGAGCACTCCATCTTGCTCTGGTCCCCAAGTCCATTTGTCTTTAGCTGATAACTGCTTTTGGAACCTGGCAGTTGGTTCTGAGTAATTGGACCGAAACTTTCTGTAATAGTTACAGATTCCTAAAAATGACTGCAGCTGTTTCCTATTCTTTGGGGTGGGGAATTTCTGTATGGCCTCTACCTTCTCTTTGGATGGAGTAATCCACAGTTCTGTTAAATTAAAGCCTAAAAATTTCACCTCATTTGCAATGAATTGGGACTTGTCTAATTTGAGGGTGATATTATTCTCTGATAGTTTCTCTAACACCTGTTCAACCCTATTACAATGGTCGTGCCAATTCGCTGAAGTTACCAGTAGATCGTCGACGTATACTGTCGTAAACTTCAGTACTTCCTGCCCCAATATTCTGTCCATTATCTTTACAAACACCGCCACAGAATTTATTAAACCAAAGGGTAACCGCTTAAACTGATAGTTTCTGCCCTCGAATATGAATGCCATATATTTCCTACTATCAGGGTGGAGTTCTACCTGCCAGTAGCCGCATACGGTATCCCATGAACTTATATACTTTGTTCCGTGAAACTTTTTCAATATCTCCTCTATCTCCCCAGGTGATGTGCGGTCGTTAACAATCATTTTGTTGATCTCCCTAGCATCGAGACATATACGTACCTTTCCGTTCTTTTTTGGCACAGCTATGATTGGGCTGGTAAAGGGCGAATGACTATACTCGATTATGTCGTCCTCTATCATCCTGTTCAATTCTTCCCTGACTTCGTTCTTTAGCGAGTAGGCGATCGGGTACGATTTCCTGTTAAATTCCACCGGAGTTTTGAATTTTATGGTGCATTGATAATCTCTGGCTTTACCTGGAGCGTTTGAGAATATGTGTTTGTATTTGTTGTATACCTTGATTAATTGTTCCGCTTGTATTTCGCTGATCAGATCTCTTGCTTTCGTCCTTCGGAAATCCCGTATCTCTTCTAATTTTTCTAACCACAACTCTGGGTTTTCCTCCTGATATAACGGCATGTTTATAGGTCGATCGGCACAATAATAATGGTTCACTATCGCTTGATAAGGTGTGTTGTCTGTACCATCTCCTTGGACATTGATTAAATTATTGGTCCAAATTCCCTTGTTAGTTTTTAAAGTTATCATCTTACCTTCTAAATCTATTACTGCATTATATGGCCTAAGTATATCGCAGCCTATTAGGATACTCATGGGTAAATTATTCGCCACTAATAACCCTACTGGTATCGTTACCCCATTACTAGTCATCTCTAATGACACCTGTTTCTTTATCGATTTATTTTGCCTCCCCGTTGCTCCGACTAGAATGATGTTATTTATAGGCAGAGTGGGTATTGGTAAATTACTATTTTGTTTGATCCGCTCTAACGCTACACTATCGATAAGCGATACATTCAACCCCGTGTCAATGAGTAATATTGCTTCTATGCCATTGATATTTGCCTTGATTTGTACGATATCATTATTCCCCTTGCCATGGTTTTTTACGATATTGTCACTCTCTTCTAATAACTCCTCTCTAATATCCTTAAGATAATTATTTATTTTTAACGTCATAGTCCCGTCATTGTCCTGTCTATGTTTGTAACTAGTCACCCCATAATATTGGTTCAGTGAAGGGCGGTTTTCCTTTTCCACTGCCGCGTTTAGTTTAAATGAGCCACGGTCTCATTGGCCCGGTCTCCCGGAACATTGGGTTGCTGACCCGTCTGTGTTTCCTGCCTGACCTCGGGATTACCATTAATAGGTTGGCTATTCGTCGTATTACCCTGGCTACCTGGCGCCTGTTGTGGGTAAAACATGTAAGTGGGTACATTGGGTGGATATGGCCGTCGGTTATTGGCCATTGTATAGTTTACCTGGGGCCTATATTCTTGATTTCTCCTATCGCCTCCTCCTTGGTCGCCCCCGTTACGATAATTATTACGTTGACCGTAATTATTTCCCCTATAGTTATTCCCGCGATAACTGTTTCCTTGGTGGTAGTTTCTACCGTAATTATTCCCGGTTAATTACCTCTGTTTGGTCCCGGATAGTTGCGGTTATTTGGACCCTGAGTGTTATCACTTCGGCCATTTGGTGGCGTATTATTATTCTGACTATTTGTGTTTAGGTTGTTACCGTTTCCACCTTCATTCCGGTTTGGTCCGTTATTGTTGCTATTGTATTCTACCTTACGATTGGGGGGTTGGTAATCCTGGAACCTTGCAGTGGATTCACAATTTTCTAGTAATTTGGCTAGATCGGCTATTTTACTGAGCTGTTGGTACAATTGGGCGTCTTTGATACCATAGCTGTAGTGTCCAGCTAACTGCCTTACCAAACATTCTTCCGGGATCGGCGGTATCAACTTCCGTGCCAAACATACCTTTCCTAGGAAATAAGACGTCGGGGATTGTCCATTGGACGCGTCGTATTTGCCATAGAATATGTCCATCCTTACCCTGTTTTGTGCAGTCTCCGACCAATACTTTTCCTTGAACTGGCGTTTAAACTCGGCTAAATTCGTGATTTCGGGTCGTACCGCTATCCACCAGTTATCCCTAGTGTTTCTAAACGTCTCGTCTAGCATCTCCCTTATCCTGTCCCACCTTGTTTCTCTATTTCTCCCAATAAACTCTTCCATTCTTTCTAAAAATTCCATTGGGTTTCGACGATAGTTTTGGAAGTTGATTACTTCCCTGTTCTCACTATGACACGTATGAGTATTTAATATAGGTGTGTCTCTCAGCGCCTCTAATCTTTCCTGCAGGTTTTTCTCTCTCTGGTCTATTTCGTGTATGCTATTTTTGTTAAGTTTTATTTGCTTGTCCAGCCTGTTAGCGATGTCATATGTTCTCTGCATCCTCTCGCTAACGTCTTTCTGGACTTCTCCCACCTCCTGCATGATGGCATCTTGGTTCTGCCTTACCTTGTTTTCGAGATTTCTAACATCTTGTGTGGTCTCTACTGTTTGTTCCTCTATATTTTCGAAACGGGTATTATTTCCCTCCTGTAATCTTTCCAACTGTTTCTCCATGTTTGCGACCTTCCTGTCACTTTCGATTTTATTATCATCGATCTTTTTGTTTACCGTTTCCTACTTTATGCTAATTTCCTTTTTTCAGGGACTCTATGTATTTATTATTCTCCTCCTGAAATAGCTCCATCTTTTTCCCATTATCATTTATATACTCCCTTAAAAGATTCTATGTTTTTGTCTAATTTCTCCTTATCTTCCAGTCTATTTTTATTCATGGATTCTATTATTTCCGCCTTGTCTTCCTGTCTATTCTTTTCATTTTTTTTCATATTTTCGTTTAGCGTTTGGAACACTATCATTATTACATTAGCGTCAACGCTCCCTGTTATTTTTTCTGGTTCGGGTTTCTCTGTTTGTTCTACCATTTGTAAAGGTTCTTCTCCCGTTTGTTCTTCTAATTCCTCTGCCGTTTGTACTGGTTTTTCCATTTCTAGTGTGGGCGGTTCTAACTCTATTTCCTCCATTTGTACTGCCTCTCCGTCTTCCACACTTAACTCGGGTTCCACATTCTTCTTCACCTTTTTTCCCTTGGGTTGCGGCATTTTGATCTGTTGGTAATTGCCGGGCTTGTTCCGTTTTTTTCAAGCCTCACTAGTTGGGCTGCCAATTTATAACCAATAGAAAAAAGATTGTTGTGGGGTCGTAATGCCTTCTTTAACAACCTCACGTCGGAGTCGTCAAGTTATAACAAATAGCAAAGTGAGTATGGGTTGTTATGTGTTGTAAAATGTCGGGCGTTACCTCCGCGCACTTTTTGTACTCACCGGTGACTGGATCCTTTGTGGTGACTTAGTCCTGTAACACAACTTAATACTAGGTTTTTTGTGGGCGCCACTTGGAATCGTTTGTTCCAAGAAAGAAATGTGATTATTAAAGAAATTAAAATTTTGAATCTTACTTCTATGAAAAAATGTAAACAAGTCAGTTTAGTTTGAAAAAATAAGGTAAGTTTAATGATTCTTCAAAAAAACAAATCGTCTGAAGGACTAACATTCATGAAAAAATTATAAAAATTGCAGAGTTAAAAAAAAATTCATAAGTTATTATTATTATTGACAATTTTATTTCTCCAATCAAGTATCGGCTAGTATTTACAATTTTTTACTCAGTTGGAAAGCATGAGTTTAATACGTGAAAAAATCTTTACTCTCAGGACGTGACTCCTTTGAACTACCAAGACATATCAATAAGATGCTTTACAAGAAAAATTAAGTGATTTGAAGGTGTGTGTGGCATGTGTAGTACAACTGTGTGACAAATGTAACCAGCTAAAAAATGACTTTAATGTTGGTAACTCACGTTCCAATGGTTAATTAATCTCGCACTGGACACTCCTCTCGGGTAGTTTTTCAATCTCGCCTCTTCATGTGTGCACTGAATCTATTTTAAGTCAAAATTGCGATCATTTACAATTTCCGCACTTTTTGTGAAACGGTTTGGCAGTAGAATTTCGCTCGGATCCCGCCGCTTACAGGTCAGCTGTTTCGCGTTGGTTACCAAATTGGCCGTCACAGCGCTGATACCCTTGCAGTAGCGAGAAAGGCTTTGTGTATGTAATACGTTATGGGAGTTTTTTTGTCAAGTTAGTTTGTCTTTGCGAACACAGCAGAATTGTTTCTCTATTTAAAATTTCGGTCCCTCCTGGGCCGTTGACGTTCTGGCTGCGTGATTTCTATTAAAATGTGCCGTGTTGCTGCCCTATTTCAGCAACACATTGGCGTAGATTCTTGTAGAGGATAAGTCAGTCTGTTTGTCAATGTACGGGAAAAGCCTTTCTTCGGGTCTTGTGTCGATTTCTCGCCTTTTGGTTTCGCCTTGACTGCGTTGATCAGTGTCGTGGGTGATGCGTCTGTTCCGGATTTCAAGCTTCAAGTGTTTTTGGGTCGAATTTGGTCTCTCTTTTATACTAATTCAGGCTGATTGTTTTCATTGACTTCCGGTATATTTGTGTAAAAATTCCTTCTAGATTGTTCGAGAATTAAGAAATGTAACATCATGGAACAAATTTAATTTCCGTCGAAGCTTTTAGAACAAATTTCTTATTCTTCACACTAAGGATATTTCAAAAATTACTCTGGTATTTGTCAAACAGTTTTACATTAGTACTCACAATTTGCATGCCATTATTACATTTGGATTCCCTGTTTTCAACTGAATCTAGCGATACTAATTATGATTGGTTTTTAGATAAATTAACTCTAATAAGTAACACAATATACAACCCTCACCTTGGGTTGTTGTCATTGAAATTCAATTTTTTAGAACAAAAAATTGTTGTGAAACTATTATGTTTCTTCCATAACATGAACACATAATATTACTATCTTCCTATAACAAAACAAACAAATTTTAACATATATAATACACAGATAATTTCAATTTTACATGGCCCATGCCCATGGCCTAGGTTGTTGTCAATGTTATGACACAATAATTAGTCTCTTTCTTTAACATATATAATATTTCACTAGTGTACACTCAGAGTTTATTACATTGTCTGTCTTTTGTGATACCTGGTTACTCTTTACACATATTATCTTTATTACAGGATAACATAGCATCATATTGGTTGGTCTGAGATGTCCTTTTTCATAGTGTGACAAATCTCACTCTTATAAGTTAAATTCTTTCATAATTGATCTTATTTTCAACTGAGTCTGTTCGTTTTTAAGGTATACTGAAGTATTGTACCATTCTCTTTTATTTTTGTCAACATTTAGTAAATATTTAGCCAGATATGACTATTTTTTGTACTGGTTGATTGGTCCCAGCCATACATGGTATAGGTAAATGTTTTGCTAACTCGACTATTACAATGTTAAAGTTAGTCAAATATATTTGTATAGTCACTTTATATTATATTTCAACTTTCTAATGCAATTTGGTTGCATTTTGGCAACATTAAAACCATAAATCATACAATATTATATGCCTACCACATGTTTTTTGTTAATACTGTTTTTGGCTATTTTGACTGACTTGTCTTCATTTAACAGCTTTTGTTATCTAAGATAAATTGTTCATTTTTGTCTGCTTGACAATTACATATAGTTTTTATTTTAATTTGATAATAATTAATTTTTACATGAAATCTGAGTGTTTGGTCTCAAATCCAACACATTAATATTTTTTTCATAACAATTATATAGTTTTTATTTTAACTTAGATTCTTTCTAATAATGTATTTAAGTCATTTAATACATTTATTTTATTTACATTACATAATATAATAATGGATCATGTCCATTCATTCACAATAAATAGTTCTTTATACTCTATTCAGAGTTACTCAACTTAATAATTAATGACTCCATTTTGGTTGATCCTGATATTATTTGTCTCTCTCATAGTATCTTATGGTTTTTTCACTGTTATTCACTTTAATAATATATATGGGGTTTGTGTCTTAGTCACAGTCTGCTCGTTTTTCATGTTAGTAGTAATAATTATTAGACAATATTACATAATTTTTTAGGGCTACTTGGGTTCGATACTGTCCACCTCACTCTCCTCTTATGATAAATTGCTATGTAAATGGTTTCCTTTATGGAACGTTCTGTGACGTTACATATGCCTCTCCGTTAAAATTGATAATTTTTGAAAAACATATATTTGGTTTTGATGAAATTATCATCTCTATATTAACCTTTTATTAGCTTCTTTATATTTCATTCTTTTATCTTATAATTAAGTTCCTGTACTACTTCTTTAATATATTAATCCAACTCAATATTCCTAGTTCGTTCTTTGTCGTATCACCTATTCCTTTCCTTTTTGCCTCGATGTTAATTATTTCATCTTTGATATAATTCCCTATCAATTCATAGAGGGTTGGGGGTCAGAGTGGCTCGCTATGGCATACATTCTCTGCCCTTCCCTATCTATAACTACTGAAATCAGAGGCAACACATCCCTGTCCAGAAAATAATAATTGCACCTTTGCAACAAATAATAATAATAATAATAATAATAATAAATACAATATTCAAAGATCATAGGCTCCTACACATAAATTCCCTTTCTTAAACTCTTCTGATTATTTCACAATTATATTAATATATCGTTCTCCGCAGGTAAAATTATCGTTTAAAATCATTCAATGTTAATAGCTATATTCATTCATCATTATCTCCTTATGTAACACACTGTTTTCCCTTTTTTTTTATCATCTCCATTTAGTATCAATTATATGACAGTATTTCTCCTTCTTTTCTCCTTTACTAAGTACGGGTAAGCTGGTAAATATACGTTGACATGGCTATTGCAAATAAATCTTGCCTATAGTGGAATGTGTCCATCTCGTAATATTTATTAATAATAATCTCTCTCCTTCTCTAAGTATGGGTAAGCTGGTAAATATACGTTGACATGGCTATTGCAAATAAATCTTGCCTATAGTGGAATGTGTCCATCTCGTAATATTTATTAATAATAATCTCTCTCCTTCTCTAAGTACGGGTAAGCTGGTAAATATACGTTGACATGGCTATTGGAAATAAATCTTGCCTATAGTGGAATGTGTCCATCTCGTAATATTTATTAATAATATTAATTATATAATAATATTTATATTTATTTAATAATCTCTACCTCCTTTCTAATTATGGGTAAGTTAGAAAATTCGCGTTAACATGTTTTTAGTTATGGTACCTTTTCAATGATGCTGTATTTGACTTGGGATTTTTAATCATGGTAACTGCTCACTGATTGAGTATTTTGACTTGTGATTTTTAATCATGGTACTTTTTCAATGATGTTTGATTATACGTACCTTTTACTTTGTTACTAACCGTGTCGGTTACCTCGTAGGTATTGTTTTTATTATCTCTGGTGATCGTGAAAGGTCCTGTATATAAAAGTAGCAATTTCCTCGTTATGCCTTGTATAGCACTGGGCAATTCTCTATTTTTAACTAACACCTTTTCTCCTACCTCATATTTAATTGCCTTGGGCTGTGATTTGACATATTTTTTCCGCTGCTGTTCCGTTTTTTCTAACACCTTGTTATAAAATTTAGTTCTTTCAAATTGGTATGCGGGTTCGTCGGGAAAATTAATAATCTCTTTTATCTCTCGTGGTGGGGGTCTTTCGAACATAACTGTGTATGGTGACACCTCGATGGTATTGTGATGTGAGAAATTGAGAAAATCCTCGGTTGATGCTACGTATTCATGCCATCTTTTCTGTTCGTTATGGCAGTAGGTTCTCAGCAACCGTCCTACTTCCCTTAACATTCTCTCGGCTGGGTTACTATTCGGGTGATATACGGACGTTTTGTACGTTTTTATTCCGTGTTCTCCAAGGTTTTCCTTCCAAAGTTTTCCCCTAAACTGGGTACCGTGGTCCGTAATTATCGAATACGGTCGACCTACCTCCATTATATATCGCCCCATTATGATGTCTATTATCTTCCTGGTCGTTGCCCTAGTTATTGGGTATAGCTTGGTATATTTGCTAAAATGGTCGAAGATGATTACGATAAATTTATATCGGTGTCTCCCACCGCTGCGTGGAAATGGTCCACAGATATCGAGAAATACCTTTTCCAATTTTTCGGTGGATGTTATGGGTATCATGACCCCATTTTTTCTCTCGTTATTACACTTTACTTTTTGACAAATATCGCACGACCGTATCGCCAGTTGCACCTTCTTATTCATCCTTTGATGTATGTTTGCTCTTCCAATGCCTTCCTTACTTTGAGGGCACCCAATATGTCCGTACCTATCGTGATAGTCGATTATTAGCGGTCTCTCCATCGCTGGTGGAATTACTAACTTCCAATTCTCTTGGTGCGGGGTATTCCTTATAAACAAAGTATCGTTGTGTATACAGTAATGTCTATTTATGACCTCATCGCCTTCCTGTACCCGTTTTCTAATATCTCCTAATCTTGGATCGGCCTCTTGTAGTGACTTTATATTGTTTAAAATATTTTTTAAATCTTCCCTGCTCTTAATAATATGGTATACTTTTGCTAATTGTTCCTTTTCGCCGTCAAAGGTTTGGTCTGGTATATTGACGCGAGATAGGACGTCGGCTGCTACGTTCTGTTTGCCGGTTATATATTCCCATGTGATATTATATTCTTGCAAGGCCAAAACCCATCTCGTCAGCCTTCCGTGGTTCAGCTTACAATGCTTTAAAAATGATATAGATTTGTGGTCGCTTCTAACTGTTATGGGGTACCCTAATATATATGTCCTAAATTTACCGCATGCGAAAACTACACTCAACAACTCTTTTTCGGTAGTATTATAGTCTCGTTCGCAACTGTTCAGCACGCGGCTAGCGAAGCTAATTACTAAATGGTTACCATCCTGATCTTCCTGATATAGGGCTGCACCTAAACTCACGTTACTGGCATCGCAGTTTAGAAAAAACGGTTTTGTAAAGTCGGGATGATGTAACATTACTGCTTCTAAAAACTTTTCCTTTATGAGATTGAGCACTCCATCTTGCTCTGGTCCCCAAGTCCATTTGTCTTTAGCTGATAACTGCTTTTGGAACCTGGCAGTTGGTTCTGAGTAATTGGACCGAAACTTTCTGTAATAGTTACAGATTCCTAAAAATGACTGCAGCTGTTTCCTATTCTTTGGGGTGGGGAATTTCTGTATGGCCTCTACCTTCTCTTTGGATGGAGTAATCCACAGTTCTGTTAAATTAAAGCCTAAAAATTTCACCTCATTTGCAATGAATTGGGACTTGTCTAATTTGAGGGTGATATTATTCTCTGATAGTTTCTCTAACACCTGTTCAACCCTATTACAATGGTCGTCCCAATTCGCTGAAGTTACCAGTAGATCGTCGACGTATACTGTCGTAAACTTCAGCACTTCCTGCCCCAATATTCTGTCCATTATCTTTACAAACACCGCCACAGAATTTATTAAACCAAAGGGTAACCGCTTAAACTGATAGTTTCTGCCCTCGAATATGAATGCCATATATTTCCTACTATCAGGGTGGAGTTCTACCTGCCAGTAGCCGCATACGGTATCCCATGAACTTATATACTTTGTTCCGTGAAACTTTTTCAATATCTCCTCTATCTCCCCAGGTGATGTGCGGTCGTTAACAATCATCTTGTTGATCTCCCTAGCATCGAGACATATACGTACCTTTCCGTTCTTTTTTGGCACAGCTATGATTGGGCTGGTAAAGGGCGAATGACTATACTCGATTATGTCGTCCTCTATCATCCTGTTCAATTCTTCCCTGACTTCGTTCTTTAGCGAGTAGGCGATCGGGTACGATTTCCTGTTAAATTCCACCGGAGTTTTGAATTTTATGGTGCATTGATAATCTCTGGCTTTACCTGGAGCGTTTGAGAATATGTGTTTGTATTTGTTGTATACCTTGATTAATTGTTCCGCTTGTATTTCGCTGATCAGATCTCTTGCTTTCGTCCTTCGGAAATCCCGTATCTCTTCTAATTTTTCTAACCACAACTCTGGGTTTTCCTCCTGATATAACGGCATGTTTATAGGTCGATCGGCACAATAATAATGGTTCACTATCGCTTGATAAGGTGTGTTGTCTGTACCATCTCCTTGGACATTGATTAAATTATTGGTCCAAATTCCCTTGTTAGTTTTTAAAGTTATCATCTTACCTTCTAAATCTATTACTGCATTATATGGCCTAAGTATATCGCAGCCTATTAGGATACTCATGGGTAAATTATTCGCCACTAATAACCCTACTGGTATCGTTACCCCATTACTAGTCATCTCTAATGACACCTGTTTCTTTATCGATTTATTTTGCCTCCCCGTTGCTCCGACTAGAATGATGTTATTTATAGGCAGAGTGGGTATTGGTAAATTACTATTTTGTTTGATCCGCTCTAACGCTACACTATCGATAAGCGATACATTCAACCCCGTGTCAATGAGTAATATTGCTTCTATGCCATTGATATTTGCCTTGATTTGTACGATATCATTATTCCCCTTGCCATGGTTTTTTACGATATTGTCACTCTCTTCTAATAACTCCTCTCTAATATCCTTAAGATAATTATTTATTTTTAACGTCATAGTCCCGTCATTGTCCTGTCTATGTTTGTAACTAGTCACCCCATAATATTGGTTCAGTGAAGGGCGGTTTTCCTTTTCCACTGCCGCGTTTAGTTTAAATGAGCCACGGTCTCATTGGCCCGGTCTCCCGGAACATTGGGTTGCTGACCCGTCTGTGTTTCCTGCCTGACCTCGGGATTACCATTAATAGGTTGGCTATTCGTCGTATTACCCTGGCTACCTGGCGCCTGTTGTGGGTAAAACATGTAAGTGGGTACATTGGGTGGATATGGCCGTCGGTTATTGGCCATTGTATAGTTTACCTGGGGCCTATATTCTTGATTTCTCCTATCGCCTCCTCCTTGGTCGCCCCCGTTACGATAATTATTACGTTGACCGTAATTATTTCCCCTATAGTTATTCCCGCGATAACTGTTTCCTTGGTGGTAGTTTCTACCGTAATTATTCCCGGTTAATTACCTCTGTTTGGTCCCGGATAGTTGCGGTTATTTGGACCCTGAGTGTTATCACTTCGGCCATTTGGTGGCGTATTATTATTCTGACTATTTGTGTTTAGGTTGTTACCGTTTCCACCTTCATTCCGGTTTGGTCCGTTATTGTTGCTATTGTATTCTACCTTACGATTGGGGGGTTGGTAATCCTGGAACCTTGCAGTGGATTCACAATTTTCTAGTAATTTGGCTAGATCGGCTATTTTACTGAGCTGTTGGTACAATTGGGCGTCTTTGATACCATAGCTGTAGTGTCCAGCTAACTGCCTTACCAAACATTCTTCCGGGATCGGCGGTATCAACTTCCGTGCCAAACATACCTTTCCTAGGAAATAAGACGTCGGGGATTGTCCATTGGACGCGTCGTATTTGCCATAGAATATGTCCATCCTTACCCTGTTTTGTGCAGTCTCCGACCAATACTTTTCCTTGAACTGGCGTTTAAACTCGGCTAAATTCGTGATTTCGGGTCGTACCGCTATCCACCAGTTATCCCTAGTGTTTCTAAACGTCTCGTCTAGCATCTCCCTTATCCTGTCCCACCTTGTTTCTCTATTTCTCCCAATAAACTCTTCCATTCTTTCTAAAAATTCCATTGGGTTTCGACGATAGTTTTGGAAGTTGATTACTTCCCTGTTCTCACTATGACACGTATGAGTATTTAATATAGGTGTGTCTCTCAGCGCCTCTAATCTTTCCTGCAGGTTTTTCTCTCTCTGGTCTATTTCGTGTATGCTATTTTTGTTAAGTTTTATTTGCTTGTCCAGCCTGTTAGCGATGTCATATGTTCTCTGCATCCTCTCGCTAACGTCTTTCTGGACTTCTCCCACCTCCTGCATGATGGCATCTTGGTTCTGCCTTACCTTGTTTTCGAGATTTCTAACATCTTGTTTGGTCTCTACTGTTTGTTCCTCTATATTTTCGAAACGGGTATTATTTCCCTCCTGTAATCTTTCCAACTGTTTCTCCATGTTTGCGACCTTCCTGTCACTTTCGATTTTATTATCATCGATCTTTTTGTTTACCGTTTCCTACTTTATGCTAATTTCCTTTTTTCAGGGACTCTATGTATTTATTATTCTCCTCCTGAAATAGCTCCATCTTTTTCCCATTATCATTTATATACTCCCTTAAAAGTTTCTATGTTTTTGTCTAATTTCTCCTTATCTTCCAGTCTATTTTTATTCATGGATTCTATTATTTCCGCCTTGTCTTCCTGTCTATTCTTTTCATTTTTTTTCATATTTTCGTTTAGCGTTTGGAACACTATCATTATTACATTAGCGTCAACGCTCCCTGTTATTTTTTCTGGTTCGGGTTTCTCTGTTTGTTCTACCATTTGTAAAGGTTCTTCTCCCGTTTGTTCTTCTAATTCCTCTGCCGTTTGTACTGGTTTTTCCATTTCTAGTGTGGGCGGTTCTAACTCTATTTCCTCCATTTGTACTGCCTCTCCGTCTTCCACACTTAACTCGGGTTCCACATTCTTCTTCACCTTTTTTCCCTTGGGTTGCGGCATTTTGATCTGTTGGTAATTGCCGGGCTTGTTCCGTTTTTTTCAAGCCTCACTAGTTGGGCTGCCAATTTATAACCAATAGAAAAAAGATTGTTGTGGGGTCGTAATGCCTTCTTTAACAACCTCACGTCGGAGTCGTCAAGTTATAACAAATAGCAAAGTGAGTATGGGTTGTTATGTGTTGTAAAATGTCGGGCGTTACCTCCGCGCACTTTTTGTACTCACCGGTGACTGGATCCTTTGTGGTGACTTAGTCCTGTAACACAACTTAATACTAGGTTTTTTGTGGGCGCCACTTGGAATCGTTTGTTCCAAGAAAGAAATGTGATTATTAAAGAAATTAAAATTTTGAATCTTACTTCTATGAAAAAATGTAAACAAGTCAGTTTAGTTTGAAAAAATAAGGTAAGTTTAATGATTCTTCAAAAAAACAAATCGTCTGAAGGACTAACATTCATGAAAAAATTATAAAAATTGCAGAGTTAAAAAAAAATTCATAAGTTATTATTATTATTGACAATTTTATTTCTCCAATCAAGTATCGGCTAGTATTTTCAATTTTTTACTCAGTTGGAAAGCATGAGTTTAATACGTGAAAAAATCTTTACTCTCAGGACGTGACTCCTTTGAACTACCAAGACATATCAATAAGATGCTTTACAAGAAAAATTAAGTGATTTGAAGGTGTGTGTGGCATGTGTAGTACAACTGTGTGACAAATGTAACCAGCTAAAAAATGACTTTAATTTTGGTAACTCACGTTCCAATGGTTAATTAATCTCGCACTGGACACTCCTCTCGGGTAGTTTTTCAATCTCGCCTCTTCATGTGTGCACTGAATCTATTTTAAGTCAAAATTGCGATCATTTACAATTTCCGCACTTTTTGTGAAACGGTTTGGCAGTAGAATTTCGCTCGGATCCCGCCGCTTACAGGTCAGCTGTTTCGCGTTGGTTACCAAATTGGCCGTCACAGCGCTGATACCCTTGCAGTAGCGAGAAAGGCTTTGTGTATGTAATACGTTATGGGAGTTTTTTTGTCAAGTTAGTTTGTCTTTGCGAACACAGCAGAATTGTTTCTCTATTTAAAATTTCGGTCCCTCCTGGGCCGTTGACGTTCTGGCTGCGTGATTTCTATTAAAATGTGCCGTGTTGCTGCCCTATTTCAGCAACACATTGTCGTAGATTCTTGTAGAGGATAAGTCAGTCTGTTTGTCAATGTACGGGAAAAGCCTTTCTTCGGGTCTTGTGTCGATTTCTCGCCTTTTGGTTTCGCCTTGACTGCGTTGATCAGTGTCGTGGGTGATGCGTCTGTTCCGGATTTCAAGCTTCAAGTGTTTTTGGGTCGAATTTGGTCTCTCTTTTATACTAATTCAGGCTGATTGTTTTCATTGACTTCCGGTATATTTGTGTAAAAATTCCTTCTAGATTGTTCGAGAATTAAGAAATGTAACATCATGGAACAAATTTAATTTCCGTCGAAGCTTTTAGAACAAATTTCTTATTCTTCACACTAAGGATATTTCAAAAATTACTCTGGCATTTGTCAAACAGTTTTACATTAGTACTCACAATTTGCATGCCATTATTACATTTAGATTCCCTGTTTTCAACTGAATCTAGCGATACTAATTATGATTGGTTTTTAGATAAATTAACTCTAATAAGTAACACAATATACAACCCTCACCTTGGGTTGTTGTCATTGAAATTCAATTTTTTAGAACAAAAAATTGTTGTGAAACTATTATGTTTCTTCCATAACATGAACACATAATATTACTATCTTCCTATAAAAAAACAAACCAATTTTAACATATATAATACACAGATAATTTCAATTTTACATGGCCCATGCCCATGGCCTATGTTGTTGTCAATGTTATGACACAATAATTAGTCTCTTTCTTTAACATATATAATATTTCACTAGTGTACACTCAGAGTTTATTACATTGTCTGTCTTTTGTGATACCTGGTTACTCTTTACACATATTATCTTTATTACAGGATAACATAGCATCATATTGGTTGGTCTTGAGATGTCCTTTTTCATAGTGTGACAAATCTCACTCTTATAAGTTAAATTCTTTCATAATTGATCTTATTTTCAACTGAGTCTGTTCGTTTTTAAGGTATACTGAAGTATTGTACCATTCTCTTTTATTTTTGTCAACATTTTGTAAATATTTAGCCAGATATGACTATTTTTTGTACTGGTTGATTGGTCCCAGCCATACATGGTATAGGTAAATATTTTGCTAACTCGACTATTACAATGTTAAAGTTAGTCAAATATATTAGTATAGTCACTTTATATTATATTTCAACTTTCTAATGCAATTTGGTTGCATTTTGGCAACATTAAACCATAAATCATACAATATTATATGCCTACCACATGTTTTTTGTTAATACAGTTTTTGGCTATTTTGACTGACTTGTCTTCATTTGATAGCTTTCTTTATCTAAGATAAATTGTTCATTTTTGTCTGCTTGACAATTACATATAGTTTTTATTTTAATTTGATAATAATTAATGTTTACATGAAATCTGAGTGTTTGGTCTCAAATCTAACACATTAATATTTTTTATCATAACAATTATATAGTTTTTATTTTAACTTAGATTCTTTCTAATAATGTATTTAAGTCATTTAATACATTTATTTTATTTACATTACATAATATAATAATGGATCATGTCCATTCATTCACAATAAATAGTTCTTTATACTCTATTCAGAGTTACTCAACTTAATAATTAATGACTCCATTTTGGTTGATCCTGATATTATTTGTCTCTCTCATAGTATCTTATGGTTTTTTCACTGTTATTCACTTTAATAATATATATGGGGTTTGTGTCTTAGTCACAGTCTGGTCGTTTTTCATGTTAGTAGTAATAATTATTAGACAATATTACAAAATTTTTAGGGCTACTTGGGTTCGATACTGTCCACCTCACTCTCCTCTTATGATAAATTGCTATGTAAATGGTTTCCTTTATGGAACATTCTGTGACGTTACAACGTGTATGTTGAATTCACTCTGCGTGCGATGTCATCAATTCTGCGGGTTCCAGGCTGGTCGACCGACGTTGATCGTTGAGCAGTTATCCTTGTTATTTTGCACTATTTTTACACTGGTTTCACAGGTATTACACCATTCACTTAAATAACTTAGTGATAATTACACGGGTGCCGTATACTAATACACTTGTTGAGTACTCACTATATCCTTATTAAAGCTAAATGTGTCCAACACCGGATTGATAACTAATATCGATCGACTGTCCCGTACAGTGAGGTTTAGCACATTAAATTTCGCTATATATTTCGACATTCAACGATTGATATTGTACTAAGTAAAACTTTGATATATTACTCGATTTTAATTTATCGTCTCTGATTACTCTGAACATTATTCTTGTCAACGCTTATTAAGTGTTTATGATACGTAGTTTCCACAAGGCTTAATATCGCGTTACCGTAACTGACTTTTCGTTGCGATTGAAATATATTTATTTAATTTGCCGAGAAATTTCTGAATACATTAAATACGAGTCTTTGAATTGAAATCTCCCCGTAGACTAACTTAACTTCTTCAACTTCGTTTTTTTATACATTGCTTCGAACTACCCTCACCAACTATATACAAAATACACGCCGATTGGTCTGACATACCGCTAATTTCAAATTTACCCAATCTGTCTAGTGAACACATCCCGCGTGAAAAATGACGCTTTCCGTTATTCGTCAACTATTTGCGCGTGACAACGTAGTGGGAAAACATATCGTCTATCTCCATCTCGCTCTCATCTCTCTCTGTCTAACCTAACGGTTCATTTGTTAGATGCACTTAACTTTTTACAATCTTAGGGAAGTCTTCTGACACCCTTGAAAATAATACAATTTTATGACGGTTCGTCCGCTATGTTACTTTTTCATATTTTTGCCGACTTACGGGCGTCAACTCAAGGTCGTCTTTATGAAAAACTACCGCGCCTTACTACAACATTTTAATGTTTCTTACTTTGAAGTACCACCGCTCTAATCGGTAGTTTTAGTTTTATTTTCTCCCCGCTTTCTACGAATTTATATTTCTCCCTGGGTACAACATGACTTTGTCCCCGTAAAATTGTTGAGAGTGCAATTTTTACGTTATAATTTACATTTCAAAATTCAAATATTCAAATACTTAACACGCCTTCTTTGCCACTTGGAAACAACGGTACAAGAATCTAACTAACAAAAACAATGTAGAATTTAATTTAAATAAATAAAAACATGCCTAATATTTTAATACTGTTTAGTTCGCACGAGCCGTGGTTGTCTACCATTACATGTAAGTTGGCGGATTTTTGCTGAGAATATTCAAATCACTATTTCTCAAATTTGGAGAGCAGTTAAATATCTTAATGAAACTCTTAAATCCCGTAGATAGTGGTGTTTACAATATATGATGCTCTGAGGAGAAAAACCTTATTAATTATTATAGATAAAACAGTAGTATGTACCTTGAACTAGTAGGTGTTTTTATGTTTTCTATTGTAAAATAATTTAAATCAAATATGTATAATGTGTGACTTTATAAATTTATCTTTCGTCTTAGTAACGTTGTACACTGTACGTTTTGCATTTTATTAAACATTTTTAACTGTTCGCATATGTTACTTTGACACTTGTACTTGATATCTTTTTAGTTTCTTCTTCAGCGTTCTCGTTATAGTAATACGCAGAGTGTAACGTAAAAGTCCTCACTAAAACATTCGAATTGTTTGCATCGGTGTAGCAAAAAAGTCCCTGTACACAGAGGTCCAGAAATGTCTTGCTTTCAGTCTAAATTTATATTACAAGAAGTAATTAATATTTCTTATGATTTTTGGTATACATATTTAATTTATTGTTCTTTAATAAATTAAAAATTGCGGTTATTTTCTGATCTCAAATTGTAAAATGGCCGCTAAAATTTTTTGATCACAAATAGCTCTGCAAATGTTGATCACTTCCCTGCAAATTTTAATTTTATAAAATTATGTTTCATCAAGTAAAATGTTATTTTAAAGTTTTATTACGACTAACAAAATAAAAATGTATTCAGGTTTTACAATTGATAAATCAATGTATTTTTGACTGCTATAGTATTTTGACATTTTGTTTATTAAAATCTGGTAACAAATAAGCGAGTTATAGCAGAAAAGAACCTACGCATAAATGATAACTATTTGATTTTCTTGTGCCAAACTTTGGTTCTTTCAAGTATAAGAAAAATATATTTGAAAGTTATTACTATTTTTTTGAATTATCTCACTAATAAGATTTTATTACAACGTAATGAATTGATTTTTAATCAAATTAATAACTCTTAACAAATTTTAAAACGCATGAAGGTTTTGTTCTCTCCAGTAATGATTATTAGTCTATCGATTAATAATTCCATTTCGTGTAAAACTTGGTTCATTTGTAAAAATGTCAGAGACCAAATAACTGCAGTTCAATTCCTATATTGTGTAGAAAAGTAAACAAAATCCCTATCTCTGTTCATAGTCACCATTCTGTAGATAGTACAGTTTTAATTGTTGGCTTTCTAAAATGCTGAACATAGATGTGAGATTTACACTTCAAATATAGCAATTCTCCTTGCAATCACTTCAGGATTTTTCCCAGTTCTGTTCAACACGTGTTCCTTTTTCTTATAAAAGGTCTACGATTTGAGGAAAAATGATCCAGTTTCTCTTAGCGGATTATTCATGCTGAGAAGCATTTTCTCACTCGGTATGTTTCGGTTGGGAAAGCTTTCTGCATAAAATCACCTTGCGTTCTTCCAACTCTACAGAAGACGAGTATTTGACATTTCAGCAAAACACTAATTAGCCATTCTGAACAATTATATGATAAGCAAAAATTAAAGTAACACAAGCAAATGAAGTTAAGGATTGTTTTTAGGAAAGTAATTGACATTATTATTTACTTGAACTACATGTATTATAACTGAACTCACTAAACCAAACGGATGAATTACAAATTGAAACATGCCATCGTTATGTTCTATCAATTCCAAATAATTTTAATTGTAACTCAGATTATAGTGAGTAAATGCTTGTAGTTGAATTTATTAAAATTTATTAATTAGAGTAAAAATTGATCTTCTACTTTGTTAGAAATTACTGTTACTGAGTTAATTTGAAAAACAAATAACTTAGTGAACCGTAATTTTATAAAATTAAAAGTTACAGAGCTATTAGTGATTAAAGAATGTAAGTGGCCGCTATTTTCAAATTTGAAATCGTAAAAAAACTGTGAGTTTTTATTTATTAAACAGTATTAACCTAAACATGTTAACCAAATATCATTACGATACCTCAATTTCTTCTTCAGATATAAAGTTTTCCTAAAAACACGTTTTCGGATCTATGAATATAGGAACTTTCTTTTATATTAATGCATAGGATTCCAATATGTAACCGTTAGTGAGGACACCTTTTACGATACTTCCTGTATGTTTGTCTGGTCCAGTTTATTAAAATAATAAAAATAATAACTTGCAAATCTTGTTCGAGTGCAGTGTTTGCAAGCCAGTTTTAATTTTGCAATAAACGTTTACGTACAGTAATCTAATTTATAGGAACTATATAATAAAGAATTACCAACTTATTTTGAAATTTACTTTCGACGCAATTCCTGCGCGCACGTGTTCGTGGTGTTGAAACCATGTAATATGATTTTTTAAAAACTTTGACAACATTGATTCACAAACAAAATACTGAGGTTTTAGATTGTGTCGTAGATTAATTTAAAAATCCTTAATTAAAATTAGTATAATCTTTTCAAAGCGTTTCCTTAAAAGAAACTACCCCCTTTGTCACAACTCTAAATGCATTGAACTCTTAAGATATTGGTTTTGATCGATCTCTAAATTTGTTTCTTTTATAATAAACTATAGTTTCTTCCCATACCATTATTCAGATACCGATATATATATATATAGTTATGTAGAGAGGTAAAATACGTACACGCTTGGGGGTCCATGCTTGTCTGCTTCTGTAAACGTGTCTTCTGTGTCTAGTAGGAGATTTGGTCTATTCCATTTCTCCGTCAAATGTAGAAGCATCGGTCTCGAACAAATCACTAAAACAAAGAGAGAGATATAAGCAGTAAAGAACCTTACAAAAACATTAGTTTTAAATGCGGAATCTAAATAATTATTAAGCAAAATTGTGTCTGTACTAATTTAAATAAATCCAGACAAATAATTGTCATGGACGTAATACGTGAATATCAAGAATCAAATTTAACTCTCTGTCGATTCTCTGTGTAACGTCTTTACGTTCGTTTCAGGATACCCTTAACAACAAACAACAAACAAACGTCATTCCTAATTTACGGCTTTTTGAAACTGTACAAGCATGCAATAATTAATTCTTATAAGTATACCCTGAATTCAAGTTGTTTGCAGGAGAACCACTATCAACTTTCTAATTACCTTTGTGTGACTGAATACATTATATTGATTTTACCTATACAAGCATGTTTTACATCACATTGGTCTTTTTAAAAGATTTTTCTAATATTAATCTAAGATATTCTAATATGAATGTGCTAGAAAGTTTCGCTTAATATACAGTATTTAACAATAAAATTATATTGCTTTTAAAATGATTATAACTAATGGCACATTTTAAAACGTTTATGGTATAATGCAATACAGCTTTATACAGCTATGAAATTATAAAAAATATTCAGAATAAACAGTCAGCCTTTACTACGCAGTGAGCGAATTTGCACTACAAAATTCTGTCAAGTAAAAAACTAAAATTCAACATACGAATAATGGTTACTAGTCAGGAAGAAAAAGGTCTGTATCGAGGGATCTCATCAACTTTAGTTAACTGCGTCCGCTGACAAGAATAGATGTAACTGAGAAGCAACCACCCCTATTTTTGTATATTCTTATTAATCCCTCCCCCAAACCAACGTAGTGCTTCCTTTCACGCCTATTTCAAACGATAGAACCAATTTATTTCTTATTCTAAAAAGATTGTTTTAGGAACAATTACGTACCCGACAAGTTTCTAGTAGCCTGACAAATAAATAACTTTTTCCAGATATTTCTTTGATATTGTATGTCTACGATTTCTAATTCCTTTAAAACATAAATTAATTTCCAACATCTGCTTATCGCATTGTTCTTATTAATACTAGGCCTAATTAGTTACGTTTAAATACATCGTAATGATAATCTCTTCAACCATGGTCTGAGAATTAATATCAACATAAATGAGTACAAGGTCCTATTATTGTATACAATAATACTGTAAGACCTTTTCTCGTCAGTATGTCTTATAAGCAACGACGTTATGAATAAGTTGCATAACTTCAACCTTATGTGCGGGACCATTAGGCGAACCATTAAGTCAGCAAGTAAAGGAACACGCCTAAAATTCTACAAGGTGATGGTTCGTCTCACACTTCTTTATGGGTCTGAGAATTTGACTTTATCGAAAGGTCTGGTTTACTGGTCGCATACAAGGGGCTGAAATGAGATTTCTAAGGCACGTGGCAGGGTATACTCTCCATGATCATAGAAGAAACACAGATATACGGCAGGAACTGAATATTATGAGATTACTCGACACCATCGCCCAGTATCGGCTGAATTTGTGGGAACATCTTTACCGAATGGATGACTGCCGCATCCCCAAACAACTATGGAACTATAAGCCGAGGGGACGGAGAGGTTTGGGACGTTCGAGGAAGCGCTGGAGTGACCAGCTCTAATCTTTGCCTATTTGAGACCGGAACAAACCATCCTTGGTTTAATCCTTGAAGATGATGATGATGACCTTTTCACGTATCATGTGAACAAAAAGAAATTCCTAATATAGGAAATCTTATTATAAGTTATTATAAGTTGTCATTCTTTTAAAAGCCGTATTTTACTATTTGTCTCATATTTATGATAACTAGGCTCAGTATTTAATGAAAAAATATAAGCGGAAATATCAGTATCAGTGTAAAAATAGACACGAATGAAGTTGTTAAGGGAGATGCAAAGTCTTAGGTATTGGACTGTGTCATGTATTTACATGTTAAGCTCTCTGTGTGAACTGCTATAGTTTAAGTAATACGTATTTTATAAAATTTGCATCATAAACATTAACAGTATATGTTTCAAACGTATTATTGTTTTAACGTTTTTAGATAATAGACAAAGACAATTCATGAAGAGCTTACAAACTTAAAAAATTCATCAGTTCTTGCTACTCTTGACAAGGTTGTAAATAAATCTAAAAGGCATTTAAAATCGCCGCCACTATCCATAATACGCGCGCGCGCGCGCGTGTGTGTGTGTTTAAATCTTAAGGTTGGTGTGTAAGTGTTAAAAATATAAAATATACCAATTCGACATATATTTATTTAAGCTAATAATTCTCAATAATAATGTTTTTATAGTGATTGACACATAAACTTCTTAAAATTCAAATATAATTGTACAAGAGGAACGAAAAATAAATAGTTCCTAATATATTATATATAGTTAGTTATAATAATTACGGTGATTAGAACGATTGCTTTATACTTTACATAAAATAGACATTAACAAGGAATAGTGCGTTTCCCAGTTTTCATCAAAAGTAAGCTACCTGCTAAACAAGTATCCAATGAGTCTACCGGCTTAATTAGAGCGCAGTGTGCTCAATACTGTTCCTAAATGACGTTTTAAACACGTGTTTTGTCAATAAATGTAATCAGACAATTTTTATCAATTAAATTACTTTTAATCTGAGTGTTTTTATAGGTTCGTTACTACCAAAATTAAATGAAATATGGTATTTGTGGATTCCATTGTGGATTTCAGTGTGCTCTACCACAGAAAATACAATATTTCACATTACACTAAAAAAACTACGTACTTTATCAAAAAATACAATAAGAATTTTTCTTGAGCTTACATAAATATATTTAATTTACGTAGTTTTCTGTTTGTTTACCTAAAAAAAAAAATGAATCGAAATACATCCAAACTTCTAAGTCTGACTATACAATTGATTAGGAATTATATTTAGGTTTTAAAAAGTACTAATTATATAATTGTCAGTTTAAAAACACTACACTTTTTAAATATTTTTATCTCTGACAAGAACTACTAATTTAATATAAATAGTTAATTACATTAAATATTATAATTTTAATTTTTAACGTAATTATACATTTTAATTTTTATACAAAAGTAACTATAATTTAATGATCAGTTTTTATATAACATTTTCATCATTACTGTCCAGTGCACGCGTTCCTGAAATTTATGGAAGGATAATGATTATATGAAAAGTCTATTATTATATTAGCCTTAGTTAAATTATAATAAAATCGTATCACATGAAAAAGACATAACGTCCTTTCTGCAACTTAAAAGTTGTTTTAAAACCTAAAATAAATGAGTACATCAAGTACTATGGGTATGTTTAAAATATAGGCCTAAGTATAAAATTGTCTAGCGTGGCACGGATTTATGGATATACTAACATTTGGTTATAACAAAAGTATCGTACATGGTATATCTTCACCACTTATTATGGCATCTTATTATGTATATGTGTGTGTGTGTGTGCTGTATGTATATTAATATTATATTTCTTATATTTGACTCAGCGCAGTACACAAAAGGCGTCAAAATAATAAATTAACTCGGTCAGAATTAACAGCTCAAAAGATCTTTTTAGATCAGGTCAATTTAATTTGTTGATTTTTTAAATTTCATAGGATATATTATGGCAGATACAGATTTGAAAGATATCTTTAGTTAGGATTGCATACGTAATTGTTTTGATAACATTTAAACAATAGGCCCACATGTCTACTGTATGAATTATTTTAGTTTAATTAACGCCGATATCGCCAATGTCTTTCAATTTTTGTTTTCTTTGTGGAAACAATTCAAAAATCAGTCCATACAGATGTCTTGAGGAATGGACGTCAGCATCTGTGGAATCCGATAGTACTATCATCATCATCATCAGCCGTGGCTCTACAACGCTTGGTGGGTATTGGCCTGCTCCAAAAGTCGATTCCATTCTTCCCTATTGCGTGCCCTGGCTTTTCAGTTTCTTATGCTCAGCTTTCTGAGGTCCTCCTCTATCTGGTCTTTGAATCTACTTGGTTCTTCCCCTTTTTTTACTGCCGATAATATCACTTCCTCATAAATAGAGCGGTAATGTGTTATTGTGTTACTGCTCTGCTACGTAAGCTATTGTTATCGCGTATATTGCTTAGTTATCACACGTAACAGTTGCGTAACTACAATAGGAAATAATTTACGTTTGATCGAACCATTCAGTGTCAAATGTAACAAAGACAATAAATTTTACATTAATATATAGCCATCACAAGCCAAGGGATATTTTCTAGGTACTAAGTTATAAATGATGAAAAATTATGCATTTAAAATTACGCATAATCATACAGGGTAATCTAAACAATATGCTAAAGCCTACGAAGTGATTATACAGTTTTATGTTTTATGAACTTCATTTCTTATGACGCTTTCGTCTGCTTGTCTATAACACAACGAAATGTTATATATATATATATATATATATATATATATATATACTTATAACTAACATTCGATATTTAATATTATATTTATGTAATTCGATTAATATTATATTTAATATAATAATAATTAAAAATGGCAAAACTAATGCAAGCTATGATGTATGTTAGTGGAAAATTCGTTGTTCAGTTTATCCTGTATTCAGACTGGATGATGTCACGTAGTAGGCATTTATAAATGACGATGTGCTGGTATTCAAATTGCAGTTAGGGTAACTCACAGTTTGGAATAGCCCATTTATAGCTCATAACGGCCCAGATCATTTTTATAGCCCATTTACGCCTTTCGCCTCAATAACTTTACAGTCTACCATAGACGACAACAATCAAATCACACAAAATATCTTAAATACAGTAAGTAGTTTGTTCATTTCTAGACAACGTTATAATCTTTAACGTGTCAAAACACAGAATTTATAAATATATCCGAACGTTTATTGCTTTAACTTTAAAGTAACTTAAATGTTAAGAAAGGAATTCCATAAGCACCCGTAAGACAATGATTCACGCTCGAGTATAATAAGTGTAACAACAATGAGATAGCCGCTACTGCAGAAGTTATTTTATATTCATGTTAATTATTATTAATTGTTACCAGATAATAATAACTAAAACAGAAATAATGTAGTGAAACTTGTTCAATTCAAATTTTGGATAATTTGAAATTCTTTTTGTCCTCTTGAATTCTACTATACCAATAATGTATAATAATAATGGAAATTTTTTCAACATTAAAAATTTTTAAACTAGTTAACCTACCAATTAATTAGTACTGTCAAGACAATTTGAGTTAGCTAATAAAAATAAATTAATTTACATCTTATACCAAATACAGTCAACCAAACACGTACGTGAGTGTATGTAAGTAGACACATCGGTTTTCGGTAATAAATTTACTCGCCAATGTAGTGAGTTTGGTAAATTACGACAATGGCGTCGTTACTTTCGTCTAACTAATGCGTCGTTTACGTAATAACGGAGAAAATACGGCTGCTATTACACACGGCAGCGCCTACTGGATAATGAACTTTAATATATGGCAACCCAACTTAGCATTTATTAGGTTTTGTGAGTCACACTCTTTTGTTAAAACTGGTTCATTTATTTCAGATTGGTAAGCAGTAACCTTTTATTACTGTCCGCAATAATATGTTTAAATACATGTTTAACCCATTACTACTTTTACTTATAATTGTAATCCGATATTTCGTCTCTCAGTATTATTTAAAAAGTACTTGATCGGTACGAGAAAACTGATATTATCTTGCATCTTATACATGCCATGAAAACACTAATCGGCTACTCACATTCTTTTAATAACTCACATTCTTTTAATATTATAGTGCATATTAAATAAACAAGTGATTCTTTGAAATGTTTAGTTTGGTCAATTAAAATTAAAACTAGAATAATAATAATATAAAATTAAATACTGAATGATTAAATTTGTATCTTAGAACTTACAGAAGTGATGGTTGACAGTAGAGTAATCATATTAAAATTTTCTATGAACGTTGACTGTAATAATTTGTGTTACGTACACATTTCTCTTAACCTGGATTACATACGGAAAGTAAAACGGATTTTTAAATCTAAAGTCAACGGACTAAGCGGTAAGGTAAGGTAGTGTTTAAAATTCCATCAAAATTTAAGACGATGCAATTACGACGTTTATTGCAAATAACTAATGGAGGAAATTACAAAAATAAGACGATCGTCATATCAACAAAGTTATTATAATTTATTTTAAATTTATAGTATGTTCAGAGGAGTATTTTTGTAGTCGTTAATATCTATTATCAAATTAGACTTGTACAGCTGAATAGGTATCACATAAAATACATTTTCCTGGAGGTCATGTCTATGCAGCTACGCATTCTTTTTATTATATTTAATTCAATCATTTTTAGTTTTAATATGTTGTAACAGTTACTTTTAGTGCCCAACATGAAGACTTAATTTTGAGAACAGTCTTAACAAAAATTGTGCTTGATAAATCAATATTTTATTTATTTTAATTCCATAAGAAATATCTCATTACCTATGTAAATTCAGTTACACAATAAAACATACTCTTTGTATGTGATTGATGTACATTCTGTCCAACCGAGTCATCAGTTGGCCCATATACCTGAATAAAAGTAATTTACATAATTAACACTAAAAGATTAAATTTAAAATCACTTACCTCTGTCTCAATAAACTTTATACTCGTAAGCCAAGAAACACCACAAGGAGGTGAGTATACATATTTACTTGTTATGCGTACCTTAAAAAGTAAATTACAAAAACTCCAAATACCCATTTCTCTTTTTTTTTAGTACACACCCAAAAAAATTCTAAAGCACAAAATCGTTATTTTTTAAATTATTTTAGTCTAGCACCCATTATGAATTTTTTAAACAATTTCGAAACTATGTACAACTTTTTTGGGTCCTAGTGTCCTAAAATTCTTAAATTACGGAACTAAATACTAGATTTAGATTTTGATTAAAATTTAGTTTTCGATACCCGTCATAGATTTTTGCGATTCTTTTTTCAAAATGTCTTGGAGTCTAAAAATTTTGAAATTCCAAAAATTGAATGTTATATTTCGCAATATGAAACTTCTCTTTAACTTCAGGCTCTATATATATTTTTACTGTTTTTAAATATTTTGACCCCCCCCCATATTTTTGCTGTCTGTCCTCCTTTTGGTAAGATTGATCTTCAAAAGAATAGAGATCTACACGTTAAAAGTATGCACATGCTTGCCAAAGCTTACGATAATTGGAAACACACCTCTAATAAACAGATAGACAGGTAAATGCCAAACGGTGAAATTAAAACTAAGAACTTCCTTCGTCCGTTCAATTAAAGCTTGGTGGCACTATCGTCGCAAAACAAAATATACGTTAGTTGGAACAGGTACAACGGAAACATGTCATTAGTTCTACCTGTGCTAACGGAATAAAATAGGATAAATGGTCAAACTCCGAATAGTTCTAATCAAATGAAGCTCCTAATTGGAGTTGGTCTCACTGGTTTAAATAGATCGGTAATAACCGAGGCGCTTAGAACATAACAGTTGCATACAATTCGTAATGCCACTACAGTGTCGAAGAGCTAATAGGAGAATAGAAATGTTTAAAAGAGATGGACAAAAGGAAATACATACCTACATTAATAGAAACAGAGAGGAAGAGTAAAAAAAGATAGGAAAGACACGGGGAGAGTGTGAGAGGTGAAGAAAGAACAGAAGGGGAAAGAGTAAGAGATAATATAAATATTTTGCAAGTGAGTACTGTATTTTCGTACTTACGGCACGAAAAATAGTAATCACTGTTTAGCTTAACCTGCACACAATTATGAATATGAAGTTCTCTTTTCTTTAATAATAATTGTATACCACCGAAAAGACTAGTTCGTGTTTAATATGAAGAAATTTAGTTGCAAAATCTCCTGAAGGAACATCTCGAATGCATGAATTTTTCTTACATGATTACGTAATTTGGCTTACGGGTTTACATGGCTGAACAATAAAACAGTTCTGAGGTGCAAGTCATAGTTGAACCTCAACTATAAAAAACGTGGTAACAGAAAGTATAATGCTAGTCAGTATGTGAATTCTTTCTTCTTCTTTCTTAGGCTTTGGACCTTACAGTCCGTTGCGTACTCATTGATCTGACTAATTTTCTCTGTCTTTCAGTGTTGCGGTTTCCCGTGGGAAGACAAAACCTGCTTTCGTAGTCTGTTCTAATGCTTCCTCATGCAAACGATCTCTTCAGTCCTGTGTATACTGCTTGAACCTGTCATTAAGGTTGTAAATTCAGGGCGTTGCTTACGTCATCATTCCTTAGCCAGTCTCTCCGGGCTACTTAAAGTTTGGGTCCTAAAAACATCATCTCATTATCTTTTATCAGGTTGCGAGTCCTTTCAAACACAGTTCGTTCCTCACCATAAAGCCATGGTACTGTCATCACTTTATAAGATTTTAGTAGTGTCTGACCTTCTTCTTTAATGTTCTTCTGACAGTTCCCGACATATGGTTATTGTTCCACTGTTATATTTAATTTGCCAGTAAGAAAAATTCACCTGGTTGCGTTACGAATGTTGTGCAGGGAAAGGCAGGAAAAGGCCGGTGATTGGGCTGCCACCTTGATGCTTCCGGCTTCTCAGGATTTGTGTAGAGTTTGCTCGACTGGACGAGTCGGTCTATGCTGACCTCAAGAGACGCATCCATCACGACAAAGACTATGAAGATATAATTAGGACTGGTAGGGAAAAACGGGTGTAAACAGATGGGTTGTTGGGGACAAACTTATCTGGCTGATAAGTTGAGACCTTTCCGGCAAGAGAGGCCTTACTTGTAGCTACGCTGCCGCCGGCATTGCCCTAAACCTTATCACAGCACGCAAACCTCCATGCCCGCACGGACTGCGCGTGTGCTTATAGAATTTACTTATATGAATATTGTTAAGACGGTCACACCGGATCGTCGACGGTACAGTGGAAACAGAAAACTGACACCAATGAAGTCGCTAATTACAAACTTTAATAGCAGTTATAAATCAACAAAGCACTCTTACACGATAATTGAAGTTAAATTTGTCTAACAATAAATGTCATCATATTACACGTTTGGACAAATTAAGACGATAATCACTTCTCTATATACCGTAACAAACACTGCCTAGATGTTAGTAGAGTAGTCGTGTAAACGTTTGGAAGGGGCACGGACAGTTTTGAGAAATCCAGAACACTACGCAACTCTGCCAAGCAAAATCATCTCCTAACGCCAGGAAAAGCCTCGCGTGCCCCGGAATGCCAACAATAACGTATGTACTAAGCGATGCGGTACTGTTTATTTTTTCAGCGTAGCATATATATAAAACCGCAGCATTAAAATAAGTTGCCTGTCACAATTTCCTCTGCTCTATACATCGTGAGGTAGTAAGTTTACTAGACTACCTACGGTATACTAAATTTTAGTTTGTGTCCAGTACTAACGTTTAGTTACAACACGATTTTCGAGAAGGTTTATTTGTTATCACAAGTGACTCAAATAACTCTAAGTTAAATCAGTGTGCCAGTACCGCATATGAAGTTTCTTATATATACGTAACTAATAATATTTACAAAGTGTAATTTCCGGGTAAAAATTCAAATTGTAATAATATTTTGAACAAAACATTATTTTTGGATCACCCAGTATCGGCTGAATTGGTGGGAACATCTTTGCCGAATGGATGACCGCCGCATCCCAAAACAACTCTGGAACTATAAGCCGAGGAGACGGAGAGGTACGGGACGTCCGAGGAAGCGCTGGAGTGACCAGCTCTAATTTTTGTCTATTTGAGACCGGTACAAACCATCCTTGGTTTTATCTGTGAATATGATGATGATGATGATGATGATAATTGGAATGTCTTTTCATATTTAATAAAATTGCATATAAACGTATGTAATTGTGAGTAATTTTTCTGTAACTAATACGTACGCAAGCACGCGCGCGTGTGTGTGTTTATCAACGGAGCAATAAAGAATCTGTAAATAAATAGTGTGTACAAATTAAAATTTAATATAAATATAGAATACAAGTTAGAATATTTTAATCAATAGTTTCTTCTCGGGTTTACGACAATGTAATGCAAAAACTTTGTTGTTTCATGTTATAAGTGTAGTACAACAGTCCAGCATGATTTATCGTGCTTTCTCACTGTCTTCATTCTGAGCGTGTGTTCTCTAACAAATGAAGATACGTTCTGTCTAACGTAATGTATAAAGTTTCACATTAATAAGTACATGTTCGCCTTAGGAAAGCAGAAAACACGGAGCAAAGTTAGGCTGTTTCAAAAGTAGTTTCCCTACAGTTTACTTTTATCTTCCAAACATGTTATAACGTGTATGGATTGTTCTCTGTGCTTTCAAACTTTGTACAATATTTGAGTGAACCTGGATAATTAGTTTGGTTTTAACGGTAATATATTTATAGTAGTCTATGTATCTTCACGAAGATATCTCAGCAACATACTTCAGAACAGTACTAAAGTGTATTTTAATAAAGTAACAAATATAATGTTACCTGCACCGTATTAATATCATAGTGTACAGATGTATCCAAATAATCGTAAGTTTGGCAGATTCAACTTTCTAAAATTGACCAACTCTATTATTGTAATAACGTGAGTGAGAAAGACGAGGGTAACATTGGTTTGTAACAAAAGATGATGAAAAACAAATTACTGACAAATGATCTTACTTGGGACAATACGCCGTAGCGTCAGCGTTAACCACACATTTTCATTTCACACTACAGCACTTTGTATTTACATATTCCGTTAAAAAATTATAAACGTTTCATATCCGTGTTTTTGTTACGTAACAAGTTTCACGTAGCTTACACGACGTTAGTCGCCTTTATGTAAACAACACGATAACGATATGTTCTCGCGACGTCTTGCACATTTTCTAGCCTTCTGCACCTTCGAGATATTGGCCGATTATCCAGTCTGTAACGGGGATCGTTTCATAAACACTAAACGCCACCTTTAATATACACTTTGATATACGCCACATAAACACTTTAATCTTTCCTGTCTAGTCTCCATTGACTGACTCTTGTTATTTCTTTCCGACGCTAGTAGAGTAGGCCTACTCGAGGGGTAGGATGTCTTCCTTTTTTCATTTTAATTTCTTAATTTAGAATGGGCAGACCTGGCTCATCAGCCGAAGAGAAGGCGCCCGGTCTATGGGTTGTGTACCCGGCAATCGATGCACCTGGTCCTCCTCCGGGTTGGGGTTTGTGCGAGGGGCTGATAACCCTTCCATGTAAAATTTAGTTTTCTGGAATACTTCAAAATAGAATGAAAAAAAATTGTATTTGATAATAGTGTTTTGAAGCAGGAATCACATTTTATTTACTTGGAATGTGATATCTCATATAGGAAGGATAACGATATCGAGAGAACGTTAAATAAATTTAGTTATACCTGTGAAACAGTTATTTTCTTGGTGCCCAATCATTTTTTTTTACTTTTATATCGTCGTAATCGTCGTAAAAATACGAAATTTATACTTTCATTCATTGTACCTATGTTACATTCAAAACTTGAAAATGTTTTGTAATACTTTGATTTTATTTCGTACAAGAGAATAATTATGAAATGTCACTTCTGTGAAACAACTTATTCTACGTAAATTCGATTTCCCTATTTAGAATTTATAATATCAAAGCTCGCATCATATCCTTGTAGCGACTATAGTATTTGTAATAACTACGTGTTATACATACAACCATTAGTCTTTTTATTGTGCTTGTTACTGATTTTCGGTATTCTTTATATTATACATTCTACTTTACATTATATATTTTTTAAGTCAACGCTGCTCAATTAAACAAGGCAGGAGCATTTATGTTCAACCCATTCGTTTCCAAACTTTTACATAAAGTACTGTGTTTTTGCAAATAGTCCAAAAACTTCATTTTTGTTTTTCACTCGACTGTGAGCCTTCGAATTACTTGGGCGACTTTCATTGTTCTTACGAAGTATATATAATTAGTGTTCATACGTGTTTTACATGTACGAATTAGTCTAGGTTATTTGATGATATTACCTTTTTACGTATGTGTAGAGTTTATAATAACGCAATAGATATTGCCTCGTAATTAGTTAGCTTTATCAAAACTGTTACTCAGTTCTTTTTAATAGTCTTATAACTGTTTAATTCAGTTTTACTCATAAATGTTGCGTTCAATATTGCAGACGTCAATCGCGATGCATAGAGACGGATATAACAAATGGGTTTAGTGAGTAACATTAGCTAAGTAGGTCACATGTTACCCAGTTAGTGGAATTAGTTACTGCAGGGCTGTTCCCGTTTCCATCGGAATCAAAGAAAGACGACATATCAGGCGAGTGACATGCACAGACTAGAAGTCATACGTTATAAATGCCGTTTACATGTCACTCCACTGTCTAGCTGAGTATAATACCAAACCTCAGCATCATGACTTGGTTTCATCTATATAAGTTGTATGTAATCTACTCAGGGAAAAAACAAACAAGGATAATTTATTAAACAGCATTACTTTAACGCTTATCTAGTACGTACTATGGAATGTGTTTACACAACCTACATACGTTGTATAAAATGATGTAGCGGTGAATTAGGTTTCATCTTCTAACTGTCGTACAAACCGTCACTCCATTTTCATTAATAAATCAAAATATTAATAACACTGCACTTATCAAGACACATACACTCACACACATAATAAATCTTCATATCACATACACTTGTGTTGAAAGATCTGGAAATAGTATAAATGCGAACGTTACTACATATTTTAGTTAAGCGTGAAGTATGCTACAATGTACCTCAGGCTTCACCTGGATCGTCGTCTCACCCGGCGGACACACTCCGAGCAAGTAGCCCTCTGAGCTGTCTATACAAGCTCCGACTCTTACTATGCAGCAATTCTATGACCCGTCCCCTAGGGAAGCTCATCGTCACCACCTATGTGGCTCCGGTGGTTACCTACGCGATCCCTGTAGGGGCCTACTTGGCCAAAACCCATAAGTGTGAACTTCAGTCATGGACCGAGGACTAGGCCGGGCGTGTAAAGCCCAATATCTAACTTCTAATAAGACTCCCTGCCTGTCCATTCTCTGAATGCCACCATACGGAAACTTTCCAAAACGTTTGAAAGCCGCTGTGCCAGCTTTGAAAGGTAACCACCTAATTAGCGCCCTTGGTCGCAACCCATCTGTGCCAGGTGAACACATCTTGGACCCGGCCTCGGCAAACACTCACGCTCTGTTAGATCCTAATTGAATACCCACGTTTGGTAGAAGGTTACATTCTATAATTCAGTGAATTATAGTCCCCGCGACAGGTGCTCTGTAAGAAACTCGGAACGCGGCATAAAAGCGGGCGACGCGGTTGCCATTCGTTCCGCACAACCTCCACATCTATCTATGCTAAAATTGATAACGGCTCAATAAATTCAAAAAGTAAATTCACTACAAATAATCAGGTTAGTCTAACTCAGGCTCCATGGATTTCTTCAGAATACTTATAAGTTGCAGATTAGTATTATCTGTTTTGCTGATAGTAATTCTATATCAACAAGAAACGCATACGTCTAAGTGTTTACACCACGTTCTGACGTTTTAAACTAATTAATAAATAAATGAAGCATCTTAAACATAATGTAATATCGTCCTTAACAAATATAAATTTATCCTGACGTACAAAGGTATACTCAATTCTTTTTAATGTATAACTTAAATTACACAGATACGGAATAATCATATTTAGTTACCTAACTGCAGTATAAAATTCTTAGATTTCGTTGTCCATGATGTGTCCGTTGATTAACTAAATATAATTAAATCACTACCGACTCGGAACACAAAGTTTTTTATAGGTAAAAACGTAAAAGTTTTACCTTATAGCCTGAACCAGTTTTCACTTATTATAAGCTTCGTCAGAGGCTTCCACTGGGAGCGCTGTCCGTCTTGTTCTTGGCGACGGCGTCGACTTTTGAAGGATCGATGTGTGTGGGGTGTGATACGTTCGAATAATACATGTGATTTGAATTGTGTCTGTTCGTTTAGGATGTCGTTTTAATGTGTTTTTGTGTGTTTGTATATTTCCAATTGTTCAAGAGTGTATAGCTTTCGGCCTTTTGTGTGTACGTGTAGAATATACATCTTGTTGTCGATGTTTGTGTACGTGTGGTTTGCTACAATGAGGTGGTTTGCAAAGGTGAATTCAGTAGTGGAGTGTAGTGCCTTTGTGTGTTCAATGTATCTTTATTTGAAGCAACCTCCTGTCTGGCCTATGTAGAATTTGTTGCAATCAGACCAATTTAGTTTGTAAACACCAGGTAGATCAAACTTATTTTGTGCTTTGTGTGTGTGTGTTTTGATAGTGTGTGTTCTGTTTTGTTTGTAATTTTGTATGCAATTTTGTATCATGCTTTTTTGAATTTGTGGGCTATTTTTTTCAGTGTGGTTATTGATGTATGTTAGTGTTATGAATTTGTTGTTTTCTGTCTTTGTCTGTTGTTTCTTTGTGTTTTGTGTAGGAGTTGATTGAGTATTGTTCTGTTGTATCCGTTGGATTCTGCTACATATTTTATCGTATTTAGTTTGTCTTTGTAGTTTTTTTTCATCTAGTGGGAACTACAGTACAATACAGAACTATGATACATAGACTTAACAACAGGCTATAAGGTAAAACCTTTACGTTTTTACCCATAAAAAGTTTGTTTTCCGAGTAGGTAGTGATTTAACTAAATGCAGTATTAAATTGATTAGATATAATACCATAAAAATTAATATTTTAAATAATTTTTTTGTAATTACTAAATGTAGTGCGATAATGTTATAATCGTCTTGATTAATTAAGATTAGTTAAGCAAATTACATATTACTAGAATGTAACAAAATTAATATTAAATGAATATTAATAAATTTAATTAATGAATATTTTCTTCTTGTTTACTCGTACAATTTTAAAGGCCTCAAGTTTAAATAAACTGACCTGTGTCACTATTAATTCAACTAAACCAGTGAAGTTCAAAAGTTTACAGATACACAGCAGCTTACCTAACACACCGCTCTAAAATTTCCCTAAACATAGAGTAATATTATAGTGATCGATTTTATATACGGTTCGTTATTAGAACATTTTAAACAGCTGTTAATCGGTTTTAGATATTACGAATAGCGTGAGAAAATGAAACGTGTTCAAAGGCAGATAACATAACTGACGTGAAATTTTATAACAAGTTTAGCCTTCATAACAGTTCATTATTCGCAAACATTCCATTATATAGGATGGAAACTTATAACAAAACTTACCGACAGCACATGTTGTGCGCGAACAAAAAAAAACACACATTCAGATGTACACATATAATATTTCGCGAGTGCTCAATGTAGTGAGTCTGTGAAATTGAGCATAAAAGAATATCCTACCATCATACTGTGTCAAACTATTCACCGGATCTTACTGAATGTTTGAAAACACTGTAAATCATAGCCTACCATATTTGGGCAACTATTGTGTGCCATTTGTAACAATAATTTTTTAATATATGTTATGTAACTATGGCTACTACGCCTCTATGGCTGCTACGCCTGTAACTTCAGTAACGATATGTACTACAAAATACATACCACCACAAAATAGCAGTCATAAAAATGAATCATTATTTAAAAGGAAAAATTGAAGGAATAATTATTTACTAAATGACAGAATTTGGGAACTAAATTATTTACTTTTTGTTTGTATAAATTAAGAAATTCAAATGAGTAATTGATATGTGGCTACCTACCAAAATACTTACACCGCACTTAAAACACTTAAATGCTTGCACCTGTTGTTGATAAGCAGTTACCATCAGCACGATGACTACTACGTTAGTAATCAGTATTACTTTTAGTAATTATAAAAATGTATTAAAAATATTAAATTTAATATTGTAGTTACGTAACTAAATCTGATTTTTCCTTATTTGTGTAATTACGTTGTTCATTAAACAATAAGTGATTATACCTTTATACGTCAGGATAAATTATATTTGTTAAGAAATATATTAAATTATGCTTAAGACTTTTCATTTATTAATTAGTTTACAGCGTCAAAAATGTAGCGCGATGTAACCTCTGAGGTTGTTGTTTGTATAGAATTACCATCAGCACGTGAGGTAAAACCAATCTGTAACTTATACATATTCTGAAGGAATTTATACAATCAGACTGACCTAATTATTTTCACTAAATGTAATATTTTTTTAAAATTGTGAACCGTTATCACGGCTGGCCTCGATTGTAAAACACTTCGCGCTAGACCAGAATGTGTAATAATGTTCGCATTCCAACATTTACCAAACTTTTCAGCACAAAAATATGAATAATTTAAAATGTTTATTAAAGACACATGTTACATAAAATAAATATTTGGTTGTTTAGCTATTTTAATGGAGTATTCAATAATTATAAATAAATGACGTTGGAATAAAAAATTATTTCCTACATGATGGTTACCTTCAGTCACGTGGTATTCCTGATTCTGCTAGTGAAACCGAAAAAATACTATTATATTTATCTCATAAGAAACCTCTATTAGATATAAAATTACTCTCACTATTATTATTACTGTTTACTGTTATTGTGATTTTTGTTACTGTAATTATTGACATTTAAATAATGTTTGTTACAGTACCTGTACAGTTTTAAAACTAACAATATCGGACAAGTACGTGTTACCTGATGTGGCGTCATGGAAGCTGAGGTCTGTGTATACATTGTTAAACACTGGAAGCTATTAATTTGCTTGAAGACTTAAAAACTAGAATCACGAAAAACCACAAGTTTTGTTGAAATTTGCAAAACTGATCTACACCACGCGAAAACGGATTTTGCACAACACTACAAGCCCGTGGAGACTTCCGGTGGTGTGTATAAGGTGACCGAGTAATTATGTGTTTATTATTCCATTAATTAAATAGTTAAGAAATAACGAAAACACTGTCATAAATGCCAAAACAATGTTGTGTTAAAACAATTAAAGAAAAATTTTCTATTTGACGAGAATATTGTATTTTTCTACAGACGATGAAAATCGCCAATATAGGCAACAAATTTCTCGTATTGTGAAACTGACGACAAGCTTGCTGTGATAAAAGGAACAGGACTGTGATTATTTAAACAATTTTGGACAGGAAAGGAATGATTTTTTGCCCCTATATACAGTCAAATCTGGTAAATTTTTTTTTTTTTAATCAGATCGTCACTGGTGAACGTCGTTTGATTCGCGCGTGCTGTCGAGATAACTGACAAGGCCGCACCACACGCACGCGCGCGCACACACACGCAAACCAGGGTAGAGTTATAGACAGCATCAGATGACAGTTGAATGAATTATTTATTTATGAAAAAATATGGTTTAAACAATGAAAATAATGGGTGAGTAAAGAATCTGTAAAAAAACTACAAAACTGTAAATAGTTTGTATAAATTATAAGTAGTTTATTTGATATTACATTGATAGAACATTTTTATTCAAGAATACTCATGAGAAATTTTATATAAAAATTTAGTTGAGTACGCTAAGGCTCAACAGAACTATATAAATAAAATCTTTCTGGACTTTTAAAAGATCTTTTTAAATAATTATTTGGCTGCGCATTTTTGCTATTAACATTATTTGAATTAAAAAAATATTTATCAGAATTATAAATTGTTAAATTGCCAGTTAAATTGTTACTTGTCAATGATTTCTTAACGTTGGTCAGTCACCCAAAAATAAAATAAATTTTACTTTTACGGTATATTTGTAAGATGATTATAATTATAATTGTCATTTATTATTTATTTATCTTAATTATTTAATTTTACGATACACTCTCCTCTCCATAAAATTAATTTTCATGTGTCACGTAGTGTTTGCACGACACTCAAATAAACTCAGATACATTCAACATAGCAGAGATACATTCAACAAACAAAACACGAATATACCAGAAAGTAATGTCGCGATATATACATGTACATATTTTTTATTTTTTAAATGTATGTGTGTGTGTGTGTGTGTGTGTGTGTGTGTGTGTGTGTGTGTGTGTCACATCCTATGTCACCAAGGAGGAATCTGCCTGAAAATGGCATAGATGCATTTGCCAAAACGTTGCGGAAATTAGCAAGACACAACGCGGGCTAACCTGAAAAACACATCATGTATATGTATTGTATTTCTTTAAAATATTCTTGTTGTTGTTTTTGTTAACTAAGATTAGCCTCTGAAAGTCTGATTTAGAAACTCTGATTTATGCGACTCAAAAAATCTTTGATGTAAAGTTTATTGTTCGTGCTATAAATACTTGAGTTTCAATATTTAGAAAGTTTGTAAAGACTTCAATTGGTTTAGACAGTTTAATTACTCAGCTACCAGTTGTAATCTCGTTATTACGCGTCAGCTTTAGTTTACAGGGCAATATGTCACAACTGCTAATCTTGCTGCCTATCTCCCACGTACAGTTTCTCATAAATTTTATTAGATTATAAAAGCGATGATAAATTAGATGATACTAGACAGATTTTAGTTTGACAGTCTATGATTGAGAATTAAATTTAAACAATTAAACACAAAATAAAAAGAGTGATACGTGTACACACACACACACACACACACACACACAGGATATATATGTGTATATATTTGTATGTATGTGCGTGTGTATAATGCAACAGTACAAATGTATAGGGTACTGTGCATTGTACACTTAATTAAGATAATTAATAAAATTAAATAAATAATTCATATTCTTTGTAATAATAATTCAGCTTTCAATCTGAACTGTGAAAGGAACAACCAGATTTCATGCTTGTACAGGTTTATCACGCCACGTTTACTCTGAAAAAATTGGTAGTACCATTGACGATAATGAAAAAATATATTTTGTTATATACTATAATACGTGATAATGTCACAAATTATCAACAATTCCGTGACTCGTTCGAAAATAGATATTGGAAGATCCATACGCAACGTCAAATACGTGATCAGCTAGAATATGTTAAATTTAATATTCATGGTCGTCAGAGTATGGAACAGTATACAATAGCACAAATTGAAAGAGTGAAATATCTTAAACCGACATTTTCAGAATACTAAATAATATCTAAACTGTCTTACCATTTTTCAGAAAAATATCCAACTCGCTGTTTATACACATGGTATTAAAACAATTGAGGAATATTTAATACTTTTAACACAATCTGAGAACATCACTTGCGGTGAGAACACACAACACAATTATCAACCGCAAGGTCATCACAATTATAACCATAATCACAGCTGTGATAATTATAAACCACTAACGCAACACATGCAAAATCGATCAGCTGTGAATGTAGGTCACACACCAACGACTCAACGCGTGGAATGCGGTCGTCAAGAGAAGGAGAGAAGCAGCGATCAGAGAGAGATTAGAGGGGAAAAGGGTGGTTACGTCTGGGCAAGTTCAAAGAAAAGAATTCCGAAGCCATATGAACGAGCGGTTAACGCGGTAAAAACAAACAATAGCTCAAAGAAACAATGCATAACGGAAACGGCGAGTACACCATCGACTTCTAAACAATTACTCGAGAAGCGTAAGCGGCAGTACACAATAAATAATATATATCCTATCGACATACGAGACGAATTGCTTAGTACAGACGAGGATGTAATCCAAGCGGAACAAGCACACACATTTTGCCCTACTGTTAATGTTCGTATCAACAATTGTCTAATTAAACTGTTGGTGGACTCAGGTAGTCAACTGTCAGTTTTAAACGCTGCATGGGTGCAACGAAATAAAAATTATTTTAAAAATACAGCGATATTACCTATGAGTAATATGAACATTACAACCGCTACGAATAAGCGAGAAAAAGTTAAAAAACAAGCCTACGTAACAATGACGTATGAAAATTTAGAAATAGATTATCCAGTGATTATTATGAATAAGTTGATATATGATGATATTATCGGAATTGATTTATTGAATGTGCTAGATGCTAAGATTGATATCATTAATAATAAGATAACATGTAATTATAAGGGTGTTCAACATAGCATAAATATGAATGAAGAAGAAAAACAGTATAAGGTAAGCGAGACACCTATTGTCTTAACTAAACCCAAGGTTCAATATGTACGAACTCGATGTACAAGTCAGACGACCGACAAGATTTCTAAATAGGAAGAAAAGCGGCTTCAAGAATTAATAAATGAATATGAAGATGTACTCAATGAAACACCGACACAGACGACAGTCTACAAATATACTATAACTGTAACAGACCCAACAAAATTCGTCAGGAGGACATACCCTATTCCAATTCGTCTATGCCTGGACATGCGGGAGCTGAACAGTATTAAAATGAAAGAGTATGACTGCGCGCCTAATGCGGACGAGCTGTTTACAAAGTGTGAAGTAGCACACTACTTGACAAAACTAGATCTACGTTCAAGTTTTTGGCAGATTCCAATCCGAGAAGAGGATAGAAAATTTACTGCATTCCTGTACAAGAACAAGTGTTACCAACATAAGGTAGTACCATTTGGTTTAAGCACGAGTTTGGTAGCTATTGTAAAATGTTTGGAAAGAACATTAGGCCCAGAGGTGGAACCTTATACGATGATCTTCGTAGATGATATTCTAGTGATATCTAAGACATTCGATGAACATTCCAATAATACAATATTCCATAAGTTTAGGCAAGCAAACATGTCCCTAAACCTAGACAAATGTGAATTCATAAAAACTTTCATCCAATTCCTAGGACACATCATCTCATCCTCAGGTATACAACCAGATGCTACCAAGATAACCAGTATAACCAACTTTCCAATACCCAGGAATCTTAAAGGGTTACGTGCATTTTTGGGTTTAACTGGATATTACAGGAGGTTTACACCATTATATGCCGAAAGGACTCAACCTTTTTTAGAGTTGACAAAAAAGGACGAAAATGGAAATGGGAGAAGAAGCATCAAGAAGCCTTCGACCAAGTGAAGACGTTATTCGTAGAAAATATCATGCTACATCATCCTCAACGAGAAGGAAAGTTTGTGATTTATTCTGATGCTAGTGATTACGCCGTGGGAAGTGTACTATACCAGAAGGATTCCGAAGGAAAACTCAGGGTCATCGCCTACGCGAGCAGAGTTTTCAAATGAGCAGAGAGAGAGGCACTACTCAACATCAGAGAAGGAGATACTTACAATTGTCTACGCTCTCAAGCAATTTCGATATAATATTTATGGTAGTCATTTTAAAATACATACTAACCATCAAGCATTTTCATTTCTACTGAAGTGTAAAGTAACGAACTCTCGTTTACTGAGATGGATTTTAGCCATTGGTGAGTACTCATTCAATATCAAATACTGCAAAGGGAAAGATTATAGCGTTGCAGATATTTTAAGTCGTTATGTTATAGAAGAATGTGAGGAGATCTACAACAAGGAAGATAAAGAAGTACGTCTGTTGCCTATAAGATTTGAAGCTAGCAACGAAGTAAGAAGAATGCTACAAAATCTAGCGAAAGAACAAGACCAAGACCTTACGTTACGAAATTTAAAACGTCAATCTCACCTACCAGCTCAATTTAAGCTACATAACAACATTCTTTTTAAATTAATAATATATGGTTGGAAAGTTGTGTTGACTAACGAGATGTTATTTAAACTGATAACACCAACTCATAAGAGCTTAGCTCATGCATCGGCACTAAAATGTTATTTATACGTTAGAGAAGATTTTACTATGAACAACATGTTTAGAAAAATTAAAAATTAATTGAAGAAATGTTATGATTGCCAGACTGCTAAGCAACCTAATCTTCACACATATGCGGAAATGCAAAGTATACAGAAGGAGGCGAAAGCGGAGTTAGTTGCAGTGGACTCTTAGGGCCATTACCACGATAAAGTCGGGGGATTAAACACATACTAGTTTGTATAGAAGTGTTTTCTAAGGCAGTTCATCTGTATCCTATTATGCGACCCACAACGAAAGCTGTTCCAAAAATATATTCCAATACATGGTAAGATGAAGAGGATTCTTATTGCTCAAGGAGTGCAATTTCAAAGCGACGTTTGGAGTAGAATATTAAGAGAAAATGGAATCAAACCCATACTCACATCCATCAGACATCCACACCCATACTCACATCCACAGGGAAATTTAGCCGAGAGAGTGAATAAAGAATTGGGTAAGTACCTATGTATTTACTGCCATAACCAACACAATAAATAGGTAGAGTATTTACTATTCTTTGAGAAAGCCATTAATGAAAATTATAGTGAAGGAAAGAGCTGCACACCGACAGAGATTGAACAAGATCGTCGGCCCGACCGATTTTGGAAGAGGTATGTTCACAAACCTGCTAATCTGAACTTACCGATACCGTTAAGCATTAAGATTGAACATGCGAGAAGAAGAAGAATGGAAAAAGGTAATAAGAGAATAGAACGATTCAACAGAACTTACAAGTTGTAGAAGTTTAATGTGGGAGAGAAAATATTATTAAAAACAAATCGAGTTGGAAAACGTATTGACAAAACTGCTAAGAAATTCTTAAGATTGTATGATAGACCTTACACTTTGCTAAGACAAATTGGCGAACAAACTTTCATTGTATATGATGACACAAGACAGAAAGGAATGGGCAAGTACCATGCCAGCTCTTTAAGGAATTTCTATGAATGAATAACTAGGTCACTGTGACAACTTAAAGGAGAACGCATTAGAGTAGATACTGCGGAGCCACACACCAAGTCAACATGTATGGGAGGGGAATCATTTTGTTCAGCCCACCACACATAAAGGTAAATTGCATAAGAGTTGATTCCTTATTGTGAGCATTATTAATGTAAACAAATATTGTATTGGTAAAAATGTACTGTACTATTTTGTGGAATGTAAAAAGGCAAAAAATTTAATAAACCTGTTTATTAAAATTTTTTATTAATCAGGGAAATAATGCAACAGTACAAATGTATAGGGTACTGTGCATTGCACAATTGATTAAGATAATTAATAAAATTAAATAAATAATTCATATTGTTAATAATAATAATTCAGCTTTCAATCTGAACTGTAAAAGGAACAACCAAATTTCATGCTTGTACAGGTTTATTACGCCACGCAGCTGTGTCTGTGTGTACACGTGTATTTTACATGTGTGTGTGAGACCAGTTGATTCCTGTATAGCGTCACCCCTAAATGAACGCTATTAATTACATGAATTATTTTAATTGTAAAGAGTGTGTGCATAATATCATAAAACCATATACGCCACAGTGTGTATAAAATAAAGACGCACATATGTACAAAAAATAGTGCGAAAGTAATAAAAAGTACGATTATAGTGGAAATAAATATAAATAAAACTTATACTAATTAAGATAGGGAAAAACGGTTTATATACAGTGAACACATAAAAATTACCGACTATATGAATATAGGGTAATGTGCAAAAGACTTCGCATGTTGCGAAGACAAGCGAAATAAATGTGAAAATAATCGTGTAACGACAGACTGAGACCTGCAGAATATTGTCGAAACATGATTTTTGCGCCCTAGGTATAAATACTCGAGACGCGCTAACTTCTTTCTCTTTCTCGCACAACTACCGTGGCTGCCGGAGGCTCTGCCCAACGACAACAACTCTTTTTCTATCAATCACAGCAGCAGCCGGAGGTTCTTCACGACTACTCATCACTTTCGTGAGAACACCTGCAACCTGAGGCAACGACGGGATACGAGGGAGGAGCTAAGTACATGGAATAGAATCCAGCGTACGGAACGAGGCAACGTTCTGCGGAGAGGATCTGAAGGACGAGGATCAAGGACTCCAGGACTACACAACTACAGAGGAGCATCCGGGATCGAGGAAATAGGACCGAAGAGGATACGCTGAGTATTACCACGACAAATAAGGTGAAACAAAACCATGTATTTGTAAAAACGAAAAGACTCACGTAAAGACAATTAACTATGTAAAAAGAAAGACAATATAATTCAAAGATGAGTTAATATTTTTTGGAAATGTAAATGTTTATTTGTATAGTAGTTTTAGAGTAATGTTTAAACACATGAAAGTATAATTTTGAGAAATAATTTAAGCAATGATATTTAAATTAATATGAAAGTAAATAGTAAATTTTTATTAGAAAACAAAGCAATGCATATGCTATATAATAAAAAGAAAATAGATTATTAAAAAGAGATTAGATAATCTAATAGTTATCACAGTAATGAGCAAGTCGAGAGCAATATTATATAATAACAAATGTTGATTGTAGTATAAGAGTGTATATTATGTTCAATGTGTAATATGAGATTATTACTTATATGTTAATAATTAGATGTGCTACGGCTACACACATGCGAATAATAATGATATTTTTAAAATCGCAACAGAATAGAAAAATTTTTAATTAATACATTTTTAAATGATTCTAAACCATTTCACGTTGTGTTATTATTATTACGATTATACCTGTCATAATTTTATAGCGTAAGTAATGTTGCAAAATAAATGGCTCACAAGAAGTTGGGGGCTTCACAAATACTTAACGTTGTAATGTGTGTGTGTGTGTGTGTGTGTTGCAACGTTACAAGTATTTAAAAAATTCACACAAATACATTACCATGTACTTAACGCAACTATGAAGTGTATTTCACCGGTCAGGTCGCAGGATTTTTTTATTCTCGTTGCGTCAAGTAGGCCTATATGTAGTTGCACAATAATAAATACTTTTCAAATAGGTGTGAGATGTTGTTGACATGAAATAATTAATTAAAACCGTTTCAAAATAATCATAATAAGATTTATTAATATTAATCGAAAGATGACAAAATATTAAAATTTAGAATTATAAAAAAATATTTTCTTTTATAAGTTTACATAAAGTACCATATAACCTTCTCTGCTGTTCATGACATATTAAAATAAAGAACCATATATTCTTACTAGCTAAACAGACATGTTAAACAAATTATCTAAACCTTTTTTATTTCAGTGTGTCTGACTATTACTCCAATTTTTAAATAATAATAGCAACTCATATACTAACAAAATTAATATTAAACTCAAGAATAAAATTACCTGTTGCTATAAACAAAATAAAATAATAACATTTACTTTCAACATATATTTAATTCTACTGACACGCCAAAATTTTAACATATAACAGAAGATTAGTATTTTTAAATTTTCGTATTAAATTAAATTATTTACTTTAAATACTATTTAAATTTAAAACTAAGTCTTTACCGTTCATGAATAATTTTCTTTTTGAAAGTTCTTTTCACCAACAAAAATATCGGTATTGAGAACCATACATGACTTCCGTGTTCTAAGATTTATATTTAAAATCATTTACGAAATGGAATGTTTCCATAGAAACTACTTCTTTCCACTTATTGCTTCAGCCTTAACCACAGTACTGTGGTCACTAACGTATACCACCACACGTAATCGCACTCGATTTTCACTGATGATGGTAGTCGACGGCACTGCCGAAACGTCTGGTTTTGCAGAAAACATTGAACTACGGCCAAACAGCCCGGAAAGGAATTTTAACAACAAACTACTAATTGTTGCCGATAACGTAGTACACATATAAAAATTATCCCCTCCCGCTTCAACTATAATTTTCATTTATAGAAAATTACTCCTACCCCGTTCAACTAGCCTCTTCATTTTTAGATATTTCATCTACGTATCTACAGTGGATAATTAAGATCTTCTTATCAGGATACTTTATTTATCAAAATTAAGTACTTTACTCTTGTTACAACAAAAAATGATTCAGGTAAACTGCCCTTACCCCGTAACCGACCTTCACCAACATCAAAAGGCCTTCAGTCGTCTACAACTGAGGTACATATGTAAAAAATTATTTGATTCTGTTTGAATTTACAGCTGTTATCGTTTGCCATGGAAAATACCCTTGTTAAAACATAAAACGTTGCTGGTAAACTACCCCTTTCCCTTAACCGATCTTCACAAAAATCAATAATTCTTGAGTCCTCTATATTTCAGGGATGCATGCAAAACATTATTTGATTCCGTTTGAATGTGCGGCAGTTATCGTTCGTCATATAAACAATTACTCTGGTTAAAACATTAAAGGTGGCCGGTAAACTACCCCTTTCCCTTAACCAATCTTCACCAAAATCAACCAACCCAGAGTACTTACAACTTCAGGAACGTATGCAAAAGATTATTTGATTCTCTTTGAATGTGCGGCAGTTATCGTTCGTCAGAAAAAAAATTACCCTTGTTAAAACATAAAATGTGGCAGGTAAACTACCCCTTCCCCTTAACCGATCTTCACCAAAAACAATAGGTCTTGAGTACTCTACAAACCAGAACTGTATGCAAAACATTATTTGATTCTGTTTGAACTTGCGGCTGTTGTCGTTTGCCATAGAAAATACCCTTGATAAACAAAAAACGTTGCTGGTAAACTACCCCTTTCCCTTAACCGATCTTCACCAAAAACAACAGGTCTTGAGAACTCTACAATTCAGGGCTGTATGCAAACAATTATTTGATTCTGTTTGAATTTATGGCTGTTATTGTTTGCCATAAGAAATACCCTTGTTAAAACATAAAACGTTGCTGGTAAACTACCCCTTTCCCTTAACCGACCTTCACAAAAAACAATTGGTCTTGAAAACTCTACAAATCAGGGCTATGCAAAAAATTATTTGATTCTGTTTGAATTTGCGGCTGCTATCGTTTGCCATATAAAAAATTCTATAGACAGACAGACACACAGACACAGACACACAAACACACAGACAGACAGACACACAGACACTTTTTGAAAAATGACTTTTTTTCATGTTTTGAGTGTAGTACAATCAGAATCTGCAATAATCTCGAACACCATTTTTTTTGCCATCACCATACTTCCATTTCCTTAAGGAACATGGAAGTAAAAATAGAATTGTTTATTCATCACCTGCGTACTGCCGACGTTACCGTTGTGTGTGTGTGTGTGTGTGTGTGTGTGTGTGTGTGTGTGTGTGTGTGTGTCCTGAATCCTGAGAATTTCATGATGATGATGATGATGATGATTATGCTGATGCTGTGTTCTCTGTCTCTACGAGTTGTTGTTTGTGATGGTCCAGAGTTCATCAATAAGTCTTGGTGAGTGTGTGTGGTAACAATGATCGGTCGATCGGCGGACCAGCAGCGTGACGTTATGTGAAAATATCTTGAGTCTCTGAGACCGCCCCAAAATTGCCGGTGGTATTTATACTGGACGGCAATCTGATAAGTCCAGGACTGTTTTCGACCTCTTAGATATTGTCACTTCGTGCAAAGCGTCCTTTTAATTACAAATCACTTTTTGGTTCATTTTAGCGATTTCGTAAACATACTCGTAGCGTGAGCGATATCATTGTTTGCGTAATTTTTTCCTGGTCACTTACATATAACACACTTATTAATTACTATTTAGTTACACTAGTAATTAATATTAAATTAGTTGGCGTCATTGTTATGCACATTTCTGCAATAATTTTACATTACTATATCCGTTAAAATTTCCTTAATGTAATGGTGTTTTTATAATTGGGGTAAGTCTTTGTTCACAGGTTTAAAACCTATTAATTAGTTTATTTTTATGCGGTTAAAACCTGATTACAGACGTACGCATCACCCCATCTCTGCCTGTCGTAGCTTGCGTTCACACACATAAACACACAAGCGCTGTATTCACGCGCGGGGCAGGTGTACGCTTTCGACAATCCTTAGCCTGCATAATATTGTTAAAAACTGTTCATCATATATTTTCTATGCTAAATCTTTACAAACACACCGCCCTGGGCAAATATGTATTGTTGCAATATATATACATATACATATACACACAAACACACACACATAGGATATGTATGTGTGTGTATATATATATATATATCCTTGTTTGTTAAACAGTCCTGTTACTTAGTTCAGAATAACTTTGAACGTTCACAACAAAATTCTTTACGTACTAAGCCTATAAATTCTTGTCAGTCGACTGTTAACCAATTCACAGCAGTATTTTCCACACCATAATACAGGAATACAAACATTGTACTTACTTCTATTTCCAGTGGTGTTGAATAAGAATCACCACAAGTACTCTGACTACATAATCGTCATACTCGCCATACTAATTTCGAAGACAAAAGTTATCCATTATTGCATATTTCTTCGACATCTGACGTACGATCATTAGCACTGTTGAAATACTCTTTTCAATTATACTAATAATGTAATCACTCATCTCAGCCACTAGTTGAACTAATTAAGTCGTTTTCTATATGTGGTCTTTTCGACAACTCCTCAACTGCTTTATACTATACTCCAGTCGGTTACAGAAAACAAATATTGTTGCGAGAAGCGTACCGACTGTCCAGAACATTCTCCACTCCCCCCGTCCAGTGTGGCAGCTGTTGCGTCATTCAAGTAGGTGATTCTAGTGAGTTCCAGGAACACTTGAGATAAGCATTAAGCCGCTGGCGTGCAGTAAGGAGGCAAAGCTGTACTGCACCTCTGCGGAGCCTTTGCATAAAGCCATAGCAGCCGGATTGCCAGTTCATTTACGTGAGCGATTTTTGCTAGTGCGGATTGAGTGTTTGCCGAAGTGAAGTAGTATTGTGTTAATAATTGTGTGAAGCTCTATTAATAGATATTGTTATTGCGTGTGGACAAATCTGACTGGAAATATTGTATGAGTTAATTATAAACTGTTTAACTGTGATAACTGAAGCTGGTGATTAGTGATTTAATTGGTGTCTTGTATTTTTTTTGTTTTTCACTGTACCATACGACGAGCAAGTAGACCGTCGTAACAGTGGTGTCAGAACTGGGATAGAACGGTTAATAGTGGAAACAGAGGACACTTCGTAGAATAGTGGTGTTAGTGGTAGTTGATAAAAGTAAAATGGATACCAGTCAGATGATAAAAGCATTCCGAGTAATGCTACGGCAAACACAAGAACAACAAAAAGATGAATAAAGACAGGAAAGAGAAGAAACACAGAAAAGGCGCCGACGGGAAGCAGAAGAAACAGTAAGACGATATGACGAAAAACGTAAGCGTGAAAATGAAACGCCAGAGAAACGGCAAAAACAAGAATTTAGCCGTCAAGCAGACGACGTTAAGGCGTTCGTACAAGACGATATCACTGTAAAATTCGTCCTGTTACGAGGTGACCTGAACAAACAAGTTGACACAATATCTGAAATAGAAAAATCTGTGTCAGCTATGAAAACAAGTATATCAAGTTTAGAAGATTCAAAATTTCAAAGAAACCAAACTGTAGTTGGGCCAGTTTACGCCAAGGCCCCATCGTTTAATGGAAGCACTCACTGGATAACTTATCATTGCCAATTTGAAGCTGCCGCTCGCTTAAATAACTGGACAGAAGAAGAGAAAGGTCTTTCACTCATTCTTGCGTTAAAAGGACCTTGCCGCAGATCTAATACACAAAGTGCCATCTGACAACCAGAACACGTATGCCGAGTTAACAAAAGCTCTGGAATTACGGTACGGTGATCAGCATTTGTGCGAAGTATACCGTGGTCAACTTAAAGCGAGGCGACAGTGGTCAGGGGAGAGCCTTCAAGAATTTGAAGCAAATTTCGACCGACTGACGAGATTGGCTTATTCCGAAAAATCGGAGGATTTCCGAACGTGGATTGATCACATTGTGGTTATTGACGGTATCAGAGATAGTAAATTACAACAAATGTTAAGAATGGCCCGACACCTCTGCGGGGTCTTGCATAAAGCCATAGCAGCCTGATTGTCAGTTCAGTTAAGTGAGCGATTTTTGCTAGTGCGGATTGAGTGTTTGCCGAAGTGAAGTAGTATTGTGTTAATAATTGTGTGAAACTCTATTAATAGACATTGTTATTGCGTGTGGACAAATCTGACTGGAAATATTTTACGAGTTAATTAAACTGTTTAACTGTGATAATTAAAGCTGGTGATTAGTGATGTAATTGGTGTTTTGTATTTTGTTTTCCACTGTATCATACGACGAGCAAGTAGACCGTCGTAACAATATATTTTAAATAATACACTTTTAATGTTACATATATCTAAATAATTAAAAATTTTAATATATAAAGACGTTAAGTGAAATAAATATTTGTGGGGTTTTTTCCAATTACTCGTTTAAAAATATTCGAGAAATGATTATAGAAAAATGATACTATTTAAAGAGGATACTATTTAAGTTGGGAAAAGTACATCCGAAGGTCGTATATCTGGCGCAGACTAGATGATGTATCATTTTAAATACACCAAACTAAGATTATTTCAAACTTACATCAGGATACTCAAGTATATTCGCCTTCTCTTCTCACGTTTGCCTAAGAAGTAACTTATAAGAAGTAACCTACTAATAAGGGATCGTGGATTATAAAGTTGAAATAGGCCTACTTATTATTAGTAGATATAAAGACACACGCTGGAAATTCTGTCACGTAACTTAAAACTAGAACACCTGCATTATATTCGTAATACTTTTATTTTGCTACATTACGTTTAGGATTAAATAGACGTGTGCATGTGTAGATAATTGAGTGAAACCGATCCATGGGTCCCTTCATCTGTCAGTAAATTCACTTCAGAATAGACGGTCATAATAATTTCTCTGGACACACTATGTAGCTGAGCAACCTGTCTACATTAATTAGTGAGCTAGCACATGTGGCAGGAATTCTTCTTACACACTCAGTATCCAGGTGTAATGAGATATAACGAAGACAGAGTTGAATATTGTACAGTTACAATAAATCTATCTGTGCCTGTTAGTACATTACACGTTGCAATGTCGCACACTGCTCTTCCATTGATGTACTGTAAATGTAATAAATGATGTTTCGCACGCTATCATGCTCTTTAAACTGAAAAGCTAGTCAGTAAACTGGATCTAGTCAATAATTTAGTAATCAAGTTAGTTAAATCAAGTCAACAATTTATTCAGTAACTTAGGCCATACTAAAAATATCGGTATGGAGAACCATACATGACTTCCATGTTCTAACATTTATATTTAAAATCATTTTCAAAATGAAATATTTCTATAGACACTACTTCTTTCTACTTACTGCTTCAGCCTTAACCACAGTACTGTGGTCACTAACGTATACCACCACACGTTATCGCACTCGATTTTCACTGATGATGGTAGTCGACGGCACTGCCGAAACGTCTGGTTCTGCAGAAAACATTGGACTACGGCCAAACAGTCCGGAAAGGAATTTTAACAACAAACTACTAATTTGTTGCCGATAACGTAGTACATATATAAATAAAAGTTGCAGGTAAACTACCCCTTTCCCTTAACCGATATTCACCAAAATCAATAGGCCTTGAGTTCTCTACAATTCAGGAACGTATGCAAAACATTATTTGATTCTCTTTGAATTTACGGCAGTTATCTTTCGTAAAAAAAAATTACCCTTGTTAAAACATAAATTGTTGCTGGTAAACTACGTCTTTCCCTTAACCGATCTCCAACAAAATCAACAGACCTTGAGTACTCTATAATTCAAAAAAGTATGTAAAAAAGTAGTTGATTGTGTTTGAATTTACGGCTGTTATCGTTTCCCATAGAAAATACTCTTTTAAAACATAAAATGTTGCAGGTAAACTACCCCTACCCCTTAACCGATCTTCACCAAAAACAATAGGTCTTGAGTACTCTACAAACCAGAACTGTATGCAAATAATTATTTGATTCTGTTTGAATTTGCGGCTGTTATCGTTTTTCATATAAAATACCCTTTTAAAACATAAAACGTTGCAGGTAAACTACCCCTTTCCCTTAACCGATCTTAACCAAAAACAGTAGGTCCTGAGAACTCTACAATTCAGGGCTGCATGCAAAAACGTATTTGATTCTGTTTGAAATTGCGGCTGTTATTGTTTACCATAGAAAATAATTACTCTTGATTTTTAAAAAACGTTGCAGGTAAACTACCCCTTTCCCCTCACCGATCTTCACCAAAACAATAGGTCTTGAGTACTCTAAAAATCAGGTCTGTATGCAAAAAATTATTTGATTGTGTTTGAATTTGCGGCTGTTATCGTTTACCATAGAAAAAAATCTACAGACACACAGACACATAGACAGACACGTTTTTTCATGTTTTGAGTGTAGTACAATCAGAATCTGCAATAATCTCGAACACGATTTTGTTTTCCATCACCATACTTCCATTTCCTTAAGGAACATGGAAGTAAAAATGAATACATCTAATAAATCTAGTTTACACGTAAGCCTTTGGCACACAGTAGGTTTGGTATACATTACTAATTGTTAAACAATAAATAAATAATAAAATTCGTCAATACTTCTCCGCTGAATAATTAAATATGTACAAAAATTTTGGAAATGGTACGTTTGAATACAGTTGAATACTGACTGAAAATTGTTGACAAAATGGTGTTTATTTAAGGAATTTTCTGTACAGTTTTACAGAAAAAATTAATGTTATTGACAAATATTTTTTTAATTATATGTAATAATTAAGAAACTACGGTATTTAAAAACAGCACTCTGCTGTCTATTATTAGAACTAATTGTTTACTTTATATTTGAAATATATTCTTAATACAAAAAGTGAAATAGGATTTTAGTAAATTATGAAATGCATGCAATTTTATAGTGTGCATTCACGTTACTATGATTATTTATTGTACTCTCATCACACGGAACGTTTTTATTAAAGCGTCTTTAAATACAGTTAAAGCAAAAACTTCGAAATAATCATGCATCTGCTCTGATACTCAAAGCAATCAAACAAAACAAATTATATTTAAAAGTGTAGGCCTATACATATAGCTAATACATAATTCAGAATGATAATAAAATCACTCAATCCAAATTACGAAATATTCTATAAAGCCGTTTATATTTATTAATAAATTAAAATTAAAATTGGAGACAAATTAACAGAATAACATCAAATCTTAAAACCGTTGTGGTATTATGATCACAATGCAGGTTAACATACGAGTTAACATGGGTTTAACGTTGTGTGTGACCCTCTGTAGTCTAGCCGCACAATTCACTGATCACCAAAGCAATTCCGCAGATGCTTATATTTTTGTAAGCAAACATTACATTCCTCACCTTCTAGCAAAGCTACAAACTCTATCGTAGGTTATCATATACATCTTGGTAGAGTTCAGCAGAAAAAAAATTAGAACCAACAAGTCTCCGGTGAGATGAGACAGTTTACATCCGACTTTCAGGAATCCAGTGGCTGTTAGTTAACGCTTGTGTTGTGTTCTCCGAACCAGTATGACAGTGGCTCTAGTGGCTCTTACGATAATATGATAACCCTATTATTAGGGAAAACTCAATAATGAATGAATTACAAATAACTCAAAGAATTTCAAATGAAAATAATTTAAACTTCAAAGAAAAACACCACTATAAAAGGAAAAAAGTAATTAAATAATAAAAATGCAACACTAAAATTCAAGAAAATAAATTAAAAGAAACTCATAAAAAAATCAGGAGATTACCCAGGAAGTTTAGGAGCAGATGATAAAGAAGATACCCCGAACCCAAGAAGGAAGAGGAAGTTTAGGAGCAGGTGATAAAGAAGATATCCCGAACCCAAGAAAGAAGAGGAAGTTTAGGAGCAGATAATAAAGAAGATACCCGAACCAACCAACGGACAAAATAAAACCAAAGTACCTTGGATTACCCAAGAAGGAAAAAGAGAAGAAAAGAAGATATAGGATGGAAGAACTACAAGAAATACCCATTAATAAACCTATTACTAACGACAATGAACCCCAAACCAAATGTTAATACCACCAAAGAAAGTATAACACCCTAAAACCTCATAAAATTGTAAATTAATTATAGACAAAAGTATTTAGTAGTGTGATAAGAAGTGCACCAACTAAAGTTATTATATAGTAAAATAAACAAATCTTCACAGTCCATTATGACTAAAGGGTTGGTCTGAGAATATGGTAAAACTCAAATATAAGTCAGAACCAACAGTGAATGTGTACCAGTGGAAGTGATTTTAAATATAATAAACTTCAAGTTAATGTGTAACTATTACTTAAACAAGGTGCTATTAAATAACTTTTATATTTTATATAATTACAGTATTAACAAATGATGAAATATTGAAATGAAAAATATTTCTAATGTTTCATAAAAGAGGTCACTTTTTATCTAAAAAACATTCATAGAAATGCTAAGGATAAAGAGAGTATGTGGGGGAATAATTACACAAACAGGGGATTAATTTAAAGTACTATATAACAGAAAGGACTGTGATTGACTTAGGTTTAATATAAATTAAAAAATTGTTAAATGGCTAATTATGTTTAGAGCCAATAAACTCCACTTTTCAAAGAATTCTAATAGAATAAGATTTATGTTTAGTATAAGAATGTTTTAATACATAACAGTGTGCATACAGCTTAAAATGATTGAATGGATGCTGTATCAGATTATAAAATATTTATAATGTATGTTAAAAATAGTTCCAACAAACATGTCTAACTTTGGAGACTGCTAGTTAATGTTAAATATTATTTTTTGTATTAGTAGCATGAATAATATGCTACAGGTATCAATAGTTATGTAAGCAATTTTATTTAATGTTGTGTTAACTTTAAAAAGTCAGAGGAGGTGTAGAAATAACTTTATTTGAAAAAACAATATATGAAAGATACTAAGATCTAAGCCAAATAATGAATTCCCAAAAATTAATATAAACTAGTTAATTAACCAATGAACCATGTAAACTAATAAGATTTATGTAAGGTGGATCGATAACCGACTATTATAACTGATCCTATACTTTAAAAGAGTAATATAAAAAGATATATTAAATTATTAAAAATTTTCAAAATGTAATAACTAACTATTTTAAAGCAGGAATAGTAAATTCATGAATAATAACTAAAAGACAGTTCAAATGTTAAATTTATAAGAAATTAATGAAAGAGAAAGATTTGTGACCATCTGAAATTCATTATAATTATATTTATAACACCTAAAATGGCAGGAATTGTGTACAAGAACAGGAAACAGGATTTTGGGCCTAGATTTCCAAAAAGACAGAAATATGGCAATTTTAACAAAAATCTTTATAAATATGGACTATGCCATCTCAAATTAAACAGAATGAGGTAAATAAACCAATTATGTTGTTGATAGTTCACTAAAGCAATCTATAAACTAAAAATATTCTGTATATAATGTATTTTATATTTACATAAATAGGAAGTCAAATATATTTAAACAATACTTTTTTCATATTAACTTGGCAAGATATTTCCTAAGACGAAGGAAGTAAAACAGTTCATTATTAACATTCAACGTGAACGGTTGATACTCGAATTCGTTAAGAAACTGTATATCGTACTGAGTAATGGCGCATAAGGTTATGAACTGAAAACGAGAGTTAACGAATTATTTAATTTAAACTTAAAATCAGTGCACTACAACAACACGCAAAGTGAAAACGAACAATAACCATCAGAATATAAGTGAACACAACCAATAAAACTATACCACATTGATAATTCACTCTACAAGGAACTTTGACAATTTTTCACCATATATGCTATATAATCGAACACACCTAACACCAGACTATTAACGCCAGTGAACACAGAACACTTCTTCAGGACACCTTTAACCACATAATAGACAATATACAATAATACGGAGACAATAAAACGGTAGTGAAGGCGTTTATATTAACAGAATTTATAACCATCGTTTCTATATTTTCTTCAACTACGAGACGTGCCGCCATTTTGAGCTCCCGTGATGCAAAGTGTATATCAGCCGAGAGTCGTCGCCAACTAAATTGGTTTGAATTATTTACTTATAAACATTTTAAATTATTATCCATTGTCATTTATTAATTATTAAGAATTATTTGTACATGTTATACTTTCTATGCTTGCTCCCTTCTCTGACTATATACTGTAATTATAATCGCTAAAAGAACCATTTTAACATTTATATAATATAACCTGAAATTGTAAAATCGGCCAAACCCTGTGAAAGAGTCGAAAATTGGAATAATATCGATTTTAAATCGATCTTTTAGAAATATTGTCAATAAATTCAATTAATTCAACTACCAGTATTTAAAATTATTTCACATATTAAAATAAGAGTTTGAGTTAACTACAGGACTTACTGGGAGACGACAAATATTAAAAGAAAGTGATATATTGGAGCAGAACAGAAAATCGCAAATCGATTATTGTAAGAAGATAATCTGTTTAACTCCAGATTCATTTAAGGTCTACCAGAAGTGCTTATATTGACCAAATCAACTCACCGAATTTTAAAATTTTAATGAAACAACAAAACAAGAATTATTTATGAATTATTAACACATAAACAAACAAACTTTTTTTTTAATTTTTTTTTCTTTGTACAATACGAAGAAATAATTATTTGTAACAGCGTCCAAAACGCGTCTGTTACAATATATAATACAGAATTTTCGTATTTTAACAGACAAACAAAATGGAAATGGAACAGAACCCTAATGAAATAAATATTACAGCATATATGTGTAACTGTTTGCGATACTTACTACCTGGCCATAAAATTACTGTAATATAGTTCATTAGTTGCACCAACTTAAAACAATATGACGGTATCACGTATAAATATAATCAACTAACTTATTAGTACCACGTACCTTATTAGATTGGAAAATAGTTGTTCCATTGCAATTATTGGCATGGAAAGTAATCCACGAATACGTTGTCAATCAGTAGGAAAGTTTCCGGCCATCTTAGATTATGTTTACTGTATAGATAAATAACAACATAGACATTTGTGAATAGTTGTAATCTTATTATTTGTGTTGTTGTTATCGTTATTTTCTGCACATAAGCTTCCAAACTTCAAATTGGTCATGATTATGTAACACCATGATAATATATATTCCTTTTACACTTTCTTGTAGTAAACACTCGAACGTTGTTTTAAGAGAATATATAACGTGTTAAATTTTGCTAGACATTTTAATTACTAGCTTACAGATTAATCTCCTTTCAACACTGTCAGCTTCTACATCCATTTAATATGTCACGCATATCACATATTGCTGCTTAACTTTCAAAACGGTTCGTAACTTCTTTAAAATAAATTTTATTATTACATAAGTTTAAATACATCTAATAAAATTCCTTTAAACAATGAATACTTAAAAATGAATCGAAGTAAACAAACAATTACACACTACTTAAAATTAGAAATGTTTTGATTTACATTTACAAAATCTGGACAGACATGTTGCATTAAAACGAATTACTGATGCCCGTATTACATTAAATTGATGCCTCAATTTCTTTTAGTAATTTTCTCTAAAACGTAGCTCTGTCTCAATGTACAACATGTGTGCTATAATTTTTACCATTTATCTGATATCCAAAGTGGCGCAAAAGTTACTTGACACTAACTTGTTTTAAAAAACCTCTACTGAATTTATTTACACCAGCCAAATGAGGTACAATAATTTTTGCCCATAATGTTGGCATTACAAAACCGATAATTTTGTCTTGACAGGTTTTTGGGATACAACGCACCTCTCTAGACCTGTTTGTCAGTAGTAATTCTACTGAGTACGAGTTGATTATCTGTGTTACGTAGTTACGATGTTAACGAAAGAAAAAAGAATTTTCGCTCTAAAAACTTTTTATAAAAGTAGTGCTATTGCAGTTATTAATGAGTGGAATGAACATTTCAATTCAAATCCACCGTCTAGACAAGCTTTGTACGACTTACGAGATAAATTTGAACAACATGGGTCTGTTATGGATGTACCAAGATCTGACCGCCCAAGAACAGCCCAAACAGAGGAAATGAATTGCGCGTTTATTTAGCTGTGACTTAAAGTCTACAAAAATCAACAAGAAGATTAGATTCTGAGCTGCAGGCTATTTTACGAAGTTCAGTACAAAGAATATTACACAAGCAAAAATTTAGAGTTTACATTCCACGTTTATAGCATGGATTACTCAAAGATGACGCAGATCGACGACTTCAGTTTTATGAATTGATGCTCGACCAAATTAAACATGATCCGCAGTTATTCAGTAAAATTGTGTGGTCTAATGAGGCCAATTTTCAGTTAAATAGGCAAGTTAATAGACATAACTGCACTTACTAGTATACTGATAATCAACATCTTTCGTTAGAGAAACAACTCAATCATCCAGCTGTGAGTGTTTGGAGGGCCGTACATTTGGTGTACTCGGACCGTACGTTTTTGAAAGAATAATTATTTGGACATGCTTAAAAATTATGTGGTACCAGGACTCATGACGCATGTTGAAACATTTCAAGAAATTTACTTCCAACATGATGGCGCTCCACCACATTACGCCACTGCAGTCCGCAATTATTTGTACGAAGCTTTCGGCAGAAGAGTGATTGGTCGACGAGCAGATATTGACATGCCTCCACGTTTGCCAGATATTACGCAAAATAGATTTTCGAATGGGGTATCGTCAAGGACTGTGTTTATTCTAAAATGCCTCAGACCATTGAACAACTGAAAGATTACATAGAGGAAGCATTCCATGATTTGGACAGTGATCGAAGACTATGCCGTAGAGTGTATAATAGTGTTGTATAATAGTGTTCCAAAAAGACTTGAAAAATGTATTTCTGAAGATGGAAAGCAGTTCGAACATAAAAAATAATTGTAAGTAATAATAACTGTAAGTTGCCTAGCTATATATAAATTCAGTACGCTTTTTCCAATTCCAGTGTCAAGTAACTTTTGCGCCACTCTGTATAATACAGTCTGTGAGAGTGAGCGTTAACACCAGTTTAAATGTTTCCTCGTGGTGAGATTACTCATGTAGTGTAGCAAACCAACTTATTAACTATACCAACGGCATCATTTGACACCATAGACATTAACACAAACCCAAGGTTTCACAAACACGTTTCTTAAAATCACTGTGAATTTGAAAATGTAAATTACGTTCAGTAATTGACAGTTTTAGTCTTAATTATTTTTCTGCTAATTTTTTAACGTGCATTTTTATATCATTTGTTATAATTCATCATTTATTTAAATGTAATATATTTAAATGTAGTTATTTTTTCTTAAATGTTAATATTATTAAATTTATAAATTATTTAATATATCAAACATCAAAACCTCTAAATGTATATTTTAATAAATGGCATATTAAATAGATTATAACATTAACGGGCACAGAAGGTGGCACTGAATATTATGTGATACAGTATAAAGATTTGATTCTTATATTTAGTAATTTTCTAACGTAGTATAACAAGCAGAAAATAGAGCCTACTTTGTAAATATTAACACCTTTAAAAACAATGTTATTACAAGAGGTATAAAACTTAAAGTACATTATTCTCTTGTGCGACTATTTGTTACATATGGATCTGAGGCGTGGACTTTGATATAGAATGAAAAGACTACTTTAAAATCATTAGAGAGCAAAATATTTTAAACTGGGCCATGAGCGTAAAGGATATGTCCCAGAAAGAGAAGAAGGCGGTTGGAGAATATGCAATAACAATGAACTACAGGCTCTCATGCATGAAAAAGGTACAGTGAAATCCATCAAATCACGGACGTTGCATTGACTGGGATAAGTGGAAAGAATGGCTGAGGATGCTAGTATGGGAATCAGATGGTGGAGAGGAAGGGCGAAGAACAGGGAAGAATGGAGGAGTATTGTTGAGGACGCTAAAACTCACCAAAGGCCTTACAACGCCAGATAAGGAGAAGAAGAAGAGAATAATACATTTTAGGTTAGTTGTCTCCAAGTCGCTTATATTAATATAATAGATATTTACCATATATCCGTCGTGCGACTTCGTTTTTCTCGTCTTATTTTGACGCGTTTCGGCAACGAATTGCCATCTTCAGAATCTTAATCACTCATATGAGATCGTTAAAAAATTAAAAACATTAAAATCATTACGGTAAAAGTGCACTTTTACGATATTGGAAACTCACAGACGCGAACATGAAAGTTTATGTTTCTCGAGTGGACTATATCGATCGACTGCTTTCGCGTGGACAATATCGATCAACTGATTCACTGTTTATATAGCCACTGATAAACCTGTTTTGCTTATTATAGCCCATATGTACTGTGACATTTCATTTACTGGCGCCCGTGTGCAAGTATTGCCGTGTCGTACAACATGTTATGTGAAAATGTAAGTTTATCATTCAAGACATAATCACTGTTGATTTTGACGGCTTTATATATTTCGTATTCCTCAAGCGCGTCCATGTATTTTCCTTTCCTGCAGCAATGCAAAGGCTGGAAATTTGTCTCAAAATCACTGTAGTTATGATTACATAGTATCAGGTGCCTGGCAAAATTAGATGTTGTTTTATGCAATTCCCTTCTGGGAAGATGTTCGTTATATCTTTCTTCAAATGGTCTGCCTGTTTGGCCTATGTACAAATGAGAAACATAAACTTTCATGTTCGCGTCTGTGAGTTTCCAATATCGTAAAAGTGCACTTTTACCGTAATGATTTTAATGTTTTTAATTTTTTAACGATCTCATATGAGTGATTAAGATTCTGAAGATGGCAATTCGTTGCCGAAACGCGTCAAAATAAGACGAGAAAAACGAAGTCGCACGACGGATATATGGTAAATATCTATTATATTAATATAAGCGACTTGGAGACAACTAACCTAAAATGTATTATATTGAAGCCCGTCAGGCAAGTGTTGTCTACAAATACAAAAATGTTAAAATCAAAATGCTAAAAGTTGCACAAAACATTAAATTTAATAAAATGTGTATAAAAATGAATATCATACCAAAATTTGCACGCATAAATATTAATTCAAGAACACCGGCGGCACTCAAGACGAAACAAATAGCAGAAAAAATGTGGTTAACGCAAGAAATTAGACAATTATACAAAAAGAAAAACAGGTTAAATACGGATCTTTATAAAGCGCATTTAGAAATGTTAAAGGAAATTCACCCTGCAGTTATAGATGTTATCATGACCAAAATTAATGCTTTAATATCCAATTATTTTTATCATAAAGTATTAACCCATAATAAGAAAATACGAAATCTATATCTTACTCAGCATAAAAAAGAAAATAGACCAATAGATTGTAAACATGTGTTCTATGAACGTGTAACGAATACAACCAACATAGAGTTCACTAACCAAGAAATAAACGTGCTTAATAAAGGTCTGAAATATAATGTACCAAGATTTAATACGACAAACGAAATTGTCCATGAGGTAGTTAATGCTGAAGCTGCTATTAAAAGATTAAATGGTTCCGTTGCACAGAATGAAGCAAGGGTTTTTATCAACAACAAACTCAATAACGCAATTAATAGTAATAAATGTAAAAGTCAAAACAATTTTTTAAAAAGTAAATATAAGCAGGATATCATGAATCTTAAAACCATAAAAAGTAAACTTGAGAAAAATGATGCAATTATAAGTAAGGCAGATAAGGGTGACACATTGGTGGTCATGCAGAAAAGAGAGTATACTCAAAAGGTATTTGATTTCATAAATAATAATAATATTAAGAAAATAGACCGGGATCCCACAAAGGCTTATGTAAAAACTTTGAATAACACCATTAATCAATGTAATTTTTTGTTAGATGAGAAAACACGCAGATATTTAAAACCAATTAATGCCACGGCACCAAAATTCACAGGACTACCTAAAATCCACAAGGAAAGTACACCAATCAGACCAGTAATAAACTACACCACAGCTCCCGGATACAAAGCTGCTAAATTGTTAGTGACTTTAATTAAGAATAATATCAGGATAGCAAATAATTACAGTATAAAGAACAGTTATGAGTTTGTTGAAAAACTTAAAAAGATAGAAATACTACCACAATATAAATTAGTATCGTTAGACGTAACTAATTTGTACACTAATATCCCCGTGAGGGAAACTATAGAAATTGTAAATAACAATTTAAAGGAAGTAGCTCAACTTAGCATGCAAAAAATCAATGAACTTATAAAACTACTTACAGTCGTCTTGGAACAAAATTACTTTACATTTGACAACGGGTTTTTTACACAAGATGACGGTCTGGCTATGGGTTCGCCATTGTCAGGACTATTAGCTGATATATATTTAAATTATTATGAGAATATGAACATAATATCGAATAAATTATACAAGAATAAAATCATTTTTTATTGTAGATACGTCGACGATACGTTTATGATATTTAATGGAACAAAAAGGCAAATACAAAACTTAAATAGTCACATAAACAGCATACACCATAAGATTAAATTCACATCTGAAATAGAAGAAGAAAATCAATTAAATTTCTTAGATTTAACCATTTTAAAAAACGAAGGAAAACTTCAATTTAAAATCTATAGAAAGGCCACAACAACGGACGTCACAATTCATGCCGATTCATATCATCCCACCTCGCATAAAATGGCAGCTTACAATAGTTTTGTGCATAGATTGCTAACTATACCGTTAAGTGAAAAAGACTACATTGAAGAGGTTAATACCATCAAGCACATAGCAGCGGCTAACGGATATAAAAGTTCATTAGTGGATAAATTAATAAGTAAACACAAAGAGAAGAAATTAAAAAAGTCGAACAATGATAACACACTTCCGGTTAATAAATACATATCTGCAGATTACACAAACATTTTACCAAATATTCTAGTTAACGAACTCAAGAAACACCATGTAATTGTAACCTTTCGTACAAATAACAACATTCAGAGACTTCTTAGCCGAAAAAACAGTATACCAGAAAGAAAAAGAACCGGCGTATACAAGATGAATTGCAGCTCATGCGACATGTTCTACATAGGCCAAACAGGCAGACCATTTGAAGAAAGATATAACGAACATCTTCCCAGAAGGGAATTACATAAAACAACATCTAATTTTGCCAGGCACCTGATACTATGTAATCATAACTACAGTGATTTTGAGACAAATTTCCAGCCTTTGCATTGCTGCAGGAAAGGAAAATACATGGACGCGCTTGAGGAATACGAAATATATAAAGCCGTCAAAATCAACAGTGATTATGTCTTGAATGATAAACTTACATTTTCACATAACATGTTGTACGACACGGCAATACTTGCACACGGGCGCCAGTAAATGAAATGTCACAGTACATATGGGCTATAATAAGCAAAACAGGTTTATCAGTGGCTATATAAACAGTGAATCAGTTGATCGATATTGTCCACGCGAAAGCAGTCGATCGATATAGTCCACTCGAGAAACATAAACTTTCATGTTCGCGTCTGTGAGTTTCCAATATCGTAAAAGTGCACTTTTACCGTAATGATTTTAATGTTTTTAATTTTTTAACGATCTCATATGAGTGATTAAGATTCTGAAGATGGCAATTCGTTGCCGAAACGCGTCAAAATAAGACGAGAAAAACGAAGTCGCACGACGGATATATGGTAAATATCTATTATATTAAGAAGAGAATGTTCTAAATAATTATTATAATTTTATTTATAATTTTATAAATAAGAAGAAGAGAAATGTATAAAGTGTAAGTAACTACACATTACATATAAATAGAAAATATGAATATTTATAAAATTTATACACGCCTGCAACTTAAGTTGCACATCAACATCACTGTGGCAATCATCATTAAGTAAGTCATTCGTACTGGAAACTGTCTACAACACTTGAGTCGTCACTACAGTAAATTCCCATGAAGATTGTAACATCGATAGAGTCCATAAAAACTTCTCACCAAAAGTTTCTTCGTTTTAATAAATCGAGTAAACGAGAAAAGTACTTAGAAAACTGTTATTAAACTTTGTTTTGCATTCGTATTAATTGGTTTCACAATACTAATGTCTAACAGAGTACTGGAATAATTGCATAGTTTTAATATGTTTATTCTGCAGAAATGTGTTATATAAAATCTTAAGTTAAAATGGAGTTGTATTTTCACGAAAAGTATAAAACAAAATCTGTTAAATTTGTAGTATTACAGTGACGATTTTCGTATACTGTTCAGTACCCTTAGGGATTAAGTAACATTATTTATGGTGTAGGCCTACCTAGAAATATTTTCACCTGTGTTATAAAACAAATAAAAATTATATTTAATATATACTGATATAAACTATACTGATATATATAATATATACTGACATTTTAACTACCACTATGTAAAAAACGGTATGAAAAACGATACACGACTCACATATTCTAAAATCTATATTGTAACGTTACATAATATCACGACCACCAGGGTCCAAAACAAGCATTAACCAAACCATACAAAATCATAAGAAATATCACATTTAAATGTCAAGGTTAAGTAAAAGAAAAAAAATTAGGAATTGATTTTAAAAGCAATAAAGACAATGGACATAGACTAGACGTAAAGTAACTAACAACTAACCCAACAGATTAGGTAAAGTGAGAAAACCCAAGACAGAGAGAAGAAAATATAAGTGGATTGAAGAAAAATACTGTAAAACCCAACAATATACAAAAGCGGAAAGAAATAAGATATGTCCTACACTCTAAGCAAGATGAGAGTCAAGGCAAGATGAATGAAACATAACAAGAGAAGCCCAGAGTGAAGAACAGAATAACACATAAGCCATGACAAACTAATTTAATTAACTGAACTGACAAAGAAAACTTATAAAGTAAATGAATGATATAATTAATAATGGTCAGGAGAGTGAAGTAAAATTAGTCTAAATGTAAATTAACTGTGTATCTGAAAGAATAAAGAGTGCATCTTGTAGGCCAGTCATGTAACTAGAGTAAATGTAGGGATATAAATTGTAGGCTGATAATAATAAATACAGTGTTAAGAAGAGTGATAAAGACAGAAAAGTGTATAATAGACCTGAAGTAATAAATAACCTTCGTAATACTATAAGAGTATGAAATGAAATACATAAAACTCATCATAGGATGAACACATTGTTGTCTAAACAAAATTGGACCCATAACCTCACTCAAGGTGAATAAAGGAACCTCACTCACCTAAAATAAAGGAAATAAATAACGAAATGACTAGTAATCCAATTTCTGTTGGATGATAATGCACGTATATGTTAGAAGGGTAATACCAACACAAAGATTATGTATATAATAACTAGAATTATGTTATAATTAGAGTAAAGTCAAATAATGAAATGGACATTCTGAATTTACTTAATAAGCAACTCAAAAAAACTTTAACATTAAAGGATATTAGCGATGAACCATTATTGTCAATAGAACCAGCAAGGTTCAAAGTAACTTATATGATGTGACACAATGATAATTAGCATAAACATTATAACAAGAAGAAAAATATAAATAGAAGGGTGTAACCTATTTCTAGGATACTCTCCTTTAAGCCCCACTGTTGGGCTAGCCAATTTATAACAATTAGAAAAAAATAAGAGATTGTGTTGTTCGTGTTGTATGATGTCGGGCGTTACTTCCACGCACTTTTTGTTACTTACTGTTGACTGGATCCTCTGCGGTGATGTAGTCCTGTAACACAACTTAATACTATGTTTTTTGTGGGCGCCACTTGGAATTGTTTGTTCCAAGAAAGAAATGTGATTATTAAAGAAATTAAAATTTGTAAATCTTACTTCTATGAAAGAATGTAAACAAGTCAGTTTAGTTTGAAAAAATAAGGTAAGTTTAATGGTTCTTCAAAAACAAACAAATCGTCTGAAGGACTAACATTCATAAAAAGATTATAAAATTGCAGAGTTACAAAAGAAAAAATTCATAAGTTATTATTATTATTACTGACAATTTTATTTATCCAATTAAGTATCGGATAATACTTTCAATTTTTTTTTACTCAGTTGAAAAGCATGAGTTTAATACGTGAAAAAATCTTTACCTCTCAGGACGTGACTCCTTTGAACTACCAAGACATATCAATAAGATGCTTTACAAGAAAAATTAAGTGATTTGAAGGTGTGTGTGGCATGTGTAGTACAACTGTGTGACAAAATGTAACCAGGTAAAAAATGACTTTAATTTTGGTAACTCACGTTCCAATGGTTAATTAATCTCGCACTGGACACTCCTCTCGGGTAGTTTTTCAATCTCGCATCTTCATGTGTGCACTGAATCTATTTTAAGTCAAAATTGCGATCATTTACAATTTCCGCACTTTTTGTGAAACGGTTTGGCAGTAGAATTTCGCTCGGATCCCGCCGCTTACAGGTCAGCTGTTTCGCGTTGGTTACCAAATTGGCCGTCACAGCGCTGATACCCTTGCAATATCGAGAAAGGCTTTGTGTTTGTTTGTTTACGTTAAGGGAGTTATTGTCAAGTCAGTTTGTCTATGCGAACACAGCAGAATTGGTTCTCTATTTAAAATTTTGGTCCCTCCTGGGCCGTTGACGTTCTGGCTGCGTGATTTCTATTAAAATGTGCCGTGTTGCTGCCCTATTTCAGCAACACATTGGCGTAGATTCTTGTAGAGGTTAAGTCAGTCTGTTTGTCAGTGTACGGGAAAAGCCTTTCTTCGGGTCTTGTGTCGAGTTCTCGCCTCTGGTTTCGCCTTGACTGCGTTGATCAGTGTCGTGGGTGATGCGTCTGTTCTGGAGTTCAAGCTTCAAGTGTTTTTTGGGTCGAAATTGGTCTCTCTTTTATACTAAGTCAGGCTGATTGAGTTTGTGAACTTCCGGTATATTTGTGTAAAAATTCCTTCTAGAATGTTCGAGAATAACGAAATGGAATGTCATGGAACAAATTTAATTTCCGTCGAAGCTTTTAGAACAAAGTTCTTATTCTTCACACTAAGGATATTTCAAAAATTACTCTGGTATTTGTCAAACAGTTTTACATTAGTACTCACAATTTGCATGCTATTATTACATTTAGATTCTCTGTTTTCAACTGAATCTGGTAATACTAATTATGATTGGTTTTTAAATAAATTAACTCTAATAATATGTAACACAATATACAACTCTCACCTTGGGTTGTTGTCATTGAAATTCAATTTTTTAGAACAAAAAATTCTTCTGAAACTATTATGTTTCTTCCACAATATGAACACACAATATTACTATCTTCCTATAACAAAACAAACAAATTTTAACATATATAATACATAGATAATTTCAATTTTACATGGCCCATGCCCATGGCCTATGTTGTTGTCAATGTTATGACACAATAATTAGTCTCTTTCTTTAACATATATAATATTTCACTAGTGTACACTCAGAGTTTATTATATTGTCTGTCTTTTGTGATACCTGGTTACTCTTTACACATATTATCTTTATTACAGGATAACATAGCATCATATTGGTTGGTCTTGAGATGTCCTTTTTCATAGTGTGACAAATCTCACTCTTATAAGTTAAATTCTTTCATAGATCTTATTTTCAACTGAGTTTGTTCGTTTTTATGGTATACTGAAGTATTGTACCATTCTCTTTTATTTTTGTCAACATTTTGTAAATATTTAGCCAGATATGACTATTTTTTGTACTGGTTGATTGGATCCAGCCATACATGGTATAGGTAAATATTTTGCTAACTCGACTATTACAATGTTAAAGTTAGTCAAATATATTCGTATAGTCGCTTTATATTATATTTCAACTTTCTAATGCAATTTGGTTGCATTTTGGCAACATTAAATCCATAAATCATACTATATTATATGCCTACCACATGTTTTTAGTTAATACAGTTTTTGGCTATTTTGACTGACGTTTATTCATTTGACAGCTTTCTTTATCTAAGATAAATTGTTCATTTTTGTCTGCTTGACAATTACATATAGTTTTTATTTTAAATTGATAATAATTAATTTTTACATGAAATCTGAGTGTTTGGTCTCAAATCCAACACATTAATATTTTTTGTCATAACAATTATATAATTTTTATTTTAACTTAGATTCTTTCTAATAATGTATTTAAGTCATTTAATACATTTATTTTATTTACATTACATAATATAATAATGGATCATGTCCATTCATTCACAATAAATAGTTCTTTATACTCTATTCAGAGTTACTAAACTCAATAATTAATGACTTCATTTTGGTTGATCCTGATATTATTTGTCTCTCTCATAGTATCTTATGGTTTTTTCACTGTTATTCACTTTAATAATATATATGGGGTTTGTGTCTTAGTCAGAGTTTGGTCGTTTTTTCATGTTAGTGGTAATAATTATTAGACAATATTACAAAATGTTTTAGGGCTACTTGGGTTCGATACTGTTCACCTCACTTTCCTATTATGATAAATTGCTATGTAAATGATTTCCTTTATGGAACGTTCTGTGACTCTCCGTTAAAATTGATAATTTTGTGAAAAAACATATCTTTGGTTTTGATGAAATTATCATCTCTGTATTAACCTTTTATTAGCTTCTTTATATTTCATTCTTTTATCTTATAATTATATTCCTGTACTACTCCTTTAATATATTAATCCAACTCAATATTCCTAGTTCGTTCTTTGTCGTATCACCTATTCCTTTCCTTTTTACCTTGATGTTAATTAATTAATCTTTGATATAATTCCCTATCAATTCCCTAACTTTCATAGAGGGTTGGGAGTCAGAGTGGCTCGCTATGTCATACATTCTCTGCCCTTCCCTATCTATAACTACTGAAATCAGAGGCAACACATCCCTGTCCAGAAAATAATAATTGCACCTTCGTAACAAATAATAATAATAATAAAAAAAAATATAATTTTCAAAGATCATAGGCTCCTACACATAAATTCCCTTTCTTAAACTCTTCTGATTAATTCGCAATTATATTAATATATCGTTCTCCGCAGGTAAGATTATCGTTTAAAATCATTCAATGTTAATAGCTATATTCATTCATCATTATGTAACAAACTGTTTTCCTTTTTTTTGTTTTACCATCTCCATTTAGTATCAAATACATGACAGTATTTCTCCTTTTTTCCTACTTTACTAAGTACGGGTAAGCTGGTAAATATACGTTGACATGGCTATTGGAAATAAATTTTGCCTATGGTGGAATGTGTCCATCTCGTAATATTTATTAATAATATTTACTTGTATAATAATTTTTATATTTATTTAATAATCTCTACCTCCTTTCTAATTATGGGTAAGTTAGAAAAATTCATGTTAACATGTTTTTAGTCAAGGTACCTTCTCAATGATACTGTATTTGACTTGTGATTTTCTAATCATGGTACTTTTTCAATGATGTTTGATTATACGTACCTTTTACTTTGTTAGTAACCGTGTCGGTTACCTCGTAGGTATTGTTTTTATTGTCTCTGGTGATCGTGAAAGGTCCTGTATATAAGAGTAGCAATTTCCTCGTTATGCCTTGTATAGCACTGGGCAATTCTCTATTTTTAACTAACACCTTTTCTCCTACCTCATATTTAATTGCCTTGGGCTGTGATTTGACATATTTTTTCCGCTGCTGTTCCGTTTTTTCGAACACCTTGTTATAAAAATTGGTTCTCTCAAATCGGTATGCGGGTTCGTCGGGAAAACTAATAATTTCTTTTATCTCTCGTGGTGGGGGTCTTTCGAACATAACTGTGTATGGCGACACCTCGATGGTATTGTGATGTGAGAAATTGAGAAAATCCTCGGTTGATGCTACGTATTCATGCCATCCTTTCTGCTCGTTATGGCAGTAGGTTCTCAGCAACCGTCCTACTTCCCTTAACATTCTCTCGGCTGGGTTACTATTCGGGTGATATACGGACGTCTTGTACGTTTTTATTCCGTGTTCTCCCAGATTTTCCTTCCAAAGTTTTCCCCTAAACTGTGTACAGTGGTCCGTAATTATAGAATACGGTCGGCCTACCTCCATTATATATCGTTCTATTATGATGTCTATTATCTTGCTGGTCGTTGCCCTAGTTATTGGGTATAGCTTGGTATATTTGCTTAAATGGTCGAAGATGATTACGATAAATTTATATCGGTGTCTCCCACCGCTGCGTGGAAATGGTCCACAGATATCGAGAAATACCTTTTCCAATTTTTCGGTGGATGTTAAGGGTATCATGACCCCATCTTTTCTCTCGTTATCACACTTTACTTTTTGACAAATATCGCACGACCGTATCGCCAGTTGCACCTTCTTATTCATCCCTTTGATGTATGTTTGCTCTTCCAATGCCTTCCTTACTTTGAGGGCACCCATATGTCCGTACCTATCGTGATAGTCGATTATTAGCGGTCTCTCTATCGCTGGTGGAATTACTAATTTCCAATTCTCTTGGTGCGGGGTATTCCTTATAAACAAAGTGTCGTTGTGTATACAATAATATCTATTTATGACCTCATCGCCTCCTGTACCCTTTTCCTAATATCTCCTAATTTTGGATCGGCCTCCTGTTGTGACTTTATATCGTTTAAAATATTTTTTAAATCTTCCCTGCTCTTAATAATATGGTATACCTTGGCTAATTGTTCATTTTCGCCGTCAAAGGTTTGGTCTCGTATATTGACGCGAGATAGGACGTCGGCTGCTACGTTCTGTTTGCCGGGTATATATTCCCATGTGATATTATATTCTTGCAAGGCCAAAACCCATCTCGTCAGCCTTCCGTGGTTCAGCTTACAATGCTTTAAAAATGATATAGATTTGTGGTCGCTTCTAACTGTTATGGGGTACCCTAATATATATGTCCTAAATTTACCGCATGCGAAAACTACACTCAACAATTCTTTTTCGGTAGTATTGTAGTTTCGTTCGCAACTGTTCAGCACGCGGCTAGCGAAGCTAATTACTAAATGGTTACCGTCCTGATCTTCTTGATATAGGGCTGCACCTAAACTCACGTTACTGGCATAGCAGTTTAGAAAAAATGGTTTTGTAAAGTCGGGATGATGCAACATTACTGTTTCTAAAAACTTTTCCTTTATGAGGTTGAGCACTCCATCTTGCTCTGGTCCCCAAGTCCATTTGTCTTTAGCTGATAACTGCTTTTGGAACCTGGCAGTTAGTTCTGAGTAATTGGACCGAAACTTTCTGTAATAGTTACAGATTCCTAAAAATGACTGCAGCTGTTTCCTATTCTTTGGGGTGGGGAATTTCTGTATGGCCTCTACCTTCTCTTTGGATGGAGTAATCCCTTGTTCTGTTAAATTAAAGCCTAAAAATTTCACCTCATTTGCAATGAATTGGGACTTGTCTAATTTGAGGGTGATATTATTCTCTGATAGTTTCTCTAACACCTGTTCAACCCTATTACAGTGGTCGTCCCAATTCGCTGAAGTTACCATTAGGTCGTCGACATATACTGTCGTAAACTTCAGTACTTCCTGCCCCAATATTCTGTCCATTATCTTTACAAACACCGCCACAGAATTTATTAAGCCAAAGGGTAACCGCTTAAACTGATAGTTTCTGCCCTCGAATATGAATGCCATATATTTCCTACTATCAGGGTGGAGTTCTACCTGCCAGTAGCCGCATACGGTATCCCATGAACTTATATACTTTGTTCCGTGAAACTTTTTCAATATCTCCTCTATCTCCCCAGATGATGTGTGGTCGTTAACAATCATCTTGTTTATCTCCCTAGCATCGAGACATATACGTACCTTTCCGTTGTTTTTTGGCACAGCTATGATTGGGCTGGTAAAGGGCGAATGACTATACTCGATTATGTCGTCCTCTATCATCCTGTTCAATTCTTCCCTGACTTCGTTCTTTAGCGAGTAGGCGATCGGGTACGATTTCCTGTTAAATTCCACCGGAGTTTTGAATTTTATGGTGCATTGATAATCTCTGGCTTTACCTGGAGCGTTCGAGAATATGTGTTTGTAATTGTTGTATACCTTGATTAATTGTTCCGCCTGTGTTTCGCTGATCAGGCCCCTTGCTTTCGTCCTTTGGAAATCCCGTATTTCTTCTGATTTTTCTAACCACAACTCTGGGTTTTCCTCCTGATAGAAAGGCATGTTTATTGGTCGATCGGCACAATAATAATGGTTCACTATCGCTTGATAAGGTGTGTTGTCTTATCGATGGACATCGATTAAATTATTGGTCCAAATTCCCTTGTTAGTTTTTAAAGTTATCACCTTACCTTCCAAATCTATTACTGCATTGTATGGCCTAAGTATATCGCAGCCTATTAGGATACTCATGGGTAAATTATTCACCACTAATAACCCTATTGGTATCGTTACCCCATTACTAGTCATCTCTAATGACACCTGTTTCTTTATCGATTTATTTTGCCTCGCCGTTGCTCCGACTAGAATGAAGTTATTTATAGGCAGAGTGGGTATTGGTAAATTACTATTTTGTTTGATCCGCTCTAACGCTACACTATCGATGAGCGATACATTCAACCCCGTGTCAGTGAGTAATATTGCTTCTATGCCATTGATATTTGCCTTGATTTGTACGATATCATTATTCCCCTTGGACCTCGGGATTACCATTAATAGGTTGGCTATTCGTCGTATTACCCTGGCTACCTGGCGCCTGTTGTGGGTAAAACATGTAAGTGGGTACATTGGGTGGATATGGCCGTCGGTTATTGGCCATTGTATAGTTTACCTGGGGCCTATATACATTTTGGTTTCTCCTATCGCCTCCTCCTTGGTTTCCCCCGTTACGATAACCATTACGTTGACCATAATTATTTCCCCTATAGTTATTCCCGCGATAACTGTTTCCCTGGAGGAAGTTCCTACCGTAATTATTCTCGGGGTAATTACCTCTATTTGGTCCCGTATAGTTGCGGTTATTTGGACCCTGAGTGTTATTACTTCGGCCATTTGGTGGGGTATTATTGTACTGATTATTTGTGTTTAGGTTGTTACCGTTTCCACCTCCATTCCGGTTTGGTCCGTTATTGTTGTTGTTGTATTCTACCTTACGATTGGGGGGTTGGTAATCCTGGAACTTTCCAGTGGATTCACAATTTTCCAATAATTTGTCTAGATCGGCTATTTTAATGAGCTGTTGGTATAATTGGGCATCTTTGATACCATAACTGTAATGTCCAGCTAACTGCCTTACCAAACATTCCTCCGGGATTGGCGGTATCAACTTTCGTGCTAAACATACCTTTCCTAGGAAATAAGACGTCGGGGACTGTCCATTGGACGCGTCGTATTTGCCATAGAATATTTCCATTCTTACCCTGTTTTGTGCAATCTCCGACCAATACTCCTCCTTGAACTGGCGTTTAAACTCGGCTAAATTCGTGATTTCGGGTCGTACCGCTATCCACCAGTTATCCCTAGTGTTTTTAAACGTCTCGTCAAGCATCTCCCTTATCCTGTCCCACCTTGTTTCTCTATTTCTCCCAATAAACTCCTCCATTCTTTCTAAAAATTCCATTGGGTTTCGTCGATAGTTTTGGAAGTTGATTACTTCCCTGTTTTCACCATGACACGTATGAGTATTTAATATAGGTGTGTCTCTCAGCGCCTCTAATCTTTCCTGCAGGTTTTTCTCTCTCTGGTCTATTTCCTGTATGCTATTTTTGTTAGTTTTTATTTGCTCGTCCAGCCTGTTAGCGATGTCATATGTTCTCTGCATCCTCTCGCTAACGTCTTTCTGGACTTCTCCCACCTCCTGCATGATGGCGTCTTGGTTCTGCCTTACCATGTTTTCGAGATTTCTAACATCTTGTTTGGTCTCTACTGTTTTTTCCTCTATATTTTCGAAACGGGTATTATTTCCCTCCTGTAATTTTTCCAACTGTTTCTCCATATTTTCAGCCTTCCTGTCACTTTCGATTTTATTATCATCGATCTTCTTGTTTACTGTTTCGTACTTTATGCTAATTTCTTTTTTCAGGGACTCTATACATTTTTTATTCTCCTCCTGAAATATCTCCAGTTTTTTCCCATTGTCATCTATTTTCTCGGTTATATCCTTCCTTAAAGATTCTATGTTTTTGTCTAATTTCCCCATATTTTTATTATTCTCCTCCTTATCTTCCCGCCTATTTTTATTCAGGGATTCTATATTTCTGTTCATATTTTCTTCCATCCTTTGGAACATTTGCTCATTACTTTTTTTAGTATTTTCGTTCAGCGTTTGGAACATCTTCTCATCAGTATTTTTGTTTGTTTCTTCCATTTTTTGGAGCATCATCATTAATATATTCGCGTCAACACTCCCTGTTATTTTTTCTGGTTCGGGTTTCTCTGTATGTTCTACCATTTGTATGGGTTCTTCTCCCGTTTGTTCCTCTATTTCATCTGCCGTTTGTACCGGTCTTTCCATTTCTAGTGTAGGCGGTTCTAATTCCGTTTCCTCCATTTGTACTGCCTCTCCGTCTTCCACACTTAACTCGGGTTCCACATTCTTCTTCGCCTTTTTTCCCTTAGGTTGCGGCATTTTGATCTGTTGGTAGTTGCCGGGCTTGTTCCGTTTTTTCAAGCCCCACGTTGGGCGCCAATTTATAACAAGAAGAAAAATATAAATAGAAGGGTGTAACCTATTTCTAGGATACTCCCCCTTAAGCCCCACTGTTGGGCCAGCCAATTTATAACAATTAGAAAAATAAGAGATTGTGTTGTTCGTGTTTTATGATGTCGGGCGTTACCTCCACGCACTTTTTGTTACTTACTGTTGACTGGATCCTCTGCGGTGATGTAGTCCTGTAACACAACTTAATACTATGTTTTTTGTGGGCGCCACTTGGAATCGTTTGTTCCAAGAAAGAAATGTGATTATTAAAAAAATTAAAATTTTTAAATCTTACTTCTATGAAAGAATGTAAACAAGTCAGTTTAGTTTGAAAAAATAAGGTAAGTTTAATGGTTCTTCAAAAACGAACAAATCGTCTGAAGGACTAACATTCATAAAAAGATTATAAAATTGCAGAGTTACAAAAGAAAAAATTCATAAGTTATTATTATTATTATTGACAATTTTATTTATCCAATCAAGTATCGGATAGTATTTTCAATTTTTTTTTACTCAGTTGAAAAGCATGAGTTTAATACGTGAAAAAATCTTTACTCTCAAGACGTGACTCCTTTGAACTACCAAGACATATCAATAAGATGCTTTACAAGAAAAATTAAGTGATTTGAAGGTGTGTGTGGCATGTGTAGTACAACTGTGTGACAAAATGTAACCAGGTAAAAAATGACTTTAATTTTGGTAACTCACGTTCCAATGGTTAATTAATCTCGCACTGGACACTCCTCTCGGGTAGTTTTTCAATCTCGCATCTTCATGTGTGCACTGAATCTATTTTAAGTCAAAATTGCGATCATTTACAATTTCCGCACTTTTTGTGAAACGGTTTGGCAGTAGAATTTCGCTCGGATCCCGCCGCTTACAGGTCAGCTGTTTCGCGTTGGTTACCAAATTGGCCGTCACAGCGCTGATACCCTTGCAATATCGAGAAAGGCTTTGTGTTTGTTTGTTTACGTTAAGGGAGTTATTGTCAAGTCAGTTTGTCTATGCGAACACAGCAGAATTGGTTCTCTATTTAAAATTTTGGTCCCTCCTGGGCCGTTGACGTTCTGGCTGCGTGATTTCTATTAAAATGTGCCGTGTTGCTGCCCTATTTCAGCAACACATTGGCGTAGATTCTTGTAGAGGTTAAGTCAGTCTGTTTGTCAATGTACGGGAAAAGCCTTTCTTCGGGTCTTGTGTCGAGTTCTCGCCTCTGGTTTCGCCTTGACTGCGTTGATCAGTGTCGTGGGTGATGCGTCTGTTCTGGAGTTCAAGCTTCAAGTGTTTTTTGGGTCGAAATTGGTCTCTCTTTTATACTAAGTCAGGCTGATTGAGTTTGTGAACTTCCGGTATATTTGTGTAAAAATTCCTTCTAGAATGTTCGAGAATAACGAAATGGAATGTCATGGAACAAATTTAATTTCCGTCGAAGCTTTTAGAACAAAGTTCTTATTCTTCACACTAAGGATATTTCAAAAATTACTCTGGTATTTGTCAAACAGTTTTACATTAGTACTCACAATTTGCATGCTATTATTACATTTAGATTCTCTGCTTTCAACTGAATCTGGTAATACTAATTATGATTGGTTTTTAAATAAATTAACTCTAATATGTAACACAATATACAACTCTCACCTTGGGTTGTTGTCATTGAAATTCAATTTTTTAGAACAAACAATTCTTGTGAAACTATTATGTTTCCTCCACAATATGAACACACAATATTACTATCTTCCTATAACAAAACAAACAAATTTTAACATATATAATACATAGATAATTTCAATTTTACATGGCCCATGCCCATGGCCTATGTTGTTGTCAATGTTATGACACAATAATTAGTCTCTTTCTTTAACATATATAATATTTCACTAGTGTACACTCAGAGTTTATTATATTGTCTGTCTTTTGTGATACCTGGTTACTCTTTACACATATTATCTTTATTACAGTATAACATAGCATCATATTGGTTGGTCTTGAGATGTCCTTTTTCATAGTGTGACAAATCTCACTCTTATAAGTTAAATTCTTTCATAATTGATCTTATTTTCAACTGAGTTTGTTCGTTTTTATGGTATACTGAAGTATTGTACTATTCTCTTTTATTTTTGTCAACATTTTGTAAATATTTAGCCAGATATGACTATTTTTTGTACTGGTTGATTGGATCCAGCCATACGTGGTATAGGTAAATATTTTGCTAACTCGACTATTACAATGTTAAAGTTAGTCAAATATATTCGTATAGTCGCTTCATATTATATTTCAACTTTCTAATGCAATTTGGTTGCATTTTGGCAACATTAAATCCATAAATCATACTATATTATATGCCTACCACATGTTTTTAGTTAATACAGTTTTTGGCTATTTTGACTGACTTTTATTCATTTGACAGCTTTCTTTATCTAAGATAAATTGTTCATTTTTGTCTGCTTGACAATTACATATAGTTTTTATTTCAAATTGATAATAATTAATTTTTACATGAAATCTGAGTGTTTGGTCTCAAATCCAACACATTAATATTTTTTGTCATAACAATTATATAATTTTTATTTTAACTTAGATTCTTTCTAATAATGTATTTAAGTCATTTAATACATTTATTTTATTTACATTACATAATATAATAATGGATCATGTCCATTCATTCACAATAAATAGTTCTTTATACTCTATTCAGAGTTACTAAACTCAATAATTAATGACTTCATTTTGGTTGATCCTGATATTATTTGTCTCTCTTATAGTATCTTATGGTTTTTTCACTGTTATTCACTTTAATAATATATATGGGGTTTGTGTCTTAGTCAGAGTTTGGTCGTTTTTTCATGTTAGTGGTAATAATTATTAGACAATATTACAAAATGTTTTAGGGCTACTTGGGTTCGATACTGTTCACCTCACTTTCCTCTTATGATAAATTGCTATGTAAATGATTTCCTTTATGGAACGTTCTGTGACGTTACAACATATATCAAGATAATATAATTTAGACATACTTGTATCCTGAGACCAGATGCAAGAAGTTTTACTGAATTAACAGAAAAGGGTGATAGCCTATTATCAATCAAATTGGAAGAGAAATTTTAAGAAATTTAAATGTTATTGTGAAGTGTGACTGTCTTGTTTTAATTGTTTAAAGAAACTAATACATGCGTAATAACAAGGAATAAATTATATTTGAACTCAATGATTAGAGTTGGACCAATTATTTCATTACGGTAGACATTTACAGGCTCCGTGGACGACGTGCAACGGTTGGCACCACTTATAGCGCCAACGAGCGAATTTTAAATTGATCTGGTTTTTAGATGATCAGATCTACCCTACAGGATACCAGGATATCAATTAAAGTAAGTACTGCTATCATAAAATAACTCTGATTTCAGTGAGAGTCTACTCAGCCGAATCGTCTCTACCAGTGAAAAAAGATTAACTTCTAATTAAACCACAACATACGGCTAACAACGAACAGTTAAACTATTATCTCTAATTATGAAACCCATTAAACCAACGACTTCATAATAATAAAATCGAACCCAACTTTAAATAAACTTAAATCAACATACATAAATAAAATAAATTAAAAAATTAATAAAGAAACTGAACGAGTCTACGAATCGTTACAAAATGGCACCGCAACTCGGGGCTATTTAACCCATACGAATTTCGTTAAGTAACAATATTTAATATCATTTACTTGAATTCGGTTCGATAATTTCTAAAAAAGTATTCCCCTCCCTCAAACTATTTTCACTATTTATGAATATTTTTGTTATTATGGTGTAGTCGTTTAATATAATGTCATTCTCGAGTCATCTTATCTATAAATGACTTTATTGTTATCACGAAACTGAACTATGCAGATAATTATCCCTCCTCTTCAACCGATCACCACCATTAATGATATTTAGACTTTCATAGAGTAATAGTTTAATCACAAATAATAGCTAAAGTATCTCATCCTTCAAAATTAAATACTCGTACTTTACTTGATATTAGCCAAGTAATTTTCAAAAATCACCCCTCTCCCATCAACTACCCTCTCATTCTACTTCGGTTTTTATTCTATAACGCTTATCATGTTTATATTACCCATCTTTTACCTACATGTTCTGCTATTCTGTGAAATACAAATTACATTTAGGTACTAATGATCTAATTGTGTTCTATTAATGCTTTACAATAAATAAATTGTAATTCTCACTGGTATACAGGGTTAAGTGAAGCAAAGAACCACAAAATTAGTTAAATTTGTTAAAACATATATTTGGAATTGTACACGTTTTGCACCGTGCACTCACTGCAATTATTTAGTGTTTGAAGACTGCAAACAATATTGTTTTAATTTGTTTGTCTCTACAATAAACTCATCTCTCCCATTTATACACCGTGAACATACTCTGATTGGACAGTTTAACTATTATGTTTGCTACAATTAGAACAGCAAAGCACGTGTGTACACTGCGAGTGCAACATGGGGGAGCATGCCAAAGTGTGTGCTGGAGTCAATGCAAGCCGCACGCACTCACTGGCCTCCAACACGCAGACTGCAGCACAGGACATGTCGGCTCAAGCGGTGTGGTGTGAGTCTGTACGCGAGGGCGTCACACGCATGAGCGTGCTAGAATGTGTGGTGCTGGAGTCAATCCAAGGCGCTTGCTTGCACTGGCCCCAATATGCAATCTGCACACCAGCATGTGTCCGCCAAACGGGAGTGGGTGAGTGTGATACCAGCGTTATAATCGAAACAAACATAATACCATAGCGAATAGAAGAGATAATAGAATCTCTTCTACTCGCTATGATAATACTAAAAAACGTCATTTCATCTAGTATTTCGTAACAGGTAGATTGGCCACGAGATGAATTTATTTGAAGAGACGTCTGTTGAGAAACGTCTGTGATCGTTGCTGGTTTCAATTAAACTAAATAATTTCGTTAAATTTCGATCTGTTGCTTAGAAACGAGTAACATTTTCAACAATTACAACAATGAAAATTTTAATGTATTTTTCTAAATTATTTAGTACTAAGAGAAATTAAATTATATTTGAAGAAAACTGCATTTAATAATATGCTTTAAAATGTTCATTTTTCTGTAGAATATGTTTGTCTATAAAACAAAGTAAATGTATAATAGACAGTGAATACACGAGACGCGGTATCTTATCCTTCAGAATTAAGTACTTTCAAGTAAAATACCCCTCCCCCTTAACCGATCTTCACCAAAAACAAAAGGCCTTGAGTCCTCTGCAACTCCGGCTCATATGTAAAAATATATTTGATTCTGTTTGAGTTTGCAGCAGTTATCGTTCGCCATTAAAACAATTCTACATACAGACACGCAGACAGACACTTTTCGGAAAATTACTTTTCTTCATGTTTTGAGGGTATCACAATCAGAATCAGCCCTTATATCGAACACGATGTTTTTCGCTATAACCATACTTCCATTTCCTTACGGAACATGGAAGTGATAATACTGAAAGTAATTAATATAATAGTATATTAATATAGTAATAGCGTATAACAAAAACTACAAGACTATGGAATCGTGTGAGAAAACACCCAAATAAGCAATCCGTATTAGGACGCTAAAGCGAAATCAATATGACGTTTTATATAATGGACCCAGTCTAACCTCACCAATAAGCCCTTTCATATAAACGAAACCGGGGAGATTTCATTTTAAAGCTACCTCAGATGTTCCACATTGCTCAAATTTGGACCCCACTATTGTTTATCTTGTTTAACGATACTGAAAAAGGCATTCATTCAAAGATCTTAATATTTACTGATGATTTAAAGCTGTGTGTGAAGGTGAACAAATAATGCTGACTTTGTTGACCTTAAAAATAATACTACAAAAAATCTATAAATTGTCAACTAAAAATCGTAGCTACTGAACCTTGACAAGGCAGTAGTCATGAGCTTTTCCCGGAAGACAATTTTAGTGAAAAGTTACTACCGTATTGCTGGATCAATGTACGCCCAACACATTCGGTTTCTGATTGGTTGTAAACTTTGACACCAAATTACTTTACATTAGGCATGTAGATATAATAACTTCTAAAGCAAGAAGGCAGATAGGATTGCTTTTGTAGATGAGTCGTCATTTCCTGTCAGCTACTACCATCCTGTGGCTACACCAAATAGTTTTTTGATTAATTCTAGAGAACTTTTCCGTGATTTGGGGGGATATATATATAAGGAACGACACCAATCAGAAGATTGATACAGCCAAAAACAAGTTTTTTCTTATCTACAATATCGTGGTATGAGTCAGCATTTTTCTTCATATGAAGCCAATTGTGAAGTTTGTGGCACTATGCCCCTTAAAAATAAAAGCGCCCTACAAAATGTGTTATTTATGTATAAGAGTATTCACGGTCACATTGAGATAGATGTCTCTGAGATCGGTTGGTTACAGAGTTTCTTATGTAAGACATAGAACGCATGACTTTTTTAAATATTTGTGGCAGAATGTGATGGCTATATTGGCGAGGGCCAATGTTGAAAAATGTTATGAAGATACTGGAGTGAGATTTTTACTATGGACATCTATCTCTTTTATAAATGTGTATGTCTATAAACTCATGTTGCTTGTTGTGTTTTTTTATATACATGTAGTATGTCTCCCTTCATTCTATGGAATATCGACGTTCTTCTTCAAATACATCCCAAACACTAGTGTGCATACACCGAGGTAAGGTATTCATACTGTTCCATGCACCCTCTTTACATCAGAATACATTTCTGCCACCTTCCTGTTTGATAGAAATTTTCAAGGAGGTTGGGATGGCTATGAGGGGAGATGTGGAGGCCAACACTTCAAAAAAATTATTATTATGTTATTGAAAGTAATAAAATTGTTATTACAGTAATTTATTCAAATTGTTTCGAGACTCGTATTACAGAAGAATTATATCGTTTGTTTATCAAAATAATATATTTTAACGAGCGTCATAAATATTTGCTTACAGATTACTGTGGGCTCCGTTAAATTTATGTGAAACGGATAGCACTTTAGTTTTGTAGTGCTTCTTCCCCTCTTGATAACAATCTTAACCAAACAGGTGGATTGTCCTGTGCGCAACGTTCTTGAGTACAAAGAGAAGTCATTGACGTACGTGCTCTATTCGTTTCCCCTCTTTCACATAAAGCACATAATAAGTGCTCACAGAGGGGCATCACTGAGTTGCATGATAAATACTACTTTAATACGAAAGCGAAAGCGGTTAGAAACAATATGACATTCAAACTTTTATCTTTCTGAAAGTACAGTCAAATGTGTCCACGATGGGTGTTAAGATTTGATGGAAATTTATTTGTCAAGTTAAGACTAAATAGAGAAAATTTGATTTTCCTGAGTTGCTTCAGAGCTATTGATTTAATCGAATATTCGTCTGCGGCATACTGATTATAAATATTCTGTAGGCTTTGTTGAAAATCCTGACGAAACTGTATAACATGGAATGTAATAAGTGTTACAACTGATTGAATATAAGTGTTAATAAGATTGAATGGATCTGGTTCAAATATACAGTATATTTTGTAGTAGCTAGTATGTATCAGTAACTTTTAGTAGAGATAACAGGATATTTAGCTCATTTAGGAGAGATAACATTTTATATTATTTGGTATTATTTATTAGTTGAATAATAGTAACGGAAATGTACCCGTTATTAAATGAAGTTTCGCTTACTTTCACACACACACACACACACACACACACACACACACACACACACACACACACACACACACACACACACACACACACACACACACACACACACACACACACAGGCATATAGTTTAGAATAATTTAACATCTCATATAGTCTTCCCCATGAGTTAATTACTATATTTAAACTTTTAAATTATTTTCACAATATGGTAAGGGCTATGTTTTGAACCCACTTGATAGTTGTATTTTAAAGCTGATAACTAATCTTAACAAATTTTTAAATTTTTACTTGTGTATTTTGACGTTATATTGTCTAATAAACGGCTGACTAAGTCGGTAAGTATATTTAGCCCCAATCCAAAAGTACACATTTCACTAACCCCTCTGTTTTCTAAAGCGTTCCAATGTTTTCTCAACCAAACTTTAGTGTGCCTTCATTTAAACTAGTAATCAATTCGGCTTCGTAAGACAGCAATTATGATTTAACAACCGCGACAAGCTTTTGTTATACTACCGTCACTGCTTACCTAAATGCGATTCTAGATTCACGTATCGCAAATGTAATACGTCTTTTTCACTTGATTTGACTACCTCGTTAAAGGTCTTCCTTAAGGTCTTCTATTTTCTAGACTTCTTTTCCATGCTTTTCCCAACATGGAATCTTCCTACCTCCTGGTATCAAAGCTGGCCCACTCAACCTCACAGCCCTAGCTTTTGCTATTATAAACGGTTCTTGGTTTACTTGTTTACCAAATTAACAGCTGTCTTATCTCGTTTGCTTCTCTAGAAGTCACCTTCTTTGTTGAAGATATCACCATCTTTTTACAACTTCATTATTAAGTATAACACGTTTATTCTCCTTTCGTTTATTTCATTTTTTTACATGTGTGCTGCATACGTATCCTTTGGACTTACCAGTTTTATAAATCCGTTTTACGCTAGTACGAAACAAAACTTTAATATTTATTATTTTTTTAAGAGAAGAAAGATTTATAATCCTTGGATTCAAAAGGTTGTGTATTTCTACCTGTATTTGAGCCGATAGTTGTATCTAGATGTTTTAACTCTCTCTAACTCCTAAAATGTGTAGTGAAAGAGTCACATTTCGTCTTCCTCGTTTCTAACTCTATTTTAGTCAAAATGTGTTAACTTTCTATTGCATTCGTTTAAACTAGTGGTTAACTCAGCTTTGTAAGAGAGCAAACGGCGACAGGCTTTTTTTACCTTTCTTACAAAACTTTTGTAACAATGTTAGACAATGTTAGTCGTTTTTCTTCCCTGTTCGTTTTGAGAGGTATGGTTTTATTGACATCGTTACTGCTTAGCTCGCTGTTATTGTAGACTCATGTAACGCAAACCTAAAGCTTTTCGGAACAGTGCTCAACGGCTAGATGAAAATCGCACAGAGGTTTTTGAGATTAACTTCATTTCATACTGGGAACAGTATAGCTTCATATTAGCTTGAGATTTGGAAACATTTTATACTGTAAAGTGTTTTATAATTTTTGCCATAAATGACTACGCGGCTGAAGTAGACATAGTTATTGGGTAAATTAAACGATTTTGCACATAATTACTTTAGTATCTTGCATGTAATGGTTTTGCAGACAAATTATAATAGACCTATGATTTACTGAATCTACATTTGATAGGTATTATGTTCATTATAAACAAATACTTCAGTAATAACTTTTCATACTTGCAGAACTTCCTGTTGTTTGATTGTAAAACAGAGTAGATTATACTAATCTCTTAGAATTTATCAGCCTGAAAAATTACACAAAAGACTTAAAATTAAAGCATTAAGAATTCTTAATGTTTTTTATATTATTGTATCTCTAAACGTACGCTACGGGAAAAGTTCTTAACTTTTTGGAAAGTTTAAAAACCCAAGACAAAAAAATACTTATTTTTGTTGAAACGTCTTGAAAAGTTATTGTCTCTAAAACGAAATGCCGTAACATCAAAACCCATTAAACGTCATTAGGAAAAAAGTGGAAGGACTGATTGTTGAAAAGGCAGGCTTAGTTTGGCTTTTTCCAGCAGAGTTTCTTTTTCATAATTTGAACTTTAAATTTACTTACATTCTGTTTTCCATACGTCTTTTCCTGAGCTTTATGTACATTACTGTGATTTGCCTATTTTCTGTAGAGTCGTTGGATACTGTTCCTCTGCAACTAAACATATTCCATTTGGATGACAGAATTTAACATTATCTCTAAGCTTGCAAGTCGGCGTTATTTCAAAACATTCGGAAGTGAGTGTTAATTATGTTGTCATAAACAATTGTCAAACCTGTTTAATACGGTACAAATTTAACGTAATTCATATTAAAAATGTCTGTTTCTTTATGTTATACCCAAAGGATCACTCTACTTCGCTTCCGTGTTAAGTCAGAAATATATTTATTGCGAAGGCGTCTAAAAATTGGCTCCGACATAACACTTTCGAAAGTGTGTAGAATTTTCGAAAAAATGAAAGAAGATCCAAAGTAATGTGTGTGTGTGTGTGTGTCTATCTAGCCTACGTCTGTGTTTGTGTGTCTGTGTCTGTGTCTGTGCATGTATACTGTATAGTGCAATAAATTTAAAATCTTAAATTGTTTAATCCCAGCTTAACCATAACGGACTCGGAAACTGTTTACCTGAACTCCATAGTGTAGTTCTGGGATAAAAACAAGTACAATTTTCTAACAAAAGGAGATTTAACATCAAAATTTAGTTTACAGTTTTGTAAAAAACTTGCTGCATTACTTATATTTACAAGTACAGACTATGCGTTTGTCTGATGTTTGTGCTGAAGATTAAGATTGTGCTGAAGTTTAAATGTGACTTATCATATTATCATAAAGATATACATGTCAATAAATAATACAGAATCACGGCCTAACGACTGCCAAAATGGAACCAACGATCGGCGCGTTCATTCGCTTTTTTTAACACGACTTTCGTTGACAATTTACTTAATTTGATTGGCCAAAATGAACAAAATGAGCAGGAATCCACAGTCGCTAAAATAAACATGAAGTAATATAAACATGAAGAGTAATCGAATGTAGCAAAAAATAAAGCAGCTTAAAATAACTTAACTGAATAACAATTAGTAAAAAACATTTTAAAGATCACCATTATTGTTACGTGTATACTTCCACAGCTCGTAGAACACAGGAATTCCATAAGTCGTTTCCATCTAACCCCAGTTAGTAGTTTCCATCATCTCCAGCAAGGATTAAAGAAAAAAATGGTTTGTTATGGTCTCAAGCTGGTAACTCCAAGCTGGTCACTCCAACGACTCTTCGAACGTTTATAATTCCATAGTTATTTGGGAATGCTGCAGTCATCTCTTCGGTTAATATGTTCCAACTATTTTAGTCGATATTGAGCAATTCTATCAAGTATCCTCATAATATTTACCTCTTGCCGTACATCAACATGCCTTTATCGATTGTGAAGAGTACCGTAAGTCTCCTGCCACGTGCCTGAGAAATCTCATTTCGGAGGCTTGAATACGATTGGCCTGGGACTTCATTAAAGTCCAATTCTCAGACTTATAGAGAAGTGTGGGGAGGCTTCACCTTGTAGAACTTTAGGCGTGTTTATTTCCTCGTTCGTTTTAGAGTTCCCCTCATGGTCCCACGCATATGGTTGAACTTTTCCAGCTTCTTCACCACATCACTGTTTTTAATGTAAGATCCATTACAGCCCTGATAATCAAAATTACTGACCTGCTTCAGAACAGTACCATCTGCAACAATTTTTGCTCGTACAAGATCAGCTCCATGAAAGACCATCACCTTAGTCTTCAGTGTGGAGATCTGTAATCTGAAACCTTGCAGATAAAACTTGATGAATATCCAGCCGTCAGCAAACCGCTTTCCGAGTTTGACAGGACAGCCTTGTTATCAGCAAATAATAATGTGTCAGCTGTACAAATACCAATCATTAAATGGTCTGGAAGGTTCATCTGCCAATTGTGCATGTCATCGTCTATATACAAATTAAAAAGAGAAGGTGACAAAGGCACCCTTGTAGTACTTCAGGCTCTGATCAGGAGTAGTTACACTCCTGACTGATCATGCTCACACTTGGAGTTGTGCTCCGTCTTCCTGTCTCAATTAAGACTGTTTTCCCCATAAAGACTTTTTATGGCTCTAATAAGGTGTTGCGGGATCCGTTTGTTTGCCATTATTGCCCACAGCTTACCCCTATTACTGTATCAAACGCCTTCCAAAGTCAATGAAAGCTATGTATGTGGGCAAATAATATTCTCTGTACTTTTCTATGACTTAGGGTATTGTAAATATGCAATCGAAACATCATCTCCCCTTCCTGATACCACGCTGGGTCTCTGAGGGAATAGTCTCCGTTATTAGTTTCAGTCGATTTACAAGAATAGATGTGTAACAAGTTACACAAGAATCTTACACAAGAAGAAGATAGTTGTGTTACAAGAATCTTACAATTTGTAAGATGTGTTAAGCAGGCTGACCACAGATGTTAGCGTTTCCTTTAATTTCTACCAGGATTTCCTGAGAGTATCTCCACATTATCAAAAACCCTTTTGTAAACCTTGCGGGGTGTAATGGATTGCTTGTCGTTAGACGTCCTCCATAGCCTTTCTGAAAGTCTATAAAGACTTGGAGTTTTCTTGTAATGGCTCTTGTGACTTTCTAAGTATCTCAGCCACAAAATTATACAGATTTCACTCCTTATTCCAGTTATAATTTGTAGTATTCCTGGAATAAAGTCTTGTTTCCCAAACGCTTGTAGACCAGACAACTTCTCTAGTTGATTTTCTGGCTTTTCTAATCCTCTTCTCAATATTGCGATTGTGCCCCCAGCTTTATCGTAACAAAAGTTAAGGTAAACAAACTGCGACAAACTCAAAGGGATGATTGTTTATCTTTATCGGCTAAGTATTTTGTCTGTTAAGATAAAGCTGTTTTGTGCTTTTTACATTTATTGTTAGACCGTTAAATGTGTACTTAGTACACAATGTTTGATTCAGTAAAGATGCTTAAACTTGTACCCGCGGTTTCATACCTCAACGTCTCCACACAAAGCAATACTATTGTGTGATTAATTAGTTTGTCGGTGTTATAGCAGACACTACATAGTGTCTGGGTGCAAACAAGCTGTACTATAACAGAGGTGACAATTTATCATATACGCGTCGAGCTGTCTGATCATTGCGGCTAATCGTGGTCTCGTTCCATTATATCGTGTAGTAAATAAAACAATCTCACTGCATTGATGAATATTATATTCGATGGTAATACCGGTATTATTTTCGATGCTTACATATTGCGCCGATGTTTCACAAAAATAAATAGGGAATCTACGGTGGATTACGTAATAATATATTATACATTGCCTAAATATGCGTACTTAAGTATTGTACTGATGTTTCACAAATAGAATTGGAGAACCTTTGTTAGTTTATATAAGTGGTAGGTTTTAACGAGGTTACGTTGAATTGAATATTTGCGTTACTGGCAAGTTTTCCCATTCGTGTAAGGACCAAGACACCTTGGAGTGAAACCTACTAGTAGCGACCACAATTACGGTACAGAATAACATTAATTTGTATGTTATTGGCACACAGAATTTGTTGCTACCCAATAAGACAATAACTAAGAAAAGAAAATTTAGTTTTTAGTTTGTTGTTAATTTCATTATAGTTATATACAAATTTAATATAAAAATTACCAGAATAATTAACAATAAAGCGATTGCTGAAAACGCATTATTAATTTATTAAGAATGTTAATAAAACAATTAATTATATAAAGCATTAAATAAGTAAAAACTAGTTAACGCGCACGTTATTTTTTAAACGTAACAAATTAATTTTTTAATTTGTTTGGGTTATTAGAAAAGTATTTTTTTTAGTCTGTTTAACTGACTTATATTTATGACCTAAAACTACACGTATTTCATCTCGGTGAGGTGGAGGCCCCGATAGGGAGTTTGTGGTCTACGGTCTAGAGAAGAGCGTTAATGGCGTTAATCACGAAGAAGCCGTTTTGGCAGACATTTCCACCTATAAAGTAATACCTAATAAATATTTTATGAAGACAGTATGGTCCACAGCAATATTCTGTGAGCGAAAAAGACTGGAATACCCCCGGTGGCACGAGATGCCTGAACTTAAACAGCAGTAATTAAAAAAAAGGCCCAAAGAAAGAAAAGAGCTAGATAAAATCGTTAAATCGGATAAAAAAATGTATTGACCTAGTAAAATGTTAAATATATTTGATCATCGTATATTGTTTTTTATAGCAGAAATGCAATTTCTGTGGAGACAAATTTGAAAGATAACAATACTTTGTAAGACATTAACATGTGTTGAATAACATGATGCGAACGGCAGAGCATGTGCAAGTAGTTAATATTCTCAAGAGTAATAAATATGGATTAGTACTCGTAAACTACTCTGACCAATTCTTACCCTGATAAAATACTTGAAAAGGTAATTAGTTTGCCACGCAGAAATAATATATTCTCTTGAGGTACCAACCATCAATCATTCACTTTTAAACATAATTCCATACTCTCACGTGTAAACACAATTCATCACGTGTTACCCATTCATCTGTACTCGGTTTATAATTTGGAACAAGAACTCATTACTATATAAAATTAGAGTTGAATATCTCAATTTTAAAACTTAAAGTTTCATTTCAGAATAGAGACATTAACCTCCGTTTTAATATCCTAATTTTAATGATTGATATTTTCTGAAAACTTTAAAATTATTTGAGGCTTGATTCAGGAGTGCATTCAAGTTTTTATTCTAAGCCTAGTAAGGCTGTTACAACAGTCAGTATTTTCTAAAATTACACGCGGGCTTCCTGAGAAACTTACGTGATTGGTGAGTACAACGACAGTAGTGACGACGACCGTTTCTAAGTTTTTTATACTAATTCCAACGTTTTGTAAAGTGTAAAAATATTTCTAATGCTACTTACGGTATACGCGTCTATGTCTACTATAGGCAATACAAATGTCTACTATACTATGGTAATTCATGTCTACTATACTATAAAAAATTTCTGTCATTTTTTATATACAATTTGAAAAGAGGTGGTGAGTTACAATCTCAAACCAACATTTCCCAATTCAAGTTAGTTACTTTACTTGAGATACAGTTTTTTTTTTTAATTATCTACAGTTTTTTTTGTGTCACTTCAATTTACTTAATCAAGATATACAGTAATCATGCCACATGAAATATACTGATGCGATTCCCCACACTAATATTTTCAATGTGTACGGAAGTCCGGACCTACACGAAGTACAAATTAATCATTGTGATACCGACTAAAACACTGTATTTGTAATTTAACATTACACAAGGGGAGGGTGCTTGAAATCGACAAGTTTTAGGAGTTGTTTGCAAGTGAGTGGTAGTATGAATTTGTTTGCATTATTTCCTTTTCTCTTGTAACACCCCATCCCTGAAAAAAAGTAATTATATTAATGAAGTATAATTGATCAATTATCACAAAGAGGATGAAGAGGAAAATTATTATTTCTCGTATTCATTACAGTTTTTAAATTGCTAACTGTAACCAGTTATAACTGGTTTGTTAAGAACAGAAAAACGTATTTCTAAAATACTTATTCTAGTGTAGAAAAAGTATTTCTACACTATTCTTGTCGTATATTTTTTAAACACCAAATACCTAATCCATAGTTGGTAATAGTCACTGATTATAAATTATTTCCTCAAAACTTGAAATTTTTCATCCTTAACTAAAACTTTATTTTTATTAAATTGTATTAAGTAAAATTTATTACACCAGGGTTCAATCGTAGATTTTAATTGATATTTTAATTTTAAAAAAGTCTGTTTTTAAGATTATGAAAATTAATTTTGTTTTTATTGTCAATGCAGTGTTCAATACCAGAAGTCGGAACAAATTAGGTTGAACAAATGTAAATTAGGTTGAACAGATATAATATAAATCACGTTTTTGCGAAAAGTCACAAACTTATAAAGGAAGAAAAAGTATTCAGCATAGCAATGGGAAATCAGCCCAATGCGAAAATAATTCAAATCCAGTATATATTCCATATGCAAGTGATACAGTTTCTTCTGTCAGTTATTATTTCAAACAATCTCAGGTGGAAGACTGGAAATGGTTTGTACATGACTTGAATGTACATCATTACATCGTGTCCTAGTGTTTTCTCTAGACTCATGTTTTAAAAGCTCCACCATACTGTTCCTGTAGAATATTTTTCTATAAATTAGTAAATGAATTTAAAACTTTTTAGTAAAATTAATAAATTTAAATTCTATTTAATTACTCCGTTAAAAAAATAATTTTTGAACTTATGCGTATGTTCACGCGCGTGCGTGTATGTCTATACACATTATTTTTTAATAAAAATCTTAAATTATATTTTAAGTTAATATTGACGTAAGATAATTTATAAAACATTGGAGAATTTAGTAGAATTTTTTCATGTAAAAGCTACATGTTCACATTTTTATACAAACGTTATATTTTAAACAGTATGATATTATTTGTATTGCTAGATAGAAAATAAGTCATATTCATAAATTGTATACAAAAAGAACACTTTGAAGCTTGTTTTGGAAAAGCTTCAGTGAAATAATAAACACAATGACTTCCTGTAGAAAGTTAGTTTAGACGAAGATATCCTAAAAAACAAGTCGGCACGGACATATCCTAGGACAAATTAGTTGCTGCATGTTTTCATTAAGGGAAAGTTACAAAGAGATACCAAGAATTGTAAGAAGAAGAATTCAGCTCTTGGACGATTTAAAATAGTAAAGAAAATACTCAGAACTGTTGGAGGAAGCCAACTATATCCATAATATCTAATGTTTAACTGAATCCGTTTTAAGAACTTCAGTCTCCGTAGAAAAGTTGGAAAAAAATAATACTAATATTTTTAACAAAACTTTACAACCACCCAAAATGTCATTAGTAAAGTAAACCAGTCGGTGTTTTCTTATTACGTATTAGGTATTGTTAAGTGTGTTCAAATTTTGACTGACAAAAACAAATTTTCTAAAACTTTAACTTGAGTTAATATTAACGTGTTTCATTATGTACATTATAGTCCATGTATAGGTTAGTAGGCGCCTAACAGATTTTTCTTTTACCGTCATAAATTACGTCTACAGATACATAGTTTGTAACATCGCCCTCACGCCACACTGTAAAGCACAACTTTTATTGCGAAGTTCGCTAAATGTATTTACCATACTAATGAACTTTTACATGTAGTTGAATATTCCCGCTGTAAATACATAAAGTGGTGTTGATGTTACAGGCACGCACACAAGGACACGGGCTTGCGCAGTTTAATTACATAAGAAAAGAAGATCATCCTGTCACCACTAGTGGTATGCGTAATGACATGCTCCACAAGAGGTCAAACGTAAAACAAACTTGTATTCTTACCGTTTACTTTTAATTTATGTAATCATAACAACACTGTGATGTTAGCGTAATTTATGAAACGATCATATCCTTGACACTAATAGTCAATTTAGAAGAATGCTTTGTAATATGTTTGAAATATCTCACTCGCTTTATTTCCCTGTCAAATGCTACATACTACGTACGTAAAGACATCTAATCAAACAATACATGTTTAAATGTATTTGTAGAGGCCAATAGTATATAGTGTACTGAAAATGCTAATAAATATACATTTCAGGGATGTAAGTTTTGCATGATGTACATCTGAAATTTTATGTAAAATATAGTAGAAGTATCACTTCATTCATTGGCTTTGATATTTTCTCAAAGGTAACATAATGGTTTTCATACGTAGTTAATAAACGTGTCCTCGCAATAAGTGATAATCAAGCTTACCTTCAGAAAGTACCCATAATTGTCACAGAAGATACTTTATCAAGACGTGTAATGTGCTCTATGAAATATTAACAGTAAGCTGAAATCCTAAAATTTTACAGTTTTAATATTTTAAACTGTTGATGTAATTTATTTTACAATTTCATCCTTAAGTAATTAACTGCTAAGAAACATTAATTTGTTTAAAGCCAGATTGTTCTAATTATTGTATCGTGTTTTGTTTATTTACAAAATTTTTAGTCTATCCACATAATTACTAAAGAGTACCTGAGAAAAATGTCTTTAGCCAGTCACTCACAGAATTTTCCAAAGGTCTTAGCTCTACAGAGTCTTCTAATATCTAATTTTCTTTAAAATGCACCAGGACATTCATCAAGTTTTACCTGCAAGGTTTCAGATTACAGATCTCCACACTGAAGACAAAGGTGATGGTCTTTCATGGAGCTGACCACATACGAGCAAAAATTGTTGCAGATGGTACTGTTCTGAAGCAGGTCAGTAATTTTGATTATCAGGGCTGTAATGGATCTTACATTAAAAATTGGAAAAGTTCAACCATATGTGTGGGACCATCAGGGGAACTCTAAAATCAACGAGAAAATAAACACGCCTAAAGTTCTACAAACACTTCCCTATAAGTCTGAGAATTGGACTTTAATGAAGTCCCAGGCCAATCGTATTCAAGCGCCCGAAATGAGATTTCTCAGTCACTGGCAGGAGACTGATGGTACTCTTCACAATAGATAAAGGCGTGTTGATGTACGGCAAGAGGTGAATATTATGAGGATACTTGTTAGAATTGCTCAAAATCGACTAAAATAGTTGGAACATCTTAAGCGAAGAGATGACTGCAGCATTCCCGAAATAACTATGGAATTATAAACGTTCGAAGAGGCGTTGGAGTGACCAGCTTGGAGTTATCTGCTTGAGACCATAACAAACCATTTTTTCTTTAATCCTTGTTGGAGATGATGGAAACTACTAACTGGGGTTAGATGGAATTCCTGTGTTCTACGAGCTATGGAAGTATACACGTAACAATAATGGTGATCTTTAAAATGTTTTTTAAATTGTTATTCAGTTAAGTTATTTAAAGCTACTTTATTGTTTGCTATATTCAATTACTCTTTATGTTTATATTACTTATTTATATGGTATCGACTGTGGATTCCTGTTCATTTTGTTCATTTTGGCCAATCAAATTAAGTAAATTGTCAACGAAAGTCGTGTTAGAATATTACAAAAAGACAATGAACGCGCGGATCGTTGGTTCCATTTTGGCAGTCGTTAGGCCGTTATTCTGTATTATTTATTGACATATATATCTTTATGATATTTCACATTTAAACTTCAGCACAATCTTAGTCTTCAGCAAACATTAGACAAACGCATAGTCTGTACCTGTATATATAAGTAATGCAGCAGGATTTTTACAAAATTGTGAACTAAATTTTGCTGTTAAATCGCCTTTTGTTAGAAAATTGTATTTGTTTTTATCCCAGACACTACGGAGGTCAGGAAAACAGTTTCCGAGTCCGTTATGGTTAAGCTGGGATTAAACAATATTTAAGATTTTAAATTTATTGCACTATACATGCACAGTTTGCACAGACACAGACACAGACACACAAACACAGACGTAGATAGACAGACACACACACACTCACGTCGCACGCACGCACGCACGCGCGCACTCACATTACTTTGGAACTTCATTTATTTTTTCGAAATTTCTGCACACTTTCGAAAGTGTTATGTCGGAGCCAATTTTTAGACGCCTTCACAATAAATCTATTTCTGACTTAACACGGATGCGAAGTAGTGATCCTTTGGGTATAACATAAAGAAATATACATTTTTAATATGAATTACGTTAAATTTATACAATGATGAAAAATGTTTGGTGACTTAACAATGCATAGCAGGCTAGAATATGTACATACGCTAAGCTAGGAAATGCTTACAAATAATTGGAATATCAGAAAGACTGACGTATGTCGCTAACAAACCAATTACAGCAACAACAAATTCCTGGCATTATCGCTTGCACCGCTGTCAAGTCTGACACACACACTCTGTTGACGACATCATACACAAACGGTTAAAGTTGGATTGTCTCTTGAAATATTGTCTTGTTTTTAAACGCTGGCCATGATCTGAAAAAGATGAAATTAAATCCATTCTATTTCCTCCTGGGATAAAAAGTAAAAATAGAAGTTACGACACTCCTTACGACACTAAACAATTCAAATTCTATGAAACATATAGTGGTCAGATACGATATAGTTGGGGGGGGGCACAATGCCTGAAACCAGATACGACTTGAGTAGGTATCACTTGAGCCATAGTATTCAATGCTGTTGCAGTATTTGTGTTTGGTAGGTTGCAGCTGAGGTTGCGACTCCTAAAATATTTTCTTATTTTATATATTTTTACTTAAAATTTTATTATTTTCATATACAAAATATACTTAAATTTCATATGTACCTAAAATACTACTCGCGAAAGAGAACTTCTGAGTACACTAAAAAAGGCTTATAAAATGTAAGTTTGTTTGTTAATTTTGAGTAAATTTCTGATTCTATATGTTAGCTAAGAAATCTCTTACCGAAATTTATGACGTGAGGTTTTGGATGTAATTTTATTATTTCCTTCTATAAACTCCGTGATTTTAAAACATTTTCAGTGGATCTTTTAATTTTTTGATATCTTTTCTTGGTTTTTTCATATTTTTCTATTAATTTTCTGAGTTGATATTTTGTAGTATTTTGGGCAGAATTTAAAGTGCCCTAGAACTCTTATAATATATCTACTATAATAGTAGTAGTAGTACGTTTGATTTACATGGTGTTTCAGGCAGGATTGAAAGTACGATAGAACTGTCATATCTACTTATACACGCGCGCGCGCGTGTGTGTATGTGTGAACGCTTTAAGCATATGTGTATATTAAAAAGTTAAAAAAAACACAAACACTTGGTAGTTTCACAATTTATTCTTAACTTCTGACAATTGGTCAGTATGTTAGGCTATTGTCAAAATGCTGCTAAGAACAAGCCAGTTTGTGTTTGTGTTAGAAACTACCAAGTGTTTGTGTTTTCTAAAACCTTTGTAGTAATGTGATCACCAAATGCCCAACGAGTCTTCAATCAGTATTATGATATGATATGATATGTAGGCCTACGTATGTGCTTCCGTGCAGTCAGTGCTCAGTAAAAGCTATTATCTCACTATGTTGGTAAAAATTTTATATCTTGAAATGAAACAGATTTGTTAAACAAATATAACTTAATAGCTTACAGTCAGTACAGTGCAGGGGGGTTGGTGAACTGTTACGTAAGGTTTTAGGTAGAATTAATGGGACCCCGTAACTGTCAATGATGAACGTTAAATTTACACAGCAACAAATTACTAAGCTGAGTCGAGTTACTGATGACGTCTGACAGTAGACAGTTGGCTCAGTTTGTTGTGTGACAAGGTGAAACGTGATGAAGTTCGAATTAGTCAGTTAACTTATTCAAGAAAACAGTTTTTGCCTCATAGAAATAAGTATACAAAAATTACTTCTTAATAAATGTTCATAACACGTTTTAGAACTTTGAAACGCCAAAAAAGTTTAAGTTCCTTTTTCGAATTAAACACGAACGTAGTCATATGTGTGTACAATACAAATTAAATGAAGCATATGTATTGAGTGTAAAATTATTTAATGTTTGTAATACGTATTACAGTTCGCACTGTAATCACATAACAGTATTAGCATGCTTTCATATCTTTTTTATATTTGATCATATCTTTATAACAAATAGCATTATTTTTGTAACGGTTATAAGTTACTTCGGGCTTAGTAATTTTTCGTCATGGAACAACTTTCGTTTTGTTATCACGTTCAACGTATAATAGACCTAGTACCGATTAAACAGGTTTGACAATTGTTTATGACAACATAATTAACACTCACTTTCGAATGTTTTGAAATAACGCCGACTTGCAAGCTTAGAGATAATGTTAAATTCTGTCATCTAAATGGAATATGTTTAGTTGCAGAGGAACAATATCCAACGACTCTACAGAAAATAGGCAAATCACAGTAGTGTACATAAAGCTCAGGAAAAGACGTATGGAAAACAGAATGTAAGTAAATTAAAAGTTCAAATTATGAAAAAGAAACTCTGCTGGAAAAAGCCAAACTAAGCCTGCCTTTTCAACAATCAGTCCTTCCACTTTTTTCCTAATGATGTTTAATGGGTTTTGATGTTACGGCATTTCGTTTTAGAGACAATAACTTTTCAAGACGTTTCAACAAAAATAAGTATTTTTTTGTCTTGGGTTTTTAAACTTTCCAAAAAGTTAAGAACTTTTCCAGTAGCGTACGTTTAGAAATACAATAATATAAAGAAACATTAAGAATTCTTAAAGTTTTAATTTTAAGTCTTTTGTGTAATTTTTCAGGCTGATAAATTCTAAGAGAATAGTATAATCTACTCTGTTTTACAATCAAACAACAGGAAGTTCTGAAAGTATGAATAGTTATTACTGAAGTATTTGGTTATAATGAACAGAATGTAGATTCAGTAAATCATAGGTCTATTATAATTTGTCTGCAAAACCATTACATGCATGAAACTAAAGTAATTATGTGCAAAATCGTTTAATTTACCTAATACTGATAGTGGCTCCCGGACTTTCCCCGGCCAACGTAGACTTGAAGCTCTTTGGGGGCGACACCGTCAAGATCGTTGTCCGAGGAATGGACCAGTACCGCAGCGTCATGGCGTTCGTCGAATCCGCCAACCTGCAGTACCACACCTGCAGTAACACGTGAAGCCTCTGTCCTTTGTGCTCAGAGGCTTAGACGTGGACTCTCCTCTCGAGGAAATCCTCGATGAGCAGCGCGAGCTGGGCTATCCGGTACGCGCGGTACATCGTGTATTTGCTCCGGCCGGACCAAGGCGTCCAATTTGCCTGGTTCGCATCATGGCTGAGAACAGGGAGGCAGGCGCAAGCCTACTCTCTCTTACGCGGCTTTTTGGATTCCGCGTAAAAGTGGAAAGAAGCCGCGCTCCCGGGGCTCTGCCTCAGTGCTACAGGTGCCAACGCTTCGGGCACCATTCAGAAACTTGCTCAAACGCTCCGGCGTGCGTGAGGTGCTCTCTACCTCACGCTAGTAAACACTGCGATGCACCTGCTTTCAAAAGGTGCATCAACTGCGGCGGAAGTCACCACGCCAACTACCGGGCATGTCCGGTGTTTCAGCGGGAGCTCGAGCGGCGAAAGCTGAAAGGGCGCCTGCCACCACCGAGGCATTCGGAAGCTGGTTCAAAACCTGCAACCGAGCAGCCAGGCCCTCGTCTCCTGCTACGGCTGCCGTGTCTTTCGCCGCAGTTGCTAACAAGCAACGTAAACGCAGCAAAGGCCCGAAGCAGACACCTGTGGTACAGGCATCTCCAACTCAGGCTCCTTCCCAGGCCCCTGTCCCGCCTATGGCGAAAAAGCGCCGAAACCTCGCGGCATCTAAACAAAGTGAGACAGACCAGCCTTTGTCAAACATCTCGGTTGTGGAGCCTGAGACTACTCAACCCTCCCCAGCACCGGAGAATCCTGCCCCTGCTTTAGAAGCAGCCTCGCCTGACCTCCCGCCCCCGCGGTTTCCTAACGCAGACAAAAAGAAGCGGCATAGAAAACCCCGTGGCGCTCGTTCCCGGGCTCCTGCTAACCCGGCCGCACAGTCCAGACAGCCTGCACAGCGCGTAAAGACTGACGCACTCGCATCTGTCCCTCTTCCTAGCACCTCCGCTAGAGGCGCTACACCTGGCCCTAAGAAAGCCCTGGCTTCCACCAATCCCCCGATTGATAAGCCTCGGCGCTCTTATGCGCATACAGTCTCCGGGCAATCTGCCTCAACAACAGTACCTGACGACTACCAGGTCGTCCACAACTTCCTTGCTGAGTTGGATCTCCGCAAAGTTGCCCAGACCTTCAGGTTTATCCGCTCCCGCTTGGAGACTGCCGATATAACCGAAAGATTCATGCTCTTGGTGGAAGCCGCCACTTGTGTAGGTCTTCTATGAGTCGGGTCCTCAAACGTGATCTCTCAATTCTTTCCTGGAACGCCAACGGGTTGCCTAACAAGATCCAGGAACTCCAAGAATTACTGGCCGACCAAACCCGATGCAGTCCTTCTCAATGAGACCCACTTGACCCCGGCGAATCGGTTACGACTGGCCAACTATGTGTGCTATCGAAACGACAGACCGGGCACTGCTGGTGGCGGTACTGCCGTCGCGGTGAGGCTCAATCTCGAGCATCACCGAGTCGTCTTGCCTGCAATGACTCACCTCGAAGGCACCGCTGTGGAGATGTTAAACACTCTAGGCGGTGTACTGATGGTCGCGGCGTATAAACCGCCGCAAAAAGAGCTCCTTCACCCCGATCTAGCTGTCGCGTTCGATGCACACAGGAGGGTCATCATGGCCGGCGACCTGAACTGTAAACATCGCGATTGGAACAGTCGCTTGACTGCCCCAAACGGGAAACGTTTACGCAGGTTTGCTGATTCGCGCAAGGTAACAGTGACTGGGCCTACCCAACCTACGTTCTACCCCTCACAACGCCACGCGGCTCCCGATGTCTTGGACATAGCGGTGATCCAAGGAATTGACTGTCCGGTCCACGTGTCCGCGCTAACGGAACTATCGTCCGATCATCTCCCCATCTTGATACACGTCGCTACCCAGCACGTCGTACGCAGAGATGTCAGGAAGGTGGTGGAATGGGACCGCTATGGCCCGGCGTTAAGTCGCCGATTGCCAGAGGCGGGACCACTCGAAACCGTCCGCCAAGTCGACGAGGCAGTTGCCGCGTTTGACGAGGCTGTCGTATCTGATCGACGCGTCTTCCAGGATGAAGCCTGGTGTCACGCCCCACTGGCAGCGGATCCCAGAGGAGACGAGTGCTCTCGCTTGCGAGAAAAATCGCCTCCGGAGACGCTGGCAGCGGACCCGTGATCCGGCCGACAAGGCAGCGTACAACCGGGCGACCGGCATTTTACGTCGTGAAATGTAGGCCTACCGGAGACGCTGTTGGGAACTCACCGTGGCCCAAGCAGGGGACGGATCGGACGAAAGTAGCCCTTACCGGATACCTTCGGCGTTGGTAGAGAAGAGGCGCCGACCTCATATCTCGGCCATTGCTGGACCCTTTGGTCAAATCCTAGCTCGCCCAAAGGCGAAGGCCGAGTACTTGGGCACGTGTTTCGAGCGACAGTTCGCTCCTAACCCGCCCATGGACTGGGATTTCGATGAAGAAGTCGAGAACGAAGTGGAAGACTTTCTGTCTCTTCCGATCACTGCGGAGCCCGAACCCATTACTAGGGAAGAGGTCACAGATCGGCTCGTCGAACTCGTAACGAGAAAAGCTCCTGGCCCGGACGGCGTCTCGAACGCCGCTCTTACTCGACTCCCGGAGCAAGGAGTACTTTTCTTGGTTGCGCTGTTCAACGCGTGTCTAAGACTGGCCTATTTTCCCCAGAAATAGCGTAAGGCGACGGTCATAGTGATCCCGAAGCAGGGAAAGGATGCTTCCCGTCCCGGCAACCCCCGGCCCATTAGTCTACTGTCAGCCACGTCAAAGGTTATCGAACGTCTCGTACAACGGAGAGTACTAGACCATCTACGAAATTTCGATGTACTGGTCCCCGAACAGTTCGGCTTCCGTGTGGGGCATTCGACCACTCATCAGCTGATGAGACTGGTGGAATACATCACGGGCGCCGGCTGTCGGAAAGAGCAGACTGTCGCCTGTTTCCTAGATGTGGAAAAGGCCTTTTCGCCTTTGATAGTGTCTGGCATGACGGGCTCTTGTTCAAGCTCCGTGAAATCCAACTCCCGGATTGCTACCTTCGCTTGATTGCTAGCTTTCTGACGGAGAGGACTTTCTGCGTGCAAATAGATCACCATTCTCTTCCGAGAGACGCATTACAGCCGGGGTACCTCAAGGTAGCGTGCTAGCGCCTCTCATGTTCTCCGTGTATGTCAACGACGCACCCAGAGAGCCTGGAGTCCAGATGGCTCTGTTTGCCGACGACACGGCGGTCTATACCGCCGATCGGAACGCTGACAGAGCTATCCCACGACTTCAGCGCGCACTCGATGCGTATTCGACGTAGACGGAAAGCTGGAAAGTTGCCGTCAACGAAACCAAGAGCTCCGCGGTGCTATTCACAAAGCGCCGGAAAGAACCACGAGGCCGATTGAGACTCGGTAGAACGTACTTGCCCTAGTCGAGAGAAGTTAAGTACCTCGGTGTCCACCTAGATCGTCGGCTCACCTGGCGTACCCACGCTGAGACGGTGCGAAGGAAAGCGTCCGCTCGTCTCGCGCAACTGTTTCCAATACTTGTTAACAAGGCTATGACCCGCAAGCTGGGTAAGTTGATCGTCAACGCGTATCTGTTGCCGATCATTACCTACGCTCTTCCCGTCTGGGGTTACCTCGCAACCGTTCATAAAAGAAAGTTGCAAAGCGTTCTCGATAGAGGTTTTTGGCTAGCGGCCAAAGTCCCCTATCAGTTTTCTTCTCGCCCCTTGGAAGACACCGCAAGGCGACTTGCACGTAAATTTTACGTCCGAGCTGCGAGGACCCAGACAAACCCGCTCATAGCTGGCCTTGGCAAGTACCGAACACGTCCAGGTGAATCTTGGAAACGGCCTCGACAAATACTGTACTAGTCGACCTAGTACGAGCGTGCCGTTGTAGCGACCATTCAAAATTAACTAAATAAATTCCGTCTGGACAGGATCACTAGGCTGGAGCCCCTACCGGAGGCTCGGTACTAGGAAACCATTGGGTCGTCTCACGACGCACAACCCAACAGCTCTGGCAGCCACTCGGCGGTTCATAGCGACTGACGCATTCTTATGAATATAGATGGACTCCAGATGCAGGCGAGTGAAGTAACCCCGGACAGAAGACAACACCCGGGCTTCATCAAACATTACCCGGTGATCGTCGTGGGAAAGAGCGTGTTCAGCAACTGCGGACTTCTCCGGCTGGCCCAGGCGGCAGTATCTCCGATGTTCTGAGAGGCGTGTCCGGACACTACGCTTCGTGGTGCCAATATATACCTGGCCACACGTACAAGGAATACTGTACACCCCGCACGACGAGAGCGGATCCCTGGCGTCTTTTACCGGTCGCAGGAACTGATGGATCTTTTTGGTTGGCTTAAAGATCGTCCTGACGCCCCGTTTACTCAGCAACTTGCCGATGCGGTCAGTCCCGCCACGGATGACAACGGACAACGGAGACAAGACAGCGGAGCCAACATCCTCGGGCAACACCGACTCGTCCGGCCTACCAGATATTCTCGGCCGGGCAGCTCCCCTCACCTCCGCAGCAGAGTAGCCGTTGGACTGCAGTGCTTCCTCGAGATGCCGAAACTCATCTTCGAGATACCGGGGCTCACAGATCCTCCTTGTCCGGTCAACCAGAGTCTTCAGCACCGCCCTCTTCTGCCTAGGATGATGATTGGAGGACTTGTGCAGATATCTGTCAGTGTGCGTTGGCTTTCTATAAACTTTATGCCCCAATCTGCTATCGGTCCTTTTCAGGACCAACACATCCAGAAATGCCAATTGATCACCGCTCTCGCGCTCCATCGTAAACTGTATGCGCGGGTGCACAGTGTTCAGATGTCCAAGGAAGCGTCCCAACTCTTCATCCCCATGGCTCCAGACCACGAAAGTGTCGTCAACATACCGCAGCCAACACTTCGGCTTCAGTGGCGCAGATGAAATTGCCAACTCTTCAAATTTTTCCATGTAGAAGTTTGCAACCACAGGGCTGGAGGACTTCCCATCGCGACGCCATCCAACTGTTCATAAAAGCCGCCGTTCCATTGGAAGTAGGTCGTTGTTAGGACCTGCCGGAACAAAGCAGTGATGTCCGCCGGGAACAGTTCACCTATATACCCCAAGACCTCCTGTACAGGGACCATCGTGAAAAGAGAGACCACATCAAAGCTCACTAGCACGTCGCCAGGCCCCAGCACCAACTCCCGGATCATGAACCATTACCACCTATTACGAACATTTCTTGCTACTGAAGATGGCCACCGGTGGTGTGGCCGAAACGTCTAGATACACAACATCAAGCATTCGACCACGGCCTTTCAGCCCGCAAGTTTTTAGTAACTATAGTGACACCGGCCGTGAAAGCCTACGTACTAAAAGTGATCATTCTGTTTTTGATTTTAACCACTAACACAACTTTCTCCATTAAATTACTTTTTAAGTCGAAATTTGTGTAGACATTAATTACATTTTATTAACTGTACGCGCAGTAATGAAAATGTATGTTACAGGTATTCGGTAAAGCAATCTGTAGGGATTCCGTATTGTATTTAACGGAGGTAAGAAGGCGATGCAGACATCAGGAGACAATGAAAGCACGTAGTCAGTTAGAACGTGCCATAGTTACGGTATAAAAACTTGTTTGAATAAACATTATTTACCTAAATGCGCCTATTTTAAAGTTTGTTAAGAGCATTTTTCAATAGTCCGTAGAGTTCTAAAAATCAGAATTCAGACAAACATATCATATTTGTTTAATTCATTGTAGCTATGAGGAATCGGTGTAGCGTTGTAAGAAAATATTTATAACAGTTACAGAAATGGAACTCATGGTTTGGTAAAAAGTTGATGAAATTGAAAACACAAATAATACGCTTTGTAAATAAAATTGTTAAGCATAGAATAAAAAGTTACTATTTAAAGTCATTCACATTTTTTATTTATTTATATAAGGCTACCATTATTTGCAATAAGAAATCTTGGGAAAAACCTGTTGGAGTAGGAAATACGTGTGAACATTGCAAAATACGCCTACAAGCTGCGAATTAATCCACTACTGCAGTTCGTGGGTCGTATTATTTTACGTATGTTTGTAATCACAGCAAATGTTCATTAATTCTAATGTTATAAAAGAAATATAAGTTGTTGTATCAATTTGTACGAACAAGTAGAGTCCTCTTCGATAGATTCTTGTCATTTTTAGCACTGATAATGATGGCTATACTTAACAATGTCTTCAATAATTACGCTGTTGGAAGAATTTTAAATAATTTAACAGAACCTAACAACGATTTTAAATACAGTTTACATTAGAACAATGTAAAAGAATTTATATTTTTATTAAATTATTCATCATTCTAAAATTCATGATTATTCGTTATGGAGCCTCATGTACATTGTTTTAGTCCACTGTGTTTGTAGAGACCAAAACACACATGCGATCTGATAATACACCGTATTCGTCATAAATCATTGTCAGGTACAGTATGTCACACGTTTACTTGCAGTGTCGTAAGCGTGTATAGAACACCAGCGACACTAATTAATCATACACTACACATATGTTGCTTCGTGGCTAAAGTATTCTTTATGAAAGTTACATCATATGATACAAGTATATTTTTTACATTTTTAACTTAACAATTCTTATAACGTAGTGTTATAATTTCAGTATTATCTTTTATTATTTTTAAATATAATTCGGTCTTCAAAAACTGTATTCAAAATAGAGGCGTAAAAAAACGGGAAATTGGTATGTTAATCTCTCTCTCATTTCTTATTTACTTCATAAAATCTTTTCACAAAATGCTTTTAACCACTATAGATTTAATGTACATACCATTTAATATACGTAAGTACACTAAAATCTTTACAAATATTTTAGTTACATGTAATGTAAAAACGCAATTATAATTTAAATAAAGTATATAGTTTCCTTCGTCCAAGTTCCAAGCACTAATCGAGCCCGGGTGTTATTATATCAATTATGTTAGTGCAGTTAAAATTATCATTTATTCATTACCAAATGTAGATTGACAGAACATGAATACTGAAAGTACAAATAATCACATATGTAAAAATACCATTACATTTTGCCAAAATTGTAAAAATAAACTCATTCACCTTCCATTAAAGCATTATAGTCACTACTTACTCCGATTGATTATATACGAGCATCTCTCAGTGCACTGTGCTTGGAACAGACGGGTTTATAGGAAATGTTTCTTCTCGAACAATAATTTTTTTTCCTGAACTCTTTATTACAATAGTTGGCGATCAGTTTACTTGTCTGATATCGTATTTTCTAAAGATAAAAATAATGATTTACCTTTTCGTATAGACAATATTTACTGTTTTAACAATACAATTTTGTGTATTATAGATTTACAACTAACGATACGATTCATAATTTAAATTATTAAACCGTAATTAATTTAATAATGCATAATATGTAAAAAGTCGTTACAGTACGCAAAAACAGAACTGAATAATGTATAATTTTAATCCATAGCTTAGACTGTATTATATTTTTAATTGTAAAATAATATAGAAAAGTTAGCAATATGATTAGTATTGATTACTGGGGAAACTCTAAACTAATTTATATTTTAAATATGAAATATTGTAGTCACAGGGCATATACGCTCCTCATAGCACTTATGGATTGAAAACAACGGTGATTTTATGTTCGCGGGAAGGTTATTGTGTGTACTGTGCTAATAAGTAAGCTTATACTTTGTTTCTTCAGTACCGGAAATTACAAGTTCCATAGTTCAATTATCAAACGTAAATATTACATAAAAGTTACCATAAATAATTTTGTGACTGTGTAACGAATCAAGTATTAAAAATTATTGTATCTAATAGTTATAAGCACTCAATTAATTGTAGCTACAGATTTGCAATTCCGTAGTGAGGTGCTTGTAATTTTGTCTTTTTGTTGTGCTGCAATGTAGTTTGCACACCTTCTTATATAAATAGTTGAAATTACAATGAGGCAGTCTCAACTGAAAGTCAACTTAAAGTAGGAATCATAATAAGCTATTCGAAACCATCTCCGGATATGTGGTAAGTTTAACATCTATAAAGCAAGAAATTACCTTGGTAAAAATTAAAAAGAGGCAAAATATTGGTTAATTTACGCGTAATTCTTTTACCGTAGCAAGTTAAATAGATGATGTATACATTTAGACGAAAGAGGGAAGCGTAAGAGAGGAGTGGAGAAGAATAGAGGAAATGATTTCATGAGGGTTAAGGGCTTTCAATACAATTTATATAGTCGATTTACTTAATGTAACTGCTTTTGTTCTGGTAATTTAATTTTGTTATTGCAAAAGACGGCTCAAAATTTCTGTTATTCAGTTAATCACATTGTAATTGTCTAAATTAATTTTAAGGAGTGTTCAAAACTTCAGAACTTCTCACACTTACGCTTATTCAACACAAAGTGTTCTGTACAAAGTAGCATTTTTAAATTATTTATGTTTATTATTTAACTCAAAATAAACTCAGAAACTTTATTATATGATTAATGAAAATTAACTTGTAATATTATATATGGTGTGTTTACTTTTAATGTTATCAGTTGCCTTTTATTGCGTATCAAGTTTATTTAATATGCGCTTGTAAATTTTACAAGTACAGTTTACTGCAATAACTATGTTTACAGCCTTCATTGCTTGCTGGTTATTAAAGTTACTTATTGCAGTAAAATGTAGTTTCACTACTTATTACAATAAATAATAAAAAACACATTAACTACTTGCAAATTCGAAAAAATTATAAAATGTTATTAAAATCGAATAACAGAAATGTTATCACATTTGAATAACAGAGTTTAATACAATTACATTTGAATAAATAATACAATAAATTATTATAAGTTATAATTAGATTAAAAATATAATTAACAATCATAACATGCTCTAGTTTAAATTATACGTCTATACTATTATGTCACATAAAAGGTCATTGATTTTATAAGGTATTCAGAAATGTACAGTGGGATACTATTATATTAACTATGCTATCCTAAATAGAAAGAGCACAACTCTCTCTTATAGAGTGATATCCCAATTTATATATTGTAACCTTACACAATCAGTACATCATACTAAATGAACAAAATATCCAATATTCTTTAAGAAACAGTAAAATATCTGATATTATTATTAATAATGATAAACAAATACAGTAGATATCCAATTCCCCAGGTCATAAAATGTATTATACAAAGGTATCATGCTATAAAACCTTTGTCTTAGATTATTAGTAAACTAAAAAAATAAAAACTCTAGTAGTGAATAAACAGTGTAATAAGTGGTGCTATAAAAATACAGTGTACACCAAGTGCGACATAATAAGAGAATGTGATGTTATTATAGTTAATGAAGTTAAAGTGAAACAAAATCATAATAAATAGAACTATAGGAAAGCATAGCCTATTTATAAAAAACTTAAAAGAATAGCAAACTATGATTAGTGATATTAGAGAAACATCAGTCACAAGTTGTGATAAAAATGCAGGAATCTTGTAATAGATAATAAGTAGTAAGTTGTTACTGTTTTATTTTTGTTAGGCCACAAAGGCAATATTTCAATGTATAAGTAGAATATTATTATGTTTATTGTTCTGTAAGATCCAGGGTTAGAGAAGGAATTAATAACGGTTAATTGGAATAAATTATAAAGAGATAGTGAAAAATAAAATAGGGCCTAGAGCAGTAATACATTTACAAATATAAAAGTCAGAAATGAACTAATTAAACCAATCTTGTAAACCGAAAATATAAAAGAAAACTAAATTTTAATAAAAAACACTTTCAGGTGATGACAGAAGGGTATATTAAATAAGTTTATGTATTTGTTATGAGAAAATAATGTTAATGGAAAATAGTTCCAAAAAAACAAGAATTTTGTAAATAAAAAAACTATGGATTATCACCACTAAATTATAACAAATAAGAATTTAAGCATATGTAATAGTATGAAGAAAAACACTATGTAAATTAAATTTAATTAGAGTTAACCTTTATAAAGGAGTATTTTTCTTAAAAAGTGAAAGAACTTATAATATCTAAAGACTAGCCTAATTACTAAAACTGTACCTAGGTTAGCCAATAAAAACTCATAAATTTCTTGGTTACTAACGGTAACGAAGGTAACAAGATGAGGGAATTGTTAACTTTTATTTCAAGAGAGTAGATGACACTAAAATAATGTCCAGAAATTTTCAAAATTTTAACTAAATTTCGAACCGTACGCAATTCAAAACTGAAGAAAAAGAATCAGCATAAAATACCATGTCTGGGACATCACATGAAACATATTAATTGATGCGAGAATATACAAAAAAAATGAAAATTTGTCCAGCCACAAGATAGATTGAAAATTGGAACCTAGCTACCACGGGTGAGAAATGCCTACCTTCATAAACTAAAAAAACTACACATCACCACCAAGTAACGAACACTGGAACACTAGAAACCAGTATAAAATAATTAAATCTGTAAGAAAACTTAGTGAGAAAGTTTCAAACTTTATTTATTTAATTAAAAACAGTAAAAATATAATCTCATTAGAACATTCACAGCGGCCATGTTTCTTGGACCGTCAGCTATATGAATTCATGTAATCTGCGCTCTGGTGTCTAAAAAACTAACTCTTTGACCTAGTCTTTAAGAATAAAATATTTTACTTGTAAAGTATGATACTCTTGTCAAAGCAATTCTGACTTTCTTACAGCTCAAAGAATCCCAAAAACCCTGAGATAAATAATTTATTAATTTTGTTTATAACTACAATTGAATATATCTGTCGTATGATAGAAATACATATATCGAAAATTGTTATAATTTTGATAATAGTTGACTTGAAAATCGATGAACTGAATTTAATGGTTTCAAAAATATAAACCAATATCAGATAATAAATACCTTTTTGAGGGAATTGACTTTGTGTTATTCTTTGTAGATAGCGAATTTGTTACAGGAAACTGGTAAATAGCAGAGAAGAGTGGGCAAACTACAACAGTCATCATAGCGTACGAGGTATAAATGGTGAACATAACCTTTAGCGTGTTGTCGCCTTGAAAACAGTTGTTGCAAAATACGCTTAATAAAACGATAACACAGTACACAAGAGAGGAACTTATTCTCTCTCGCTCACCCTCTCCCTCTCTCTCTCTCTCTCTCTCTCTCTCTCTCTCTCTCTCTCTCTCTCTCTCTCTCTCTCTCTCTCTCTCTCTCTCTCTCTCTCTCTCTCTATCAGCTGAACTGTAATACCTGCGGAGAATCAACCGCAAAGGATCCCGATAGTAAATAAAATAAAATAAAATAATTTCATTAAACAAACAGATTGTTTATTTAACGGAAAAAACTATTCTCACAAAACAAATACGACATAATCCGGTTAAAATAAATCAACGAAGAGAAGGTTTGATTACCATAACGTTACAAATGGCTTCCATTGCGGGGCTTAATTAGGCGAGAGGGAAGAGTATCAAATAGACGCAACCAACACACGTCGAAAGGATTGTTTATTACAATATATATATATATATATATATATATATGACATTGTAATACACTAATCTATGGTTATAACGTAAATGGTATCTATGTGTGTAGTATGCAGCAAAACTGTTCTCCAAAATTTTGTATCATTTCACTAAAAATAGAAAATTGTGGCGTTCATTGAGTAATAACACATTTTTTCATAATACTCATAGTTTTGTTGTAGTCTGTTCCTTAACTTCCAAATCTAAAATTGTAGAACATTGTTTCTCAATGTAACCTCCTTGTGTGTTCCCGTGCCCGTGTGATCGCGCTTGCGTGCGTACGTGCATGTGCGTGCTTGGGTGGGACTAAGTAGAATACGATATCCCTCTTTATGTGTGAGGATCTCAAGTAATATAATGACAAAAGAGAAGTCAGCAATTACACGTGTTTCTATGATTATTTGTTCTCAGTTTTACGAAAATAAAATTCTAAAATATTATTATGCTTTTGCTAACTTACTGTAAAAGTCGAACATGATTTATCAGGTTTACTCTGAATTACCTTAAGATATTAAGTTGTATGAATACGTTCCACAATCAAAGATATGTTTTATCTAACTTACGTATAATGTTCCACTTTGTTACAAAGACGTCTCCCTTAGGAAATTGCAGAACGAAGTTGTGCAGTTTTGAAAGCAGTTTCCCCTGCAGGGATATTTTACCTCGTGACACAAAGTTGTAGCAAATGCTGCTGCTGATATTCCCATACTTGCTGCAAGCATGAAAGCAAACTGAGGCGCAATAGAAGATAATCGGAACCAACTAAAGCTATTATATAAGAAATAACCGTCTACTAATTACGTAGGCCAAGTACTAGTACTACTACTAAGTACTAATATACATAGTTGGTTGAAAGGTTTCAAATCTTAAATTAAAACCGAAGACTTATGTTTTATGCGTTTGTTTTATGAAACAAAAATATTGTTAAAGTACGATAATCATGACACGCAGAATTATGCATTTGTTTGTAAGCTTCCCAACTCATATTTCCAACTGACAATAAGTAATAACTATTACTCAAAGTGGAACAAAATTCAATGATGAATGTAACTCCAGAATTTTGAGTTACAGTTCAATAAAAAATAATGGTTGTATACTTTGCATTATCATTAATATTTAATATCTGTATTTTTAGATGTACATTTAATAGGAACTTGTTTATTAAGGTCATGTTTCATTTTATTTTCCAATTTATTGATAATTTTTTGTACGAATATTTCGTACGAAACAGAAAACGAAATTAATGATACAGACTAAAATAAAAACAAAATAAAACACTTCTATGACGATACTAACATTATACAAAATACTACTATAAAATTATTTTATTTCCAAATTTATTGAACATTTTTTATTTTTTATCCATTATATATTGCTTATTTGGTGATATTACTTTATTTCTTTGCCTCTCCCTTGTCATTTTATGGTATTCTAAGCATTCGGTATATTAAGGAATTCAATGCAACCATTTTATTGTTACAGTTACTTAGAAACGTTAAATTAGTTTGCGAAGGTTTTCTATATATTGAGCATTGACTATGGTTAGGTTTAATAAATCTTAAAACATAAAATGAATCTTCTAGCCAAATAGGCCTACAATGTAAAATATCGGTATGGAGAACCATACATGACTTCCATATTCTAAGATTTATATTTAAAATCATTTTCAGCCAAACAGCCAGGCTGTGTCTTACCTGCCTTTTTATTGCTGTATTAAATGAAAAATATTATATTACATTAAAATGAAAAATTATAATTTTATTGCCTGGCAACAAAATTATTTTATTTTTAACAATTACCATTGTTTCAAAAAGTTTAAATAAATTTTCAAGTACTTTACTCTTGTTAAAACGTAAAAGGTTGCAGGTAAACTATCCCTTCCCCTTAACCGATCTTCACCAAAATCGAAAGTCATTGAGACCTCTACCATTCAGGGACGTATGCAAAAAATTATTTGATTCTGTTTCAATTTGCGGCTGTTATCGTTTGCCATAGAAAATACGCTTGATAAAAAAACGTTGCAGGTAAACTACCCCTTCCCCTCAACCGATCTTCACCAAAAACAATAGGTCTTGAGTACTCTACAATGTAGGGCTGTATGCAAATAATCGTTTGATTCTGTTTGAATTTGCGGCTGTTATCGTTTGCCATAGGAAATACCCTTGTTAAAACATAAAACGTTACAGGTAAACTAACCCTTTCCCTTAACCGATCTTCACCAAAAACAACAGGTCTTGAGAACTCTACAATTCAGAGCTGTATGCGAAGCATTATTTGATTCTGTTTGAATTTGCGGCTGTTATCGTTTGCCAAAAAAAAAAAATTTCCATTGATAAAAAAAACCGTTGCAGGTAAACTACCCCTTTCCCTCAACCGATCTTCACCAAAAACAACAGGTCTTGAGTACGCTACAAATCAGGGCTGTATGCAAAAAATTATTTGATTCTGTTTGAATTTGCGGCAGTTATCGTTTGCCATAGAAAAAAATCTACAGACACACAAACAGACAGACAGACAGACAGACAGACACACACACAGACACTTTTCGGAAAGCGACTTTTTTTCATGTTTTGAGTGTAGTAGAATCAGAATCTGCAATAATCTCGAACACGATTTTTTTTGCCATCACCATACTTCCATTCCTTAAGGAATATGGAAGTAAAAATTATCACACTCAACGAACAACTAAAAATACATAGAAATAAACAAAGATATAAAATTATACCCTTCCGATATTTCAGTCAAGCACACAAACATTCCTAGTAACATTAATATAAATATTATATTAAGTAAACGTAAAACAAATAATAAAGAGACACAACATTAAGAAATCAACCAACAGTTCTGTTCTTGTTTTATCCTGGTCCATATGATTAATTGTGTTTCCTGTTACAACTATATATTTTCTGTACTTTCCCAATAACAATGTCTGCACTAATTTTCAGTATTTCGATTATGCGGTGGTCGGTACCGATGTGTAGGGGATATTGCATATAATTTTACTAAAACAATAGAAAGTGTTCATTTATTAGTTTTTACTTCCATGTTCCTTAAGGAAATGGAAGTATGGTGATGGCAAAAAAAATCGTGTTCGAGATTATTGCAGAATATGATTGTACTACACTGAAAACATGAAAAAAGTCATTTTTCGAAAAGTGTGTGTGTGTGTGTGTGTCTGTCTGTGTGTCTGTCTGTCTGTGTGTGTGTGTGTCTGTCTGTAGATTTTTTTCTATGGCAAACGATAACAGCCGGAAATTCAAACAGAATCAAATAATTTTTTGCATACAGCCCTGATTTGTAGAGTACTCGCGACCTATTGTTCTTGGTGAAGATCGGTTAAGGGAAAGGGGTAGTTTACCTGCAACGTTTTTTGTTTTATCAAGGGTAATTTTGTTTGTTTGGCAAACGATAACAGCCGCAAATTCAAACAGAATCAAATAATGTTTCGCATACAGCCCTGAATTGTAGAGTTCTCAAGATCTGTTGATTTTGGTACAGATCGGTTAAGGGAAAGGGGTAGTTTACCAGCAACGTTTTATGTTTTAACAAGGGTATTTCCTATGACAAACGATAACAGCCGCAAATTCAAACATAATAAAATAATGTTTTGCATACTACCCTGAATTGTAGAGTTCTCAAGGCCTTTTGGTTTTGGTGAAGATCGGTTAAGGGAAAGGGGTAGTTTACCTGCAACGTTTTATGTTTTAAAAGGGTATTTTCTATGGCAAACGATAAGAGCTGCAAATTCAAACAGAATCAAATACATTTTTGCATACAGCCCTGATTTCTTGAGTACTAAAGACCTATTGTTTTTGGTGAAGATCGTTTGAGGGAAAGGGGTAGTTTACCTGCCACGTTTTTTGTTTTATCAAGGGTATATTGTATGGCAAACGATAACAGCCGCAAATTCAAACAAAATCATATAATATTTTACATACAACCCTGAATTATAGAGTTCTCACGACCTATCGTTTTTGGTGAAGATCGGTTAAGGGAAAGGGGTAGTTTACCAGCAACGGTTTTTTATCAAGGGTAATTTTTTTCTATGGTAAACGATAACAGCCGCAAATTCAAACAGAATCAAATGATGTTTTGCATACAGCCCTGTATTGTAGATTTCTCAGTACCTATTGGTGTTGGTGAAGATAGGTTAAGGGAAAGGGGTAGTTTACCTGCAACGTTTTATGTTTTAAAAGGGTATGTTCTATGGCAAACGATAAGAGCCGCAAATTCAGACAGAATCAAATACTTTTTTGCATACAGCCCTGTTTTGTTGAGTACTAAAGACACATTGTTTTTTATGAAGATCGGTTAAGGGAAAGGGGTAGTTTACCAGACACTTTTTTGTTTTGTCAAGGGTATTTTATATGGCAAACGATAACAGCCGCAAATTCAAGCAGAATCATATAATATTTTGCATACAGCCCTAAATGTAGGGTTCTCAAGACCTGTTGGTTTTGGTGAAGATCGGTTAAGGGAAAGGGGTAGTTTACCTGCAACGTTTTATGTTTTAACAAGGGTATTTTTTTATGACGAACGATAACTGCCGTAAATTCAAAGAGAATCAACTAATGTTTTGCATACAGCCCTGAATTGTAGAGTTCTCAATACGTATTGGTGTTGGTGAAGATCGGTTAAGGGAAAGGGGTAGTTTACCAGCAACATTTTATGTTTTAACAAGGGTAATTTTTTATATGACGAACGATAACTGCCGTAAATTCAAACAGAATCAACTAGGTTTTTGCGTACCTTTTTGAACTAAAGAGAACTCAAGGTCTGTTGATTTTGTTGAAGATTGGTTATGGGAAGGGGTAGTTTATTAGCAACGTTTTATGTTTTAAAAAGGGTAATTTTTTTATGACGAACGATAACTGCCGAAAATTCAATGAGAATCAAATAATTTTTTGCACCCCCTGAGTTGCAGAGAGCTCAAGGTCTATTGATTTTGGTGAAGATCGGTTAAGGGAAACGGGTAGTTTACCTGCAACATTTTATGTTGTAACAAGCGAAATGTTTCCATGACGAACTATAACTACCGCACATTCAAACAGAATCAAATATTTTTTTGCATGCTTCGCTGAATTGTAGAGGACGGAAGGTCTGTTGATTTTGGAGAAGATCGGTTAAGAGAAAGGGGTAGTTTACCTGAAACATTTTATGATTTAACAAGAGTAAAGTACTTAATTTTTATAAATAAAGTATCCTGATAAGAAGCTCATAGTAATGCACTGTAGAAACGTAGATGAAATATCTATAAATGAAGAAGTTAGGTGAACGGGGTGGGGGTAATTTTCTATTATTAAAAATTATAGTTGAAGGTGGAGGGGAGAATTTTTTATATGTGTACTACGTTATCGGCAACAAAGAAGTAGTTTTTTGTTAAAATTGCTTCCCGGGATGTTTGACCGTAGTCCAATGTTTTCTGCAGAACCAGACTTTTCGGCAGTGCCATCGACTGCCATCGTCGGTGAAAATCGAGTGCGAAAACGTGAGGTGGTATACGTTAGTGACCACAGTACTGTGGTTAATGCTGAAGCAATAAGTAGAAAGACGTAGTTTCTATGGAAATATTAAATTTCGAATATGATTTTAAATATAAATCTTAGAACATGGAAGTCATGTATGGTTCTCCATACCGATATTTTGTTATAAGATCGTTTGTTTTCAGTTGTGTTCGATTTTGATTGTCATACATTTTTTGACAACCCCTTCCCCTCAACCGATCTTCACCAAAAACAATAGGTCTTGAGTACTCTACAAATCACGGCTGTATGCAAAAAATTATTTGATTCTGTTTGAATTTGCGGCAGTTATCGTTTGCCATAGAGAAAAAATCTACACACAGACAGACACACACACACAGACACTTTTCGGAAAACGACTTTTTTTCATGTTTTGAGTGTAGTACAATCAGAATCTGCAATAATCTCGAACACGATTTTTTTTGCCATCACCATACTTCCATTTCCTTAAGGAATATGGAAGTAAAACGATTAAAGTTTCCAGAAAAAATATAAATTTGAACTATTTCCTTTTTTATAAAACTAAAAAACATCATATTATTCATCACACAGGAAGAATATACAATTAACAAACATACAAACAAATATTTTTCGTAAAAACAATTACTAAAATATTTCATTTGCTTAAATGTATGACCAAGTATTGAATTTGAGTCACTATTTTTAAAAATTGCAAATCACATATGAAAGTATTATGTATATTTATTACAAAAAAATGTAAAACGTTTACTCATAATAATTAAATACAAATAATATTTATTTCAAGTTAAAAGAAATATTATCTATTATGCACCTAATTTTAATAGAATTGTTATAGGCTCCTAAATTTATGAAAAGTTATACAGTTATTGCTTGAATTTCACGTGTTTCATACTTAGGTTCCTCAAAACGCTTTAATGTTCCTTAATTAAATTATTTCACATTAAGCTAATCCACCGCGTGGTTTGTTTTCAGGATGAGTTGAGTTGTGTGGTATATTTTATATCCATTTATTTGCAGAAAGTTTTCTCTAGTAAAATGAGTTTCAGAGATAAGACAAAATTCTGATCACATAACGAATACTGTTGAACCAAAAAAAGCTTCGTTATTTTGCTTAATGAAAACCACGAAAGTTTACGAGTTACATATTTTTTGTCGCCAAAATCTTTTGTGATTGTCACTTTAGCCTGGTCCCATAATATATATAAACTATTTTAAGAATCTTTATGTATACCGTGTGCTCGGTTACAATACAGTTCCTAAAACACGTGTATTCTGTTTCAATCGTAACACGTTTGTAAACAAAAGTAATGTTTTTGTTTGCAAGGTTATGTTCGTTAGGCTTAAATATAATTCCATTCTATAGAGTAGAATATAATTCTATTCTATGGAGTAGTAAAATACATCCATTATGAAAAATATTTTAAGTATAAGTTTAGCTTGTTCATAAGTGAAAAAGAAGAAAACGCTTGAGCAATAATCTTTCATAGTTGGTACACTTCTTCTTCACTGTGTATTGTATCGACATTACCGCATAATCTAAAGATCTAATATGTAGTGCAGGTACAGGTATTAGGAGAGTACCTTATTTCTTATTATGTTTATGCAATGTAACCGTCAAAACAGATATTGTTTTGTAATCAATAACAATGATTACGTAAAAAATACCAAATATATATTATTTGATAATATATTACATGCAAGTCCTGTAAGAAACTCAAAATTTGAAGAGTTACTTACAAAGCAACGGTGCATGTAAGTTTTGACATTAGACGTCAAAAACAATTAATTAATTGCTTTGTTAACCAAATACACTGTTAATCACCGTCTATGGCCTCTCCGTGATGTTATTTCGTTGTTTACATGTTTCGAGGCACTTGCCTCATCATCAGAACTTTATAAAAACTAATGTGTGTCATCAATGATGACATGTGTCAAAATACTAAAACACAATACGGCATTAAACTATGTACAGAACTTGCTTTAAAAATGAGCACGTCAATGTTAGGTGTGCCTTGAAAGACAACACGCGCCGTACTGACGAAATCTAAGTTTTATCTTGACCATATCGCATAGCGGTATCGTACAGTATATTTGATTTATATTGTAATTGGTCGTTCAACACGTGTGGCTTGGTACTGGTGTCGTTATATGCTTTATAAATCTCATATTCTTCAAGGGCGTTCAAATACCCCCTTTATTGCAGAAATGAAGGGGTATTACATTCGAGCTAAAATCCGTGTAACTGTGATTGTTGTCTATAAGGCGCCTGGCGAAATTTGATTTGATGTTGTCAAAGTTGTAAACTCGTGTAGGGGGTCTATGTTCAGAAAATCTTTTCAAAAAACCTCGACCCGTCTGGCCCACATAAAAAGCCTCACAGTCGTTGCAGACTAGCTTATAAACTCCTGTTTTGTTTTCAAGACTGGTATGTTCACGGCTGCGGAGATTATTTAAGATGTTATTACTGGTCTTATAGGAAACAACTATGTTGTTGACTTTATTAGTGGTTGACTTAAAAATTCCTGGCATGAAATGCGTATAAGGTGCCGCAATGTACTTGCGTGCCTTTGTTTCGAGGTTCTCATTTCTATTATTTATATCTTTAGTTTTATTTTTAATAGTGTTACTCTTCTTTTTCTTTTGTTTTTTTACAATATTATCAATATTATCTATTATTTTTTCGTTGTACCCGTTGTTAAACGCAATGACTTTAATGGTGTTTAATTCTTCGATGTAATCCTCGATGCCAAGGGGTATAGACAATAGGCAGGCGATGTATCATGCTATGGAATGCAGCTAATTTCTGTGAAATGGGGTGGAACGATGAGGCATGTATGACAGCGTCAGTCATCGTGGGCTTCCTAAATATATTAAAACATAGTTTTTAGTAACAAAGTCCTTAGTTACTGTCAAATCCAGAAAATGTAATTGACCTCTAACTTCATTCTCCAAAGTAAACTGTATTTTGTTATTATTGCCATTCAAGTAATTGTGGAGCTTGTCAATTTGACGATTTGTGCCTTTATACACCATAAAAATGTCGTCGACATATCTACCATAGAACACCACATTGTAATTATGTGTAGGGTTTGCAAACAAGAAAGAATTTTCAAAGTAATTTAAGTACACCTCCGCTAGAATACTAGAGAGTGGGGAACCCATTGCCAACCCCTCCAGTTGTCTGAAAAACTGTTTGTTATGTGTGAAATAATTCTGGTCCAAAATCAATCCCAACAATTCTAATATTTCATTTATGCAATTAGCATCCAGTTTATTGGTGTTAACGAGGTTAGTCCTTAATAGGCGTAAGGTTTCACTCACCGGTACATTTGTATACAGGTTCACAATGTCAAAAGAAGTAAGTTTAAAGTGGGGTTCAATCATCAGGTTTATCGCTATGCGATATGGTCAAGATAAAACTTAGATTTCGTCAGTACGGCGCGTGTTGTCTTGCAAGGCACACCTAACATTGACGTGCTCATTTTTAAAGCAAGTTCTGTACATAGTTTAATGCCGTATTGTGTTTTAGTATTTTGAAACATGTCATCATTGATGACATACATTAGTTTTTATAAAGTTCTGATGATGAGGCAAGTGCCTCGAAACATGTAAACAACGAAATAACATCACGGAAAGGCTATAGACGGTGAGTAACAGTGTATTTGGTTTACAAACACGTGGCTTGGGACTACAATAGGAGTTATTCCATTTAAATCAAAATTGCTTTGTAACGTCTGATTCAATTAAAAGTGCCTAGAGTATTAAACACTTTTCCAAATGTGAAAACAAAAAACAAATTAAACAAATACATAATACATGCTTAATATAATTAGATTAAAGATAAAATTTCAAATATCTACAAATTTCCAAAAATCCTTGATCTCTACCTTATCAAACTTAATATCAATTTCAAATTTATAATTATTTAAATTTTATAGGAAATCATTATAAAATATTTGTTAAAACTAGAATTAAATAATACAAAGATAACACTTGAAATTTTTACTGTCAGCAAATCGGTTAATTACTACAATCAGACTACATACAAACTACATGGTTTAGTAGTACTTTCAAAACCAAATTTGCATTCAAAATGCGTTCAATAGTGCATTTTATTACTATTTGTATGGTACACGTGAGCTAACACATTATGCCTATATAATTGTATAAAGTCCTCCCGTGATACGTAATCATAAAACAAAGAAGTCGTTTAACTTTTTTATAAAATCCAAGAATATTCGAACTTATCTTGAACATGATAGTTTACTAACATCATTGTGTAGTTTATATGTTGAATATGTAGTTTAGTTCCGTTTATGTGACATAATTACAGTCTTTTTAAACTTTCATGTGGATGTAGTCTAGCATATATGAATGATTTCCAAAAGACTCTTATTTATCAATGCAGTCAAAAATAAATCTAACAAAATCTGTAAAGGAAGTTAAAGGTATTAAAATTGTAGAGTTGGCTACTTCGTTACCTTACCGTAATGACGATATATTATAATTTCAAAACCCAGAAAATTTCGAATTAAAAATCCCAGTTTTTAAATTAATATTTCCTATGAAAAGTAAGCTGAATTTGTATCTTTGTGCATTCTTCAATCTAATAAGTTACTAGAGATAATATATTTTATCAAATAAACACAAAAAATGTACGCAAGTATGAATAAAATTGAAATGCATGAGTGCCGATTGTTGATTTTAAAATGCAATTAAATTACTAACATTATCACTACTCACAATACACATCTATATTTTTATCGTTCTTTAATATTTCACATTTCTTATTATCAGCGTAAGCTTTGACTTGTAGAGGAAACAAAACTTCCGCTGGAACGAGCACTCGTACAATAGTTACCGCACAATTTAAATGAAAGATATTTTAAGATACACCTTGTGTGTGTTTACACTAAGTGTTTATTTTGAAACGATATACAATTCGAGAATGTTTTGATTACCAATGAAAATTTATAAATGTCTATTAAAATGGGACAAAAGAGAAACAATGACGATAAAACTGTAACAGAAATTCAGAGACATTGATGCATTTGTAGTTCATTTACACGGTAATCAACAATAATCAGTACTGTTTACGAGTATCAGATTCGGTTTACTTATTTGCGGGAATTAACCGTGTTTATAGGCATTGGGTCCACTTGCGTGCAATCAATTCTGCTATGTGTAATTGGTGTGGTAGCACTCAACAGATATGAGCTCATTAGATGCTTCATGTTCCCCTGCAAAATGTAACACTGACTTAAATGTCCGTGACACGTAACCGAATACAGACCAGCTATTTTCTCATATTACGAAACGTACGTATTTTATAAATTATTGAACAAAAATAGGTTACATGATCCTTGTAAAATTGTAATAATAAATCTACATATATATTAATTTATTGTACAGAATTCCTAATAGAACACTCACATTTTATTAAAAGACTTCACACTAAATCATAATAAAAATTAAACTGTCACATTTTTACATCAGATTCCTTTTATTATAAATCACTCAGACCTCTCTCTCTCTGTCTGTATCTCTCTCTCTATCACTCCCTCCCTCTCAACCTCTCTTACGTTCTCTCTTTGTCTATCTATGTACCTCTCTTCTTTTTGTATTTAATACTAAGTATTCTTACTTTTACAAATTACTTTTTTTGTTTTGATTGAAGAGAATTATGGTAGAACAAACTTTACAAATTAATTCGCAAAACACTAATAACAATTCTATTGTTTCTTTGAAATTTGTCATAAAAACTTCTGGAAAGTTTTCTCTTAGAGAAATAATTTTGAATTATATCATTGCATTTTTTGTAATTACATAGAGCATCTGTTTTTATAGTTTGATTATCTAATACAGGGGCAGATCCAGCAAGCAATTTTTTGGGGGTAGAAGAGTTCACTTTAGGGTAGGGAACACAAAACATTCGACCAATATTTAATTGCCTAAAGTATAGATGATAAGAGTGAGTGAAGATAAACTTACATTGTCTTGTTATCAAGCTCTTACAATAAGTTCAATAATGTATAAGTATAAAATCATAGGTGTATATGACAGTTCATTGTTCTTTTAATAATATTATTTACAGTTTAAAATACACACTAAGTTATGTACTAAAAAAGAATGGAAGTAAGGTACAGACATAACACAAAGTAATTTTAGAATGAAACCATGAACAATTAATATTTAAGGCACTTTCACTTTTGAAAAACTTACTTTTTGTTATTTCCTCAAACGTCGTTTAGGAGTGGTTTTCTCCTTCCTCAGTGAGGTTTATATGCGGAATGCGTCAAGGCGTTGGTAATCTGTAACGGTTTTTTACGTGACTGGTTGTGTGTTGGGGTGTGGAGATGGATTCATTAGCAATTACAATTTAAATCCAACACACTATTCGACACAATAATACACAACGCACACAATTCAGAATCCCGCGCCAACCCTCTTCCATCTCCACACCCCCACACACAACCAGTCACCTAAAAAACCGTTACAGATTACCAACGCATTGACGCATTCCCCATATATACCTCACTGAGGAAGGAGAAAACCACTCCGAAACGACGATTGAGGAAATAACAAAAAGTAAGTTTTTCACAAGTGAAAGTGCCTTAAATATTAATTGTTAAAGTGCTGTGAAAGAAGTGATGAACATTCAAAATAATAGAAACCATGAACCTACATGCAGTGATACGAATTTCGTACAATTACAAGACGACGAAAAATTATTGTCTGAATTAGCCATTTCACACACCCCCCCCGCAACTATAGATCCGCGCATGATCTAATATAATCAACTTCTTAATTTAGCTTGTAATTTATCAGTAATTCTGACACTAGTACAGTATTACATTTTTACTTCCATGTTCCATAAGGAAATGGAAGTATGGTCATGGCGAAAAAAATCGTGTTCGAGATAACGGCAGATTCTGATTGTACTACCATCAAAACATGTAAAAATGTCATTTTTCGAAATGTGTGTGTGTGTGTGTGTGTGTGATTTTTTCTATGGCAAACGACAACAGCCGCAAATTCAAACAGAATCAAATAATTTTTTGCATATAGTCCTGAATTGTAGGGGACTCAAGACCTATTGTTTTTGGTGAGATCGGTTAATGGAAAGGGGTAGTTGACCTGCAACGTTTTACGTTTTAACAAGAGTAAAGTGCTTAATTATGATAAATAAAGTATCCTGAAAAGAAGGTTATAATAATCCACTGTAGAAAGGTAGATGAAATATCTATAAATGAAAAGGGTAGTTGAACGGGGGAGGGGGTAATTTTTTTTATAAATTAAAATGGTAGTTGATGATGGAGGAGGTAAACTTTTATAAGTTTTATATGTGTAGGCCTACTACGTTATTGACAACAAAGAAGTAGTTTCTATGGAAACATTTCATTTCACTTTAACAAAATTCTATATTTTTCATTTTTTATTTAAATCACGTATGAGTGAAAGTATATCGTTCCTGGCAGGCAAGCATATCTCAATTATGAAATGTTTACTTTTCCAAAGTTTTATTATTGTGATTACCGCAATAAAAATGCCGGCAGGACACACAGATACAAAATTCACGTTATTTCTGTCCTCACTCATGTTTATTTTCTTATGTTTGCACGGTTTTTAAATGGAAAGTGCTGAAACCCATACCAACACAACGCGTGCAAGCCGAAAAGGTGGACATCGATTTGCTTCCTGTGGATCGCTGGGCAGTGTTGTTGTATTAAAGCAATTAATACAATCTGTGTACTTATTTCTATTATGATATGAGAATTATAAACTAATATGTGCATGTGTGTATGTATGAAAAATTTATAAATATTTTTCTGCTTTGGAAAATTGTTTGCACCTCCTTGAAAATATTTTGACCTCCCTGATGGCTAGTTATTTACTAGCCTGTGTGGAATATAGCGTTATGACATGGATAGAATGGTGGGTGTTAAACAGGAGACACAAACGTATTAAGGAAGAAATGTTTTGCTGAGAAATTTATAATTACACGGGTGAACAGAATAGTCGTTCAGGAAATCAGAAGACAAATGCAAAGAAAAAAATCAAGACTCGATTTTAAAAAAGAAAAATGACTAGTATAGTATTGACAGGAAATACTTTGATAACACTATAGACATCCCTCGGCCCCTCGCAGCGAGAGTCCAATTTCATTACAGGAATCAGATCGCAGCTACCTTTAGCTAGCTCTTCGTTCGACCCACAGACATTTTAGCTGATACGTAATTTCTTCAGAACTCAGCATCCACTTATTTAATATTTAAATGATTTTAAATATAAATTTAAGGACATGGAATTCATGTATGGTTCTCCATACCGTACCATACAAAATATGGTCATATTTTGTATTTTATGTCATACAAAAAATTTAGACTAATAAATCGATGTTATTTTTAGATGATAGTATAGCATTGGATGAAGTTAGTATTAATTGTTATTTTTATAGAAAAACTTTACGTAAACATAGGAAGAAAATAATTGCAAAACAGCGTTAAAATAAAGGAATACGTACGTACGTACTTGGTCTTCCTGAAAATACTGCAAATAACTCTATCAGAAACAGATAGTATATATAGGACTGTTTTTAAAACTTTGTTTATTGATTTAGTAGTATAAGCATATAATTTTAAAACAGATCTAGAAAACGTGTTGAGGTTATTGGCATGAACTTACCATATTTCGATTAACCATACACTCATTGATTCTGATGTACGTTTACTTTGCTGAGATATACTTTGCTTAGTTTTACCACAAATATAGTAGCAAATTTTAAACACAACTGTGGTGTATGGACTTTGGTAATATCCAGTTAGAATGTAGCTGATTTAAAATGAGTACATAATACGCTATCTTAAACCATATGAAATCCAAGACAGTATTGCAACGTACTTTGAAGTCACTTCTGTTTAACATAATTAACGTAATGTACGTTTTATACTTAAAATACAAACGGTACCTTCCTTTGTAAAAACATTATTTTTTGACAAAAAGTATGTCTTAGCTACTTGTTACTTAGAACTGTTAAGTCTTGGCAAATTCAAGTTTTTGGGAAAAGAAGAGTTCAGAATTGTAATCTGACGTTTTAGACTTTTCTTATAAATTCGATATATGTTTGTTCTTCACAACAAACGAGTACCAGTTAAATAATAATAACATTCAACAGTTATTTTAATGGTTAAAATAAAGTCTTAATTCTTATGCAGGAAAAGCATGTGGATTATATATTTGACTTCTCTATTTGTACTGTTCACTGTCATCGCAAGTTGTTTGGAACTTTACACTTTCAAACGTTGTCTTCGTTTGAAAGATTGATTTCTAGAAATACATGAAGAAAATCCAGTGTTTAATAAGATAGGCAAGTGTGAAGATAATGATTAGACATGTCTGCTACAACTACTACATTTTGCAGTATTTTCTGCCACGCAATTATTAAACTTTCAAATGTTTTAAATGCGGTTTTTAGTTATTATTATTGTTCAATATGAATAGCGAGTTATATTACGTTTAAATTAGTTTAAAATAACAGAAAGCTACTGATTATTTTACTGTGGCTGGTATTAAATTTGTTCTACTATTTCATAACAATTTACGAAGAATAGCGGGTTTTATTTATCCATTAAAAATAAAACGTTCACTTAGAACAAGTGAAAAAGCACAAAAAACTTAACTTCTTTTTAATTTTCTTGAATACATATAAAGAAAACAGAAATTAGAAAAAAATGTGCAGGAAATTGTTAAAAAATACATTGTCTTAGAGACAACACCCAAGCATATGATTCATTTGTGACACTGGAAAACCTTAAACAGCGTTCACACAATAGCTAAACGACTTTGCTGTTTAGCTGGCGGACTGCATTTGGCTGCATTTTAGCAGAAACATTTTTACGAAAATTTAAGTTTCTAATTTATGCGTATACTGTATTAAACATGATCTCTTCTGCTAAGAGATGAGTTATTTTGATTTCCTTCCTACGTACGTCCCTCAGGCTAAATACACTTGTTCTTTTTGACGATTTATTTAAATTAAATTTAAAACATGAAGATAAAATCAAATGTTTAACGTAAGCCATTTTTTTATTTTTAATTCGGTTATTGATGTTTATTAACAATAATATTTTAATGGCAACTTAATTCTTGTTGAACTTTCAAAAGGGATACAGTTTATCCATAGCTTTAGTTACTGCTTAAAATTTTATAATAATTCTGAAATTACTGCTTAACAACAGTGACTTACTATTCATAGTAAACGAGAGCAAATGCATTGGTTTCTTGTACATAGTTTTTGTATGTTTGTCTCGGTCGTGTAGGACAATTTTAAAGTTGTCTGGTACCATAGCGTTACAGGCATTTTTATTTCTTCATTTAACTCAAACCGACACCCAATACACAAATTTAGTACTTCTGGTGACCACTTTTATAACAATAATAATAATAATAATAATAATAATAATTGACAACATATGTACTTTAATTCCTAAAGAACCCACTAAGTAAATGTGTAAACTTTAATTACACATCTTCCGGAATGCTTTTCATATTTATATCGATAAGACCATAATTTTTATGAAAGAATACCTTTTATAATCTACCGAGATTTTTTTTTACTTACAAGTACACCTCTAGGTATTCCAGTCGGTGATTTCTTTAGTTTTTCATCCAAGATGGAACACAACTGTTCCGAAATGCATCTTGGATGAAAACTAAAAAAACACCGACTGGAATACCTAGAGGTATACTTGTAAGTACTAAAATTTCTTTATATAAGACCATAGTTTCTGTTTACTGATTTTTATTTTATCTACTGAAAAACGCCTGATTGTGCTTATTAAGGAGCCTGTTATATCATATGTTGTCACAGAGTCTAGACTTTCGTTACGAATCTGTTTATAATTGCATTGTGTGAATACTAAAGTTATCAATTTACATTTCATTATCAATTGAAGTTACATTTATTGTCCCGAATTAAAAAAAAAGTTGAAAATAATACCAATTAAGTGAGAGCGTCTGCTTTCAACTAACCTGTGTTAAATTTACTTTAAACATTTAAAATTTCACCTAAACTAATAAAAAAAAATTTATTTTAAATTTTCAATAAATATAAACAAGTAGAAAAGATGTAGTAATAATTAAAGCTGTCTCAGTTAATGAAATAATAATCTGTATTATTCACAAAATAAAACTGTAATTATGATGATGTAATTAGAAACTCTAAATTGTCTATTAATTGCCTTTCAAAAATGGCTAACTTGTTTATTCATTCCTATTATTCTTATATAGATTATGTGCATTGATTTTGCAATGGAGATGCAATACCCTGAGTTGCATAATAACGACGAATAGTCCATCAATATGTTACGACTGACAAAAACTTATTTACATTTATGTTACTCAAACTTCGTGATTCTTCATGCTTACAAAAACGTTTATCTAAGACAAAATATTTGTGCTAATCAGAATCGTTGTATGTTTTTAGTGCTCTGTCTCATTTCATAAAGTATGATACAACTTAATTTAAAAACAAAACTATTGTTGTTAATGTAATATCTTACATTGAATAGTTAATTTAGTATGTAAAGATATTTTATTTTAATTACTTACTATTCACACACACAATGTTTAAAAAAGGTTTAATAAGCAAAACTATTATACCTGTTACATTACAAGCGACGAAAATTTGTTACTTAAAACCAGTGGTTGATTTCTAAAATTATAGGTGGCGGAACCCTTCAATTCAAAAGGTGTACAGACACAAATATACTTATATTTTATATCAGCTCGACATCTTGTTTATTAAGCAGTCTGTTTTCAATAGAGTTTTTCAGTACCTCATAAAATTTTTCAGGGTCTATGGAATTGTTGTTTTCCTACCTTCCTTTTTTTGAAGCAAAACTCCGAAAAAAGTTAAGTTTTGTCTTGCTTTCAGGGCCATAGAATAATGGGGTCTAATACTGATTTTCTGTTTTCAAATAAAGAAACTGTAATTTTCAGTTTTTCGTTGGCAAAATCTAGACCAACTTCGCGATTCTGCAAAAAACAAATGAACGATAGTAGTTAACATAAAGATTAGTGCTGGTATTTGATTTTGACAAATGTTTAGTTTTGTAGTAGGGCTGATGAGGGGTAGTTATATTTTGTAATAATTAAGTTTTTCTTTTCATATATGTTTTAGGTAATTTATTTTTGGATCCAAGAGGTTTCGAAACGCCGTTCCGGCGCGTTCTCCCTGAAATCAAGCCCTGCTTAAAACTACAGTATAAAGTAACATAGGGAAGCAATAACCTGGACGTGCTTCTTGTTAATCCCAAATTATTTTAAAAACAGGTAAAAGATAGGTATATTTTTGAAGAATCCTTTTCACAGTGACATTTGTGTCAGGGTTTACTCACACGAGATGAAGAGTATAAAGAACTGAAATACTAACGTAGCGCAGTTGGACGTAGCAAGTAATTACTAGACACCCAAAGTACGAGAAATGTAACAGTAAGCAGGTGACAGACGTTGAGCAGCGCGCGGTTAACTCAATAACAACCTTCGTAAGAGACGCGAAGTTTAGGCGTGTAATTTGGTTACGTTGTAATTTAATAACACGAGCAAGTACTGCAGGCTGTGACAAACAGCGGTTTGCTACCCAGTTGTATGGGTACGCTAACCTATAAACGAACTGACTTATGCGTTGTACCGTAAACTGCAGACAAGATTCGACATAGCAGTTTGTATAGTAGTGGCGTGAAGAAACATATGTTGTCCAATAATTGTTTATATTTTACAAGGTAAAGATGTAAAACAGACAAACATTTTTTGTTTGCATAAACTGTACAGATCACATATTGATTCCATAGTTGAAAGACGTACTGTATTTGGGGCAATAAAGTTTCTCCTCGTATCTTGCCTTCCTACGTTCTCAGTGTTTGGACCACACAGAGGTTTCGTAATGATCACAGTCGTAATGAAATTGTAGTGTAATAGGAAACTATTACATAAAGTATTACAGAAATAGTAGAATAAATTTTTTATTATTTTATTTGTCTTTTTCCTTGGATTTCGTTGTCCATGACGTGTCCGTTACTTAACTAAATATAATTATTACACTACTACTCGGAACACAAAACTTTTTATGGGTAAAAACGTAAATGTTTTACCTTATAACCTGAACCGGTTTTAACTTTTAAAAAAACCTGAACCTCTGAAGAAGCTTTTTAAAGTGAAAACCGGTTCAGGTTATAAGGTAAAGCTTTTACGTTTTTACGCATAAAAAGTTTTGTGTTCCAAGTCGTAGTGTAATAATTAGATTTTGTCTTTTTCTTCATTTTTGTCTTAATATTGTCTTTAATAGTAATAATAATAATAATAATAATAATTTTCTTTTTTATTAAGAAGGAGGGGAAATGCATGTAATCACGAAGTGTGGGACTCCAATCTCAAGTGGACTAAACACTAAAGCCCCTCCTCCGCAGTTCCAGCACTACTCTGTGACCGTGTATTATACAACTTCAGACTAGGCCATTTTCCTGAGCACAGTGGGCTAACATCTTCATTATTCTACTCTGTGGACGATCTAATCTCTTTTATTCGCGCTACGCCGAAAAAACTTTGGTTTCAAAAGTCCTTTCCTCTTAGGATGGCTTCGACGATGTTATCTGGAGCTATCGTTCCTATATCCGCAACAAGAGACGCTCTAGTGGCCCACTGATCACATTTGAAGAAAGTGTGCTTCGCGCTATCTTCTATACCTAGTTAGTACAGGCAGTCTGCAACCAAATCTTTACCCATCTTATGGAGTTAGGATCTGATATATCCTAATAGATATATCTGATATAGATAATAGACGTACTCCTAGAAACAATTTCGATATGCAAAGAAAGACAAGTCAAGGGGATCTTACTTTTTATTACGGCACAAAATTGGCGTGTATCAATAAAGCAGTTGAGGTTGCCGACAAGGGGGTTGGCAATGTCACCACACCTATTAATCGGTCTATGTGACCGTTCACACCTATGAACCTGTGTGATTATCCGTGCAATTAAGCTTTGCACATATTTTGTGGTTGGGCACTTTAGAACTAGCACTCATGTACAATCCGCTATGTCCTTGATGGTCGCAAGGAAAAAGAGCAAGTTAGTATGAATTCTAGATGGATGTTGAGTCAAACTAGAACCGTTCATAACCTCTACTTCACGACCCAATAATTCAAAGTTTTCAGCCATCTGCAACAACAAACTCTTTCAAAATTCTCTCAATATTTTTACTAGAGTAGTTCTATATGGATTTGGTGTTATATTGTTACTAATTTCCATGTAGGAAACAATGGCAGAAACTGATAATGTATCAGCGCAGGCCTAATATTAAGAACTTTTAAGCATTAGTGATATTATATACCGCAGTATTCTTATAGTAGGTCCTACCATTCAGTATGGTACCTCTATAGTAATTTATTATAGGTTCAGTGGTCTAATGAAGTAGTACAACAGACATCAAATGCAAACAATAGTATTCAGAAAATATTCAGTCCTAAGAATTTATACACTATACTAACAACAAGATCTTTTACGTTATTTTAAATGCATATCTGTCGATTTGTTATTGTTAGATAATTATCCTATGTAATTAGTCTATATAGAAGAGCATCAAATTTTATCGAATCCGATTTTCCATTATAAGTTCTGATGCAATTGCATACTATCTACTTGTATGTCTAATGCTAAATTTGAATTCTACCTTCCTTTTTTTATAATCAATTATAATATTTTTCCTGTAGACCATAATGTATTCTGCCTCCTCACGGTACGTTGGCTTATTGTAGTCTGTCCTTGAGGGATAAGTCAGTGTAGGACCTGTCTTGCTGAATAGACAGCTTAGGAACCACACAAATTATGTCCTACAGTGGCTTGTCTAAAACCCTGATATCCCAGCCAACTACAGGCCTACCTGACATTTTGTTTATTTTGTTCCCTTTCATCATTGAAATGTGATAGTCGGTGATCTTAAAGTAACAGAGGTCGACGAGTAGGTACTGTAAATACTAATAAGCTGCGAACATCAGAACAAAGGATGCAAGTTCAATTGGTCTAGTCTCAGAAGACAATGGATGAGGATGAGTCCTTGGTTAAGGTATGGTAACCACTAAAAAAGATTAACTGGCCCTCAGAGTTCGGATTTTGCGACGGACTAGTAACCTTTCCATGTAAATCTATAATTATTATAAAAGCATAAACAATTTCTTCAATAAAGAGCATAAAATGTATGCAGACGGGTGTAAAAAAAGATGAAATGAAATGATTGAAGAATAGACGTGACACCAGTAATAGTGGGACACCATGTAAGGAAAAATCCACCATCTATATTTTTTTGCATTTCAGTAACTAATAGAAAAATTAAGAGACTATAACTTACAAACCCACCTGGCTTTTACCAACATTGAAAAGCCTTTGATTATGCAAACAGGGAAAAGTCGTAGCTAATACTGAAAAATTCTAACATTCCCGAGCACTTAATAAGGGACCAACCTGTTTTAGGACACAATTTCAATAAGCCTGGGGGAAATAAATTTAAAACTAAAAAAGGAGGTGTAAGATAAGGTGCCCCTTATTACCTACACTTGTAATATGTAATTCCAAATGATAATAGAATGACAATTGAATGACAGCGCATGGTTCTATGAGAAATCAAAATTAATGACTGCTACTTTTTTGTCACACTTTTGTTTGAAACGATCTAGTACTGATTGCACCGACTGAAGATGACCTACAGAAACAGATATAGGCCTACCGTTTAGATAAAATATTAAAAGAGCATGGTGGAACGATATTAGCGGATAAAGCGAAAGCAATGGTTTGACCGAAAGTCAATTTCTCACTGCAGTATCTTAACTATAACTTCACATATTAATATGATGAGGATCTTGTCTACAAAATTAGTATGTAGAGTAAATATGCAGAGTACATTTATAGCAAAGACATTTATAGAAAAGGTATACTGGAGACACTCTTCCACCTATATAATACTTTGGATCTCCCGGTTGTGCCGTTTGTGGGTGACATTTGGTCATCAAAAAGCCAAAGGAACAAAGAGACGCCTAACATCGATGATGAAATTCCTCGGAAGAATTGAAGGATATATGAAAGATGATGAGATAAGAAAAGCGACTATGAGAACAGAATGAATTTAATGTAGAGTCGCTAAAAGGAAAGTGCAGATATAACGCGAATGGGAAGATGCACGATGTGATGTGAACCGCACACCTCAGCATGGCGTCATTAGTGTAGGTCGGCGCGGCGTAGTATATGACGTCTAGTGAAATGTTGGTGAAGCGGAACAGATCCAGTGAACTAAGCCGGCAAAGAATATAACGATGCAACAATGAATATATGCAATATATGTGCAATAAAAACATTGTGCCTACTGTTTCTACTATTAATGCAATTTTACTTACGTACCTTAAACACTGCATGTAAAAATGAAAAATTTTAAGTTTCTCTTTGAATTTCTACACTTAACTTTCAATGTCAAGCATTTCAATCTAAACCTGTTCATTTAGACTGTTATTATTATCCAATCAAGCACAAGTAACGGAAAAAATATAATTCTAATTTGTTTTCCAAAGCAAGTATTACCAAACGTGTAAAAATAAAATAATCCACATTTATATGAAATAGTAAAACATTGGAAAACAACTTTCCTGGCTAATTATAAGTTAAGAATCCTAACTTTTTAGGGAAATACTGCCCTCATGTTCATAAATTTATAAACATGATACCCCCATGTTTACAAATTGTTTATAGCCGCAGTGATGATTTGATGGCTACGTCATAGTATTAAGAATATACTATGAGTTGTGGTTAAAAGACTTAATTCACTAACTACTTCTGTCAATAACGCTTCACTGACATTCTGTATGATACGATATGTTGCAAGAACATTTACAAGAAAAGTTGAAAATTTAAATTTTAGCATATAGCGCTTTTACTTTACTTTTCACAAAAGTTAAGGTATAACTTTTCACATATAAAATTATTGGTTCTTTTTACAAGTAAATAATAAATTTATAGTTATAAAATTAATTCTTTAAATTTAAAAATTAAGAACATTATGACTTCGGTGTGTAAAAATAGTTTTTAAAAATTCTTAATTTTTAAATTATTTTTGTAATCAGTAAGTTATTAAAATAGGAAAGTAGGTAGTTAGTTATAAACATTTTAATAAACAAAAGATTTAATAATAACTAATTGTATAAAAAAAGAAATTTATTATTACCGTTTTCTGTTCTATTAACCATGTAATGTAAATTGTTGATTGCATAATTAAACTTTATCAAGAAATTGTAACAAGTTCTATTAGCACTTTTGATTTGGACTGAGTCTGCAATGCGAACATGTATAGTACCTATAGTACCTGTATATATTACTACATGTAGGCTAAGAACGGAGTATGCGCAGTAGAAAACCAGTATCTACGCAAATCAAAAGTGCGTAAACACTTAAACGCAAATCATTTGGTTTACTTGTGTCCGAGTAGTGACCAAAGAAACACGAAGTCTGTCATCGCCTCTGGCGCCAGCTGCAGGCTAAGACGTCTGGTAGTATTCGATTAAACATGCCATCGTCTGCTAGGCACGTTCGCGTCTACATTTTAAACTGCTGGACAGCACGGGACAATAAGATCCTCATCGATAAACAGGCTGGAGTGAAACCGACAGGCTACTGCCGGGGCCGTACGGGACCATGCACCGAACGGCCTGGTGTAGACGGCGAACTTCCCAACCGACACCGTGACCAAGTGTGTTCCTGCGTGATAGTGGATTTGTAAAGCGTGTTTCCAGTGAGAGGAGAAAATTTTTGTGTCTAGGATAAAAAACATCAAAACTAACATGAAGTTACTCGGTTCAAACGTACACAATATTATATTAAAAAAAAAAAAAAACAGTTGAAATTGGTTTATCAAGTGCCAATTATATGGCATTATATATTTGTCTACAAACTTGAACAAGCATTTGAAAACAATCAGTATTTGATCACGTGCAAACTGCTCTAGGGCAGTTGTACCAATCTACAACAGCAATGATTGCACAACACTGTAGTGTACTGTATGTCCACATTGTACTGTACAGTTTGCAGTTCCGGTTCTATTCATTGTTCACTTTGGATAAAGCACACTTCAGTATCGCGATTCAGTAGTGTTGGCAGTGTGATTGTCACTATTGTCACAAGCAAATGATGATTCATTGATTACTGGAGAACAGATGACAGCTGTCACAGTGCACCCCCCCCCCCCGAATTGAAGAGAGCGCAAACGACATCGAAATAAGTTAGTCTGTTGGTTTATTGTAAAAAACGTTTTAGCATCTGCTGTCTTACATAAACTGCACTTGAAAATGTACGTTCATTAACTACTTATTGTATAATCGTTTCGATAACAAAATTGTCTTTTCTACGAACTGGTTTCAATTTAATTTTATTTTTCACTTTTTCCTGATTAATAAAAGTAGCATAATGTTTCTTTATAATGTTTATATAAGCATAATAAAAACTAAACGCATAAACTAAATTTTCTGAAATTAAACAAACATTTGCGTGTGTTAACGTATCACAATAAATCTGAAATATTATATGTTTTATAAACCAATTATTCGTCATGACGTTTTCTTGTACACGGCTTTTGAATACTCAGATATTGTGGGCATATCAAAAGCAGTAGCGAAAAAATGTAAGTAATCATTGTTAAAACATACTATTAATGTAATTCATTCCATTCAAGAAATCTTAAACTCGTGGAATGGTGAAATAGTAAAACAACAGTAATATCGAAAGCAAAAATCATAAAAGCGTTTGCATTGTAAATATGTAAATAACGCCTTGCATTAATGTTATGATACCCTTACTTTATTCGTAAACATAAATAGTCTACTAATGGAAACTTACCAAATAAAAATGTTATAAGATACGCACTTTGTGTTTTGTATACTTTTTATATAAGTGTTAAGCATTCTATTATAGTTGTCTGAAAATACAGCTACTTGCATAAAAAGCTCTTAAATAGTATGAAAATTCAACATTATATAAAACGTAATGAACATAAAACGATATTGATAATGTTCCATTAAGTTAGCAAGATTTTAAACAAATCATATAACCTTATAAAAGGTACGTATAAAATTTATGTGACATTTAGTTTAATGGATTACTTAAATGGGCATGAACAAACATGAAAGCGTTTAAAACATGTATTCTATAGGTCATATGTATTAACAGCAACGCATCCAATATTCATTTGTATTACCAGCAACAATGTTAATAATCACTTCATTTTGTTTAGGAATCAGAAAAAATAAGCCTCCCCTCTCCCTGCATGATAGTGGATTTGTAAAACTTATTTTTAATGAGAAGAAAAATTTATTGACTGGGATAAAAACATCAAAACTAACATTAAAAACGCTTCAGCTTAAAATTTCATTACTGAGTTAGACATAATAATTAAAACTACTTAAAGTGTTATTTTACGTTACCAATGAAATCACGGAACTTAGACATAGAATTTATAACATTTTGTACACTGTATTCAATGGTAACAAGTATTAATCTGTATAGTGTATTGCGGTTCTAATTCGTGAAAAACGTTGTTTGTTACAGTTTGTATAGAAAAAATCAAAAACTAATATTACAATGAAAAATGTTTTTGATAGGTTTATGAACTGATTTTTATATAAGAGTATACTTTTGTATTCCATTAAATTTTAAAAGTCACATAATTAGAACTTTCTTCCATAAATCACATGTTTTTACACATATCAATTAAATATGCCCGCCTCCAAGCAGCAAAAGAAGCACCTAAATGTTATCGTCTATGTGGACAGAGATATTAGGCTTTTCACGAAGCGATATCGTCTATGTGAACACAAACTGTTCATTGGGCTGATACAGTTCGTGACAATTTTAACACAACATTTACAAACTGCTAGAATGGCAGACCCAGTCGGATTTCTTAGCCTGCAAGGTCACCGGACACTGACGGATAATATTTTATAATATACATTTATTTTTAGGGAGTTGCGCTAAAGCTTTTGTTTACGCGACCTCTATTGCAAAGAGGGTCAGGTATGCAATCGAAAGAGTTGTAAGCATTCTGTGTAGTTGTGGCCGCCGTATTGGCATACGCTACTCAGTACAATTTGGCAAAGTATGCAGGGCGTATCACAAAGTTTTACCCTATTTCCAAATCCTATTCGACAGGTCAAAATAAAGAAAAAGTTACATATAAATTTGGAAAAGCTTTGCTTTCAAGTTACGGCCAGTCAAATATTTTCCCACTTTTTTGTTCTCCAAGGTAAAAATTGCGATATTAAAATTCTTAAGACATTAACTGTAGAGAACGTTTTTTTTACTTGAAAAATTTAAAGAAAGTGATAAATTCAAAATTATTACTAAAACACACTTTTTAAATGTATCATGTAAAAACATATTGTCCCATCATTTTTTCCTATAATTAGTGTCCCAAGAATGTTAATACGGCATTTTCTTGCCTTTGAGAACAAAAAAGTAAGAAACATTTTTTGACCGAACGTAACTTAAAAAGAAAGCGTTTACAAACTCACATTTACATGATTTTTTTTCTTTTTTCTGACCTGTGTGTAATACGCTCTGAATGTGAGGTAAAAAAAGTCACCCTGTATTTGGTCTTGCTGGTATAACCGCTGTCTTATCGTTTATTGTTTAGAGGTTTACAAATGGTGAAGGGGTATCTATACAGCTCAGCGTCTAGACCAATCAGAGTTTCCCGCCTAAGTTATTCACTTTCAAAATTGTATGCCTCAATTCTATATATTTTAAGTTGGTCGTCTCTCATTGGAATTTTTCTTAGTACACTATCAGTGTATACGAGACACTTTTTAAACTATGATGACTTATTATATAGCCAAATTATTCTTATTTCAGATAAAGTGATTTCAGGTATTTACAACATATTTTAAACTGTGATCGTTAATATCACTATATTAATTTATATAATTTAATATAAATTAATTGTTATTTTCTTTGTATAAACACTTAGTTACTACTTTTGACAAATATAGTTATAATAAGTAGAATATACTTTATCGTCAACACTATACACTTGAAACATAGACTTTAGCAAATAAGAAATAATCATTTGCTGTATCTCCATTTCTAAATCTTCCCCACTAATTAATTTTAATTGTAGGACCCTAATTATTATAATTATATTAACTGTATTACCATTTTATACGGCACAACAGTACCCTACGTCCTATGCACCATCTGCATCATTAGACATATTACTATAATGTTTTACAAAGACTTTTATAGTATTAAAATTCATCCACTATGAACGACATTTTTTAATGTAGGCTCAACATGTTTATATGCATGCAAAAGAAGAAAACGCTAGAATGTCTCAAAAGTCGTTAGTTCAATTTGCTTTCAGTTGATTTTTATGCGTGCAAAAGTTGTCATCAAATGTCAGTCTGTTACAATCATTGTATTTATTTAGGGCTATTAAACGTTATATCTTGTCAACCATTGGTTTTGTAGTGCAAGTACTGTTACTGGGAGAGTAGCCCTTGTTATTACATTGAAAGTAATTTGGTTTTTAAATAATTTTAAGGTGTTAGTTAACTGTTTAATGTATGTATGTATCACTTGTCACTTTCATATTTATTTTCAGTTTATTTGTTATAATACTTAAAGCATCATCAATGGAAATATTTATGGGAATGTTTAAAACGTAAGAAAAGAATTAATAATTTAATTTACCTTCAATAATCCGCCTTGTGAATTCTTATAAATCTCTTCTATTACGCCTTTCGGAGACTATGCTCCACCTTCAGATAGTAAAAAAAAAAAAAAAACTATATCACTCTTACGAGATCGTTACATAATAAAAATGTCAATTTGCATATGAACTGTACGCGATTTTGAGTGCGCACCCTTTCAAGTTCAATCTGCTACTGAGCGATTGTTACTTTATCGTAGCCTTAGCGAGCAGACTCAAGGCGGTATCGTACAAGCGGTTGGATCCAAAGTTCAGTTGGTCATTTAATACGAAATCGCGACTGCTTAGGTTTGCGTATGCACAATAAATTTCAAACTCCTCCAAGGCATTCGTGAAACGGCCCTTCTTACATACATGCAACGGTATTAAATTGGACTTAAAGTCTGTGTAATTATGATTGTGTGAAGTCAGGTGTCGGGCGTAATTAGATTTGATGCTGTTATCACTTCTTATTTTCTTGGGTATATGTTCCCGAAAACGTTTGAGGAACCCTCTCTCCGTCTGTCCAATATAGAAGCAATAGCAATCATTGCTTATTAACTTATATATATATATATATATATATATATATATATCCGTTTTTTCTTCTGGAGGTGTGTGTTTTTTCGATCGGTAAAAAAAGAGTATAATTTTAGGTCTCCGTTCATTTTATTTGTTCCGTGAGTTCCATACTTTTTATATTGTACATGGCAGGAAGATCCATTTTATATTTCAAAATTCGTGTTAGTAATTTAGCTGCTTTATAATGTGGTGCTGTTCTAGCGTTTATTATAGGCCTAAAAGATTTACTAATTTCGTGTAACTTTATTAGGGAATATAGTTTTGTTGCACATGGATTATCCATTTTATATTTGTAAGATTCTTTAGGGTTTATATGTTGGGTACAATGTTTTCTATATTAATTATTTTTATTTTATATTTATTTGTAGAAACGTTGTTTAATGAAGTGCAATTATTATTATTATTTCCAAATTCGTCTGGTTTATCATCTAAAAATTATTCTTGTCGTTTTGCTTTTATCAGATTTGTTTAAAGTATAGTTATTTGATGTTAGTTTCTGTTTTGTTATTAATACTATTATTTTGTAAATTTTTAATTTTGTTACTTTTTGTTTATATATCTTTTGGTAAATTTTATTATTTCTATTGAGTTTTTGGTCTTATTTTAGCTTGTACTTCTTTTTCTATATTACTAATTCCGTTTCCTGTTTTGACTATATTTTCTGTTACACGTTTATTTGTGTTTTTAATATTATAACGTTACATAATGTAGCCCATCTATAAAGAAGAAAATACCATTTAATAGAAACGTGAGTTACAACATTAAAGGAATAAAAAAAGTCAAAGTATAAAGGAATTAATAAACAAAAATATTAAAATATAGCACAATAATAACGTAAAACCAAGACAAGGACTGAGACGATGACAAAGTGATTGGCAAAGGGAAGGATAAAAATAAATAACTTTGTGACCATATCACAACCCCTTGTCAACCAATAATAAAATAGTAAAAGTAATTATGAAAGTACAAAGCTATGTTATTAGTGTGAGTAGTCCCATGTAAGACTACCAAGACATAAATGTAAATTACGTAATGTTGAATAATATTGTTATTAGAATATAAAGGGAATAAACACCCTTATATAATAAATACCCAATGTTAATGTTAAGGTGAGTGGTGTGGTTAGATCCAAGTGAAGAAAAGAAAGAAAAACAGTGAATAATATAATATTAAAATGAATAACAGAACCAAGAAAAATATACTAAATGAAAGTCAGCAGTAGTAATAATGTGTAGAATGAATAATAATTAATGCTTGAGTAAAAAATGATGAATGCAAACTGTGAATAAACTAATGCATAATAGGCCTATACAAATGGAAAAGGTAGAATAAAAGTTCACGTGTTAAAAACGAAAATAATAGTTAAGTAATAGTTATAGTTATCTGTTTGTGTTAAAAAGAATATATAGAAGGGTAAAAAACCATGTTTAATAAACAATAGTTAATGAGCATAGGGAGATAGAAAATGTATTAAAAAATAGCATGTGCATAGCATGATAGAAAAAATAGTATAATGTTTTGAAAATGATTATAAATCATTAAATGTTACATGTTAATTTCTTGTAGTTATGGTTACATAGTTTTGTTTCATGAAATTCTAGAAATATGTTATAATAACTGTATAAGGAAAGTTACGTGATATAGGCCTAAGAAGCCTATAGGAAAGAGGCAGTAATTTGTAAAATTTGATATAATAGCAGTAATAAGTAAAGACAAAATGTAGGAAATACTATTAAAATTGATAATATAAATTTAAGGACACCTAATTTAGATCAAAAGAACCAGTTATAAAATAATTAATATAAAAACAAAATTGTTAAATTAGTAAATCAGTAAATACTGAACCGAAACCAGTCATGTTTGGTTTCTAATTAAATTATAAAAAAATGCAATGCAATAATGTTATTATCATAGGAATACAAAGTAGTATAAGAAAGTTATGTTTTTTAAAAATATTTATTAATTTTGTAAAAATCCAGGAGCAAGATATAACAATGTAAACAATATTTTCCATCAATAGGAATCTGAGGCTTGCTGCCTTGACAACAAAACATTAACAGAAAAAACCGTTAGTCCATTATTAGATTCAGAGAAGAGCAGATCATAAAATTCATGCAGCTGAATATAATAATATAATAGTAATAAATCTACTAGAGATGAAATTGCAATGAACCAAAATGAGATGATGAATAATAATAGTATGGAAAAAGAAATTTAATAACCAGAATTATTTGAAATTGAAAGCAAAAATCTACTTAATAAATTATAAAAGAAAAACGAACTCAGAGAGACAAATCAGATGTAAAGGAATGTGATAAGTATAAATTAACTTAAAAACTAAAATGAAAAACGACTAGCCTACACTGTGACACTTTTTCACTCATTAATAAAATTTATATAAACACTCACTTAAGGAATAAACTAGGGACAACCAGTTTATATCTTTATTCACTTTTTAATTCATGGTGAGCAAATTATTGGACATTGGAATCATATTTTAAAACGAACTATTAACCTAGTCACCCACTTTGATTCAACACATGTAATATAACCTAACAAGTGATTTATTAAGAAACTGTATAATATTTAAGTAAGTTTTATGTGAAGTTTTGTACTTTCTAAAGATCTTTTGTTAATTTTCCTGCAATCACAAGAACCCAATTGAATTAAAATAAAACATGGCGTTTTAATCAACCAGACCAGTAATACTAAGAGAACACTATTGCCAACCTCTGAGCTAGTAAGGAACAAGAAAAGGAGCAAAATATATATTATAACCATATTTCATGTTGTTTAAAAAGAAATTAATAAAAAACACTAAAGAAATAATACAGTATTGACTACTATCAATTGTGTCTTTAATTTATGTTAATATTAGAGACAATTTATTCCTTAATATAGCCAAGGTGAAAATTTTTTTACCAAAAAATCGAGGTTGGTAACCCTGATTTTTTTGGAACGAAATTCAAATCAACTACAAGACACAGGTGAGTTAGATTAAATTAAGAGAAACGGAGGAATAGGTGAGAAGAATCATTTTAATTGTTTATGAAATAAAACAATTTGGCGCCTTAAAATCGGGAAACAAACCAAATACAACATATCAATAAAATAAAGTAAGGTAATAGATTGGCGAAGCAGGGTGAGGCTTCAACGGGTACGACTCCGGTTCGTAACAAATTGACCAACCAACGTGTGGCTGGTAAACCATACTGATTGAGACGTAACAATATTCGTTTTAATTGAGATTTTAGAGTTGGTATTTTGTTTTCATTTATTTCAGTGGTAGATAAATTTATGAATTGAGAGTAGACAGTGTAGATATTGTTTACTGTCTGCAAATTTTGCTTATATTCTTTAGATTTATGACTTGCTAAATTACTAAGTTATTATTGATTGTACTAAATTTATTTTGTTTGTGTTTACTTAGGATTCAACAAGTCAAATGTCATGGTGTTCAATCCTCTGTCTTCTCGATAGGACTGAATGATGTGTGCGAATTTGAAGTGGTTTCTAAGAATAGTTCAGAAGAATAAAGTATATTCTGTTTTTATTAATATAAAATAAGTAGATTAAAAATTGCTGTCAGTGAATATTAGATAAACGTACCAAAAAGTAAATCAAGTATCGTTTGTTTCGGTTTGAGTAGATAATACTATGTGGTTTCTTCCGTTCGTTTTCAGTAAACATTAAACCGGGTTAAACTGTATCCCCTACGTATTACAAGTATTCAGTACATACCTGCCAAGCTTGCCTTATTTATGGTTTTTCAATAATCCTGTACTAATGAACTGTCAACAGTGCTCCAGTAATTGATTCCAGTAACCATGTGACGTGTGACCTATTTAGTGAACAACCACCTACTTACCAAACCTATTTTACCAAACCTATTGTAACTACATCCTACATTTATTAGATACTATTTATTTTGCATGACAGCTACAATAAATTCAGCAGCTCCAATTCAAGATATCACTAAATATTTTTAAGGAATTAAAAATCATAAGTTATTAGTAATATTTCCTTTATATTAGAATGTACTTGATATTTTAATAATTTGAATAAAATATAAAAAAATAAAATGTTTTATAAATTCCACAAAAGATTTCAATGTTGAAAAAAAAACATGTGTAATGGATACATAACAAATTTAAATTGTCTGTATTTAAATGTTAATGCTAAAGATAAGCCTTACGCAGAAATCAACAATCCGTAATTCTGTCCCACTCAACTTATTTAATACTACTGCATTATGACAGATTGTAAAATTAATCGTATCTTTCTCCCTTTGAGTATTAGGCTAGCGGCTCTTAGGGCCTCTTGTTTGTGGTCCACCAAGCCTCTACCACGCTATGGTTGCAGTCCCACGAATTGAGTGCATAAGTGAAACACACGAATTCCGCCGTAGTGTTGACAACTAAACGCGCGAACACAAATGAACGAATGTTATAAAAAACTGGTGTCACATTGACGGATGTTGTTGTCAGTTCATCGCGTGTGTATTCAAAATAAAATTCATATATGCAATGTATTATACCAGCTAAAACCAACATCGACAATTATGATAGAACAGTCGATTAAACGAACAATTACAAACCGGGTACAAACGGGTGTTAGTAACGACCATTAGGATAACGACGTTAGAAACTTTAACGATCCATACGGAAGAGAATTAACATATATTACTGAAAAGGGGTATTATTCAGCTTATAGAAACTGCACAAAACTGTTAAAGTTGTATACCATGTGTTCATTTTGCGATTAAAGTCGACGCTATAAGTTTCTTATGAAATAAATGTTAGATATGAAAATGAATGCCAAACTATCGTTAAACAGCATAAGTTAATATTTCACATAAGTTAATATCTCAGCATAAATATCTCACATAAATAATTGTTAAGAAATAACGAAAAGGCACGGATTAATTTTATTATATGAAGACTTTTATCATGTTTTATAAAATTAAAAACTGAGATTTCCAGAAAGTAACACCTTAACTTACTTAAAACCGTAGTAATGAGACGGCGTTTAAAATACATAGAAACTGCATTTGTGTAATATATTAATTGGTAACTTTAAAATAATTTCTAATTGCTTGCCTTAAATTTTATAAAATACTTCACACAACCCGTTTCATTAATATGTATAATAAGTTAGAATTTTGTATACAAGTAGTAAGCAAAATATTGAGACGGTCACATATTTACTGCATATGTTTATTGGACTTTAAAACTTTAAGAGTTCATATTGTCACTTCAACGTACACACAAAAAATATTTATTAATATAATAGGTGTACATAATTATGCTGTTACTAGTAGTGTATAATAATATAACTAACAATTAATTCACAAATAATTTGTCTAAACTGGAAAAAATAATATTAGATAAACAATAGTTATTCGTTTTTAACTAGCAAAGTACACACTTAGTTATTTTTTGTTCTGTTTTGAAAAAAACTACTACAATAAAAAAGCTCTGCTGTAAAGATCTGGCATTCGACTGGCACTCAAAGCACGCATGCTGCACAAGTCACATTCTTGCCATAGAATTTCATGCCGTAACACAATATGCTCTCTTGCGTATTAAATTCTAACGAAATTCATACACATTTTATTCACTATACTAGTAAACATTCAGTCGCAATAATTTTTGGCAAAAGTTGTTTGCAGATTTATAGTTGAATACATTTTTTTAACTTGATGTACTTGTAACTGGAGCTTAAGTATGACGCAAGTTAATGAAACTTGTCATTGCCGTTCTGCATGTGGTAAAACTTAAGTATTCTACGAGAACAAAATCGTAAAAAACTAAATACTACCAATAAATACATGTTTAAAATATCTTGCTTAATTTGTTGACAAATTAATTATTTATGTCAATGTTAATACACGTATAGAATGGGATTTAGTGGTAAAATTGTCTATAATAATTAAACTAATCGTTTCTTTTAGTACTATACAACCCTTCCAATGTCAATATTTAAATCTTAAATCTGTAGAACAAGAAAAGTTGCAAAATCGCATGTTAGTCTCTTTGTTAAACTCTATTACATATAGTAGGCCTATAACAGTAATATTTTAAACTACAACTCTAAACAAAATGTGACATTGAAAAATTATTACATTCTCTAAGAGTAAAAGTTAGATAAAAATGTCACTTTCGTAAGCAATGTTTCTTTACACACGTATGCGATATAAGAGATTGTTTCCTCAAAAAACGTGGTTGTAGGCCTAAATCTGGTAAATCTGGTTTCTACTAAATAGTTCGTAAAGCCTGTGTCAATAACAAATTCTCCGTATTGAGACACGTCTTTTATAAATTTTTATTTCATCATTACAATATTCCTGACGAAAAGTTTCCTTGCCTTCAAGGTCTTAATTTATACTATAGTTCTGAACCTACCAACATTTAGAAGTGACGTAAAATACAATCAAAAGGACTTCTCAAAATTACACATTCAGCAGTTTTTCCTGAATAACTGACAATTTGACAATGTGTACTTTTCTTCTCAGTGGAAGTACTTTTCACACACACAGAATTACAACGTAGAAAATAAAATGTGTTTTCTATATTTCCTTTTAAAGTCTTTCACACGATCTGCATAAGCATTGTAAAATACATCAATCAGTTTTGCATACTTCTATCAATCTACTCTTTTTATCCAGCTTTCAATTTTCAACATTACATTGTATATGAAGTTAATATTGTAATTATACTACAACGTGTTCATGTTAACTTTTATAAAATTCAGAACCTGAAAAATAATTCTTTCTTATGATTGTTGGTGTTGTTACTACTACTACTGCTGCAGCTGGCGCTGCTGTTGCTCTACTACTACTACTACTACTACTACTACTACTACTACTACTACTACTACTACTACTACTACTACTACTACTACTACTACTACTACTACTACTACTACTACTACTACTACACTACTACTACTACTAATTTTGTGGGAAAATTTATTGAGTATAAAGTACTTTGCTCAGAAAGGCGCTGTCCTTTCCGAAAAGTGTTTCACATTTTACATTTATACATAAAACTAAATTGTTTATGTATACAAATGTATAATTTTTTAATAACAATTTTATTGTCAGTTTTAATATCATCGTAAAATCAGTACTTTTAGCAACCCGTATTCCTCCAACGTTTCGGCCAAATTGCAGCAGACATTCTTCAGTGACTGACTTAACCTTACCAGCGACAGTGGTAAACTCGCAGCACCAGATTGAGGTGTTGTGCGGCTAACACAAGGCGCGAGACTAGAAGCATAGATAACCCCAGATAATCCATGTGTGTTGACTGGCAGGTCACCAAGCCCTGAAGAGTCATCGTGAGACTCCAAAATACGGCCATAATGTATAGCGTTGCGGCGAAATGCGCTGTCGGGTTGTCTGTGCATATGCATGCGTATGCCAGATGGCTCTCGAATTGAGATGGAACCCGAGGTACCTTACACTGTCGGTTCACGATATCTCGGCTGGGTCCTACGTGGATGCGACAATATTTCCAGGCCTCTCTTAGTAATGTTACCTCTCCAATTACCGGCCCATAAAACGTATTCGTGAAGCTAAAGCTAGAGCTTAATAGTCGCAAATTCGCATTCGATTCGGCGACAAAACCGCTGTATCATCCGCAAAATAACGGTAGCCTTACTCCAGCTATCCGAGGAGAGCAAAAAAACCCTTCTGTATGGAATCGTTCAATTTGTTACAGTCATGTAACCGCTTTCTCTATACTCTGGTATTAATTGCATATATAAAATAATATTATAACAAAATATAGGCCTATTATACAATGTGTGTGTGTGTGTGTGTGTGTGTGTGTTAGAGAGAGAGTGAGAGAGAGCAAGTTACTTTCTTTACACTCTAGTAACGTCAAATCATAAATCTGTATGTGTTAAATCGCCAAGTGTTACCGACCGAATGTTATATATCGAAGACATGTTATTGTGGTATTTGTGCTAATAACTCGCAAAGATGTTAAACATCGTTCTTGTCTTGTGTCATTATGGGTTCTTGTGACTGTGAAATTTTAACAACGAGGATAGGTAAGCCGTTTTAGTTGTTGATGCATATCAGCACCGTCTTCTAGGAAGTATAACAAACAAATTAGTTGGGTGTGCATAAAGGACAAAAAGAGCAAGTGTAAAGCTAGCGTCAAAACAACTTTACTTAACAGAATTATCAGGATAACAGCTTACATCTGCATTCCAAACGTAGTGAAATCGAATTCAGGGAAACGTTAAAGAATTGTAAAAAAAGTGCTAGGGAAGAAATTTTCGTGCCAGATCATGGGAATTTATTCAAAATGATATGACTTAGTTGCATTAATTCTGAAACAGAACAACGTAAAACTCTACTGTATAAGAAAGGCAAAACTTATAGGGAACAGAGCAGACAGTTAACTGTGGTCGTTTTTCACTTGAAATTTTGCAACAAAAAAATTAAAAAATATAAAAAATTAAAATATTACGACACATTTTGTGTATGCAGGTTGTAAATACAAATTTATTTGTGTTTGAGGAGCCCCACGTTCTTGGGACGCCAAAATTATACAACGAAACAATGTATTAATTAAATGTAATCTAAATTGTGTAGTAGTATAGCTCATACAACATTACTGATAACGTGTATGTATAATTGGAGTTTAGGTGTAATCATAATAAGAGTAGTCCTTTTATGAATCGTAACGTTTTCATTTCTTTATTCAAACGAAAAATAAAAAAAATATATAATATTTACTTCTCCAAAAAATATTCATTATCAATTGTTTCAATGTTTCTTTGTTGCCGTACATTCATCATAAAATAAATCTTGTATCTTATATCTTATATTAGCAAAACTCTATGTTAAACATTTCTTCGTTACACTATAAATTCTCGACTACTCAGTCTGAATGTGTGCTTTATTAATTTGTTCTTATTTACATTATTATTCTATGCTTGGCATACATCTTAAAGCTTTATAACATTTTAAATAACTAATCGAATCGTTAGTCTTCTTCTATATTTCCAACTACTTTACTTTATACGCTTTCAATGAAAAATTCAAATTATTAAATAAATTGTTAATCCTCCAAGCAAGGATTTAAATTATCTTTAAATTAATTGGTCATCATTAAAGAAAATTCTTATTACAGTTAAATTACATTCTCTTATCTCTATCTACATAATTTTTCTTAATTTAAAATGTTTTAATTAATGTCTTTTCAATGTCTCTATTCTTTTATAATTATTAATTGGTTTTTCGTCACCTCAATTCTGCAGATTGTACCCATGTCCTCCGGTGACCTGTCGGTCCTCTCCTACTGGATGTCCTCTTGCGTTTTCCGGTTCCGCTGGTCGTCCCCCAGTCACTCGTCCTTCATGGTCCCATCTGCTGGCTGTAGAATGGAATGATGTGTTGCTCTGAATCAGCTGCTGTTGTTCTATTAACCGCCTCTATTGCTCTGCATATCGTTCCTCTGCTTGATGTTCTCTCGCCATTTGTCTAGAGTGTTGATTTTTGTAGTTGTAGACTGTTTGTAGACGTCCGATAATTGTAGTTACTGTTTTTTTTTATTACTTGAAAACTGATTGAAGAGTTTCAAAATTCTCGTCGCTGACGAACATAGAGTACCGCCACGACTGAAGACTGATTGAAGAGTAAGTTTGGCTCTCCTGGGCTCGTATTTATATTCACCAAAAAAACCCACACCTTATTTCACAGGATTCTGCAGGTCAGAAGCTGTCAGTGGCGTCAGTTCTCCCACCATCGTCCAATTCCACATATTCGCACATTTTTGCCAATTGCAATGTCTAATGTGGATTTCAAAGTGATCTAACATTGTCTTATTCAATTACACATATTATACGTAATTATCATAATGATCGCATCATTAGTGCAATTACTATGCTCTAAAAATCGCACAGAAGTCGCACTGAACGTCATAATTACATAGAATTCGCACTGCACATGTGTCTGATTTTTATGCATTTTTAGAAGTCTTTACAATCTTTCTAATATTTACGGTTTGCTTATAATTAAATAAAACTTTAATTTAGTATCTATTTAGGGTAAGATTGCAAACTTTCAGGCTTGAACAGACCTCACGCACACACACTATGTACTCGTGTACACGCTTTCAGTGGCAATCGCGTGATCTTTCCTGTTGATTCCTGTTCATAATTTAGCTTTCAATTTCACACCTGCTTGTCTATTACATATTACTAAAATTAATTTAAATATTTATTTTATTTAATACATGCACATTACAGCATATGCTTGTATTGTCGCAATATACTAAATACAAAACACTACAAAACGTAGAAAAAATATGAAAACAAAAAATATAAAAATTTCAAATCTACTAAATAAAACATTTTTTTAGTGTGCGAGTTTCAAGTTTTAAAAATCAATGTGACAGTACCAAATCTGTGAAAGCGTAAAGGCAAGTTGCAATTGGAGTTTATAACCGCTGGTCTTGTCTTGTTTATTAAAGTGTCCGCCTCCATCACAACACCTTAATTGTACGAAGATAACTGTCCCCCTCAACCACGGTTTTAGCGTATCCGCCTAAGCCACGTCCGCCTCGGCCACGACACCACACGGAGTTGAAAACCAGGAGAAGGCTGCTAAACACGCTCAGTTTCGCTTTAAACCAATTCACATTGTTTAACTGACTAGCGAAAAGTTGACCCATCATGGCTACTTCTTTTTTACTTTTTCCCCTCTCCGTCAAGGTAGTCATCTGTTCTTAAAAAAAAAGATAATTTATTTTTACAAGTCTAGGATTGCAGATACAGCATTAATCTATATTTCAAAGGGCATAAGAAACCAAAGGAAATGAGAAAACCATTGGTGGAAGGGAAAAACATCACAGATCGAGAAACCTAATCTCTTATAAGAAATAAAGATTTTTACTGTTACGTTAATTTTAGTTTTACGGAATTAAAATAATTTTAAAAAATCTGATACATTGGTCAGCCAAATATTTTGTAATATTGAGATAACCAATTATTATTACAAACAATGTTATAGTATATATTAGAAATGCAGACATAAAAATTCCAGATATCTCCCAAACTGGAAGTTCTTATTTTTACTTCCATATTCCTTAAGGAATGGAAGTATGGTGATGGCAAAAAAAATCGTGTTCGAGATTATTGCAGATTCTGATTCTACTACACTCAAAACATGAAAAAAGTCGTTTTCCGAAAAGTGTCTGTGTGTGTGTCTGTCTGTGTGTCTGTCTGTCTGTCTGTGTGTCTGTCTGTAGATTTTTTTTCTATGGCAAACGATAACTGCCGCAAATTCAAACAGAATCAAATAATTTTGTGCATACAGCCCTGATTTGTAGAGTACTCGCGACCTATTGTTTTTGGTGAAGATCGGTTGAGGGAAAGGGGTAGTTTACCGGCAACGGTTTTTTTTTATCAAGGGAAATTTTTTTTTTTGGCAAACGATAACAGCCGCAAATTCAAACAGAATCAAATAATGCTTCGCATACAGCTCTGAATTGTAGAGTTCTCAAGACCTGTTGTTTTTGGTGAAGATCGGTTAAGGGAAAGGGTTAGTTTACCTGTAACGTTTTATGTTTTAACAAGGGTATTTCCTATGGCAAACGATAACAGCCGCAAATTCAAACAGAATCAAAAGATTATTTGCATACAGCCCTAAATTGTAGGCTTCTCAAGACCTATTGTTTTTGGTGAAGATCGGTTAAGGGAAAGGGGTAGTTTACCTACAACGTTTTTTTAACAAGGGTATTTTCTATGGCAAACGATAACAGCCGCAAGTTCAAACAGAATCAAATAATTTACTGCATACAGCCCTGATTTGTAGAGTACTCAAGACCTTTTGTTTTTGGTGAAGATCGGTTGAGGGGAAGGGGTAGTTTACCTGCAACGTTTTTTTTCTATGGCAAACGATAACTGCCGCAAATTCAAACAGAATCAAATAATGTTTTGCATACATCCCTGAATTGTAGAGGCCTCAAGGACTTTTGATTTTAGTGAAGATCAGTTAAGGGGAAGGGGTAGTTTACCTGCAACCTTTTACGTTTTAACAAGAGTAAAGTACTTGAAAATTTATTTAAACTTTTTGAAACAATGGTAATTGTTGAAAATAAAATAATTTTGTTGCCAGGTAACAAAAATAAAGTCATTTTGATTATAAAATATAAATATTTACAACAAGAAAAGAATTTTCAGTTTTCAAAATTTAAATATATTTTTATAAAACAATGGGTTCTTCATTGAGGTGGGGACCATGTCACTCACTCCATCTCAAGCCTCTCCCATTTTGCAGAAAAAGAGGACCCTGTCAAGGCTGATACTTTGACGACAGTGACAGGGCTTTCCACCAAATTCAGCAGAGTGACGTAGGCCCAAATTCAGCAGATAGGCCCAACTCTGATTGGCTCCTCAGATTTCCCCAGCGTTAGTAGGTTCTATGAAAATATTTTATTTCAAAAATGATTTTTTCATTTTAATGTAATATAATATTTTTCATTTAATACAGCAATAAAAAGGCAGGTAAGACACAGCCTGGCTGTTTGGCTGAAAATGATTTTAAATATAAATCTTAGAATATGGAAGTCATGTATGGTTCTCCATACCGATGTATTAAATTGAAATTGATACGTGTTGTCTGCAGCAGTTATACGTTTTGGTAATTATAATAAAAACTTTATAATGTACACCTCACATATAATACATCAAATTAATTTTGTTATGTTTTATGTTTGTATTACAGTGTAACAATGCTGAACGAGGATTGAAACTTTGATTGTTATATTCAAACTTATGTCCAACATATAATACACAGACCTATAAAATACTGAAATATGGAAGTTGCAACTATAAAGAGGATAATTTGTTAAAAGTTATATTTGTATGATTATTCATGATGTACACAGAAACTAAGCAAATGTTCCAGTTTGGTCTATAAACAGGAACATGGTATTCGACGTAAAACTCGTAAACAATAATTAATACTGTATCACTACTCACAATATGACGGCAGGTTTAAATAAATAAAATGAACTCTCGTTGGAATACACCTGTACTTAATAGTATCGTTACATGTACAGGAGAATGAGGAGAATATAGGTGTTAAATATATTGCTCCAATAAATAATATTTACATTAAAATTAATCCAAATATAAAGCCACAACACAAGGTTACTTATATTAAGCTATGATAAACAATGCATATCACCCGTCTGCTCATGTGGTAGCTGAAGATTGATGTTTGTCAATGTTAATTAATTAGCTCCAAATGCGTTAACTGAAACCTGCCTATATACATCGTGAGACACGTGTTTATCCGAACAATATACTACTTTTTCAAGAGCAACTTTTATAATTAACCTTTTAAAAATAGGAAGTTCACGTACTAATAATTATATTTAAACAACAAATTCTCTGCCGATAAAAATAAACTAAAACTTTATCACTGTTAAAAATATTTATTTTATACTAATTTGGTAATTAATTACTTTTTAAATAATTACATGCCCGCTTGTAAATATAAAAGCAAGTACAAATTAGGCTTATTATGGGGTCTTTTTAGAAGAAAGGCCTTTAAACAAATTAACAGTAATCTTTGCAAAGAATATTTTATATATGCATTTATAAGACTTTCAAAATCTGAGCAGACTTAATTTTTAAAAAGTCATTAGAATGTCTTATAAGTTTGTTGTGTAGAATACAAATATGTCTGAAACAGCTTTCCGTACGTTAATAACTAAATAATAATTTTGTATGGTAACAATATTTTATATTCTGCTCTATTTATATACGTAAATGTTAAATCAGAGTATTATTTTCTATCATATTTATAGAGTTAACAGTGACAAAAATTAAAAGTTTTTGAATGTCTAAATTTGTAGCTCTTGTTATGTAAATTTTGATTTCCAAAGTTTTATATATATATATATATATATATATATATATATATATATATTGTAACTAACCTGTTTGTGGGGTTGTAAAAATTTAATGTATAATGTTATTTAGTGTTGATCGTGTCAAAATGTAACTGCTCCGTCGTTTACGGGTAAACCGTATTTCGCTCTGCTGCATTCAAATGTTGCCGCCTCGCCACCTGATTGGCGCACGGCTTTCTGCAGTGTTGACTCGGCTAGCGTCTTGCTTCAACGCTTTCACTTCGATAATTCTTATTTGTTATTATAAATTAACTGAATCAAACATACAGAATTGCAGATTGAGAACATTTATTAACCTTTTAGAATATTTCAATTACTTTATAGTATATCAAATTCGTTTTCTGCACCGGCTATTACACTTGTTCGGTTGGTACTTGCTCAGTTCAGTGTTTGTATACAAGTTACTCTGACGTTAATTTACAGTTAGATATATGGTTTTTCTCAGGGGTGTTAAAAAGTCCTTTCGGCTACAGAAATATATACTTACGGCTAACACACAAAGTTATAACAATTCTTAATACTAATTACATAAACAAATTAATATATCATTGTATTCAATTAAGTAATTACCAATGAAAACTTGTAAAGAAATTTTGGGTTAGGTTTCCCTTTGTCAAAATTAGTTATCAACAGTTCGTCAATTATTTATTATATTTTACTTTTAATAATTGCTACTTAATTAAAGTTTAAATAGTGAATTTAATAAAGCATTTATTTCTGAATCGGAATAGTGATCAGTGAAGAGAAATAGTTATTTTAATTCTGACCAAAAAATTGTGAATTCGATTATGGGATAATGTTTATACTCATCGGTTTTCCTGTTGAAGATCCTGATGTCGTCTTCTTCTATGGATAACTCCTGGGCTGTCGTCTTCTTCTACTCTCCAGAAGTTTATTTCCCTCGTCTCGATGTTTCTCCTCGCTGACTCAGTCCTCGTATTCCTTCGGTTGTCGTCCGTCTTCTTCTATTAAGATGTTCCGACGATCTTCATTTGGTGTCCGTTGTCGTATCTCTTCTTCACTGCGTCGTTCCGTCTTCTTCAGATAATTGTGGTTTGTTAATTAATCTTTTATTAACAAAATGTTGTTCAGGATTCCCTGGACTATTGTAGTTATCTCCTTCTGGTTTAATTTAAGTTCGAATTTACTTTAATAATAAAAATTTTAAGACGAGAGCTCCTCGATCCACTCTCTAGCGTTGGTCAATGAACATTACTGAAAATCTAACGGTTTTTTGGCAATAAATTGCTGGTTACTATGGTTACCTAATAAATTATGCTAATTTTCATTGGTTATTAACTTAAGTCATTGTTATGATTTAACGTCTTTTTTAGTCTAATTTTACCAAAATATCTTCAACTGAAGATTTCTATCTTATACTTATAGCTAAAGTTATTACATGAGTACCATTCATCCTAATTTTTCATGATGATCATTTTGATATCCCTCATGCCTACTTTTGAATAGCTAATTACATTTTTACTATTTTCCATTTTTATATTTTACATATATTTTATTCAAAATTAGTTGTTATACATATTTTTTGGTACTAGGAATACTCACTTAATCGGTTTAACCATTTGGCATATTCTGCCTTAACTTTGGATAATTATCTGTTCTCAAAATTACTAAATTTATATTCAACAGTTTGGCCTAGAGCCTAGATTTTATTCTACTCCCACCTAACATTTCTTAATAACATATCTGGTAATTCTAATACAATTTTATAAACAAAACAAACAATAAACATCAGTATTCCTAACTCTAATTCTTATTATGAAAGATTCCTTGTCAGGTTCTAGCCTGAAATAACTTTTAACTACCTTTTATTTTCTCTACTGTTATCTTGCTTATCCTATAATCTACTACATTTTATAGTTTTTGAACAATAATAAAACTCTTACAATACTACTGATAAACTGTTCCTTACATGATACGTCTTATCTACTAATTCCTTCACTCAAATACAGTGTCTGTCCTTCTTAATTTACTACTCATTCTAGTAACTTAATTCTTACCTAATTATATAATTCTGGCATCCTATTACCTAAATTTATAAAATCACAATTAGTTTAATCTTACTTACTAAGGTACATTTTATCAAAAATTGTTTATCTGTTTATTATAGTTTGCTTATATAATATTTTATTCTACACCCCCACTGCACTTTTCCTTTCATTAGAAGGTTTCTTTAAATATTATCATTCTCACTTTGTTCCATTATATGCTATACCTAGCACTTCACCACTTATTTAATTTTACACACATTTTTAACTTACTCACTGGTTTATTCACACGATTTGTCTGATTATTTTATATCACTGTGTGATTATGGTTATGAGTAACTAATTTACTTCCAAATCACTCTGATCACTTTTAGTTATTACTTAAATTTTGTTTTTGTTTGGCTCAAAGCATTGTTTATTGTCTTTGGCTATTATTATTACTATTAGTTTGGGGTATGGTTAGTTTCTAACTCCCTACCTTATATTATATAAGTACATTCTTTTGTCAACAAGATATATGTGATATTATTACCTTCCATTAATCTTATTATCCTAGTTACATCTCATATACTACAAATATCAGTTCATTATTTAATTTACGATATACTGGTCATTATTTGGGATTATTTGATTGCACTTAGGTCTCGGCTGCTTCTTCATTGTCTCTTGGTTCCTTTGGTTTTTATCCGATCTACTGTGTCAGGTCATTGTCAAGTTAATAGTCATTTGTCATTTATTGGGTTACTGGGTTATTGATCTCTAAGTTTATAAGTTTTTGCCTCTTACTCTTATCTTCAGCCTTTTATTTTATAATTAAATACAATTGAATCTTCACTACCTTATGTCATGTTACATAATGCATCGCCACCAAAATTGATTATTTCGAAACAACGATTATTAGATTTTTTCTGAAATCATCAATATAGTTTATTTTATCAAGTTGTTATGGTTCAGGAATTCATCCATCGCTACTTCTTCTGTATTCATTCTTTATTAAGTCATGGTTCATAATATGATAATTGGTATCATTTTCTTTCTTTATTATTCCCTTTTATGTTCCATTTCCCTAAAATTTTTCTTCTCTCTCCTTCATATAAATTGGTACTAGCCAGAGGGCACGTGTGGCTCTATTACTCTGCTATCCATTTATACACATTTTGAGTTCAGAGGCCTTGCCTATCTGCTCAATAACATAAATAATTGTTGGACGTATCTCAACATAAAATCATCACATAATAATATTCATAATAATTATAATAATAGTCGTTCATTTCCGACTCACATAATGTTAATACAAAAAAACACTTTTGGGATTAATTATTCTCTCTTTTATACATCTCATGACTTTTTTATCTCAATAACTTATTTGGATTCCTTTGGTTTAGCTTATGGCGATATTTAATAGACGTTTTGCATTGTTTTATTAGCTTATTTTATATGGTAGTGATTCTACTTGTCATCACTTTAATGCTCATTGGTATTTAAAATTAAGATTGTAGCTGGCTTCTGGCTCACTTAGATTTTTCATTGACTGTTCAGTTAATATGCCAGTGTTATTTTTTATTTGATTGTTTTGTTTCTTCTTTTGTGAAACATTAATTTTTATTTATCCCCTTTTTGTGATAGGGTTTGTTAATGATGTTATGTAGCGTCATCATTATTTGTGTAACATTTAATTATTTTATATCTCAATTTTTATGATATTCCATTATATATATTTTCAAATTTACATGTGTTTACACATTTTGTTTCACACTTGGTCGTAAGTTTAGCCTTACTTTGTTTTGAATTTAGCTTATCTTTCTTCTAAATTCCCTTTCATTTATAATAATAATAGTTCTAATCAAATACTTATTGTAAGTTGTGCTTACATTTATTTTTGAATTTTGATAATTTTTACTTTCAAAATTCTCTTTAATTTTCTGACACTGGTTCATAATACTTTTTAAAAGAAGACTGGTTATAAGTCCCTTTTATCTTTTTAGTTGTGATTTCACTTATGACATAGGTATTATTTTTGTTATCTTTCAATATGAGATAGGGTATTTATTTTACTATACAATGGACCCTGTTATATACACTCCTTTTTTTTCTTGTAAGTTAATCTTCTCCTTTTATATACATTAATTGGTTTGCATGGTCGGTTACTTAAAATCAGTCCTATTTCAGATAGTATTTTGACTTAGTTTTATCCGTTTCCGGTACTGGCCGCTGTTCGGGCTGCTCTGCCAATATGGTTTTCCGGAGGATTCCGTAGGTTATAAGCAGTGTTAAATCTCTCTATGGGATCGTCACAGTACGGATCATATTCATATGGTTCTATTTCATCTTCGTTCCGTCTGTTCCTTCCCTCGGCATTCCTGGAACTTGGATTAGGTTCATTGTTTCCATGATATCCCTCTTGGTCATCCCCGGCCTCAGCCAGGATATGGTTTATTCGAACATACTGGACTCCCTGGTCATTGTTTGGCTGATTTATTGCGGGCGCGTCTCCTCTTCGTTCCCTGCTTCTCCTATCTTCTTACGGACTCCTGCTCCTTCTTCTGTAACCACGTCTTCTGTCGTTTTGGGCATTGACATAATTTACCTGTCGCCTGTGTGGTTGATTCGGTCCCGACTGGTTATTATTATGGTATTGATTATTTGGTCTGTTATACCCACCTCCATTTTGGTTATGTCCCCTGTTGTAAGGATGGTTTACATTGTTATTATTATTGGGGTAATTCTGATTATGGTTTCTTGGGTAATTATTGTTATTGTTTTGGTTATGGAACCCTCGATAATTATTGGTGTTGGATGGCGGATGATTGGCCGGGGTGTGGTTTCCTTGTGGCCCACTTGGTTGATTCCTGTTGTCATAATTCCTGTAGTTTGGTGAGTTCTTCTGTCTGTTCGAGACATAGTGTTTCTCCCGCTCATACTCTCCCAATAATGCGGCCATCTCTTGTATAGTTTTAATTCGTCCACTTAAACGGCTTTTTGTTATCTCACCGTCGTAGTGATACGCCAATTGTGTCACTAGGCACTCTTCCGGGATGTTGGGTTCGAGGTTCCTTGCTATGCTTACCTTACCTAAAAAGTAAGCGGTTGGTGACTGTCCTAGGTAAGGGTCGAATCTGCCATTGCTTATGTTGTTTCTCACCACGTGCTGAGTCGCCTCCGACCAGTATTTGTCTTTGAATAATTTCTTGAACTCACTGAAATTATTTATATCTGGTCTCACCGCCGTCCACCAATTATCATGGACTTCTTTGAACATGTCATCTATCATGCTCTTGATTACCGTCCACCTTGTCTCTCTGGTTCGGGCTAAGTTCTCCTCCACTCGTTCTATAAACTCAATTGGGTTGCGTTTATAGTTTTTAAAGTTTATTGTCTCTCTGTTTTCGCTACATAATACATGTGAGGCCATGATTGGTCGATCCTTCAATGCGTTGATCTCCTCTTGTAGGCGTAACTCTCTAGCCCTAAATTCAGCTATTTTCCCTTCTTGGGCAGTTGTGGTGTCCTTCAATTCACTCACTGATGCGTCCAATCTGCTATAGTTCTCTTCTACTCTGGTTTGTATTTGTTCTAATTTGTTGTTGGATTCTTTTTGGAGTCCTTCAACCCTCCTCTTACCTTCGCCTTCAACTTCATTCACCTTGATTAAAATTCTTCTCGGACTTGCATCACTACTTCGCTGGTTTTCTCTATCTTCTCTTCCGTTTCCATTACAGTTTGTTTCAGTTCTTCTCTGTACTCTGTCAACTGTTGCTGTAATGTATCTTGGTTATATTCAATTTTATCATTCAGCGTTTCAATGTCCTCTTTCATGAGTCTCAAAGTTTCACTGGTTTTCTCATTACTTCTCTCTATCTTTTCACTAATCAATTTATTCTCCTCCTTCATTTCCTGTCTTAATCTCTCGTTATTTCCGTTAATGGTCCGCCTCAAATCTTCCTTAGTGCTGTCCAGTTTTTCATTCATCTCCTTTTTCAACTCCTCGTTATTTTTGTCCATTTTCTTGAAATTGTCATTAATTGACTCAAATATCTTGTCTAATTCTTCGTTATTTTGTTGTAATAATTTTTTATTGTCCTCCTTCATTTCTTTCAAGGTTTCATTAGTTTTCTCATTATTTTGGTCCATTTTCTTCCCCATCTTCTCATTATTTTTTTCCATACTCTTCTTCATACTACTCATTAATTCCATGAACTGTTTCCAATCAGGTTTTTCCCCAGCTTCCTCCTGCTGTGTAGGTTTATCCGTTTCCACAGGGGTTAATAATTCTTCCACATCTTCCACTGAAGTTATTTCCTTTTCTTCCATTCTGGCACCTTTCTCGATCTACTTTTCTAATCTCCTTGCTTCCTCTTCCGCCTCCTTTTCGCGTAGCAGCGTCTGATATCTCGTCCCGTGTTTCGCCGGTTCCATTTCCGTAGTCGCCGCTAGAATCTGTAAAGTTTAAAGGTATGTTTCCTTAACTATTCTAGCCCCACGTTGGGCGCCACTTTGTAACTAACCTGTTTGTGGGGTTGTAAAAATTTAATGTATAATGTTATTTAGTGTTGATCGTGTCAAAATGTAACTGCTCTGTCGTTTACGGGTAAACCGTATTTCGCTCTGCTGCATTCAAATGTTGCCGCCTCGCCACCTGATTGGCGCACGGCTTTCTGCAGTGTTGACTCGGCTAGCGTCTTGCTTCAACGCTTTCACTTCGATAATTCTTATTTGTTATTATAAATTAACTGAATCAAACATACAGAATTGCAGATTGAGAACATTTATTAACCTTTTAGAATATTTCAATTACTTTATAGTGCATCAAATTCGTTTTCTGCACCGGCTATTACACTTGTTCGGTTGGAACTTGCTCAGTTCAGTGTTTGTATACAAGTTACTCTGACGTTAATTTACAGTTAGATATATGGTTTTTCTCAGGGGTGTTAAAAAGTCCTTTCAGCTACAGAAATATATACTTACGGCTAACACACACAAAGTTATAACAATTCTTAATACTAATTACATAAACAAATTAATATATCATTGTATTCAATTAAGTAATTACCAATGAAAACTTGTAAAGAAATTTTGGGTTAGGTTTCCCTTTGTCAAAATTAGTTATCAACAGTTCGTCAATTATTTATTATATTTTACTTTTAATAATTGCTACTTAATTAAAGTTTAAATAGTGAATTTAATAAAGCATTTATTTCTGAATCGGAATAGTGATCAGTGAAGTGAAATAGTTATTTTAATTCTGACCAAAAAATTGTGAATTCGATTATGGGATAATGTTTATACTCATCGGTTTTCCTGTTGAAGATCCTGATGTCGTCTTCTTCTATGGATAACTCCTGGGCTGTCGTCTTCTTCTACTCTCCAGAAGTTTATTTCCCTTGTCTCGATGTTTCTCCTCGCTGACTCAGTCCTCGTATTCCTTCGGTTGTCGTCCGTCTTCTTCTATTAAGATGTTCCGACGATCTTCATTTGGTGCCCGTTGTCGTATCTCTTCTTCACTGCGTCGTTCCGTCTTCTTCAGATAATTGTGGTTTGTTAATTAATCTTTTATTAACAAAATGTTGTTCAGGATTCCCTGGACTATTGTAGTTATCTCCTTCTGGTTTAATTTAAGTTCGAATTTACTTTAATAATAAAAATTTTAAGACGAGAGCTCCTCGATCCACTCTCTAGCGTTGGTCAATGAACATTACTGAAAATCTAACGGTTTTTTGGCAATAAATTGCTGGTTACTATGGTTACCTAATAAATTATGCTAATTTTCATTGGTTATTAACTTAAGTCATTGTTATGATTTAACGTCTTTTTTAGTCTAATTTTACCAAAATATCTTCAACTGAAGATTTCTATCTTATACTTATAGCTAAAGTTATTACATGAGTACCATTCATCCTAATTTTTCATGATGATCATTTTGATATCCCTCATGCCTACTTTTGAATAGCTAATTACATTTTTACTATTTTCCATTTTTATATTTTACATATATTTTATTCAAAATTAGTTGTTATACATATTTTTTGGTACTAGGAATACTCACTTAATCGGTTTAACCATTTGGCATATTCTGCCTTAACTTTGGATAATTATCTGTTCTCAAAATTACTAAATTTATATTCAACAGTTTGGCCTAGAGCCTAGATTTTATTCTACTCCCACCTAACATTTCTTAATAACATATCTGGTAATTCTAATACAATTTTATAAACAAAACAAACAATAAACATCAGTATTCCTAACTCTAATTCTTATTATGAAAGATTCCTTGTCAGGTTCTAGCCTGAAATAACTTTTAACTACCTTTTATTTTCTCTACTGTTATCTTGCTTATCCTATAATCTACTACATTTTATAGTTTTTGAACAATAATAAAACTCTTACAATACTACTGATAAACTGTTCCTTACATGATATGTCTTATCTACTAATTCCTTCACTCAAATACAGTGTCTGTCCTTCTTAATTTACTACTCATTCTAGTAACTTAATTCTTACCTAATTATATAATTCTGGCATCCTATTACCTAAATTTATAAAATCACAATTAGTTTAATCTTACTTACTAAGGTACATTTTATCAAAAATTGTTTATCTGTTTATTATAGTTTGCTTATATAATATTTTATTCTACACCCCCACTGCACTTTTCCTTTCATTAGAAGGTTTCTTTAAATATTATCATTCTCACTTTGTTCCATTATATGCTATACCTAGCACTTCACCACTTATTTAATTTTACACACATTTTTAACTTACTCACTGGTTTATTCACACGATTTGTCTGATTATTTTATATCACTGTGTGATTATGGTTATGAGTAACTAATTTACTTCCAAATCACTCTGATCACTTTTAGTTATTACTTAAATTTTGTTTTTGTTTGGCTCAAAGCATTGTTTATTGTCTTTGGCTATTATTATTACTATTAGTTTGGGGTATGGTTAGTTTCTAACTCCCTACCTCATTATTTGGGATTATTTGATTGCACTTAGGTCTCGGCTGCTTCTTCATTGTCTCTTGGTTCCTTTGGTTTTTATCCGATCTACTGTGTCAGGTCATTGTCAAGTTAATAGTCATTTGTCATTTATTGGGTTACTGGGTTATTGATCTCTAAGTTTATAAGTTTTTGCCTCTTACTCTTATCTTCAGCCTTTTATTTTATAATTAAATACAATTGAATCTTCACTACCTTATGTCATGTTACTTTATATATATATATATATATATTGCAACATTACAATTATGTTATGTACTGTGAATTGAGCACTGAGTATTGAAATAACAATTAAAAGAAGTAAATAACGTATTTGACTAATAATAATCATTCCGACTGCAATATAAATTGTAATGGAAACACCTGGCTTGCGTGTCAGGACAGGGAGCAAAGCAGCCGTTCTCTACATGTGTGTACACAAGTAAGTGTGTGTGTGAGTGATGACCAGTTCATTCATGAAAGGCGACACCCTTTCAGTAACGATATAGATTAATTGTATCTAATTGATTATTAGACTTGTGTGCATAGTAGAGAAAAACGGAGGACACCAAAATGTGTGTTAAAATAACACAAACGCATAGATAAAAAATAGTGCAAAACGAACAAAAAGTGAATTGATAAGAAGTTAAAATTGAACAGTAAATAAATTTAAATAATTGAATACTATTAAAATTGAATAGTAAATAAATTTAAATAAATTTATTTAAATTGAGTGATTTAAATAAAGAAAAACGGCTTGGAGCATGATGACCATCTAAAAATTAACGAGTGAAGGAATATCATAAAGTGTGTCAAAGAGTTCGCAATTCGCGAAGATGAGCAAATAAAGTGTCAGTAATAAGCGGGGTGGAAAGTGACGCGCTCGAAAATTGCGAACAAGCAAAATATTGTCGAGACATGATTTCGGCGCCTCGGGTATAAATACGAGGGCCCGCAATCATCGCTCTCTAACTTGTTCGATCACTAAAGACGCCGGAGGCTCTGCCGGACAACAGATCTTACTGATTTCAATCATCAGGACTTGCCGGAGGCGATGTCTAACTGCTAGAGCATCTAGAGCAGAGTACGAGCAGCTGATGCAGCAGAGCCAGAGCAGCTAATGCAGCAGAGTACGACCAGGTAATGCAGCAGAGCCAGAGCAGCTAATGCAGCAGAGCCAAAGCAGCTAATGCAGCAGAGCCAGAGCAGCTAATGCAGCAGCGTACGAGCGTCCAGTGATCCAGAAGAGGAGAATCCAGGACGAGGGACTACCATACATCAGGACTACCAGAATTCAGAAGAGTCATTCGTATCAAGGAAGAGGGACGACTTCAGAGGCATCACACAAATTAACAAGGTGACAAATAGCCATGTATTAATAAGAAAAAGAGACCAAATCGAAAAGACTTTTAATCTCTAAGAAAAGAGAAAAAAATAGACAATTAGACTGTAAAATGATTATAATAATTGTATAAGTATAAATGTGTTGTGTCGGTACATTAAGTACCATAATATGAGAAGACTGTTAAGTGATACAAGTTAGCACTAAAGGTAAATTCAAAATCGATAATGAATAATAATAAATGGCAACCTCGGTAGAGGAAGTAACAGTAAATTAACGCATATGCAGTATAAAGCGAATTTAATAATTATAAAGAGAAAAAAAGAATTAGATTTTCAAAAGATTAAATAAAATAATAATTAAGCTAGCTGAGAGCAGTAGAAAGATTGATCATCAATATTACAACATTATATAATATGTCTGTGTGTAAGGTAATATTAAGAATTAGGGGTAATAAGCACATAAACATTGTGGTAATTTGGAATTGTAAATTAGAGAAGAGAATTATTTGTAATAAAAAAGTGCAAAGCGCATGTAATAAGCAAGTAAAAATAATAATGCGTTTAAAACCGAAAACCAAATAAGTAATTGTTAATAAAAGTTACATGAATATTAATAAAACTGTCTAGTGTTATTTATTACGATTACACGCTCATTAAACTACAACGTTAGAACGTTAAAAGAGTTTTTTATGTGTATAAATGGCTTCCATAAACGTGGGCTAAAACAATTGTAAAATCGTTTAACGTCGTTACGTTGTAATATATAACTTACTAAAATTGACAATCATTGATAACCGTCCAAATCGTTACTAAAATACTTGGCTGTAGAAGTCAGCCTATGCTGGATAAGTCCTAAATATGTCAGGGGTTCAATAAAGTAGCCATTGTTATTAATACATGACTATCTCAATTAAACGACAATATTTAAGCCCTGTTTTTCTTGAAATGAATCTTTACAAATTTCTACCAAACTTTTACATTTTTAACTTGACTTTACTGTTAAAGGACATGTTAGACAGAGGGCAAATAAGCCTAAAATTACCTTACAGAGGCATTTATTTAAGGCATTATTCCTACCGTCAAGACCTACTTGACTCTTGACTCAGTATCACTTCATGTCTCCGACAGCAGAAATCGCGTATATAGTAAAATTAATAAAGTATTATAATTAAAAACAAGTCACGTTAATCACCAAAATGTTCAATTTTTTTTGGAATTACGTAAGCCAATTAATCAGTTCTTGTATTCTTTGGTAATTAACCGACTTCAAAAAGAACGAGGTTCAATATTCGCCCGTTTTTTTTTTTTTTTTGAGAACGGCTGGGCCGATTTTAATAAATCTTTTTTATTTAAAAAGGCATGTTCCTGGTGTTTCCATAGTATTTAAAATTGTTATTGGACCAGTAGTCAGCAAGTAACAACGGAATTCTGTATTTTATACTTACTTGGTGCTTTAAAATTCAATATGGACTGGGATTATTGTGTTACTAGGGTTACGTTTGTATCATTAGCGTTTGTTATTCTCAAATTACGACGTAAAACTGTACGGAGTTCTTTAATACTCAGAAACGCATACAGCACGATGCACCTCTGGATGTTGCTCTATGACCGTTTGGCCTCTAGCATGTGAATCAAGCAACCAAAATTATTTGATATGTCTCTATTCTGTAAATTTAATTTTGTTTTCAAAAAATTCTTTATATGTGTTTTTAGAAGAAGTTTATGTTAGCTTCATTTTTTGAACGGTCACTTTTACCTACTGTGTAATTACCTTCACCGTAACAAAATTAATATATTTTTTTCTGAGGGTTAATTACTCAATATTACCTAAATACAAACCATCATCAGTTACACTAATAAAGTCGCTAAAATGTATAACCGTCAAGTAAATAACGGCCGGCGTTGTGAACATGATAAAGGGATTTTAAAAAGTGTTGTGTGACAAGTAATATTTGTCATAAGCCTCTGTTTGTCGACAGTTCTATAATCGTAACGCGTATTGACTCTAACATTTTCATATAAGCTGGATGTCGGTGTCAGTATTAAACTGTCAATAAACTTTATCACGACAAATTTAACGTGGTAAAAATAGATTCCATGTTTAAAATTGTTCTTATTGGTTAAAGGAATTTAAAACGTATACTATATTATAACAGTGGTCAACGCTTTGATCAAACTTTTTTCTCGGTCGCTGTTCACTTCTGTCTTCGTAATCTCTATTTTTCAACCTTTGTCGTCATAATTCTCTACATTCCTTTAGTCAAAGTTACTTTTGGCCTTCCTCACATTTTTGTTCACGTTTTATTCTTGTAATAATGACGTAGAGATTAGTTGTCCTAACATTCTCTACACATGGTAACAGAACTTTAATTGCTTTTACTCTATGTTATTATTAAGGTTTCTTTTAACAATAATTACATCTTTAATTTGTCAATTCCTTGTTACTTCTATATATATCCTTGTTAGCCTTTACCACAGAACGCTGCCTTATTTTTCGACTCCTTTTTTTCAAATCATTCTCTTAATTTCAAAGATTAACGCCATTATTCAAGTACACCACTATCAAGTACATTATATTAGAATAGTAGTTACTATTTTTAGTCTTATTAAATTAAGTCTTGTTTTTAGTTACTACCAAATAAGAATATTGAGTTACAAAAGTTCATAACTTACGAGCATGAATGTAACCACCAACTTGTGTGCCTCTGCAGTGTACTGCAATTTGCGTGCCACCAAATGTACTGTATTGCAGTGTTCTAAGAAGAATAGTATTATAGATTTAATACAAGTACTAACTCTTAATGTTCCTGTATATAGGCCCTCATTTTACATGATAGAACACTAGGGTCAGTGATCCTTAAAATGCTGATAAACACCGATATTTCCTAATGTTCTCGCTGTAACTGGTTTTTATCAAACACTATACCCTAGTTGTATGTGCACAGAGAACAAAACAATCTTCTGATTTCTGTACAGAAGAAATGCTTCTGATGTTCAATCTATTAAAAACTCGATTCCTCTCATTGATTATGTGAAGTTAAAAGACGTCAAACCGCAAATTCAGGGACCTAGTGGACACATTACAATTTTGAAGAATAAATACGTAAATTAAATCTCTCTTCAATAATTTTATACTTGCCAATTATCATATTTGACCTTTGAGACAATATAGGCCTACCTGAAAATGGGTAATTATGTTTATAAAATATATTTACAATTACTTAACAACATACTCTGTAGTAAACTGGCAATATGTTTAAAATTGTCAAAATACTGTCTACAGTACAGTGGTGTAACATAAAAATAATATAAATAAAATTACCAGTTAGTAAATAAAAAATTAACAAGTAGACGACTCAAAATCCTACAGAAATACACCTTAATCAACCAACCTAAATCAACCTAGCAGCTAGTTGATGCGTGAATTGAAGTGCAAATTGACTAATCTACAATGAAGACTATTTGAAGCTAGAAACTTAAATAGGTTGCTACTTACTCATTAGAGTTTGCATAAGCCTACACTAAAGGTGGTTGAAAAATATAGATTACAGATTTCATGTACACTGATAGCCACTTATAATTCCCACATAAAGTACATACTTATATCGTCAACATAGATTAAAAGTTTGCACACAGCGTTCAAGAATAACGAAGTAATTGGCAGTTTGACGTAAGACGCCCTTTGAATATTCATGGGCACTTCGTCATGCGCATTCCGCGGCAGTCTTCACTACGATCCCTATTTCTTGGTTCATTAATTACGTTTGACCTACATCAAGGTATTAACTGTTACGCTGGTGTATGAAAATCTCAACTGCAGTCACGATTGAATTAGCAACATATCCTGGTCGTAAATATAAGAAATTAGTTTGCTAGGTGCAACTTAAAAGTCACGACAACAAAAATTCCCATGTGTCCTGAGCTCTCCATTATTAATGATAACCATAAACCTTATTGTCATTTTTAACTAAGAGTCATTTTGTCACCTGTAAAAGACAGGTTTGCCTCAATCTGTTGTATATTACATCTAAAAGTGAATTAATTGTAGCCAATAACTTAAACATTTAGTGACCTATGTACGATTTATTAAAATTTTCCTTTAATGGAACAAAACCTGTTATTCTAAAAAATTACAAAACAATGATGTTATAAATATAAACGGTATAACAGCATGTTATATAATAATATGGGTAGGCATACGCGTATAGGTATTGACATACAAATGATAGTTTTAATAGTTTTGCGCCAACCGGGCCGCATACACTAATATAAAATATTCTTTGCAAAGATTACTGTTAATTTGTTTAAAGGCCTTTCTTCTCAAAAAAAACCCTTAATAAGCCTACTTTATACTTGCGTTTATATTTACAAGCGGGCATTGGAAAAAGTAAACAATTACAAAATTAGTGTAAAATAAATATTTGTTAACAGTGATAATGTTTTAGTTTATTTTTGTCGGCAGAGAATTTGTTGCTTAAATATAATTATTAGTACGTGAACTTCCTATTTTTGAAAGGTTAATGATAAAAGATGCTCTTGAAAAAGTAGTATATTGTTCGGATAAACACGTGTCTAACGATGTATATAGGCAGGCTTCAGCTAACGCATTTGGAACTAATTACTTAACATTTACTTTGACAAACATCGATCTTCAGCTACCACATGAGCAGACGGGTGATATGCATTGTTTATCATAGCTTAATATAAGTAACCTTGTGTTGTGGATTTATATTTGGATTAATTTTAATGTAAATATTATTTATTGCAGCAATGTATTTAACAACTATATTCTCCTCATTCTCCTGTACATGTGACGATACTATTAAGTACAGGTGTATTCCAACGAGAGTTCATTTTATTTATTTAAATCTGCCGTCATATTGTAAGTAGTGATACAGTATTAATTATTTTTGTACGAGTTTTACGTCAATTATCATGTTCCTGTTTATAGACCACACTGGAACATTTGCTTAGTTTCTGTGTACATCATGAATAATCATACAAATATAACTTTTAACAAATTATCCTCTTTATAATTGCAACTTCCATATTTCAGTATTTTATAGGTCTGTGTATTATATGTTGGACATAAGTTTGAATATAACAATCAAAGTTTCAATCCTCGTTCAACATTGTTACACTGTAATACAAACATAAAACATATAACAATTTTAATTTGATGTATTATATGTGAGGTGTACATTATAAAGTTTTTATTATAATTACCGAAACGTATAACTGCTGTATACAACACGTATCAATTTCAATTTAAAAAATAATAACTTCCAGTTTGGGAGATATCTGCAATTGTTGTGTCTGCATTTCTATTATGTACTATAACATTGTTTGTAATAATAATTGTTTATCTCAATATTACAAAATATTTAGCTGACCTGTGTATCAGATTTTTTAAAATTATTTTAAATCTCTAAAACTAAAATTAAACGTAGGCCTAACAGTAAAATTCTTTTTTTCTTATCAGCGATTAGGTCTCTCGATCTGTGATGTTTTTCCCTACTACCAATGTTTCCTCATTTCCTTTGGTATCTTATGACCTTTGAAATATAGATGAATGCTGTATCTAGAATCCTAGACTTCTAAAAATAAATTAACTTTTTGTTTTTTTTTAAGAACAGATGACTACCTCGACGGAGAGAGGAAAAAGTAAAAAATCGGTATGGAGAACCATACATGACTTCCATATTCTAAGATTTATATTTAAAATCATTTTCGAAATGTAATATTACCATAGAAACTACTTCTTTCTACTTACTGCTTCAGCCTTAACCACAGTACTGTGGTCACTAACATATACCACCTCACGTTATCGCACTCGATTTTCACTGATGATGGAAGTCAATGGCATTGCCGAAACGTCTGGTTTTGTAGAAAACATTGGACTACGGCCAAATATCCCGGGAAGGAATTTTAACAAAAAATACTTCTTTGTTGCCGATAACGTTGTACACATATATATAAAATATATGCATAAAATTAATGGCTTGTATAAGTTAATGATTGATCTCCATTAAGTAGTGCTCAAGTTTCCAAAGTTTTAATATTATGATGTCCGTAATTAAAACATCAGAGCAGGTTTAGTGTGAATGAGGGTACACTGTGGACAAAAATTTTCAACATTTCCTATTGAGCGTTGCTTAGAGTAAAGCTGCGAATCTACAGTGTATGTTTCACAGAACAAACGCGCGAAAAAGAAGGAGCGCTCCGAAGTCACTCATGGACCCTCAGCATCTTGCAGAGGGTTCATTCCCTAAAGACGAAAAGTCTGTCTATGAATCGTTCCTCTGTAAACACGTGCAGTTACATTGCCCAGCGATCCACAGGAAGCAAATCGATGTCCATTTTTTCGGCTTGCACGCGTTATGTTGGTATGGGTTTCGGCACTTTCCATTTAAAAAGCGTGCAAATGTAAGAAAATAAACATGAGTGAGGCCAGAAGTAACGTGAATTGTGTGTGTGTGTGTGTGTGTGTGTGTGTGTGTCTTACCTGCCTTTTTATTGCTGTAGGCATAATAATAAAATGGAAACGTAAATATTACATAACTGAGATATGCTTACCTGCCACGAACGATATATTATTTTATACATGGAGGAGTTCAGTGACATACACACGTACAGAAGTCATCTTCAAAAATACTAGAAGTCGTCCACGCTTTTATGTTGGCAGTGTAACTTACAGGAAGTTTTTTGATGTTTTTAAAACATCTAGGATGCAAACTTTTCCCGATAACTAAAAGTTTCCTTTTTTCGGTTCCCGTCATGTTCGCACAAACAAAAACTGTAACTCTTTGTTTAGAGAGCTTCCCACCAACGCACTTTTCATTTGTAAATTTGAAAGTCTTATCTGGAGTTAATTTATAAAAAATTCCGGCTTCATGTCCATTAAAGATGTCTTCATCTTTATATGATCGTCTAATTTCTGGCCAAGTGTTATGCACCCAATCGCCTGTAACGTTCAGATCTACGCATTTTGCCTCACCACAAATTTTTGCAAAGGAAATCGAGTGTCGGGCCTTAAATCGATCTAGCCATCCGTTGGAGCACGCAAAATGGCTGGCGCCGGCAGTCCTGTTACAGTGCTTATCGTTTGCATACAATGTATGTCTGTAGCCATGGGCTAGCGCACGCGCGCACGTATATACGTTTATATGAAATTTAGAGTAAAATATCTGAGAAATATTTGACGCTATAACAGAGTAGTACAATATTTAGTGACGTTAAAACCGGGAATTTTTATAATGTTAAACATATCAGTTTGACCGGACTTATGACAAAATAACGCTACACCAGAGTTGACGTAACAGCCGAGGCCGTAATAACCAAGTTCCACTGTATATATAAAGATATTAACTCAAACATAATTTACATTAAAATGAAAAAATTATAATTTTATTGCCTGGCAACAAAATTATTTTATTTTTAACAATTACCATTGTTTCAAAAAGTTTAAATAAATTTTCAAGTACTTTACTCTTGTTAAAACGTAAAAGGTTGCCGGTAAACTACCCCTTCCCCTTAACCGATCTTCACCAAAATCGAAAGTCCTTGCGAACTCTACAATTCAGGAACGTATGCAAAAAATTATTTGATTCTGTTTGAATTTGCGGCTGTTATCGTTTGCCATAGAAAATACGCTTGACAAAAAAACGTTACAGGTAAACTACCCCTTCCCCTCAACCGATCTTCACCAAAAACAATAGATTTTGAGTACTCTATAAATTAGGGCTGTATAGAGAAAATTATTTGATTCTGTTTGAATTTGCGGCTGTTATCGTTTGCCATAGAAAATACCCTTGTTAAAAAACGTTGTAAGTAAACTACCCCTTTCCCTTAACCGATCTTCACCAAAAACAATAGGTCTTGAGAACTCTACAATTTAGGGCTGTATGCAAATAATCTTTTGATTCTGTTTGAATTTGCGGCTGTTATCGTTTGCCATAGAAAATACCCTTGTTAAAAAACGTTGTAAGTAAACTACCCCTTTCCCTTAACCGATCTTCACCAAAAACAATAGGTCTTGAGAACTCTACAATTTAGGGCTGTATGCAAATAATCTTTTGATTCTGTTTGAATTTGCGGCTGTTATCGTTTGCCATAGGAAATACCCTTGTTAAAACATAAAACGTTACAGGTAAACTACCCCTTTTCCTTAACCGATCTTCACCAAAAACAATAGGTCTTGAGAACTCTATAATTTAGGGCTGTATGTAAAACATTATTTGATTCTGTTTGAATTTGCGGCTGTTATCGTTTGCCAAAAAAAAAATTTCCCTTGGTAAAAAAAAACCGTTGCAGGTAAACTACCCCTTTCCCTCAACCGATCTTCACCAAAAAAATAGGTCGTGAGCGTGAGTACTCTACAAATCAGGGCTGTATGCAAAAAATTATTTGATTCTGTTTGAATTTGCGGCAGTTATCGTTTGCCATAGAAAAAAATCTACAGACACACAGACACACACACAGACACTTTTCGGAAAACGACATTTTTTTCATGTTTTGAGTGTAGTAGAATCAGAATCTGCAATAATCTCGAACACGATTTTTTTTGCCATCACCATACTTCCATTCCTTAAGGAATATGGAAGTAAAAGAAGTAGCCATGAGGCAATAACATTGATGGGTCAACTTTCCGCTAGTCAGTTAAACAGAGTGAATTGGTTTAGAGCGAAACTGAGCGTGTTTAGCAGCTTTCTCCTGTTTTCAACTTCGTGTGGTGTCGTGGCCGAGGCGGACGTGCCTTAGGCGGATACGCTAAAACCGTGGTTGAGGCGGACAGTTATCTTCGTACAATTATGGTGTTGTGATCGAGGCGGACACTTTAATAAACAAGTTAAGACCAGCAGTTATAAACCCTAATTGCAACTTGCCTTTACGCTTTCACAGATTTGGTACTGTCACATTGATTGTTAATACTTGAAACTCGCACACTAAAAAAATGTTTTATTTAGTAGATTTGAAATTTTTATATTTTTTGTTTTCATATTTTTTCTACGTTTTATAGTGTTTTGTATTTAGTATATTGCGACAATACAAGCATATGCTGTAATGTGCATGTATTAAATAAAATAAATATTTAAATTAATTTTAGTAATATGTAATAGACAAGCAGGTGTGAAATTGAAAGCTGAATTATGAACAGGAATCAACAGGAAAGATCACGCGATTGCCGCTGAAAGCGTGTACACGAGTAAATGGTGTGTGTGCGTGAGGCCTGTTCAAGCCTGTTCAAGCCTGAAAGTTTGCAATCTCACCCCAAATAGATACTAAATTAAAGTTTTATTTCAGTTTAATAAAATAGAGTTGTTTAATTAATAGAGTTGTTTCAGTTTGAATTTAAAAATGGATAAGTTAAGATCGAAGTAAATTATAAGCGAGTATAAAAAACAAAGTTTTGATAGCGAATGTATTCAGATCATAGTGTTCAGACAATATAAATGCACTTGCTTCAGTTTGAATTTAAAAATTGATAAGCTGAAATCTATAGAGGTATTGTATTGTTAGAATAAGTTTAGGAGACACTAATTTAACAAATGCCTTATTTCAACATTAACACAATGAATTATAAAACGACAGTTAAATACGCAGCGTGTGCAAGTACTGTAGACATTTTATTGAAAACTAATTTAGCTGTTCGCCCTCTCCCAGAGTTAGAAATCGAGCAGGAGCATCACGCGCAACAGAATTCTTCTCCAGATATAAGAATACAGTTTATGACATGTTCTTAAACAGATGCGCTACAGAGTATTCCTCCAGTGAGAATGCGAACGTAACAATATAAGGAAGATTATACAATATACAAGTAATATAACGTTAGAACAAGAATAGGTGCCTATGAGCCTATGAATAAATTATGAACCCGAGCAACGCTGGGTAAATCGGGTAGATATAGATATCTATATAAGCCAAATACCACTGACTGACTCACTGATCACGATATCTCTGAAACCACTGAATGGATATCAATGAAACTTTGAACATAGCTTCATCATAGGTCTTAGGTGCTCACTAAGAAACGGTTTTAAAAACTTTCACTCCTAAGGGGCAAAAAACCAAATACTGAAATTTATAGCGGGAATTGCATACTTTGTACATGAAGTGGTTGACATCTCAGTTTACTGGAAACCCCGAATACATTTAGTCCTGAGTTTTTAATCATTGTTTTAAATTGAAAAAAACTTCGTTGTTTGCAGGTTCTTATAGTCGAGAAAATTTCGAAGTTCAATTAATTGATAAATGTATGTCCTTTTTTTTCTCGGAAACGGCTCTAACGATTTTCTCGAAATAAATAATAAATAGCTGTTGCTATGAATGTAAATAAACAAACTAAGAGTTGAGAATTTGTACAATCTATCTAATCCTATACTATTAAGCGAGTAATAATTGTACAATTACGTACAACGTGAAACTCCGTAGCGAAGCACGGGTATTTTGCTAGTATTTAAATAAATAACGTCGAACTTGCGTGAAGAGACAACGGAAAATGAGATAAGAACACTTAGGTGATCCGTTACGGTAAATAATTGATGAAGTCTCACGGGAAGCAGTGTAAATACTGAATACTCGATTACACCTTAGTTTACATGTCCGTAACTTAGATTTCACAAAGAGTATGTCTTGTCCGCTTTCCATTTAATGAAGACGAAGTTTTGTACAGTTAACAAAACAAATATTCGTAGAACTTACATAATGTAATGGGATGGTACAGTGACGACAATACTAATACTTGTTTTATATCTGGAAATTTATTAAAATTCTCAAGTAAGCCTACTTAAAAATAACATGTAAAAATTAATAACTAGTTTCTAGTAGAAATTCCTTGTGTTCCAAAAATGGTTTGAATTTTTCGAAGGCGAACACTACAGCTAAACATTCGAGTTCATAGGCTGAGAACTTCCTTTCTTGGTCCGTCAAAGTACGTGATGCATAGCTGATCGGTAGTCTTGTATTATCGATTTCTTGGTATTACTGCTCCTAATGCTACACTAGAACTGTCGGTCTGTACGACAAATGGTTTCCTGAAATCAGCTAACTGCAATACCGGGGGTGATATTATGCTTTCTTTGAGTGTTTCAAAAGCGGCTTGGTGTCGAGTAGTCCACTCGAATTTCGCTCCTTTCTTCCTTAATGCATTTAATGGGGCTGCTATATCCGCTAGGTGGGGTATGTACTTGTGAAAATAATTGATCATACCTAAAAATCGAGCTATACCTTTGGAATCTCTAGGTGGTAAAAATTCTCGGATTGCGCGTGTGCGTTCGGGGTCAATACTAACCTTACCTTCGGCCGATACTATATGACCTAAGAAAGAAAATTGTTTTACTGCAAAATTAACTTTACTGGGATTTACCGTTAGTCCAGCATTCTTTAACCTTGATAATACTTCACGCAAGTGGTCGATATGCTGATCCGTCAATTCACTATATACTACTATGTCGTCAAGATAGTGATGTACGAATTTAAATTTAACGTCATGGAATATTTTTTCTAACAGTCTGCTACATACTGAACTTCCTTGTGATATTCCGAATGGTACCCTAGTAAATTGATATAGATTAAATAGGACAGCAAACGCAGTTAGATGTTTTGATTCCTCAGCTAGTGGAATTTGGTGGAAGGCCTGGTAGAGATCCATTATGGTGAAAATTTTCGCTTTGGTAAAATAGTGGAACGCGCTGTGAATGTCGGGCAGTGGTATAGATTCAAATTCTATATTCTTATTCAGCTGTCTATAATCCACGACTAGTCTATGTTTGTCAGTTCCTTTCGGTACTAGGAATGCAGGTGATGAGTATGGAGAAGTTGACGGTTCAATGACGTGTTGTTCTAGGAGTTTGTTGATTTGGTTTCTCATTATTTCCATCTTGGGCGGAGATAATTTGTAAGGGTGAAGACGGATTACTTTGTTGTCACTTAGATTTATTTTTTATTCGATTAGATTGGTCAATCCTAACTTGGGTGTGAGTACGGTAGAAAATGCCCTTATTAACTTTTGAATTCTTTGTCGCTCATTACCTTTTAAATGATTCAAACTAGATTCATGATGCTCCAACTGAATAGTTGATGTTTCGCAATTCTCGCTGTTATTTAGCTCAGAGTCAAACTGATATTTTCGAGTACGATCAAACCTAAAGAAATATTGTTTAGCGTATATGTCGAGGATTAAGCTAGTTTTGCTTATAAAGTCGGCGCCAAGTATTAAGTTTTGTCCTAAAACTACGAGCTAGTGGAACATACCAAGTAAAATTCTTTATTTTTAATTTGACAGTAATACTGCGTGATATACTTAGGTTTTGTTTATACACTTTATGTTCACGTTTTGGCTACGTCTAATAAGATTATGATTTGCTAATACAGTGGCTAGCTGTTGACTGATAATACTACGTGTAGATCCTGAATCGATTAAACCGAGGATATTCGTTGCTCCAAGGTCTATCTGTATGTAGGGTAATTGGCATTTACTTGTTTTGCATGTACCAATAGAGTTGCACTTGTCAATAAATCTTGTTACGTAAGGATCTATACCTTTGTTTATATTTATTTTTACTTTAGGGTGATTAGTGTTTATACCTTTCCTTCTGATGCTGCGGAAGACGTAGGATTTTTGTTCTTCCTGCTTCACATGTTTTTTGACTGGTCGGTTTTTTGTTGGTACCGCTTTTGTTTACAATTCTTGCTAATGTGTCCGGACTTTCCAGAGTTATAACGTCTTCTTTCGTTATTGGCATCGCTCGCATGCTGTTGGGGTTTTTGTAGGGAGTTTGATGTGTTGGGGAAGCTTTGGGTTTTAGAAGTTCTTACGAATCGCTTATCGCGGTAGGTTCGAGTATCAGTCCCAATGGGTAGAGGTAGGAATGAATCCCTGCGTGGAGTCTGGGACATAAAAACGCGTCTGTTTTGGTCTGAATACCAGACGTTGGAAGAATGTATACAACACAGTTCCAGTTCTGTGAATGTGGTTGGTCTCTTCATGAGTGCTAGGCGAGATCGCTCCTCGGGAGATAGTCCTACTAAGATAGTGTCTACTAGCTGTTGTTCACTCCAGTTAACTTGTAGTAATAAGGCCGATTCCCTTATTTCAGATATATAATGAGCTAGTCTCTCGTACGCTCCTTGTACACAAAGTACTGAGTTCCGCTTTAATTCTTCGTAGATACCGGTGGGGATGAGGTGTCTTATCAGGGTGGTATGTAGTTCTTCTACAGGGTGATTATACCTTAGTTACTCTAACACACGATCTTTTAAAGGAGATCTACATTTAGGTAGAAGTACTTGTAAAATTTGGTCATCTCTTAGTTGTCGCAGATCCTTTATTTGTAATAGGTGCTTGATAAAATCTAGGAGTTTCGTAATATTCAGCCCATCAGTGGTTGGTATCTCAGATAAAATACGTTCTACGGGGTGAGTTATTTTTCCATAAAGCTCGGTAGTGAGATTTAATTGAGTCGTCATTCTAGGTTTTTCCGCAGATTGATTCGTCTGTAAGAGAGGAGGTAAATCGTAAGTACGGGTCATATTCTCTTGTTCATTTGGAAGTAGCGTGACGTTTACAGGTAGGGTATTTACTTGTCTATCGGTTAACCGTTCCTTAACGGGTTCTATATTAGATTCCTGTAGAAACTGAAATTTTACAGCACTGGGTTGCTGTTCTTGAGTAGGAGATTGTGTGGGGAAATATTTAGTTTTGTCATTGCTTCTTCGATCTCTTCTATTCTAAACGATTCGGACCTTCTACGTAATTCGCGCATTATCTCGGGTAATTGTTGTAATGCTTCTTCCGCGAATTTTTGCGCGTCCGGTGGAGTAACTTTGTCACCGGGCCAATTCAACAAATTGGTGATGCGGCGGGTCAGATGTTCTATTCTTTGAGTGGTTCTTAAAATTACTGCGGGGGATTTCTCATTTCGCAGGGTTTGTGCGATGGAGGTAAGTTCCGTATATTTATGATAGCATGTTTCCTTTTCACTTTCGAAGTCTAACACACTTAAACGATTCAACAGTGAGGGTTTCTCTGGTCTATTCTCGCGTAATGTTTTGCGCAGCTCCGCGACAGTTACGTTTGTGTATGGGAGACCGCCTAACAAGGCTTCATAGCTTAGTTCGTCCTTCAACAACAAGTCGGGGTTAAATTGAGCCATTGTAGTGATAATAATCACTTTTAAATAATCTAAGTATTACGTACGACAAATTTTATATCATCTATTTTAAACACTTATGAAATTTAAATTCATTTAAACACACACACATATATAGATAATAAGAATCTTATACTAATTAATCAAATTTAAATTATCTCAAATCAATTCAACTTTATGTACTTCTAGCAATTATCAGTCGAGACAAAATGATAATATCTTTTTATAGTGGAAAGAAATTTCACACGGAGAGTTCATTGTATTTACACTAGCACAATAGATCAGCTATTGGGGAGGCTTATTGGATGCGTTAGGGTGTCTTATTGTTTACCCTGGCAATGTGTGGTTAACAAAAGGAGGGTGAATTCGGACAATCTGGAACACAATTATTTCCTGTTCAGGTCTGTCGTATGTTGTCAACTTGGGAATGCCATTCAAATAACTTATTTTATTTACGGGGCAGAGCGTACATTCCTCGACACGGATCGAACATGAAATAGCTTGTAAATACCGACAGATTTAAAATGGAATATTTTTACAAGCGGGGACTTGCTTATTACGGCGATTTCCTAATACTAATATTATTATTTTATAATTAAAACTCTATTTATTTGTTCACAAATTCAGAGTGAATCAATTTACGCATTTTAGGTAGTTACTGTTAATTAATTAGCAGATAGTACACAATAATTTTTTTGAACAACAATAGCAAAGTATTAGAAAAGTATTAGAGCATTAACAAGCATTAACAAGCAGAGTGGCGCATTTTATTACGTCTCTCCTGTTAAGACATTATAACATAGGGAACCAGTTTAATTGGTTGCTGTTAATTAAACTAGCTGCCGTAGTTAGTCAAAATTACTTACCAACAAATTAACAAATTAGGACAATGTCAGGAATTTTTCTCAAGGTTACATAAATTTATTCACTCTCTGGATATTAGCGAAAACATCTCTTTATTATTGTATCTTAACTACGGATTTAAACATAATACTTTTAATGGTCATCTTTTTGTTTTTTTTTTTACTTTAAAAGACAATTCTTATAAATTCTGCATCAAAACTCTTTAAATTGTTACTCTTATTATCTCAAAATTATACAGCTGCGTATTACTTTGATTACCACGGATCCGGGTTCTAACTTTATAGTATTCTAACATACTTCAACATCATCCAAACTATTTGAAGAATAGTCTGATGTAATTTCATATTAACTTTTACCTTTAACCATCGTCAGATTACTATTATCTCATTACAGAAACTACAAACATTAATATGCTAATATTTATGTGTTTTAAATGAGTCTTTACAAGAAACTTTACTGTTCTATTTGTTGTAGTTGTTAAAAACAATATATGCACAGAAGTTACGGTTTACTGTCACCTGAGTATAACGTGAATCTGCGGCGGGTCGTCTTGATGATCCTCTTCAGTAGGTTTTCCTGGATGTAGTTCGTTGTCGTTCTGGTTCCTCCATTTAGTTTGTTGTTTCAGAATTGTGATCTAGGTCATGACGCTGGGATTCTGCTACTTGGAGCTGGTACAGTTGTTGTCGTAACTTCACTCCTGACGTTGGTGTTCACTTTTCACATTTAATTTTTTAACAGCACTAATGTTACCTTTTCATGGTATGGAACATATCTTACCATTTACTTTTTTTTTTTATTAATAATACTTTCTCAACATCTGAACTACATTACTAGTTTTAAGTTTTATTTCGTTTTAGCTACATGTGGATTATGTAAATGAGAAACACTAACTTCTTGTTACATCGTTTTAGCAACATAAACGTAAGTTTAACTTCACGACACATTTTCAAGCTGCTTACATGTCAGAGATTCTCGGTCGACTGGCGTTAGTTTAGCGGCAGAGAGTAGGGAAGCGGGCGCAGTTTACACGTCGAGAGAAAAGTAGTTCGTACTTTTATTATTATTAATTGTCAATTAATTAACTACTATAAATTATCCTACCTTTTCTTAGTTAGGAGTTAGGTATTTCATTTATTATTATTACGTCTTTTATTTAAATAGAATGATTATTAGTTTTCGGTTAATAACAGTGTAATTTCCATGTCCATACTAGATTTTTACAAGTTGATACAGGCATATAGGTACAGAGGGAGGGTGGATTATTCTCTTACTTGTTATAAGAATAAAAAATTTATTTTGTGCTATTTAAATTGCCTTTAAATCGTCACAACATGTGTTACTGCGCCAATACGTTGCAGTGCATACACACCTCTGTGTATGAATTGTTACATAATATCTGTTAATATTACACATCAAGTACTATTCAATTATATTATCTAGGGTCTATTTGATAATGCTGTTAAGATGTTATTTAAGATACAGAAACATTTTCGAAACAGATTCCTAACGTACTAAGTACATACAGAAACATTCGATCACAATAATTCTAAAAATTAACAGCTTCTCAAAATATTCATATTTAACCCATAATCATTACACCTCGTGATACTGATTTTTTTAGTTACTGCTATTACTATACAATTTAGTATATAATTAAAATTATATAGAACTACGCTAATATATTTACATAATGTTATATACGTGTAGGTGTGTGTGTGTGTGTGTGTGTGTGATTTGATATATTATGACTTCGAACTTCGAACTCTGTCATAATGTTGTAAAGTATTACAAGAACCATTAAAATTATCATAATTTTTAGTATTGTCTTGACAAAGATATAAGATATGATAACATATCATCACTAACGTTGATGAATGCATTAAGTGAAGAATAATTTCAGTTAGCCTAGACGTATCATAATTATATAATTGCAATCTCAAGTTTAGTTCTCAATAATTCATTGAAACAAATCATGTACAGCTTTACATAGTTCAAAATTTTACGACTGTGTACACTGGGATTTGGACACAAAAATTTTCTACCTAACTTTGGTATTATTAAAACCGTTCAGCGTTTGAATACGGGCCACAAATTCGAGTTTAAAATACCAAAATTTTGGATTACGAAAAATAATCGTTTTAAGAGCCGATCGTTATATAATAATCGTTATATGTAGCCGATCAAATTAAGCAAGCCTGATAAGATTTGTTTTTGTGTCGTGAACTACTGTTTTTGACAGTAATTAGCTTACAGTTATTCGTGTGTTTGACAGTAATTAGCCTATAGTTATTCTTGTTTTTGACAGTAATTAGCCTACAGTTATTCGTGTGTTTGACAGTAATTAGCCTACAGTTATCCGTGTGTTTGACAGTAATTAGCCTACAGTTATTCCTGTGTTTGACAGTAATTAGCCTATAGTTATTCGTGTGTTTGACAGTAATTAGCCTACAGTTATTCGTGTGTTTGACAGTAATTAGCCTACAGTTATTCTTGTTTTTGACAGTAATTAGCCTACAGTTATTCGTGTGTTTGACAGTAATTAACCTACAGTTATTCGTGTGTTTGACAGTAATTGCCTACAGTTATTCGTGTGTTTGACAGTAATTAGCCTACAGTTATTCGTGTGTTTAATGGATTCGACGCTACCCTCATAATGGTTCTCATAGTTACCCAGCTCGCATTAAAATGCTAAAATGATACATCCTCTAAACAAATATGATGTAGGTCTACACGCCGGTACAGGGGCCAGACGGATAATTAGCGATAAAACATGCCTGTGTGTTTAACACGGAGTAATGAAAATTCTCTTTTAACACACAATAGTAAAGACTATTTATATTAATTAGTGTGGCAGGAAAGTTTTGCAGGTATAGAAGATAAGGAAATATACTTTCCTCAGATATATTAGCGCGCGTGCGTGCGTGTGTGTAATAACAAATCTAATATATAAACACATGCGATAAACAAAGAACATGACTTCCCATACATCAGTGACGTGACATTAATAAAACATATACTACACAGATGCATTATAGTGAACGTTTGGACAAACGTACACAACCGAACCTAAACAAATGCAAATCATTATAAAACATGAAGTATTTTTTTAAACACTACAGATTAGACATACTGACAGTCCAAATTTTTTATAGTAAATCCAAATACAATAACAGGAAGAAATATCCCATCAACAGAAACCTGTCAAAATCCAACAGCACCCAACATCGGTAGCTAATAAACATAGACATTTTACTAGACAAAAAGCCAAGAGTATGGTTGACGACGAACATACTGCCTAATGCTCAAAACACTTATCAAGTAAGAAAAAATATGTCTTGATAAAGAATTTATATAATTTAAAATTTCCCCCTCCTCCCCCCACAAACACAAGCACAAAGTTCAACTAAAATAAAGATAAACACAAATCATATTCATTTACCTATTTTACTTAAGTAAATCGTATATTGTCTTTTCACAGTTGTTATACTTGATGGAAGAATTATTTATTTACTGTTTATTTATGTTTGTACTGTCTATATCGGTTGTCAGAGATCAATAAGTTTTCTTCTCCAATAAGTAATGCACAAGTTTCCAAGGAGTTAAGCTGAAGGTTGCCGCAACAAAAACAGTATTCAACCAAATCAGAATTTTGTGATTATGAACGGGAATCCAACATAGGCTAAGATATTGCGTTTCCATGCGATGTTGCTCAGAGCAAAGCTGAGAAATTACGCAGAATACGTTTTACCTCCCCTGAGAACAACCTTTCACGAAAGCAACTGAAATGTCTCTGACCTCTGAAACACCTATAGTTAGGCTACACTGGCCAATTATCCACAGGACAAATCATTGTCCACGTTGGACACCTTCACCGTTAAAATTGTGCAAATGTATAAAGGCGTAAGCAAATAAGCATAGTTAAGGCCATAATACCATAAATAACGCCCTGTGTTTGTGTGTGTGTGTGTGTGTGTGTGTGTGTGTGTGTGTGTGTGTGTGTGTGTGTGTGTGCTCTATCCTACCTGCATGTTGATGGGGACAAGCGCCATAATAAAAAATTTGAAACGTAAACATTCCATAACGGAGATTATATACTTACCGACCAGAAACATTACCTCGTGATGCGTTGACGATTTAAATTAAAATGAAGCAATCTTGCAGTCTCATTGCCTAGAAACGGGATGACTTTATTTTTAACAATCACCGTTGTTCAACAAATTTCAAATGTATTTTTATTTCAAACTGTCAACTCCAAGAAATCTAAAATGATTCCCGTACTGATTATGTAAAGCAGAATGTAAATCTTGTAAAATTTGTACATTTTCTATATTTTGCAAACTAGCGTATGGTTACATAATCTTATTTTGCTTTTTATTTGTTGCCCTTACGTTACTATCCATACAAATAATATTAAGTAAGGTACTCATACGAATTAAATTTTATCTGAATTTCTTTAAACTACGAACATAACGCTGAATGTGTAATTGCTCAGTTTAGAAATAAATAAATGACTCTTATATCCTGAAAGTGGACAAAAGTGGATTCATCAATATTACACGTAAAAAGATTTATTTCCAGGATATTCGGACTTACATTATGTACGTTTCATGTTTGGTATTTCACAGTATATATGTCACAAGAGAAACTTTGGTTCTCAGAAGTTTTATCGAAATTATAAACTCTCTTAAATTTTTGTTTCTGTCTGTTATCATTTCGGAAGTGGAAAAAACATACACAATTGGAAAATAAGCAAATGCGCAAACGGAACGTGACACAAGCATCAGGTCACGAGAAACGCTAGGCTGTGAATCACAGAGAGAACACAGAAAATCGAGGAAAATGCACATTGCTTGAACAAAAGAATTCTGTTCACTAAAAGTAAAACAATTGTTGATGGCCTTATTCTGACTTATCTAATCATGCATTCACGCACATGACGTGAGTGCACGCTAAAAGTTATATGGTATACGGTATTAAAGTATTTCCAGTAGGTTTGATAAGTTTGTTATAGAATTAAAATTTTGTTTTCTTAATATATTTTTTATAAATAATCCTAATGGTTTTATTAATAATCAAATTCCGTCTGATGTAGACGAAGCATACGTGTCCGATTTATGAACACTTACAGACACACTTTAAGAATTGATATGGTTAGGCAAATTTTCGTTCACTAAGTTAGAACGCTCGTGTACTGTTTAGAAACTGCGGAAATATTCTTGAAAAACAATAATTAGTGAGTGTACATTACACAAAAGCTGCAGTACTCACAAACACTATGCGTTTGCCAAATGATATGTTGCGTCACACGATACCTGTCTGTGACATATGTAAAATTGTTGTTTATAATTCGCGCCTCATACCGTCTCTCATTAGTACAGTGTTAATGTTGTTTCCACTGTGACCTGAAAAAAGTAACGCGTTTATGTAAAACAAAACATATTTGCTACTGAATGAAAACTCTACTGTAGTCGTTATTTGTACATGTAATTTGTACATCCAATATAATATAATTTGTACATCCACGTGATTATTATTAAATGAAGATGGTAGACGTTACGCATGATTGTATATAAAATTATTGAGATTTAATTATAGTTTTGAAAAACACGACAAGAATTGCTGTAAATAATGTATAAGTAAAAGTAAAAATAGTCGTATTTCAAAAATAAAAATAGTATTTTGAGAAAATAACAAATAATGTAATGAACATGTAATTAAATATTAGACTACAGACAATGCAACAATAAAAATGTTAATGTTATTTTTTATGCAGTATATTCTACCAGTTTGAACAGATAATAATAATAAGAAAATAAAAATATATTACTTTTTAATTTTTTATGCTAAATTATTGGCGTTTAGTTCAAACAAGTACACAATAATCGATTAGATGTCAACATCGAAATAATCAGTAGTCACTTCAAACATATGATTATACGTATATTACAGTTTTTATTATGTGGTTCTGTGAACTATTTCTCTATTTCAGCACAAGGAATCGATTATTGCAGAAACCCCCTAACTGACATTTTTCAATATTTTAACTTTTTTGAGGTTTTGGGTTTTTGATATGTTGACACATCGCTTGGTACAGAAACCCCCTATCTGAGACTGTTTAAGGCCATGTTATTGGGCATTGAAATATTCGTTTATTACAGAAACCCCTCAAGTGTAACCACTTATGGTCTTTCTGCAGCAAACGAGACAGTTGGCAATGCTTACTCACCGGCGACGGCGCGCATGTTGGTATTAGTGTTGTTTGTTTACTTGTCACTCAGTTAACCTCAAATAGCATACACTACAACGTGCTGCTGTGCTGTGTTATTGTGTCTTAATACTGTTGTTATTCTTTTAGTGATTATTGTAGTATTGAGATAGTTGTGCGCCTCATTTTGTGAAAAAATGTCTGATTCTTCTGACGAGGAGCAACCACAACCTAAAAGAAAAAGAGGTATTGTCCATCCAGAGTCTTATAAACGCAATATTGTATGTGTTTCAAGAGTTAAGGGTGATGGTTATGTCTCGTATAAAGGTAAAGAAGTCCCCAAAAAATCCTTTTCGAAAGATTTGCCATGCAAATGTCATATTAAGCTAACTAATTAATGCAGGAAACAAATTTGGGAAACCTTTTATTCATTAGAAAACAAAAATGCTCAAGACCTTTACTTACAAACCTTAATTGAATTAAAAAATGTAGGTAGACGTACAAACTTGGGGAGGAATAATGAATTAATTGAGGTTGAACCAGAAGTGCAAACCACTAACAATGAGAATCAAACCGTTTATAGAAGAAACCATACTTTTGTGTATCACGTAAAAACTGACGGTTGTATGATTAATGTTTGTAAAAATGTTTTTTGAAAGTCCACGGGGTTTCTGCAGATCTAATTAAGAGGATTTGTCATCTTCTAGTCCAAAGTAAGAGGCCACTTGATTTAAGGGATAAAAACCGCAGTGGAAATGCTAAGCCAGGTACAGTTTTTTGAAAATTCATGAGCACATCAGTTCATTTGAAGTAAAAGTAACCCACTACGGGGGGAAACCAAAAAAGTATTTAGATGCCCGTCTCAACATCAAAAAGATGCATGACATGTTTATAAGTAAATACCCAGAATTAGAAGGAGATGTTAATTAAACTTATTATTATGGCTATTTCAAAGAAAATTTCGATTACTTATTTGGCCGTCCTCAAGTTGACGTTTGTTGTGAAGTTCCCCTTTTAAGTGAAAACGCTAGACGTAACGTTGCTGTGGATATTTGTATTCATAAGAGAAAGGCAAAAAAGTTTTATACATCTTTAAAGGCAGCATCAGAAAACAAAGACGAAGAAACTGCAGCCATTTGTTTCGACTATATGCAAAATCTTCCACTGCCTCATATACCTGTCCAAGAGGTGTTCTATATGAGGCAGCTTTGGGTTAACAACTTTTGCATTCATAATCTTAAAACAAACAAGGCTAAGATGTATGTATACCATGAAGGAGTAGCTAATAAGTCACCAGATGAAGTATGCACTATACTACTAGACTACATAAAAACATAAATTCCTGATTCAATTAAATATTTGATATTGTTTAGTGATGGGACATATGGTAAAAATAAGAACCACACTGTTCTCCGTTTTCTGTTGAGTTTGTGTGACAATTGTCACTTTGAAACCACAACCTATAACTTTCCCATACGAGGACATTCCTTTTCACCCTGTGACAGGGACTTTGGTTGCATCAAACGGCTCGTCCGGAAAGTAGACAGAATCTATACTCCTGGACAGTATTGTGAACTTATCCTTAAAGCCAGTAATACAGGGCGCTTCACAGTTCATGAGGCAAACACTGACGAAATACTAAACTTCAAAGATTGGTGGCCAGCTTTTTATAAGAAAACCACATCGTCCGAAGAAACCTCTGGAAGAAGAGTTCCCAGCAAAGACAAAGAGCAGTTGAAAATATCATCGTATAAACAGTTTTCTTTTAGTTCAATGACCAAGGGGAAGGTAGTAGTCAGACCATATATTGACAGTGTGATTTCATCAACTTTTTCACTTTTGAAAAGTGACACAGCACCTGAACTACCAACTGCTCAGGCTTATCCTCAGGGAAAGGTAAGGTTTGCATATTTAATTTTTAGGAACACTTAGTAGTTTTGTGTTATTTATGTTTGCGTTATTAAATAAAATGAGAAACATCAGGAACAACTAATAAAAAATATTAACTTTTCCCATTCTTTTTTAAGTACATAATAATAAGGCAATATTTTTGTTTAATTTTATTTTTGTATATTCATACCATTGTTTTTGGTTAGTGCTGAAATATTTTAATACAACTAAATAAGGACTTACTGTATATAACGTTACGTTAGCCAATTTAAACAAACTACAATGTTTTTAACAATGGACTTACGGTTACACGATTGGTTTTAGGTGCCGATAAATAACAAAAAAATACAAGATGTGAGGAAACTGACAGAAATCACTAGAGGTTACGAAGACTTTTATGAATCAATACTGCAGTGGCCAATCACAGATGCCGCAGATAATCCAGATGGCCTTTAAATGAACTAGTTTGTCATTGTACAATGTTAATTTTTTACTTGTCTCACTGAAATACAAACATTAACATTAATTTTGTCGTTTTATTGATTTCATAGTTCAAAATCTTAGGTAACCTAACTTAAACAATCTGAATTGACTAATATAAACTTTTAAAAAATCACTTTAGTAAAAAAAACCCTATTAAAAGAGTATAAAAAATCAAGTTTATTGCAGAAACCCCTTAAGTGATTTTTTTTATTTTTTTACTGGAAGTTTTTTTCTTCAAAAATTTCTAGTTGTTATTACACACTTTGTATAGCAACAACATTCACTGAAAATAAAAATAACAATAATATTTTTATAATTTTATGAGTGGGAAGGTTTTTGTCTCCTGTAAAATTTTAAAAACTTCACTTAGGGGGTTTCTGCAATAATCGATTCATTATGATCGCGTTTTTGAGTGACAAATCAGAATAATTTTTGTAAGCAGACATCTGTTTTAATATATTTAATTTTTACAATTATTTATTTATAAATTATTTATTTATAAAAAAGTAATTGTAAAACAGATTTATAATTACTGTCACTGTAACACATATACAGAAAGATTAACAAGAAAAATCATACACTCTATGATAGAATAAAAACAACTGTGGTAGGTTGATCACATTAAGAGAATGAAAATGAAACCTAGATTCTATTAATGTATAGGAAATGATCATTAACGAAGAGTAGCAGAGGCAAGTCTTAAACAAAGTGTCAGGATAAATTAGGAAAAGCACTGAATTAAGAAAATGACAGAAAAAAAGAATGAAAACCTAGTAGTAGGCCTATTAGCCTAAATATCAAATAGGCCTATAGGGCCTTAGGGTAATAGGGAATAGAGAACGAAAGTAATATGTAAAAGAAATACTATAGACTACTGAATTTTACGAAAGGCCTTATGCCCATAAGGTAGACAAGCCATAATGATTAAGTAAATCTCTAAATTTAAAAAATGCCAGCAATGACGATGACGACGGTCATAAATTACATGTTATCTCATTACTTTTAATGATAACTAAGAAAATTAGTTTTAATAACTTTGTTAGTAGCACATACATATTAACGTAATATCTACCATGTTAATGTCGCCCAATAGTGTTATTCAAAAGTAATTTTACTATTATTACATTATATCTTATAATGACAATTTAAAAAAATATATTTAAGTGAAACGAGACTGTTAAATGTGCAGCCAGGTTTACTGCAAAAAGAACTGATTATGTCTGATAATCCTATGGCCAATACCACTTTTCACATATAGTCTAGATCTAAAATCATATTTTACATGTGTGTGTGTGTGTGTGTGTGTGTTAGTGCGCGCGCTTGCGTACATTCGTCTATGTGTTTTCAGTCACAATCTGCACCTTTAACTCATAGTAAGTATATGTTTATATGTAACAGAATTAATCAAAAATAGTATTTTTTTTGCGAGTTATGACATACATTTTAAACGCAAGAATAACCTTTACAATGAGTAAAACATTTTCTTAATTAACAATTTTCAATTTAAAATGTATATCCACAATAGAGCATTAAGTAATATCAGGTAAAAGTGATGGGTTTGTGAGGGAAGCGTCCAGTTATTTTTTTCCTCATTTTTTCAACAATATTTACTAGGACGTAGCAAATACTTCTGCGGCGTCTGCGGACGTAGGGCGTTCTGCGGCGTCTTCTTTATTTGGGACCGTTGTTGTATAGCTTCTCTGTTAGTGATCTATTTCATTGCAATCTCGTAATTGCGTATTTAGTTCCAATCCTCTGGCCTTTGTCCTTTATGAGTGTTATTTTCAGATAGTTGTAATGCGTCTATCATCTACTATCGCTCCCAGCACTTTCGATTCAAATAATTGGAAGATTTTTAACCTTGTACGTTTGGCGCAACCCCATAGCTAGAGCCCGCAGGACCATTTAGGTTTTATCATAGTTTTGTATAATAACAGTCTGTCATTTAATGATAGTTTTAGAATTACGTCCGAGGAGGGCATCTGTGTCAAACTTGATATTTCATTGCCTCCGTCTGATTTGAATATGCTTTTGCCAGGTGAGTCACTGACCAAGGAGAAGGTATTTAATTTCAGTTTACATTGTTACAGATCTGTTATTAATTAATTACAGGTGGAAAGATCTCTTGTCAGATACTAAATATGACTTGTGCAGATTTAGGTTCGTTTATTTTTATATTTTAATTTTTAATTTTTGCTTCGCTATTTCTAGTACTATTTGGTATTTAAATGGACTTATAGGTTGTCAGAAGTAATTTGCGGATTACCTTAACGGATAACAAGAAACATCATCGGTAAGATGCAATGGAAAGATGCAATGTCATTTGTTTCAGATAAGTCGGCCGTGTACATAAGGAAGAACATATGTCTAAGAACGGTGTTTTGGGGAAGTAGCCAAAGAACTGTATTTAACAGAGTAGTAGACAGATTTTGAATCGTTGTGCTTGATTGATAAAGTCTGGTTAAACAGGTACGACTTTAACAGAAGGTAGTATTGGAGGACAGTGTGCTTTTCAATTCGATAACCAGAGAAGCATACCATGTTTCTTTCATGCCAGAATACATGATTTCATGTTTTTCTTATCAACCTTTTACAAAAACCAAAATTTTAATTAATACCATTAAACCAGTTTTTACATGAGCATCAAACTGATGTTTTAGTTTACTAAAAACGACAAAGTAAAATTAGTTTTACACTGTGTTACTATACTCTTACCTCTATTGTACTTATAAACGTCATGTTAAAGACGTAAGGTTTTTTCTAAACCTTAAAATAATTTCTGTAACACAGGTGACATTGCTATATATGTTATCAATACATACTTTTGTTTTCTTGATTTTCTTAGCTGAAGTGTCAGCTAAGTTTATCATACTGCTTATATGTTCTCGATAAGCATAAATCCTCTCATATCGCTCTGTTTTCACAGACCGTCTGGAATCCGTTTTAAAAAGTCTGTACAAAATGAGAGCAACTCTACAGGAATCCTAAAGTGAAACATCTACACCTCCGGCGTATCCCGGCAAACTTTTCAGGACAAAAACAGCCAATCCTAAAACCACAAATAAAACAATCCCAGTGCAAAACACAAAAATAGTGCAACCGACAAAGTCAGGCTGACGTTGTGCTGAATCTGTAAATCTGACTTATCAGATACTCATAGTGATTTCCCAGCTTATACAAAGAATTAAAATATTCGTAACTGTTAAAACAAACATGTGTTTCGACGTTATGTGTCTCTGCAATAAATTCAACTCTGGTTGTATTTGCCCAGTGTGAAAATACTCAGGTTGGAAAGTTTTACTACTCTGAGTACCATGATCAGAACAACAAAGCATGTGTGTGCACCGCGAGCGCAACATGCTCGCGCGTGCCAGAGTACGTGCTGGACGCAATGCAAGCCGCGCGCGCTCGCACTGAACCCCAACGCGCAGACTGCAACACGGGACATGTCGGCTCAAGCGGTGCGGTGTGAGTCTGTACGCGTGGGCGACACATGCTTGCGCGTACCAGAGTACGTGTTGGAGTCAATGCAAGCCGCGCGCGCTCGCATTGACCCTCAACACGCAGACTGCAACGCAGATGTGTCCGCCAAACAGGTGTGTGTGAGTATGATGCCCTTGCCCTAATCGTAGCAATCAAAATGGCAAGAAAACGCCGTATACCTCGAGGATTTCACAATGGGTAGACATACCACGAGATGGATTTATTTGCAGAGACACCAACGGAATACGTCTGTAGGGGTTGACAATTTGAATTAAAATAAATAAAATCATTAATTTCGATCAATTGCTTAGACACAAACAACTTATTGTTAACAATTATAACAATTAAAATTTTAATAGTATTTTTTGTAATACGTAAAAGTCGATAGTTTGTGATAAAGACTCTCATTTTACAGAAAACTAAAGGTAAAATTTATTTTATCTTAAATTCCTTACCTTTTAAAATTTACCTTAACTAAAAGAATTTAGATTCTAAAATTCTACTTTCTGTTAGATAATCTAAAATATTAGAACCCCTTTGTCTCTACAGCGACTCGTTATTACATATCTGCCTCAGTTGTATCTGCAACTACTAATTATTTTTTCACGCCTAACTGGTCAAGTCCCCTTCATATAATAAGTCTCAGATATAGGCGTTAGAGATATTAAACATACGGCTGTGGTGTTGTACCCGCACTACATTTTCGATGTTTCGACTACTCGATAGTATCGATACGAAGAAGAAAAAGAAGAAGAGGAAGAAGAAGAAAGAGGAGGAGAAGGAGAAGTGCACCAATTTAAACAGATTGTATTGCTTAACTTTATGAGAAAATACGTAATTTTTTTTATGTGTGAGAGAAATTAGGAAGGAACGTTTTGGTTTTTAGGTTATTCTGTAAAGAAAACAATAATTGTGTTCTGACAGACTAAAACGTATGATAATACAATGACTGTAACATTTAAAAACACAAAACAGAACAGTATTAACAAATTAACAACATAATGTTTCAACAATGAAATATAACGCTTATAACACAGTAAAATTAAAAAACACACGCACACAAAGGGTTATAACGGATTGTTATGATCATAACAATATGTTATGATCAAATGACACGAAGGTTATATTATTGTTCGGCTGACCAGAATTCCTTGACGTTGCTGAGTAAATTTGTACGCAACCTGAATTCTGTGAGATAACTCTAAGTGTTGACGTGTTGTTCCGCGATGCACTTTGATGCGTCATTTCATAGAGCCCTCACGTCCACTGTTTACAACCAAAACATTACCGTCCCTAACCTTGGCCACGAAAATATTACGTATTTTTAACGCGAACATGCAATGGGAAAACTACACAACGTACTTAACATATTGTAATAGACAATTGTACACAATATAAAAAAGTAACCAATAACATTGCGAACGTAGTGTGAGGTCAGGAAAAAAGCAAAAGCCAAAAAATTTGTTACAGCAAAAAAATAGTGTAACATTTAAGGATCAAAGCAAAACTTGAGTTCCGTTATCCTTCGTTACCTGAGTTGTTTTCTTTGTGACCTGTAAAATAAAAAGTGAGAATTATTTTCTTATCGCTTAACTCAAATATCAAAAACTCGTTCAGGTATTAACTGAAAAAATGTTTTATCAATCGAAACTAGTACCGATAAGATTATTACATTGCCATTACTACAAAATCTTTACGTTTCTATTCAAAGACGAACACTGAATACAACGTCCAATACACAGATGAAGTCATAAACCAATTATTTTCCCAGGGGCGCAAGCAGACGACTGAACACTTGTTATTATCTGCATCAGGTAGTTATCTCGCTGATCCAGTGCTACTGCGACAACACTAAATCACTGAAGTATTAACAAAGGAACGTGTTACAAATTCTGAAACATGAAAAACTCACTGGGTATAGGGAAGTACCGGCTTTGTTATAGATCACGGACTCTTTCTCAACCAGAATAGTTGTGTTTGAGCAAATTTTGACATTCTGATTACATCACCCCTGTTTCACTTCTATAATTCCTGGTCCTCACCATAAGGTTGATCAGTTGCTAGTGTTTAACACTATCCGCGCTGGACGGTGAAGGCAAGTAGTTGATCTCCAGACTCTTTTTTCGAGTCCGATGGTCAGGGCAGCGACCATTCTAGGCTTCGAGGATCCTCATATGGGTATGCAACGTACCCAAAAAATCGGTATGGAGACAATACATGACTTCCATGTTCTCAGATTATATATAAAATCATTTGGTACTGCCTTTATGCGTACCCGCAGTTATTTCGATAATGCGATTTTTGGGCTTAGATATGTAGTGAATATCGCACATAAATTTAGGTAGAATTATACAAAATTTAATTTTGTATGTTGAAAATAGATGGCTGGTGATTGCAATTGATTTCGTTTGTCATTTTTAATGGAAAATGACTGTAGTAGTAATTTGTCACCGGGTCGTGGCTGTGACACCAAAAATTGATTATATTAGATTAACATGAGAACTGAAATTATAAATGGAAACCAATACGTGTGTAATGTAAAACTTTTTTTTCTAAAACCACGACAAACCCAACTCGAAGTAAGGCGGGAGTGGCCCAAGGGTCAACCCCTTGACTATTATTATAGGCCTACATGTCACTTTTTTGTGGCAGAACTCGTTTTTTTGGTAAAATTCGTTTTCCGACAAGTACTCGTTTTCTGACTAACAAAAAACAAACATCCATTATGTACAATTTGTAGAGCATATGTTGTCATTCCTTAATACAGTGTTTTTTGTTTTTTCATTAACCATAAATATTTGTATTTTTCATTTTGTATTTGCTGTTGTTTTTTTCCAATTTGTAAACTTAAAAACGTTAGGTTCTTTATTTTAAGTGTTACTCTGTTATACGCATTGTATTACACGTTTAATGTTATGTTTTCTCAACAACAGCTTTTATTTATTTTAGCAGTAAACTAAAGACCAAAAACCATTATTACCTAACTACCAAATGAAAACAACACGAATTTTTGCTTTACATTAAGAAATAGGGCAATTTACATTTAGTACACTTCTTCTTTTCCACACCGTAATATATCGATACAATCACATATTAAAAACATCGAAATGTATTGCGGGTACTCATACAGTTCCAATCATTTACTTGAATTCGGTTCGATAATTCCTAAAAAAATATAGAATTTTGTCAAAATAAAATGTTTCAATAGAAACTACTTCTTTGTTGTCAATAATGTAGTACACATATAAAACTTATAAAAAATTATCTCCTCCCTCATCAACTACCATTTTAATTTATAGAAAATTATCACCTTCCCCTTCAACTACCCTTTTCATTTATAGATATTTCATCTACCTTTCTATATTTCATTATGACCTTCTTTTAAGGATACTTTATTTATCAAAATTAAGCACTTTACTCTTGTTAAAACGTAAAAGGTTGCAGGTAAACTATCCCTTCCCCTTAACCGATCTTCACCAAAATCAATAGGCCTCAAGTCCTCTACAATTCAGAACTGTACGCAAAAAATTATTTGATTCTGTTTGAATTTGCGGCAGTTATCGTTTGCCATAGAAAAATTCTACACACGACAGACAGACAGACACACAGACACTTTTCGAAAAATGACTTTTTTTCATGTTTTGAGGGTAGTAGAATCAGAATCTGCCATTATCTCGTACACGATTTTTTCGCCATGACCATACTTCCATTTCCTTATGGAACATGGAAGTAAAATGGCTCCACGGATTCGTAATACAGTCAGTCCGTCCGGGTTCCTGTTCGTCGGCGTACACGAGTTGAGGAAAGGTTTCGTGGCGGATGTGGTTTCACTTCACCCTGGCGGTAAACTCGTCCCCGATCTCTTTCATGGTGGTGGTACGCTCTTGGGACAAAAGTGACAGTAATCCTGTTCTTCCTTTGTCTTCTAAGCAGTCTAGTGTTAAACAGACGCGGCGACATTGACTGATTGTTTCAAAGCTTTACTATCTGAAGAAAAGAATTTAAGAAGATTTTTACACCTCATTTCCATGCTTCGGACATATTCCTTCTAACCTGATTCGAGTACAAATATTTTAAAGAGCCTACGTTTAATGTTGAACAACATTGTTAAAAGCCTTTTCTACGTATTACATTGTAATGTAAATTCGATTTGGATTACGCCGTCCGGCATTTCTAGCTTCCTAGCTTCCAATTCTGGCGATATCTCTACTTCCTCGATTTCATCACTCCATTTCCCCATAAAGGTTTTGTCCATTGGCCATTCAACTTCTTTGCCATATTGTTTCAATAATATTACTTCCATGTTCCTTAACGAAATGGAAGTATGGTGATGGCAAAAAAAATCGTGTTCGAGATTATTGCAGATTCTGATTGTACTACACTCAAAACATTAAAAAAGTCATTTTTCGGAAAGTCTCTGTGTGTGTGTCTGTCTGTCTATGTGTATGTGTGTCTGTAGATTTTTTTGGCAAACGATAACAGCCGCAAATTCAAACAGAATCAAATAATTTTTTGTGTACAGTCCTGATTTGTAGAGTACTCACGACCTATTGTTTTTGGTGATGATCGGTTGAGGGAAAGGGGTAGTTTACCTGCAACGGTTTTTTTTAAATCAAGGGTATTTATTATGGCAAACGATAACAGCCGTAAATTCAAACAGAATCAAATTATGTTTCGCATACAGCCCTGAATTATAGAGTTCTCAAGATCTATTGTTTTTGGTGAAGATCGGTGAAGGGAAAGGGGTAGTTTACCTGCAACGTTTTATGTTTTAAAAGGGTATTTTCTATGGCAAACGATAAGAGCCGCAAATTCAAACAGAATCAAATACATTTTTGCATACAGCCCTGATTTCTAGAGTACTCAAGACCTATTGTTTTTGGTGAAGATCGGTTAAGGGAAAGGGGTAGTTTACCAGTAACGTTTTCTGTTTTTAAAGGGTATTTTTTATGGCAAACGATAAGAGTCGCAAATTCAAACAACATCAAATATTTTTGGAATACACCTCTAATTTGTAGAGTACTCAAGACCTATTGTTTTTGGTGAAGATCGGTTAACGGGAAGGGGTAGTTTACCTGCAACGTTTTTCTTATCAAGGGTAATTTTTTTCTATGGCAAACGATAACAGCCGCAAATTCAAACAGAATCAAATAATGTTTTGCATACAGCCCTAAATTGTAGAGTTCTCACGACCTGCAGGTTTTGGTGTAGATCGGTTAAGGGAATAGGGTAGTTTACCTGCAACATTTTATGTTTTAACAAGGGTAATTTTTTTATGAAGAACGATAACTGCCGTAAATTCAAACCGAATCAACTACTCTTTTGCATACCTTTTTGAGTTATACAGAACTCAAGTTCTGTTGATTTTGTTGAAGATCGGTTAAGGGAAAGAGGTAGTTTACCTGCAACGATTTATATTTTAAAAAGGGTATTTACAATGGCAAACAATAAGAGCCGCAAATTCAAACAGAGTCAAATAATATTCTGCATACAGCCCTGAATTGTAGAGGACTGAAGGTCTATTGATTTAGGTGAAGATCGGTTTAGAGAAAGGGGTAGTTTACCTGCAACTTTTTATGTTTTAACAAGGGTAATTTTTTCTATGACGAACGATAACTGCCGTAAATTCAAAGAAAATCAAATAATGTTTTGCATACGTTCCTAAATTATAGAGATCTCAAGGTCTGTTGATTTTGGTGAAGATAGGTAAAGGGAAAGGGGTAGTTTACCTGAAACATGTTATGTTGTAACAAGAGAAATGTTTTTATGACGAACGATAACTGCCGCAAATTGAAACAGAATCAAATATTTTTTTGCATGCATCCCTGCATTGTAGAGGACTGAAGGTCTATTGATTTTGGTGAAGATCGGTTTAGAGAAAGGGGTAGTTTACCTGCAACGTTTTATGTTTTAACAAGAGTAAAGTACTTAATTTTTATAAATAAAGTATCTTGATAAGAAGCTCATAATAATCCACTGTAGAAACGTAGATAAAATATCTATAAATGAAGAGGTTAGGTGAACGGGGTGGGGGTAATTTTCTATAAATGAAAATTATAGTTGAAGGGAGAGGGGAGAATTTTTTATGTGTACTACGTTATCGGCAACAAAGAAGTAATTCTTTGTTAAAATTCCTTCCCGGGCTGTTTAGCCGTAGTCCAATGTTTTCTGCAAAACCAGACTTTTCGGCAGTGCCATCGACTTCCATCTCAGTGAAAATCGAGTGCGATAACGTGAGGTGATATACGTTAGTGACCACAGTACTGTGGTTTAAGGCTGAAGCAATAAGTAGAAAGAAGTAGTTTCTATGGAAATATTTCATATCGAATATGATTTTAAATATAAATCTTAGAACATGGAAGTCATGTATGGTTCTCCATACCGATATTCTTTATCAAGCACCGCTTTACTTCTGAATTTCTTATTTTGTCCGAATTTGATGACCAGAGATTCTTCTCTAGTAACACATCTCCATGGCTCTCAGTACATCATTATTTTTACGTGTAATTTCGTGCAATCTGAGGCGTATGTAAAGCTATTTTTTACTATGATTTTCTAAACATAACTTTTAAATTTTCTTGTTACATATCGACTCCTTCAGTAGAATACTGTCGACTGGTCTTCTACGTCTTGCAAATCTATATTGGATTTTATCATAGCTACAGCGTTTGGTCGATATACAAATCCCTGGTACCGTTCTAGTACGGTTTCATAATAGCTTCATCTACAGTCCCAAAGTCAATAAGTACTTCCAACGATTATAGAATTTTGGTTTACAAAAACTAATTTCTACCTTTATAAAAGCTACGAACGGACGCCTCTTGACGCATAACAGACCAACGAAGTTTAATCAAAAAGTTCATCCAATTTTCGTTTACTTGGAAACTTATGTTTTTCTTCAATTATAATTTCTATTGTTATCTTGAAAGTAATCTCCATGGCATACACTACACTTATGTCAACGTATTTTTCAGTTTTTAATATGATTCTATAATCCGCATTCTGAGATAGTCTTCAGTGCGCTGAGAGTTTTGTTTCTTGCCTTCAATAGTTGGGAAACTTTTTTTGTAGTTTTTTTCATTATTCTGGATAGCAACGTAGAACCATATGTGTTGAATACGGGGGTTTTTGCTGTAGTTACAATGGTAAGTTTTGACAAAAATTCTGGAGCAAGATTGACGTGTCAGCTGAGGCACTAACGTAATACCACCATCATCATCATCATCATCATCATCACTCCAAGTATTAGGCACTAGACCTGTTCCGGAACCCACTCCTCCTCGGTCTACTGACATCTCTCTTCCCAGTAGGGTGATAATCCAAGACAGTCACAGGTATACGGAGATCAGCCATGCGGTTCAAGTATTCACACCACCTCCTTCTGTAGTCTTCAATTCAATCTTCTGGTGCTACGATACAACGTTTAATTCGCGTCTAATAGCCTCGTTCCTTTTCCGATCCAGGAGAGAACAACCTTGCGTCTCTCTTAGAAATTTCATTTCAGCTGCCTGAATCCTCTGTACGTCCCTTTTACCAATATTTCATGTTTCACTAGCGTACAGGAATATGGGGACAGCCGCAGTTTTGTTAATTTCATTCGGGTATTCTTTTGTGTTTTATTTTTCAGGTACCTATGAATCGTTCCACAGATAGCTTATTATCCCAATCAATATCGGTTCCATAGGAGATGTCAAAATATAGGTAATTAAAATGACTAACATGATTCAAAATGTGATTATTTACGACTATCTTAGTTCTTATAGGATACCTGCCCTTAAATGCCATCGCTTTAGATTTTGTATCCATATGCATTTAGCTTAGGTCGTTTTGCCGTATTTCCCATCCGATTTCCAAGGCTTGTATGAGTTCTGTAAGTACATATATTTTTACTTAAGCAGGTTACTGGCCTGCTCTAAAACCCCCAACCTGGAGGACCAGGAGCTTTGATTTGGGGCTGCTCTTCCCCTAGAGAGTCGCTTTCACCTCAGCTGACGAGCTCTCTCTGCCCGATCGCAGTAGACTAACTAGCTCAGCCCATGTGTACAGCCGTTGGCCTACTGTAGGCTCTTCACACTAGATGCACACCCTGTTTCCCATGAGCACCATCCTGCCAGGCCAGAGCCCAGGATACACTAAGGATGCCCTGACAGAATCCCCATCTCTCGTTTGCTTACCGATCCACTCCGCCGAAGGGATTGGTTACCACAACCTTGGAGGATAACCTCCTCCAACAGGGCCCACCAACATGTAAGTGACAGTAGATTTAGGGGTGGAGAGGCTAGTGCATTTCTCTTCAGTGAAAGCATATGTTCGCCTAACACCTCCTTATGGACCCCTATTGTAGTAAAAATACCCCTAATGCCCTACTATCACCGTATTCAACCGATTCAGGATCGTCTTGGGAGTTCTGTATTACTTTTAAACCAACTGTTCATAAATAACAGACTCAGAGAAAGCCATCTGTAATATTTTTACCATGTTAGATCAGCTTTTCTTATAATTTAGAGAAAAATTTAACGCAATATCTTCAGTATTGAAATATAAAATGTAAAAATTTGCTTATTATACTAAACCACAGTTTCTAAATTACGCTGCTGTAAAATCTAAACTACATATGCTTCCAGTATGGCTACTAATTTAAACGACTGTTATTTACAGTGTAGTGACGGTTATAAAATTATTTTAACTTAGAAAAAACAATTGTGTAATTATTTGGAGAGGATACTGGAGGATCGATAGCCAAAACAGCAGTGATGAAATATAAAGCCACTGATAGAAAAGCTTAGGTCGTCCTAGGATGAGATGGGTGTCGGAACTGGTTTAAATAACCTAGATCTTGTAGTGAAGAAGAACAAGAAGAAATTATTGCAGGTATATCAATATTAATATATAATCAATACATCAGTATTTTATAAAATATTTATGAACTGGTTGTTTCTAGTATAAGGGGTACAAGACTCTCGTATATGTACGTGTATTTTCTATGTAGTATTCAGCTCAGTGCCACATTACTATGTCTGTATAGTAGTCTGGTCAACTGACTTTAACCATAAATTCCCATTGTTTGTTATAATAACCGCAACATCTGCATACAATGGGGAATTAACGCGTGCATAATTACTTTTGTTCACTTTGTTCCCAGATTAACATTCGTTTCTTACGCTGCTGCCAACATATCTTAGACGTTGGTGTAAAACAATAGTCTCGTTCCACAAGGTGTTCTTGAGGCCCATGAACTAGAATACAAATAACTTCAAACATTTGGAGGATACTTATAGAAAAAAGCTAATGCAGACCGCCTTATAAATCGATGACGTTGACGTAGTGGGCACCCCAAGAATTACGTTACATTTAATGTTTCTCGTACCAGCTTTATAAAAACAATCACAAATTCAAACGATGCAGAAATTGCGAACGTACACAATTTCTTGTTACATCAGTAGTAAGGATCTGTTGTTTTTAGCTCTTGTTCTTTAATCGTCTACGGAATATTCTAATTAATACACATTCATTTACAATACTTTTTAAATTTAACTACACAAATTATTTTAACTTAAACTGTCACTCAATTTAACTCAAATTTTTTATGTTTCTATTCTATTTTACAGCAATTTTATTGTTTAATTAGCTGTATCAGAAGATAGCTATAAGACTGTTATTAACACTATTGTCTTTCGCGTTGCTTGGCCGTGGTCCAAAGCTGTTGATTGCAGCAGACGTTTCACCCATGCCTATGACGGCCACCTTCACTGCTAATTTTGAGGCTAAACACCGACACAGATATCACGATTCGTGACCACTCTACTGTGGTAAAGGCTGACCGTGACATCTGTGTCAGTTTTTAGCCTGAAATTACCACTGAAGATGGCCGTCGTAGGCACGGCTAAAACGTCTGCTGAAGTCAACAGCTTTGGACCACGGCCAAACAACGCGGAAGACAATAATTTTAATAACACTGACTCCGGCCGTGTAGCCTCAGATAGCTAGAGACTGTTACAATACTATTTCTTTTAATTATTTTGTAACCTATAATATCGAATTAAACAGATATTAATATCAGGATGTCATTATTTAATGTGTGTGACATATTTTATAAAATATCAGGGCGCAAGGAGTGTGTGAAAATTTTGATAAAATCGCCAAAATGCATGTGGGGTCGCCATATTCGCCATATTGAAGAGAATTTTAACTACAATCTAAATCTAGTGTTACGTTTTAAAAATTTAAAAATTTCAAATGTAACCCCAGATCCTAGAAAATAAACCCAAAAATTTGAAGAAAATTTTCGAAAATCCAGCAGTGTGCCAGGTTAAAAGAACTATAACCGAAATCCGTATTTTTGAAATTTTAATGTTTATTGTATGATATTGTGCCTATTATAAACTAAAATACGCATATTGCTATCTTTATCAAAGCTTCGTCCTTGTAGTAATAGCCTTTCATTATCAGTCTGTATATAATACAATATTTTTTTAAATTACCTTCACTGTTTTCGTCTGTCTTATATACTGATTTACCTGCCACTAGCGTACTGAAATTTACTCACCTGAAATGACTTTTTGTGGTGTAGCCTATATCCAATGATGCTCAGCAGACATAGTTGTTATAATGAAAATGCAAATCTTAGACAAACGGAAAAAATTAAAATTTAGTTTATTATTGGTAGAGCGCTGGAAAATAACAAAAACTGGAAATGGACGTTTTTCCTTCTCTTTCTCTGATAATATGACAACGCAAAAACGTTTGACGTTTATAAAGGCAAAGCGTGTACGCGGACAACATTTGGCTTGGTTCGATGGACAGACGCTCCATCCAGACGCCTCACTTTTGCCCAGATGTAGTGTGATTCACATTATTTGGTTGTGGCTGCAGACAACAACGATTGTGCCGTTATTTTCACAGCGACACTCTTAGTTAACACCATACTGCCATGCCGACAATAAATAATATAAAATATTAATGCATAAAAAGCAAAAACTGTACTAGAAAATGCGTTTTTGATAAAAATTGCTCTCACGGTACTTCGGAATAATGTCATTTATTCATTTATAAATTACTTAACGAATTACACATCTTTTAACAATTATCATCTTTCCTAGTACACGCGTGTATCTACAAGCGCATTTTTATCACCTGCAAAGAATTTCTTGTTTTAATTCAGAAAAGTCCAAAAACATTAGGTAATACATAGTTACAAACAAATATTATCGTATTACTTAATTACTTAAAACGTTTTACAAAAAAAAAATATGGACAGTTTTTCAAGTAAAACTATAAATCAACAAAAAATGAAACGTATACAACATACTGAATAGACAGACATAGTTGCCTTTAATCCTTTATTCCATACAAATTTCTTCCATAGCGTTTTAGTAATTGTGTGTTCATGTATGCCAAGCAATATTAAGTTATAAATTATTGTTTCTACATAAAATTATAAAAATGTTACAATATTAATAAAGTAATTAAATCAAACATAGGCCTATACAAACGTTAATGGTAAGATAAATTTAGTGAGAAATAACACCAAACTCTCACAGAATAGAATTATAATAGTACACAAGGATAGTCATGTAAATTCAATCCATAGGAATAATATTAGTTACGTTTATATGAAACGTAGGCCCGACAGAATGCAAACACGTTGGATGGTCCAACCCCGAAAAGAAGTACCTCATATCTTACTTTATGAACGGACAATCTTTTCAGGACACAGTGGAACGCTGTATTTTTCCTTGTTGTCTTACGCTGTGAGGTGTCATATTTGGTTAGTTGTTTGTTGTACGTAACTTGAAGAATTTTTTTTAACACATTATGCAATCTTCAGTAAATTTTCCTAAACATTTGTAAAGCCAGCACGCAAACACCTGTTATAAAAATAAACTTTAACCAAAATAACGTAGCAAAAGTAAATATGTTGGCCTAAGTGATATGCACTTTTATAAAAAATTTGAAAAATTATTTTTAGGGAAGGAGTGTATAAAAGTACATGTCATGAGGATAAATCGGTTGGGTATAAATGCAGAATTCTGAATGGAAGTAAGTTGTACACCACATTTTACCTGTTCGATTGAAAGCATCGAAATATATCAAAGTTTTGACTACTAAGTTATAAACCGATAGTCTATATAATAGGTAGAGAGAGAGATAGAGGCAGAGAGAAATAAAGAGAATACGTGACTGTTCTAAACAAAGCTATAGAAAATGTGGAAAAGGTGAATAACAACTTAACCTTATAAAACATTAATTAATTAAATGTATGATAAATACAATTGTTAAATTTATGTACACTAAGCTTGTTACTAAGCGCAATATGCTTATCATCCACTTATATTTCAAGTGATAAAATAGGGTGAAGTAATCTCTGCTGCGTAATGTAAGGCAACTCACTTACTCATTCAAGTCACGTGTAACTGAAAGTAATAACCCCACCAGTCCTTGCAGCTGTAATCTGAGTCTGCATAAAACTACGTAGCAAAAGAAGAAAATAGACTCCAGTGGAACACGCTATATGTCGCACGCTCTAGTGAATTATCTTAAAGTGTGATAGGAGGGGTAACTGCACGCATCTAAGTTTGGTTCGCTATATTTTGGCTCGTACAACATATAGCGTTATCAATTTTTTATTATGTATGCTATACTTATTTTCCTTTAATACACCCGATTTTCAGTTTATTGTATTCAGTCATTGTATTTCTTTATTAAAATTAACAAAAACTTTCACCGCGTACTATTACCCGTCCATGTCGGGTAATTAGACGCAGTCACTCCACAGTGCTATTCATATGGGAGAATGGGTTATTATAAATAAATACATCAATTTTATCAGGAGATTACAAGAAATTGTATTATTATGAATGTTTTAGTACATACTTGTAACGTTACACATATTGTTACAACACAAACAAGCCACCCCAATACCAGGGAAAAACCGATGAATCAACTATATAAAATGTTTAAACTAAAGAAAATAAAATGACGATAACGCGACAAACGACTACATGACCCAACCCAAGTGATAGAATCAATAAATAAACCAAATAAAATAAAACCAAAGGAGAAGGGGAAAACCGAAATAAAATGAAATCGAAGAAGAAGGTAAATGAAAATGAAACAAACCAAGTATGAATGAAATAAAACAAGAAGAAATGAAAAGACACAAACAAATAATAAAGAACAGAAAAAGGAGAAATGGTACACTCAAATATAATAATAAAAAAGAAACCAATAAATAACAAATGTAAAAGATAGTTATTAGTATCGACTAAATAATCAATGTAAATGATAATTGCAAATGATGATTGATAAAATCCAATGAAGTAAAGACAAACAAAGTACACTAACCAAAGAAATAGAGTTTAAATGTAATAAAGGACTCTATAATGACATGAGCTTGTTAACAGTATAACTAACCTTTGTAAAGTGAGAGATAGAGAGGTAGTAAGATAGTGAACATAAGTAAGTGACCAAGAGAGTATAATGTTAGGGAATACCCACTAATAACACTTAAATAAAATATAAGAAGTGTAAAGTGACAGTGTAAAACCCCAAAATAAATAGAAACCCTATTGATAGGCATAAACACCTAATAATCAGTGATGAACACTAAAGGTTTAATGGTGAACAGTATTATTAAATAAGAATTTTGTTAATGATAGTATTAAGATTAATTGTAAATGAGGGATACCATAGTATTCAGGGAAGGAATCCCATAAAATGTCAAAAGTTAGTGTTACCATGGCTAGAGAGTAAAGTTAATATAAGAAAAATTATAGTAAAGAAAATAAAGGCAAAATCAATGAACACCCTATATTCTAAGGGATAGTCAGTTAAGGAAATTGGAATGGTGTGATGATGTTTATCACCCTAAAAATAATTAAGAATAAAACAAATTGTAAACCAACGTTGCATAATAGCTGTTAAAGAATTGTTCGATTAAATCTATGAATAGGAATATGGCTGAAGGGATTATACAGACCATAAACCTAAATATTATATTATATTTTATAGAGAATGGGAGATAATAGCCAAATTGTAAACAATGGCAAAATAAATGAGAAAAAAGATAAAGTAATATAAATCTAATAATACTGGAGAGGCAGTCAGACAATAATAGACAAACCATAATATAGAAACTAATGAAAACATACAATTATTATAAAACAGATCCAAAACAAGTCAACAAGTAAACAAATCATTTATAATACCAAAACAAAACATGTATGAGGGTAAATTAATGTGTAATTTTTATAAAATAAGTAAATATAGCCGACTACTACTTAGGCCTATGAAAATGCCTAACTGTAAAAAACCAATAACTACAAATTGTAAAAAACTAACAAGAATATTAACAAATCCAAGGCAAGTAACTAGTCAAGGATAATTAGTGAATCATATTAAAAGATAAATGTTAATTTAAGGACATAAAATAAGAAAGAAATGTAATGAAATAATATCAAAATAAATGTTCAAACAATAATACATAAGAAAACCCAGCTTTATGGGATGTCAAAATGATCTTTGAAAGAAAATACGAACAGTAGTGATAATACTTCATACATAGAGAGGAAGACGGAAGAATAATAGCAATCAGAAGATATACAGTAATTTTGAATAAAAATTCAAATATGATAACAATGGTCTTAAGTCAAGTACAGCCAATCAGGAGCAATCAGTTACCATGACAACTGAAACGTTATTTATGAATTTTCCGCTAGAACCTGATTCCATTTTTGACGCTCAACAGGAATAGACGCCAAGTCGTGAATGACCAAAATTTTAATATATAGTGTTTAAAAGTAATCCAAATTTGAAAAAATGAAGAATTAAGAAGATGAGGACATACAACAGATGCCTAATGCCTGATTAATAATTTCTAAATTAATAAATTTAAACCAACTAATACGAAAAAGAAGCCAAACGTACTTGAATCCTAAGGTGATTGAAAATTAATGATTATCGAAGACAACAACCCATTTCATAGGAAAGTGTATTATAATATTTGTGTATTTTAGCGAAAAGCAAGGATGACGGTAAGAGCTCACGTCGGAAACACGGCGAAATAACAGCTCGATTAAGAAGGTCGAACGAAGGCGGGAGTAAATTTGAATTCTCCATACCGTCATGGCCAAGAACGCTCAACCGTCCTATTTTTTAATTTAATTGTTTCAATTAAACAATTTGGCGCCACCCGGGATTTATGAACACATATTGAAGAACAGGTAAGGTTCCCACTCGCGTGTACTGGTAATTGAAGGATCGCTACGGACATCGTCAGCGCAACATATAAGTAACGACCACTCGTGTGAGGCGAACACACACAGCATAAACATTTTCAGAGTACATACAGATCTACACGTTACAGATTGCTTCCATCGCGGGGCTTAAACAAGGCGGAAGTCATTAACACGTTACAATATATATAACATTGGCGAAGTGTAATTAATAAAAATTTTGTCAATTAAGTTATAATGTAAATAGATAAGATAAATATAAAGTTAAGTAAAGTTTGTAACAAATATCCGTTATATTACAGCTCGTCAAGTTCAACATCGGTGACAAAGTGTTAGTCAAAACTAACCCGCTATCAGACTTGAGTAATAAGATAAACGCCAAGATTTTTGTGAACTTTATGAGGGCCCATACGTAGTAAAAGTGTTAAAGGGAGGGGCGACCTATGTACTAGCCAATCCCAACAACACAGAGTCAATAAGGGGAGTTTTCAATACCCGACAATTAAAACCATTTTATAATTAATAAAAACAAAGAGAATAATTAAACCTAAACTAACATATGTAATTGTCAGTAGTTGAATGTAACTAGAAAGTTAGAGAAATGTAGTGTGTATAACAATGTAGTAGAATTGTAAGTGAATGTTAGATATACATAACTGTAAACAAACCCAGGGAAGAAAGCGGAGGGAAGGCTAAGCAGACCGGTTTTGACCAAACTGTCAAAGTGTGTCGCACAGAAAGTAGGTCACAGACCGAAAATGTAAACAAACAGTATGGTAGCACATTCAGAGGCGTAGAAATTGATTTACCAAAGATTGTATAAACAAACTTATGGGTAAATCAATTTGAGGACAATGTAGCGTTACACATATATATACCATTGGCGAAGTGTAATTAATAAAAATTTTGTCAATTAAGTTATAATGTAAATAGATAAGATAAATATAAAGTTAAGTAAAGTTTGTAACAAATATAAGGGAGTGGTGCAGGCGTCTGTTTGGCGACACCCCGGCAAACAGAAGATACAATACTGAACGGAAACGGTGCTGACCATAAAACTATAAATGCATTGTGTTCGCGATACAGCAAAAAACTTAACATTACCGTTAGAATGTAGTGTTAACGCCCTTAGCCACACAAAGAAATTCACCCACCCTAACGGCTGAGTTTAGAAAGCGAAGCGTGATTTTTTTTTAGTAACGGAAAAACGCGGTAGAAGTCGATCGCCCAAACTATGTACCGATCACCGAAAGCGTCACTACTGAGCGGGACCTAACGGAATCTCACAAATGGATGATTTCAAACTAAGCGCTGAAAACTTTAAACATAAGCCAATTGGAAAAACAGACAGACATCAGTGTAGAGGGAGGAGCTCTGTCAGCACATAAAAATAACGGGCAACAGCGAAAAAAAGAGGTCTTCGATAACAACCAGACGTGGAGTCGATGTCACTCCCAACGAAGAAATATCGGTTGAAAGTTTGAGTGTACAGACGTAAACGAATATAAGTGTATGAAGAACGGACGGAGAAACGCAAAAGTCAGCATCGGAAAGTATAATTATGTTATGTGCGCGGAATTGTGAGTTAACCAGTCAATTTAAAACCTGTGCGCGTCGACTAGTAAATTAGCGCGAAGCGAGTGATGTGTCAATCTCCCAGATAAGAATTTAAGTGATTGTGAAATTCAGTGCACCCAGCAGAAGGACCGCTATCGGAATTCTACAGAACAAGTAAATTTATAAATCATTGTCCATTAGTTGTCAATTCAATGAAACAAACTTAGTTGTCGGACTCAATTGCTCATTTCATTCTAAAAAAAACCCACAAATCGTTCAGAGTTAAATAAAAATTATAACAATGCATTTATATGTAGTATGAGTGGTACTGGTGTGAGTAGTAGCAGAGATAAATTTAAAAGAGATAGAAATATTAATATGACAAGTTCAAAATATGAATTGATTATAACGATAAATCAACTGCTAGAATGTGAGTTGAATGATATAATTAATTTGTTTGATTTAGTGAGTTAAGTAAATATCCAATTATATAATGTACCAAAATAGCAGTTACATAAAATAAATATCTAAGACGTCAAATAAAAGGATAACATGAAAATATTTCATCGAGCATAGAAGAAGAAACAGGAGAATACAAATAAAAATGTGTCTACGAATGAATAATATTGAATCAACCCAACGAAGAAGAAGGAAGAGTAATAAGAATGTCATTGAGTATAACAAAAAGAGAGAAAATACCAATGAGCCAATATAATACGTTAGCATCCAGGCCCAATAGATCAAAATAGTGAGGGGATATGCCGAAAATAATTATCAACATAAAAAGGAGACGAATCAAGTACAATCACCATAGTGAAAAAACAAACTAATCTGTTTATGAGTGTGAAATAAATATAGGACAATGACTACCATAATAATGAATAAAAATATGGAAGAGAATGACAATATTCAGGGAACATGAATTATTACAAATAATCTGTAACCAAGGAGAACACTGACAGTGAGAAACAACTAACCAGAAGAAGAAAAAGAAGAAGAAGAGGAAAAGAAATGTACCATGAAGAATGAAGATTATGTATGAACAATACAAGACATCAACATTCACAAGATATGCAAGGAATTAAAATCAATATAGTGACCAGAATAAGTGTAATGATTATTGGAATACCAATAATAAGGAAACCAAGTGTTGAGCATTAATAAGTGATCACAAACAATGACAGTGAATACTTAATATAAGTGTAACAACATGTGATATGATAAACTTTTTACCCCAAGTAAACAGCACAAACAATACCAGTGAAAATGTTTATAACGGAGAGAAGTGACTAACCATTGTAAGTGAAAGAATCCACGATTAACTAGTGAAATGCACAGACAATTAGTGTAACAAGTTTAATCCAAGATTGTAAAATCACAGAGATAATCAATAAGACCACCAAAAAATATGAGACAGAAAAGTGAAATAATTGTTCATAGGGATTAATAATAAAAGCTTTGTAATCCTTGATATGAAATGTGCCTGAATGCCATAGCAACACAGGACAAAATGTAAATGAATACCAGAACAAATAGTAGCAAATAAGCTAATTTGTTGAGTATAAACCAGTCAATGTACCAAAGACTAGGTACAATCCACCAAAATATGTAACATAATTAGACTAAGAATACCAGTATTATTGTTTCAACAAATAGTGTAAAAATGTGTACAAAATGTGTAAAACTTAATAGTAAACCATTGTAGTAGAATGCCATAATGAGATGGCAATAATTGAGTCGAATTCTGTAAAAACTATGAAGCACATTGTTGTCAGACAAATGACACATAACATCACATGAGTTGAACTACAACATAAAATCATATACATTAATTAAACCAAGTAATTATCCATAATTGTTTCAAACAGAGACTATATAAGAATAAAAATGCAAAACAATGAATACCATATGAACTGAAGGACACAACAAATGAATCAGATTGAATACAATAACATTAAACTAGATAGACAGAACCCCAATGTGACAAGAGAGTTAGTCAAAAAACATTATCAAAACTTATCAAGAGAGTGTAACAAATGTTACCAGTAGTTAGAGAAATGTTCAGTACTGCTATGAGAACATCTCACAAATATTATACTAGTAGTTTAATAATTGAAATTTAATAAACTAACTAACTGCAATCATTGAACCAGGTGTAAATAACCACCATACTATAACTTAGAGAGCTTTCAAATAACAAAAAGTTAATGAATACATTGAACTAACCATGTACAACAATTGTACACAATTTTAATTACTAACAATATATCCCATGTGTACTAAAATAACTAAATAAGTGACAAAATGGCGAGATGAGAGCAGAATGTATTTTGAATCATACTATATATGTATACAAAATAACATTTTTCCAAAATAAAGTATGAACAAATGTATATAGATATACCTATTAGTGTTATAATGTCAAACTTATGTAGTAGAATAAGGAATAATAGCGATATAAGTAAATGTAAACAATCGGACATAGTTGGTATAGACGCCATTAACAGATTTTGTTTAAACTATAAATATAGCAAGATTATGTACTAACATGAAGGAGAAATGGACTCAAAATGTTTAGTAATAAGTATTAAGGTGCAATTACAACGAAATATAGTGAAAAAGACTTATTTCTATTAAGAACCACTATATGAGTTTCCAAGAAGATCAAGTGAATTATTAATGAACGGAATTAGTGCTTGTTTGGACTTAAAATAAAGCCGCAAGTGTCCGCGACTTAATGCCACTATCCAAATGACGATATGACAAAAATTAAGAAACTTATAGCCATTATAAGTTTTTCGATCATTTTCGAATGTCCATGTGTACGTCAGAGATAATCTAGAACCCAGGCTTAGTGACGCTAAAAATTAAAATTTTTATTTAACCAGAGTGTTTGGGGTTGAGAGTATGACCTTTTAAACCAATAAAATGGCTTAATTTGACCAGACGAAAAGAGACGCTTTAGCGAGATCGTTTAATCGTTCAACAACACTCGAGGCGACAGGACCGTGTCAAAGTCGGCAAGAAATATTTTGAAATGTGCGCGTCACCTCCAGTAACACAGACAGACATTAACCTATACTGAACCCCCATTATCGAGTGTCAGTGAATTAAGTGAATAGTGAATTAACATGACCATTGTATAATAAGGGTCATGTCCAGTGTAAATAACCAGGGAGTACAATATTTTAATAATTTTAAAGAAAATGCAAAATGGAATAATTCTCGTTGATTAACGAAAGTTATTGTTTTACTGCACTAGTCAAGTTAACGCTTGAGTGCCTTGATAAATAATGATGAACAAATATCAAAATTTTATGAACGAAGTTATAGCACAATCTAATGGCAATAATTAATTAAAAAATAATTATTTTATATTTAAAGAATAATTGAGAACGGCGGAATTAAAGTTAAATACCGCTCATTAGTATGTGAATATAGTCGCTTAATTGACTATGACTTTTGAATTGATGAATAATAATTTTCTTGTGCGAATATTTTCATTACTGATAATTCCACATCATATGAATAGTAAATAAAGTGTTTGTAACAATAATATTAAGAATTATATATATAACATTACTTATTATAAATAACCACTTACTTTTTTCTAGGCAAACTAACCTAGAACCAAAACGTATATTTTGTCACAAAGAAACAATTCTGTCATCAAATGATTTTTATAAAATGAAAGCGATAATAAGAGTTTTTTCAATTGTTTTTCTCTTTCCAGTACATAGTAGTAATAACTAATGAATTAACAATAATATTTTAACAGTGCAACTTTCAAAGCACGTGTTGGCATTAGCTTCTCTAGACCTCAAAATACCATACGATAGTACGATATTATTGACTATCGTATCGAGAGTAATAATTTTAAATTTTTGTTCTTTTTTATAATAGTAGATAAGTAAACATTGTTATTCAAAAACACATCTTTATATCTTGTATCATGTGTCTTAAAAGAATTCACGAAAATTGGTAATACAATTAACCAAAGTGAACATAACCTAGTTCACCATAATATCGTACATTGTAACAGTGTTACCATCCTTGAGCTGCAGAGATCTCAATATTTGTTTAATTTGTTTTTGTTTATAAAGATATCCATATTAATTGTTTTAAAAGAGTTTTGCTGAATTTAACCATTGTCAATAAAATCCTCAGTTTATTATCAGTGGATACGGAGTTTTAATTTCTATAAAATAGAAGCAATAGTTTATTTTTTTTTAGAAACAATTATCTCATAAGGTGGCGGTAATATTTAAATTACTGATATCATATTATTCAACTTACAATTGAATATCTGAATTATTTTATTTTATGTGCATTTTCTCGATATTCAAAAGGAATATCTGTGTATTGCAAATGTGTTTACAGTAAGAGAAGTCGCCCATCGAGAAGAGTGAAGATATCCACGGATGGTAAGTGGGGAGGTAAATACAGTGAATTAATAGCGAGTCTAATACTCTTTTCAACACGAACTTTAAATTTCAATATCACCCAATTCTAATAATCATTCTAATAATAATCAACAATAATAAAAACAGTCTATACGTTGTTATATTACAACGTGGCGCCCATCGCGGGGCTTGATTGATTGAAGAACCAGCACACACACAAAATTTACGTTGTTATATTACAATAGTAAGAAAAAAGTTGATGATATAACGATACATATGTGTAAATTAAGAGGTACAATATTGTGGGCACCTACCAATGTATAACTTATACGAAGTAGTAGAATAAACCAAAGGAACTACTCCATATAAGAAATATTGAAGGATGTTTTTTAATCAGTGATAAATATTAATGTATGTAGGAATGAAGAATAATTCTTAAGAAATATTGAAGGATGTTTTTAATCAATAATGAATCTTAAATGTATGTACTATTATTCAATCAATATAAGTCCTTTTAAGTCTGAACGATCTGAGTTATTATTTATATAACCCCCTGAGATTGAGTCCATCTCTGGCGCCCAAGATTTAATAAAACCACAATAAAAAACATTTAATATTGTCGCCAACAAAGTGGTACAATTATAAAAACCTTTAATATTGGCGCACAAACGCCAAACTCTTTAAGAAACCTTTAATATTGTCGCCCAACTAGGGAGCTTAAACTAAACTGCAAAAGTTTAAAAGTGTTAAGCCTGGTAGAATGAAATGAGCAGACACTAAGAAATAAGAAATGTACATGTAAGTAGATTTAGTAATTAATGATAACAAGGAGTAGAAGTAAGATATTAAACAAAAATAATCAAATAACTCAACCAATTAACAATCAACTAAATATGGCTAGCGGTAGAAGTGAGAATAATAGTAACGAACTAGAGTTTGAAGTAAACAATCAGAAGGGGGAGACGGGTATATTTGAAGAATTAACAAATAATGGGAACCCGCCGATTTCTTCAGAGGCGAGGGGACCAGATGAAGAAGATGCAAGTACTGATGTCCCAGCACCACAAACACAATTAGATATAGCAGCAATGCTACAGCAATTATCCAAACAAATGGCGGAAAATCAGCAAGTATTCAAACAAGTGGTGGAAAATATGAAACAACTTGAAGAAGACGATATACAGTTAAAGAGAGAGATTAAAGAGAACAACACCCGATTAGAACAAAACATTAAACAACAGTAGACGAGAATAAGAGGCAGATAGAGCAACAAATTGAAGAGATGAGACGGGAAAACAAAGAGTTAATTAATAGCGAGAGAAGTAGTACAAGAGGAAATGGAAACATTCCAAAATCAGGTAAAGGAGCAATTGGAAAGGAGTGATCAAGTTATTAAGCAGAACCATGCCGTGGTCACACAAGTTACGGTCACATCGGGATGAAAAGAACATATCAGTTATTTAAAGAACACTTCACAGGAGACAAGGTGTATAAATTCACAAAACACATGATAAAGACGTGCGAAAAATGCCCGAAGAATAAAGATCATCGTAAAAAGGGGACTGGCGAAACAAAACCAATGCTACCCCAATCTAAAGGAGAAATGGTCAGCATGGATTACTATGGGCCACTTCCCACATCAACGAGTGGAGTTAAATATTTATTTATTATTGTTGACAACTTCACTAAATATGTGAAATTGTACCCCATGAAGAAAGCAACGACAGCAATAATCATCAACAAATTAAAACAGTATATTTTCGAAGTAGGAAAGCCTAAGACCATACTTACGGATAATGGGTCACAGTTCACGAGTAAATCATGGACAAAGAATTTAAAGAACCTGGGAATACGACCCAAATATATGGCTATAAGAAATCCATGTACTAACCTATCGGAGAGAGTGAACCGACAACTAGGAAATTTCTTTAGAATTCTTGTTGGGGGGCACCATGCAAAATGGGCGAAATACATTCGGCTGGTGGAGGAGAGCATCAATGGGACGTATCACCATACCATCGAGATGACGCCGCACCAGGCGCAATGGAGCCAAAAACCAGAAAGAGTATGGGAAAGGTTTATTGGTTTATTGACAAGGAATTAATGAAAACCGAAGGTGGAGTGAACCAGCGTGAGATATATCGCAGGATAAAAGAAAGGGGAGAGAAGAGAGCTAAGAAACACAACGAAGAGGTACAACTCGTCAAGTTCAACATCGGTGACAAAGTGTTAGTCAAAACTAACCCGCTATCAGACTTGAGTAATAAGATAAACGCCAAGATTTTTGTGAACTTTATGAGGGCCCATACGTAGTAAAAGAGTTAAAGGGAGGGGCGACCTATGTACTAGCCAATCCCAACAACGCAAGTCAATAAGGGGAGTTTTCAATACCCGACAATTAAAACCATTTTATAATTAATAAAAAAAAAGAGAATAATTAAACCTAAACTAACATATGTAATTGTCAGTAGTTGAATGCAACGAGAAAGTTAGAGAAATGTAGTGTGTATAACAATGTAGTAGAATTGTAAGTGAATGTTAGATATACATAACTGTAAACAAACCCAGGGAAGAAAGCGGAGGGAAGGCTAAGCAGACCGGTTTTGACCAAACTGTCAAAGTGTGTCGCACAGAAAGTAGGTTACAGACCGAAAATGTAAACAAACAGTATGGTAGCACATTCAGAGGCGTAGAAATTGATTTACCAAAGATTGTATAAACAAACTTATGGGTAAATCAATTTGAGGACAATGTAGCGTTACACATATATATACCATTGGCAAAGTGTAATTAATAAAAATTTTGTCAATTAAGTTATAATGTAAATAGATAAGATAAATATAAATTTAAGTAAAGTTTGTAACAAATATAAGGGAGTGGTGCAGGCGTCTGTTTGGCGACACCCCGGCAAACAGAAGATACAATACTGAACGGAAACGGTGCCGACCATAAAACTATAAATGCATTGTGTTCGCGATACAGCAAAAAACTTAACATTACCGTTAGAATGTAGTGTTAACGCCCTTAGCCACACAAAGAAATTCACCCACCCTAACGGCTGATTTTAGAAAGCGAAGCGTGATTTTTTTTAGTAACGGAAAAACACGGTAGAAGTCGATCGCCCAAACTATGTACGGATCACCGAAAGCGTCACTACTGAGCGGAACCTAACGGAGTCTCACAAATGGATGATTTCAAACTAAGCGCTGAAAACTTTAAACATAAGCCAATTGGAAAAACAGACAGACATCAGTGTAGAGGGAGGAGCTCTGTCAGCACATAAAAATAACGGGCAACAGCGAAAAAAGAGGTCTTCGATAACAACCAGACGTGGAGTCCATGTCACTCCCAACGAAGAAATATCGGTTGAAAGTTTGAGTGTACAGACGGTAAACGAATATAAGTGTATGAAGAACGGACGGAGAAACGCGAAAGTCAGCATCGGAAAGTATAATTATGTTATGTGAGCGGAATTGTGAGTTAACCAGTCAATTTAAAACCTGTGCGCGTCGACTAGTAAATTAGCGCGAAGCGAGTGATGTGTCAATCTCCCAGATAAGAATTTAAGTGATTGTGAAATTCAGTGCACCCAGCAGAAGGACCGCTATCGGAATTCTACAGAACAAGTAAATTTATAAATCATTGTCCATTAGTTGTCAATTCAATGAAACACACTTAGTTGTCTGACTCAAATGCTCACTTCATTCTAAAACAACCCACAAATCGTTCAGAGTTAAATACAAATTATAACAATGCTTGGATTTCGTTGTCCATGACGTGTCCGTTACTTAACTAAATATCACTATAATATTGACGACTCGGAACACAAAGTTTATTATAAGTAAAAACGTAAAGTTTTTATATAGGCTTACCTCTGATGAAGCCTTCTATAGGTGAAAGCCGGTTTAGGCTGTAAGGTAAAACTTTACGTTTTTACTTATAAAAAACTTTGTGTTCCGAGTCGTCAATATTATAGTTATAACAATGCATTTATATGTATTATGAGTGGTACTGGTGTGAGTAGTAGCAGAGATAAATTTAATAGAGATAGAAATATTAATATGACAAGTTCAAAATATGAATTGATTATAACGATAAATCAACTGCTAGAATGTGAGTTGAATGATATAATTCATTTGTTTGATTTAGTGAGTTAAGTAAATATACAATTATATAGTAATAAAAATGTTGATGATATAACGATACATATGTGTAAATTAAGAGGTACAATATTGTGGGCACCTACCAATGTATAACTTATACGAAGTAGTAGAATAAACCAAAGGAACTACTCCATATAAGAAATATTGAAGGATGTTTTTTAATCAGTGATAAATATTAATGTATGTAGGAATGAAGAATAATTCTTAAGAAATATTGAAGGATGTTTTTAATCAATAATGAATCTTAAATGTATGTACTATTATTCAATCAATATAAGTCCTTTTAAGTCTGAACGATCTGAGTTATTATTTATATAACCCCCTGAGATTGAGTCCATCTCTGGCGCCCAAGATTTAATAAAACCACAATAAAAAACATTTAATATTGTCGCCAACAAAGTGGTACAAATATAAAAATCTTTAATATTGGCGCACAAACGCCAAGCTCTTTAAGAAACCTTTAATATACTGTTATTACTTTTACATGAATACTGGAAAAATAAACACACGAAAATATTTTAAAAATATTTAACATTTCTTTAAAAAACCAAAAATGAAATTATTGAATATCTGCTTGAATATTTACGTCACTCAGTGAATATTAAAAATAAACAATAAAAAATAATACAAAAAACAATGGTCACAAAAAGTAAATTTTAGCTTTTCGTAAACGTTAGGCAAAAGTTAATATGAACTTAACACAGAATCATAATTTAAAAAATTAGGTTAGTACAGAACAATAAAAATATACAAGTATCATCACAAAAATGTAAAAAACTGTCGACCAACGCTAATAACAGCCCAGTGTTCACATACTGTGAAAACATAAATAAAATTAATCTTGTGCTTGACAATAATCACATACAAAATTATGAGGAGTTTCTGCAGCACTACAGTCTGAATGAACCCAGCCTGAACACAAGACACAGCGATACCAAAGTTCCTTGTCTTTCCCAAACTCTCCGCAAAACAGACAAGTATTGTTGGTATTATTCTTTTCCGCTAGTTATAGGCCTACATCAATGGAAATGTCGTCCAATTCATCGTCTTAACAGAGGTCTTTAATGTTTCTTTCGTCTTCAGTCGATGAACCGTCGCTGGAAGGGGCCTTCATTATCTTTCTTTTCCTTTTATCATTGGATTTTAACTGAAGTTTTGCACTTTTAGTGTATTAATTTATTTTGCTTAGCAGATTCTTTTTTCTAATTACTTCTTCTTTCTTACTTCTAATTCTTCTAAAATCTTTTTTCTGGGCGTGGCAGTTAGAATTTCTGAGTGATGTTTAGCGTGTGTCGATTTTCTCCCTTTGGATTTTGATGCCTTTGGAACTGAGGAAATTTCTGAAATGGAAACTAAACATTCATTAGATACGCTAACCGTCGCATTATTCTCTGTAGGCCTATCAGAAAGTAACTTGTTCTCAGCGTTTCCCGAAGATGTGCCGCCATCACTGGTTTCCGTTTCCATGATTCCCATTGCCTCGGGTGTTAGGCATAGGCCTAAGTCTTCATCGTCATATATGCTATCTTTAAAAGGATAGATTCTTGCTTTTTTAAAACCAGATACAACTTTGCTTACTCCAGCTACTTTTTCGTAAGCTACCTTCAACAAACCAGGGACATCTTCCTTATTAATTCTTTGAAAACCATTGTTTTTTAAGAACAGTGCACATTCTCTATTATAAGCGTTCTTGAGAGGTCCGAAAAACGTAAGGTCGAGGGGCTGCAATCGGTGGCTGGTGTGTGGTGGAAAAGAAACAACAACGATTCATTTTTCTCTACAGAAGTTATAACTGGAAAGGGAAGTGTGGCTTGAATGATTGTCCATTAAAAGAAGTGTCGGATGTTCTTTGGATAAATAAGTATTGGCCACAAAGTGTTTAAGCCATTCTAAGAACAAATCCTGATTCAGACATTTTATAGATGCTTCATAAAGCATTCGGCTGGTCCCCCACGTTTTGTCCCTGCTGATGCCCGTACACCAGGAAATATAAACACGGGTGGAATGAAGACACCAGTAGCACTCATAGCAAAACAAAGTGTGATATTTTTACCTCGCTCCAGGCTGGTAGCACTTCCTACCTGTTTCTGACCTTTTGGACCTACAATCGAGGGAGGTTTCTGGACTGTTGAGGTTCTCGTTTCATCTACGTTAAATATTGGTGACGGTAGGAACTGATATTTATCCAAGACGGTTCTTAAATTGTTATAAAAGTTATTCAGTTCGGTCTTGTTAAACCCTAAAATTCTATTAATGGATGTTGCTTCAGGTTTTCGCAGACTTAGCTGGGGATTTCTTTTTATGAAAGCTTGCGCCCAATCCTTACCTGCTAGTTTTGTTGCTTTATTAAAGTTATGTTTTATGTTATTTCTTTCTGCGTATTCATATGCCATCCATCTAAGCTCAGTTAAGGTAACACCATAAAAGAGTTTAGCAAGTACTATTAGATGAGCGCTGATTTCAGATTCCTGTGTTTTATTAAACACTGCTTTCCTTCCCATATTTGGCCCTCCAGTTAAACCTACCTTAAGTCTCTTTCTTAACGTTGCTTCATGTATACCCTACTTGCGTCCAACTGCTCGGATTTTTTCCCCATTTCTTACAGAATCAATCGCTGCCTTCAGCTGAACCTTGGTCCAATCAGCCTTGGTAGTGGTCCGAATAAGATTCCGTGGCATCTACAACAAAGACACAAATAATACAGATGAGAAAATAAGATATAAGCATAATTCTTACCAAATAGTACACGGGTCCAATTTATAATTGAAGACAGTTATCTGGCTCAAAACTGTGCAGTCATACTCAACTAAGATTTTCAAAAATCCGTTAAACTTGCTTCACAAACACGTACGCACACGCACGCACGGACAGTAGCAGAAATAATAACTCATAAATTTTGGTTTTAAATTTTACTACAATTTATTAAAATATTTCAAAATACGTGAACACATAGGCCTATTGCAAGAAAAAATATTTTTCGTTTAACGAAATTTACGGATGTGTACTGTTATAATTTACATAAAAACAACAAAAATTATGTAGCCTATTTTCATCACGCATTGATTCGAAATCCAAATTTGTAATTTGAAAAACAAAAGAATAATGCATGCGGGGAATTGGGACGCAAGCATGCGCACGATTACCCCAGCTGACGCCATTTTAGTATCTCTTTTCTGTTAGCTTGTACTATCCAGAAAACTACTTACTAACAGTTTGAAGTAACAAGTAATGAATGTACTTTAGCATTATAACATTTAACGTCTGCAAAAAGTGAATTTTGGTTTACTTACCTTAAGTTAAACAGGCGTAGTAAATTAGAAGAAATCACTGTAAAAACGTCCGACTGTAATAGCGTTGTACACATCAACTCAACAGCGTCACAATTCAACTGGAACTGACTTTCTACAGCAGCTGCTACGATGCACCACCTGTTACCCGAGAGATAGCGCTCACATCGTCAGATATCGAAGTGCGTACCGTTAGGCTAGTTGTACACACATCGATTTCGATCGTACGGTAAAATATCGTACGATATTTTATCGTGTGTCCGTTACTTTCACACACCACGGTTTTTTTCCGTGTAGAGTCCAGTCGTTTTAGCTCGAGATCACTCACAGTTGTATGAAAAATGAATCCAAAACGTGTTGTTGCTGTGTGGTTGGTGTACCGTCGTCTCAGGCGTCGTAGGATTAAACGAACTTACTGGGTTCATCCAGTTAACGAGAAAAGGGAACAAGCAGGATCGTTCCGCACATTTTTAGAAGAACTTCGAAAGGATGAGAACAAGTTCTTCAGCTATTTTCGAATGTCAATACCATCGTTCGATGAACTGTTTGAACGACTTAAAAGTGAAATCCAATTGTTGACATATGTACAGATATAGAAGATATAAAAATTAAATTAAGTGAAAACTCATCGAATTCATTTTTTTCCTTGTCCTCCATATCTTCAAAATCCGTATTTATTTCTCAGTAGACCTCTTACCATGCATTTCTGGTAGCATTTCTGTCTTTTTGAACGTCTAGTGTTTTGTCCCATAGCACTGGTCTTATTTGTACCAATGAAATAAGATTTCATTATCAATATTTTCAGCCATACTTAAAAAAAATAACACACTAATTAACTACCGTATCACAAACTAAAATCAATATTTGAATACTATACAGAATAATCACTTTTAACTATCCGTTAAAAAAATTCTCGTGTTTACATGTAACCTCGGTAGAACATCCTCATTATTAAACTACTAATAAAGGATTTTAAGAGTTCGATTGAAGTGTTTATAAACAAAAAAAACTAATATTATTATTTAATAAAATTTGCTAATAATATTACTTACTTTTATGAAATAGGTTCCAGTTCGGTCAGAAGCAACTAGTCAAATGAAGACGGATTTTTACCGTACGAATATAAATCGTGTAGTGTGCAAGCGTGCATTGGGTCACGTACGCCACTGAATTCACGGACACGGCACGGCGACCGTCTCTTGCAGTGGCAATGGACGGCAGCTAAACGGGATCGTGCCGTGCCGTGTGGAGATCGTACCGTGTGCAAGCTCCCATGCTCTTCTTCGTTCTACTAAAAGAATTCGATCGTACGATATTTTACCGTACGATCGAAATCGATGTGCGTGCAACCAGCCTTACCCGCCGCGCACAATTACCCCCCTTCCCTTACGCTTAGTAAAATTATATGCCCAGCATATATTTTTATTTTAAACAAGGTAGTGTTTAGCTTGTGGTACAAGTTTTGAATACGAAAGGTATGTGCTTTAAGAAACTAAAGATTAAATTTCATTATATAATAATTTTTTCACATAATCAATTATTTGTAAATCACAGAATCATTCAAACATAATTTTATTACAGCAAACATTGTGTTGTGTTTTCAAAAATCCATAACTTATATCGCCAGGAAGGATTTCTCTTTAATTTCTTAAACCCAAAAGGAAATGAGACTGTGTTTAAATTAGGCCTATATACTTTAGAAGTTGGATTTGCGTAATATAATAATTTGCGAGTCTAGAATGGTTGGTAATTGTCTGTTGTAAATTTATAAAAAGTACTTGACACAATTTCTTTTGAAAATAAAAGATTATTTTATTGTTTTTTATGAAAGGAGTAAAGAAAATATTGGACCTCTACATCATTATTGATTTAGATTCTTGGACTTTAAAATTTTAAAGGTTTGTTCTCCGTACTCTAATGTACATGTACAACACTTAGCAAACATTTAACAGTAGGTCTGTATTTAGTATAATAAGTTTATAAAAACAAGTTGTTACCAGTGTACATTAACTTTATTAATTAGCAATTAATATACAAGGATAATATGTCTGCCGTGAAGAAACTGTATTAAAATATAAACAATTGCTGTTTGTTGTGTTCTAAAACATTACTACATTAGAAAGTTCTGCTGTAAACATGTGGCATTCCACTGAGTTTCAAACCACCCACCCTGCGAAAGTCACATTCTTTCCGTACAATTTCATACCGTAAAATCAAACGTTCTCTTGCATACTAAAATCCAAGAATCATATACAACCTGTTTTCAATACTATAAACACTCAGTTGTAGAAATGTTTTGTCAAACATTGTTTTACAGATTTTTCTCTTAATAAAAGTTTAATTGTTAAATTGATCTATATGTAACTGGAGCTTACATATGGATGCTAGTTACTCAAACTGTCTAAGAAACTAAGAAAATGTTCCAGTGCGGTTTATACACAGTGAATACAGCAGTTGTAGGATTGGCAAGCAACTAATTAGTATCACTACTCAGCATATGACGGCCGAAGGTAATATCATTATTTGTTACGCCGCGTTTCAAATATAGAAAATAAACGCTATTTGAAATATTCCTTAACATTTAATTATCATCGTCATCAACAACCTCAAGTATTAGGCTCATCCTGAACCTGTTCCGGGACCCACTTCACTCTCGGCCGTTCTGCACGTCTCTTCCGCACCGGTCTATATTCCATTGCTAGCACTGGAATTCTGACACCCGACATTCTTCCCAAATATTCCCACCACCTTCTTTTGTTGCTCCTTAGCTGTTCCAACAATGGGTCGACCCCCAGTTCCGTCCTTATGACCACATTCTTCTTTCTATCAAGAATGCTACAGTCCAGAGAACACCTCATAAACTTCATTTCCGCTGCTTTGTCTCTTTCTGTCATAACTATACATTATTCATCTCTATACATCAAAACTGGTACAGTGTTATAAAACCTTATCCTTGTTTCTTTCTTTGTCTTATTTTTAAGGTATCTGTGAATTGTTCCACAGATATTCCTAAATTTGTTTAATTTTTCATCCAGATAAATCTGTTTCTTATGTAAAGTTATGTAAAGTAACATCCCAAGTAATTGAAATGCTGGACTTGTTCCATAATCTTTCCTTCTATAACAATCTTAGTTCTTACCGGTCGCTTCCCTCTGAATGTCATTGTGTTAATCATTTAATATTTAATATTGGCTTAATACATTACGTTCTTAATATTTATCATTTTATTACTGTGAATGGAGGCGTTAAAATGTATAGCTTCAGTAAGTATACAACATTTTATACTATATATTTTAATACTATAGTCTATGCTACAATTTATGTTACAACAATGTATACTGCAATTAGTCCAAATATACAACCACAGTACAAGTTTATTTTATACGAAGCTATAGTAAACAACTCATGTTATCGGTTCACTTATATACTAGCTGAGTATTTATGTTTGTCAGGGTAAATGTTAATTTATAAGTTTAAAATATGAAGGTCAAGAAACAAGAAAGCAAACTACAGACCTCGGAAATAGCGTTCTTAAGAGGAGTTAAAAGGTGTTCTGAACTTGACCGCATAGAGAATGAGGCTATGAGATAAGAATTTCAAGTTGTTAACTTGAATTAAAAATTAAAAGATTACAAACAACGGTGGCAAACAACGGTAGAATGAACACTTAAAAAATTTCTGATTCCAGACTGGCTAAACAAGTCTGAAAATACAAACCTATAGGACACAGGTGAGTGGGTACACCAGGAAGAGATCGCTAGAGGAAGGGAAGGCGAAATAGGCATAACCTTCACTAAGTCATGTTGTGAAGATGATGATGATGAAAATAAGAAGCTAGCTGTCACCTACGTTACATATCACCATGCATATGTTCGTCTCAATGAAACAATTATTATAGTAATTACATTAAAAAAACGAAGCAAAAATTACTTAATTTTTATATTACTATTATATTATACTACTATTACTTTTATATTACTATAGTACTATTTATATATTAATGAAAACGAAGTAAAGTACTTTTATTTTTAACCCACATTTATTTCATATTAATTCTACAACTTCAATTACGTTTCCGATATAGTCTATTTGCAAATATACGTAAAATGTAGTGAGCTAATTAGTTTATTTATGAGAAAAAATTGTAATAATGTAACAGCAATCTTTGCAAAAAAAATTTGATATCTGCCTTCATAAGACATCAAAAATCTTAATACACTTATTATTTAAAAAATATAATAGTGTTGTTTAGAATATAAATAGTTTAAATGGCTTTTTGTATGTTGCTGACAAATAATAATTTTGTATTTTAACATACCTATTTTATATTATTCTCTGTCTATATATGTGTTAATTCGTGTATTCATTAGTTTCTAATTTTTAGAGTTAAACATTAACAAAATTAAAAGCTACAGAACTTTGATATTTTGGCTCTTGTCCTTCCTACACCTTCCTTCCCAAATCAAATTTTATTGATAGTGTTAAAATCAAACACATATTAGTAAAATATCTGACTAATATAGGGCAGCCAACCCCGCGTAATTCCTAAATACTTTAGTGGTACAAAAAGTATCCACTGTTATTAATACTTGACTAAAACACCTAAACGGTAATACGTAAACACATTTTCTTTAACAGAATTCTTGATAAATTTTTGTACAAAAATATTTTTTGAATCTCAGGTTTGCTCTTAAAAAATATAGTACAGCATATAAGTAATCCTACATGCTGAACATGTAAGTAATTTTCCAGCTGAACATTCATTTGTGGTGTTATTCCTACCGTCGCTCTTGACTTAGTGACACTTTATCTTGGAAAATTAAAATGTAAAACACCTATTTAGTAGTATGTATAATCAGAAAAATATTACAATTTTTAAAACTAATCATTTTACATCCGCAGTTGTTTTATCTAAAGTACATAAAGTAATTAATTTACTAATCTTTGTGTTCTTTAGTGTTTCTTAGACGAAATTAAGATTAACTACTTTTGTTGAATTACCTACATTGTAGTTACCTCTAAGTTAACTAAATACAAAAAACACGTTCTTTTCGAGGCATTAATTACCAGAAAGTGACTAAATATAAACCATAATCAGTCCCACCAACAAAGCCGTCAAAATATTGTAACCGTCAAGTAAACTGTTGGCCGACGTTGTGAACACGATAAAAGGATATAGAAAATTGTTGTGTGACAAGTAATATTTGCCATAAGCCTTTCACTTGGTTGACAGTTCTGTAATCGAAATGCGTATTGACTCTAACATTTTAGATGGAACTGGATGTCTACGACAGTAATAAACTGTCAATGAACTTTGGCGCAGATAGTTTGTTTTAACGTGGTAAAAATATATATTTCTCGACTAGGTTATCTATATTCTGACAAATCTCTCTATATTTCTATAGATCATCAGTTAGTTTGTTACTAAGATGATTTTATTCTTAATAAATAATAATAATCAGAAAGCTGTTATTCATTAATTGTAGTACAGAAGTTGCAGTTTGTATTACACAGAATTAATGCGAACACTTGTGTATAACTTATTGGCTTCATCCAATCTATGCACACGATAAATAGTGTAGTCACTATCCTTTCCTCTCAAACGTTCTTCAAAACTCTGATTCAGTCTTCTCCTTTTACTAGCAGTTATCCTACACCAATATTCTACGGTTACAAAATAAAAATATAGCAGGGAATATAAATAATAATTCTAATAAACTACTAAACTGATAAGGAACTATGTAACCATTAAATTTTTTTACTGGTAAAACGAATTTAAATATACACCATGCATAACAGCAGTCAACATCTTTCAAATTTTGTTCCCGGTCTCTATTCCATGCAGTCTTGGTAATCTCGTAGTCTTCAGCCTTTACAGTATACGATTATCTAACTTGGTTTTGTTAAAGTCACTTTTGCCCTTACACAGAATTTCGTGTACTTTTTACTTCTAACTCTTACGTAGGAATTCGTTGTGCTAACATTTCCTGTACATTGTAATAAAAGTTTAGTTGATTTCCTTGTATGTTGCTACGAAGGTTGCTTTAACAATTATTATTTTTTTATGTCGTTAATTTCTTATTACGTTTACTCAAACATCCTTGCTAGTATTTCCTACAGAGCCCTGCCTTATTTCACTCATTTTTCAAATCATTCACTTATCTCCGAATTTTTACATACTTATGAAGACTGTTAAGTATGTTATATTAAAATAATTTATTCTTGTTTCTTATTACATTGATTTTCAAGTGAACATTTTATATTATGTATTCTCTTAACAAATCTAACTTTTCTTTTTTTCTTGGGTTCATATCTTTTATTACTACGTTCCATAGAAGCATAGTAAAATCGTATTCAGAATATTATCCAATGTTGAATTTTGATTGTCTCTATCTACGTATTTTCATTTTATTTCTACTAAACTACGTTCCTCATACCTCTTACTGGTAATCTATCTCATCGTGTCTAAAAAGTTTCTTTAGAGTCTTAAGAATCCTTATAAATCTATATTGCATTCTATCATCACTAATAAAAATCATGCTGACATGACATAATGTTTACAGGTAGTTATGCGTTTTATTGAAAGCGCTTTAATGAGAGTAGAGAAAACAATTAAACACATTTCTAGTGTACGCTTTTCAGTACACCACAAACAGCGGCAGATCACAATGATGGTTAATCATTTGTTAAATTCGTGACACGTGGGACAGCGATACATTAATCTGATCTACACATTGTCGCTTCCAATAATTTATGTAACGTCTCTACTTTTTCTATTACGACCGCTACGTTTGGCGTTAATGATCCAATAACTTTATTAATACATCATCTAACTAATATTAATAATATATTAATAATTTACTTGTTGGTACCAATTTCACAAATTTAGTATTGATAGAGCACGAGTTTAGTACACCAACTGTTTGAAATATTTTATCAATGTGTGCCGTCTTATTAGTTACTCCAATCATATGAATAGTGAATTACAAAAGTGCATAACTTAAGAACTGGCTTGTCACCACCTATTTGTGTGGGGGAAGGCACACGACTGTATTTTTTACAATCTTTTGAGAAAAATAATATGAGTCTAATAACAAACTAATGTATCAACATCATTTTTAAAGCCGTATGGACACATGTCTCAGTGTTATAAATAATGGCGTATGTCGAATCTAAAACAGTATTGTCTCTTTTCATACTCCTAATACTGCGTAGCCTACGTTCATTTAAATATTAGTTGTGTTGTGTTGTAAATTTTAATTATTTATTTAAAATGGTGATTGTAGGCCCTATACATGTATTGTATCTCGTGTAAACACATCATATGTCTAACGATAATAGGCCTATATCTAACGCTACAACTAATAATTTCTTGTTATTCATCATATCGGTCGTTTTATTAATTATTATACAAATTATAAAAATACAGTATTGCAGTATTTTCCAATATTACGTATAGGCCAACAATGTATATACGTGGCTATGTAAGAAAAAGCATTCTTGAACAATTAATTCTTGCGTCCGAGTTGCCTCTAGGTGAATTTTATATCAGTGAAAACAAGGCCCGTCTAAAAAATTTCATTACTACAGCACAAGAATATAGTTTTAACATGATACTCTAAAACGAACCAATTACAATTGCAAGTTATTACAGTTGTTCAACACAATTTACAATGAATTTTTTGGCGAAGGGTTTGTGAGGATCAGTCAAAAATATAACACAAATTTAACATATTTGTGACTCACAAACCCTTCACTGAAAAATTCATGGATTGACGGTCACTACGAATTTAAGGATACAATTTACAGTGTTTATACTGTTTTCTTAAAGTTTAGTTTTTTTAAATACTAACACTTAAAGTGTAATTCATATATCGTAATATGTAAAGTTAAGGATCAATTAGATAATGTTTGTTTTAAGAAATTTCAGAACAAAATTAAACACCTTTGACTTGATATCCCCTCCAGACTTTTTTCCTGACACGGTTGCATGTTGCATCATCATATAAAATGTGAGTATCATTAAATTTGAAATTATAATCTGATTTTATAGCAAGAAATCTGGAATTCTCAAATCTTTTAAATTACATTAAGGAGTTCAGTGTAATTTGCATGTTTCTTTAATGCACTTCCCACACTCGAACATAAGAATGATAAGAATCACCCACTTTGTTTTATATTTGCACTATAAAACAACAAAATAGCTTTTAAAAGAACCTAGTTAAACATCATACAGCTAAGAGTATATTGAGTCATCTCTCTCCGTTTCCTCTCCCTCTTTTTCTTCTTCTTTTTTCTTCTTATTTTTCTTCTTTTTCTTCTTCTTTGTGTTCTACTTCTTCTCATTCTTCTTATACAATTTTATCCCAGCTACTAGTTTGCCGTTTCTTCTTTTCATGGCCTTCTATTATTCCAGTCCGTTCGTTAACATCCTTTCTTCCATAACTTTTTCGGTGTACGTTTGAAATATTTAAGATGATGCTTCGCTCTTTCTTTCCTTAATGGTTTCCAGTTTCCACTCTAATATTATTTTAGGCCATCGTCCTTCAGTTATGATATTCACATGGTCGTAGTGCCTTGTTTTTTAGGATTTTTTTAGTGAAACATGTTATTCCCATCTGTCACCTTATTACTTCAGTTCCGATTTTACTTTTCTTGTCACTACTTGGAAACGTCTTCAGGTATGAACCACGTCTTAGCACATACACTTTCGCTACTAGCTTTATTTTAGCTAAACTAAATTATAAAATAGGTTTTTCTTATATTACAAATAACAAGTGGCTCCTTTTTGTACAACTAAAGTAGTTTAAGAGTTAATAACCGCCGTATTTGTGAGCCGTTTGGCATACAACGGAAATAGTGTGGCTACCACAAAGCTACTACCCGCATTATTACCCCAGAATATTATATTAGTTTCTTATGTCCACAGGTTGAGTCAATCAGGTTTCAAAAACGCACCTTCATTTAATGGTGTGCCTAGGAATAGACCCGGACCTCTACTTACCAACCGCTGGTTGGTTGTTATCAACCGGTGATGCAGTTGGTTGTTATCAAGTGCTATACGTGTACGAAACATGCAGATAAATACGTATTTTTTGCACTCTTATAATATTTGCAGTCAAAAAATTCGTGTTCCAATCAACAAATCAATCGACGTCCATACTGACATGAAAGATCGCAAAAATACTGTTCACTAATTTGAAGACTTTCAAACGCCATTTTCTCAGAATACTTTTTGAGACTCAGTTCGTTAATATGTTTCTTGTGACTAGTTAATTATTATTAGAAGTAACGGCAAAATGATATTCATATTGAAAAAAATACATATTTCCGCTCGGGTTTATACCACAGCCTAATATTTGGATGGTATGTTCCCATAAATAGTCATCAATTAATTTTTTTACTGTTAATAATCACAGTAAAACATGTTAAAAGGTTAGTAGAAATGTCTCCAGATGTATTTTGTCATGCCTTTCTGACATACAAGAATTATTAAAAATCTTAATTACTCAATAATTTCTAAAATAATAAATAGTTACGGAAGTAAAAAATAATGTTTCCTTAAAAATAATTAATATCGTAGAAATAATAAAAGTTTATTTTTACATGTATGAATGAACGTACGCCTACAATTTTACAAAATTACTAGGTAACGTTGTAGAACATACCTTTACACACGATATAAGTAATATCTCTTAATTTTTACTTTTGTTCTCAATAACGTACAATTAATACTGCTTTATAATATCTCATAATACTACAAAATGTTTGCAACTTCGCGAGAATGCTGTGAAACAACGAGGCTAAAATAAAAGAAAGCACAATGGCAATTACAATGGCACAAATATAAATCATCATCTAAAAACAACGGAGGTAGTCTAGCAAAGAGCAGGCAGTAAATGTTTGGCTGTTCTTCTCTTGATTACTGCACGTCAGGGCTGCAAAGGCAGGTGTTTCACATTCAAGTTGAATAATTTCTTAGTAGAACTGCACTAACTGAGTGCGCGCAAAAACTTTTGTACATCTGTCATAGTATTCTCCTTGTTTTTGGATTTAAAATGTGCTATTTATATACCAGTATCTTTGTTTGTTTGTTATACGACGCTTATTAATTACATCTTTCACAATTCAGTTGTACGCTCACTCCCTTTTCAGTAAAAAAAAAGTTGCCCTAATGGTAATATAATTTTATAGACTTCTATGTTTTAATATGTATTTTATATGTCTTTCAGTGTGCGTTTATTTATACTTGGGTACATTTATAAATTTGTACTTTTCTTGGCCATTATGATAGCTTGCATTAGCTAAATCTCGTACGATCCAGCAATCCAGCAACAATATGAATTTCTTGGATTTCGTTGTCCATGACGTATCCGTTACTTAACTAAATATAATTATTTCACTACCGACTCGGAACACAAAGTTTTTTATGGGTAAAAACGTAAAAGTTTTACCTTATAACTTTAATCGGTTTAAGTTCTGAAGAAGCTTTTTAAAGCGAAAACCGGTTAAGGTTATAAGGTAAAACTTTTACGTTTTTACCCATAAAAAACTTTGTGTTCCGAGTCGCCGTCCAGTACCGACAACCCGGTCAGTTTGTTTACACACATATATAGATAATGTAAAAATATTGATAGTTGCACTATATTTCCAAATAAGTAAATGCCAAATTAAAAGAAAATTGTGTTATAAATTATAAAATTACAATTGTCGTATTAAAATCGTTTAGAGATTTTTAAGTTTTAATAAATAACTGAAAAATAAACCCACGAATTACTGAAAAATAAACATAAATATATACACTGTAGTGGAAACCAGAGAAACACCAAACATAGTTAATTTGTGCATTTCCAAACATAAAGTGTGCACACTTATATTTACATTTAATTACAGCGATCTACAATATCCTGCGTTCAGAATACTCTGACTAAAAAACTGTAAAATAGTAAATGCGAGGAATCCCCGATATCTTGCTTGTTCAGGTAATAACAGATTACTGTAGCTAGTTAGATTATCTCGTCCTTGTTTCCTGAAAACAATATCATAACAATGTGTAATGTACAAGTCTACAACAAAAAAGTCAAAACAAAATGTAGTATAAGTTTCCCACGTATCTTGAACTGGAAAGTGCCATTAATAAAACGGTCGTTATTTTGATTCTGAGTGGATAATTGAAACTGTCCCGAATGTGTTGTAGAACGTCATGTTAAAATTCTATGATCAAAAATACATATTTTGGCTAAATGTATAAAAGTACTTAAAAAACAAAAGTAATGAGTATTTAATTGGAAAATAGTATTTAATTTATATAACAATACACTTTTTCAGACTAAAATAAATTACGTTGATTTTTCAGTGATTAAGGAATTAATTAATCATAAGGTAAGCGTACCTTGTCATACAAAACATTAACTAAACAATAACGCTGAGGATATACAAAAAGTTTGTGCAGTTACAGTACTCTTTTAAAGTAAATAATATTCAGTAAGAGAGACAAACTTTGAATATGCACTTTCCGCTGCAGTAATCATATTCACAAACAGACGCAACGCAAAACTACTGGTCCAGTAACAGCTGCTCCCTTTGCTTTCTGCACTCTAGAAATCGTACATGAAATTTTCAGCTTTTTCACCACATTATATTAAGCGCTTATGTGTATAAACCAACGTGGGCTGTGAGTGTTTATAAATTTAATCAAAAACATTTAAGATAAAATTTTAGGAAGTACTGAATATTTTTCAGTGATTTTCACAGTAAACTTTAACGTTTACTTGTTACGAACTAAATTATTATTAACGCCTGATATTTGAAGAGACATTAGTGCACTCAACAGTGACTCTATTTCGTATATCTAAACAGATGGTGAACAGTGATCCTGGTTTTTACGAAAATAATAAAGGACGCTCTTCTATTTCTGAGTCAACTTGAAGTGTATCGTTGAGTGATACTCGCCAGTGATAGACACGTTAATACATTGAACAATCCAGCTGCAGTCACAACTGTATACATAAACAGAAGATCGTAACCGTGATACATAGGTCAAAGCCAATTTTCTCGTACATGTTTGTGTGTATACTAAAGAAGAGTGAGAAGCATGAAGCCAGTGATTGACAATTTAGGTAGGTACCAAAGTTCTCGATGAGATAACCCAGCGTTGAGTACGCTAATTCAGTGTTAATAATAACAATACGGTATTCTCCCGAAATTCAAAACGTACAGTACACTAACGCGTCTTCGCGTTGAAATCTCGGATTTGAATTACTTTGTTGCTAATATATAACATCGTATAACAAAGATCAATGTAAGTGTTCAAGTACAAAGCGGTAAAACACTTTAAACCGATGTAAAGAGGTATTCGTCGATGTTGTGAATTAAGAGTCTACATATTCGCCATTTTTAAACCAAGGTTTTATTGCAATGAAGAAACTTCACGGTAAACAAGGTTTTATTGCACATGAAGGACCAAAAATCATCATCACATCACATTTTGGTAGGCCTATATCGTCAAAAATGTGTAGCGCGGTGTAAGAATCTTCTGTTTTTTACCAATATAAGAAGACAGATGAAAAACAAAAGACAATAAATATTATAGTACATATAGAATGCGTACAGATGACTATTCATCTGTGATGACTATTCCGGTGGTATTGGCGAATGGCCAGTTTTAAGACAAGATGAGAAGAAGCTACAGTCATCAGAGACGAGATTCTTACGGGGTAACTTAAGGCTGTACACTCTTAGTTAGAAACATCGGTATCGAGAACCATACATGATTTCCATGCTCTGAGATTTATATTTAAAATCATTTACTTGAATTTGGTTCGATAATTTCTAACAAGTTAGGTATATTCCTTGTGAATCGAGTTTTATGTTTGACAAATTTGTAAGGAAATATTTCCATAGAAACTACTACTTTGTTACCGATAACGTAGTACATCAAAGTGCTAAATGACATTACAATCACCTCTTGTAACCATACATGACTTCTATGTTCTAGGATTTATATTTAAAATAATTTACTTCAATTCGGTTCGATAATTTCTAAACTAGTCATTAGGGAAGTCAAAATATTTGCCAGGAGGGGCAAATAATTTTCCAGAGGAGAAAAATGTTTATATATTTTTCATACATACAGACATGCACATATTAGTTTGTAATTCTTATATTATAATAGAAATATGTACACAGATTGTATTAATTTATTAAAAGATTTATTGCATCAAAATATGCATAAAACTAACGCCTTGTAAAAGTTAATGTTTGATCTCCATTAAGTAGTATAATTAAGTAGCGCTCAAGTTTCCAAAAATTTAATATTATGACGTCCGTAATCAAAACATCAGAGCAGGTTTTAGTGTGTATGAGAGTACAACGTGGACGAAAAATTTCAACATTCAGAGTAAAGCACAGTGTACGTTTTACAGAACAAACATGCGGTAAAGAAGGAGCGCTCCGAAATCTCTAACGGACCCTGAGCATCATGCAGAGGGTTCATTCCCTAAAGACGAAAAGTCTGTCTATGAACCGTTCCTCTGTAAACACGTGCAGTGACACTGGCCAGCGATCCACAGGAAGCAAATCGCTGTCCACGCTGGCCACCTTTTCGGCTTGCACGCGTTGTGTTGGTGTGGGTTTCGGCACTTTCCATTAAAAAGCGTGCAAACTTAAGAAAATAAACATGAGTAAGGCCAGAAATAACGCAAATTGTGTGTGTGTGTGTGTGTGTGTGTGTGTGTGTGTGTGTGTGTGTCCTGCCTGCCTCTTTATTGCGGTAATCACAATAATAACACTTTGGAAACGTAAACATTACATAATTGAGATATGCTTGCCTGCCAGGAACGATATATTTTCATTCACACATGATTTAAATTAAAATGAACAATTTATAATTTTATTGCCTGGCAAAAAAATTATTTTATTTTTAACAATTACCATAGTTTGCAAAGTTGAAATGAATTTTCAAGTAGGCCTGCTTTACTCTTGTTAAAACGTAAAACGTTGCAGGTAAACTAACCCTTCCCCTTAACCGATCTTCACCTAAAGCAACAGGCATTGAGTCCTCTACAATTCAGAAACGTGTACAAAACATTATTTGATTCTGTTTGAATTTGCGGCAGTTATCGTTTGCTATAGAAAAAATTCTACACACAGACACACACAGAGACACTTTTCAAAAAATCGGTATGGAGAACCATACATGACTTCCATGTTCTCAGATTATATATAAAATCATTTGGTACTGCCTTTATGCGTACCCGGAGTTATTTCGATAATGCGATTTTTGGGCTTAGATATGTAGTGAATATCGCACATAATTTTAGGTAGAATTATACAAATTTTAATTTTGTATGTTGAAAAATATTTGGCTGGTGATTGCAATTGATTTTGTTTGTAATTTTTTAATGGAAAATGACTGTAGTAGTAATTAATTTATCACCGGGTCGTGGCTGTGACACCAAAAATTGATTAAGTTAGGTTAACATGAAAACTAAAATTATACATGGAAACCAATACGTGTGTAATGTAAAATTATTTATTTTCTAAAACCACGAAAAAACCAACTCGAAGTAAGGCGGGAGTGGCCCAAGAGTCAACCGCTTGCCTATTATTATAGGCCTACATGTCACTTTTTTGTGGCAAAAATCGTTTTTTTGGTAAAATTCGCGTTCCGACAAGTACTCGTTTTGTGACTAACAAAAAACAAACATCCATTATGTACAATTTGTAGAGCATATGTTGTCATTCCTTAATACAGTGTTTTTTGTTTTTTCATTAACTATAAATATTTGTATTTTTCATTTTGTATTTGCTGTTGTTTTTTCCAATTTGTAAACTTAAAAACGTCAGGTTCTTTATTTTAAGAGTTACTCTGTTATACGCATTGTATTACACGTTTAATGTTATGTTTTCTCAACCACAGCTTTTATTTATTTTAGCAGTTAACTAAAAACCCAAAACCATTATTACCTAACTACCAAATGAAAACAACACGTATTTTTGCTTTGCTTTAAGAAATAGGGCAATTTACAATTAGTACACTTCCTCTTTTCCACACCGTAATATATCGATACAATCGCATATTAAAAACATCGAAATGTATTGCGGGTACTCATACAGTTTCAATCAATTTTACTTGAATTCGGTTCGATAATTCCTAAAAAATATAGAATTTTGTCAAAGTGAAATAAAATGTTTCCATAGAAACTACTTCTTTGTTGTCAATAATGTAGTACACATATAAAACTTATAAAAAATTATCTCCTCCCTCATCAACTACCATTTTAATTTATAGAAAATTATCCCCTTCCCCTTCAACTACCCTTACCTTTTATAGATATTTCATCTACCTTTCTACAGTGGATTATTATGACCTTCTTTTAACGATAATTTATTTATTAAAATTTAGCACTTTACTCTTGTTAAAACGTAAAAGGTTGCAGGTAAACTACCCCTTCCCTTTAACCGATCTTCACCAAAATCAATAGGCCTCAAGTCCTCTACAATGCAGGACGGTATGCAAAACATTATTTGATTCTGTTTGAATTTGCGGCAGTTATCGTTTGCCATAGAAAAATTCTACACACACACACACACACACACACACACACACACACACACACACACATACACACACTTTTCAAAAATGACTTTTCTTCATATTTTGAAGGTAGCACAATCAGAATCAGCCCTTATCTCGAACACGATTTTTTTCGCCAACAACATACTTCCATTTCCTTATGTAACATGGAAGTAAAAGAGACGTTGACAGAAGGAAAAAATTAATTTTAATATTTCTAGCGAACAATAAAAGTAAGTAAGAGGAATCAGTGTAGCCATCTGCGAGAATTCCATGGGAGAGGTTTCTAGCGTGAGCAACAAAACATAGACCAGAAGGAAGAAGATAGGGGAGGAAGCGAGGTGTACCGTAACACACATGGTGAGCCTCATTTGTAGTGAAGGAGAAGAAAACTTTATAAATATTATATTAATATTATCAGATGTACAAACATTACAACAATTATTATTAATACAACAAAAAATAAAATACACGACTGAAGGGAAGTATTGGAGAACGCCGTTAGAGAAGCCAGTGTGCAGGTAGAGGACGTTCAAGGAAATGACAAGAAATTTAGAATAGAATAAGACAGATTTTAAAAACTCAACATGAAATTTACAATAACATAACTACGTAGAAAATTATATCTTTTATATATGAAAGTGCACACATGTAAATTATAGTTATAAATAAATTGGTATAGCCATATGAAAATCCTTTCACGTGTAATATATTAATAATTACGCCATGCAACACAACTGCCTAAACAGCGTAAAATCCCTTAAAACCCACATACCTAATACCACGCAGTGTACATTCACTTTCTGTGAACAGTTTTATAGATTTATGTTATCCCACTTTAATAGGATATTTCGCAAATATTGGAAAGTGATAGGTACTAATTGATTATCTACGTCACTATAACGTTTTTATTCTATAAATATTTTATTTCAGAACAATGTTATAATAATTACATACACCTTTGGCTCCTCAATATGCCGGCTACAGTGTAATAAACATTTTACCGTTTTCATGAAGTCAAGCGTTTTCAATTCTCAGTTTTCACAAATGAGTATAAAATTCTGATAAATTCTATAAGTGTCACTTACGATAATATACGGGTGTTATTCCACAAAAACCAGAATGGTTTTATGTATATTAAAGACAAACATAAAGCATTTTACAGTGAGCATTAAACAGTTCAGTACTGACGAGTGTCAGTTTGACCTAAATAAAAATCCCAGTGATATTCCAAAATTTATGACTGCAATGTAAAATAGGAGGAAACTATGAGGACACAAAACTAGTAATACACCAATTCCTTATGATTGACAGCCAGAGAAGAGAATATTGTTTATTGCTTACTCCTCAAGTGCCAAAAGTTCGTAAGGATATATTTTGCTTATACTATGCCTCTTTATATTATTTAACTTCTTTTATAACATTTTAGTTTCTGTCAGATTTACTTACTTTTTTATTTTAACTAGATGTTAAATCTTTCATAATTTAGAGACTGTTTAACAAATTAAGACAAATTTGTATTTTTCAGTAGACTATTAAATGTATTCTTTTCGCTATAAGAAATAAAAATATTAACAAATATATTTTTTTAAATATTACTAAATATTGTTGGATCTGAATAATAGCATTTTCGTTGAGTATTACGATTTCAAAAAATAAATATAAATCTAATCTTTTCTTGACAACCTTATACTTTTCAGTTATTCTATTCTATTCTCCTCTTTGTCAGAAATCTATCTAAATGTGTATAACTATGTTTAGAAAATATGTTTAAAATTATATAATTATGTATAGTAAAGTGGCATAACATAATAATAATAAAAATGAAATTGCCAGTTCCTAATCTAAAATATGAAGAAGTTGAAGTATGGAATCCTGGAGAAAAGCACATTAGATTGGAGACCTGAATCAATCAGTCTGAATTTCGAAAAATGACTTTTTTTAATGTTCTGATGGTAGTACAATCAGAATCTGCCGTTATCTCGAACACAATTTTTTTGGCCATGATCATACTTCCATTTCCTTATGGAACATGGAAGTAAAATGATATTCCCAGTTTCTAATCTAAAATATGAAGAAGTTGACGTATAGAATCCTGGAGAAAAGCACATTAGGTTGGAGACCTGAATCAATCAGTCTGAATTAACCAAGCATGAGCACAGATACATGAACTGAAGTACGCACTGATTAATATACGACAAAAAAAGAGACTACAAACTTAAATAATCCGCTACCCTCACACACTAACTCTTTAGGGTTCACGTTATTTTATAGTACAGGTGTTTGACAAGTACATAGTGTAGACATCATACACTCATAATTCTAGCATAAAATAGCTACGTCATCAACATAAATTAAAAGTTTGCTCACGAGTAACTAAGTAACAGGTAGTTTGGCGTAAGACACCCTTTGAATATTCATAGGCAGAGTGTCATGCGATTTTCCGCGACACTCTTCCCAAAGAACCCCGTCTCTCATGTCATTAAAGACCTTTGACCTACATAAAGGCAGTAACTGTTATACCACCAGCTTCTCTTCAGTACTCACGGTTTGATTAACATATTCTGCTCGTAAATATAAGAAATTGGTTTAAGGGATGCTACGGCAACTACAATTCCTAAGTGCTCTGAACACTGCAGAACTAAAGATATCTCAAAACTGTCTTCTTTGTCATTGTCAAATAACAGACTAAGATTTACGTTTAAACATACTGTTACGCATTACGGAATGTTCTGGAACAATAGAGAACGTTGTTCTACACGTTTATTGCTTAGCCCAGCACGTGCGCGTTTCTGCCAAAGCCAGAACGTTCTGTATTGCGTAACACTACTATACTACCTCTGAAAGTGATTTTACTGTAATTAACAATTTCAAACTTTAATAACCAAATCCATGACCTATTAAACTCTTATTTAATACAATAAAATCTGTTTATCCTAAAAGTTACCAAGCCATCAAGTTAAAAATACAAATGGCATAACACTTTCCTATCCAATAATATGGGTAGGCTTATGAAGATACTAGCTGTTACCCACGGCTTCGCACGCAAATATTGGACTTTTAATAAGTATTTTAATATAATATTTATTGTCTATGTCCACATGGCGGTCTGCCAGCTCGTGTAACAATTTTGTACCCATTAGTCAAATTCTCTCCAAAGCTGTTTTCAACACTTGTACTATTTTAACTTGTACTAAATTATTATTTTGGTGCAACAGCCTTTGGAGATTTAGAAGTACTCATTTATAAAGCCATTGGAGATATTTATAAAGTACCTGTTAAATCAAAAACGCTAAATTCATTATTTTAAATGTTACTGTGTTAGAAGTATTGCATAACACATTAAACGTTATGTTTCCCTTAACCATGGCTTTTATTTATTTCAGCAGTAAACTAAAAACCAAAAACCGTTGTCATCTAACCTCACAAATGAAAACAACACGTATTTTCGCTTTGCATTAAGTATAGGACAATTTACAATTAGTACACTTTTTCTTTTCCACATCGTAATATATCGATACAATCGCATATTATATAAAACATCAAAAATATACTGCAGGAATGGATAAATGTACAGTTCCGATGCCGCTAAATAGGTTTTGTTTATTTACTTGTTACTATGGTAATTAATTCTGGTCTCCATGGGTTGTTGACATCTTTAGTAGTAGTATTTAATATATTTCATTACTTATTCATTGCATCATCAAAAATACGTATAAACATAAATTGTATAACCGTTTAAGACAATTACAAAATATATAGACGTATCTGTATACAAAATTACAAAACATATCGATACAATCGCATAGTAAAAACATTAAAAACTGCAGGAACGGATAAAGGTACATTTCCTATGCCGCTAAATATCATTTGTTTATTTACTTGTTATTATGATAATTAATTCTGGTATCCATGGTGTTGTTGACATCTTTATACGCGTCAACGAAAAGGCATAATTAAAAGGGCCTAAATCGTACGGGCGCCGGGGCAAAATATCAAATTCCAAGTTAGACAGTATTTTCCGCCTTGTGTCAAAGGTTACCAGTCCAAAATTTGGTGGCAGTCGGTGTAACAGTGTGGATTTGTATTCAGTACCCATAAATTCTCAGACTGAGTTTTACATTATGTAGATAAATGATATATTTTTGTAGTGGTGGTTTCACCTTTAACTCTATGCTTAGTCTGGATGAACTAGATGCTTTTCTGATGCTTTCTGACATCATTTTTAATCTCAGGATATTATCTGATCGACCTCCTCTTCTCTCCCGGAAATAATTAAATGGATTATTATCTGATAGTGTTTCCGTTCTCATTTTTAAAACCGCCCATACGATATGTTATTTCAACAATTGTTGTCGATTTCCTATGTATCTTGTGTTACTTTATTGTTTTATCTATTATTTCTCTTCCATATTTCCCATATTTTATTTCTATAGAAAGTAATAAACTTCTGTGATGTTTGCTGCTCTAACACTTTACATTTACACTTATCTACAGCTGCCTACCAATAGTACACGTTTTTGCAAAAAGAAAATTACAGATGACGCGATAAAGATAACTGAAAGAATTATAAAATTTCCTGAATTATACAGAAATTGCAGAATAGAATATAACAGTACATACTGTACGTTTTGGAGAACTCTTTACTAATTGTTTAAATCCAAGTACACATTTTACCATCAATAATAAGCATACTGACTCATTATTTATTGTTTGTTTCTTCTCCTCTTATACTCTACTAAAAGTTTCTACTCTCTGTATCTGCATTATCTCTTACTACTACCCTACTACTACTACTACTACTACTACTACTACTACTACTACTACTACTACTACTACTACTACTACTACTACTACTACTACTACTAGGCCTACTACTACTACTTCCTGTCGCTCTCTGGACAAGAAGCTACGCCAACGGGCTCTAAAGGTTGAGTTTTGAGTTGTAGCTCTCTAAAGGACTTCCCATGCTTTCTGCTTCCATCTCGACAGTTCTCCTCTACGAGATTCTTGGTCTTCCTCGTCTTCCTATTCCCTAAAGATTCCAAAAGAGGGTTTGTCGCTCAATTGCATTTTGAGCATTATTTCTTAAGACACTTATATTGTCTGTAAACACCCTACGTCTCTCTCATCACTCTCTCTCACACACATTTTTGATCCCTAGTCTCACTCTTCCTCTCTCTCTCTCTCTCTCTCTCTCTCTCTCTCTCTCTCTCTCTCTCTCTCTCTCTATCTATCTATCTCTCTCTCTCTCTCTCTCTCTCTCTCTCTCTCTCTCTCTCTTCTACACAAGTTTCCATTGGAATAACTAAGTCCGTATGTTATCGGTAAATGCAAAAAACGGATCGAGAATATTATAGTTATTGACAACAAACTATGTGTGCATGAACTCTGTATTTAAATATTTATTCAATCACTAGGTAGTAATTTTTAAACTGCCGACTATGAACGCACGAGGACTTTGTGCGCGTAATTCACACTTACATTTAATATTTTTGTCTTCGTAATGTAGAAGTCCTATAGTGACAAGTCATTTTTGTGCAGATGGAACAACAGGAAGTATAAACACTTTGGATTTGAGCCAAGCAGACGGAAAACATATATAATATACATTGAGAATAAAAACTATTTAAATAATTTTGCCCATGGTGTGCATTACCTTTTTGTACTCGGCATGTTTTAGGATTGAATTTCACTCACTTAGTAAAAACAAACAAACAAACAAATGTTATTCTTTGCCAGTATAACTTACAGCTCTCTATCAACGAGTTGATTTTTGAAATATGATTATTGAGTTTATCTTTGTTACAGTGTTTGAATAATAATAGAAGACTGAAAGAATATACAATATTATTATTAAAAAGGTATGATTAGACGTAGTTTGTTGGTAAGTTGTACATTGCTAAACGTTTCGATACAATACGCGGCAACCACCTGAAGTAGCGAGCTCGAAATAACAACGTTGAGACCGTGAAGGCATCTTTCCTCTACAACTTTCTGGACCAAAATCTGCGCCTGATTTGACCACAGAAACAACCAAGCAGTGGGTAACGTGTTTCCTTAGGAATATCAGATAGTAATATGTCTATCTAGTAATATAATAATATCTAGTAAAATGCGATGCATTCTTTATAGAGCAATACATAGAAAACGACTTCATTTTCGCTTTAACTATAAGACAGTATCACATTAGTACATCAGTTAACATTAAATTTAAAACATTTGTCTAATTTATGCATTCAAATTTATTATATGTAGGCCTACTTAAATTATATAACCAATACTACTAGCAAATGGACTCCAGTACAGACAAAAATGGGATTATTTAATCATTAACAAATTTATTTCTTACTTTTATTTTGAAAGAAGTGCTTTGTTGTGCCAGACACTTTTAAAAAATGTGTGTGTGTGTGTGTGTGTGCGTGTGTGTGTTATCACTGCTTTATATTCTTAGCCGCCACCATAAAGAGAAAATTGTGACAACAGAAATACTCAGGAAATATAAATATTTAAGTTACCAACTCTCACTTTCTGACCTTTGCGTGAAGCTACAACGTAAGAACGAGAAAGGAACACTTCGTTGACCCACTACGCTAAATAATTGATGAATCCTCAAGAGAAGCAGTGTAAATACCGAGTACTCGATTACAAGCTTGGTTTAGTTAATTGGCTTGTACGTAACTTGGATTTCTCAAAGAGAACGAATGCCTTACCGGTTTTCCATTTAATCAAGAAAAAGTTTTGTACCCTTACGTACTTAACATATATATTTCTACAACGTATATAAACTAATCAAATGACATATTTGACTAAAGTACTAATAGTTGTTTTATGTCTTAAAATTTGTTAAAACTGTCAAGCAGAGCCTTCTCATACAAATTAATCAAATTGTCTATTAATTTAATTTTATGTAAAAATGTAATGAAATATGAGGTATTAAACTACGCACAGTTTTAAAACATTTGTGGGAATGTTTGGATAAATTATTTTTGTCACCATCACCATTGCTTTGTATACAGGCAATATAGAAACAATCAGTACATACGTGTAAGGAGTGTTTTGTGATAATCTGTGTAAATGTTAATTAAATGCATATTATATTTAGTATTATTATTACACACCCACACACACTTATTAGTTTATAATTATTATTATTATTATCATCGTCATTACAGTAATTAATTTATATATCTTAATATAATTTGTGATGTTTTCAATTTGTTTCTTCTGCAAGTAGATAATATTGTATATTCTTTTTAACACCTGACGCACGTTTCACTGAAAAATATCAGTATCATCAGAGGTTTCTAAGTGAATTAATAACAATCGAAATAATTCTATTAATATAAAATTAACGAATAATCGAATTTGTATCGATTTTAATGTAAAATAAAATAACTGATAATCCATTTAGGTCGATTAGTTAACGATTGTTTTAATGTTTATTTCCTTCAACAGCTGTTTTCTCGGTTATATTTCAAATTTTGTTTATATTTTATTCATTTTTATTTTTATTTTTTAGTAAATTTATAATTTTAAATAGATCGTCTTGTTTTGTTTTTATTTGGGTTTGTTCTTTAATTAATAAATTATTGTTATTGTGTTTGTAAATGTTAAGATTTTCCCAAATATTCATTTTTCGACCTTTTTGTATGTTTTTAATTAATTTTATATTTTCAGTGTTTGGAAACTGGTGGTTATTATTTAGACAATGTGTGGCTAAATTAGATTTATAAATATTTGGTTTTAAATATGCATTGCGGTGTTGAACGAATCTATCTCGTAGTTTTTTCTTCGTCTGGCCCACGTAAAATATCTTAATATATTCACAGTACACGTCTTATAAACACTCTCACTTCTATAACTATGTTTCTTACGACAATTACTATTATTATTATTGCTTTCGATTTTTGTGTTCATAGTATGTTTAACTAGGTATTTTGTCTTAGCATGATCGGAAATTTCATGTATACACAGATTCCCTCTGTGTTTTCTACCCCGTTTTCATTCTTTTTTTTTTTTGATCCTCTGTCATAGTATTTTCCTAAATTCCTAAATTCTGGATATAATAGGTTTTCCCGGTTTACTTAATTTTTGTTCTCCCAGCTTGGTTTATGTTTAGTATCTTTTATGTGTTTTTAGGTGGATTACTTGCTTTGTATGTCTTACTTGGGCCTGGACTTTGACCCTTTGTGGCGAGGTCTTCGCACTGAGATAATATTGTTACGTAATACGGAAAAAGTGTTACGTAATACGGAACGTTCTACAAGTACCTCGACTATCCCAGCTGTAACGTGTGTATGCGTACATATTGCTGCTACGTTGCGATGAAAGACAATTACGCGTCAACTATCGAGTCTATACCAGACCGTACCGGTCAGCGCAGTGTGTTCAAGGACACAGTTTCTAGTGGATTCTCGAGAGCGTCTGTTTGTTTAACAAGTCATCCAAAGTGACAGATTATTCTGGAACATCAACGGGGTACAAATATAGGCGACGGTCAAGTCAGTTTAAGTGGCGATTCATTCCAGTGCGGTTCGAAGTACTATGGCAAAGTGTTATGTGTTTTATAATTGTGCGAGACACTATTGACAATATTACTGCGTGTGAACAATTTTTATTTGATTTATTTAAGATACTATCTTGCTGATTACAAACTGTTTAATTGTGATAATTAAAGCTAGTGGTTAGTGACTTAACTGGTGTCTTGTATTTTGTTTTCCACTGTACCATACGACCATCAGTAGACGGTCGTAACAATATTACTACTGTCTACGAGACATATGAATAGACCCGCAATCCTGTCCATTGTGTAAAGAATGTGAAGGTCACTGCTTGCAAAGTGAATAACAACGCTGTCTGAAATATATCAACCCGCAGCCCGCAGCACAGTTACTCATAGTTGTTTCTTTTATGCAGCACGTAATGTGTATTACCATACTCCTGTAATGTGTATTGCCGTGAGTTGTAAATATTTTGTTATATATGTTTTAAATTGCTTCTTTTTTCGTACCGTGATCTTTGTTTTGTTAATCGTGTGCGTGTGTACAAATAGTCTATAGCAACAATTCCATTTTTTTTATCTTAGACTGATTTTATCATGAGTGTTGAACGTAAACGAGGTGAAACAATTCGAAGCAAAGAAAGACAAGTGATTAGGAATGTTATAAAACAGTGTGACCGTGAGAAAGACGCAAAATCGTTAACAATCCCAATAAACAAAGCTACTAAAAGAGCTGCATTATACTGTAACGTGTCAGTTTGTACAATAAAAAATATAAGAAAAGAAGGAAAATATCGTCCAAGTGAAACACTAGGAACACCTGGTAAGAAACGTTGTGCGGAGAAACGGACAGCTTCGGTCGATAACTTTGACCGTCGTGTCATTTTGAATATAATACACGACTTTTATGTAAATAAAAAAACCGTACCAACTTGTAAAAAATTGCTCCCGATCTTAAAAGAACGGATTAACTTTCAGTGGAGTGAATGGACTTTAAGAAAAATTATGAAAGAGATGGGGTTTGTGTGGAAGAGGTGCATGTCCAAGAGAAAAATTCTCATTGAGAAGCCTGACATTATCAATTGGCGATGTAATTACCTGCAAAAATTAAAGAAATACAGGGAACAAGGAAGATGTATATTTTATTTAGACGAAACGTGGGTTGATGCCAATTTAACGTTTCACAAGTGCTGGCAACACCAAGAAGTTGACGGTACAATGACGACAATAAGTGCATCAAACCGTTTAATAGTAGCGCATTTAGGATCAGAAAACGGATTTTTAAATAATGCGGAATTAATTTTTAAGGCAGGTAATTCGACAGGTGACTATCATGGCCAAATGAATAGTACAAACTTTGAGAAGTGGGTCTGTGAAAAGGTCATTCCTAATCTCCCAGCGAATTCGGTTGTTATATTGGACAATGCACCGTATCATTGCCGGCAAGAAGATAAACCACCATCTCAGTACTCTTTGAAAAGTGACATGTTAACTTGGTTACGGAAGCAAGGCATTGAATGCGATGCATCTATGAGGAAATCTGATCTCCACGAAAAAATAGAAAAAGTGAGACCAAAAAATAAAATGTATGCGGTCGATACGTTACTTCAACTTAACGGCCATGAGGTGCTGAGAACTCCACCATACATGTGTGATCTGAGTGCTATAGACCTGGCGTGGTCAAAACTTAAATATTTTATAAGGTCACATAATACAGCTGGGGACTTTTCTTTAACGAGACTAAAACAAATACTTTCTGAAGGACTAGCTGCTATAACACCAGAAGACTGGTCTAGTTACAGTACGCATGTAATTAACATAGAAAGTGAATATTGGCAAAAGGATGGAATACTGGAAGACGCGATTGATCGTTTCATTGTAAGTGTTGGGGGTTGTGATGAAGATGACACCAATCTGAGCAGTGATGGAAGTGACGAATCTGTCAGTGATAGTGATTTAGCGCGGCCACTGGAGTAAAATCGTGAGTTCTTTTAAAGACAATTGAGTGAAAGTGTTTTTTTCTTAAGCTCTAAGTAAAAACTATACAATTATTCCCTTACACCTAGGCCTACTGGAACTATTTTATTTCGTGTAATAACACGCATATTCTTTCTTTTTTAATGGCGTTTCTTCGTAACAGGTTAGTAGAAATTTCTGTTCGTATTGTTTTACTTTTTAAGGCAGTAACAAATTTTGAGCCGTTTCATCAGTAAACGACTACATCGTTTAATGTTTCTTTTGTTAACATACACAATTCAATATAACCATTTCATTAATAGCTTATAATCTTTGTGGTACTTTATGTTATAAAGTAAGAATATAATATAACCGTGACATAACCATTTCAATATAGTTATCTGGGCAAAGTACATAAGATACAAAGATAGTAAAAAACTTAATGCAGACCACAGTCAAAAATTCTACAGCCAATATTCTCGGAACAGACAGTGCACATTACGTGTGACGTCACTCCCCTCTTTCACCCGCAAAAAGCGGGCTATTCTCATATCTCGTTACCAGTACTTCTTAGTCTAAGTATATACTTCTATTCTTAGTATAAGATCTTCCAATCGGCTTGTACCTCTTGACTTCACCGCGAGTCTGATGTTCTGGTCGAAGTGATAGGGCAATTTGTGCACAAGTTCAGCTTCACCAAGTTGCGGACGCACATGTTTCGCGTTCGCCACCTGTTGTATTACATATTGTTCTTTTGTTTGCTGCCTATATATAAATGTAAACAGGAATCATATTTTTTTAGCAGCCTACTTTATTTCATTAAATCATAGTCTTTCACATGCATTATAATGTATGCAAGAATTATATATTCTATTTATTGTTTATTAAGAAGTATATAGATTTTTATATCAGATGATAGAGAATATTTTTCTTTTCCACTAAGTATGTTAAAAAATCCAAATGCTTTAAAATTATGATTGTCGCAGTTTAAACATCAGATCAGAAATCTGTGTGTCTAGAGTAGCCTGAATTTTTTCATTGTGCCCTATGGAAAGTTTCTCAGAATAAAGCTGAAAATTTACCCAGTGTTCGCTTCACAGAACAACCCCCTCACGGACAGCATTCCCGAGGGAGCACCTCTGAAACACGTTTAGTTACAATGGCCAGCAATGGCCAGCAACCCATAGGGAGCAAATCACTGTCCATGCTGACCACCTTCAAGCACGCGTTTGAAGTCGTATGTGTTTGTGAAGTTAACGGAACGTTTCATTTAAAATTGTGTGCAAACGTAATAACCATAATTAAAGGCAGAAATAACGCAACGCGAGCGCGCGTGTGTGTGCGCGCGCGCGCGCATTTTGATACACAAAATCATAACAATCTACTTTAGAAACGTTGTAACGAGACGGTTCCCTTAAAATAAATATTAAAACTCATACATGTTGAAGAATAGACATTATGCCAAAGTGCATAACCTAACTAAGTTACTAAAGCCAGTTGAAGTACAAAATAATAGTAAAGTACTAAGTTTATTTTGTAAGTTATATGCCTTAATATATTTGGTTAACATTATAAAACTGATATATAATAATCAAGGAAAGTATACATGTCAGATCAAAACATTGTGACACTTATTTCAATTAAATACTTTATATCATATTGTATTAAAAATAGGTAAGAGCCATATCACATTAGGTATAACTGATTAATATTATATTGTGAAGGGAAAGTGTGTTAATTCAGGAATCAGTTGTATGAAACAATAATTGTGTATCAGTAGGTCTAATCCCCGTCCCAGCTTTAATTTACAGCGTTGGCTCTTATGGGAGCTGTCGCTCTCTCTCTCTCTCTCTCTCTCTCTCTCTCTCTCTCTCTCTCTCTCTCTCTCTCTCTCTGTCTCTCTCTCTCTGTCTCTCTCTCTCTCTCTCTCTTACCCATGTGATTCTCCTATACTTCTGTCCTTTTCTGTCGTTCCAATGTTGCCATTCGTACTAAATATGAAGAACAAATTGTATTGGTATTCTACATGCTATGTTGCACATTCCTGTATAAAATACATGTCTTTAACACAATTACCGTCTTCATAAAAAAAAAAAATATTTTCTAAATTTATGTTTACTTGTAGATGTTAGAGCAACATTTCAATCAACCAGTGACTGTTACCCTATTATTAAATGTATGGAGTTAATTTTAACCATGTTTTATTTACAAAAAATGTCCTTTGTTATAAGCAGATTTTAAAAGCCAAAGCGCAATAAATAATATTTTTACTGCTTTTTTATCTCTGTAGTTAATTAATGTCGTCCGTGTGTGTATTAAAATTTTCTGTCTGTGAGGAAATTTTTTATTTCTTGAGATAGATATATAGTATAAGCGTAAACGTTTTAGTAAATATGAAACGTCCCCCTGAATTTTTTGTAACATTTTTGTTAAGTTTTTTTTTCAGGGGTCGTTACTTAATTCTTAAAACTAGACTTGTGGTCTAGACGGAAGAAAAATTGTGTTGAGCCCATCGTGACAGGACTTGCAATAAAACACTTGCATAACGATAACAGCTTTTATTCGTGTTCTTTCCTTTCATGATGATTACATTTTAATATAATATGCACGTTTAAATTCTCAATATTCATAATAATGACCATTGGCATTAGGAACAAGAATTAATTTTGAACCTTTACATAATTAACAACAACAAATTTTTCAAACACCTTTACGTGCATTGTTTCGATATAAATCAGCATTGCTATGCATTGACATTTACTCAGATAACATTCATAGGTCACAGTTTCAATAAAAGTTATTACATTTGAATTTAGAGACATTATGAATTAAATTTACACTCGAATCAATCGAATCAAATCACTGCCAAGAGACAGGTAAAGTTTAACATTTGCCAACCAATACATTTTTTTTAATTGTGTATAAATACATATTTATAAATACATATAGATACATCTTAACACTATTGCCATATTCTTATAAACACCAGTTACCCATAAAAATTGAGTACTTAATATTTTAATACTTAATACTTATTCTGGCACAATGCTGTAACAGCCCATGATAAAGAACCTGTTCACACAAGAACGTTCAGAAAGAACTACCCCCATAGTTATTTGTCAATCCATTCAGTATAAGGTTGTTCATGAGATTTGATCTTCATAAGAAAGTTAATAAAACTGACCAAGTAACAAATTTAAATTTTCCTTGCTAATTATTCACAGCTAGAAGGCAAGTGGCGTCCTATAAAATACAGCAGTAATGGACACCTTTAAACAGGCAGATTCTTTAACTCAATTAATTACACAATTCACTGAATGTCCACAAGGACATGTTACAACAGACCGTTGGTCATAGTATATGTGAAGTTACTGTTTATGAAAATGTCTTTAAGTTCATACTTTAAATCCCCCAAGTTGCTGTGTTCGTGTATTAAAATATAAGGAATAGTCCCACCTGTGTATAGAAGATTACTGTACTCAGGATGCACGATGATACAGAACATGGTGACGCAACTGGTGAGTCCGCAATTCCAGGAATTCATTTCCTCCTCCGGGCAGTGGTTCAGGCTGGCAGTATGGGGATCTCTAGAGGTCTGACGGCTTGGGATGTTGCTTAGATCTTCGGCCGATGAAGACTGATGGTTTGTCTCCATCCTCGTCTCCCCTTTCACCTCCCGCCTATCCGGGAACCCTGGAAACATTTTTATCTGTAGACTGCCGTTAGGAAAATACCGTCACACAAATCTTTCTCGCCCCAGTAACACCAATCACAGACACACACTGTCACCATTATATTCCGTGAACTAAATGTGAATAGAAATATTACTCCTCAAAATTCTCAAAATAATCTTTTCTAGGATTCAATTTACGTTTACTTTTAACTTCTTTTCTTACTTAATTATTATTTCTACATTGAATTTGATTATAACAACATCTTCGATTAATTTTTTTTATACAGGAAAAGGCCAGTCGGCAACATGCTCTCTACTATCCAAGACGCAACACACAAAAATATCACACACACAAAAAATACATACATATAATATAAAACACGCATAGTCCTTAAATTAGTCAAAATTATTACCACACTTTTCCTCACCTGAAGCTCTCTAATGACTCAGCAACTCATTTCAAAGATAATAGAACAATAGTTGACGCCGCCAGACCAGTGTTTCCCTCTAGTGCAGAACCAGAAAAGACCGAATGTCGATGCCTGCCGACGCACGCAAAAAGAGAATTGAATAAATCAGCTGATCGGAACGACAGACTTGATTACGCGCACACACACACGCACACACACGCACACACACACACACACACACACACACACACACACACAAATATCGCCACATCACGGTCAAGGTTAAGCGATACGTGAAGCCGTGGCGCTGGCCGCTCAGGCAAACCTTGAACCCGCTATACAGACGGCATTGATGCTTAAATTACATCGGCACAAATAGTCTAAAGTTAATTTAATTCAAACCATATATACAATTATTTGTAATCATTATAGCGGACGCTTCGGGAGGCGCGCGCGAAGTCTTGTCGCCATCTTATTCACTTTAACTCGTCTTGCTTATGGATTGTTTGCGTTAGTAATAAAAACGTGTATATAAAATATAGCAAAGGGAAGATAAATCAATGTAAAAAGCGTAGAAATTTCAACTTTTATTGGTCGCGCATTGCACCTGAAAACACATTTTTAACATTAAAATTGCAAATTTTACACTTTAACATAAAATACGAGTTAATGATAATTGTTACGAGCTATGGCACTATGTCAATAGCCTTTACTCATTCCTTTTGGTACTAGCTATTTTAAACTCCGATTTGTGCGAAAAACGTGGCATGATGCATCGTGAAAGAATTGTCGTTCTGATGAACCCATCTCTGGACTTGGCAACAACGATTTTTTTTCGCTTCTGTCACCACCTTCACACACCGCTCCACTGCTTGTGTGTGACATGGAAACTTGTCAAAATTCCATTCAGCTACTGTTCCTGATTTTATTACAGATGTATCTCCACAAAAGATTAAAAACGTACTATCTACAAAGCGTGGGCTACAAGCCCTTGAAAATGTTGACTATGAACAGAGACGGGCATTTTGTTTACTTTTCTACACAAAATTGCAATTGATCCGCACTTATTTAGTCCCTGATATATTCACTGATGAAGAAGTCTTATATGAAATGGAATTATTAATGTCCATGACAATCATTACTGGGCAGAAAAAACCCCATCACACAAGTGTTTTTAAATTTGTTAGAAGTTACTAATTCTAATTTCGCTAAAACCCAAGCCCTTACTTTGTTATAAACTACTATTAGTGAGGCAATTTTTTAAATTAGTAAGAACTTTAAATAAATTTTTCTTATACTGAAGGAACCGTAGTCCTAATTATGAAATTAGGAATAGTTCACTAGTTTATATTAATTCGTTCACTTCCATTAATGTAAACATACGTGGCAAAAATTCATTTAAATTCCATTAAAAAGTGCAAAATGGCTGCCAGGGTGAAAATGAAGTTTCCGGACCTGTGTGTATGCGAACTTTTTTCTTGTACTTACACAAAAATTTCGAATCTGTAAGTGAGGACAACTTTTACGTTACACCCTGGCGTGTATGCGTGCGCGAGTATAATCCTGTATACATAACTATATACATAAAATATGTACGTCACGTATTTTTTAATAGTACAATATTTTGCACGTTTACAATTCACAATTATTATTTTAGATAATTGCTTTTCCTGTAATACAAATGTTTCTTCCTTGCTTAGTTACGTGATATTTTATATTGATTGTCTACAGCGCTTATTCATTAAATAATATAAACACACTTCCAATTATAGGTAAAGTAAAGCTTTTTTTGGTAATTAACGTCATGTTATTTTCATACATAGAACTGAGTGATACTGATCACGTAACTGTTAACACGTAAGTATTTACACCATAAGTAAAACACTAATAAAACTGTACAATAATGTGTAGTGTTTCAATGATAAAATTCACTCCATGTAACAGTAAATCGATGTCGCTGTTCGGGAGAAATATATTTCAAACGCCTTCAATGCGCCGAATATGCATTGCCACACACGAAACCCGGCAACAGTGTAGCCCATATAACCAATGCTGTAAATTAAATATGGGACGGCCATTAGAAATTATGATTTGACTAGGTATTTGTGTTTACATATTCTAAAAGAACATAATGACAATTAAAGTGGAAAGAAGACTAATACCAAAATGTTTTAACTACATAATTTTGTTACATAAAACTTGTGTGATTATTAGTAAGAATACTGAACTAACTATTGTATTATAGAGTTTGTCAGGATGACAATCATTATGTTTGAAAAACTACCAAGATGGTTAATTAACTCATGTTATATAATATTTTTGTTAGTAGTAGTATAAATCATGAACTAACCAGGATATTAGGGAGTATGTCATGATGATTATTATGTTAGATAAGTAAGGAAATTGTTTAGTTAAATGTTATTCTATAAAACTTGTATTTGTATTAGGGTAAGTTTTCAAATAACTTTATTAAGGTAGAGAGTAAACCCATAGTATGATTATATTTTATAAATAAGCAATGTGTATTAAGAAATTAATGATGTTAAAGTGTACATAAGACAATATTATGTTTGTACCACATTCAATAGGTTTTACAAGACAATGGTGTTATTTGTCATGACCAGTACTGATATCAATTTATTTAACTATGAATATTATATTTAAAGTAAATAGAAATTGTTTTATAACATTAATGGTATAGACGGGGTACTTTTAAGCATAAAACATAAATTTGGGTCAAAAATCAAAAATGTAAAATATAAAGATACTGAACAAAAACCTATCTTGTGAGGTATCAAAATGATCAGTGAAAAAAGGGGATTTCATTGATGACAATATCATTAACATTGTATCTAGCAAGTCTCGAACGCAAAACAGGTTAGGTTACTAATATCCAATAGTGATTTTAACATTGAAAATATTTATAAGGACGTGTCGCACATTTGCGGCCGATCGCTGGTGAGTGATCGAAAATGGAAACCGGTGAGTTTCCATAGAAACTACTTCTTTGTTGTCAATAACGTAGTACACATATAAAACTTCGCTTATGAATGCGACTACATTTAACTTATAATCTGTACATTGGTAAATGAAGAATGAAATCATTGATTGGTGAATGAAGAATGAATTCATTGATTGGTGAATGAACAGAAATATATATATTTTTTAGATTTATTGAAGCATTTTCAATGCCCTTCTGTGTGCATTGCAATGCCTGTAAATTTTTAATTATGTGAATAATCAACCAAGTGAACTGTGAATAGTGAAGTATAATATTAAATTGTGAAAATATCATACCAGAAATAGGAAAGTGTATAAAAAATCGGTGAGATTAATCCAAATTACTATTTCAACACAACCCAACTGTGACACTGAATATACACTATTTAATTACTTGAACAAACACTGAAAACACTAAACACTAACACTGTTGTGATTTATTAGTTGTAAGATAATTATTTATTTGTACTTAGAATTAACAAGTGAAATTGTTGTTTCTGACTACTGTCTGTTTCATCCTATATAGGTAAGTACGAAACAGGCCGTAACCATTAGAAATTGTGTTATGAAATAATTAACCTCTTCACGTTTCCGGTCAGTTCACTCAGCCAACTGCTTTATGAGCCTAGTGGTCCATCTTCTCTTCGTGTCACTGCTCCATCTTTCCTGCCACTGAGCCATAGTATGTGCTCTGGCCTCCCTGTGAGCTTGTACTTTACCTACTTTGGCTATAGTATTTCTATAATTTATATTACATTATATTTATTAAGGAAAGATCTGAAGTTACAGTCGGTTCTGAAGAGAATAAAGGAATACAGGCAGAATTGGAAGTCCCATGTGGAACGCACGGTAGACACGTATTCCTAAACAAGCGTTTGAATATAGGTCAGTGGGGACGAGAGATCGTCGAAGACCCTGAAATAAATGGTCAGAGACTCCGTGGAGTCGGAACGGGCTATAGCCCAAGGCATGTAGTGAAGAAGAAGAAGATTATATTTATATAGTATTTATATAATTGGCTATACAATTATTTCAAATAGTAACAATGATACTAATAATAATAATAATAATAATAATAATAATAATAATAATAATAATAATAAGAAGAAGAAGAAGAAGAAGAAGAAGAAGAAGAAGAAGAAGAAGAAGAAGAAGAAGAAGAAGAAGAAGAAGAAGAAGAAGAATCATGCTGAAATTTCAAAAAGTAGCAAACCTTTGACAAAGTAATGCCAAGGACCATTCGTAATAAATAATATACTAATTCTTTTATTATCACTTTGCCTGCTGAAAACGTCTTCTTTCTGTTCTCTGTGATGGATTAAACGAACTTGTTTAAATCAAAACCGAGACAACAATTAACTTATTTCCACGTTTGTGAAATATCAGAGCCACCGTTAGGCACATAATGGTGGATGGTGGATGACCCAATGTTGGAGGAGCAGTGGATGCATAGTGTGGCCGCAGCTTACATCAAACTTAAATTATATTTACTACTTACACATATCCGTACCTTAATAGAAATGTAATTTATTGTTTAGTCTCAGTAGTACAAAAGGGTAAAACTCGCTACTGCCAAGCTTTACCTTCTACGCCAGGTAAGTAAGGAAAATAAACTTAAGTATTAATAAACGACTCTGTATATAAATTAATGCGTAATACACCTTAAGTTGACAAGTTTAATATTTTAACATCAAATAATAAGCATGTATTAACGATGTTAACAGAATGCAAGAAAGCCTGTTCCTCTCAACGGTCCACGAAAAACCTGCGAACATCAAAATAAACGGGCAAGTAAACAGTTCCACCTATTTTTTATTAAAGCTTCTTATATGTAATATATAACTACAAAGAACGTGATTATAATTAAAGTAATTACTATAATTACAAATAGTTATATTTATTAAAAATATTAATAATTAATACTTTTATTTAAAATCCCAAAAATGAGTTTTATTTTAATAATTTTATTTGATAGTTTTGTTATAAGATTCAAGGTTAGTGTATCAAAAGAAACTATTTTATTCTTTTTTGCTCTTTAAGAGCAATGCAGTGTAGGCACCAGCTCTTAAGGATGAATAACTCAGATATTTATTGTAATAAGAATGACACAAAATATGAGATTATTCATAAATATAGCTGCTTAAAAATATTAATGAGTTACGAACCGTTTGTTTATATAGTTCGTACAGGGGCAGTTAGTACAGTGGCAGTGCAAAAATGGAGTAAAGTATTCATCCAGAAGTACCTTGAAGTTGGTGTAGTTGTTTTGACATTCATCACACGCACACTCGACAATCATTGAGAAATTAGTTCTCTCTTTAAATTTTCATTAAAATTAAATTATATATAAGCGTATTAATGATAGCCTATGAGTGAATATTTATATGAGTTATATTTACACGTATGTTGTTTTGAAAGAGGCTATTTACAAACAGAGTTACATTTTCATTTAACACAATAGTACCTGGCAACTTTATTGACATTTATTTTACTACAATAGCTACTAAGTAACTGTAAATAAAATAAAATAATTATTTTTAAATGTTATGTTAATTTTGCAGTATATCAGGAGAATATGTTTTTAATCAGAAGAAAATTTAAATGTTTCTATTTTATTTTATAACCTTGTGAAAAAGGGTTATTTTTTAACTCCATTAGAAATAATACATATAGGCTAATAAATTATATTTATATAAATATTTAAATACGGAATAATAGATTTAGTAATTTTTTGTATATTAGAATGTGCAGAAAGTTATAAAATTAAATTAGGGAAGAACTTCATAAATCTCCTACCCTTGAAAAGTATACAGTATTCAGTGAGAGACATAAACGTTGGATACAGAGTTTTTGCTCCGGTAAACACATTCAGAGACAGATGTTCGAGTACAAGTCCTACAACGGTAACACCTGTCACCTTCTCTAAACTCGGATTAAAATTTTCCTCTTCACATGGATTGTAATGTGGATAGGCTTACAAATTATAATTAAAACTTTAAATTAATATTGAAACATAATTTTATTATTATCACAAAAAGATCGCAAGTGATTTATTTTTTTGTAAGTTATCAAATTTAATAGGCAATTAAGACAATCTAGATTAATCTTGTTTAATTTATAGTAATATTTGTCTCATATGTATAGACATCACTGCCACATTATAATGCGCGGGTGAATATTAGTTCGTCTTATATGCGTCTTTACCAGGAATGTTCTATTTTCTGAGCTTAGAATAGTAATAAGTAATAGTAATAGTAAAGATACTATTTAGCTGTATGCAAAAGTTTGTTAACATGTTCAACTCTCGACTCTAAAGTGTGAAAGGAATGTGATCATTTGGAGGCGGGGAGCAGTTAATTCTAGTGCGCAAGACAAGAATAAGTACTTTCCTACAAAATAGCACAGTGTTCTAAACCGACAACATCTACATAATACGGAGCACGCGCATATAATTGTATATTAACGCAAACTTATAAGTTATATTGTAATAACTTAGAAGTTCGTTACAGCAAATAAAATAGATTAACTTTTTGTTAAAATACACAGACACCCGCGGGCTGGCAAAGTGTACACTTATTCGTATGCTCTATTGTATAACTAAAATTAAAATCATTAAAGTATTGTTTTTTATTACTTCCATGTTCCGTAAGAAAATAAAAATATGGTGATCGCGAAAAAAATCGTATTCTAGATAAGGGCAGGTTCTGATTTTACTACCCTCAAAACATGAAGAAAAGTCATTTTCCAAACAGTGTCTGTGTGTGTGTCAGTGTGTCTATGTGGAGAATGTTTTCTATGGCAAACGATAACTGCTGCAAAATCAAACAGAATCAAATATTTTTTGCATACCTGCCCGAGTTGTAGAGAACTCGAGAACTATTGATTTTGGTGAAGATCGGTTAATGGGAAGAGGTAGTCTACCGCAACGTTTTACGTTTTAACAAGAGTAAAGTACTTAATTTTGTTAAATAAAGTATCCTGAAAATAAGGTCACAATAATACACTGTAGAAAGATAGTTGAAATATCTATAAATTAAAAGAGTAGTTGAAGGGGGAGGGGGTAATTTTTTGTATTGATGTAATAAATTTATTCGACGGAAAACTTAAAAAAATTTCAATAAAATATTAACAATTGATATTGTTCCACGTAAACAGAATATCGTAACTATGGATACGTAAACAATACAATATTTCGTTTTCAGGAATTCACAGATTACAAACACCGGGTATTTGCTTTCTTTCGCGTTGTTTAATAAAAGATAATTTAATCAAATTAATTCTTCATTTTTTAAATATTAGCAACTATGTAATAATTTGTATTTTTACCAAAATTTGTATTTGTATCTTTCTCAGCATTTTTACCAAATCATGCTGATATATTTAATTTAGTTCTGAGTGTATATTATAAAAAAAAATAATTTATTTTATAATTAAGTAGAACATGGAAGTCATGTACGGTTCTCCACACCGATGTTTACATTGTAAAATATCAAGAAATAAAGATTGTAACTACTCCTGTATATATGTGTGTGTATGTAAACTCATTTGCAGACGCAATACATGTATGAAATTTATTTATATTTTTGAAAAAAAAAGTAATTACAAAAGTAATCTGTCTCTTAAAATGTCATATTTAATATTGTCTTGCGTATACCATATCATAGGTCAATTTTGGTAATAGTTAAAATTTGCTGATAAAGTGATTAAATAATATCACTTTTAAAACATAATGGTGTGTGGTATGTGAAACACTCTGACAGTATGTCTATACAAAAACACAGGAGATCGGTCACAAAAAAATGATACCCACACAGTTGGCCGTGTGGGAATTAAAAATCAAGTTATACAGAATTAAGTGTCTATAATAAAAGTGTATACCTTGAGTCTACGTCTAACGGACGTAAGAATTCAAAGGCCATACTGTGTTTCAAGAAACTTATGCTGATAGATTTCTGTTAGTTATGTCAGTGATAGGTTCAATTTTTGAAATTCTTGTGCAGTATTATAGAATTAATTCTGTTAAATGCCAGTTGTTATCGTTAAATTATGAAAATTTACTACTAGTGAACTATTTTTTGGAGAATTTCAATTGTCATTTCAGTCCAGGAAAACGACGAATAGGAAACTATCAATCGATATGCCATTTTTTCAGAGGATGGAGATTTTCTTATATTTTAGAAAGCCTTTAATATTATCTTATTCATTAATAATTCTTCTTGTTTTCATGTATCTGTAGCTCATATAAGCAATCTAAGCTTTATAACTAACTTGATAACCACCATTAATAAAATGAATTCAAGCTACATAATTGGTATAAGATAAAGGCGTACTCAGTCCCTTAAATGTAACCTCTTTATGCCTAAACCGTCTTGTTATTTTACGTTTAACGTATAGATTACGTAGTTAAAATATTTACGTTTCCAAATTTTTTTTTTAATACGTCACTATACAACATTTTTTTGTTCCTTTCCAAAACCTATCGTGTTTATAACACTTCACCAACATAACAATCCAAACGACTTTATTTAATTAAAATCATATATTATTCCTTTTAGCTGAAATAACCTCTAAATTTATTGTGCCACTTATTTTAACTCAGAAAGCAAAAACAACCTCACATTGCTCTGTTTTCGCAGACTGTCTGAACCCCGTTTTGACAAGTGCTACACAAAACAGAACAACATTACAGGAGATAAGCCAACAGTGCAGCTAACAAATAAGTCAATGCCAGTCCAGAACTAGACCAGTTCAAGTAACAAAGCCAGAATGATACTGTGCTACATTAATATAGGCATATCACTATTTTGAACGAAGTATATTTATTGTTACATAAATTTCGTTATTACACAATTTTCCAATTACGGGAAAAATTACAAACATCCCGATTACTCTAATATTTCTTTAGTAACATAATAACTGTAGAGTACACAATCATACAATAAACGCAAACACTTAGGAACGTTCGGATTTGGGTTAAATTCCTTTTAATCTGACAGCCAGTTGGATTTTCACTTTTAAAAAAATTGTGATCTCTTTGTTGGTTCCTAGAGTCCAAATATTTTGAAATTTTAAAACTTAACATTAGATTCAGATTTTAGACAAAATTGCTTTAACTTAATTGGTTCCTAGAGTCCAAATATTTTGAAATTTTAAAACTTAACATTGCATTCAGATTTTAGATAAAATTGCTTTAACTTAATATGTTACATGAATTCTTGTGATTTTATCAAAACTTTTACCAACGTTGTGGGCTCTGGCGTCCAAAAACTTTGAAAACTTAAAAAATGAATACTATATTCAGATTGTGATTTAAATTCTGTTTAATTTGATACCTCACATGGGATTTTGCGATTTTTTTACAATTTTGGCTACCCGCCCTATTTTTAGGGTAATTAATCTCAAAAACGACAAGGTTCTGTAGGGTAAAAGTGTGGACAAGTGTACCAAGTTTTACGAGAATTGGTTAATGTGCTCAAACGTTATCGTGAAACATACCCTAATTAGTGAGACAGATAGACAGAAAAATGCCAAACGGTCGAGTTAAACCCTAAGAACTCACTTCCTCGTTCAGCAAGAGGCATATGTTATAGGGTGACTTTCAGATGTAATTTTCATTTTCTGTGCCAATCAAAAAGACCAAAGAACAACTAATGACTGCTACTAGTACTTGTCGATAGGCGTTCTGAGTACAGGTGCTCTGAGCATGGAGCCATGAAAACTTGTCTTCTTTACTGTACAACCAAGACATGACAGGTGCAAAATTATACGTTTGTGTCTGTAATGTATATTTGACAAGAAGCAGAGCTAGATATGTCGAAATTTGAAGAAACGACGTATCAGCTAAAATATTACCCACATGTCAGGTGGGTGAAAACTATCCCCAACCTTCGCGAGGAAGGACTGTATTTTTGGTTAAAATGTTTGTCTGTCGAACGAAGAGATGGCCAAAGGGAGGTGTGATCTGATTCCTATAACAGATTTGGATTCTCGCTGCGCGTTATCGGCCCAGGATTAGTAATGTCTGTAGTGTTATCAAAGTCTTTCCTGTCAGTACCATACTAGTCACTTTTCTTTTTTAAAATCAAGTCTTTCTTTCTTTCCATTCGTCTTCTGATTTCCTGAGCGACGATTCTGTTCATCCGTATAATTATAAAATTTGTCAGAAAAACATTTGTTCCTTAATACGTTTGTGTCTTGTGTTTGTTTAACACCCACCATTCTGATCCAAGTCATAATGTAACATTCCACACAGGCTGGTAAATAATCAGGGAGGTCAATATATTTTCCAGGAGAGGCAAACAATTTTCCAGAGGAGAAAAATATTATATACTTTTCTCCATGAAAAAAGTATACATACATACATGAACATATTAGTTTGTAAATCTTACATCATAATAGAAATAAGTACACAGTTTGTATTCATTTGTTAGAACATTTATTGCTTTAAATTATTATCTTTCAAAATATGCATAAAATTTAAAGGCTTGTTAAAAGGTAATGTTCGATCTCTACTAAGTAGTGCTCAAGTTCCAAAAGTTTTAATATTATAATAGCCGTAATCAAAACATCAGAACAGGTCTTAGTATGTTATGAGGGTACACCGTGGACTAAAAAATTCAACATTACCTATGGAGCGTTGCTCAGAGTAAAGCTGCGAATCCACAGTGTACGTTTCACAGAATAAACACACGGAAAAGAAGGAACCCTCCAGAGACGATCGTGAACCCTGAGCATTTTGCAGAGGGTTCATTCACTAAAGACGAAAAGTGTGACTATGTACCGTTCCTCTGTAAACACGTGCAGTTACACTGGCCAGAGATTTAAAAAGCGTGCAAACGTAAGAAAATAAACATGAGTGAGGTCAGAAATAACGCGAGTTGTTCTGCCTGCCTTTTGATGCGGTAGTCACAATTATGAAATATCTATAAATGAAAAGGGGCAGTTGAAGGGGGAGGGGGTAATATTCTATAATGAAAATCATAGTTGATGGGGGGTGTAATTTTTTATATGTGTAATACGTTATCGGTAACAAAGAAGTAGTTTCTATGGAAATATTTCATTTCAGTTTGTCAAACTTGTAAAAATTTTCAATTTATATTTACAAATTTTTAATATAAATCTTAGAATATAGAAGTCATGTATGGTTCTCCACACCGATTTTTTAAATTTAATTTCGTCAAGCTCGTTAAATCAATACCAAACGTGGAAATCCCCCCCCCGCCCACTCATTTTTACTTATAGACATTTCATCTACCTTTCTACAGTGGATTATTATGACCTTCTTTTCACGATACTTTATTCATCAAAATTAAACACTTTACTCTTTTAAATAGGAAAGTTGTGTTAGTGGTTATAATCACAAACAGAATTAACACTGTTCCACAAAAGTATAGAAAAATTATTCCGATTAGCGTTTTCAAGCTTCACAGCTCATTATAAGATCGGAAAATCTGATTGATGAGCTGTGAAGCTTAAAAGCGCTAATCGGAATAATTTTTCTATAGTGGTGTGCAACAGTGTTAAATCTCTTTGTACTTTACTCTTGTTAAAACGTTAAACGTGCAGGTAAACTACCTCTCCCACCTAACCGATCTTCACCAAAATCAATAGGCCTTGAGTCCTCTACAACTCGGGTACATATCCAAAAAATTATTTTATTCTGTTTGAATTTGCGACACTTATCGTTCACTATAGAAAACACTCTACACACAGACATACATAGACACTTTTCAGAAAATTACTTTTCTTCATTTTTTGAGGGTAGTACAATCAGAATCAGCCCTCATCTCGAACATGATTTTTTTGCGATCACCACACTTTCATTTCCTTACGGGACATGATATAAAAATAATAGAATAATCAGGATTTTCATAATTTTTTTAGTAACTGAAAAATTATTTAATATCGAAATTTATCCAATAATAAATACACTTCGTTGAAAATAGTGAGCTAGTTTCCAGCTCAGAGAGCTTACCAGTTAAATTTATAATTTAAATTACGCTGAAGGAGCACAAGAATCAATATTTACTTAGAATAACCTAATACTTTGACTGAATTTTGTAAAATAACAATCCTTGTATACGGCAACATAAAATACAAGTATACAACGTGCAACATATCCTAATCTACAAACCAATTTTGGTCTAATACAGAAGCGAAAAACATAATTCCTTAGAGCTGTGGAAGAGACTCTGTGTAGGAGACTCTTACGTATCTTACGCCTCTTACTTTAACTGGCATAGTACGGCTGTGTGATGGTAGATACGTATTATATAAGCGGCTGGATGTCACAACGGGGAACATTATTGCAGATTCAGGAATTGTCGCGGCATGACTCCAGCAACACTAGTGTTTGGGTGTGAGATTCGTCTTTCTGGGGAATTGATGTTCCACCCAAAACACAATTCCAAGAACCTCGGAATTATACTTCGCAATTAGAAAACCAGCTGCGAGAATTCAATCGATTGATAAGAGGACGGCTGAAGATACTGTGTGACAAAGTGGAAACGTAGTATGGCATTCATGGCAACAGTGTGGGTTTCGAAGAAGGATACCAGGTTTGGTTGCACAACCCAAAGCGCCGACTTGGTCATTCCCCTAAACTTCAAACTAACTGGGGAAGGCCATTACACTATGAAAGAGAGAATTACTTATGGTTATCGGATATAACAAGAAGGACAGCGGAAATTCAAAGTAGTTCACCTAGACCGCCTGGCAAAATATTACTGCAGAGACGGTAAGCGATTTCGGGCTCACGAGCCTGTTCCAGTCGTTTGGAGGTCATTCTGCTCAGCAGAGTTCCGTAACGGTCTAGGTCAATTGATTGGCCTCTTGCAGACATTTGTTACTCGACTAATCTATCGGCATCCAAAACCGCTATGTCATTACAGTTCAAGGCGCAAAGGAGTTCTAGAATAATGAATTTAGACCAGTCCATCGGCCAGTTCAGTTTTTGAGCAGCGATATTAGAGTGAGGTTCGGAGTTTTTGTTATTGTGATTTGCGGATTAGAGGAAAGTAATTATTGTGTTAATTGTTGCGAAACTGTAATAAGGTGACAATTATTGTTGTGTACTGGACAAATTTAACTTGACTTATTGTATAAGAGTGTCTTTGTTGATTTCTATCTGTTGTTTGTGTCTAATTAAGGTTTGTAATTAGCGACTTCATTGATGCTAGCTAACCTGTTTCCACTGTACAACACGGCGGTCCGTGAGACCATGGTAACAATACGTTGATTTTTACAGTTTAAATGTTAAATTTAGACAAATAAAAATCAAAATGAATGTTGAGAAATTGATTTATCTTATTTTAATACTTATAAACAAAAACACTTTCAAATAGAACGTGCACAATAGCAATTAAGTTATGTAATGCTGAAGTAATGTACTTACTCAAATGTGCAAACATTGTGCAACCGTAAATCAAACTGTAAATATTTCCTTACACGGGCATCAATGTTAGATTCTTATCATATGCATTACATTAATTAACACAGTGTAACTTTAAGATCTAAAATTAAGATCTAATTTTACACAACATTACAACATAAAGGTATTTTGTTAGATAATAATACAACTTACAGATGTTTCCTAAGCGAGTAATTTGTAATTGGATGAAATCCTATGTTTTCACTAATGATTTTGACATTTTTCTATTAGAACAAACAATATTATAAGTAGTAAAATTTAAGAATAGAAATAATGTATAATATTGTAACCAACCAAAGTTGCACTCTATTTTATTCGACTCTGAACGTGTTACTTTTTACGATGTCTGAAACCTCGTAACCTTCCCGATACTCGTCGTCCTTGTGACCTCGTTTACCTGTTTCCACGTAGTTTTTATTTTCCCGATTATAGGCGCCAAATTGTTTGATTCAAAACAATTAAAAAAATTGTATTTCTTGCTTTTGATGCAACCGTATCTCTCGTCGTTTGGTGTCGGCTAAATTTGAAATCCGCTCTCCCACGACAGTCGTACCAACCTGTAATTCTGGTAGAAAATTTTCACGCTGCTATATTAATGAAATAAACACATAAATATTATTAATTGAAATAATGAACAGGTATTACTTTTGAGTATTGATTTATTAATTATCGGTTCTGCTTATAATAGTTACTAAGACATGAATTATAAAAATATATAACTTTTTTGCTCCGGCTATAAAAAAATTACAACTCAGCGGTTGGCTATGTTGGTTTGGGTCGTTTACTGAATACTAGCGTCTATGTGGAAGTTAATTTTTTCAATGCTTATTCAGTTAAAGTGTTCTTTTGATTACGGCAAAAACATAACAAAATGATTTTCGAAAGTACAATCCTTCACATCAAGTTAATTAAATATTATGATTCTTTTTACAACAGTTTTCGTAGTATTTAAAACAACAGTGAGTTCAATTTATAAATACAGGTTAAGTTAGATATCGTGTACAAATGTTTTCTTATTTCCCAAAGTGTTAATAATTAATTTGAATAATCTTTTAATAATGATTATTGCATGTTTTATTAGTCATTCAGTGTTTTTAGTGTTTGAACCAACTTTTGGATATTGTGCATTAATTTTGAAGTGTTGTGATCAGTCTCGAGGGTGTAGTAAATTAATTAAATATTATACATTACAACTTCATCGATGTTTGGTAGATTATTTTCATAAATTCTGGTGTTCAGGTCTTCCTTCTCTTATTTCATTAGCTTATATTGGTTTTATTTTCTGTAATTCTCAATTAGATTGGATGGATCTTGCTAATAGGTTCTGATAATTTTGTTTTTTCATTTCCATTTAGTATTATTCATTTGGTAGGTTTATTTTCTAATTTTTATGGAGCGACTATTTTGTCATCCGCTCTCTTCTGAAGCTAAAAATGGACTCTCTATACCTTTGTAACGGGTTTTTCTATTAATGTTTGCTTGTTATGGTAGGCAGTCTCCTACTTCTATTGGCTGAAAGAATTTTGTACTCATTGTTATATATGGCTTGGGTTTTCTCCCAAAATAAACAAATATTTTCTAATTAGGATAATTTCCTTGTATTATTATCAATAGGATTTTTATTATTATCATTGAATAGCTTTTCTGATGTAGATTAATTAGACATCAAACATGACTAGTTTATATTATCTCTGGGCTTTTCTAACATTTGGCTATTTTTGTTCTTTTTACTTATTTTGTTTATTATGTTGTTTTTGCAATTATTTTGGGTTTGAATTGTTCCTTGGTTTAGTATTTTGTTTGCTCACCTTTTTCCCTCACTGTGTACTGTTATTTGTTTATATTTTACAATTTTTGTTCACATAGTTTTAGGCCTAACTTTGCCTATCCTTCTGACATTGTTTAAACTTTAAGTTTACTCTTATTACTAGTTTCTTATTGTTTTGTTTTAGCTAGTTTACACTGATTACGGATTTACATTCCTTAGTATATGAATATTAAAGCTTCTCCGACATATTAATGCCTTTTATATCTAAATTTATAACTTTAACATTAACTGTTTCTTAGGCTTTCATCACCATTCAACATAATACAATTTACTCTTAAGACTATTTCAACAATTATAACATTTTCACATTTCTATAGTATTACTATTATCTTCTCGGCGTTTCTTTATGACATCATAACAATACCTTCAATTCTTTAATATATAATTTTAGTATTTAAACATTCATTTCTTTTTTAGGCCTATTTTTCTTTTATACCATATTATTGGTTTAAAGTTTGGTCTAGCCTTTTAACTATTAATTCTAACTGCTAACAATAATATCTTTAATAATATTAATGGATTCTTATCCTGAATAATAATAGAATGTAATGCTACTACTAATTCTTATAATGTAATATAATAATAATATTTTATCTACTACTGTTTTTGGTCCTTTTCCACAACTAAACTCTAGTATTGTTCACTTATTTTGGTGTCTTTATACAGATTTTGTGTTTTATTTTTAATTAATCACTTTCTTCCTGCACTGTCACTTTTATATGAGTTCTTGCTCATATTTGTTCTTTTTTATTTATATTTTGGATTACACCTGCACTTGTACTGCTTCACAGTACTTAGTGTCAATAGTGTTATACACTTTTATTTTGTTTCTTTATATTAATCACATTGGTGTTATCACCCTTATCACAGAGTGTTTATTATTTAGTGTTTATTTGTAATTCACTCCCTATTCAATATCAAGCACTCATGGTCCACTTTGGTCTATGACTATTTTCATTATTAGTCTATCTCTATTATATTTCATTTTTTTATTAAAATTTTCTGTATTCTTGTTTGTGTATTTTATTATTTGTTTATTTCATCATTATTAGTAACTATCTTTCATCATTATTAGCTTACTTAGCTAATATTACAACATCTTCTTTTGGTTTGTACTTTCTATATTCAATTGTACATTTAATTATATTTACCTTCCTTAGTTTTTTATTTCATGGGTTTATTTCATATAGTTTGTCATTTGGCCAATCACTTGGGTTGGGTCACAGTCATTTGTCTCGTATACGTTACAGTAATTCTAGTGCTATTTATTTAAAATTGTTAATTCTTCTTCTTTTGTCTATCTTTACCCGCCTGCTTTTTACTTTATATTCTATGGTATATCTTCCCTTGTATTCGGCTGCTTTTGGTATCGTAACAATATCTATTTGAAATGTTTTTTATTAAGAGTTGTTAACTGTTTACATAAATAAGTAATTAAACCACTTGAATTGCATTCATGCATTTCGTCCCCAGTTATCAGAAATTAAAATGTGCTTGATCGTTTTTATACAAATTAATTTTACTAATAAACTCGGAAAATTCTTATTAATTTAAATTGTACTTCGTTAACCTAAGATAACGATCTAAAGTTTATACGACCCTGCCATATGTTTCATTTCTTTTATTAAGGGAAGGAGGCATTTTCAATAATTCTGTAATTGCCCTACAGAGAACTTAAGCATTATACAGGTCGCTATTTCGTCATGAATTAAGTATAGCTGTTGCAGGACGCTATTAAGTGAATGTGCGATCTCGTGAGCAGCAGCTTAACCAAGGCTCACAACATTAAAGTGGAACGACACTTTCTGGCAAATTATTTGCTCTGCCGGCTCGCATTCTATGTAAATTGCTGATTTCGTTGCAAACTGTCGTCTGTCGTATTTACATGCTAACGAGCTTTCGCAAACAGCTAATTAAATATTCTCAGTATTCCTGTTCTGAAAAAAATATGTAGCCACACACACGTTTTACCCACATCCAAGAGTAGTACACAACTCACATTAGGGGAAGAAGAAACCTAATTTTACACTTAGCGTTTATGACTCAAATTCTATCTGGTTGTAGAATTGCATCTAATTTTTAAAGAATTTTTATTTAATAAAATAGTCATTATCGGAATCATTTTACTATTCATCTTGCTATTCCAAACTACTGTACACCAAAATATTGTCAAATATTTTTACTATATTTAATCCATTGAAATTTATAATTTTTTTTAAACGTCTGCGCGTATCTTTAAAACAAATTATTCATTTGAAAAATGAATTGTAACATTTAGTAACTATTTTTGTTTCTCACCTTTAGCCCACACACGTGCGCGGCTGTGTTTGTTATGGAAAACCAAAAATTTCCATATGTAGATGTAAATATTTAAGTTAAAACTTTGTTTAGATGTATTTTAGATGTAAATGGAAGTTAAAAATTATAATAAACAACTTTTTTTCAAATTGAACAATTTACTGAAAGCAATCTAACCACTTTCTTAAACATTTTTAAATTATTGATTTTCTGTTGTTCTTCTTATAATGGTTTTGTTTTCTCATTTATGTCAAAGCATTAAAAAATGTTTTACAAGTAACATATTTCATTACCTAATAGCCATTATCGGAATAATTTTACTATTCACTTGCATCGCCAAACTACTGTATACCAAAATATTGTGTCAAATATTTCTACTGCACTTAATCTGTTGTAATTTATTAAATTTTTTTGTAAACTTCTGCTAAACTCGCAACGGTTACAGTTTTAGAAGTTTTTTTGCACTATAATTGGCAAATAGTAATAGGTCTGTTAATATTTACAAATTAGCTATTATATGACGTTTAAATCGATAAGATGTTGTTTTACTTACTGTTTATATAACATACTATTTTACATAAATCGTTTAAAATTTCTTTTAAATATCTTTATTATAACTAAACTACAATGCCAGTTAAAATTCCTACTCTCGGAAGGTAATAATACGTATATAATTATGCTTTAAAATGTTTTTAAAATCTATATAGGCCTAATATCCTGTTAGACAGACTCAAATAACCTTTATTGTCTTATTAGATTTTCCTCTTATAAGAAGTTATTTCATTCAAAGCTTCTGACATTTAGTTTATTAATAACTGAGTTCCCTTATTTTATAAAAGGCAATAAATATTTCTTTATTATTTACCAGTGGACTTCCAGTAATTAAATACAGGCTGTTTTACAACGTAGTTGTGTAAATAAAAACGCCAAATCGTGAAACCAATTCTTAGTAAATGACTGTTAGTCTGATCTGTGATATTCCTACATATCATAAACGCTATGAAGAGAGATAATTAAAATTAATTTTGTTATTGGCAAGCTTTGGCAAGAGCCACAAATGTGCACACGTGCCTCGCCTTATAATAAATAACAACATAAAATAATGTTCAGTGTCTGTATAAGCAGTGTGTGTAAACGGGTAATATCTGGCTTGGTTCCATGGCCAGAAAATCTATGCCTGACCCAATATCTGCCTTGTGCGCAGATATGGTTTTGATCAACAGTTATGTTATCCACCTTTACAATTCCAAACAAAATGGTTTTCAAGACTATTTTTACAGTAACAGAATCAATTTTTCGCTTTATTCCAAACTAACATTATCACACCGTTCTGTCTCTAACAGTATTATAGTATACGTAAGTATAGGATCATATTTTGTAGCTACTAGCGGACCTGGCAATGCTTCGCTATTGCTAAATTTGAGTATATATATATATATATATATATATATATATATATATATATCTATGAATTAAATTAACACAATTGAAGTTGGATATCAATTCATTTATTCAATTAAAATGACATGAATTGAATTGTTTGTGATAATTCTTTTTTTTCTGTTTCATTGCTGTTTTGTTTTTGATATAGTTTTTTTCTTCTTCTTCAGCTTTAGCGCCATGTTTTACGAAAACAATAAAATGTACAATATTAATTCAATATTAATTACATTTGAATTAAATAAATTGAAATTAATGAATTATTTACCTTCAAGATCATTGCAATGCTCTTGGATATATGATGTTTTTGGTGATTCCATTTGGCGCATATACAAACAAATCGCTTGGTTTTCCTACACGGGAACATGCAACGTATAATTGACGTATAATTGAGAAAAACATGGATTCTCCAAATTCAATCTACATACTTGCAACTATTGACCTTGTGATTTGTTTATCGTTATTGCAAAAGCCAGTTTAATTAGAAATTGCAATCGTTTGAATTGGAATGGCATATCTGTTGGCATCATTGGTATGCGTGGTAGCAGCACATCTTCTCCTTTGAATTTGCCAGTTAAAATTGTTGCTTCGATGACATTTTTTAACGATTTCTTAACTGCCAATCTGGTACCATTGCAAAGACGGGGTGGATCAATGTTTCTAAGAAGAATGATAGGAACACCAATCTTCAAATTTATGATGTGTGGTGGCAATCCAGCTAAATCAAGTAAATTCAAGAATTCAGTTGGATAATTTACTGCTTCATCTTGATTCATAACAGTATCTACTGATTTATAAGTATATGTTTCGCCTGGCAACACATGTTGAATGATGATGTTAATAACATTTACATCCACGTTTTTTGCAGCTAATATTGCACGTTCATTTAAACCATTGATGACTTTTGTAATGTTGTGTGATATCTTGAAATACGCATTGAATTAATTTTTCTTTTGAGTGTGTGATACTATAAAAATCGGTTGGTAATTTAATGCAGCCTGTTGATTCACCAATTGTAATTTTGCCATTTCCAATATCCAATAATTGTTTTGCAAAACGTTCTGCAGAAGCATCGTTTTACAATTGAACACGTATGTTTGTCGTCAATGTAAATTTATTAACGTGTCTCCGCAAATTTGATGCTTTTAAACACGCATTCAGTTCATCAGCTGGTGTTGAACGTGGTATAACAGGTAATGTCTGATGAAAATCACCTGCTAATATCTGCGCACCACCGAATGGCTGTTCGTTTCCACGTAAATCTTGCAATGTTCCCAACGATTTTTTATGCGCCATTGTGCATTCATGCCATACAATTAACTTGCATTGTTGCAGTACTTTACCCATTCCTGATGTTTTTGAAATGTTGCATGTTGGTGTTTCAATGTATTGCATATTCAATGGCAATTTAAGTTCGACCACCATCCAATAGAGTTGCCGCAATTCCAGATGATGCGATTGCCAATGCAATATTATTTTGTGAACGAACGGTTGCCAATATCAATGAAATGAAAAATGTTTTTCCTGTGCCACCTGGTGTATCCAAGAAATACATTCCATCACTTTGATCATTTATTGCTCGCATTATCGTATCATAAACTTGTTTTTGTTGTTGAAGTAAATTTTGAATATTTGATTGTACAAATACATTCAATTCATTGATGTCGAAGCATTGTTCGCGTTGTAATTCACTATCAAATATGTCATTTACCAACCGATTAAGTGATGTCATTTCCAGTTGTGCTAATGCTTTATTAACGATTGCCAAACATTTGTCTTCAATCAAAATCAATGCTTCATTATACATGTCCGGTGTGAATTGCATGTCGCGGTTTAAACATCTTATACGTACTCGATGCAGAATATCATCAGTCATAAAATCTTTATATTTTTCCTATAATTCCTTTGGATCTGATGGTAAATATGTAGATAATACGATTGCAAATAACGTAAGTATTTGATTTGGATGAGCAGAAATTGACGCGTCAGTAAGTGAACTATCCCAATGTTCATCGTTTTCAAGTAAATTCAATTTTTGACATGCTTCTCGATATGTTGCACACAAACGACCATCAACTGTTCTTAAATTTTGAAATGATGTTGGTCCACGAACGTTAACCAATAACAAACGCAAATAATAACATTCTGCATGATTTGGATGAACAGTATATAATCTTCCCAAAGCATCTGTTGAAAATAAATCTTGTTGACCTTCAACTGCTTTTCCTTGTTTGCGTCGTTGAAATTCTTTTTTTTTATGCATTCCAAGTAAAATATGTTGGTATTTCAGAATATAACAATGTTTTGGCAAATGTATCAGTTTGGCATAATGAAAAAAATGCAGTTAATGTTGTTGGTGGTGGTCTTGCTGCTCTTTCTCGTACATTTTCTCTTGTAAAATAAACACGTTGCCCATTTTCGAGATGAACTGCCCAATGAACAACTGTTGGATGTCGTTCATGTATTGAAAATGACAAAATACGCCACACTGCTTCATTGCTACTAATATACCATCCCATTTGATACTGATTGATTTCATCAACAGATCCATTCTCACTTGATACTCCAAAAACAGCCATATCACTTCCTTTGTTGACATATTTGCTAATGTATTTGATGGATTTTACAGAATTGCAATATTCAACATTGATGTGTGCTTTGAACGTTTTTGATAGTAGTGGTGAATATGGCACAACCCAACGATTATCAGCTTCAATGTCTTCGTTTCTGACTTTTAAAATTATCGATTTACTATTTTGATCGGTTGATCGACGACGATATTGTGGATAACCATCATTGCCAGTAATAGATTCTGGAAGCAATGCTCTTGGATAAGGTTTTGTGCATTTTCCATCAGCCATACATGGTGAATTCATGTTGTGAACACCACATGGACCATCAATCATATTTTTTGTGACAATTTCAAACAATTCAGGATCGACAGTTGAATAGAGAATTTCAGCTGAAATCACGTTATCAATCTCGTCGGGTGTAATTTTATTGATCAACCAAATCAAAATGTGGGCATGCGGTAATCCTCGTTTTTGCCATTCAATGGAATACATCCAGCAACGTGTCTCTCCGAACACATGATGTTTTACAACGAAATCCACTAGTGATTTCAATTTTTGCTTGAATACACGTGCAGTAGTAACGATCTGCTGACGATTGACCGGGCAATAGATGTTCTTTCATCTCAGTCCATGTTGGATTACATGTGAATGTAATTAACAAAACTGGACGACCGTATTGACGAACATATGACATTGCATCTTGTGCGTATTTATGCTTGTGTCGTGGACTGCCTGTATATGTTGCTGGTAATATTGTAATTCTCCCAATATCATTGACATTGCCATCATTGTTTATTGCATCACGCAAATGTATGTATTCTTCAGAACGTAGTTTTTTCTGATTCATGCGAATATATAACAAACGTTCAGTTTCAATCTTTGCATACATGTCAACAATGTATTGATGAAACAGTTGACGACATTTTAAAATGTGATTTTCTTCATGTTCACGAATCATCAATCTGTATGAATAGTAAATCATAGCACTGACTTTTTTGTTTGTTTCTTCACCTAGAAATAAAAAGTGATTAATTAATTATTTTTATTTATTAATTAATTAAATTTATTTATTACCATTTTCTGGTTTTATCATTTTTATGTTAAAATGATATCCATCTTCTTCTTTCCAGAATAATATTGGATATTGTAATGCATCGTAGGAGCGGTGAGTTTCTGCAATACGTTGAAGACGATCATTTCGACGATGAAGTACGATGTCGCGTGATTCAAATTGTTCTCCAATAATGACTATTGCCACTTCATCGATTGTTGGAGCATTAAATCTTCTTGCGTGTTGCCCAACAGGTGTTTTGTCAGCTCGAATCACAATTTTATGGTTATCGGATGGCATTTGTTCAATGGCTGTTTTGAACAATTTAATCAGTTCATTGTGTTCATGAAATAAATTTTGCAACGATTCAACTATTTCTCTTTTTGTGGCTTTGTTAATTCCACAACGTTGATTTACTTGATCATTTGAATTTCCAATGAAATAAATTTGCAAAAATTTGTGTTCAGCATCTGGAAATGGTAACAAAAAGCCTGCTTTATGGTAGATTTGATCTTGAATCTTGAATGTTGGCATATAATTGTCAGTTTTTACATTTGTTGCACCAAACGAAGTCATTTGAAAGCATGTGTTATAATTTCGTATGTTATTCAAAAAATGCTTTGATTGTGTTGTAGTACCTGCAACCAATGAGAACAATGGCTCAGGTGGTGCATTCAATACTGGGAATTTAACTTTACCATTCAATCAACATATTCCAGGTGCTTCATTTTTGAAATTTAATGCTTTGCAATGTGTGCAAACTTTATTCATACTTTCAACAACAACAACTGGATGGAAGCTATATTCAATTTCAGAATTATACTGAAATGCAATACGATCAAGTGTTACCAATTGATGCAATCGATTCATTTGCATGCGTAATCGATCATTTTCACGTTGTTCATTTCGATCAGCATATGACAAATTTTGTCTTAATTCTCTAATTCTTACTCGACTTGCTTCATTTCGTGCTTCGTGTTGTTGTGATGATTCAGTAGCACGTGACTGTGACATATGTAATCTATTTCGTTCATTGCGTTGTGTTGTTTCTGTTTCATTTCTTCTTTCTTCTCTCATTCTCTTGGCTCTATTTGTGCGACGACCAATATTTTGTTGTTTTGGTGGCATTGTTATGCAACAACTAAACACTCCTGGCACTAAATTAACACTGTAAAAACAACAGCGCTACCTATCAGATTTCATTCAAACCACTCTCTAAACACTCCTGGCACTAATAAAAACAAACTGTGAAATTTTCAGCGAAATCGGTCGAGTAGTTTTAGAGTCTATAGAGCACACACATACGAATATTGCCTTTTATTTATATAGATAAGGGAAAATATATTTCTCATTAAGTTTTCAGGAACTGTACCTTTATCCGTTCCTGCAGTACATTTACGATGTTTTTATATGATATTGTATCGATATATTACGATATGCAAAAGAAAAAGTGTACTAATTGTAAATTGTCCAATTTCTTAATACAAAGCGAAAGTACGTGTTTTTTATTTGTAAAGTTAGGTGAGGTTTTTGGTTTTCAGTTTACTGCTGGAATAAATGAAAGCCATGGTTGAGGAAAACATAACAATGCTTATAACACGGTAATACTTAAAATAAAGAACCTAACCTTTTTGAGTTGACAAATTAACAAAACTACAACAGCAAATGTAAACTGAAAAATACAAATATTTATAGTTAATGGGAAACAGAAAAAACAATGATAAGGAATGACAACATACGCTCTACAAATTGTAGACCTACATAATGGACGTTTCTTGTTGGTTAGTCACAAAACGAATACTTGTTGATAAACTAATATTACCGAAAAAACGAGTTCTGCTACCAAAAAAAAAGGTGCAATGCATAGTAATAGGAAAGTAAAACGCCTTACTTTCGAGTTCGGTGGTTTTTCAGTGATCTCTTCACAGAACGAGTATTAATGAGAAAAGGAGAACTACTGGGAAACGAGTTAAACCAAGTTCTGCCACAAAAAAGGAGACATGTATTGTATACATGTATATACACATCTGTCCCTTGGGCCACCCCGCCTTAATTTCGTAATTTCAGTTCTCATGTTAACCTAACAACATCAACTTTTGGCGTCACAGATGCGCAACTGTGATATACTACTGTTACAATCATTTTTCATTAAACAAAAAGGACTAATAGCCAAGTAAGACTATCAAAAAAAGGGCAAAAAAGCAAATTTTTATATTATTATCCTTGAATCTGTGTTAGTTGTGCATTTTATTAAAGGCAACATGACCTACACAAAAATTTAAACTTGAAAAATTTGCATTTTCAGATTTCCGTCAATAATTAGTGAAATAATGATTTTTTCTTCATAAAAAAATTGTAGAATATAGAATTCCAATAGAAATTTTCATATTAATTTTTATTCCGAAATATTTTTTCATTAAGCCACAATAAATTTTTCAAGTTAAAAAGGGAAATTTCTCAAAATTTTAACTTTGACAGGTCCAGTCATCACCCTGACATCACAAGACAAAGTTTTTTTTTAAATACTCGTATTTTCATGCTCTATCAGCTAGTGAAAAAAGTTTGTTCTTTCATAGCTTCCCAAATAATAACTTTTACCTTTTTTTGCGCTTTTACACAGCGAATGGCCGCTCGGGTTGAATCGAGTATACATATGCGCCGCCAAGCGGCAGTACTACGCACTTGCCAGAGGATTACGTACTACGCGGCCATTTACTAAACCTACATTTAAAAAAAAATCAGCTCAAAAGATGCTGTTTCTGGAAATTTTCTATTTATAAATTAGTCTTACTCGGTTATAAGAACACCAACTGCAATCTAGATTCCATTTCGTATTGTCCACATTAATAATGTAATCACATTATTAGTAAGTTCCAAATTATTAGTAATTTTACAATTTAATAAAATTTTAAAATTTCGGAAGTTATGAAAATAATATATAAAAATATTGTATTTGTTCAATAAACTATAAACTATAAAATATTAAAATTATTGCAAGTATTATTTTCAGTAGTTTTCACTGAAAATATTATTATTTTCGCTCTATCAGTTCATTTTGTGATCGTTCAATGTAATTATTTACAAAATACAAATCACACAGAATAGTAAAATAAATAAATATATATATATATATATTGCAACATTACAATTAATTATTGCGTATCTGAAGAGTACTCCACGTAGCTATCGAATAAACTACCAGCTAGGTCGTACTATTTCTGTGTTCGTCACGTTAGGTTCCTTTTGTTACTTTATACTGGACCACGAAAAAACTATTATTACTTTATACTGGACCATACATCATCATCATAGATAAACCCAATAATACTTATGAGGTAATGGATACTATTACTAAGAAGACTAAAGGGACATATAACCAGTCGTCGTTGAAGAAATATTATGAAGAACCAAAAACAATATAAATGATTATTTCATCAACCATGTAAATTTGCTTTCATAAATAATCATTTTTGGTGAAGAGGCAATATGTAGCATCACAAGATGATACAAAACAAAAAACACAATTGAATTATTAAAATACTTAGGGAACTTAATCAAATAAACAAATAATAGGTAACTGAATGAGGAATGCAATAGAGGATGAGTGATAGAATGAGAACAATCAAAATTTAATTATATAAAGGAAGAATTATATTAACTAATCCAATAAACCATGCATAAATAAGGAATAATTGTTACCGATGCATGAATAGATTAAAAACATAAATGAACCTTGTAAACAAACATCATAAATAACTTGACAAAACAGACATAAAAAAGGGACTAGACTAAACTATATCTTTGACATAATAAATTACCCAATAGATTAGGGGAGTAAGTGAATATATCTTATAGTAATATTGAAAAAAGTAATGTTTTAGAATATAAGCAAAAAATGTATTTAGGGTTAAGAAAAATCATTTATGTAACAAGCCTAACAGTCAAACTAGGTCTCAAGCCTAAGACTGGATTTGTAATTAGCATAAGGATAGAGTTATAGTAAAGACCAGATAATTATTATCATAATTTTGTGTATTCAAAAGGAAAAGTAATAGATAGTGATAATTAACCAGTACAATGACACAGTGTAAACCATAATATAAATATAAAGTATTGTGAACTAAGTATAATCAGTAACTGGGAACATGGCAACTTAACCTAAAAAAAATGTAAGACAAAAAACTATCAAATTAGATTCAGTATAATATATACTGTAAGTATAGATTCAGTAATATCTATGTGTAACTAATAGACACTCAGACAATTCAAATAGAGATCATTATGTTATAAAAATTTTGCAAGAGTTTTATTTTTGTATAAGAATGTTGTAGTCTGTGGTAGAAAAGGAAAGATTTCTATTGTATATTAAAGAATGATAGAAATGTAAGGGAGAATTCATCTAAGATGGGGGGCCCTGGAAAGACTGTAGAAGTCGAATTGGGCGCCGGAATTATAATCGGGGCAGGCCAATTGATGGACAGTGGGTGTTCGCGGGAGTGGAACGCGGTTCTGGGAAGTGTTTTCTGGTTGAGCGCCGGGATTCCGCTACTCTCCTCAACATAATTGAGGAGTGGATTCTTCCAGGCACAACTATAATCAGTGACTGCTGGAAAGCCTATGATTGGCTGGAAGGAGCGGGGTTCGTTCATCAAAGTGTCAATTATAAACAAAACTTCGTGGACCCCGCTACCGGCGCTCATACAAACAAGGTTGAGAGGGCATGGAGAGAAGTGCGACAGGGTATCCCACGATTCGGGCTCAGAAAACAACATTTCGTGGGATACCTTGCGGAATTTATGTTTAAAAGACGCCACCCGCTACAGTACCGCCTCCATGCCTTCTTCAGAGCCGCAGCCGAGTGTATCCCCCGACACATTAAAGTAAGAGTTTCATCATTATATGCATGCATTTCATGTGAGCGCGCGCGCGCGTGTGTGTGTGAAATTTTTGTTTCTATTGTTCTATGTAATATAAACACGGGAAAAATAATTTTAAACGGCGGTCGAACCTATTTACGAAAAAAAAATAAAATAATTACTCCCATAAGACGCCAAAAAACGCCATATTAACTGTGACAAATGACATTTAAAGATTTTTTAAATTTTATTTAGTAGTAGAAAAACGCGCGTTATTTGGCGCGTAAATTTGATGAACTGCAGCGATAGGTAATCCACGTAATGACGTCATAACTCGTCATTCGCTGTGCATTAGTGCGACGTCGTTCGACTGCGGTGATTCCACTAACTACTCAGTTAATATGGGCGCTCATTCACCTTTGCATGCGTTCTTATGGGAGTAATTATTTTATTTTTTTCCTCCGTAAATAGGTTCGACCGCCGTTTAAAATTATTTTTCGCGTGTTTATAAACATAGAAGAATAGAAAAAAAGTATTTCACTCCAACACCAGCGCGGCCTAGAAAGACGATAATTACCCAATTTTATTCTAAGAAACCAGAATATCCCAATGTACACAAGACGTTTTTAGGCCTATTCTAAAAGGCAAGAGTTTTATACAAAGTTAAGGTTCATAATTATGATTAATAGTGTTAAAATCTTTATTAATAGCATAAAATCGTATATAGGCCTACAACCGAGAAAACAAAAAAATGTCATAAAAAGATAACTTTCAAAAATAATTATTAATATAGGCCAAACATTAAAATTGTTCATTTTTATTATTACTGAATGTAACCATATCATGTGTGATCTTGAAATAATCAGACGAAAGAAAGCAATTCATTAGTAATGATATCTTTTCAATTGTACTAAGAATAAGGAAATTATGTCAAATTTCGAATTTTAGTAATTTTGATATCAGAAAAGTGAAGTCGCATGGTCCCAAAGACTGACGCTATCCGCGACAATCGATTAGCTATCGACCAATGGGAATTTTTCACTTTTGTGTTTATGGACCCAAAGACCCACGCCAACTAGGAAAACAGTGACGCTTAGCAAAGGAGTCTAGTGTTGAATTTCATCGAGTCAAGAACGTCTCTCTTCCGCGATAGTCGTAGCTGCGAATTTACATCAGAGTCGAACATCGGCTAGGATAGGGGGGAATGTAAACATACAAACATAACCAACAAAGTGAAAAGAGTGTCGTGATAGGTCATACTAATAAAAGCAGAGTTAAAGTAAATTAATAATTAACAGTGAATAATAAAGTGTGTTTTAAAAGAAAAGTATAGTGTAGGCCTACATACTTAAAGTTATAATCAACTTATAACTAATTACTATAATATAATTATAACACTTTGTGTACACTTGAACTGTTTATTTCACCACAACTACACAAAACACTATCAATATTATAATTTTTCACTTGTAAACCAGTATTTCTTTGTTTTTTAATGTTAAAACGGTATAACCGATTGAAATTGGCTAACTTCAAAAGTCGACACTGATCAACATACGAAATAACTGTTATTCTAGTTTTAAGATATTGTTCTGTTTTATTGTAGTCACTCTTATATTGTGAGGTTTTGTTTTTCGTAAAAAACATTTTCGTTTAGTGTTCTTGTAGTCAAAAGAACCTAATTTATATTGAAATAACGTAAAAATCTGATAGACTAGGCTTAGAGAGATAGAAATCATATTGCCAACTTCTGAGCGAAGAATTTTAACCAGCCTGGACCATTGTAGTAAAATAAATGGTTATTATTTATTTTAAAAAGGAAAGGAAGCCAAAAAACAACAAAGAATAAAAGAAATTGAAAAGAATTATTTGTGTATGGAATTATTTTAAATATTTAACAGTTTTTTTATCAGTTTCGAAATATTAGTGTTTGTATACATTCGAAGAAAAGTTGGTAGCACCTATTGCCTGGGTAACAAGTGCGATTCGAATTAAAAGTAGGTAAATGAGTTTAATCGGTCTCCAGGAAGGAATTAAAAGGAGTTAAATCATTTAAATCTCTTAAACCATTAAATATATTAATTCTTAGTGGTAATTATATTACAAATCAGTGCAAACTCTTACTCTTATTATTTAAATGGCAAATAGGAACGTTACATAATAGCGCACCAACTCTGGGGCATAAAGGAATTAACCGTATAGTATAAATAATATTTTTAAAAACATCACCACAGGACTAAAGATACGTCACATAATGGCGCTTACAACGTGAGGCGTTTAAATACTTAACAACATAGTATTAAATTTATATTTCAACGCAAGTAAAGACAAAAGATACGTAACAATATATAAACTCACATATGAGACAAGGTTCTTGTTACTAGGGTACCCAACACATACATTTAATGCACATAATTAATACTGTTTAAAAATGAAACTTTACTTGTAGTATACAAAAATACAGTTTACTTTAGTTCAAGAATATATTAGTAACTGTGCACGCATTTCAAGTAAATATTGAAGTTATTAGAAAATAATATTTTAGATACAAAGTTTTATTATAGCACTTATTTTTGTATGTATATATATATATATATATATATATATATTATTTACACTTATGTATGCGTTTTTGTTGTCCTATTTTAAGTTCCATTTATACACTCTCTGTTAAGAAAGGTTAAGTGTTCATTTTTCACGTGTTTATTTTCAAGGTTATTACCGTGTGTGTGTGTGTGTGTGTGTGTGTTGTGGTGTTGTGTCCTGGACGATGTTAATGATGCTGGTGATGATTCTGATGCCGGAGTTTCCACGTCGATCATCTGTCGAGTAGAGTGTCCCCCGTCGAGAATGTTTGGCGTCAGTTTTTGTAGTTCAGAATCGGCCGGAGTTTTATACTCAAGGCACGCTGACAGGTCGAAGAGCGTTTGTCAGCCTTCTCAAACCAGTTAAATTCAGGAGTGTTCCGTGCGTCGGTTTCCCACACACCACTTTTTGCTTATTTTCACACTTATAATTAGTGTTCATGTGGAAACTAATAGAATCATGAGATTCGTGATAGGTTTGTCATTATTTACATGCTAATTAATTGCTCGTCACATATTAATTATCGGAGTAATTAATTAATTTGTTTATAGTTGGTTATACGTAATTTTACTATTTACTTTCAAACTGTAACCACACATGTGTCATTGCGTACGTTTTAAAATTATATAATTCACTTTGCTGTAGGTATCGTCAGTGTGCGAATTTTTATTAAATAAATATTTTTAATTATTCCTATCTTATTGCCTGCCTGAACAAGAGCTCACTACCACAACAAAGATGTACGCAAGGCCACGATGATGTCTTCAAATGTACACAAAGACAAGATGATTTCCTGTAGTCGATCAAGTGAGAGCAGACATATCACATACGCAGCAAATATATAAATATACGTACACACACACACAACTTCCCCCTATTACCACAAGTTAAATAATTGTTCAAAACAGGTGTTTAAAAACAGGCTACGATCTGTTCCCCTGTGCACCATTTAAAGCCATTTACAATTGTTTGTCTTTATTTTATATATATTGTAAGAAAACAGTGAAGTCCACCTTATTCAATGTATTCAAGCCCCGCGATGGAAGCCAAATTCGTAATAAAACTGTGAGTGGTGGGAATAATAAAATAAATATCGATGTATGAGAATTGTGCTCTCCTGTAAGCCCCACTGGTTGTGCTAGCTGAATTTGTAATAAATACTGTGAGTTTCAATGTAAGAATGTGTGTAGTACGTAGCTAATATCTTCTTGTCTTCTAAGCTCTCACTATTGATCTTCGTTTTTGTAATACAACCATACTATAATGGTAATTGTATAGTGTTCTGGTATAATATTACCCAGGATAATTTTTATGGTGTGTATGTGTAGTAGTGACGTTCCGCTCTGGGAATCGTCGATTTGGTAAAGTTCCTGGTCTTTGTTATTATCAAATAACTAAGTGTATTTTGCTGTGGTAGCAAATTGAAATAGAATATAAATTTAAAATTTATATTTATAAAAAAAAATAATTTCGGAAAAAATATTTTCGGGGTATTTATGTGCTTAATATTTAGGAATAAATTGAGGTTGTGGGTCGTAATTATAATTATAATAGTAAGGTGTTTAATTTGGTAATAAATTTCTGTTCGGTAAATTTGTTAAAAAGATAATCCAATTAACTTCAAGTTAGGCGAAAACGGCTCTCTTCTTCTTACTCTTGAAATGTTGTAGTTTCGCCTATACTGCCTTTAAAGATTATCTATTTTTCTTGGTTAATTAATGATTATGTCCTTTTATAAGAGAAATCAACTCCAATTTACCAAAAAACAAACAAAAATGTTTATTAAACACAATAATAAGGTTGGTCGATTAATTAATCGAGGTTACAAAGCCATATCGACTCGTTCAGGGTCGGTCGATATTAGAAGTTTTACAGTTGTATTATTTAAACAGGTTCTTTGAACGGTTATTTATATAAAAAGCCAGAGAAGGTCAGGGACATGAAAGTATAACACTTACAATTCAAAAAAGGTCTTAAATTTAAACAATATAATGGTAATTATTAATAATAAAAGTTTATATATAATTTTGTTCAAACCAGAAAGCAGTCTAGTCGTGTCTTATTACGGTGACGAAACTGGATCAGAATGGCCGCCTGACGCATGCGCGTTGATAGCTTCTAATATAAACAAAGTACTGGTTGAGATAATATGGCCTTTCTTCGGTTAAATGTTCTTCGCAACGGTATATGATCTTCTGGGGTATAGTTTATTGTCACTGGTGTATCATGGAATAGTTCACTTTGTGTAAAAATGTTGTTAAATGAGTATATCTACCGATGTTTGTGCGTGTCAGTTAACCTCGAATTTTCACTTGGTGTTTGATGCGATTTCAGTGTTATTTCATGTAATTAGTTATATGTGATTTCGTTTATAGGTGTTATGTAGTTCGTGGGTCAACTTCACCACTTCACTTTCATTAAAATAGTTAAAAATTTAGTTTTACATAAAATGATTCCGAACTTCGTTATAACATAACGGCCATTAAAGGTTGGTTCTATCAAATATTCACAAGAAGTGCTCTCTTCGAGGTATAATAATGAACTGTCTGTATTTCCTTCGTCTCATGAAAATCTTAGCCTATATAATATATCTCATACATTGTTTCAAATTGCCATAACTTCCGATACACTTTAAAAATGTACATTATGTTCATAAAATAAATTCGTTATTAGTTAACTGTTTGAAATATAAAATACATATTCGTTTTCACTATTCTATTCTACTAATTTTGATAGTAATTAAGTTAGTATTACAAAGTTTTATCTGAAAATTATATTTCTTATAATTTTTTGGGAGGTAGGCCTAAAATTATACTTCCTGTCTTCTATGTAAATAATAGCCATTTTCCCTAATATAATTATTATTCTATTAAATCTGAAATTTGTATAATTATCAATTCTCACTTATTTTATTGCAACTTAGTATACTAATGATGGTTTTTTAATATAATTCATTTGTATATGACTCCCCCTAGGATAGTGTCAGTTAATCTATTTCAGTTTTAATGGTATCTTATTAGACAATTAAATAATTTTACTCATATAATGACCATATCTCTAGAAAGCCTTATTTACATAGTATTTAATATGTTGAGTTTATCTTGCCTAAATATTGTCATTTTATCTGGTTTATAAGACTAGGTTTGTTAATTATTATGCAGTTTAAATTTATTCTTTGGCCTAGATCTGATGTGTGGTTAATTTCCAAATGTTTTACTAATGTAATTATTTTATTTCCTTCTCTGACTTCTGATTCTGATATATTTGATTAAAAATTAGTTCTTTGAGCTGGCATAACAGTAATTACAGATTATACAATTAAAATATAACACCTAGATATATAAAATTGGTGTTCTGAATAACATTGTTTTGGTATATCACCTAATAACATAATAAAAAGTATTTCTACAACATTGGAATGATATCTATTTTTAGATAGTCCATTCCTAAATTAAAATGAACAATAAAATAACAATTATAATACTAATATTTCTTATGACTAATCCTTACTTATCTAAATGTTATATGTAATAGGAACCTAACATCCTGGTTCCATATATAATTGTTACCACCTTCTATAAACTTAATCATAAACAGTTTGTTCTGTAATTCCCCATTTTATAAGATTTATGCCCCCTCTTTAAGTATAACCCTGGCTATCTAAATTATATTCCATTATATGGAATGTTCATACAGCTTTAGTAGCTTTTTATTAGTAACATTACTATTTCATTATCAAAGTAGACACTGTTCATAAAACTTAAAGTTTGTTACTTTGTACTGTAACTCATGCACCTTTTTAAAGTTTATTATTTATAATTTGATCACTTGCACTTGTCTATGGTGAATTATCAATATATTTACTAGTCTTTCTCTAGTTTTTAACATGAAATATTCAACCATGGGGGAACTGTGAAGATTTGTTTATACAAACTAAACAATAACTTTTTGAATGCACTAATATTTAATACTACTAACACTTTTAGTTTTTTGTCAGTTTTACAGTGATATGGTTTTTTAGGGTGTTATACTTTCTCTTTGGGCATTCATTGATTTTGGGGTTTTTTGGGGTTCTATCCCTATGGGGTTTTTGTTTTATATGGGTAGTCTTAATTATTCTTCTTTCTTCCTTCTTCAGTAGATTTTGGTTTGGGTTATTCTTCTTTCTTCCTTCTTCAGTAGTAGTAGATTTGGTTTTGGATTATTCTTCTTTCTTCAGTAGCTTTGATTGTTCTTCCTTCTTCTTTCTTCAGTAGCAGTAGTTTTAATTAGTCTTCTTTCTTCTTTGATTTTAATTATTCTTCTTTCTTCTCTCTTCAGCAATAGTAGTTTTAATTAGTCTTCTTTCTTCCTTCTTCAGTAGTAGTAGTTTTAATTAGTCTTCTTTCTTCTTTGGCTTTAATTATTCTTCCTTCTTCTGTCTTCAGTAGCTTTTCGCTGTGTATGCCTTTGTTTCTTCTAGTCTGGTTTCCTTGTCGGGGTATATTAATTGCCTGCTTCTATCTTACCTGGGTAATTTTGTTATTATCATTTTTAGTCTTCTGGGTTTTTAAATTTGTATTATATTATATTATTTGCAGAAATTTTCTTTATTCAACCTTTCTTGTGAATATATTATTAAATAGTGCATTTTAATTGATTCTCATCTGGATATTCCATATATTAGAGCTTTATTAATGATCATTGAGTAATGTATTTGTGTGGATTATCTGTCACGCTACAGATTGCTCTCTTCCAGAAGTGATTAGTTCAGATCATACTTAGTTTATCTGAAGTAATTGCTTATGACATTATATTATAAATTATATTTCTTTACTTCCTTCACATTTCTAAAATTTTTTCTCCTATATTTTTGAGCTTATCTATATTTCATTATTAACTGGATTCTTACTGATAGTAATAGTCATCTGAGGTTCGTTATTTTTTATTTTTCCATTTTCTTTTTAACTTGTTTCTTTATCCTTGGGATATTTATTCCCTAAAATTCCCTAACACGTTAGCTGGGCAGTGTCCAGAGGGGCTCTGTAGGCTTCACACTCTGCTGGCCATGCTACGTCATTTATTGATAACAGAGGTAAATCATCTCTGACCAATACATAATAATACTGCTGGACTTATCTCAGACAGTCATTTATAAAAATTATATAAGAATAGTCCACCTTATGACTATTAAAAAAATTAAATATCTTTGGATATTTCACTTCGTATACGAACAGATCTATTAATATTTCTATCTTAGTGAATTTCTATCTCAGTTATTTTTCTCAATGGTTAGCTCTGCTGGCATTTTATTTCTCCTTGTGGTTGGAAGCTGGTATGATATAATTATCACTCATTATTCAGTGTAAAGTTTTTAATTCTCTGTCATATTCTGACTGTTATCACAATCTCTTTCTGGTCATTGGTAGCATATATTTTGTATTATATTTTTGTTCCTTTCTTAATTCTTGTGAATCGTTCCACTAGTATTATGTTTGTTCAATTACTCTTTTAATTGTCTTTCTAATAACTGACATTTATTGTATGATCATCTTTTCCGTATGGATTTATTTATATATAGTTTTTTCTTTCTTTTTCAAAATTTGATTCTGCTCTTGCTTTTTATCCAAATGCACTCTTTATTATTAATGCCATATGTTTAATATCTCTGCTTATTTGACATAAAATTCTCATTAATTTTACTTCACAATAAGTTTATTCATTTAAATTGTATCCGTGGTTTGTACTGCCATTTCTTTATTCTTGAAAGTTTTTTCAGAATTGGTCACATATATAATTGTTTGTAATGTGTTATCCAAATTCTTTTTCTTCTTGTTCATTTCTAAAAGTTGTTTTTAAAATAAGGTAGTAAGTAGTCATTACTTCATTTTTGAATTTAGAGGTTTAATTCAAAATTCATTTTCTCTTGTCCATAAATTGTTTTTTAAATAATAGGTAGTAAGTAGTCATTACTTCATTTTTGAATTTAGTGGTTTAATTCAAAATTCATTTTCTTCTTGTTCATTTCTAAAAGTTGTTTTTAAAATAAGGTAGTAAGTAGTCATTACTTCATTTTTGAATTTTGGGGTTTAATTCAAAATTCATTTTCTTTTGTCCATAAAGTTTTTTCATAAATATTTGGTAGTAAGTTGTTCTTACTTGGGTTTTTTAATTTTGTGGTTTAATTCAAAATTCATTTTCTTCTGTCCATAAATTGTTTTTTAAATAATATGTAGTAAGTTGTTCTGACTTGATTTTTCGAATTTTGATATTTAATTCTATTTCTTCCATACATTCAATTACTCACAATATTTTTTCATAAATATGGTTAACATATCATATTATTACCCTAAATATGGTATTAGCTCTCTTCTTTTCTTTACTTCAAATGTACTTCTTATTATTATTTTTCTTTTATATACCCAGGTTGAAGATTTTTATTAGGTTGGACAGTTGCTATTAATTTCTTTTTCTTTGACATAGGTTTTTGGTCGTCGTCGGTTCTCATGACATCCATTTCCTTTACCATCTCATTATGTATCCGTCATCTAGCTTATCAGATCCATACTTATCTATGTTAACTTTGGAGTAATCATTTTCCTTCCTCTTGCTGGGATCCTTTTTAGGTTTTTGGCTCCCTTCTGCTTTAATATGGTTGACTTGAGCGATTTGGGATCCTCCGTCGCTTTTTGGTTCATTATGCAGTATTGAATGACTAGGATATTCAGCGACTACTACCCAATTTTCATTCTCATTGTTATCCCGGTCAGGCCCGACCGGTAAACCTTGAGTAGTTGCTGACCGCTCCGTAAGAGAGTTAGATGGTGGATTTCGGTTCATGTTCCGTTCTGGGTCGTCTAAACTGTTACCCCGTCTGGGCAGGTTATATCTTGTATCCTCCCGTTCTCGGCTTCTCCATCGATCCTCCTCCTCATGGAAACTGTTACTCCGTTGATGGTTATACCTGTTTTGGTTGTTTCCTTCCGCCCGTATAAAATTTACCTGGGGTCGGGAGAACCTGTTGTTGTTGTTATTATGATTAGGGTAACCCCTATTGTTATTGTCAAACCGCTCGGTGTTATTGGTAGGATTGGTGTTTCTTTGTCTATTTACATAATTATTCGGGTAATAATTACCTCGATTACCGGAGAACCCGTTATTATTTCTGTTATTATTCGGGTTTATATTTCCGTGGTTATTATTGTTGTTGTTTCTATTCGTGGGGTGTTGATTATTGTAATTCGGATTATATCTATTTCCTTGGTACCCACTGTTGACCGGTTGACTATTATTGTTTGATGACGGATTATTTCGAACTTCTGGCCGCTCATTTCTTCTTCTGCTCTGCCTGTAATATTCTTCATTCTCATAGTTCTCCAATAGCTCCGTCATCGCCTGTATTGTCTTTATCTGACTACCTCTTCGAGCTCTTATGACCTCTTCGTCGTAATGATAAGAGAGCTTGTTCACCAGGCATTCCTCTGGTATGGCTGGTTCCAGGTGCTTGGCCAGGCACACCTTCCCAAGAAAGTACGCAGTCATGGTACTGCCAAATTGAGTTCTATATTGGCTATTGCAGATGTTGTCCCTTATTAAATTCTGGGTGGTCTCTGACCAATACTTAGACTTGAACAAATTTTTGAACTGTTGATAATCGGTTATTTCGCTTCTGTTCGCCATCCACCAATTATCTGTCATATCACGGAATGATTCGTCTAATAGTTCACGATTATTGGACCATCGATTACTTTTATGTTTGGCCATATATTCCTCGATACGGGCCAAGAACTCCATTGGCTTCCTTTTATACTGGCGAAAGTTAAGCCATTCTCTGTTCTCGTTTATTGGGATATTAGTAAAGCTGGTTGGTCGGCTCCTAATTGCTTCCATGTCCTCCTGGTTCAGTCTCACTTGACCAGTGATGTTAGTCATCGCTTCCTCCATTCCGTCACATCTTTCCGTAATTCGAGTTCGTACCTTGCTGAGTTCTTCCTGGCTTTCCTTTCGGTTTTCTTCTGCCTTCTTGCGAGTAGATTCTTCAAGATTGGTGACCTTGGTGTTCACCACTTCCTTGAACTTTTGTACCTCCACTTCCGTCAGCCGACATCTTCCATCAACTTCTCTTATCTGTTGATTTATAGTTATGGTTTCGTCTTCCAGCCTTTTGGTCATAGATTTCTTATTTTCCTTGAGTTCCTGGTCCATTTCCTTTCTTAATAGCTCCATTCGTTCGTCTAATTTGTCTAAATTCTCTTGGTTCACTTCCCGTAATTCTTCCCGTAACAGTTGGTTATCTTCTCTTAACTCTTCCCTTAATTGTTGATGATCACTTTCGATTTTCTTATTGGTTTCTTCCATCTTTTCTTCCAGATTCTTCTTATTTTCTTCCATTTTCTTTTCCACCTTTTTACTGGTTTCCTCAATTCTCTTATTGGTCCTTTCGATTTTACGGCCCAATTCTTCTTTTGTTTCTTGGTTGTCCTTCTTCAATTCTTCCTTTAAAGATTGGTTATCATTCTTCAATTCTTCTTTTGTTGCTTGGTTGTCCTTTTTCAATTCTTCTATGTTTTTATTTATATCAATCAAATTTTCCTTAGTGGACTGGTTATCGTTCTTCAAATCTTCTAATCTTTTATTATTTTCTTCTGTAGTAGAATCCATTTTCTTGTTCAAGTTTTCCTCGGTGAAATCTATTTTCTTGCTTAATTCTTCCCTGTTGGAATCAAGTTTCTTATTTAAATCTTGACTCAACTTCTCACTGGTTGATTTGAATTCCCGGAGGATCATTTCCATCATTTTGTTCGTTGTACCTTCTTCTGTAGTCCTAGACTTTTCCACTTCCTTGTCTTGGACATGTACTTCCCCTGTTTGAGTGTGTATTTCGGGTTGTTCCTCTGGTGGTGTTGGTTTTTTACGTTTCACCCGTTCTAATATCTCTTCCACGTCCTCCACTGGGGTCGCCTCCTTATCCTCCATATCGAGTTCTTTCTCGGCCTCCGCCGCTCTCTTCTTTGATGTGGCACGACGCATCATCTTCCCTGATTCCCTGGCTGACTAACCGCTGCCAAGCTGAATTAGGAATTGGGTAAGTAATTACAGTAATTTCAACCCCTAATTACAGCCCTTTAGTTGGACGCCAAATTTGTAATAAAACAGTGAAGTCCGCCTTATTCAATGTATTCAAGCCCCGCGATGGAAGCCAAATTCGTAATAAAACTGTGAGTGGTGGGAATAATAAAATAAATATCGATGTATGAGAATTGTGCTCTCCTGTAAGCCCCACTGGTTGTGCTAGCTGAATTTGTAATAAATACCGTGAGTTTCAATGTAAGAATGTGTGTAGTACGTAGCTAATATCTTCTTGTCTTCTAAGCTCTCACTATTGATCTTCGTTTTTGTAATACAACCATACTATAATGGTAATTGTATAGTGTTCTGGTATAATATTACCCAGGATAATTTTTATGGTGTGTATGTGTAGTAGTGACGTTCCGCTCTGGGAATCGTCGATTTGGTAAAGTTCCTGGTCTTTGTTATTATCAAATAACTCAGTGTATTTTGCTGTGGTAGCAAATTGAAATAGAATATAAATTTAAAATTTATATTTATAAAAAAAAATAATTTCGGAAAAAATATTTTCGGGGTATTTATGTGCTTAATATTTAGGAATAAATTGAGGTTGTGGGTCGTAATTATAATTATAATAGTAAGGTGTTTAATTTGGTAATAAATTTCTGTTCGGTAAATTTGTTAAAAAGATAATCCAATTAACTTCAAGTTAGGCGAAAACGGCTCTCTTCTTCTTACTCTTGAAATGTTGTAGTTTCGCCTATACTGCCTTTAAAGATTATCTATTTTTCTTGGTTAATTAATGATTATGTCCTTTTATAAGAGAAATCAACTCCAATTTACCAAAAAACAAACAAAAACGTTTATTAAACACAATAATAAGGTTGGTCGATTAATTAATCGAGGTTACAAAGCCATATCGACTCGTTCAGGGTCGGTCGATATTAGAAGTTTTACAGTTGTATTATTTAAACAGGTTCTTTGAACGGTTATTTATATAAAAAGCCAGAGAAGGTCAGGGACATGAAAGTATAACACTTACAATTCAAAAAAGGTCATAAATTTAAACAATATAATGGTAATTATTAATAATAAAAGTTTATATATAATTTTGTTCAAACCAGAAAGCAGTCTAGTCGTGTCTTATTACGGTGACGAAACTGGATCAGAATGGCCGCCTGACGCATGCGCGTTGATAGCTTCTAATATAAACAAAGTACTGGTTGAGATAATATGGCCTTTCTTCGGTTAAATGTTCTTCGCAACGGTATATGATCTTCTGGGGTATAGTTTATTGTCACTGGTGTATCATGGAATAGTTCACTTTGTGTAAAAATGTTGTTAAATGAGTATATCTACCGATGTTTGTGCGTGTCAGTTAACCTCGAATTTTCACTTGGTGTTTGATGCGATTTCAGTGTTATTTCATGTAATTAGTTATATGTGATTTCGTTTATAGGTGTTATGTAGTTCGTGGGTCAACTTCACCACTTCACTTTCATTAAAATAGTTAAAAATTTAGTTTTACATAAAATGATTCCGAACTTCGTTATAACATAACGGCCATTAAAGGTTGGTTCTATCAAATATTTACAAGAAGTGCTCTCTTCGAGGTATAATAATGAACTGTCTGTATTTCCTTCGTCTCATGAAAATCTTAGCCTATATAATATATCTCATACATTGTTTCAAATTGCCATAACTTCCGATACACTTTAAAAATGTACATTATGTTCATAAAATAAATTCGTTATTAGTTAACTGTTTGAAATATAAAATACATATTCGTTTTCACTATTCTATTCTACTAATTTTGATAGTAATTAAGTTAGTATTACAAAGTTTTATCTGAAAATTATATTTCTTATAATTTTTTGGGAGGTAGGCCTAAAATTATACTTCCTGTCTTCTATGTAAATAATAGCCATTTTCCCTAATATAATTATTATTCTATTAAATCTGAAATTTGTATAATTATCAATTCTCACTTATTTTATTGCAATTTAGTATACTAATGATGGTTTTTTAATATAATTCATTTGTATATGACTCCCTCTAGGATAGTGTCAGTTAATCTATTTCAGTTTTAATGGTATCTTATTAGACAATTAAATAATTTTACTCATATAATGACCATATCTCTAGAAAGCCTTATTTACATAGTATTTAATATGTTGAGTTTATCTTGCCTAAATATTGTCATTTTATCTGGTTTATAAGACTAGGTTTGTTAATTATTATGCAGTTTAAATTTATTCTTTGGCCTAGATCTGATGTGTGGTTAATTTCCAAATGTTTTACTAATGTAATTATTTTATTTCCTTCTCTGACTTCTGATTCTGATATATTTGATTAAAAATTAGTTCTTTGAGCTGGCATAACAGTAATTATAGATTATACAATTAAAATATAACACCTAGATATATAAAACTGGTGTTCTGAATAACATTGTTTTGGTATATCACCTAATAACATAATAAAAAGTATTTCTACAACATTGGAATGATATCTATTTTTAGATAGTCCATTCCTAAATTAAAATGAACAATAAAATAACAATTATAATACTAATATTTCTTATGACTAATCCTTACTTATCTAAATGTTATATGTAATAGGAACCTAACATCCTGGTTCCATATATAATTGTTACCACCTTCTATAAACTTAATCATAAACAGTTTGTTCTGTAATTCCCCATTTTATAAGATTTATGCCCCCTCTTTAAGTATAACCCTGGCTATCTAAATTATATTCCATTCTATGGAATGTTCATACAGCTTTAGTAGCTTTTTATTAGTAACATTACTATTTCATTATCAAAGTAGACACTGTTCATAAAACTTAAAGTTTGTTACTTTGTACTGTAACTCATGCACCTTTTTAAAGTTTATTATTTATAATTTGATCACTTGCACTTGTCTATGGTGAATTATCAATATATTTACTAGTCTTTCTCTAGTTTTTAACATGAAATATTCAACCATGGGGGAACTGTGAAGATTTGTTTATACAAACTAAACAATAACTTTTTGAATGCACTAATATTTAATACTACTAACACTTTTAGTTTTTTGTCAGTTTTACAGTGATATTGGTTTTTTAGGGTGTTATACTTTCTCTTTGGGCATTCATTGATTTTGGGGTTTTTTGGGGTTCTATCCCTATGGGGTTTTTGTTTTATATGGGTCGTCTTAATTATTCTTCTTTCTTCCTTCTTCAGTAGATTTTGGTTTGGGTTATTCTTCTTTCTTCCTTCTTCAGTAGTAGTAGATTTGGTTTTGGATTATTCTTCTTTCTTCAGTAGCTTTGATTGTTCTTCCTTCTTCTTTCTTCAGTAGCAGTAGTTTTAATTAGTCTTCTTTCTTCTTTGATTTTAATTATTCTTCTTTCTTCTCTCTTCAGCAATAGTAGTTTTAATTAGTCTTCTTTCTTCCTTCTTCAGTAGTAGTAGTTTTAATTAGTCTTCTTTCTTCTTTGGCTTTAATTATTCTTCCTTCTTCTGTCTTCAGTAGCTTTTCGCTGTGTATGCCTTTGTTTCTTCTAGTCTGGTTTCCTTGTCGGGGTATATTAATTGCCTGCTTCTATCTTACCTGGGTAATTTTGTTATTATCATTTTTAGTCTTCTGGGTTTTTAAATTTGTATTATATTATATTATTTGCAGAAATTTTCTTTATTCAACCTTTCTTGTGAATATATTATTAAATAGTGCATTTTAATTGATTCTCATCTGGATATTCCATATATTAGAGCTTTATTAATGATCATTGAGTAATGTATTTGTGTGGATTATCTGTCACGCTACAGATTGCTCTCTTCCAGAAGTGATTAGTTCAGATCATACTTAGTTTATCTGAAGTAATTGCTTATGACATTATATTATAAATTATATTTCTTTACTTCCTTCACATTTCTAAAATTTTTTCTCCTATATTTTTGAGCTTATCTATATTTCATTATTAACTGGATTCTTACTGATAGTAATAGTCATCTGAGGTTCGTTATTTTTTATTTTTCCATTTTCTTTTTAACTTGTTTCTTTATCCTTGGGATATTTATTCCCTAAAATTCCCTAACACGTTAGCTGGGCAGTGTCCAGAGGGGCTCTGTAGGCTTCACACTCTGCTGGCCATGCTACGTCATTTATTGATAACAGAGGTAAATCATCTCTGACCAATACATAATAATACTGCTGGACTTATCTCAGACAGTCATTTATAAAAATTATATAAGAATAGTCCACCTTATGACTATTAAAAAAATTAAATATCTTTGGATATTTCACTTCGTATACGAACAGATCTATTAATATTTCTATCTTAGTGAATTTCTATCTCAGTTATTTTTCTCAATGGTTAGCTCTGCTGGCATTTTATTTCTCCTTGTGGTTGGAAGCTGGTATGATATAATTATCACTCATTATTCAGTGTAAAGTTTTTAATTCTCTGTCATATTCTGACTGTTATCACAATCTCTTTCTGGTCATTGGTAGCATATATTTTGTATTATATTTTTGTTCCTTTCTTAATTCTTGTGAATCGTTCCACTAGTATTATGTTTGTTCAATTACTCTTTTAATTGTCTTTCTAATAACTGACATTTATTGTATGATCATCTTTTCCGTATGGATTTATTTATATATAGTTTTTTCTTTCTTTTTCAAAATTTGATTCTGCTCTTGCTTTTTATCCAAATGCACTCTTTATTATTAATGCCATATGTTTAATATCTCTGCTTATTTGACATAAAATTCTCATTAATTTTACTTCACAATAAGTTTATTCATTTAAATTGTATCCGTGGTTTGTACTGCCATTTCTTTATTCTTGAAAGTTTTTTCAGAATTGGTCACATATATAATTGTTTGTAATGTGTTATCCAAATTCTTTTTCTTCTTGTTCATTTCTAAAAGTTGTTTTTAAAATAAGGTAGTAAGTAGTCATTACTTCATTTTTGAATTTAGAGGTTTAATTCAAAATTCATTTTCTCTTGTCCATAAATTGTTTTTTAAATAATAGGTAGTAAGTAGTCATTACTTCATTTTTGAATTTAGTGGTTTAATTCAAAATTCATTTTCTTCTTGTTCATTTCTAAAAGTTGTTTTTAAAATAAGGTAGTAAGTAGTCATTACTTCATTTTTGAATTTTGGGGTTTAATTCAAAATTCATTTTCTTTTGTCCATAAAGTTTTTTCATAAATATTTGGTAGTAAGTTGTTCTTACTTGGGTTTTTTAATTTTGTGGTTTAATTCAAAATTCATTTTCTTCTGTCCATAAATTGTTTTTTAAATAATATGTAGTAAGTTGTTCTGACTTGATTTTTCGAATTTTGATATTTAATTCTATTTCTTCCATACATTCAATTACTCACAATATTTTTTCATAAATATGGTTAACATATCATATTATTACCCTAAATATGGTATTAGCTCTCTTCTTTTCTTTACTTCAAATGTACTTCTTATTATTATTTTTCTTTTATATACCCAGGTTGAAGATTTTTATTAGGTTGGACAGTTGCTATTAATTTCTTTTTCTTTGACATAGGTTTTTGGTCGTCGTCGGTTCTCATGACATCCATTTCCTTTACCATCTCATTATGTATCCGTCATCTAGCTTATCAGATCCATACTTATCTATGTTAACTTTGGAGTAATCATTTTCCTTCCTCTTGCTGGGATCCTTTTTAGGTTTTTGGCTCCCTTCTGCTTTAATATGGTTGACTTGAGCGATTTGGGATCCTCCGTCGCTTTTTGGTTCATTATGCAGTATTGAATGACTAGGATATTCAGCGACTACTACCCAATTTTCATTCTCATTGTTATCCCGGTCAGGCCCGACCGGTAAACCTTGAGTAGTTGCTGACCGCTCCGTAAGAGAGTTAGATGGTGGATTTCGGTTCATGTTCCGTTCTGGGTCGTCTAAACTGTTACCCCGTCTGGGCAGGTTATATCTTGTATCCTCCCGTTCTCGGCTTCTCCATCGATCCTCCTCCTCATGGAAACTGTTACTCCGTTGATGGTTATACCTGTTTTGGTTGTTTCCTTCCGCCCGTATAAAATTTACCTGGGGTCGGGAGAACCTGTTGTTGTTGTTATTATGATTAGGGTAACCCCTATTGTTATTGTCAAACCGCTCGGTGTTATTGGTAGGATTGGTGTTTCTTTGTCTATTTACATAATTATTCGGGTAATAATTACCTCGATTACCGGAGAACCCGTTATTATTTCTGTTATTATTCGGGTTTATATTTCCGTGGTTATTATTGTTGTTGTTTCTATTCGTGGGGTGTTGATTATTGTAATTCGGATTATATCTATTTCCTTGGTACCCACTGTTGACCGGTTGACTATTATTGTTTGATGACGGATTATTTCGAACTTCTGGCCGCTCATTTCTTCTTCTGCTCTGCCTGTAATATTCTTCATTCTCATAGTTCTCCAATAGCTCCGTCATCGCCTGTATTGTCTTTATCTGACTACCTCTTCGAGCTCTTATGACCTCTTCGTCGTAATGATAAGAGAGCTTGTTCACCAGGCATTCCTCTGGTATGGCTGGCTCCAGGTGCTTGGCCAGGCACACCTTCCCAAGAAAGTACGCAGTCATGGTACTGCCAAATTGAGTTCTATATTGGCTATTGCAGATGTTGTCCCTTATTAAATTCTGGGTGGTCTCTGACCAATACTTAGACTTGAACAAATTTTTGAACTGTTGATAATCGGTTATTTCGCTTCTGTTCGCCATCCACCAATTATCTGTCATATCACGGAATGATTCGTCTAATAGTTCACGATTATTGGACCATCGATTACTTTTATGTTTGGCCATATATTCCTCGATACGGGCCAAGAACTCCATTGGCTTCCTTTTATACTGGCGAAAGTTAAGCCATTCTCTGTTCTCGTTTATTGGGATATTAGTAAAGCTGGTTGGTCGGCTCCTAATTGCTTCCATGTCCTCCTGGTTCAGTCTCACTTGACCCGTGATGTTAGTCATCGCTTCCTCCATTCCGTCACATCTTTCCGTAATTCGAGTTCGTACCTTGCTGAGTTCTTCCTGGCTTTCCTTTCGGTTTTCTTCTGCCTTCTTGCGAGTAGATTCTTCAAGATTGGTGACCTTGGTGTTCACCACTTCCTTGAACTTTTGTACCTCCACTTCCGTCAGCCGACATCTTCCATCAACTTCTCTTATCTGTTGATTTATAGTTATGGTTTCGTCTTCCAGCCTTTTGGTCATAGATTTCTTATTTTCCTTGAGTTCCTGGTCCATTTCCTTTCTTAATAGCTCCATTCGTTCGTCTAATTTGTCTAAATTCTCTTGGTTCACTTCCCGTAATTCTTCCCGTAACAGTTGGTTATCTTCTCTTAACTCTTCCCTTAATTGTTGATGATTACTTTCGATTTTCTTATTGGTTTCTTCCATCTTTTCTTCCAGATTTTTCTTATTTTCTTCCATTTTCTTTTCCACCTTTTTACTGGTTTCCTCAATTCTCTTATTGGTCCTTTCGATTTTACGGCCCAATTCTTCTTTTGTTTCTTGGTTGTCCTTCTTCAATTCTTCCTTTAAAGATTGGTTATCATTCTTCAATTCTTCTTTTGTTGCTTGGTTGTCCTTTTTCAATTCTTCTATGTTTTTATTTATATCAATCAAATTTTCCTTAGTGGACTGGTTATCGTTCTTCAAATCTTCTAATCTTTTATTATTTTCTTCTGTAGTAGAATCCATTTTCTTGTTCAAGTTTTCCTCGGTGGAATCTATTTTCTTGCTTAATTCTTCCCTGTTGGAATCAAGTTTCTTATTTAAATCTTGACTCAACTTCTCACTGGTTGATTTGAATTCCCGGAGGATCATTTCCATCATTTTGTTCGTTGTACCTTCTTCTGTAGTCCTAGACTTTTCCACTTCCTTGTCTTGGACATGTACTTCCCCTGTTTGAGTGTGTATTTCGGGTTGTTCCTCTGGTGGTGTTGGTTTTTTACGTTTCACCCGTTCTAATATCTCTTCCACGTCCTCCACTGGGGTCGCCTCCTTATCCTCCATATCGAGTTCTTTCTCGGCCTCCGCCGCTCTCTTCTTTGATGTGGCACGACGCATCATCTTCCCTGATTCCCTGGCTGACTAACCGCTGCCAAGCTGAATTAGGAATTGGGTAAGTAATTACAGTAATTTCAACCCCTAATTACAGCCCTTTAGTTGGACGTCAAATTTGTAATAAAACAGTGAAGTCCGCCTTATTCAATGTATTCAAGCCCCGCGATGGAAGCCAAATTCGTAATAAAACTGTGAGTGGTGGGAATAATAAAATAAATATCGATGTATGAGAATTGTGCTCTCCTGTAAGCCCCACTGGTTGTGCTAGCTGAATTTGTAATAAATACCGTGAGTTTCAATGTAAGAATGTGTGTAGTACGTAGCTAATATCTTCTTGTCTTCTAAGCTCTCACTATTGATCTTCGTTTTTGTAATACAACCATACTATAATGGTAATTGTATAGTGTTCTGGTATAATATTACCCAGGATAATTTTTATGGTGTGTATGTGTAGTAGTGACGTTCCGCTCTGGGAATCGTCGATTTGGTAAAGTTCCTGGTCTTTGTTATTATCAAATAACTCAGTGTATTTTGCTGTGGTAGCAAATTGAAATAGAATATAAATTTAAAATTTATATTTATAAAAAAAAATAATTTCGGAAAAAATATTTTCGGGGTATTTATGTGCTTAATATTTAGGAATAAATTGAGGTTGTGGATCGTAATTATAATTATAATAGTAAGGTGTTTAATTTGGTAATAAATTTCTGTTCGGTAAATTTGTTAAAAAGATAATCCACTTAACTTCAAGTTAGGCGAAAACGGATTCCAATTAACTTTTATTTCTCTTATAAAAGTCCTTTTATAAGAGAAATCAACTCCAATTTACCAAAAAACAAACAAAAACGTTTATTAAACACAATAATAAGGTTGGTCGATTAATTAATCTAGGTTACAAAGCCATATCGACTCGTTCAGGGTCGGTCGATATTAGAAGTTTTACAGTTGTATTATTTAAACAGGTTCTTTGAACGGTTATTTATATAAAAAGCCAGAGAAGGTCAGGGACATGAAAGTATAACACTTACAATTCCAAAAAGGTCTTAAATTTAAACAATATAATGGTAATTATTAATAATAAAAGTTTATATATAATTTTGTTCAAACCAGAAAGCAGTCTAGTCGTGTCTTATTACGGTGACGAAACTGGATCAGAATGGCCGCCTGACGCATGCGCGTTGATAGCTTCTAATATAAACAAAGTACTGGTTGAGATAATATGGCCTTTCTTCGGTTAAATGTTCTTCGCAACGGTATATGATCTTCTGGGGTATAGTTTATTGTCACTGGTGTATCATGGAATAGTTCACTTTGTGTAAAAATGTTGTTAAATGAGTATATCTACCGATGTTTGTGCGTGTCAGTTAACCTCGAATTTTCACTTGGTGTTTGATGCGATTTCAGTGTTATTTCATGTAATTAGTTATATGTGATTTCGTTTATAGGTGTTATGTAGTTCGTGGGTCAACTTCACCACTTCACTTTCATTAAAATAGTTAAAAATTTAGTTTTACATAAAATGATTCCGAACTTCTTTATAACATAACGGCCATTAAAGGTTGGTTCTATCAAATATTCACAAGAAGTGCTCTCTTCGAGGTATAATAATGAACTGTCTGTATTTCCTTCGTCTCATGAAAATCTTAGCCTATATAATATATCTCATACATTGTTTCAAATTGCCATAACTTCCGATACACTTTAAAAATGTACATTATGTTCATAAAATAAATTCGTTATTAGTTAACTGTTTGAAATATAAAATACATATTCGTTTTCACTATTCTATTCTACTAATTTTGATAGTAATTAAGTTAGTATTACAAAGTTTTATCTGAAAATTATATTTCTTATAATTTTTTGGGAGGTAGGCCTAAAATTATACTTCCTGTCTTCTATGTAAATAATAGCCATTTTCCCTAATATAATTATTATTCTATTAAATCTGAAATTTGTATAATTATCAATTCTCACTTATTTTATTGCAATTTAGTATACTAATGATGGTTTTTTAATATAATTCATTTGTATATGACTCCCCCTAGGATAGTGTCAGTTAATCTATTTCAGTTTTAATGGTATCTTATTAGACAATTAAATAATTTTACTCATATAATGACCATATCTCTAGAAAGCCTTATTTACATAGTATTTAATATGTTGAGTTTATCTTGCCTAAATATTGTCATTTTATCTGGTTTATAAGACTAGGTTTGTTAATTATTATGCAGTTTAAATTTATTCTTTGGCCTAGATCTGATGTGTGGTTAATTTCCAAATGTTTTACTAATGTAATTATTTTATTTCCTTCTCTGACTTCTGATTCTGATATATTTGATTAAAAATTAGTTCTTTGAGCTGGCATAACAGTAATTATAGATTATACAATTAAAATATAACACCTAGATATATAAAGCTGGTGTTCTGAATAACATTGTTTTGGTATATCACCTAATAACATAATAAAAAGTATTTCTACAACATTGGAATGATATCTATTTTTAGATAGTGCATTCCTAAATTAAAATGAACAATAAAATAACAATTATAATACTAATATTTCTTATGACTAATCCTTACTTATCTAAATGTTATATGTAATAGGAACCTAACATCCTGGTTCCATATATAATTGTTACCACCTTCTATAAACTTCATCATAAAGAGTTTGTTCTGTAATTCCCCATTTTATAAGATTTATGCCCCCTCTTTAAGTATAACCCTGGCTATCTAAATTATATTCCATTATATGGAATGTTCATACAGCTTTAGTAGCTTTTTATTAGTAACATTACTATTTCATTATCAAAGTAGACACTGTTCATAAAACTTAAAGTTTGTTACTTTGTACTGTAACTCATGCACCTTTTTAAAGTTTATTATTTATAATTTGATCACTTGCACTTGTCTATGGTGAATTATCAATATATTTACTAGTCTTTCTCTAGTTTTTAACATGAAATATTCAACCATGGGGGAACTGTGAAGATTTGTTTATACAAACTAAACAATAACTTTTTGAATGCACTAATATTTAATACTACTAACACTTTTAGTTTTTTGTCAGTTTTACAGTGATATGGTTTTTTAGGGTGTTATACTTTCTCTTTGGGCATTCATTGATTTTTTGGGGTTTTTTGGGGTTCTATCCCTATGGGGTTTTTGTTTTATATGGGTCGTCTTAATTATTCTTCTTTCTTCCTTCTTCAGTAGATTTTGGTTTGGGTTATTCTTCTTTCTTCCTTCTTCAGTAGTAGTAGATTTGGTTTTGGATTATTCTTCTTTCTTCAGTAGCTTTGATTGTTCTTCCTTCTTCTTTCTTCAGTAGCAGTAGTTTTAATTAGTCTTCTTTCTTCTTTGATTTTAATTGTTCTTCTTTCTTCTCTCTTCAGCAATAGTAGTTTTAATTAGTCTTCTTTCTTCCTTCTTCAGTAGTAGTAGTTTTAATTAGTCTTCTTTCTTCTTTGGTTTTAATTATTCTTCCTTCTTCTGTCTTCAGTAGCTTTTCGCTGTGTATGCCTTTGTTTCTTCTAGTCTGGTTTCCTTGTCGGGGTATATTAATTGCCTGCTTCTATCTTACCTGGGTAATTTTGTTATTATCATTTTTAGTCTTCTGGGTTTTTAAATTTGTATTATATTATATTATTTGCAGAAATTTTCTTTATTCAACCTTTCTTGTGAATATATTATTAAATAGTGCATTTTAATTGATTCTCATCTGGATATTCCATATATTAGAGCTTTATTAATGATCATTGAGTAATGTATTTGTGTGGATTATCTGTCACGCTACAATATATATATATATGTATATATATATATATATTGTAGCGTGACAGATAAGCACATAAAAATGAATGGCGAATTTATCATTAAAATAATATAATAAAATGTTTAAATCCGAAGGAAGCAAAATAATAAAGAATTAATTCAGAGCAACCGTGCAGTACAATCATTGATTAAAAGTATAAGTTCGTATAAAAGAAATATTACTAGTGATGAATCATCAAAACCCAGTTTAATAACTCAAGGTGAAAAAATATAATCCAGGAAGGTAAGGAGTAGATAAGGAAGCAACCCAGAACATTACTAAACCCACAACAATGTAAGGAATAAATAAAAAAGAAACCCAGAACAAGGCAAGATCCACCATAAAAGGTGATGCATTTAAAGAAACAAGAAGAGTAGATGAAGAAGTAACCCCAAAAAACCCGATGACATCCAGAAGAAGATGAAGAAAATACAATTCTAAGAAGCCAGAAGAAAAGAAGACATCGTTGAAGAAACAAGAAGAAGGCAGCATCCACAAGAAGAAGGAATGCTCTTGTAAAAAACACCCATATCCCAAAATAAATAAAAACAATAATAATAAAAAGTATAACAAAGTATTCATGAAAAAAAAACCACATGTAAAATAGAAATAAGACTAAAAGTGTATAGAGTAAGAGTTGCAAGTGAACCAAGGTGAAACAATAATATAATACCCAAAGAACAAATCTTCATTGTAACCCACAAATAGATTTCTTGATTTTAATAAGACTAAAAAACCATTTAGAAATAGAATCAAGGAGTGTAAAGTGAACCAGTGCTAGTTTGTGTATTATAAAAAATGAACCTTATGTTTCATTATTGGCTTTCACAAACTATGTAAATGATGAAAAAATACAACTTTTGAGGGACTTATTATATGTGCAAGAGGGAATATAATACATGTGTTGACATAGAGCTGTCAATCTGTTTAAAATGACATTTATTTAAATGATGAATAAAAACAGAAGCAGACACAGGATAAAAAGTAAGGTGACAGGGTACAATTACCGAAAAAACCATATTAAAAACAGTTAAAAACTGAATAATTAAACTTAGTATAAGGAATAGAGAATAAGAATGTAGAAAATAAGGTTTTGTTTATAGAATAAGATATTTTAAAAATGTATTAGGAATAAGAACATTTAAACAGTTTAGAACCACTAACATCCTTTAATTGTAAAAATATTTATTACATGTATTAATGTTAATAATTAAATAAGATGTTAGCAGGGAAAAAACATTCTTTTTTAAATAATATTTGTTATGTATTAGTAATAAGCTTTAAGTATAAAAAAAAAAAATGTCTAATTAGTTGAAGACAACTATTATTTAGAATTATTTCTTGTATGTTAATAGTATTGAAACAGATACTAAGTGTTATTTTGTTTAATAGAAAAAAATGTTTAATTTATATTGCAATGTTAAAAAGTCAGAGAGGGTATAACTCAATATGTATCGTTTATATAAAAATTTGTATAGAAAAATTGTTAGGAATCTAGGCAAAATGATGAAAACTAAACATCATCAAAACTGAGAAACTAAGTACTTAAATACATTTAAACTGGAGGGATTTAGATTAGGTAAACATGGAAAATTAATAAAAATGGAAATGACAGAACTCAAAAATTTGGAGTGGGGAGTCATATATTCCAACATAATATTTTAAAACTTAACCAATTCATATAATTGCAAGAAATTAAGGGAATATAAACCTTTTATTACAATATGAGATTTAATAATCATAAATATAACTTGATAATGGCAGAATTTGGATAATAACAGGAAGCTGGACTTTAAAATTTACAATATACAAAATGAAGATAAAATTACCAATTTTAGATCAAAAACTTAATAAAACGACATTATTTGATATCAAAATACGCCGAATGAACTGAAGGATAAAATTAAGTAACAACTAGCTAATAAATTTGAATAATAACCAAAGTATAAGCAGTTATATAATGTAAATTTATTACATGCACAGGATGCAAAATAAAATTCGAACAATGTAAGGAATAATATTGCTTTGGCTAAGGTTTTAGTCGGAGGTGAAGGAAGTAAAAGAGTTGATTATTGAACGTTGTACGGGACACTTGACACGAGCATTTAAAACGTATTAACCTAGTTTCGAATACCGTAATGGCGTGTAATAGTATGATCTGAGAGTGAAAATCGCGAGTGGCGGCAAAAAACATTTTACAACCTCAACACAGTGACATAAACACCTACCAACACCGAACAAACATGGTATAGCACAAAACTACATTGAACTAACATTTAAACTCGATAAAACAGTAATATAACTTCACCATCAAAAGTGCCTGATCGACAAAAGTGAACCAGACTTATAAATACACTAATTTTCGAAATACAATACTGAAACTTCACCAAAGACACTAAACCAACATCAGAAGGAAGATTTGCAGACACCAGGACGTAAATTCGACAGGAAAACATCTTTATTGGGACATCAAAAACTTCGAGGTGACGATCTACAACTTCGACGGCGGCCATTGCTGTTTCATCAACGCTCAACTGAACACAGCCATCTACTGTTTGTCTGCGAGACGGTTCGCAACCTATTTATTTATTTTTACACTTTCAATTGAATATATGTACTTTTAATTTTAAAAATTTATCTTGTAATGCTATACTTTTTAATCTCTGCCCTATTTCTCTGACTTTTCCCATAAATAGCTGTTCAAAGAACCTTTGTACTTTATATAAAAATCTGTAATAACATATCGATACCCTGAGAATCGATGTAAAAATTGACAAGAGTCCGAATAATCAATTGTTAATAAAATAATTAATACCTTTCAATTAAAATACTTTTTTTCTTCATTTCTAAATATAACTATTTAACAATAGATTAATTTAAACATAATTTGCTACAAGAATTTCACCACCAGAAGGAAGATAACCTCCAAACCGAAAGTAAACAAGAATCGATTGCAATTGGAGACAATCCTATAAGAGGCTGGAATTCTTTAACAAATACACAAAGGCTTATAAAATCTTCTAAATAAATGATAAATATTTCGGAACGTCACGAAACTCAATTAATTAATTGTTTTTAATTAATTGATTAATAAAAGAAAATTTAAAAAAATTTTTTAATTAAAAAAAGTTTTTTTGCAAACAATTTTATTTCTTACACGAGCACATATTTATATATTTTGTAACACAACCCTTAAACACTGTAAAGTAATTAACAGAGTAAGAGTTACAAATTTGCGCACAACTGAGGGGTTTCAATTAGCGATTGAAAGGCCACTACAATCTGCCCAATCACTAATTGGAGTTTGGCAGCAGCTATAAAGCCAGAGAAAGGGAAAAATGCAACGACGTACAACCTCAAAGAAACGGGCGGCGGAGGCCGAAAAGGAAATCGAAATGGACATGGAAAATAAAAAGGCGACGCCAGTAGAAGATATGGAAAGGTTATTGCCACCAGTATTGTTGAAACAACCTGCACAACCAGAGGAACAACCTGAAATGCCCACACAAACAGGGGAAGTCAATGTCCAAGAAAGACAGTTAGAAAAATCCACACGAAAAGAGAAAGAGGACATGCAAGAAATGTTCCGACTAATAATGGCAAAATTGGATTCTACAAAGGAAGACTTGAGTAAGAAAATGGGAAGTGATAACCAGTCTTTGGAGGAACGGATAGGGGGAAAAATAGAAGAAAACAGTAAGAAGATGGAAGAGAAAATGGGGAAAAGTTAGAAGAATTGAAGGAAGACAACCAATCTTTTAAGGAAGAATTTAAATCGACCAAGGAAGAATTGATTAACAAGATTGAGAATACCAATAAGAGAATTCAAGAAAATAGTAAAAGGATGGAGAGTGACAACAGACAGTTGAAGGAAGATAACAAGAAGTTGGAAGAGAAGATGGGGGAGAAGTTGGAATAATTGAGAGAGGACAACCAAATTTTAAGAGAAGAATTAAGGGAGGTCAATCAGGAGAATCTAGACAAACTTGACGAAAGAATGGAATTGTTAAGAGAAGAACTGAACAAGGAAGTCAACGTTAACAAGAAAGCAATGAATAAAAGGTTGGAAGAAGAAAACATAATGATAAATCAACAGATCCGAGAAATTGACGGAAAATGCAACCAGACCGAAAAGGAAGTACAAGAATTTAAGGAAGTAGTAAACATCAAGTTTACGAATATAGAAGAGCATAGCCGCAGGAAAGTGGAAGAACAGCGGAAGGAGACTCAGGAAGAATTCGGGAGAGTACGGAACCAAGTCGCGGAACGGTGTGATGGGATGCAAGAGGCTATGACCAATATCACAGGTCAGGTACGGCAAAACGAAGAAGAGATGGAAGCTTTGAGGAATAGACCTACTCATTTCACCGGATTATCCATCAACGAAAACCGAGAATGGCTTAACTTCCGGCAGTACAAGCGGAAACCAATGGAGTTCCTGGCGAGGATAGAGGAGTACTTCGCCAAACATAGAGGAACTCAATGGAGCAATAACCGGGAAATACTGGACGAGTCATTCAGGGAGATGACTGATAACTGGTGGATGGCTAACCGTAGCGAGATTGCCGACTACCAGCAGTTCAGGAAAATGTTTAAATCTAAATACTGGTCCGAAACAACACAGAACCTGATCAGAGACAATATTTGCAACGGGCGATACAGGGCCCAAATAGGCAATAGCATGACAGCCTATTTCCTAGGGAAGGTGTGCCTGGCGAAACACCTCGAGCCGGCTATACCCGAAGAGTGCCTGGTAAATAAACTATCCTATCATTATGACGAGGATATTGTCAGGGCAAGGAGAGGTAGCCAGATCAAGACGGTGCAGGCCATGACGGAGTTACTAGAAGGGTACGAGAATGAAGAGTACTACCGCCAGAGCAGGAGGAGGAATGAGCGACCGGAGGCGAGGACGAATCAGTACCCTGGTAACGGCAATAACCATCCCGGAAACCGCGAAACCAGCCCAGTAATTACGACGGCAATAATAACCCGCCGCGTAATAACCACAATTTTAATGGCAACACGAACGGTAATAGGTACAACAACGCCTATCCTAACAATCGGAACAATTATTATCAGCCCCCTAACAGCCCGTATAGTCAGAGAAATCCCTACCCCGTAATGGTGGAAGACATTACCAGCCCAATAGAAATTACTATAACAATAATTATAATAATAATAATAATAGAGTTTCACGCCCGAGGGTTAATTTTATAAGAGCGGAAGATCGAGGTCCGAGAAGGTACTACCAACAACGGAGGAACAGTTTCCACGATGGAGATCGAAGATGGAGAAGTGCAGAACGGGACGGTCCACGCCACGAACATGGAAGAAGAAGTACCAGCCTGGAGGATCTTGGCCGGCAACAAAACAGGGAAATAACCCTCGAACAGGGTACAGAGCGACAGGAAACGACACAGAGTTTCCAGAACGATGCCTCGGTTAATCCGAGTCCTAACGATGACCACGATAATTTAAACGGGAGGAGGCAGTAATTAACTATTACGACCCGTTGCTGTTTCTACTTCCTGGGTTTTATAAAGATGAGTTGCAACAAGCAACCAATGCCAAGAACATCACAATAATCAGTAACCATTATTTGAAAGATATTAGAACCGAACTTTTATAGGATAACGAAAAGAGCCTCAATAATAATAACAATGAAATATTATATATAAAAGCGGAGGTAGAAGGAATTCCCGCAAAAATCATGATTGACACCGGTGCAAATATTTCTATTATAAATGCAAATGAACTGGAAAGAATCCAGAGAGAATGTAAGAAAACTTTGCCGATGTTACCAGTGAATAACATTGTTTTAATAGGTGCAACTGGCCGCCAGAACAAAACTATTAGGAAGCAAGTTTCCTTAAGTGTCATTAGCCGTGATATAGCTTTGGACATGGAATTTTTGATCGCCACCGGATTACCATTTGATATACTGGTAGGTTGCGATATTCTAAGAAGGTACTCCGCCATTATCGACCTTAACCAAAAGGGAGTGTCACTTTTTCCAAACGGAATAACATGGACCGCAAATTTAGGTAGGAGGCGCAAATATACTTCCCAGCCCAATACACCAACAACTTCGTAAAATAATTTTCGTAAGGAACAGCCCCCTTCATAAACAAATTGTATACAACAATGGAGGAGAGGATTTATGGTCAGTAAAGATACAAGAGATACGGGATTTCCAGTGCGGAAACAATAACGAAAAAATACCTGTACATTTAGCAGATCGTTTAATCAAAGTATATGAGAAATACAAAGCAGTGTTTTCAGACGAGCCAGGTAAGGTTAATAACTATCAGTGCAAACTTGAATTCAAAGAAAACGTGGAGTTTAACCGGAGGTCATATCCAATCGCGCATTCGCTTAAAGAGGCCGTGGGAACAGAAATTAATAAAATGATCGACAATGACATAATTGAGATTAGTCAATCTCATTACACTAGTCCAATTATTGCTGTTCCCAAGAAAGACGGACAAGTCCGGCTCTGTTTAGATGCGCGCGAGCTGAATAAAACCATTGTGAATGACCGAACCTCATCCGGTGAAATAGAGGAGATACTAAAACCTTTTCACGGCACTAAGTTTATCAGTACCTGGGACACTGTATGTGGTTATTGGCAAGTGGAGTTGCATCCACAAAGCCGTCAGTACGTGGCGTTCATTTTCGAAGGGCGCAATTACCAGTTCAAGAGACTGCCCTTCGGACTTGTAAATTCTGTCGCCATCTTTGTGGCATGTATGGACCAAATACTTGGACAAGAAGCACTCCAATTTACCACAGTCTATGTAGACGATTTACTCATTACGTCAGAAACCTGGGAGGAACACTGTTATAGAGTAGAATATGTACTCAGAAAGTTAGCGCAAAACAACATAACTTTGAAATTGGAGAAATACAAGTTCATTGCGCGCGAAGTACAATTCTTAGGTTTCAACCTAGACGATAGAGGTATTACCCCGTCAGCAGAGAAAGTGGAGGCAATTCAGAAGTTCCCGCAACCAAGAAACAGGAAACAGTTACAATCTTTCCTCGGACTCTGTAACTATTACAGAAAGTTTGAGAACAAATATTCCGAGTTGACAGCCAAGTTTCAACCACAATTGTCTGCGAAAAACAAATGGACCTGGGGCGAGGAACAAGATATTACCTTCCGCTTGATAAAAGAAAAGTTTTTGGAGAGCGTTATACTTCGTCACCCGGATTTTAAGAAACCATTCTTTTTAAATTGCGATGCTAGCGACATCAGCTTAGGAACAACTTTATACCAGGAAGATGAGGAGGGTCAACATCTGGTAATAAGCTTCGCTAGTCGCACACTGAATCAATGCGAAAAGAATTATAATGTAACCGAAAAGGAATTGCTTAGCGTGGTGTTCCCATGCAGCAAGTTCCGAACATACATTCTCGGGTATCAAGTCACTGTTCGTACTGATCATAAATCCATCTCATTTCTACGTAGGTGCAAATTGAGTCACGGCCGATTGGCTAGATGGGTACTCGCCCTACAAGAATACGATTTAAAATGGGAGTATATTCCGGGAAAAAAGAATGTGGTAGCCGATGTATTATCACGGATACATTTGGAAGACTAGACCTTCGAGGGAGAGAAGGAGAGCTTGGTTAAAATTTACAACCTATTTAAAACCAGGTCCGATCTACAAGCTCTATTAATAAACATCCGTATCCACCAACAGTCTGACCCTAAACTGAGAAACATAATCAGTCGATTGGAAGCCGACGATGACACAGTTTCCAAATACTACCATCTAAATAAAGGAATATTATTCATAAAAACGGCATTGGATGAAGAAACATGGAAGGTGATAATTCCGCACCAAATCGAAAAGGAAGTTATAATAGATTATCATATCAGGTATGGCCATATGGGAGCGCTAAAAGTGATACAGGCTTTAGAAGAAAACTGCAAAATAAAGAATATTAACCGAAAGGTGAGAAATTACCTAAAGTCTTGTAATATTAGTCAGTGTGTCAAAATAAACAATGAGAAGAAAGAGGGTATAATGATACCAATCACATCAAACACAAAACTAGAAAAAGTGTTCTTAGATATCTGCGGGCCATTTCCCCGTAGCGGCGGTCGACACAGGTATAAGTACCTAATAATAATCATGGACCATTATACGAAGTACATAAAGCTAAATCCGGTTAATCGGGCAACAACAGCGAAATTTCTTGCGGTAATCACAGACTTGTATGTACCAGAGATCGGTAGACCATCTTCAATTATTACCGACCATGGTACTCAATTTAAGGGAAGAAAATGGCGAGACACATTATTATCACTTGGGATCAAAACCTATAAGACGTCAGTCTACCAGTCTACCACCCAAGTAGTAACCCGGCTGAGAGGGTACTGAGAGAAGTGGGTAGGATCTTGCGGACGTACTGTCACAACCAACAGAAAAAGTGGCAAGAGTACTTAGCAGCAACAGAGAAATTCCTAAATTTCGCCCACCATCCAGCTACAGGAATTACCCCTTACTCCGCCATGTATGAGAAGCCAACTCCCCGAGAAATTGAAGAAATAATCGAATTTCCACCAAACAATGATCGTAAGTTTGACCAGGTGAGATTCTATAACAAGGTGGCCGAAGACCAAGAGAAACGGCAAGCCAAATATCAAAAGGCAATAGGGCGTATAATAACTTACAAAGAGGGTGAGAAAGTTCTATTAAAAAATCGAGAACTGCCCAGCACCCTAGAAGGGATAACCAAAAAGTTATTATTACTCTATACAGGCCCATATGTTGTTGTAAAGGATAATCATAATAATACGTATGAACTAAGAGAAATAGTTTCCGGAAGAGTTAAAGGTGTCTACAACCAAGCATCCATGAAAAAGTACTACGAAGAATGAGTTTAGAATTTTGAATTAAAACACTAAAAATTCAAAAAGACAGTAAGATCAACTTACTACCAAACTGATTTCGAGAGAGAACATTTGAAAACAATTAAAAAGAAAGAATTTTAATAATACAAAAAATTCAAAAATAAAAGTAAGAACATCTTACTACCAAATATTTATGAGAAAAAATTTTATGGCAAAATAAAAGAAAGAATTTTGAATTTAAAATACTAAAAAATTCAAAATTACAATAAGACCAATTTACTATAACTAATTTTGTGAAAAAACTTTATGGTAATTAATTAAGAAGAATTTGAATTTAGAGAAATACCAACAAATTCAAAAGATAATTGTAAGATCACCTTACTACACACAATTTTGAAGAGAAACCATTTGGAATAATTAAAAAGGAAGAATTAGAATTTAGAATTATATATAAAAAAAAATTAAAAATTAAGTAAGCACATCTTACTATAAACAATTTTGAAGGAAACAATTGTGGAAATAAATGAATTAAACAGAATTTTAATTTTGATAAAACGTCAAAACTTTAAAACAAAATAAGATCAACTTATTACAAATGATTTATGAGAAATGTTATGAATTAAATAAAAAGAAGAGTTTGAATTTTGCATAAAACTAACAAAGTTCTAAAAATAAATATGTGCCATTTATAATTAAATTTAGAAGAAAATAATATGATTAATTCAGAAAAAATAATTAAATATAATCCAGAATAAATGTGAATATCTAGCATTTGAAGGAGTAGAGAAGAAAAACAACAAAAGAGTGTGATATACAAGAGAAGGCAATAATTTGGAAACAAAGAGAAGAATCTGTTATTATAATAAAATTATAAAAAATCCAAAAAAGAAAAATAATAAAATGATAATGAGAACAACCTATGACTAATTACTTATGAAACGATAATGGAAACAGTTAATCAAGAAAAAGGAATACGATATTACTCAGTTCTGAAGAAACAAAGAAGAACAACTCATACCAAACATATGGAGAAGATGATTTTGAATAAATAATAATAATAAGACCTACATGAAATGCAAAGAGAAGAAGTACCACATGAAAAATAATATAAATGAATTAATGTTAATGAATGCGAAGGCGGATTAATAACTTTCTAAGAGAAAGGAAAGAACAAAATGTTTAAATAATATGATCAAAATAACAAACTGAATATCTAATATAAAGATACAAATTTAAAAATTAAATATAATAAAATAAGACCATGCAAATAATGAATAAGAAAATGCTATATGTAAAGACCATGCTAACACTGTAATTAACCAGAAGGAAGTATAAAGAGAATTCAGATGGAGAAGGAAAAGAGTTACACTATAACCAGTAACAAGAATTATTAAGAGAAGTTTTCAACCATAATTAAAATAAATATATCAGACGAGTTAAGAGTGCAGAAAAATATATATATAATGAGTATAATAAGAATTAAGAAGATTTATTAAGATAGAAAATGTGAGATAATCTGAGAAACTACGAAGTGAAAAATCCAAAGATATTTTTATTAGTCGAAAATGAGACTACTTTTTATTTAATTTATTCGATGACTGACTGAAGATAATTCCAGCAGCATTATGTTTTTTGAGCAGAGATGAATGTGCCTCTGGACTCAAATTGTAGAAGTGGTGTATGGCCAGCAGAGTTGCGAAGCCTACAGTGCCCCTCTGAACTGCCCCAGCCCACGTGATAGGGAATGTTAGGGAATTAATATCCCAAGGATGCAACACGAAGTTTATAAAGAAAGAAAATGGATAATAATAATAATAATATATCTCAGAAGACACTAACTATCCAAGAAGGATCAAAAGTCAGATAAGTGACTATATATATAAAATTTATTAAACTCAACTATAAAAAAGTCGATAAAGAAATGGAGAGGAAAATGAAATATAAAAAATAATGAAATTATCATAAGAAATTATTTCATCCATAAACAAGTCTGAAATAATTACTTCTGGAGGAGAGCAATCTGTAGCGTGACAAATAAGCACATAAAAATGAATGGCGAATTGATCATTAAAATAATATAATAAAATGTTTAAATCCGAAGGAAGCAAAATAATAAAGAATTAATTCAGAGCAACCGTGCAGTACAATCATTGATTAAAATTAATAAATTAATTACCTTAATTATCCGCCGTGTGATTTCCTATGCTTCGTCTATGACGCGTTTCGGAGCATATACTCCATCATCAGATATTAAAAGTTAAAACAGTCACTCATACGAGATCGTTAAAAAGTTAAAATGTCAAGATATGCATATGAACCGTACGCGGATTTGGGTGCGCACCCGTTCAAGTTCATTCTGCTACTGAACGGTTGCTACCTTATCGTAGCCCCAGCGAGCAGACTCAAGGCAGTATCGTACAATCGGTTGGATACAAAGTTCAGGTGGTCATTTAGCACGATATCGCGACTCATTGGGTTTGCATATGCACTGTAAATTTCAAATTCCTCCAAGGCATTCATGAAACGGCCCTTATTACACACATGTAACGGTATTAAATTGGAATTAAAATCTGTGTAATTATGATTGTGTGAAGTCAGGTGTCGGGCGTAATTTGATTTGATGTTGTCAATATTTCTTATTTTCTTGGGTAAATGTTCTCGAAATCGTTTAAGGAAACCTCTCCCAGTCTGTCCAATGTAGAAGCACTCGCAATCATTACATGTTAACTTATATATGCCAGTTTTTTCTTCTGGAGGCGTGTGTTTTTTCGGTTTGAGAATATCCAGTAACTTATTATTAGTCCTGAATGAAATAGTGAAACTGTTATTATTCAATATAGAACACAAAACCTTAGGCATAAAGCTAGTGTAATTAGTAGATGTAAAAATTGTTTGCGTGTTGCTGTTTATTCGGGGTTTAAGCATTCTTTTTTCATGTTTTCTCAACAATTTGTCAATGGTTAAACTACTGTAACCATTGGCAACCGCGATATATTTTATGACATTTAGCTCATCACGGAAGTCATTAACATCCAAAGGAATCGTTAATAATCTATGAATGAAACTATTGTACGCTGCCATTTTATGTGAAAGTGGATGATGAGAGTCTGCGTGTATTGTGGTGTCAGTGGTAGTCGGTTTACTAAAGTTCAACATTTATAGGAATTCTTTTTTAAATAATATTTGTTATGTATTAGTATTAAGCTTTAAGTATAAAAAAAAATGTCTAATTAGTAAAAGACAACTATTATTGAGAATTATTTCTTGTATGTTAATAGTATTGAAACAGATACTAATTGTTATTTTGTTTAATAGAAAAAATGTTTAATTTATATTGCAATGTTAAAAAGTCAGAGAGGGTATAACTCAATATGTATCGTTTATATAAAAATTTGTATAGAAAAATTGTTAGGAATCTAGGCAAAATGATAAAAACTAAACACCATCAAAACTGAGAAACTAAGTACTTAAATACATTTAAACTGAAGGGATTTAGATAAGGTAAACCAGAAACAAAGCCATATAATTAGAAATATAACTTAGAAAGGTTTTGTAAAATTATAGCCAGGATTATTAATAAAAATGGAAATGACAGAACTCAAAAATTTGGAGTGGGGAGTCATATATTCCAACATAATATTTTAAAACTTAACCAATTCATATAATTGTTAGAAATTAAGGGAATATAAACCTTTTATTACAATATGAGATTTAATAATCATAAATATAACTTGATAATGGCAGAATTTGGATAATATCAGGAAGCTGGACTTTAAAATTTACAATATACAAAATGAAGATAAAATTACCAATTTTAGATCAAAAACTTAATAAAACGACATTATTTGATATCAAAATACGCCGAATGAACTGAAGGATAAAATTAAGTAACAACTAGCTAATAAATTTGAATAATAACCAAAGTATAAGCAGTTATATAATGTAAATTTATTACATGCACAGGATGCAAAATAAAATTCGAACAATGTAAGGAATAATATTGCTTTGGCTAAGGTTTTAGTCGGAGGTGAAGGAAGTAAAAGAGTTGATTATTGAACGTTGTACGGGACACTTGACACGAGCATTTAAAACGTATTAACCTAGTTTCGAATACCGTAATGGCGTGTAATAGTATGATCCGAGAGTGAAAATCGCGAGTGGCGGCAAAAAACATTTTACAACCTCAACACAGTGACATAAACACCTACCAACACCGAACAAACATGGTATAGCACAAAACTACATTGAACTAACATTTAAACTCGATAAAACAGTAATATAACTTCACCATCAAAAGTGCCTGATCGACAAAAGTGAACCAGACTTATAAATACACTAATTTTCGAAATACAACACTGAAACTTCACCAAAGACACTAAACCAACATCAGAAGGAAGATTTGCAGACACCAGGACGTAAATTCGACAGGAAAACATCTTTATTGGGACATCAAAAACTTCGAGGTGACGATCTACAACTTCGACGGCGGCCATTGCTGTTTCATCAACGCTCAACTGAACACAGCCATCTACTGTTTGTCTGCGAGACGGTTCGCAACCTATTTATTTATTTTTACACTTTCAATTGAATATATGTACTTTTAATTTTAAAAATTTATCTTGTAATGCTATACTTTTTAATCTCTGCCCTATTTCTCTGACTTTTCCCATAAATAGCTGTTCAAAGAACCTTTGTACTTTATATAAAAATCTGTAATAACATATCGATACCCTGAGAATCGATGTAAAAATCGACAAGAGTCCGAATAATCAATTGTTAATAAAATAATTAATACCTTTCAATTAAAATAGTTTTTTCTTCATTTCTAAATATAACTATTTAACAATAGATTAATTTAAACATAATTTGCTACAAGAATTTCACCACCAGAAGGAAGATAACCTCCAAACCAAAAGTAAACAAGAATCGATTGCAATTGGAGACAATCCTATAAGAGGCTGGAATTCTTTAACAAATACACAAAGGCTTATAAAATCTTCTAAATAAATGATAAATATTTCGGAACGTCACGAAACTCAATTAATTAATTGTTTTTAATTAATTGATTAATAAAAGAAAATTAAAAAAAAATTTTTTTGCAAACAATTTTATTTCTTACACGAGCACATATTTACATATTTTGTAACACAACACTTAAACACTGTAAAGTAATTAACAGAGTAAGAGTTACAATATACACAAATAAATTACCCTGGACGAATATGCAAATACGTATTCAATATGTGTATGTGTGTGTGTGTGTGCGTGTGTGTGCGTGTGTGTGCGTGTGTTGATTTTAAGTGTTTTATAATTGAATCGCCATACACTATAAATTGTATATTATTACATATTAAAATAATACGTTACCAAATATTCATAAATACCATGCGTCTATGTAAATGTACACTATTTTAGTTAGTTTAACAATGCCGTTATATTACTATATACTTTTATAATTGGACATTTATCACCAGACAGTTTGCGCAAGGGTTACACTTTACAATATAGTAGTACACTACATATTGGCATGAACAGTATACGTTAATTACTGCACTAATTAGTGTGTGAGTACAGTCATGTGTTTCTCCCACTTATTGACGGTGATAAATGATCTTATCTAGAAACCTGTCAGGTGCTCTCCGTCTGGATAATGTGTCGTTACCTATAACATCCTTTTGTTTTGTCTTTGTTCTGTGTACAACACACTGTCCAACTGTCTAATCATGTTGACACCTAATGAGTAAAATTTATCAGTTTTGAAGTGCATATATGAATCAAGTAATATAAGCTTGCGTGTGTTAACTCACTCATACCTTTTACTTAAGGATCTGAAGAATATAAAATCTATGAAAATATTAAATACAGCTACTAGCTCAAACTGGTTACCTTCCAGTCGTCACTTGATTCCTTGTTCGGACATTCTTTCCTTATTCCCACCATCGAAGAGGTGTTATAGACATTTATTAATTTTAAAAATAAAACCTCTACTAGTTGTAAGCTAACAAGTAGTGGCATTGCCTTAAACACTACTAAATAAGTAAAAATAAGAACAGAAAATATTAGAAAAAATATAATACTATGTACAAATGGTTTGCAAGGTTTATTGCACCTACTAATGTCACGTTATTGGATATGCAAATACTGTGTGTTTATGTCTTGCTTTACTTGCCAATATGAAAATATCGGTATGGAGAATCATACATGACTTCCATGTTCTAAGATTTATATTTAAAATCATTTACGAAATGAAATGTTTCCATATAAATTAGTTCTTCCCACTTATTGCTTCCACCTTAACCACAGTACTGTGGTCACTAACGTTGTAACGTAATATAGTTGAGGTTCCCCAACGTTACATAAAAATTGGATGAAATATGGTCAAGGACCATACCCTGACTTAAGGTTGTTCAATAGTTCATGTACTTGAGAAGTACCTCAAGTCAAAAAGAGGCAATGACTAATATTAAATGTAAAAAAAAAACCAGACCAATGAATGATTGAATGTAATGAAATGTTTGTTTTGTACTGTGACATGTTAAGGTCTACAGAGTATTTATGTTGTATGTTGAATATACTAAAAATGAAATGATGTTGTTTGATAATAATACTTCATCAATAATTATGTTTATATTTATATTAGATTTGTCTTTATACAACCCAGTATAGTTACCAATGTTAGGCACTGTACTAAGTTTTCAGTATTGTATAAAGTTGAAAAATACTGTTGTTTTAATTAATGTTTATAAACTGGATCAGGAGTGTGACCAGTGTTTCAAGTCTAACAAGTAGTTCTGACAATTATGTCATAAATTAATAAAAGGTTCCAGAACCAGTTAATTAATATAAAAACAAATAACCACCAGTAAATTAAAATTCATGTAATTAACCATGTAACCAATAATTAATTGTACAGTAGGTCAGGTAAAAAGAAAATTAAGTTAAAAAAACCAAATAATTTTATAATGGTTGTAAGTGAATCTATAGGCCTAAATTCCATATTAGTGAAAGGAAATTAATACCTTTTTAGTTAACCCAGTCCAACGAAACTCTGGTAAAACATTTACTGTTTAGTAAGGAAGGTTAGGGGAGAATTTTAGGTGATTTAATATTAATACAAGCATGGAGTATTTTATTGGAAAGAAGTAGTAATATTCTATAATGCCGGCTCAAGGATATATAGAAAACGTGGTTGTTAAGGCAACTGAATTGCAGAAGTTGTTGATTTTGAATTAATTCGTTCTGATTGTTACAAGCTATTAGGTTGAGATGGACCGATATATTTAAAAAATTTGAATAAATCTAAAGGAAATATATATCCAAATTGAAAAAACCTTTTTGTAAAACTATTATACTTGAATGCTAATGAATCATACAAATTAAATAACCCTCTAAATTATCAATGAATACAATAAAAAAGAATTGAAAGCCTCTCACCTCATTTACTAAATAATTCCGCTGAATGTGGTATTAAACCAATTCATGCTATAAATCGAAGACCAGTAAAGAATTAAAGCCTGAATTATCGGAATTATTGGAAATACAGAAGACTCGGTTTACTAACTGGTGTTTAATACTAAATTTGAATGAAATTTTCTACCATCGAGGGACTAGGGTTGACACAAATACCCCTTACATTCAGTTAATACTCCATACATATTGCTAATATTACACAACCACTGAAAACTAAGTTGAGTCTATAGAATAATACAATTAATAATTCAGGAACATAATTATAATTTTGTTGGCTTAATAATCTATGTTCTGAGGGTTTCACCGGTCACAACCGAAAGATATATTAATTCATAACATATTAATTAAACCAGGTAACAACATTTTAATTGTTACGAATTGCCACCTGCAACGTATTACTTGGCGTTTGTTACACAGGAGTCGCTTATAACTAATTACACCCATAGACAAGATTTCTTTACAATTTGACGTTTCCAGCGTGCAGCATATAATATAACATACGTCCTCACATAATTAACAAGTAGTTCTTTACAAAATTGGTTTACAACAGTGGGGATTTAGTAAGGAGAGGAATCTAGTTTATTACAAATTGACGCTCACAACGTGGGGCATCATCAGCATCGTCTTCTATTAACACCATAACTATTTCATTTTATTACAAATTGGCGCCCAACGTGGGGCATCATCATCTCCTCTTAACACCTTCAACCTTCAATAGTTTTATTACAAATTGGCGCTCAACGAGTGGGCTTTAGTTAAGTAAAAAATCATATTAACCGTTACTTAACTTGGGCAGGCAACCATTAGAGGCACAGGAATGCATAATACCAGAGGCAGATCGAAGAAGAGGGCAGAAGAGAAGGAGAAGGAAGAAGGTGGACAGGAACGAGAGATAGAAACATTTACGGACAGTGAAATGGAACAAACAATGGGTGATAAAGAAGAAACTGAAGCAATTATCACAGAGAAGGAAATAGTTGAAGAGGATGCCCAAGGGGACCAACCAGATAAAGTGGAAGCCAGAAGCGAACCAGCTTGGCAAGAAATGATGAGGCTAATGATGGAGAAAATTGATAGCATGAAGGAAAGCAATAATGAAAATTTCAGAAAACAGGAGGAAAACTCAAAGCAAACTACAGAAAAGCTAGAAAATAAAATAGACGGTATCAAAGAAGATAATAGACAAACTAATGACAAAATAGACAGTATTAAGGAAAGTACTAGTGAACTTTTGAGGCAAACCATAAATGAAAATAATGAACAATTGAAGGCCGATTTTAGACAAATCAATGAAAAGCTGGAAAATAAAAGAGACAGTATTAATGAAAATTCAAGAAAACAAAACGAAATTTTGAGCGAAAATTTAATCAAACAAATGAATGAAAGGTTTGACAGGAATGATGAGAGTTTGAGGCAGATTCTGGAGAATACCAAACGAATGGATGAGAAAATTGAAAACCATAATAAGGAGTTGCGGCAAATCATCAATGAACAAGGCCTAGCGTTGAGGGAAGTCATCAATGGAAGTATTATAATTGTCAATGAAACATGGAGCAGAGGAGTTGATAGCTGTGAAGTGGAAGTAAGACAGCAAATAAATGAAATTAAGGTGGATCTGGAAAAGACAGATGAACCCATCATGCAACTCAGAGTAGAAGTAGAAACCAAAATTACTCAAATAGGAAACATACAAGCGAAGACCCAAGAAAAATTTGACAAGATACCAATTGATAGAACCGGAAGAATAGAACGGGTTCATGATGAAATGAAGATAGTGAGAATAAGACAAATGTGTAAAAGGAAATTAATAAATACACGGGAAGAATTGGAAATGATTAAAAGGGGATTGGTTCAGCTACATAATAGACCAATTACGGAAAACAGAAAAGTAAGGCAAGTGAGAAACTTTAAACGAACCACACTTGAATTCCCAGATGGACTAGAAGGACCAAAAAAGCCAAAACTAACTAAGGAGCATGGAGGACTTATGGAATTTATGTATGAACCATCAGAACCATTAAGAGACAGTACAGAAGAATCAGTTCAAAGGACGATGATGAGCTTGACTATAAATGACAATTTTATAGTGACAAGAGGCAAGAACTGTACAATAATGAGATATGTCACAAGGACAGAAATAACTCTATACACTAGAGAGACCCGAACAACCAGTATAGAGGAAATAATGGACCACGGTTAAACAGATTCCAAACAGAATATAATGAAAAGGGACGGATTTTATGGATACAGGACCAAGCAACCCATTGTAAATAAAAAACCCAAAATTCTAAAGGAACTGTAAGAACAACTTACTCAATAATTATTCAGAAACAGTATAATTTAAAATAAAGAGGATAAATACCCCAAAATTCAAAAAATGAAGTAAGCTGAACTTACAAACAAGTATCTAAGAAAAAATTTATGAGGTATATAAGAAAGAGAATTTTGAAGAAAAAAAACAACCAAATTCGAAAAATAAGTAAGAACACCTTACTATACAATTTAGAAGAAATTGCTTTAAACTAATATGAAAGAAAAAAAAAAATAACACTGATTCAAACTAATAAAAATCATCTAAACCAAAAGACGAAATGAGTTTATCTGATGTAATATAATAGTGAGAAATGTAATTTAGAATGTAAAAGGAATAATAATGATTGTGCCAGAAGAATATAACTACATGATGTAATGTATAGTACTAACCAAAATCTCATAACCAGCTGTATTGATCATAAAGGAATATGAGCCAATGAAGATAAGAGAATGAAGAAGCTAAAATGGAACCGTCAAAAGGATCACAAGAAAAGAAAAAAAAAAACAAATGGTTAAGAATTATCCGTAAAAACCAATTAATAAATGTCAATAAAATAGCCAAGTATTGGAGAAGAAAAGTGTATAATAGAAGGAAGAATTAATATGAAGAAATAAGATGATCTGAGTTAAAGTACAGTGAATAATCCCTAGAGTATGATTATTATTTATTATTTTATTGAAGGTCACATGATGACTACCTTACGAGGTTTATTAATGAAGATTGACTGTAGAATATTCCAGCAATCATTTAACTGGGCAGAGATGATGTTCCTCTGATCCCAGAAAGTATGTAACGGACGACGGTAATTGGTTAGCCGATAGAGCAGCACCGATTCGATTCCAGTTATAATGTTAGGGAGGTTTAGGAAAATTAAATATTAGAGGGAAAACTCACAAGTAAATATAGAGAATTAAATAAAACCAGATCCAAAATGTATAATTAATAAAGAATGTTACAAGAATGATTATAGAAATAAGATTTAAACTTGGGAAATAATTGATTTTAAGAAGGAACGAAGAAATGATAATAATATAACGGATAATTCTGAAATATAAAAGTACTATAAGTAGGAAACCAATTGGCCAGATACAAGTTATGCGTTTATTTCTTGCTAAACTTTGTTTATACCAAAATAAACTTATTTCGAAGGGGGGGGGTGTTATGTAACGTAACATAGTTGAGGTTCCCCAACGTTACATAAAAATTGGATGAAATATGGTCAAGGACCATACCCTGACTTAAGGTTGTTCAATAGTTCATGTACTTGAGAAGTACCTCAAGTCAAAAAGAGGCAATGACTAATATTAAATGTAAAAAAAAAACCAGACCAATGAATGATTGAATGTAATGAAATGTTTGTTTTGTACTGTGACATGTTAAGGTCTACAGAGTATTTATGTTGTATGTTGAATATACTAAAAATGAAATGATGTTGTTTGATAATAATACTTCATCAATAATTATGTTTATATTTATATTAGATTTGTCTTTATACAACCCAGTATAGTTACCAATGTTAGGCACTGTACTAAGTTTTCAGTATTGTATAAAGTTGAAAAATACTGTTGTTTTAATTAATGTTTATAAACTGGATCAGGAGTGTGACCAGTGTTTCAAGTCTAACAAGTAGTTCTGACAATTATGTCATAAATTAATAAAAGGTTCCAGAACCAGTTAATTAATATAAAAACAAATAACCACCAGTAAATTAAAATTCATGTAATTAACCATGTAACCAATAATTAATTGTACAGTAGGTCAGGTAAAAAGAAAATTAAGTTAAAAAAACCAAATAATTTTATAATGGTTGTAAGTGAATCTATAGGCCTAAATTCCATATTAGTGAAAGGAAATTAATACCTTTTTAGTTAACCCAGTCCAACGAAACTCTGGTAAAACATTTACTGTTTAGTAAGGAAGGTTAGGGGAGAATTTTAGGTGATTTAATATTAATACAAGCATGGAGTATTTTATTGGAAAGAAGTAGTAATATTCTATAATGCCGGCTCAAGGATATATAGAAAACGTGGTTGTTAAGGCAACTGAATTGCAGAAGTTGTTGATTTTGAATTAATTCGTTCTGATTGTTACAAGCTATTAGGTTGAGATGGACCGATATATTTAAAAAATTTGAATAAATCTAAAGGAAATATATATCCAAATTGAAAAAACCTTTTTGTAAAACTATTATACTTGAATGCTAGTGAATCATACAAATTAAATAACCCTCTAAATTATCAATGAATACAATAAAAAAGAATTGAAAGCCTCTCACCTCATTTACTAAATAATTCCGCTGAATGTGGTATTAAACCAATTCATGCTATAAATCGAAGACCAGTAAAGAATTAAAGCCTGAATTAACGGAATTATTGGAAATACAGAAGACTCGGTTTGACGAAATAACCTTCATTGGCAGCAGAAGCTGAGATCCTAATTCCAGTTCACTGGGACCAAGAATTGTGAAGATCGTAAAAGAAGAGTAGAAGCCAGAAGATTTCCTGAGAGGTTACCAGTACACACCACCATCAATTTTATTGAAAATCAGAGCAGTTTCACTGGATGAAGACGAGATATTCAGTCCTCCAACGAGATATTTTGGCCACTGTTGACAAACGTTCACCGCCAGACGAAGTTTTCGTCGGTTTGGTAAAAAGAACAACTTATTTTCATTTCACAGTATTTTAAGTAAATAATTTTATTTTTGTAAATTGAACAACCTTAATTATGCATTTTACCTGGCCTTACTAATGGTTCAAAGAACTATACGAACCCTGGGATAAGAATTATTTGTTATTATTTTCAAGTGTATATGTTTTTAGAATTTGAATAAGTAATAATCGATATATGTCTGGTTGATCGATTGGATCGTCTTATTGTTTTTTGAGACAACGTAACTTGTTAATTAACAGAGAAAATCAATAAAGTACATTTATTGTATGAGATAACGTTTAAGTTATTGCAGAGTAAATACTATATGTAGTGGGTGGAATAATTTATAAACAGATTGATACAAACACCCCGAAAAACTAACCTATAAGTACGCTTATTTCTAGTAACAGCGCTTAAAGTTTGCAGCTGGTGGGACGGGAGATTGCTGAACTAACTGGTGTTTAATACTAAATTTGAATGAAATTTTCTACCATCGAGGGACTAGGGTTGACAAAAATACCCCTTACATTCAGTTAATACTCCATACATATTGCTAATATTACACAACCACTGAAAACTAAGTTGAGTCTATAGAATAATACAATTATAAATTCAGGAACATAATTATAATTTTGTTGGCTTAATAATCTATGTTCTGAGGGTTTCACCGGTCACAACCGAAAGATATATTAATTCATAACATATTAATTAAACCAGGTAACAACATTTTAATTGTTACGAATTGTCACCTGCAACGTATTACTTGGCGTTTGTTACACAGGAGTCGCTTATAACTAATTACACCCATAGACAAGATTTCTTTACAATTTGACGTTTCCAGCGTGCAGCATATAATATAACATACGTCCTCACATAATTAACAAGTAGTTCTTTACAAAATTGGTTTACAACAGTGGGGATTTAGTAAGGAGAGGAATCTAGTTTATTACAAATTGACGCTCACAACGTGGGGCATCATCAGCATCGTCTTCTATTAACACCATAACTATTTGATTTTATTACAACGTATACCACCACACGTAATCGCACTCGATTTTCACTGATGATGGCAGTCGACGGCACTGCCGAAACGTCTGGTTTTGCAGAAAACATTGGACTACCGCCAAACAGCCCGGGAAGGAATTTTAACAAGAAACTACTACTTTGTTGCCGATAACGTAGTACACATATAAAAATTATCCCCTCCTCCTTCAACTATAATTTTCATTTATAGAAAATTACCCCCACCCCGTTCAACTAGCCTCTTCATTTATAGATATTTCATCTACATTTCTACAGTGGATTATTAAGATCTTCTTATCAGGATAATTTATTTATCAAAATTAAGTACCTTACTCTTGTTACAACAAAACTGTTTCCGGTAAACTGCCCTTTCCCCGTAACCGATCTTCACCAAAATCAATAGGCCTTGAATCTTCTACAACTCAGGCACATATGTAAAAAATTATTTGATTCTGTTTGAACTTACGGCAGTTATCGTTCGTCATGAAAAAATTTCTCTTGTTACAACATAAAATGTTGCAGGTATACTACCCCTTTCCCTTAACCGATCTTCACCAAAATCAACAAGCCTTGAGCTCTCTACAATTTAGTGGTGCATGCAAAAACTTATTTGATTATGTTTGAATTTACGGCAGTTATCGTTCGTCATAGAAAAAATTAACCTAGTTATCACATAAAATGTTGCAGGTAAACTACCCCTTTCTCTTAACTGATCTTCACAAAAATCAAGAATCTTGAGTCCTCTACAATTCAGGAACGTATGCAAAACATTGTTTGATTCTCTTTGAATTTACGGCAGTTATCGTTCGTTAAAGAAAAATTGCTCTTGTTACAACATAAAATGTTGCAGGTAAACTACCCCTTTCCCTTAACCGATCTTCACCAAAATCAACAAACCTTGAGTACTTAAAACTTTAGGAATGTATGCAAAAAATTATTTGATTATGTTTGAATTTGCGGCTGTTATCATTTGCCATAGAAAATACCCTTGTTAAAACATAAAACTTTGCCGGTAAACTACCCCTTTCCCTTAACCGATCTTCACTAAAAACAATAAGTCTTGAGAAATCTACAATTTAGGGCTGTATGCAAGAAATTATTTGATTATGTTTGAATTTGCGGCTGTTATCGTTTGCCATAGAAAAACATCTATAGACAAACAGACACATATACAGACAGACAGACACACAGACACTTTTCGAAAAATGACTGTTTTTCATGTTTTGAGTGTAGTACAATCAGAATCTGCAATTATCTCGAACACGATTTTTTTTTTGCCATCACCATACTTCCATTTCCTTAAGGAACATGGAAGTAAAATTAGAGGAATCTTATAAGAGCTCTCTCTCTCTCTCTCTCTCTCTCTCTCTCTCAATAAAAATATAAAAATCAAAAAACAGAAAATATATTATACGTATAATGGTTATACTATGTGTGTGTGTGTGTGTGTGTGTGTGTGTGTGTGTGTGTGTGTGTGTGTGTGTGTGTGTGTGTGTGTGTGTGTGTGTGTGTGTGTGTGTGTGTGTGTGTGTGTTTTAGAAAACGGAAGGAGATATGGTTTAAATAAGATAAACCACATCTCAGTAGTAAAGGCAAACATAACAATGAAGCGTTCATAAGGCGAAATCCTTTATAGGGGTAACTGTGAGTCAATTCATTCGTTTGTACGCTGCACCAGGACTACAAGTCCTACATCACAGCTCTAATGTCACTTATATGCAGAGACCGAAGTATCTAAAGCACAAAACATTTTCCATCCATCATCAAATTCGTGAAATCTTACTGAGAAGCATTGCTAGCTACTAGTCTATAATTATTCCTTGTACACTGTAAAACTATTATCATTATTTGTACACTAAATTCATTATTATTAAAGACTTAAATTTAGGGAAATCTATGGAATAGAGGTAGATTACACCAACCATGCTACAAAATACCGTTTCCCATGTGGTAGATCATGTTTGACTAAACCATGAAGTTTTTCACATTTTTATTACTAATTAGCCAGTGAAGAGTTAGTAAAAAAAATTACTATTAAATTTACTACATACAATTCCACAATACTGAATCATAATGACACAAATAATACAAGTTTAGTACGATTCTAAAAAAAAACACATTTATAAATTAGAAAACTATTGTTCAATGTAGTTTATATTAACCTGGAAATTAAAGCCAGTTGTCTCAAATTTTAAGTTGCGAGGGAAAACATTTATTGAGTTAGCCACTTGGAAGGCTCGGAATTACTCTGTCGTTAACGGTCATATAAAACACGGCATTATCAGCTCTCTCATTTCTGTTAAACTCAGCACTGTCGCGTGTGATAAATTTATTAAAAATCTATTCTATGAAACAACATTCCATTTGTCTTTTACATAGGACGAATAAGTAGATAATATTTTATTTGATATTTACATAAACGTTATAGAGTGTTTGAGGTTTTACATGATGGTGATCTCTAGAGTTCCATAGCAACCAAGTTGCATTATTTTATTTTTATTTCAACATAGTTTTCCTAACACAAACAAATAAAACGCACACATAAATAACACCTTTGGTGAAATTATACAAAGCGTCGGAATATTTATTAGTTTAGAATTACTAAAGTAACGTTTTTTAAAGTTTCGCAGACATAAATAATATTACAAACGTGTTGATTTTTTATAGGAAAAGAAGAAACAGGAGAATAACGTGAGATAGAGAAATAAGTAAACGAGTTTAACAAAATTACATAGGCATACAAAGAACGAGATTTTTCTCTGAATACAAAATAAACGAAAACGTTTTAGATATTACGTAATATAGTGAATTGCTGAAGCGTAAAACATAAGGTATGCATATATTATTTTTCAAAACATCTGGATATAACTTTAGATTTAAAAGGAAAGCCTGTTTAGATATAGCAAGCATAGCAAATTTTCTTTTGTGATTTCTATATACAACACTTTTCACTTAACACTCAATTTAAATAATATCTATTGTGAGATAATTTATTAGGATTCTAGAAAATGTATTTGCAAGTGCTAATAAAAGTAATTATTTCACCGTCCTATTTTTATGTAGTCGTAATCGTATAGCTTTTATAATTTTACGCTATCACCTTAAGGCTTTGAGGCTTTAGTACATAAATTACTTTAAAATTTCATTTCTGTATAAAAAGGTTTAAACTAACCTTCTGTACACAAGTTGTTTGAAATGTCATTTTAAAGTCACGTTAACATAGTTTACTACGGACAAATGAGTTAAAAACCACTCAGAATATTCAGGATACCATAAGTAATTATGTAAAAGTCCGACCAATTTATTTCCGTCGTTATGTAAAATAAAGAGAAACAAATTCTTAAATTACAGTGTAAGAGTTTACCAAAATTAGAAAATTTACAAGCACGTGATGTATAGGTCCTCTAAAACTGATTACTTTTGCAGAATATAAATGTAAAAAGAAAGGACTCTTGCTACAACGGGGTAAAACTTTTTAAATCTCTTGCCGGTTAAACGTGTAGACCTCTAGGTTCAGTAGTTAACCGTACTGGAGCAAAATCTTATTCTGACTTAACTCGAAAATACTCACCTAAAATGAATACTCAGCTATTTCACCCACGAAATTAAGTAAATTGTATACTTTACAATTTATGCTTTAGATAAAAACGTTGAATTGTTAAAAAATAGATTAACGGTTATTTTATTTTGTAAGACATTTTTTAATTTCTGTAATAAATGTACGTATATTAAAACGTTTATTAAAAGTAATTCTACTAAGAGACTGAAAAGCATCACAAATCTCGTGCCGCTTAAACGTAGTCTATATAATATTCTGCAAAAAGCGTAAATGCTGAGTGTGCAGTTTTCGCTCTGGTAAACACATTCAGAGACAGATGTGCAAGTACAGATCATGTAACAGCTGTCATTCCCACCAAACCCAGAGTATAAAAACTGATTTATCAAAACATCAAAACAGTTTCTTTTTGTGAGCAAACTTGTACATGTACGTATATTCAAACACTACGGACCGTGCGACCATATTGTAACATTTTATGATCAGAAACGGGTACAGGATTTTTAAAAGTGGAAACAGAGAACGTGGAAGAGTAGTATGCTTGATAATTGATTTGCAAAAAAGGATACCAGCCAGATGATGGAAGTTTCCACTCGCGCTTACAACAAGCGCTACTATGCGCTATGATTTGAAATGCAAAAGCGACAAAAAGGATTCTTGCTGGAAACACAGGAACAGGAGGAAACACTGTTGGTCAAGTAGGAGGAACGATAAAAAAGAAAGTAAGCAGGAAGACGAGGGACGGAAGCGTAAAACTGAGGTCATTAAAGCACTGATACAGAAACAAAGACAGCTGCAAAAGGACATCACTGTAGAGTTGGGACTATTACGAGGTGACCTGAATAAACAAGTAATTACACTACCTGCATCATCATCACCGTTCAAGGCTTAGGAGCATTCTTTTGTTCCGGCCTCATGTTCTCGCCATCTTGCTACCGGTCGTCCAACGTTTCCTTTTCCATGTGGCTGGTAATTATTGTCTAACCGTGGAATGCGGGTATTACCCATTCGTTGCAAATGTCTTCTTTTCTCTAACTGATAATATATTAAAATCCTTTCTTATATCATCATTTCTTACACGGCCTGCTTTTGTACATCCCTTTACTGTTCTTACGTATTTCATTTCCGCTGCCTGAATCTTATTCCTGTTGCTCTTCCTCATCGACCAAGATTCGCAGCCATATAATAATGTTGGAACAGCCATCGTCTTATAAAATTTTAAATTAGTGTCCTTTCTGGTCTTTTTTTTTATGAATGTTTATTATTACACCGCAAATATGTAGACGAATCAACGTCTACAAAATTACCTGAAATAGAAACAATCAGTAAGTAAACGGTTGACAGTATTGAAATTTGTAGCAAACGCGGAAAAGTCAATAAACTATATGAGAGAACAAATAATATCTAAAGTCAAACATTTAAAGAAAATACACCCATCTACTTCAAAACAAATTGTTGAGCCCACTGTACCAATAATAAAAACAGAAAATAAGATTACAGGAGAAGTAGCTTTTCTGTAGTACGAACAGTTCAAGTCAAGACCTTAAAATTTGATAGAAGCATTCAACGGGAGACGAATCTTCAGCAATTTGAAGCCGCTGGATGCGAAAATCGCGGAGAAGTAAAAACCAATTTTATTCATTCTCGCTTTAACAGGGTTTACCGCAGTGTTACTACAACAAGGACCATCTGGTAGACAAAACAGGTACTCGAATTAGTAAAATCTCTAGAACTACATTACATTACAGAAGATCAGCATCTGCGCGATGTGTACTGTGCCGTGCCCTACTAAGAGCAAGACGGCAGTGTTAAGGAGAGAGTTCCAAGAACTTAAAGCAAGTATCGACAGACTGCTCTATCCTAAAGCACTAGATGACTTCTGAATGCGCAGTTTAGATATATTCGTATGGTGTCATAGATGGTACGCTAGAACAGATGTTACGAATTACAAAACATAAGAACAGCGTAGGTGTCCTTGCACATTCACTACAGTTTGAGACCGTCAAATCAACGTCTGGCTGGGTCATTCGCGCACGAAAAGATCGGACACCATATACAATGAAGAGGAATGACGGGGGACAAATACCCAACGATTGACACCACAGTACGAAGGAAGAAATGTTGGAAGACCGAAGTGTTATGAATGCGAAAAACCTGGTCGCCTGCAAAGAGATTCTCGGTCCAGAGTTTATTCAAGCAAAGAGCAGGGATAAGAGCAGTAGTCGGTACAACGAGGCGTGTTCTGACTAAACGGAACAATGAAACACTTAGACAACATAAAATCTCTACACTTCATAAAAATAGCGGGAGTGGGAGCTTGGTAGTTAACGTTCAAGGAAGCCCAACCACAATTACAGTTGATACGGTTGCGACAGTTTCCATTGTGCGCCCTGGTTTGCTAAAAATCTGAAAACAATTTGGTACTCTTGTACCTTGCGAACAGCTACTGCAAAAATGTTTGAGATAGTGGAAATACAACTACGTCTAGGTCGACTAGAACTAGATCAGCGTATTCCAAAGAAAATTCTAAGGACATGTGTATAAAAGCAGAAAGAGGTCGACCTAGGATAAGATTTTTCGATGATGTGCTGTAAGGTCTCAGAAGAATGGATGTGAGGTGTTCCGCTGAGATGGTAACGAATAGAAGACAGAGAAGATTGATGTTGGAAGCCAGGGTTCACGCTGGCTGTAGTGCTGAAGAAGAAGAAAAAAGAAGGAGAATATATGGAGATTATAATTATTTTAATTCTAAAATAATAAAATAAGGCTCATTGCTTAACAATCATCTTTTATTTTCTCCAACAGCATTTCTTCTCAAGCCGGCGACTCAATTTTCATCCCAAGTGTAACCTTTTCTTCCAGAAATTTCAGGGATAGCTGCATATCGGAGCAATACATTTAGCATCGTGTGGTTAATTAGTATATTACGTTATTAACCAGTGTAAAAGTGTGCTTTCGCATTCTGTTTAGAACTAAAAGGAATGCCAACTTTAAATACATTTGTTGTTTGTTTATGGAAAATAATCCTTTGAAGATAATTTAGCTCATCAATTAACAATCACAGAGGAAATGTGACAATATATTATGACAATATATGCATGCATTGCCATAAATCACGTTACGCAGACAGCGGCCACAAACGTACGCCAGTTTAATTGTTGGAAATTACGACATATGTCCGTGATATTACATAACTTGATATTACATAACATTATATTACATATTACTTGTACTCTACCGAGACTCAGGTGAATGATTTAATACACTAATAATGTATTATACCGACTAACATGTTAGATTGTGCGCGCCTCTGTAACACGCATAATGTACAATGTGTGTATATTTAATTAAACTCTATGTATCCTAATTAATCACTAACGTATGAATTACGTATGCACCAATAAACCTATTGTGTCATAGTGAGTGACTGTGCAAGCGAAATACAAATTGCTCAGACCCAGTAATAATGTTAAACTGAATATCTCAATAAGGATCATTATAATATAATGACGCTTCTTTTTCATTGTAATGACTCCTTGTAAAAAATCATTCCACTAATCAATTTAACCAACAGAATATGTAGACAATATAGAGTATAAATAATAGTAAGAGAAGATAAGGAAGAAACATTCTTCAATGTTTTAACATACCTAAAACTATAAAACTTTGTGCTAAGTATACGCGTATTAGATTAAAAGAATATTCAAGAAATTTTTTTAAACACATTTATAATGATTTGCTAATCGTCTGTTTCTAAGGTAGCCTCCATTGGCAAACATGTTTAAATTTGATAATATTTAGAATTTGAAACTCTGGATTACTTGGTTGCATATAAATTAGCTACGTATTCGTACGCCATTACAGAATGTTTTACATGTATCTCGGCTATCCTAGCAGAGCCCAGCTGTAATGCTTGTGTGCGTACGTATTGCTACTTTGAGAAGAAAGACAATTACGTAACACTTAACATGCGTCAACAATCGAGGCTGTTCCAGACTTCACCGGTCACGCACTGTGTTAAAGGCCGCAACCAATCACGCTCTAGTGTTTTCAAGTAGTGTTGACGCGTATTATGGATTATTCTGGAACACTTGTACTATCTATTTAAACAACCGCTGTCGCGTAGTGGTCAGTTTAAGTGGCGATTTATTCAAGTGAGGTTAGAAGTATTGTGGCGAAGTTTTATTGTTTTATAATTGTGCGGGACTCTATTAGTTGACATTATTTTTGCGTGTGGACAAATAGTGGTCGGGTTATTGTAAAAGTTGATTGTAAACTGTACTTGTGATTAATTAAAGCTGTTATTAGTAGTTTAATTGGTGTCTTGGATTTTGTTTTCCACTGTACCATACGACGATCAGTGAGACCACAACGATTATTGATACGACGATTAGTATGTTAAATCACAAGTAATAATAACTCGTTAGTCCGTAAAGCTCCCTTATACGAAAAAATATTTCTTTTATTAAACGCCAACGAAGTCATTCTACAGCAACTATAGCAGCAGTCGTATTTAACTTACTTTTCTTTAAATATTACAAAGTAAGTCTTAGCGTAAAGAAAAATTGTTAAACTAATAGTGGTCTAAAGAAGAATATTATACCAAACTGTATCATATTCTAGGCAAGTTTTTAACAGCCATTTTGTCTCTAGAACAAGTTTCTTCATCTTGAAAAAGTTGTGACGTTGTTAAGAAATTACTGGACTTTGATGTTTACATGGTTTGCCATATATCGTAGTGTTTTCTGGCTATAATGTCATTTTATTATTCACGAAATAAATACGGAAACCTTTGCGAATATTATAGAATCTATGAATTTATCTTTTTATTATGAAACCTAGCATTTTATTTGATGTCGCTCAATTTCAGCAGTACATCTCTATAGTTGCACGCCATACATATGCAATGGCTTCAGAATGTGGTCGTACATAAGTACCTTATTTTGTATGGGTACACTTTACCATCCAAAACAGTTTTCTGAAGTTAATGTCACTATATTTCATTTTTTTATATGTAGTTCCACAAAAATGTCAACATCCAGATTCACGCCAAGGTATTTAGTTGAACTCGCCACTGTACCGTTAATTCTAATACGTTTGTTTTCTACTCGTTTATACGTGAAATTTAAGTACCCGAATTTCGCCTGATTTAGGATTCTTATTTTTTTAGTCCAGCTACATGTATTGTTTACGGCTGATTGCAATCTTCTTGTTGCTTCATTTATTTTCCTCCTGTTGCACATATCTCTGTGTCATCGACAAAACTTACAATTGTTACATTCTCTACCACCGGTAGGACATCAGCACAGCACATACAATACTGATTTCAAAACAAACGTGTATACCACTGTTTAATCTCTTTAGCTTCAAAATCGTCGACTGGATATAACCACATTAATACAATTACTGAATTGTACAATTAGTTCGTATAATGTTCGGTGTTACGGTTCTTCTATGTAATATAGCTTCTCCTGCCCCTTGTGGATACTTGAGCCTCTGGTCACAACTTCTACTCCGCTACGACATGATTCCGTGCCAGCCTAATCAATCTACACAGCCAGGTTCCCTCGGATCATGTTTGAACCCTTTGAAAATTTGAATTTTAAAAATAATAAATAAATAAATTTATGAATACAGTTAAGCCCACCTTCAAATAGATGAGGCTTCGTTGAAGCACTACTAATTAATATTTATTAGCTACTAATGTTAGAACTGTATTGTTAACAAACTAAATATTGTATAGCTACCGGCTAAAATGATAACATTGAATATACTATCTTTAACTCAGGAAAAAGAATAATAAATAGTTGTTATAGGCCAACAAAATTTCTGAGAAGATTTTCGGTTTTGTCTCGTCCATAAGTTGCTTAAAACGATTTAAAATAATCTAGTTTTATAAAAAAAACTTTCCTTTAACGGATACATAAACATTACAACTAATCTTTATAATAGTTTATCCTAATAAATGAATATATTAATTATATTTATTATATCATTAATATAACATGGTTCAAAAACAGTTGGCAATCAATAATGCTATTGCATTATCTATAAGATATGGAACGCTTTGGGGGAGGGGGAGACAGTAAGCTGTACAGTCTGCAGTTGTATTCGTAGATGTACATTGAGTGTTTGACAAAATTAAAAATAAAATTTTTAATTTATGCTTATTAAAAAAATCACGCTTCCGAAAAGGATTCTTCCAAATACAGTAAAATCTTGCAAATTACCGCATATTAAAATATTACATTTCTAGAGCCCTACTTGTTATATACCGTAAGGAAATATACCAGTCAAAACGATTCTGCAGTGGTAATTGTTATTGTATTTAATTGTTTATCGTACTGCTTATGATTAATGGAAAGCATAAATAAACGGGCTCGTACTTATCTGTTATGTACACAATGTCTGAACTCTGTTCTGCAAAGTTATAAGTATTGTACCTTTGCTGATAACAGGGTTATGTTTTGTCACAGGAAGGGCAAACCACATATATTCCGTTCAATCAAAGGAGAACCGTGAATTTTAATGTCTGCAACTTTTACAGACCCTGAGATAAAAACAAATAAATATACCACTGTAATACTCATTAACTTCTCTAATCCACGTATTATTTCATATTTGGTTCATATGGGGGGGAGGTTACCTTATAGTTTACTAAAATCCAAAAAAAGGACCTGTGAATAAACAAAGCGTCAGGAAAAACTTCCAGCTAGGGTGTGATTTAATCACATGTTTAAAATGACAATTTTATTTTAAACATCCAATGCGTAAAGCAAATTGCTGAGAAGCATAAAGAAATTGCTTTTCCATTAAAGAAATAAAACAAAATTACTGTACTTAAAACTCCTGATTCTAATAGTTTTGTACATTGTTCTTAAATATCTTTATTAACTGGCCTTGTCTGATCAAGCACTAAGTACCTCTCCGTTGGGTCGAACGTAACTGATACAAGAACATCTTCAAAATTAACGAATGGAACGTAATAAACAATGGAAAATGTAAATTTCATAAGTTGGCACAAGAAAAAACATTATGTACAAAATATTTTGTGTTTCACATTAACACAATTACACGGTTTTATGGTTTCTTTAATTAACCACTGTAGCAATAAAATTTTATGTTATTTGAAATCATTAAATCAGTTTTTATACAATTATTAAAACATCAGTTCAGAAATCAGTTTCCGAAATATATCTTGAGATTTACATTCTATTACTACACTAGTACCTTTACTTCCCCCCCCCCATATCAACGTCGTGTTAAATACATGATTCTTCTATCACTTAAAAAAATATTTCCGTATCACATTTGATATTATTATGACACTATTCCCAATACGTGTTTGCTACCGACATTTTGTTAACCTAAGTAGCTGCTATGTTTACCGTACTGCTTATGATTACTGAATAGCATAAATAAATAAACTCGTACTTATCTGTTTTGGACATAATGTTCGAACTCTGTTGTGAAAAGTGCTGTACAAAAATAGAACATTACAAGAGATAAACTAACCATGAAACAAATAAATGCCAGTTGACACACGAACGGTGCAAGTGGCAAAGCCAGACTGACACCTTTACCTATGTCGTCTCAGGTATTCATGAAGAGTTCTTAGTTTAACACTTACACTTAGAATTAAAATACGTCACCAGATTTCTAAAAACTAACGATTTGTTATTTTAGCTATTTTGTATTCGATCTTTTAATTAATTGACATCTATTAAAAATATGGGTTTTCGTTTTCAACTGTGTACGTTATTTTAATTTCTGTCTTAACTTCCATTTAAATGACTGTTCTTGATATTTTTATTAGACCTTAAATTACCGTTGAAAATGACCATATGATCAGTAGGTATCACTAGCGAGTTAGTTTTTAACAGTTACAATAGCATTTATTATAAATATTTTGTAGCATAAAAATCACTTTCAGCTTTCAACCTTGCAGATTTGTTGTTTTTACCCTTCTTTCGTGTTTCTAGAAAGTTTATTTTATTTAACGTTACTTAAATATAAATTTATTTTATGAGTTTCTGCTTTGTAAATGTGTTTCAGATTTTTGTGTCTTCTTTAAGTTATTACACTCAACAGTTAATACCTACATTCGTGTGTATGTAGAGCCATATGGGAAATGTATAGGTAGGACTAAAATATGAGTATTGGAGTATATTCAAAAAAGACAGCTCAGCTGAAGGCAGCCGTATGAGAAGAATGAAGGGCAATTACATGAAAATAATTCATTAAATTATATAGGAGGCTAGAGTGTAGTATACTACGATAGGAAGGTTAACAGTAACGAAAGAAAGGGGACTGAACGAAACAAAAATTTACGTTAACGATAAGAAGAAATGTGCAGCCTCCGTATTCGTTTAGCTAAAACTATATGTTTTGATATTTGTAAGAAGTTGTGATCTAAAAATAATCTCTCTTTTTCTTTCAAAACAAGTTAAGAATTATAATTTGCATTTATAAATTATCTGTTTTTGTACTGTATTGTGTATCTAGTAATATTCCTGAGCTGCAGGACTTGCTCACCATTTTGAAGGAAATACATTTATTAATAGACATTCAGTTTTTACTGTGTTCAGAGTAGGGTTAAAATTCCTTTGATTTGATACCTCACAAGGATTTTTTGTACACTTTTTGTGTCCTGGTATGCCAACATTTTAAACTTTCAAAAACTGAACACTGTATTCCTGTATCCATAGTATTCATAACCGACTGCTGTTAAAATGATCTTTAATTTGATACTTCACTGACTCTTTTTGTAATTTTTTCAAAATTTTGCTGCCTCATAATTTTGCTCCCCTAAGCCCTTATTTTTGGTAGGTCGATCTCAAAATAATAGAACTTTGTAGTATAAATATGTGGACACACGTGCAAAGTGTCACGAAAGTCAGTTAATGCTTTTTAAAGTTATCGTGGGACATACCCCAACAGATAGAAAGACAGATAGGCAAATGTCAAACGGTCGAGTTAAAACTGAGAACACACTTCTCTAGTTTAATTACATGGCTACTGGATAGACTGTCTGTAGTAGACTTATCATAAGGTGTAGTGTATTTTTAGTAGAGTTGTATAATTTGCTTGAAGTATTAATTAGGTGTCTAAAGAATTATTCAGATATTTTTAATCAATGATACGACGCTTTGTTCAACCGTCTTTAGTAAGCAGATACGCGATATGATGAGCTTGTATCTTATAGTTATCAGAAACAAGTGCATACTTACTGTTGTTTGTACTCTTGATGTACAAATCGACAGCAGTACAAATTTGATGTAAAAATATTTTATGTAAGGAACATAATGTATAGGCCTAATACGTAAGTGGATGCTGTCTCTCAACCTTAGTGTCGAAAGGCATCAGAGCAACTTGCAAAAATGATTTATGTACGACAGAGCATGTGTAAGTGATGAACTTTACGACACCAACGTAATGGATTTGTTAATTACTAGACATTAACTAGATGTATATACGACCGTAAATAAGCAGATATGTGAATTTCAGTTTAACTGACTTAAATACGAGAACGTCACTTAAAAGTGTAATTTAATTTAGTCAGGCTATTTCCATTTCCTCATCGCATCATGCAGTTTATGTATAAAAGTCCACTTTTCAGACACCATCTGCTCTTAATTTAATTAAACGAGCAGTTTCTACTACTTAAGTCAATCAGATGTGTCCGGATAGTTTTTGCAATAATAAAGTGTTGAGTACAAACAAACAGGAATGTAGCACTCAAACTTAACAGATTTGCTTTATCACATCTTTTAAGGTTCAATTATCCGCGTAAAAGTGTGTGTGTGTGTGTGTGTGCGTGTGCGTAAGTGTGTGCGCGTGTGAGTCTGTATGTGTGTGTGGTGGAGGGGAGAGAGAGAGTCGAGAGTCGCGCTGAAGCTAATGTAATTTTTATCACCCGCTAACAAGTGCACAAATCATCGGGTAATACCGAGTTACACAGAAATATTATCATATCACTTCAATTTTAAAGGTCTTTATGCAAAGTATAATACAGATAAAAATCAATAGATTTAACAAACAATAGAAACGTATAAAACATACTGAAAAGACAGACATCAGATTTTTTTAAACTTCCTTTAATAAAAATCTATTCTATAGAGTGTAAATTAATTGTGTTTATATTAATGTCAGAAGATAGTGAAATTGTAAATTATTGTTTCTGTATACAGTTTTTAAAAATCTTACAAGATTAACAAAGTAGTAATCAAAAAACTCTTTAACTCATTTTATGGAGTAAGATAAAATTAATGAAACAGAACCAAAACCTTTCAAACTATAAAATTGTATTAACATATAAGGCAACAGATCTTTAAATGAATATATCTTCACATAATAAATACTTCTGCGAGTAAAATTTATTGTTTTTCACCTGAAGTACATTTTACGAAACCTGAACAAAAACACTAAATTTTGCTTGCAGAAGTATTTATTATTTGAAGACATTCATTACGTAGGAAACATACAGGAAACTCAGCGAGTTACTTACAAAAAGGAATGATAGATCTATAAATAGATAGTGTAAAGTCAATCCATGGGATTTTAGGTATGTTCATGCGAAAGTCACACAGGCCCGACAGAATACAAAAACGTTGGGTTACAAGCCCAGAGCAGTGACAAATCCTATCCTATATTATGCACAATCACAGTCCTCCACGACGTAGTCGAATTCTGTTTCTTTTTTTCTTGTTATTTTAAGTTTCGAGGTGTCATACACAGGAAATCGTTTGTCGTTAGTAATTTACTGAATTTTTTTGTCATATCACGTGTTTTAGTTACTGTTAGGCTTACTATCAAATTCATGGAACTATTGTACAACAGCTGTTATGAAAGTAGGTAATAATTACTTTAAACTCTAAATAACGTATTGAAGGTAAATTGTTTAGGCCTATGATGTGTAATAAAATTTGTAATAATATCAAAAAAATTGAAGAAGTTATTTTTTTAAAAAAGAAGCGTATAACTGTATAGGAGCTGATTACAACGTGTAATGAGTGTTATGTCAGTTCAGTGTAAATACAGGTGTCTGAAGGGAAGAAGATTATACGCCACATTTTTCTTGTCCGATTGAAAATATGGATATATACGAAAGATGTGACTACAAAGTCACAAACTGATAGATGGCTATACCGAAGGGAGTATCGTCTAAGTAAGTATTCTAAGCCAACATGCAGAGGAAGGTGAAATGAATAACAACATATCCTTATCAAATATATAGGCAATGAAGAAAATTACTACAGTTATATTCGCTAAACTTACTAAACGTCCAATTATATTCTAAGCGATAAAATAGGGTGGCCTAATATAAGGTAATGGTGGGTGACCTCTCTGTTGCGTAATATAAGGTAAGAGTAACGTCTAAGGTTTATTCAAGTCGCGTATAATTGAAATAGCCCTTGCAACTATAATCTGAGTGTGCATAACACGACGTAGCAAAAGAACAAAATAACCCGCCTCCTCAAGTGGAACACGCTGTTTGTTACAGTCTGGAGTGGAATATCTCTAAGTGGAATGCGGTTAATAAAATTATTAGCCCGGCATATATTTTTATTTGCAAACGTAACATACACTTAAAAATTTCTAAAGTATGATACTATCGTTAAATTTTGTAAAATTATAATTCTCATGTATTGATGTAAAGCATTGAACATCCATAGCCAAATTTTGATCTCACTCACAAACGTCGCACATAAAATTTCCTTTGGAGGATATAATTATAAGCGAGACTACAAATTTTATTTAGCTGACAAAGAAAATATTTCATACAATACTTTATACTCATTGAAAATGCTCACAATCCTAAGCTGGCTACATCTTTATTATCACGTAGTGAAGAATAAGAAAACGGAATATGGATTTAATTTAATGTCTATGGATAACAGATTATTATAACGATGCAACGGCTGTTGACCAATTATAGGGTTATACAATTACCAAGTATTTAATAACCACATAATTCCTGTCTGAAAACTATTCATAAATTTAAACTTATTCGTGAACTTCTTTACTGATGTTCACAAGTGGAATGTAGCTAAATAAAAAAAGATAAATGTTTAAAGCCTGTTTCAATCTATTATAAATGATTACAATAAAACAAATTATTACCAAGCAGAATGTGCAAATGCTGGTGTGTAATGTCTGAAGTTATTATTCGGTTACATAAGGAAGCAAATCCTTTAATAAATTTAAATACTTTGCTTATCTTGTCATATTAGGTACTTATCACATCTCACACTTTGTTTATACAAAGTTTCAGAGTACCTGCTTTCACAACATATAACAGACATTCTTTATTATGCAAAACTGCAACTTACAAATGAATAACTGAGCGCGTAATACGTAAATCAATAAAAGTGTACGATCTTTGTAAATTACTTCAATCTTGTCTGAAATAACACATACTAAAAATATTAAAATTTGAATATTATTATTTGAAGAGTAATTAAAGTCAAATTAATTAGGATTAAAATTAACAAAATAGAATTTGGTTAAAATTTGTATTTTTTAATCTACCTTTTGCACGAATTTATGTTTTTCTGTGTTTGTACATAAAGACTAAATCAAGTCAAAACGTAAAAACACAATCTGATACACAGCATAAATATAAAAATTAAAAAGAAAACTGAACAGCGTCTCTGCTCGTATACAGAAGCATACGTGTCTTTTTGTTAGAAAACGTTTATAAACAAATAGTTGGAGGAACAGGGAAGAGGCTAAGCTTATGCACCGATTCATACGTTGTACAGTTAATAAGATACGTTTTCCTTCATTTGTAACATTCCACAACTCAGGATTTATGCAGTCACTCTGATATCCAAGAGTACAAACGTTTGGCAATGTGGACCCAAGCTGAATCAACTGTGAATTCAAAGGCCCCGCAATGTGTTAATGGAAAACTGATATTCAGTACGTCTGGAACCATTTATGTTTTCAGCTACAAGCAAAATACTAAGGTAACACTGCAGTGTAAGTATTGAAATATTATAAACCCTACAAAACTATATAAATTACAAATTGTGTTTTCATCAAAACAACATATATTAATCGCAAACAATAAATATTTATTATTAATATGAATAGTATAAATGTAATAGTTTATTATTACAAGTGTTGAGTGTACTTTACTTACTTCACTCACTTAGCTTCAGTAGTATTATATGAAAGTGATTACACGCTTCTAGTTGCGTGTCAGAAACATAGCTACTGCACAGCCGAGATATTTAAAACGACTCGCTTGTTATAAAGTGCTGTTGTTTCTAGCTATCCTAGCCGTCACTGGATATTTACCTTTAAAGGCCATGGTTTTGGTCTTTCTCACTGAAATTGTCACACTTTGCTACTTCTTGTAATTAAAACATAGCTCTTTGTAAATCATCCTCATTTTCTAGAAAAAGAACTATGTCATCCGTATATAGCAGGGAACCCTTAAAAATTGATTTGTTAAGCTGTACTCCCGAAGTCACTATGGATTTCAATGTTCTCAACATTTCGGCAATGTTGTTTCTATTAAACAAGGTTGGGGAAACACAGCATCCCTGCCTAAATTCCTTATTTATTTGAATATCACCTACCATTCAGATCCAGGGTTACAGATGTACTTTTGTATGGGATCTTAACTGAATTTATTAAATGCTGTGGATATCCTCTTCTATTCGTATTATTCCATAACTTCTGACGATCTACAATATCAAATGCTTTTTCCAGATCAACAAAAGCGATATGCATTTCCTTGTTATACCCCCGCCTTTTCTCCATTATCTGTCGTAATACAAACAATGCATCCACAGTCGACCTACCCTCCCTAAGACCAATTTCCTCTTCAAGAAGTGATGCATCTGTAATGACTCTTAATCTCTGATTGAGAATTCTTGTATACATTTTGTACGTTTAAGTCCATCAAGCTTATTCCTCTGTAATTATTTGCATCTGTGCTGTCTCCTTTTTATATAACGAAATCACTTTTGCCCGCCTCCATTCTTTAGATATTTTGTTTTCCATCTAAATGTTCAAATATTGTAGTGTTCAAAAACTATCTCGTATCTGCTGCCAACATAAACTTCTCTAACGAATAGTACAATACTTTTTAGAAGAGCTTAGTGTTACCCAGTCGTATATAATACAATAACTTTTCTGTATATAATTCAGTTGATACGGTTCGTAACTCTTTTTACTAAGGATGACTGGTAATTATAAAAGTCTAATGCAGAATAATCTTAAACATTAAATATTCTGAAAAACAATTTAGTTTCAAATATCATACTGTTAGAAGCACCTCCCAGTCTCCTGTGATGTATCTCATATTTCAAAACGTGAATCAGGTTACTTTTCTGCCAGAAAATCTGCAGAGCACCATTCACGCAAAGATATGGGGTATGATAAGTCGTACCATTAGAAGGAGACAACAGACTCTCCTAGTCTCCCCGGCTGTTGGTGTCGTCACCCTCACCGTTGCTTCTGTCAGGTGTGCTATAATCCTAATTTCTAAAGCTGTCAGCGACGGTCTCAGCATCCCTCGGACTTGGTTGACAACTAACAGCTATCATATTGACATACCATAGCTGTGCAACGTTCTCTGACCTCGTTGATAGTATGTCACTGGAGAATTGATCCTAATTGAGACCTGCCGTATACCACGCATCCTGAAATAAGTAAAACGTAGGCACGGAGCTTGTTCATGCAGACCGGCATCATGCAGAGATGAAACTAAATAAATTTTGCACGCCTGTGAGTGTAAACAGTATTCACTCCAACGTTCCTGTGAGTAATGAAGCTACCTACTGCGTTAAACATGAATAAACAAACCGCTCACCATGCATCAGGCCACAATTCAGAAAACACGCAGAATTTAGGTACTAAAGAAAAATGTAAAGTTCTCTCCTGTTTATTTCATGGTAGTCATTTTCATTACTTCAGTGGAGAATCTGTGTGAGTTGCGATGCAACAAACGATCTAGAGACAATAAAGTAAACTAAACACCTGAGGCAGGAGACAGTAATTTTATAGCCGTACGGAATTTTTTAATAACTTGAGTCTAAAGATTTAGTTACCTATTAAACTAAAATTGTCACGTAAATCAGTTATTTATTGTTCACCTTGTTATTTGAATTAGCAGTCTCTGTAATTTCAACTTTGTCGTGTTTACTTGCTAAACTCCTACTTTTCATGTTCCAGTTTTTGGAATTCAAATAATAAGATGAACAATGACAGCGTATTGCACGTGGGAAGTGGCGATAAGTTACATAAGGTAAGACTAATATTTAAATATTTAAAAACTGAAGTAAAATTAAAGAAAACTCTTAGCAAAATATGGTTCAACAAAGTCATGGTTTAGGACTTGAAAATGGTGGAAACACTGAAAGGCCTCGTCCGGAACATGACAAGTAGTAGTTTAGCAACTAAACACGACAAAGTTGCTAAGCTGTTTATATTTATAACATGGTACATGGTACATGGAAACAGAAACTAGACAGGTTTTTACAGCTGTTTGTATACAATTGCACATTATGTTCACAAAATATTTTAGCATGCTCTTTCAGAAAAAAATAATTAAGAAATCAATAATATTTTTAAATTGACGCAGTTTTATATCTCGGGATATTTATTTAGGAATTTACGTTTTTGCAACATGTAAATTAAATTAGTTTGATTGACTGGTGACTCCACAAAGAGTTTGTTGACATGCAGGCACTGTACCTATTATTTATAATGACGTATTTAATTGATATTTTCTGATAAATGTCTTTGCTGTTTTTTATACAGCACTTTATGCATGTCAGACACGAATATATTTTAATATGGTAATTTCAATATGCTCAATTGTATGACAATCGCTACATGTTTCCAGTTCATGTTTCAATAGTTACTTTGCTAACTAATCAAGTTCTTTCAAACACTATCGTATTGTTTAAAATTTATAGTTTCATTTTTGCAAAACAATGAGCGCTGGCGGGATTAAAACTATCTGCTGACACTCATATACGCTTTGTGAAAGGAAAGTGGAATATAAAATGGAAATAAACGCATCACATTCGTTGTGCAGGGTATTGTATTTTAATGAAGAAAGTTGTGTTAGTGGCTGAAATCACAAGCAGAATGATCACTGTTGCACACCACTATACAAAATTATCCCGATTAGCGCTTTCAAGCTTCACAGCTCATCGTCAGATCGGGATTAAACCAAAAATCTGTAAAAAAAAACCTTCACTCACATCTCACTCCACCCTACTCACACACAACAAGCTATAATTGAATGTCCCTTCCCCACCTTCAGCCATGTCCCACCATCTGGACAGTTACATATTTTTCTAGAAAATTCCTTGTTTTTCAGTGTTGTGTGTGTGTGTGTGTGTGTGTGTGTGTGTGTGTGTGTGTGCATCCCTTTTAAACCTAGTCTTTCTCATCCACACATGTGTGCCAGTCACACACCCTTATTTTTTAAAAACACCTAATTAGTCCTAAGCAAATTAATTCTTAATCTTATCTATCTGTCCTCTATCATTTACTTCTTAATTATGTTATAAAATATTTCTTCATTATCAAATTTAATTTTAGTATTAATTAAATTGTCTAACCCTTTTTCTCTTTCTTTCAATATTTCTAACTCCTCCCTAAGCTTCCTTTCAACTGTGTTATTTACTATTTTTACAATTTCGTAGTCTTCCAAAGGATTAACAAACTTATGGTTGTCTTCTATGGAATGTCTTGCATATAACGAATTCGTTGTTCTATTACCTTCTCCACGTTTGTGGTCAGACAACCTGCATACGAATTTTCGTCCTGTCTCACCTAGGTACACTTTGTTGCAGTCTCTACATTTTAATTTATAAATTCCGCTTTTCTGTAATACTGGTATTTTTTCTACATTTTTATTCCTTATCTTATCAAATACCGTTTCACATTTTTTAATAGCTATATCTACTCCGTATTTATTAAAACATTTTATAATTTTTCTAGTATGTGAACCTATGTATGTCAATGACCCTGCATAATTCTTTTGTTCTGGTTCTATTTTAGCTTTTTGTATGTTAACCCTTTTCATAACTTTATCCACTGTGTTAGTGTTATAATTATTATTCCTTACAATTCCCTTTATCGTTTTTAACTCCCTATCTTTTGATTCGGTCTCTTTTAAACACTTCTGAGCTCTACAACAGAATGAATTGATTGCCGCCATTTTGTATCTATCAGGGTGGTAAGACTCTCTTGGTATAATTATATCAGAATACGATTCTTTCCTAAATATCCCAAACTGTAGTTTCTCATTATCTTTAATTTCTATGCTTAAATCTAAGTAATTTATTTTCTTACCTCCTATCTCTTCTTTAAATTGTAAGTTTTTATCCTTATTATTTACCTCATTTATAAACTCATGCACTTCTTCTATGCTTTCTTCCCAAATTACTAATACATCGTCAACGTATCTAGTCCATAATTTTATATTGTCTTTATACTTAGTGGAACTTATTAATTGCTTTTCAAAATCATTCATGTATATTTCTGCAAGAATAGGGGATAATGGAGATCCCATAGGTAAACCTTTTTTCTGTATATAAAACTTGTTATTAAACCTAAAATATTTCTGATTCACACATTCTTTAATTACTTTAATCAACTGCTTTTTATACCTGTATTCTCCCATATTATTAACGTTTATTAACTTAATAACTTTATTTACTGTGATATTGGTAAACATGTCCTTAACATCCAGTGATATCAATTTTGTATTTACATTAATTCTAATATTTTCTAATTTTTCTATCAATTTTACATTATTCTCTATGCTGTATTTTGTCCCAAATTCATATTTTTCTTTCAGTAATCTGCTAACTTCCTTTGATAATTTATAAATAGGTGCATTAATAAAAGAAACAATGGGTCTAATTGGTTTTCCTTCTTTATGTATCTTAACCTGACTTTCAAAAGTTGGTGCTGTTGGATTACTCTCTAATAAATACTTTTTCTTATTTTCTTCTATAAATGTTATCTGTTTCATCATTTGTTTTATCCATGACTGGTACTTACTTGTATAATCATACTTTATTTCCTCATATGGTCCTTCACTTATAAATTCTGACGTGTGACGATTATGAATTCTGACTGACGATTATCGTCTGATTACGACTGACGACGATTATCGTCTGACTGACGATTGTGAATCGTCACGATCTGACGATGAGCTGTGAAGCTTGAAAGCGCTAATCGGGATAATTTTATATAGTGGTATGCAACAGTGATCATTCTGCTTATTGTATTTTAGTTAATATAGTTTTGGAATAGAAATATTCCACGTTTTTACAATAGGATTCGTTTTGATTTTATAACAAAAATTTACAGGAATTGCACAAATGCAATGCACAGAGAAGGGCATTGAAAATGCTTCAATAAATCTAAAAAATATATATATTTATGTTCATTCACCAATCAATGAATTCATTCTTCATTTACCAATGTACAGATTATAAGTTAAATGTAGTCGCATTCATAAGCGAAGTTTTATATGTGTACTACGTTATTGACAACAAAGAAATAGTTTCTATGGAAACTCACCGGTTCCCATTTTCGATCACGCACCAGCGATCGGCCGCAAATGTGCGACACGTCGTTATAAACATTTTCAATGTTAAAATCTATTATACATAATCGTATACCATGAGGTATAATGCACAGTATTAATGTAATCCACACAACTACTTTCAATCATAATGATTCACACAAACTCTCATTAATGTGGCACGTAATTGATTCTATCCACCCGCTCTTGTGACCTCTCATCTAGTCTCATCTAGGCCACTCCCACTAATTTCCAACTGGTGGCACCCGGGACAAATCTAAGGAGTAGAAGAATAATGGAGCAGAGAAATAAAGTAGAAGATTTCTATAAATATTTAAAAACAAAAATTAAGTTAAAGGTAACTTTGTCTAAAATTTGGTTTAATAAGCAGTGTTTACTTCATAATATAATACCAAAGTATGCAAGAATCGAAATAAAAGGAAGTAGTGAAATACGGAAAAAAGTCAAGAAGTTAAGTGAACAGTTATGGGTAAAACAGGAAATAAAATATTTGTATCAGCAACTGAATACGTATGTATAATTACATAGAAATAGACGAAATTTTGTACGATTTTGGTGAGCGGTATATGAAGACGAAATTGGAAGAAAGAAATAAGAAGTTGAAAACTAAATTAGAATGTTTAAAAAAAATGAATGATATGAGAATGAAAAAACCAGATCAAGCAGATTTGAAGTTATCCGAGAGAATAGTTAATTTAACAGAGGTGGTATTCAATAATGAAGAAAAGATATAATTAAAAAAAAGCCTAAAATATGCACCGCCAAAGAATTTAAATAAAGGTTTATTAATAGAATATAAAAGTATAATAAGCAAAGAAAAAGAGGAGAAAATAAAAAAAACAATTGAGATTTGAAATTAGTAACATTGTGGGAACATTGGAAGAAAAGAACAGAAAACAAGGACGAAATAGTATGGACGTTAAGAGAAACATAAAACAGTTAAAAAGTAAAATAAAACAAAATAATATTATGGTAACAAAAAGCGGACAAAGGCACTCCGTAGTGCTAATAGATAAAGAAGAGTATATAAATAAAGGGAATGAATTTAAAAAAGTAATAATTATGAAGAGATTAAATATGATTATACTAATAAATTTCAAAGTAGGGTGAAAAAATTAATAAAAAATTCCACTATGTTTAAGAATAAAATAAAACTAACAGAATCAAATCCGGAAGCGCCTAAATTTAAATGTCAGATAAAATTGCACAAAGAAAACCACCCGGTTAGGCCAATAATATCGTTTATTGGAGCACCAGCATATAAGTTATCAAAAGAATGTAGTAAGATACTAAAAGTATATTATGACTTCGAGAAAAAAACATAGTATATAAAATAACAAAAAGTTGATAGAAACACTGAAAGAAGAAGTACAAGTAAAAGAAAGTTCAATGTTAATATCGCTTGTTGTAGTAGATATGTTTACAAACATCCCGGTTGAAAAAACGTTAAAACTAATTTAAAAGAACAAATTGAAAGGATACGAAAAGAAAGAAGAATTAATAAAAGTAATACAAGAGTGTTTGAAGCAAAATTACTTTAGGTTTAATAATAAGTTTTATATTCAGAAGAAGGGACTTCCAATGGGTTCATCAATGTCACCGATAATGGCAGAAATTTACATGAATTACTTTGAAAATAAAATAATGTCAATAGTGAAAAAAAAGACAAAATTAAGAAATGGATGAGGTATGTAGACGATATCTTGGTAATATGGGAGGGCGATGATGCAGAATTAAAGGTATTTCTTGAAGAGGTTAACAAATTAGAAGAGAGTATAAAATTTAAAATGGAAGTAGGAAACAAGGAAATAAACTAGATTTAAACATAAGGATAACAAAAGAAAATAAAAGAAAATTTGACATTTATAGGAAAAGCACATATACGGATGTTAAATACCAAATGATTCATACCATCCAATACAGTATAAAATGGCAGCGATAAATAATTTCTGTCATAGAATAAACAGTTGTATAGAAGATGAGGAAAACAGAAAGAAAAAATAGAAAGAATAAACATAATTGTAAAAAACAACAAGTATAATACGAATGTAGTAGATAAAATATTTAATAATATTAAACGAAGAGAAGGAACAAAAAATGAGAATAGTAAAGAAAAGAAGGAGTATGAGGGATCCATATCTTATATAGCTTATAACACAAGAAAGATACAAAAATGTTTTAGAAAATATAATATAGAGGTAGCGGTTAAAAAATCGAAAACCGTGTTTGATATAATAAAAACTACGAATTTTGAAGAAAAAGACATATTTAAGAAAAGTGGAGTATATATGCTCGGCTGTGGGGAATGTGAAAAAGTGTATCTGGGCGAAACGGGACGTCAATTTTGTCAGAGATTTAAAGAACATAGGAGGGGTGAAGGAGAGTTAACGACGAATTCATTATACGCTAGACATTTTATAGAAGAAGGACATAAATTCATAGACCCAGTCGTAAATTATAAGATAATAAAAGTGATGAGTAAAGGAAGAGAAAGGAAATTAAAGGATGAAGTGGAAATATTAAAAATAAGAAATAAAGATGAAAAACGACTAATGAATACAAAAACCACATTTGAAAATGAAGAAATATTTAGCAGCTTATTAGACAACAAAAAAGAGTAAGTTAACGTAGATTGTACGGCTACAAAATTGGTAATGTAAGAACCCACTATGGGTGGAGCTAAGTAAGACGTTACTTCGTCGGGGGAGAGGCTAGATAGGTCCGGTAAAACGGTATATAAGAAGTGAACGGTTTCATATTTCTCTGTTGGTTAATGACCTGAAGATGACTTGACTGCCGAAAGCGCTCGTCAGTACCAAAGACAACATAGTGGTTTGTATAAAATTACTAGTAGAAATATCTGAGACCACTAACACGCCAATATAACAATAAAATAACCAGATATCTTAGTGACGTATTAGCAGATGTATAATCTTACTGATTACTGAGGTATTTCCATATATAAGCAGGTGTACTCACTCCCGTCTGTCCCACTCCTTCTAGAGCTTCTAGAGCTAGTTTGTAACCACTTTAAATTACGTATACTTTCAATTACAGGAAACACAAATAAAAAAATAGTTAAATGACACAGATAAAATCCTCGTTGCCTTAAGCACTTTATTTGTGCATTACTATGTGCTGGAGATTTCACTTTCTTTAGTTTGACAGAATAAATTTAGCAATATAATATAGTTATAAGATACTGGAAAATAATACACAAAACCTCAAAGCTGCTGCCCAATGTCAGAATACTAAAACATAACTGAATTTTTTTAATGCAAGTTATTCGCATTTTTTAAGATGAATATCACGTGAATAAAATAATCTGTAGTAGAGTAATAAGAAAACATTATTTTTCTCTGCTTCACGTCATATCATAAGATACTAGGACACTAGAGTTATATATTAAGTAAAATACAAAATTCTCATTACGTAGACAGTGTTTTTATTATGGGAAATCCATACTGAGCGCAAATGATTTCGGACTAGTTGAGTGATTAGACACTGGGTATTTTACGTAGTGCTTTTGTAAGGAAAATTATATGTCCTTTACGTGTCATTTAAATTTTTCATTTTTGTTATTATTGCTAATAAAATGTATCTACTCATCTGTATTATACACGAATGAAAAGTCAAATTTTGGAAAACAGATATTACGAGAGAAACGTAAAAATATAATATTAAATTATACCAATGTTTTTTAATTAGTTTAATACGATATATTCGTTATTGTATACCTAGTAGGACTGACACTTTATATTTTACAGTCAATGTAGTTACTGACTGACGTAAATACTGACAAATCTAGTTTCATATTTATGAAAAACAAAGACTTACAAATGAACTACATCATTCAGTAACTTACAAGATTTTAAGAGAGTTACTGGATTACATTATATAAAAATTTACTTATACTAATTATCAACTTTCATTTACGTCTTCTGAAAATAACGATCTTTTGGATTTCATAAATCTGCACTAACGCACCCGCACGCACAAAGTGATACAAACTTTTACAGTAATTATATTGTACACAGTAGGCTTACATGTTGAAATACGCGTCTGTAAGATGTCATTGCTTCTTCTAACGTTTAATTCGCAGTGCGAGATAGAAAAACAGTTATTAATATAACAACTACTACTGGCGGACAAACTTTGCTACGGAGCAAGGAATGTGTTGACGTTGCCATTCCACTGCACGCATCACTGTAGTACTACACGTTTAAAATATATGTTAAACACAGTTTCTTTATGTCTTCCTTTGTCTCTCACACGCTATTTCTGTCTGCATATAGCCATTATGTTGTATCTTCATTATTTGTTTGAACTTTCCAGTATTGACTACCAATAAAATGTTTTAGCTTTAGAAAGTGTAATTATTTGCTACTTAAACGGATTTAAAGGCAATATAAAGCACAATAAACTTTCTAATGATTTGCGGTCTTTCAATTAGTAGAGTTCTATTACTACTAAATATTTTCCACTTAAACCCTATTTCCACAATTATTTTTTTCAATGAGTTTTATCCCACGTAAAATATATTTTTTCTTTCACCACGGGCGAGCCTCCAGGTGGTCTAGTGGCTAACGCGGGCGATTGATGCGCTCGTGGTCCCGGGTTCAATTCCCGGCGGAGGTTCCGTACGGCGTGCACTCAGCGTCGTGAGGCAAACTGAGTAGGCGCTGAGATAACAGCGCCGCCTCCTGGCTGTGAATACCGCAACTAGCGGCTGGTGGCGCGTAGTACTAGCCATACACCGTCACACTAACACAAAAGCCGTGCGGTACGCCTTGGTCCTTAACGGACTGTTGAGCGGAGGTTTAATTTAATTCACCACGGGCAGACGTTTTGCCACTGCCGGCACGTTTTCGGCACTGAGTAAAAATCATGAATAATTCTTTTGGTTATACGTCTGTCAAACTCGTCCACATTTACTGCAGTATGTAACAGTTAGTAAATGTTACAGTTATGTAACAGTTTATAATACGGTCTGGTTTTTGTGGAGTACATAAACCCTGACGCGGGAAATTCTCTAGACGCACGTTAATTCCTTCCAGATTTTTTAAATTGTGAATTCTGAAACTGCCATTGTAATAAACTGCTCTTGCTGTAGCGTTTTTAACCTTATACAAATAATACCCTCTTTCCTTGATTTTTTATCACATTTGTTAATAACTCTCGATATAATTTTACGTCCTTTAGAATGAATTATTTTCTTACTTTTTTGCAAATTCGTTTAATTATTTAACGGATCTACATATACATAAGTATATAGTTATTAATGTTAAATTAACTCCCTAGTAATTACTAATGAACGTTAAATAATTAAAATAGAGGCTAATAATAAATTCGTAGTAAATAAGTAAACACACTTTAACAAATTATTTTCAAAATTGAAATTAATAATGACTAACATATAATGTAGGCATGCTCAATCCACTACGCACACCAAATCACTGTTAAATACGTCTTCTGAACAACTGAACAATGTTTACAGAACCAATAATACGCCACTAACACAAGCACGTTCTTTCATTCAGTAGCCCCCTGCTCCTCAGGCGTCTCGGCAGCTAAGCTCGTGCGCGTGTAGTAACTTTCTCATTTTTCACTGAATTTTAAACATAACGATAGTACCGCTAAGCGTAAAATTAGGTTTCTTCTTACTCTGACGTATAAAGGCGTATGCCACGAGTGACGGTTATAGGATGTGTGTGGAGGAGGACGGGGCTGCTACACTTTTTTTTTGGGGGGGGGATACTTAATTAGATGTGTGTAAAACCTCGTTAGCATGTAAATACAGCAGAGTAAAGTTTGCAACGAAAGCAACGATTTACATACAGGCGGACCCCGACAGAGCAACTGATTAGCCAGAAAGTGTCGCAGTACTTTAACGTTGGTGAAACGTAGAGGAGTCTTGCTGCTGTTGATATTGACGTAATCACACATTAACTAAGCATCTTTACTTTACTTTAGCTCGTGACTAAATAAAAGGCGCTCAGTGTAATCCGTTAAGTTGAACGATTAAGTAAATACGGATATCCGCTCAAAACTAATATTTACGTATGCATGCAAAGTCGTATATTCACAAGCTCTTTATTAATATTAAGCTCTTAATAAAAAGAATTAAAAATATATCAGGGTCATATAAATAAGCAATATTTGTGACCTTATGTTAGGTTAATAAAGTACAATTTGAATTAATAAGAATTGTCAGAATTTGTTAATAAAATTAATTTCTCTAAAACTACCAAATGTGTTTTCAATTTCTTAAAAGTCTGATATATTTCACCAAGTGCCAAATGAAACATTAACTAATATTATGAGCAGTTATTATCATAGTTAAAATAATACAATGACGCACAATTTGTACGTCCTTCCGCAACTCCAAAGTAAACAACGGTGGAAAAAATGCTCAAAGTTAATTTAATCGATTCAAATCGCTTTATTTACAGAAACATTAACGTCTCACAATAAAAACCTATTATAAATAGATACTTTAAATTATAAATTTTATTTTGTAGCGCTAAGGATTTAGTCTTAACTAAGTTTTTTTTATCTGAGAAACACTTTCTAGACAAAATATGACATTTGAAATAACAAATGACAATCATCAGAAATCGCTAAAAAAATCTCTCGTGGGTATTTCTAAAATGGACTCACTTTACCCACTTTTACAATATGAAATTTCAGTTTCGTTACACCATCTTAATGCACTAACTGTAGTAAAAATTATTCAATCATTTGTATGAGTTTTCGACTATCATCACGTAGTCCTCAGATTTCACGATTAGCTAAAATAAACAAATGCCATCCTTATAAAGGCTAAAGATATATCAAGCTTATTAAAATATTGATTTATCAGTACTTGAGTTTAAAACAAACGATAGTCTCAAGTGGTGTGATATAGTGTTTAATTTCTATAAAGGATCTTATGAATTAGGAGGTGCTAAAATTGTAACTGGGACACAGTTTCTATTAATTCTAATATTTAATGATATATAATTATTAATAGTCAAAGTAATCGTAATCGTGATAGCCATTCAATTTAATTATTAAATACATTCATAGTAACCTCTGTGAATTTTATAGCTTCATGAAAGTAGTATTAGTAATATTTGTGTTTTTAGTACGCATAGCCTATCTGATGAAGCGACAAAGCGCGCAAAAATTCACATCGCGTTTTCTCTATGTAAAATTAGGTACGCTCAACTGAGACGGTCTAAACCGCATTGTACTGTAGTTCTCACTATACACAGGAAGTAGACTGATAAAATACTACATGTTAATTTTATAAAGAACAAGGGAAAGGGAAAGGAAGTAAGCTATAAAGAACAAAACTAGGAGTAAGCTGATGCAACAGTACGTGTGGAGACAACTGGGAATAGATGTATAGAAATAAACAAAAGAAGGGATGAAAACAAACACGAGCGGAAATGCCGGTGTACTTACAGGAAAAAAGTTTTACAGGGTCGTACCCACTTTGTGTGACGGAGGACAGTTAAGAAGTCTACACAGAGCATTGCTGTTTACTATTTTTTGCATAGAAATATGCTTCTTAATACATAATATTAGACTAGTCGGCAAAAGACTCAATATTTGTGTATAACGTATATGTGGTGCGAATTTTAAGATTTTACAGTACCACACCGAGAGATGTTCACTCACTTTGAACGATGACAAGATGACACTAAGTGGTTTGACTCTTTAATTTTAAACTTTCGTAACTACCAAACGGCACGAAAGTAAATGTAACCTCTCTTTTACACATACACATTCACACATAATAACTATAACAATGTATGTAGTCGTACGTAAATTAGAAAGCAAACGTAATATTGTGACAAAAAGCATATAAGACTACATTATAAACAGAGTAGTAAACCTAAGCTTTGTATTTTCGAGTCTTTCAGCAGATGTGTGAGACTTGGAAAGCCACAAAACCTATTACCAGAAAAGCCTTTCTGACAGATATCTACGACGGATACTGTACTTTTTCTGGCCGGAACATCATGAACACGAAGATCTGAACAATCCAAAAACTGATAGAAATGTAAATAGAAAGAAATTACATTTAAAATTACTGATAGAAATTCAAAGACGAAAATGAATTTGACTGGAATACACACTTAGAAAACTGGCAGACGACATACCTTGTCAACCCAATGAAAGGAACCACAGATTTCTTGCAGTAGAGCATAAACCCATATCACATAGAAAATATCACATAGATTATCCTCAAGGTGGTGAAGATGCTGGGACAATCCTGGAGAGAAATTAAACAAATCGCCAACAACCGGGCACTTGGGGATACCACGATAGAACGATATGTTTTGAATTGCATAAGTATACATTACATTAGGCCTAATAGTAACAAGGAAACCTCCCTGGGCGGAGAGTGGACTTTTAGGCTGCAGAGCGAAAAATTAAAATAACTTTTCGTTCAAAATGAAATTACCTCATTAAGAATCCATTAGTTCTTCAGTTTCAAATGGAGAATTTAAATGCTTAAATGACTTTAGTAAACATTTACAGCTCATTTACAAATGACGGTGTAACCGTAGTTAGCTTTAGTTTAGTTTAGTGTAGTTTATGTATGTTACAGTGCAGTAACAGCCAGGAATTTAACACAAAAACCACAAAGCATGCAAAGTTTTACAGTAGCGCTCCAAATATTTTTATCAACTGAGCACTAGTTTCAGTCTCTATATTATTCCACTTTACAATATTACCGCAGATTACTTTTTGTTTTACATTCTAGGTCGTTACTGACGGAATTTCCACATTCGCACATCCAAAAAAATATTATGAAAATGTTTAAGTAACTAATATGCTTTGTAGACTTTTCCTATAATGAAAACAGCAACAGTGAATCAGGTAAAGGCAAATGTAAACCACAAATTCTGATATTCGACATAAGACTCTGAAACTATTGTCAAAAGGGTGTACTAAGGACGGATGGTGAATAAGTAAGAAGCGAAAATGGGCTAAATGTATATAGTAAATTCTTTCAATGTCCAGGCACTCACAAACACAATCTGATAACGCCTGGGTGCCCAAACGGTACATTTTCCGTTAACTTTTTCAAGAGTGGTCATTGTAGACACAATTACTAGGGTGTAACGTAAAGTACTAAATTCAAACAATTAGCACAACCATTTAGATTAATCGCTATAATTTAAAAGCTGCAAGATAGACGGTTTTGTAGATGTCTTAACTACACAATTGTCTCTCATTATGTTAATTTTATAATTAAAGTAGTAATACCTGTTTAAATTGGGCCATTTCTCTGCAAAGGTTTTCAATTGTTCAGAGTCTTACAGGAACAAAATGACTTTAAAATTCATCTTTAGTTACATCCTCACTTGTTATTCATTAAATATAGTATTATAGTATAGTATTACAGGCTTGTACTATTCTCCTTTATTCTTATTTCCCTGCTAATAGAGGTAATTAATTTCCTAATTTCGATGTGTGATATCTAATGTCTCAGACGGCCGACATCTTACTCTTTCTTACTTTCAAACGTGTGTTAAATAATCTTCCTTGCTCCTCATTAATACCCTCCAGTTCTCTATTCCCACAATCCTCATGACCCTCATCGTATCCTTCAGACAGCTTGTCCTTGGTTTCCCTTTCCCTCCCTCATGCACCATCCAACACCACAATGAAAATTTGCGTCTGCTTTCTGTGTTCTGGCGTACTTCCAACGAGTCACAACCAACTAACTCCTGAGAATCAACAAAATAAATACACAATATTCTTATTTTATGCATTATTTTCTATCTTTTTATTTAAACTTTGGAAGTAGAAAATACGTGACAAAATATTACGAAGTTTCCGGGTATATTAATTTATTTAATAATCAGTAATAAAATACATTATAAGGGTTTCTTTTTGTACGACCGAAGTGTTTAGGAGTTGGGCAGGGTAGGCAGCCTTACGGGAGCCGTTCGGTGTACAAGGAAGGTTGTGTGGGCAGATCTACGTTTCATTATTACCTTGGAATTTTATCCCAGGTACTCATTTCCACAGGCAGAGTCCAGCAAAATATTACATAGTTTAAATATATTATTAACAAAATATTACTTCACAGTAAAACTTTATAATTACAAATCAATGTACAATCGAATTAAAGTTAAAAACAATTTTACTCGATAACTAGCAAGGAAAAAAATGGTCAGAGGTGAACTTCGAAACGTTTGTAGTGTATTTATTAAGGATTAATAAATTATATCCATTAATAAAAAACAACTACTTTTAATACTACATAAATAATGTAATATTTACACCATAATACAACACTGCATCATAATACTAATGTTTGAAGCAACAACTGGTAAAAAGGACAGGAAGGAAAAGAACGGGTAAAGTGAGACAGAAGATTTTGTGGCATATTTTGAAGAGGAAAGACGTACAATATTGTGTGTTATAACTCAGGTAGTTGCCACCATTAATCTAAAAATACAAGTGAAATAGTGGCGTAGCCAAAGGACGTTACTATGAGGTAGTTACAACCCATTCCTTCGTTGGATGCATTGACAATAAGGTCTCAGACGTAAAACAACAGGCGGACAGTATCTGCTCGCTAGCGAGTGGCGTAGCCAAAGGACGTTACTTATGAGGTAGTTACAATCCATTCCTTCGTTGGATGCATTGACAATAAGGTCTCAGACGTAAAACCAACAGGCGGACAGTATCTGCTCGCTAGAGTCACGTAACTGGCGTCTCTGCTAATATCACCAATACTTTTCCGTTACCTTATCACCAGCACCTCTCCGCCACTACGGTAAAATCCTGATTTACAACATCCATGAAAGCGTTTTGGTCAACAAGGTCTCTATGAAAAAATCCTGGCTACATTACTAATGTATGTATGTATTTATAATAACCACACGTTGTTGGCGTCAATTTGTAACGTAACCGTTTACGGGGTGTTAAGGACCGTTTATTTTGTTTTAAATTTCTCAATAACTTTTAGTTTAGTTTATTAATTTTATTGATTTACTTAACTCAATTCAATCTAGCATTGAATCCAATGTAAATAAATCCGATGAATGCACTAGAAGTTAGTTAGCGAAGTCTTTTTCAACTTCGGTTAATTTATTTTAAGTTGTTATTCTTCCGTCGACTAGGCGAAGTGGTGACGTCAATTCCTCACTGAAAGCATAAATATTTTGTAAGAATGATCACTTACTTGTGGTGAGTCTTGCCGATCTTGCAGGGTCGATGTAGCAATCTAATCTGTAGATTGACTTACCGTATTCAAATTCGCCGCTGCGTGTCGTGCTATCCAATAAGAGTCGTTCACCTATTCTGAAATCTAGTCTATTGAAATGAACTAACTGACTCCGTTTGCTCGTATAAAGTAATAATTTATTCTGTTTAACACTCCTTTATAATGATCTAAAGTATCATTAATTATTTTAATTCAAGTTTAAATAACATGAGTTGTTTGTTTTATAAAATTTGTCTCAGGGTGGTAAAACTGATTTACAATATCAGTGTATGGTTAGAATGCTTTTTGGTTAAAATAAGTTAATTCCTATGTGGGTTCTTTTAGCTTGGAGAATACCAAATTGTTTACTAGAACTCTTATTCTACCGTTATTAGGCAGTTTGAAGACGATTACAATTCAATCATCTCTTAATAATTAACATTCAAAATTATAACCATGCCTGCTTCGGACATTTTAGGTTAAGAAAATTATTAGTCAATCGACAATAAATGATTTAAAGAACGTTTGTTAACGTTAAAATAACTCTTCATAAAACATTTAAAATGTGAACAATAAAATAATATTTTGAAACAGTGTTGTTGAATGGAACATCTAAATCATCATTTGACTCTACAAAAAGGTAATTGTATAGTTGTAAGTATTTATATAGCTTGACAACCTTAGTTTCTTATTCATAATAGACATAAACATTTAAATAATAATAGTAGTAGACTCTTCCTAAATTACAAAACATAAATAGCATTGGAATTTTTCATTAATTTTCGTTAATTGTTTCATACAGTTGACAATTCTCAATCATTTATAAATGCTTGTTGGTTTGATCTATGTTTAGTAAACAACAACTTTAATCAGGTGTGGTTATATCACACTCAATATTTCTACATAATAAATGATTATTTGCTTGTAAATTCTTAAAAATAGAATATTCAAATCAAGTTGAGGATTGTCATTAATACTGTTGATTGTATATTAATAATGCACATTAATCTACATAATTTATTTACACACATTATTGGAATGTGGTTCGATTATATCGTTTTTCAAATTCTTAATTAATATTGAAAAAATCACTACTCCCTTTTCTAAATTAAATCCCGGAATTGCTATGGATTATACACTTAGCAATCCTTATTACGCACTTAAACACCTTCAATACTAGTGTAGTTATGTTGGCACAAAACGGAGGTTACGTTGTTTTGTTTACAACGGTGACGCGCACAAACGATGTGAACAGCTGTTTCTTTAGCGGTGTCGAGTAGCCGTCAGCCTTCCTCTGAAGTTGATAATCAAGTCTCTCGAAAAAGCATCTCTCTCTGCCGTTCCGTCTTGTGATCGTTGTAAATTTGGCTAATTTCTTCGATCTGATTGGTTGACGATCTTTAATTTGATGCATATACCCCCTCCGCGCAATATTTTAATTGTTGTTTTTAGCGTGGGGTGGCTGGTTTGGAGATTATAAACATTTGCTCGATTTGACACAAATATCTTATAATTGGGATTCTATTGTCTTTTCAGACTATTATTTAGTTTGAATACTTTACTAGTAGTAGCATGTTGATAGCTAGTCTTGTGTTTTTAACACACTAGTCTGTCCCTTAGCGTATAGCATTGGATAATAGTAATTGCACCTGGTGTCATATGACAGGTGTGCTTAATTATTCTTATTACACATTATGTCCTTGCTTATAATACTCTTATGCTATTATAATAGTGGTATTGTATCGTACTTATCACATAGGTATTCTTCTGTTATTTCTGTTTAGCATTACAATGTGGGTTTGTTTATGTTTCACATAGTGAATCTCATTTTGGCTGGTTTTGTTCACTTTCTTTACTTAAATTCTTATATAAAGATTGCCCTTGGTATCTTATATTGGTATTGGTAGAAAGCTTATTACTTCCACTTGATTTGGGGTACAAAATATTTTAGTTTTGGTATGTTTTACCTCCTATTAAATATGAAATTAGGTGGAAACTACCTGTATTTAGGTTATGACATTGTGGTTATTTTATTTGTAGCAACAATGGGTGTATTTGGTTGATACAAATTTACATCTTTTAACCCTGTTTATTCAAGTCTAATGTTATTAATGACAACTGGTAATTCATTATTTATTTCCTTTTTTATCTTACATGATTTTTTGATTACTTGACTAACAATTATTATTATTATGAGACAATTCTAATTCTTTCTTACATTACATTGATCCTGTGCATAACATGTCATTAGCCTATATTTACAGCTTCTTTTGTATTAACATTATTGTTACTTTCACTTTTTGTCTAATATAAGATGTCCTACTCATTTACAATATTATTAGTTTTATATGGATCATCTAGGTTAGTCAGTAGTCTATCTTTTCAATCTGTAAGTTCTTCAGTTATTATTTATACGGGTAAGATGTTAATATATAGTTGACTGGCTCTTGGAACCTATATTTTATGCCATGGTTGTTAGGTGCCTTTCTCGTAGTATGTTTCTTCCTTGTTTTCATTTGTTCCTTACTGACCGAAACCATTGGGTTGTTGGTTCCTGTGGTACAATCATTGTTTGCTGTATCTTCTTTCTTCTTATAATGTTATTATATTTGTTATTTACCATTAGTTTTTATTAACTCTTGTGTTGTGAGTTTATTCTTCTTGATGTAGTTTCATCAAGCTCATGTAGTTTCATTCTTGGCATTTTAGATTAAACACTTGGTGTGTCTCGTTGACTCAATTATTATGACATGTGTTAATATTATGGTTACTTAAATATTGGGCTCATATGTCTTGTTACATATTGTCCCTCCTCGAAAATAGATCATTTGGATTAATTCCTTTATGGGATTTGAGAAATTATCTGTTACTTTGTTTATTTATTTATTTGAGATTCCGTCTTCTACATCTTGTTTCTTTCATTTCATATTTTTTATACATTGTTATCTTTGATCTGATCTACTATCTTCTTGCTTGGTGGTTTATTCCCTGTAGTATTTAGTTCCCTATCATTTCCCTAACGTGGTAGTTGGTACACGTCAGAGGGGCACTTTTGGCTTCCATGCTCTGCTGTCCATCCTACATCTTCTGAGACCAGAGGGACGTACTGTCTGCTCAGGTATATTGTTGTTGGAGCTTATCTCTTCAAACAAACATAAAAACTTAAAGTAGTCGTTGTGTGACTAATAAAAAATATTCAGGGGTTACTCACGCAATTGCTGCTCAGATTTGATGATATCTTCATTCTTTTTCACTTTATTTTATTCTCTTTAGCTCTATTTGAAACAATATCGTCGATAGATTTTTATTTGTATCTATTTTCTCTTTTATTGATCTTCCTTTTCATATTTTCTGCTTTGTAACTGTATTAGTTGTAATAATACTATTTGATTTCATATTTCATGTCTGGTCTTAATTATTATGCCTTCAAGTTTTAGTAACTACTTGTTCTTCATTATTTGAGTATTTTTCCTCATAACATTGGTGTTGGTTCTGAATAGTATCCCTTCAGTGGTTGAAATTATTGTTAGATTATCTATGCCTTATATTAAGTTTAATAATCATTTTGTTTTTCTCATCTTTATCGATTTGTTAATTTTAACTTTTTCCTTCTTGATCATTTCCATTCCTTATTATAGCCTTCTCTTATATATTACTCTCTGGTGGTTTTCTTCTCTACTCTTTCAAATGTTAGATGGTTAACATTTATTCAGGATGATAGTTTCTTTAGTGGTTGAAATTAATATTAGAGTATCTGTGTCTGGTATTAAGTTTAATAATCATTTTGTTTGTCTCATCTTTATTGATTTGTTAATTTTATCATTTTTCTTCTTTATCAATTCCATTCCTTCTATAGCCTTCTCTTATATATTATTCTCTTTGGTGTTTTTCTTCTCTACTCCTTCAAATGTCAGATTTTTTAACATTTATTCTGGATGATATTTCTTGTTGACTCATGCGTTCCACCTGTCCGGATTACAATCTTCTTCCTCATCATCTTGCCTCCCTCCTGACTGTGTGTGAGTCTGGTTACCATTCCTTCTTTGGGAATGACCGTTTTCTGGTTGGTTATGCAGTATTGTAAAACCAGGATTGACACTGACTGGTACCCAATTCTCATTCTCTGCATCTTGGTTACTTCCCCTACTTCTATTTGCGAGGGTTTCGCTCCTTGGATTACTGCCACTTGGCACATCTCTAACTCGATTACTTTGCGAGGGACGTGGATCATCGTCCTCCCTATGGTACTGGTCGGTACGGTGTGCTCGTATGTGGTATATGTTCGCCGTCTGGGGTCCTAGATAATTGTGTCCTTGGTTATTGGTATGTTGATAGTCCTCTTGACTGCGACTCCTCCTGGTGTCGTTTCTGGGGTTACGCCTGTCATCGTAGCTATGACTCCTTTGTGGGCTACTGTATGCGTTTTAATGCCTCGTGTATGGACGTCTTCCCCCTCCATTGTTTCCCGCATGCACATAGTTGACTCTGCGATACGGTCGATTTTATTGATGTAATTATTGTTCGGGTTATGATTATTATTGTTATAACCTTGGTTATTCGCCCTGTTCGGCGGATAGGTTGGGCCATTCGCCCGGTTATTGAAGTTCTTGGTGCCGCTTGGTCGGTTGTTATTGTTGTTTATATTATTGTTGTTGTTATTGTTTGGGTTTGGCCGAAAAAACTGTCCTCTGTTGTCATTGTTGTCGTTACGGTTATTGAAGTTAGGGCGGTAATTCCCACGACTATTATTATTATTAGCCTGGTTTACTGGGTCGTTATACCGGTCGTTCCCTTGACGACTTCTACGGTAGTATCCCTCATGTTCGTAACCTTCAAGTAACGCCGCCATCGCTTGTATCGTCTTTACCTGTCCGCTAAGTCTGGCCCTTGCGATACCTCCTTCATAATGGAATGCTAATTTAGTTACAAGGCTTTCTTCGGGGATTCGCGGTTCCAAGTTTCTCGCTAGACAAACCTTTCCGAGGAAGTAAGCCGTCAGGGTCGATCCTCTGCTTGCTTCGTACCTACCGTAGCATATATTGTCCCGAACGATATCTGGGTACTTTCAGACCAATACTTTGATTTGAACAAATCCTTGAACTCGGCGTAGCTCTGAATATCGTGCCGTGTTGCCGTCCACCAATTGTCATTCACTTCTTTGAAGTATTCGTCAATTTGTCCTCTTACGATCGGCCATCTGGTCTCCCGGTTCCTGCTCAAGATCTCATCTACTCGGGCAAGAAATTTCATATGGTTTTGTTTATACGCCCTAAAATTCATCGCTTCCCGATTGTCGGCGTGTTGGAATTGCGGCACTACTGCTGGTCGGTTCCCGATGTTTTCAATTTCTTCCCGCATTCTTGGGATTTCTCGGCGTTGTATATCTTCGATCCGCTCATAATTATTGTTGACTCGTGTTTGTATCGTATGCACGGTCGTCTCAATACCTATGCACCGCTCTTCCGTTTTCTGTTGCATTGTCGCGATCTGGACTTGATTGGCTTCCTCCAAGTTGTTCACTCGAACATTAATATCCTCTTTGGTTTGATGCAGCTCGTTACTGGTCTGCTTCCATTTCTCATTTATTTCGGATATTTCTTTGTTGACGTCTGTTATTTCCTCCTTGATTTTTTCGTTCAAAGCTTCCATGTTCCGTTGGCTATCTTGTTTCAGCTCATCTATTTTTCCACTTAATTCCTCCTTTAAGTCCTTGTTGCTGTCATTTATTTTCTTATTAGTGTCGTCTATCTTTTTATTTAACGAGTCATTATTTTTCTGATTTTTCTGCTTTTAGTTCTTCTTTCAATGATTACAAATTCTTTTGGTTGTCTGCTTTTAATACCTCCTTTAAACTCTCCATGTTTTTGTTTACTGTTTTTAATCCCTCATGATTCTTTTCTGGTGACTTTCCAACAGCCTCCTCATCATTTCCATGAGGTTCGCGTCCCCCCCTTGTTGGGTGGGTTGCTCTGGTACCATGGGAGGTAATCTTGCCTCGATGTCTTCCACCGGCGTCGCCTCCTTTTCGTCCATGTTTATTTTTGGTTCCGCGTCCGCTGCGCGTTTCTTGGATGTCGATCTTTTCTGGTACATGTTCTATTCTTCTGGTACTGCAGCTGCTTGCTCGAAATTAGGTAAGACTGAGTTTATTGTGTTTTATTTATTATTAGTTGTGACCTAATTTAAGCCTCTACGTTGTGCGCTAATTTGTAGAATAACCGTTTACTAGCCACACGTTGTTGGCGTCAATTTGTAACGTAACGGTTTACGGGGTGTTAAGGACCGTTTATTTTGTTTTAAATTTCTCAATAACTTTTAGTTTAGTTTATTAATTTTATTGATTTATTTAATTCAATTCAATCTAGCATTGAATCCAATGTAAATAAATCCGATGAATGTACTGGAAGTTAGTTAGCGAAGTCTTTTTCAACTTCGGTTAATTTATTTTAAGTTGTTATTCTTCCGTCGACTAGGCGAAGTGGTGACGTCAATTCCTCACTGAAAGCATAAATATTTTGTAAGAATGATCACTTACTTGTGGTGAGTCTTGCCGATCTTGCAGGGTCGATGTAGCAATCTAATCTGTAGATTGACTTACCGTATTCAAATTCGCCGCTGCGTGTCGTGCTATCCAATAAGAGTCGTTCACCTATTCTGAAATCTAGTCTATTGAAATGAACTAACTGACTCCGTTTGCTCGTATAAAGTAATAATTTATTCTGTTTAACACTCCTTTATAATGATCTAAAGTATCATTAATTATTTTAATTCAAGTTTAAATAACATGAGTTGTTTGTTTTATAAAATTTGTCTCAGGGTGGTAAAACTGATTTACAATATCAATGTATGGTTAGAATGCTTTTTGGTTAAAATAAGTTAATTCCTATGTGGGTTCTTTTAGCTTGGAGAATACCAAATTATTTACTAGAACTCTTATTCTACCGTTATTAGGCAGTTTGAAGACGATTACAATTCAATCATCTCTTAATAATTAACATTCAAAATTATAACCATGCCTGCTTCGGACATTTTAGGTTAAGAAAATTATTAGTCAATCGACAATAAATGATTTAAAGAACGTTTGTTAACGTTAAAATAACTCTTCATAAAACATTTAAAATGTGAACAATAAAATAATATTTTGAAACAGTGTTGTTGAATGGAACATCTGAATCATCATTTGACTCTACAAAAAGGTAATTGTATAGTTGTAAGTATTTATATAGCTTGACAACCTTAGTTTCTTATTCATAATAGACATAAACATTTAAATAATAATAGTAGTAGACTCTTCCTAAATTACAAAACATAAATAGCATTGGAATTTTTCATTAATTTTCGTTAATTGTTTCATACAGTTGACAATTCTCAATCATTTATAAATGCTTGTTGGTTTGATCTATGTTTAGTAAACAACAACTTTAATCAGGTGTGGTTATATCACACTCAATATTTCTACATAATAAATGATTATTTGCTTGTAAATTCTTAAAAATAGAATATTCAAATCAAGTTGAGGATTGTCATTAATACTGTTGATTGTATATTAATAATGCACATTAATCTACATAATTTATTTACACACATTATTGGAATGTGGTTCGATTATATCGTTTTTCAAATTCTTAATTAATATTGAAAAAATCACTACTCCCTTTTCTAAATTAAATCCCGGAATTGCTATGGATTATACACTTAGCAATCCTTATTACGCACTTAAACACCTTCAATACTAGTGTAGTTATGTTGGCACAAAACGGAGGTTATGTTGTTTTGTTTACAACGGTGACGCGCACAAACGATGTGAACAGCTGTTTCTTTAGCGGTGTCGAGTAGCCGTCAGCCTTCCTCTGAAGTTGATAATCAAGTCTCTCGAAAAAGCATCTCTCTCTGCCGTTCCGTCTTGTGATCGTTGTAAATTTGGCTAATTTCTTCGATCTGATTGGTTGACGATCTTTAATTTGATGCACATACCCCCTCCGCGCAATATTTTAATTGTTGTTTTTAGCGTGGGGTGGCTGGTTTGGAGATTATAAACATTTGCTCGATTTGACACAAATATCTTATAATTGGGATTCTATTGTCTTTTCAGACTATTATTTAGTTTGAATAGTTTACTAGTAGTAGCATGTTGATAGTTAGTCTTGTGTTTTTAACACACTAGTCTGTCCCTTAGCGTATAGCATTGGATAATAGTAATTGCACCTGGTGTCATATGACAGGTGTGCTTAATTATTCTTATTACACATTATGTCCTTGCTTATAATACTCTTATGCTATTATAATAGTGGTATTGTATCTTACATATCACATAGGTATTCTTCTGTTATTTCTGTTTAGCATTACAATGTGGTTTTGTTTATGTTTCACATAGTGAATCTCATTTTGGCTGGTTTTGTTCACTTTCTTTACTTAAATTCTTATATAAAGATTGCCCTTGGTATCTTATATTGGTATTGGTAGAAAGCTTATTACTTCCACTTGATTTGGGGTACAAAATATTTTAGTTTTGGTATGTTTTACCTCCTATTAAATATGAAATTAGGTGGAAACTACCTGTATTTAGGTTATGACATTGTGGTTATTTTATTTGTAGCAACAATGGGTGTATTTGGTTGATACAAATTTACATCTTTTAACCCTGTTTATTCAAGTCTAATGTTATTAATGACAACTGGTAATTCATTATTTATTTCCTTTTTTATCTTACATGATTTTTTGATTACTTGACTAACAATTATTATTATTATGAGACAATTCTAATTCTTTCTTACATTACATTGATCCTGTGCATAACATGTCATTAGCCTATATTTACAGCTTCTTTTGTATTAACATTATTGTTACTTTCACTTTTTGTCTAATATAGGATGTCCTACTCATTTACAATATTATTAGTTGTATATGGATCATCTAGGTTAGTCAGTAGTCTATCTTTTCAATCTGTAAGTTCTTCAGTTATTATTTATACGGGTAAGATGTTAATATATAGTTGACTGGCTCTTGGAACCTATATTTTATGCCATGGTTGTTAGGTGCCTTTCTCGTAGTATGTTTCTTCCTTGTTTTCATTTGTTCCTTACTGACCGAAACCATTGGGTTGTTGGTTCCTGTGGTACAATCATTGTTTGCTGTATCTTCTTTCTTCTTATAATGTTATTATATTTGTTATTTACCATTAGTTTTTATTAACTCTTGTGTTGTGAGTTTATTCTTCTTGATGTAGTTTCATCAAGCTCATGTAGTTTCATTCTTGGCATTTTAGATTAAACACTTGATGTGTCTCGTTGACTCAATTATTATGACATGTATTAATATTTTGGTTACTTAAATATTGGGCTCATATTTCTTGTTACAGTATGTATGTATTTTCTAATTTTCCTTTCAAATCTGGCGTTAAAATACCGTGTAATTAATTAAAATTATTTTAATTTTAAATTTGGCTTTATCCCAGTGCAAATTTAAAATTTAGTCTTAAATTACGGTACATCGCGATTAAACACATTGTACACCAATAATAATTAAAATGTCATGTTTGTTTACCATGTGCAATGTAATGTAATGTACACTGCATCTCTTACGTTTTTCAGATTGTATAACTTATATAAGTGTAGCAAGTCATGTAAATTATACTTCCCACAATACTTGCCATTTATAAGTTAATGTATTTTCAAGCAATAGAGAAAATGGCTGCTGATGTATAATATGGAATAAAATGAACTCTATCCTTGGTAGGTTCGTCCTACCAGGTAGCGTTCTGTTCAAAGACAAGTCAGTGAAACTGATAAGACTAAACATGCTGCTTCTGGTACTCGTCTTAAATGTTTCATGTTTCCTTACTCGCTATCATTTCAACTACGGAACACAAGAGTAAGGTTGTCTACCTGTCATGGAAATGTCACTCAGTTTGCACTGCTACGGTGTCGGAAATCTAGACTTTTTCTTTTATTCCTACACTGCGCGCGTGAATGTGTGTGTGTGTGTGTGTGTGTGTGTGTGTGTGTGTGTGTGTGTGTGTGTGTGTGTGTGTGTGTGTGTGTGTGTGTGTGTGTGTGTGTGTGTGTGTGTGTGTGTGTGTGTGTGTGTGAAGATAGTCATATAGACGTAAAACACTGTTCTTATTTTATTGTAAAACACTGTCCTTATTTTATTGTAACACACACACACATTTACAATTTGTTCAATTTCTCTCCTTCACTGTTTCCTTTCATTTCTATCCCACCACAGTTATTACTTATGTTTGGTTTATCTTAATAGTATTTTTGATCCCTGAGTTTACACAGTCGACTACACTTTACACTGTATGCTAAATTATGATTTAATTTTTCATTACATAACCTTCTATTCGTCTCTTTTCTACAAGAATTTCAGTATAATTTATACTTTAATATTTCAGCTTTAATTGTTAACTTTCTTTGATACATTGAAGATATGGTAAATTAAAAATATTTTACAATAAAATAAGATTAACTTGTCAATCAGAACGATTTTAATTTACAGTGCAGTAGGAATAGGAATCTAATGAAAGCTACATTAGGATTCTCTGACGTTTTCCCTTCGAAATTCGTTGTTTTTTTATAATTTTATGTCAAGCTTCCAATATAACCGTCTCACTATTGAGAGATAACAAGTATCTAATATAAATCATAAGTTTGTAACAAGTAATTCTGATTAAATACATAACACATTACATCACAAACTAATATTCTAAAAATAAATTACACGAGTAACAAACTGTTTTCAACATTATTCCTTAAACAACTTGTCACAACTATATTAGCTTCTTGCCTTTTGTTCACCTCACAAACTGCTTCGTTGGCAGAAGCAAATACAAATTTTATTTGATAAACGTAAGATAAAACACGCCAACATTTCTTAATATCATGTACGTAATTGGTATAACAGACGTGACTGTAAATTCAAGTTTGCATTATGTGCGTATTTTCACCGGTGATATTAAAACACTGCACGTTTTCTAAAAAGTTGGCACGTTTATGAATCACAGTCACGTTTCTTAGTGTATGTGTTTTGTGTAATTGCGTCTGCACGCGTAAGTGGTAAGCTACTTTTCGCTCGCAGACTTGTTCTGGAGAAAATTACTTGCCCTGACCCTCACACCTGCATGTGTGTCAACATTTTCGCTACAAATATTCATGGGCCATGTTTATGTGCTAACGAGCTCTTGGAAGTGAGTGTTTAAATATTCCTACGCAGAGCAAATAAACTGTAGATACAAACACAGAACACACGCTTTATTAAGAGTCAGTGTCATAAACGTTACAACCGCCTGTGACCTGTGATAAAGTAATAGTAAAGTGTACAGTATACGCCAGTCTATAGTGTATATCTTTTTTATAATATTCACCATTAGAACATATGGCCTCGTCATGGGATTTTAAAGTTGTAATCATCTCCCTTTTTTGTGTGTGATCAGGATGGCTGGACAAATTGTGGCTATATTGTCCAGTACGAACTGGTTAAATCGTATCGGTTACGGTAAATCTTACCCTTTATCACTTTATCCTGATTACGAATGACACCTAAGAACCCTAAGAACCTAAGAACGGCCGGGAATTATTACTTTCTAGCTTGTAGGTAAACTTAATAAAGGAGTTAGATTTAGAAAAACGAGTTATTTCTGTAGAAAAAAATAAGTTACTTATTAAGTTATTTATTTAGAAAAACAACTTTGTAAGTCTTGTCATCTTTTTCCCTTATAAAGTCGTAAGTTTTCAACTACAGAAAGCTAACACATGATACAGAAAGCAGCATAACGAACAGCTAACATACTTTTGCTAAGCAAAACTCTATTTGAAAAAAGTAATTTTTATGAAACGTGTTCTGCTCCTTTCTTGGAGTAGTATGGAAAATAAGCTACATCGAAGTAGCTTAGAAGTGTCAGGGTAGGTTTCTTAAAAGCTTCCAAGGCAATTATTGTGGTTTGTACATCAAACATTTCCCTACAAAGGTCCCAGTAACAAAACGTTTCCGTCAATAACATGGATATTTAAAGCATAGCTACGCCAAAAGTTCTTACATCAGTACACGCCTGTTAAAAATGTCATAGTTGAAAATGCAGTCTCAACAGACAATCTCTCCAAACTTTTTTTTGCTAAAACATTTGTTTCATTCACCACCTTTGGTTTTATTCTTGTTCTTTACTTTGGCTCATTTATATTTGTAATAAACAGGAATTCTCAAATATTAATTTTAATTTCATCTCAAATATTATTTAACATTAGTTAAAATAAAACAAACGACACATTTCCTTTAATTTTAGTCACTGGCAACGCTATTTTCAATTAATTTTTAAATCGACATTTCTTAGCTTTGACAAGTCAAAGGAAACTCTTTTGTCTCCTGATGCAATTACTTTGGTCTAGCGGATACTTCAACTATTGTATTGAGGTTTGTGTATACTTCCAAACATACAGACGCGCACACGCACGCGTGCGCGCGTATGTGTATTGATTCACTAAGTATTTAATACTCAATCAAATATATCATTACCAGTCTGTTTCACTTTTTTTACTGATATCGACAAGATGATTAATGAATGAGAATAAATTGTTTAGTTTGTAGCCAGTATCAGACACATAAAACAGGACAAATTAATCTTTTAATGTAGTTTAAAGATTCCAGACGTCATATAACTTTCTCTCAGCTGAACGTATGTTCAGATTATCTGATCGACGTGGAGAACATAAAAATTACATGAAAAATCGGTTTAAGTAAATTAACATATTAATTGATGCACGAATTACTATAATTACATATAATTACTATGGTGGTAAACAACTGACAATAAACACTTAGAAATTTATTTGTTAATAAAAACATGTTAATAATATAACGTGTACTATTAACATAAAAAATTATTTTAACTAAATAGGATTGTTCAGAGTTTAAATTTTAATGTTTCTTCTAATCGATAAAACAGTGATGACAAGTTTTGGCCTTATCAATTGTATTAACAATAATATAGGCCTACATTCTGTTATACACTGTATAAATTCACAGTTACTGTTTCAGCTCCTTTCGTACAAACGGAATTCAATGTTCACTGATATGTGTAGGAATTCCGTTGGAATTTAATATAAAATTCACGCTATGCATAGTATGTTATGAAATGGTATAGTAGGTATGTTACTTTCAAAGTACGCTTATTGAATGTCCTATGCATGCAACAGTACCTTGTAATGCGTCAGACAAAACGCAACCTTTAACATTTGTTTCAGAACGTAAAAATGTTTCACAAGTAACAATTTGTCATTAACGAACTCCCATTAACAGATAATTTTTACTATTCATCTTGCACACCCGAACTACTGTACAACAAATTATGTGACAAAATAAAAACATTAAAAATTTATTAATGACAGTTTAGTGATTACTGCATGCACGCGGGCTGTCAGTTTACTACAGAATTAGACAATAACTGTTTTAGATAAAGAGCTATATTTTGTGGCAGCTTAAATAAAGACCTAAGAAAATTTTGTGGCAGCTTAAATAAAACAAGTTAGTTGTCACTAAAAGTTCTTGTAAAGAAGTTGCTATTTCGGATTCTGGGGCTCTCGACACTTCCGCTTCAGAAGTTATCGAACACTTCCGCTTCAGGAGTATTCTCTGTTAGATATTTAAAGAAATAATTTATTAAAAATTATATTTAGGAAAACCCCATTATTGCCGTTGCTAGGTAACAGTTACAAGAAACACATAGTTACAAGAGTAAGTAAAGGTTTGTGACAACGACATTGCCCTGGCCACGTTTCTCAAAAATAGAGAAATTGATATCAACCGGGATGTAATATCATGAGTTGGGTCTTTTCGGGGTTTCGGGACCTTCACTCCAGATTTGGAGTTATCACTCATTTTTTGCTATAACTCTGTTCACACAAATTATTAAAAGACTACATTTAAGGAAAAAAATTATTTTGTTACCATTGTTAGCTAGCAAACGTTTCATAATCATTACAAACTAAACAAAAAGAATCACCTTAAAATAATATTTAAAAGCTTTAATCTTTGACTTATAATCAGTGTTGTATTTAATGTTTTACGCTAATTTATAGTTTTGCTATTGCATACACAAATTTACACGGCTCACTAGAATAGTGTCGAGTTTCTCTAAAACATATACGAAAATGTTATTCGCAAGCCAGTGGACTTAAAATAAATGTAAATTTATGATGAATGGTTTTTTACAGCAATTACTGGTTACTCTTAATACTCTTAATATAAACCTCTCGCCATCTATATATTGCATACCTGTCTTACACTGCGCACAATAAAATAATGTAAATAACCTTTATAACACAAAAATAATATAACATGTTGCTAATACAGTATAACTTAACATTATATTATATTAATTAATTAATATAATATAATTAATGTTATTAACTATTATATTACATTAAAATTGTATTCCTAACCTTATTCACTACTGGTTAGTAATAAATGACCATTACTGTTTTATAAATCTTGACGTTAGTAAAATCAATTTTTAACTTTCAAGATGTAATGAAGAAATTAAAGTAGCAGAGTAAATATCTCGACATTGTGTTTGTTTCAAACGTGTTCAGTTAATCGGCCAGTTAATCATCAGCAAGTATCGGTCTTTGCTCCAGGACTGTTGTCAGTCTCTTGTTTTGATCTAGTACTGCCGACATATGAACATAAATATATTGGAGGAAAATACAAAGCCGTAATAAGTAATAAAGAAACACATGTCATTAGTCTGTGAAGGCAAACAAACATGGTGTTTTGGATGTTCAAGTACACAAAAATTATATATAGGAAATGAATAAGTTCTTTAATGAGAAACTCCAAACACCAATCGGAGAAAAAAGAAAGCTTATTTGAAATCGTTGAAGATTGGTTTCGTTCATATAAATTTACAAAAAAGGAGCAGAACATTTTTTTAAATTATACAGACATTTTACAGTCAGTAACATATTTGCGGGATAATTTTTTAGGATAAATTTAAAATATATAATAGCGAAAACGTAGAACTATAAAAGAAAAATTGTATTTCCGGAAACACCAATTGTCAGTGCATGTCATATAATTACTGAAATACGTTTTGAAGAAGAAACGAAACTGTACGCCTTTTTATAGGGTTTTTAGATTATTAAAATCCTATTATTGTTTGGAAAAAGATGTAATAGGTTTTGAAGTCCTATAGAATTTGCCACTACTATAACAGCTTTTATAATTTTATGTAATAATGAAAATAAATTCCTCACAACAAAATCACAGACGCTACTGAACCAAATCAGAAACTTGGGCAAATCTGAAGTCCCTCTCCTTTGTTGGTTACCTTGTTGACACGAATACACAAATTAGACTTCTAACAGTGCTTAAATAGATACGTTTTTTATTGTTATTTATGTAGCACACTATTATATATAATACCCATAAACATTGTTACAACGGTCTCACTGATCGTCGTATGGTACAGTAAAAAAAAAAATACAGACACCAGTGAAGTCACTAATTGCCAGCTGTGATTAATCACAAATAACAGTTTCTAATCAACAAGATACTCTCGTACAATAATTCAAGTTATTATTGTCCACACGCAATAATAATGTCGCTCAACGTAACTAATTGACAAAGCCAACTGCTGTGGCTTATATAGGTAGCGGAAGTGTTCGAGAATAACTTTCCATCCTTACTGCAGCGTGCCAGCATAATGTGTATTTTAAGTGCTCTCCAGAACAGTCTGGAACGTACATTGGTGCGGCCTTTACTGAGGCTACACCTGATCGACTAGTGGAGGGACGGGTGGAAGGATGCTCTCGGTTGTTCGAGACGGTTCCATCGTTACATATCTGCAGTATCTTTTAAAATATCTGGAATACGTCTGGAGTACTATTGCAATTCTTACGGGTACCTGGCTTCTTACGGGTATCGCGGTACAATGCGCCCCCCTCTCTCTCTCTCTCTCTCTCTCTCTCTCTCTCTCTCTCTCTCTCTCTCACTCTTTCTCTCTCTCTCTCTTCCTCCCAATCTCTAATACGTAACATCCTTCTAGGACTATGTGTTAGAATAAATCTCCACCGCTTTCTTGAATTTCCTGTTGCTCGTTTTCCCTATTCACCGTTATGATTAACCTATCTTCCCAAGTTGGAGTCGCTTAAGTACGCGGTCTGCGAACAATATATAGCTCTTACACCTCGTTGTACAATCATACGCTCGAATTTTCTTCTTCGTTCACCGGTCCGTACATCCTAGCAGCACTTTCCGCCCAAAAATATCCAGATAGTTGGAACATTTCTCTGTTAAGGAGTAACGCTCACCGCCGTAGGATACCACTGTCCTGAAGCTTAGTTTTGCGGTAAATATTGCGACATTTTATAATATAATAAAATAATTTTAATTATAATAATTTTATAATATAATTGTCATCAGTGAAAACAAGGTGCGGTTTTCTGTACCTAACCTCCTCTTAATCATGGCACCTCAACGCACTTGAAGTAACATATTGCACTGTAGTTGATCACGCAAAGAGACTGAGACAAGTGTCATTAGCAAGTTAATACAACATCATTGTACGCACGTACATTTAAAGATGTTGATGACACTGTGTGAGGCACAAATACTGTAATCTTTATTGTCTTTATTAGATTTAATTTTTGTGAAAATTTTATTCCACTTCATTGCTTCGTATGTGTGTATATTTTATCAACGACTGCATTTGATTATTCCCTAGTTTTCTTAAAACGCAACAAACGTTTCTTTGTTTATTTCTCATCACTTACACATTCGAAAACAAAACAGTCACTGCTCTCGCTATTGTACTAAACTTATGGTTGTTTTGAAATATAGATATGGTCACAAAAATATCAGATCATACAAAAAATTCCTTTTAAATTAATTTTCGCCTGTTCTGTGACATACCTATGCCACAACAAACGCTGACAAGGAGGTTAATTAAAATTAATTTTGCTGTTGACAGGAGCCACAAAAGTGAACACATGCCTCGCCTTTGCCTCCGATAATAATAAATAAAAGCACACAAATTTCATTGTATGCTATGCGCAATATTTAGGTTGGTTCCATGACCAGAAATTCTACGCCTGACCGACCCAATATCTGGTTTGTGCTCAGGTGTGATTGTAATCCATAGTATTTATCTTTACATCTTCGCACAAGATGGTTTTTCAGGTTACTTCTAATTACTACCAGGTCATTTTGTTGATCCTTTAATATAATTAATCACAAACTATTCTGTCTTGAAGTAGGTTTAATTGCTTATTATAATAAACTTGTAATCATTTGTTTTGTTTAGTAAATACTTTTTACTGATTATAGCAACAAGTATTACGAGTAATACTCTATATTTATGAAATACAGTATCTTGATCTGCTTTATGATGGAATCATTATACTTTTAGTTACATACTTCAAAAATATATTATCAAAAGTTAATGTCATGTCACGTGTGTTTGCAAATTTATACCGTTTTAGTCAGCTTAAATAAAATTGCTGTTATATTACTGTATACAATTTAAAGGACATAATGTATCTCCAGGTATTTTGCTCATGGATTACACTTTACAATATAATAATACATTAGCGTGAACAGCGCTTGCTCATTACTGAACTAGTTGGTGTTTGTCCCCATTCAGTGAAGGTTATAATTGATCTTATCCAGAAACCTGTTAGGTGTTCGCTGTCTGCACAATGCTTCGTTAGCTATAACATCCTTACGTCATGTTTATGATACTGTTAAACGATATCCTTAGAGTTAAACAATAATCATTTAACTGTGTTTTCATGTTCACGATTAAAAAGTGAAATTTATACGTTTCGAAGTGCATCTTCAATCAGGTAAACTAAGCTTTAGTAAGCTTTAGTGTGTTATCTACAGTTATATTTTTTCTTTAATGAACTATAGATTAGAATACGGATCTTTACAGCTGTCGCCGTTTCTCCGTCCCCAACTTCCATTGTAACCTATCGTAGCATGTAAGTTCTTCTAAATTTCTTGCAACCATTGCTTCCGCTACGTCATCTCGCCAAATCCTCCGTGGACGTCCTTTTTCCTCCTCACCGGTGGTATCCATTCTAATATTTTGCGGGGCCGTCTGTCATCTTCCAATCTCTTCACATGCCCAAACCAAGTCAATTGTCTCCTTGACAATTAGAATATCTATGAACGATTTTAACTGCAGCAATTGCGCTCAAACCTGGGCATGATTAAGTTCCGATAATCAGTTGACCGCTTTTTCTGACATTCTTTATATATTTTCAACTTTCAAGAAGTGTTAAAAATATATAAATTTACTAATTTGAAGTTCATCAGGCTGCAACTTCTGCCAGTCATAAAACAGAAAATTGTGGTATTGCCTGAAATACTTTGAAATTAGGTGTAAATATTAACACTAAATACTATAAAAAATACATAAAGTACTGAGAACAAAACTTCTACTAATTTTATTACGTAACCTAATGTGTGCTAATGTCAATTTGTTGGTGAGAAATGTTTCTTCTCTCTCTCTCTCTCTCTCTCTCTCTCTCTCTCTCTCTCTCTCTCTCTCTCTCTCTCTCTCTCTCTCTCTCTCTCTCTCTCTGTCTCACTCTCTCTCTTTAAAAATACTAAATATACAAAAATAGAAGATATAATGTAACGATAATACACGATCGCAAGAAGAAATCTTTTATCGGGGTAAATGTGATTCCTGTGCTTGTACGCTGTTCCAGCCACATCACAGCTCATGTCAAAACCAAACTCTTGTCTATTTGTGTACAGAGACGACGTATGTGAAGCACAGAACATTTTCCATCTATCATCAATTTTGGGAACTCTTGCTCAGAACACTTTATCACTAGTTGACAGTAATTATTCCTTGTACACTGTAAAAATTTTAATGAAAGAATTAAACGTAGCGAAATTTATGAAAGAAAGGTAGATTGTAGTATGTATACATAATCTAACAGATTTTGACCAAACCATAGAAGTTTTCTCACCGTGATTGGCTAGTAAATCGTTAGTAAATAAAATTTACCATTATGTTTACTACATAACATACCACTATAATTTTCATATTGTATTGACAGGACTAGTTTAGTATTTAGTTTAGTATGATCGTAGTTTAGTATAAGTTGCTAGATTAAATATTTATTGCGTTATTCAGTTAGAAGACTAACAATTATTTTGTCATTAAAGGTCACATAAAACATGGCAATATTAGCTCTCATACTTTTTATTAAATTTAGCGTTTCGTATGATAAAGTTATTAAGAATCTGTTTTTTTTTTTTTAATAAAATTCTGTTTGTTCGTTACATCTGGCGAGTACTTTTTTCAGAGGCTCAATCACATTACACGTACCTTACCTATAGATTTGTAGAGGATATAAGTAGTGGTGTTATTCTTAGAGTTTTATCGTTACCAAGTTGTAGTATTTTATTTTGATTTCAGTATATTTTTCTTAACACAAACACATAAAACTCACAAGTATATAAATCCTTTTTAGGAATTGTACTCAGTTTTTTGTCGAAATATTTGTCTGAGTTTAGTATGTGTCCAATTAACGTTTTTTAAAATTTCACTATAATAAATTACACACGACCTTATATTTTTGCAGAAAAATAAAAAATAGGAGGACGACGCAAGATAGAGAAATAAGAAAATGAGCTTAACAAAAATAGAATGGGATGGGAGGACAAAGAACGAAATTTTCCTCTGAATAAACGAAAACGTTTTACATATTACGTAATATACTAAATTGTTGAAGCGTAAATAGTAAGTTAGAAAGTTATTCATATATTAGTCTTCAAAACACCTAAGTATAACTTTAGATTTAAAAATGATTAGACTATTTTAACATTCCAAGTAAAGCGAATTTTTTTGTCTTTTAAATATACAACAATTCTCACTCTACATGCAGTATAGGTGTGTACTTATAAAATTTAAAAAATGTATTGAGATGTGTTTTATTAGGATTTTAGATAATGTATTTTCAAATAATAATAATATAAAAATAATTATTTTACCGTCCTATATTTTATGTAGTCGAAATTGTATAACGTTCGCCTTCACTTTATTTTAAAGGGCTTTGTGGCTAAAATACAAATTCAAATTAAATAGAACTAACAAATAATGCTAATAAATGGATATTTTCTGTATAATTAAACTTAAAACGTCGTTTCTATTTGTACGTTTAAACTGGCGTTCTTCTGTACATAAGTTGTTTAAAGTATCGTTTTAATGTAATGTTGCATGGCTACATGTCTGAGCCACTGTCTGAGTGCTCAAGATATCCTGTAGTATTACTGGAGGACTACGATCATCTTATTTTTGACGCAATGTAGAATAAAGGAAAATAAATTCTTAAATAACAGCACAATAATATGTGAGAATTTACGGAAATTAGTAGCTTAGTAAACACTTGATGTAGATAGTTCCTCTAAAATTTGATAAATTGTTTAATTTTTGCAGAATATGAAAGGAAAGTGTCTTACTACAATAGAAACAATTTTCTAAATCCCTTGTTGTTTAAAAGTGTATAGCTCTGGTCAGAAACATAAACTTTCATTCCATAGTTTTCTGTCAAACATACAGCAGCAAAATCCATATAGGTACTCAGTTAGAAATGCGAATACTCGCCTTATATCTGGCAGTTATATTGCCAAACAAAAGTACATATTAAACTTTGTTTATGTTTTTGAAACTGTATGTAATTCTCATGACATAAAAATAATAATTTATACTTTGAATAAATAGAATGAACTGTTAAAAATAAATTAACATTTTTATTATGTAAAACATTTTGTAATTTTCGTAATTTATTAATAATCCTACTTCTATTTACTTTCGTAACCCACTAAAAATAATCCTACTAAGAGAATGGGAAGTCTCACAAATCTCATGTCTTTTAAAAATATATAATATTCAATGAGAAACGTAAATATTCAAAATGCAGTTTTCGCTTCGGTAAATACATTCAGAGACAGATGTGCAAGTACGGATCCTGTAACAGCTGTCGCTCCCACCCTAAACCACAGTGTAAAATGTATTCTCACTAAAAACAGTGCCTACTCGCAAGTAAACATCTATATAATATACTTTCTGCATTAAATACACAAATTTCATTGTTAACAGTATACCTATTAATTTTTTTACTGTGAATCAGCTATGAAATTTTCGAAGATAATTTATTCAAATAATCTATAAAAAAGTAAGACTACTATTAATTAATATTCTCAGTAACTCTGACTATTTGGTTTCTTAACATGGATCGACAAGCAGCAGAGGAAGATGAGAATTCAATCACTTCTTTAATCTTTGTTTTCAGAAAATGTGTAAACATTGTACAACCGGAATACTAATAATAATTCTGACTACTACTGTCAGATAGGTTAAGACTAAAATGTTTAATTTCTCAAGGCATGACTTTACAACATCATTTTTCATGTTTTGCTAAGCTCTCCTATCTGCGCTCAATAAATCCGATTTCTCTGCGTTCTATTGTGCTTGGGACGGTTATATCATACTTGTGTATAAAGAATTCATTTTTGAACATTTAACCATTTTAAATGATTTTACATTTAAATATTTAAATCTATCGTTGAAGAGTGGCACTGTTCATGAGTATAATTCAACAGCTAAAACAGGTAACCTAGACCATATAAGATCTTATGATACAACGAATGCATTCAATACACATGAGATGATGTCTAAATAAAAGAAAAGAGGTGACATGATGATAACGAAAGCGGAGACGCAAAATTTCAGATTGGTATTTAAAAAGTGTAAAGGTAATAACTGAGGCTTTGTGATAAAGGTTATGACGACTGGCTAGTAATGTAGATGTCCAGTGTTCGATTCCCGGGCACAAAATAAAATCAAGGTGTGTTTTTCAACCCCCAGTTCTAATCAGCCTGTTGTGGTAAAGAGTATCTGGAATAACATATATTTTTACGACGGTCTTACTGATCGTCGTATGATACAGTGGAAAACAAAATACAAGACACCAATTAAGTCACTAAAAACCAGCTTTAAATATCACAATTAACAGTTTTTAATCAACACGTTATTCAACAAGATTATACTCGTACAATAATTCAAGTTAATTTCTCCACACCAATAATAATGTCAACTAATAGAATCCCGCACAATTATAAAACCCATAATTCTTCGCCACAATACTTTGAACCTCGCATCAATAAATCGCCACTTAAACTGAAACTAAGCGTTGCTGAATATTTATATCCCTCTGAGATTCCAGAATAATCCATACCACGCGGCAACACTACTAGAAAACATTAGAGTTTATTGATAGCCGCCTTGAACACAGTGCGCGCGGACCGGTGAAGTCTGGCACAGTCTCGACTACGGACGCGTGACAAGTGTCACGTAATTGTCCTTCACCTCAAAGTAGCAGCAATGTGTGTGTGTACCCACACACACATTATAGCGGCCGGGCTCCGCTGGAATAGCCGAGAAACACGTAGCGTGTTGTGCAATGGTGTAACAATTCTATCAGTCTCTATTAGTTATGTGTATTTCCTAACTCTTAATTTTGTAGAATTTCTGATGCGTAATGTTATCAGTTCAAAACGACAGTTTAAAGAGACGTACTATAGATAATAACAATTCCTTTTTTTCTGTCTGTCTGCGGTTATTGTTAACACAGCACTAGTGAGAGTCTCATTCCAAACTCAGATAAACGTAGCATAACTCCTGCTGACGCTAATTTATAGAATACACTGACGGCCTTCTTAATTTGTGGTCGCTGTTTAATGATTTTATGTCTAAAATAAAAACTAAGGATCTCTTAACAGAGTAGTGCCTGGTCACTATAGACTATACACCGTGAACAGTAGTCGTTGACGTGATACAGTAGTTACGTACTGTGATTCTTGCTGATGGATTTCATGTTTAACAATTAGCTTTTGTTTCTGTCCAACAGAAAATATTTCTAAACAACTCGACATCTTAGTTCTTAGCTTAGTACTATCTTTTCTTTCAGAATGGTTAGAACATCTGCATATCGGAGCTATACATTTAGCCCCGTGTTGTTTATTGTAATAATATCTAGTTTAAAATTACTCTTTAATATTCTGTCTGAAACACAAGGCAATTACTAACTTTACAGTTCCCAATTTATGCCAAACAATTGCTTTAACAGTAATTTAGCTCGTCGTCAAATAACCACACAGTATAATGTTGTAACGTTATGACAACATATATGCGTACACTGCCACAAATCATGTTTCTCAAACAGCTGTCACAAATGTACGCCAGTTTAATTGTTGGTAATTATGTCGTTTGTAATTGATATTACATAACGATACACTCTACCGAGAATCAGACGAGTGATTTAATACACTAGTAATGTATTACCGTCTAACGTGTTAGATACGGCGAGCCTCCGTAACACGCATACTGCATGCTGTACAATGTGGTGCATATTTAATTAAACTCTATGTATCCAAATCAGTCATAAACGTATGAGTTATGTGTGCACCAATAACCGTATTTTGCCATAATGAGTGATTGAATAGGCTAAATCCGAATTGCTCATGCCCGGTAATAATGTTAAACTGAATATCTCAATAAGGACCCTTCCTATATAATGTCTCTTGTTCAGCATTCCTTATATTTTTTTTATTTTAAAACTGTGTAACAACAGAATACATAAACAGAATACAGTTTAAACAACAGTGAGATAAACCAAGGAAGATGTTCGTTCTTTTATGTTTTAACTTAATAATGCGTTTCGGCCAAAAACTGCTTCACAGAATCTGCTGTGTGCGCAGGCACATTGTCCTGATGAACAATAAAACCATTTTTCCACAGTTCTGGTTATTTTTTTCTGACTCTTTCCTCAGCTTTGTCGAATCGTCCTCATAATAATGTTGGTTTACTTGTGTGCCTTCTGGAACCCCTTCTTCCAAAATTACGCACTTGGAAAAGTTAGTGACATAAAAAAAACTTAGTGAGCATGGCTTTGAAATTGGATTTGATTTGACGAGCTTTGTTCATTCTTGGTGATGACAGTGATTTCCGTTGTATTGTCGTTTCATCACAGGACTATACTAAATCGTCTCCGCCCCATGTCGTTCTTATATGCGGCTCCCAAAATCCTCCTCAACATTTTTTTGCAAACAAGTTTGTCTAATTGTGATCTGCTTTTGATACTGCGCAGATCTGACGCCTCAGTTCTATACATATTTTTGTAGATTGTAACTTTTTTATTCCTAGTTGAAACTTTACTTGAAAATCGAGTCAAAAAACTTTGTTTGCTGCTATAAGTCTTCCTCTAATTTCCTCCGATACATGGCTTTCAATGGATGATCCTGAATAAGTAAAATTTTCTATCCTCGGAATACAGCTTTTACATCATGTTATATTTGTTTCATTATTTTGAGTAAATAAGAGAATTTTCCTGTCACTTATGAAAATACCCTACGTGTCATGAAATCTTATACAGAACTCATTTATTTTCAATGCAAATTTTAAAATGTACGCAACATTATTTACGTCAATATACTAAAGGCACACAACTTACCTTGAATAGTTACAAATTACCCTGGAAAACCTGGATGCTGGATAACAGTGTCCACTCAGCATGGTATAACCGAATGAGCGAACAGCTGCGGTATGTGGCTGCTCCTAGCAACAAATATCATAATTACAACTAGGAACGGAGCAGCAAACCCTCTAAGGCTGTCGCCCTAGTGGTATTTTAACACTTACATTCTTTCTAATAAAAGCAAAGTAATAATGCTGCAACTTAGTTGTACTGATACTAGTGTTAATGGTACCCTACAAATAGATCAGTCAAAAACGACAAAATATATTTATAATTGTACATCGTTGTAAAATTGTGTTTATTTTTGCCGTAAGTAGTTTTATGATGTCAGAGAAACCCCTTACTGGCCGTAGATATCAATTTTACCTTAAAAATTATTATTGTATCTGACACTGTTCCACGTGAATAATTTATACAGAAAAACGTTTGTACATTATTCTAAAGTAATTCCATGCCATTATTCTATTGCCGCTTTATGGCAGTTAAACAACTATAGAGGGTAGTACCTCAGTGCCACTGTAAATAGGTACATTTTATTGTATTTTACTGCACGTGCTCTGTTCACATTGGCTAAAGTGCACTTTAGTATCGTGATTACTGTGGAAGAAGCACTATATCCCGATTGTTAGAAGCAGCTGATAAATGCTTTGTTTACTTCTAAACGGCTGAGAGCTGTATCAACACTACAAATGCATTAATATATAGCGTTCAGCAGATATTATATGTTACAGGAAACGTAAAACACATGGTTACTATGAGAAAAATTAATTTTACTCTTTATTATAACAAAACCTATTCATAAAAACGTTTCTTATTCTACATACAGAAGTTTGAACTTTACCTTCTTGCGCTAAAAATCACGATGATTCTACGTCTCCAATCTTTACTACGTCTCCAATGTTACAAACATTTCTCCAGTTCATACACGCATTCTTCTCAAGTCCTCTTGGCATCCTGCAACCACCTGTTCCTAGATTTCCTCTCCTTTTGAGTCCTCCTGCCAAATACCGGTTTAAGTATTCTACTAGCTCCCTATCCAAGTTGTTATTAGAGATTTTACCATATGTTTGACATCTTGTTTTTCTGTCATCAACCTGAAGTTCTATATTTGTTTCTTGATTTCAGAACACTCGCTTTCTTTATTGATAAAACTATTGTTACATATAAAAAACAATACATTATGAGCCTTAAATTTTATATAGTCTAATAATACACAAACTAAAAATCTTATTTCTGCAAATATATCTTTGTTTCATTTCAATCTGAATGTCTTTTCTGTAAAAAACGAAGAAGTTAACTGTGTGTAGCGTTACGTTAGGTGGTTGGATTTTCTCATTTGTTCATATTGACTCCACATTTATAAACCAATATTAAGCCCCACAACATTTAGGAAGCCCCACAACAAGTAAACCGTACTTTAACATGTACGATACAAACATGTATTTCATGTTTTACAAATCTGATGAAACATTTTCCAAACATTTAATTTCAAGATATAAATCGGTGAATTAATTAGTCATCATTATATTACTCAAATAATCCAAATTAATTGTTTATTGTTGCGTTAATAAATTCACTGTTGTAAATGTATTGTCATATAAAAAACTCTGTGTATCACTAAAAAAGTCAAACTGAAGACTTGACCTGAGCAGAAATTTTCTGTCGGTAATATGCAAAGCACACAGTACTTAAACCAATAATGTACGAGTATTGAGTATGTGCGTGTGTGTTTTCCTAAATACGCGGTCAGCTGAATCTTGAGGACTCTGATGTTTGACGGACATCAAAGAAATTATTTTTATTTTCGTTTTGAATATTTTGAATTGTAACATGATGTAGACTTAATGTCTTTAAAACGTCTGACAAATCCATGCAAAGTTAATTTAAAACTGTTTAATCTGTGATTAACAATCTGTTTCTCTTTATACGTATACATACACATGCATAGTGTGTGGGGGGACATGTGTGTGCATGTGTAACTAGGCAGACTCGTAAACAGCGTATTTATCGATTTTGAAGAAACTTAAAAAGTGGAGTCAAAGCTGCAGCCCAAATTTCACAGCGTACGTACACCGTGCACCATATGAATTTGAATCAGGACACTACTGTATATTTCAGCTGAATCACAGCCACTCCGGAACACCACACCCACGCAAAGCGCAACCAAAACTAATAAGCTTGGGAAACGTGTCACTCGCCTGATTGGTAATATACCTACAATCTTTGTGAGGTGTACTTGTTACTAAACAGACTGACTTTCCGCAAAAATACACACCAGTACAAGTTGTGTTAATCGTTTTTGCAACTAGGGCCTTTGTAAAGCGCATTTAACTACGAAATCTTTTATAAATGAGGAAGTTACGTCTTACAGTATGTGTTTCTATATTACTTAAACAAAAATGTACACAAAAGACAGTCAATAAGCTTTCCTTATTTTCACAATTATTTTTACTTTGAAAAATATGAGGCCAATTAGAACCATTAACACTACATTCTACATTATGAAATTACTTAGAATACATTAAAAGTTATTTTAAATATTTCCTAATATTAATAAAATTTACGAACAAATTATCTTTATATAATATCTTTCTACACACTGATACTCTCCCCCCCCCCCATTGACCAGTTGCTTAGGTTGTATTTAACCGTCCGCACTTTCAGGGCAAGCGTGGAAGGGCTTTCGCCCTGTGTCCCCGGCGTTCCTCAAGGTTCAGTTCTCGGCCACGTTCTCCACCTGTACACGAAGGATCTGCCTGTATACCCAGGGGTCACGTTATCCCTTTTCGCCGACCATGCGATGTTTCTTTATAGCTCGCTGTCACGCAACGGGGGAGCGTAATGTTGTAACGCCAGTTCTGCATACACTGGCTACTTTCAACACGGACAAGTCCAAAGCGACCTGCCACGTGCCAATCCCTCTTATTGGAGGGGAGACTCATTCATTGGACTGATTCGATGGGCGTTTGGCTAGACCGCCTCCTAGCCTTCAACGACCACGTGACCGAATCCTTGAACAAGGCTCGTGGTGTTAGAGCCAAACTCTTCCCCATACTTTTGTGGAACAGCCGCCTGGCTGTCTGCACCAAACTAACTTCGTATATTTCATTCCTTCCTCTCCTGTTGGCCACCAACAGGCATGGCTGTCAACCTTCCAGACTCGCGCCCACCGGTTCCTCTCGGACACCCGTGGTATGACAGAAATGACGCTCTCCATCTAAGCTTTCGAGTTCCTACCCTGGAAGTTTTCGTTTCGACCCTGGCGACTACTTTGTTCGCAAAGGCCGGCGAATTCTCCTTCCAGCACCTCCGTCTACTGGACAGTGTGGACAACGCAATGCCCACAGTACGCGTCAGACACCCTTCAGGCATTGCTAGACGATCCACCACACCTTCTCAAAAACAGCATAGAACCGTCCCCGCACCGGATAACGCAACACACTTCATTACATTTACTGACAAACCTCAACGAAAGGCAATATAAAAAGCGATTGAGTCAGACGGACACAAAATTCAAAATCTTGAACGTACTAATTTCTATAGAATAATTTGGCCTAGGCTCTGAAATGTTCAGCGTAGTGCAGATGCTGAAGAAAATTTTTGTTGTGATAATTATGTAAGGGGTGGCCAATGAATCCATACAAGTGATATTTTCTCTCATTTACTATCTATACTTATGTATGTATTTATGACGTTAACCAGAATTTATTACAAACAATTTTTATGATTTGAATTAGTATATAAGTTAAAGTTATTGAAAAATTTGTATGAAATTAAAAAAACTACAAGGAAAAACAAAACAATCTGCTTTGATCATATCTCGTTTTTATATAAAAGACAATTTATGGCCTTTATACGAAACTTATAACGGTTTTAAAAACATGTCCGTGTATGTGGGTGGTACATGTCAGTTATAGTATAACTTTCGATAATGTTTTGTTATTATAACAAAACAAATATAACAAACGAGTATAACATATGCATACTACATAAAATGTTATATGTACGCACTATGACTTTTAAGATAATATGATATATACTACATAAATAACAGTAGTATATTACAAACACAAAAAATTTTAAATAAGATTGTATGCGTTGCTCTTCAAAATAACTGGACACACAGTTTTAAAAAAGTATCAACTACATAATGTAGCGTGATTTTTCAAATAGGCTATTTTTATTTAAATTCTTCAAAATAAAGTCAAGATACGGGGTTACACACAAACTGTTTTTATTATAACTGTAATATTTCAAAAATGTTTGTTCTGAAAACTTCGAGTGGTTTGATCTATTGTGTTTATATAGTAAGTTTGTCATTACCTAATATGTGTACCTAACAATTTTTACAATAATCAAACTCTACAGCTGAAAACAAACAAAATTATTTACAAGACCATCTGAATATCATCAGTAAGCATATAGTTTTACGTTTAGACAAACGTAAATGCATATGATTGGCACAAACAATGCGTGCTGTACTGTACACTCGCCGTTAGGCACTGCAGAACAGTTTCAGAATAATTATTTCCAGGTAAAGTTATCAAAACGTAATCACCCCATGGGAAATATTTTAAACAAAATATTTTTTTCCCTACAAATCCAAAACGATTATGATTTTTTTATTCAAAATGTGGTACTTACAGTGCAAGACTACCGCTTAAAGCAAATGTTTTCGTTAAAATTGAGATTTGTTCAAAATTTGTATATGGAATCAAATTTAATTATTAATTGTTACACATTTTAATTGTAAGGCCTGATATTTGTTTTTGGCATTAACTAAGTTTAATTTAAAACAAATGCGTATAATATTATAATGTTCTCACGCGCACCACCATTCGTAAAACTTATAACGATTGATATTGTTAATAGCGTATCTTCCTACCCTACATGCCAAATATAGTTAGGAAGAATATTGTCAGTATTAAGTACTGTGACTGGAATATTTAAATACAGTAACACTGCTTTAGTATCGTTGTGATTTACCTCTTTAAGTTACGAATAATCGCACGTGTCGGCACTATGGTTCCGGTTCCTACTACCAATCATAACGGCTGTGCTGCGGCTGCAGGATCGCGTCAAGGTCACGACTCTGTCGGCCTACCCGCTTCTATTGTTGGACAAGTAATATAGCGGTCATGCCTGAACTAGATAAAGGCACACGTACACTACACACACAACCTCCTCCTCTGTAGTGGTTACTAGTTGGCTTATTTCACTCTGTCAGTGATGGAACGTGAGTTGAACCACGGAAAGAGAGACCAACGTGTCGTAGGCCTAATGCTTGGAAGGAGAAGAAGAAAAAGAAGATACGTACTTATATCTTGTAGATATACACTTTCAAGTCATATCTTACCTATTCTGTATCTTCAATAGTCACAGGTAGTACAAAAACTAAGATAAATAATTATTAAAGAGATAAGTTAAAAAACGAAGATAAATACGTGTATATACGCGTCTATGCTCAACTATAAGAATACATAATCCTCTATAATTATCGTGATCGTATAGTATGTTTTTGTGTAGACAAAATGAATTTAAAATCATATGGAGGGCTATCTGGTTTGGTATAACATGTAGAGAAGCATCTGAGATATGGATACTTAGAAAACAGAAAACTGGAGGTGACAATAAGCTATAATGGGATTGTATAACACAGATAGTGTAAACTTTTGCAAATGATGAAGGCATAAAATTCGGAGTGGATCAGAAATCTGTAGAACGTCCAGTAGCTTACTCAATTATAATGATAGACAATGCTGATTTCAAAACGTTTAGTTAATAAATAAAGATAAAAGAGTTTTAACGTGTTGAAATATACAAAGAATAACCAGCCATTTTATGTCTTATTCAAGATTACCAGTAATTTTCTGAAATATTTACTGGCTTAATAATGACGAGACAGCATTATAAGACTTTATGAACACGATTACATTCTATCCAAACATTGAAATTACCGTATGTATTCTGAAAAAAACTTCATGAATTCCTATATAAAACTGGCTTGATACAATGCAGAGGATTCACTTCTTGTGAACTTAACTCTGTTTTAAGATTTTTCGAAATCTAAGTTCCAATCTTAACTACAATAGTGTTTAAAAGGATAAGGAATATTAATAGCGTCATTTTAACAAAGATTATCACTTTAAACAAATTTCGCTAGATCATTTTTGTCTACAGTGCGTCTTATAGGCCTTCACAGCGTTAAAATTCTTCATCTTTATATAAAGTTTAGGTTAATTTAAGGTAAATCTAATTGCGTTTATCATAAGCTGTAACCCCATAATTTTGTTCACAACATGGTCTTAGCCGTCGATTGCAAAGATTTAAACAGAATTGCTTGTTTCTTACTGATTTAAACTTTGACCAGTGCTTTCGAAGGTTGCTCAAGTTTTAATAAGTCTAGGTTCATTATTAATGAAAGTTTCTAATTAGGAAACAGTGGGTGACGTTAGTATCCTAACTTCCTAACTTAGTATCCACTCTGAGAACACCTTGAAGACATTATAAAGACCTAACAGACATAAAAAAAAAACAGAAAACTGTAATTTATAATCAAAAGTCTTTGTCTATACAAAAACAACAACCAAATTTTCATTTAAATAAAAATATGATTTGCTTTACATTTAATAAATTCTGTTATCCTTCACGTAGGTACTGTAAACAAAAACAGTGTAGTCGATAGGAGGCGATGTGACACGTTTGTTAATGTAACACGTGTCACGGACATTTCCAGTGCGCCACAACACAGTGTTTGACACAAACAATGTGTGTTGTACTGTGCAGAAACAGTTTCAGAATAATAAGTGCCAGGCAAAGTTATCAAAACGTAACCATATCAATGGAAATATTTTAAACAAAATATTTTGTTTACCTGCAACATTTATTGTTACGAAAATAATCAATAATAGACCACAAATGTAATATTTTTATTTTAATACTTAGTTCCTATCATTTAATTTCATCAGAGGTTAAAAAAAATTATAATTTTTCCGCTGATATGTAAAATGATAGACGTTCAGCTATACAAAATAAAATATAGATGAGGTTCAGCTTTTTAAATTTTGCTTACATCAACACTTGACTTATACTTAGACATTTTACACTGGAGTACGTGAAAGTCAGTGCTTCCTCCCAGAATCCAACATCCAACATTTCACAAACATAAAAAAAATATCTTTAAACAATTCCTATTTTGTACTTTGTATTTTGCTGAAAATATTTGCTTACCACATTAAGTCTGATAAGGAAATATAATTCAATGTGTCAGAAGCTGAACGCGCATTCACAAAAAGAAGTCAATTAAATTAGATATTTAATTAAAAACATAACTGTTGTAACAAGACATATGATCCTGGTATTTTAAGTATCAAAATATAAGCACATGTCATTATAATTGAGGTAACAAGACCCATCAAGTATTTACACTGAAAATGCCAAGCATGAAACTACATGAACAACCAATAAAGAAGAATGAACTCACAATGGAGGAGTTAATAAATGTAATGGTAATAAAATTAATAAGAAGAAAGAACATACATTAAATAGTGATTATACAACAGGAACCAATAACCCAATAGATTCGGTCAGTAAGAAGCCAAGAAACAAGGAAGAAACGTATTATAAGGAATAAATAATAACACTGATGACAACCATCAGAATGGTGATATAAGAAGAACCACAGGAATACAACAACATCGAGATAAGAATGTCTAATGAGAAGTAAATAGTCAACACCAGTAAAATACTAACTGAGAGACATACAACTTGTAGACAAAACAATAACTGACTAAATTAGATGACCTTTATATGACCAATAATATTGTAAATGAGTAAGGCACACCATATTAACCAAGAGAGTAAAGGTAACAATAATGTTAACACAATAAGAACTTGTAACCTACAGCATAATGACATATTATGCACAGCATTAATGTAAAATAAAAGAGAATTAAAATTGTCTAATAACTGTAATAATTGTTAGCTAAGTAATATAAAAATTATGTCAGATAGAAAAAAGAACTAATTAATGAATTACAGGTAGTAATTAATAACATAATACTTGTAAAAACAAGGTTAAAAATGTAAATTTGTATCAACTCAATTCACTCATTGTTGCTACATAGGAGGGAAACACATAACCTAGATACAGGTACTTTCCACCTACTTTCATATTTAATAATAAATAAAACATGTCTAAACTAAAATCTTTTGTACACTAAATCAAGTAGATGTAATAAGGTTTCTACCAATACCAAGATCAGATATCAAGAGTAGTATTTATATAAGAATTAATGTAAACAAACTGAACAAAAACAGTCAAAATCAGAGTCACCATGTGAAACATAGATAAAACCATATTGTAAAGTTAGACAGAAATAAAAGGGGGATACCTATATAATAAATAAGATATAATATCACTATTATAATAGTGTAAGAGAATTATAAACAATAACATAAAGTGTAATAAGCATAAATAAGCACATCTTCATGTGACACTAGATGTAACTACTATTATCCAATTCTCTATACAAAAGAGCACACAAGTGTATTAAAAACACAAGATTAATAATCAATGTACTAACTATAGTGAACTATTATTAACTAGATAGTGGACTGAAAGGACACTACATTATTAAACAAGAATTAAAATAAAGGTACACTTCATAGTGTTATACAGAGGTCACCTTATAGACTAAAATACCAAGGAATAACAATATATTGCCATTACAAAGACCACCAGTAGTTGCAATAACACTGTTTATACAATTGGGGCAAAAGAGAAATTGCCCAGATACTATTTCTTATAAATAATTTGTTAATATAGTTAGTAGACTCCTAGGCTAAACCAATGTTAGAATAAGAATTGTATTTGTCCATAATTATAAGTAAACAATAAGTGAGAAGTGTTGAAGGACTTGGAAGCCATACTCGTAAAGAGATATGATTGCCATTAGATAGTTATAATTCAAGAATATATAAAATTAATCGTAAATAGTGTAAAGTGATAATCTCAAACAATAACTCCCTTAATAATGGACGAAAACATATTATGAGTGGACTCTAAATGAAGAGCCAAATGTTCGCCATCCAGTGATAAGCTTAGATTCAAAATCTATGCAGTAATAAGAAAGTTATATCAATTATAAAGTATTTGAGTAAATTTGGGAAAATGTTTAGCATCAGTCTGTAATCTCAAACCCAGCTACCCCAAGCTTAAAACAACAATTAAAATATTTCGCGAAGGGGGTATGTGAGCTAGATTAAAGATCGTTAGCCAATCAAATCAGAGAAATTGACGAATTTTACAATGATCGCAAAAGAGAACGGCAGCATCACGCGTCGGCTCGAGACACTTTTTAACCAACCTTTCATCAGTACAGACGGCAGCTCGGCTACGCCAGAAAACAGCTGTTAACCTAGTTTGTGCGCGTCATCAATGTCAACAAATCAACATAACCTAAATTTGTGCGATCATAACAACACTGCTACTGAAGAGTTTTGAAGAGTAAACAGTGCGTTAATACGAATTGCTAAGTGTATAATCCCTAGCAATTCCGGGATTTAAAGGGAGTACAGTGATTTTCTAATATTAGTTAAGAAGTTGAAAAATGACGATATAATCGAACAACATTATTGTAATGTTTGTAAAATAAAGTATATAGGTCATTGCACCTAATTAATTTTACTCAGTCACCAGTTATAGAGATAATCCTCAATTTAATTTAAATAATTCATAAATAAAAATTTTCAAAACAGGAATAGTTTATTATGTATAAACACTGAGTGTGCTATAACCACACACCTGATTGAAGTAATTGTACAGTAAACCCAGATTAAACTAACGAGCGTTAGTAAGAGATTGAGGAGTGTCGACTGACAGAATTAATTAACGAAAGTTAACAAAAATGCAAATATTATTTATGTTTCTTAATTTAGGAAGAGTCTACTACTATTTGAATATTTCTTTCTATTATGAATAAAAGCTAGTGGTACTAAGCTATATAAAATACTGACAACTAAACCATTACCTTAGAAGGAATCCAGTATGACGATTCAGATGTTTCTTTAAAGAACACTGTTTCGGGTTATATTTTATTATGTTCACATTTTAGATATTTTCAAAAGTTCTTTTAACGTTCATAAACGTTCATTAAGTCATTTAATATTATTTAATATTTACTGTCGACTGACTATTAAACCAGTTAACCTAGAATGCCAAATCAGGCATGGTTATAATTTTATATGTTATGTATTAAGAGGTGATTAAATTGTAATCAATCTCCGACTACATAATAATGGTAGAGTAAGTTTTCAAGTTAATTAATTGGTATTCTGCAGGCTAAAAGAACCTACACTTGAATTAAAATATTTAACCAAAAAGTATGTTAACCATAGTCTGATGTTTGTAGATCAGTACTACCACCCTGAGATAACTTTTTATAAAAACAAATTACCAATGTTAAGTAAATTTGAACCGAAAATGGTTTGTGATATTTTAAATCATTAAAAAAGTGTTAACAAGGAATAAATTCTAATTTTTATACGACAAATCAGAGTCAGTTAGTTTATTTCAATAGACTAGAGCATTACAGGATAGGTGAACGTCTCTCATTGGATGGCACAACAGACAGTGGCAATTTGAATTACGGTAAGTCAATCTAAAAATTAGATTGCCACATCGACCCTGCGATGTCAGCCAGACTCACTCCAAGTAAGTGATCATTTCTTACAAAACTATATGTACTTTCAGTGAGGAATCCACGTCACCGATTCGCCTAGTCTACAGAAGAAAAATACTTTGAGCTAAATTATCAACATTTTAAATACCTTCGTTAAACAATGTCAAGAAATATTCACCGGATTTAATTAAATGAATTTAATTAAACAATTGAATTTAATTAAATAAATTAAACCAAAATAAATTAAAACTTCAAATCAAAAAGTTATTAAACCTAAACCTTCAAATTAAATTATAAACGAAAGTAAACGATTTTAAAACACCCACGTACACAGTCTAACTACAAAGTGACGCCAACAACGTGTGGCTTATAATAACACCCCGTAAACAGTTCTTCTACACTGTTGCAACTAGAGTGTGTTCTGTCTGAACAAACACATAAAGGACACTGATCCTGCCTTGTTGCGATCGTCGTCACTTTGTGTAATGTTTACCATTGCATCAACATGTAACCCTTATTGTTCTGACCTCTTGTGTGGGAAATATAGCTTTTACCCTATAGTCCGTTAGGAGTACTGGAATAGACGTATGCGCACGATTCTGTACAGTGTTCTTTTTAATGGGAATTTAATAAAATTCTTGCCAATTCATTTTTTCGATTAATCGGGTTATTAATACATAAGCTTTGCATGCAGGACTAAGTTTAAATACTGCAAAATGAATATTTCAAAGAAGGTATGCTTACACACACACACACACACACACACACACACACACACACACACACACACACATACTCAGTGTTGTAATGAAATAATAAATAGAAATGTAAAGTACACACACAACAAAATTATAAATAGCCTAATACATATTGAAGCCAATAATAAACACTAAACCAATAACAGCAAATAATAGAGAAAAGCGAGAATAATAATGTAAAGAATAAAGTAAAGAAATAGTACACTGTTGTTCTGATTTAAGTTAAAATTGTAAACATAACTCTAGTATTTGCCTAGTAACAAGCTTAGACGGAGAAAACCTTTATTACTTAAATAAAGTTCCGTAAGGAAATGGAAGTATAGTGATGACGAAAAAAAATCATTTTTCGAAAAGTGTCTGTGTGTGTGTGATTGTTGTCTGTCTGTGTGTCTATCTGTGTGTCTGTGTAGAATTTTTTTTTTGAAAACGATAACAGCCGCAAATTCAAACAAAAACAAATAATTGTTTGTATACATCCCTGAATTGCAGAGAACTCAAGGTCTGTTGATTTTGGTGAAGATCGGTTAAGAGAAAGGGGTGGTTTACCAGCAACGTTTTATGTTTTAACAAGGGTAATTTTTTCTATGACAAACTATAACTGCCGCAAATTCAAACAGAATCAAATCATTTTTTGCATATGTTCCTGATTTATACAGGACTCAAGGCATATTGATTTTGGTGAAGATTGGTTAAGGGAAAAGAGCAGTTGACCTGCAATGTTTTATGTTTTAACAAGAGTAGAGTACTTAATTTTGATAAATATAGTATCCTGAAAAGACGATCATAATAATCCACTGTAGAAACGTAGATGAAATATCTTTAAATAAAGAGGCTAGTTGAAGGGGTGGGGGTAATTTTCTATAAATGAAAATGGTAGTTGAAGAGGGAGGGAATAATGTTTATTTATGTCATTATCGCGAAAAACGAAGTAGTTTATTGTTAAAATTCCTTCCCGGGCTGTTTGGCGTGGTCCAATGTTTTCTACAAAACCAGACGTTTCGGCAGTGCTATCGACTGCCATAATCAGTGAAAATCGAGTGCGCTAACGTGAGGTGGTATACGTTAGTGACCACAGCACTGTGGTTAAGGTTGAAGAAATAAGTAGTTTCTATGGAAATATTTCATTTCGAAAATGATTTTAAATATAAATATTAGAACATGGAACTGGCATACGTAATATTATTATGCAGTTCAGGCCCTTATCAAAGTAGCATTTCTAATTACAACGAACATTTATATAGTACACACAATCTCCGCCGTTTTTCTTTGATTAAGATGAAATAATAGTTTACGTTAAATGACTTTTTATGAATTTCCAAGTTTATGAAATTACGTTCCCATCAATATTATTACATTATTCGATGTGGTTACGGGTATAGATATGGGATTGTAGATATGGTCATGTTAATACGGGATTAATAGATATGCGGGCGCGCACACATACACATGCATACTAAATGTATAGCGTAATCATCAAACGATTTTTTTTTACTTTGAGTACAAAACTACTTAACAAATTGTATTAATTTCTAAGCATAACTCCAGTCATGATTACAGAACATGATACTACTTTCCTCTTAAAAAAATGAGCGTATTATGTAGACGGATTATTTCATAATAAAAAATATATCAGAAAAATATTTATAAAAACACGTTATTTTCTAAATAAAAAAGAACATCATCTCCTAATGCCTACATTCAAAATTAATTATAATATTAAAAAGAGATAAGCTAACAGAATCGCACACAATTTGGTAATGATAAGATATCCAGTTGTTGCCCAAGCCACAAGAGCAAACCAATTCCGGCCTGCTGAATGCTTTGAGTGTTTCGTCAAACAACAAATTCCCTACAGCTAATTAAACAACAATTCGGTTGGCTTTGTCTGTAGAAACGGTTGGGGTGCTTTAACGGTTTAATTTATTTATCATATGAAATTCCTTAGGTGTTCATCATACTAAACTCAACCGAAATATTTTTAATTTCTCTCGTAATGTGGAAATTATCGTGTACATCAAAACACTTGTTTGTCTGGATAATAAGACTTTCGAAAGTACTCTTGAAACTCTTCAAAATAAGAAAAAATATCAATTCTAAAGAAACGTTCTTTCCTAAGTAAAAAAGAACATCGTCTCCTACTTATTTAAATCTTTTACAGAAGTGAAATCTTACAAGTGAAATCTTATTATGAAATCTTACTTTTTGCATTTGTCAGGTCAAAATTTTTGACTGCCTGATTTTATTCCAATACATCTCTTATTATTCCAAAATATCTCTTAACACTAGATTCAGGTAAGACTTTAATATTCTGTAATTGTCTTAGGTTAATACTAATGTAATGTAATGTGTACTAAGGTTAGGTTATTGTGTAATGTTTGGTTAATACTGAATCAAGGATTAACAAATATATGCAAATATATATTGCAAGGCTCATATTACATGTATTTACATAATATAATGTGATTATGGGTATAGATATGAGATTGTAGATGTAGTCGTGTTAATAAGGAATTAATAGATATGCGCGAGCGCGTACATACACATTCATACTAAATATATAGCGTAATCATCAAACGAAATTTTTTTTACTTCGAAGATAAAACTATTTCACAAATAATATTAATTGCTGAGACTCGGCATAACTCAAGTCATGATTACTGAGCGTGATACTACTCTCCAGTAAAGATCATATAATTGTCAAGGATTAAGGCTGACAAGGATTATAAACTACCCTCTACAGACTATTTCCGAACTTCTTATTTTGAAAGAACAGAAAGGCTTCAGGAAGTGCAGTTCGGGTACTTACATTGCTTTTATTATTACACAATCATTGAAAAGCATCGCGAGTTCAATAAAGAGACGCATATAGCTTTCATTGATTTTGAGAAGGCCTTTGATAGAGTAGACAGAAATTTGTTGTGGAAATATTAGGAAAACGGGGATACCGTCACCAATTTATAAGAACTACACTAGGCCTGTATAATGGAACAAGAATAGCTGTTAAACATAATTGTAGGATATATCAACAAATATCTGTCAATCAAGGTGTTAGTCAAGGGTGCAGTATATTACCTACTGTTTTTAACATTTATATTGTCGATCTGGTAACAAAATGAAAACATCTAGTGAACTCTGGTTTTAGTTAACACGAGACAGACATTTGAATGCGCTGTTGTTTGCTGACGACTTACTTGTACTTCAAAATACAAAATCTTATTTGCGAAAATCTGTTTTTTGGATTTGCAAACAATACAATATGAAAATCTCTACCATAAAAACAAAGGTAATAGCATTTCGAGGTAAGGAGCCAATAAGTACAAAAATAATGATTGGTGACCTAATTATAAAACAGGTGAGCCACTTTAAATATTTCAAAAATAATATTGGCCATGATAGAAATTATGACATTGATGTTACGTTAGGTAAGATCCAGATGAGCTGTGGAACAATCAACCGTATTTTTATAAACAAGGTACGTCGGAATACAAAATTAAAGTTTTACAAGTTATGGTAGTCTCTGTACTGTTCTATGGTTGTGAATTATGGCCAACAAACAAAAATCAAGACAGTTAAATACAGGCCTCAAAATGGGATTCTTAAGAGGAATTAAAAGGTGCCCTAAACTTGACCGTATAAGAAATGAGGCCATAAGAGAAGAGTTACAAGTTTTTAACTTAAACGAGAGATTATGAAATTACAAACAACGGTGGAAATAATACTTAGTAAGAATGGCAGATTCCAGACTGGCCAAACAAGTCTGGAAACTGTAGGACACAGGTGTGTGGGTAGACCCAGGAAGAGATGGCTGATGTTTGAAGGCGGACCAGGCACACTTGGCTTATGCCGTGATGCGAAGATGATGATGTCTTAGAAATTCTGAGACTTAGTTAATGGCTTAGTTAATTGACTTGAAATAGATCTGAGGTGTTGTTAGTAGGCTTGAAATAGTAGATTTGAGGAATAGTTTGAAAACAACATTGAAATAGTTCTAGCTTACTATTACTTCGGTATTAGTACACGTAGTAATGTAATGTCTTACAGTTAAATTCAATCAACAGTGTTGCTGGAAACCAGTTTGCTATTATAATACATGCTCTGCTCTTATTTTTTTTAACTTTGTCCTCGTGCACTATTTCCTGCTTGTTCCCGACCTATCCCAAATATATTATTTTGACTTTAGTAATTACATAAACACTTTAACAACAATAATTGAACATCTGAAATGATAATATCTGTCATTTCAACTACCAAACTATCAAACATGTTTCAACTTTGAAATTAGCGGTCAAGAAGAAAAGCATTTTTTGATACAGAACATTCATGAAAAACTAAATGAATTAGAAAGAACAACAAAATCAAAATACAGTACAGAATCGATTATCCGAACCTCTCGGGATGAGGGCCTGTTCGGATAATCGATATTTCGGACAATAGATCGTAAATTGAAAACATTATTTCTCTTTACAAAAACAAAGATTTTTACAGTTGTTTTGCTGACCAACCCCCTTTATTTGACCAACTACACTTTAAATCACATGTACTATTTGACACAATCATAAAGAAACCAAACTATACTTGAATCCCAGCGCCAACCCCCTTCCACCAACAACCCCCCACACATACCACCAACCTGTAAAAAAATCCGTTACAACTGTTTCAAGACATTCTGTATTTAAACCTCGCTGAAGAAGGTGAACAACACACCGAAACGTACGAGGACATTAAGAAACGTAAGTGTTCACCAGTGAAAGTTACAATTTATCACTAAAGATTTTTAGTACAAAATCATTTCTAACATATTGTTATATAATTACAGCAAACCTGTATACTGTACTGTAATGTATTACTAAGGCTAAAAATCACTGAATTAAAACTGAGTGTAATTAGTACAAACCAAATGTTAATTTAAACAATATTAGAGTTAAATGACAAACATTGTACTATAAAATTAATTAAAAATTAAAAACAAAACAAAACCTACAGTACCATGGATTACGCTTTTTTGAAGAAGTGTTCTATCACTGTGCTTCAAACCGATACCCCGTTTTCTCGCTCCTAAAGACTGTAGTCGTTTAAGATTCATAAGGTAAATACACTCTATCCCGTCTTCTGTTTCGGCCCACTTTAGAACAGTCTCAAGTGCGTCGAAAGCTTTTGCTCCCGTCCGCGTCGGTGGTTTGGTATTAGTAGCATTCTCGCCGTCATTATCTGAATCTTTCCTTTTCATTACGTTCATTTATTGACTCAACTATCTATCTCTTCATTGGGTAATAACTGAAAACCGTGATCGGCTTCATCCACCTTTAGCCAATTCTTTGTTTATCGATTGTAAGGCTGTATAGTTACAGCGTTTATCTATTACTGTACGGTACTGTAATAATTTACAGTATAAAATTTTTTAGGTTCAATAAATATCCAATACGCCTACACGTGCCCAATACATTACTGTACAGTACAGTACATAATTGTACTTTTTATTGAGTTCGGATAATAGATCGTTTGGTTAATGGATGTTTGGATACTTGATGCTCTACTGTATATACAAAGAACCACCAAGACCGGTAGTCACACATGCAGCAAAAACAATGTGCTTGACAAAGACAGATCGAGAAGGCTGTGAATAATCGAAATAAACATTATAAAAGGAATTTAAGTAACAAATAAAATAGAAGATGAATACGGAAGGATAACAAATTCTTTATCTAACAGAATTTAACACTTTTTCTTTAAATAAGATACTTGTCAACATGACGTTGTTTATCTTTTTACAGCACATCGTAGGTAAAGCGAAGCATAACAGGGTCGCTTTATTACGTATGGTTTCACAGCCCAGTAAACACGGCGCGGAAGCGAATTAACCGTCCTTTGTGGATCACACATCACGAGTCACTGGATATGTCGGCCGACGGAGACGACTCAGGTTGGTTGCTGTGGCTTGTGCCGAGCTCAATCGCATCGGTTGAGCACAACGCCAAACGCTACACTGCCAGATTAAGAACAGATTTTCATTCTTGTGCGTATTCAAGAACTCTATTCTCTACTTGTTTCTTGAACTATTCAAAGAACACATTTTACTTCACAACCTTATTTGTTCCTAAACAATTATGCAAAATATTGTTTAAACCATAAAAGGCCTATTGATTTACAATAACAAATAACTGCACTATATGTATAAGTATAAACATAGTTAAATTTTTTTATAAATAGGCTTATCAAACAATTTTCTACAATTTTTAAAGTAAATCTTACAATCTTATTGAATTAGTAAGCATATGGGCTAACAGTCTCTCAGTATCTACGCAGTTGTAAATATTCGCTTTCTTTGAAAAAACAGATTAAATTAGTTTAAATACTGATATTGTTATATTCTAATAAGTACATTTTTAATTAGTTTTAAACTGCAATCTTCGTACACTTTTAAGGTATGCTATATGGTCACTGTGGGAAAACAGCCTTATTGTGCTTTTGACAGCCTGTAATGGGGTCATGAGCATAAAATGTATTTACCTATTAACTTTAAAGCATTTGATTCATCGACTTTTGTACTTATTTTTAGGGATACGAACCACGGTACTGTTTTGGGAAGGGACGGCCACGGCCACTTGCGTGGATGTGTAGCCATACGTTCACATTAGACCTTGAGATATCTATTTTCAAAAATTCTAAGCATGTTGTCCATTTCTCCTTTTTGAACGAGCAAATGAAGTTCTCAACTTTAATTCAACCGTTTGGCATTGTCTGTTTGTATGTCCTTCAGTCTATCAGTCTACCTCTTTGGGAGTTGTCTCACGATAATTTTAGAATGCATCAACCGATTTTCGTAAAGCTCGTCATGTATCTTCACACTTTTACCCCACAGACTTCAATTCTTTTCGAGGTTGATCCCCAAAATAGAAGGGGCAGGAAAAAATGTAGAGGGTCAAACTTATGACATCGCAGAAATCCATGTGGGATATCAATTTAAAAAGATTTTAACTGACTCTGATTATGTGGTTCAGTTTCGGATACTTCAGAACTTTTGAACACCTGGCCCAGAACAGTGGATCAGAAGTTTACAAAAATTATAAAAATCCACAGCTAGTATCACACTAACTGGAATTTAACCGAAATAAGAATGTAGTGTTTGAAACTTTTTATTTTACTGGCACCACAGGCCAAAAATTGAAGTCAGCATTATAAAAATTGTAAATTTCGATGTGGGGCATCCAATTAAGAGAAATTTTATTTAAAATACAAACTTTTAATAATAATTTTATATAAACATCTTTAATAATAATTTCAAAGCATTAATATCTGTCAACACTGGACATTTTGGACCGCCTTCAAAAAATGTACGAGCTTCCAAAAAAAACATTAAAACATTACATATTGTTATAAGTTGTGTATATTTATGAAAATTGTTAGTGCAAGCCTACACATAGCTATAGAAACGTCTATAGAAATATCTCTTACTATAGAAACACTTGAAAACTAGGAGTAAATTATTTGTTATTTAGACGTTATGGCTACTTATGGCATTTAACTAAAAAAATAATGTAATAGTTAGCATTTTTAATCTTTATCTATAACAATAATAATAATAATAATGTATTAAAAAGTAATAATAATAAAATATAAAATAATTATAAACCTTACTACAATAATAAAATAATAATAATGATTTCCTGCTCTACAGTTGTTATTTCACTAAAAACGCTGTAGACTAATCGGGTTTTTTGTGATTAACATACATTTAATAATAAAAGTATTTCCAACAAGCTAACAAACAGTGAGCGAGCTATGCAGCTCAGGGATCTTATTAGTATATAAAGAGCCGAAAGAAGATTTATACAAAACCCAGGACGGGAGGTGCCTATACTTCCGTCCCATGTTCCTGTCTTCTATTTCTAGTAGACGAAACACGACAATAGAATCAGATTAATCTAACCGGGATCAGTACAATCCCTTGAGAATAAATTGGAGAATCCCTCCCACGTTCGTCTATAAGAAACATCAAGAGCAGAGGCACTTTCTCTTTTGTCAAAAAGATGTTTTTACTGTTATAGGAAAGGTAACACAATAACAACTTCAAAGGATAACAATATGTCTACATTATTATTAGCCGTAATCCACACGTTGTTAAATATAATACTCTCAAATATATATTATATACAAATTAATTTAACACAAATGACAATTAATTTAAACATATAACATAGAGAATATAATTTCATAGAGGTAGTGCAAACCTACACATAACTATAGAAACGTCTATAGAAATATCTATTACAATAGAAACACTTGAAAACTAGGAGAAAATTATTTCTTATTTAGACGTTATAATACTTATGGCACTTAACTAAAAATAATAATGTAATAGTAAGAATTTTTAGTTTTTATCGTATAATAGTAATAATAATAATAATAAAATAGCAATAATAAAAAATAAATAAAAATAATAATAATAAAATATAAAATAAATAAGTAAACAATACTACAGTAAGTACAGTAATAATAAGAAAATGGTTATAATTTACCAGGAGTGTGCCAACAATAAGAAATAGGTGAGGTACTTACCTTTCATTATTCAAAACTTCCATTATATTTAAAAATCGCCAAATACAAATACAACAAATAAAATGATGTTATTTACATACGGATTATTAGGCTACTAAAAGTACTGTGTAAATTAAATATATGCTTTGTCACCTATAACTCGTAGTATAATTCAAGTATCAAAAAATGAATAACTGTTCACCATTATTCCCCGAAGAATTAATTTTTATTTCAATAAACGTTATACATATAACTTTCAATCATTTAAATTTACATTATATTTTTTATATTTTAATGCAAATAATACTTGATTCGATAGTCAAAAACCAGCAGCATCATAAATACTCTTCTTCTTATTTCAGCATGTCTGATTCAGTCTCTCATTTGCCCATATGTTCTCCGTAGGTATTTCATCACAACTGTTTATGAGCTGGATTTCAACCGGTCGCACGTTATCGAGCCTTGAGTGTAGGTAAGGGGTGAGACAAAAATACTTTTGTATACTTTAAGCAATTATAATAATCTCGACAGCAATAAAAAATAATATAAACTTGTAGGCGTAATTTTTCATTGTTTTGGGCAACAATGGTAGAGCAACTCAGTTTATCCAAGACATTATAAGATAATGCCAGCTTACGTGCATAAGTAATGTCAAATAGCTTTTGCCAGCTGTAATCCAGATGTAAAGAAATTGTAAGACATATATATTAATTTCAAGAGCAAATTTAATAAATGATTTAATTGCAAGGGGTGTCTTTAATGTTGTAGTTTATGTTTAGTGGAATGTAAACAATAAAATGTAGTTGATATCAATCAGAAATTATTTAGTTGATAAAATATGAAAAAATAGAACTAAAGAATTAAAGTTTCTGCTTGGTTAGCCACTAGAAATGCGACAAAGTTAGATTCGGTTGGATTACTTTTTCCTGTGAACAGTATCCAGAATATAATGTAAATCATCGCTAGCTAATTTAATGAAGTTATGTATAAGCGAAACAAAGTAGCCAATCTTGTCAGCAAAGATCGTAATACGTTTTAAACAAAGTCAGCAGAGAAGGAAGTATCTTACCTCAAACCGTAACAGATTGTTAATAAGTTACGTAGAATTTTACCCGAATGCCTTATATGTGTACATTTCTACGCAGTTTGTAAAACTGAACTGTAAAACTGTAAAAAATATGTAGTGCATGAAACAGGTTTAACAAAATTTGAAAGTTTGCTTTACTTTCAATTTTACTCATTTTTATTTTAAACTGTGGCAAGAAGAAGAGTAAGCGATTTAATGCTTGTACAGCGAGCAAACCCAGAACATAAAGCCTTTGTAATTGAACCCATTAAAAATATACGATACATTATATGATTAAAATTTCAATCCAAAACACTATGCATGCATATAAACCCATTCCATTTTATCTAACTAAATTTCATTGTGTTACAAAAGTGTACACACTTTATGAGACATGCATGCAGACAGTCTGCATGTGGACGACGCTTTACAATATAGTAATACATCGGCATGAGCAGTAATTACTGCACTAATTAGTGGCTATGTACAATCGCATGTTATCCCCATTCTGGCAAGGTGATAATTCATATTAACTACAAACCAGTCAGCTGGTTATCACATCTGGTTTACGTTTCGTTAGCGATCAACCCTTGGTCTTCTCGTTCAACTGTTTTCTTCATGCTTCTACTTATAGAGAGGAATATATAAACATTGGTGTACATGTGATTAAGATAAAATATTCGGAGTCTCTTTTCAACACTCATAGTTTATCTTCAATTTGAGAAACTGTGTTCCTTGAAATTTACTTTTTTCGATTACATGTATCTCAGGTAGTAGATTATACGGTAGAGGATCTATGAGGAACATTTAATATGCTCAAATCTGAGACTCGTGAAGCTCAAATCGTCGGTTGGTCGCTTGTGCCTTCACTTTCGATTCCAAAACCAAGAAACTGTTAAACTTATAACATTAAAATTTATAAAACTTAAATTTATTAAATTTAATTTAGAATGTTTTTAATTTTCAAGTGGCAAGTAGAAAGTTTTTGTTCAAGAAAGTTAATACGACATACTTATTATCTAAATTATTTTACACATTGTCAAAACATGAACTGAAATTGGCTTAGTGATTGTAATGCTCAGTTGAAGCAGTTGTTCATAGCTTACTTAACCTGCTTTATGTGACGTTATTAGAAACGTTATGACGTTATAATTTCATACTTATTTCTTGTCTCTTCTCTTATGATAATTCGATTATTGTTGCCTAATACATTACAAAACCTTTGTTTATGCTATTTTGAGGAATGACAACATGCACAAAGCTATCGGTTTGTATACTGCGTTTTTTCTTTAATTATATAAAATAATTAAGTTCATCGATACCACGTTTAAAACAATGTCATTTTGTTTATTTCTTAAAAATGAGAATGATGTGGAATTTAATTATTTTGCAGTCTACTATAAATTAATCTGTGATTTTAAAAAGGCATGAATCACTAAAACTAGATTTTTCATAAAAAGTTAGAATCATCTTATCATCTTATATACTAGGTTAGAAAAGTGGTCATTTTTTATAATAAAGTTTATGTTCATTATTGTAGTTTTACTGTAGAATGTCAAACTCTTTGATTTCATAATTAAAAATAATATATTTTGTATATAACTTAAAAAATATTAGGGGGTGAGCTGGTTCGTCCTCGTCGTGCCCCTGGATAGCATCTACTAGCTAGCTAGTGAATGTGAACTAAACACCAGCGTCTTTTTCGGATCTCACTTTGCTTCAACTTGTCTTGGGTGAGATCTTTCTGGTCTTTGATCTTTCCTATCAGCCTCCCTTGGCTAACTCTTGGTCTTTTCGACCCCGACGCTATTAGAGGATTCGAAGGCTAAGGTGTCTTCCACGTTTTTCATTCTATTTCTTGACACCTGCTGCCTTGCAGTAACGCGTTGGATCGTCAAAGGCTAAGGGAGATAACCCTTACAGAGAATCAGGTTTGTTGGGAAACCTTAGGGTGGCAGCCCCATCGCCTAACAACCTAGTTAGAGGCTGGTAACCTCTGCTAGGGAATCTCATTGCACTGCCCCGTACTGCCTTGTATGGTTGGGGGTTGGCACCTCAAAGGCTAGGAGAAGGATACTCCGAGGTAAAACCAGGTTCAGGCCAAGGTCTGTAGCTGTGGTGATAGCAGTTGTCCTAGGAGAAGAAGACTCCAAAATCAAACTCCTGGTCCTCCAGGTTGGGGGTTTTACAGTGGGGTAGTAACCTGCTTAAGTAAAACAATATTTACTTGCAGAACTCAACTGAGCCTCGGAAATCGGACGGGAAACGTGGATGGGCCTAATCCCTGTAGTGAAGATGATGATGAAAAATATTAATATTTAATTTTTGGTAATAAATGTCTTTACTTCCATGATCCACTTGATTGCAAAAAATACACTGCAAAAATATCTACATTATTCTGCAAAATTCATTTGTCAGTAAAAATTGTATGTCTTTGTTGATTTTTTAAAACTGAATGTTTGAATATTTTTTACACATGGTTCAGCATAAATTAATTTTATATTTTTACCAAATACTTGATGTACAATAATTTCTTAACGTTTATGGGTGTAATAATCAACCACTGTTCTTCTCACTGTTTCCAGTATTCCAGTATTATATTAATACTTCATACATAGGATATTAGACAGATTCAAATTACTAGCATGGGTAATAAAACTCAGTTTACTTGACATATGTTCATCAAAAGATATTCGCCAACTTTTCCTCTTCATCTGTACGTCTCTAATTCGTTCTATTTATATTCAATTAGAGCCTTCCACTTGTGTTCTTACTTTATTCAATCAAGTAACTCATCAAGTTAAAAAGTAAAAAATTCTAATCTGTGCTCATAAATCTGTCATTCAGAAATGTCTGTAAGGATACTCGCTTGGTCCATTGGTTACAGAATAATGAGTACGATGTTATTAGTACTCGACTGCACATTAAAACTTGTAAAAGGTGTTAACACATCCTTGTAATAAAGATCGTCTTTTTTTCATATTCTATACCTCCGATTGCTTTCCTTTTTTGGTGTTTGAATGTATACTAATGTTCTGTTTAAACAAGTATTAAGTTTTGTAATTAATTATCAATTTATATATAGCATTTTCATGTAAGAACTATACTTGGCTGTTCCAACTATGTTTTATAACGAGAAAAAGGTAACATTCGTATTACATTATATAAAACGTAGAACAAAACGTAGTTAATTATATAGAAATTATAAACAGGTTTTTACAAACTAATTGCAGAAGATTTTTCTTTTTATAATTTCAAATATACTGTTACGCATGGAAACATAGGAACACGGTTCTAAACTTTTACTTCCATGTTCCATAAGGAAATGGAAGTATGGTCATGGCGAAAAAATCGTGTTCGAGATAACGGCAGATTCTGATTGTACTACCATCAAAACATGAAAAAAGTCATTTTTCGAAAAGTGTCTGTGTGTGTCTGTGTGTAGAATTTGTTTTATGGCAAACGATAACAGCCGTAAATTCAAACAGAATCAAATAAATTTTTGCATATAGTTCTGAATTGTAGAGGACTCAATGTCTACTGTTTTTAGTGAAGATCGGTTAAGGGAAAGGGGTAGTTTACCAGCAACGTTTTACGTTTTAACAAGAGTCAAGTGCTTAAGTTTTATAAATAAAGTATCCTGAAAAGAAGGTCATAATAATCCACTGTAGAAAGATAGATGAAATATCTATAAATGGAAAGGGTAGTTGAAGGAAGGGGGAGGGAATAATTTTTTTATAAATAAAAATGTTAGTTAATGATGGAGGAGGTAAATTTTTATAAGTTTTATATGTGTACTACGTTATTGACAGCAAAGAAGTAGTTTCTATGAAAACATTTCATTTCACTTTAACAAAATTCGAAATTTTCATTTCAATTTAAATCACGTATGAGTGAAAATATATCGTTCCTGGCAGGCAAGCATATCTCAATTATGTAATGTTTACTTTTCCAAAGTTTTATTATTATGATTACCGCAATAAAAAGACTGGCAGGACACACACACACACACACACATACAAAATTCGCATTATTTCTGGCCTCACTCATGTTTATTTTCTTATGTTTGCAAGCTTTTTGAATGGAAAGTGCCGAAACCCACACCAACACAACACGTGCAAGCCGAAAAGGTGGACATCGATTTGCTTCCTGTGGATCGCTGGGCAGTGTTGTTGTATTAAAGCAATTAATACAATCTGTGTACTTATTTCTATTATGATATGAGAATTATAAACTAATATGTGCATGTGTGTATGTATGAAAAATATATAAATATTTTTCTCCTTTGGAAAATTGTTTGCACCTCCTTGAAAATATTTTGACCTCCCTGATGGCTAGTTATTTACTAACCTGTGTGGAATATAGCGTTATGACATGGATCAGAATGGTGGGTGTTAAACAGAAGACACAAACGTATTAAGAAAGATATATTTTGCTGAGAAAATTATAATTATACGGGTGAACAGAATAGTCGTTCAGGAAATCAAAAGACAAATGGAAAGAAAGAAATCAAGTCTCGATTTTAAAGAAGAAAAGTGACTAGTATAGTATTGACAGGAAAGACTTTGATAACACTATAGACATCCCTCGGCCCCTCGCAAAGAGAGTCCAATTTCATTACAGGAATCAGATCTCAGCTACCTTTAGCTAGCTCTTCGTTCGACCTACAGGCATTTTATCCAAAAGTACAGTCCTTCCTCACGAAGGTTGAGGATAGTCTTAATCCACCTGACAAGGTGGTACCATTTTAGCTGATACGTAATTTCTTCAGAACTCAAGCATCCACTTATAATTTTATAATATAATAATTTTAAATATAAATTTTAGAACATGGAAGTCATGTATGGTTCTCCATACCGATGTTTTTAATTGAGAAGGAAAAACGTCATTTTTACGCTGCACAAAAAATGTAATTTCAGTATATAAATATAATTTCACTATTAGCTAACCAAACACCAAGAGGACCATTGGTCGGCCAAGGAAGAGATGGAGTGAAAGCATGTAGGACCGTTGTTATAGAACAGGACCGAGTCCTAACAAGGAAGTTAAAGAAGAGAAAAAGAAGAAGTTGCACTTAAACTCTATGCCAAAGAGACAAATTTATCCGTTCCTTTTTTTATTTCCATGTTCCATAAGGAAATGGAAGTATGATGATGGCGAAAAAAATCGTGTTCCAGATAATGCGGATTCTGATTATACTACCTCAAAACATGAAAAAAGTCATTTTTCGAAAAGTGTCTGTGTGTCTATCTGTCTGTAGAACTTTTCTATGTCAAACGATAACTACCGCAAATTCAAACAGAATCAAATAATGTTTTGCATACAGTTCTGAATTGTAGAGGACTCGAGGCCTATTGATTTTGGTGAAGATCGTTTAAGGGGAAGGGGTAGTTCACCAGCAACCTTTTACGTTTTAACAAGAGTAAAGTGCTTAATTTTGATAAATAAAGTATCCTTAAAAGAAGGTCATAATAATCCACTGTAGAAAGGTAGACGAAATATCTATAAATAAAAAGGGTATTTGAAGGGGAAGGGGTAATTTTCTGTAAATTAAAATGGTACTTGATGATAGAGAAAGTAAATTTTATTAGTTTTTTTATGTGTAATACGTTATTGACAAGAAAGAAGTAGTTTCTATGGAAACATTTCATTTCACTTTAACAAAATTCTATATTTTTTCATTTTAATTTTAGTCATGTATACACACAGGCAAGACACAGACACACACACACACACATTTCGCGCTATTTATGGCCTCACTCATGTTTATTTACTTACATTTGCACGCTTTTGTTATCGATTTGCTTCCTGTGGATCGCTTGGCAGTGTAACTGCACGTGTTTACAGAGGAACGGTTCATAGACAGACTTTTCGTCTTTAGGGAATGAACCCTCTGCAAGATGGTCAAGGTCCATGAGTGACTTCGGAGCGCTTCGGAGGAGGGATGATTATCTGCGTAGTTCGGTTTCTTTATAAGAATAAAGTAAGCCTACCTAATTTTTATGGATAAAGTGACTGAAAATAACATTATATTAAACGACTACCCCATAATAACAAAAATATCTATAAATAGTGAAATTAGTTTGTGGGTGGACGATATTTTTTTGGAAATTACCGAAAAAATTCAAGTAAATTATTTTAAACATAACTCTTATAACATGGAAGTCATGTATGGTTCTCCATACCGATTTTTTTCTAGCAATGCCTTCTCTACTTGTGACACTCTAGAAGTTACCCATCTGCTTGATGTTACGCTGTTTGGATTTATTTATAGGCCTATCTAATTGTAATAATTCTCACATTAAATACTGTTTAACATATTTGTTTTATGTCTGTATCAGTTAAGAATATTCTTGTTATTAACTGATTGAAATATGTGAAATAAGTAATTTCTTCATATTATGTTTTTATTCAGACACAGTTTATATCTTTGATGTTTAGAAAAAATAATTTTACTTAAATTAAATGGGCCATATATTAGCCTATACCCTAAATGTTTATCTTTTACTCTCACGTTTACAACAACATAACAAAAGTATTTACAATTAAATGATCAGAATATTCTTTAGCCCTTACATTTACTTCAGAACGTAAGAGTTTTTCATCACTCATTTCCAGTAAACTATTTTCCATATTCAAGATACTAAATTAATTTGAGACTGATAATTCTCTGAATATTCCTCCGCAAGCATGTACGTTTATCACGGTTATATTCATCACTGACTGCAGGGGAACATAGTGTAATGAACGTTCAACTTATGGCCGAATTCCCCGTCATTTTTCACGTAAGTACAATCAACTGATGACGTGTAAGTCACCGAACGGGGAAAAGTTACTATTTAAAATATTTCCAGTATTCTATGATATAAGTTACAATAGACTTATTCCAACGAGAATCTCTATAAATATTACTAATTAACAGTTATTGGAGAAGCGTTTATAAAAGGTTACATTTATTTTTTTAACGCACACTATTATTGCGTTTCTTACAAAGGCACAGAAAAACACAAATACATATACATTCACCGAAAAGCAGAACACGTAAGTCGTAGACCTACGTGTGTGTTTTCAGTCAGTAGAACATATACCTGCTGGACAATAAACTTTATTACACTATCGGGAGTCTCTAGTACATCATACCTCCTACCTAGTACTAAACTGAATTGTTGCAACCGTCGCGTCGGTGACTCAAACTACAGATGTGGATAACGGATAACACACAAAGCCAGAGCAGCCTGTAAACAAATGTTCTTGTAAAAGAAAATCCTACTACGCTTAAGGAATAGACTTATTTAGTGGGAACAAATTGTATTAACGAACCTTTACACGTTACTCTATATGTAATATAATAAACTAAAATCTCAAAAGTACTGACCTTACCTATTACATTTCAGATTTGAAAGTAAGTGCAAAAAAAGTGTATTGCTACGAGATAAGCATTCGTGTGGATCTACTACAGATAAGATACATACAAAATGCATACCATGTAACTGTTATATAAAAACAGTACATTTTAATCAGGTTTATGTTGTGTAAATTAATAATAAATCCCCACAAAAAATTATCTCTAAAATAAAAACCGAAATACACTAAAATTGAATTGAAACGTTAATATTTATAAAAATTGATTACGAAGATTTAACGAAGGTTATTATAAATGTGCTTGTTAAAATATTTATTAACGGAAATACATTAATATCATTATTCTGATATATTCATCTTAATTAAATTATATTCCTTTGAATATCATGGTGTGCGCATAAATTTTGTTTTGTCTCTATATATTGCAAAAACGTAAATTTATAGAGTCACGAACAAAACTGGGCGTATCGAAGCAATCGAAACGAAATGTTGAATTCAATTTACGTTTACGGGCGTCGCTTTTCTACCGATGTGTCACTTTTATAGGTGAGTCAGCTGTCACTGTGAAGACGTAATCAAACGCTTTCAAGAAAAATGACAAAAAATATTTGACGTTTATTAAAGTTTACTTTTACGCCTCCAAGTTTGGAATTATAGAAAAAAATAACATTTTGAAGGACACCAAATAGGCAAATAGGGGAATAATATCATTGTATTTGATTTATATCAACAGTAAACTTCAAACGACAAAACTATGTTAAACTGTTAGAAATGTTAGAAATGAACAACTATACAAATATTTATAGTATACATAAAGAAGTCTTAAATGTAATAATAATATGATTATCTTATAGTTTACAATTATATTTTATGATTTTATTTTAACTTTTAATTTTCTTATTAAATAAAAATTAATTTGATTATTAGTTATTTTTAAAAACACATTATAAATTTCCATAGTTACTATATTATAATGTATTGTTAAAATTAAGCACTCTATTAATTAAAAATGTTTAGCAACGTTGTTGTCAAGAATACAGCAGGGCAGAGTAGTGTACTTACTGCAAGTAATAGTCCAAAGAGAATTTAATTACTTGTATGTTTTTAATTATTTAATTATTTATGTTTTTGTCGCAACTCGCATTACATTAGATAATGTACAAAATTAAATGAACAATCTACGTCTTAAAAAAATTGTGACAAAAATGATACAAGTAAAGACGTGAAAAACTGAACAAACTAGTTCTAAACTACTGTCTAATATCTACTACTATGGCACCTACTCTAGCATTGTCAGAATACGGTGTATAATTAAAAAAAGCTATTGTTCCCTTCAGATGTTAACGTGACTAAGTGGTAACATATGTCATCATCATTATCGTCGTCGTCGTTGTTATCTATTTTCAGGGATTAGGTATTGATTATACATGTTCACGCCTCACAGGTTTGCTGTGTCCGTCCATCTTTTCTTTGGACGCGCTGGATCTCTCTTACTCCTTACAATATACTGTAAAGATTTCTCGCGATGTTATCATCAGGCTTTCTGTTTAAATGTTCATTCCGTTTTGTGTAATATTCCACTAATTTTTATTTATTCAAAATATGTTCAATTTCTTTCTGATATAATCGTTCCTCTTATAATCTGTTAATGTGTATACTGTCAGTAATCATAAAAATTGTAATTATTTTTTCCTCCCCCCGGTTTGCAGGCTCTATAATTGTCAGACATCCCCTGTAAATTTTATATATAAAAGTTGCTAGTCTCATATTCAGGAAAATGAATGTATTTAATTTCTCCACTTTCACAGAGGAATAAAACTACTCTAGCATTCGCTCTTTTATTTCAAGTCACTCCGCTGTAGTTCATAATACACTTATCTAAATCTATGGCCCTTTAAGATTTTTCTTTGCCTCAGTTATTGAAGGTAACTAATTTTCTATTCTAGTAGCATTTTCTCTAATTTTTTTAGCTCATCTGTCATAGATCTTAAATTGTAATTGGCGCTTTTAATAATATCCATTTAACAAATTAATGATACACCTTGTTCTCTGTCTGGTCATGTATCCTGTTATCTCCCAACTAACAATTTAAGGTTATTTGAGTGCATTAAATTTTTTCAATTGAGTATCAGGCAAATTATTAAAATTGTAAAAATCATGAAAACTCCACAGTATCTTGATAAATCAACAATCTTTTAACTGTTTAGCTTAATTCCTCTAACAACTTGATAATCCACACAAAGAAAGAATATAATTAGATCTCTGAATTTGTAAATCTATTCAATATAAACTAATAGGTGAAGAACAAAAAGAGAAACATATAACAAACACTCTCTCTAAATATGAAACGGCGGGGCGTACATAGCAAAAATATTAGTTTATTTACTATTCTATTACTATATTTACTCTATTACAGTAATGATTGAATTATTGTGTCTAAATTTTTATTTCAACAGTTTATCACTTAGTAAACATAACTTGTACTAAACAAACATTATGTTACTCTACATAGACGTTATGTTCAGGAATTGCTCTAAATCCACTGTATTCTTTAAGACAGCATACTTTCTTATTCCAGTAAACGATTATTATCATCGTTCCACTATGAGACAAGGTTTTTAGCGAGTTCGCTTTAAAATAGTTTTATTGATTGCATTGGTAGCACTAATAGCTTCAATATAATTTTTGACATAACTTTTATACTCGCAGTTACCGTGACCTCTTCATACACATTACTTATGAAGTGTACTTAATCAGTATCAAGCTAAATTAAACGTTGAACGATGGTCTCTCTCTTAATACTGAATAATGACACAAATTATTCAAGAAAATTTGCAGCCTCTTGTGTTGTATTACATATACAAGTCATAATTTAAAATTATTTTGAATTGTACATACGCACCGCGATAAAACTAAACATATTGTCCTATATAGTTCATTAAGGAGAAAGTTGTCTTAAATCTTAGTTACTGGTAATAATACCGGTACTGTTGAATTACACACACAATTCTTGTTGCAAAACATTTTAAGATAAAAGACAATACACACGATAAAACAAAAGCATGATTAAATGTGAAATGGACTTCAGAAACTGAATATAAACTAATTAACTTACCACTTGGGATTACTTGGTTCTGTACTTGGGATTACTGTGTCGACCGTCAGAGAGAGCTCACTAACGCTTGGGAATTTATAAAATCAGAGATACATGTCATACTCAACTTTCGTCTTTTAATAAAGTTGCTTGTTTTAGAAACCCAACAGACTGACGTTAGATTGACCTAAACCCAAACTACGGTGAAATATGTAATATAGAATACATTTTTTTCAATGTTGTGATACAGTTAACATTGTTTTAAAAACTAATTCTAAGACTACCAACATACTCTTCTTACCAATATGTATTTCTGCATCAATATATCTTCCTTTGGAAACAAAAGAAATTTATCGTTTATCGGTACGAAATAAGACAAGATAATGTTACGATTAGTGCTGACTTACGGAGCTGACACGCGGATTTACACTAATAGAACAAAATGGCTGTTAAGAGCGATAGAAATTAGTTCATTCAGGACAATTCTTGGAAAAACGTGACGTGATACAGTTCAAAACAGTGACATAAGATGGCAGTATTTCTGGCAAATAGAGAATGTAGTCAAATTTGTCAGAAGGTGAAAAGAGAATGGAATGACAAGGCAAACGACGATATATTAATAATAATATTGAGGTATTCAAGACCGTTGGGAAAAGGTAATTCTGACCAATCACAGAAGAGATTGACGGAGGTAGTAAACCTCTTGATGTTTGAAGAAAAACAGGTGTGAAAAATGCAAAGCTCCACCAATTTGCTAACCACATTAAATGTTACAAAGCCAGATATCAGAAGACATTTTATTTATTTAATCGAGTTCTCTTACACGAAAGTACTGTCTGCCTGATAAACGGCAATATACGTGCTCCTACAAATAACTTTAACTAAGTTCAGATTTATCCGGATCTTAAAATCCTTCTACCACAGGACAATAAATTTTAAATAGAGTGCTTTATGGAATGTTTCGCATATGCTTAAGAATAACAAAATATTCGTATTTCCCTTATTTGTGAGTTAGTGTCAATCTTATAACTTACCTATATAAAATAACTTTCCTGCTAAAACAAAAGTTTTACTTTTACATTCATAGTACCAAAATTAGCTACAATTAGATTACATTCTATACTTAATTGGAACTTCAATAAGATTAAATTTTCTATCAAGCAATTAAATTATTCAGCTATAGTTGAAATTCACTAAAACAGGTTTGATATTCTGACAGTTACTGAGACTTTCAAACAATTTGCATGGTCGCTAACTAAGGAAGCGTTCCCCGTCGGAGAAAGTTAGCAATTAGTACAAAATTGTCGCAATTTTAAATTCAAATGCTGGTGAAACTTTCTTAATAGTTAAGAAAAGAGTTACCCGCTTGTAACCCACTTGTGCAGAGTTGTAAGTTTGCCATTCGAATCACTACAGGAATCATAATGATTCGCTTCGTCACAAAAATTATTATCTTCATGAAAGAATACCAACATGTCAAAGACTACGCGAAAATCAGTATCGAGGTAAAATCGAATCAGAAAGTTTCGAATCAAGTAATAAGTGTGGGACAACACGTCATTAAGTACAAATCAAATTCTTCATAAATACTGAAGCCATTAAGTTCATACTGTCAGTATAAATTATTTACAGTTCGTAACTAACATATGGATCATCTACTTCTCTTTTTCCTATACGATAACAGTCTTCTGTAACTTGGTGTGGATCACAACAATATCCCACCTTTTGTTAGCTGCTTTACAATAAAAATAAGTTTTTCAGCTGAATTTACTTCATTTAAATATCTTAGTTTAAGATAAACTAAAACTGGCTTTTTTAAAACATCATGTGTCTTCATTAATCCTGTAGCACTGCATAGTTACAAAATGTTATTACATTAATTAATATATATTATGAGAATTAAATTAATTAAGATTTTAAGTTTTATCCTCTGAATCACACGATGCCAGTAGACAACCACCCTTAATATCTGCCTTTCCATTAACCACAACTTTAACAGCATATTCAATTCAACTGGAATTTGTGTATTTGTGTGTTAACAGATGTCAGTATTTTCCGTCTTATTTCTTCAGATAGTAAGAGTAAGTAACGGTGGTTTACAATTTTCATGTACTTCCCAATCAACACGCGGCAGCCTAGCGGTACATGATAGACTAGGTTAGTCTTTCCCGTTTGTTTTCTAGTCCCTTCAGAAGTAAACTACTTTAATTTTTTGTCCACAAATACTCGATTTGTAAGTAAGTGGGACAAATTCCATTACTTACTTTACCTGAATAGTCAAATTATTTAGTTGACAGGCTATATCAAAGTAATTTATTTATAATATCTACGAATACTGCAAATGTAAAGAGCCGCGTGGAAATATCCTTGAGTTGTACATTAGGACTGTCTTAGTGGCACACAGATACATCACAACTAGAAAAAACAGTTAAAGAAAAAATTTAGAAAATTAGGAAGAAAATAATAAATACGGTAGAAAGGAAGGAACCTAGCTCGGGAACACATTATGTATCTCAGATTATTCATACTCCTGCTGGATTGTAATGGAGACTATTGTGTCAATCACAACTACTATATTTGTATAAAAAAGTAATATTTTGTATATTTCACTAAACGGGGGTAAAGATTTGCATACTGTCTGTCTAAGTTTTGCATAATTCTACCTTACCTACCATGAATATAATACATAACCATAGATTCATGCATACATACATACATACACAAATATGTATATTATGGCGTTACATCGTATCTTTATATTCTAAAGTCTCATGCAATTATGTGACAATTTTCGCAAAAATTATTTATTTTAATTGAAAGTATATAACTGTATTTCGGAAACTTTAATCTGCTTCATCTGAGTCTTCGTCTGTTTTATCAAAAAAAGATTATATAGGCCTACTCTAAAATAAAAAAAAATACAAGTCGATTATCCGTTGATAGATTCAGTCTCTAATGCTACAGACGAAGGCTTCCAAAACGTGTATTAGGCAAAATAATTGTATGCACGCAGGAAGAAATTAAATATTTTGTAATAATCATGGTATAAATGCATACCATGATTGTATAAGATGTTATAGTGTGACAATGTTATGATATCCCGTTAACTGTTTACCAAGACATTGCAGATTGCTCTGTAATTATGCAGAGCACTCGATCGCCGGCGGTAAGCTTACCCGATGCCGTCAGAAATACTGATCAGTAATACGATACAGGGATATTGCTACACACGAGAGATCTTCAACCGAAATGTGCACACAAAAAATATGCATTTACATATTCCACCTTGTTGTAGAACCTTGTTTTTCTGACTTGTTTACACATCTTAACCAGTTTCTCTAAAAATATTTATAAAATCAATGCATATGAAAACAAAGAATTATTTATCAGTTCCGAGTGCAATCATACAAATATAGACATGGGTATACATATAAGTTCTAACCCATTTTATACAGGTAATTACAAGGCGCTCAGTAAACACCGAAAACATCACAGTTCCCTATCGTACAACACTTAAAATGTAGATTACCATTAACATCAAATACTCTGTTTTGTGTAATTAGTTTCCCGTTACTTAAGAATCAATGAGAGATATATTAATTGTACAAATAACTTGCAAGAGGAAAATACTGTTAATCAGGCGCAAGATGCTTCTGCTGTTCGGAAACCAAGAACTATATGGCTACGTTTCGACAATCTGGAACCAAACCAAATGTTTACCATGTACACGATGTGCCTATAAAGACGATAAAGCGTTTTATGTTGTCATTTACCTACAATCAGCTATCAATAAAATGAATTATAATCATATCAGTTTGTACCTTTCGGTGTAACAAAGACATCATACTCATTAGCATAAACGGAGCTAATTACGGTTGCAGAAATACAGAAATAACTTTTGCTTCAAAAGACGAAATAAGCAAATTCCTTGTGTACACGATGAAAACAGAGGAGTAGTGAGAAAGCTGTGTGATACTGAAAAACCGGCCTTCATTCATGTATGTGAAGTACATAGTACTTGCATGTATTTACTCTAATGTTTTAGGTTAAAAATATCGGTATGGAGAACCATACATGACTTCCATGTTCTAAGATTTATATTTAAAATCATATTCGAAATGAAATATTTCCATAGAAACTACGTCTTTCTACTTATTGCTTCAGCATTAACCACAGTACTGTGGTCACTAACGTATACCACCTCACGGATTCGCACTCGATTTTCACCGATGATGGCAGTCGATGGCACTGCCGAAAAGTCTGGTTTTGCAGAAAACATTGGACTACGGCTAAAGAGCCCGGGAAGCAATTTTAACAAAAAACTACTTCTTTGTTGCCGATAACGTAGTACACATATAAAAAATTCTCCCCTCCACCATCAACTAAAATTTTTAATAATAGAAAATTACCCCACCCCGTTCACCTAACCTCTTCATTTATAGATATTTCATCTACGTTTCTACAGTGGATAGCTATGAGCTTCTTATCAGGATACTTTATTTATAAAAATTAAGTACTTTACTCTTGTTAAATCATAAAATGTTTCAGGTAAACTACCCCTTTCTCTTAACCGATCTTCTCCAAAATCAACAAACCTTCCGTCCTCTACAATTCAGGGATGCATGCAAAAAAATATTTGATTCTGTTTTAATGTGCGGCAGTTATCGTTCGTCATGGAAACATTTCTCTTGTTACAACATAAAAGGTTGCTGGTAAACTACCCCTTTCCCTTAACCGATCTTCACCAAAATCAATAGACGTTGAGCTCTCTGCAAGTAAGGAAAGGGTGCAAAAAATTATTTGATTCTCTTTGAATTTTCGGCAGTTATCGTTCGTCATAAAAAAAATTACCCTTTTTAAAACATAAAACGTTGCTGATAAACTACCCATTCCCATAACCGATCTTCAACAAAATCAACAGACCTTGAGTTCTCTTTAGTTCAAAAAGGTATGCAAAAACCTAGTTAATTCTGTTTGAATTTACGGCAGTTATCGTTCGTCATATAAAAAATTACCGTTATTAAAACATAAAATGTTGCTGGTAAACTACCCTTTTCCCTTAACCGATCTTCACCAACACCAAAAGGTATTGAGAACTCTACAATACAGGTCTGTATGCAAAACATCATTTGATTCTGTTAGAATTTGCGGCTGTTATCGTTTACCATAGAAAAAAATTACCCTTGATAAAAAACCGTTGCAGGTAAACTACCCCTTTCCTTAACCGATCTTTACCAAAAACGACAGGTCTTGAGTACTCTACAATTCAGGCCTGTATGCAGACAATTATTTGATTCTGTTTGAATTTGCGGCTCTTATCGTTTGCCATATAAAACACCCTTGATAAAACATAAAACGTTGCTGGTAAACTACCCTATTCCATTAACCGATCTTCACCAAAAACAATAGGAGGACTCTACAATTCAGGGCTGTATGCAAAACATTATTTGATTCTCTTTGAATTTACGGCAGTTATCGTTCGTCATAGAAATAATACCCTTGTTAAAACATAAAACGTTGCAGGCAAACTACCCCTTTCCTTTAACCGATCTTCAACAAAATCAACAGACCTTGAGTTCTGTATAATTCAGAAAGGTATGCAGAAGAGTAGTTGATTCCGTTTTAATGTACGGCAGTTATCGTTCGTCATAAAAAAAATTACCCTTGATAAAACATAAAATGTTGCTGGTAAACTACCCTATTCCCTTAACCGATCTTCACCAAAACAAACAGGTCTTGAGAACTCTAAATTTTAGAGCTGTATGCAAAATATTATATGATTCTGTTTGAATTTACGGCTGTTATCGTTTGCCATACAAAATACCCTTGATAAAACAAAAAATGTGGCAGGTAAACTACCCCTTTCCATTAAACGATCTTCACCAAAAATAATAGGTCTTTAGTATGCAAGAAATCAGGGCGGTATGCAAAAACGTATTTTATTCTGTTTGAATTTGCGGCTCTTATCGTTTGCCATAGAAAATACCTTTTTAAAACATAAAACGTTGCTGGTAAACTACCCCTTTCCCTTAACCGATCTTCACCAGGAACAAAAGGTCTTGAGAACTCTACAATTCAGGGCAGTATGCAAAACATTATTTGATTATGTTTGAATTTGCTTGCGGCTGTTATCGTTTGCCATAGAAAATACCCTTGTTAAAACATAAAATGTTGCAGGTAAACTACCCCTTTCCCTTTACCGATCTTTACCAAAATCAACGGATGTTTATAACTCTACAATTAAGGGCCGTATGCGAAACATTATTTGATTCTGTTTGAATTTGCGGCTGTTATCGTTTGCCAAACAAACAAAATTACCCTTGATAAAAAAAACCGTTGCTGGTAAATTACCCCTTTCCCTCAACCGATCTTCACCAAAAACAATAGGTCGTGAGTAATCTACAAATCAGGGCTGTATGCAAAACATTATTTGATTCTGTTTGAATTTGCGGCTGTTATCGTTTGCCATAGGAAAAAATCTACAGACACACAGACAGACACATAGACACACACACAGACACTTTTCGGAAAACGACTTTTTTCATGTTTTGAGTGTAGTACAATCAGAATCTGCAATAATCTCGAACACGATTTTTTTTGCCATAACCATACTTCCATTTCCTTAAGGAACATGGAAGTAAAAAATGTATAACAGTCCAATAGCTCTGGATTTTTACCTTCCTAGCAATAGTTACGACCATGTCATCAGTTAAAACACTGACATAAAAATATAAAGAAGAATCTAAAATATCGGTATGGAGAACCATACATGACTTCCATATTCTAAGATTTATATTTAAAATCATTTTCGAAACGAAATATTACCATAGAAACTACTTCTTTCTACTTACTGCTTCAGCCTTAACCACAGTACTGTTGTCACTAACGTATACCTCCTCACGTTATCGCACTCGATTTTCACTGATGATGGAAGTCGATGGCATTGCCGAAACGTCTGGTTTTGTAGAAAACATTGGACTACGGCCAAATATCCCGGGAAGGAATTTTAACAAAAACTACTTCTTTGTTGCCGATAACGTTGTACACATATATATAAAAAATATGCATAAAATTGATGGCTTGTATAAGTTAATGATTGACCTCCATTAAGTAGTGCTCAAGTTTCCAAAGTTTTAATATTATGATGTCCGTAATTAAAACATCAGAGCAGGTTTAGTGTGTATGAGGGTACACCGTGGACAAAAATTTTCAACATTCCTATTGAGCGTTGCTTAGAGTAAAGCTGCGAATCTACCGTGTATGTTTCACAGAACAAACACGCGAAAAAGAAGGAGCGCTCCGAAGTCACTCATGGACCCTCAGCATCTTGCAGAGGGTTCATTCCCTAAAGACGAAAAGTCTGTCTATGAATCGTTCCTCTGTAAACACGTGCAGTTACACTGCCCAGCGATCCACAGGAAGCAAATTGATGTCCATTTTTTCGGCTTGCACGCGTTATGTTGGTGTGGGTTTCGGCACTTTCCATTTAAAAAGCGTGCAAATGTAAGAAAATAAACATGAGTGAGGCCAGAAATAACGCGAATTTTGTGTGTGTGTGTGTGTGTGTGTGTGTGTGTTACCTGCCTTTTTATTGCTGTAGGCATAATAATAAAATGGAAACGTAAACATTACATAACTGAGATATGCTTACCTGCCACGAACGATATTGATATTTGTAACAAAATTTTCTGTTTGTACATTTTGAGTGCAAATTAATCCATTATACTACTAACTCATACATGATTTACATTAAAATAAAAATTTATAATTTTATTGCCTGGCAACAAAATTATTTTATTTTTAACAATTACCATTGTTTGAAAAAGTTTAAATGAATTTTCAAGTACTTTGCTGTTGTTAAAACGTTAAAGGTTGCTGGTAAACTACCCCTTTTCCTTAACCGATCTTCACCAAAATCGAAGGTCCTTGAGATCTCTACAATTCAGGGAGGTATGCAAACAATTATTTGATTCTGTTTGAATTTGCGGCTGTTATCGTTTGCCATAGAAAATACGCTTGATAAAAAACGTTGCATGTAAACTACCCCTTTCCCTTAACCGATCTTCACCAAAAACAACAGGTCTTGAGAACTCTACAATTTATGGCTGTATGCAAATAATCTTTTGATTCTGTTTGAATTTCCGGCTGTTATCGTTTGCCATAGAAAATACCCTTGTTAAAACATAAAACGTTGCAGGTAAACTACCCCTTTCCCTTAACCGATCTTCACCAAAAACAATAGGCCTTGAGACCTCTATAATTTAGGGCTGCTTGCGAAACATTATTTGATTCTGTTTGAAATTGCGGCTGTTATCGTTTGCCAAAAAACAAAATTTACCCTTGATAAAAAAAAACCGTTGCAGGTAAACTATCCCTTCCCCTCAACCGATCTTCACCAAAAACTATAGATCGTGAGTACGCTACAAATCAGGACTGTACGCAAAACATTATTTGATTCTGTTTGAATTTGCGGCAGTTATCGTTTGCCACATGAAAAAAATCTACACACAGATAGACAGATAGACACACACACACACACACACACACACACACACACCACACACACACTTTTCGAAAAACGACTTTTTTCATGTTTTGAGTGTAGTACAATCAGAATCTACAATAATCTCGAACACGATTTTTTTGCCATCACCATACTTCCATTTCCTTAAGGAATATGGAAGTAAAATGTATTTTAAATCGAGTTTCTTAAATTGTACACTTAACAGCTAAAACTACAAAATCTCTTAAATTTAATGAAAGCGTAACTATTTGTACCTATCCTATAATCCAAACAATCCTTAAGAGTAACACACGTCAAATAGACCGAGACAGTACTGTGTCAACATGTTTTTACCGCTTGCGTTGTTCTTGTGATTACGTCGAGACTACATCGTTTCATCTGTTAGTTTCACGGTTGGCTTGCGTCCTGTAACGCTGTTTTGTTTTAGTGCGGCACTTGTCAAAATTGAGTTCAGACATTTTGTAAAACAAAGAAACATTGGATTGTTTTGTATTATGCTACTGAAGAATTTACGCTTGGTCACAGACGTCAAGTTTATGTCCTTGAAAAGAGACCAACAAAATCTAACAAACATCAAAACCCTTTATGGTAAATATTGTCACAGTAGATCTCATGAGCGTACGTCACTTTTTAAGAATACGTCAGATAGATCTCATGTTGTCATTTTTAAGAACACGAAACAGGTTCCTTTTTAAATGTTATATAACGTTACACTAATTGTAAATATAGTACATTAATAGTGAAACCATTTACCGAATATAAGTAATCTTACTAGTGAAATAGTTTAAATATAATAAAGCGTTGCAGTAAATGTCGTAAAAATACCGTACTTAACTTTCTAAATGCATTTTATTCTTCCTAAACGTTAACTTTCTTTCCTAACATACCTAGTAAAACCCGAAACATTGTATTTAACTTACCGAATCCAATCCATAAAAACTATCTCGTTTATTGTTTCATAACTAATGAATCAATGTGTTACAAGCTCCACTAAATAATTAAGAAAAATGTTTTCCTCCCAAAAATAAAAATACACGGAAAATGTTTCTATTACATTATCTTCTAAAATCGGAAAATTTTATCTTCTAAAGTGATTATTGCGAATACGCAGCTTAACCAAGACAAAGTGACAGATGTACTCAATTTGAAAAGACAGACATTCGATTCAATTAAAGTTATATCCAAAACGTATATTTTTCATGACGACTGTAGACAACGATGGACCAGATATCTGGTAATTAAATATAGGAAAATGCATAAAGTAGTACACACTTTCTACGAGAAATAAAATGCAAACAATAAATATAATGCAACTAGACGTTTTACGTGTTACTTATGATCAATTTTATTTGTGCACACACACACACACACACACAAAGGGTCACATTGTTCGAAAAACATCTGCATTTTATGTTAAGTATTCGCAGATAACAATGGAAATTCATTTCGGAGACGATTCTCTAAGTCTGCAATTTATACCTCAAGCATAGATTTCTTCAAATCAAAATTAAATAAATCAGACTTAAGATTTCAAAATCTGGATGTACACACTATAACAAATTTTATGCATTAAACAAAGACTGCTTAATTTTCAAGCACTCCACAACATGCTGTCTTAATAGAGTAATGGCTTATAGCGTCATATGATTTCATGTGTGAAATTAATTAATTTCATATGTTTATGCAATTAAGAAACACTTTTATTTAATTTTCTGGTAGATTTTATGAACTTTCAGCTTTTTATAAGTCTTAATATTAGTAATGTTAATCTAATTATCGTGTTACTTTTACCATTAATATTAATAAGATCACTAGCATTACCACCAGGATTATTAATCATCATAATTATTCCGATTTTTATTTATATCGTAACTGGAAATAATATAACTGCATAGACCTATATTTAAACCGAAAAAATAGGTTTCGTCAAAACGAACGTTTATTCATGACTTTTCTAAAACCTACTAATATTTATCCATATGGTTGTGTTTAACATACTTAACAGAACTAAAACTGTCTCCATGTCGTATGTCGGAATAATATTATAATTCATAATAAATAATATTTTATATTTAGAATAAGAATATGTTTTTTATTATTTACTACAATGTTTTTTCAGTTTATTTTACATTAATGTCATCTTCAGAAATAAAATGTACAAGCCATAGTTTTAGTATACTATAAAAAATGTAGTTATAGTATATAGTTATAGTTAAATAATGAAGTAAACACGATGTAGTAACCATAAGAAATTCGTTCCCATCCTAAAACAAAGAACAAACTAATTTACAGCCTACTAAAATGCTACGAGTGCATCAAGAAAAATATATCCTTTAACTCGTTCCTGTTTAAATAGCTACTCACCTGCTAGTTTTAGGTAACAGGGATAGGCTGTACAACAGTTAGGTCTATTTATTTTACGGCATAGATGTTTTTTATAATTAGACCTACAAAGCTATAACAACCGATTCAAAGTGCCATAAATTTTTCTGACTCAGGAAATATATCAATGTACCAATAAAAATAAACTTAACCTTTGTAATGGGGCCTAAGAATACTACTTGAACTTCCTAAACTACTTTTTTTTTGCCGCTACTAAGTACAAACAACTAATTCTATTCTCATTTTTAATTTCCCAGCATTAAGCCTTTTATAGCAAACATTTTTCCCGAGAATGAATTACACATTTTTTCCCATTGGCTGTTAATAACAAGATAGGCCTACTAACGTGAATTGTCATTTAGGGAAATATTATTTCCAAGAAATGACATATTATGATATACTTTTTCTAACATTATGTAACTAGGTAATAGAGTGTTATTGTAATACCCTAGTTTCTCACTTTAGCCCGAATAACAGTTATTAAATACTAGCAGTTAATATTTTGTTAATGTTCTCAGAGATGTTAAAGTTGGAAAATAAAATTTTATAAAAACAGTTCCCAAATAAAGTTAGTTTTATGTTTTCCAACTTGGGTTCAAACTTCAACATCCTGAAAATGAGGCCAAAGTAAGAAATAATTGTTTGTAAAGATAACAATGGCTTTTAGTTCAACAACTAACAATACTCCATAAAAATTTCAACAATAGGAATCATTATTCGGCTTATATTCCATATTGTTACACGTTAAATTTGCATTTTTAATTATGTAGTTTTAATTTGTATTCCTTTATTACCACATAATGCTACTAACATTAACTTTAACATGTTAGTGGTGTACCGTAATTTAATTTTACACTATTAAAATTTTGTATATTATTATTATATGTTTTTAATGCTTAGTCTAAAAGTTTTTTCTATTCAAGCTGTGTTCTATTCTGACATGCATGTTCGAAAATCCAAAAATAACAACACTGAAATTTTCATTCAGCAGTAAATGAAGTTTGTATTATTTTTAATGTGTCCACTCATTTGTTCAGGAACACAGTGCAAACAAAATAGTGTAGTTAATGAAGCCAGTGTGACGGGGGGTTTATCAATTTTACACGCGTCACGGACAGATATCGTGCGACTCAACACAACATTAAACATGGGCACAAACATGGTGTGTGTTAACGCTACAGCTTTTGTATAAAGTACACTCACCTACAGGAACTGGCAGCGCATAAGCAAATATTTCTGCAGTTTCCAAACATTATGTAATCCATCTAACCGAAATGCTCATTAATATGTCTGTGTTGAATGTGTGTGTGTGTGTGTGTGTGTGTGTGTGTGTGTGTGTGTGTGTGTGTGTGTGTGTGTACGCGCGCTTGCGCGTTTATAAAATAGACTTGTGTTCTAAAAATTTTCCAAGGTAGTTGTAGTTATGTGAGACAATGAAAAATAATGGCTAATTATAAAATTCTGGTACGATAAAACAAAATGGGATAAATTTATCAAAAGTTACAAAAATATATTACACTAAAGAATGCAAGTACGTTTTAGTGTCAGTCTCACGTGGCACTTCTAGAAACATTTCGTATAAAAATTAATAATAATAAATGTCTTGTAACTTTTTCGCAATAATTTTATTTTATCATTATAAATCCATATATACAACCACGCGCGCAAGCATGCTCGTACAAACGCATACAGCAATGTTGTTCTTCCTAAAGTACCTCACTAATAAGTCTGTAAATGCTCTTAAGATGATCTGAAATTTTGAAATAATTACTACAGTAATTGGAAAACGGTTACCTAGTGTTTGTTATTCTTAATGCCGTAAAATTTTGTTTGTGTCTGTTGGCATACCACTATTCGAGCACGCGAGCGTGTAATTTTTACCACATTTCTTTGAACAAGTTCTGTTGTCTTGATTTGGGTACCTGTACTGCAGTAAATTGTAATTATATAATGATCAAAAATCAAATACAATATTATATAGTAAAGTAAATTAGTTTACATAAGCTATAAGGAAGGTATATGTGTATTAAAATATGTTTAGAGTTCATCTTTTTCTTCAGGAAGAAAAATCATAATATTAATACACGACCATCCAGTGTAACTATTTTGTTTGTTAATTGAGTCAATACATTCAAATAGACTAACGTTAATACCATCCATCATAAGAACTGGCTTGTTCACCTGATTAAATATAGAGATATAAATAAAAAATAAGTAAATAAATAAATTAGTAAATACACATATATACACACATAAACACGTGTATGGTTACGTTTGTATATGGTGTTTTCATTCACTTAACGCAAAACGTTCCTCCCAAACTTTTGTATTAAGCATTTCTGCACTATGTTTCATATTTTAAGAACATTTGCATTATAACATGTTAAAATACAGGCATGTTTTATAGATAATTACCCGTCTGGCTCCTTTCCTGGAGTGTAAATCACTAAATTCCATTGTTTACTTTTATTTTTCGTAACGTTTGTGCTAATTTGTGTTCAAACACCCTTTTTTTAATGTTACTTAAATTAAAAAATACTATAAAAGATAGTTATGCAAATCGACTTTATTACCATATTTTTGTTCACAAAGTGGTGGACTAATCATAATTTAAGTATTTTCTTTAGGACATGTAAAAAATAATCTGGTTTTGTAAAATGTTAATAAAAAAAGTATAATTAATTGTATGCTTATTTATTTGAAATTCTTTCTGTTAGTACAGAACGCTTCTAGACCTGCCGAAAGTATTGTCCTTACATGCGATGCACTCTAAGAAAATTAATACTTTTCTTCCACTTAAATCTTTATTATATTTACGTACTATAATGATAAAATAAGTGAGCTAGTATGTAATAATGGCATATTTTTAAAATGTAAATTGTCAAGTGAAATGTTGAATTATGTTTAAGAATATAAAAAGCATTTTTGACTTATACTCCTCATGCTCATGTCTGTATTTCATATAACCTTCACTATAAAAATGAATTTTAAAAGACAAACAAAATTAATACAGGGTTTATCAAAATTAATCAAATTCATGTCATATACGTTTAGAAAATAGACGTATTAGCATTTGTTCAGTCAATCAACTGATTTGTGAACGGTTCTAAGTTTATTAAATGATTTGATATTTATTTCGCTTTCTATTAATCATTTAAAATAGTTTGGGTTTTTCAGATACTGAGTATTTTGTCTAGGTGTCTGAGAGCTGATAGTTCTTGCAAATTCCTGATCACATTAACTAAGTTTTGAGGTCTTAATTTTGAATCTTGTGTTTGAGTTCAGCCTTCTTAATTTTGAAACTTGTGGAGTACTTTTGTGTGTTGGTTGGTTGTTTTATGGTTTCCTGTTGGTTATTGTTATTCTAAATTGGTATTATTGTGTGTGATTGTGTTGTATACAAAAGTATTTTGTGTATTTTCGATGTTGAGTACATTGAAAACCATAACAACCAACCAACACACAAGTACTCCACAACGTTCAAAATTAAGAAGGCTGAGGATGGAAACACTAAGTGTCCCGAAGCATGTTCCAAATAAGGAAAAAACATCTTGAGGTAAAGTTATTATAAATATTAAATATATTATATACATCAAGAAATAGACTGTAGCAAAGAGTGTTTGAATATGTATATTGCGCTGTAATTATCTGTCTGTTGGTAATTGCCCCTCTGTTTGGTCGATAAGTACACGATATCTAATTATTTTAGTATGTATATAATATTTAAAGTGTTGTTTGTATTAAACAGGTGATCATGAAAACTCTATCTCAGGGTAGACAACTAATATTTCTATTTAGGTTATTTAATATCGGAAGTAATTAATTATTTTCTTTAGTTGGTTAATAAACTTTTAACTATGGTTAACAAAATTTTAAGAAATAATATTGAGATAATATACTGTGTGAATGTTAATCGTTTGAATCCCCGCTCTTCCAAACTGCAACGGTTTCAATTCTCGTACTCTTGTAGTTCACTTACAATTTGTCACAAGCATAGATGTCGCTCTAAACAGTATTACCTTGTTCATACAATTCGTTTCACTGTTTACTAGTAAAATATATTATTTTATCCTCTTCTTTGTGTATTTAAGTGTTAATTAATTCTTGTTATTATTATTTGTGTTTTAGTAGAATTTTATGTGTTATGTATCCTAATTATGTTAATAATTTTACTTCGTGTGTGTGAATTGGACGACTAGGCTTCATGCGAGTTTATTTTTATTCCAATTTGGGATGACAACATCGATCAGTAGTAGATTACTTTTTGATGATGGTACTGTGAATAATTTACATTAAACCTTTAATAGCATTCCTTATTAAACTTCTTTTAATTATAAGATTTTACAAACTTCGTTACAAATTCAGAATAGGTTATATTTCTTTGGCCTATTGTACCAAAATTCTTTACAAGATTAATTCTTTTCCTTTTAATTTACTTTTACAGTTCTTAATTCTTCTTAATAAATTTTCAATATGTTACTTTAACTCTCACTGAGATGTGTATACTATTAATTCTGAAATTAGACTTATTTTAAATATTAGAGGATCTCTCTCTCTCTGATCTGTATGATATTAAATATGAAATTAGACTAACAACAAATTTTTCTTACATTTAAAAACAATCCAATTATAACAATTTACTTTGGCGTTGGTGATACATCACTAAATTTGTCACATACTTTCATAATATTACTCTGAAACCAGTGGCGGCTCGTCCATAAGAGCACAAGAGCACGTGAACCCCCTATAAAAATAATTATACGATATAAATTATACATCTTTATTGACGCAGTACTAAAATGGCTTATCTTCAGTAACTTTAAAAGAGCGGACAATGAAAAACAGCGTAGAGCGCGCCAAGTGAGGTTAAGTGTAACGAAGCGCCATTGGCTAGGAGCGGACTGAATGCGCCGCTCTCGATGCTGTACACACGGGATATGCGACAGACGGGCGAATCCATTTGCTCGCGGTAGGGGGGGGGAAACATGTTTACAAGCGGCTTAACGGAGAATACCGATGAGCTGCCTCTGACACAGCTCAGCTCAGTACGGCTGTAGTTGACGGTGGATGCTCCTTACCTTGGCGCGCGCGCGTGTTACATTTGTGTTTTGCAGTTTCGATTATTTTTTAGTGATAAAGTTTTAGTTGAAATTACAGTTTATCTATTATAGTGTAGCTAGTGAACTGTTGTCTTTATTTACTGTACAATAATGGAAAGTACCTGTAAGTACTCAGTTAGTAATTTAAACGAAGTAGCGTTTCCCAATTTACCCATAGAAGTTAAAATAGCAATAAAAGTGAGTGGTAGGCCAACGCCCCGACTGACTTAATATAAGTCAAACATCGACATCAAAATCTAGAACTTTTAAAAGAGAATTTAAAGAAGAGCTATACGAAAAAATTCTTGGCTTTGTGGTTGTGAACAAACAAACAAAATATTTTGTTTTCTTTGTTTGTTATTTTCCCGTGAAAAGGGCGGTCCTGCTTGGGTGAAAAACGGCGTTTGTAACTTAGCTCATTTGAATCAAAAAATTAAAAAAACACGAAAGTTCTCATGGACACATAAGTGCTACATTGGATTTTAATTTGCTGGGAAATGTTGACGTTCGTCAGCAGATTGACAGTGCTTATCGACAAAATATTAAAAAGCACAATGAACAAGTGACTAAAAATAGGTATGTCCTTTCTAAGCTTATAGACTGTATTAAATTTTGCGGTGCATTTGTGTTGGCCCTTCGAGGTCATCGTGAGGATGACGATTCCTTAAATCCTGGGATATTTAAAGGGCTTGTAAACTTTTCTGCAGAACTTGACTCATCTTTGAAGAACACTTGAGTACCGCTACTGTCTTTAAAGGTACCTCGAAAGAAATTCAAAATGAATTGTTAGATTGTATGCTTTTTGTATGTCAAGAAAACATAATAGAAGAAATAAAAACTGCACAGTATGTTTCTTTGATTGCGGACGAAACATCAGACATCTCGTCTGTATTTCAGTTAGTTATAGTTTTCCGCTATGTTTTAGCTAATGACCAACGAGTTGAAAGATTTTGGAAATTTGATAACCCTGAAGGGCACGACGCAGAATCTATAGCCATTTTGTACCAGTTTAGATTATGTTGTGCAAAATCCAGAAAAACTCGTATCTCAAAGCTATGACGGTGCGAATGTAATGAGTGGGCACCATGCTGGCGTGCAGACCATAGTGCAACAAACCTATAAACATGCTTTTTTCGTTCACTGTTGCGCTCATCAGTTGAACTTGATTGTAGCTCAAGCAACAAGCCAAAACCAAGATGTCAGAATTTTTTTCGGACTGAAGTGATATAACAAATTTTTTTTCGAATTCCCCTCAGAGAGTGGCTGTTTTGGACAAGATAGTTCGCAAACGAATACCTTGGGCGTCAGCTACAAGGTGGAATTTTAAGAGCAGAACTGTTAATACTGTTTTTGAGTACAGAGAGGAATTAATTGAATGTATGGAGGAAATCCAATCAACCTCTAAGCAACCAACCACCATAATTAAAGCTGGTGCTCTAGCTCGTCTCCTTAGAGATAATAAGTTTATATTTTGGCTTTCTATTTTTCACAGATTAATGCCACATGTGGATATTTTGTACAACCAATTACAGCTAACTTAAACTGATGCTGTGAGAACTAAAGCCAATGTTGACCACTTCGTCGAAGCCATTGATAAGGAAAGAGCTAACATGGAGAAAGTGACAGAGCTGGTTAATCAGTACCCAGAAAATGCACCTAAACGATCGAGGCGTGAAGAAGATTTTTACTTAAGTAGAACAGTGGCTGCCAAGGAAACCTGTGACATTATTACTACGCAAATAAAAACAAGATTTTCATTCACAACATCTTGCTCAGCTGTATCTCTTTTTGAATCACAAAAGTTTGAAGAGTTTGAACAGAAATTCCCCGAGAAATTGCTTGAAGATACAGTAAATGTGTATTCATTTCTTGAAAAAATCGCCTCAAGACAGAGCTTGAAATCATTTACAAAAGAACTGATTTCAGAAACATGCGTGGTGCTGTTAGTCTTTTACAGTTTTTTATTGAAAACAACTTATTGTCATCATTTTCTGAAAGCTATTAACTGTTATTAATTATTGCAACAATACCAATGACGACTGCTGAAGCTTAAAGGTGTTTTTCAACCCTAAAACGGATAAAGACATTTTTGCGGTCTACGATGTGTCAAGAGAGGCTTACAGCTTTAGCCATGCTTGCAATCGAGAAGGAAATGATTTCTAACATCCATAATTTCAATGAAAGAGTTATTGATGTTTTTGTGTCAAGAAAAGATAGAAGGATGGACTTTGTTTACAAAAACTGTACTTAAAGAAAATATTTGTGTAAGCTACCATCCAAGTAAATTTGTATAAGTAAATACTAGACCTTACCATCATATGTAGCAGCTTTGATTATTTTCCTTTTTCTGTGTGTTTAATAATCTAATCTAATAATTGAGAGCATGAGGCCTTATGACTAACTATCTAAATATTTAACACTTAAAACAAGCTTTCTGTTTTGCGTTTATTTTACTACTTTAAAATTAAATGAAAATAATTGTTTTAGTAAAAAAGAACAATTAGAACATTATAACAAGTATGATCAATAAAGTAATCCTATATTATTAAGTTGTGAAATAGTTAAAGTACAGTTATATCTATAATAACATTTCGTTTCAAAATTAATACATTACATCAAGGTATAGCAGCGCCTAAATTATATGAATATTGCAAGCAACACACAAGTGTTTGACACAGTGTATCTCAAAAACTGCAAATTATTAATTGTGAACTCACGAGCCGCCACTGTCTGAAACACATATATAATGTTACTAATTATTATTGTTACATTTCTCTGACTTTTTACATTACTCATTCAAATTTGTCTCTATTATATTGTAATATTATTACCATTAGGTTTTATTTTAATGTTTATTTAATTTTATTATAATAATTGTCATTAATAGTACAACATATTTTTTCTTCACTCTGTGCTGTATCATACAATTCCAATACCTTAGATTATCTCTATGTTTATTTATTAATTAATTAGTTTTTGTTTATAATTTAATTTTACTATCTATCCAAAATATTACTAAATTTATATATATATATATATATATATGCTGCTTACTTTACATCTGCAGACATCTACCGCATCCCAGCATCCACCGTCTTCTGTCCTCACAATCTGTGATTTAGAGGCCCCCTACACCTCACAGCAGATTCTATGCCCTGCTCCGTGACAGTTTAGGTCTAACCCTTTTTATTCTTATTGTGTCTTCATTGTGGCTGGCCTTACAGGGCCGTCTTGTTTCGGACATTCTATTTATGTGGCCAAACCATTTCAATTGCTTTACCTTAATGGATTGTGTGATATTTACTCCAGCTGACCTTCATCCTCTTCATCCTGTGTACATATGATATGATCGTCTGCAAAGTCCAAATTGTATAGTATCTTCTCAGATTTGAACTCTCAATAGTAACATATAGCGCCATAACTTTAGAGCTTCAAAAAGGTAAACCTTAAATAGAGTGGAGGCAATGAAAGTACCCTTGTTAGTCCTCCTTTCGCTACAGAAAATTCTTCTCATTAGAAGAACGTAATCTTTTATTTTAAAACCGTGTTGAGATAACTTTTAAAGATCAGGAAGACGGCAAAACGTCATTAGACCGTGCCATTCTAGTATTGATGGTATAGTTTGTGTCTTATAAAACTTCTATTATGTTATGAAAACAATATTTTATAGTTACAATACTGAAATCATATAATATATTTACTGTAATTACATGTACTGTTGTATCTGATGATACAAAATTGTTAGTTTTTAAGACAATGCTTATTATGTATATGAAAATGTTTTTTACGTTTCTGTTTGTTTAAGAATTGTACTCCTCACAAAATTTAAAAAGAGCCAATTATTTTAGTTTACACTAAGTAATAAACTGACTTTGCTAATGAACATTTCATGACAAACAAATATCAGATTATGGTATTTGTTACAATATATTTCCTTATTATGTTACATGAATTTATATGGTTTAATAAGTCAATATGTATACGGGTTTGTGTACGTAAGTGGTAGTCTGTAAACTTGTTTTCAATATAATTAAAATATTAATTTTTAAATCTCTCTCTCTCCTATGGCGCTACAGCCCAAGTCGGGCCCTGACCTCCACCAATCTCCGCCTCCAATCCACTCTATCCACTGCAACCCTCCTCCAGTTTCTTATCCCCATGTCTCTCGCGTCCTCTGCAACGCCATCTTCCCACCTCTTCCTCGGTCTACCTCTAGGTCTCGTTCCCTCCCATGTACTCAGCAAAGCCCTCTTAGGGTTCCTGCCACCCTCCAGTCTCATAACATGTCCGGCCCAACGCAATCTTTGAATTCTTATAAGTTTTGAGACTGGTATCTCTTTATATATTTGATACAGTTCGTTGTTGTATCTCAGTCTCCATGAGCCATTTTCTTGTATTGGGCCTATAATGCGTCTGAGGATTTTCCTTTCAAAGGTGTCTACTATGTCGACTGTTTTCTGTGTGATTGCCCATGCCTCACACCCGTAGCATAGCACCGGTCTGATGACAGTCCTATATATTTTCATTTTTGTTTCCCTGTGCACATCCCCAGACCTAAATGATGGCAGCAATGCGAAGTACGCCTTGTTAGCCATGGTGGTCCGTCTTTGGATCTCCGGCTCCTCTGATCCAGTCTTTGCTAGATTCACTCTGAGATACGTGAAATTGTCCACCACCTCAATTGTGTCCTCCTCTATCTCGATGTTGTAATGAACCTGGTCCCTTCTTGTTTGGATAAGCATTTTTGTTTTATCCATATTTATGGCTAGCCCAACTTCCTTGGCTTTGTTTTTAAGCTCTATAAATATTTAATATTTAATATTCATATTTAATTTTTAAATATGAATAAATAAAATTGAGATTTAATATTAATGTCAAAACTTTATATTATGTTGACTAATTACGGTTGTGTTACAGAAAAAGTAGAAAACTCTTTCATTAATATGTCTGCAGTTGATTCTCACAACGACTGCAGTTGAGCAAAATAAACAAAATATATAGAAGACTATGTATATAATTCATACATACGAACACAAATTAAAATGAAATTTTAATTTTATTACGAAGACCCCTGTAATGAATAGAGCCTTGGGGAGAAAATACGTTTTCCTTTCTCATATCCTACAATAATTAATATTTCGATTACATTATAGGCTAATGTGAAATGTACAGCCACAACTTCAAATTTAAAATCCGCAGTCCTTCGATCATCATCGTCATGGTCGTCGTCATTTTCCCACAAGCATTAGTCCCTTGACGTGTTCATATTCCTCCACAGATTCTACAGTTCAATATCAGCTCTGAACGGCTAAATAGAGTTTTTCAGTATACATGGATATATCCTGGTGGTTTTCCAGCGTCCGGTCATGTGTTACATAAGGCAATCGTAAGGTCGCCATTAAGGTAACGTTTTGAAAAATGCATATCTAAACAAATATACACTTAACTACAAATATCACTTAAAGCTGAGCATGAACTTATTGCCTTTTAAATTAAAAATGTATTATAGTTCAACTTATTATCGTGTTATGAGTTAGAAGAAAAGCTTTAATGGCTAGATCCTTTTATTAGACGTAAAGTCTTGTGTGTTTACTTACTACTTTGTTTGTAACACATGTGAAGAATATTTATGTATATGACAAAATTCACAACCCAAGTGTGATTATATACATGCATGTAATCTGTATATCTTGTAAAGTCAGGCAACTGCCTAGTTTGTAATCTATGCCATTAGAGGTTCTGTAGTCAATGTCATACTGTTGATGACTGGTATCAGTTAGCTAATGTCCGAATTTGAATACAGGAGCATAGTAATCCCGTTAGTGTAATCCAATATATTAATTAATTTTTAAATAAATATTGAAAAACTATAGATCCAAAAACTTTTAACATGTTGTACTTAGTTGTACAATGTGATATAAATAGGATATCAAATTATATGTCTGGACTATGCGCCAAAGTTTAAAACTTGAGAATTTTAATTTTAAAAAATAGTATTGCGCCAAAGACACGTGTGCAGATTATACCGTTTCTTTCACTCCAACCACAAGTGTGTAGCGAGACAATTGTGGAGCGGGAACCAATCCGGTAACATAAATATTTAAGTAGACAACACCAACTCGCCGACGTTTGTGTGAACCGACAACGTAAGAACGAGACAAGAACACTTTGTTGACTTGTGACGGTAAATAATTGACGAAGTCTCAAGAGATAGCGTGTGAATCGTAAATTTTCGATTACAAACTCGCTTCAGTTGATTAACTTGTATGTAATTTGGCTTTCTCAAAGAGAATTCGTTACTTGCTCTCCATTCCAACAAATAAAGAGTTCCATTTTATCAGTTTTACCTGTAAATATCAATTATTGTTATATTCTTTACGATAAAGTTATACAGTTGAAATCTTTGTATAATAAATTTTTCATTACGAAATAATTAACAGTTTTCTTTGTGCCAGAGAATCTGATTTTGCTGCTTAAGGATCTGTTGTGAAGGGTGTTTTATGTGATAGCTAATACAAGATACATTAATGTGTTTACTAGTTTTATGGAATAACGCGATTAAACATAAAAAAAAATTATGACATTTTGACCATTCACCACAAAAGTAACTGTTATATATTTTACGTATATCTATATATCTTAGTTTTATCTGTATTCTGCGCAGTATTCTAATTATTCATAATGTTTAGGAACATGCACAATAAAGGTGCCTTCAAAGGTTAATCCCCATAAAATACGGGCGACGATTCAATGTGTGTTTGAAGAAAAATCTACTTTTATAGTAGATTTTTTTTATAAACTTTTTACTTTTTTGAATATAGAACCTTTATTCATTAGAAGAACCCTAACAACTAAGCTTTTAGCACTATGCACTATTCTCTTTAAATAATAACTTATTAAAACAACTGTCAATGGTAACTTACATTCATTTTGACTCCACTGGCTTCTACTTGTACATAATTAACATTGTTATAACGAATTAATACATTCCTTTGAGTATAGATATTTGAAAAACTTTTAAGTTTTGTATTAACCTGTATGTTTATTTGAACAGTCTTATACGTATACTTGGAAATGAAATTGCATATTAATTTGCAAGCAATACATTTTATTTTAGGAAATATCCTTCTTCTTTTCCTTATTTTTCTTCTTCTTCTTCTCCTTATTTTTCTTCTTCTTTTTTCTTCCTCTCCTTCTTGTACCTCAGTAAAACTATTCAAATATAATAATCTGTATAAATTGTAACTTTGCGTTTGCATAAATTATGCGTTTGACTCGCACAGTTGCAAGTCGCACAGTTTCTTTTGATAAACAAAAAAAAATAATTGGTTGGTAGTATTATTTCTATAGTTATGTACCTGGGATGACATTTCAAAACTCATGACCAAAAAACTGTTTACACAGTGTGAACAGTTAGATCATTAAATCAGCAGACTGCAGTAACACGCATATTTTTAATGCCTCCTTTTTTACGCCAAAGCAGTCTAGAAGTTAGGCAGGGTAAACTGTCTTATGAAACACGTTCGGTATAAAAGGAAGGTAATGTACTCAGTAGTAGAGTTACACAGTATAGAAATCATAACCTGTACATGAAGTAGGTTAAATTTTTTTAATGAAATGAGAATCAGGGCTCTTAGCTTCGCATGACATCTGAAGATGAATATTGTAACGTGTCGTTTCACTAAACATAAAACATAACATACTCGTTAACATGTAAATAATGATTAATTAATAGAATTATAAGGTACAAATGTTAAACTTAGAAAATAAGTAAAAAGACATTTGTTAGTTCATAAGCATTAGATTAAAACTATGAGGAGGTCTGCGTGCCTCAGACAGTTGTTTTGTATCATTGAACTACAAACAGTGAATGTTATAAATTTTACAAATATAATAAATCAAACTATAATTATATAAGTTAGGTTGTGTGATAGTGCTAGAAAGTGAAAATAACAGTGATAGACTTTAAAAAGGAAAAAATCAGATATAAGGAAAGTGATTAAACATTATTATAATATGAGCATTGAATGAAACATATAATCTATATGAAACAGTTATGTAGCCCATATAGTGAGATCAAACCAAGTGTAAATAATTTAAAAGGTAGAAACTCTTACGTTAAAAAACTTATAATAATATAGTTACGAAGGAAAAATAAAGTAAAGGTCAACAGAATATTACTAATTAGAAATGGTAAACCGAACCTGTGACCCATAAAAAATATAGCCATGGCCTTTAACTAATGAAATTAATGTTTTGAGTGAAGATGATTGTTGTTAAAAAAATTGCGAATTGCAAGAGAACGTTTAAGATAAGTGACTGCAGAGTTGATAGAAATTGAGGACCGGTGGAAGCTGAGATGGCCAGGAGAACCAATCCGGGACCTAGAGGAGTGATGTTTTGATAGAGAGAGAGCGAAAAACCAGATGTCCAGGAGCGGAATCAACGAATGAATCCATTGTGAAACCTGCAAAGTTGGTGAGATCATACCACAAAAACAATAACTGAATAAACAATAAACAAATAAATAATAATAATAATTGTGACTTGCGTTAGTGCACTATTATGAAAATGGTTGTTAATTATAAGAGTTTTTTGTTGTAGTTAATAGTAGTTTAAAAGGACCCACAAACATTCAACAGACATTAACAACACTGTATTACCCAGTCTCATGCATCAAAGTTGTATTGTCTGTTCTATATGTAAATTGTATGTTGACCCTGAGGTTCAGATGAATAATCCTCTATTTAAAAATAAAACAGGTTATACTTTATTAGTAAGAGATACTAATTTGTTTTGATATTACATATTGACGCTCAGAAGTGGGGCCTTCCACATTCACTGGATACATAAGGAGGATTATTTGTAAATGAACGTTACAAATTGGCGCCCAACGTGGGGCTAACGTCAAAAACTGAACGTTACAATATTCAAAGATTCTTACGTCAAACGGCTAATAATTACTTCGCTACTCTTGACGCCGTGTTCGAACTTAAAATTTATATTGATACAACTATTTTATAAAAGACTTGTAAGTGGCACATACGTACATAATCTATACTGTGGCTGCCACAGTAGTCGATCAAGAAAGAGTTGGACTCGTGAAACAGAGCCTCCGGCTGCGACTATGGTTCATCGAGAAAGAGTTGGACTCGTGAAGCAGAGCCTCCGGCCGCTACGATGGTTGATTGAGGAAGGGAATGATGTTAGCGCGTCACCTCTATTTATACCCAGGGCGCTAAAATCATGTTTCGACAATATTCTGCATGTCAGAAACTGTCGTGGCGTCACTTCTCACACACGATTCTTGTCACACTTAATTCGCCTGTCTTCGCGATTTGCTAAGTCTTTTGCACATTATCCGATATTCATTCTGTCGGTAATTTTTATGTGTTCACCATGTACAAACCGTTTTTCTTTATCTTAATTAACATAAGTTCTATTTATTTTTATTTTCCTGTAATTACACTTTTATCCTTTTTACACTATTTTTTATACACATATACGTCTTATTTTTATACACATTTTGGTGTATTTGGTTTTGTGCTATTATGCACACAATCTTTACAAATTAAATAAATTCCTATAATTAATAGCGTTTCTTAAGGGTGGCGCGTTGCAGGAATTGACAGGTCGCACACACACATGTAACATACGTGTGTACACAGAGACAGAGCAGCTGGCGTGTTCCACCTGTCCCAACATGAAAGTTTGGTTTGTTCATATTGCAAGCTGAACTATTATTATTAACAATGTGAATTACTTATTTATTTTAATTAAATATTTTAATTACTTTGTGAAATGCACAGTACCCTATACATTTGTACTGTTGCAATACATATCTGAAAAAATGTTTGATTAGTTTGTTATTCAGTTAAAAGAGCAGATTACAATTTGCAATTTGAGTCTTGAACGCTGAAAGTTATTTAAATAAAGTCTGCGGATGTTATTTAAACTTTTATTATAAACTAGGATGGTTTACATCAAATTCATTATTTCAGAAAAGTTACTTAGAACAGCAGTAGAAGGCGTAAGATTGGGTTATAAGTGCACATTTATTTTCTAAAATGATATAGTCAATGTATACATTGTAAGGATAATACGAAATTCTTTTAAAGTAAGTATTTTTTTGTCTTGTTTTCAGACAAATTACGGTATGGAGGTACGGAAACGTTTCAATACACATTATACCTATTGCAATATGTAACTATTTTCCAAGTGTTAAACAGCCACTTAATTAATTTCTTCTGCAAATATAAAATTGTTTTAGCTATCTCACAATTCATAGCTTTTATATGTATAATTTCAGCAGAATATGTCAAACAGACTGAGATAATTAAATCTGAATAAAAAAATAGATTATTAGCTGTATATTTATGCTGTGTCTGACACAAATTTCGTCTGTGCTCTAAGGAAAATAATTATAAACTTAAAAAAATTGATTATGTTAATGATAATAATGATACAACTACTTGTATCACCAAACAACTTACACAAATGCTCTCTAAAGAAATTGTATCCGCCACGACATCACACCAAAGTATGTACGAATACTAACTGTATACGTAGGACATTTGTTTATACAACTTCACTCCTGCATACATCTGACTACGACGTAACCTTTCCCGCAGGCAGTTGTGTAATTATTAGCATTTGTATGGACCCTGTTAAGTTTGAGTTTCCTTTTCTTGTGCAAAAGGCAATTCCTCCAGTGTTGTTGTTTTTTTTTTTTTTTTTTTGAAAAACTGGAATGCTAATGAAAGATGCAACTGAAAATATGCATTTGTGCATGTGCAACATTCAGTGCATGTGCTATTTATAGACTGTTACGGAGCATAGTAACAGTTGATATGTCACCACGTTTCATTAATTAACCAACAATACACTTGTCGTTATTTCTCGTTCCCTTTCATTTTATTCGTAACAGATAAAATATATTAAACCATACATATATGTATATAGAAATACATGTGTATATGAGAGTGTGTATGTGTTTTGGGGAAGACTGAGACAGAGAGAGACAGAGGGGTGGTTACACACTTGTTTTTATATAAGAAAAAAACAATAATATTAACTGAAAAACTAATCACTTTTTAAATATTTAACAATAAAACATTTTTTACTTACTGAATATTAAAAAAAATTCCTGCTCTAATACCTAAGACACTGAAATAAAATAAAATAAATAAAAATGAAATTAATAAAATGAATAAATGAATAAATAAATAAATGAGAGAAAATAAATATGTAAAATTCTTGATATTAAAAAATAGTAAAGATTTTGCCGTATAAAAGAATATGAATATTATTTCCTAAATGCTTATCTGAAGTGCATCAACTGTAAGCTAGTAACGAAAAGCTAGTAGGTGACAAAGAAATATATTTTAACACGCGTTAAAATAAAGTTCAAATACAAATCCACTGACACTTCAGTAACGTCACACGCGTCCAACTTCTCAGAAATATTAGAGTTGATACGTATTTCGATTACACAACTGTCAACAGCCAGAGAAGCTTATGGCTTATGTTACTTGTCACACAATAATTTTCTCCTCTAAATCCTTTTATCGTGTTCACAACAACTAGCCATCAATTTACTTGACGGTTGTAATTTTTACGGCATTGACAGCACGAGAGATAAAAGAATTTAATTAGTTATTCAGTTTATGTAAGCCTTTAGACATTTTTATTTTACTAGATCTTTTGTTACTGTAGAAATAACTACAGTGTATGTCATATTTTACTAAAAACAAAAAATAGCAAATTAATTGATTTATATAATTTCAAGCTAGCATTATGGTGATTTAAATGACTTTAAAAAGTTTTGTATTATCTTTAAATCGTTAATAGTATTTGTAGACTTTCTTTTCGTCTTTTCGGATACAAAGCGATATTCAAGCAATAACACTGTTAGAACTACGTTCAAATTTGAATACTTTAAATAAACGTTCAATTACAAGCCAAAATTTGGCATTACTCATGGGAATAATTAATAGCAAATCATAATAGATCCTTAGTTAAAAATTAAAGTGGTTGAAAGAAATTTGGAAAAAATTCTAGTAAACAAACTATTCTTGAACATTATAGTTTACTTATGGGGTTAGATATTTGAGTTTTGTGTAAACACATAACTTTGAATTTGACACCTAATCAAATAAATACAAATACAACTATTGGATAGACGTTACCGCCGCTTAATAAATGGATCTTAAGAGTTGGTGTTAATAGTGTGCAAATTTATGGTATTTTATGATAAGAGTACTAGGTATTCTAAATTATAAGGTCAGTATCCTTTGGACGTATTACTGTTGATTTCATTTTTCAGCACACAAGTAAAAGATTCTGAAAACTAATAAATATTTAACACACTATTTTAAACTATCTGATGTTCACACTGACACAAACATTCATTATCAGTTGTATGTTATAAGTGCTTAATCCACTCCACAATATATATGTCGTCATAAATTATTTATATGTTAGTATAGTTGCCTACAGACTAATTCAAAATTTATATTTACTACGTGTTAATAAAACTACGGACGTATAACAACATGTAAACAGTAAGAAAATGAATATTGGTATTATAACGTCTCAGCTACGTTATAACATCGGGAACCTGTGCATACTTACCTCTGATCAATTGCACGGGCTGCCATACTCGTAATAAACTTTTAATTACTAGATAAACCAGCAGTAGTTATAACTAAAGGAACTTTTACATGGGGGTCTGATGATTTATTCACTCACTGTTTTAGTGTAAAGTAAAGACATCTCTTTATTAAATCATTACTACAACAGCTCTACATAAATATTCCCATATAAGGTTTTATGAATAAAAGATTACAATTTATAACAGATTTTGGTAAAGAACTGGGGCCAAAACAATTGATTTATCAGCGCTAGCATTATCCACGGATCCGGGACCTTAAACTTGTTTATGAGTTAAGCTCGCTTATTTATATTCTATAATACTATTTGGGGGCCATTTGAAGAATGGACTTTATCTAAAAATTTGTATCAGTGAAGCTATACATATACATCAGCATTATTCGGTATTACAAATATTTTGAATTCTAAAACATACTACATCTTATAAGGTAGTTATCATTAAAGTCTTTCTATTTTTTTTTTTTTTTATTTCTACTGTCTTTAACAATTCATTGGTTAGAATTTTAATTAATCACGGAGAACAAGTCTCCGTGTCACCTGCCATATCCATCAGTTTACTCGTAGTCAGTGTCCTTGGTCCTTATGGTGTTCGTCAGCGGTTGATCTTAAGTGGAGTTAACTTTCCTGTTGAAGTTCCTGAAGTGGTTAGTTCATAATCAAGTAGCGTGGAGGTTCTCAGAAGTCTCGTAGTTAAACATCGTTAGTAGTATAAGTGCCGTAAATGTTCTTGTTTGTTCCAGAATCGCACGTCACATTATTGTTTATAAAAGTTCTCACTTTTGGTAGCTCGTGCCATATTATTTAAAACAACATAGACATCTTACAAATTAAACAAATGAGATGTCATCCCTTACACAGTTATTTATGCATTTCGTTTTTTTAACATTTAGACTACTACCACACTAATTTGGCAATACTTTTGCTACACATTGTTGTGTCTGTCTTCTAAATACAAACATTCTGTCTTTCTCTGAGACATGGTTCAAACGCGTGTTTTCTACGCGAGCGCTTCATCTCGACTCTCTACTATATAGGAAGGGTCAGTTAATCGCGCGGAGTTTACGCGTCGCAACAAAATAGTTCCACATTTATCTTCTATTTAAGGGGTTAAAGTTTGACCTTTTAATTATCCGAAGATATTCTTAATTACAGACTTCGTTATAATACACTACTGTGGTCTTTTTTATTTATTTATTTAATATTAATTTACAAGGATTATTAGTTTGTTTAGGGGTCGGTATTCAAGTTAATTCCGGTTAGCGCATGTCTATGCAGGGTTAATTAACAAGGGTTTCCCTATCTCTACACTCGCATTCCTTTTATTGTATTATTAAAACTCTTTATTAAATATTATTATGATTTATGATAGCGATAAAATTTAGTTTAAATGTGCGATTTATTAAAATTTAAAATTTCTCAGCTTTTACATTACCTATTTATTAATTATTTTATTTTTTATTAATGAAATCGTCACAGTATGTGCGTTCGTATGTGTGCGTTTGTGTTTTAAGACTTTGCTTTTAATTATGTGACTTTTCAAAGTTCATAGAAATTTATGTCTTTATAGATCATTACTGTCTATATTAATAATAATTAGATCTAACAAATAACCATCATAACATAAAAAATACATACGAATTAATAGACAAACTAAAAATAATAAATATAAATGAAAATACATTTTTCACATCATATGACATAACAAACATGTACACCAATATCCCAGTAGAAGAAACAATTGACATAATAATAAACAAACTTAAAGAACAAAATGAAAACAAACAATATATAACCGAAATAAAAAATAGTCTCCAACTAATACTAAAACAAAATTACTTTGAAATTAATAGCAAAATTTATCAACAGAAAGAAGGTTTAGCAAAGGGATCACCATTATCAAGCATAATAGCAGAAATATTCCTACAACACATAGACACCAAAATACAAAATATCATAAAAACACATGACCCAAATGGCATATGGATAAGATATGTAGATGATGGACTATATGTATCAAATAACAAAAACACAAATGCAGAGAACATACTGAAACAAATCAATAACATACATCCCAAAATACAATTCACAGAAGAAAAAGAAAAACATAACAAAATCAACTATTTAGACATAACGATCACAAGATACAACAAACACATACAATATGCAATATATAGAAAACCAACTTCCACTAACATCATTATACCTAACCATTCTGACCACCCACCACAACATAAAATGGCAGCATTTTATTCGTTATTTAACAGAATGTACAAAATACCTCTAAACAAACAAGAAACTGACAAAGAAAGAAATATAATATACCAAATTGGTTATGAAAATGGACACAATAAAAATACTATGATCAAAATAGAAAATAAAATCAAATACAAAATAAAAACTGAACAATTAAGAATTAATCAAACTGAACAACGCATAAATAATAACAACAACAAAAAATGGGCCACATTCACATATATAAATAATAAAATGACAAAACTAACAAAACTATTTAAAAACACACATATAAAAATAGCATACAAAACTAATAAAAATAAATTACAAAATCTAAATAGCTCACACAACAAAGATAATACAACAACTAACGGTATATACAAAATTGAATGCCAAGGTTGCAATAAATGTTATATAGGACAAACAAAAAAACAGCTGAAAAAACGTTATTCTGAACACCTAAATGCATACAAAAACCAGAAATATATAAATCCAATTTAGCCACACATGCAATAAACACAGGACATGAATTCCCAGACATAACCAATGTAACACTAATAAAACATATACCACACAAAGGCACCATAATGAACATATGGGAAAATTTACAAATATACAAACATAAAACAGAAAACAAACTAATACCTGAACAAATACAAATCAATACAAAACATGACACAATATTCAAAGCACTCAACATTGAAAATACACAAAAAACTAACACATACACCACAATCACACACAATAAAACCAACTTGAAATACCAGAAACCAACAGGAAGCCACAATAGTCAACCAACAACACATATGTACTTCACCAGACAATATTTTGTATATTACGTTTGTAACAAAAAAAGAAAACTTGTAATAGATGTAAAAAGATTGTTATCCATAACCAACCAAGTTGTATCTTGTCTGTAATGGTCAGCCTCGCCAAAAACTAAATTTCAGTCAGTCAACTTGATATGTAAGATTCAGTGTCAGTACTCGTTATATATATAATTTGATGTCGTAACCTTGTAATGCTATTTTGTAATATTGTAAATTGTAACACGCACTGTATGAATGCATGTGTGCGTGTTAATCGAACGATGTGGGTATAAAAGTGTACTAAAAGATGTGAAAACTTTCAGTTCAAAACTTGGTTCAACGTTCCGGACCGAAGACACGAGAACACGAACTTCGTACAGTTTTTACACGATCTTCCAGCACAGACATAGCAGTGGTTCAAAGCAGGTACTGAGGAACACGCAGCCGTAGCGACCAGATACAGCAGGTTGCAAAAGGACTTATCTGGATTGCCAAGTAATATTTTTGCCTTTAATAACTTACGGTAGCACTCGCTGCATAATCACGAAGCAAAAACGAGACAAACTAGTTACTCTTCATAAGTGTCAGAAACAATTTTATAAACTTTTGCGATAGATAACAGTGTTAGAAATTTATAAGTAGATCACAGCGTGTACGCTGAACAACACCTTGTAAACTAGCATTGACACCTTGTAAACTAGCGACACCCCCATATTTAGCATTTAACATTTTCTATATTCAGTTTTTCAAAAAAATTAGCTCAGTACTGACCGTTGCTGACTGGCACATAATTAAGCAAATTTTAGAAGCTCGTAATATTTTTGAAATAAACGGGTCGCATCCGACTCTGCTCACAGATTGATGTTTTCAACAATTTCTTTTACTCGCACCTCCTCCTTTATATAATTATGTTAATTATAGAAACAGTTGAGAAATACGTTGCAACACAGAAAAGGTGTCTTAAGCATTTTGATGTATTTAGATATTATATTATGTTATTTGTGTGTATGCTGAACACTTCCGGGGCCCAGTAGCGGGAAGTGTTACAAGTACTACAGGTATTCTTAGATAGTAGACAAGGTTATCTTCTATTTTACATTCAATTTATAAGGGGGTACAAATACTTTGGTGTGACATTACATTGTCTCTTCAATATCAGTAGCAATGCGGTTCCTGTACTGTCTCTCTGAAGATCCTCAAAACAACAGTTTATGTGTAGATAAATTATTAAAGTACACAAAACTGTAAAAGTTGCCCTTTACATTAATCGTATTCATTGACGGTCGATACCAAACTAAGGGTTAATATATTAAATTACTTTTCTTTAAACAAACCATAAAATAGTTCTGTTAACATATAAAATTAAATTAAAGAAAATTGTTTCAAACGAATTGTAAAGAACGTTGATTTAAACAGCTTTAAAAACCAAAAACAACTTATCAAGAAGAAGCAACAGTTGCTTACTGTTATATTGACAATTTCATTAAACCAAAAAGTACTGACGAGCTTTGTCTAGACCGTGCACCTGATAGAGCAGAGATGCAGACAGTCGAGTGTACAGAAGTTAATTATCTGCAAAATTTTTAGTTGTAGACCTGGAGGCAAATGCAGAAAATGGTATGAACCGAAACGATAAGAAACAAAATAAAGGTATGAGAAGAGAAAAAGACAAAATTACTCCAGTATATTAGGAAAAGGATACCCACCTGGTTAGGACATATATTAAGAAGATGTTTAGTTATGGAAGTACCCACAAATAAAACGTGAATATCGTAAGATAACAATTAATGATGATATCTCGGAAGGAAGCGCGCATGAAGCAATGAATAGGGTTGCGTGGGATAGAGTCAACTTAAGGCGCACCTTCATATATTATAGTTTGGACATGTCGCGTCGCAAGGTAAAAAATTGCTTTTTCAAAATGTATACTAATAAAATCTGATGCTGACAAATACAAAATAGGGTTGTAAAGATTGTTGTTAATTTTTTTTGCAGATTAGTAGATAATCATTAATAAATCTACAATTTAGATACATTAACGTTTATATACTGAACGTAACTCGTAATTAAAATTACGTCTGTGTTAATGCTTGTAATTGAGAAGTTAATGTAACGTAAGTATGTGGTTATTAACCATAGTTACACTAAAGTTTGAGTTTTTTGGGGGGATGAAAATTTGAGACTGGTCCTTGTTAGGGCCAGACTCAAGCTGTTCTGGGTCAAGCTCCCTTCAACCAATGGGATTGTAGGTATTGGATGTTGTACGCCATTGCAGACCAGAGCGGAAATTAGCGTATAAATAATTGTTATTGAAAGTAATAATTACAGTTACATAAGAGTTGTCCCAACAAAAGATAGGCTAATAGTTACTAAAACTGATACTGAAAATGCAATATTTTATTTAGTTGAACATGTACTTGACAATACGTAGCGTCGGCAGGTTGTGGCATACACCGCTGTTGGAACTCATTAATTAACACTTACCTTGACAAAGATAATTCTTCAGCTACTGTATCAGCGAACGGGTGGTGTACGTTGTTTACGGTAGTTTAATATAAACAGGCATATATAAATGGTTGTATATCAGGATTCATTGTGACGTAGGTATTATTTGTTGCAGTAATAAATTTTAATGCCTGTATTCTTGTGCCTATACGCCTGGATAGCGACAGAAGTTAGATACAAAATATTGAAAATTCAGTTCACCGTATTTCTCTCACATGCTGCACAACAAATAATTATTGTATCTACAGCATTCATGTTCTCGCTATTAATTATTTGTTTGCCAAACCCACTTACATGTAATTAACTTGAGTGGTTACATGAGTTACTTCGTAAAATATGATAAATTCTGCAATCCAACATAAAATGATACTGTTAGTATAATAAAAATAACATTTTGTTTCTAACCTAAAGAAAATCGTTTCACACAAATTTGAATTTCAAAGAACGTTGACTTCTCTAAACAGCTTCCAAAACCAAAAACAGATTTCACCAAGAAGAAACAATTTGGTTGCTATTAGCCTATAATTTGTTTTGAAATAATAATTACAATTACAGTAGGCTTCTTCTAACAAAAGATGATAATATTATTCAGTCGAATAACATTAGCATATCCTACCTCTAAAACTATATTATATGTTTAAGAATATTTTCTATATGAACTGTCTTATGAAACGAAATATAATATACATGTTCAAACACTACTACTACTGTACTGTCAACTAGCTGTTCTCATGGCTTCGCACAAGAATATTTGATTTTTAATGTGTATTTTAATATAATTTTAACTGTTTTATATTATTATTAATAATAACAAAACTTTTTAGAAGAGCATATTTTTTTATTTTTTGAATTACAATGTTTCAATTGTATTCAACTATCATCATCAGATATAAAATATACATATAATTTATATAAAATAAAAATGTATATCACGGTGCCTATTAAACAAAGTACCAAAAGAATTCGGGCCTTTTAATTCTGTAAAGGCAATACAGAAATACAACACAGTATTTCCCTTCCTTTATTTTTAAGGATAAACTTTAAATTTTAACAGTCTATGTCTATATTTAACGAAAAGTCTTTTTTATTGTCGACCTACCTAATGATGATTTTTTTTTTGGCATTGTGGAGTATGAATAACAGAAAATAAAAATAATTGCAGTAAGCACATTAATCAATCTTAAAGGCATACGTTATCATTTCTAACGTTACTTGACTTGCCAATAAACAACGCTGACAAAAGTAACGGAAAAGAAAAATATTTACACATCACACGAATAAGAAACACATTGAGAATAAAAATTAAAATCAGCTTTCCCTTCCATCGCTTGTCTCCTTTTCACTCATAATAAAATACTCCCTACTCCTAATAACTCGAGTAAATAGTAAGGATGGAAGGATGGTAGAAAGGATCAAAATGCGGCATAGGTTAGTTTGAACATGTACTCAGTGGATGTTAAGAATATTGAATATCTCCCAGGGACTTAAACCCATGACCATTCCTGTCAGATACATAGTTTGTCTACTTTGCCTAACTCGGCTTCTTTTTCAGATATCAAAATGAAACAACGCCTAAAACCTTCCCAAAGTAGCCACTCTAAGCCTGCAAAGTTTCATTAAGATCGTCCCAGTAGTTTCTGAGATTAGCGCGGCCAAACCTTTTTCCCCCTACAGATGTATTGATATAGATCATTTTTCGTGTTAATATGTCTAGTGTGTCGTTTACCTTTATTTCCATAAAAATAACTGGTGACTATTAACTATTTAGCTATTAACTACTAACTGGTGACCATTAAATTTTTACTAGTAATTATACATTTATTCAAAATAACTCCCTTTTATTCTTGTTATTCAAATTTTAATCACTGGAAATGAGGTGTGTAGTTTTTATTTTAAGAAATATAATTTTAAGAAATTTTATATTTTATTTTTTGCAAAATCTAGTTTAAAATGATGAATAATTAAGTTAAAACATATACGTTGTGCATGTGTGTGTGTGTGTGTGTGTGTGTGTGTGTGTGTGTGTGTGTGTGTGTGTGTGTGTGTGTGTGTGTGTGTGTGTGTGTGTGTGTGTGTGTGTGTGTGTGTGTGTGTGTGTGTGTGTGTGTGTGTTCTAACATCGATTAAATGAAACATAATTTTTTATTCAATTTCTTTAAATAAATTTATAGTGGTTTTTCAAAACATTCCACTATAAATGGAATATCTTTACATTTTTAGGTAAGATAATTAAGACAGTATAATGGATATGTCATAAGTATAAAACTAATATTGTTAAATAAATTGTTTCTCTAGGGGATTTTGTGTCAGAAGATTGCTTATGATGTACATGCAAGAAGCATCGACGTAAGTGTGCTGTGGTTATTATCTGTTAGTTTATAGCTGAGGAAGCTAATCTGTACTAACGTCAGGATACACGACTTCATTCGATACAAGACTAGCTCGCCTTATTTGTCGTGTTTCTTTGAGACCCGGAGTACTGGATTCCATTACTGGAGTAATGCTCCAGTAATTGATTCCAGTAACTGGCTGGCACGCGACCTACTTTGTGAGCTAATTCGTTACATGTTTTGTATATTGGATACTACGTATTGTGCTTGGAACCAAATGTGACGTTCAATAAAATATATCCAATACGTCCATCAGATTAAAGTTTTATTTTAACTATTTTAAGTACTACAGTTTTAAATGTACACTGTTTAATTGCCTATACAACGCGACTTATCTAAAAGCCTACCTCATTTTGATTGGTAAACAACAAAACGTTTAAATGACAGAAAAATCTTCGCCGGGGTTGAAATGTAGGAAGCTTGTGATTTTAATACACTTAATGTAAATATCTTATTCTGAATATTGGAATATATGGACGTTGAGATGGCCTTTTGTTTCTGCATTACAACAGCAAATATAGCATTCATTACACTGACCTAAATTAAAATGGCCAAAGGTATAGGAATACCTCAAAAACGTGAAAACATAACAGAATAAAACAAATCAGCATAAAAACAGTAACGATAAAGGACTTAATTATTCATTGTGACGAGATGCAAATGACATATACCGAAATCTCAAAAACAATATTTTCTGTCTGAAACACATGGTTTACGAACACTTGATGACGATATTAAATGTTAAACGAATATAAATACAAACATAATTTAACGTATTTCGTAAACTCATAACTTGAATATAATGGAAACACTTATATTTACTATATATAAACACACCTCTTAACCATGTATACATATATCCACTGTGTGTGTGCGCGCGCGCGTGTGACACACGGCAGGCAGAGAGAGAGAGAGAGAGATTACATCATCTTTATTGTGTAAGAAGAGTGCAATAATTCCAACTGTGAAATTAACTGCTTTGTTAACATTTGGAAATAAAATATTTTAATTATTTAATTCTAGCCCTTTCTGTTATAAAACGTAAGCCATTGAAATATAATATTCAGATATAAAATGTAAAACGTTTTTGATATTAAAGAACAGTAAAGATGTTTCTGTATAAGAGAACTTGAGTATTACTTCCTAATACTTGTCTAAAATACATCAACTGTACGCTGTAACAAAAAACCAGTAAGTGACAAAGAAATACATTTTACACGCGTAGAAATAAACTTCAAACACAAAATCCACTTAGAGTTTAGTAACGTCACACATGTCTAGCTTCATCAGAAATGTTAGTAAAACGCATTTCGATTACAGTACTGTCAATAGACAGACAGGCTTATGGGTACGATACTTGGCACACAACTCCTTTTTTCTTGTTCACAATAACTGGCCACCAATTTTATTGACTGTTATAATCTTTATCGCCTTTGTTAATACGACAGGTAGAAGTTTTTATTTAATCATTTCGATTACGTAAGCCCTCATAGAATGACATTTTTATTTTACTTACATATAAGAAAATATTTTTACTTCATTTTTATTCAGAGTAATCTTCTAGTAACAATGCATACAATACTTAATATAAACAAAATATTATCAAAGTAATTTGCTTCTGTAATTTTGAAATACCATTATGATTGGATTATTTAAAATTACGTTTTAAAATACCAGTGCTAATATTTAAATGGTTATTAGCATTAATAGCTTACATTATTGCCTTTCCAAACACAAAGTGATACTCAGTCAATAGCACTGGTACAAGTACGTTCAGCTTCACACAGAAGTGTGCTGTATGTGTGGTGGTGGGGCTATGTTAGTATTTTGTTTTTAGTTGAACAAGATTTTTAGTTTCACGTACTAATGTTAACAGAAGTGAGAATTTGGTATATGATTGTTAAGTAATACTTCTTATTACCAACAACTCATAAGGTCATGTCTGCAGTCTTTCAAAGTCATTTCATACATCAAATTCTCTTACGATGGTTTGGAAATACGAAACTGTAAGTTATTCTAAAGAATAAAATTAATTTATGTAAATCAATTAAGAAACGCCTTCTGTCTTCAACTTTTGTATTTTTTAAAATTGTATTATGTTAACATTACAATTCCAAATGCTAAACGTTTTAGAGTTAAAGAAAAATAGTATAAATAAAAAACAGTGTATTTGAAGTTGAAATGTCAATAAAAATTAATACTGTATAAATAAAACTTACGAAACGATTTACGTACTTAACAAATTTTTACAGAATACTTCAAACATTCACCTCACAATAACGTACATTGTTAATACTTTTAACAGTTAAATTCAACAAGAGCTTCAATTTAAGTCAATAGACATGTTACTTCCAATCCTGAAATTACTGCTAAACGGCAAATTGTACGATTGAAGCTCTTTGTTTCTACATGGCGGCCTTGTACAGGTTGTTGACAGCTTCGAAATCATAGCCATATAATGTTTATGGTTGTGATTGTTGTTTATATATATATATATATATATATATATATGACACAGCCTGAGGCTACTTTAGTCATAAAAATGCCTCTATTCAACATTCTATTACAATACATTAAGAAAACAACATGACTACGAATTGAATTTTTCTATAGTCTTCGTTGATTTTGGAGAAAGCCGTACATATGTTAAGCGTCAATAACGACGTTTTCATTTTAGGTTTGCATTTAACATTCTGATACTATAACGATACCAAAAAATGAGAAAAAGTATTATGTCTTTCGGTCATTAATTAGATAGGCTTTTTAAAACACCCATAAAAGAACAGTAACTGAACTGTAATTTAACACTACATAGTACTATGTTATACGCACAATTCATGCATGCGTGCATATAACCTATGTATACACGTCAAAATATGAATTACCTACTGTACTAATTCACAGATATATTTAATTCTAATTGCATTAATATAATTATAAATATAGAAGTATTTAATTATTTATTTATTATAGTATACTCGTAATGTTTGTACTAATATGAACAATAAGAATTTTAATAGTAACAATACTAATATAACCATAATAATACAAATTTAATAGGTATTATTATCCCTGTATAACACTTAAGCACACACACTCGTCCATTCAAATAAACAATCTGTTCGTGTATAATATTTATTTCTTTACTTTATTGCCTGTGAATTCCGTCAATACTAGATAAAAATAAAACAAATTGCAAATTAATTGATTTATGTTTTTAAGATACCATTTGATAATTTAAAATTACATTATTTTAATTTTTTTATTATTTTTAAATCGATATTAAAAAGTAACAGGCTTACATTTTTGTCTTTCCAGACACAAATTGATACGCAGCCTTTATGTAACAATAAGATTTGAAAATGTTAATGACGCAAACGTTAAAAATTGATTTTAATTAATAAAAACCTTTCATTATTTATAATTCACGGTGTCCATTAAACAAAGTACCAAAAGATTTTGAATCTTTTAAATTATGTAAAAGCAATACAATGTGCAACACAGTATTTCCCTTCCTTTACTATTAAGGTTAAAATTTAAAAAAGTGGACTTTATTTTAATTAAATAGAATCATTTAATTGTTAAAAAATTAAATAGGAAGTTAAAATTTTAATAAATTGTATAATATTCTTTAAACATAGGCATTGATTTCATTTTATTTATTTTGTATATTATTTTGTATTGACATAATCTGAACAAAGGTAATCCACTTTCAGTAAAGTAACAATTGCCGTCAACAACTTAATCGTATACTCGTACTACAGATAAACCAATTTAACCGTAACAATTTTATTCAGCTCCAAACTTCGTAAAATAATTTTTAGACAAGTTTTGTACGCGTGATAAACCGTATTGTTATATTGAAAAAAGGTTTCTTATGATTTTCGCTGGAATTTAATATACGAGCGACACATGTTACCTACAAATAAAATTCTATGAAAAGAATGTGAGCTTTAGTGTTTACGCTGAATGTCAGCGCCACGGCAAATGGTTACAGCAGAGCTTTTTATTGCGGTAAGTTTACAAAACAAAACGAAAATATAACTGTATGTATGTACACTCTTAGTAAAGAAGTATTTTCGTTTATTTATTATTACTTCCATCAACTTAGACCAATAATTCACGAAAAGCAGTTGATGATAACTAATGTTATGTAACATATGTAACATAACTAGTAACAAAGCTTATTAAACGCTTCTATATACTTATTTAATAAGCATTTTTGTTGCGTGTTGTATTTAAGCTTTAAGGTGAGCAAGTTTGAGAATAAAATATTATTATATAACATTATGCTAGTCTCTCCTACATTGTTTTGTATCAAACTTAAAGGAACTTTAATAATATTTTCATTACTTAAGACAATACAAGGTTAGTTGGCATCGTTTAATAATGGATTAGACATGAATTCACAACCCTTCACACGTTAATTATTCTGTAAGAATACATATCAAATAAGATGACAAGTAAGTCATAGTTTGTAATAGTGGCGCCTTCAATCATTGTTCTAAATTTGATTGTTATCGATTTTTTTACTGTTTCTGATCCCGAATTATTTGTATCGTCCAAGGTCTTATTAACGTGACAGCAGCAAGATTTATATCAGCTAAAATCATAATTTTAAAACAAATTTAAATTATATAAAAGTGTATAAAATTAATAAAACAGATGTATGAGTGTGTGTGTGTGTGTGTGTGAGAGAGAGAGAGAGAGTGAGCGCGCGCGTGTTTTAGGGGGAGAAAAATAGACAAAATGTGATTTCTAATACAGTAATTATTTCACGATATTAACTGATGACTCGTTGGTCACTTGGTGAAACATATTAATACGAGGTTTTTTTAAAAATATATAAACACTTCATACGTTTTACAGATTTTATTTAACTCTGACAGCTGTTTCGACTTCCTAAGCCATTGACAAAGAGATTAATAAATTAAAAACACAGGATGTAAATAAAGGTGGTGGTGGTGGTGGTGGTGTTGGTGGCCATGTGTTTAGGGCGTGTATTGGAACATCTGTGAGGGTGTTAAGATGGAGAGGGGTGAAAGAGCCAAGGGAAGGTCAGGTGTCTGCAAAAAGTAAATACAATCTGAATGCAAAATATAAAATTAACTAAACTAAATATAATCTGAATGCTAATTATAAAATTAACTAAACTAAATATACTCTGAATATAAAATATAAAATTAACTGAACTAAATATTATCTGAATGCAAAATATAAAAACCTTTTTTTAAAAAACCTTTGCAGTAATTATTTGGTTAACACGATTCATAAATCCACATTTTGAATGAGAACCACATACAAATTACGTATACAAGAATTAATTAGTACAGAAACAAACACATATGATTCGTCTGAAATAAAACTAAATCACATTAAGTGCAAAATTTTAATTGCAAAAATTATAATAGCAAAATTCAGTATATTAACAAACTATACCATCGAAGAGATGGCCTTGCTATGTGAGCCCCAACCTCCGCTATCATATCTAAATCGTTCTACAAAAACTTGATGAAGAAATAATAAATATTGAACGACCCATCAGGTTGCTACTTTAGATACGTTGATGATACTCCATATAGGCCTATATCCTAAAACAAGGGCATTACCATGTCTAATATATTTAATTCAATTAATATTTAGATAACAAAATAAAATTCACACTAGAAGAAGAGTCAAATAATAAATTAAATTACTTATTCTTAACCACGAATATAAATGAAAATATTTTCGATTAATAAATATATACAGAAAGCCATCTCAAACTGATTTAATCATTCCAAACAAATCTAACCATCCTCCCCAAAGTAAAATGACATCACTCAATTCAATAATATACCGTATGTATAGAATTCTATTAAATGAAAAAGAAAGGAATAAAGAAAGAAATATTATCAAACAAATAGCAATAGATAATTGATACTAAGTCAAAACTATCAATAAATTAGAAAATAGAATAAAACATAAACTAACTAAACAAACGCCCTATAAACCTACACATAAAAATCCATCTATTAATGATAAGATAAAATAGACAACCTTTATTTATTATGGAAACATAACTCGTAAACTAAGTAAACTATTTAATTGTACAAATTTAAAAAATCTTATAACACAGATAATATTGTTTTTCGTCAAATAAAACTTAAAACTAACTGCAAAAGTTACAATAAAAATGGAATACACAAAATAGAAAGTCCGGATTTCAATCAATTTTACGTTGCCCAGACAAAGAAAACAACTACTCCATAGATTCGTTCAACATCGCAATGAATTTTTAAAAACAAATATTTACAAATCTAAATTAGCCACGCATTGTATAAATAATAAACATCAATTTCCCGAAATTCAAAATATGAAGTTAATTAAAAACATACAAAAGGTCACATTTATATTTGGAAGAATCTTAATATTTACAAACACTATAACAATAATTTACTCATTAAAGAACAAACTCAAGTAAAAACAAAACAAGATGAGTTGTTTAGAATTATAAATTTATTAAATATAAACATAAAATATTTCCAATATAGCCGACAAAACAACTGATTGAGTAAGTAAACGTTAAAACAATCGATAAGCAAAATCAAATTAAATTGATCATTTCTTTTATATTAAATTCGATTATTCGTTACTTCTTATATTAAAATCTAATAAATTCATTTGTTTTCTAATTCATTTATAAACCTCTGATGATACTAACGTGATCAGTGAAACATGCGTAAGGTGTAAATACAGTAAATAATAATTTTACTTGCAGAAATATTTAATAGTTGAAGGACTATTCATAGAATAGCAAAATTATATTCAATTGATTTTTTCTGTTGTAAACGTGTCATGTTTGCACTCTACAAGATTAAAGTCAAAATAAAAGTTTGGACAATGCAAACTTTTTAGCTTTAACTTCATATTGAGATATCCAACACTATGTAACATTAGTAACAAAATAATTAATTGAAACTATAAAAATTCAACCTGTGTTCCATCAGAGCAATTTACTACAACACCCTTTTAGGATTTCACGCCAGGTCAGTCAGATCAGTTAACGTCAGATAAGCTGAGCGCTATAAAACAATACAATACTTCTGCAGTATTGCATTAAAATATTTGGTTGAAGTTTAAAGGTAGTTCAATCCTAAAGACAGAGAGACAGACAGACAGAGTGAGAGAGAAAAGTCGAGTGTATCGACGAGAGACGGTATTTTCATAATCGAAGTAAATCATTTTTTTAATGTTTGTCGTGTTTAAAAGAAATATAATTAACAGTTTATATTATATAGTAAAATAAACTGTTTATTATTGTAACAGTAAACAGTAACGTAGTAACAAAGTAAAATCGTTAGATAATAGTAAAAAGTTCAATTACAATAAAAAAGTTTAGAAATAACTGAAATTAACTGATTACATTTAGTGATCTACTGACATTTATGGTAGACGTCATGGACAACGCATAGTATCCAATAAAAATAGTATGTAACAAATAGGTTCAGTAGGAAGGTGATTATTCACTAAGTAGGCCACATGTCACGTGGTTTCTGGCATCTATTACTGGAGTACTGTTGACAGTTCATTACTCCAGATTCAATAAAAAACCATGTATGTACTGAATACTTAACCCAGTACCCATGTAGTGGATACAGTACCCACCTATAACTTAACCCATTTATTCTTTACTGCAAAGCAACGAGGAAAATCGAAAAACACATTCTAAAACAAAACAGTAATATACGTAACAAAGCTACTTTATATGATTGTTTCATACTCATTACAATTACTCATTGCAATTAATACTTACACATAAAGCAGTTTAACATATGTTTATTGTCTTTGCTACGGTGAAGTATTCAAAAAGTACTGTAATTCAACAGTGTTATAAATTCAGGATACAATATATTCACTTGAATCGTAATCTAGTCATGCTACTTCATATCTAAACAACAAGATCACATTGTAGAATTTTTGTTTTATGGTAATTTATCATGTATTTATAGTTCATTTACCTTTAAAATACTGCTTACAGCTTTTTAGATTTCCTTACTACCTTTAAAAATTTACAATCTGTGCAATCACAAAATGTGTAAATGTTGTTAGAAAGATTGGGGTGCAAAATTAATACAGATTGTATAATAGTATTGTTACGTAATACCTATTTTATAATAGATAAAACCACGTATAAACAAGATTAGGTATTACCGTTTTATACGCACACTACTTAGGTGTCAAAGCTTCTGTCATGTATTTTTTTATTTATGCACTGTCCTAACAAAGAATTCCTTTTGAAAATACATTTGTTTCTACCTCTTACTTTTTATAAAGCAAAAACATTTGTGCTCTAAAGCGTATTTGATAAAGTTTATCACCATTACCATTTAAGCGTTTGCGAAACCGCAACACTAAATAGCACTTATAAAATTGGATGTAAAATATAATTTGTGTTTTATTGTTTTGATTTACATAAAGTGACACAAATATGTTGAACACTAGGGCTTTATGAACAAAATGTAGTTCTGGGATTATTGGTCCTCTTCAAGTTGTGACATAAATTCTCAATACTTTAAATAGTTCTGTCCTTCACACCCACAGTTTGTTATGTTGAACACTTTACTGAGTGTGTATACTCTGTTGCTGATACGTTACAATGAAGTATGGAAAATCATGTTCTATTACTTCATCAAATACGTACGTAGGTATACTGTACCGTACTTAAATGCATTTATACAGTTTTCAATAAGCGTTACATTTCATCTTTCAAGTAATCTTAATAGCCAAGACGAGTATGAATTCATAGAAAATTGTTATATAAGTTGTAGCAAAGAAATTGTTTTCACTTCTTATCGTCAGTCATAATTTATTAGTATTTGGAGGAACGTGTGAGGTTGGTTAATAATTATGAAGCTCAACGCAATGTGGATTTCAACGTTGTATGCTCTTATTTTGAAACATACTCTATTTAATCCCTAGAATTAAGTTAAATAAGTCCGTGCTTAATAAGAAAATAAACTTAATCACAAAAATATTGTAACAATCATCACACATTTCACGTGTTACTCTTTCTTTATTTTATTATGCTTATTATATACAGCTAGAATATAAGTCAACACTTTTCACACACGAATGTAAATTATTATAATAGTATGCGTATTTCAGTAGTTTAACTACCATCATTAAATATTTGACTATTTCGATAGTGTGATATTTCCGTAAGGTACAGACTTGTGTCGAATGTGTTCATTATTTCCTAAATAAACAATATACAAGAATAAATAGAGTATTAATGTCTTTAATAAAACACACTGTTACACTTATTACAATACCAATAATAATATTATCCTTGTATATTGTATATATTGCAACGATACGTTTAGCATAAGTATATGTATCAACCCCTGACTGAGGTATGATAGCATACGAAGGCACGTATGAAATATATAAGATGTAAATAATAAAAATAATGTAATAAATATACGTTAGATATAATAGATAATATAAGAAATAAACGTAGTATTTAATTTTAAATAAATCCAATATTGTAAGTAAGCCTGCATATGGAATCAAATAGCTTAGTTGGTTTTAAACGCAGCAACGAAGGGGAGAAAATTGACACGCGCTGACCGGCAGAGGTGACGTCAGAGCGACCTGCCGCCGCTTGTGTATCAGTCTGCGTGTGTGTGTATATGTACATGTGTAAACGACAGACAGGTTGAATTATGCAAACGAGGGTGGAAGATTTTACACAGTTTCTTAAGTACTGAACGATAACCAGAAGTCACACGAATCAGCGATATATGTAAAAACATAGCTGACGCCTGGCGCTTCAGTTTAGCGTTAAGTGGTCATTAATCGTGGGAACCGTTCAGCCACCGTGTGAAATTTTGCCATAACTGCCATCATTTACACACCTTAACATTCATAATTTGCATAAACAAAGTTTAATATTATACAGAACGATTGGTGAAATAATATTTGTAAAAAAGTGTGCGCTTCATAGAAAGACGCGTAGGTTGAAAGTAACAATTAAATCGACGCGCCGACCTGTTCAATGTTGTCAAAACAGTTTGCAACAGGAATTTCAACGACGGGAGCAGTACAAAACCCCAGCGATAGACACACTCTTTCTCAGATGAACTCACTTTGACACGTAAGATCCACGCATCTCGCAACCGCGAATTTTACAAAATCATGTAAGGTTTTAAACAGTATTCAATAACGTGAAGTGCGATGGAACCGGCATTACGTCGGTGCAAGTATTAATGAACACTAGTGATTTTAAAAAGACTATACTAACGAATCTACGAGAGTTGTAACTACGATGAAATTCGAGAAGTCTACATAGAACTTCTAGACATATACGAGGGACAAGAAAAGAAGAGGAGAGGAACTAGAACAAGAAGACGAGAAAACGCAAGGACAGCCACATGCAGCTACATCCAGCCGTACATCATCACGACCAGAGGTCCACGTCAGAACTCAGCATCCAGGAGACGGAGCGAGGAATTTCAACGATGCAGAGACAGAGAAGGTGATACCGAAGAGGATCAACAAACTGGAGAGTCCAGATGACGGTAACGACAAAGTTAAATGGTTGCAGAAAAATGCAGGTGAAGTCAAACATTTATTTAATATTATAAATGACACTGAGGTCTATCGAAAGAAAGCTCTAGCTTCCATATACAAGTTTACAAAGAAAGTAGTACATTTTTAAATATTCATAATGAATAAATAAATGTTCAAAGTACAATTGATAATAGAGAATATAACTGTAGTAATCTCATAAATAAATGGTCAAGGAAGAACCATATTTTTATTATATTTTTGTAATTGATTAGATAAGTAAAGTCAAATATGAGAGTTACGTAATTAGAAGATTGTTAATTAATTGAGACGTTAAATAATAGAATCAATTAAAGTAATAAATGTTCTCTATTAATATTTTAATAAATATTTAATTAATTAAAAGTTTTATTTAAGTAGTATATATTAAAAACCACACTTGCAAAGACAAGATGAATATTAAATTTTATACGTATTAATCACGGTTTTATAATAATTATATATGTTATATATTATATGTCTGTGTAATATTTTAGGTCATGTGTATGTGTATGCTATGTCTTAGAAATATCAGAAATAAGATTTAAACACGTTATAATTGGATTATATTCAGATTGAATATAAGGGTTCAAATAATAATTAACCCACACAAAACAATTAATAAGATGGTAATTTAAATTTTTAAAGAATAAATCAAATGAATATGATTTTATTAAAACAGTCGTACTAATTTCACAACCAGTACTAAATCCTCTGTACTCTTTACTTGTATTAAACTTATATAACGATATTCACGTGCTTATCCATACTCAATCAACGACCAAAGCCTGCGACCCAGCCGGAGAACATCAAGGTAAATACTGCAGAAGAAGAGTATACCTCCAAGACGTGGGGAAGTGCGCACAAATTAGTAAGAGCATATGTGTAAAAGTAAGTGTCTAAAAATAACGTTGTAATATATATTATACTATAACATACTTCACAATACATATTTTTGTAGATATTATTTATTTAAGTGAGTGAGTGAGTGCGCGCGCGCGTGTGTGTGATTTCTTTATACATATATCAGTGCAAGTATATTTATAATATTATACGAGTAAATTTTTAGAATATTGAATATGAATTAGAGAATGATCTGAATTTTTATGAGTGTTTATACCGAGGTACAATATATTACACTTAGACGCATTAACGTTTAATGTATCGTAACCAATACTGCCATGAATAGAGCGTCTTATAGCTGTTATTTTTAACTCTTTACTTACAGTTTATTTATTTGTTAGGTAGAATTCTATTGAACATAGCCTTTTAAGAGATACACTTACAGATTTTTGACAAATTAAACTCGTAGATAAAATTGCTATCTAATTTAGTTTTTAGATTCGGATTTATAATTTTAATAATTCAATATTAATCATAGGTCGCTCAAATTCTGATTCCAAAATTAAGTTTTATTACACATTTGTTTAAACCGTGTTTGATCTGTTGTTATTTCAGCCTATTCATTTTGTAAAGTTCATTATATGTATCTCCTCAAAACTACGTACAGAAAATTACAGCTTGAACAAATTAGTTAATAAATGCATTAACACTAAACAACTGTCTTAATATATTTTAGTATTTATAGTAAAGAGGCGAAATAAGAAAGATTAGAAAGTAAATGAATTACTAAAATAATAAAAGTAATTAATTTACTAACTAAATAATTAAATTAAATTTATTACTAAAATACCGTATACAAGCTGCCTCTTTAATAACATCGTTGTTGGCAATTACAGAGGTAATTTTATATTTTTTTCTAGCCTCCGTGCAGAGTTTAGTAACTTAAAATATATTTATAGCACTAAAGAATACAAGTACACACCTCTAAATTGAAGTTCTCTAATCATAACAACTTCCATATTGAAATATAGAAATTAAATAAAATATTTTAACTTTAATATTCGACATTCATATTTTGCATTTAGTATTTCTTAAATTCATAACAATTGGAATATTATCTTAAACACTTTTTTTAAGAAAGGATACGCACATCCTACGATAAAAAGTATATGTTAATGTTTGGAAATACATGTTTGTCTTTTAGTTGAAACACACAACAGCATAACACACAACTTTGTTAAAGTCTGACAAAACATAATACGATAAATTATAAAGATTAAGATACAATTCACTTTATATCCAAGAGGGAAGGCATTTTGTTTATTGCAGAAAAGTATTATTTCAGGCTGTCTCGATATTCTTAAAGTTTATGTTACATAATTACTGCTGCTTGCGGCGACAATATTATACTTTACAAGCTTTATACAACATATCTAAATAGTGCAAGTGCAAATGCAAATTGTGATAGTACGTAAGTACGAAAACGCACATTCAACATGCTACATGCTTACAAAGTAGTACATAAAGTTTGCCAGACGATTTATTGTGCGTTGCAGTCTGAATTGTCCAGCATTGTGGGGTGTCGAGACAAATTGCTCTCCTGCGCTGTTTAGCGGCTGTCATCCTTTTGTTTACAACATATAATTACATGAAAGTGACATTATACGCTTAAACCTGTTGTCTCGTACAAACCACATAATCTCTGCCCTTTGCTTGGCTTGTAACGTTTTACCGGTGGTTAAGTTTAAGCAATTTTTCTAACATTACATTTTACATTAACAGAAAAGTATAAAATAGCTATCGCTCATAATCATAACACATAATCTCACCTGACAACATCAAATATTTGAAACAAATTAAATCCAACCCCCCCTACACTGAATGCATTACCAAAATTACACAAACCTAATGTCCCCATCAGACCACTTATAAACAACACACAAGCACCTGCACACAAAATAGCTAGACACTTAGATAAATTAATCAGAAATAACATAAATTTAATAAACAACACCTCCGTCAAAAATAATTTAGACCTGGTGAATAAAACTCAACATATCCACATTCCACACAATTCAAAACTAGCTTCATTCGACATAACAAACTATACACTAATGTACCCATAAAAGAAACTATAACTACATTAGAACAGTTACTAAAACTTAATAACACACCTGAAACACACATTAAAGAGATCATCCATCTCACTAAAATTATCACTGAACAAAATTATTTCTTTCACACAATAACATGGTTTACACACAAACAGATGGACTACCCATGGGCTCCCCTATATCAGGTATACTAGCCGAAATATTCTTACATACCATAGAACAAGAACACATATTAAACAATAACAAATATTTCTTTTATGAATTTGCTAAGTGCTATAATTTTTATTTTTCGACTAAGCTTTTCGTCATCACTGACATCTTCAGGTCTTAAACAACGTCTATCAACTGTACGTTGTAGGCTTTTATACTTTAGGCCCCTCCCCTTATGTCATCGCCCCTCCTATTGATTCTAGCTGCTACCGCTCTTCACGGGAACTTTGTCTACCTTTTTCCGTTAGGCATTTTTCTAACGTCCGTCAAATTGTTTTCAGAATCTCCCGTTAATTTCTTCATTCTTGACTTATAACCTTTTGCATTTCGTCATTTTTTAGTGTGTTATTCTTATTATTTTAATTTATTTTTGTTTATTGTTTAATATATAATAAAATATTTCTTCATTTGTAAAATCCACTTTTATATTCATTAATTTATTTTTATCTTCTTTTTTAACTTTAAGTATTTCTAGTTCTTCTATTAATTTTCTTTTTTGCGGATTGTTTTCTATTTTTATTATTTCCATATTTTCCTTGGGATTTATGAATTTATGGCCTGATTCGTTGAAATGTCTTGCATATAGTGAGTTCGTCACTCTAACCCCTTCTCCTTTTGCGTGTTCATTCATTCTAATTTTAAATTTTCTTCCAGTTTCGCCCAGATATATCTTATTACATTCCCCACATTTTAATTTGTATACGCCGCTTTTTTCTGTTAATGGAATTTCTTCTGTTTTATCATTTTTTATATATTCGAATACATTTTTAGTTTTCTTTATTCCTATCTGTATTTCATATTTTTCGAAACATTTTGTAACATTTTTGTTTGATATCCTATGTATGTTATTGCTCCTTTATATTTCTTTTCTTCATTTGTTTTTTCTTTTTTGTTATTTTCTATTTCTTTATTTTCCTCTATTTTCTTAACTATTCTATTAATTATTTTAGGGTTGTAATTATTATTTTTTGCTATTTGTTGTATATTCTTTAATTCTTTTGTTTGAGTTCTTCATTTTCTAGATAATTTATAGCTCTATAGCAAAATGAATTTAATGCTGCCATTTTATAATTGACTGGATGATATGATTCTTGTGGAATTATTAAATCTGAGTATGTTTCTTTCCTATATATATCGAATTTGAGTTTGTTATCTTCAATTTTTATATTGATATCCAGGAAATTAATTTCTAATCCTCCAATTTCTTCTTGAAATTTTATTGTTTTTTCTATGTTATTTAGTTGTTCCGTAAATTTTTTAAATTCATTTACTTCACCTTCCCAAACTATTAGTATGTCATCTACATACCTGATCCATTTTTTAATTCTTCTTTCTTTATCTATATCTTTTAAAATTTTGATTTCAAAGCTATTCATGAATATCTCTGCCATTAATGGTGAAAGCGGTGATCCCATTGGTAATCCATTTTCTTGTATGTAAAATTTGTTATTAAATCTGAAGTAGTTCTGGCTTAGGCATAATTCTAATCCTTCTATTATTTCGTTTTTCCATTCTACATTACTTAATTTGTTTTTCTTTATTATTTCTACTGTTTTTGCTATTGGTATGTTGGTGTACATATCTTTTATATCGAATGACATTAATTTTGTCTTATTTGTTATGGTAATTTCTTTTAATCTTTCTATTACCTTTTTACTATTTTCTATGCTGCGGATTTCTTCTTTTTCATATACCATTTTGATTCTTTTACTTATTTCTTTTGATATTTTGTATGTTGGCGAATTTGTAAATGATACTATAGGTCTTAATGGCATTTCTTTTATATGTAACTTAATTTGACATCTAAATTTTGGAGCTTCAGGATTATGTTCTATTTTTTGTTTCTTTTGCCATTCTGTTAAATATGTTGTCTTTTTTATCAATTTCTTTGTTTGTGCTTGAAATTTACTTGTGTAATCATATTTTATTTCTTTATATGGTCCTTTTTGTATAAATTGTTCTGCTTTTTCGATATAATCTCTTTTGTTCATTACCACTGCTGTGTTACCTTTATCGGCTTTTATAACTATCAAATTGTTCTCCGTGATTTTCTTTTTTAATTCTCTTATATTTCTTTTTATTTGTGTTTCGTTTTTATTTCTTACATTTTTGTTTTTCTTACATATTTTTTCTACTATTTCTTTTACTTCACTTCTTAATTGTCTTTTAGTTTCTTCATTTTTTATTTTATCGATTATTTCTTCACATCCTATTATTGTATTTTCTTTATCTATGATTGTTTTTGTTGCATATTTTAAACTTTTCCCTAATAATTTATGTTCGTTTTCTGTAAACTTTGTTTCTGTTAAATTTAATACTTTTTCAGCAAATTTTATTTCTTTATCTTAATTTAAAAATTTAAAATTAGAATGAATGAACACGCAAAAGGAGAAGGGGTTAGAGTAACGAACTCACTATATGCAAGACATTTCAACGAATCAGGCCATAAATTCATAAATCCCAATGAAAATATGGAAATAATCAAAATAGAAAACAATCCGCAAAAAAGAAAATTAATAGAAGAACTAGAAATACTTAAAGTTAAAAAAGAAGATAAAAATAAATTAATGATTATAAATGTGGATTTTACAAATGAAGAAATATTTTATTATATATTAAACAATAAACAAAAATAAATTAAAATAATAAGAATAACACACTAAAAATGACGAAATGTAAAAGGTTACAAAAAAATTATAAGTCAAGAATGAAGAAATTAACGGGAGATTCTTAAAACAATTTGACGGACGTTAGAAAAATGCCTAACGGAAAAATGTAGACAAAGTTCCCGTGAAGAGCGGTAGCAGCTAGAACCAATAGGAGGGGCGATGACATAAGGGGAGGGGCCTAAAGTATAAAAGCCTACAACGTACAGTTGATAGACGTTGTTTAAGACCTGAAGATGTCAGTGATGACGAAAAGCTTAGTCGAAAAATAAAAATTATAGCAGTTAGCAAATTCATAAAAGAAATAGTAAGGATGGCTGCTAATTTAAACAATACGAAGAATAACAAATATACCAACAAAATAATATATTGGCACAGATAAGTTGATGACATTTTACTCCTATACAACGGCAACAAAAGACAAATTGAAAATTTCCACAAATACATTAACACTATAGATCAAAAATTAAAATTCACACTTGAATTAGAACAAAACAATAGCATAAACTTTCTGGACATTACAATTACCAAAACAAACAACACACACACATACAAAATATACAAAAAACCCACCACAACAGACATGGTCATACATAACTCTTCCAACTACCCAACTCAACACAAACATGCAGCTTTCAACTATATGCTCCATAGGCTCACATCAATACCCCTAAATACACATGACTACCAAGAAGAACTCAACACAATTAAATATATAGCAGTCAGAAATGCATACAATCCCGATTTAATAAACAAACTACACAAACGCATCCTAAACACAAAAAGTAAAACACATAAAACCAACAGCATACAACCCAGTAAATACATCACACTCACATACTACAATTCCAACACACACAAAATTGCTAACACATTTAGGAAACACAATTATAAAGTAGCCTACAGAACTAACAACACCATCATGAAACACATAAATAATACTAACAAAGACACAGACACATACAGCAAAACAGGGGTTTATAAATTAAACTGCAATGTATGTCACCAGTTCTACACCACAAACTACATACATTCCACATTTGCCACACATTTACAAAATGAAAACCACAGTTACACAAACACAGAGCACAACATGGAAATACTACACTACTTACCTAAAAGTAGAAAACTAAACACAGCAGAACAATTTGAAATATACAGATATCACACACTACAACCAAACAACATATTAAACGAACAATTACATTATAGATCACACATACGTTTCGATACACTGATTCCAACACAAAATTCGAATCCCAGCGCCAATTCCCTCCCAACAGCAACCCCCACCACACACACGTACATAACCGTTACTGTACAGACATTCAGTATTTAAATCCCATTGAAGAAGTCGAAACGTCTGGGTAACAAAACCAAAAAGTAAGTGTCCATAGTGGAAGTTTAATATATATATATAATATTAAAAAAGTGAACGAAGAGGATGTATCAACAAGATAATTGAATTTTATTATCTAATCAATTACAAAAATATAATAAAAATATGGTTCTTCCTTGACCATTTATTTATGAGATTACTACAGTTATATTCTCTATTATCAATTGTACTTTGAACATTTATTTATTCGTTATGAATATTTAAAAATGTACTACTTTCTTTGTAAACTTGTATATGGAAGCTAGAGCTTTCTTTCGATAGACCTCAGTGTCATTTATAATATTAAATAAATGTTTGACTTCACCTGCAGTTTTCTGCAACCATTTAACTTTATCGTTACCGTCATCTGGACTCTCCAGTTTGTTGATCCTCTTCGGTATCACCTTCTCTGTCTCTGCATCGTTGAAATTCCTCGCTCAGTCTCCTGGATGCTGAGTTCTGACGTGGACCTCTGGTCGTGATGATGTACGGCTGGATGTAGCTGCATGTGGCTGTCCTTGCGTCTTCTCGTCTTCTTGTTCTAGTTCCTCTCCTCTTCTTTTCTTGTCCCTCGTATATGTCTAGAAGTTCTATGTAGACTTCTCGAATTTCATCGTAGTTACAACTCTCGTAGATTCGTTAGTATAGTCTTTTTAAAATCACTAGTGTTCATTAATACTTGCACCGACGTAATGCCGGTTCCATCGCACTTCACGTTATTGAATACTGTTTAAAACCTTACATGATTTTGTAAAATTCGCGGTTGCGAGATGCGTGGATCTTACGTGTCAAAGTGAGTTCATCTGAGAAAGAGTGTGTCTATCGCTGGGGTTTTGTACTGCTCCCGTCGTTGAAATTCCTGTTGCAAACTGTTTTGACAACATTGAACAGGTCGGCGCGTCGATTTAATTGTTACTTTCAACCTACGCGTCTTTCTATGAAGCGCACACTTTTTTACAAATATTATTTCACCAATCGTTCTGTATAATATTAAACTTTGTTTATGCAAATTATGAATGTTAAGGTGTGTAAATGATGGCAGTTATGGCAAAATTTCACACGGTGGCTGAACGGTTCCCACGATTAATGACCACTTAACGCTAAACTGAAGTGCCAGGCGTCAGCTATGTTTTTACATATATCGCTGATTCGTGTGACTTCTGGTTATCGTTCAGTACTTAAGAAACTGTGTAAAATCTTCCACCCTCGTTTGCATAATTCAACCTGTCTGTCGTTTACACATGTACATATACACACACACGCAGACTGATACACAAGCGGCGGCAGGTCGCTCTGACGTCACCTCTGCCGGTCAGCGCGTGTCAATTTTCTCCCCTTCGTTGCTGCGTTTAAAACCAACTAAGCTATTTGATTCCATATGCAGGCTTACTTACAATATTGGATTTATTTAAAATTAAATACTACGTTTATTTCTTATATTATCTATTATATCTAACGTACATTTATTACATTATTTTTATTATTTACATCTTATATATTTCATACGTGCCTTCGTATGCTATCATACCTCAGTCAGAGGTTGATACATATACTTATGCTAAACGTATCGTTGCAATATATATATATATATATATATATATATATATAACAACAACAACACGAATTGATTATTTAATGTAATTTAATTTGTGCTGTATCAACATGTATCTATCATTACTGTTAGTATGTACCAGATACTGGCGTTTGGGTGTAATCGTAATAAGAGTAGCCATTTATTGAATTTTAACAAGTTCTCATAAATTAAAAAAAAAAAAAAAAAAAGAACAGAATTCAGCATGTCAGGAATTGTTCAGTGGCGTCAGTTCCCCACTATCGTCCAATTTCATATTTTCGCACATTTCTGCCAATTGCAATGTCTAATGTGGATTACAAAGTGCTCTAACGGTGTCTGATTTAATTTCACATGCCCTATGTAATTACCATCGATATCGCGTAATTCGTGTAATTACTATGCTCTTAAAATCGCACTGAATTCGCACAGCATGTCCTATTCATGCCGTTTTCGCACTGCACATGTGTATTATTTTTATACATATTTAGAAGTCTTTGCAATTTTCTATCATTTATGGTTACCTTATAATTAAATAAAAACTATAATATAACATCTATTTGGGGTGAGATTGAAAACTTTCAGGCTTGAACCGGCTTCACGCCCACACACTATTTACTACTGTACACTCTCTCAGCGACAATCGCGTGATCGTGCATATTGATTCCTGCGTCTAACTCAGCTTTCAGTCTCACACCTGCTTATTTATTTCATATTTCTAAATTTAATCTAAATATTTATTTTATCTAATAAATGCACATTACAGCATATGCTTGTATTGTCGCAATATATATTATATTTAATTTTTAAATTGATTTACCTCAAGGTACATCTTGACTGTACTGTAGCAAAAAGTGTTTGAATATATATATACTAGCAAAATACCCGTACTTCGCTACGGAGTTTCACGTTGTACGTAATTGTACAATTATTGCTCGCTTAATAGTATAGGATTAGATAGATTGTACAAATTCTCAACTCTTAGTTTGTTTATTTACATTCATAGCAATAGCTATTTATTATTTATTTCGAGAAAATCGTTAGAGCCGTTTCCGAGATAAAAAGGACATACATTTATTAATTAATTGAACTTCGAAATTTTCTCGACTATAAGAACCTGCAAACAACGAAGTTTTTTTCAATTTAAAACAGTGATTAAAAACTCAGGACTAAATGTATTCAATGTATTCGGGGTTTCCAGTAAACTGAGATGTCAACCACTTCACTTACAAAGTATGCAATTCCCGCGATAAATTTCAGTATTTGGTTTTTTGCCCCTTAGGAGTGAAAGTTTTTAAAACCGTTTCTTAGTGAGCACCTAAGACCTATGATGAAGCTATATTCAAAGTTTCATTGATATCCATTCATTGGTTTCAGAGATATCGTGATCAGTGAGTCAGTCAGTGGTATTTGGGTTATATAGATATCTATATCTAGCCGATTTACCCAGCGTTCCTCGGGTTCATAATTTATTCATAGGCTCATAGGCACCTATTCTTGTTCTAACGTTATATTAGGCCTACTTGTGTATTGTATAATCTTTCTTATATTGTTACGTTCGCATTCTCACTGGAGGAATACTCTGTAGCGCACCTGTTTAAGACCATGTCATAAACTGTATTCTTATATCTGGAGAAGAATTCTGTTGCGCGTGATGCTCCTGCTCGATTTCTAACTCTGGGAGAGGGCGAACAGCTAAATTAGTTTTCAATAAAATGTCTACAGTACTTGCACGCGCTGCGTATTTAACTGTCGCTTTATAATTCATTGTGTTAATGTTTAAATAAGGCATTTGTTAAATTAGTGTCTCCTAAACTTATTCTAACAATACAATACCTCTATAGATTTCAGCTTATCAATTTTTAAATTCAAACTGAAGCAAATGCATTTATATTGTCTGAACACTATGATCTGAATACATTCGCTATCAAAACTTTGTTTTTTATACTCGCTTATAACTTACTTCGATCTTAACTTATCCATTTTTAAATTCAAACTGAAACAACTCTGAATTCACACACAATTAAGAAGTTTCTTAAGATGCATACACCACTTTTGATAGCATAACCTATATCTTTATTTATAAAAACCGTCGACTCTGGCCCCGCCGTCTTTCGCGGGATCCGACCAAGTCTCCCCGGGTTCCGTGGATGAACTCCGGGGAAGGCCCGTCGGACGACTCCCGCGCTATTTCCTACGCGGGAGACTTCCACCGATGCCATGGTAACCAGAATTTATTCTATTGGGTTGCCATATTAACCAGATCTAATAGTTTTTAAGACCCAAAGGACCCCCCGAAGGATCGTATCGAAAAAACACCTATCCTATGTTGGTTCTCCCGTTGCGTAAAATATTTGTGCCAAGTTTGGTTGAAATCGGTCCAGTGGTTTAGGAGGAGATGTGGAAGACCCCAAAGGACCCCCAAAGGACCCCATCGAAAAAAACACCTATCCTATGTTGATTCTCCCGTCGCGTAAAATATTTGTGCCAAGTTTGGTTGAAATAGGTCCAGTGGTTTAGGAGGAGATGTGGAAGACCCCAAAGAACCCCCCAAAGGACTCCATCGAAAAAAACACCTATCCTATGTTGGTTCTCCCGTCGCGTAAAATATTTATGCCAAGTTTGGTTGAAATCGGTCCAGTGGTTTAGGAGGAGATGTGGAAGACCCCAAAGAACCCCCCCCCAAAGGACCCTATCGAAAAAAACGCCTATCCTATGTTGGTTCTCCCGTCGCGTAAAATATTTGTGCCAAGTTTGGTTGAAATCGGTCCAATGGTTTAGGAGGAGATGTGGAACATACATAAAATGGGGGGGGGTTTGCCCCTTAGGAGTGAAAGTTTTTAAAACCGTTTCTTAGTGAGCATCTACGACCCCATAAGAATACACCTTCAAATTTTGAGATCATTATCTTCAGTAGTTTTTGCTCTACGTTGATTCTCTCTCAGTCAGGACAAAGCCGCTTATATATATAGAGATATATATTTTTTTATAAGTAACTCGACGTTTCTTGCAGAAATTATATAATTTGTGATGTTATTCAATTTGTTCAATTTGTTTCTTCTCCAAGTAGTATAATTTCGTTGTTTTTTTTTTAAGAATAGACATTCTTATATATTTTTTGTAATACAAAAAAAAAATCTTCAACGTATTTATTTTATTTTTTTTTATTTTTTTTAATTAATTAATAGGGAGTCTTTTATTATATTGAAAATTTAATATTTATTTCTTTAAATTAGTTTATGGCACTCGTTGCCTTCAACCGCAGGTGTTAAATGTCCTTTGGGAAGAATCAACTCGTAACCAAGGGAGGTTAAGGGGTACCTAGCTTTGGGGTTTTATTTTGATTATGTTATTTCGTTGTTTAAATATACTGACCTTGAGTCCTGTAATTGTTGGTTCCTGTAATACACAAACACACTTGTGCTAAATCTGGGCGCCACCTGAACACCGGTCCAGGACAAAAAAGAATCAACTGAAGTTTCAACTATTAAATCTATTCCTAAAAAAACTAATCGATTCTAAATTTCGTAACTAATTTTCGATGAATGAAAACAAGTTGAGTTTTAGTTATATTAAAATTCAATTTATTTATTTCAAAAATGGTCTGAAGGACGGTTAACACTTTTTAAAATTTGTTCAATAAATTACAATGTTCAATTCTCTAGATAACCCTTAATTGTACCATCGGCTAAAAAAAATTGCTCAGTTGATCGGTTGAGTTAAATGACCTTACAATCTCACAAGGTCGTGAATTCTTTTAACTTCCAAGAATTATCAAAATGATGCCTTACAAAATTTCTTTAATTAGTATTAACTTTATAAGTGAACAATCTTCGTATTTGACTGACGTATCGCCAATCGATTTATCGCTATGAATATTTTTGGTTAATTAACCGTCAAAACTTCTTAACTACCAAGATTGTTTCCTTATTCTATTGTGAATTACAGTGTATATTGTAGTTAGTAACTTGTTAAAATATTACCGGATCGTTATTTAAATATTTGGGTTAAAAACTTACAGTGTCAGTTGAAACTATTTTCTTTCACTGCCTTTAATATAATTTATTTAAATAAATAAATTGCTCACTATCACTCCACAATTCACTTCACTGATTTAATAAACTTTTATTCTTCGTTGATAAACTGCTCGTGTCGCTGTGAACTTGATGTCTTAACCCCAAATGTGCTTCGTCGCTGATGGTCGAATCTATTCTTCTTCTGCAAGTTCGTTGTTGATGATTATTTTATCTCGTTTTTAAAAAAGCTTACTTTCTTTAATTATCACGCACTTGGTTTAATAATACTTCTTTAGTTTATATTTTTGAAAATTTGTAGCGTCGATCAGCGTGGAGTTCTGCATTGGGTAAAATTTGAGAAAAAAACTGATGATTTTATCACTCGTGTTTAAAAAAGTTTACTTTGTTTAATTTTCACGCACTTGGTTTAATAATACTTCTTCTTCTTCTTTAATATGTTTGAAAAATTGTAGAGTCGACCTGCGTGGAGTCTGCCTTGAGTGAGATTTGATAAAAAACTGATGTCATGGCCTCTGGCGATGCTACTTACATACTCTTGCCAAATGCATGGTGTTGACTGACCCTTATTTTGTTAATTTTCGATTAATTTTGTACGTACTTCCGTTGTTTTGCCGAAAAATTTGTTCGAGAATTTTCTCAAATGTGTTTTATGGAATCTCATAGAACAATTTTCACTTCCACCAAAGCTTCCATAGCCTACTTCTTCTTATTCTTTCTTGTAGAAATTCCCAATTTGATTCTGTTTTTTTTTTCAGATAACTTTACAGGACTACTTACAATGTAAAATTTATTATTATTATTGAATTCCTAGCGATCAACTGATTAGTTTGATACTAGTTAAGCCTTGTTTAGGATAGTTTAACGTTAAAAAAATACAACAAGTTTATAATCTTACCTCGTGATGGTTTACAATAATCCATCATTGTCCACCTAATTTTTATAATCAGGTGTTTTACACCTTACTAAAACATGGATACATAATGTGAGTAATTATACAACGAATTTAATATCTTTACAATAACATAATATACAAACAATGGTGAATAAACAATGACCTTGTCTTAGGCCTAACAATTTTTACATTAGTAATTATTAATTTGTAACTTTATTATTTTATGAAACAGGTTGTTCTTGGTGTTCAATTCTAGCTTAGGCTTTGGTTACTCATCACGATCACCTCCTGTTTCATAAGGTATAGTATTTAAGAGTATTAGATGTAAGCATCATTTGTTACTCATCTAGGATGTCATTCGGGTTTGGTCAATAATACCATTACTTTTACCATAATTCTTATCGAATTGATATTATTATCAACTGAGCAGGTTATTTCTAGCTTGATTTCATTTATACACATCTTATTTTTTCACAATTTAGGATTTTACACATCAATTATTTTACTTATGACCGATTTACTATGTCTGTCTGGACAAATCTACACTATAGTCCAGGTAACGTCTGGTATACCTTATACAGTCAGGTTTATTATTTCATGATATCTCTAGGTCTATTGACTTTACACTCTTGTGCAATTTTTAAAAGTAATTTGGTTGCATTTTGATAATATATTAGTAATGATTTAAATCATTTTAGATGCGTAGTACCTGCAACTCTTTTGACATGGTTTTTAATATTATCTATGACTTTTAAGTATTTTAAAAGTTCCTTTATTTGACATAAAACGTTCCTCTTTATCTACTGGACATTTAGAGATTATTATCTTTTTGTTTTATTGTCTTTTTGTATTATGATTGATTTTTTCATCATTCTGGGTGTCGATCACATGCCCATTACGTATTTGTCATTGCAAGTTTCTAATATTTGTTTACAATCTTATGATTCTAATTATGGATCTAAGCCATTTGGTAATTCTATTTGATATATTTAACCATACATTGGTTTCAACTTGAGTAATAACTCTGTAACAATTCTGTTTTAATGCCCTATTCTGAGCTGATTCTTGACACACTGTGACATACATTTTGTCACTTACAAAGGTTATTTCTTAATATCATTTACTACTATTGGTTTCACTTTTACACTTTGTTTCTACCATCTATGGGGTGTCCTTATGGTCAAAGTTTAAGTCCTGTTTATTGGTTTTGTCAATAATCCATTCTTTAATACCAGTTGTTAGTTTGCTGTATTAACCCTGTTTGGCTTTTAATTACAGTAATTATGTGTAGTCTACTGTTTTATATTTTTTAGTGGTTATTTTGATTCTTATGGGGTTTTTAATTATGGGACGTCTCGTGACGTTACTATATATATTACAACAACACAAATTCAATGTAATTTAATTTGGGAGCCCCACGCTTTGGAGCGCCATTTACAACACTGCAAACTTAATGTTTTTTTTATGTATTTGACGTGCGTTAAATCTTTATGTAAATTACCTCACATTAAATTCGTGTGTGTGCAAGAATGAAGGTAGTAATCATAATAATAATAATTCGATTTCATTTATTTATAAATCCATTCAATTTTTTATTGACAATTTCTCATTTGGTTAGCGGTTTAAAAACTTATTATTATTTTGACATGTTTATTCGAGTAATCTGCAATCTCAGATTACACGTTATTTTCTTATTTATTTTACGATTCCTAATGATTCGTATTTTTACGTACCCACTACGTAAAATTAGTAGTCTTATTTGACACAAAAACATATTATAACATCTTATTACTAATACATTATTATAAATTTTCTATACTGCTCTCAGCTAGCTCAATTATCTTACTGATTATCTACTCGTTTAATTCTTTACATTACTTATTTTTCTTTACTATTGCATATGCATTTCTTCACTATGTTACTTTAGTAACTTCGTATTCTTTCAAAATCAAATATAAATCTTTTCATTAAGTTATTAATTTAAATAATTCTTTGAATATTTCTTTAGCTTATTTAAAACTTACCCTAATTAATATAAAAAAAAATTACATTTAATCTCATTATTTACATTCTTATTAAATTAGTGTTTTCTCTTATTATTTTCTACTTGTTTCATAATATCATAATTTCTACTTGTTTCATAGTCTTTAGTTTAGATGAAAATATGGCTTTCTTTCACCTTATTAGTAGTGGTTCCTCAGCGTACCCTCCTGCTTCTGGTCCTGGATCCTTTACTGGTGAATCCCTCGTAGACGTGTAGTCCCCCGTACTATGGTGCATTGAACGCTTGTACTCAGGATCATTGAATGCTCGTACTCAGGATCATTTGATGCTCGTAGTGAGGATCATTTGATTTTCTACTGTAGTAGTTGTATCTTAGTAGATTCTTTGGCTGCCATGATCGTCGATCACGTCTAGGCGTTTCAGTTGTTGGACATAGCTTCCGATCACATCCGTAGTCGAACAAAGAAATGTTGTAGTTATTGAGCAGGGCCTCCGGCCGCTTTGATGGTCTGACGAGAAAGAGAATGATGTTTGCGCGTACTCGTATTTATACCCAGAGCACCAAAATCATGTCTCGATAATATTCAGCATGTTTGAAAGTGTCGAGAGCGTCACTCTTAACCAACGCCTTATTGTTACACTGAATTTGCTTGTATTCGCGAATTGCGAAGTCTTTGCGACATTATCCGACATTCATTCGATCGGTGATTTTTTAGGCGTTCATCATGCCCAAACTGTTTTACTTTATCTTAATTACTCTAATTACTATTAACTTTTAACTTCTTACACTAACACTCTTTGTTCGTTTTATACAATTTTTTATACACTTGTTCGTTATTTTTAATCGCACATTTTGGTGTCTTTAGTTTTTCACTACGATGCACACAAGTCTTAAAAAATTAGTTAAATACAAATAATTTATATCGTTAAAGAAAGGGTTGCGCTTTTCATGAATAAACCAGTCCCACACACACACACACACACACACCTTTTACGCCTGTACACACATGCAGAGAGCAGCTGGCTCTACTCCCTGTATCAGCCTGCAAGTCTAGCGTTTATATTACAGTTTAGATTGCAAGCTGACTTATTATATTTACCAAATGCGTTATTTATTTGTTTCAAATCACATATTTAAAATATCTTGTGCAATGGACAGTACCCAACATAATTGTACTGTTGCAATATATATATATATATATATATATATATATATATATATATATATATAGCTTTAATATTTATACTAAATTTACCTCAAGATGTTTTTTCTATTTGGGACATGTTTCGAGAGTTCCTGTTCTCTCATCTTCAGCCTTCGCCATCTTGTTTCTGGTGAAGTATTTGTGTGTTGGCTGTTGGATGTTATTAAGGTTGTTTGTTGGTCTTTGGTCTTTTAAAGTTGTATTATTGTGTGTGGTTGTGGTATATGTTTTTGTATTTTGTGTATTTTCGATGTTGAGTGCTTTGAATATTGTGTCATGTTTTGTATTGATTTGTATTTGTTCTGGTATTAGTTTGTTTTGTGTTTTATGTTTGTATATTTGTAGATTTTCCCAAATGTTCATTATGGTGCCTTTGTGGGAAAATCTACAAATATACAAACATAGAACACAAAACAAACTAATACCAGAACGAATACAAATCAATACAAAACATGACACAATATTCAAAGCACTCAACATTGAAAATACACAAAATACAAAAACATATACCACAACCACACACAATAATACAACTTTAAAAGACCAAAGACCAACAAACAACCTTAATAACATCCAATAGCCAACACACAAATACTTCACCAGGAACAAGATGGCGAAGGCTGAAGATGAGAGAACAGGAACTCTCGAAACATGTCCCAAATAGAAAAAAACATCTTGAGGTAAATTTAGTATAAATATTAAAGTATTATATACATCAAGAAACTGACTGTAGCAGAAAGTGATTGAAATATATATATATATATATATATATATATATATATATATATATATTGCAACGGAACATAGGATCCGTTGTTTGTATCAAAGCACATGGATGACGAGCATTTTTCATGTTTAAATTGGTTTTATGTAATACTTTGTCTTTTAGCCGTAAGTTTTGTATTTAGAAATGGATAAGCATGCAGAGTATACCAAATTATTCATAAAAAGATGTTCTTTATTGTCATGTGTTTTTTGAGGGAATTTGTGCGCGTGTGCGGGTGTGATAACGTGTGATCGCTATATCTTCCGCGGTAATTAACCGATTGACGTGAAACTTTGACAATGAATTGTTTATGTACATAGCTTCAATTTATGTGTACTCTATGGTTCATTACTATTTTAGAAATATGATTTTTTAAGTAGGAAAAACTCAATTTGAAACACTTATCATTAATTGGGTCATAAAAATTTGTAGATAATTCAATGCAAGTTAGTGCATATTTATACAAACTCTTTCTGGAAAAGTTTATATCTGATGAAAGCATCAATCATGTGACTTGGGTTTAGCCAATCGGAAAACCCAAAATTCAGTAACATTCATTCTCTGTAGAGTAAAGATAGACACAGTCTGTCTGTAGAAGTTGTGCTCGTGCGTGAGAGAGTTATTCTCGAGCGAACATAGAAAAGTATAACTTAACATAATCCTTGGTATCCTGTACGAAGTTCTGCGTCAATTACAGAGCCGAGTGGGTCAATTATTTAAATAGAATTATAATATAGTATAGTGCTTTTCGTGTAAGTTTAAGATATCCGCTTAGGGAATTTAAAGACACTTCAACATTGCGTGGAAGGTGTACGACTAATACACCTTATTAAATTGATACCCATATTCACCCTGAGATTGATAAAATTTACATATAAACTATTTTAGGGAAAATAATAAGCATCGTGTGTTTAACGTATTTGAGAAGAGGACGCCGGACGAAGAGGACGCCAGGAAGGAGTAACGCTGAAGAAGAGGACGCCAGGACGGGAGCGGCAGTAGGAAGTGGAGGAATGCGCGTACTGAGGTCGTAGCCTCAATCAAGTAAAACCGATATATTATCGAACATTATAAACTATTATTGCAAATTACAATACATGACAATTTATAATACAATATACCTCTTCAAAACTATATTTGTGTGTATAATAAATAATTTTTCATCTCCTCCATAATAGACTTGTTTGTGATTTTTACACACTCACTATATCCTTATTAGTATAATAAAATTTGATCTGTTGCAATATATATATGTATATATTAGTGTATAATATATAAACATAATTTATTGGACACGTACAAAACTAAGAATTTTGTGAAACATAAAATGATAGTCATAGAATAAAGTAAACAAAGTTTGGAGAAAAAGGAAAGAAAAAGGAACAAAGACTTGAAATTTGCATGTGGACCTCAGATGACCGATACAAATAGAAAAAAGTAAACAAACAAAAAGAAATACAAATATAATTTGTTTTGTAGCTGTAATAAAAATAAGTTTCGGCAAATATTTTACTCAACGGTCCATTTTATTATTTTCTCAAGACAATTCTTTAGTACTTTCAGTATCAAATAATATATACAGAAAATCTTCATAAAATACAACAATAACATTACGTGTCTGTACTGCGTTTGACAACGTTATGTCCACTTTTCTGCATCACGTTACAACGATATTTGTTTTGTGTACAGATACGGTATAAACTTAAAATATGATAACCGTCAGTCCTGAAGCAACACACTTTGTAAACAGGTTTATAATAGTAAAAGTCTGCTTTACGTTACGTAGCATTTTTATGTACTGAGACAGGCGTTATAGAACAGATTTTGATTTCGAATGAGAATCACTATCATTAGTGTCGTCATATTTAACCTTCGTCTTTGCGTTAGTTGTGCATGCTTTAATATGCAACAAGCAACATTCCAAAACTCGAGGCTCCGATTAGTACTCATTATTACAAGCACCTGAATATTTTGGCAAGTACCATGATGAACTCATGGTACATGATGAATTCGCAAAAGTTCTTGATTGTTCATTGTTTCCTTACTCGTAACAAAATACTACAATATACTGAATGCCTTTTATAAACACTTATTTAATATGTCTCATAAACGTTTTGTATTCAGTCGTTTCTATATTGTCATCGTTTTTTGCAGCTACTTGTAAAAGAACCTCAAAGAATTGTCTGTACATGTATGTATTTTCACAGTTTTGTTCTACACGTTAAGCATTATCTTACATCATGCTCTACAAACTGATAACGCTACGACAATTAAGTAACGCTCTCGAAAAGTCGAGAGTGTCTTTCTCCACACTTTTCGGCTATCCTTAAACGTACTATGATGCGCTCCATATCCCTTGGGCCCGGAACTGGAGAGCAGTTGCAGTTAACCGGGACAACTGGCGGAGGCTGTTAAAGGAGGTCTTGACTCAGTAATGGGTTGTTGCGCTGCTAAAGAAGAAGAAGAAGAAGAAGAAGAAGAAGAAGAAGAAGAAGAAGAAGAAGAAGAAGAAGAAGGAGGAGGAGGAGGAGGAGGAGGAGGAGGAGGAGGAGGAGAAGAAGAAGAAGAAGAAGAAGAAGAAGAAGAAGAAGAAGAAGAAGAAGAAGAAGAAGAAGAAGAAGAAGAAGAAGAAGAAGAAGAAGAAGAAGAAGAAGAAGAGGTTCAGTGTCTCGGTCAAGGCCGTGCACTAAAGTAGCTTCATTTGTAACTACGCAAATTATGCCGTCACGTGCCAAAAGAATGGAAAATTTTTCTGGAACTTCTGCGGGATATATATAAGGATATACGGCCGGTTTAGTTAGTTAGTTACACCTGTAGATATTGTAGAGTGCGGATAAAGTGATTGTTGCGGATTAGTGGAAAGTGATTGTTGTTTTGTAATTAGTGCGGAACTTTAATAGTTGACATTATTATTGCGTGTGGAGAAATTTAATTTGAATTATTGTATGAGACTACATTGTTGATTTCGAATTGTTATTTGTGATTAATTAAAACTGTTATTAGTGCCTTTATTCTTGTTTGTATTTTGTTCCACTGTAAAATACAACGATCTGTGAGACCGTCGTAAAAACATTTTAAAAAACATCTTACTTCATTTAAAAAACAAGAAATGTTAATTTATATGTATTGTAATTTTTATTATCTACCAAAATGTATTGTACTAGACACTTGTAAAAGCGTCCTAAAATAATTTATTTTAACCACACAAAACTGCTGTATGACAGCTGGCATGTGTCACGCCTATTACTGCAGACGTCATATACTGCAGATTAGTCTGCAGTAGCTTATGTGAGTACAAATAAATCGTTACAAACATATATAAACACACTGAATATAATAAAGTTTTACAAGTTTGTAGCTTAAAGTACAGCTACAAGTGCTTAACAGACCTCTGCGAAAATGGTGCAACTGGCTTTGTCACTGCCTGCGGTACTTGCGCGTGTTATTAAATTACAACGTAACCAAATTACGCGCCTAAACTTCGCGTCTCTTACGAAGGTTGTTATTGAGTTAACAACACCCTGCACATCGTCTGTCACCTGCTTAATGTGTTACATTTCTTATTCTTTGTGTGCCTGTATTCTTACTAGTGTACTATGTCTAACTGCGGTGGTGAGTCAGTTTTTAATTTTGTTCTCTTCTTCTGAATCTACAATCAAAATAAAACGCAGATAGCCGTCATGCGTCCGTTTCAATATTTTACTTTCAATTTTTTAGCCTTTTGATTTTAACATTAGTCACGACATCTTTTATACAGTACATCGCTTCGAATATTACTTTTACACGAGATTTTTAATCAACATTTGCAGTTGTCCAGTTTTGTATAGCTACAGAAATGTATTCGATACACATTTGCCCAAATTAGAAGCCTTTCGTTAGAGGTTTCTTAATCCCATAACAGCCATAATAGCCATTACAGTTTCTCAATCGCATGACCAAGTCCAAAAGCAATCTTTCTGGTTTTGTTTTATCTCTCCTACTCTTCTTGTTGATACGACTGTTACGTCCTCTCTGTCCCCACAGTTTTTCTCCAGCTGATGCTGTACGCCAGTCTAATAGATTTCCAGTTTTATATTTTCCACGCCTGTTCCGATTGCACATGTACAAAAATATTATTTTAATAACAAAAGCAAACAAAAAATAAATTTGTTTGTATATGCAATAAATTATGCAAAAAATTAATCCTTTTTACTTTGAAATATAAATACCACCAAACTTCTTAATAACTTTTTTTTAACATTCCGTGTGCAGCTACGTTGGTCAGAGGCACGGGTATACTTTGAATACTAAACTATAACATTTAAATGTTAAAAAATAATGGTGCAGTAATGAATAAAATATATTATACAGTAGAAACTAATGGTGTGTTAATTGATAATTATTTTAAATAATTATTAGTCTATATAATAATTATGTTAAATAAGAATTATATATTTTACTATTTCCTGACACAGACACGATCAAATATCAACTGATCAGTTAGTACTGTATCGTACCTAGTACTTACCCCTGCTTATATTTATTCTGCCTAGGTTAAAGGAAAAGCAAATACCGAAATTAAAAAGCATATAAGAATAATTAAGTACATATTAAAGTATACAAATATTTTACTACGAACCTCCAAGCGGTCAATATTTTTGAATAAGTATATCTATTATGAAATTGAACGAATTATACAATGAGTATGAACAATTAGGTGTATGAGAGTTAATTAACCTAAAAAAGTTGAGGTTATGGAACAGAGTAGAAACACGAAGAGGCCACTACAGGACAACATTGAAAACACCAAGAGACCGACAGGAGGAGGGATTAGCAGAATGTGGAAAGAATTTGGGATAAGGAACTGGAAGAGAGTAGGCGGCTGACAGAGATGAGTGGAGACAGAAAAGTAAAATAGTAAACTAGCCCCCACCCCGATTTTGAGGTTGTAAAAGTAGCCTTTTAAAGTAGTAGTAGTAGTAGTAGTAGTAGTAGTAGTAGTAGTAGTAGTAGTAGTAGTAGTAGTAGTAGTAGTAGTAGTAGTAGTAGTAGTAGCAGCAGCAGCAGTAGTAGTTGTAAGTATAGTAGTAGTATTAGTAATAGTAGTAGTAGTAGTAGTAGTAGTAGTAGTAGTAGTAGTAGTAGTAGTAGTAGTAGTAGTAGTAGTAATGGTGGTGGTACCTGTGATATTACAAACTCGGCCAAAATAATAACAATAGGAAGCCTTTGATATAATATAGGATAATAATAAAGTGGTCTCAAAAGGGGGGCACTTCCGATACGGTTTCTGTGCACCAATCGTCTCTGTGATACGTGTCAACAACATTCTACATTGGTGCGAAGTGATCTCCTTCTTCTTCTTCTGCACTACAAGGATTATGCATTTGCCTGTTCCGTCCTCACAAACTTACGACCACCGTTTTCGTGGTCTTCCTATATCTCTTTTCCCTCTTGTATTTTTTGGGTATTCTCCCATTTCCCGTTCTATTTGCGTGTTGTTTCATCTTTATTTATATTCAGTTATTTTTTCATTTATTGCATATACATTTAGTTCATTTCGCACGTCTTCATTTCTTACTAAATATCTTCTTGTGCAGCCTTTAACCCGTCTCAAAAATTTCATTTCTGCTGCCTGTATTTTGCTGTCTCCTTTTTTGGTATTTATCCAACTTTCAATCCCATACATAAGCATAGGTACAGCCATGCGAAGAGATATAAAAGTAATTACGACTGATAACAGTTGTTTTGATATCGACGGATAACGGTTTAAATGAGGGAGCAATACGGGAGTAAAAAAAGACATCCCGTCGATAAAAAACGTAGAAACAGACATTAAAACAACTATTCTCATTTGCTAAGAGAAATAACATTTATTTTATCTTAATCACGCGGAAGTTATGATGTGTACTTTGCTTCGTTGTGTTCCAGGAAGTGGGGCGTGTAATCCAACCCCACAATGTAGACTGTAGACTCACACATACACATGCAAACACTTGTACGTACAGACACACGCCACATACTCCCTAATGCAATCAGCTATTCACCAAGTACAGTAAATACAATTCCAGAATTGAAAATGGCGTACTCAGTGTGGCTTAATTACTTATGGGAGTAATTGTATTAACTGACCACGACTACGTGTTATAGAAAGTCGTGATAATGCTTTAACAAGTCTATTATATGAACAAATTAAAATTATATTATATAATAAACTGTAAATTTGTAAGTATAATAAATTGTACTACAGGTTGTAGTATAGTTATGTTAAATAAGAATTATATATTTTACTATTTCCTGACACAGACACGATCAGTTAATACTATATCGTACCTAGTACTTACCCCTGCTAAAATTTATTCTACCTAGGTTAAAGAAAAAGTAAATACCGAAATTAAAAATCATATAAGAATAATTAAGTACATATTAAAGTATGCAAATATTTTACTACGAACCTTCGAGCAATCAATATTTTTGAATAAGTATATCTATATACTTTGGTATATAACGTTAGTAATAACAACGTTATGAGTTTTTACATAACAAACATATTTCACAGTAATGAGTAATGTATTGAGCACTGACCGAAGAAAATATAATTTTTCTGAAAAACTGAAACTTATTCGACAAGTAAGTAGAGATTCATAATGATGGATAACACGTGTACTTACAGGATAAGAATGTGTTGCTATGTAGAGAAAAATAATTTTTTTTCTTATTTAAAATGTATAAATCAATAAAAAGGTACTAATGTGTTTTATAAACTTCTAATAAACAGAAATTAATTGTATAAAACAATTAAATTAAAAATATAATTTATGACCTTTAATTAAGATCTGCTATACAATGTTTAAATATATTGTACGTGATAAGATAACACATTTCTTATAATGTTATATTGCATAAGCATAGTATTGAACATCATGAATAACTTAGCTTATTAATTGTAATGAAAATTAACATTTTAGTGCAAAATATATTCAACTATCCTGGTTGCTATAAAATTATTCTGTATAATTGCGATGATTTTAAAATGTATGGATCATCTATAACAAACTTTCAACTGAAAAAACATGAATTTATAAAGTTTTGTACATGATTAATGTTTACATCGTTATCTTTAAACTGTTTAAGACTTAACAGTCATTACCTTAACAGTATTATATAGACTTACAGTCATTTTGAATTTTTATTTTTAATCATTTTATCAAGTTACCTATTTTAAATGTATTGATTGATTGCCTGAACACATTTAAAACGTTATTTGTATTAGTACAAACATATACGTACAAGGTATTACAGTTTTTAAAATATCAAGTTTTGTTTTATACAGTTTAAAATATCCTTTTAAAATTAGAGATTATAAATTATGTATTAGCGATTACTGATTAAAAAACTGATGTGAGTACTGTTTGCTAATTGAATTCTTTTAATGTTGCATATATTATTATTACTGTTGGTAACAAAGGGATGACCTAGATTTTCGTCTATGAACCAAATTTTTCAATTCTATATTAATGAATTAGGGTTAGCATTATACGTATATTTATTCATATTGGTTGGTTATAGTCGCTAGTTGGTTATATTTGCGTGTTAACATTGTTAAACAGTTAACAAAGATGCATTTATACTTCTTAAGATTTTAATACCGCATTAGAAAATAACAATTATTTCCATAAACGTATAATTTTAATATTAGACGCATTCACAAAGATAGTTCCCGACATTGGTAATATCATTTATTACATTTTTTATTATTTTCGTTAGTAAACAATCTGATATTTGGTGTCTATTACATTTTCGAATACGTTTATACAAAACGTATAAATTTTGTAAATCCGGATAGCCAATAATTAATCTGACTTCTACTGTGTGGACTGCTTACCAGCTTACGATATTACCAAATTCGTAACAACGTAGAAAATTAAAATAAATTGAATATTAACATAAGCTCAATATACATCATTAAACCTGTTATTAATTTCAATATGTCCAGAAAATTCATAAAAAGTAACAGAAATACCTATAAATGTATTAGTACAACTGAAGTAAGTAGTGCAGATTCAGTTTATGTGACGTAATATGAGTTACAGTTCTCTGAAACTGACGGTAAGTCTGACAGAGGACTCAAAGATACAGTCTGACGTTGGGTAATCCAGCCCACTTCAATAGCAGTCCCTATCCAATATACTGACAGCGTCTCGATTGTTGTGTTCTCCTGTTGACAGTTATTTATTAAATACAACCTGAGATAAACTATAGGAACGGTCTGTAGGGCGTAAAGAAATGCAACACTGCGAGTTGTTTACAGGCAGAAACGATGAGACTTCACAGTAATTTTTAGATATAAGATAGACACTACGTCTTATACAAATGTATACTGTTACAAAAATATAATATCATAAAAAAATTAGTTGAAAATATGATTGTACATTGTCGGCAACTTACGTCAGCAGTTTATGTTTGTGATGGAAAGTAGCTGTAGGCCTATATTCTACATTATTTCTTCCAAAACAGGGCAAACAAAGTGAAGCTGTTTTTGATTATGTAGCAGTTTGTCTGTAGTCATCTTCAAACTGTATCCGGACATACTGATTATAAAGAACATATGTAATGTAATGTGTGTAGATGTTAATGTTAAAATACTAATTTTTGACTAACGTAATCACATAGAGGTAGGGCGGGTAAAGTAAGAAAACAACTAACTTTTAGAAGTATGCATGTTTTTTGTGCGCCAACTTGGGGACGTCAAGGAGACAGAATAACGTTTTCTCATTCGGTGATAAAACACATAGCAATGATAATATTACATTTAAAATGTCCATTGTAACTTCTAGTGTTTTCATAAATTTAGAAAACTATACACCGTCTTCCTCTTGATCACTTTTTCGTAGCGGGATATAGAGTTCTTTTTTAGGAAGACAAAGGAAAAGGTAACAACTAATAAAGTAAGAAGTACTACAGCTTAATATTCTGATCTTTAATTGAAAAACACTGAAAGATAAGATTAAAGTAATAAAGCTGTAATAGTCTGTATATCCTGTGGGGACAGACTTCATAAGTTTAACTTGAAAGCGTGCCTTATTTATTAGCTAGCTTAACTTGTTATACTAGGACGCAAGGAACATGCCCTTGCTAGGGGAGAAAAACAGAAAAGGCCCAGTAGATTTGTTGTTGGCGACAGGAGTATCAGCGAGCAGTTTATTGGTTTGGTTGCGAATAAAACTCTCATACTTCCTTTATATGACTCAGCAGATGAGTATTAGTGAACGTATGTAATATACATTTGCGTATGTATAAAAGTATTTAAAAATTTCTTATTATTAAATATAGTTTAACTGTAATATTAAACACACCTGATGAAGCAACATGATGAAATCGTCTTTTGTTACAATGAGTAACGAATGTAAGTTTCTAATTAAGAAAATTCAAAGAACTAATTTACACATGAGTATGACACTTATAATAAGTAATTAATAATAAAAACGTGTTTACTTATACATATTAAAACGGTATAAACGGTATATAAGCATGGTTAAATAATTGTAATCACAAAAAGCAACTGTTCTGTTTTTTGGTGTCTAAAGCCAATTATATGGATGTTAGCTGTAGTGGGATAAAAAAACGCGACGGGAACCAGCAGACGCGAAGAGATAATGACATAGGGATAGGGAAATATGTGTTAATGAGATAAAGAATAGAGAAACATATGTTTTGTAATTAAACTAATATTCTCTTAATTGATTCTAAGTTTCTTAACATTTTTTAAATTTTGATAACTAGTAAAGCTGCAGGAACACAAGTGAAATCTTGAACCTCTCAGAAAGGACATTGAAGTTCGTAAATCCTACAACTGAATCGTAAACAAAGAACACACCTTTCGTAATCAGTAAGCAAAGTTTCATACGTAGACATTAAGTGCATAATTTCAAGTAATAGATCTTTAAACAGACTGAATTTTTAACATAGTTTAATAGCCGTTAAACAAGTTCTGACTAAGTCATAGCTGTTGTGTATGTAAGGTAGACTTAATAGTAAACTTGCGATCTGGCATTCTATTTCAAACTTTCACGTAACATAACCAGGGTCTACTATTCAAAGCAATCTCTTTGGTTCCAAATATTCAAGACATATATATGGGCACCACGTGAGAGACAACGCAAGCTAACGAATACTGAATTATATTAATTATGTTGTATAATTACAAATAAAGTAGTTTCCTTCTAATAAAGAAATGAAAATTTTTCAATCAACACTAAAAACTGATTGTCACTAAATAATGTGTGTTGAACGTCGTTAAGCGTAAAGATTTCTAAAGTTTTAAGCTTTCCTTGTCAAATTAATTTATACAGTTATAACGGAGTTAACTAAATAACGGAAATGTATTTTGCTATAGCAAAATCAAATTACCAGAACAACAGCATTATACTAAGTAAACGCCCAGGTAAATTGAATTGGAAGCCCTTACCCTCACGAAATAATTTTCACCCTTACCTCTCTTACCCCTGTCGTTTCAGCCCTTTTACTATTGTAAAATAATTGACTGAATCAATGGTTCATCCCTTGTTTTACTCCTTACTGAGATAAATTCTGTTCTCACAGACGCAGTTAACTAAACATTATCTAGACATGGTTTACTCTCATAAATGTTAAATAAATAATTACTATCACAAATGTTGAATTGCTACATAAGTTTTAAATTGATGGCGTCATGTTTGACAGTGAATTGTATAGAAACTGCGTAATCAGCGTAAGTGAGCGTTCGTGCCGCATTCGTAAGGCGCGGTAACCGTTCAACTAGTTACGTTTTTACTAATGTAAGTTAAATGGGAACAGTGGCTTACACCCGTGAGCCCTTCCGCAATATACCGCGCTCAGTAGACTGTACAAAATATCGAATAAGCGTGGTATTATTAGAATAGTTGAAGGCCTAAGCCCACATACATCTTACACTCCTTAGTCATATGCGAAATTATAAAATATAATATTATTAAAAATGTTAATCTGAAAAAGTTTATGTCTTAATAGTTATTATTTACTAAAGAAAGTGTGATATAAATGAGTGAGCCACGAAGCAGCAGCCGCCACTGCAACTTACTTAATTTTATTATAACATGATTTAATATTAATTTATTATTTACAATAGTTTTATTAATATATTATTACTTGATTTAACTGTAATTTCTGGCTACATAATATGAAGAACATTATTTTTCGCTAAACTACAAGACGCAAATTTTAAATATTTAAATAATGAATATTGTCTAAGCGAAAATCCAAACATCTGGCAGAGTTTCGAAAACTAATAAAAAATATTAGAAATGTTCACCGTTCAAATCAATGCCAACATTCCGACTGTCCCTACTGTTGCTGCTATAATTGTAATGAACAGACTATCAGTCCAACAGACTCCGAAACTTATAATTTGACTAGTTTATATTGAGCTGAAGTCGACTTGTACCTGAGAGTGTAACCAACGAATTAAGTGTACTTGTAGACAGTGTACACACTGTGTCACGTAATATATAATTCGTCCTAGACAAAATCAAACACACCACTGTCAGGGATCAAATCACTGTAGATAATTTTAAAAAATTTAAATTTTTAAACTATACTGAGGTTGGGCGACGTTTACTTGTTTACGCTTGATGAACCTTAATGATGCACGTCCTAAATGATTACGTGATTTCATTGTATTTGTAAGAGACTATGCCCGGAAGACCTAAGTGGAATGTTGTAGGTTTTCCCTTCTCGCGGCTGTCAATTGTTGGTGCATGGCTTCAGTTTTTTTTTAGACACTGTTTGCTCCGTATTTAATTAAAAATTATAAAATCGTCGTGCTGTATTTTAAGAATTATTACTGAATGAAAAATTGCTTAATAATCGGTTATTAGAGGACACAAATTAATATCTTAAGGAGTTACGTCACTAGTTAATAATGACCTTAAGATAGTAATATTTAACTTACAGTAGTTGTTTTATACAGCATACTGATCAAGTCACTGTAGACATTTTTTTTATTTGAATTTTTAAACTTCTGAACCATATATTTAGGACAAGGTGGTGTTTGTGTAGTGTGAATTTTATTCAGAGTTAAGCATATTAATAGTTGGTCTCTAAAAAAAAAGCGAATTTCTTTTCTTTGTCGAAAAACACAGTTATAGGTATTGCAGTTGCTCGTTCACTGTTGAACAAAGAATCTATACATGATATAAATATCTCACACAGAAAAATTACGTAAAAAAAGTGCTTAAAAATTCTTAAAACCTTTATCGGTAGTGCAAAAAAACAATTAAAATTTGTAATCGACAAGTAAATATGATTTCAGTGTTCTGAACAATTTAAAGGGTTTAGAAGAGAAAATTATTTTGGACAAATAACGTTTGCTGTAACCCTCTCTGTCCCTAGTATATTGCGTTGACAGTTATGTTATCGAAATACGTAGTGACTCTAACAATTTTAGAAAGTCTATAAGCGTATTTTTAACAAAAAATATTTTTAACGTATCTACCAAGCCGTCAATAAAATTTTGTAAATTGTGACAATAATCCTCACACTTGAAGGTATTTAGAAGAAAGCAGAATTCTTTGATTGGTACTGTTATGAATAAAAAAGAAATAAGTCATCATGTTTGAATCTTCAGATTGTATAATTAACAAAACTAGATTGTAAAAATGTTATGTACAACCTGCCTGTGAATGTGGATTATGGTGTTTCGGCAAAATTCAAGACCTCTGGAGGTATGTCAGGCAGAACACATGAAAACATTACAGAAAAGTAAATTAGATGTAAATTAGCTGAACATATGAACAAAACAACATAACATTCTGTGGTATCAAATAGATATAATTGGGCTAACACTAATACCAATAGACGTAAAATCATAGAGACATATTTTATGGCTATAAATGATAATTGGACCAGTCAGCCTAGTAAAGATATATCTAGGATCTGGATAAGGAATTTGAAGGAGTATGTATACCATACTGGACGGGGGTTAGCTGTGGACGGATTCAGAGTCCTTAGTTGTGTATTTAAACAGGGTGTTGCTTATCTCTGACGTTGTTCGTTGTGTGAACTTGCGTCAATGTGGTTATGCTTCCCAGTTCTGCCCAGTAGACTTACAGTGTGTTCTTTTTACATAATTTTTCTATAGTTGTAATTAACTTTGTATATTGGTGGTAGTTTATTATTTGAACGGTGCACGCTTGTTTGTGAATGAATCTCAGGTTGGCCTAAGATTGTATTTAATGAAATAGTTTAAATTACACCTGAAGACGACCACAGGCTTACTTTTAGTAGACGAAACGTTGTGTAATAAATTCTGCCGATGATAAAAGTCCGACAAAATAATGTTAACGTGCCATCGAAAGTTAGGTTCAAAGATGGATTGGAAAATCAAAACATCCACAATTTGATTTAAATTAAAATGTTTAAAACGGAAGTTGTGTTCCAACAACAGAGTAATTATGTTTGAAATATGTTTCAATAGAAAAGCGTGATGTTCATCAGATCACCACATACTGATAGCTAAAATAATGCAAGTAGTCGTTACCTCTCAATAGGTAACCAGTACTTCTATTGCAATATTTATATCTATATTCAATATTTGTATCTATTCTATTGGTACAATAATACCAATTTACGTCATGTAATTACAATAATTGGTTAACTTAAATTAGCATGTTTTCTCTATTATTCTAACTGGCTGTTCTGCTAAAGATTTTTTGTTAACATTCCTTCCTTATTATTAGATACTGTTGCTCCGTATTTACAGTAATTAAAAATTAGAAAAACCGTCGTACTGGATTTTAAGAATTATTAGTGGTTGATAAATTGCTAAATAATAATTGGGTATTAGAGGATACAAAATAAGATCTTAAGTGAGATACGTCACTAGTTAATAATAATTTTAAGAGCGTAATATTGTTAAGCTTTAATTTACAGTATTTGTTTCACACAGTAAACCACGAATTTTGACAACATTTGACACACTGCAGATATTTGAAAGGTAAGTTTACACATCCATGCACTTAGAAAGAAACAAAAAAATTTAATATTTTTATATTTTACACAATTTTCAGCAATCTTAAAACAATTATGCTGATAATCTTATTACATTATTATCCTAAAATACATTATAAAGAAATAAAACGTGTAAAACAGAACAATAAACTCCAACGTTTACAAAAAATATTTTGTGAACCACGCAAGCCACACTTGTGATTACACCAAGTTTGTGTGTGTGTGCGCGTGCGCGCGTGTGTGTGTGTGGGGGGGGTGTTCAACACAAGAACATTTTGCCAGCTCAGTCTGAGAGTTCATACTGAAAGCTCATTAGTATGGTAAATACGCTACCCAAAACGTTGAACCAAAGTTGTAATTTGCATTCAGGTGTGATGTTCTAGCAGAATTTACTATTCGAAGTTATAGTGCTTCATTACTATACGAAACACTCTAACATGATGTAGTGTAGATTCTGTCAGAGAACTAAAAATTTGCACACTAACACAACCGCACGCCGTAAAGCTGCTTAATTTTTATGCAAGGCAAGCATTCTACGAAACTCGTTTACTGAAGAACCTGTTATTTAAACAACCATTTACAGAAGAAACAAAGAGTATACATGCATCTTCTTAGGAGGGATAAAATAAAACCATTTACTGCAAGCCATTGAACCAGTCGCCAGTTTTTGATTGTAATAGCAATTTATATCAAAAAAATATATCATTACTATTTTTCATCTTTTTGCTTTGTTAACATTTGATTAATCTCTTGGAATATCCGATTGTAAAATTTTACTTTCGGAAAAATTTACCTAAAGGTACATCAGAGATCTCTTCTTCTTATACTCAAATTCTCTTTACAGCGGACTCCCTAGCTTTCCACATTTACAGTCCATCCTCGGTGACGTTTACCTCTGTGTTCTAGCTTTCCTCGGTCTGCGTCTTTTTCTTTTGACCTCAATAACCACTTCTCATCAACCATCCTCTCACACTGTTGCGCTTCGTAGTCTGAAAGCACGTTTTTACAACTTACATCAGATACCTTTAAATTTTTAAATTTTAATCTATATCTCTCGAAAGATGTACTTATGTATGTTAAACTAATATTACACGTCCACGAAAATCACAGCAGAAAAACATAAGAGAATTAATATCAATTCGTCAAATGGCAGAATGAAAGTATACAGTACAAAGACTTCAAGACCGTTCGTCATAGATTACTGATCAGTTTAAATTAGGGTTTTCTGTTATGTTCTCAAATGATTTCGTTTCAGTTTAAAATTTTCATTGTTCCTATTGAGCACTGGTAACTTTCTTTATACGGGCCTTAGTCGTTAAAAAATATTTCTTTAAAAGTTGAAAATACTGACATCCTGTAAATAAGAGTAAAGTAATTCAATAGTAATGAGCGAGCTGTTGACCGAAACAATGGTGAATATAGAATTCAATATTTATCACCTAGTGATATAAATATTTTATACCACAGGTACACCATGTACGGACCTACGAGTAACACCTGATGGCAGTTTAGCTATCTGTGTCATAAACCTCCTTTTCTTGGTCTTTTTAATAAACCTAAAGAATACCTTCGTATTATAATAAGCTACTCTTTTGCATTACAAGTATCAACACGGTGTTTCCTTTTATATATTTAGTTTCTCTGGAGTACCGTAATCAAAGTTCTTTCAATAAAAATGTTTTCAGATTATTTCGTGCCTAACCATAATGAATAATATGATCTCAGCAATAGATGGGGAACAATAAGTATTGTTATATTCAAGGTTACTGATTATTATTATTGTCTTCTTATTACTTATTGTCACTCAATGCCTGAAATTCCAAACATTTAATATAACGACTTGTTTACTTTTATAATTTAATCTTACAGTGTACACGTTAGACGTTAAAATTTGTTGATTTTTATTTATTTTAATTAAAAAGCTTGGGCCTACAGCAATGTCTCTCCGCCTTCCTTCGTCATTGAATAAGGTTTAGCTAGTCCTTAAATGGTAAAACCAGATAAGGTTCCAACGAATGATCTTGCTTTAAAACACGCCTAAATTATTCTTTGGCTTATTGGGTGTTTCAACCAAAACGTGTAAGGATCTATTGTTACTCTGGTCTATTAAATACCAGTATGTGTACCTAACTCTTTGTCCGACACACGTGTACACACTTCCCAATCAATATTTCTATTTTACTAGAAAGTTTTCAGTTAGTAACCACACATTTCAAATGCGAAAATATGCCTACACATTTATTCCCAAGCTAACACGCGTTTGTTAATAATTTTATATAATATATATTTCCTGAATTTGATATAATTTATTTATTTACTGAGTCTATTTGCTTTTAAGCTTTGACACATACTAACACACACATACACACACACAGCAATTGATGAGGGGAGAGATTAAAGAAGAAAATAGTAAACACTTTTTAATTTAGTTTTGCCGGAAAAATTTAAGAAGTATAATTTATGGAATCGTTATTTTCTAGCAATAATCAACATACGTGCAGTCCGACATAAAGTTTCTGAAAATGCCTTTTAAGATCTCAAAAACAAATTAATTGTGTTGACAACTGACAACTACAACGATGTAGTTACACGTATTTGTATTAAGTTAACAGATTTGCGGTTAGTTCGTAATTCGTTCAGAAAGGTTTTGTTGTTGTGGATACTAACAAGTCAGTGGATATAAAGTTGCTAATATATTAGAGATACTGATTTATAAAGTTGATAACTATCAAAATCAATACGAGGTCGGAATTGATGAAAATTAAACTCTGACCGTTTTTTTGGAATCAACTTGTCTGATTGGATTAAGTTAACAGACACTACGCGACATGCATAGGTATATCATAAAACTCCATATACGTTTATTAGTCTGTCCAACAATAACAGCTTAAACATAATTGTATTTACTTACTTAAATACTTATTACGTTACAATTAATCACAATTAATTTCAAAATTAAAACTAATCACAATTAACTAAAAACTTAATACCAACCAAAATTAAAGTATCACTTATGCAATTTATGTTATTATGTAAAGAAGTAACTATACCCACAAATATTTCTTGTAAGCGTTTTGTGTTTTCAACAACTGGTTACGTGGCATGATTCGTATCTATAGAGAGTGGTGCATAAGTCGCTTTACACTAGAAGTTGTCTTTATTTATTAGTGACCGAGAATTTTGAAAAATGTTGTTGACGTTTTATCAAAATATATTGCAAAAATCAGTGTTTTATACGGGGAATACAGCTATGTAATAGATTTACACATGTAATAAGCGTTTCTGTGTGTTTCTTGCATAACCCTATTACGTACATACTACTACTCTTATATTAATAAGATATGTGATAATAATATTGCATATACATTAATGTTCATAATTTGTATTAAATAATATTCCCTAAACTTTAAACAGGTAATTATGATGGTAAGAGCAGATTATAAAATTTCTCGAAACGTTGACGAAAATGTTAAAAAATACACCGTGATTGAACCTCACAAACCCTGGCCCACCTGTATAGGAAGATACGGTTGCCAATTGGAGAACAATATTAAGATAAACATAGTGTACCATATACTATATGCTTGGACATACAAATCTGCGAATTATTATAAATACAAAATGTCTTACACATTATTCTATCACTGTGGAGTAACTGTACTCGAGTTAGCCATCAATTAATTTAGATCTAACCAGACTTCGAAGTATGGATTTCGATAATTACGTACAGTAAAAAAATTTGTCTACAGACACATGTTTAGTTTATGTACGCCTAATTATGGCTTCTTTCAGAGCTAGAACTCTCTCATTAAATCACTTTGCCTAAAACCAGTGATGTTTAAATTACATGATATGTTCATATTTATTTCTTATAATTATGTTATTTCCCAGTTAACATTTCAGTCATTACAATCAATTATTTTGAAACTGTACTGACTATTTTGAAGAATTAATTTAACAGACTAGATAACCCATAATGTTTAGGCAAAATATTGTTAATTAGTAGATTAATTTAGTCGGATCAATGAAATTAAATATGAACTCTACAGAATCTGTAGAGTACTGCTCTCATTTCCCGCCTGTTTTGAAACTCTAAGATAGCTTTCAGTATATGTTGAAAATACTAGGTAATCTATACCTGCATGGGTAAATCTATTTTAGATGATCTTGTCTACTAAAGCGAGATGAAGCTGCACAAATTGTAAAATAAACGAAACAAGGTTACTGATCATTTACCCATGTTACACTTTTCCTCTATATCTCTCCGTCCCCTCGTGTAATGCAATCGGTTTACTTTAACTATTTCTGGCAGTTTATAAATGCTCGTTTCTAAATTTGTCCATTTAATTGACAATGTATACATATTAATACAGCTTGGAGTCGTCTGAGTAAGAGTATAGTCAATTAGTACTACTTAAATTTTTATATTGTAAGAATATTACTTCAGAAAATTCCGATCTTTAGAGTATTTCAGACCGTTTAATGTATTTCTTATCTAAAAGTTCTGAGTCTCCCTTTACCTCATCAAAATTGTCAACTGTTTACGATATGGATAAACATTAAAATTAATCATTCCAATTATTTCCTTATCTAATCACTCCTTAAATGTTTCATGTTGCTTTATATTGTAAGAATATTACTTAAGAAATCCGGACTTTTAGAGTATTTCAGTCCGTTTAATGTATTTCTTATCTAAAAGATTTGAGTCTCCCTTTACTTAATCAAAGTTGTCAACTATTTACGATATGGATAAATATTAAAATTAATCATTCCGATTATTTCCTTATCTAATCACTCCAAAGATAGTGTAAAATAATGAATACAAAAGACATCAGAATAGAATACATGAAAGATACAACGTGTTTAAACATTTTTCTCATTCAATCTTATATTTCTCCGTGTATACAAAATATGTTTATAAGAAAAAATAAATGTTTTGGCGGAATAAATAAATGTTAGTTTCACCTACTGTGTGGAAGTTGACAGGCCAGCTGACGTAACTCTTAATATTGACAATCCTTATAAACCTGCTTAATTCAAACAAGCAATATTCTCTGATTTGAGTGTACTTTAAAACAGTCTTAAGCAATCCTGATTAACTAGTAATCTGTAGAAAACTGTAATTTATTTTCATGATCACGTTTGTTTTCGTGTTTCTTTAACTACTTATTTGATTTCCTGAAAACCACTTTAATGTTACAAAGAGGAGTCTACTATTATTATTTTGTTAACGTAAGTAATAAACCGCGTAATACAGTAAGCACACGCTGTTGTAGAAATGTAAATCAGCTTCAGAGCTTGCACTTAGATGAGCACGTACAAGCTGAAAAAACATTCTTGAATTAATACTAATGCACAGGTTCTTGAGGAAATGCGTAATCCATCAAGAAACTCTTTACCATACGTGTCAAGTTGTCCATACATAATCCCCTCTTTTAATTCATTTGAAGCTGCCACACTAGTTCCAGTGGCAAACTCTTTCCAAACTTAAACTACTTGTTAAAAACCATTAATGACATTTGAAAGAAAATCTTCTTAACCCTGACTTACAATATCATTACTACGGTAAGGATAATGAAATATACAGGTGTTTGGAATGTAAATGTGGACACAACGGGTTTATATTTTCCACACAATGTAAAAAAGGAGAACAATAATACGTGAGACAAGTCTGAGAAGTCTGTATGATCACTTACGTTGTGGACAGAGTAACATTTGTGTCCATCGTAGTCCACATCTGCCATATTGTTTCTTTTATGTGAATAACTACAGTTCAAAGAAATGCGCGTTTTAAGTTTAGATTTTGAATACCTAATCAATTATATACACAGCGTTCCCGTCAATAAAAAGACAATCAATAATTTTCTACAAAGCAGCGTTTTTCTACTCAAATAACATCAGGTAAAATTCAAGTTGACATTTTGTCATAAAAATAATTTTATTTACTATTTTCTATGCAAAATAAGAAAAAGTATAATAGAAAATAGACGATTTCAATTTAATTTTTGACTATTAAACCAAAGCTGGCTATATCCTCTCAGCTGTGTGGTGATCATTTCCACGTCGGTTTACCTGCAAAGAGTGTTGGTAATAGTCGACTGTGACTGTTCCCTAACTCAGTAAGGCTAAGCATTTCCCAGTTAATATATAAGTGGTTTATACGCCCGTGTTCCAGTTGAAAGCTACCCTCTTTCTCACCTACCTGATCCCATATTTCTCTAAATAAAAGTTTCTTCATGACCCGGTACGCTCAGAACCAACCTTCCTCCAAGATGCTCTTGAAGTGATTCGTGAAGAATTAGGAAGGCAAAAGTTATGTATTTTTCCTTAAAGGAACATGTATTGCATGTCGTATATAATATAGAGTTATATAAATATTAGAATGATTTAATTAAAATTCTGTGAAAATACCGAACCACCGGTTTGTGTAAACCACCGGCAAGATCGTAGAATTTTGTGTGATCGTTGCGCTAAGTATAATTGTTGCACAATAAACTATTTCTTTTAAATAGAGAAGTGAGACTTTGATGACATGAAATAACTAATTAAATGCTGAAGAATAAATATTCTATTTATTAATTATTATTTTCAAAAAATTGAATTTTGAAAGTCAAAAATATGAATTTAGAATATTTCATTTTGTAAGAAGCCACAATGACAACATATTGTATATCTTATGTATATTACACAACAATGGTATTCAAATACCAAAACATTAAACGGGTATATAAAACCAATTATTGAACTACTTAAATTGTTTGTCTGACACGAGTATCAAATTTGAATCATTAACTTTGAGTCATAGAAAATCACATACGAATGTATTATTGTATTTACTAAATAAAAACGTAAATGTTCAATATTAATAGTTAAAAAAATAATAGACTTAATCAAGTAAAAATAATTCTTATTTCCAATAGTCCACCCATTTTAAATTAAATAGAAAATTATTTGCAACAGTAACTTAAAATTACATATTGCATATATCAATTTGAATATTAACATTATTTATATTATGTATTTGTTTTCCTTTGTTAGATCGTAGTACTGCTCTTTATAAGTTCTTTGTTTTGTAATAATTGTTTATTTTTCACCTGCATATCTGGTTTGTTACCGCTGCGAAACTATTTTTGCGTGTGTGGATTTGCGTATGTTGCGTGTGTGCATATTGTTGAGGTCTAGACTGCGTGATGGACACGGAAGCAGCTCAATATCTTGGGCAGCGAACCATTTCCTGTTTGTTTGCCTTGAACCTACGGCATGTGTTGTACTGCTGGTAGATGTAAATTTCCCCGAGAAGGGTCAGAGTAGAAGAAATCGACACTCTCCGTAGTCTTATAGTATTTGTCACTGTTCATTGCACTACTAACTGGCTTACAGTATACAGTATCGCCTGAGAAACTTACGTTCTCCCAAGTTTTTTTGAACCACACTAAAGGTTCTTTGTAAAACTGAAGTCGTTGCTTTTTGTGATTATCATTCAGAAGGGGTTTGCGGATTGCAAAATTAGAGCCCAGGCCTGCCTGATTCGATTTGTTACCAGAGTGCGCTCAGTTACATTAGTATTATTACAAAAGACCTTCAGTTCCCTTAAAAGATCACTGCAACTGCAATTCTTTCGTATTTGCAAAGCTGACGCAACTTACCGTCTTGTAATGGAAATCTTTTCCTTGGCAGCCTACCCTAGGCGGTGTCGGTGACTGTTCCAAATTCATTATAGCGCGTGATAGTTATGTTAGGTTAGGTTAGGTTAGGTTCCAACAATGAGGAGATGGACCTTACCCAGTTTCTGACTGGACACGGGTATTTTTTTATCTTACCTGAAGAAAGTTATAATGGCCGAATCACCAGAGTGCCTGTACTGCCAGGAGCTGCGGACGATGCCAGCCATACATTATTCGTCAGCGACAGATGGGAGCAACATAGAAGATCGTTGAAAGAAAAAATTAGACAGAAGATCTTTCCTGATAGCATCGTTGAAGCGACGCTTCGAGGGGAGGACACCTGGAACTGTATGGCACGCTTCGCAGAAGAGATTCTTCGGCGTGTTTGAACACCTGTTTTAGACACCACTAGAATATTTACGATTTGTCTTTGTGATTTACCAGCGTTCATTAAATCGTTTGTCTACCACAGAATATTATCTGATACCTATTTTTTGCCCACATTGTCTCTAACACAAAATGAATGCACCAATAGCCTCAAAATGAATAGCAATAATAGCATTAAAATCAGCTGAACGGAAGGAAAACAAAACCAGGTGTGCCAACCCAATTTCATAGACATTTAAACTAAAATACTGCTACCACATGAAGAAGGCGGAAAATTTTTAAACATCTATAACACAAAATTTCTTTTTTCCTATTTTTGTCATAATTTCAAACCGTTTCAGCCTGATAAAAATGTCAGTAAGTTTTTATAATATTTTCTTACCATTTACGTATTTTAATGAGATGCATAGCTTGTACAGGAAACCAAAAATCATAGTTCAGTTTGAACTACAATTTTGTTGTTTCTTAAAATATATGCGATTTTAGTAGGTAAGCCTAAATCTTAAAAACAACCATATCATTTGACCCAGTTAACCATCAGGAATTTTGTCTTGACCAAAATCTTACATTTTTAAAATAGACCATTGTAAAAAGTTTAGTCAGTTGACATAGGAACCAGTTTAAGACAAGCAGACAATGTTGTTTTTTGGTTTTAAACTTTTTTCTGACACTGTATTAATGCTATTCTCAGTATCTTAAAGTATCTATTAATGCTGACTCTAAGTATTTGAAACCAAGTCGTTTTGTAATGAGTTGTTTATTTACTTAATTGTATTAGGTGTTATAATGAGAAAATAAAACGTAGCACATTACTATATACATAACTTCCGATTAGCGCTTTCCAGCCTTTCACCTGATCCTCAAATCAGAAAAACATACAATAATAACCTGTGTCCGATCTGAATATGTTGTTTGTCCGACATGATATAGGTGTTATTGTGTTTCCGATCTTAGAATGAGCTGAAAGGCTCAAAACGCTAATCGGCCGTTATATATACTGATACACAACCATTTTATTTTCTATTTGTGAAATCCTACAGCTACTAACAAAAATTTATTACTTAAATATTAGGTATTATTATGGTTACTACATTAAATTTAAGACGTATCTTAAGATCTTTAGAAAACAAAACATAAACTTTTTTTTTATTTAAAGAAGTGAATTTTAATTAATATTACAAGATACTATAGCTAATATAATAAAGGAAGTGATGGAGCTTAGTCGGCTCATGGCCAACATCGGCGTCCCGATGTCAACCGGAAGAAGACTTCTACAGTACGGAGCGGAAGCATGGGCAGACTTTCTGCATCGTAAGATTTACAGGAAGAAACTAGGCCGGGTCCAAAGATGAAGTATTCTTCGAGTTGCATCAGCCTACTGAACGGATTCCGAGCCGGCTGTCTTGGTTGTTGCCGGAGTGATGCTGATCGGCCTTTTCGCCAAGGAACGTAAAATCGTCTTTCAGATAAAGAAGGTGGTAAAGCCAGACGATGGAAAGCTGGCAGAGAGCTTGAGAGCCAGAAGAGCGAGGTTGCTGGACGAGAACGCTTATCAAACAGGTGCAGCCGTGGGTAGTGAGGAAGCATGGGGAGATCGACTATTACCTCAAACAGTTTCTGACTGGAAACGGGTATTTTCTATCTTACTTGAAGAAAGTTAGAATGACCGAGTCACCAGAGTGCCTGTACTGCCGGGAGCTGCGGGCGATGGGAGCAACATACATTCTTTGCCAGCGACAGATAGGAGCAACATAGAAGATCGTTGTAAGAAGATATTAGACAAAAGATCTTCCCCGATAGAATCGTTGAAGCAACGCTTCGAGGGGAGGAAATTTGGAACTATATGGTACGCTTCCCAGAAGAGATCCTTCGGACGAAGAAGATAGATTTGGACAATAGAATATAGAAGAATAACATATCAGATGTGAGCTCTAGGGCTGAAGAAATAAAGGCTTATCCCGAAGTAATGTGTACAAACAGTTCCAGGTTAGTGTCCTAGGAAAGTAAAGAGAATGGTCTTCCGGGCATTTGTACACCACATGTTTTCTCCCGCATTTGTACAAAAAAAATGTATACTTTAAGCTCTATTATCCACTACAAAAAAACCCACTACGTATGCCAAAGACGTGTAGTGTTTTTTCTCCTTACCAGTTATTATTTGAAACAGTCCCAGCAGGCAGACTGGCAATCGTTTGTACGTGACTTGAATATATACAGCGTTGTCACTTCGCGACCTAATTCTTTTCTTTAAGTTTCGTATTCATGTTCTACTGTTGATAAACTATCAAGCCTATGAATCACTTACATCAAGCTGCAACTTGGAATAAATTATATTTATGCGTAATACTAACTGTAAAATGGTGTACTTTTTCATAACTTTTTGGGACCAAGCAAATATGTGAAGCTGTACGTATGAAAGCAAAGTACAACCTTGATTGACTGTCATCAGTGGGGACAAGGAGACGACGGATTTGATAAATAGATAAATACGTTTTTGCAAGAATTATCTAACGAAATGGAGCTAAAATTAATGTCACGTCTGCGTAAGACAACATACCTGTTAGGCACCAGCCGGGAAACACTGTTCGGATCGTACCACTTCCTTCGGTACATTTTCGCGGCACCCGGATCGTATAACTATAGATCCTTATTTGCAGAGAAAAAAACCTATGAGTACATACTATTCAACCGTGGGGTATACATTCTACCCCATCCTAATACATGCGGCATACTGTGTCTAGTTTATTTCACATAGTATATTCATGTGTCCAAATTTTATTTCAATTTTTACTTTATATCCCTTGCAACACTTGTATAACCTGTTGATACAATATTTTTTCTTTTCATCACTTTATGGCTCTTCAACATTTATAAATATTAATCATCTTTTCAGAAACGTTCGTCTATTTTTTATTTGCATAATCGTCTGAGGAAACGTCCCACGTTACTGGAATGCTGTTAAATTTCATATTCGAAGGTTTCAGTATCAACGTTCTTTGCAAAGTAGCCGCTTCTCGTGGTGCCGTGTGACAGAATCAATGGAAAACAATAAGTTGACGAGGTGACGCCAGCAGCAAATAACATGATCAGTGAAATGTGACCGACACTCGCGCCACTTGACGGGTAGCGCCATCCCAGTACAGCAGAGGAATCAAAATGCTCTTACATACCGAGTCGCGCGACGGATGATACCTCTCACCGGCCTCATCTGGCCACATTCACACTTCCTATAAAAACTGAACACATGGCCTTACTGTCTATTTTATTTTTCAGTAGTGCTTTATGAGCCAAATTTTTGCGAGTTTAATTTCTGAAAGGAATTGTAAGCGCAATGAGTAGAGGGAAAATAAGGGTTCAAAACCACAAAGGAATGCCGCCTTTCTTAAAAAACATAAAAAAACACTAAAAAACATGATCTTAGAGATGACGCCGCCACCGCTGGACCCGCAGCATCCCGATGGACCACAGCATCCGCGAATAAATTTTTTTATTTTTTTAATTTGGTTTTTTTATTTTTTTAATTAAATTGATTTGCATATCAAGGGGGGGATGAGGTTCAATGGACCACAGCATCCGCGAATAAAATTTTTTATTTTTTTAATTAAATTGATTTGGTAGGATGAGGTTCAATGGACCACCAGCATCCGTGAATATACTTTTTTATTTTTTTTTAAGAAAGCTGATTTGCATATCAGTGGGTGGTGTTGGGTGGGAGGTTGTTTTTTTATTTCATATCAGTGGGTGGGTGGGGGGTGGTTCCAACTCGATGCATTATAGTGTATATTAAAATATATGATCAGGTGTACCAACCTTTGCGTGAGTTCAAATTTGTCGTGTGTTATAATGTATATTAAATTTATATGAGCAGGGTTGTCAACATTTTTTTCTCTTCTGTGGTGGGAAATTCAAACTATATGATCATAATTGATACTCTCTCTCTCTCTCTCTCTCTCTCACTCTCACTTGTTTCAACTGTGTCAACGTCCTCTCTCTCTCTCTATCTCTCTCTCTCACTCTCACTTGTTTCAACTGTGTCAACGTCCTCTCTCTCTCTCTCTCTCTCTCTCTCTCTCTCTCTCTCTCTCACTTGTTTCAACAGTGTCAACGTTCTCTCTCTCTCTCTCTCTCTCTCTCTCTCTCTCTCTCTCTCTCTCACACTCTCGCACGTTTCAACTATGCAAGGTTCCATACCCTTTCTCCTGTCTCCCTCTCGTACATTGTGTAGTCGGTGTGATGAATAAATAATTTTAGCTCTCTCTCTCTCGTTGTCAAAACGCCGTCTTCATTTTTCAATGTATTAAATAATTAATTAATAGTTTATAATGCAGTCAGTGTGATTGATCCTTGTTAGAAATATATATATTTGGCGTCAATGAACTACTTACCTGTTATGTTGTTACAGATGACAAATCCATACGTTAACGGCTTAGCAATCTGGTACAATACTTCTGTTTTAAGGTTGCAGTTTACACACACACACATAGGTTCAGTACTGTATAGCGAAATAAATTAAAATTATACACACACATGAAAACGGCGGCTGAAATTCATACAAATCTTCTGATGTAACAGTTCACAAAAAATAAATTAATTGTACACAGGTTCAGAGGTGTAGAGTGAAATAAAATAAAGTCATAATTTGTTTAAATGATTAAATATATTTTAACATTCACAATATAAAATTCATAATTAAATGAATACATTATAAAATTGATATTTTTTCGAAAGTTTATATATAATTGTGTTGTACTTGTAGGAGAAGCAACCTGCAACATAACAATACAACAACATTAAAATCATGTTAAATATCACACACACAGATGCACACGCAACGCGCGCACATACAGACGCATACGCAACGTAATCACACACACACACACACACACACACATACATACGCATACGCAACGTAACCAAACACGCAACGCACCCACACACAGACGCAAACGCAACGTAATCATACACATACATACAACGTGCACACGTTTGGTTTGAATCATGTACATGTAGGGCCAATAAACAGATAACAGATTTAAATATGCTATAGTCATTGTAAGACGTTACAATCATTGAAGTGTTTAATAAGTAAATTGTATGTATGTATATATCAATGAATAATAATAATATAATCGTTCTAGTGTTATCGTTTGCTGCAACAGGTAAAGCAGTTTACAAATAATTACATATAGGTTCAGAGGCGTATAGTGAGTTAACAATCGGATACTGCTTGTTCAATGTTAATTCTGCACACCGTTTGTACTCAATAGCAGAAACTGCATTGAATTTTGTGATAAACGACATTATTAGAAGTGAAGACGTCTGTATCAAACGAGGCGGAACTAAACAATGACTACAAAGACGACTAGTGAAAGTAATGGTGGTGGTGGTGATGTGGTCATCAGGAAAGTTCATGTTCATCGCCCGAAGCTTTGCATGTACATACACACAGGCAGAATTAGCGCTGTTACAAAATATATATATTAGGAAAGTCAAGCCCACAGACTACTAGAAATAGTTATCGTTTGAAAAAAAAGAAACCGCACATTACGAACTAATATCGTTACAATAATAATAATACATAAACTTACGTTTACGGTCGTCCAAACTGAAGTATGGAGTGACAATAACTATAGATATCACAGTAAGAATTTTTGTTGTTGTTTTTAACAGGTGATGTTTTTCATCCCCTGAAGCTTTGTATGCAGAATTATGACTGTTACATAATATATATTAGGAAAGTCGACAGAAATAGTTATCGCCTGCAGCAAGAATTTTTGTTGTTGTTGTTGTTTTTAACAGGTGGTGTTTTTGCATGTACATACATGCAGAATTATGACTGTTACATAATATATATTAGGAAAGTCGACAGAAATAGTTATCGCCTGCAGCAAGAATTTTTGTTGTTGTTGTTTTTAACAGGTGGTGTTTTTGCATGTACATACATGCAGAATTATGACTGTTACATAACATATATTAGGAAAGTCGACAGAAATAGTTATCGCCTGCAGCAAGAATTTTTGTTGTTCACAATATAAAATTCACAATTAAATAAATACATTATAAATTGATATTTTTTCGAAAGTTTATATATAATTGTGTGTCGTACTTGTAGAAGAAGCAACCTGCAACATAACAATACAACAACATTAAAATCATGTTAAATATCACACACACACACAGACGTACACGCACACAGACGCATAAGCAACACGTGCACACACAGACGCACACGCACACACATACATACATACAGACAACGTGCATACGTTTGGCTTGAATCATGTACATGTAGGTCCAATAAACAGATAACAGATTTAAATATGCTATAGTCATTGTATGTATGTATATATCACTGAATAATAATAATATAATCGTTCTAGTGTTAACGTTTGCTGCAACAGGTAACACAGTTTACAAATAATTACATATAGGTTCAGAGGTGTATAGTGAAATAAATTAAAAATAGAAATGAATTCCTTATAAGTTAATGTCCTTTCATCAAAACTTTGTAAATTAGAATCTGCACTACAGTCAAACATACACACACACACAGTGATAAAAATTGTTTATTAAAAGTAGTTTGTTACCTTAACAAGTACTGTTATCCTACACCGTTGGAGTCCCCAAACCATTCGTAGACGAAATTACATGTAGGCATTGATGCCTTATGGACTTGAGTGGGATTGTCGCCCACCTCCCAATCCATAATTCTTATTTTGCAGACACAACATCTTACAGCATCACCGTCGCCTTCGTAAAAGAACCCGGCTTTAGCCAGATCGGACAATTTCACGTTCTCATGCGGGTATATAGGAACGTAAATTTTAATATGCCCACGACGTTTGATGTTGTAATAGCTATTCAGACGGTTTGTAAAAGAATGTACGTATTCGTCCATATCTACCTATAATAATAACAGTACCTGCTTCATTATCATATACATTATGTGCTATATATAAATATATACATAAGGCTTTCAACACACACACATACCATAAATCCAGAACAGGAAAGGTATTATAACAAACATTACGAAAACAAGTACGTACATAGATCAACGTTTAAACAAACAGATTATTACCTGAATAAATTTTTTTTTAAACAGGACAGCGTATTATCTATATAACGTTCTGTTTCAGATAAGAATAGTTTGAATATAAAATGAAAGGGTACGTTGTATTTTGTTATGAGAAAATGCATTTCTAAATTTCGTTACATTTGTCAAAAGAGCTTATTGATCAGACGTATGAGTAATTATATTAATCCTTATGTAGCAAATACGCACGGATTCGTAAAATACAGCACTCAGGTGTAGGGCAATTAATCCTTTTTGTATTGAACGTATTTAATTAGGCCTACTCGTGATATCAGTAAATTCTATCTAAACGTCATCTCAACGGAATCATTAAGTTTTTCAAAAGATCTTATTGATCAGACGTATGAGTATAAAATTGGAAATCTACAAACACATCAAAAATATCTGTCAAACCCCTATCAAACAAAAACCCCCGTTCTTATCGAGAGACAACAGTAACTGACCTAAGCACATGTGCTTCATTAGGCAACAGACCAAAAAAATCAAATAGACGACTATAAGCTCAATTTAAATAAAATCTGAATATTCAATAAAATTATGTTTTTTTTACTTAGTAACATATGCAAATCTTTTACTTACCTCTTAAATGTTGTTATACACACAATAGCCGATTGAACGATGAGTATCTCATACAAATGAGAAATAGTGACATGTCGTCTTGTGTGTGTGTGTGTATGTATATATATATCATACGGTGGTAGCGTACACGTTTGAAAGTTGATACACATTAAATTCTCTCTCTCTCTCACACACATTACAGAGATTGATATTAATTGCATGTATGTTCAGAGGTTGGGTGTCTAAATCGATGCATTTTACTTTCACTTTCTAATTTGACACATGGCTTATTTCCATACATAAATAGCTATCGTCTACGACTGTTGCTAAACGAAATTAAAAATGTTGTAATACATAACGTCCTGTGTAATAGTATGGTATGTTTTTTAGGACAGCCAAAAGCATGAAAGTATTATTTAAATCTGTATGGAAGTCATATATAAATATCGAGTCAGCGCGACACAACGTAACATGATTCATGTCAACGTCGTATGTATGTGTGTGCGTGTGCGTCTATGTGTTCGTGTGTGCGCGTGTTTGGTTACGTTGCGTATGCGTCTGTGTGCGTGCACGTCGGATGTGTGATTACGTGTGCGTCTGTGTGTGTTCGTGTGTGCGTGCGAAAATAAACTTAATTTTCTTGATCTATCAAATAGTTGGTCTAAGCGTACATGTATTATGTAATTCATCTCTTTTTCAGTCATCTACGTAAGTGCATTTGAATTATTTGCGCATGTGCATAACAGCTTTTTAGTACAGTTGCACACACACACACACATCGACACTCACTTGCAACAACGTCTTACTTATCACACGTTCATGCGCTACAAATTGATATATAAAACGTTTAAGATACACTATAAGTACGGGACTTAGCATTGTAAGCTTCGAGGTTACGCAATAGTAACAGCTCTTCCCCGCCCCTTGCCCTCCAGCGTTGTCGCACGTTACACTTGGTTATGCTTTGTCAATGGCGGGGAGGGCGGGGAGTGAAGCGACATGGCAATACAGCAGTCGCCTCGAAGCTTGTATTGATACGTCTAACATTATAACATATATAACATAATATAACATATAACATTTATAACATAATACCAGCGTTATAACCGTACCTTTTGTTTTTCAGTATTCATTCATTCTCAGTAAATAAATAACACTCGTCAGGGTAATATGTCAGTTTATTACAAACCGCGAAGATGTCGGCTACTCATGATTTTAGTATTGAAAGTGAAAGAATAAAATCGTTCAAGTATTGGGAAGTGACGTTTATCAGCCCCGACGAGTTAGCGTTTGCGGGGTTCTACTTCTACCCTAGAAATTTCTATGTTTGTGGACATAGTATGTCATTCGTAGACGATAGAGTGGAAAGAAGGTGACAAACCTATGAAGGAACATGAAAAAGTTTCATCTACATGACAATTTCTAAACGATGTTAAGAGTGAGACTTTTCATACACGCACCAATAGACATAGTATGTATGACTCAAACGTTAATTCGCATCAGCAAGTTTGCACGCTACATAATTACAAAAATAATTTCTTAACTGTGGCAATTGGTATTGAACTTTTTACCTTGTTCAGTCTGCTCCTCCCCACGTTCCTGCTGAAGGTTAGCTAGTCGTGGTTTTGGACTTGATAATGATTGAGACACTGAAAGGCCTCGTCCGAAGCATGACAGGTAGCAGTTCAGCAAGTAAGCACGACAAAGTTGGAATTACAGAGACTGCTTATTTAAATAACAATTAAGATGAATGAAGATGATTCGTCAATTTGATACCTGAAGGAAGAGAGAATGTACAGGTGAACATATGGACGTGGACTTGTCAGTTTGGCTATTCCCGCCGTTACCTCGACACTTCGAGCTGTTACGACTTTTTTAACTCTACAGTCACATTAAATTTGTAAAGTGGGCAACCAGAGTATCCTATCGAGGTAACAACGTCCCTTTCTGCTAAAACCTCTGTGTAGTAGTCAGTGAGTTGACGGAAGAAACGGTAATGGAAGTAATCATAATCAGCTGGAAGGATTAAACAAAGGATGGTGTGTTCCGGCCTCAAACAATTAAAGAGTCTAGAGCTGGCCACTCCAGCGCTTCCTCGGACGTCCCAAACCTCTCCGTCCCTTCTGCTTGTAGTTCCATAATTATTTGGGAATGCGGCAGTCATCCATTCGGCAAAGATGTTCCCACCAATTCAGACGATACTAGGTAATCCTGTCGCGTATACTCATAATATTCTGTTAATGCCGTATATATATATATATATATATATATTACATTTAATATTTATAATTAAATTTACCTCAAGATGTTATTTTTTTTTTTTTTTTCCTTTTTTGGAACATGTTTCGGGTACTATCTTGTACCCATCCTCAACCTTCCGGTTTTTTTGTCTGGTGAAGTACATATGTGTTGTTGGTTGACTATTATTATTATTGTGGCTTCCTGGTGTGTGTGTGTGTGTGTGTGTGTGTGTGTGTGTGTGTGTGTGTGTGTGTGTGTGCACGCTTAAGTCACAGTACACAATAAAGACGGAACATTGTAATGTTACGTAGGATAATGAAGTATAACATGTCAGATTTTGGTAATGGAAATATAATTTGCATTTTCATGTTAGACGTAATATAGTTAAATGTAGTTTATTGGCATTTGTGTATGTGTGTGCACTTGATATTGCGTAAACGTGTCTGCTCTGCTCTACTTGCATATTCTCATGCAATAAAGGACGTACCTCGGTCATGATCCGACGCACGCACACAAGAACACACAGACGCACACGTAATCACACATCTGACGTGCACGCACACACATACATACGCAACGTAACCAAACACGCACACACGTACACATGCAACGAGCGCACACGTACACAACGTAACCAAACATGCACACGCGAACACACACAGACGCATACGTACACACTGCCGTCGTAACGTTAGATTGCTAATGACGGATACAATCAGTCTGATGTATAGTATTCACGTATAGGCTCCTCATAGTACCATATCAATATCTGTAATGTTATTTATTTCCAACTAAAGTCAGAGACATCCCCAGTAGTTTTTCACCTAGAACGTATACAAAACATCTGATTCTTGTTGGACCTATCACTACCGTTGCGTCATGTACTGATGACCTAAACACTACTGGCTGATTCAAGTTTGTTTGGTTCTCGTCAACAACCTCTTGCATAACTTTGCCCTCAGACGCTTTTCCTACATTTCCATGTGTGTGAAGTTAACATAGCTCAGTCAAAATAACGATAATGCAGACGCACACGTAATCACACATCCGACGTGCACGCACACAGACGCATACGCAACGTAACCAAACACGCGCACACACGAACACATAGACGCACACGCACACACATACATACGACGTTGACATGAATCATGTTACGTTGTGTCGCGCTGACTCGATATTTATATATGACTTCCATACAGATTTAAATAATACTTTCATGCTTTTGGCTGTCCTAAAAAACATACCATACTATTACACAGGACGTTATGTATTACAACATTTTTAATTTCGTTTAGCAACACTCGTAGACGATAGCTATTTATGTATGGAAGTAAGCCATGTGTCAAATTAGAAAGTGAAAGTAAAATGCATCGATTTAGACACCCAACCTCTGAACATACATGCAATTAATATCAATCTCTGTAATGTGTGTGAGAGAGAGAGAGAATTTAATGTGTATCAACTTTCAAACGTGTACGCTACCACCGTATGATATATATATACATACACACACACACAAGACGACATGTCACTATTTCTCATTTGTATGAGATACTCATCGTATTGTGTGTATAACAACATTTAAGAGGTAAGTAAAAGATTTGCATATGTTACTAAGTAAAAAAAACATAATTTTATTGAATATTCAGATTTTATTTAAATTGAGCTTATAGTCGTCTATTTGATTTTTTTGGTCTGTTGCCTAATGAAGCACATGTGCTTAGGTCAGTTACTGTTGTCTCTCGATAAGAACGGGGGTTTTTGTTTGATAGGGGTTTGACAGATATTTTTGATGTGTTTGTAGATTTCCAATTTTATACTCATACGTCTGATCAATAAGATCTTTTGAAAAACTTAATGATTCCGTTGAGATGACGTTTAGATAGAATTTACTGATATCACGAGTAGGCCTAATTAAATACGTTCAATACAAAAAGGATTAATTGCCCTACACCTGAGTGCTGTATTTTACGAATCCGTGCGTATTTGCTACATAAGGATTAATATAATTACTCATACGTCTGATCAATAAGCTCTTTTGACAAATGTAACGAAATTTAGAAATGCATTTTCTCATAACAAAATACAACGTACCCTTTCATTTTATATTCAAACTATTCTTATCTGAAACAGAACGTTATATAGATAATACGCTGTCCTGTTTAAAAAAAAATTTATTCAGGTAATAATCTGTTTGTTTAAACGTTGATCTATGTACGTACTTGTTTTCGTAATGTTTGTTATAATACCTTTCCTGTTCTGGATTTATGGTATGTGTGTGTGTTGAAAGCCTTATGTATATATTTATATTTAGCACATAATGTATATGATAATGAAGCAGGTACTGCTATTATTATAGGTAGATATGGACGAATACGTACATTCTTTTACAAACCGTCTGAATAGCTATTACAACATCAAACGTCGTGGGCATATTAAAATTTACGTTCCTATATACCCGCATGAGAACGTGAAATTGTCCGATCTGGCTAAAGCCGGGTTCTTTTACGAAGGCGACGGTGATGCTGTAAGATGTTGTGTCTGCAAAATAAGAATTATGGATTGGGAGGTGGGCGACAATCCCACTCAAGTCCATAAGGCATCAATGCCTACATGTAATTTCGTCTACGAATGGTTGGGGACTCCAACGGTGTAGGATAACAGTACTTGTTAAGGTAACAAACTACTTTTAATAAACAATTTTTATCACTGTGTGTGTGTGTATGTTTGACTGTAGTGCAGATTCTAATTTACAAAGTTTTGATGAAAGGACATTAACTTATAAGGAATTCATTTCTATTTTTAATTTATTTCACTATACACCTCTGAACCTATATGTAATTATTTGTAAACTGTGTTACCTGTTGCAGCAAACGTTAACACTAGAACGATTATATTATTATTATTCAGTGATGTATACATACATACAATGACTATAGCATATTTAAATCTGTTATCTGTTTATTGGACCTACATGTACATGATTCAAGCCAAACGTATGCACGTTGTCTGTATGTATGTATGTGTGTGCGTGTGCGTCTGTGTGTGCACGTGTTGCTTATGCGTCTGTGTGCGTGTACGTCTGTGTGTGTGTGTGATATTTAACATGATTTTAATGTTGTTGTATTGTTATGTTGCAGGTTGCTTCTTCTACAAGTACGACACACAATTATATATAAACTTTCGAAAAAATATCAATTTATAATGTATTTATTTAATTGTGAATTTTATATTGTGAACAACAAAAATTCTTGCTGCAGGCGATAACTATTTCTGTCGACTTTCCTAATATATATTATGTAACAGTCATAATTCTGCATGTATGTACATGCAAAAACACCACCTGTTAAAAACAACAACAACAAAAATTCTTGCTGCAGGCGATAACTATTTCTGTCGACTTTCCTAATATATATTATGTAACAGTCATAATTCTGCATGTATGTACATGCAAAAACACCACCTGTTAAAAACAACAACAACAACAAAAATTCTTGCTGCAGGCGATAACTATTTCTGTCGACTTTCCTAATATATATTATGTAACAGTCATAATTCTGCATACAAAGCTTCAGGGGATGAAAAACATCACCTGTTAAAAACAACAACAAAAATTCTTACTGTGATATCTATAGTTATTGTCACTCCATACTTCAGTTTGGACGACCGTAAACGTAAGTTTATGTATTATTATTATTGTAACGATATTAGTTCGTAATGTGCGGTTTCTTTTTTTTCAAACGATAACTATTTCTAGTAGTCTGTGGGCTTGACTTTCCTAATATATATATTTTGTAACAGCGCTAATTCTGCCTGTGTGTATGTACATGCAAAGCTTCGGGCGATGAACATGAACTTTCCTGATGACCACATCACCACCACCACCATTACTTTCACTAGTCGTCTTTGTAGTCATTGTTTAGTTCCGCCTCGTTTGATACAGACGTCTTCACTTCTAATAATGTCGTTTATCACAAAATTCAATGCAGTTTCTGCTATTGAGTACAAACGGTGTGCAGAATTAACATTGAACAAGCAGTATCCGATTGTTAACTCACTATACGCCTCTGAACCTATATGTAATTATTTGTAAACTGCTTTACCTGTTGCAGCAAACGATAACACTAGAACGATTATATTATTATTATTCATTGATATATACATACATACAATTTACTTATTAAACACTTCAATGATTGTAACGTCTTACAATGACTATAGCATATTTAAATCTGTTATCTGTTTATTGGCCCTACATGTACATGATTCAAACCAAACGTGTGCACGTTGTATGTATGTGTATGATTACGTTGCGTTTGCGTCTGTGTGTGGGTGCGTTGCGTGTTTGGTTACGTTGCGTATGCGTATGTATGTGTGTGTGTGTGTGTGTGTGTGTGATTACGTTGCGTATGCGTCTGTATGTGCGCGCGTTGCGTGTGCATCTGTGTGTGTGATATTTAACATGATTTTAATGTTGTTGTATTGTTATGTTGCAGGTTGCTTCTCCTACAAGTACAACACAATTATATATAAACTTTCGAAAAAATATCAATTTTATAATGTATTCATTTAATTATGAATTTTATATTGTGAATGTTAAAATATATTTAATCATTTAAACAAATTATGACTTTATTTTATTTCACTCTACACCTCTGAACCTGTGTACAATTAATTTATTTTTTGTGAACTGTTACATCAGAAGATTTGTATGAATTTCAGCCGCCGTTTTCATGTGTGTGTATAATTTTAATTTATTTCGCTATACAGTACTGAACCTATGTGTGTGTGTGTAAACTGCAACCTTAAAACAGAAGTATTGTACCAGATTGCTAAGCCGTTAACGTATGGATTTGTCATCTGTAACAACATAACAGGTAAGTAGTTCATTGACGCCAAATATATATATTTCTAACAAGGATCAACCACACTGACTGCATTATAAACTATTAATTAATTATTTAATACATTGAAAAATGAAGACGGCGTTTTGACAACGAGAGAGAGAGAGCTAAAATTATTTATTCATCACACCGACTACACAATGTACGAGAGGGAGACAGGAGAAAGGGTATGGAACCTTGCATAGTTGAAACGTGCGAGAGTGAGAGAGAGAGAGAGAGAGAGAGAGAGAGAGAGAGAGAGAGAGAGAGAGAGGACGTTGACACAGTTGAAACAAGTGAGAGTGAGAGAGAGAGATAGAGAGAGAGAGAGGACGTTGACACAGTTGAAACAAGTGAGAGTGAGAGAGAGAGAGAGAGAGAGAGAGAGAGAGAGAGAGAGAAAGAGAGAGAGAGAGAGAGAGAGAGTATCAATTATGATCATATAGTTTGAATTTCCCACCACAGAAGAGAAAAAAATGTTGACAACCCTGCTCATATAAATTTAATATACATTATAACACACGACAAATTTGAACTCACGCAAAGGTTGGTACACCTGATCATATATTTTAATATACACTATAATGCATCGAGTTGGAACCACCCCCCACCCACCCACTGATATGAAATAAAAAAACAACCTCCCACCCAACACCACCCACTGATATGCAAATCAGCTTTCTTAAAAAAAAATAAAAAAGTATATTCACGGATGCTGGTGGTCCATTGAACCTCATCCTACCAAATCAATTTAATTAAAAAAATAAAAAATTTTATTCGCGGATGCTGTGGTCCATTGAACCTCATCCCCCCCTTGATATGCAAATCAATTTAATTAAAAAAATAAAAAAACCAAATTAAAAAAATAAAAAAATTTATTCGCGGATGCTGTGGTCCATCGGGATGCTGCGGGTCCAGCGGTGGCGGCGTCATCTCTAAGATCATGTTTTTTAGTGTTTTTTTATGTTTTTTAAGAAAGGCGGCATTCCTTTGTGGGTTTGAACCCTTATTTTCCCTCTACTGCAATGTGTTTTTATGAAGCAACTTCCAGAAATTTAACTGATCTTGTGTAGTCGGCCTCTCACGACGCAGTATAATTTGAACTGACAATATGTACCCACTGAATAGAAATTGCTTAATGAGATATCACTTAAAAAATCAAACTGACTATTAATGAATGTTATGTATAACATTATTGTTTATACTTTGACGTACAAGACAAAATGATTCATTATGCTCATTATGGTACGTATCCAAGTGCCATTTGATTAAATACAATAGTGTAGAGACTTTAAACGACTGTTTGACTAAATTGCTAATCTACTCGCTCCGTGAGAGTAAGGGCTGTCAAATTTATATAAGGTCAAGGTTTACTGAAAATTACTAACTCATAATTTAATATGACAATATTCTGTATCATAGCTATAAACACACGCTCTGAGACGGATAAAAGGAGATGACAAACGATCTGCCAATTATTCGTGGTCGAGGGGCTACTGTACTATTCATCAAGTACATTACAGAGTAGTATTACTCTTCTGGTGCAAGTAATGTTCAGAAATTAAAAAGGCAACACCGCACCGCTGCTCGTAGAGTGATGTTAAGAAAATGGAATGAAGCATTACAATTCCGAGAAGCAAAAGATACACTCCCTTTATCATCAACTTTCTTCTATCTAATAGCTTTCGTGTTGTCGTTGGGATTGAAATTTAATTTCACTTAAATTAGTCAAGGAGGGTGACAATCGCAGGATGAAACTGCTATTTTTATTCACGAAATGTTCCACGACAGCGGTAAAGTAATGTTCAAGTTAGAAGCTTTCGGTTGTAACTTGAGAACTGATTATCAGTTTCTCATTTTTCCCTTCTTAAAGTTTTTCGTCGTAGTTTCATTCTATCATTTTTTCAATATCTATTTTTATACTACTAATTTTATTTATTTTATAAATTTCTGTAAAAGCGTTTACGTCTGTTAAGTAGGTAACTTAAAAACTTAAAATGTGAGACGGATATCCTGTATCTAAGTATAACATGTGAGTTGTTTCGCTTTTTAAAGTCTTACACAACAATTGATTTTCCTTAGGTATATTTTTATTATTCTCTCTTCCTTGCTAACATTTCTTAAAACGTGTGGAATTGCTAATCGGATGATGTACACCCATGAGTAGATTTTTATAGCCATAGACGAGTTTTATAACTTTGGACGAGTAAAGTTAATTTATTCTAACGCGCCATTAAGAACTGACTACTTTTTTAAAAAATGGCGTAATATATCATTACGCCTGTTCAACGAATCAATTTTTATAGATGAATTTATCTTAACACAGACGTTCAAAGTCATAATTGACTTTACAAAACACTACTGTACTAATTTATGTAATAAAAGCTGTGGCATAATTCATATGTGTGTAAACTTAGTACTTGTGTGTAACATCATTTATGTATCCTAATTATATCTCCGCGTAATCAATTGAAATGTTTCTGTTTCCTGTTTTGAAACTGTTATGCTTAGTGACTAGTAAACACATAAGACTACACAATTTCATGATCTGTTTTCATTTTTGCAAATTTATAATTAAGCCTTCATCCGTACCACCCCTATAATGTTAAACTTTGAAACGTTTTATTGTTAAACGTGTCTGGATTATTCTTAAGTAACTGTGGAGTAACGTTAATAACAACGTAAATAGATCAAATGTATAAGGTACCTGCATGCTAAGTATTGTTAAAAACTAATGACGCAATAACGTCTTACTTTGTAAAGGACTTCTTTTCACTTTGTACATGGTTCATAGTGCAAAGACTCCATAAATACATTATCCGGTCCTGGACGGTGATGATCTGTCTCTGCACTCTCCTGAAAACTATAGTACACATATTACATTCTACATTCTAGACGTCTACAAAGTAAAATACCAACACTACAACGATAGTTTGGGATGTTATTTAAGATAACGCGTAGATTAGGGTGACAAATATGGTTAGGCAGAACAATTTTAATTAGACGTTTTAACCAATCCGGGATAAGGTAAATTAGGTAGTGGAAAGATACTGATACCTGTGGTATGTTTAAGAATTTCATGTATTGATTTATTTAACTGTTTTATTTAAATGTTCAAGCGTAACATTTGACACAATATTTTTCACGAAACATTTCCGGCAACGTTCTTTTGACTTATAATGAAAGTACTGTATGTCTTGCTGAATTTACTATGTCATTATCTACAAAGAACACAGGAATACTCGCGTAAGCCATTCGAATATGTTATGCTGAGCTATTACTGCCGCTAATAAAAGCGCAAAAAGTAAAAAGTCTCATCTGCTTAAACAGAAAGACGTGTACAAAAGCTTTATATAAATCTCTCGTCCAAAAATTATAGTTTATGAATTTACTCTAATCAAGACTACAAAATTTAAACGATATCTGTGTGTTTACATCCGACGTGAGGTGAAAGCAAAACAATATTAATTGAGAATGTAACTCAGCATTATAATCATTATGAATATCTCAAAAAATGAATAGATATTTTCATTTATTTTATTAAAGCTTGAAATGAGTTAATGATAGCTAAAACGGCAAATACTTGGTGTTATAACAATAAATAGCACACTACTTGTGATGTACAGGCTAGAAAATACTCGTGACGTCTCTCTGGTACTGACAGCACTGGTGCTAACAAACCAATTGCAGCAACAGCAAATTCCTGGCATTATCGCTTGCACCGCTGACATGTCTGATACCGTACACGTCCTTGTAGTGTTACGGTTGGATTATCTCTTGCAACGCTGTTCCTACTTTACAGCGCACTGTCCAGGTCTGACGTTCCATAAAAACAAAGGAATTAACTGTTATACTCGTATGCTACTGAAACAAAAATAGAAGTAGAGTAGGTACTTAAGCGGCTTAAGCGTTCACATGCTTAGACACGACGCCAGTTGTATTACTCTTACCTGAAAAATCAACTATTAATAAAAAAACAACTACTAGTTTATTAGAAACTAGTCAATAAAAAGGTTAATATGCGCAAATAATTAATATTAAATATTCAATTTTGTCGGGGTTCAAAATTTTGCCCACTACAAACAGAAATGAGCGACAATCTGAAGCGAGTCGTGTGCTATTCATCATCATCATCATTCTCAAGGTTTAAACCAAGAATGGTTTGTTCCGGTCCCAAATAGGCAAATTTTACAGCTGGTCACGCCAGCGCTTCTTCAGACGTTCCCCACCTTTCCGTCCTCTCGGCTTATAGTTTGGGGATGCGGCAGTCATCCATTCGGCAAAGATTTTCCAACCAATTCAGCCGATACTGGGCTATCCTGTCGAGTATACTCATAATATTTAGTTCCTGGCATGCGTCGTGTGCTATTAGAATGTAATATATTATATAGACTTCACCCCTGTAGTGTTTATCTAGAAGCGATGACCCACTGTGTGCACGATAACACTGCGCTGTAAGGATACGACGACACCTGTGTTTGTTTCTATTTTTAATACGATTTTTCGACTGAATAAAGGACAAAATTTGACTACAATAACTTAAAACTTAAATGGAATTAGACAGCTTATATCAGGGTGGCCACACTAAGTTCACGAATGCAGTTATTTCCGCTTTACATCAATCTGACAATAGTTTTTGAACAGTGAAGTTGTGACGATTTCATTAATAAAAAATATAGTAATTAATAAATAGGTAATGTAAAGCTGAGAAATTTTAAATTTTTAATAAAATCGCACATTTAAACTAAATTTTATCGCTATCATAAAATTATAATAATATTTAATAAAGAGTTTTAATAATAATAAAATAAAAAGGAATACTAGTGTACAGATAGGGTAAACCTTTTAATTAACCCTGCATAGACATGCGCTAACCGGAATTAACTTGAATTCCGACCCCCAAAACAAACTAATAATACTTGTAAATTTGACATTATTTAAATAATTAAACAAGACCACAGTAGTGTACTTTAATAACGACTGTAATTAAGAATATCTCTGAATAATTAAAAAATCAAACTTTAACCATTTAAATAAAGGAGAAATATGGAACTATTTCGCTGCTACGCGTAACATCCTCGCGATTTACTGACCCTTCCTACATAGTTAGAGAGCAGAGATGATGCGTCGTTCAACCAGTAAGCAGCTCGAAGCAGAGCGCTGTACAAAATATGTACTTTTGTTAAATGTGGTTATTAGTTTCAAATAACCGTGTGAAGAGTTATACAACGAGAATGTAGTGTGTAACAGAAAAAAGTAATGTAGAAAGTTAAGTGCGTAAGGTGACATCTCCCAGTAAGAAATATAGTTAAAGTTATTTTAGAGTTGTATATGTAAATTCAGATACAACCGTACTATTATCAAATGTGATGTGCATAACTGTAAAATGTGAAGACGAAGACTCCAACTGTATTTACTAAACCACCGAGAAACAGGACGACTTCATGACACCGTAACATCCGAATCAACGTTAGTTAAGTCCGAGGACCTTCACCAGAAAGACTACCACGATGACAACCTACTACAGAGAGAGGACCGAAGAAACACGCGTGGAGGACTAGGACTAAAACCCTTAACAAAGAGGTGACGCGGAGGCTTGTCTTCCGTGGATATGTATCTTTTGAAATAGAAGTAATTGTAAACTAAAAGACTTTAAAATGACAATCTCTAAAGTTTAAGAATAAATGTTGTAACAAGTAATTTCAGTAACCATAAGTTGTAAAGTAACACGTGTGATGTAGCGTTGGAACATTGCACTACTAAATGAAACCATTCCTCAAATGGTATAAAGAGTAATAAAGTAATTCATTAATGGAGAGTAGAGTAAACTTTAAATTCATAAGTAATACATATAAACTCGGATCCGAGGTAAAATGCGCTAACTGTATTAAAAATCTTAATGTAGAAAACCCATTACAATTTTCACTGCAAGTTAAAAGTTGATATGTTATGTATAATCAAATAGACATAAATAAAGAGATGTCATCTTTAGTACAATACTAAATTGAGTGCATAAATCAGCAGACCCCCCCCCCCAGTTCCTTGTATATTAATTCTTTTAGTGATTTGATTAATTTTCAGCTTGTTACAACGAAGGCAGCCTGTATAATTGGCAGTACCAATTAATACGGGTTCCCTATGTTATAACGCAAGTTAAGATGTTATAAAGTGTCCGGAGCTACTCGAAAGAATTACCCCCACTTACAAGTATAGCATTAGAGAGGAGTCTACGCTGTAACAGACTGCTCTCTCACTCACACATACCTTTCTCCGTCTCAAAGACAAAAAAGGATAAACTTCGAAGTTCGTAATGGTTGCTACTTTAAAAAAATATTCTACGTAAACCATTTAACTATTCATGGACTGAATTTCTTTCTATCATCATTATAATTTCACCTTAAGCGTTAGGCCCATAGGTAAGTTATACCTATAATATTTTATGAATTATTACATTTAGTAAGTACCCTATGTATTAATTACTTCTGTGTTGCTCTTATTCAGATTCCGACGATGACAAAAAAATTTTGTTCAAATGTCTACATCAATGTTTTAAAATGGTGTCAAGTTAATGTCCAACCCTCACAAAATATCAAGCTGCTATTCTTCTCCGCATCTACAGTAATGTAATGCCTTTTTCTATGCACGCTCCGAGGAGGGTTTTTTTTCTATACAATGGTTTTTAAGGGACATTTCAAATCCAGAATTATTTTGGGACCTAACATTTGAGTCCCACGAGTATCGGGGAAATAACCAGACTACCGTGGCAGATCCCTCGAGTACCAAGGCTAGGACTAAATACAACATGTTGCGTCCTGGTGCCCTTAGGCCATCTTTCCTGACACGCTAACGTAGAGCCATGCACCCATTGGCACGATAGGTCCCACCGAGGGTTAGTCGTATTTTTCAAGGAGTACACACGACCTTGTCAAACTCACCAGTACCAGCTAATATCTAACAGAGTAACAACTCTTACCCGCCCCCCCCCTTAGGCCAAGATGTTTTAGGCACGAGTGAAGGTTGGATTTCTGGGAGACAAAAGATTATGTACATGTTTGTAAGTATAATCATTGGGCTCATTAAATTCAAAAATTTATTATTATTTTGTAATACGTATTAAAGTGTACAAGATGATAAGTATTAACGTGTACAAGATGATAAGTATTAAAGTAACCACATATATTATTTGTGAAAATAGCTAACAATGAAAATGACTTATTGCAGTGAGATAATTATAAATTTTTGTAACATTTATTTACGTACTTAAGAATTCAGTGATTTAAATTTCTGTTAGATAATTTTTTTACAGCATACACAATATTGTTCAAGAGGTACATTACCCATGTACATAAATTGCATACCAGCACCTTATCAATGGACATAAATTGCACATTAACCATGTACTGTATATAAATTGCATACCAGCGCCTTATCTTTCTGTAGGCAGACATTGCTGAAATTCAAGAACACTATAGCCTCCAGTTATCTTATCCCGGTACAAAACTCGTCACTTTTACATAAAGTATTGTTAGTTTAAATGTGTGTGTGTGTGTGTGTGTGTGTGTGTGTGTGTGTGTGTGTGTGTGTGTGTGTGTGTGTGTGTGTACGCACGAGTAAGTAGATTTATATAGTTACAATAACGAAAGGTTGAATATTTTTTAAAAAGTTTAGACTTATGAAAAGACTCATCTTCAATATCCTATAACTTCACATTAGTATATATAAATGTACAAACACGCGCGCGCGCTGACACTCACTCACTCACTCACACACAAATAATTTATAGAAAAAGATAAAGAACGTTATAAAATAAAAAAATATTAAAATTTAAAGAAATTTAATTGGTTGTATAAAAATTGTCTTTGTTAACATTAATAATGTTTAATTTATTCTTGTATTCTGTTTACCTTTAATTAAAAATTACTTCCATTAATAAATATATTTTACGTAAAATCACTAAACCGAAAGATCCAAACAAATAGCTGGTGATGGTAGTGAAACAACTGAAATACGCATAATATTATCAGTAATTGCTGTGTGAAAAGTCTTGATTTATTTTCTAAGTGTATACATTTTATGTCGTTAAAATTATAATAAGTATAATAAAATATAAAATAATAAAACTTAAAACGTTGTGTTGATATTTCTACCAACGTTTTTGTCGTTAAATTTGTCTTCTAAGCACGGAGTTATTTAACTTAAATCAAGGATATGTATCTTTTGAAATAGAAGTAATTGTAAACTAAAAGACTTTAAAATGACAATCTCTAAAGTTTAAGAATAAATGTTGTAACAAGTAATTTCAGTAACCATAAGTTGTAAAGTAACACGTGTGATGTAGCGTTGGAACATTGCACTACTAAATGAAACCATGCCTCAAATGGTATAAAGAGTAATAAAGTAATTCATTAATGGAGAGTAGAGTAAACTTTAAATTCATAAGTAATACATATAAACTCGGATCCGAGGTAAAATGCGCTAACTGTATTAAAAATCTTAATGTAGAAAACCCATTACAATTTTCACTGTAAGTTAAAAGTTGATATGTTATGTATAATCAAATAGACATAAATAAAGAGATGTCATCTTTAGTACAATACTAAATTGAGTGCATAAATCAGCAGACCCCCCCCCCCCAGTTCCTTGTATATTAATTCTTTTAGTGATTTGATTAATTTTCAGCTTGTTACAACGAAGGCAGCCTGTATAATTGGCAGTACCAATTAATACGGGTTCCGTATGTTATAACGCAAGTTAAGATGTTATAAATTGCGCAACTCTGCTATGCTTTGTTAAATTTAAATTGCTGCTCCTTTGTAAAAAAAAAACAATTGTGTCTTGTGTTGTTTAAGAAGTAATTGTGTCCCAATATTACACACACACCCTGTTGATCTATTCACTCATTTACTCTAAAATGTGTCTAAAATTTTGAATAAAATAAAATGATAATTATTATTATAATAGTATAGTAAAGAAGTAATTTTAATTATGATTTAGATATAGGGATGTACATAATGTTAACTTAACTCGCCACAAGAATACGAAACAACATAAGGTACTTGCTTGTCAAAAAGTTCATTCATCAACATGTCGGTTTGTAAACAAAATCTAACCGGTTAAATTCTTGTCCACGCCTGTGTAAAACTGTCATAGTTACCTCCCGCAAAGTTGAGTTAGACAATACGCAACCCTCTTCGATTGTTCTATTGTTATAAGAAGCGTGTATTATCCTGTGTTTAGTAACCGAGAATTCCCCCCCCCTTTGTTGAATGTATATTGACGCCTGTGTGAGATTTCTCTCTCTCACTACCAATGTAAAATGATTAAAGTTCACATTTTAATCGTTTATGTGTAAAAAAAAAAAGGAAAGAGTAGTATAGAATTTAATCCGAATAGTAGAATAAGTATTTATAGCCACTCACATTTTAAAAATGGCTGTATTTAACCCTGATCTATTACTAAAAGATGAGCTGTGCTACGAAGCTATTTTACGCTGTGTAAAACACGTGAACGTAACAGTGTCTGAATTGCGCAAATCATTACGCGAAAGCAGATCAGATATACCCTCGCAGTTAGATAGATTGCGTGAACTCGATTATGACAGCGAACGAGAAACCTGTTATGCGAAGTATAGGGAACTGACGTTATTATCTCAAAACCTTCAAGACGAAAAATCACCTACTGTAATATTGCGCGTCACGCAACGAATAGAACATTTAACCCGCCGGTTGAACAATTTATTAAGCTGGCCCGACGTCACCGTAATCCCTCCCGATGTGCAGAAATTTGCGGATGAGGCATTACGTCAATTACCCATAATTATTAACGAATTGCGACGAAAGTCAGACTCATCGAGAATGGAAGAAATTGAGCACTACTTACAAAAATTATATATTTCCCCGGTTCAATCCCCTACTTTAGAAGACCCTCCCTCCACCTCGAACCACGAATCACCCACCGTATCGAAGATAGAACCGACTCATGAACATTTACCTAATAGAGAATTAAACACCCTAACGACATCAGAACCCCCACATCCTAGTGGCCACCATACTCGCACTAGTCGATATGCGATTACGACTCCTAATGCAGCCACCAATCCTTCGAAAGGTATACCTAATGTAAATTTTAATGTAGACCTCTACGGAAAGATTACCCACCCAGTAGAGAAAATAATTAATGAAATTCCTTACACCGATGGCTTAAGTATTACGAAACTGTTAAATTTCATTATATACCTACTGCAAATAAAAGATCTACAACAATTGAACGATTGGTAAATCCTGCAAGTAATCCTACCCAAATGTAAACCACCATTACGAGATCGTGTACTGGAATCATTAAACTCGACTCTTCCAGTAGAAGAACTTCATACTACCATAATCAAATATTTTATCCCCACGGGAATTTACGAGGAGATTAAAAGAAATACCGTACTTCGAGTACAAGGAGCCCATGAAAGACTGGCCCACTATATTGCAGACATAAGAGAATCTTCACGACTACTGCAAGTCGACTGGAGTGAGAAACAATTGGTCGATACTATTCTAGTAGGCTTATCTCCTGAAGAACGCTCCCGTTTAGCACTAATAAATAGGTCCCACACTTTCGCTGATCTTGAACAATGTAGTATTCACTCTTCAAATGTATGGTATGCAGATCAGAACAGACATGCATCGCTATCCACAACACAATATAGAAAGGAAACACAAGCCCTAGCCACAGATGCAAGAACTCTACGAGAAAGACGACCATTTCGGCGACCAACCTATTTTCATGGCCATGGTAAGTCCAAGGAGCCTCAACCTCGACAGGAAACCAGTGAGACCCCACGTAAAGGAAATGTATGCTATAACTGCGGGAAACCTGGACACATCAGTAGAAGCTGTAAACGGAAACAGTACAATCAGAAAACCCCTTTATCCAAAAAACATGTAATGCAGGGAGATCCGAAACCCTGTGTCTTCCGCAGCACCGTGAAAACAGGTAAACCCCTGAGAGACAACAAATTAAAACAAAATAATAATAACCAAAGAAAATTAGACCCCTATGTTAGAAAATTTATTGATAAATGTAACGCGATTAATAAATGTGATTTCAGTAAGTGTCAATTACCGTATATACAAGTTGACCTTGGTGTTACATCCACCCTCGGATTAATTGATTCCGGATCAACGCGAAGTTTAATTAGTCAAGAGCTAGCCAATAAATTATTTAAACACAATTTAGTTAAACGCAGTCAATCAGTAAATATTAGATGCGCTACAGCTAATAAACAAAATTTAATGATAAAACTTATCATCACGTTTAAAGTAAAAATTAAAAATCTAACGTGGTATTTTCCAATGTTGGTATGCGACGAGTTAGGACCCGAGTTAATATTGGGAGCTGATTTTATCAGTAAAACAGGAATAATTCTAGATATTCAAGATAAGAAATTTTATTTTGGATTCGATCGTTCACGAAAATATAACTTGGATGCTAATGCAAATAACAGAGAAAGTACTAGCACTACTTCTACACATCTAAAACATCACGAATCTGAATTAGCTCATCTGGAAAGTAAAGATAGACGGAAAATGCAGACATTAATAAAACAGTTCTCCAACGTCCTCACCCCAAAGTTAGGACTGACGGACCTAATAGAGTACAAAATCAATTTGAGCGACAATAAAGTAATACGTTTAGCCCCATACAAGTTATCACCTCCAAAAATGGAAGTAATGAGGAACCAAATTAACAAATTGTTAGAACAAGGAGTCATCGAACCCTCTACTTCATCTTATTCATCACCCGCGTTTTTAGTACCCAAAAGTAACGACAAACATAGACTAGTTGTGGACTACAGGCAACTAAATAAACGGATAGAATTTGAATCTATACCACTTCCCGACATCCACAGTGCTTTTCATTATTTTACGAAAGCAAAAATTTTTACCATCATGGATTTAAATCAGACATTTCATCAAATACCCCTTTCGGAAGAATCAAAACGTCTAACCGCATTTGCCGTCCCTTTCAACCTGTACCAATTTACGAGGGTACCCTTTGGTATATCCCAAGGTAGTTCTGTATGTAGCAGATTATTAGAAAAATTATTTCATGATATAAAATTTAAATATGTGTATCACTACTTAGATGACATCGTTATCCACAGCGAATCAATTGACCAACATCTTAAACATCTACATGAAGTACTATCCCGATTGGAGAAAGCTGGATTAACCGTAAACCCCAGTAAAGTAAATTTTGCTGTCACACAATTTTCATTTTTAGGTCACATCGTAAAAGCCAACGGAAAGGTAAGCATAGACCCCGAGCGAACCCGTGCTATCAGAGAATTTTTACCACCGCGGGATGCGAAAGGAATAGCCCGATTTTTGGGAATGATAAATTATTTCCACAAGTATATCCCACATCTAGCCGAAATTGCAGCACCTCTAAATACCTTAAGAAAGAAGGGAGTTAAATTTGAGTGGAATGAGCAACAACAAACCGCATTCGAGAAATTGAAAGAAAGCATCATATCACCCCCAGTACTACAATTAGCCGATTTTACAAAACCGTTTGTAGTGCAGACAGACAGTTCAAGTGTAGCCCTAGGTGCAGTAATATATCAGGAAGTAGATAACTCTAGATTACCTATTAGTTACGCTTCACGCACCCTGACAGACCAAGAAAAGAAATACTCCGCATACGAATTAGAATGTTTAGCTATCGTTTTCGCTTTTGAGAAGTTCAAACCCTTTTTAGAACATAAAGAGTTTTTGTTAGAAACAGATAATCAAGCATTATCTTGGCTACTAAATCACCCAAAACAGTTAGGTCGTATCGGAAGATGGGTATTAAGATTAAATTGTTTTAAATTCAAAGTACAACATATTAGAGGCACCCAAAACGTAGTTGCCGATACACTGTCACGTATGTTCCAGCCGAGTAGTAAAACATACGAAAACAAGGAGAGTAGAGAAACGCCGATTATCAATACTTTAATTACCGAATTTCCTCTTGCATTTACGGATTTAGCCCAGTATCAACAACAAGACCCCGTTTGAGACCAATTATTGAACAACTCGATAAAGGAAATAAGTCAGAAAAATACATATTAAGTAAGAGAGTGTTATGTTATAGAATAGCGAACGGAAAATATTTACGAATAATCGCCCCAGATATTATTAAACCTATGATGATGGAATACTATCACTCTTCCACCATTGGAGCACATATGGGAATAAATAAAACCATACATCGAATTCGTAAAGAATATCACTGGGAAAATATGAACAGTGAGATCGCTAATTTCGTGAAAAGGTGTAAGTTGTGTGCACTCAGCAAACCAGCGAGAAACAGCCAAATAAGTCAATTAATCTCAGAGAATCCTGCTACCCCGTTCTCCAAAATCTATTTAGATTTTTCAGGACTCTACCCGCGTTCTAAATCAGGAAATACAATGTTACCAATTTGCGTAGATTCTTCCAGCAAATTTGTCTGGATGTACCCCATGCGGCGAGCATTAGCTTCAACCACCGTAAGTATTTTACAGCATAGATTATTTAAAGAGTTTGGTACTCCCGTCCATCTAGTGTCGGATAACGGACCACAGTTTAAGTCAAAGGAATTCAGGAACATGTGTTTCAAATTAGGAATAGACCACATTACCACTACAGAGTATCGTCCGCAAGGTAATATAGCTGAAAGGTATTTGCGAAAACTAAAATCTGTTTTAATGGCCTACCATGCAAACGATCATACGTCTTGGGACCAGAACCTATCTTGGATACAATTCGCCTTTAATTCAGCCTATCATGAAGGACATAAGTCTACCCCATTCGAATTATTGTTCAAATACAAACCTAACCACCCATTATCCACTAAGTGGAAAATACATGAGTTGCTACCCCTTGAAATTAGGGATAAAAATATAAAGAAAATCTGGAATGAAGCTCGCGCTAATTTACGAGCAAACTTAGCGAAATCAAGGAAATATCACGAGCGAAATAATAATAATAATGAAGTAAAGTACCAAATCGGTGACTTCGTAATGTATAAAACACACCCTACGAGTAGTGCAATCGATAAGACAACCTCCAAGCTATCATACCGATGGTGCGGTCCTTATCAAATTCACAGATACTTAACTCCAGTGACTGTAGCCCTGTACGAACCCTCTACTCAAAAATATGTACGAAGAACACATATTTCGCAGATAAAACGTTATCACAAAGAAGGAAATGGTAGAGTGCAAGCAAAATAAATGTAGTAAAAGGTATATGTTTTGTACTCAACTGCTAAAGAGTACTTGAGTAACAATTGGCTACCTAATCGTATAAGTAGGTACGAGGCCTGATCAACCTTGAATCCTATTCATCGAAAGTAGAGCAAAGTGAGAAGTCAGCTGACATCGAATATGAGTAATAATTAAGTAACAAATTACTTAAGGAGTAATTCTATAACAAGAGTAACTCACAACTAAAGAAAAATCCGGTAGTAGTCGTAAGTAGTAGAGTTAAGAAAAATTTAGTATGTTTACAATATATTTTATAATGTGTGAATTTTATGTAGTATTAGAATTAGTCTGTAAAGTATTGTATATATATATATTGATAGTAAGAATAAGCAAGTCGAGAGTGACTTATGCAGCTCGTAATTTTATACAGAGAAACGAGTGAGAGAAACTTCACACGGTAATCCCCAAGCATACTCCCGGTACATTGCTGACCAAATAAGCCGGAGTCTGTGTTTAAGCGGCGGAGTATGTGACGATTTCATTAATAAAAAATATAGTAATTAATAAATAGGTAATGTAAAGCTGAGAAATTTTAAATTTTTAATAAAATCGCACATTTAAACTAAATTTTATCGCTATCATAAAATTATAATAATATTTAATAAAGAGTTTTAATAATAATAAAATAAAAAGGAATACTAGTGTACAGATAGGGTAAACCTTGTTAATTAACCCTGCATAGACATGCGCTAACCGGAATTAACTTGAATTCCGACCCCCAAAACAAACTAATAATACTTGTAAATTTGACATTATTTAAATAATTAAACAAGACCACAGTAGTGTACTTTAATAACGACTGTAATTAAGAATATCTCTGAATAATTAAAAAATCAAACTTTAACCATTTAAATAAAGGAGAAATATGGAACTATTTCGCTGCTACGCGTAACATCCGCGCGATTTACTGACCCTTCCTACATAGTTAGAGAGCAGAGATGATGCGTCGTTCAACCAGTAAGCAGCTCGAAGCAGAGCGCTGTACAAAATATGTACTTTTGTTAAATGTGGTTATTAGTTTCAAATAACCGTGTGAAGAGTTATACAACGAGAATATAGTGTGTAACAGAAAAAAGTAATGTAGAAAGTTAAGTGCGTAAGGTGACATCTCCCAGTAAGAAATATAGTTAAAGTTATTTTAGAGTTGTATATGTAAATTCAGATACAACCGTACTATTATCAAATGTGATGTGCATAACTGTAAAATGTGAAGACGAAGACTCCAACTGTATTTACTAAACCACCGAGAAACAGGACGACTTCATGATACCGTAACATCCGAATCAACGTTAGTTAAGTCCGAGGACCTTCACCAGAAAGACTACCACGATGACAACCCACTACAGAGAGAGGACCGAAGAAACACGCGTGGAGGACTAGGACTAAAACCCTTAACAAAGAGGTGACGCGGTGGCTTGTCTTCCGTGGATATGTATCTTTTGAAATAGAAGTAATTGTAAACTAAAAGACTTTAAAATGACAATCTCTAAAGTTTAAGAATAAATGTTGTAACAAGTAATTTCAGTAACCATAAGTTGTAAAGTAACACGTGTGATGTAGCGTTGGAACATTGCACTACTAAATGAAACCATTCCTCAAATGGTATAAAGAGTAATAAAGTAATTCATTAATGGAGAGTAGAGTAAACTTTAAATTCATAAGTAATACATATAAACTCGGATCCGAGGTAAAATGCGCTAACTGTATTAAAAATCTTAATGTAGAAAACCCATTACAATTTTCACTGTAAGTTAAAAGTTGATATGTTATGTATAATCAAATAGACATAAATAAAGAGATGTCATCTTTAGTACAATACTAAATTGAGTGCATAAATCAGCAGACCCCCCCCCCCAGTTCCTTGTATATTAATTCTTTTAGTGATTTGATTAATTTTCAGCTTGTTACAACGAAGGCAGCCTGTATAATTGGCAGTACCAATTAATACGGGTTCCCTATGTTATAACGCAAGTTAAGATGTTATAAAGTGTCCGGAGCTACTCGAAAGAATTACCCCCACTTACAAGTATAGCATTAGAGAGGAGTCTACGCTGTAACAGACTGCTCTCTCACTCACACATACCTTTCTCCGTCTCAAAGACAAAAAAGGATAAACTTCGAAGTTCGTAATGGTTGCTACTTTAAAAAAATATTCTACGTAAACCATTTAACTATTCATGGACTGAATTTCTTTCTATCATCATTATAATTTCACCTTAAGCGTTAGGCCCATAGGTAAGTTATACCTATAATATTTTATGAATTATTACATTTAGTAAGTACCCTATGTATTAATTACTTCTGTGTTGCTCTTATTCAGATTCCGACGATGACAAAAAAATTTTGTTCAAATGTCTACATCAATGTTTTAAAATGGTGTCAAGTTAATGTCCAACCCTCACAAAATATCAAGCTGCTATTCTTCTCCGCATCTACAGTAATGTAATGCCTTTTTCTATGCACGCTCCGAGGAGGGTTTTTTTTCTATACAATGGTTTTTAAGGGACATTTCAAATCCAGAATTATTTTGGGACCTAACATTTGAGTCCCACGAGTATCGGGGAAATAACCAGACTACCGTGGCAGATCCCTCGAGTACCAAGGCTAGGACTAAATACAACATGTTGCGTCCTGGTGCCCTTAGGCCATCTTTCCTGACACGCTAACGTAGAGCCATGCACCCATTGGCACGATAGGTCCCACCGAGGGTTAGTCGTATTTTTCAAGGAGTACACACGACCTTGTCAAACTCACCAGTACCAGCTAATATCTAACAGAGTAACAACTCTTACCCGCCCCCCCCTTAGGCCAAGATGTTTTAGGCACGAGTGAAGGTTGGATTTCTGGGAGACAAAAGATTATGTACATGTTTGTAAGTATAATCATTGGGCTCATTAAATTCAAAAATTTATTATTATTTTGTAATACGTATTAAAGTGTACAAGATGATAAGTATTAACGTGTACAAGATGATAAGTATTAAAGTAACCACATATATTATTTGTGAAAATAGCTAACAATGAAAATGACTTATTGCAGTGAGATAATTATAAATTTTTGTAACATTTATTTACGTACTTAAGAATTCAGTGATTTAAATTTCTGTTAGATAATTTTTTTACAGCATACACAATATTGTTCAAGAGGTACATTACCCATGTACATAAATTGCATACCAGCACCTTATCAATGGACATAAATTGCACATTAACCATGTACTGTATATAAATTGCATACCAGCGCCTTATCTTTCTGTAGGCAGACATTGCTGAAATTCAAGAACACTATAGCCTCCAGTTATCTTATCCCGGTACAAAACTCGTCACTTTTACATAAAGTATTGTTAGTTTAAATGTGTGTGTGTGTGTGTGTGTGTGTGTGTGTGTGTGTGTGTGTGTGTGTGTGTACGCACGAGTAAGTAGATTTATATAGTTACAATAACGAAAGGCTGAATATTTTTTAAAAAGTTTAGACTTATGAAAAGACTCATCTTCAATATCCTATAACTTCACATTAGTATATATAAATGTACAAACACGCGCGCGCGCTGACACTCACTCACTCACTCACACACAAATAATTTATAGAAAAAGATAAAGAACGTTATAAAATAAAAAAAATATTAAAATTTAAAGAAATTTAATTGGTTGTATAAAAATTGTCTTTGTTAACATTAATAATGTTTAATTTATTCTTGTATTCTGTTTATCTTTAATTAAAAATTACTTCCATTCATAAATATATTTTACGTAAAATCACTAAACCGAAAGATCCAAACAAATAGCTGGTGATGGTAGTGAAACAACTGAAATACGCATAATATTATCAGTAATTGCTGTGTGAAAAGTCTTGATTTATTTTCTAAGTGTATACATTTTATGTCGTTAAAATTATAATAAGTATAATAAAATATAAAATAATAAAACTTAAAACGTTGTGTTGATATTTCTACCAACGTTTTTGTCGTTAAATTTGTCTTCTAAGCACGGAGTTATTTAACTTAAATCAAGGAAACACAAAAGACATTTTTTTAGAAGAGAAGCGTGTAACATTGAAATCCACAAAGCGTTGAGTTTCTCAATTATTAAATGCACACGTTTTTCCAAATAGTAATACATTACCGACGACAAGATGTGAAAACAAATCCTTTCTTTATTATATAACGATTTTAATTAATTTTCAACTAGTCTCAGCCGTCAAGATTCTATGAAATTCTGTAACACTTATTACACAGTGTATAAACGCATTACCATGAAGCTGAAGTATACTACATATTTGCTAAAGAAATAACGTATCAGTAATAGCTTATACACATACAGCAAAATGTTCAACAAACCGTAATGCGTCTGAAAAAACAGTTATATTTGTTCAGTATAGTATCTGTTCCACGCTGTGTAAAGCAAACCAACAAAACATTTAACTATTTTATATCCATTTATAAGTAGTCTCATAGATTTTTATGGTTTCTTATTTAAATATAAATGTGCTTGCTTAATAAAATGTAAGAGGTAGAAACACAAGGAATTGTTTGTTAAAACCACGCCTAAATACAAAACAAACATGACGGATGCTTTGATACCTATGTAGTAGGCATATAAAATGCACAATACTTAATCTTAATCTTGTTTAAACCTTGTTACAGTTTTACCTGTTGTAAAATATGTATTAAGTACAATATAAGCACATACTTTTATATTTTGCACCGTAACCTTACATCTTACTAACAATATTTATATTTTGTGATTACTATTGTACGTTCTTTAAAATGTAATGAGATCTAATAAAATAAAAGCAGTAGTTTATGGGTGAATGATATACGGACATATCATAAATTACCACAAACAACAGTTGTATAATGTGATCTTGTTGATTAAATATAAAGTAACAGATCACTTGCATGTAAGCGACAAGCCAACACACCAATAACTCAGGCGTCAGCGATCTTTACGGAACTGGGCCAACGCAAACAGTAACAAAGTAGTTTGCAAGACAAATTACTGACGTTATAGTTTACACTATTCTCGTTTTTTTTACACTGTAATAGTCTCAGCTGACAAAATTTTATCATGAAATTTTATGTCCGTAAGTATGTAGTATTATATTCAGATTAATATATTATATTAGTATTACATTATATTATATTAGTATTATAATATATATTATAATTGAATATAATATAATTAAATAATAATTTCTTACTCACATTGTACTAAGAACGGAAATGTAAATAGAAATAAAATGAGGTTGTTTCAGTAAAAGACTTGTAAGTGTTAAGGTAAACATTCATATTTTTGTGTATGTTTCTCTCTCCCCTCTTGCCTCACTCACACATTTTTGTGTTTGTTTCTCTCTCCCCCTTGCCTTACTCACTCTCTCTCTCTCTCTCTCTCTCTCTCTCACTCTCTCTCTCTCTCTCTCTCTCTCTCTCTCTCTCTCTCTCTCTATCTATCTATATATTTATCTATCCATCTGTATGTCTGTCTGTCTGTCTCTTTCTCTCTCTCTCTCTCTCTCTCTCTCTCTCTCTCTCTCTCTCTCTCTCTCTCTCTCTCTCTCTCTCTCTCTCTCTCTGTATACCTGAACACACACACGCGGACATAGGCACATGATTTTTCATTAATAATTAACGTTGAGGAACGTGGTCTTCAACAACTAATACAGTACGAGTAACTATAGCACATGCTCAATCCATATTGTAGAACATTAAATTGTAGAATATTACAGATCAAATTCCGGAGGATTTAGCACTGTCTGTTATTTTATTAGGGCGTATTAGAAAGATGCATATTGAGACTATTCCATAATTTACTTCTCAATTTGTAGCTAATGTTTTTTTATAACCAATAAACATATAAACACAAGTGTATTTAAACGTTAAACTCTAAATATTTCCCAGTCATCTGATTAATAATATTGCTACGACAGCACAGAACAATCTACGCGTTTATCGAATGTGCCAGAAGGATCTCGATGTAACGCGTGTGGCGTACGTGCTACTATACGCATTTTGCGAGAATCTTCTCGACTGCGCCGGGCTTCGCTCGGGCGCTCGGCCTGTGTCAAGGCCGTAGTAATTACGTAGTTCACGAGAGATAAGACGCAGTTTGGAAGCTTCTGGTGTGTGAGCGTGACTATAAATACATGGGGTAACGGCCTTAGTTTTCAGTTCAGTGCGAGATTTTGGATAGTGCGGTCCGAGAGTTATAGTAGCGATATTACTGTGTACGTTCAAGTAGTTATTAGTGAAATGTTGCGTTTTATATTCGGACGGTATAATTATAATACAATTGAGTTTTAATATTAGTGGGCATTTTATTGCGTGTGAACAATTTTCATTTGATTTGTTGTAGACACTGTGTTGTTATTTACGAACTGTTTTACTGTCAAAATTAAAAGTGTGATTAGTGACTTAATTGGTGTCTTGTACTTATTTTGTTTCCACTGTACCTACGACGATCGAGTAGACCGTCGTAACAGTGGTGTCAGAAATGGGATAAACGGTTAACAGTGGAAACATTGGACGCTTTTTACAAGACGAGTGTGATTCGTAATTAATCAGTAAACATGGATCCCAGTCAGATGATGGAAGCTTTACAAACACTGTTGCGGCAGACACAGGAAGAAGCAGAAAGACGACAAAAAGAAGAACTAATACAAGGAAGAGAAGAAGCAGAAATACGACAAAAAGAAGAACGAAGACAGGAAAGGGAAGAAGCAGAAAAACGACAGGATGAGAAACGCAGACAGAAGGCAGAGGAACGGAAGCGTGAAACAGAAGACATCAAAGCATTAATACAGGAGCAGAAACAGATCCAAGAACACAGTACCGCAGAATTGGGTCTCCTACGAGGTGAGCTTAATATACAAGTTACTAAGATATCAGAGGTACAAGAATCAATGACATTAAAAATATCTGGAGTAGAAAAATCTGTCTTTACTGTGGAGGAAGTTGTGTCAACAAAAATATCTGCAGTAGAAAACTCAGTGGCAAATATAAAAGAGCAAATTAAAAAAAAGTTGAACAGTTCATGAAAATACAACCAAAACAACTTTGTGAACAGACTGTACCAATAATAAAGACAGAAAAAGACGCAGAAAATAAGTTAATAGAGAAAGTCACTTAGCCTGCAGTAGGCACAGTTCATGTCAAAGCTCCAACCTTTGACGGAAGCAGTCAATTTGTAGCTGCTGCATGCGCAAATAATTGGACAGAGAAAGACAAGGCAGTCTCACTCGTTCTTGCATTAAAAGGACCCGCGGCAGAATTACTACAGAAAGTGCCACCTGACAGCCAGAAAATCTATGCCGAGTTGATAAAAGCTCTAGAATTACGGTGATAAATATTTGCGAGATGTGTACTGCACCCAATTGAGGGCAAGGCGACAGCATTCCGGGGAGAGCCTTCAAGAGTTTGAAGCAAGTATCGAGTAGACCGTCGTAACAATATACATACTATTCGCACATTACTAACCTATGAACAAACCAGTCTTTATCTTGAAAACAATACGTTATGTAATTAAAATATTCAGAATACGATTTTAGCGTACTCCCCATTCCCTGAATTTATGACACTATTAAAATACAATACCACGTTTAAACACGTCACCATATCAAAGACGTTAAAGTAGAATGTTCATTTGTCCTCTCAGTAGAAATGTGTGATATAATTACGATACACGAATTTGGAAACCAATAAGTAGTATAACTACTGTATTTAATACTTAAGAACAAACTCACGTAGCATCGTTGTACATATGTTACTACATACTGTTCTGATTTAGAAGGTTGCTCTCAACGTAGGTAGACGGTGATCAACGGTTATTCCCGTTGGTGTTCAGTAAACAGTAAATGGCTTAAGCTGTATCCACTACATATTACCAGTATTCATCTCGTACTGCCAAGCTTGCCTTGTTTATGGTTTTTTATGGTTAATTACCGGAGTAATTAACTGTCAACAGTGCTCCAGTAATTGATTCCTTCCAGTAACCATGTGAGATGTGGCCTACTTACTGAGTGATCACAGTCTTACTGAACATATTTGTTGTTTAAACATTATTTATAGGATACTGTGTATTGTGTGTGAAGTCTACTGTAAATGTTAACAGGTCACGTTTGTTTGTACCGTTAATTATATGAAACTGTTTAGTCCTTTGAAACACGACGTTTAATTCTTTGAATTTGAATTATTTGCATTATTGAAACACCATTTTTGTTTAAAAGTTTTTATTTGTCGGCATTCTCACTTTCTCTGTCTGTCTGTCTCCCAGTCTATCTATTTATCTATCTCCCTCTTTTTTACTTTACCCCTCTCTCTCTCTCCCTCTTTCTGGTATTTGAACTGGTATTTGTTACCTTTGACCACACACTTTAAGGAATTTTTGAGAAGAATTGTACCGTTATGAATGTTGAAGTATTTACATGTGTGCTGTCTTCTGGTTAATATCTAAATCTAAATACACAACAAAATGATACGATTTTTTCTGGATTAATTAGCTAGATGCATAGATGAAAAATTGTTAAGATAAGGGAGACTTTTATTATTGCAAAAAATTAATACAACTTGTTAAACGTACTAAAAATGCTGACTCAGTGACTACCTGTTACTGTCCATGTTTTATGATTTCACATTTAACATCATACAATTCTAAAAGCAATTCTGAAGTAAAGGATATATATATATGCATATGTGTGTGTGTGTTTGTGTCTCTGTGTCTGTGTGTGCCTGCGTGCGTGCACATAAGGTGTTTATGAAATTGTAAAAGGGCGTGTGTAAAGAATGATTTCTTCAAGAAATATTATTAATTGCATTCCCTGAAACAAATTTACTTGCTGATTGGTTGCTGATTACGAAATATTGTACAAGTCAAGATTATTGAATCACTAATATTTTAATTTATTTATTTTTTTATTTATTTTCTTATTACTTTTCTTGTATACATTTTTGTTTTACGGAATTTTCTTACTCTTTGAATGATATTTAATTATAACTTTTTAACGGTTGTTGGTATAGAAATACGCTTATATCATAAACAGAAATAACTTAAAGAGAAAATTTGTCTTTTCTAACAAACTTACAATGTACCTAATAAATTGTGTGGTCAACTTACAGAAATTTATATCATAGCTACCTACTTATTTAATTGTCTAAAAACGTAAGTGTCTGGTCATACTTTTAAAATCCTATAAGGCATATAATAATCTCCGTGAACACAGATTACATTTTTATGGTTTAAATTATTTTTTCGTTAAGAATGTGACATAGTGTTGTGTATCAGCATATGATATCAAAGCTGAAAACTTTAACATAGCCCTATTAAAAGCTTTATTTTGACTTTGATCTTCTACAGTGCACATATCTGCAGGTCAAATACCACGTTTACAAATTAAATAAATCTACTGAATAAAATTTTGCAATTTTAAACCAACCTATACCATTTAGTTTTATTTCAAATATAACAAATTTATTGCAAATAATATGTGGTTGTTCATGTCTTTGTTAATACTTGGATATGTAATGTTTGTGTTTTTCTTCAAAATGCGTATGTCTTAATTGTGTAAACATTTAACAGAATATTAACATTAATTTCTGTACTTAGGAAACACTCGATCTCATTTCCTCTCTTTTTTCCCTTCACATACCTATTTTTTTTAATTTTATAGAATTTTATGTAATTTAAATTTATTTATGTTTTGAGCTGTCATAACCCTTGTTGTTGTCATGTGTGTTTGTCATGTATTTTATTAACTAAAAATAAACCAGAACCTGAAACAGTAAAACAATCGACATCTGTCAATAAAACGTCAGTGACTGAAGACGCCACGATTACAAACTATGAATTACTTGTCAACGTATATAAATGTATGTTTATCAGAAGGCGTTAAGAGCTGTGAATACATTGTACGTAAGGTTGAGTAATGCACTGTAATTGAAATCAACTGAAATGCATCGTCTTAAGAAATGAATATATTGTGTCGCTTCAGTTTGATATAAACAATATGTAGGATAACGTAGAGTAGTTATGGAATTTTATATTGTTTTAAAATTTTAAGAGTCTATTTGCTCACTTTAAAGCATAAGCACAACACGCCGCAAAAGTGCTTATTAAATAGATGTAAAGAAGCTTATAGTAAGTGTCTGACTGTTGTTACTAGCTCACTAACATTATTAATTTATATTTATGGAATATTTCCGATTATAGTACCAAGCAAGGGCTGTTGGTTCACGAACACGAAGATTATTTAAAATTCACAGTTCACACCGGTCTATTTGTCGACGTATGCCTTTATAAATTAAAAAGATAATTTAAAAAGATAAATTATTTTTTTAATTTATAAAGGCACACGTCGACAAGTAGACCGGTTACACAAATATTTGAACAGTATTAATAGTAATATACAGTTTACGCTGGAGAACGAGGACAATGGAAAATTAAATTTTCTGGATTTGACTGTCACTAGGAACAATAATAAATTGCAGTTTAATATTTACAGGAAACTTACAGCAACTGATACAGTTATACATGCCACATCTTATCATCCACTGTCCCAAAAAATTGCCGCTTTCCACAGCATGATTAACCGCCTTCTGTCATTGCCCCTCAGTAATGAGGACTACTATGATGAACTGAATACCATTAAACACATTGCAATCATAAATGGTTAAAAAGAAACAATAATAAATAGTATCCTCAAAAAACATAAGAAACGAAAAAACACCGAAATACATAGGGCACCTGTGGACAATACTTATAAATACATCTCAACGCCATACACTGCCTTTATGCCTAGAATTCGAACTTCAATTTTAAATAAGACTAATAATATTATTATCACGTATAAAACTACAAACAACATTTTAAATAATCTTCGTGTTAACAACCAACAGTTTTGAAACTAAAACAGGGATCTATAAATTGGTATGTGATGATTGTGATGCCTTCTATGTGAGCCAAACGGGCCGAAATTTTCTAAAAAGATTCGATGAACACAAGCCACCTACATACTTTCACAACATAGAAAACGTCAGATATAAATTTGCTAAGCATCTTATCACGGAGAATCACAACTATACTGGCTTTAATACTAACCTAAAACCCCTTCACATTTGCAATAAAGGGCGTTATATGAACGCCCTCGAAGAATTCGAAATATATAAAGCTTACAATAATGCCGATACCAAGCCACATGTTTTGAATGATCAGCTGCATTTTAAATCAAACATCCTGTACGATACTGCTTTGCGGCATCTGTTATGATACGAGGTAGATATGAACCAGTGCGTGGTCTGTCGCCGTACCGTGTACACCCGAAACCGTTGTGCGCGCTATTTGTATATGTGTGTTCTCATTTCGTTTTATTTAAATGTGTTTTAATATTTTTTGGGAATATACGACAATTATGCCATCGCACGATGGGATAAGATAACGATTTCAAAATTCTGATGATGGTACAAGGTCCTGAAACATGTAAATTTTAAGTGAAAATACATCTTGCTGTAAGTCACAGACGGTACGTTATACATTACTAACTTGATTATTAATTACCAACTTGTTTTCTTGAGTATTCAGCTTCCGTTGACAACAGTAATATAACGTGAACATAGATATTGTTTTTGGTAACAGTATACGTACATGTAGTTATATTTTTGTTTTGTTTTAGAAACCTACTATATTAAAAAGTTCTGTTGTAACCATCTGGCACTCCGCTCAGAGTTTCAGCACACATAAAAAACTCACATTCTTTCCAAAGCATTTTATACATAAGGCAACATGTTTTGCCGGCATATTAAATTCTAACTAAAATCATTAAAAAAAAACCTTCTTTACTCAAATATTACAGTTCTCACTAGTAAAAAACGTTTCTACAAAATTATTTTACGAATTTTGAGCTGAATGTAATTTTTACCGTTAAATTTATATATCGTATACGAATACACGATTACGCTTTTAACGACAACCGTCACTTCACTGAAGGTAGTCACCTTTCTCCAGCATATGTCAGTATGTCAGTACAAAATAAAGAAAACTGTATTAATATATAGATTCAAAAATATATTGCCACATATCGATTTAAAATATATGTTACTTCAATTTTTTTCATAACGGAATTATGAATTACGAAAGACTGAAATTAAAATACCTTTAATAATTCAACGTTTTATTTAATTAAAATAGTATCAATTTTTTTCAGACGTTTAATGAAGAAATTTGTGTTAGTGGTTGAAATCACAATCAGAATGATCACTGTTGCACACCACTATATAAAAATTATTCCGATTAGTGCTTTCAAGCTTCACAGCCCATCGTCAGATCGAAATACCCTATTTCGATCTGACGATGGGCTGTAAAGCTTGAAAACACTAATCGGAATAATTTTTATATAGTGGTGTGCAACAGTGATCATTCTGATTGCAATTTTTTTCAATTTGAACCTTAAAAATAAAGGAAATGAAATAATTATATTGTACGTTGTACCTTTACAGGATTTAAAAGGCCCATTTTGTTGTTTTTTTTATACATTGTTTAGTACTGATTGTATAGTATATGTTTGTTAGAACAACCACATTTAAGGGGGGTGTAATTTTATTTTTGGGGAACTAATTTTCCATAAATCCCGACCACAATTAAATGTGACACACTAGTTAAGATAAAGCTATGTAGATTTACTTTACACTGGGTTTATATTTTTATACACTCTCTTTGTTTTCAACATACACTTCTTTACTTTTATCTTACATGTAATTAGACACTGTAATGTTTGTTTTACCTCACCGGGAGTAAAAGTCAAGTCGTATATGTTTCACTGCCTTAACGGCAGAGGACAGACATACCTCTTAATAATTCTATCAATAGTCACAAATTTACTAAACAATGTGTCTTAAATAAATCAGAAGTTTGTTGTTTTAAAAAGTATGCAAGCATATTTTATTTTTTGTTTTATTTCATATCTGGTATAATCTTGATATTTTTAAGCCGAGTGTTGCATATAGGAAAAGACTGCCTTTGAAATTCTGGTATACATAATTTGGTTACTGTTTTTGATATTCATTTTCATTTTATTAATATGTTTTTGCAATTTCTGAGGTATTCCTACGATAATATATATAAAGTGTTAAGCGTCCGGTTTTCTTAATTTAAGACAGTTTAAGGACTGTTCTATTTTCTGTTATAATGCATAAACGGGAGGCAATTCCAACTCACAACTGTTTCAGTATTTAAGAACAAATTCACATTCTATGAACTAAAATCACAAGCTTCCAATAATTTAGCGTTCAAATAGATTGTGTTGTCAGTTAAACGTGTTGGCTTTGTAACAATCAAATGATGTAGGATTTTAGATAAGGTGTAAGTCGCATTGTCTGGGCAATATAATAGTGTATATTTAAAACTGTAGTACTTAAAATAGTTTTAATAAGACTTTAATCTTATGAACATATTGGATATATTTATTGAACGTCACATTAGGTTGCAAGCACAATACGGAGTACCCAATATACAAAGCATGTAACAAATGAGCTCACAAAGTAGGTCGCGTGGCAGCCAGTTACTGGAATCAATTACTGAAGCATTAATCCATTACTCCGGATCTCAAAGAAACACGACAAATAAGGCGAGCTAGTCTTGTATCGAATGAAGTCATGTATCCTGACGTTAGTACAGATTAGCTCCCTCTGCTAAGTATCGGGTAAAAACACGGCACACTTACGTAGATCCTTCTTGTATGCACGTCATAAGCAACATCTGACACAAAACTCCCTACATAAACCAATTTATTTAATAACATTATAATATTACATTTACCATATATCTATACGGCTAACTTAATTATCGTACATAAAATAAAGAAAAATAACAGGAAATATTGATAATCACCGTAAATGTATGTGAAGAAATAGAATACAAAAATGGATGTTTCATTTATCGTAGTTAAGAACACACACACACGCATTGTATAGGTTTTGTTGAAATTATTCGTTATCTTTACTCATCATTTTTCAAGTAGGTGTTGGCAAAAACAAACAGTGTGTTCTTATATTGATATTTTCTTTGTTTTCGTAACATAAAAAACTATACCGTTCATGTCCAGTGACAAAATTTTGAAGAACATAATACAGATAATATCAATGTAGAATAAAACTACGATAATATTATTGCTCAAATTAAATTATTTTACTTTAAGCTGTAGTTACTTACATTACCAAATATTTTTTACGCACATGTACCTACAAAATAGCTTAAAACACGGATGACATATTAATTAACGTAGACCTATGAATTGACAACATAGCAATAGCGATATTTGTAAAACATAATCTTATTTTTGTAATACTTTTTCATAAGAAAGTTTATATAGAACGTGTTTTTATACATATAAAATCTCTTGATATAGGATGTAATCGTTATATGCGGATTGTAGAATTTATTGTATTGGACGAGGTAGTTAATACATATTGTAATTGTACATATCTTCGCCTAACAATAATGAAGATACATAACAAAATAAGTTATTTAAAATAATTAACACTAGAATAAAAAAGGATGAATCAGAGGTTCAAGAATGGGTGATTCATAAATAATAACACGGTCAAACGTATTAAGGTAATCAGTAAAGTAACCTCTAATAATAAAAAAGTAACAAACCACGAACCAAAAGGTAAAATACTATAATACCTGGCGATTTAACCACAATGACCCAATAGATGGTAAGTGAGAGAGTAGCACCAGCCCCAAAAACCAAGAAAATAAAATAAATTATGACAATTGTAAGTGATAACTGGAACTAGCCACCACACTAACGTAAGAGTGTATAGATAATAAGAATAATGATGAATAAATAATTAGCATGAAATTGTGAAGATATAATCAGCCACAACACCAAGGAAGTGATATATAAAATATGGCAAAGTGAAATAAACACAGTGAAAGAGTACGAAACTAGTGTTAAGCCAAGAAAAAAGACTAATCAATGATAAATTGTACATAATAACGATGATTGTAAAAACAGACAAGTAGTCTAAAAGTTAGAAGTATTGAATTATTAAGGACTTAAAATGTAGAAGGGTACACTAACCCAAACAGATAGAGTAAACTAGGACAAATCGAACTAACACGACAAACCTATTAATTGTATAACCCAACCAGATAGAGTGAGAGATAGTAAATTATAATGATGATGAACGTTGTAAAAATAAAAATGAGAAAGAGAATTTTAAGTAAGCAATACACTAATTTTTGCCCACCAGTAACACTTAATCCATAATGAGTGCAAGGTGTTATTATTAATATCCCCAAAGTGAAAATAAACCCCCTTAATAGTGATAAACACTTGAAACCCCCGTTTTATTTTATTAAAGTTTTTATAAATTTGTTTTGTTTTGTTTTATTTTATCTTTATTTTTTTGTTTTTTTTTTCTTTTTTTTTTTAAGGGGAGAGACATAATATTTAAAGCTAGGTGATGAACCTAGAGGAAGCATAAAGTGTGCAAAGACCCAAGCTACAATTTCATACATGTCCACTGGATGGATGACAGGACTTGCAAATGAAAAAACTCTATTAACAATAACAAGTGCAAGATTTATTTGGCGTCCAGTCACATATATGTTATAACACGTTATAATGGAATAATTGCTAATGAGTAAAATTGAAATACATTTACATCTCTATGTTATATATCACTGCATTACCGACTGATAAATGATTGACAATAATTAACTAAGTGATATCCAGAATCCCCTTAATTCAAAAAAATTGACTGGCATGCATCATTACATACATACATTATTCTACAACAGCATAATATTATGAGTGACTGCTTAATACAGTGGCTTGTAAAAGAATGACAGTGATATCTGATATTTGATGCAACACTATGTCAAAGATAAACATTATAGTATTTAATATTTGATATTTGAAGTTTAATGTAAATTTGCTAGCTCTTTCTACAATTCTTTCAGCACATGTGCTAAAACATCATTAATATTATCATATTCCCCCTTTTGAAAATTACACATAAACACATACAAAATACGTATAACACACACCCAATTCCTGCACTAACCCTCTCGCAATAACCCTTCTCATTATATATATATTTTACAAACAAAACCAGGCTTAGAAATTCACACAGTTAGTGTCACATCTAAGGTGAGAATTCATGTAATCACAAGAAACTGATTTGCCCCCAACAGAACAAGACGACTTGAAATTTATAAGTTAATACATCATCAACTATTTTGAATCAAAAACTTCGAGAACTACGTCATAATCATAGTTAAAGGCACAATACATGAACGAAAGTCAGACACCCCCAAGTCCAGAATTATGCCAACATGGCAGGACGGGATTATGCAGGACATAACCAATGCTCAGATACATAGAATACCAAAAAAATTGGGAAAACTAGAGCTGTTCATCTAGGAACATGTGTATGTGCAATTCACTTACATAGTATAAGAATGTTGTAAAATGTTACATAAGGTGCTCAGTTGTATTCATAGTCCGAACATGCAGGCACAAAACTTAACATGTGTGTTTGCAGATCTTGTGCAAGTTAAATGTGGGGTATTATAAGTCTGTTTCCGAGAGCGTCTGCCGATACACAGTATTGTGTTAGATGATAGTGGTAAATATAATATAGAAAGATCACACCTGGATAGTCCAATGTAACTAGGTAGCCCTGTGGCTATGATGTAGGTTGTAGCCTGAACTGACAACTCCTGGGGGCAGAATTTCTCCAAGTGTGTGTCTGTGTTCCAACTGACGGCATCTCACGGCTCATGTAGCTTGTAGCTTCTCTACACGAGGGGTTGACAGATGTTCGGCCAACCCCGACACCCATCTCGCCATTGGTCGAGCACCTAAGACAGGCAATTTGCTGTACAGGGTGTCATAAAGAACATAACATAATCACAGCTCGCACACACACCACAATTATAATAAGGAGAAAACACACTTTAATATTTAGTAGGGCACCAGAACCTCTTCACAACTTCTTCTTATTAACAATTTGCTCGGACCACAAGATGTGCCTTATTTCGTTTTATAAACTGGTTTTGTTTTATAATTCCTTTTATGACCATGAAATTCTTTTCTACCTATGCTATTCTCATTAACAAACACTAAAAGGGTAGCTGAGTGTAAGATACTTTTAAAATTTTTTACATTGCTTTAATCGAGTCAATAAGCATTCACTTCAATTGTAATTTACTTCAATCGTACCCTAATTCATGGCTAACAACTCACGCACACACAAGTTACCGTTTATTAAGAAAACCTGTAACACGAATATTTTGAGGTTAATAGTTGAGTCATTATAACTAAATGCATACCTGGAGCTTGCTTTAGTCTATCTTGTCATAGTGGAGTACTTCAACCAGGCAGAACAGATCGGATGCCGTCAATCGAGACCAGAGAAATTTCCTCGGTGAGACATTCATGTTTCGTATGGTATCCAAGTCACTTTTATGTAATAATAAGTGATTACCTGTATGCGGTCCGCTGTGTGACTTCTCAAACTTATTTCGTTACGCGTTTCAAGGCGTATGCCTCATCATCAGACGTTAAAAACCAAAAAAACACATACATCACACAAAACTGTGTTTGTCAAAAAATAAAATTGCAGAAACAAGCATATTATGTGCACGTGATGTAGGGTGCGCACTCGTTCAAGTGTAGCAGACAACACTTGAACGGGTGCGCACCCTACATCACGTGCACATAATATGCTTGTTTCTGCAATTTTATTTTTTGACAAACACAGTTTTGTGTGATATATGTGTTTTTTGGTTTTTAACGTCTGATGATGAGGCATACGCCTTGAAACGCGTAACGAAATAAGTTTGAGAAGTCACACAGCGGACCGCATACAGGTAATCACTTATTATTCCTCGGTGAGGTTTGGAACAGAAAAGAGGCCGATTACATTGCAATTTTCACCCACGAAACTTTGCTTCTACGCAGGTTACAGCGCACAACAGCTGTGCCGGCCAACCAAATATTCGTCACTGCTTCTAACAAGCGGTTTACGTACACACAGCGACGACGCGCGATACCTGAGCATTGCATGACGTCGAGAACGCGCCAGTTTTTAAAAGAAAAGATACACGCCCATGCAACCGAGCTTCGCGTTTTAACCGAGCGCCGAACAAAGTACGGCACACCCTCACCCCAAAAGGGCAACATGGTTGCCCCAAAACTATACATGGTCTCTACCACGACCGCTGTGGGATTCCCGGGAAACCTTAGACATCTATGCGCTCTTGGTGGGTTCAGTGTCTCAGGGAAACGAAAGAAGCAGAAAGAAGGAGTGTAAGTTATGCCAGTGTGTGTGTCTGAAAGAGAAAGTGTAAGTGTGCGTTCTGCATGCTCGCCGGGCCCTGGTCCGCATGTAGAGATAAGGAACAGAAAAGAAAAGGAGAAAGACAAGAATCGCAGATGCCAGTTCTGAGTACCGACCACCAAGGCCCCCTAACTCAACAACTGAGACCCAGGAACCAAACAACATCTTCAACGGAACAAACCCCTTTGCCACCAGGACCATTGACACTTCATCCCCCCTTCCCAGGACTGAAAATCTCCACCACACTGCGACCATCCCCACGCGAGTCCTCTCCGCCATGCCGACCTCTCGGGACCGCTCCAACACGTCACCCTCTCTGGTGACCACCACCTACCTCTATTGCTACTCACATATTCATGCCCGAAGGCCAACAAGGTGCTACTGACCTTGACATGTGAGTACCACTTCTACAACCGTCCACCTCGTGGACCGACCAGCCATGTGCAGCAAAACAAGGCATAATCAATCCTTCACACATGACTGGCCCACAACAAGGCAGACAAGACTGCGCAGAGGGCACGCAAACATCAATCCCAACTCTTACTTCATCTTGCTGACACACAGTAACTAGCAGGGGGGGAACTTCTCCACGGCACCGTCTAAACAACACACTCTCAACCCCAAAAGACACACCAAGAACAACAACCGGGGAATGCGGCATGGCCCGGACCCTACAATGATCAACATCAAAATCAACAACTATGAACCACGAAACAACACTACCTAACTTCTACACCGTGACTTCTCAGAACAGGGGAAACTGACGATCTCCAAGACCACGATCCAAGTGCACTTTCGGCAAGCTCTCTAACTTTCTAACTCCTTCTTTTTTTTCTAAGGGGAGGGGTAGGAAAATCGGTGTTGAGATCCTGTCCAAGTGGACCTAAAAAATGTGTTGATGTCGGCACATGTGTACTAAGAATTTTCTATCAGGAAGAATTATGTTTGGGGTGCTATTGCCAGGATGCAGAATGATAACGATAGTGGACTGTATTAATACATTTATTAGGTTTCGGTTTTACACTTAAATCATAGTGTTGAGATTGGCTAAGTCTGAAAGTTTTAAATTTGAAGAAACCGATTCGTAAATGAAGCTACATTTTAGATGAGGTGCAAATGTGTGCCACTCAGCTTACATTGAAAAAACGTTGTGGCCTAAGGCCTAAATAATTGTCGCGACAACAAGAAAATGAAAAAGACAGAACAGGCAGCAAACGTGATGACGTTCACTGTCAGCCAAGGCTCGTAGAACTGTATCGTTGTAAAAACATGATGAGCACGATTTGAAAGCGTACAGATTAGCCAACCTATGAATGCGAAAATTACCACATTACTGTTCATAACTGCCCGCAAAAAATCAAAAGATTTTTTAATACATTTTAATAACTTATTGTAGAAAAATACAGAGTTCTTAATAATAACGGTCAATCTCAGTAGTTGTATTGAACCTTGATTTGAAATCTTAGATAACAGTTATGACATTAACTGCTTAGCGATAAGCTTGAGTGCTGATAAGAGTTGAGCAGGCCAAGGTCGGCGTGCAACTTGATTTGTGCATGAGTATAAATGCAAAAGTTAGCAATGTATTGCCAATATATATTGCATGTATACAATATTAAACGATATAAGACATGAAAATATATAATTTGATAATTTTTAATGATGAATAATCGGTGACTCATCACATGATGGGCCCGATAAATTGTAACATTTATGCAAGTCATAGTGGTTAGCTTAAACCAGTTAAGGCCAGTAGACCTATACAATAGTAATGAATGTAAAGTGAACAGACAAAGTATTATAAGATTATACATGTAAAGACATAAATTTAGCATGACGCCATATAGTTTGAACGAGGCATGCTATTCCTGAAGTTTCAGGAATTTACAAAAAATTATTATGTGAAAACAAGTTATACATAGTTGAATGATTGCAAGCACAAAGTGTAATGACATGTATGCCATGATTAAAGCATGAATAATAATTGTGCAATGCGTGATCACAAAATACAAAATACAAGATGCAATATAAAATACAATATAAAAATAAAAATATAGGCGTGGCGTGTGGTTATAGACAGTAGATGCGTAAAAAAACAATTTGTTTTACATAGATACAAGTTATACATAATAAATACAATAGAAATCGGTTTAGATAATTACAAATATGAATACAAGGCACAATAGCATAAGTGACAAGTACAACAATGTGGTTATACAAATGTAATACATGTGTTGAACAATTGCGAGAAATACATTCATAGAGTAATAAATATCACACATATTGACAAATGTGCAAGAAAATGCATACATGGTTTGTATAACTGCAGACCATGCGAATATTATGTAACAAAATTTTTATATAAAAACAATACCACCAATGGCATGACACATAACCCAATACCAATATCAAAATGTAAATGTGTAGGACATAGTATGCCTCGCAAATTATTAACATATAAATACAAAATAGCAAAGTATACCACCATGAAAATATGATAAGTATAGATATAATAGCACAGTGCATGGTTGTAAAATTACAAGTCACATGCAAATTTACCATAAAAACACGCAATGATGCAAGTTAACATGAAAATGTTGTGATGATACATATCACAATTAAATTGACCAAATTGTCAGACAATAAGGTAATGAAAGCCAGTGGCCAAGTGAAATAGCATTGTGCTAAATAATTATAGTAACCTTGTGTCTAAGCCTCGTCCCGCGCTGGCAACAAACATAGCTTATAAACTGGTCTCCGTAAAATACCAGTAGGCGTGCGAATGTCTACTACTCTAAATAAGTTGCCTGGGCCGGGAAATGTGGCGGTAATTACACCAAATTTCCACGCTAATGGAGGTAAGTTATCCTCAATCAGTAAAACCAGGTCACCAATGAAAACGTTATCCTTGGCGAATTTCCATTTGTGACGTTGTTGTAATTGATGTAAGTAGTCGCGAGACCAAGCCTTCCAAATTACTTGGACAAACTTCTGGAGAAGTTGCCAACGTCCAAGACGAGAAATGGGAACGTGAGATAAGTCTGGATCAGGTATCGCCGTTAATGGTGCGCAAATCATAAAATGGCCAGGTGTAAGTGGCACCGGATCATTTACATCCGATGAAATGGCAAATAATGGACGTGAGTTTAGACATGCCTCTGTGCCGTGTTTTGGGAAAAACGCGGCGGTGTTCCTCTATATATATAGCGGAATGATTAAAATTTACGTATTGGACTACGCGAGGGGGTTACGTAAAAATTTACGTACGCTGGTTCGGACTTTGTCATTATGATTTTCCCTCTGCCGACCGACGCGTGCGCGCTCTAGGTCGGAGGTTACGTACTGTTTTTTCAATCATCGGTTTTTTCAGTTCAAGTTTGGCTTTCGGCGTATTAACGATTGGTCTCCGGCTGACAGAGCATATGTAAAGTTTTCGTCTTCTAGCTGCTCTACTTATGAATACGTAGAAGTCTACGCGACCTCCGGTAAGTCTATTAACATATATAAATTAGTTATGCATAAAAACAAATTGTATTTATTTGATATTAGCGCGGATGCGTTGCGATAGATATTGCAGTGATCCATCACCACGTGGCAGCCATCAGGTTAAAATTTGTTTTATGTATGTTTTAATCTTAACGCTGGTTAACCGATATTAGCAGTAATAATAGAATAATGTGTTATAATAATGTAGTAATAATCATACTCAATTCATTAAACCAAGATGGGGCGTAAGTCAGTTATTTTTCTGAAATCAGTGTACTTCACGGACTTGTTAAATTTTGCTAATTCCTGTAAGGGGAGTTAAGTGCTTCATGAAAACTTTTGCATAACTATTAATTAAAATGAGTATTATTATGGAATGACTATATTTGGACATATTATATATTAAAATATGTAAAAGGGTTATTTTGAAGCGATTTATTAGATTCAATGGTGTTCTATACTTAGTGAATTTTCGGAGTTTATAAACTGGGCAGGCCATGCCATGTCAGCTGGTAAATGTGATAGTGTGTTTTACTAAACTTGTAAGTAATCCCAGATATGATTGTGCAGGGTTTCTGATGTAGACGGGAATCTGTCCCGCTCCAGAAGGACGGCCGAACGACTGCCTCCGAAGATGTAGATTCAAACATTTCCGTCAGCTGTCAGCCGGAATGGACGGACAAAATACACTCAACGGAACCCTCTAACTACACGCTACTAACCAGGTGAAATTTAACCTTATTAAACCCAAAATGTTGTGGCCGATAAACTCTTTTGAGACACTTGTGCAGGCGCTCCAGTTTGGAAAATTATTTCCGGACAATGGGGGTTATATGTTATTTTGTAATTCGTGTAAGGCTTACGCCTCATATATAAATACTATGTCTATCTCATTCTGAGAATTGTAAACTCGGCCAGGGTCATGCATCACCCGGGTCGAGGGGAATTTTCTGTAAAAAAGGGTCGGCACTAAATTGTTTCTGTGTTGTGCATGCATGTGCAGAGGTATCTGTCCACGTGGGAAAATTTTACGGTCAATTAATTTTTCAGTTAATGAGGGCATGTATTTTATTATTAATGTAAAGATCTGGGAGGTGTTTTAACATGTGGGCGACTCCCGTAGGGGCCGTTCACTGCAGGTCTGTATCATGTCAGATTTTGCTGGATCTCGCCCGGACGCCTGACCCTGCCTGAAGTCAAGTTTTTTAATGAACACTGTAAGCATGTTTCAGTGCCTTCATGACATAGATTCTGTTTTGCAAAAATTCAGTTCCACTGTTCAGCTAATTTTGTAAACCTTAAATTTTGCCATAGCCAGTTAAATATTGTCACAGTTTATATTTTGCCATAGTTTAAATTTTGTAACGGTTAACCTTTTATTGCTCACTATACCAATTAATTAACGTTAAAGAATACAAGATTAATCAGTATCAGTTATGAATATTCATGGGTGGTCACGTTCCACTATTTTTACAAATTCTGTCAAGAAAATAAGAAGAAATATGAAATGCAGTTAGGCAACCGGGCATCCATGTTAACCTCGTGATGGCACTCTTTATCATTATCATTGACGAGATCCGAAATTGATAATTGAACATCTGCGTGGTATTTGTGCGCAGGCCGCAATCCTTACATAGAACATTTAGATTACTATTTATCTAATTAAATTTTGGGGGCATGTCTGCTCCACTCCTTGGGATATATTAATTGAGGTTTTTGGGGCTTAGTCATTTATTAATTGAACATTAAGGTGGGCCGGATACTTGGTCAGAAACGAGGGGGTATGATGACAAATATACGCTGCTAACCAGGTGAACATGTGATGTGTTACTTACATGTAAATGTCTTTCTATGTCAATTATATGTGTGTGTTGTGTCTTATATGATTGTTACATTATTATTATATTTGATTATGCATATGTGTTTATTTCTATATATTTATATCATGTTAGGAAATGTGTAATTACTTGCAGGTCGAGATTGTGTGCCATTTCACAATAATATTGTTATTATTTATGTGCCATTCAACGAATTATTATTCAATAATTATTCAGCTGTTTATTATTTATTCAATATTTATTGATGTTAATGATTTATTGTTCATTATTCAACTATTTGGCGATGCATATGTTGTACAAAGCAGTACAATAAATACTGTTATTGTTATCTTAAGATCAGTGTTTCATTTGCAAGTCCCATCATACTGGACCAGCACAATTTTGGCTTCTCTAGGCTCTAGCCTAGTTCTAAATAACTTGTGGCCTTTCTTTCAAAAAAAAATAAATAAAAAAAAGGGAATAAGGGGGGAGTTGGTTTTCTATAGATAAAAAGCATAAAAAGGAAAGAGGGGTTACAAATGGTAGCAGAGAGCGTGGTTCATTCTAGGGTTGAACCCTTTGATCCTTTGGTGTGATGGGGCTTGCAAGCTCGGAAATAGTTTGGCAAATATAATGACACTTAATAATTGAATAATGTGGCACTATAATAGTTGACATAACATGTAGGTGTATATATGTACTTTCTATGAATTATTGTTAAGTGTTTTGAATTGTAAACCTGAGGCCGCCACGGGCATGTGTTGTAGTTGGGTTTTGTTGTTTTGAAATTGGACCTTACCGGAGATCGCGTGGGGATGGGTTCCCTTAATTATTCTATGAAAGTAATAGCGCGTGCGGTTAGCGGGATGCGGTATGGCCCGACTGGAAGTCGGTACCGTCCGACTGCAATGGTGACAATGTCGTAGTCGAAATGTCGTATATTGTGGTTAGTGTTTGGTGGTGTGGATTGTATGTTGGTGTTAGTGTCTGATGTTGTTTCTTCTTTGAGTCTGGCGACTGACGGAGAGTTAGTTCTGGAGCGGGTCAGGTTTTCGCAGCGCTAGGAAACCCGGGGGTCCTCTTGATGTAAGTACAGTACTCAAGGTTTTCTTATTTTAGTGATTGGTGTTTTCATGTTTTGTCTGTTGTGTGTGTGGCAAATAATCAGAGCATTGGCGGCATGAGTGTCATGAATCCCGACCTGTTTTTAAAGAACGAGTTGGAGTTTGAAATTAAGTCCCGGGATGGGAGACCCCAAGGGGATATCGCTTCCTTGAGGAAGCAACTAAGAGACGCCCTCTCCTCCGGAGGGGCTACGTCGCTCGTAAAAGTCACTGACGTGACAGCGGAGCTCGAATTGTGTCAGGAGAAGTGGGGGGAGTTGCGGGAAATAATGGAGGATTTTGAATCGGCGACTTCCAGTCTCAGGGCGAGACAGAGGGTGCGTCAGCGCGCGGAGCACCTGCAACATAGACTAGAGAACTTGTCCGCGCCGACTACAATCGCCGAAGTCACCGCCACGCTGAAGCTGATTTCGGAACCGGTGGCGAAAGCATTGCGGAATTTCGAGCCGGTGAAATCTCATCCTCCCGTGAGCTCTCCCCAGCCTCCTGAATTGGACATAGGACAGACGCCGAGTCCGCCGACGTTCTCGGGCGGATCGAGCGTGTCATACAACAAATTACCTAACCCCCTTTCTTCCATTATTCAGCAGCTTCCGGTCGTTGATGGACTGGACGTGGAGAAATTGATGAATTTTTTTAGAATTTTGTTTCAGCTGTCCGACTTCCCGGGGATGTCGGATGGCACCTTGCTCGAGCTCGTGTATCCATACTGTCGGGGGTCCATGGCTGAGCGGGTCGCGCAAACGATACGATGTGGCGGCAGTGTGACGTCTTTCCATCGGGGGGTGTTGGACGCATGCGTGCCTGGCCGATTGCGGGAGCAGCTGCAGCATAAACATTGTTATCGCGTGCAAGCCCACGGGGAGAGTTTTGCGGAGTTTGCGCGGAGTATCCGCGAAGCTGTCCGGATTTTAGGCTTGGGACTGCCCGAGAGTGAAGTCGTACACATGATATTCGAAGGGGTTACTCCCCAGGAGAGATCGCGCTTAATTTTCGCTGAGCGACCGCGCAGCTACGAAGACCTTGAAAAGATGTGTGTGCTATCCCGGGCCATACAAGCAATTGATGAGTCCCGTGGGCCAGTAAGGGCTAGCCCGGGCGAGTCTCGAAGGGTGGAACGACGGGTCGTTCAGTCCCAACCCCGCACAGAAAGAAATACCGGCGATCGAGGTGGACAGTGGAGAGGCGTGGTTTGCTTTCGCTGTCGTAGACAGGGGCATGTTGCCCGCGATTGTACGGAGGGTGGTATGCGTCCAGCGCTTCCCCCGAGGGTCAGGTCTCCAAAAAACTAAGTTATCAGGGGGGACAAGTCGGAGGTTGTCTTCCCCTCGTCCTCAGACTTTTCAGTATTCAAGTGCCTCCAGGCAAAGGATAGGTCTTGACTCTTCTGGTATCAAGGTCCTTGCTACTGTCCCGCAAAAGGCTTCGGTATGCCCCTTCCTGTCGCTCGAGGTAAAGAAGGGTCAACTCAGAGCGCTAGTTGACTCCGGGTCAGCCCGATCTATCCTCATCTCGAGTATGTGCGGACCTTGAAAAACAGGGCTTAATAAAAGGGTCAGATCGGTCGTCCGTAGTGTGCTGGACTGCTTCACGGGAAATTCTGCCCATCTCCCGGGTGGTTTCCTTTAAGTTCAAGATCGATGGCTTTTCTTTGGTGTGGCCTTTTCTGGTTTCTCCGGCTCTGGGAGTTGATTGTATTGTGGGTGCCGATTTCATCGCTAAAAGTGGTCTCGTGTTGGACATCCATGGGCACCAGTGTTATTTTAAATTTAATCGGGGCGTTGTTATTCCTTTTCTTGGATACCAGGGAGCTAAGGGAGGTATCCAAGAGGTCGCTTGTCCCGATTCTGCACGAGATCATCTCACTCCCGCCCAGCAGAGGGCCTTAGACCGACTGTGTGAGGAATTTCCCTCAGTATTAACTCCTAAGTTGGGACTCACACATTTATTAGAGTATAAAATTCGTTTGACAGACTCTAAGATAGTGAGGTCGCACCCATACAAATTCGCTCCTCCGAAAATGGCCGTTCTGAGGGAGAAGGTTCAAGAGCTGTTAGAGCAAGGGGTAATTGAACCTTCCAATTCGAGTTATGCCAGTCCAGCGTTCCTGGTACCCAAGCCTGGGGGTAAGCACCGTATGGTGATAGATTACCGGAAATTAAATTCTAATATTGAGGTGGATTCGGTTCCCCTTCCGGATCTCCACTCAGCTTTCGATTGGTTTAGTGAGGCCAAGTACTTCACCGTGATTGATCTCAACGCTGTATATCACCAAATCCCTTTATCCAAGGAAAGTAGACCTTACACGGCGTTCTGCGTCCCGTGGAATTTATATCAGTATACGCGGGTCCCTATGGGTCTGGCGGTGGGCGCCCAAACGCTCACGCGTCTGCTTGACCTGGTGTTTCAAGACGTAAAATTCAAATTCATTTTCAATTATTTGGACGACTTGCTGGTCTACAGCAAAACGTATGATGAACATCTATGTCATCTAAGGGAGGTGATGGGCAGGCTGAGAAGCGCGGGCCTCACAGTTAATCCGGAGAAAGTGCGAATTGCACAGGAGAGCATATCATTTCTGGGGAATCTGGTCTCGCACCGAGGAGTTACAGTGGACCCTGAAAGGACCCAGGGTATCCGGGATTTTCCCCCGCCAAGGGATGCCAAGGGCATCGCCCGGTTCGTGGGGATGGTTAACTTTTACAGACGGTTTATCCCTAACGCAGCAGAGATAGCTGCACCTCTGAATGAATTGAGAAAGAAGGGGACTAAATTTGTGTGGGGCGAAAGCCAGCAGAAGGCTTTCGAAACTTTGAAGGAAGCTATCATCTCCCCACCGGTGCTGCGGATGCCGGATTTTTCTCAGCCGTTTATCTTGCAGACGGACGCGAGTTCGGTGGCGCTCGGGGCGGTTCTGTCCCAAGTCGTTGATGGTGCTAGGCAGCCTGTGGCCTTTATTTCCCGAACATTGACCCAGCAGGAAAGAAAGTCATCAGTCTATGAGCTAGAGTGTTTAGCTGTTGTATACGCTCTAGATAAGTTCAGGCGTTTTCTGGAACACGCTGAGTTCCTGCTCGAGACCGACAATCAGGCTCTCTCTTGGCTTCTTGCTCACCCCCGGCAACTGGGTAAAATTGGTAGATGGGTGGTCAAGATCTCATCCTTCAAGTTCAAGGTGCAACACATTAGGGGAACTCAAAATGTGGTTGCAGATGCTTTGTCACGCAAGTTTTCCCAAACCCAGTGAAGTCCAATCTGAGCAACCCTGTTCTGTTCTGCTAGACTTTCCGTTAGCCTTCACTGATGTGTTACCCCATCAGTTGAACGATGAAGAGCTGGGTCCTATCATCCAGAATATAAAGGAGGGTAACGTGCAGGCCCCTTACTTCTTGTCCAAGGGCGTCCTGTGTTGTCGAGAAAGAAAGGGACGTGCCCCTAAGATCGTGCTGCCTAGCAAGTTAGTGCCCATGGTCTTCAGCTATTATCACAATTCCCCAGTAGGAGGCCACAAGGGAATTTCGAAGACCATTTCCGGTATTAGGAAACACTTCATCTGGAAGGGCATGGATAGGGACATCGCAACGAGGGTTAAGAGTTGTCATCTGTGTGGCTTGAGTAAACCTGCCCAGAACACCAAGTTAGGGTTGTTGTCATCTGACGTGGCGAGCAGACCGATGGAGAAGTTATTCATCGACTACGTGGGACCCTTCCCGCGTAGCAAGTCAGATAATGCTTACCTACTTGTCTGTGTGGATGCTTTTTCGAAGTTTGCCTAGCTACTGCCCTTACGGCAGGCAACAGCTCGTTTAACCATAAGCGCGCTTCAGAACCACATTTTTCAGCATTTCGGTCTTCCGACCATCATTGTCTCCGACAATGGCCCCCAGTTCATTTCGGGTGAGTTCCGGCGGATGTGTTTCGCCAGCGGAATCAGACATGTAACCACTTCCCCGTATTACCCACAACCGTCCCATGCGGAGAGATTCAATAGGAATCTCAGGTCCACACTTATTGCTTATCATGCGGAGCAACAGACAACCTGGGACCAGAATCTGAAGTGGTTGCAGCTAGCTTTCAACACGGCCCTGCATGACAGTCATAAGGCCGTGCCCTTTGAGATCATGTTTGGATTCTCGCCCGCACTCCCGTTGACCAACTTGTGGAATATTGATGATCTTCTGCCACGGGAGCCCGATTCTGGAACTGCGGAGAGATGGAGGGAGGCTCGGAAGAATTTGCTGTAAGCGCACGAGCGGGTCCGTCGACGATACAATCAGGGGCGAACTCCTAACCCCTTTCAGACCGGAGACTGGGTCTACTGTCAAAGCCATCCGATCAGCTCAGCTGTGGACAAAAGAGCCGCTAAATTGTGCTATCGTTGGTCGGGGCCATATCGTATCCTGGGGTTCGCGTCACCAGTGACAGCGCGGTTGGAAGAGCCGAATGATAATACGAGGGAGATTACTACGCATATTTCGAAATTAAAATTATATAGAAAGTGGTAAACGGGCTGACGGGGGGGGAATGATTGGTGGTCTCTGGGTGCGTAGAGATTTTGTTATTTCAGGGTGTGCGCTCCGGGGGCGTTATCGAGTATGATAGGGTAGCGGGTAGATGTTTCCCACAGTCCCAGTGGGGTTCGTCTACTTCAGGGATGCGCCCCTGCCTGCGCGAGCCTTGGCTCCCCCCAATTGTCCTTATGTCCGGAGGGAGCCATGTCCTTACCTTTAGTCCCAGCTCATGACCTTTCAATGATCCTTGACCTTCCACCTTCCGATTTTCCTAACCTTCCCCTTTAAAAAAAAAAAAAACTTTTAGAAAAGCAAAAAAAAGGAGTTGGAGAGAGGATAGGCAGCAAGGAGGTGCTCAGGGGCGGTTTTGCGCTTTGGGGGCCTGCTTGCTGCTGACATGCCCTTGGAGCACACATGTCAAACTTATTTGTATATTCGAAGTGTCAGATTAACAGGTAGCATGGTTTTTCGCCCGGTCCAGAGTGGGGACCATGGCATCATGGAGGCCATCATTTTCCCTTTTCCCTTGCCCGTGCAGTAACGGTATTGTTTAAAATGGAGGTCGTACCAGAGAATTCCCCCCCGTAGGAATATGGGGCAGAGGCCCTGTTAAGGTGGCAGTCGTGTTCTGGCTTGAGTGGACAGGCCTCAGGAGGTCGGAACTCAGGGAGCTCCCGAACTTTCTTTCGTCTTTTCTTCTCTGTCCCTCTTTGCTGTGGGCTGGCCCTGATCAGGTCAGCGTGCAGCACCCGCACACTTACATACTACACATCTTCTTTCGTCTCTTTCGTTTTCCTTCTGAGCCTCTGTTCTCCTGAGAGCGAGTGCTACTGAGCCGAATTAATCACGAAGACCACAGGCTTGTTTTGGGAAGTGGGGCACACTGCAGGGTACCCTCCCGGCGTTTAACTGTGAGGCAACCAAGTTGCCCTTTTGGGGGGGGTGCCGTGTTTTGGGAAAAACGCGGCGGTGTTCCTCTATATATATAGCGGAATGATTAAAATTTACGTATTGGACTACGCGAGGGGGTTACGTAAAAATTTACGTACGCTGGTTCGGACTTTGTCATTATGATTTTCCCCTCTGCCGACCGACGCGTGCGCGCTCTAGGTCGGAGGTTACGTACTGTTTTTTCAATCATCGGTTTTTTCAGTTCAAGTTTGGCTTTCGGTGTATTAACGATTGGTCTCCGGCTGACAGAGCATATGTAAAGTTTTCGTCTTCTAGCTGCTCTACTTATGAATAAGTAGAAGTCTACGCGACCTCCGGTAAGTCTATTAACATATATAAATTAGTTATGCATAAAAACAAATTGTATTTATTTGATATTAGCGTGGATGCGTTGCGATAGATATTGCAGTGATTCATCACCACGTGGCAGCCATCAGGTTAAAATTTGTTTTATGTATGTTTTAATCTTAACGCTGGTTAACCGATATTAGCAGTAATAATAGAATAATGTGTTATAATAATGTAGTAATAATCATACTCAATTCATTAAACCAAGATGGGGCGTAAGTCAGTTATTTTTCTGAAATCAGTGTACTTCACGGACTTGTTAAATTTTGCTAATTCCTGTAAGGGGAGTTAAGTGCTTCATGAAAACTTTTGCATAACTATTAATTAAAATGAGTATTATTATGGAATGACTATATTTGGACATATTATATATTAAAATATGTAAAAGGGTTATTTTGAAGCGATTTATTAGATTCAATGGTGTTCTATACTTAGTGAATTTTCGGAGTTTATAAACTGGGCAGGCCATGCCATGTCAGCTGGTAAATGTGATAGTGTGTTTTACTAAACTTGTAAGTAATCCCAGATATGATTGTGCAGGGTTTCTGATGTAGACGGGAATCTGTCCCGCTCCAGAAGGACGGCCGAACGACTGCCTCCGAAGATGTAGATTCAAACATTTCCGTCAGCTGTCAGCCGGAATGGACGGACAAAATACACTCAACGGAACCCTCTAACTACACGCTACTAACCAGGTGAAATTTAACCTTATTAAACCCAAAATGTTGTGGCCGATAAACTCTTTTGAGACACTTGTGCAGGCGCTCCAGTTTGGAAAATTATTTCCGGACAATGGGGGTTATATGTTATTTTGTAATTCGTGTAAGGCTTACGCCTCATATATAAATACTATGTCTATCTCATTCTGAGAATTGTAAACTCGGCCAGGGTCATGCATCACCCGGGTCGAGGGGAATTTTCTGTAAAAAAGGGTCGGCACTAAATTGTTTCTGTGTTGTGCATGCATGTGCAGAGGTATCTGTCCACGTGGGAAAATTTTACGGTCAATTAATTTTTCAGTTAATGAGGGCATGTATTTTATTATTAATGTAAAGATCTGGGAGGTGTTTTAACATGTGGGCGACTCCCGTAGGGGCCGTTCACTGCAGGTCTGTATCATGTCAGATTTTGCTGGATCTCGCCCGGACGCCTGACCCTGCCTGAAGTCAAGTTTTTTAATGAACACTGTAAGCATGTTTCAGTGCCTTCATGACATAGATTCTGTTTTGCAAAAATTCAGTTCCACTGTTCAGCTAATTTTGTAAACCTTAAATTTTGCCATAGCCAGTTAAATATTGTCACAGTTTATATTTTGCCATAGTTTAAATTTTGTAACGGTTAACCTTTTATTGCTCACTATACCAATTAATTAACGTTAAAGAATACAAGATTAATCAGTATCAGTTATGAATATTCATGGGTGGTCACGTTCCACTATTTTTACAAATTCTGTCAAGAAAATAAGAAGAAATATGAAATGAAGTTAGGCAACCGGGCATCCATGTTAACCTCGTGATGGCACTCTTTATCATTATCATTGACGAGATCCGAAATTGATAATTGAACATCTGCGTGGTATTTGTGCGCAGGACGCAATCCTTACATAGAACATTTAGATTACTATTTATCTAATTAAATTTTGGGGGCATGTCTGCTCCACTCCTTGGGATATATTAATTGAAGTTTTGGGGGCTTAGTCATTTATTAATTGAACATTAAGGTGGGCCGGATACTTGGTCAGAATCGAGGGGGTATGATAACAAATATACGCTGCTAACCAGGTGAACATGTGATGTGTTACTTACATGTAAATGTCTTTCTATGTCAATTATATGTGTGTGTTGTGTCTTATATGATTGTTACATTATTATTATATTTGATTATGCATATGTGTTTATTTCTATATATTTATATCATGTTAGGAAATGTGTAATTACTTGCAGGTCGAGATTGTGTGCCATTTCACAATAATATTGTTATTATTTATGTGCCATTCAACGAATTATTATTCAATAATTATTCAGCTGTTTATTATTTATTCAAAAAAAAAAAAAAAGGAATAAGGGGGAGTTGGTTTTCTATAGATAAAAAGCATAAAAAGGAAAGAGGGGTTACACCTCTATCTGCTGAGACAAAACTGTCGTAAAGTCCTCGAAGGTGAGTATAGACTTGCCTACCACGCGGCGCAAATGATACTTTAAACTCTTTATACCGCTCTCCCAAAGACCACCAAAATGAGGTGATGAGGGCGGAATAAATGACCCATGAAATACCCTGAGAGGTCGTAAGGATTCGATTGATGAGGTGGCATCCTTATTATGCCAAAGATTGTAAAGGTCATGTAAAACATTGCGGGCCTTCCTAAAGTTCGTGCCATTATCAGAATATAACTGGCTGGGTATGCCCCTACGGGACATAAAACGACGGTAAGGCAGCTATAAACGCGTTGGCTGTAAGGTCGGAAACCAATTCCAAATGAATGGCCCTGGTTGCTAAGCAGATGAACAAAGACACGTACGATTTTGACAGAGTCCTAGATTTCTGCCCGCCATGACTAATCATGAAAGGTCCACCATAATCAACTGCGCAGAATAGAAACGGCCGCGAAGGAGTGACTCTAGGAGATGGTAAAGTACCAAGCCTCTGAGCCTGTTGTTTGGCACTAAACCTGAGGCACTTGACGCATCTACGAATGATGGAGCGAATGACTATCTTGGCGTTAATAATCCACCAACGTTGACGAAGTGAGTGATGCACGAGTTGTGCACCAGCGTGGAGTAGGCGAGTGTGTTCGCGTTCAATAATAAGGCGAGTAATATGAGCCGATGGATGCAAGACAATAGGATGCTTATTGTCATAAGGTAGTTGCGACTGCTGTAAGCGCCCGCCGACGCGTATTACGCCAGACTCATCAAGAAACGGGTCCAGAGAAGCCAACTTACTCCTAATAGAGACAGAAGACCCATTACGAAGACAATTAATCTCGGCAGCGAAGTGGATCGACTGAGATTGTTTTATGAAAAAATTAAGAGTGGAACGAATTTCAACGGGGGTAAGAGCGCCCGATATTTTCTCAGCACTGGAGAGTCTAATATTTTTTATGAATCGAAAGCAGTAAGCGTATACGCGAGTCAGACGGTGCAATGAAGAAAAGTCCTTTGAAAGATCAATAGCCAGGGTAGAGATTAGAGAAAGTTTGGAGGTTTGTTTTTCCTCCGCAATGAATTCAGAAGACGACAGATTAGAAGGTAAAAAGGGTGGAAAAAGATTGGACTGGGAAGATTGAGACAAACAGGCGGGACCGTGCCACCAAAGCGAACAATCGCGCAAAACGTCGGGGTGACATCCCCTAGAAATAATATCAGCAAGATTATGTCGAGAATTGATGTGATGCCATGTGTAGGCTTCCGTAAGACGCTGAATCTCGGCAACACGATTAGCGACGTAGGTTTTCCACCTCGAAGACTGGGCATGAATCCAGTAAAGGGACACCATAGAGTCAGAATACAGATGGACACTATTAATAAAGGAATGAAGAGCAGGGACGACCTTGAATACGAGTCGCGATAACAACAAGCAAGCGCAGAGCTCAATGCGAGGTAATGATACCTGTCGTAGGGGGGCCACGCGAGATTTAGAACACAGAAGGTGACAAGAGGCCGATGAATCTTGATAAATGACTCTAATGTAAACACAACACCCATATCCCCTTTCAGAAGCATCCGAAAACCCATGTAATTCAACTATCCTTGCTTTAGACTTGCAGCGAATAGAATGTGGGACAATAATTTTACTGATCAGACATAATTTATCGCATAATGAATGCCAACGCAAGCGTAATTGCCCGGAGATTGGCTCATCCCAACCAAGATTACACAGCCAGAGTTGCTGCATAAACTGTTTGTACAGGAAAACAATGGGACCGACAAGTCCGAGAGGATCATATATGCCTGCGATAATCGATAGGATTTTCCTCTTGGAGATGCTTGATTCAACGGGGAATGATTTGATGTCAAACAAAAATGAATCGGTAGTGTTATTCCAGAGAATGCCCAAGGTACGCACATTACACTGTTTGTTTAAAGGGAGTGATAAATTGTCATGATCTGCGATCACATTGGGTTCATTAGATGCCCATTTATGCAGCGTGAGACCGTATTGACTCAACAACGTACCTAAGTCAGATTTCAACTTGGACAGATCAGAAATAGTGTCTGCACCGGTTAGCAAATCGTCGACATAGAAATCATTGGTTATAGCTGACGCTGCGTCAGGAAAAGAAGCTTCATGATCTTTACCAATCTGATTAAGACAGCGAGTAGCGAAAACGAAGCACTAGCAGTGCCGTATGTTACAGTCCGCAATACAAAGTGTTTAAACTGTTCGAGGGGAGAGTCACGCCACAGAATACGTTGATAATGACAATCCTTCTCAGCTACCAGAATTTGTCGATACATCTTCTCGATGTCGGCGATGAGAACATAGTTATGCATACGAAATCGCAAAAGAATAGAAAAAAGGTCTTGTTGGACGTTTGGGCCTACCAACAAAATGTCATTGAGAGAAAGGCCATTAGTAGTTTTGGACGAAACCTTCAAAAACGACGCGAAGTTTTGTCGTAGAACTAGAATGTTTAAAGACGTCATGGTGTGGCAGATAGTAGGTATTTGAAACCCCGGAATTGATAGAGCAATCGTCGACAAGCGTCGTGTGGGCAAGATCCTTATACTCCTGAATAAATTTTGCGTATTCGTGCGCAAGCTTAGAATCACGCATGAACCGGTGTTCTAAACTCAAGAATCTTGCTTCAGCGCTAGCATAGGACTCACCCAACTGGGGATTGTCAGACTTAAATGGTAGCGAAACAACGAACCTACCCTCTTGATTGCGATGAGTACGAAATGCTCCTCACAAGCTGACTCGTTATTAATAGGTGCATTATCAGGGATAGTTTCGGTCTCCCAAAATTTCTCGAGAGACTCCAGAATTTGACTGTCGTTGTTCCTAGCCAGGAACGAAACAGCAGGACCCTTATAACGGCAGTGTTTGGGCAGATTGCCTGCTAGAATGTAGCCTAACTTTGTTTCCTGTATAATAGGAAAATGAAAACCGCGTACGTATTTGTTAGCTAAAATTAAATCTAGGTAAAATTGCGCTCCTAAAAGTATGTCGATGTCAGCTGATATGTTGAAATGTGGATCCGCGAGAAAAACGTTATCTGGAATGTTAAATTGATTTATGTCAAAAGATTGTGCTGGCAGTTTATGGGTTAATGCAGATAAGACCGCATATTTTGCCTCGAAGCTAAATCTTTGATAGCGGGAAATAATGCGTATAGACGCTAGATTAGTGGCACAACACGCGGTATTATTTATACCTGTAATCGCAGGCAAATGATTCCGTACACAAATTTATTTGTGACCCGCATCCAATAGAACTCTCGCGAGTTGTCTATTGCCAGCCCGGTCGATGACGAACACGATTGCTGTTGATAAAAGAACATTATTTGTAGATTGTAATTTAAGTGAACAATAATTACTGCTGCTGGCAGAAATTGATTTTGACACATTGTTTATGTGCAACAATGTATGGTGTCGTTTTGAGCAGATCTTACATGATTGTTTAATCTTACAATTTGATGAGAAATGATCTGGTCTTAAACAATTGGTACAGCATTTATGATTTAATATAAATTGTGCTCGTTCTGATGTGCTTAGTGCACGAAATTTATCACACATGTAAATTGGATGATTAGATTTACAGCATAAGCATGAATAATTATTTGACGCTGAGTGATAACTTTTAAATGCAGTGCTGCCAGCAGCGTTTCGTGATTTATGTTTGTCAGATTTATTATTGAATCTTAAACTTAGCTTGTTGAGCTGCTGTCCGGCATCGATAGTCAGTGTATTTTCTAACAACTGTCTACGTACGTTTAAAAACTGAGTAAAACCTTGAAAGTTAGGAAGATTATCGGGGTCTATAGACTCCTTCCATAATTTATACGTGGTGTGGTCCAGTTTTGCTGACAATAATTGTACAGTGATAAGCTCGAATGAATCCACTGACAGTTGCATGGCCGCCAGTGAATTAACGGAAGACGTTATCGTATTTATGAATTCTGCCAAACTTTGGACAGAGTCCTTAATTGTTGACTTTACTTCAAGTAAATTTTGAATATAATACTTAGCTAGTATGAATTTGTTGTCATATCTAGCGGACAGCAAACTCAACGCTATCGAATAGTTTTCGTTACAAATAGGTAATGCCTTAATTAAATCTAGCGGCTCATTTTTCAGAGACGAATACAAATAGTGTAATTTCTGCACTGACGTTAGATCAGATCTGGCATGCACCAAGTTCAGAAATATTGAGTAGAAATGCTGCCATTCTAAGATATTGCCTGTGAAGCAGGGCAAACTTATCGGTTTTAGTTGCATATTGCTTGTTAATACGGGAGATACAGTCTGAACGTTAAAGGTTTCTATCAATTGTAAGATATTGGCTTCTGTTGAATATAACAGCTCTTCGACCTCAACTCGGTCTTCTTGAGCAGCGTTTATGTCTTTAGAAATGAGTTCAATTTCGGACTGTACCTCGTCGTATTTTGTTGCCAAGCTTTTTAGACTTTCAAGTCTAACTGTTAAAAAATGTTTGGTGTTAGTGTTTTTGTCAAAGTTAATGATAGCTGAATTAATATGCACTATGGCAGACTTTAAGCCGCCTCTCTTTCTGACTAACATTTTGAGGCCTTCTTCAGCCATTGTACGCACCTGTTAATGATATTAATGATGTGGTACTTGGTATGCGATGTCCTGAAGCGTCGAGGCCGTGCAGAAGATGGCAACACACAGACTGCTTAAACTGGAGTATTGACGCTAGCACATGGATGATCTTGCAGTGATGTCGTCACGAGGCTCAATGGCGACGAAAGAAATGCTGGTTAAGTCCCGACACGGTCGGATCAGCGAATATGCTGAGTCGCCCGTGATGGCCAGAAATTGGGGCAGAAAAATAATGAAAAGGTGAATGACGATCCAGGCACGGAGCGACCAAAAAAATGTTGAGATCCGGTCCAAGTGGACCTAAAAAATGTGTTGATATCGGCACATGTGTACTAAGAATTTTCTATCAGGAAGAATTATGTTTGGGGTGCTATTGCCAGGATGCAGAATGATAACGATAGTGGACTGTATTAATACATTTATTAGGTTTCGGTTTTACACTTAAATCATAGTGTTGAGATTGGCTAAGTCTGAAAGTTTTAAATTTGAAGAAACCGATTCGTAAATGAAGCTACATTTTAAAAGGCGCAAATGTGTGCCACTCAGCTTACATTGAAAAAACGTTGTGGCCTAAGTCCTAAATAATTGTCGCGACAACAAGAAAATGAAAAAGACAGAACAGGCAGCAAACGTAATAACGTCCGCTGCCAGCCAAGGCTCGTAGAACTGTATCGTTGTAAAAACATGATAAGCACGATTTGAAAGCGTACAGATTAGCCAACCTATGAATGCGAAAATTACCACATTACTGTCCAATCGGGAAGATGAAAAGGGGCAAGGATCATTGAAGGTCAATAGCTAGGACTAAGGGTAAGGACATGGCTCCCTCCGGAAATAAGGATGAATGGAGGAAACCAAGGCTCGCGTGGGCAGGGGCGCAACCCTGAAGTAGACGAACACCACTGGGACTGTGGGGAACATCTACTCGCTACCCGTCAACCGCTTTTTCTCACCTTTCTATGACGGACTTTAGGTACTCGTTCCTTTCGGACACCACTCTCTGAGAAATTATCTCGTGTTGAGCTGTACGGATTTGTTTCTTCTGAATCAGAATCAAGGCAACTTACATCACTACTTTCACCCCGATTTGGATTATCCTCATCATCTAACTCCTCTGCTTCTCTTTCTTCCTCTATTACCTTTTCCATAATTTCGTCCCCATAATCCAAATCACCATCATGACACGGCACCTCCTCACCATCTTCCAGCTGCTCATCTGATCCATCTTCAACAGCATCTTCACCAGCTCCTTCACAAACTTCTTCACCAACCTCCTCTCCAATCTCATTTTCCTCAACACGTTCATCATCAACATCATCGCCATCACGTCCACTACCACCATTCGAACACTGCACATCTTCCTCATCCTCTAGTTGCTGCTCTGGTCCGCATGAAATGTCTTTCCGTTCTTCGGAATCATCAACACTACTTACAGAAGGCGTCTGCACATCTTCACACACTAAATCATTCTCACTCGCACACTCCACAACGCTGCCACCAAATTTCTCCCCAACTTCTACCTCATCTCCTTCCACCACACTTGCGGCATGGACATCCCCTTGTCCATCCGCAACCTCAGAAACTTTTGCAGCATGGACATCCCCGTGTCCATCCGCAAACTCAGAATCTTCAGTCTCCCTAACACCTACAACTATACTTCCCTGTGCAGCATCTGCAGACCGTTCTTCTGCCTCTTCCTTCGATTCCACTCCCTCACCACTCTCAGCAACTACAACGTCCTCAACATTTCCCACCCTGGAATCCAGCTGTCCAGGTCTATGTGCAATGTCTAAATTAACTTCTACTGGCAATGGTAAATCTACGCCATCAAGTGACTTCTCATCTCCCTGCGTAGGCGATGATGATGTTACAGGATCTGGATCCCTCATGAACTGAGATGGAGATACCGGAACAAATTCTGCGGCATCTGGATTCAACCATGACGTCCTCTCTGAATCCTGTAATTCAGTATCAACAGACGTGTTCTTGTCCTCTTGTATTGATCCACAGAAGTTATTCCGCTTTTCTTCTTCCGCTTCACCTTCTTCATCCACTACTCTATTAGGCACTTGTAATTCCTCTGGAACCTTTAAAGTTTCCTTTTTTCCGAATACGAATAACGCCTTGCTACAGGCTCCCTACTTGCCGACGTTTGTTCCCTAATATAATTTCTTCTTCCCCTGTTAATTTTACACTTATTTCTTTTCTCTGCTGTAACTGTTGTTACCGTCTTTCCACTTGCCACCCCCTTGTAGCCTCCATTACTTCCGGAATACTCAGATTTTCTTACCGTTTCTTGTGTTCTCCACCAACCACCATATCCGTTATTTTTAGCTCTTTCTAATGGACTCCTTGAGTATGGGTCACCTTGTAACCCCTCTTTAGAATTTTTATGCTTTATAAAAAAACTTTTTAAAGTTTTTTTTTTTTTTTTTTTTTTTTTTGAAGAGGGGCCACTAGTTATTTAAAACTAGGCCAAAAGCCTAGAGAAGCCAAAATGCGCTGGGTCCAGTGAGACGGGACTTGCAATTAAACTCTCTGGTATAACCAACAATAATAGCATTTATTTAGTAATGTAGCATATAAGGTAACAATTTCTTTTTTTTTTTATAATTGCAATTTTTTGTATAAATCTTCCCCGTACATAACCCACAAAATTAACACATACACAATTTACATAAATACACATATAAATATATATCTCTATCACAACCACATGTTCAATATCACTATATAAATAACCAACACCCTTATAAACTTAAAGCATAGCCACCCGCCTATATACATTTTCTTTTTCTCGCCATACATATATTGCCCCATATGATAGCATAATCCATAATTAATAACATTTTCAACCACAACACCTGTACAGAGATCCGAATATATATATATATCACTAGTGCCCCCACGAATCTGGGTTGGCCAGAATGCCCGATACTACTTTAAAGAGCTTAAACTTGGTAAAATTATAATCAATAAATCAGTAAAAATATAACCGACAATAATAAATAGAAAAGAAGGTAAGCTACAATCTTTCCGTGACCTGAACAGTATTTGTGAATTTGGTGAGATAATTATTTATAAATTTTGTTTTCTTAAGAAATCTAGTTTAGTAATAATGATTAAAAATTTACAACAGTTATATGACATAATACTTTGTATTACCTGTTAAGAAAACTGAATTGGCAATAATACATTAAAGAGAATTTTTACAACTGTGAGGTGACATAATAGTTTATATCACCTTTTAAGAAAACTGAATTGGCCCGGTAGCCGACATGTTCCTATGCAAATATCTGCATGCAAAACCTGCCTACACAGGATTAAACAGGGGGCCGGACTGTTACTGAATAAGAAAACTTACAACCCTTACATAACTCAAAACCTAATTTAAATATGTGATATAACCGCAATTACCAGAACTAACCCGACAGGAATTATAGCTGAACCCTACCAGCCGGTGGGGTTCATCCTGACACAAACAGAAACCCCTTTACATATCTCAAATTCCAGACCCCCTAATATTTGAATCCCCCCCTTTACAGAAACGAGAAATTAAATATAAGTGTATGAATTGTAATAAGCCTCGGATACATGCCAGCCCCCGGGCTTACACTTAATATCAAATATTAGTACATAAGCTACCAAATTCCCCCAAAATCCGCGCACAATTTTGTCCAGTTAAACCGGGGCCCAATTAAAACGTTTAAAAACTGAAAGAAATATCATAGTGTGTCACTCATACCCCACAAGTTTTATGAAGTGTTATCGGCACAAATCCGGGTGTCTATGTAGGTCAAAAAATAATCATAATTGGTTTGAGGTCACCTGATTTGTCACATGTTGTGGTGCTGGAGTTCATGCGTCCTGAAGTTGTAGTGTTGGTGTGGCGTGTTCATCTCGCTATTCCCTCCGGCAGACGAAGTCGAGAGCCTCTGGTGACACGTTCAGGAGGAGATGTTCATTCCTGGACCGGCGTCCTCGACTAAGCGCGGGGACCCTGTGCATACATAAATAATTAAAGAGATGTCCCAACACTTATTTTCTCACTATACAGCACCATGCACACTGGATAGAAGAACCCGTATAGAACAAATTTGAACAGGCCTCCCCTGGACCCTTTAAACTCTGTTCGGTATAATTAAAAGCTACGTCTTCTCTTTCGACATTTATAAATCACTCACAGACTCTCCCCAAACCAATATATAATTTGTAATCACTTGCTTATGGCTATGGGGGCAGACAGTTGACACACAATAAACTGTCCATTTGAGTACTTGCACTGGTACTACATTCGAAACTTATACGGCAGCCGAAATTGCATAATTTTACAGCAGTAAAGTGATACAGGCAAGTATTGTCTCTTAATTAAGATATACGTTATTTCATGAGGGTTTAAACAATTTAGAATCTTTGATATTGAATACTTTCGGTGTCGCCACGCGGTATAAAAGCTATCATGTTCCATTCACACTTACAAAACTGAAATTCACTTTTATTTTTTATGAAAGGCATTATATATGTGCTAAAGTAACTTACCGCAGATCTGTACGAGATTATCTACCCATCCTTGGGTGATAGAATTAATTTCAAAAAGACTCCAGCTCTGTCGAAGAGAAACGAGATGTTGGCGGTTTGGCCGACGAAGCAAGACAAGACAAAAACGGTTGGTACGGCGCAATACCGAATCCGCGTTTCCAGGCGAACACCAGATCTCGTGGCAGGCACCACAGCAAAATAGATTTCGCCTTCCCGTTAAACACCGAAACTGCTAACCGTTTTCCCGTTTGACATAAATATTTATTTAAATATTTTTCTTGTATCAGCGCCGGTTCTTGGACAACCGGCACACCCCCAGCCCAAAAGGGCAACCTAGTTGCTTCACACTTAGACAGAGGGGTACCCAGCAGTGTACCCCTATGTTGTTTTCTAAAATACGGGTATCCATCAGTGTTCAGACCAGACCTCGCTCCCAGGAGAACAGAGGCTTCTCACGCCACTGCGACCATCCCCATGCGAGCCCTCTCTGTCAAACCAACCCCACGGGACCGTCCCAACACGTCACCCTCTCTGGTGACCACCACCTACCTCTACGGCTACTCACATATCCATGCCCGAAGGCCAACAAGGTGCTACTGACCTTGATATGTGAGTACCACTTCTACAACCGTCCACCACTTGCACCGACCAGCCATATGCACCAACAAGGCATAACCATCCTTGCCATATGACTGGCCCACATCCCTACACTAGGGCGGACGGCCCCGCTTAGCCAGACAGAGAAGACCGCATAGAGGGCACGCGCACATCAATCCCAACTCTTACTTCACCTTGCTTACACACAGTAACTAGCAGGGGGGGGTAACTCTCCACAGCTCCGTCTAGACAACTCTCTCCCTCAACGGAGAAAACAAAACACCCGGGAAATCACCCGGGGAATGCGGCATGGCTCGGACTCTACGATAATCAACAAACAACTACAACAAAGAAAGCGAAAACACCACATAACTTCTCCAAACGGGGACATTGACGCTCTCCAAGAAACCCCAATCCAAGTGGACACTCTCGGCAAGCTCTCTAACTTTCTAACTCCTTTTGATATTTTTTTTGATATATTTATTTTCCTTTTCTAATTTTTTTTTCTAAGGGGAGGGGTAGGAATATCAGGAAGATGAAAGGGGGCAAGGATCATTGAAGGTCAAGATCGAGGACTAAGGGTAAGGACATGGTTCCCTCCGAGAATAAGGATGAGTGGAGAAAACCAAGGCTCGCGTAGGCAGGGGTGCAACCCTGAAGTAGACGAACACCACTGGGACTGTGGGGAACATCTACCCGCTATCGGTTAACCGCTTCTTCTCACCTTTCTATGACGCACTTTAGGTACTCGTTCCTTTCTGACACCACTCTCTGAGAAATTATCTCGTGTTGAGCTGTACTGATTTGTTTCTTCTGAATCAGAATCAAGGCAACTTACATGACTACTTTTACCCCCATTTGGATTATCTTCAACCTCTAACTCCTCTGCTTCTACCTCCCCTGGTTCTCTTTCTTCCACCTCTTCCTTTTCTTCCTCTACATAATCCACATCACCATCACGACACTGCCTGCACATCTTCATCCTCTAGTTGCTCACCTGGTCCGCATGAAACTTCTTTCCGTTCCTCGGAATCCTCAACATTACTTACAGAAGCCATCCGCAAATCTGCACACACTACATCATCCTCACTCACACACTCCACAACGCTGCCCCCCAATTTCTCCTCAACTTCTACCTCATCTACTTCTACCACACTTACAGCATGGACATCCCCTTGTCCACCCGCAACCTCAGAAACCCTTGCAGCCTGGACATCCCCGTCTCCATCCGCAAACTCAGACTCTTCAGTCTCCCTAACACTTACAACTATACTCCCCTGCGCAGCATCTGCAGACCGCTCTTCTGCCTCTTCCTTCGATTCCTCTCCTTGACCACCTTCAGCAACTATAGCGTCCTCAACATTTCCCACCCTGGAATCCAGCTGTCCAGGTCCATGTGCAATGTCTAAATTAAATTCTACTGGCGATGGTAAAGCTACATATCCCTTCGCATATCCCTGCGTAGGCGATGATGATGTTACCGGATCTGGATCCGTCATGAACCGAGATGGAGATACCGGAACAAATTCTGCGGCATCTGGATTCAACCATAACGTCCTCTCTGAGTCCTGTGATTCAGTATCAACAGACGTGTTCTTGTCCTCTTGTATTGATCCACAGAAGTTATTCCGCTTTTCTACTTCCGCTTCACCTTCTTCATCCACTACTCTATTAGGCACTGGTAATTCCTCTGGAACCTTTAAAGTTTCCTTTCTCTCCAAATAGGAATAAAGACTTGCTACAGGATCCCTACTTGCCGATGTTTGTTCCCTAATATAACTTCTCTTCCCCTGTTAATTTCTTACTTATTTCTTTTCTCTGCTGTAACTGTTGTTACCGTCTTTCCACTTGCCACCCCCTTGTAGCCTCCATTACTTCCGGAATACTCGGTTTTTCTGACAGTCTCTTGTGTTCTTCTCCAACCGCCATGTTTGTCCTTCTTAGCTATTCCTAACAAACCCTTGGAGTATTGGACATCTGTAGCAGCTCTTCCCCGGGACTGTACAGCCTGGACAGTACTAGAAACCACACACAACCGGTACAGATCCGCAAAACAACGGGGACGGTCTGCGAATATCAAACGAAATCTCTCTTGGGGATTCAGTCCTTCCAGAATTGCTTGTATAACTTCCGTATCGGGCAACTCCAACCTTAATACCCGGGCAGCTTTCCGTATGTCGTGCACGAAGTCCCCAACGCCTCTCCGTTGGCCTGTAGGCTATAGAATAACTCAAACTTAAGCTGGCCACGTCGTCGAAGGGGTATGAAGAAGTCCAACACCTCCCCATGGAAAGCGTCAACACTGCCGCCACGACGCAGAGTGTTGGTGACCAACCCTGCCAATGAACCCCGACAATACGGGTATATAAGGGACAAGACCTCCCCATCGGACACCCCCGGGAAATCTGCCAACTGCAGGACAAGGTCCAAGAAAACCAGCAACTTGTCCTCATCTATTCCATCTACCACCGGAAATTTCTGGAGAACGCCTGAAATGGGGTGGGGCAATCTCTGATAGCCCACCGCCGCCAGAATTGCACAATTCACAACACACAACAATAAAACATAAATCCCCACGAAACACCTAACACAAACCTAACTTACAAAACATAGTCACAAAGAATCAGAAAAAACTCGAGTACAATACTCTTCCTTCAAGCGATCTGCGGGTCCCCTAGCGTTGCGAGGACCCGGCCCCTACCCTGAACTGGCTCTCGTCAACACCACACAAGAAGAAACGCAACATTTACACTAACACACGACATGCTCAATGACACACCTAACATCTATCACGACAGCGCATTTCACAAAGAACAAAATTTACCGACCAACGAACAACAACAAATTCCCAAGACTGATAGCAATAACTTCGGCTCCCGTACCTCGGAGAAGACCGACTGCCGATCGGGCCATACCGCATACCTATAAACGCCCTCTCTATTATTTGAAAAGCAAAACGCGAAATCCATTTCCCAACACCTCGCCCCAGATCTGCGGTAATTCAAGTTTCAAAAAGAATTTCCCCCAAAATTTTACATCACGGGGCGACACCAAGTTTACAAATAACAACAGCCTGACCGTTATACCTCCATATAGCTAATCAGACATCAAACATAACAAATACCTGTATATACATTGACTTCTTGTAAATATTATAAGTCCATTCTATCCCGAATGTTTTCTGAGTTTGCAAGCCCCGTCACACCCAAAGGACCCAAGGGTTTAACCCTAGATACAACCACGCTCTGCTACCAAATGTAACCCCTCTTTAGAATTTTTATGCTTTATAAAAAAAAAATTTTTTTTTAAATTTTTTTTTGAAAATTTTTTTGAAAGTTTTTTTTTTTTTTTTTTGAAGAGGGGCCACTAGTTATTTGAAACTAGGCCAAAAGCCTAGAGAAGCCAAAATGCGCTGGGTAGATAACAATAATTATTTGACATGCAGGGTGTGGAACAAATACAGTGAACTGAATTTCCAGTATTCTGTGTCTGATATACAGTATGTTGTTATACCGTATTTACACCACAATGTAGGCGTTAAAATTTATTGCTGCAACAAATAATATTTACATCATAATTAATCCTGATATACAACCAATCATATACCTACTTATATTAAACGGTCGTATACATCGTACACCACCTGTTCAATGACGCAGTAGCTGAAGAATTACGTTTTTCACGGTAAATGTTAATGAGTTCCAACAGCGGTGTCTACCACAACCTGCCGACGCTACGTATTGTCAAGTACATGTTCCACTAAATACTATATTCCATTTTCAATATCAGTTTTTGTAATTATTATCTTTTGTTGGCTCAACTCTTATGTAACTGTAATTATTGCTTCAACCCAAACTACAATATTATTATTATGATTAACGTACACTTACGTTATATTATATTACAATTAAGGAACATTTTCACTGATATAATTTCTTGGGATCCTAATCTTAGGGTCGGCTATAAAGTAATTTACTGGGTAATGTATATCTAAAACAAAGGGGCGTCAGTTAGCTAAGCATGAACTCATTGCCTTTCAAATTTTAAATGTATTATAATGTATCGTGTTTCAAATACGTAGTAAAGCTTTAAAAGTTAGAGCCTTTTATTAGGGCGTACAGCCTTGTGTGCTTACTTAGTACGTAATTTACAACAAAAATTTGGAGAAAGTGTATGTGATCGGTTGTATATGACAAAATTCACAACGCAAGGTTGATTATATACATGTACATAATCTGTTATGTTGCCAAGTCAGATAAGTGCCCAGGTTGTAATCTATGCCGCAGACGTCTTACAGTTTTCTGTTCGTTCCTATTTTTAGTTAGGAAATTACCAAATCCGACTACAGGAGCATAGGAAAATATGTTTTCCCGTCAGTGTAACACTATATATATTAATTAATTTTAAAATAAATTTAAAAACTATACATCAAATAATTTTCAACATAATGGATTTAGTTATAGAGTGATACGTTTTTGTAAAGTAAATACGATACCAAATTATATGCCTAAACTATGTACCAAAGTTAAAAATCTGAAAACTTTAATTTTTAAAATTGTACTGAGTCAAATTCATGTGTGCAGATTACACCTCTTTCCACTCCAACAGAAGGCATGTAACCAAAAAATTGTGAAGCCGGAACCAATCCGTTCACATAAATATTTAAGTAAGCAACACTCACTCTCCGACTTTTCCGTGAAAGCGACGAAATAACAACAAGACAAAAACATTTTGTTGACTTTAACGGTAAATATTGACGAAGTCAAGAGATAGCATGTAAATCGTAAATATTCGATTTAATTAAATAACTCAAACGAAATTAGTTGCTCGCTTTCCATTTCAGCAGCTGTAGAGTCCGTTTTTAACAGCCTTGAGTATACATTTTAATTATTGTAATAGCTTTTACGATAAAATTTAAGTACCTCTTTTATAAATTTTTAATTTCCAAATAATTAACATTTTTGTTTATGGAAGAGGGTCTAATCTGAAGCGTACTTAATATGACAGCTAATACAAATTGTATTAATGTATTTACTAGTAATCTGGAAAAGCACGATTAAAAAGTAATTTAACAGTAAAGGGCTCTATGCGATGTCTAATTGTGGTTACATTTTTTCATGCACCACGAAGCCAGCTATTATACATTTTTACGTATACGTGGATAACTTAGCTTTTACCAGTGTTTTGCGCAATTTTTAAATTACGCGTATTAACATCGTTTATGTAACTTATATGCACCATGAAGATATCTTAAAAAGTTAATCCCTACAATTACAGGCGGCGAGCGAGGTGTGTTTGAACAAACGACAATTTTTATTCTAGATTATTTTTAATGAACTTTATTTACTTTTTGAATATAAAACACTTATTGAAGGTTAACAACTAAATTTCTACTTCTATGCACTAATTCTAAATAAGTAATAACTTAGTAAAAATAACTTTCAATAATTGTAACTTAAACCATTTTGAGTGTACAGGCGTCTACTTATTTAATAGTAATGTCGATGATAAAGCACTTAATGCCTCCAACCCTATGCCAGAGTTTACAACAGGGCATAGTTGTATTATAATCTTATTTATACGCACCCTGTTGTATTTTGTCCTAGCTGCCGTACTCGAGGGCTCTGTCGTGGAGGTTTGCTTATCTCCCTAGTGCTCGTGAGACCGAAATGTCAGTTTCCCAAAATAAATTATTATTCGAGGGATAACTTATAAAACCTAATAATGAAAAAACCCTCTTTGCAGGGTGAAGAGAAGGAGGCATTACTCCTTGGTCTATGCGGAAAGATTTCAGACATCGTCAGCCAGTGTGGCAACGGTGCCAAAGTATGTTAATTTACTGTAATATTATAATATTGTGTTTTAATTTGTAATCACTATATAAAATCACATTTTACTGCAATTCGCGTGGCCAAATTAAGACAACAAAACTAAATAGCTACACTTTCGGGAAGCAGTTAGTACGTTTTTGGTTTTTGCGACTCTGCTGAATAAATTATTGCAAAACGCAAACTCAAATCCCGTACATGAAATGCCAAGGAATGTTACTATTGTTGTTCAAAGAAGATAAGATGTAAAACTCAATACGCCGTGAAATTTGACGGTACATCAAAAATACCAGTCTTTGAATGGCGCTTTAGTAAACGTAAAAGCTGTGTTACATTACATCACTTGCCGTACTAGTTCATTGCGTTGTTGTCTGGGGATAAATAAATGACGAGCAACGGGAATGAACGCACTTCATGTATTTTATGTTCTGTGACCATCGGTTTAAATTTTAGCCAGAAATCCAAAACACAGATAACTCATGAGTGGATAAGTTAGGAGATAACTAGTAAACAAAGAAAGCCTGGAGCTAATCTTCCATAAATGGACTTTGATAAAGGTCCATAACTGTAAAACTGTACAGTTTGTAAAACTGTATTGTGTTTAATAAATTTATATCAAATTTCTTATTGCAGCCATGATATGTTTCCGTGTATTGTTTAAATATATGTTTGCCTTGTATTTAAAATAATAGTTTACCACACTTTAATTGTTATTTCAGATTATATTTTACTTACAATTCTAAATTTGTTGAAAATAAAAATAGATGTTTTAGTTGTTTTAACTATGTTTAGCATTGTAGCTACTGATTAAAATCACGTAATTTCTTCCATAAACGTTTTATACAAATTTAGTTATTTCATCATAACAATCAAATTCATTCTAAATAACAGCTTCATAAAATGCTGCGTTTAGTGGTCATCATCGTCAGTGTCAACCCACCGTGGGCCTCAACTCTCCTCAAAATTTTCCTCCAGACTTCCCGACCGTTAGCCAATCTCCACCAATTTTCCACTCCAAGTACTTTCACATCTTCTAGGATTCTATCGTAGTCTGGGTCTTCCACATCCTCTCTTTCCTTCTGGTGTGCATTTTATAATCCTCTTAAGAACATCCTCTTCATTCATTCTCTGTACATGTCCTGCCCATCTCAGCCTAGCTATCCTAATTGATGTCACAATATCAGACGATCTATATAACTCATAGAGGTTTATGTTGTACCTTATTCTCTACTCTCCACCTTCCCTAATGGGTCCATAAATCTTCCCAAGTATTTTCCTTTCAAACGATGCAAGTCAAAACAGGTTACCCTGTGTCAGTACCCATGTTTCACTTCCGTACATCAGGACCGGTTTTACTAATGTTCTGTATAGTCTAGCTTTGGTTTCACGGTGTAGAAGTTGTGATTTAAAGTATTTCATCAGCCCATAGTAGCCTCTATTAGCATTCTGAATTCTTTTACTTATCTCTTCATTTATATCATTATTTTCCAGAGAGCCCAAATATGAAAAACTTGAGACCCTTTCAAAGTTAAAATTCATAATATCTAAATGTGATGCTGATGGGTTACAAGTTCGCCTATTTTTTACTATCATATATTAAGTTATCTCCTCATTTACGCTTAGCCCCATTTCCTCAGCTGAATGGTATAATACTGAAGGTGAATGCCTGCTTTATATCATTCTCTGACTTTCCCATAATATCTAGGCCTATGTCATTGGCATATCGGTTGAATAGATTTGAAGTATAGATTGTGCCCCTTGTTTGGATACCGGCATCTCTAACTACCTTTTCCAAGGCTATATTAAAGAGCAGACACGAAAGTGAGTAGCCTTGTCTTACCCCATTTGTAATTTGTAGAGGTTCTAACAAATCTGACTGGATTTCGATCTGACACTGGCTCACTTCCATAGCAGTCATAACTAATTTAGTAAGCTTAACTCGGATTCCAAACTCATTCATCGCAGTAAATAACTTTTCTATATTTATGCTATCATATGCTGCACTAATTCTATAAACAGGTAATGAATCTCAATATTATGTTCCTTGGTCTTTTATAAAATTTGTCGTAGAGCAAAAATTGTATTTATTATAGATTTTTCAGGCTGAAACCTGCATTGATAGTTTCATATAATCTTATTTGTTTAGAGTAAAAGTCTTAAATATATAATTTTAGAGAATACTTTATATGCTACTGGAAGTAATGTAATTCCCCTGTAGTTTTTTCACTCCATCGGATCCCCTTCACCATTCCAGCAAATTAATCGAGTTCACTATTCCTCAGGAATTTTCTTCTTGTCCCATATTAAACTGAACAACTTTTGTAAGCAGTATTTTAGTGCTTGTCCACCATATTTCAACAGTTCTGCTTGTATGTTCTCTGTCCAGGAACCTCATTATTTATAAGTTCTTCGATCACATTTTTAACTTCCTCCATTGTTGGCACTTCATTTTCTGTTAGATTTCTATGATCTATAGGATGCTAAATGTAATCATATTCATTGTCATTGCACTTTCCATTTAGCAGAGCATTAAGTGACGCAGAGCGTGTAGTGATACTTTCTCTTAAAAAAGTTATGATGTAAATATTTCCTAAAAACTCTATTCCCATGGCATTTAGTTTTTAACAATGTTTATCTAAAAGCTTCATTTTTGTTTACAAATAGATTTTCTTGTACGCTGTTTGAATTAACTAGAACTGTTAGTTGTATGTAGTGAAATGCGTTTAAAGAAGTGTACCCTAACCGTACTATAATTAATTTTGTAATTTAGAATGTAACTGTATGATGTTTTGTTACAGCGAAAACGCAAATATCGATTGCTCTATTCGTTTTTAGTATGAAATACAATTAATCCCCAGTCATTTAAAAAACAAGGTTTCAATTTCCGATCATGCATGGATGTATCTTCCTAAACAGAATTATTATGATAGAAATTTTAAAAGGATTATTTAGTTTGAGATACACAACCCTAACTAGGAAAGTACATCTTCAATCATGGTCCTTATCCCACAGTAAGTTTATTCCAGCATCTATGTTGCATTATTTTAGATTCTGAGAAATATTTACGGTATTTAGATTCGGTAATTATGACATCTTATGCAAAGTATGTTAGTAAATAATATAATTGTTGTACAATCTTACTTCTGAAAAAGAACAATTCAGTACCTATCACGGAAAGAGGAAAAATTGCAAAAAATCCCACGCCCCCGCGCTAGGGCGAATAGAACTATGAGTACAGACACCAACAAAATTGTAAGTCATAGTGAATAACAAACATTTGATAGGCGATACTTAATTACTTTATTTTATTAAAGTGTGGCAATTATTTCGATTTTTAGATCATCTTTAGAGCGTATAAAAGTTGTTACGGAGGTGCTTTAATAACAACAGGTGCTATGTGATGATAATTACGAAATAATTACGAAACTCGTGAGTCCGTGATGATAATTACGAAATAAAATTACTGTGTATTCATAAATAGCCTAATGAGATAACTGTATCTGACTGTGATATTATTTGCATTTGCACATAAGATATCTGATGATAACGTTTGATAAATTTATCACATTTTTATTTTATTATACTGTTTTTTATAATTAGTAATTTTAACTGTTTTGCTAACCATTATTTCCAGAATCTTATATAATTATAACTGTTTTGGATTTTTTATAGCATACGAGTCTACTGAATAAAGACACGCATGCAGACTCATACATTCAAAACCGACATAGTTAAACAGTATTTCGGTTGAACTCGTTAGGTGGATTATATCATGTTCAGAAACATGTTTACAAGTACAGTAATCCTTATCCGTGCCAGTTCCTGTAAGTGAGTGTACTTTACACAAAAGCTGTAGCATCAATAGACACCATGTTTATGGCCATGTCTAATGGTGTGTTGAGTCCCACGATATCTGTCCGTGACGCATGTAAAATTGATAAACCGCGTGTCACACTGCCTCTCATTAACCACACTGTTTTGTCTGCATTGTGTCCCTGAACAAATGAACGGACACAATGAAAACACAAAAACAAAACACATTTACTGATGAATGAAAAGTTCAGAGTTGTCATTTTTTGAACATGCATGTCAGCAGTACGGCTAAAAACGAGTTAATTCAAGGGTTATTCGTATATCGCTAAATGATTTTACTTAAATTCAGCGCGTAATTCACACAAATTACCATTTAGCTTGTGAGTGGGCACTGTGTTAAGTCACACAAGATAAGACATGTCGATAATTTTTTAACTTAAAAACGTCACCTAGTCACTGTTGATTAACTTATTTCTTTCTTACAATCCAGTTTAATTTTAGAAAGTTTAATTTTAATAATAATTTTTAAAAATAATTTTGTGTCAAATCAATATGTTGCTTCTATATTAAATATTTTGTTTCTGATTGGAGCTTTTGTGATAATACTTCCTGAGCATTTTTTCGTAACTTTTTGATCTGATATTACAGGTTCTATAGTTTAGAATGTACTTGTACTTTATGTACATTAGGTTTCTCGTTATTTGACGTTTAAAGTGAACACGTTTCGTGTTCTTACAAACTGATAACAATATCCGTACGTTCATGAGATGTATGTGTGACAATATTTGCAATAGATGGTTTTGGTATTTGTTACATTTTCGCTGGTCTCTTTTCAGAGACACACAGCTGACGTCTGTGTCTGTATCCTCCAGTAGTATAAAACAATAATTTAACATTTTTTGTATTATGAAATGTCTGAACTCAGTTTGACAAGTGCTGTACAAAAACAAAACAGCGTTACAGAAGGCAAGCCAACCGTGAAACTAACAGACGAAACAATGTCGGCGTAAACACAAGCGGTAAAAACAAGCTGAAACAATACTTCGTCAGTCTATTTGACATTTCAGTTATTCATAAGGGTTGTATGGATTACTGCATAAATACTTACAACTAGTTAATTTACACTGTGATTAAATTAAAAATATTTTGCTTGGTTTCGACAGCAGAAACTCTCTTAAATATGCTTTTGCTTACGTAATCAATTAATGATCTTAGATTCCTTCTTAAATTCTGTACTCAGTGTTTCAACTGCTCACAGGATAGGGAGATGTTGTCAAGAAGATAAGAATATAGAACTACTTGAGTGTCATATTATTACAATATTGTTTAATTTTAAACAAAGTACGTGAGTCAAAGTCGAAAGACAAAGTACAAGCGAAGTTTGGCACTGAGGAGATTTGTATCAAAATTACAGGCATGTTACGTCTTTTAAAAAACGTAATTTTTTTATAATTAGTTGTCGTTTATGTAGTTAATCTACAATTACTTCCATATGTGGCATTGCGTGTATATCTTTGCTACAATGAAATGTACAAAGTAATATGATTAAAATCAATTTCATTGATGACTGGCTGTGAAAAAAAACAACGTAAACGTTTTGTCCTCTTTATGGTCACAAGGCCAATATTTGGTTTGGTTCCAAATGGTTAGTCAAAGTGTAGCCAAATAGTTCTCGGTTCTCGGCAGCGGAAATATCTTGCCTCTGATTATCAGTATTTTTCCCTTGCAACTGATTTTTAGATAACACTTTTAACAAACCTCTTAGGGAATCGCAATTGATGGTAATAGGCCTACATTTTGTTACAAATAAAGTGTTTTACAAAATATCACATACAGTATCAGGTGCAAGTAATGAAAACTGAATGTGTTATATAAATGCAGTAGAGAACAGTAATATCGTAAGTGTTGTCTAAGTGCTTTTAAGCATTTTGAAAAGCTACTGAACTGCCTTGAGTTCTTTCAAAAGTTATTTATATAGTTGGGCAAGTTATTATTCGGAACTCGTACACGATCCTTTCATTCTGTACATCATTTCAGAACTTAACAGTTCATGAATCAATTAGCTAACACCAGTAGTTTTCCAATGGAATACTGTAATTAAACCTAATAAAATACTTAGGCCTACTTAAATTTCAGGTTTGCACGATTAATAACAAAGACGTAATGAATGTTAGTAATATATAGATAAATCTACTTGTAGTGCACATTTCAGTCGAAGGACGCTCGTATGTAACAATATCCGTGTACTGCGTGATTGGTCAGTGTAAGCTTACCACCGACGATCGGGTGCTCTGCATAATTACAGAGCAATATCCAATGTCCTATTAAACAGTTAACGGGTACCACTGTCACACTATATCTTATACAATCATGGTATGTATTACAATACCATATTCTGTTACAAAATATTTTAAATACTTCTGCATGAATAAAATTATTTTGCCTAACGCGCGTTTTCCAGACTTTTGTATACAATATTAGACGCTGAATCTATCAACGAATCAGAGGTGTAACTACAGGTCTGGATCAATTCTTCCCCCAGAGCTATTAAAAATTTCTGCAAAATTTTATAAAAACTTAACGTAGGCCTCGTTCTAACCCATTTGCATTTGTTATATATGGTTTATATTTACTTATTATTTATAAGGCTTATACGTAATTGTAGAAATAAAAGAAATTACAGTATTTTCAAATTATTAAAGTTAAGTCAAAGTTTTCTTAATAAGACTATTATTTAACATTTCGTAAATACCGTACTTATGTGCAGTATTAAAAAAACAACTACGCATGCACCAGAAAATGAAAGCAGAGAGCATTTATCTTTTCCTCCCAGACACGCTTTACTTTGCTGGGTTGTCTATGTCATGTCTTCTCTAGTATAATATCTCCATGGTTTGAACCGTCATCTTTGTAAGGTAAACTAACAGTTTCTTGACTTTAATTCAGGGAAATATTTTATTGCTGAAATTTACATAAAATGTAACATACTTTAACATAAACTATAAGTTGCTTAAAACATTTTTGGGATAACGTCCTTAAATTAAGGTGCAAAGGTGTAATAAAACTGGGTATGTTCAGAAATATTTGCCTTTCCAAGGTTTATTAAGAATATAAATTTAGAATTAAAGTTACTGATAACAATAGAATGTTTATTACCTTTAATCTGAATAACTATTAATCAAGATAAAATATTTTAAAATCAGCACTTCTTATTTCTACACCTTTACACTTCACGTTGTTTACACAAGGAATATATTTGTTTATAAAATATATTTGTAAAATTATATGGCAAGAATCCTGAATTTCTCACTTTCCTTAGAAAAACAGGGAGACCCTCAAGCTTCAAGCTAGTCTTACTCAACACCCAGGAGCAGCTCTTAGTTACGTTCTAGCAGCTCCTGAAACGAATAATAGATTTTTATTTCTTTCTTTTGATAGTATAAAATTATCTTTTGATAAAGAATGGGAAGGCTCAGGTGAAACATATTTAAGTCTGTAAAACATGAGGCATACAAAATAATTTTATACTTGCGGGCTAAAATAATTAGTTTTGCAATAACTGTTACATTATTATAAGACATTTGAAATTTAGAGTCACAATTCAACGACGCATTACCATATTTGCTTATGTATCTATGTATTGTTACGACGGTCTACTGATCGTCGTATGGTACAGTGGAAAGCAAAATACAAGACACCAATTAAGTCACTAATCACCAGCTTTAATTATCACAATTAAACAGTTTGTAATCAACAAGGTGGTCTCTTACAACAAATCAAATAAAAATGGTTCACACCCAATAAAATGTCAACTAATATAAAACACAACTGTGCTACAATTGTCCCGCACGATTATAAAACACATAATACTTCGCCGCAATACTTTGAACCGCACTGTGTAAATCGCCACTCAAACGCACTGTGTAATCGCCCAACAATAACTAACTTGACCGTCACTGAATGGCTGTATTTATACCCCGCTGATTTCCAGAATAATGTGTCACTTTGTTAAACAAACAGACGCTCTCGAGAATCCACTAGAAACAGTGTTCTTGAACACACTGCGCTGAACGGTATGGTCCGGTATACGATTAGACACGATAGTTGACGCGTAATTTTTCTTTCACCGTAAAGTAGCAGCATTATGCACACACACACACACACACACACACACACACACACACACACACACACACACACACACACACACACACACACACACACACACACATTATAACAGGAATATTCAAAATACTTATAGAACGTCCCGCATTACGTAATAGTATGTTTAAAACGGGAATCATAATCACAATGTGGAAGGTAGGATCACATAAAAATTTAATAAATCTTGAATGTCAATCACCATCATGAAAGATACCAAATATTACGTAACTATTACGTTTTTTTTTCAAACTTAGTGCATGTAGTTAGTATCTATAGTGATAGACGTAGTAGTCGCCTTTACAGTGCACCAGAAATATGACTACCCTTCATGCCCTGAGCTAATATAAGTGTTCCTGAGCTACAGTACTCTGTTCCTATCTTATTTCTTTACTTTTCTCTTCATTTATACTACTTTTTTCCTTTGACTGTAATTTTAAATTGTGATGTAAACGGTTTTCTGTGGTACAAAGTGAGGCCTAACATAAAAGCCATCACTTTACTACCTCAAGGATCTTTCCTCGTGGACCTTTATTTTTGCAATACCTGTAGAAAATATTACTGTTAAATAGTCACATAGATTGACTAATTTATTACTGTGTTCAGGTGAATACAGTAACAAAATTCGTGGAAAACGTTGACGAATCAAGGATTTAAAGTTGTTTCTGAAGGACCCCAAACAACGGCGAAGCACTAACCCGTCCCTTCAAGTACCACTGTGTCCCCGCGTGTTGAATGCGACAGGCATAAAAATCGTATACCTTCTTTTTTCTTGTCCGAGTAGAGAAGATGGAAAATAATAATGAGATCCCCGAATGTCACTAAAATGTAAATGAGAGGTCAAACTACCTGCAGTGGCTGTTAAAATATGGTTAATGAACGGGTAGCGTCATATAATAGGGGCTGATAACACTGGTCAACCAAATTTAATTTTTTGTTTGTTAAATAAAAGTGAATAACTGATTCTTATAGTATTTTTAGTGCTGATTTTAATTATGTTAACAGTTTTTTCCTATCGGACATAGCTTTTTAATAATTAACATTTTCTTTTGCAAAAAGAAAATTATGTGACGGTAATATAACAATATGTTACATGCACTTTGTACTTACCTAAAATCTACTTCTTTTGGATTTGTGCTGTTTACACATGAAGCACAGCAAATATGAGGAGCCCAAGATTTCTTCTCTGAGACTCCAACGTTACCTTTCCACATACTTAGCAGAAATGTTTTGGATGACTGATGCAATTGCGAGGCATTGTTAATATATGATAGCTGACACTGTATAAAAACAAACACTTTATAAACACACACTAATGTAATATATACTATACACATATATATGGAGTAATATACACAGCATGGTACTTACTGAAAAATAAAAAGGGCAATTACAAAAAAAAACTGAGGCTGATAGAGACATTCTGACTACATATTCAGAATCAGCGCCCAAAAATACACAGGGATTAGCAAAAATTGAGAATTTAACAAAATCATTGTTGACCAGTGTAATTACCAACTAAATCATGCGATTCAGAGGGTACAAGAGAGTCGAGTTTATTTAAATTCTTATATTGCAGGACGGATAATGTTTTGTAAAACATTGTCTTGATTTATCTTTATAAGACATTCAGAAGGAGTAAATTTCTAAAGGCTAAATCACCTAACAGGGCAGGATAGTTTAGGATTGTGAAGTGAATCAAGATATACAGAAGGCTCTTTCCTAAATGGAGAAGAAGAGAAGACGATACATATAGTATCTACAGTAAATAAATTTTTCTGTCCAACGTAAAATTAGTAGCTTCACCATTAACAAATTATTTGATTTTCCTTCTAACAACAGGTTTTCTCACATATATTACTTTCATGTTTTAATTTAGTATTATTCTGGGAACAAAAAGAAAATGTCCAACTTCCACGTGGTCTCCAAAATTTTGGTATTCATTTCTGAAAATATAATTTTTGTGCCAAAGCAAATCATTACGATTCCTGTAGCGATTCGAATGACAAACTTATAATCCTGCACAAATCAGTTACAAACGGGTAATCCTACTGTTAACTGTTAAGAAAGTTTTACCAGATTTGAATTTAAAATTGCAACAAGTTTGTACTAATTAAAAACGTTCTTCGATACGGAACGCTTCCTCAGTTAGCGAATATGCAGACTGTTTTAAAGTCACAGTAACTTTTAGAATATCAAATCTGTTTTAGTGAATTTCACTTGTGTCTGAATAGTTTACTTGCTTGATAGTAAGTACAGTCTTTTTGTAGTTACAATTAAGCATGGAATTTATTTTATTTACTATAAATGTAAGACACAGTATTTTAATTTTAAATAGAAATTATTTTATGAAGGTAAGTAAACCTCAACACAAACCAACAAATGAAGATTAATAAAAACAGTCGATATAATTATTATATATCAGAAAATATGCTGAACACGGAAATACGAATGTTCTACTATTCTTAGGAATATACGAAACATTACCTTAAGTATTCTAGTTAAAATTATTGCTCCGTAAAGAAGGAATTTAGATTTCTCATCTTTACATAGTGTTTGTCCATTACCTTGTTCAATAGTATATTTTGCCTTACTATCACATTGGGCTTAAGTAATGACTACGAAGGAGCTACTCAAAATTTTTGCAAAACTACTCTACAGTGCAAAACATTTTATTAACAAATGAGTATTAGATATTAAATAAAAAAATATTAGGAAAACAGTAAGAGAGACAAAATAAAAGTGAGTGCTAAATTAACGAACAATTTTGTTCAACAGTTACGATTTATGAATGATTTAAACAACTTGGAGTAGAGAGAAGGCCAAGTACGTGTTGATACAATGAATTAGGTTTATTGTAACTCTCATGTAACGAATAAAAGAACATGCGAAGATTATAGCGTTACAGAACATGACAAATCTAAAGCCGAGTATAAGTACTGTACATACTATGGATACATTATCTGTCCACTATATCAGGTAAATTTACAATTTGTTAAAAGCTACCGACTCCCAGAGAATACCTTTAAAGAAAATGAAAAACTTGAAAAAATCAATGATGCATATTAGTTGTTTGTTAAATAATAATATTAAAACTTACATTTAACTAAGTTGTCAGTGTCATGAATTGTAAAGAATTTTTAATGACGTATTTACATATCACAATTGAGTACATCATAAACGATGTCGAACTAATAAGCCGAATAGAGATGTGTGTTACATTATCCTTGCTGTTGACAACACGAAACCGTGATTGCTTTGATTGGTTTTTTATTAGGTTTGTTAATATCAGCAAATAAGTAATAAGCATATCTAAGCAAATTGACTTTGTAGTTGTTAAAAACATTAAAATTTTGTGATAATGTTAGTAATTTAATTTATATTTTGAAAACAATTAATATTATAATAAGGAAATATAATATTAAAAATTGATACTCACACTCACACACACACACACACACACACACACACACGCTGCTTAACTCAATGTGTAGGCTGTCATGTTTGATCCATTAAAACGCTGTTACTGACTAAAGTTTCATTAGATAACGTTCTTTATTTTTCAGTCAAAATACTTAGTGCAAAAACCGTTAGTGCAAATCGCATCGTTTCTTATGTTTGATGGAGGCCTGACTGTTTAATAACAAGGGCATCCCACAAAGCTTGTAATTATTTTGTTTAAAAGGGTGACACTTATTATGTGCTTCTTAGTTTAAATTTTGTTTGTTTTATGTGTGATGTGATTTTTATATAAAGTCTACAACAGTGTCTTGACCCTAGTAAATACAGAGCACAGGCCCTGAACTGTAACTCTGAACTCATTTTTTATAATTCTTTTTAACAATAATGCAGCTGTTTTTCCGAATGGTCAGTCAAACAGGCCACATTGTTTCCTTTTAAATATGTTTTCCTCAGAATAATTTACCAAGAACTTTACTTAATGATCAGTCTAATAAAACAACCTTATTACATAATAAAACAACTTTTGGTTTAGAGCTTATTACACGACTGCCAAAAGGAGTGTTATGTTTTCAGTGGTAGGGTATGTATGTATGTATGTATGTTTGTTCCACTATAACTTTTTAACGGGTTTACCGATTTTGATGTTCGATGGCTCGATAGATTCCTTACTTCACCAAAAGTGTCATATGCTATATATCACCGTGAGTTGACTTCCGGTTTTGACCGGTAGTGAATACAAGTGATCGGTTCTAAGGATTTTTTCTAAGATGAATTTGCTGATGGCGAATGTCTGCGTATTTTCCCAACCACTAAACAGGTAGAAGAATATAATGCTATGATGACTGAAAAGTTGAAAACATCATCTAAAGTTTACGATATTGCAGCGGTGGATGTGTCTGTCGAAGCTAAGAATTACGGACAAAAGTTAAAGAAAGACTTCATACCAACGGATCCAAACAAAACTGGAGGTATTCCAAACTCTTTAGTAATCGGAGTCGGATCTAGGGTAATGTTGCGAAAAAACATTAATGTTAATCATGGTCTGGTCAACGGAGCAATCGGCATCATTAGAAAAATTGAGTGGCCTGCACTACGTCGAGATCAGCTTCAACCTGGTGAGCTTCCATAAGCCGAATTTGTAGAATTTGATGACAGATCAATTAGGGGAAATACTGCTGGTATTGGAGTAAAGATAGAGCCCACCACTGTTGAATATGATGCTTTGCGAGGCCAAGGCAAAGTAGAACGACGTATGCTGCCATTAATATTGTGTTGGGCTGTAACAGTACATAAACTCCAAGGCACTACTTTAGACAAAGCAGTCATTGATTTGAGTAGTAATATTTTTGCCAAGGGTCAGGCCTACGTCGCACTAAGTCGTGTGAAGACATTAGAGGAATTAGCAATAAGTTGTCTGGATCCACGAAAATTGTTGCATGAACCGCACGATAAAAACTCACTTGAGGAATTAAATAGACTCAGAAATCTTGAAAGTTTTTATGCTTCGGCGTCCCAGTTCGGGCGCCATTTGTTAAGTTCTCGTTATTTTTAATTTTATATATTTTTATTTGAATTGATATCTTACCTTTCGATACCATATTTTATTGGATAAGCCATACTGGTTTAGCGGCCATCTTGTAGTACCAACCTCATATTTTTAAAAATTGACGTAAGGGTTCCAGGATTCGATTTAAGCGATCATCAGAGACAGGACGATTGTTCGGAATAATTAACTCAAACAGTGTATGATATATAAAATTGTTTTTTAATGACATTGAAAAATTAAAATCGGCACAAAACTAACAAAACAAAATGGAGTCATTTTGTACATAAATTAACCAAAATGGCGGCAACTGTTGTGCTATATTAGTACTATGTGAATTCCCATTAGTCAGGTGTTAGCTTCATTATTGTATTAGTAAACAAATGTAATTTTAAAGAACTGCAGTTATTATCTTCAAATTGATAAATTCTTACGTTAAAACACAAACCAACGTCTGAAAATTTTACTTATATACTTATATGTACCGGTACGGTTTTGCACACACACACTCTCTCATTTCGCTAACAGCGATTTACTAGTACATTTGAATTTTGACTTTTGAGCTCAATTTTAGGTAAAAGAAAGGTTTATATATAATTTTGACTTTCCTGGATGCGAGATGTAGAATCTAAGTTGTCCTCAGGTGTCCCTCATGGTCGGGCAGATGTTCGGCCGAACGTTCCATGTGTTTTCCTGTTTACACTGAAGTTAACTTACATTTTTGAATAGCTATTTACTGATTGCTGTCTATGTTGTTACTGTTGCATTTTAATACATTGATAATTCCAAAAAAAAGAAACACTTTCGCTGGCAAAAAGCTGCCGGCGAACTTCACAGCGTGTTGACGCCTTGATGGTCTGATGCTGACTGGGCGGATGCAATGCACATTTTTACGTATGTGTGTGTACATCGACGTCATTGTCTTTTGTCTCACACGGCTAACGCCCTGTTTCACGTCATTCTGGTTACGTCGTTATTATATTTTCAATGACGCCACGCATTGTTGACCAATGAAATATTATATTAAAAGTCTGTGTTAACTCCGGCAACCATCGACTGCATTCCACTCCGCACGTACGCCCTCGGCCCTGGAATCGTCCTGCTTAGTTGAAATTGCGTTGTTTATTTAGACATGGGTAAAACTGACCTAACTATGTTTTACATTCATAAATACAATAAAAAATACAATACAAAATCCTTACATCCCCTAATTATGAAATCAGGTTGTTTGTACTGTTACAATCTGTAGACCAAAGCTTTTTCCTTTATCATTTCTAATAAATGAAATTATTTAGTTAATTATATAATTTATAAAACAATTTATCGAAATGTTTGTATTATACTAGTTATATAATAGTATATAAAATAAAGTAATACTATATTTATAAGTTCATACGCTAAATATACTATGTACATAATAAAGTTTCTAAATAAAACTATGTAAAAATTGAAATTTTTTTTGCACTTCACACATACGCAAGCACACACGCACACACACACTGCACATTCCCATTATACTCTTTTTGAACACAAAAAGGAATAAAATAAAATAAAAGTAATTTAAAAAATTAAAAACACGACTGCCAAAAAAATAAATGAATAAATAAAAAATAAATTGATAAAAAAACTAAATAAAAATAATATTTAGTAAAAATCTAAATAAAGTCTATTTAAAAAGCCAAAAACATGGTATTGAAATTCAGCTCTGATCAGATTTAACGAAAATGTTATGAATGATTAACCGCATAGTAATTTTATTAGTTTTAAATTACTTTTCGATGTTGAATATATATCAATGCATCATATGAAGACTACAATTATAAAAAATATTGCTGATAAAATTTTGCTCTTCAATTTTAATTTTCAATGCAGTCGGGGCTGTTTAATGAAAAGAACAAATCTATTTAGAAACAGCCCCCGACTGCATTGAAAATTAAAATTGAAGAGCAAAATTTTATCAGCAATATTTTTTATAATTGTAGTTTTCACATGATGCATTGATATATATTCAACATCGAAAAGTAATTTAAATCTAATAAAATTACTATGCGGTTAATCATTCATAACATTTTCGTTAAATCTGATCAGAGCTGAATTTCAATACCTTGTTTTTGGCTTTTTAAATAGACTTTATTTAGATTTTGTGATTTTTACTAAATATTATTTTTATTTAGTTTTTTATCAATTTATTTTTTATTTATTCGTTTATTTTTTTGGCAGTCGTGTTTTTAATTTTTTAAATTATTTTTATTTTATTTTTAATTTAACTTTTATTGTATAGTGATAGCTGTAAACCTTAAATATTGCTCTCAGCATGCCATGAATATACGCAAACAGGTCCAGACATCTTTGGATTTTGACGAGAAAGGACAAAGGGAGAGAGAGAAGGAGAGAAAAGGAGAGAGAGAAAGCGAGATGGGAGAGACAGTGAACGAAGCGAGTATACATGAATAAATTTTGTTTTGTTCTTAGATGTTATGTTAGTGTTTTTTCTCTATATACTCTCGTTGTATTATTTATAATCGTCTTGCCTTATAACCGCTTGCATCTGACTTTATTTGAATGTAACACTCGCATTTCATTCCTATCTACACATGTTCAAAATACTTTTCCCTCGGTATTCCTCATCTGATTCGTGCGAGGTTACGAAAAACCCTGTATTTTCCAGACTGGCTGACATAAATTCATCACGACTTAAGGTATGTGATATACATTTAATCCTTCGTATTTGCATGCCTTGTATAACTTTTTGTATAACTCTTTCATTTCACCCCTTCCTTTATTACAACTAAACCAATTTTCCTTCCAGGCTAACCGATTCTTCTCACTTTCCGTCATATCCACGTTTTTGCTGCTTGGAGACGGGCCGTTGCCTGACATTACAATGGCCAAATCACTCCCACAAAAAATCCACACCAATGATTTGGCAAAAGCATTCCTTATCCTTATGTTGATGTACTTGTCTGTTAAAACATTCTCAGAGGGATATCTTCTATTCACTTTCACCAAACAAATATTCTTCTCTTTACTTCTGTGTTATATTATCAACTTCTGTATTCTTCAATGTTTTTTGTTAATATAGATTATGCTTATAACTCGTCAACGTCTGATTTTCTAAATCTTATAAACGCCGCTCATTGCATCATACTTAGTAACAAATTCTACATGTAGATTTAAGCTACTACATTACTTACAATAATTACAACGATTAATCTTTATAATTAATGTGTGTAGTCTACATATACATTTAGTTTTGAATGTAGGCGTCTTTGTACGGCCGCGAGCGCCAATATGTGGGCACGCCTGCATATGGATACCTAATGGATTTGTTCCCTCTAGATATATAGAAGTTAATTTAACCAGTTTTTTTGTAATATAAATTTTATAGTTTCTCAGTAATTAATTTAAAATATTGTCAGTAGACTTAAAAATAAATAATAAAACAACACACTCACATACCTCTAAATCAACATACAAAATTCTTCCGCTTATGTGTTTATTCGGTATAACCGGTTCTGTAAGAAAATTAGTATTTCTTTGACTTCAATTCGCGTTGCGACTAAACAACAGTGCTTTTACATTGTGTGTATTTTATGTGAGTAAATGTAGAATGACGTGTGTGTACAATAGGATGCCTCTTCACATGTTTAAGTTTCTGACACGTTTGACTTCAAAATTAAAAATAGAAATTTGTTATTTCGTATTCAGCTCTCCAACGCCATATACTAGCTCTGTACCTTCTAACCGCAGTTGCTTTCTTTCGTCTCAGACGGGCATTTTGCCAGCTGGAGTTTAGTATCAGAACTCAGACGAGCGTTTCTTTTGAATGAATTACCACTCAATATTATGAGACAAAATTAACGGTTTATTTTCGTAGTATTAGCCTATCTACCTGCTAATCAAAAACGAATTGTAACATCTAAATAGCTCTAACTACAGGGCAACCATTAAGTAAAGTTTAGGACACAAGACATTTTTTTGAGATTTCATAGTTAAAAGCATCACGGCATTTTCAATTATTGTATTCCATAATCGCCACCTGTTAAACGCTGGAAAATTAAAAATAGTTTGCATCTTTGATGTAATCTTAGCTTATTAATGTAGTGACATGTAGAAGTCGTTATACTGTCTTGTAAGGTTTACATACGGCAGATTTCTTTGTTTTGAAAGAAAAAAATTAATGCAGAAACATATTGGTGAAAAACGTATACTGGTGGTCTTAGTATTATTTTTTTAACTGTGTTAACTACATATAAAACATCATAGAAAAATGTATTCTTCTTTGCATAATTCAAACCACATTTTTTGTTTGGGTCAATCTAACTTCAATCTACTACCCTTTCCGAACATACAAGTTTAGTGGAACAAGAGTGTCGCTGTTTCGAGCGTGACATGTATCTCTGATTGTATAAACTCCCAAAAGTCAGAGCGCTCTGACAGTTGACACAGAAATCCCAAGTGTAAAAATTAATTACTTCCTACCCAGTTTCTGAAATCCATTTCACATTTAATCATGCTGTCAATTTGTCAAGTTTTCATATTATTATTATCTGGCACCTTATCATATCATTTCCGTGCAACCACGCTTTGCCCACCAATTTACCGTAGTCTAAGAACCGGTTCCTTAATAAGCCGCATTCATCTATCAGCAAATTATACTGAAGCTATTCTGTAGTCTGCGGTATCCTTCCTTTCAGTAGATACCTACCTACTTTAACCTATCCCCCTCCAGTTGCTTTTTCTCCGTTGGGACAATCCTTCCTCCCCTGGGACCTCACGATACCGAGAACCTATCCTTTAGTTTCACGTTGCATACCAATGCCTATATTTTCTGTTACTTTAGTGCACTACAGAACCCTTTAAAGTGTTACTTCATTTTAACATAATTAAATTTACTTTTTCATACTTATACCTTGTACTTACACATATAGTTACTATAGCCCAGTCAGGTTTAATTAAATGTACAACTCAGTGGTAACATCGCCAAGAAAGCTTTACAGTAAGCGGTAAGAGACATCCTCTTCTTCTGCTCCTTCTTCTTCTTTCTTCTTCATTAACGCTACAGCCTAACGTTATCCCTGACTTCCAACAATAATTCCTCCAACGTCTCCTATCCATTGCCACCTCTGCGTAACCCCTCACATCCATTCTTCTAAGATCTTCCATCACATCATCCAACCGTCTCATCCTAGGTCGACCCCCCTTTCTGCTTTTTGCTGTACCCTCGGGAGTTTCTTTACCACACCTGATCGTCTATCCGTTCTAGGTGACCGAGGCATTGGATTAATTGAGCCTTTACAAATCTTACAATGTCCTCATGCTTTAGTAGCTTATCTATCTCCTGGTTATTTATTATTCTTCATTCATCATTTTCCTTAACCGGTCCATACATATATCATACAATCTTTCTTCCGAATCTCCTTATAAGAGATAACTAGAGTGTATAAAATCAAGGAAGACACATCAAAGGCTGAAAGAGGTACAATCAATTCCTTACCCCTGAAAACTAAAAATGGTGACGACACCAAATATGACATAACATTGTCAGGTTAAAGGTGTAAAGAGAACAGTTTTTTTCAATTGTACGTCATATTATAACAATGTTAGAGCAGTTTATGCTTATTTGTTCATTATTTTTCACGCATCTACTCTTATGCTTTTTGAAAAATTTTGACAGAAGTAAACTGTGTATTTAATTTTGAACGTCCAATGTAATGCGTGATGCGCAAAAATTAAAATGATACAAGTAATAAAATCTCCCTCGGACTGTTGCTTGCAGTATATCTCTGCTTTATTGACTGAAATAGTTTTGTTGCTAAAAAAATTTAAGAGAGTGCTTAACTTCAACAATACATGGTTATATAGTATCTATGGAAATGTATACAATGGTTTTTGATAAACGACTAATAATGAAATTAAATTTTACTTTAAAATACAATAATTAATAAAAATTCTAAATAAAATTGTGATTTTTAATTTAAACAATAAGATTATCGGATTATTTTTATATTTAAGATTTTATATTAATACCATAAATATTTATTTAGTTATTCATTTCTAACAGGATTATGTAATTTGTATTTTTGTAATCTGAAGATTGTTACTTAAATAATCAATTACAGTTACAGTATATGCCTATCTGCGTCCTTCAATACGTTTGTGTCTTCATTTTCTATAAGTCCAAACATGAAGACACAAAATAAACTTCACATATTTTTGTCGTTTTTCTTGAAAGCGTTTGATTACGTCTTCACAGTGACAGCTGACTCACCTATGAAAGTGACACATCAGTAAAAAAAAGACGCGCCGTAAACGTAAATTGAATTTGACATTATTTTTCGATTGCTGCGATACGCGCAGTTTTGTTCCTGACAACTCTATAAATTTACGTTTTGCAGTATATAGAGTGAAATCAATACTTACACACTCAACACAATAGACACATTTAAAGGAATATAAAATTTAATTAAAATCAATAAGTTTATTAAAACTTTAACTTATTTCTTGTACTTATAACTTTAACTTAATAATTGTTGTAACAAGCACAAGTTATCTTCAATGAATACTGATAATGAACGTTAAATAATATAAATATAATGTAATACTAATATAGATACTAATATGTACAAATACTAAACACTAATAAAATGTTAACATGTTTAATTCATTCCTAGTGTATTCAGAATTAAAGGTTTTTAAATTATAGTATCAATTTAGATATTATCATGGTGTTTAACATGTACGGTTTTGGTACAACGATTACAGTGCAGTACAGAATATGTTTCAGACTAAAATAACATTGTATATATATTTTTACTTTGTCCGTAGTATATCTGTATGAATACTTATGTATATCTGTATGAATTACCCAACGGTAACCAAAGGTGCTTTTCACTTTCAGAATCAAGGTCTGTAGTTTTGAAATTTCAGTTCATTTTATTACAACTACAGTAATGTTTAGAAAGTTTGTTAGTAGAAATATTTCTGGTGAAATAAGCAAAATCGTGTTCAAAATGCTTTCCCTTTAGGACAGTAGGGTACATGTTTTACAAGAACGTTGGTTTAGAGGTCTTTGAGGTTTACCCACGTCTGTAGTTTAACACACCGACTGTTGAAACAATTCTCTTTAGTACTATGAAGGTAGCATAAAATTTTAGATACACCCGAGAGTGTAATAAAGTTTACTGTCCGGTTGTATGTACCACTAACGAAACTTCACACGTATGGCTTTAAGTCTGTAACGTTTGTTGCTTTTCGATGAATGTTTTTGTATTTGTGCTGCGTGATAAACACAGTAAAAGTGTTTGTTGAAAAAGTTAATGTACTCTCTTATTAACGCTACTGAAATGAATGTTAATATTAGTAATATTTGGAAAGATTCTTGTAACTACAGAGATTACAAATTTAATATTAGAAAGTAAAGTGAAAGTTAAAATTCAATATTTTTATATGCACCACTTACATAAATGAAAAATTCATTTTTTTCTACACAATTTCCTCCTACTTCACTGCACTCTGTATGACTGTTTATCTACTTTATCGATCTCTTAAAGAGCTTTTGACTTCCTTCTTGAAAGAAACGTTTCATTATTGAGCGCAACCAATTTTGAACCTCTTCTATTACCTCTTGGTCAGAACAATACTCGTAGTTCTTGTTTCAATGTGTCAAAAAGATAACAATTGCTTGGAATCAGGCAAGAACTCTATGGGGATGGTCCAGCAACTCAAAACAACTACCTTGAAGGCAAAGTGTTGTTTTGTTGCCAGTATGAGATCGAGCGTGGTCCTGAAGTAAAATAGCGTCCTCTGAAAGTTTACCATGTCTTTTGGTCTGGATTTTTGGCTTCAGTAATAGAAACAACTTACAATAGTTCTCCTATTCACTATTTTTCCTGTAGGTGTGAAATTAACAAAAACTGGATCTTCCATATTGCAAAGTATTGTCGTCATCAATTTACCTGCAGCATTGTCAGTTTTGAAATGTTTTGCTGTGGGAGATGAGAGATGTCGTCAGACTAAACTTTGTCACTTACTCTCGAGTTCAAAGTGGTGGACCCATGTGTCATCCACGTTAATTACCCGCTACAGAAATAAATCTTGTTCGCCTTGATAACGTTTCAAAAGCTTACGGAAAATTTTCCAAACAATTCTCCTTGTGGCTATCTTTCACTTGACGTGGAACTCGGCAACGACAAATTTTTCTAAAGTTTAAAGGACCATGAAGATTGACAATTCTGAGCCATGACTAGTACTCAACTCACTTGCAACTTCATCAACTTTAATTTATCCATTACAATAAATCATTTGTTTAACACCTTTGATTTGACATTATTCTCCGAAGACGCAATGAATTGCTTTCCCCTGTTCATTACAAAGAGAAATTGGGTCTTTTTTTAAGCAACTATTCCATTCGAACAATTTATTCCATTTAAACGATTACTTCCATAGCTTTGCGTGTTTCACGCCTTCTGAATTAAGAAAACGTATCACTGCTTGTATTTCTTCCTTGGTGCAATGGACAAAGGAGCTCTCATTTTAAATTGCCTTTAAACACAACAAACTGCTGGCAACGAATCGATGATATGATGTTATGATTTCTAAAAAGACAGCCCTGCAAGCCAGCTAAATTTACCTTTACTTTCTGACTTTGCTTGTAGTTGATGCGACAGAATACTTTGATACCGTAAATAAAAAAAAGTATCTGACATGGTCATACATCTGACATCTGACATCGTCATACATAACTCATCCAACCACCCAACTCAACACAAACACGCAGCTTTCATCTACTGCTCCATAGGCTCACTTCAATACCCATAAACACACATGACTACCAAGAAGAACTCAATACCATCAAATATATAGCTATCAAAAATGGATACAATCCCGATTTAATAAGCAAACTACACAAACGCATCCTAAACACAAAAAGTCAAACACATAAAACCAACAGCACAAAACCCAGTAAATACATCACACTCACACTCTACAATTCCAACACACACAGAATTGCTAACACATATATGAAACAATTATAAAGTAGCCTACAGAACTAACAGCACCATCAGGAAACACATAATTAATACTAACAAGGACATTGAAACATACAGCAAAACAGGGGTTGATAAATTAAACTGCAATGATTGTCACCAATTCTACATCGGCCAGACTGGAAGATCTTTTTCCTCTAGATATTCTGAACATCTAAAAGCCCTCACCACAAACTACATACATTCCACATATGCCACACATTTACAAAACGAAAACCACAGTTACACAAACATAGAGCACAACATGGAAATACTACACTACTTACCAAAAAGTAGAAAACTAAACACAGCAGAACAATTTGAAATTTACAGATATCACACACTACAGCCAAACAACATATTAAATGAACAATTACATTACACATCACACATATTTTTCGATACACGCATACCTACACAAAATTTGAATCCCAGCGCCAATTCCCTCCCACCAGCAACCCCCACCACACACACCTACATCCCATAACCGTTACTGTACAGACATTCAGTATTTAAAACCCACTGAGAAAGACGAATACCACGTCGAACAGTCTGGGTAATCAAAACCTAAAAGTAAGTTCACAGTGAAAGTGTTTATATGTATATATATATGTATATATATATATATATATATATATATATATATTATAACCTACTGATTGTATATGTTGTTTGTGTTGTTATGTCGGGTGTCACACTCCGCGCACTTTCAATACTTACTGATGGCTGGTTCCTCTGCGACGATGTTGTCCTGCAAGCACAAATTAATCTACTATATGTATGTGGGCGCCACTTGGATATTTTGTTCCAAGAAATTATTATTATTATTATTATTATTATTATTATTATTATTATTGAAATTAAATTTTGATTTCTTAAATTAATTATATTAAAAAAAATGTGGACAAGACAGTTTGAATTGAAAATAACGTATGTTTAATGAACTTTAAAAAATCGTCTGAAGGACTAACACTCGAGTTAACAAAATTGCAGAGTTACAAAAATATTTCTCTTATCGACAAGTTTTTTAATTAAGTATCGGCTAATATATTTATTTACTCAGTTGAATAGCATGAGTTTAGTGTATGAAAAATCTTTATACTCAGGACGTGACTCCTTTGAACTACCAAGACAAATCAATAGGATGCTTTACAAAAATTGTGTGATTTGAAGGTGTGTGACATGTGTAGTATAACTGTGTGACAAATGATACCAGGTAAAAATGACTTTAACTTTTGAACAACTCACGTTCCGGTGGGTAATTATCTTCGTCACTTGACACTTCTCCTGGGGACGTTTTCAATCTTGCCTCTTCGTGTTAACGTTCCTCGTGCACTGGTAATTATTTATATGTCAAAATACGGTTTTTAAAACTCCGCACGATTGAAATAAGTTTCGCACTGAATCTATGCTTTGAATTCCGGCGGCGGCGATCAGCTGTCTTCGTGGTTTCTCGATTCGGCCGTCACAGCGCTAGTTCCAGATTCAACGTTGAAAGGCTTGTGTCAGTAAATTGTTTGGGAATTTTGTCAAAGTCAGTTTGTCTTAGCAGATATCAGCAGAATTGATTCTCTCTATTAAAATTTGGTCCTTTTCAGGGCCGCTGATATTCTGATATTCTTGCTGCTCTATTCAACAACACGTTGGCGTATACTCCTTGTATAGGTTAAATCAGTCTTTTGTCATGTACGGGAAAAGCCTTTCTGTGTTCTCGTGTCGAATTCTCGTTCTTCGATTTCGCCTAGGATGTGATGATCAGTTTCGTGGGTGATGTGTCTCTTCTGGATTCAAAGCATAAAGTGTTTTTTGGTCAAATTTCGTCTTCCTTTTATACTCTGTAAGGGGCATTGTTTTAATTTTTTGACATGAACTTCCGGTAATTTTGAGTAAAATTTTCTTCTAGAACGTTCGAGAATAATCAAGTGGAACATCATGGAACAAATTTGACTTCCGTAGAAGCTTTAGAACAAAAACTTCTTATTCTTCACACTAAAGGATATTACTGAAATTATTCTGGTATTTGTCAAACAATTTTACATAACTAATTACAATCTGCATGCCATTACTATTTTTGGATTCTCTGCTTTCAACTGAATATAATGATACTAATTACGATTGGTTTTGAACAAATTAACTATAATAAAATAACATAAAATACAACTCTTACCTTGGAATGTTTTCACAAAATTCCAATTTTCTACTTATAAAAATGTTATGAATTTGCTTGTTTCTTGCTACAACATTAATGCATAACATAATTATCTTTTTATAACAAAATAAACAAATATTAACACATATAACATATAAATAAGTTCAGTTTCGTATAGGCATTACATATGGCCTAGGTTTTTTTGTCACTGGTTCTTTACAATAATTTGTCTTTTCCGGTATTATATACGGGATTTTTTGGGTATTCACTGAGAGTTTGTTATATTGTTTATCCTTGGTAATACCTGGTTTATCCTGATACATATTATTTTTACTGTAAGATTACTTAGCATCATATTGGTTTGTATAAATGATTCATTTTCTTGGTGTGACAATCTGACGATTTAATTGAATATAGAATTTTAAATAAATAAGAAATTAATTTACTAGCAATTAAGTATTTTTAAATCGCACTATTAAACCTAAAGCCCCTGTCCTAACTCAGAATAAGTATGAGATGTTAATGGAAAATCTAAGTAAAGCATTAATAAAAAATTCGAATTGTAAAAAGTTATTAATATCACAATTAACCCTTTGCTAGTCATCATGCGGTGAGCTGTTAATTCCGGACACAACGTGCATAGCGAGTCGTCTGTAACTTAGGAAGATATAAAAATCATAATCTTTGTAATTAGTAATTTGAAGGCACAAGAGTAGTTAAAATAATTCACTTAAATTATATATGTAGAATTAATGTATTGTTTTTTTTTGTAATAAGAATGTCAATTTAAATAAAAATAGGAACTATATTATCGCGGAGTACTTGCCCCTCTCCGTTGTAATGTGCCAGTCGAATCGAGTAGAGAGTCACAATGCTGCCGTCAGAGCGTATAGAACAACGAGCGAGAGCTCCACCAAAATGCACTGTTTAAATTTAATTTTAAATGTTAGCTACCACTGCTAAACGTGGCGAGCGAGTGTAATGTGTGAATTGTAGAAAGTTGTGTTGTACCGTACTGGGTTCGGCAGCGTATTATAAGTTTTAAAACGAGCGGCGGTGACGTCATGCACTGCCATACGTTCGTCGTTGTTGGCCGGTTATGCACACAAAAGTTGTGCAGCTACGCAATACAGCTGGCGCTGCCAGCTTTTTCTGTACATTCCTGCATCCAGAGTTTACTTGGCTAGGCCGAAACATTGAATCGGCCTCATTTCTGTTCTATCCTCCAACCTGGTCATCTGCTGTCGACTGGCGGCTACCGTTTGTTCTGGATTTCCTCGTCTATCACTATGGTTGGCTAGATAAAGTGTAGCTCCAGGTATGTACAAGTTAGCGGGTTCTGAAAATATTCTAACCCCAAATATATTTTTATGTTTCAGCCTCTATTATAAATTATACTTGTGTGTGTGTGTGTGTGTGTGTGTGTGTGTGTAGAGCAGTTTTTAATCTGGGCGTTAATGCTATTACAAAATTAAATTAATACGAATGTAAATGTCGTGGGTCAAGTTGACTTCAATAGAGAATGTGCTAATGTATCTTGCACTCAGCTGTTTTTGATGTCATTAATAACTATGAAAGACACAGCTAATCAATTTGAATATTTCAACGAAATACTAAGAAAGTCATTGCTAGATGAGTGAGATAAGTCACAGCTGGGGAGCTTAATACTGTTTAATATGAATTGGTGGCGATGTGTGTGTGCGCTGTTGCTGCTTAAAGTTAGTGTTGGAATTTAATGTGGACGGCCTATGTGGCGTGATTTTTCTTTATGACACCCTCTACAACCTATTGTATGTCCAGGTGCTCGAACAAGGGCGAGATGGGTGTCAGGTGGACGTACATCTGTCCACCCTAATGGCAGAGACGATCTTACAGCCACGATGCCGTCAGTCGAGGACAACTTAGGACTCTTCCAACGCTAAGCTGCACCCGGGACGTGTGACACGACTGTGACATCACTGATCCGCGCCTATACGGACTAAGTACACCGGACAATCCAGGTGGGAAAATTGTGATTATCTATTTCTCTCTCTACAACATGGTGAATGCACAGAAGCCGCCAGAAGCTCACTCGTGAAGTTCTGACCGTTATACTCTAGCACAAACTCTCATGTTCAATTATGTTATTGCATGTGTGAACATTACAGCAGTACACCTAATGAAGTATCTTATAACTTTATAATGTGTAAGAAATTACACACATACACACATATCCGCAGTTTGCTGTAAGATCTAACTTTTCATCTAATTAAGACCATTAGGGAGTTAATTATCTTGTGCTATCATGTCATCTGGTCATGGCTGAGTTTTAATCACGTAACGGGGGCTGTCTGATGCTTTAGATGAGAAACTATTTTCTTTCCCACAAATACTTAGCGCTTTAATGATTAAAGTCAGGGGCGTTTAGCAGGTTGAGTCTCGGGGCGGTCACTTACATTCTCTGGTGTGAACTACCAAGGCAAATCTATGCTTAGGAGCTGAGATATTCAGATTAATCTGTTATTTATATTTGTACATATATATACATATTATGGTGCATTCATTTACGGTAGTTGGAAAGGGTTATGAGGAATTTAGCACTGATATGAGGGGTGTTGTGTCATTCATGTTGTGTATGTGTTTGTGTGTGTAATTTTACTATATTTTGCTGGGGGAATATGTAATGAATTTAAAAAAAGAAAAACCATAAATGTGCTTACCAAGACAAAAAAATCGGTATGGAGAACCATACATGACTTCCATATTCTAAGATTTATATTTAAAATCATTTTCAGCCAAACAGCCAGGGAAGGAATTTTAACAAAAAAATACTTCTTTGTTGCCAATAACGTAGTACACATATAAAAAAAAATTATCCCCTCCCCCTTCAACTATGATTTTGATTTATAGAAAATTACCCCCAGCCCGTTCAACTAGCCTCTTCATTTATAGATATTTCATCTACGTTTCTACAGTGGATTATTAAGATCTTATCAGGATACTTTATCAAAATTAAGTACTTTACTCATGTTACAACAAAAAATGTTTCAGGTAAACTGCCCTTTCCCCGTAACCGATCTTCACCAAAATCAACAGACATTGAGTTCTCTATAGCTCAGGCACATATGTAAAAAATTATTTGATTCTGTTTGAATTTACGGCAGTTATGGTTCGTCATATAAAAAATTACCCATGTTAAAACATAAAACATGAGATTTATAAAACATATCTAAGATTTATATTTAAAATCATTTTTGAAATAAAATATTTTCATAGAACCTACTAACGCTGGGGAAATCTGAGGAGCCAATCAGAGTTGGGCCTACCTGTCACTCTGCTGAATTTGGTGGAAAGCCCTGTCACTGTCGTCAAAGTATCAGCCTTGACAGGGTCCTCTTTTTCTGCAAAATGGGAGAGGAAGCTTGAGATGGAGTGAGTGACATGGCCCCCAACCTCAATGAAGAACCCATTGTTTTATAAAAATATATTTAAATTTTGAAAACTGAAAATTCTTTTCTTGTTGTAAATATTTATATTTTATAATCAAAATGACTTTATCAAAAAACAAACATTATTTTTTTATAATAAGTACTTACATATGTTTCTTAATATGCTTACTTTTTCTTCAATGTTGATGATCATTTCCAAACATTCTGACAAAATTGTATCTACAGAACAGTTAACATTCCCCAGGTTTCCATTTCTGCTAATTTCTCATTACACCTTCCACTGACGTATTATTAACCATTTCATAAACTATCGAATAATCTTTTCAGATTTTGTGGTACAAAATCTGAAATTTTCAGATTGCCTGGCAACAAAATTATTTTATTTTCAACAATTACCATTGTTTGAAAAAGTTTAAATGAATTTTCAAGTACTTTACTCTTGTTAAAACGTAAAAGGTTGCAGGTAAACTACCTCTTCCCCTTAACTGATCTTCACAAAAATCTAAAGGCCTTGAGTCCTCTACAATTCACTGACGTATGCAAAAAATTATTTGATTCTGTTTGAATTTGCGGCAGTTATCGTTTGCCATAGAAAATACGCTTGATAAAAAACGTTGCAGGTAAACTACCCCTTCCCCTCAACCGATCTTCACCAAAAACAACAGGTCTTGAGTACTCTACAAATCAGGGCTGTATGCAGAAAATTATTTGATTCTGTTTGAATTTGCGGCTGTTATCGTTTGCCATAGAAAATACCCTTGTTAAAAAAACGTTGTAGGTAAACTACCCCTTCCCCTTAACCGATCTTCACCAAAAACAAGACGTCTTGAGAACTCTACAATTCAGGGCTGTATGCGAAACATTATTTGATTCTGTTTGAATTTGCGGCTGTTATCGTTTGCCAAAAAAAATTTCCCTTTATAAAAAAAACCGTTGCTGGTAAACTACCCCTTCCCCTCAACCGATCTTCACCAAAAACAATAGGTCGCGAGTACTCTACAAATCAGGGCTGTATGCAAAAAATTGTTTGATTCAGTTTGCATTTGCGGCAGTTATCGTTTGCCATAGAAAATACGCTTGATAAAAAACGTTGCAGGTAAACTACCCCTTCCCCTCAACCGATCTTCACCAAAAACAACAGATCTTGAGTACTCTACAAACCAGGGCTGTATGCAGAAAATTATTTGATTCTGTTTGAATTTGCGGCTGTTATCGTTTGCCATAAGAAATACCCTTGTTAAAACATAAAACGTTACAGGTAAACTACCCCTTTCCCTTAACCGGTCTTCACCAAAAACAATAGGTCTTGAGAACTCTACAATTCAGGGCTGTATGCGAAACATTATTTGATTCTGTTTGAATTTGCGGCTGTTATCGTTTGCCAAAAAAAAAAAATTTCCCTTGATAAAAAAAAACCGTTGCAGGTAAACTACCCCTTTCCCTCAACCGATCTTCACCAAAAACAATAGGTCGCGAGTCCTCTACAAATCACGGCTGTATGCAAAAAATTATTTGATTCTGTTTGAATTTGCGGCAGTTATCGTTTGCCATAGAAAAAAAATCTACAGACACACAGACAGACACACAGACAGACAGACAGACAGACACACACACAGACACTTTTCGGAAAACGACTTTTTTTCATGTTTTGAGTGTAGTAGAATCAGAATCTGCAATAATCTCGAACACGATTTTTTTTGCCATCACCATACTTCCATTCCTTAAGGAATATGGAAGTAAAAAACTTAATAAAAATAAAATTAAATAAAATAAAAATTCAAAAAAAAAATTACAAAACTTAGAAAAATAAAAGGGGGGTTTCAAATGTTAGATCAGAGCGTGGTTATGATTCTAGGTAGGTAGTAGGTATTATTTCTGCCTTAATTTTTCTTTTCTTTTGAATTTGAGAAATTTTAGAATCTGGGGACTTACATTTATTTTCTTAAATGAAACTTAGGGTGGTTACAGACATGTCGGCTGGTGTTAGAACTTGCAAATTATTTCAAATTATTTTTGATTAGAATCCAGGTGTTGTAAGAAAACTTAATGGTGGTGTAACAAATTAATAGAATGAATAACCAGGAAAATAGCACATTTTATAAAATGAATAAGGGGTTAATGAAGTTTAAAATAATTTAATATGTGTTAGTGTTTAAGTGAGTATTTTGTGATGTTGAGTGTAAGATGAATTTTGAAAAGGGGTTATAAGAAGGTGATTGATTTCACTTGCACATACCCTGGAGCTCATACAGAGTCTAGACATGATGAGGGCCGTCAGTACTTGTTGATTTGATTGTGATTTGTCTCCTGCATTAGACAACGTGTTTTATAGCATCCCCGTTATATAGTACTTGTTTATTGAGGGCGTTGCGTGGCGGTATCATGTATTTTGAATGCAGTTATGGTCCGACCAAGGGCATGGATGTGATAGTTTATATTTTCGATTATATCGAATTTTATGTGTACTTGGTGGATGGTATGTAGTGAGTTAGTTTGGTTGTTTTGTGTCGTGTTCTCTTCTGGGCATTTTGTATGGCTGTTTCTCTGCTTTTATGACACCCATCTCGTCGTATCGCTAGAGCATTCTGGAGCCGCTTGTATGATCAAGTTCTTCCTGTCGTTCTCTTTAATTATTGCTTTTACGTGGTGTGTGTGTGGATTGCGCGGTCATGTCCATTTCTGTGAATGTGGACTTGTTTGTCAAAGATGAGCTCGAGTGGGAGGTCCGGTTCCGGGGACGGAAGCCGCAGGAGACTGTTGTTTCATTAAGGAAGCAACTCCGCGAGGCTCTTGCCTCCGGTGAGGCACCGAGTGGGAGAGTATTACTTACGGATGTCACAGCCGAGGTGGAGCTGTGCTCGGAAAAATTTTCAGAACTGGGGTACGCCAACGTTTACAACATGTTCTATGCCGTTTACAGAATGCTGAATCACAGGCTACCACCTCGGAATTAGAGAAAAATGTTGTCACTCTTAGGGAGCAAGTGGCGATGGCATTGCGGGAGTTTTCTCTCGGCCAGCGTTGCCACGTGGATGCGAATTCCGGTTCTTCTTCATCTTCTGTTGAGACGGCAGCCAGGGTGGAACCCCCTGCCCATGTTCCTGCCTTTTCGGATATGGCTACAGCGAGCTATCACAAGCTCCCTAACCCACTGTCGGATGTCATTCAGCGTCTCCCAGTTGTCGATGGTCTGGATCCCGAGGCGCTTTTGAGATTCTTGCGCATATTTTTTCAGTTGCCCGATTTCCCTGGGCTGTCGGAGCGGACTTTGCTTGAGCTCATTTACCCGTACTGTCGGGGATCTATGGCTGAGCGCGTGACAAGTACCCTTAGGGATGGCGGTGGCATTGACCATTTCCATCGGGAAGTCCTGGACGCTTTCGTACCGGGAAGGTTACACGACCGGTTAAGACATAAACATTTTTATAGAGTTCAAGCAAGCGGAGAGTCCCTTGCTCATTTCATTTCTAGTGTTAAAGACGCGGCCCGGATCCTGAGGCTGGGGTTGTCTGAGTCTGAAGTTATTCACACTATTTTGGAGGGCGTGACGCCGGAGGAACGGTCACGTCTGACATTCGCTGTCCGTCCCCAAAGTTTTATTGATTTGGACCGGCTGTGCGCCGAGTCAACCACTATACGGGGTAATGACGATATTAGAGCCCACGAGGCTAGGAGGCGTTCAGATCGCCCTGATTTAGAGCGACGAGTCGGGCAGCCCGGGTCTTGGGGTCCTCGGCCTGCGCCGGTTCAGAGCTGTGAGGTACGAGAATTATTCTGTTCTAGGTGTCATAGATCCGGTCACGTTGCGCGCTATTGTAACGATGCTAGACAGCGTCAAGGGACTTCCCGAAATGGTAACTTTTCAAAAAACGTAAGCTCTCGGGGAAGATAAGTAGGGAGTGGTCTTCCCCGTTACGCCGTTCGGTTCCAGTTTCACTTAACCCCAGGCGGGTAGCAAATCCCGGGTCATCTGGCTCCAAGGTCCTGCGAACTGTCCCCAACTACAGTTCAGTATGCCCCTTCCTGTTGGTCGAGTTGAAAAAGGGTCAGCTCAGAGCCTTGGTTGACTCTGGATCAGCCCGATCCATAATTTCATCTAGAGTATGTGAGGACCTTGAACAACAGGGCTTACTATTAGGGTCGGATCGGTCTTCCGTGGTATGCTGGACTGCATCGCGGGAAATTCTGCCCATCTCCCGGGTGGTTTCCCGAAGTATTAAAATCGAGTGTTTTTCATGGGTGTGGCGATTTTTGGTTTCTCCGGCTCTGGGAGTCGACTGCATTGTGGGTGCCGATTTCATCTCCAAGAGTGGTCTCGTTTTAGATATTCAAGCGCACCACTGTTACTTTAAATTCAATCGGGAGGTTGTCATTCCTTTCCTGGGGTACCAGGGAGCTAAGGGAGGTATCCAAGAGGTTGTGTGTCCCGATTCAGAAAGAGATCATCTCACTCCGTCCCAGAAGCATGCTTTGGATCATTTGTGTGAGCAGTTCCCCACTGTATTAACTCCCAACTTGGGGCTCACACATCTTTTGGAGTATAAGATCCGTTTAACGGACTCCGCCGTAGTACGTTCACACCCATACAAATTCGCTCCTCCAAAGATGGATGTCCTAAGAGAGAAGGTTCAAGAGCTGCTTAAACAAGGGGTCATTGAACCTTCCAACTCTAGTTATGCAAGTCCAGCATTTCTGGTGCCCAAGCCTGGGGGTAAACAGCGTATGGTCACAGACTATCGCAAACTAAATGCTAATATTGAGGTGGATTCAGTTCCTCTTCCCGATTTACATTCCGCTTTCGATTGGTTTAGTGGGGCCAGGTACTTCACCATCTTTGACCTCAATGCCGCTTATCATCAGATTCCTCTGTCTAAGGAAAGCCGCCCTTATACGGCATTCTGTGTGCCATGGAATCTTTATCAATATACTAGAGTACCCATGGGTCTGGCGGTTTGGGGCTCAAACCCTCACGCGACTACTTGACACTGTATTCCATGACGTAAAATTTAAGTTCATCTTTAATTATCTTGATGACCTCTTAGTCTACAGCAAAACGTTCGAGGAGCATCTGGGTCACCTGAGAGAGGTGATGTGCCGATTGAGGAGTGCTGGCCTCACTATCAATCCAGACAAGGTCAAATTTGCACAAAGGAGTATTTCGTTTTTTGGGCATCTCGTCTCATACGGGGGTGTGACGGTCGACCCGGAGAGGACACAAGGCATCCGAGATTTTCCTCCCCCTAGGGATGCGAAAGGTGTTGCCAGATTCGTTGGCATGGTCAATTTTTATCGTAGATTTATCCCTAATGCCGCGGAGATTGCCGTACCTTTAAACGAACTCCGAAAAAAGGGTACCAAATTTGTATGGGGAGAGAGGCAACAGCGGGCCTTTGATACCCTCAAGGAGGCGATCGTCTCTCCCCCTGTGTTGAGGATGCCTGATTTTTCAAAAAAATTCGTTTTGCAAACGGACGCGAGTTCTGTTGCGCTCGGGGCGGTTCTGTCCCAGGAAGTCGATGGTGCTAGGCAGCCGGTGGCATTTATATCCCGGACCTTGACCCAACAAGAGAGGAAGTCTTCAGTGTATGAACTAGAGTGTCTTGCTGTAGTGTACGCTCTAGATAAGTTCAGGCGTTTCTTGGAACACGCTGAGTTCCTGTTGGAGACCGATAATCAGGCTCTCTCCTGGCTTCTCGCTCATCCCCGGCAGCTGGGTAAAATAGGGCGTTGGGTGGTCAAGATCTCATCCTTTAAATTCAAAGTGCAACACATCCCGGGAACACAAAATGTTGTTGCGGACGCCTTGTCACGTATGTTCTCACAACCCAGCGAAGCCAATTCTGAGCAACCCTGTTCCGTTCTGCTGGATTTTCCTTTGGCTTTTACTGATGTGTTACCCCATCAGTTAAATGATGAAGAGTTGGGTCCTATCATCCAACACCTAAAAGAGGGTAACGTGCAGGTTCCATATTTTCTGTCCAAGGGCGTCCTGTGCTGCCGAGAACGGAAAGGACGTGCCCCGAAGGTTGTGCTGCCTAGCAAGCTCGTGCCGATGGTCTTCAGCTACTATCATGATTCCCCAATAGGTGGCCATAAGGGAATTTCGAAGACCATTTCCAGTATTAGGAGGCATTTCATCTGGAAGGGCATGGACAGGGACATCGCGGCTCGTGTGAAAGCATGTCATCTCTGTGGCTTGAGTAAGCCTGCTCAAAACACTAAATTGGGTCTATTGTCATCTGATGTGGCGAGCAAACCCATGGAGAAGTTATTCATAGACTACGTGGGACCTTTCCCTCGTAGCAAGTCAGGTAATGCTTACCTACTTGTTTGCGTGGATGCTTTTTCCAAGTTTGTCTGGCTACTGCCCTTACGACAAGCAAACACTCGCTCAACTATCCTTATGCTACAGACCCATGTCTTTCAGCATTTCGGTTTTCCGTCCACCATTGTCTCTGACAATGGACCACAGTTCATTTCGAAAGATTTCCGGCGAATGTGTTTCGCTAACGGCATCAAACATGTGACCACTTCCCCGTACTACCCTCAACCGTCCCACGCGGAGAGATTTAACCGGAATCTCCGTTCAGCGCTTATCGCCTACCATGCTGAACAACAGGATTGTTGGGACCTAAATTTAAAGTGGTTGCAATTGGCATTTAACACGGCCCTACACGAGAGTCACAAGGCCGTACCCTTTGAAGTCATGTTTGGGTTCTCGCCGAGTTTGCCGTTGGACAATTTGTGGCACATTGATGATCTTCTACCGAACGATCCTGAGGTCACGACTGTGGACAGATGGCGGGAGGTCCGGAGGAATTTGCTTCGTGCGCACGAACGCGTCCGTAGTCGCTACAATCAGGGGCGAATTCCGAACCCATTTAAGATTGGCGACTTGGTCTACTGCCAGAGCCATCCGATCAGCTCAGCCATAGATAGGAGGGCCGCTAAACTATGTTATCGTTGGTCGGGACCATACCGCATTCTTCGGTTTGTGTCGCCCGTCACAGTGAAATTGGGTGATCCCGGAGGGGATGTTGAAAGAGTAACCACTCATATTTCAAAGCTAAAGTTTTGCCATAGGGCATGAGTTAGGGATGACAGTTTGTCCTATAAAAAGGGGGGAAACACTATTTGGGTTCCTGGATCTCAGTTATTAGATTTGGGAGGCCTTGGTGGTCAGTACTCAGAGCCGGCCGGCGACTCTTCTCTTTCTCCTGCTCTTTTCTGTCTCTTATATCTGCATGCGGACCAGGGCCCGGCGAGCATGCAGGACTCACACTTACATCTTCTCTTTCAGACACCCACTCACTGACTCACACCTCTTCCTTCTGCTTTTTCGTTTTCCTGTGTTACAGAACTCACCAAGAGCGATTTAGAATCTGAGATTTCCAGGTTTCCCGCAGCCGTCGTGCTTGAGGACTGGTTTGTTTTGGGTCAACCATGTTGCCCTTTTGGGGTGAGGGTGTGCCGTACTGGGTTCGGCAGCGTATTATAAGTTTTAAAACGAGCGGCGGTGACGTCATGCACTGCCATACGTTCGTCGTTGTTGGCCGGTTATGCACACAAAAGTTGTGCAGCTACGCAATACAGCTGGCGCTGCCAGCTTTTTCTGTACATTCCTGCATCCAGAGTTTACTTGGCTAGGCCGAAACATTGAATCGGCCTCATTTCTGTTCTATCCTCCAACCTGGTCATCTGCTGTCGACTGGCGGCTACCGTTTGTTCTGGATTTCCTCGTCTATCACTATGGTTGGCTAGATAAAGTGTAGCTCCAGGTATGTACAAGTTAGCGGGTTCTGAAAATATTCTAACCCCAAATATATTTTTATGTTTCAGCCTCTATTATAAATTATACTTGTGTGTGTGTGTGTGTGTGTGTGTGTAGAGCAGTTTTTAATCTGGGCGTTAATGCTATTACAAAATTAAATTAATACGAATGTAAATGTCGTGGGTCAAGTTGACTTCAATAGAGAATGTGCTAATGTATCTTGCACTCAGCTGTTTTTGATGTCATTAATAACTATGAAAGACACAGCTAATCAATTTGAATATTTCAACGAAATACTAAGAAAGTAATTGCTAGATGAGTGAGATAAGTCACAGCTGGGGAGCTTAATACTGTTTAATATGAATTGGTGGCGATGTGTGTGTGCGCTGTTGCTGCTTAAAGTTAGTGTTGGAATTTAATGTGGACGGCCTATGTGGCGTGATTTTTCTTTATGACGCCCTCTACAACCTATTGTATGTCCAGGTGCTCGAACAAGGGCGAGATGGATGTCAGGTGGACGTACATCTGTCCACCCTAATGGCAGAGACGATCTTATAGCCACGATGCCGTCAGTCGAGGACAACTTAGGACTCTTCCAACGCTAAGCTGCACCCGGGACTTGTGACACGACTGTGACATCACTGATCCGCGCCTATACGGACTAAGTACACCGGACAATCCAGGTGGGAAAATTCTGATTATCTATTTCTCTCTCTACAACATGGTTAATGCACAGAAGCCGCCAGAAGCTCACTCGTGAAGTTCTGACCGTTATACTCTAGCACAAACTCTCATGTTCAATTATGTTATTGCATGTGTGAACATTACAGCAGTACACCTAATGAAGTATCTTATAACTTTATAATGTGTAAGAAATTACACACATACACACACATCCGCAGTTTGCTGTAAGATCTAACTTTTCATCTAATTAAGACCATTAGGGAGTTAATTATCTTGTGCTATCATGTCATCTGGTCATGGCTGAGTTTTAATCACGTAACGGGGGCTGTCTGATGCTTTAGATGAGAAACTATTTTCTTTCCCACAAATACTTAGCGCTTTAATGATTAAAGTCAGGGTCGTTTAGCAGGTTGAGTCTCGGGGCGGTCACTTACATTCTCTGGTGTGAACTACCAAGGCAAATCTATGCTTAGGAGCTGAGATATTCAGATTAATCTGTCATTTATATTTGTACATATATATACACATTATGGTGCATTCATTTACGGTAGTTGGAAAGGGTTATGAGGAATTTAGCACTGATATAAGGGGTGTTGTGTCATTCATGTTGTGTATGTGTTTGTGTGTGTAATTTTACTATATTTTGCTGGGGGAATATGTAATGAATTTAAAAAAAAAAAACCATAAATGTGCTCACTAAGACAACAGGCTAGCCTAATTGAAACTATACAACACTTCTGGATTAGTATTGCTTTTATGAATGAGATTATTACTAACTTTGACTCATACATAATCAGGCAGAAATTTTGCAATTATGTTAATATCAAATTCACTTACTTTGTGACATTATGAATATTAATGGATATACATATGTATATATAATTCTGCCGTTAATGGTGTGCTCACACAATCAAGAACTTGTCATTTTATGTAACAGCTTGCAGGTTTAATAAAGCACACGCTTGTTGGTTAAAAGACTTTTTCATTTGCAAGTCCTGTCATTCACCTGGGGGGACATGTCTGTAATTGTATTTGGGCCTTGCACACTTTTGCTTCCTCTAGGTTTTCCACCTAGTTCTAAATATGATGTCTCTCCCCTTTACAAAAAAAACTTAATAAAAATAAAATTAAATAAAATAAAAATTCAAAAAAAAAATTACAAAACTTAGAAAAATAAAAGGGGGGTTTCAGTGTTAAAAAGAAAAATGTAATAAGTTAAAACAAAAAAACTAACAAGAGAAAGCAAGATGACGTCTCCCCTCAAGAGGTAAATTCAAGTACAACTTTACACATGAAGATGTGACCTGCATAAACTTCAAATGTGGTCGTATACGAAGCATAAGACGCTGACGAGGACCTACGTGGATCTACACCAACTTAAACTAGAGAAACTTCAATCTCTGCAGTGAACCTCCTATCTAGTACTTGCCGAAGACAGGACTCAGATGACGACGCCGACTTCAAGAATTCCCAAGAGAGACACCCCAGGACGAGGTTACCACGACCTATTGTAAAGGTGACTCGATAGCTCTCCTATCGAGAGTTAATTATATTTGAGACATAACTTACAGAGAAAAGAGACTTTTCAAAGACTATAATTTTATTTTAAATTTAAATGAGGCCAACTAAGAGTTTACTGTAATATTCAATATCATACGTTGTAACGCATTATATGTAAATGTAAATTATAATCACTTTAGTTAATAATACCATTCTTCAAATGGTAAAAGAAGTCTTGCAAGCATCTAGATGAACACAAAATACTCAGAAGTCTTTGCTATACTTAAAGTAAACTCGGATCCGAGGTAAAAGAATACATAATCAGTTTGATCCCCAGTTTTTCTGAAAACCATTCAAATATTTTAATCTAATTAATTATGTCATGGGATCTTTTCATATCAGTTGTTAATAAAGAGAAGTCATCTTATTACACATGAAAATGAGTGCATAAATCAGTGAAATACATTCCCTTGTTTCCTAATAATTAGCTTAAGTAATTTGTTTAATTATTTTGAGTTTAATAACAGTTCGTTACAACGTAGGCAGCCCATGTAATTGGCAGGTGTCAATTAAGATGGGTTCCCTGGATTTGTAACGTGGCAAATAAACGTTACAACAAATTTCACTCTCATATTTCAAATTCTTTAAGAATTAAAATAGCTTGTTTTCAACTGAGTAAGTTTTTTTCTATAGTACACTATAGGATTGTACCTTTTTCCTTTATTTTTGCTAATATTTTGCAATTATTCTGTCAAATATGACTGTTTTTGTGATTGTTTTTGGCCTCAGCCTGGTATGGTATAGGTAAATAGTTTCCTAGCTCGACTGTTAAAGTGTTTTAGTTGGTCAACTATATAAGTATAGTCACACTATATTGTATTTCAACTTTATAATGCAATTTGGTTGCATTTTGTCACCATTAAATTCATAAATATTACAATAATATAGGTCCATCACATGTTTTCACTTAATACTGTTTTTGGCTATTTTAATTGATTTTTAATCACTTTACAGCTTTCTCTATTTAAGATAATTTGTTCGTCTTTGTCTAATTGACATTTACTTATAGTTTTTATTGATTCTATAATAATTAATTTTCACATAAATCTGAGTGATTGGACTCAGCTCCTAAACATAGATTTTTTGTCATAACATTTATATAATTTTTTATTTTAACTTACATCCTTTTTAATAATGTATTCAAATCATTTAATACATTCATTTTATTTATATTACAAAGTATAATAATGGGTCTTGCCCCTTAATTCAAAATAAATAGTTTTTTATACCCTATTCAGAGTTACATTTCTTAATAAGTAATGACCTCATTTTGGTTATTTCTGAGATTATCTGTCTCTCTTATAGAATATTATTAGTTTTACACTGTTCTTCACTTAAATAATATATATGGGGTTTGAGTCTTAGTCATAGTCTTGTCGTTTTTTCATGTTAATGATATTAATTATCAGACAATATTACAAAATTTTTCGGATTACTTGGGTTCGATACTGTTCACCTCACTTTCCTCTTATGATAAATTACTATGCAAATAATTCCCTTTATGGAACGTTCTGTGACGTTACATATGCCTTTTCGTTAAAATTGATAATTTGGGAAAAACATTTCTTCAGTTTTGATGAAATTATCATTTGTATATTAACCTTCTATTAGCTTCATTATTATTTCATCCTTTTATCTTATAATTAGATTCCTGTACTACTCCTTTAATATATTAATCCATCTCATTATTCATGTCTCATTCTTTATCGTATCTCCTTTTCCTTTCCTTTTACGTTGATGTTAATTATTTAATCTTTGATATAACTCCCAAACAATTCCCTAACTTTTATAGCGGGTTCGAAGTCAGAGTGGCTCGCTGTGGCATACATTATCCGCCCTTCCCTAACTATAATTACTGAAATCAGAGGCAACACATCTCTGTCCAGAAAATATATAAGACGTACTTATAATTGCACTTTCGCAACAAATAATAAAAAAATATAATATTCAAAGATCATAGGCTCCTACACATAAATTCCCTTTCTTAAACTCTTATGAATATTTCTCAATTATATTAATATATCGTTCTCCGCAGGTAAAATTATCTTTTAAAATCATTCAATGTTAATAGCTATATTTATAGATTCATCATTACCTCTTTATGTAACACTCTGTTTCCTTTTTTCATTCCTTTTTTCCCATTTATCATTTCCTTTTAGTATCAATTATATGACAGTATTTCTCCTCCTTAGTAATATCAATTGTTGTTTGATTGTTCAATAATTTATTTAATTAATTATGTCCTTTCCTTTTTCTCCTTTTCTAAGTACGTGTAAGTTGGTAAATATACGTTGACTTGGCTATTGGAAATAAATTTATATCTTACATATTGCACTGGTTTATTTTTTTTATTACAGGTATTGTAATAAAGATCTGTACCTATTGTTATTATATTTTTTTATATACCAGTACATGTAAAGAAACTCTTTTTCTCAGGGTTAATGATTATTAAGTTATTTTATCGTATTTACGATTAAATCTACTAATTTCTTTTCTTTAAACCAACCCAGATTCAGTTAATGGGTAGTACATTGGTAATTAACCATGTAAAAAATAACTAACGTATTAGTGTAACTTAACCGTCTCTGAATTCTTCCAGCTGCCACGGGTTCACTTCTGGTTGTTGTTTACCTTTCTTCAACAGCAATATTCAGCTTGGCAATCTGTTTCCTCACACGAATCTCTTATTGCTCTTACCGCTGGATACCACTCTCCAAGATTACTGCAACACCGATGTCTCCTTTGAACACTTAATTATTCGTTAGGGCCACTGAAACTCTTCTCCAGTCCAAGATTTTCCTCTTCTGTCGTCGTTCTATTCAGGATATTGTTATATTTTTTATATTTATTTATTCGATATTATAATCAAACTCTGGAATCACTATTCAAAATCCTTTGCTTTATTTTTTTTCCAAGTTACATTACTTTTATGATGTACAACAGTTATTATAATTTAATATTCTTAATGTGACTCTGATTGAATTAAAAATTAGACTCTATTTACATAATTCCTCTGTTTCATCTTTATAGTATTCAATATATAATTAGACTACTCATGTTACTTTCCTTAGATATAAATTTAGACTCATTTTACATAATTCCTCTCTTTCATCTTTATAGTATTTGGTATTAAATTAGACTAATACATTTTTTCTTCATCACTCTCCAAAACAATCTCTAACAATTTACATATTTGCCACATTGATAATTCCCTACTTTCGTTATATCTTTTTATCATATACCTCTTAAAAACTTATATAACTTTTCTACTTCTTATTAAATATATTTATTTTATTTCTAATATTCTTAATTCTAGTTTGTATTTATAATATGATCATTCTCTGACTGTTTCCTCTTATTATAATATTCATTTCAAATTTCATATATTCTTTTCATAACATATATCTTTATACTGTTTTATCTCATATAGGCATATACCTCTATGTTGATGGGTGAGTCAATACAATGTTTTTGTTTACATTTTAAAACATATGTTCCAATTCTAATAAATTTATATATTTTTTCTTTTAAAATTTATTATTTTCCTCTTATGTACTGTGTTGCATTTTAACAGCAGTACAATATATATTTTTGCCTTTGGTGGAAGGTGTCCTTCTCGTATTTTTATTTATATTAATAATCTCTCCTTCTATAAGTACGGGTAAGTTGGTAAATATACATTGACTTGTATTTTTATTCATGGTACTTTCTTAATTATTTGTTCTCAATGTCATTGTCCTGTCTTTGTCCTGTCTATTTTTGTGTTCAGTTACCCCATAATATTGGATCAGTGAAGGGCTATCTTCCTTTTTCACTGCCGCGTCTAGTTTAAATGAGCACCTGTCTCATTTGCCCGGTCTCCCGGAACACTGGGTTGCTGACTTGTTTGTGGTTCCTGTCTAACCTCGGGGTTACCACTAATAGGTCGGCTATTCGTTGTATTACTCTGGTTACCTTGCGTCTGCAGTGGGTAATAGACGTAAGTCGGTAAATTGGGTTGATATGGTCGTTGATTATTGGCCATCGTATAGTTTACCTGTGGTCTATACTCCTGATTCCTCCTATCACCTCCTCCTTGATTCCCTCCGTTGCGATAATTATTTCCCTGACTATAATTATTCCCTCTATAGTTATTGCCGCGATAACTATTTCCTTGATTATAATTTCTATTGTAATTATTGTCGGGGTAATTATTTCGGTTTGGTCCAGGATGGTTACGGTTGTTTGGACCTTGATTGTTATTATTTCGGCTATTTGGTGGGGTGCTATTGTTCTGGTTATTCGGGTTAAAATTATTATTACCATTTCCACCTCCATTCCGGTTTGGTCCGTTGTTACTATTATAATAGTCTACCTTACGATTGGGGGGTTGGTAGTCTTGAAATTTTCCCGCAGACTCGCAGTTTTCTAATAGTTTAGCTAGGTCAGTAATTTTACTAAGTTGCTGGTACAATTGGGCATCCTTAATACCGTAGCTACAATGTCCGGCTAACTGTCTCACCAAACATTCTTCCGGGATTGGCGGTATTAACTTTCGTGCCAAACATATCTTTCCCAGGAAATAAGATGTTGGGGATTGTCCATTGGACGCGTCGTATTTCCCGTAGAATATGTCCATTCTTACTTTGTTTTGCGCTGTTTCTGACCAATATTTTTCTTTGAATTGGCGTTTGAATTCGACTAAGTTTGTTATTTCGGGTCGTACCGCTATCCACCAATTATCCCTCGTATTTCGGAACGTTTCGTCTAACATTTCCCTTATTCTATCCCATCTTGTTTCTCTATTCCTTTTAATGAACTCTTCCATCCTCTCTAAGAATTCCATAGGGTTCCGGCGATAATTTTGGAAGTTAATTACCTCCCTGTTCTCGCTATGACACGTATGGGTATTCAATATCGGTGTGTCCCTCAGCGCTTCTAATCTCTCCTGCAGGTTTTTTCCCTCTGATCTATTTCCTGTATGTTATTTCTATTAGTTTTTATTTGCTCGTCCAACCTGTTAGCTATGTCATACGTTCTTTGTATTCTCTCGCTAACGTCTTTCCGGACTTCTCCTACCTCCTGCATGATTTCGTCTCGGTTTTGTCTTACTTTGTTATCAAGAGTTCGCACGTCTTGTTTTGTCTCTACGGTTCTTTCCTCTATTGTTTCAAAACTGGTATTATTGCCTTCCTGCAACCTTTCTAACTGTTTCTCCATTGTCTCGACCTTCCTGTCACTGTCGATTTTACTATCATCAATCCTTTTGTTTACTGTTTCGTAATTTCCGCTAATTTCCTTTTTCGGAAACCCTATACATTTTTTATTTTCCTCCTGAAGTAGCTCCAGCTTTTTTCCGTTATCATTGATCTTCTCGGTTATATACTCCCTTAAAGATTCTATTTTTTTGTCAAATTCCTCCTTATCCTCCTGTCTGTCTTTTCTCAGTGATTCTATACTTCCTTTTATTTCTGCCTTGTTTTCCTGCCTATTTTTATTATTCTCCTCCTTATCCTTCTGTCTATTTTTATTATTATCCTCCCTTAGGGATCCTATTATCGTTTCTTCCATTCTTTGGAACATCGTCATTATTGCGTTCATGTCGACGCTCCATGTTATTTTTTTCTGGTTCGGGTTTCTCCGTTTGGTCCCCCATTTGTATGGGACTTTCTCCCGCTTGTTCCTCTAGTTCATCTCCCATTTGTATTGGTCCTTCAATTTCTAGTGTGGGCGGTTCTATTTCTATTTCCTCTACTTGAACTGCCTCTCCATCTTCCACACTTAATTCGGGATCTACATTTTTTCTTCACATTCTTTCCCTTTGGTAGCGGCATCTTGATTTGTTGATAGTTGCCGGGCTTGTTTCTTTCCTTTTAAGCCTCACTAGTTGGGCTGCCAATTTATAACATACTGATTGTGTGTATGTTGTTTGTGTTGTTATGTCGGGTGTCACACTCCGTGCACTTTCAATACTTACTGATGGCTGGTTCCTCTGCGACGATGTTGTCCTGCAAGCACAACTTAATATACTATATGTATGTGGGCGCCACTTGGATATTTTGTTCCAAGAAATTATTATTATTATTATTATTATTATTATTATTGAAATTAAATTTTGATTTCTTAAATTAATTATATTAAAAAAAATGTGGACAAGACAGTTTGAATTGAAAATAACGTATGTTTAATGAACTTTTAAAAAATCATCTGAAGGACTAACACTCGAATTAACAAAATTGCAGAGTTACAAAAATATTTTTCTTATCGACAAGTTTTTTAATTAAGTATCGGCTAATATATTTATTTACTCAGTTGAATAGCATGAGTTTAGTGTATGAAAAATCTTTATACTCAGGACGTGACTCCTTTGAACTGCCAAGACAAATCAATAGGATGCTTTACAAAAATTGTGTGATTTGAAGGTGTGTGACATGTGTAGTACAACTGTGTGACAAATGATACCAGGTAAAAATGACTTTAACTTTTGAACAACTCACGTTCCGGTGGGTAATTATCTTCGTCACTTGACACTTCTCTTGGGGACGTTTTCAATCTTGCCTCTTCGTGTTAACGTTCCTCGTGCACTGGTAATTTATTTATAAGTCAAAATACGGTTTTTAAAACTCCGCACGATTGAAATAAGTTTCGCACTGAATCTATGCTTTGAATTCCGGCGGCGGCGATCAGCTGTCTGCGTGGTTTCTCGATTCGGCCGTCACAGCGCTAGTTCCAGATTCAACGTTGAAAGGCTTGTGTCAGTAAATTGTTTGGGAATTTTGTCAAAGTCAGTTTGTCTTAGCAGATATCAGCAGAATTGATTCTCTCTATTAAAATTTGGTCCTTTTCAGGGCCGCTGATATTCTGATATTCTTGCTGCTCTATTCAACAACACGTTGGCGTATACTCCTTGTATAGGTTAAATCAGTCTTTTGTCATGTACGGGAAAAGCCTTTCTGTGTTCTCGTGTCGACTTCTCGTTCTTCGATTTCGCCTCGGATGTGATGATCAGTTTCGTGGGTGATGTGTCTCTTCTGGATTCAAAGCATAAAGTGTTTTTTGGTCAAATTTCGTCTTCCTTTTATACTCTGTAAGGGGCATTGTTTTAATTTTTTGACATGAACTTCCGGTATTTTTGAGTAAAAGTTTCTTCTAGAACGTTCGAGAATAATCAAATGGAACATCATGGAACAAATTTGACTTCCGTAGAAGCTTTAGAACAAAAACTTCTTATTCTTCACACTAAAGGATATTACTGAAATTATTCTGGTATTTGTCAAACAATTTTACATAACTACTTACAATCTGCATGCCATTACTATTTTTGGATTCTCTGCTTTCAACTGAATATAATGATACTAATTACGATTGGTTTTGAACAAATTAACTATAATAAAATAACATAAAATACAACTCTTACCTTGGAATGTTTTCACAAAAATCCAATTTTCTACTTATAAAAATGTTGTGAATTTGCTTGGTTCTTGCTACAACATTAATGCATAACATAATTATCTTTTTATAACAAAATAAACAAATACTAACACATATAACGTATAAATAAGTTCAGTTTCGTATAGGCATTACATATGGCCTAGGTTTTTTTGTCACTGGTTCTTCACAATAATTTGTCTTTTCCGGTATCATATATGGGATTTTTTGGGTATTCACTGAGAGTTTGTTATATTGTTTATCCTTGGTAATACCTGGTTTATCCTGATACATATTATTTTTACTGTAAGATTACTTAGCATCATATTGGTTTGCATAAATGATTCATTTTCTTGGTGTGACACATTTCACTCTCATATTTCAAATTCTTTAAGAATTAAGCTTGTTTTCAACTGAGTAAGTTTTTTTCTATAGTACACTATAGGATTGTACCTTTTTCCTTTATTTTTGCTAATATTTTGCAATTATTCTGTCAAATATGACTGTTTTTTGTGATTGTTTTTGGCCTCAGCCTGGTATGGTATAGGTAAATAGTTTCCTAGCTCGACTGTTAAAGTGTTTTAGTTGGTCAAATATATAAGTATAGTCACACTATATTGTATTTCAACTTTATAATGCAATTTGGTTGCATTTTGTCACCATTAAATTCATAAATATTACAATAATATAGGTCCATCACATGTTTTCACTTAATACTGTTTTTGGCTATTTTAATTGATTTTTAATCACTTTACAGCTTTCTCTATTTAAGATAATTTGTTCGTCTTTGTCTAATTGACATTTACTTATAGTTTTTATTGATTCTATAATAATTAATTTTCACATAAAATCTGAGTGATTGGACTCAGCTCCTAAACATAGATTTTTTGTCATAACATTTATATATTTTTTTATTTTAACTTACATCCTTTTTAATAATGTATTCAAATCATTTAATACATTCATTTTATTTATATTACAAAGTATAATAATGGATCTTGCCCCTTAATTCAAAATAAATAGTTTTTTATACCCTATTCAGAGTTACATTTCTTAATAAGTAATGACCTCATTTTGGTTATTTCTGAGATTATCTGTCTCTCTTATAGAATATTATTAGTTTTACACTGTTCTTCACTTAAATAATATATATGGGGTTTGAGTCTTAGTCATAGTCTTGTCGTTTTTTCATGTTAATGATATTAATTATCAGACAATATTACAAAATTTTTCGGATTACTTGGGTTCGATACTGTTCACCTCACTTTCCTCTTATGATAAATTACTATGCAAATAATTTCCTTTATGGAACGTTCTGTAACGTTACATATGCCTCTCCGTTAAAATTGATAATTTGGGAAAAACATTTCTTCAGTTTTGATGAAATTATCATTTGAATATTAACCTTCTATTAGCTTCATTATTATTTCATCCTTTTATCTTATAATTAGATTCCTGTACTACTCCTTTAATATATTAATCCATCTCATTATTCATGTCTCATTCTTTATCGTATCTCCTTTTCCTTTCCTTTTACGTTGATGTTAATTATTTAATCTTTGATAATAACTCCCTAACAATTCCCTAACTTTTATAGCGGGTTCGAAGTCAGAGTGGATCGCTGTGGCATACATTATCCGCCCTTCCCTAACTATAATTACTGAAATCAGAGGCAACACATCTCTGTCCAGAAAATATATAAGACGTACTTATATTTGCACTTTCGCAACAAATAATAAAAAAATATAATATTCAAAGATCATAGGCTCCTACACATAAATTCCCTTTCTTAAACTCTTATGATTATTTCTCAATTATATTAATATATCGTTCTCCGCAGGTAAAATTATCTTTTAAAATCATTCAATGTTAATAGCTATATTTATAGATTCATCATTACCTCTTTATGTAACACTCTGTTTCCTTTTTTCATTCCTTTTTTTCCATTTATCATTTCCTTTTAGTATCAATTATATGACAGTATTTCTCCTCCTTAGTAATATCAATTGTTGTTTGATTGTTCAATAATTTATTTAATTAATTATGTCCTTTCCTTTTTCTCCTTTTCTAAGTACGTGTAAGTTGGTAAATATACGTTGACTTGGCTATTGGAAATAAATTTATATCTTACATATTGCACTGGTTTATTTTTTTTATTACAGGTATTGTAATAAAGATCTGTACCTATTGTTATTATATTTTTTTATTTACCAGTACATGTAAAGAAACTCTTTTTCTCAGGGTTAATGATTATTAAGTTATTTTATCGTATTTACGATTAAATCTATTAATTTCTTTTCTTTAAACCAACCCAGATTCAGTTAATGGGTAGTACATTGGTAATTAACCATGTAAAAAATAACTAACGTATTAGTGTAACTTAACCGTCTCTGAATTCTTCCAGCTGCCACGGGTTCACTTCTGGTTGTTGTTTACCTTTCTTCAACAGCAATATTCAGCTTGGCAATCTGTTCCCTCACACGAATCTCTTATTGCCCTTACCGCTGGATACCACTCTCCAAGATTACTGCAACACCGATGTCTCCTTTGAACACTTAATTATTCGTTAGGGCCACTGAAACTCTTCTCCAGTCCAAGATTTTCCTCTTCTGTCGTCGTTCTATTCAGGATATTGTTATATTTTTTATATTTATTTATTCGATATTATAATCAAACTCTGGAATCACTATTCAAAATCATTTGCTTTATTTTCTTTTCCAAGTTACATTACTTTTATGATGTACAACAGTTATTATAATTTAATATTCTTAATGTGACTCTGATTGAATTAAAAATTAGACTCTATTTACATAATTCCTCTGTTTCATCTTTATAGTATTCAATATATAATTAGACTACTCATGTTACTTTCCTTAGATATAAATTTAGACTCATTTTACATAATTCCTCTCTTTCATCTTTATAGTATTTGGTATTAAATTAGACTAATACATTTTTTCTTCATCACTCTCCAAAACAATCTCTAACAATTTACATATTTGCCACATTGATAATTCCCTACTTTCGTTACATCTTTTTATCATATACCTCTTAAAAACTTATATAACTTTTCTACTTCTTATTAAATATATATATTTTATTTCTAATATTCTTAATTCTAGTTTGTATTTATAATATGATCATTCTCTGACTATTTCCTCTTGTTATAATATTCATTTCAAATTTCATATATTCTTTTCATAACATATATCTTTATACTGTTTTATCTCATATAGGCATATACCTCTATGTTGATGGGTGAGTCAATACAATGTTTTTGTTTACATTTTAAAACATATGTTCCAATTCTAATAAATTTATATATTTTTTCTTTTAAAATTTATTATTTTCCTCTTATGTACTGTGTTGCATTTTAACAGCAGTACAATATATATTTTTGCCTTTGGTGGAAGGTGTCCTTCTCGTATTTTTATTTATATTAATAATCTCTCCTTCTATAAGTACGGGTAAGTTGGTAAATATACGTTGACTTGTATTTTTATTCATGGTACTTTCTTAATTATTTGTTCTCAATGTCATTGTCCTGTCTATTTTTGTGTTCAGTTACCCCATAATATTGGATCAGTGAAGGGCTATCTTCCTTTTTCACTGCCGCGTCTAGTTTAAATGAGCACCTGTCTCATTTGCCCGGTCTCCCGGAACATTGGGTTGCTGACTTGTTTGTGGTTCCTGTCTAACCTCGGGGTTACCACTAATAGGTCGGCTATTCGTTGTATTACTCTGGTTACCTTGCGTCTGCTGTGGATAATAGACGTAAGTCGGTAAATTGGGTTGATATGGTCGTTGATTATTGGCCATCGTATAGTTTACCTGTGGTCTATACTCCTGATTCCTCCTATCACCTCCTCCTTGATTCCCTCCGTTGCGATAATTATTTCCCTGACTATAATTATTCCCTCTATAGTTATTGCCGCGATAACTATTTCCTTGATTATAATTTCTATTGTAATTATTGTCGGGGTAATTATTTCGGTTTGGTCCCGGATGGTTACGGTTGTTTGGACCTTGATTGTTATTATTTCGGCTATTTGGTGGGGTGCTATTGTTCTGGTTATTCGGGTTAAAATTATTATTACCATTTCCACCTCCATTCCGGTTTGGTCCGTTGTTACTATTATAATAGTCTACCTTACGATTGGGGGGTTGGTAGTCTTGAAATTTTCCCGCAGACTCGCAGTTTTCTAATAGTTTAGCTAGGTCAGTAATTTTACTAAGTTGCTGGTACAATTGGGCATCCTTAATACCGTAGCTACAATGTCCGGCTAACTGTCTCACCAAACATTCTTCCGGGATTGGCGGTATTAACTTTCGTGCCAAACATATCTTTCCCAGGAAATAAGATGTTGGGGATTGTCCATTGGACGCGTCGTATTTCCCGTAGAATATGTCCATTCTTACTTTGTTTTGCGCTGTTTCTGACCAATATTTTTCTTTGAATTGGCGTTTGAATTCGACTAAGTTTGTTATTTCGGGTCGTACCGCTATCCACCAATTATCCCTCGTATTTCGGAACGTTTCGTCTAACATTTCCCTTATTCTATCCCATCTTGTTTCTCTATTCCTTTTAATGAACTCTTCCATCCTCTCTAAGAATTCCATAGGGTTCCGGCGATAATTTTGGAAGTTAATTACCTCCCTGTTCTCGCTATGACACGTATGGGTATTCAATATCGGTGTGTCCCTCAGCGCTTCTAATCTCTCCTGCAGGTTTTTTCCCTCTGATCTATTTCCTGTATGTTATTTCTATTAGTTTTTATTTGCTCGTCCAACCTGTTAGCTATGTCATACGTTCTTTGTATTCTCTCGCTAACGTCTTTCCGGACTTCTCCTACCTCCTGCATGATTTCGTCTCGGTTTTGTCTTACTTTGTTATCAAGAGTTCGCACGTCTTGTTTTGTCTCTACGGTTCTTTCCTCTATTGTTTCAAAACTGGTATTATTGCCTTCCTGCAACCTTTCTAACTGTTTCTCCATTGTCTCGACCTTCCTGTCACTGTCGATTTTACTATCATCAATCCTTTTGTTTACTGTTTCGTAATTTCCGCTAATTTCCTTTTTCGGAAACCCTATACATTTTTTATTTTCCTCCTGAAGTAGCTCCAGCTTTTTTCCGTTATCATTGATCTTCTCGGTTATATACTCCCTTAAAGATTCTATTTTTTTGTCAAATTCCTCCTTATCCTCCTGTCTGTCTTTTCTCAGTGATTCTATACTTCCTTTTATTTCTGCCTTGTTTTCCTGCCTATTTTTATTATTCTCCTCCTTATCCTTCTGTCTATTTTTATTATTATCCTCCCTTAGGGATCCTATTATCGTTTCTTCCATTCTTTGGAACATCGTCATTATTGCGTTCATGTCGACGCTCCATGTTATTTTTTTCTGGTTCGGGTTTCTCCGTTTGGTCCCCCATTTGTATGGGACTTTCTCCCGCTTGTTCCTCTAGTTCATCTCCCATTTGTATTGGTCCTTCAATTTCTAGTGTGGGCGGTTCTATTTCTATTTCCTCTACTTGAACTGCCTCTCCATCTTCCACACTTAATTCGGGATCTACATTTTTTCTTCACATTCTTTCCCTTTGGTAGCGGCATCTTGATTTGTTGATAGTTGCCGGGCTTGTTTCTTTCCTTTTAAGCCTCACTAGTTGGGCTGCCAATTTATAACATACTGATTGTGTGTATGTTGTTTGTGTTGTTATGTCGGGTGTCACACTCCGTGCACTTTCAATACTTACTGATGGCTGGTTCCTCTGCGACGATGTTGTCCTGCAAGCACAACTTAATATACTATATGTATGTGGGCGCCACTTGGATATTTTGTTCCAAGAAATTATTATTATTATTATTATTATTATTATTATTATTGAAATTAAATTTTGATTTCTTAAATTAATTATATTAAAAAAAATGTGGACAAGACAGTTTGAATTGAAAATAACGTATGTTTAATGAACTTTTAAAAAATCATCTGAAGGACTAACACTCGAATTAACAAAATTGCAGAGTTACAAAAATATTTTTCTTATCGACAAGTTTTTTAATTAAGTATCGGCTAATATATTTATTTACTCAGTTGAATAGCATGAGTTTAGTGTATGAAAAATCTTTATACTCAGGACGTGACTCCTTTGAACTGCCAAGACAAATCAATAGGATGCTTTACAAAAATTGTGTGATTTGAAGGTGTGTGACATGTGTAGTACAACTGTGTGACAAATGATACCAGGTAAAAATGACTTTAACTTTTGAACAACTCACGTTCCGGTGGGTAATTATCTTCGTCACTTGACACTTCTCTTGGGGACGTTTTCAATCTTGCCTCTTCGTGTTAACGTTCCTCGTGCACTGGTAATTTATTTATAAGTCAAAATACGGTTTTTAAAACTCCGCACGATTGAAATAAGTTTCGCACTGAATCTATGCTTTGAATTCCGGCGGCGGCGATCAGCTGTCTGCGTGGTTTCTCGATTCGGCCGTCACAGCGCTAGTTCCAGATTCAACGTTGAAAGGCTTGTGTCAGTAAATTGTTTGGGAATTTTGTCAAAGTCAGTTTGTCTTAGCAGATATCAGCAGAATTGATTCTCTCTATTAAAATTTGGTCCTTTTCAGGGCCGCTGATATTCTGATATTCTTGCTGCTCTATTCAACAACACGTTGGCGTATACTCCTTGTATAGGTTAAATCAGTCTCTTGTCATGTACGGGAAAAGCCTTTCTGTGTTCTCGTGTCGACTTCTCGTTCTTCGATTTCGCCTCGGATGTGATGATCAGTTTCGTGGGTGATGTGTCTCTTCTGGATTCAAAGCATAAAGTGTTTTTTGGTCAAATTTCGTCTTCCTTTTATACTCTGTAAGGGGCATTGTTTTAATTTTTTGACATGAACTTCCGGTATTTTTGAGTAAAAGTTTCTTCTAGAACGTTCGAGAATAATCAAATGGAACATCATGGAACAAATTTGACTTCCGTAGAAGCTTTAGAACAAAAACTTCTTATTCTTCACACTAAAGGATATTACTGAAATTATTCTGGTATTTGTCAAACAATTTTACATAACTACTTACAATCTGCATGCCATTACTATTTTTGGATTCTCTGCTTTCAACTGAATATAATGATACTAATTACGATTGGTTTTGAACAAATTAACTATAATAAAATAACATAAAATACAACTCTTACCTTGGAATGTTTTCACAAAATTCCAATTTTCTACTTATAAAAATGTTGTGAATTTGCTTGGTTCTTGCTACAACATTAATGCATAACATAATTATCTTTTTATAACAAAATAAACAAATACTAACACATATAACATATAAATAAGTTCAGTTTCGTACAGGCATTACATATGGCCTAGGTTTTTTTGTCACTGGTCCTTTACAATAATTTGTCTTTTCCGGTATCATATATGGGATTTTTTGGGTATTCACTGAGAGTTTGTTATATTGTTTATCCTTGGTAATACCTGGTTTATCCTGATACATATTATTTTTACTGTCAGATTACTTAGCATCATATTGGTTTGCATAAATGATTCATTTTCTTGGTGTGACACATTTCACTCTCATATTTCAAATTCTTTAAGAATTAAGCTTGTTTTCAACTGAGTAAGTTTTTTTCTATAGTACACTATAGGATTGTACCATTTTCCTTTATTTTTGCTAATATTTTGCAATTATTCTGTCAAATATGACTGTTTTTTGTGATTGTTTTTGGCCTCAGCCTGGTATGGTAATGGTAAATAGTTTCCTAGCTCGACTGTTAAAGTGTTTTAGTTGGTCAAATATATAAGTATAGTCACACTATATTGTATTTCAACTTTATAATGCAATTTGGTTGCATTTTGTCACCATTAAATTCATAAATATTACAATAATATAGGTCCATCACATGTTTTCACTTAATACTGTTTTTGGCTATTTTAATTGATTTTTAATCACTTTACAGCTTTCTCTATTTAAGATAATTTGTTCGTCTTTGTCTAATTGACATTTACTTATAGTTTTTATTGATTCTATAATAATTAATTTTCACATAAAATCTGAGTGATTGGACTCAGCTCCTAAACATAGATTTTTTGTCATAACATTTATATATTTTTTTATTTTAACTTACATCCTTTTTAATAATGTATTCAAATCATTTAATACATTCATTTTATTTATATTACAAAGTATAATAATGGATCTTGCCCCTTAATTCAAAATAAATAGTTTTTTATACCCTATTCAGAGTTACATTTCTTAATAAGTAATGACCTCATTTTGGTTATTTCTGAGATTATCTGTCTCTCTTATAGAATATTATTAGTTTTACACTGTTCTTCACTTAAATAATATATATGGGGTTTGAGTCTTAGTCATAGTCTTGTCGTTTTTTCATGTTAATGATATTAATTATCAGACAATATTACAAAATTTTTCGGATTACTTGGGTTCGATACTGTTCACCTCACTTTCCTCTTATGATAAATTACTATGCAAATAATTTCCTTTATGGAACGTTCTGTGACGTTACATATGCCTCTCCGTTAAAATTGATAATTTGGGAAAAACATTTCTTCAGTTTTGATGAAATTATCATTTGTATATTATCCTTCTATTAGCTTCATTATTATTTCATCCTTTTATCTTATAATTAGATTCCTGTACTACTCCTTTAATATATTAATCCATCTCATTATTCATGTCTCATTCTTTATCGTATCTCCTTTTCCTTTCCTTTTACGTTGATGTTAATTATTTAATCTTTGATAATAACTCCCTAACAATTCCCTAACTTTTATAGCGGGTTCGAAGTCAGAGTGGCTCGCTGTGGCATACATTATCCGCCCTTCCCTAACTATAATTACTGAAATCAGAGGCAACACATCTCTGTCCAGAAAATATATAAGACGTACTGATAATTGCACTTTCGCAACAAATAATAAAAAAATATAATATTCAAAGATCATAGGCCCCTACACATAAATTCCCTTTCTTAAACTCTTATGATTATTTCTCAATTATATTAATATATCGTTCTCCGCAGGTAAAATTATCTTTTAAAATCATTCAATGTTAATAGCTATATTTATAGATTCATCATTACCTCTTTATGTAACACTCTGTTTCCTTTTTTCATTCCTTTTTTTCCATTTATCATTTCCTTTTAGTATCAATTATATGACAGTATTTCTCCTCCTTAGTAATATCAATTGTTATTTGATTGTTCAATAATTTATTTAATTAATTATGTCCTTTCCTTCTTTCCTTTTTCTCCTTTTCTAAGTACGTGTAAGTTGGTAAATATACGTTGACTTGGCTATTGGAAATAAATTTATATCTTACATATTGCACTGGTTTATTTTTTTTATTACAGGTATTGTAATAAAGATGTACCTATTGTTATTATATTTTTTTATTTACCAGTACATGTAAAGAAACTCTTTTTCTCAGGGTTAATGATTATTAAGTTATTTTATCGTATTTACGATTAAATCTATTAATTTCTTTTCTTTAAACCAACCCAGATTCAGTTAATGGGTAGTACATTGGTAATTAACCATGTAAAAAATAACTAACGTATTAGTGTAACTTAACCGTCTCTGAATTCTTCCAGCTGCCACGGGTTCACTTCTGGTTGTTGTTTACCTTTCTTCAACAGCAATATTCAGCTTGGCAATCTGTTCCCTCACACGAATCTCTTATTGCTCTTACCGCTGGATACCACTCTCCAAGATTACTGCAACACCGATGTCTCCTTTGAACACTTAATTATTCGTTAGGGCCACTGAAACTCTTCTCCAGTCCAAGATTTTCCTCTTCTGTCGTCGTTCTATTCAGGATATTCTTATATTTTTTATATTTATTTATTCGATATTATAATCAAACTCTGGAATCACTATTCAAAATCATTTGCTTTATTTTCTTTCCAAGTTACATTACTTTTATGATGTACAACAGTTATTATAATTTAATATTCTTATTGTGACTCTGATTGAATTAAAAATTAGACTCTATTTACATAATTCCTCTGTTTCATCTTTATAGTATTCAATATATAATTAGACTACCCATGTTACTTTCCTTAGATATAAATTTAGACTCATTTTACATAATTCCTCTCTTTCATCTTTATAGTATTTGGTATTAAATTAGACTAATACATTTTTTCTTCATCACTCTCCAAAACAATCTCTAACAATTTACATATTTGCCACATTGATAATTCCCTACTTTCGTTACATCTTTTTATCATATACCTCTTAAAAACTTATATAACTTTTCTACTTCTTATTAAATATATTTATTTTATTTCTAATATTCTTAATTCTAGTTTGTATTTATAATATGATCATTCTCTGACTATTTCCTCTTATTATAATATTCATTTCAAATTTCATATATTCTTTTCATAACATATATCTTTATACTGTTTTATCTCATATAGGCATCTACCTCTATGTTGATGGGTGAGTCAATACAATGTTTTTGTTTACGTTTTAAAACATACGTTCCAATTCTAATAAATTTATATATTTTTTCTTTTAAAATTTATTATTTTCCTCTTATGTACTGTGTTGCATTTTAACAGCAGTACAATATATATTTTTGCCTTTGGTGGAAGGTGTCCTTCTCGTATTTTTATTTATATTAATAATCTCTCCTTCTATAAGTACGGGTAAGTTGGTAAATATACGTTGACTTGTATTTTTATTCATGGTACTTTCTTAATTATTTGTTCTCAATGTCATTGTCCTGTCTATTTTTGTGTTCAGTTACCCCATAATATTGGATCAGTGAAGGGCTATCTTCCTTTTTCACTGCCGCGTCTAGTTTAAATGAGCACCTGTCTCATTTGCCCGGTCTCCCGGAACATTGGGTTGCTGACTTGTTTGTGGTTCCTGTCTAACCTCGGGGTTACCACTAATAGGTCGGCTATTCGTTGTATTACTCTGGTTACCTTGCGTCTGCTGTGGGTAATAGACGTAAGTCGGTAAATTGGGTTGATATGGTCGTTGATTATTGGCCATCGTATAGTTTACCTGTAGTCTATACTCCTGATTCCTCCTATCACCTCCTCCTTGATTCCCTCCGTTGCGATAATTATTTCCCTGACTATAATTATTCCCTCTATAGTTATTGCCGCGATAACTATTTCCTTGATTATAATTTCTATTGTAATTATTGTCGGGGTAATTATTTCGGTTTGGTCCCGGATGGTTACGGTTGTTTGGACCTTGATTGTTATTATTTCGGCTATTTGGTGGGGTGCTATTGTTCTGGTTATTCGGGTTAAAATTATTATTACCATTTCCACCTCCATTCCGGTTTGGTCCGTTGTTACTATTATAATAGTCTACCTTACGATTGGGGGGTTGGTAGTCTTGAAATTTTCCCGCAGACTCGCAGTTTTCTAATAGTTTAGCTAGGTCAGTAATTTTACTAAGTTGCTGGTACAATTGGGCATCCTTAATACCGTAGCTACAATGTCCGGCTAACTGTCTCACCAAACATTCTTCCGGGATTGGCGGTATTAACTTTCGTGCCAAACATATCTTTCCCAGGAAATAAGATGTTGGGGATTGTCCATTGGACGCGTCGTATTTCCCGTAGAATATGTCCATTCTTACTTTGTTTTGCGCTGTTTCTGACCAATATTTTTCTTTAAATTGGCGTTTGAATTCGATTAAGTTTGTTATTTCGGGTCGTACCGCTATCCACCAATTATCCCTCGTATTTCGGAACGTTTCGTCTAACATTTCCCTTATTCTATCCCATCTTGTTTCTCTATTCTTTTTAATGAACTCTTCCATCCTCTCTAAGAATTCCATAGGGTTCCGGCGATAATTTTGGAAGTTAATTACCTCCCTGTTCTCGCTATGACACGTATGGGTATTCAATATCGGTGTGTCCCTCAGCGCTTCTAATCTCTCCTGCAGGTTTTTTCCCTCTGATCTATTTCCTGTATGTTATTTCTATTAGTTTTTATTTGCTCGTTCATCCTGTTAGCTATGTCATACGTTCTTTGTATTCTCTCGCTAACGTCTTTCCGGACTTCTCCTACCTCCTGCATGATTTCGTCTCGGTTTTGTCTTACTTTGTTATCAAGAGTTCGCACGTCTTGTTTTGTCTCTACGGTTCTTTCCTCTATTGTTTCAAAACTGGTATTATTGCCTTCCTGCAACCTTTCTAACTGTTTCTCCATTGTCTCGACCTTCCTGTCACTGTCGATTTTACTATCATCGATCCTTTTGTTTACTGTTTCGTAATTTCCGCTAATTTCCTTTTTCAGAAACTCTATACATTTTTTATTTTCCTCCTGAAATAGCTCCAGCTTTTTTCCGTTATCATTGATCTTCTCGGTTATATACTCCCTTAAAGATTCTATTTTTTTGTCAAATTCCTCCTTATCCTCCTGTCTGTCTTTTCTCAGTGATTCTATACTTCCTTTTATTTCTGCCTGGTTTTCCTGCATATTTTTATTATTCTCCTCCTTATCTTCCTGTCTATTTTTATTATTCTCCTCCTTATCCTTCTGTCTATTTTTATTATTATCCTCCCTTAGGGATACTATTATCGTTTCTTCCATTCTTTGGAACATCGTCATTATTGCGTTCATGTCGACGCTCCATGTTATTTTTTCTGGTTCGGGTTTCTCCGTTTGGTCCCCCATTTGTATGGGACTTTCTCTCGCTTGTTCCTCTAGTTCATCTCCCATTTGTATTGGTCCTTCAATTTCTAGTGTGGGCGGATCTATTTCTATTTCCTCTACTTTAACTGCCTCTCCATCTTCCACACTTAATTCGGGATCTACATTTTTTCTTCACATTCTTTCCCTTTGGTAGCGGCATCTTGATTTGTTGATAGTTGCCGGGCTTGTTTCTTTCCTTTTAAGCCTCACTAGTTGGGCTGCCAATTTATAACATACTGATTGTGTGTATGTTGTTTGTGTTGTTATGTCGGGTGTCACACTCCGTGCACTTTCAATAATTACTGATGGCTGGTTCCTCTGCGACGATGTTGTCCTGCAAGCACAACTTAATCTACTATATGTATGTGGGCGCCACTTGGATATTTTGTTCCAAGAAATTATTATTATTATTATTATTATTATTATTGAAATTAAATTTTGATTTCTTAAATTAATTATATTAAAAAAAATGTGGACAAGACAGTTTGAATTGAAAATAACGTATGTTTAATGAACTTTTAAAAAATCATCTGAAGGACTAACACTCGAATTAACAAAATTGCAGAGTTACAAAAATATTTTTCTTATCGACAAGTTTTTTAATTAAGTATCGGCTAATATATTTATTTACTCAGTTGAATAGCATGAGTTTAGTGTATGAAAAATCTTTATACTCAGGACGTGTCTCCTTTGAACTGCCAAGACAAATCAATAGGATGCTTTACAAAAATTGTGTGATTTGAAGGTGTGTGACATGTGTAGTACAACTGTGTGACAATTGATACCAGGTAAAAATGACTTTAACTTTTGAACAACTCACGTTCCGGTGGGTAATTATCTTCGTCACTTGACACTTCTCTTGGATACGTTTTCAATCTTGCCTCTTCGTGTTAACGTTCCTCGTGCACTGGTAATTATTTATAAGTCAAAATACGGTTTTTAAAACTCCGCACGATTGAAATAAGTTTCGCACTGAATCTATGCTTTGAATTCCGGCGGCGGCGATCAGCTGTCTGCGTGGTTTCTCGATTCGGCCGTCACAGCGCTAGTTCCAGATTCAACGTTGAAAGGCTTGTGTCAGTAAATTGTTTGGGAATTTTGTCAAAGTCAGTTTGTCTTAGCAGATATCAGCAGAATTGATTCTCTCTATTAAAATTTGGTCCTTTTCAGGGCCGCTGATATTCTGATATTCTTGCTGCTCTATTCAACAACACGTTGGCGTATACTCCTTGTATAGGTTAAATCAGTCTTTTGTCATGTACGGGAAAAGCCTTTCTGTGTTCTCGTGTCGACTTCTCGTTCTTCGATTTCGCCTCGGATATGATGATCAGTTTCGTGGGTGATGTGTCTCTTCTGCATTCAAAGCATAAAGTGTTTTTTGGTCAAATTTCGTCTTCCTTTTATACTCTGTAAGGGGCATTGTTTTAATTTTTTGACATGAACTTCCGGTATTTTTGAGTAAAAGTTTCTTCTAGAACGTTCGACAATAATCAAATGGAACATCATGGAACAAATTTGACTTCCGTAGAAGCTTTAGAACAAAAACTTCTTATTCTTCACACTAAAGGATATTACTGAAATTATTCTGGTATTTGTCAAACAATTTTACATAACTACTTACAATCTGCATGCCATTACTATTTTTGGATTCTCTGCTTTCAACTGAATATAATGATACTAATTACGATTGGTTTTGAACAAATTAACTATAATAAAATAACATAAAATACAACTCTTACCTTGGAATGTTTTCACAAAATTCCAATTTTCTACTTATAAAAATGTTGTGAATTTGCTTGGTTCTTGCTACAACATTAATGCATAACATAATTATCTTTTTATAACAAAATAAACAAATACTAACACATATAACATATAAATAAGTTCAGTTTCGTATAGGCATTACATATGGCCTAGGTTTTTTTGTCACTGGTTCTTTACAATAATTTGTCTTTTCCGGTATCATATATGGGATTTTTTGGGTATTCACTGAGAGTTTGTTATATTGTTTATCCTTGGTAATACCTGGTTTATCCTGATACATATTATTTTTACTGTAAGATTACTTAGCATCATATTGGTTTGCATAAATGATTCATTTTCTTGGTGTGACACATTTCACTCTCATATTTCAAATTCTTTAAGAATTAAGCTTGTTTTCAACTGAGTAAGTTTTTTTCTATAGTACACTATAGGATTGTACCTTTTTCCTTTATTTTTGCTAATATTTTGCAATTATTCTGTCAAATATGACTGTTTTTTGTGATTGTTTTTGGCCTCAGCCTGGTATGGTATAGGTAAATAGTTTCCTAGCTCGACTGTTAAAGTGTTTTAGTTGGTCAAATATATAAGTATAGTCACACTATATTGTATTTCAACTTTATAATGCAATTTGGTTGCATTTTGTCACCATTAAATTCATAAATATTACAATAATATAGGTCCATCACATGTTTTCACTTAATACTGTTTTTGGCTATTTTAATTGATTTTTAATCACTTTACAGCTTTCTCTATTTAAGATAATTTGTTCGTCTTTGTCTAATTGACATTTACTTATAGTTTTTATTGATTCTATAATAATTAATTTTCACATAAAATCTGAGTGATTGGACTCAGCTCCTAAACATAGATTTTTTGTCATAACATTTATATATTTTTTTATTTTAACTTACATCCTTTTTAATAATGTATTCAAATCATTTAATACATTCATTTTATTTATATTACAAAGTATAATAATGGATCTTGCCCCTTAATTCAAAATAAATAGTTTTTTATACCCTATTCAGAGTTACATTTCTTAATAAGTAATGACCTCATTTTGGTTATTTCTGAGATTATCTGTCTCTCTTATAGAATATTATTAGTTTTACACTGTTCTTCACTTAAATAATATATATGGGGTTTGAGTCTTAGTCATAGTCTTGTCGTTTTTTCATGTTAATGATATTAATTATCAGACAATATTACAAAATTTTTCGGATTACTTGGGTTCGATACTGTTCACCTCACTTTCCTCTTATGATAAATTACTATGCAAATAATTTCCTTTATGGAACGTTCTGTGACGTTACATATGCCTCTCCGTTAAAATTGATAATTTGGGAAAAACATTTCTTCAGTTTTGATGAAATTATCATTTGTATATTAACCTTCTATTAGCTTCATTATTATTTCATCCTTTTATCTTATAATTAGATTCCTGTACTACACCTTTAATATATTAATCCATCTCATTATTCATGTCTCATTCTTTATCGTATCTCCTTTTCCTTTCCTTTTACGTTGATGTTAATTATTTAATCTTTGATAATAACTCCCTAACAATTCCCTAACTTTTATAGCGGGTTCGAAGTCAGAGTGGCTCGCTGTGGCATACATTATCCGCCCTTCCCTAACTATAATTACTGAAATCAGAGGCAACACATCTCTGTCCAGAAAATATATAAGACGTACTTATAATTGCACTTTCGCAACAAATAATAAAAAATATAATATTCAAAGATCATAGGCTCCTACACATAAATTCCCTTCCTTAAACTCTTATGATTATTTCTCAATTATATTAATATATCGTTCTCCGCAGGTAAAATTATCTTTTAAAATCATTCAATGTTAATAGCTATATTTATAGATTCATCATTACCTCTTTATGTAACACTCTGTTTCCTTTTTTCATTCCTTTTTTTCCATTTATCATTTCCTTTTAGTATCAATTATATGACAGTATTTCTCCTCCTTAGTAATATCAATTGTTATGTGATTGTTCAATAATTTATTTAATTAATAATGTACTTTCCTTCTTTCCTTTTTCTCCTTTTCTAAGTACGTGTAAGTTGGTAAATATACGTTGACTTGGCTATTGGAAATAAATTTATATCTTACATATTGCACTGGTTTATTTTTTTTATTACAGGTATTGTAATAAAGATCTGTACCTATTGTTATTATATTTTTTTTATTTACCAGTACATGTAAAGAAACTCTTTTTCTCAGGGTTAATGATTATTAAGTTATTTTATCGTATTTACGATTAAATCTATTAATTTCTTTTCTTTAAACCAACCCAGATTCAGTTAATGGGTAGTACATTGGTAACTAACCATGTAAAAAATAACTAACGTATTAGTGTAACTTAACCGTCTCTGAATTCTTCCAGCTGCCACGGGTTCACTTCTGGTTGTTGTTTACCTTTCTTCAACAGCAATATTCAGCTTGGCAATCTGTTCCCTCACACGAATCTCTTATTGCTCTTACCGCTGGATACCACTCTCCAAGATTACTGCAACACCGATGTCTCCTTTGAACACTTAATTATTCGTTAGGGCCACTGAAACTCTTCTCCAGTCCAAGATTTTCCTCTTCTGTCGTCGTTCTATTCAGGATATTGTTATATTTTTTATATTTATTTATTCGATATTATAATCAAACTCTGGAATCACTATTCAAAATCCTTTGCTTTATTTTTTTTCCAAGTTACATTACTTTTATGATGTACAACAGTTATTATAATTTAATATTCTTAATGTGACTCTGATTGAATTAAAAATTAGACTCTACTTACATAATTCCTCTGTTTCATCTTTATAGTATTCAATATATAATTAGACTACTCATGTTACTTTCCTTAGATATAAATTTAGACTCATTTTACATAATTCCTCTCTTTCATCTTTATAGTATTTGGTATTAAATTAGACTAATACATTTTTTCTTCATCACTCTCCAAAACAATCTCTAACAATTTACATATTTGCCACATTGATAATTCCCTACTTTCGTTACATCTTTTTATCATATACCTCTTAAAAACTTATATAACTTTTCTACTTCTTATTAAATATATATATTTTATTTCTAATATTCTTAATTCTAGTTTGTATTTATAATATGATCATTCTCTGACTATTTCCTCTTATTATAATATTCATTTCAAATTTCATATATTCCTTTCATAACATATATATTTATACTGTTTTATCTCATATAGGCATCTACCTCTATGTTGATGGGTGAGTCAATACAATGTTTTTGTTTACATTTTAAAACATATGTTCCAATTCTAATAAATTTATATATTTTTTCTTTTAAAATTTATTATTTTCCTCTTATGTACTGTGTTGCATTTTAACAGCAGTACAATATATATTTTTGCCTTTGGTGGAAGGTGTCCTTCTCGTATTTTTATTTATATTAATAATCTCTCCTTCTATAAGTACGGGTAAGTTGGTAAATATACGTTGACTTGTATTTTTATTCATGGTACTTTCTTAATTATTTGTTCTCAATGTCATTGTCCTGTCTATTTTTGTGTTCAGTTACCCCATAATATTGGATCAGTGAAGGGCTATCTTCCTTTTTCACTGCCGCGTCTAGTATAAATGAGCACCTGTCTCATTTGCCCGGTCTCCCGGAACATTGGGTTGCTGACTTGTTTGTGGTTCCTGTCTAACCTCGGGGTTACCACTAATAGGTCGGCTATTCGTTGTATTACTCTGGTTACCTTGCGTCTGCTGTGGGTAATAGACGTAAGTCGGTAAATTGGGTTGATATGGTCGTTGATTATTGGCCATCGTATAGTTTACCTGTGGTCTATACTCCTGATTCCTCCTATCACCTCCTCCTTGATTCCCTCCGTTGCGATAATTATTTCCCTGACTATAATTATTCCCTCTATAGTTATTGCCGCGATAACTATTTCCTTGATTATAATTTCTATTGTAATTATTGTCGGGGTAATTATTTCGGTTTGGTCCCGGATGGTTACGGTTGTTTGGACCTTGATTGTTATTATTTCGGCTATTTGGTGGGGTGCTATTGTTCTGGTTATTCGGGTTAAAATTATTATTACCATTTCCACCTCCATTCCGGTTTTGTCCGTTGTTACTATTATAATAGTCTACCTTACGATTGGGGGGTTGGTAGTCTTGAAATTTTCCCGCAGACTCGCAGTTTTCTAATAGTTTAGCTAGGTCAGTAATTTTACTAATTTGCTGGTACAATTGGGCATCCTTAATACCGTAGCTATAATGTCCGGCTAACTGTCTCACCAAACATTCTTCCGGGATTGGCGGTATTAACTTTCGTGCCAAACATATCTTTCCCAGGAAATAAGATGTTGGGGATTGTCCATTGGACGCGTCGTATTTCCCGTAGAATATGCCCATTCTTACTTTGTTTTGCGCTGTTTCTGACCAATATTTTTCTTTGAATTGGCGTTTGAATTCGACTAAGTTTGTTATTTCGGGTCGTACCGCTATCCACCAATTATCCCTCGTATTTCGGAACGTTTCGTCTAACATTTCCCTTATTCTATCCCATCTTGTTTCTCTATTCCTTTTAATGAACTCTTCCATCCTCTCTAAGAATTCCATAGGGTTCCGGCGATAATTTTGGAAGTTAATTACCTCCCTGTTCTCGCTATGACACGTATGGGTATTCAATATCGGTGTGTCCCTCAGCGCTTCTAATCTCTCCTGCAGGTTTTTTCCCTCTGATCTATTTCCTGTATGTTATTTCTATTAGTTTTTATTTGCTCGTCCAACGTGTTAGCTATGTCATACGTTCTTTGTATTCTCTCGCTAACGTCTTTCTGGGCTTCTCCTACCTCCTGCATGATTTCGTCTCGGTTTTGTCTTACTTTGTTATCAAGAGTTCGCACGTCTTGTTTTGTCTCTACGGTTCTTTCCTCTGTTGTTTCAAAACTGGTATTATTGCCTTCCTGCAACCTTTCTAACTGTTTCTCCATTGTCTCGACCTTCCTGTCACTGTCGATTTTACTATCATCGATCCTTTTGTTTACTGTTTCGTAATTTCCGCTAATTTCCTTTTTCAGAAACTCTATACATTTTTTATTTTCCTCCTGAAATAGCTCCAGCTTTTTTCCGTTATCATTGATCTTCTCGGTTATATACTCCCTTAAAGATTCTATTTTTTTGTCAAATTCCTCCTTATCCTCCTGTCTGTCTTTTCTCAGTGATTCTATACTTCCTTTTATTTCTGCCTGGTTTTCCTGCCTATTTTTATTATTCTCCTCCTTATCTTCCTGTCTATTTTTATTATTCTCCTCCTTATATTTCTGTCTATTTTTATTATTATCCTCCCTTAGGGATACTATTATCGTTTCTTCCATTCTTTGGAACATCGTCATTATTGCGTTCATGTCGACGCTCCATGTTATTTTTTCTGGTTCGGGTTTCTCCGTTTGGTCCCAAATTTGTATGGGACTTTCTCTCGCTTGTTCCTCTAGTTCATCTCCCATTTGTATTGGTCCTTCAATTTCTAGTGTGGGCGGATCTATTTCTATTTCCTCTACTTGAACTGCCTCTCCATCTTCCACACTTAATTCGGGATCTACATTTTTTCTTCACATTCTTTCCCTTTGGTAGCGGCATCTTGATTTGTTGATAGTTGCCGGGCTTGTTTCTTTCCTTTTAAGCCTCACTAGTTGGGCTGCCAATTTATAACATACTGATTGTGTGTATGTTGTTTGTGTTGTTATGTCGGGTGTCACACTCCGTGCACTTTCAATACTTACTGATGGCTGGTTCCTCTGCGACGTTGTTGTCCTGCAAGCACAACTTAATATACTATATGTATGTGGGCGCCACTTGGATATTTTGTTCCAAGAAATTATTATTATTATTATTATTATTATTATTGAAATTAAATTTTGATTTCTTAAATTAATTATATTAAAAAAAATGTGGACAAGACAGTTTGAATTGAAAATAACGTATGTTTAATGAACTTTTAAAAAATCATCTGAAGGACTAACACTCGAATTAACAAAATTGCAGAGTTACAAAAATATTTTTCTTATCGACAAGTTTTTTAATTAAGTATCGGCTAATATATTTATTTACTCAGTTGAATAGCATGAGTTTAGTGTATGAAAAATCTTTATACTCAGGACGTGACTCCTTTGAACTGCCAAGACAAATCAATAGGATGCTTTACAAAAATTGTGTGATTTGAAGGTGTGTGACATGTGTAGTACAACTGTGTGACAAATGATACCAGGTAAAAATGACTTTAACTTTTGAACAACTCACGTTCCGGTGGGTAATTATCTTCGTCACTTGACACTTCTCTTGGATACGTTTTCAATCTTGCCTCTTCGTGTTAACGTTCCTCGTGCACTGGTAATTATTTATAAGTCAAAATACGGTTTTTAAAACTCCGCACGATTGAAATAAGTTTCGCACTGAATCTATGCTTTGAATTCCGGCGGCGACGATCAGCTGTCTGCGTGGTTTCTCGATTCGGCCGTCACAGCGCTAGTTCCAGATTCAACGTTGAAAGGCTTGTGTCAGTAAATTGTTTGGGAATTTTGTCAAAGTCAGTTTGTCTTAGCAGATATCAGCAGAATTGATTCTCTCTATTAAAATTTGGTCCTTTTCAGGGCCGCTGATATTCTGATATTCTTGCTGCTCTATTCAACAACACGTTGGCGTATACTCCTTGTATAGGTTAAATCAGTCTTTAGTCATGTACGGGAAAAGCCTTTCTGTGTTCTCGTGTCGACTTCTCGTTCTTCGATTTCGCCTCGGATGTGATGATCAGTTTCGTGGGTGATGTGTCTCTTCTGCATTCAAAGCATAAAGTGTTTTTTGGTCAAATTTCGTCTTCCTTTTATACTCTGTAAGGGGCATTGTTTTAATTTTTTGACATGAACTTCCGGTATTTTTGAGTAAAAGTTTCTTCTAGAACGTTCGAGAATAATCAAATGGAACATCATGGAACAAATTTGACTTCCGTAGAAGCTTTAGAACAAAACCTTCTTATTCTTCACACTAAAGGATATTACTGAAATTATTCTGGTATTTGTCAAACAATTTTACATAACTACTTACAATCTGCATGCCATTACTATTTTTGGATTCTCTGCTTTCAACTGAATATAATGATACTAATTACGATTTGTTTTGAACAAATTAACTATAATAAAATAACATAAAATACAACTCTTACCTTGGAATGTTTTCACAAAATTCCAATTTTCTACTTATAAAAATGTTGTGAATTTGCTTGGTTCTTGCTACAACATTAATGCATAACATAATTATCTTTTTATAACAAAATAAACAAATACTAACACATATAACATATAAATAAGTTCAGTTTCGTATAGGCATTACATATGGCCTAGGTTTTTTTGTCACTGGTTCTTTACAATAATTTGTCTTTTCCGGTATCATATATGGGATTTTTTGGGTATTCACTGAGAGTTTGTTATATTGTTTATCCTTGGTAATACCTGGTTTATCCTGATACATATTATTTTTACTGTAAGATTACTTAGCATCATATTGGTTTGCATAAATGATTCATTTTCTTGGTGTGACACATTTCACTCTCATATTTCAAATTCTTTAAGAATTAAGCTTGTTTTCAACTGAGTAAGTTTTTTTCTATAGTACACTATAGGATTGTACCTTTTTCCTTTATTTTTGCTAATATTTTGCAATTATTCTGTCAAATATTACTGTTTTTTGTGATTGTTTTTGGCCTCAGCCTGGTATGGTATTGGTAAATAGTTTCCTAGCTCGACTGTTAAAGTGTTTTAGTTGGTCAAATATATAAGTATAGTCACACTATATTGTATTTCAACTTTATAATGCAATTTGGTTGCATTTTGTCACCATTAAATTCATAAATATTACAATAATATAGGTCCATCACATGTTTTCACTTAATACTGTTTTTGGCTATTTTAATTGATTTTTAATCACTTTACAGCTTTCTCTATTTAAGATAATTTGTTCGTCTTTGTCTAATTGACATTTACTTATAGTTTTTATTGATTCTATAATAATTAATTTTCACATAAATCTGAGTGATTGGACTCAGCTCCTAAACATAGATTTTTTGTCATAACATTTATATAATTTTTATTTTAACTTACATCCTTTTTAATAATGTATTCAAATCATTTAATACATTCATTTTATTTATATTACAAAGTATAATAATGGATCTTGCCCCTTAATTCAAAATAAATAGTTTTTTATACCCTATTCAGAGTTACATTTCTTAATAAGTAATGACCTCATTTTGGTTATTTCTGAGATTATCTGTCTCTCTTATAGAATATTATTAGTTTTACACTGTTCTTCACTTAAATAATATATATGGGGTTTGAGTCTTAGTCATAGTCTTGTCGTTTTTTCATGTTAATGATATTAATTATCAGACAATATTACAAAATTTTTCGGATTACTTGGGTTCGATACTGTTCACCTCACTTTCCTCTTATGATAAATTACTTTGCAAATAATTTCCTTTATGGAACGTTCTGTGACGTTACATATGCCTCTCCGTTAAAATTGATAATTTGGGAAAAACATTTCTTCAGTTTTGATGAAATTATCATTTGTATATTAACCTTCTATTAGCTTCATTATTATTTCATCCTTTTATCTTATAATTAGATTCCTGTACTACTCCTTTAATATATTAATCCATCTCATTATTCATGTCTCATTCTTTATCGTATCTCCTTTTCCTTTCCTTTTACGTTGATGTTAATTATTTAATCTTTGATAATAACTCCCTAACAATTCCGTAACTTTTATAGCGGGTTCGAAGTCAGAGTGGCTCGCTGTGGCATACATTATCCGCCCTTCCCTAACTATAATTACTGAAATCAGAGACAACACATCTCTGTCCAGAAAATATATAAGACGTACTTATAATTGCACTTTCGCAACAAATAATAAAAAAATATAATATTCAAAGATCATAGGCTCCTACACATAAATTCCCTTTCTTAAACTCTTATGATTATTTCTCAATTATATTAATATATCGTTCTCCGCAGGTAAAATTATCTTTTAAAATCATTCAATGTTAATAGCTATATTTATAGATTCATCATTACCTCTTTATGTAACACTCTGTTTCCTTTTTTCATTCCTTTTTTTCCATTTATCATTTCCTTTTAGTATCAATTATATGACAGTATTTCTCCTCCTTAATAATATCAATTGTTATTTGATTGTTCAATAATTTATTTAATTAATTATGTCCTTTTCTTCTTTCCTTTTTCTCCTTTTCTAAGTACGTGTAAGTTGGTAAATATACGTTGACTTGGCTATTGGAAATAAATTTATATCTTACATATTGCACTGGTTTATTTTTTTTATTACAGGTATTGTAATAAAGATCTGTACCTATTGTTATTATATTTTTTTATTTACCAGTACATGTAAAGAAACTCTTTTTCTCAGGGTTAATGATTATTAAGTTATTTTATCGTATTTACGATTAAATCTATTAATTTCTTTTCTTTAAACCAACCCAGATTCAGTTAATGGGTAGTACATTGGTAATTAACCATGTAAAAAATAACTAACGTATTAGTGTAACTTAACCGTCTCTGAATTCTTCCAGCTGCTACGGGTTCACTTCTGGTTGTTGTTTACCTTTCTTCAACAGCAATATTCAGCTTGGCAATCTGTTCCCTCACACGAATCTCTTATTGCTCTTACCGTTGGATACCACTCTCCAAGATTACTGCAACACCGATGTCTCCTTTGAACACTTAATTATTCGTTAGGGCCACTGAAACTCTTCTCCAGTCCAAGATTTTCCTCTTCTGTCGTCGTTCTATTCAGGATATTGTTATATTTTTTATATTTATTTATTCGATATTATAATCAAACTCTGGAATCACTATTCAAAATCCTTTGCTTTATTTTTTTTCCAAGTTACATTACTTTTATGATGTACAACAGTTATTATAATTTAATATTCTTAATGTGACTCTGATTGAATTAAAAATTAGACTCTACTTACATAATTCCTCTGTTTCATCTTTATAGTATTCAATATATAATTAGACTACTCATGTTACTTTCCTTAGATATAAATTTAGACTCATTTTACATAATTCCTCTCTTTCATCTTTATAGTATTTGGTATTAAATTAGACTAATACATTTTTTCTTCATCACTCTCCAAAACAATCTCTAACAATTTACATATTTGCCACATTGATAATTCCCTACTTTCGTTACATCTTTTTATCATATACCTCTTAAAAACTTATATAACTTTTCTACTTCTTATTAAATATATTTATTTTATTTCTAATATTCTTAATTCTAGTTTGTATTTATAATATGATCATTCTCTGACTATTTCCTCTTATTATAATATTCATTTCAAATTTCATATATTCTTTTCATAACATATATCTTTATACTGTTTTATCTCATATAGGCATATACCTCTATGTTGATGGGTGAGTCAATACAATGTTTTTGTTTACATTTTAAAACATATGTTCCAATTCTAATAAATTTATATATTTTTTCTTTTAAAATTTATTATTTTCCTCTTATGTACTGTGTTGCATTTTAACAGCAGTACAATATATATTTTTGCCTTTGGTGGAAGGTGTCCTTCTCGTATTTTTATTTATATTAATAATCTCTCCTTCTATAAGTACGGGTAAGTTGGTAAATATACGTTGACTTGTATTTTTATTCATGGTACTTTCTTAATTATTTGTTCTCAATGTCATTGTCCTGTCTATTTTTGTGTTCAGTTATACCATAATATTGGATCAGTGAAGGGCTATCTTCCTTTTTCACTGCCGCGTCTAGTATAAATGAGCACCTGTCTCATTTGCCCGGTCTCCCGGAACATTGGGTTGCTGACTTGTTTGTGGTTCCTGTCTAACCTCGGGGTTACCACTAATAGGTCGGCTATTCGTTGTATTACTCTGGTTACCTTGCGTCTGCTGTGGGTAATAGACGTAAGTCGGTAAATTGGGTTGATATGGTCGTTGATTATTGGCCATCGTATAGTTTACCTGTGGTCTATACTCCTGATTCCTCCTATCACCTCCTCCTTGATTCCCTCCGTTGCGATAATTATTTCCCTGACTATAATTATTCCCTCTATAGTTATTGCCGCGATAACTATTTCCTTGATTATAATTTCTATTGTAATTATTGTCGGGGTAATTATTTCGGTTTGGTCCCAGATGGTTACGGTTGTTTGGACCTTGATTGTTATTATTTCGGCTATTTGGTGGGGTGCTATTGTTCTGGTTATTCGGGTTAAAATTATTATTACCATTTCCACCTCCATTCCGGTTTGGTCCGTTGTTACTATTATAATAGTCTACCTTACGATTGGGGGGTTGGTAGTCTTGAAATTTTCCCGCAGACTCGCAGTTTTCTAATAGTTTAGCTAGGTCAGTAATTTTACTAAGTTGCTGGTACAATTGGGCATCCTTAATACCGTAGCTATAATGTCCGGCTACCTGTCTCACCAAACATTCTTCCGGGATTGGCGGTATTAACTTTCGTGCCAAACATATCTTTCCCAGGAAATAAGATGTTGGGGATTGTCCATTGGACGCGTCGTATTTCCCGTAGAATATGTCCATTCTTACTTTGTTTTGCGCTGTTTCTGACCAATATATTTTTTGAATTGGCGTTTGAATTCGACTAAGTTTGTTATTTCGGGTCGTACCGCTATCCACCAATTATCCCTCGTATTTCGGAACGTTTCGTCTAACATTTCCCTTATTCTATCCCATCTTGTTTCTCTATTCCTTTTAATGAACTCTTCCATCCTCTCTAAGAATTCCATAGGGTTCCGGCGATAATTTTGGAAGTTAATTACCTCCCTGTTCTCGCTATGACACGTATGGGTATTCAATATCGGTGTGTCCCTCAGCGCTTCTAATCTCTCCTGCAGGTTTTTTCCCTCTGATCTATTTCCTGTATGTTATTTCTATTAGTTTTTATTTGCTCGTCCAACCTGTTAGCTATGTCATACGTTCTTTGTATTCTCTCGCTAACGTCTTTCCGGACTTCTCCTACCTCCTGCATGATTTCGTCTCGGTTTTGTCTTACTTTGTTATCAAGAGTTCGCACGTCTTGTTTTGTCTCTACGGTTCTTTCCTCTATTGTTTCAAAACTGGTATTATTGCCTTCCTGCAACCTTTCTAACTGTTTCTCCATTGTCTCGACCTTCCTGTCACTGTCGATTTTACTATCATCGATCCTTTTGTTTACTGTTTCGTAATTTCCGCTAATTTCCTTTTTCAGAAACTCTATACATTTTTTATTTTCCTCCTGAAATAGCTCCAGCTTTTTTCCGTTATCATTGATCTTCTCGGTTATATACTCCCTTAAAGATTCTATTTTTTGTCAAATTCCTCCTTATCCTCCTGTCTGTCTTTTCTCAGTGATTCTATACTTCCTTTTATTTCTGCCTGGTTTTCCTGCCTATTTTTATTATTCTCCTCCTTATCTTCCTGTCTATTTTTATTATTCTCCTCCTTATCCTTCTGTCTATTTTTATTATTATCCTCCCTTAGGGATCCTATTATCGTTTCTTCCATTCTTTGGAACATCGTCATTATTGCGTTCATGTCGACGCTCCATGTTATTTTTTCTGGTTCGGTTTTCTCCGTTTGGTCCCCCATTTTTATGGGACTTTCTCCCGCTTGTTCCTCTAGTTCATCTCCTATTTGTATTGGTCCTTCAATTTCTAGTGTGGGCGGATCTATTTCTATTTCCTCTACTTGAACTGCCTCTCCATCTTCCACACTTAATTCGGGATCTACATTTTTTCTTCACATTCTTTCCCTTTGGTAGCGGCATCTTGATTTGTTGATAGTTGCCGGGCTTGTTTCTTTCCTTTTAAGCCTCACTAGTTGGGCTGCCAATTTATAACATACTGATTGTGTGTATGTTGTTTGTGTTGTTATGTCGGGTGTCACACTCCGTGCACTTTCAATACTTACTGATGGCTGGTTCCTCTGCGACGATGTTGTCCTGCAAGCACAACTTAATCTACTATATGTATGTGGGCGCCACTTGGATATTTTGTTCCAAGAAATTATTATTATTATTATTACTATTATTATTGAAATTAAATTTTGATTTCTTAAATTAATTATATTAAAAAAAATGTGGACAAGACAGTTTGAATTGAAAATAACGTATGTTTAATGAACTTTTAAAAAATCATCTGAAGGACTAACACTCGAATTAACAAAATTGCAGAGTTACAAAAATATTTTTCTTATCGACAAGTTTTTTAATTAAGTATCGGCTAATATATTTATTTACTCAGTTGAATAGCATGAGTTTAGTGTATGAAAAATCTTTATACTCAGGACGTGACTCCTTTGAACTGCCAAGACAAATCAATAGGATGCTTTACAAAAATTGTGTGATTTGAAGGTGTGTGACATGTGTAGTACAACTGTGTGACAAATGATACCAGGTAAAAATGACTTTAACTTTTGAACAACTCACGTTCCGGTGGGTAATTATCTTCGTCACTTGACACTTCTCTTGGATAAGTTTTCAATCTTGCCTCTTCGTGTTAACGTTCCTCGTGCACTGGTAATTATTTATAAGTCAAAATACGGTTTTTAAAACTCCGCACGATTGAAATAAGTTTCGCACTGAATCTATGCTTTGAATTCCGGCGGCGGCGATCAGCTGTCTGCGTGGTTTCTCGATTCGGCCGTCACAGCGCTAGTTCCAGATTCAACGTTGAAAGGCTTGTGTCAGTAAATTGTTTGGGAATTTTGTCAAAGTCAGTTTGTCTTAGCAGATATCAGCAGAATTGATTCTCTCTATTAAAATTTGGTCCTTTTCAGGGCCGCTGATATTCTGATATTCTTGCTGCTCTATTCAACAACACGTTGGCGTATACTCCTTGTATAGGTTAAATCAGTCTTTTGTCATGTACGGGAAAAGCCTTTCTGTGTTCTCGTGTCGACTTCTCGTTCTTCGATTTCGCCTCGGATGTGATGATTAGTTTCGTGGGTGATGTGTCTCTTCTGCATTCAAAGCATAAAGTGTTTTTTGGTCAAATTTCGTCTTCCTTTTATACTCTGTAAGGGGCATTGTTTTAATTTTTTGACATGAACTTCCGGTATTTTTGAGTAAAAGTTTCTTCTAGAACGTTCGAGAATAATCAAATGGAACATCATGGAACAAATTTGACTTCCGTAGAAGCTTTAGAACAAAAACTTCTTATTCTTCACACTAAAGGATATTACTGAAATTATTCTGGTATTTGTCAAACAATTTTACATAACTACTTACAATCTGCATGCCATTACTATTTTTGGATTCTCTGCTTTCAACTGAATATAATGATACTAATTACGATTTGTTTTGAACAAATTAACTATAATAAAATAACATAAAATACAACTCTTACCTTGGAATGTTTTCACAAAATTCCAATTTTCTACTTATAAAAATGTTGTGAATTTGCTTGGTTCTTGCTACAACATTAATGCATAACATAATTATCTTTTTATAACAAAATAAACAAATACTAACACATATAACATATAAATAAGTTCAGTTTCGTATAGGCATTACATATGGCCTAGGTTTTTTTGTCACTGGTTCTTTACAATAATTTGTCTTTTCCGGTATCATATATGGGATTTTTTGGGTATTCACTGAGAGTTTGTTATATTGTTTATCCTTGGTAATACCTGGTTTATCCTGATACATATTATTTTTACTGTAAGATTACTTAGCATCATATTGGTTTGCATAAATGATTCATTTTCTTGGTGTGACACATTTCACTCTCATATTTCAAATTCTTTAAGAATTAAGCTTGTTTTCAACTGAGTAAGTTTTTTTCTATAGTACACTATAGGATTGTACCTTTTTCCTTTATTTTTGCTAATATTTTGCAATTATTCTGTCAAATATGACTGTTTTTTGTGATTGTTTTTGGCCTCAGCCTGGTATGGTATAGGTAAATAGTTTCCTAGCTCGACTGTTAAAGTGTTTTAGTTGGTCAAATATATAAGTATAGTCACACTATATTGTATTTCAACTTTATAATGCAATTTGGTTGCATTTTGTCACCATTAAATTCATAAATATTACAATAATATAGGTCCATCACATGTTTTCACTTAATACTGTTTTTGGCTATTTTAATTGATTTTTAATCACTTTACAGCTTTCTCTATTTAAGATAATTTGTTCGTCTTTGTCTAATTGACATTTACTTATAGTTTTTATTGATTCTATAATAATTAATTTTCACATAAATCTGAGTGATTGGACTCAGCTCCTAAACATAGATTTTTTGTCATAACATTTATATAATTTTTATTTTAACTTACATCCTTTTTAATAATGTATTCAAATCATTTAATACATTCATTTTATTTATATTACAAAGTATAATAATGGATCTTGCCCCTTAATTCAAAATAAATAGTTTTTTATACCCTATTCAGAGTTACATTTCTTAATAAGTAATGACCTCATTTTGGTTATTTCTGAGATTATCTGTCTCTCTTATAGAATATTATTAGTTTTACACTGTTCTTCACTTAAATAATATATATGGGGTTTGAGTCTTAGTCATAGTCTTGTCGTTTTTTCATGTTAATGATATTAATTATCAGACAATATTACAAAATTTTTCGGATTACTTGGGTTCGATACTGTTCACCTCACTTTCCTCTTATGATAAATTACTTTGCAAATAATTTCCTTTATGGAACGTTCTGTGACGTTACATATGCCTCTCCGTTAAAATTGATAATTTGGGAAAAACATTTCTTCAGTTTTGATGAAATTATCATTTGTATATTAACCTTCTATTAGCTTCATTATTATTTCATCCTTTTATCTTATAATTAGATTCCTGTACTACTCCTTTAATATATTAATCCATCTCATTATTCATGTCTCATTCTTTATCGTATCTCCTTTTCCTTTCCTTTTACGTTGATGTTAATTATTTAATCTTTGATAATAACTCCCTAACAATTCCCTAACTTTTATAGCGGGTTCGAAGTCAGAGTGGCTCGCTGTGGCATACATTATCCGCCCTTCCCTAACTATAATTACTGAAATCAGAGACAACACATCTCTGTCCAGAAAATATATAAGACGTACTTATAATTGCACTTTCGCAACAAATAATAAAAAAATATAATATTCAAAGATCATAGGCTCCTACACATAAATTCCCTTTCTTAAACTCTTATGATTATTTCTCAATTATATTAATATATCGTTCTCCGCAGGTAAAATTATCTTTTAAAATCATTCAATGTTAATAGCTATATTTATAGATTCATCATTACCTCTTTATGTAACATTCTGTTTCCTTTTTTCATTCCTTTTTTTCCATTTATCATTTCCTTTTAGTATCAATTATATGACAGTATTTCTCCTCCTTAATAATATCAATTGTTATTTGATTGTTCAATAATTTATTTAATTAATTATGTCCTTTTCTTCTTTCCTTTTTCTCCTTTTCTAAGTACGTGTAAGTTGGTAAATATACGTTGACTTGGCTATTGGAAATAAATTTATATCTTACATATTGCACTGGTTTATTTTTTTTATTACAGGTATTGTAATAAAGATCTGTACCTATTGTTATTATATTTTTTTATTTACCAGTACATGTAAAGAAACTCTTTTTCTCAGGGTTAATGATTATTAAGTTATTTTATCGTATTTACGATTAAATCTATTAATTTCTTTTCTTTAAACCAACCCAGATTCAGTTAATGGGTAGTACATTGGTAATTAACCATGTAAAAAATAACTAACGTATTAGTGTAACTTAACCGTCTCTGAATTCTTCCAGCTGCCACGGGTTCACTTCTGGTTGTTGTTTACCTTTCTTCAACAGCAATATTCAGCTTGGCAATCTGTTCCCTCACACGAATCTCTTATTGCTCTTACCGTTGGATACCACTCTCCAAGATTACTGCAACACCGATGTCTCCTTTGAACACTTAATTATTCGTTAGGGCCACTGAAACTCTTCTCCAGTCCAAGATTTTCCTCTTCTGTCGTCGTTCTATTCAGGATATTGTTATATTTTTTATATTTATTTATTCGATATTATAATCAAACTCTGGAATCACTATTCAAAATCCTTTGCTTTATTTTTTTTCCAAGTTACATTACTTTTATGATGTACAACAGTTATTATAATTTAATATTCTTAATGTGACTCTGATTGAATTAAAAATTAGACTCTACTTACATAATTCCTCTGTTTCATCTTTATAGTATTCAATATATAATTAGACTACTCATGTTACTTTCCTTAGATATAAATTTAGACTCATTTTACATAATTCCTCTCTTTCATCTTTATAGTATTTGGTATTAAATTAGACTAATACATTTTTTCTTCATCACTCTCCAAAACAATCTCTAACAATTTACATATTTGCCACATTGATAATTCCCTACTTTCGTTACATCTTTTTATCATATACCTCTTAAAAACTTATATAACTTTTCTACTTCTTATTAAATATATTTATTTTATTTCTAATATTCTTAATTCTAGTTTGTATTTATAATATGATCATTCTCTGACTATTTCCTCTTATTATAATATTCATTTCAAATTTCATATATTCTTTTCATAACATATATCTTTATACTGTTTTATCTCATATAGGCATATACCTCTATGTTGATGGGTGAGTCAATACAATGTTTTTGTTTACATTTTAAAACATATGTTCCAATTCTAATAAATTTATATATTTTTTCTTTTAAAATTTATTATTTTCCTCTTATGTACTGTGTTGCATTTTAACAGCAGTACAATATATATTTTTGCCTTTGGTGGAAGGTGTCCTTCTCGTATTTTTATTTATATTAATAATCTCTCCTTCTATAAGTACGGGTAAGTTGGTAAATATACGTTGACTTGTATTTTTATTCATGGTACTTTCTTAATTATTTGTTCTCAATGTCATTGTCCTTTCTATTTTTGTGTTCAGTTACCCCATAATATTGGATCAGTGAAGGGCTATCTTCCTTTTTCACTGCCGCGTCTAGTATAAATGAGCACCTGTCTCATTTGCCCGGTCTCCCGGAACATTGGGTTGCTGACTTGTTTGTGGTTCCTGTCTAACCTCGGGGTTACCACTAATAGGTCGGCTATTCGTTGTATTACTCTGGTTACCTTGCGTCTGCTGTGGGTAATAGACGTAAGTCGGTAAATTGGGTTGATATGGTCGTTGATTATTGGCCATCGTATAGTTTACCTGTGGTCTATACTCCTGATTCCTCCTATCACCTCCTCCTTGATTCCCTCCGTTGCGATAATTATTTCCCTGACTATAATTATTCCCTCTATAGTTATTGCCGCGATAACTATTTCCTTGATTATAATTTCTATTGTAATTATTGTCGGGGTAATTATTTCGGTTTGGTCCCAGATGGTTACGGTTGTTTGGACCTTGATTGTTATTATTTCGGCTATTTGGTGGGGTGCTATTGTTCTGGTTATTCGGGTTAAAATTATTATTACCATTTCCACCTCCATTCCGGTTTGGTCCGTTGTTACTATTATAATAGTCTACCTTACGATTGGGGGGTTGGTAGTCTTGAAATTTTCCCGCAGACTCGCAGTTTTCTAATAGTTTAGCTAGGTCAGTAATTTTACTAAGTTGCTGGTACAATTGGGCATCCTTAATACCGTAGCTATAATGTCCGGCTACCTGTCTCACCAAACATTCTTCCGGGATTGGCGGTATTAACTTTCGTGCCAAACATATCTTTCCCAGGAAATAAGATGTTGGGGATTGTCCATTGGACGCGTCGTATTTCCCGTAGAATATGTCCATTCTTACTTTGTTTTGCGCTGTTTCTGACCAATATTTTTCTTTGAATTGGCGTTTGAATTCGACTAAGTTTGTTATTTCGGGTCGTACCGCTATCCACCAATTATCCCTCGTATTTCGGAACGTTTCGTCTAACATTTCCCTTATTCTATCCCATCTTGTTTCTCTATTCCTTTTAATGAACTCTTCCATCCCCTCTAAGAATTCCATAGGGTTCCGGCGATAATTTTGGAAGTTAATTACCTCCCTGTTCTCGCTATGACACGTATGGGTATTCAATATCGGTGTGTCCCTCAGCGCTTCTAATCTCTCCTGCAGGTTTTTTCCCTCTGATCTATTTCCTGTATGTTATTTCTATTAGTTTTTATTTGCTCGTCCAACCTGTTAGCTATTTCATACGTTCTTTGTATTCTCTCGCTAACGTCTTTCCGGACTTCTCCTACCTCCTGCATGATTTCGTCTCGGTTTTGTCTTACTTTGTTATCAAGAGTTCGCACGTCTTGTTTTGTCTCTACGGTTCTTTCCTCTATTGTTTCAAAACTGGTATTATTGCCTTCCTGCAACCTTTCTAACTGTTTCTCCATTGTCTCGACCTTCCTGTCACTGTCGATTTTACTATCATCGATCCTTTTGTTTACTGTTTCGTAATTTCCGCTAATTTCCTTTTTCAGAAACTCTATACATTTTTTATTTTCCTCCTGAAATAGCTCCAGCTTTTTTCCGTTATCATTGATCTTCTCGGTTATATACTCCCTTAAAGATTCTATTTTTTTGTCAAATTCCTCCTTATCCTCCTGTCTGTCTTTTCTCAGTGATTCTATACTTCCTTTTATTTCTGCCTGGTTTTCCTGCCTATTTTTATTATTCTCCTCCTTATCTTCCTGTCTATTTTTATTATTCTCCTCCTTATCCTTCTGTCTATTTTTATTATTATCCTCCCTTAGGGATCCTATTATCGTTTCTTCCATTCTTTGGAACATCGTCATTATTGCGTTCATGTCGACGCTCCATGTTATTTTTTCTGGTTCGGTTTTCTCCGTTTGGTCCCCCATTTTCATGGGACTTTCTCCCGCTTGTTCCTCTAGTTCATCTCCTATTTGTATTGGTCCTTCAATTTCTAGTGTGGGCGGATCTATTTCTATTTCCTCTACTTGAACTGCCTCTCCATCTTCCACACTTAATTCGGGATCTACATTTTTTCTTCACATTCTTTCCCTTTGGTAGCGGCATCTTGATTTGTTGATAGTTGCCGGGCTTGTTTCTTTCCTTTTAAGCCTCACTAGTTGGGCTGCCAATTTATAACATACTGATTGTGTGTATGTTGTTTGTGTTGTTATGTCGGGTGTCACACTCCGTGCACTTTCAATACTTACTGATGGCTGGTTCCTCTGCGACGATGTTGTCCTGCAAGCACAACTTAATCTACTATATGTATGTGGGCGCCACTTGGATATTTTGTTCCAAGAAATTATTATTATTATTATTACTATTATTATTGAAATTAAATTTTGATTTCTTAAATTAATTATATTAAAAAAAATGTGGACAAGACAGTTTGAATTGAAAATAACGTATGTTTAATGAACTTTTAAAAAATCATCTGAAGGACTAACACTCGAATTAACAAAATTGCAGAGTTACAAAAATATTTTTCTTATCGACAAGTTTTTTAATTAAGTATCGGCTAATATATTTATTTACTCAGTTGAATAGCATGAGTTTAGTGTATGAAAAATCTTTATACTCAGGACGTGACTCCTTTGAACTGCCAAGACAAATCAATAGGATGCTTTACAAAAATTGTGTGATTTGAAGGTGTGTGACATGTGTAGTACAACTGTGTGACAAATGATACCAGGTAAAAATGACTTTAACTTTTGAACAACTCACGTTCCGGTGGGTAATTATCTTCGTCACTTGACACTTCTCTTGGGGACGTTTTCAATCTTGCCTCTTCGTGTTAACGTTCCTCGTGCACTGGTAATTATTTATAAGTCAAAATACGGTTTTTAAAACTCCGCACAATTGAAATAAGTTTCGCACTGAATCTATGCTTTGAATTCCGGCGGCGGCGATCAGCTGTCTGCGTGGTTTCTCGATTCGGCCGTCACAGCGCTAGTTCCAGATTCAACGTTGAAAGGCTTGTGTCAGTAAATTGTTTGGGAATTTTGTCAAAGTCAGTTTGTCTTAGCAGATATCAGCAGAATTGATTCTCTCTATTAAAATTTGGTCCTTTTCAGGGCCGCTGATATTCTGATATTCTTGCTGCTCTATTCAACAACACGTTGGCGTATACTCCTTGTATAGGTTAAATCAGTCTTTTGTCATGTACGGGAAAAGCCTTTCTGTGTTCTCGTGTCGACTTCTCGTTCTTCGATTTCGCCTCGGATGTGATGATCAGTTTCGTGGGTGATGTGTCTCTTCTGCATTCAAAGCATAAAGTGTTTTTTGGTCAAATTTCGTCTTCCTTTTATACTCTGTAAGGGGCATTGTTTTAATTTTTTGACATGAACTTCCGGTATTTTTGAGTAAAAGTTTCTTCTAGAACGTTCGAGAATAATCAAATGGAACATCATGGAACAAATTTGACTTCCGTAGAAGCTTTAGAACAAAAACTTCTTATTCTTCACACTAAAGGATATTACTGAAATTATTCTGGTATTTGTCAAACAATTTTACATAACTACTTACAATCTGCATGCCATTACTATTTTTGGATTCTCTGCTTTCAACTGAATATAATGATACTAATTACGATTGGTTTTGAACAAATTAACTATAATAAAATAACATAAAATACAACTCTTACCTTGGAATGTTTTCACAAAATTCCAATTTTCTACTTATAAAAATGTTGTGAATTTGCTTGGTTCTTGCTACAACATTAATGCATAACATAATTATCTTTTTATAACAAAATAAACAAATACTAACACATATAACATATAAATAAGTTCAGTTTCGTATAGGCATTACATATGGCCTAGGTTTTTTTGTCACTGGTTCTTTACAATAATTTGTCTTTTCCGGTATCATATATGGGATTTTTTGGGTATTCACTGAGAGTTTGTTATATTGTTTATCCTTGGTAATACCTGGTTTATCCTGATACATATTATTTTTACTGTAAGATTACTTAGCATCATATTGGTTTGCATAAATGATTCATTTTCTTGGTGTGACACATTTCACTCTCATATTTCAAATTCTTTAAGAATTAAGCTTGTTTTCAACTGAGTAAGTTTTTTTCTATAGTACACTATAGGATTGTACCTTTTTCCTTTATTTTTGCTAATATTTTGCAATTATTCTGTCAAATATGACTGTTTTTTGTGATTGTTTTTGGCCTCAGCCTGGTATGGTATAGGTAAATAGTTTCCTAGCTCGACTGTTAAAGTGTTTTAGTTGGTCAAATATATAAGTATAGTCACACTATATTGTATTTCAACTTTATAATGCAATTTGGTTGCATTTTGTCACCATTAAATTCATAAATATTACAATAATATAGGTCCATCACATGTTTTCACTTAATACTGTTTTTGGCTATTTTAAATTGATTTTTAATCACTTTACAGCTTTCTCTATTTAAGATAATTTGTTCGTCTTTGTCTAATTGACATTTACTTATAGTTTTTATTGATTCTATAATAATTAATTTTCACATAAATCTGAGTGATTGGACTCAGCTCCTAAACATAGATTTTTTGTCATAACATTTATATAATTTTTATTTTAACTTACATCCTTTTTAATAATGTATTCAAATCATTTAATACATTCATTTTATTTATATTACAAAGTATAATAATGGATCTTGCCCCTTAATTCAAAATAAATAGTTTTTTATACCCTATTCAGAGTTACATTTCTTAATAAGTAATGACCTCATTTTGGTTATTTCTGAGATTATCTGTCTCTCTTATAGAATATTATTAGTTTTACACTGTTCTTCACTTAAATAATATATATGGGGTTTGAGTCTTAGTCATAGTCTTGTCGTTTTTTCATGTTAATGATATTAATTATCAGACAATATTACAAAATTTTTCGGATTACTTGGGTTCGATACTGTTCACCTCACTTTCCTCTTATGATAAATTACTTTGCAAATAATTTCCTTTATGGAACGTTCTGTGACGTTACATATGCCTCTCCGTTAAAATTGATAATTTGGGAAAAACATTTCTTCAGTTTTGATGAAATTATCATTTGTATATTAACCTTCTATTAGCTTCATTATTATTTCATCCTTTTATCTTATAATTAGATTCCTGTACTACTCCTTTAATATATTAATCCATCTCATTATTCATGTCTCATTCTTTATCGTATCTCCTTTTCCTTTCCTTTTACGTTGATGTTAATTATTTAATCTTTGATAATAACTCCCTAACAATTCCCTAACTTTTATAGCGGGTTCGAAGTCAGAGTGGCTCGCTGTGGCATACATTATCCGCCCTTCCCTAACTATAATTACTGAAATCAGAGACAACACATCTCTGTCCAGAAAATATATAAGACGTACTTATAATTGCACTTTCGCAACAAATAATAAAAAAATATAATATTCAAAGATCATAGGCTCCTACACATAAATTCCCTTTCTTAAACTCTTATGATTATTTCTCAATTATATTAATATATCGTTCTCCGCAGGTAAAATTATCTTTTAAAATCATTCAATGTTAATAGCTATATTTATAGATTCATCATTACCTCTTTATGTAACACTCTGTTTCCTTTTTTCATTCCTTTTTTTCCATTTATCATTTCCTTTTAGTATCAATTATATGACAGTATTTCTCCTCCTTAATAATATCAATTGTTATTTGATTGTTCAATAATTTATTTAATTAATTATGTCCTTTTCTTCTTTCCTTTTTCTCCTTTTCTAAGTACGTGTAAGTTGGTAAATATACGTTGACTTGGCTATTGGAAATAAATTTATATCTTACATATTGCACTGGTTTATTTTTTTTATTACAGGTATTGTAATAAAGATCTGTACCTATTGTTATTATATTTTTTTATTTACCAGTACATGTAAAGAAACTCTTTTTCTCAGGGTTAATGATTATTAAGTTATTTTATCGTATTTACGATTAAATCTATTAATTTCTTTTCTTTAAACCAACCCAGATTCAGTTAATGGGTAGTACATTGGTAATTAACCATGTAAAAAATAACTAACGTATTAGTGTAACTTAACCGTCTCTGAATTCTTCCAGCTGCCACGGGTTCACTTCTGGTTGTTGTTTACCTTTCTTCAACAGCAATATTCAGCTTGGCAATCTGTTCCCTCACACGAATCTCTTATTGCTCTTACCGTTGGATACCACTCTCCAAGATTACTGCAACACCGATGTCTCCTTTGAACACTTAATTATTCGTTAGGGCCACTGAAACTCTTCTCCAGTCCAAGATTTTCCTCTTCTGTCGTCGTTCTATTCAGGATATTGTTATATTTTTTATATTTATTTATTCGATATTATAATCAAACTCTGGAATCACTATTCAAAATCCTTTGCTTTATTTTTTTTCCAAGTTACATTACTTTTATGATGTACAACAGTTATTATAATTTAATATTCTTAATGTGACTCTGATTGAATTAAAAATTAGACTCTACTTACATAATTCCTCTGTTTCATCTTTATAGTATTCAATATATAATTAGACTACTCATGTTACTTTCCTTAGATATAAATTTAGACTCATTTTACATAATTCCTCTCTTTCATCTTTATAGTATTTGGTATTAAATTAGACTAATACATTTTTTCTTCATCACTCTCCAAAACAATCTCTAACAATTTACATATTTGCCACATTGATAATTCCCTACTTTCGTTACATCTTTTTATCATATACCTCTTAAAAACTTATATAACTTTTCTACTTCTTATTAAATATATTTATTTTATTTCTAATATTCTTAATTCTAGTTTGTATTTATAATATGATCATTCTCGGACTATTTCCTCTTATTATAATATTCATTTCAAATTTCATATATTCTTTTCATAACATATATCTTTATACTGTTTTATCTCATATAGGCATATACCTCTATGTTGATGGGTGAGTCAATACAATGTTTTTGTTTACATTTTAAAACATATGTTCCAATTCTAATAAATTTATATATTTTTTCTTTTAAAATTTATTATTTTCCTCTTATGTACTGTGTTGCATTTTAACAGCAGTACAATATATATTTTTGCCTTTGGTGGAAGGTGTCCTTCTCGTATTTTTATTTATATTAATAATCTCTCCTTCTATAAGTACGGGTAAGTTGGTAAATATACGTTGACTTGTATTTTTATTCATGGTACTTTCTTAATTATTTGTTCTCAATGTCATTGTCCTGTCTATTTTTGTGTTCAGTTACCCCATAATATTGGATCAGTGAAGGGCTATCTTCCTTTTTCACTGCCGCGTCTAGTATAAATGAGCACCTGTCTCATTTGCCCGGTCTCCCGGAACATTGGGTTGCTGACTTGTTTGTGGTTCCTGTCTAACCTCGGGGTTACCACTAATAGGTCGGCTATTCGTTGTATTACTCTGGTTACCTTGCGTCTGCTGTGGGTAATAGACGTAAGTCGGTAAATTGGGTTGATATGGTCGTTGATTATTGGCCATCGTATAGTTTACCTGTGGTCTATACTCCTGATTCCTCCTATCACCTCCTCCTTGATTCCCTCAGTTGCGATAATTATTTCCCTGACTATAATTATTCCCTCTATAGTTATTGCCGCGATAACTATTTCCTTGATTATAATTTCTATTGTAATTATTGTCGGGGTAATTATTTCGGTTTGGTCCCAGATGGTTACGGTTGTTTGGACCTTGATTGTTATTATTTCGGCTATTTGGTGGGGTGCTATTGTTCTGGTTATTCGGGTTAAAATTATTATTACCATTTCCACCTCCATTCCGGTTTGGTCCGTTGTTACTATTATAATAGTCTACCTTACGATTGGGGGGTTGGTAGTCTTGAAATTTTCCCGCAGACTCGCAGTTTTCTAATAGTTTAGCTAGGTCAGTAATTTTACTAAGTTGCTGGTACAATTGGGCATCCTTAATACCGTAGCTATAATGTCCGGCTACCTGTCTCACCAAACATTCTTCCGGGATTGGCGGTATTAACTTTCGTGCCAAACATATCTTTCCCAGGAAATAAGATGTTGGGGATTGTCCATTGGACGCGTCGTATTTCCCGTAGAATATGTCCATTCTTACTTTGTTTTGCGCTGTTTCTGACCAATATTTTTCTTTGAATTGGCGTTTGAATTCGACTAAGTTTGTTATTTCGGGTCGTACCGCTATCCACCAATTATCCCTCGTATTTCGGAACGTTTCGTCTAACATTTCCCTTATTCTATCCCATCTTGTTTCTCTATTCCTTTTAATGAACTCTTCCATCCCCTCTAAGAATTCCATAGGGTTCCGGCGATAATTTTGGAAGTTAATTACCTCCCTGTTCTCGCTATGACACGTATGGGTATTCAATATCGGTGTGTCCCTCAGCGCTTCTAATCTCTCCTGCAGGTTTTTTCCCTCTGATCTATTTCCTGTATGTTATTTCTATTAGTTTTTATTTGCTCGTCCAGCCTGTTAGCTATTTCATACGTTCTTTGTATTCTCTCGCTAACGTCTTTCCGGACTTCTCCTACCTCCTGCATGATTCCGTCTCGGTTTTGTCTTACTTTGTTATCAAGAGTTCGCACGTCTTGTTTTGTCTCTACGGTTCTTTCCTCTATTGTTTCAAAACTGGTATTATTGCCTTCCTGCAACCTTTCTAACTGTTTCTCCATTGTCTCGACCTTCCTGTCACTGTCGATTTTACTATCATCGATCCTTTTGTTTACTGTTTCGTAATTTCCGCTAATTTCCTTTTTCAGAAACTCTATACATTTTTTATTTTCCTCCTGAAATAGCTCCAGCTTTTTTCCGTTATCATTGATCTTCTCGGTTATATACTCCCTTAAAGATTCTATTTTTTTGTCAAATTCCTCCTTATCCTCCTGTCTGTCTTTTCTCAGTGATTCTATACTTCCTTTTATTTCTGCCTGGTTTCCTGCCTATTTTTATTATTCTCCTCCTTATCTTCCTGTCTATTTTTATTATTCTCCTCCTTATCCTTCTGTCTATTTTTATTATTATCCTCCCTTAGGGATCCTATTATCGTTTCTTCCATTCTTTGGAACATCGTCATTATTGCGTTCATGTCGACGCTCCATGTTATTTTTTCTGGTTCGGTTTTCTCCGTTTGGTCCCCCATTTTTATGGGACTTTCTCCCGCTTGTTCCTCTAGTTCATCTCCTATTTGTATTGGTCCTTCAATTTCTAGTGTGGGCGGATCTATTTCTATTTCCTCTACTTGAACTGCCTCTCCATCTTCCACACTTAATTCGGGATCTACATTTTTTCTTCACATTCTTTCCCTTTGGTAGCGGCATCTTGATTTGTTGATAGTTGCCGGGCTTGTTTCTTTCCTTTTAAGCCTCACTAGTTGGGCTGCCAATTTATAACATACTGATTGTGTGTATGTTGTTTGTGTTGTTATGTCGGGTGTCACACTCCGTGCACTTTCAATACTTACTGATGGCTGGTTCCTCTGCGACGATGTTGTCCTGCAAGCACAACTTAATCTACTATATGTATGTGGGCGCCACTTGGATATTTTGTTCCAAGAAATTATTATTATTATTATTACTATTATTATTGAAATTAAATTTTGATTTCTTAAATTAATTATATTAAAAAAAATGTGGACAAGACAGTTTGAATTGAAAATAACGTATGTTTAATGAACTTTTAAAAAATCATCTGAAGGACTAACACTCGAATTAACAAAATTGCAGAGTTACAAAAATATTTTTCTTATCGACAAGTTTTTTAATTAAGTATCGGCTAATATATTTATTTACTCAGTTGAATAGCATGAGTTTAGTGTATGAAAAATCTTTATACTCAGGACGTGACTCCTTTGAACTGCCAAGACAAATCAATAGGATGCTTTACAAAAATTGTGTGATTTGAAGGTGTGTGACATGTGTAGTACAACTGTGTGACAAATGATACCAGGTAAAAATGACTTTAACTTTTGAACAACTCACGTTCCGGTGGGTAATTATCTTCGTCACTTGACACTTCTCTTGGGGACGTTTTCAATCTTGCCTCTTCGTGTTAACGTTCCTCGTGCACTGGTAATTATTTATAAGTCAAAATACGGTTTTTAAAACTCCGCACGATTGAAATAAGTTTCGCACTGAATCTATGCTTTGAATTCCGGCGGCGGCGATCAGCTGTCTGCGTGGTTTCTCGATTCGGCCGTCACAGCGCTAGTTCCAGATTCAACGTTGAAAGGCTTGTGTCAGTAAATTGTTTGGGAATTTTGTCAAAGTCAGTTTGTCTTAGCAGATATCAGCAGAATTGATTCTCTCTATTAAAATTTGGTCCTTTTCAGGGCCGCTGATATTCTGATATTCTTGCTGCTCTATTCAGCAACACGTTGGCGTATACTCCTTGTATAGGTTAAATCAGTCTTTTGTCATGTACGGGAAAAGCCTTTCTGTGTTCTCGTGTCGACTTCTCGTTCTTCGATTTCGCCTCGGATGTGATGATCAGTTTCGTGGGTGATGTGTCTCTTCTGCATTCAAAGCATAAAGTGTTTTTTGGTCAAATTTCGTCTTCCTTTTATACTCTGTAAGGGGCATTGTTTTAATTTTTTGACATGAACTTCCGGTATTTTTGAGTAAAAGTTTCTTCTAGAACGTTCGAGAATAATCAAATGGAACATCATGGAACAAATTTGACTTCCGTAGAAGCTTTAGAACAAAAACTTCTTATTCTTCACACTAAAGGATATTACTGAAATTATTCTGGTATTTGTCAAACAATTTTACATAACTACTTACAATCTGCATGCCATTACTATTTTTGGATTCTCTGCTTTCAACTGAATATAATGATACTAATTACGATTGGTTTTGAACAAATTAACTATAATAAAATAACATAAAATACAACTCTTACCTTGGAATGTTTTCACAAAATTCCAATTTTCTACTTATAAAAATGTTGTGAATTTGCTTGGTTCTTGCTACAACATTAATGCATAACATAATTATCTTTTTATAACAAAATAAACAAATATTAACACATATAACATATAAATAAGTTCAGTTTCGTATAGGCATTACATATGGCCTAGGTTTTTTTGTCACTGGTTCTTTACAATAATTTGTCTTTTCCGGTATCATATATGGGATTTTTTGGGTATTCACTGAGAGTTTGTTATATTGTTTATCCTTGGTAATACCTGGTTTATCCTGATACATATTATTTTTACTGTAAGATTACTTAGCATCATATTGGTTTGCATAAATGATTCATTTTCTTGGTGTGACACATTTCACTCTCATATTTCAAATTCTTTAAGAATTAAGCTTGTTTTCAACTGAGTAAGTTTTTTTCTATAGTACACTATAGGATTGTACCTTTTTCCTTTATTTTTGCTAATATTTTGCAATTATTCTGTCAAATATGACTGTTTTTTGTGATTGTTTTTGGCCTCAGCCTGGTATGGTATAGGTAAATAGTCTCCTAGCTCGACTGTTAAAGTGTTTTAGTTGGTCAAATATATAAGTATAGTCACACTATATTGTATTTCAACTTTATAATGCAATTTGGTTGCATTTTGTCACCATTAAATTCATAAATATTACAATAATATAGGTCCATCACATGTTTTCACTTAATACTGTTTTTGGCTATTTTAATTGATTTTTAATCACTTTACAGCTTTCTCTATTTATGATAATTTGTTCGTCTTTGTCTAATTGACATTTACTTATAGTTTTTATTGATTCTATAATAATTAATTTTCACATAAAATCTGAGTGATTGGACTCAGCTCCTAAACATAGATTTTTTGTCATAACATTTATATATTTTTTATTTTAACTTACATCCTTTTTAATAATGTATTCAAATCATTTAATACATTCATTTTATTTATATTACAAAGTATAATAATGGATCTTGCCCCTTAATTCACAATAAATTGTTTTTTATACCCTATTCAGAGTTACATTTCTTAATAAGTAATGACCTCATTTTGGTTATTTCTGAGATTATCTGTCTCTCTTATAGAATATTATTAGTTTTACACTGTTCTTCACTTAAATAATATATATGGGGTTTGAGTCTTAGTCATAGTCTTGTCGTTTTTTCATGTTAATGATATTAATTATCAGACAATATTACAAAATTTTTCGGATTACTTGGGTTCGATACTGTTCACCTCACTTTCCTCTTATGATAAATTACTATGCAAATAATTTCCTTTATGGAACGTTCTGTGACGTTACAATATATATATATATATATATATAAATATTAATAAGTGAATGAAGAGGATGTACCAACAAGCTAATTAAAAAAAAAGAGAATAAATACTGACATTTTAAAGGTAAGGTCATTTGTCTAAATTACGTTTACTTAAGTTAAAAAAAATAACTCCAATTAAAACATGGTATGAAAATATTATTTATTTCACAGATTTCAATACGTTAATAACAAGAATATTGTTAACTTACATAAACTTAAAACACGCATGTTGAAGTAAACAATCTTCAACGTAAGAATTGTTGTTACTATTATTATTTCGGAAGTGCAGTAATCAACCATTTAAATATAATATGTTTTGTTTAAACAAAAATGCTTTAAAAAGTGAAATTACTAAATTTAACTACTTTTTATATTTTGTAACGGATATTGACATAATTTAACTCTTGGTTTGTGCTCTGATAAACCTACAAGCAGTCGTTTGGTCCTTTAGCCATATGAATAGACGCGCGCGCGCGCGCGTGTGTGTGTGACGTATGTAAAAGTGATTTACAGGTTGAATGTGTTCATGGGTTCGAACTATATTTAGGTCTATTATTTAAAAAATTGAAAATGTTTAAATCGTTAAAGGTTTACAGTTTAACATATATTTTACGTTTATATTTTACATGACTTTCTTAGGAATTAAACGTGCATACGAAACGTATGGTACGAAATTTTGTGAGAAGAATGCGAATTCCAAAGGACTTATGTTACAACGCAATTCCAGCCGTTTACGTCAAGACTTTGTGTGTCAATAAACATTTAAGAAAATAAATATCGGTAACTTATTTTGTTACCTAATATGTATACAACAAAAAAAGTACAGTCTCACATAAATCTGTAAGAATGTAGGCCTACATACACAGCTTTGATACTTGGTCTTATACCCATTGTTTGTAATAGGCATCAAGTGTTATCAAGCTTCGCTAGATTAGGAAAAAAAATGGAAACTTTTAAATTGTATTCATGTTTCATAATTAATCCTTTAAACATAAGTGATAACAGAGACCGCCATAGGATACAGTGCAAAGCAACGATACTGTGCGTGTACAGCGATATAACCATGTGATACAGTACAAGGCAAAGCGACAAACCGCATTCACTGAGCGCCGTGACAAATTATGTAAAGAACTAACGACTTCATACTTTGACTAAGGAAACATTCTGTAACCTTAGTCATGTAACAGTGATAACAAAACTAACAGAATAAATTAAATGATAATAACTCACTTGTTTATTCACTTGTTAGTGAATAACTCACTAAGATAAATTATTTTGAAAAATAAAAACTTCGTAGTATTCTCATAATAGAAAGTTAATATATGACACTTTAACAATTTATTTTATTTATTTTATTTCAATTTAAGGTATGTGTTTTCTCCCAGCTTAGTGCTGTTTTCATACATACAAACGTTGTTATGTTAACGTTTTTGTAGACGTGACAGCTGTAAGAGGATCTGTACTTGCACATATGTCTCTGATGTGTTTATCGGAGCAAAAACTGCATATCTGGCGTTTACGTTTCTCGGTGAATATCATATATGTTTAAACTGTACAAGATTTGTGAGATTTTTTGTTAAATAAATTTTTGTGAGATTTTTAAAAAGATAATTTTCTAGTATTTCGATATAATACAAAAATTATAAAATCCTTATGAGTATTTTCAAGTTTTTGTCTGTAAATGTCGTACGGAGCTTGTGTTTTTTGTCAATAAAGGAGTTAAAAACATTATTTTTGCTAATATCAAAATAAAAACTAATCGTTATAAACGGGCTTAAGTAAACTAACAGCAACCGACACTTATTCGTGATATACATGCCTCAAACCCTGTAAACTGTTACCATGTTTCATATAACTGACTCAGACAGTTCCCCTTGGAAAATACAGTGTAACACAGACGCTTTAATTTTCAACTTTAGACTAAGCAATACACGTGAATGTACTCTGTTGATGAGCTTATTTCTTCACAACGTGCACATGCACGATTTTTTACTTGACGCAGAATGGCAATTTATAAATCTCAAATTTAAAACGTATCGTATCTGTTAATTTTAGTTATATGCTACAATTTACTATAAATCTTTTATAAATTCCATGCTTTAAATTAAATTTTACAATAGGCCTATACATGGAATAGAAGTGAAACAATTCTTCTTCTTCTTCTTCTTCTTCTTCTTCTTCTTCTTCTTCTTCTTCTTCTTCTTCTTCTTCTTCTTCTTCTTCTTCTTCTTCTTCTTCTTCTTTTCTTCTTCTTCTTCTTCTTCTTCTTCTTCTTCTTCTTCTTCTTTTTCTTCTTCTTCTTCTTCTAGCGTTACAACCCGTATGGGTTTTAGGCTATTCAATGATTTTTCTCCATTCAGCCCTTTCATTTCATTGTTTTCTCCATTGTCTCATCTCCATATTCCTCAGATACTCCTAGGCATCGTCGATCCATCCCTTCCTTGGCCTTCGTCTTTATCTCCTACCTATTATAGTCAAACAGTAATAACCCTTTATGAGCAATAGGTCAAGGATTTGATACTGGGTGGAAACGTTTTGTGCCTCGGACTTCGCGTCCCCGTTTACAAGGGAAGTAGCCAAGAGCTATGATGCGCGTGTAGGAGTTTCTTACACGCATGGGTTTGAATCATTGTTACGCGGTAAGGAGTTTTATCCTTTGGATTTTTTATATTTTTTCACATACTCAGCTAAATTATTGCTTCTTTTATGCTGCAAACAGGAGAAACTATTGTACTTCAGGCGAGTAGTCAACAACATTAAAAACGCATTCAAATGCTCAATAGATCAATTCTTATTTATTTACTAAAAGTTGTAATGTTATCACATTTCCCTAAATCTAACGAACCGCATAAAAGATGTCTTAGATGCCCTTAAATTTTAGGTGTTAAGTTAGGTTGAAAATATATCGAACGTAAATTTAAGTTACACTGTAAAGTAGTTGAACTGTAAAGCAAACACATTTTTACTCAAAAACAAAACAATATAATTTTAAACTTTCCAACGCCAAATCAGTTACTTTATAGTTAAAGAAGAAACATGATTCACAATAGGTGTCCACACGGCGTTGAGTCTGAAAATACACAAAGGCATAACACTTTTATTGGACAACAGTAACCGATTATGAAATAAGATATGCTGTAAGCACAAAATTAATGTCTGCTTTCTAATATCACAAAACGTTTGTTTGCGTTTCGAAACAATAAATAAATTTTGAAAACTTTCTTCAACTTAGTGTTACAGTCCTTAAGGCAATTTCAAATAACGCTTTTACAATTCGAAAACTAATTCAGGTAATTCGTTCATCGTGTAATGACCAAACATTCCTACTTTTCACTCTAAAATTAGACAAATTTTTATTAATTTATTATTTTGATTAAACTTAGTAAATTTAAATTTTGTTGAATGTATAATTTTAATATATACATTTTTTATTTTTGTTCTGAAAGTAGAAATAGAATGTCACAGGCAGCCAACCGACCAGGCAAAGGTTTCAGTATAGTAAATGTAGTTCTATTGTTCTCATTGATTTTCTGCCACCTAATCTGCTAGATGATTTGCATGTAATCAAAAATAAAAACTAGATTTCAAGAAATGCAGTTCTTGAATTTACCAGTGTTGATAAGACACTTACGAATATTTTACTGACTCACATGTGCACACCCGTCCTTACATATTTCACTTTTCAAGTAGAAACATGGAGAAGACATGTAAACAACACGTTACCACGGACAAAAGAATTCTATCGTTACCAACACATATCGTTATGTGGAAAACACCTGACAAGTTAATAGTTAAGATGAATTATTACTATATCTGAATAAGGATAACATGTAGTGTACACAGACACTAATTAGTGCAGTAATTAACGCGTACTGCTCGTGCCAGTGTATTATTATATTGTAAACTGTCAGCCACATGCAGTCTATCTGGTGGTAAGTGTCCCTTCAAATGTATAAGTATTACAACATCAATTAAATTGATTAGGTAAAACAGAATTTATATACAGGGCTTATGTACATGCTCAGTGATTCGGTAAGAAATTTTAATCATATAACGTATCGTATATTGACAATGTAAAAAGAACTTCTCGTCGCTAAGTTTGCTCGCTGTACTAAGCCTTAAATCGTTTAAAACTTCCTTTCATAACTTAAAATAAGTATCGGTGTGGAGAACCATACATGACTTCCATGTTCTAAGATTTATATTTAAAATCATTTTCGAAATGAATTGTTTCCATAGAAATTACTTCTTTCTACTTCTTGCTTCAGCCTTAACCACAGTACTGTGGTCACTAATGTATACCACCTCACGTTAGTGCACTCGATTTTCACTGATGATGGCAGTCGATGGCTCTGCCGAAACATCTGGTTTTTTAGAAAACATTTTACCACGGCTAAACAGTCAGGGAAGGAATTTTAACAACAAACTACTTCTTTGTTGCCGATAACGTAGTACAGATATAAAAAATCGGTATGGAGAACCATACATGATTTCCATGTCCTAAAATTTATATTTAAAATCATTTAAATATTAATTAAATTAGTGGATGCTTGAGTTCTGAAGAAATTACGTATCAGCTAAAATGGTACCACCATGTCAGGTGGATTAAGACTATCCTCAACCTTCGTGAGGAACGACTGTACTTTTGGATAAAATGTCTGTAGGTCGAACGAAGAGCTAGCTAAAGGTAGCTGCGATCTGATTCCTGTAATGAAATTGGACTCTCCCTGAGAAGGGCCGAGGGATGTCTACAGTGTTATCAAAGTCTTTCCTGTCAATACTATACTAGTCATTTTTCTTTTTTAAAATCGAGTCTTGATTTATTTCTTACCATTTGTCTTCTGATATCCTGAACGACTATTCTGTTCACCCGTATAATTATAAACTTCTAAGCAAAAACATTTCTTCCTTAATACGTTTGTGTCTCCTGTTTAACACCCACCATTCTGATCCATGTCATAACGCTATATTCCACACAGGGTAGTATATAACTAGCCATCAGGGAGGTCAAAATATTTTCAAGGAGGGGCAAACAATTTTCCAAAGGAGAAAATTTTTATATATTTTTCATACATACACACTTCCACATATTAGTTTATAATTCTCATATCATAATAGAAATAAATACATAGATTGTATTAATTGCTTTAATACAACAACACTACTCAGCGATCCACAGGAAGCAAATCGATGTCCACCTTTTCGGCTTGCACGCGTTGTGTTGGTGTGGGTTTTGGCACTTTCCATTTAAAAAGCTGCAAACATAATAAAATAAACATGAGTGAGGCCAGAAATAACGCGAATTTTGTGTGTGTGTGTGTGTGTGTGTGTGTGTGTGTGTGTGTGTGTGTGTGTGTGTGTGTGTGTGTGTGTGTGTGTCTTGCCGGCCTTTTTATTGCGGTAATCACAATAATAAAAATTGGAAAAGTAAACATTACATAATTAAGATATGCTTGCCTGCCAGGAACGATATATTATCACTTATACGTGATTTAAATTAAAATGAAAAATATAGAATTTTGTTAAAGTGAAATGAAATGCTTCCATAGAAACTACTTCTTTGTTGTCAATAACGTAGTACACATAAAAACTTATAAAAATTTACCTCCTCCATCATCAACTACCATTTTAATTTTAACAAAAATTACCCCCTCCCCCTTCAACTACCCTTTTTATTTATAGATATTTCATTTACCTTTCTACAGTGGATTATTATGACCCTCTTTTCAGGATAATTTATTTATCAAAATTAAGCACTTTACTCTTGTTAAAACGTAAAATGTTGCAGGTAAGGGGTAGCCCTTTTCCCTTAACCGATCTTCACCAAAAACAATAGGCATTTAGCCCTCTACAATTCAGGGCTGTATGCAAAATATTATTTGATTCTGTTTGAATTTGATGCTGTTATCGTTTGCAATAGAAAAAAATCGGTATGGAGAACCATACATGACTTCCATATTCTAAGATTTATATTTAAAATCATTTTCGAAATGAAATATTACCATAGAAACTACTTCTTTCTACTTACTGCTTCAGCCTTAACCACAGTACTGTGGTCACTAACGTATACCACCTCACGTTATCGCACTCGATTTTCACTGATGATGGAAGTCGATGGCATTGCCGAAATGTCTGGTTTTGTAGAAAACATTGGACTACGGCCAAATATCCCGGGAAGGAATTTTAACAAAAACTACTTCTTTGTTGCCGATAACGTTGTACACATATATATCAGTGGCGAAGTTACATGGAGGCAATTGAGGCAATGCCTACCCTAAAAAATTCTGTAGAATAAAAATTATAAATACGTATGAACTACATAACGTAAAGATTATACATTGTTACTGCGACTGTCAAATTTATTAAACCGAAACGTGCTTTAGTGAGCGACCGCTAGATGGTGACAGGTGAGATTCGGCATAGTTCGTTTAAAGCGAATGAGGCAACCTGAACTTGCCTCAGCGTTTTTTGTATACATCGTATGTAAGCAATGTAGTGGTGAGATAGGGAAGTGTAGGGAGGGGGGATTGTCCCGCGCTGTACACATAGAGCGTTGAGGCATGCCTCACTTCTGTGGTCCAAACAGTTAAGTTAAAGCGCCTGTGTTGTTTCTAAGTGTTTATTTTATGCGGTTATTAAAAGTGTCACTGTTATTCCGCTGAACTAACAGATGATCAAGATTGTTATTTGAATAATTTGTAACATTAAACATATATATAGAAACTAATCAAGTTTAAAAATTTGAAGTTCAATCAGTTGTATTATTGTGTATGACTAATACAAGGATTGTTCAATAGACACACGTATAGAGCTGTAAAGCATTTTTTATTCAACGATTTTAAAAGAAGTCTCCAATAACATTAAGACATGAGTTCCACTGTTGCACTAACCTGTAGATTCCCTGCTAGTAAAATTCTTACGGCTGTTTGTGGAACCATTCGGTTACAGCAAACTCTACCTCAGCGTCCGATTTGACCCACCGTCCTTTTAGTGATTCCTTAAAAAAATTTAAGATAAGATTTTTGCCTACCCATTCATTAACTACTAGCTTCGCCAGTAAGCAAATTGATGTCCATTTTTTCGGCTTGCACGCGTTATGTTGGTGTGGGTTTCGGCACTTTCCATTTAAAAAGCGTGCAAACGTAAGAAAATAAACATGAGTGAGGCCAGAAATAACGTGAATTGTGTGTGTGTGTGTGTGTGTGTGTGTGTGTGTGTGTGTGTGTGTGTGTGTGTGTGTGTGTGTGTGTCTTACCTGCCTTTTTATTGCCGTATTAAATGAAAAATATTATATTACATTAAAATGAAAAAATTTTAATTTTATTGCCTGGCAACAAAATTATTTTATTTTTAACAATTACCATTGTTTCAAAAAGTTTAAATAAATTTTCAAGTACTTTACTCTTGTTAAAACGTAAAAGGTTGCAGGTAAACTACCCCTTCCCCTTAACCGATCTTCACAAAAATCGAAAGTCCTTGAGATCTCTACAATTCAGGGACGTATGCAAAAAATTATTTGATTCTGTTTGAATTTGCGGCAGTTATCGTTTGCCATAGAAAATACGCTTGTTAAAAAACGTTACAGGTAAACTACCCCTTCCCCTTAACCGATCTTCACCAAAAACAATAGATCTTGAGTACTCTACAAATCAGGGCTGTATGCAGAAAATTGTTTGATTCTGTTTGAATTTGCGGCTGTTATCGTTTGCCATATAAAAAATACCCTTGTTAAAAAAACGTTGTAGGTAAACTACCCCTTTCCCTTAACCGATCTTCACCAAAAACAATAGGTCTTGAGAACTCTACAATTTAGGGCTGTATGCAAATAATCTTTTGATTCTGTTTGATTTGCGGCTGTTATCGTTTGCCATAGGAAATACCCTTGTTAAAACATAAAACGTTACAGGTAAACTACCCCTTTCCCTTAACCGATCTTCACCAAAAACAATAGGTCTTGAGAACTCTACAATTCAAGGCTGTATGCGAAACATTATTTGATTCTGTTTGAATTTGCGGCTGTTATCGTTTGCCAAAAAAAATTTCCCTTGATAAAAAAAAACCGTTGCAGGTAAACTACCCCTTTCCCTCAACCGATCTTCACCAAAAACAATAGGTTGTGAGTACTCTACAAATCAGGGCTGTATGCAAAAAATTATTTGATTCTGTTTGAATTTGCTGCAGTTATCGTTTGCCATAGAAAAAAATCTACAGATACAGACAGACACACAGACAGACACACACACAGACACTTTTCAGAAAACGACTTTTTTTCATGTTTTGAGTGTAGTACAATCAGAATCTGCAATAATCTCGAACACGATTTTTTTGCCATCACCATACTTCCATTCCTTAAGGAATATGGAAGTAAAACGACTTTTCTTCATGTTTTGAGGGTAGTACAATCAGAGTCAGTCCTTATCTACAACACGATTTTTTTGCCATCACCATACTTCCATTTCCTTATGGAATATGGAAGTAAAAATTAACAAAATTTATGTTGAAACTAACGTTAAAATTTTGTAAAATTTGCTCCATGAATTAGATCTTGGAGCATTACGAAATTTATACGTTTAAATACACACGTACAAGGTATTCAGGTAATATTCTAACGCATCAATAGTCTGTTAGTGTCTGAGGTACGATAATTCCTTCCTTGTCTGCTTTGTTTAAAACGGACTCCAATATTAGCTGCCAAGAGCAATCTTTCCATAGAAACTACTTCTTTCCACTTATTGCTTAAGCCTTAACCACAGTACTGTGGTCACTAACGTATACCACCACACGTTATCGCACTCAATTTTCACTTATGATGGCAGTCGACGGCACTGCCGAAACGTCTGGTTTTGCAGAAAACATTGGACTACAGCCAAACAGCCCGGGAAGGAATTTTAACAACAAACTACTACTTTGTTGCCGATAACGTAGTACACATATAAGAATTATCCCCTCCCCTTCAACTATAATTTTCATTTATAGAAAATTACCCCCACCCCGTTCAACTAGTATCTTCATTTATAGATATTTCATCTACGTTTCTACAGTGGATTATTAAGATCTTATCAGGATACTTTATTTATCAAAATGAAGTACTTTACTCTTGTTACAACAAAAAATGTTTCAGGTAAACTACCCTTTTCCCGTAAACGATCTTCACCAAAATCAATAAGCCTTGAGTCTTCTACAACTCAGGTACATGTGTAAAAAATTATTTGATTCTGTTTGAATTTACGGCAGTTATCGTTCGTCATGAAAAAATTTCTCTTCTTACAACATAAAATGTTACAGGTAAACTATCCCTTTCTCTTAACTGATCTTCACCAAAATCAATAGATCTTGATTCCTTTACAATTCAGGGATGCATGCAAAGCATTATTTGATTCTGTTTGAATGTGCGGCAGGTATCGTTCGTCATAGAAACATTTACTCTAATTAAAACATTAAGGGTGGCAGGTAAACTACCCCTTTCCCTTAACCGATCTTTGCCAAAGTCAATAGACCTTCAGTTCTTTATAATTAAGAAACGTATGCAAAACATTATTTGATTTTCCTTAAATTTATGGCAGTTATCGTTCGTCATATAAAACATTACCCTTGTTACAACATAAAACGTTGCAGGTAAACTACCCTTCCCTTAACTGATCTTCCCCAAAATCAACAGACCTTGAGTTCTCTATGATTCAGGAAGGTGTCCAAAAAAGTATTTAATTCTGTTTGAATTTACGGCAGTTATCGTTCGTCATAGAAAATATCGGTATGGAGAACCATACATGACTTCCATGTTCTAAGATTTATATTTAAAATCATTTACGAAATGAAATGTTTCCATAGAAACTACTTCTTTCCACTTATTGCTTCAGCCTTAACAACAGTACTGTGGTCACTAACGTATACCACCACACGTTATCGCACTCGATTTTCACTGATGATGGCAGTCGACGGCACTGCCGAAACGTCTGGTTTTGCAGAAAACATTGGACTATGGCTAAACAGCCCGGGAAGGAATTTGAACAAAAAACTACTTCTTTGTTGCCGATAACGTAGTAAACATATAAAAAATTCTCCCCTCCCTCTTCAACTATAATTTTCATTAATAGAAAATTACCCCCACCAGTTCAACTAGCCTCTTCATTTATAGATATTTCATCTACGTTTCTACAGTGGATTATTATGAGCTTCTTATCAGGATAATTTGTTTATCAAAATTAAGTACTTTACTCTTGTTAAAACATACAACGTTGCAGGTAAACTACCCCTTTCTCTTAACCGATCTTCACTAAAATCAACAGGCTATGACATCTCTACAATTCAGGCATGTATGCAAAACATTATTTGATTCTGTTTGAATGAGCGGCAGTTATCGTACGTCATAGAAACAATTACTCTTGTTAAAACATGAAAAGTGGCACGTGAACTACCCCTTTCCCTTACCCGATCTTCACCAAAACCAACAGGTCTTGATAGCTCTACAATCCAGGGCTGTATGCGAAACATTATTTGATTCTGTTTGAATTTGCGGCTGTTATCGTTTGCCATAGAAAACAATTACACTTGATAAAAAAACGTTGCACGTAAACTACCCGTTTCCCTTAACCGGTCTTCACCAAACACAACAGGTATTGAGAACTCTATAATTCAGGGCTGTATGCGAAACATTATTTGATTCTGTTTGAATTTGTGGCTGTTATCGTTTGCCATAGAAATCAATTACCCTTGATTTAAAAAATACGCTTGATAAAAAAACGTTGCAGGTAAACTACCCCTTCCCCTTAACCGATCTTCACCAAAAACAATAGGTCTTGAGTACTCTACAAGTAAGGGCTGTATGAAAACATTATTTGATTCTGTATGAATTTGCGGCTGTTATCGTTTGCCAAACAAACAAAATTACCCTTGCTAAAAAAAACCGTTGCTGGTAAACTACCCCTTTCCCTCAACCGATCTTCACCAAAAACAACAGGTCGCGAGTACTCTGTAAATCAGGGCTGCATACAAAAAATTATTTGATTCTGTTTGAATTTGCAGCAGTTATCGTTTGCCATAGAAAAAAAATCTACAGACACACAGACAGATAGACAGACAGACAGACAGACACACACACACAGACACTTTTCGGAAAACGACGTTTTTTCATGTTTTGAGAGTAGTAGAATCAGAATCTGCAATAATCTCGAACACGATTTTTTTTGCCATCACCATACTTCCATTCCTTAAGGAACATGGAAGTAAAATTACCCTTGATTTAAAACAACAGTTGCAGGTAAACTACCCCTTTCCCATAACCGATCTTCATCAAAATCAATAGGTCTTGAGTACTCTACAAATCAGGGCTGTATGCAAAGTATTATTTGATTTTGTTTGAATTTGCGACTCTTATCTTTTGCCATATAAAATACCCTTTTAAAACATAAAACGTTGCAGGTAAACTACCCCTTTCCCTTAACCGATCTGTACCAAAATCGACAGATCTTGAGAACTCTACAATTTAGGGCTGTATGCGAAACATTATTTGATTCTGTTTGAATTGGCGGCTGTTATCGTTTACCAAACAAACAAAGTGACCCTTGATTTAAAAAAACCGTTGTAGGTAAACTACCCCTTTCCCTTAACCGATATTCACCAAAAACAATAGGTCGCGAGTACTCTACAAATCAGGGCAGTATGCAAAAAATTGTTTGATTCTGTTTGAATTTGCGGCTGTTATCGTTTGCCATAGGAAATACCCTTGTTAAAACATAAAACGTTACAGGTAAACTACCCCTTTCCCTTAATCGATCTTCACCAAAAACAATAACTCTTGAGTACTCTACAAATTAGGGCTGTATGCAAAACATTATTTGATTCTGTTTGAATTTGCGGCTGTTATCGTTTGCCATAGAAAATACCCTTGTTAAAAGAACGTTGCAGGTAAACTACCCCTTTCCCTCAACCGAACTTCACCAAAAACAATAGGTCTTGAGAACTTTACAATTTAGGGCTGTATGCAAATAATCTTCTGATTCTGTTTGAATTTGCGGCTGTTATCGTTTGCCATAGGAAATACCCTTGTTAAAACATAAAACGTTACAGGTAAACTACCCCTTTCCCTTAACCGATCTTCACCAAAATAAAAAGATCTTGAGAACTCTACAATTCAGGGCAGTATGCGAAACATTATTTGATTCTGTTTGAATTTGCGGCTGTTATCGTTTGCCAAACAAACAAAATTACCCTTGCTAAAAAAAACCGTTGCTGGTAAACTACCCCTTTCCCTCAACCGATCTTCACCAAAAACAATAGGTCGCGAGTACACTGCAAAGCAGGGCTGCATACAAAAAATTATTTGATTCTGTTTGAATTTGCGGCTGTTATCGTTTGCCATAGAAAAAAATCTACAGACACACAGACAGATAGATAGACAGACAGACAGACACACACACACAGACACTTTTCGGAAAACGACTTTTTTTCATGTTTTGAGAGTAGTAGAATCAGAATCTGCAATAATCTCGAACACGATTATTTTTGCCATCACCATACTTCCATTCCTTAAGGAACATGGAAGTAAAATTACCCTTGATTTAAAACAACAGTTGCAGGTAAACTACCCCTTTCCCATAACCGATCTTCATCAAAATCAATAGGTCTTGAGTACTCTACAAATCAGGGCTGTATGCAAAGTATTATTTGATTTTGTTTGAATTTGCGACTCTTATCTTTTGCCATATAAAATACCCTTTTAAAACATAAAACGTTGCAGGTAAACTACCCCTTTCCCTTAACCGATCTGTACCAAAATCGACAGATCTTGAGAACTCTACAATTTAGGGCTGTATGCGAAACATTATTTGATTCTGTTTGAATTGGCGGCTGTTATCGTTTACCAAACAAACAAAGTGACCCTTGATTTAAAAAAACCGTTGTAGGTAAACTACCCCTTTCCCTTAACCGATATTCACCAAAAACAATAGGTCGCGAGTACTCTACAAATCAGGGCAGTATGCAAAAAATTGTTTGATTCTGTTTGAATTTGCGGCTGTTATCGTTTGCCATAGGAAATACCCTTGTTAAAACATAAAACGTTACAGGTAAACTACCCCTTTCCCTTAATCGATCTTCACCAAAAACAATAGCTCCTGAGTACTCTACAAATTAGGGCTGTATGCAAAACATTATTTGATTCTGTTTGAATTTGCGGCTGTTATCGTTTGCCATAGAAAATACCCTTGTTAAAAGAACGTTGCTGGTAAACTACCCCTTTCCCTCAACCGAACTTCACCAAAAACAATAGGTCTTGAGAACTTTACAATTTAGGGCTGTATGCAAATAATCTTCTGATTCTGTTTGAATTTGCGGCTGTTATCGTTTGCCATAGGAAATACCCTTGTTAAAACATAAAACGTTACAGGTAAACTACCCCTTTCCCTTAACCGATCTTCACCAAAATAAAAAGATCTTGAGAACTCTACAATTCAGGGCAGTATGCGAAACATTATTTGATTCTGTTTGAATTTGCGGCTGTTATCGTTTGCCAAACAAACAAAATTACCCTTGCTAAAAAAAACCGTTGCTGGTAAACTACCCCTTTCCCTCAACCGATCTTCACCAAAAACAATAGGTCGCGAGTACTCTGCAAAGCAGGGCTGCATACAAAAAATTATTTGATTCTGTTTGAATTTGCGGCTGTTATCGTTTGCCATAGAAAAAAAATCTACAGACACACAGACAGATAGACAGATAGACAGACAGACACACACACAGACACTTTTCGGAAAACGACTTTTTTTCATGTTTTGAGAGTAGTAGAATCAGAATCTGCAATAATCTCGAACACGATTTTTTTTGCCATCACCATACTTCCATTCCTTAAGGAACATGGAAGTAAAATTACCCTTGATTTAAAACAACAGTTGCAGGTAAACTACCCCTTTCCCTTAACCGATCTTCATCAAAATCAATAGGTCTTGAGTACTCTACAAATCAGGGCTGTATGCAAAGTATTATTTGATTTTGTTTGAATTGGCGGCTGTTATCGTTTACCAAACAAACAAAGTGACCCTTGATTAAAAAAAACCGTTGCTGGTAAACTACCCCTTTCCCTTAACCGATGTTCACCAAAAACAATAGGTCGCGAGTACTCTACAAATCAGGGCAGTATGCAAAACATTATTTGATTCTGTTTGAATTTGCGGCTGTTATCGTTTGCCATAGGAAATACCCTTTTAAAACATAAAACGTTGCAGGTAAACTACCCCTTTCCCTTAACCGATCTGTACCAAAATCGACAGATCTTGAGAACTCTACAATTTAGGGCTGTATGCGAAACATTATTTGATTCTGTTTGAATTGGCGGCTGTTATCGTTTACCAAACAAACAAAGTGACCCTTGATTAAAAAAAACCGTTGCTGGTAAACTACCCCTTTCCCTTAACCGATGTTCACCAAAAACAATAGGTCGCGAGTACTCTACAAATCAGGGCAGTATGCAAAACATTATTTGATTCTGTTTGAATTTGCGGCTGTTATCGTTTGCCATAGGAAATACCCTTGTTAAAACATAAAACGTTGCAGGTAAACTACCCCTTTCCCTCAACCGATCTTCACCAAAAACAATAGGTCGTGGATACTCTACAAATCAGGGCTGTATGCAAAACATTGTTTGATTCTGTTTACATTTGCGGCTTTTTTCGTTTGCCATATGAAATACCCTTGTTAAAACATAAAACGTTGCTGGTAAACTACCCCTTTCCCTTAACCGATCTGTACCAAAATCGACAGATCTTGAGAACTCTACAATTTAGGGCTGTATGCGAAACATTATTTGATTCTGTTTGAATTGGCGGCTGTTATCGTTTGCCGAACAAACAAAGTTACCCTAGATTTAAAAAAACCGTTGCCGGTAAACTACCCCTTTCCCTTAACCGATCTTCACCAAAAAAAACAGGTCGCGAGTACTCTACAAATCAGGGTCGTATGCAAAAAATTATTTGATTCTGTTTGAATTTGCGGCTGTTATCGTTTGCCATTGAAGAAAATCTACAGACACACAGACACACACACACACACAGATAGACAGACAGATAGACAGACAGACACACGCACAGACACTTTTCGGAAAACGACTTTTTTTCATGTTTTGAGTGTAGTAGAATCAGAATCTGCAATAATCTCGAACACGATTTTTTTTGCCATCACCATACTTCCATTCCTTAAGGAACATGGAAGTAAAAATTACCCTTGATTTAAAACAACAGTTGCCGGTAAACTACCCCTTTCCCTTAACCGATCTTCATCAAAATCAATAGGTCTTGAGTACTCTACAAATCAGGGCTGTATGCAAAGTATTATTTGATTTTGTTTGAATTTGCGACTCTTATCTTTTGCCATATAAAATACCCTTTTAAAACATAAAATGTTGCTGGTAAACTACCCCCTTCCCTTAACCGATCTTCACCAAAAACAATAGGTCTTGGGTAATCTACAAATCAGGGCTTTATGCAAAATATTATTTGTTTCTGTTTGAATTTGCGTCTCTTATCGTTTGCCATAGAAAATACCCTTTTAAAACATAAAACGTTGCTGGTAAACTACCCCTTTCCCTTAACCGATCTTCACCAAAACCAATAGGTCTTGGGTACTCTACAAATCAGGGCTGTATGCAAAATATTGTTTGATTCTGTTTACATTTGCGGCTTTTATCGTTTGCCATAGGAAATACCCTTGTTAAAACATAAAACGTTGCAGGTAAACTACCCCTTTCCCTTTACCGATCTGTACCAAAATTGACAGATCTTGAGAACTCTACAATTTAGGGCTGTATGCGAAACATTATTTGATTCTGTTTGAATTGGCGGCTGTTATCGTTTGCCAAACAAACAAAGTTACCCTTGATTAAAAAAAACCGTTGCTGGTAAACTACCCCTTTCCCTTAACCGATCTGCACCAAAAACAACAGGTCGCGAGTACTCTACAAATCAGGGCTGTATGCAAAAAATTATTTGATTCTGTTTGAATTTGCGGCTGTTATCGTTTGCCATAAAAAAAATCTACAGACACACACACAGACACACACACAGACAGACAGACACACACACAGACACTTTTCGGAAAACGACTTTTTTTCATGTTTTGAGTGTAGTAGAATCAGAATCTGCAATAATCTCGAACACGATTTTTTTTGCCATCACCATACTTCCATTCCTTAAGGAACATGGAAGTAAAAATACCCTTGTTAAAACAAAACGTTGCAGGTATACCCCTTTCCCTTAACGTGATCTTCATTAAAAGCAACAGATCTTGAGAACTCTTCAATTCATAAACGTATGCAAAATATTATTTGATTCTCTTTGAATTTACGGCAGTTATCATTCGTCATAGAAAACATTACCCTTGTTAAAACATAAAACGTTGCAGGCAAACTACCCCTTTCCCTTAACCGATCTTCACCATAAACAACAAGTCTTGAGAACTGTACAACGCAGGGCTGTATGCAAAACATTATTTGATTCTGTTTGATTTTGCGGCTGTTATCGTGTCCATAGGCAAAAATTACCCTTGTTAAAATACAAATCGTTACCGCTAAACTACCCCTTTCCCTTAACCGATCTTCACCAAAAACAATTGGTCTTGAGCACTCTACAATTCAGGACTGTATGCAAAAAATTGTTCGATTCTGTTTGAATTTGCAGCTCTTATCGTTTGCCATAGAAAAAAAAATCTATAGACAGACAGACAGACAGACACACACACACACACACACACACACACACACATTACGAAAAATGACTTTTCTTCATGTTTTGATGGTAGTACAATCAGAATCTGCAATTATCTCGAACACGATTTTTTTTGCCATCACCATACTTCTATTTCCTTATGGAACATGCAAGTAAATATCGGTATGGAGAACCATGCATGACTTCCATGTTTTAAGATTTATATTTAAAATCATATTCGAAATGAAATATTTCCATAGAAACTACGTGTTTCTACTTATTGCTTCAGCATTAACCACAGTACTGTGGTCACTAACGTATACCACCTCACGTTTTCGCACTCGATTTTCACCGATGATGGCAGTCGATGGCACTGCCGAAAAGTCTGGTTTTGCAGAAAACATTGGACTACAGCTAAAGAGCCCGGGAAGCAATTTTAACAAAAAACTACTTCTTTGTTGCCGATAACGTAGTACACATATAAAAAATTCTCCCGTACACCTTCAACTATAATTTTTAATAATAGAAAATTACCCCCACCCCGTTCTCCTAACTTCTTCATTTATAGATATTTCATCTACGTTTCTACAGTGGATTACTATGAGCTTCTTATCAGGATACTTTATTTATAAAAATTAAGTACTTTACTCTTGTTAAATCATAAAATGTTTCAGGTATACTACCCCTTTCTCTTGACCGATCTTCTCCAAAATCAATAGACCTTCCGCCCTCTACAATTCAGGGAAGCATGCAAAAAAATATTTGATTCTGTTTGAATGTGCGGCAGTTATCGTTCGTCATGGAAACATTTCTCTTGTTACAACATAAAATGTTGCAGGTAAACTACCCCTTTCCCTTAACCGATCTTCACCAAAATCAATATACCTTGAGCTCTCTGCAACTCAGTAAAGGTTGCAAAAAATTATTTGATTCTCATTGAATTTTCGGCAGTTATCGTTCGTCCTAAAAAAATTACCCTTTTTAAAACATAAAATGTTGCTCATAAACTACCCCTTCCCTTAACTAATCTTCAACAAAATCAACAGATCTTGAGTTCTCTTTAGTTCAAAAAGGTATACAAAAACCTAGTTGATTCTGTTTGAATTTACGGCAGTTATCGTTCGTCATATAAAAAATTACCCTTGTTAAAACATAAAATGTTGCTGGTAAACTACCCCTTTCCCTTAACCGATCTTCACCAGCACCAATAGGTATTGAGAACTCTACAATACAGGGCTGTATGCAAAACATCATTTGATTCTGTTTGAATTTGCGGCTGTTATCGTTTACCATAGAAAAAAATTACCCATGATAAAACACCGTTGCTGGTAAACTATCCCTTTCCCTTAACCGATCTTCACCAAAAACAATAGATCTTGAGTACTCTACAATTCAGGCCTGTATGCAAACAATTATTTGATTCTGTATGAATTTGCGGCTCTTATCGTTTGCCATAGAAAACACCCTTGATAAAACATAAAACGTTGCAGGTAAACTACCCCTTTTCCTTAACCGATCTTCACCAAAAACAAAAGGTCTTGAGAACTCTACAATTCAGGGCAGTATGCAAATATTATTTGATTATGTTTGAATTTACGGCTGTTATCGTTTGCCATAGAAAATACCCTTGTTAAAACATAAAACGTTGCAGGTAAACTACCCCTTTCCCTTAACCGATCTTTACCAAAATCAACAGATCTTGAGAACTCTACAAGTTAGGGCTGTATGCGAAACATTATTTGATTCTGTTTGAATTTGCGGCTGTTATCGTTTGCCAAACAAACAAAATTACCCTTGATAAAAAAAACCGTTGCAGGTAAACTACCCCTTCCCTCAACCGATCTTCACCAAAAATAATAGGTCGCGAGTACCCTACAAATCAGGGCTGTATGCAAAAAATTATTTGATTCTGTTTGAATTTGCGGCTGTTATCGTTTGCCGCAATCTACAGATAGACACACAGACACACACACAGACACTTTTCGAAAAACGACTTTTTTCATGTTTTGAGTGTAGTACAATCAGAATCTGCAATAATCTCGAACACGATTTTTTTTGCCATCACCATACTTCCATTTCCTTAAGGAACATGGAAGTAAAAATTAGTCTAATTGAATGTAACATTGATTCATTTTTGTTGGTTGACCAGCGAGATATTTTAATACTTTATTCATTACACTTATTCCATTATCTATTAACTAAATATTTTTCCAAAATATATTGGTTGGAATCGACTATATAACAACTCGTATATTAAAAATCTTCTGCAAGAAAATTATTTATTAGTAGGGTAAAACTGACAGTTCTGCCCCGGATGTGACGTTATATGGCGGGAAATTCAAAAATCTAGGTGGTGGGGGTAAAAATCTGGTAGTCGGCTTTCGGTCATGTTGTGGGCGGTGAGTATAAAGTGGGGTTATGTGTGCGTTGATTGGTGTATACGTCGTCGACGTTGCCGCTTCGTGCATGTGTTATAGTGTACGGGTTTGTATATGCAAGGAGTTTTTCCTTTCGGCCATGTTGTAAAATCGTCGTGGTCGGCGTTGCCGACTCGTGCTGGTTAATCGCCGTAGTCGACTCTTGCGTGTGTTATAGTGTACGGGTTTTGTATATGAACGTCGCTGCGGTCGATGCGGTGTATTGTTGGCAAGGCGGCGTGTCCGTGTGTCGTGGCGAACTGTATCGCGAGCCCGTGTAGTGATCCGGTTCGCCGTTCGCCGTTCGCCGTTCGCCGGCCGCCGTCCGGTTGATCTGCTGTCGGACGCCGTCCGCCGCCGACGGCGAATGGCGAACGGCGAACGGCGAACTGGTTCGTGAGGCTGCGTCGTGATCCGGTCGGTGCCGTTCGCCGTTCGCCGGCCGCCGTCGGCGGCCGGCGAGCGTCGAACGGGTCACGCGGTGATCCGGTTCGTCGTCGAGGATTGGTCTGTGTGTCGGATATTCTGATTGATATGTAATTTTCTATAGGTAAGTAAATATATACAGATTGTAAAAATACGTTCGCACCAACCTGTTGGTCTAGCGCTCGCTATAGCGGGCCCTACGTTTGTTGTTGTAAGAAACACACATGAATAATAGGGACAAGTGGCAGTTGGCTTCCGCTGAGATTTATTGTGGAACGCACACGCACACACACACACGCATCATGCATGGAAAAGGAAAGTTGAAAATAAACACTTAAGCAATTACAGATACACAATTGAAAACTTAAATTTAAAAATAAAAAAATTATTATCATTTGTATTATTGTGACGGGGTATGTAATAAGTGTCTGTTCGGAGTTGACAATTATTTTGTATAAAAAAGTAATAAGTGTCTGTTCGGAGTTGACAATTATTTTGTATAAAAAAAGAATTTAAATATATATTGTGGTAGTAAGGACGTCTGGGCGTTAGCTGATATTCGGTAGTGGTCGACCTTGTTCACGGGCGTGGTTAGGCAAACAAGTCTCTGAACATCTGCCTTCCTGAGTCGTTAACTTTTTTATTGTTCATGACTGCATATCTTCATTTCCTTAAGCGGGGTTCAGCGATGCATAAAAAGCCGACAGATTTGATCTGTTGAAGTACATACCATCGTTGGATTCTGCTTTGACATCATCGGTGAAAGACAGAATATCTCGTACAGGGTAAGTTGCTTTAAAATTATTCTTTAGTTTCTGTAATATATTACCATTATGCAATTATTTTAATATAAATTTGATTTTTTATTAATTGAATGTATCTAATAACGGTCGGTGCGCAACGACCGTTCAAGCTTGTAGATTGAGTGTTATACTGTTATTTCAAATATGATTAAATGTACTGTTAGTTCAAAGGATTTTTTTGAAATTAAATACAATGAAATGTTAAGATAATATCGTTTAATTTTATTAATAAGCACAATATATTACAAGTTAAAATATTTAAACACGCACACACACACACACACACACACACGCACTACAAGTTAAAATACATAATATGTAAACACGTGTACATTTTCAATTGTGTATAATTAAGAAATACATGTATGCATACTAATTACAAGTTAAAATACATAATATGTAAACACCTGTACATTGTCAATTTTGTACAATTAAGAAATATATGCAACACACTATATTACAAGTTTATGATTGCATTCAAGTTAACATACATATTATGCACACACACACAATATATTATAAGTTAAAATATTTAAACACACACACACACACACACACACAAGGAATTGAATTGACAATTGCATATAATTAAAATAAAAGAAATACGTGTATGCACACTACTTACAAGTTAAAATACATAATATGTAAACACGTGTACATTTTCAATTGTGTATAATTAAGAAATATATGTATGCATACTAATTACAAGTTAAAATACATAATATGTAAACACCTGTACATTGTCAATTTTGTACAATTAAAAAATATATGTAATCACACTATATTACAAGTTTATGATTGCATTCAAGTTAAAATACATATTATGCACACACATACACACACACACACACACACACACACACATTGAATTGTAATTAAAACAAATGAATTACATGTAAGCGCTATATATATTACAAATTTAATAATGTGTACATTATGACATACAAATATACTTGTTACTTCATAAGATGTCCATCCAGTATTACATTAAAATGTCCACCACGTAGGCCCTGTTTTTTTCTCCACGGTAAACGAGATATAGTGAGTTCGGTGCTAAATGTTTTAACTCATCGTCTTCCCAAACGCCTGCGTATCTCCTTGGAAGATAAACACGATATTTCAATTTATCGTCCGTATAGTCTTGGATAGTAGCGAGTACAGCATTTCCGTATTTACTGTCTACGTTTTGAAGTTGCACTATGGGATATTTTACACCCATTACTAGTTCTTTAATTTTCCTATATTGTATAGCACTAATGTCCGCGAACTTAGCAACGAATGAACCCATTTCTAATGAAGAAGAATCACTATTCGCTTGCGTCTCTGTCAAGGTCTGAATTAAATAACGCTCGTTTGCGTCGTTATAAGTAGGGAGGCTGTTGAGGAGGGGGAAACCAGACAGCGTGAGGGAGGGGGAACCAGACAACGAGCAGTAAACTGTTATTATTAACCCTGTGAAACAGGATGAAGCCGCTTTCACACGTCATGTTCGGTGGGTGGGAGGAGGCAACCAGTCGGCAATTATTTTTTTATCTGTCTAGACAAGGTGTTGTAATCGACTCCTGCTGAGAGCGGAAGGGGGGTAGGCGACCAGACGACGGCACTAATTTTTTATGCGTCTAGACAGGGTTATGTAATCTTATTCTGACATGAAGGCAGTAATTTTTATGCATGCGAAAGATGCCGCTATTTTTTTATACGTCTAGACAGAGTGATGTCATTGATTCCTGTTGAGCGCGGAAGGGGAAAGACGACCAGACGGCGGCACTAGTTTTTTATGCGTCTAGACAGGGTGTGAAGGCAGTAATTTTTATGCAAGCGACATGATGCTAAATAAAAACAAAAATGTTAATAATTTACCAGAAACCTACTGATAAGTCTAAAATCCGATATAACCCACTCGCGTAAAGCGTGCACTCTATTATTTGTACATATTTCTGGAAATAAACGGTGCGCGAAACATGCTGTTCCGTGCATCGGACGTAATTGTTCGAGTTTAGGACAACCGAAATCTTCTAAATTTATAATATTGTAATGCACGATACGCTTTTCCAGAAATCTTTTTTTCTGTAAACCTTTTACGAACACATAGTTAAAAGGAAACGTGTATTTTACTAATATCGGCACAAGATGTTCGTACGATGTCTCCCCGTCCCTCCACTCTAGTCCGTGATAATGCTCCGTTAACCATCGGTTCGTCCTCATGTGTTTGTGATTCGAAACGTTCGTGTCCACTGGTGGTGCAAATATCCAATGTCTGCTGGTAAATGCGGTGACATCCATAACGGCCAGTTCCTTGACGAGTTCGTTTCCGTTATCGTCCACGAAACAGTGAAAGTCAAGTATGACTGCTAGCTCGTCGACTGCCATCTTTTTTCGTTACAAACAATGTGTTCGGTGCTACTAGGAACGCTGCCGATCCGTCCGTCTCACGAAACAGACACGTTGTATGTTGTGAAACGTCCGTAAAGAATTTTTTCGGAACGTTTACTTTGTACCTTGTCTCCACGTCACGAATCAGTGCAACAAATTCTTGCGTCAAAACGTTGTATACAAAAAGATCTACAGGGTACAGTACTGCGTTCGTTAAGTCACTGCATCGTCTGTACTCGTACGAAGTCAACAGCTCCATGCGTTCGTTCTCGACACGTCCTTCCGAAACACTGAGGAAGTAGTGAGATATCGTTTATTTATAAGCACTTCCGTCACAGCAGCAGCATTGTTTTTTAAACTATTTTTACTGGTTTATTTCATGCATTAGACGAAACGTTCTTGCTTTTGTATTAACAGTCGGTAAGCGCGAGTATGAATTTGCTGTTCGTTTTCTGACTGCACGTTGTTTAGACGTTCTCAGTGCATGAAAACGAACTAGAAATACGCTCTCATATAAGCGGTGTATGTGGCTCTACATACGGGACACTGATTTAGAGTGATGGCGCAATTCACACATATGACAAAATGACGACAGGGAATAAGTACGACTTCAACAATGTGTGCGTAACAAACTTTGCACATCGTATCCCGATCCGGACCCCCTTCTTCTTCTTTTTTATTCTCTTTGATCGAGTCGGTGCTTTGTCCGTTCTCTGCTGCCACTGCTGCTGCTGCATCCGGTTCTTTTTTGTTATTCTCTTTGATCGAGTCGGTGCTTTGTCCGTTCTCTGCTGCCACTGCTGTTGCTGCTGCTCCTGCTGCTGCTTCCGGTTCGGTAATGATACCCAATGCCTTTAGGATGAATTTTTTATCTTTCACTAACATTACGTAAGAGCACACGGGGAAATGACGTGCGTGTTCCGTCCAAGCGTTTTCTCCTCGCTCCCATTTGTTTAAACCGCCTCCACAGCAAAAACATATCACTCTATCGTTGCATCCGTTGTAAAAGAAACCCGCTTCGGCTAGTTCTTTAGGCGTTATCGTCAACGATATCGGCCAATCTTTAAAACTCCTTAAACGGTCTTCAATGTTTCTGTAACGTGGATAAGGAGATATGATTTTTTTAATCAGTGCGATCTGCACTTCTTTGTCGTCCGGAGATACGGACTTGATCGTCATCGCTTCACCGCACTGTCTGAAATAGCGGTTTTCGTTGCGATCGTTATCGTCATCCTTGTGATCGTACGAAAGCATCGTGCACGTCCTCTCACGACTCGCGCTGATGAAACACTGAGCGAAGAATAGGAGGGGAGACGTTTCCCTCTCCCACCGTTCGGAAAGAGGGAGGTTACAGGTATTAAGAAAATAAAATACATGAAAATTGATTACATCTTTTAATATAAAAAAAACACATACATGAAATACACACACACATAATATTGTAAAAAGCAACATAATATTTACAGCAAAAAAACAATTATAGAGGGAGTTTAATTGTGTCTGCGCACCGTGTTGGACAGCGGAGTGTAGACGTTGAGCGAATCGTGCAGTATCAAGCAGTAGGCCGCGGTCTGAGGGGGGAAATTGGTCGATGACTCGAATTCTAATCTGACGTCGACCGGTGACGACTTGAGCGACTCGTCCTGTCTGCTACAATCGAAGACGAATAGCGGTGCTTTCGCTATGAACTCGGTCGGTGCTAGAAGTACGTTGGGTTGAGTTCTATGATAGTACGATTTTTGAAATCTTGTATACAAGTCGTACAGCAGAGCGTAACGCCCATTATCGATATCCAGGTTCAGGTTATCGTACGGGTAGTATTTGTCGTTCAGAAAGAGTCTTGCGTTGGTCACCTTGCAGTGATCGAATTCGTCCGCGTGTTTCTTCAGATCGTTCTTTCTAGCGGTCTGGAACGTGAGTATCACGTACCGCGGTTTCTCCAGTTGTGTCGTTGTTTTTACCGTCCAAGTCTGTCTGTCAGTTGAAGGTAAAGCCGGGTACTCGTGGAGTTCCCAACTGCGAAACGGTAAGAAAAGCGGTAAATCCTTGCGTACGATGTCCAACAGCCGTATCCGTACTTCGTTGTTCACGTACACGAACGGAATCATCCAAGAGATTTTGGTCAGTTCTATATCGGCATTAGCTGACGTATCCGTGGACGAGAACAGTGCGTTAACGTCAGTGGAAGTGCGCAACAGTATCAGTTCCTGTTTCATGTTTAATATGACGTGCGTGAAATCCTCAGCAAATCCCATCAGCATCCTCAATGGTATGCAAAAGTTGAATTCACCGTTTTTACCGGAAGGTGTTAGCTCGTTAGCCGTGGGGGCAACCCAACCGGCGTTTTCCATCGAAACCACGTCATGCATACCAACGGATAGCATGGTTTTAATAGTGGATGCGATGCCAACGCTCTTGGTACGATCCACTTCCACACCGGCCAGTTCGTATCGGATTTCTTCGAAGAGAAATGCGATCGCGTTGTTGACCATTTTCACGTTCACAGTATCGGTGCTGTCGGTCTTCTTGCTCAACTTGCCTTCAATGTACAGGAAACTTTCCATCGGTAAAGTGAAGACTTCCTGTTGCAGGATAGGTATACGTATCTCATCGTTATTTCCGTATCGCGACGTCGACGCGTATGGTGCATGAGGATGATATTCGTAATGTGTTATGTTGTCTTCAAAAAACGGTCGTCGTTCGACCGATAAGACGATACCACTGTCCGCCATATTACTTGTTTTTCTTGAGTTTGAATCCTTGTGAAATCAGGTAGCGTCGGTTAGCCGTTGTTAATCGTGTCAACGACGTACGTCTACTGATACTCTGTCCAAAAGTGTCGTCCACTTTTATGTTGTGTGTACCACCGCTCTTCGTCACCGATGCTGTAGGTAAAGCGGTATCGTTGAAATAAAATCCCATGATTACTACGCGCGTTTCAAATGTATACGTGCGGTGATAACTTCGTCACGAAAATTCACAATATCACCGTCCTGATCGTGTACGGACACTGTAACGTTACACAAGTGTAGTATGTTAAGCGGAAGATAAATGACGTTGGCAGGCGTTTCGACTATCTTGAATCCAGGCTCGACAGTCGGGTAGAACGAGTGCAGTATATGGTCGTTTCGTCCCGCCTTGTATGAACCTTGTACGACGTTACACCTTATCTCCAAAACGTTCACTTTGTTAATGTTTACTGGTGTGTCCGACGTGTGTAATATATACGCTTCTAACTTGCGGTTCTTGGAAAAACCCAACATGGTACCGATTCCGTGTTCTGTACGCTCGAAATCGATCTCGTATGAGCAATAAAGTTCACATTTTAACGTGTTGTTGTTAGGGCGTAGAGTAAATTTCGGGTCTGATAGCTCTTTCTTCAGGTACGTTTCGATATCACTGATTTCGTACGCACCGGTCGGTATTTTGATGAGTTCTAGCGTTTTACGTGGACCCTTTAGTACAGGAAAGACGTTGTTTCTTCCGCTTTCCACGTTCGGTATAGAGTTGTACGTGGTAAAGTCCAGCAGTCCTGCATACCATTCACCGTCCGTCAGTTCGAGCGGTGAAAAAAGTCACAAACCAGTGCGCTTGGATCCGTACCCGTGACGGTGACCGTAAGTGAAGACATCTCGTCGTTTACTGATCGTTTGATGTCAAAAAATCCAAACATAAATGTCCGCAGATGACCGTGTCCGGCGGTTGTTTACGCGCGTAATTGTAACGAACGTCGTTCACGTACGATCCAAAGTACCGTATTAGCTCGACGGGAGGGCGTAGATTGCCGAATCCATCAAAGTACGTGACTCCGTCACCACGCTTCTTGTAGCATACCCAGTGCGTGCCCGGTCCGGTAGCGTCGTCCAGATTCACGATCGCGCTTTCGTTCTCCCACGGTGAGCGAGGAAGTGCGTCGCGCATGTACACGCCTCTGAAATGAGGTACGCGCAATCGTTTCGCGTACTCGTACAGATCTCCATCGGACAACGGGCGCACGGGTATTTCGATTAGTTTTTTCGGTACGGACGAAGGTATAGTCCCGAAGCCCTTTTACCACCACCACCGTCTTCGTCGTCCCGTCCCTGTCGTCCTCCTCCTTCTCTTGATTATCGTGCGCCGAATCGACTTGCGTCGACCGGTGCGACGACGCCTTTTACGCACACCACCACAGCATAGTCCGCTACCTAACGCCGATTTCGCTTTCATCGCTGCCGCTACGGCCGCCGCGTACGCTCTTTCACTGATGCCTGAATTCAAAGCTTTCACACGTTCCCACGCCTTGCCGGTTAGCACACGATCCGCTACGCGTCTTCGTTCGTTGTCCTTATACTTGGAGTAGGCGATATCGTGTTCGCGACAGGCTTCGTCCAACTCGTTGATTCCTCGATCACCACGAGCCAATCTCTCCTCTAGTTTCGTTCCGGGTCCGCAGAATCTGTAGCCGGGCAGATGTAGTTCCACAGGTAATACGTCCACCGCTCGATTGATCAGTGTAGGTACTGACTTTGTGACGAATGGTACCGCGCTTTTAACTATTTTTCCTATGAGACCACGCCCCTTTTTTTTATCAACACGACTACGAAGTTCGTACATGTCTACTGTTTCGCCTGCTGTCGATAAAGAGATCTCCAATCGTTCTCGTCCTTTTTGTCGAAGGACTTGTCAAGATCGCTAATGAATTTGCTCGTCTCCGCCTTGCTCGTGAGTAGTAACTCTGCCTCTTCGGCGCCGAGTGAAGTACGCGCTGCGTGCGTATGCAATTTATAGATATACGATACCACTTTCTCCCAACGGTGTTGGAACACTTTTGCGAGTTTGTACGTTTCGCTCTTCGCGTACCGCTTCGTGTCCTCCAATTGACGCACGTTCACAGCGTCTGTGGGCCGTGTGCCACCGTCACCGACGTTCAGAATAGTCTTTCCTTGTGCGTTTAAATAAGAGTCGTTTACCGTTGTGATTGTATGCTGGTTCAAAAATTCCAAGTTTACAGCGTCTTTGTTGTTGACAGGCGACGCTAACTGCGTTATCCGCACGTTGCCGACCATTAGGTTAGAGTTCGTATCCTTCGGTATGATCTTTGCGTCCACATATACTTTGGTCGCAGCGTCTCTCGCACGAATCGGGTCTCTCAGAGACTGTATGCGATGGTCCCGCGCATCGATGACGGTACCGTTCTTCTTGTTCGGTACCGTCGTGAAACGCAAACACGTGTAGTCTACATACTGCTTGTTGACAGCATCCGTGAGATCGATGGGAGCGCCGACGTTGATGAGCTTACTACCTTTCACGTCTATTCTCGAGGAACCTTGCGTTGACGGATCGACGACCAGACAGTGGTCTTGCACGAACCGCAGTGGAACGGCATCGTTACCATCATGCGGTTCGCCCAAGTTGTGTATTTTTTTCCCCGCTACATCGAAGTGTCCGTCCTCTGTCATCGCGATTCCGATATCCTCCCGCAGACTGCGTCGCGTCTCCCTTTGGACTCTGACGGCGCTCTGGTGTCTGCCGAACTTGTCAACGCTCATCTCGTTAATGATGCGCGTCGACCATCGTACGCAGAATTTATACGTATTCACGTAATAAATCGATTAGTTTTGATACGATCGTACTGTCTATACATTTTATTCCGACGACGGAGAGTCCGTCGGTATGTTTTCCTTTCACGATCGTGTTTAGAAATTCATCGTACACGTATACACGTGCGTCTTTGAAGAAATAAATCTTTCCGTCGGTATATCGAAACGCGCTATCAACGGCTTCAGGTAAGCCGACAAAGCGATCTTTAACGTATCCGTGTTTCTTGATCATGAACGAGCACTCGTCTATCTCACCGTAATACATATCGTTATACAGCAGAAATGTACGTCCTGTGTAGGTGTGTATCGCAGCGTTTATTTTTGTCAGCGTGCGAACACCGAGAGTCGTGATCGCTTTTGGATACCCGTTCACCGGCTGTAGACTGTGTATATCGAACATGTACACGTATCCGTCTATGAAGAGCACCACTTCTTCGGAGCGCGGTCTCTGGTACATCGCCGAAACTTTGGTGAACGTTAACGGTAAGAACGTCAACCAATCTGTCAACAGAAGCGGACTCCCACCACCACCCAGACGCTTCGACTCGAGGTCCATTGTCCACAAAAAGTTATCGTGCACTATATATACGTGTCTGTTGATTATTAAAAATTGATTAACATTCTTTAGTCGACATAAATCCGTCGTCGTTCGGACGGTGTCGTTCGTCATCGACCTCGCCGTCGTCGTCGTCGTCGTCGTCGTCGTCGCCATAGCGATCGACGGCTTCCCGTACAAGTGCTGAATGCCTCTTATATCGTCGTCTCTCAGGTCGAACGGTCCATCCGAGCGCGGTACGTAGAAAGGGTACATGATCGATTCCTTCTCGAGGGAATGAGCCAGTCCTAACGCGTGTCCGATCTCGTGCGTTAGCACCTGTAGAAAACTGGTCTGATCGTCCGGTATTTCGGTTGCGTTCGTATAATTCCACGATTCGTAGTAGTCCATATGTATTTCGGAAGTGTTGTAAGGTAGATCGGGCGGGTAGTAAGCGTGTGCGAGTATACCTCCCCGTCCGTCCAAATCGTACCCACAGATCGTACACTTGGAGGTCAGACACCTGTGTTTAAATTATCTCATAGCGATGGCTATGTCCACATTTATGTCGTTGGGTCGATATTCGAATTCCAAATTTGAATGTTTCCGCCATATAGCGAACGCTTGTCGTGTCGCTTTTATAGCGTCAGCGGTACCGTGAACGAATCGCCACGACAGTCGTCTCTTGGTCCAATGCGTTCGTAAGGTGTACGACGCAAAATCTTTGTTACCACATCTCCGCGCCTGCATCAGATTCATCGTTTCGTTGTTCAATTCTCCGTTTACGGTTAAATTGTAATTCTCTTGAAACGTCCGCAGGTAGGACGTAATAACGCCGCCGTCGACGGTGGCGTTGTCTGTGTCTTGTAAACTATCGTCGGGCACATATCCGTAACGCGTCAAGTAATCGATAGCGAAGTCTATATCGTTCGCGTTATTACTCTCGAAGGACGATGCGACGACTCTCGTGGACGCGATAATAAACACTAGCGTGGTATACATGTGTGAATCGTGTCTCGATGCTGTTGCTAATGACGGTAGTCGTCGTATACCCGTCTAATTTATACGATGATGTCAGCTTCACGTAGTTCTTCTACTATTGAAACGATTTCGTTCGTGTGCCCACCGTTTCCAGCGCGCTGTGACGCTATCAACACTCGCAATCTGTCCACCAGTTCATTCGGATCGTCCCAGTGCACGTAATCGATTTTGTCTTTTTTTTTTCGACGCTACCATATACGTTCTGTCGGTATTATACCCGTGTCCTGTACGTTTCGGTGGGAACAGCTTTGATATTATCCGTTTATATTTTACACCTCTGTTCGCCTTTACCTGAGCGTTCGCTAAATAATAATGCTTGTGCGCGTTGGTGGCGCGTAGTATATCTTTCTACGCCTTCATATCCGTCTCGTTGTAAATGTTTTCGTTAGGGTCCTTCATGAACACGAGTTCGTATAGACCCGGTGTGCCTTTATATCGTTTACCGTTGATGAGGATCGTATCGTCCGTTTCGATTTCAAACGGTGAATCACCGATCATCCATTTTCCATTTGTGTTTCTTACACCGTATGTATAGTCCATCAGACGATCACGTTCGGCCGACACGATCATGCGCATGTACTTGTTCGCTAACGATGCGCTGTCGTATTTGGACAGAAAATATCTACGCGCTTCACGCCTTCCTTCTGGTGTGTCTAACATTTTTTCGATGTTGAGACTAGGATCGTCCTCGTCGTCGTCGTCCTCGTCCGATGTTTCGGCTATCACGGGTGTTTTCAGGAAACGTGGTGTCGATCGGTGACGAAGCGGTGTTCCTATATCGATCTTACTACTCGCGCCCATCAGATCCTCCTCTTCCACCGCCTCCTCCTCCTCCTCCTCCTCCTCCTCCTCCTCCTCCTCACGCTTCATCTTTTTCGTCGACTTTTCGTTTTATGTTTTACGTTCAACCAACGCTTGCGAAATAGTTTGTAACGGTTCCAGTATCGGTTTGTAACTTTTGGATAAAGTTGCTTCCTCTTCACGGATACCGTGTTTTAACGCACGGTATTTCTTCCGTATGTCATCGCTGATCGTGTCGATATCGTGGGCTAATCGTTTCTTCTTTTCGTCCATCTCGATAAACGTCGGTACGTCGACTAACGTTGCTGACAGCGGGACACTTGTATTTACCCGTACGCTCGACAATTTTTTTGGTGAACAGCTGTTAATCGTTAGACGTGACTACTATGAAACGATCGAAACCAGCTCTATACCTACCGATGTCGATAGAAGAATCCTTGTCCACGACGAGAAACCCGTAACGATCTTTCCACGCTTCAGCGCACACGTTCTTAAACGTGTCGTATTTCATGTCCATGTTGACGTGATCGTTGTACACGTGCTTCAAGTTGAGATCGTCCTGTTTGAACAACACTATTAGATTGGCGTTGTCGCGTACCAACTGTTTCGGCACTTGGCTGTACGTCTGACACAGGTAAAACGTGTCCACTCCACTGTGTCGTCCCATAGCGAAATACTTGCGTATGTTGTGTTGTCTTTCACAAGACACATCGTCGAACACAATAATAGAATTGGGATCGACCTCGTCAGGAGGGGGTACCTCATCGTTATCGTTGTACGCGTGATAACCCATTCCTTCGTTGGAAAGTCGTGTCATCAGGGTTTCCAGCATCTGATATTTGGGTTGAAACAATGATTTAGAAAACACGTACAGGTTCGCGAATCTCAACCCGTTCACATCGAACAATAGGTTGAACATGACGTTAGTCTTACCACACGCGGAAGGTCCGCAGATGATCGAACGTACGGTATCGGGGAGAAGACGTCCGTGCTTACGTTTTTTTCTGCCACAACCACCGCCACCACCATCGCCACACAATTTCGAATAGTCCACGTCCTTTATTTTTAGTCTGTGCGCTTGTTGTAATATTTTCATTTTGTTCCGTCCAAAGTCTAGTTAATATTCGCACTATGTTCGTACAATCGACAGATATGTAACTGCACACACAAGTGTCAGGACCCGTTTCACAGTTCGGATCCGACCAAACACATTCTTTGTAGTGATCGAATCCGGTGCCTCTATGTACTATTTCGCTGAGTCGGAATCTCGTCACACGATTAGTAACCCGTTGCCAATACTCGTGTACTGTTAATATCCTGCGCATGCGCTCGATCTCGTTCTCGGGCGTGTTCACGACGTACACATCGTAGCCAGGATGCAACACAACGTCTTTCACACCGTACACAGCGCGCATGTTGTCATCGTAACGCACCGTCGCATACTGGTTCTATTCCGCAAGCCAATTCCCTGTTATAGCAAGTTCTTCTTGGGTATCCACGAATCGTGTTTACCATCGAATCCTAACCACCTGACTTTCACACGATCACCTTTACGTTGTACGATCTTTTCTACCAAGTACACGTCACCAACGTTCGATTTACTGATTTCGTGTTCGTAAAAACCGTCTTTCAACACTTCTCCCGTATGATCCTTTAACGAATAAGTGACGGGTACGCTGGCGGTACGTACCGTGTGAACATGGAATATCTCGTTCGTCCAGTTAGGCATATATCCTTTGGCGAACGTCATTTTGTATTTGCTTATACGCACTCGATCGCCTACTTTGAACTTTGGTTGTTTATAGTCGATGCTTCTCGCTGTGTTCTTGTGAATCCGTCGTAGCACCGTGCGTTCGTTGGATTCGTTCACCTGACATGGTTTCATTCCGATCGTTCTGTGCACGCTGTCGTTGTACACTCTGACCAGTTCCGGTAACATATCCAACCAACGGTAATGACCTTGTTCGCTGAACGCACGATACATATGAGTTTTCAACGTACGGTTGAAGCGTTCCACGATGGACGCCTTTTTCTCACTATACGTAGAATACAGTGTGACACCATATCTCCTCAGCAACGTTTGTACGACGCTGTTGTAGTACTCTTTCCCGTTGTCCGTCTGAAGATATTTCATTTTATTAGCGCGCAGAATCGGTTCCAGAGCTCGTGCGACCTCTACACCCGTTTTTGTTTTTAACGGAACTGCGTACGCGTACTTGCTAAACGCGTTAATCATCGTCATGAGGTACTTGAATCCCTTGTTCACCTTCGCGTGCGGTATCATCTCTACCAGGTCCGCTTGGTACAAGTCGTGAAGTCCCTTCAACTCGACCGCTCGTCTCGGAAAATTCCGTCTTACTGGTCTGTGTAACTCCGACGCAATAGTCTTGCGAACGGTCTGCTGTACGTTCTTCGCTCGTTGTTTCATTCTCATGTCGTCGCGTTGCAAACCGTGATTCACAATACGCTGGCACGTCGTAAACCGTCCGCTCTGTGCTGAACGTAACTCTCGTTGGTACCGTTCTGGTACGACTGCCTTCCATCACATGACTGTCGCGACGCCGCCACACCACACCCAATTATATCATCTCGACTGAACGGAAGAACAGCGCGTTCTTCTTGTGATTGCGCAAGTACGTTAAAACGTGAGCTAAACTGATATTCATACACCCATTACGCACGAGACCCATTCCGCTGTAATATCTCATGAGCGTATGTTGTTTCGTGTCCAACGCTCGTACGGTCTTGACGGAATTCATGTCTTTGAATACGACGCTACGTATAACGTTCTCGCGATACTCGTGCATTTCCGCGACTATGACGTTATCGTTCTCGGGTAGACGCTCGCACATGTGTTTAGCTTTGAGTTCAGCGATCGGGCGCTGACTTCGTGACTCCAAGTGCAGGCGTATCAGGTACGAGTTCAACAACCAAAATTCGTCAGCCATAGCACCGGTGCACCGCTGCCACTGTTTGTACAAACGTCGGTCTTTCACCATGTACCCTTGTTCGTGCGAATACTGCAGACCGAAGTATTCACAATACTCGCGAAGCGTAGGCAACGCCTCCTTCAGAAAGGGTACCGAAAACAATCCTTGCGCCTTGTTGTTCACTATCGCGAACTGTTTCCCTCTCGCTAGTGTCGGTAACGAGGACGGTGGGCAGCGCATGTCAAAACTTACGTTGTAGCTAGGATCTAGTGCGCACTTTGGCGCTATCGCTGTCGCGCTTCTGTATATTTCAATAGGTGTACGTATCGGAATAGTGCGCTCCGTAATGACAATGCAACACGAAGCGTGAGGGATCGAACTTCCATATGCGAGCATGTCCGTGTACACCGTTGCGTAGTTCATCCGTCCATGCGAATCGTGTAAACCGTGCACGCGTTGAACGGCACGATACAGTTCGGGAATCGGGCGGAAACGTGAAAGAAAATTCCATCCATGACGTACGGTACACTTGAACATACTCTTTTCGTAAACTACGAGTTCTATCGGTACGTTGTTTCGTTCGCACTCTTCGATAAATTCAAGCCAACGTGATTTGTTGTGTATACGATCGGAGACTATCATCAACAGCACTATAGGTGGCAGATCACTGGTACGTTTTTTAATGTGATGCCAACAACGTCCGTGATATCTGTCAACACCGAACTTGTAACGTGTACAGTAGTTGCCGCAAAATCGTCTTTTCTTCACAAAATACACAGAACATAAGTTGGACCGTTTCGCGCTTCGTGAAGCTTTTGTTATTGTGAAATGTTTCCCATCATCGTATCGATAGACGTCCATCGTGTCGATGATCTGCGATGTGAGTGATACGCTATTAGTCATGATCGTGATATTTATAGTGTATACGCATATTGTTTGAGGAATTTTTTTATTTATAATTTTTTTTTATTATGGGTGTCTTCACTCACACTTTTGGAGTGACTACTGTCGTTCGGTAGTAGTAGTAGTACTAACACCTAGTACTACCCAAACGGGTATGTTTGTACATGAGTTTATGTCGGCTCTGAAAAGAGCCGTTTTTGCGTGTGTCGATTTCTACAAGTGTTCACGAACGAAATCGCATGCGGGCATTGACGCCTTATGGACTTGGGCAGGATCGTCACCCACTGCCCAATCCATAATTCGTATTTTACACTTGCAGCATCTTACAACATCACCATCGTCTTCGTAAATAAACCCGGCTTTGGCTAGGTCAAAAATTTTTACGTTCGCATTCGGAAATTTATGAACGTAAAATTTAATGTTACCACGACGACTGATGTTATAAAAGCTTTTTAATCGGCTTGCAAAAGAATATGTGTACACATCCATATCTGAAGCAAGAATGTTAGTTTGTCGCGTTGCATTTCACCTCCTCAGCGATAGCTGCGCGCGCATCCGTAGTGGGGATGGCTGTCGTCGATTGGTCGATATGAAATAAAGCACAGTAGTGGGAGCAGATAGCTGCGCACGCAATTGGTAGTGGGGGATCGTTGACGGTAATAGTTCGGTATCATGGTGGTGGGAGCGGATAGCTGCGCGCACAAGCGGAGAGGGGATCGCTGTTCACGTTCACTTTGTAGTTAACCTGCAAGCCTCGTGCAGACTAAGTTTCACGTGGTGCATATAAAGTGGTGATTAATTTCTAACTTCATATCAGTATTACATTGTTCCTCAAGCTAGCAAGTAATTGTTTTGCTTTTATCGTTTCAAGTTTTTTGTTGTTGTTGTAGGTAATTGTACCAAGAATGCAGTCGTTTGCTGTTGCTCGTAAACATTCGTTGCGTGGCGCGTTGATATCGTATGTTTACACGGCTGTTACGGAGAACGAAGAATGTGTCAACGATGTCATAACCTTTTTCGATGAAATGCACGATACGTTACGTACGGACATTCTAAACGAACTGACACGATTGCGTAGTATAAAGTGGCATATAACGGTTAAAGCGAGATTTGTCAAGTACATAGTAAACGCTGACACAGACGAGGACGAAGAAGTGACGACTGAAGCCTATTTTCATGGACGATGCCATACGACGCTGATCGGTGACCAAGACATATTGCCGGATCGTTTAGAAACTTCGTACGAAAAAATCATTGAATCAATTTATAAATTCACGCGCGAGGGTAGCGGTTGGGTGTTGGACCACATCGTCTCTTTAGAACTCGTTCTCTCACGGTACCAACCGCTGGCCGCCTCCAGTTTCATCCGTACACCCCCGAATTGTCTCGTACTAAATCCATCATCAACGTGAACAATACGGGCGATCAAATGTGTTTCGTATGGTCAGTACTGGCCGCACTGTTTCCTCAACACTCGCACAACGATCGTGTATCGAAATACAAATCACATTTCCACAGTATCATCACTTCCGGTATAACTTATCCCACCCGTCTATGCGACATTGTGAAATTCGAACGAGACAATTCTGACATTTCTATAAATGTTTTCGGATACGAAGACAATGAAATTTACCCGTTAAGAATAACTCCTTCCATTGGTAGACGACATCACGTTAATCTATTACTTCTTACCACTAACGACCGAAAACATTACTGTTTAGTAAAAAATATGAGTCGCTTATTGTCTTCACTAACCAAACACGACGGGCGTTCTTTCTATTGCGATTACTGTCTGCACAGGTTCTACGAAGAACGGCTCCTTACCGAACACGTCCCCCACTGTTCACCGTACGGTGAACAGAGAATTCGTTTACCTGTGAAGGAGGAGGAAAAAGTGATGTGTTTCAAAAATTACACCTACTGTCACAAGGTCCCTTTCGCGATATACGCAGACTTTGAATCTTTTATCGTCCCTTGCCATCGCTGCGACGCTCCTCCTCACACATCGTCCACCACAACGGAGTCGTTACACCTTCCTTCAGGTTTCTCCTACCTCATAGTCGACCACGAGCGTAAAATTTTCAAACCTCAGGTCGTTTATCACGGTGAGAACGTGGTAGAGACCTTTCTCGATAGACTGGTCGTCGAAGAGCGTGAACTCTTCAGAATCATACATTCCATCGTGCCTATGACTATGAGTGAGCATGACGTGATATCTTTCGCAAATACCGTCGTATGCCATCTCTGTGGAAAACATCTGACTGACGACGACAAGGTGCGCAACCACTGTCATCTGACCGGTCAATACCTGGGCGCAGCGCACAACGTTTGTAACCTCAACTTCAAGACTCCCCGACACATACCCGTCTTTTTTCATAACTTACGAGGTTACGATGCGCATCACTTGGTACAAGGGTTGGGCAAATACGACAATCTCGCTTGTATCGCTACCACTAGTGAACGCTTCGTATCGGTCTCGTTGGGTGCCCTGCGTTTCGTAGACACGCTTCAATTTTTGAACACGTCCTTGGAGATGCTGGTTGGAAACTTGCGCACGAGCGGTGCAGATTTCGCTTTGACAAAGCAATGTTTCGAAGAACACTTCGAGCTACTCTTACGTAAGGGCGTCTACCCTTACGATTATATGACAGGTAGCAAGAAGTTCGACGAAACACGTCTGCCTGCACGTGAACACTTTTTCAACAGGCTGAGTGAATCACCTGTGTCGGACGAAGATTACGCTCACGCGCAGAACGTGTGGCGGACTTTCGGAATCCGTACGCTGGGTGAATATCACGATCTGTATCTGAAAACAGATGTACTGCTGCTGGCCGACGTCTTCGAGGCGTTCCGTGAGATGGCCATGCGGTACTACCAGATCGACCCGGCTCATCTTTACTCGCTTCCTGGCGTCGCTTGGCACGCGATGTTGAAGATGAGCGGTGTGCAACTGGAGCTGTTGACGGATATAGATCAGCATCTCTTTATCGAATCGTCTGTTCGCGGTGGCGTTAGCATGATACCCAACCGCCATGCCAAGGCCAACAACCCGCTAATCATCGATCAGTACGATGCTTCAAAGCCGACCTCTTTCATACTGTACACTGACTGCAACAACCTTTACGGTGCAGCCATGTCACAACCGCTCCCTTACGCCGACTTCAGATGGCTTGATCGTAACGAGATCGACTCACTGGACGTGCGTACTCTGAGCGATGACAGTGACACAGGCTACATACTCGAAGTCGACCTACACTATCCACGTGAACTTCACGACCTCCACTCCGATTATCCACTGGCGCCCGTCCGTTCCTGCGTCAATCCCGACAAGCTTTCACCATACTCTCACCGACTCCACACACGTCTGCACTATACAAAAGGGTTTAGCGGATCGGAAACGCCTTCGTCGTCCGTTCGCAAGTTGCTGACGACTTTGGACGACAAACAAAAATACGTTCTCCATTTTCGAAATTTAAAGTTGTATCTGAGTCTTGGACTAGAATTGAAAGCGATCCATAGGGTGTTGAGTTTTAAACAGAGAGCGTGGATGAAACCGTTTATCGATTTCAACACGCAAAAGAGAGCGGCAGCCACAAACAGTTTTGAAAAGGATTTTTTCAAACTGATGGTCAACGCCGTCTATGGTAAATCGCTGGAGAACGTGAGGAAACGAATAGACTTCCAACTAGTCTCTAACGAACAACGGCTGCAGAAACTGGTTTCCAATCCACGACTAAAGCGTATGATCCGCTATACCGATGACTTGGTCGGACTGGCTTTACGAAACAGGACGATATTCCTTTCCCGTCCGGTGTACGTCGGCTTCACAGTACTCGACGTCAGCAAACTAATAATGTACGACTTTCATTATCGGTACGCTGTCGCCAAGTACGGACAACGATTGACATTACTGATGACTGATACAGACAGTTTACTTTACAGTATACGGACTGACGACGTGTACGCTGATATGAAAGAGGATCTCCACCTTTTCGACACGTCGGACTATCCCGTGGATCATCCTTGTCATAGCGACGACAACAAAAAGGTCGTGGGGAAGTTCAAGGATGAAACCCACGGGAAACCCATCAGGGAATTTGTCGGACTCAGAGCGAAATGTTACTCGCTTCTATTGTCCGACCGCACCGACAAAAAGGTGGCGAAAGGTGTGCCAAGGACGGCAATAAAAAATAGGTTACGTCATCAATTGTACAGCGAGTGTCTTTTCGATAGTCGTACTGTTTTCACCTCTGCCGAGTGTATACGAAGCGATCGTCATAAGCTGTACACGCAACGTATAACGAAACTTTCCCTGTCACCTTATGACGATAAGAGGTATGTACTGGACGACGGCGTAACTACGCTCGCGTACGGACACTACAGAACGCGTAAACGCACGATATCCGACGACAATGCTGGTCCTAACAATGAAGTGAAGAGGCGGAGGTATACGGATCAGTAACTCATGGTAAGAATAAACTCGTATTTCATGTATAAAAATTATTTAATACAATTCACACAGTGCAAGTGTGGGGAGGTAGGCGACTAGATGACGTCAGTTTAACCTTGTGAAACCGGGCGCGAGCCGCTGGTGATGTAATCGACTCCCGCCGAGACAGAGGGGGAATATGCGTTTAATTTTAAACAACAAGATGTTGTCTGACCTTGTGAACGTTATGATAGGGGGGAGCATGTCTGTAGCAGACTCCCACCGAGCAAATGCATATATATATATAAGATTTTTGTCGCTACGATTATCATATTCAGTTTGTTTTACATCTTGCATGTAAGTACTTACTGTATTTTCTGTTTAATTTCAGCAATACACACACACACACACACACACACACACACACACACTTTATTATGTTCTTTTACTAATTAATATACATAATTCATTACATTTTACAGAATGCATAATAACGGACGAGGACGAGTATGCAAACACCATATTCAAGAGGAGCAGCGGCGTGTAAGATAGTAAGTACACCTTTTTTTATGTATTAATGAGCATAAACAATATATTCCATTCGGCTGACTTATTGTTTTTTTTGTAGTTCACAACGGATACAACGTGCGTTGCTGGCAACCACGAGTCCTACATCTCTTCAACCCAGGACGAGTGGGTAAGTGAGTTTTCATTGTCAATCTTTTATACTATTACGATTACAGTAGACGTTCAATTCATATATATATATTTTTTTATTTTCAGTGATGCTGATGGTCCACCCGCTGCTGTCAGCACGAGCCCAGCGTCTCCTCAACCCGACACGAGTCGGTAAGTCCGTTTTCATTAACAAACTATTGCACTATTACGTTTGCATTGGGTGTTAAATTTATACTTTTTTTTTCAGTGATGTTGTCGCTCCAACTACTGCTGCCAGCAGAACTCCTGCATCTCCTGAACCCGGCACGAGTCGGTACGACCGTTTTCATTAACATTCCGTTGTACTGTTGTGTTTACGTTCGATATTAAATTTGTACTTCTTTTTTTTTCCAGTAATGATGAATCTAGCGGATATAGTGGTGACACTGTCAGCGGTGTCTTCATGCACATGGACGATGTGGAATTTGATGAGAGGATGGTCAATCTTTGTGATGATAGTGATGATGATGATGATGATAATGACAGTCACGAAGATTTTCTTGATGATGAAATATTTAACAACTCATCATCATCAACGATTTCCATAATCGACGTCAGTATGTAAGTCATCTTCTTATGCGTACATATTTTTTTCCATGACTGTACACGTTTTTATCTTTTTATTTATATTCTGCCACACAGTGACATTCAACCGCACCCACAACCGCAGCATCGTCCAATAAGACCTCAGACACCGCAGCCTCTACTGCAGCACGAGCCGCAACCGTTGTCGTATCATCAACCGCAGTGGATAAGCACTCGCCCAAACTGCGATGTGTAAGTCATCTTCTTATGCGTACATATATTTTTTTTTCCATGACTGTACACGTTTTTATCTTTTTATTTATATTCTGCCACACAGTGACATTCAACCGCGTCCACAACCGCAGCATCAACCACTACGACCTCGGACACCACAGTATGAGCCGCAACCGTTGTCACAGCATCAACCGCAGCGGATAAGCACCACTCGCCCAAATTGCATACACCATCCGCTGCATTGTAGACATCACCCACAGCCTCAGCCTCAGCCGCAGCCGCAGCCGCAGCCGCAGCCGCAGCCTCAGCCTCAGCCTCAGCCGCAGCCACAACAACGGGAACCACAACAAAGATTACCGTTGTTTGAAATCATTGACGTTATGACACCAAGGGTGCACAACAACTACAACCCCACGTTGATGATGATATTATTTAGAAGGTCATTACCAACGTGGTGTTGGACCCGTGGAGAGGACTGCCCCATCCAGGGTATGCTACCACACGCCACATGTGGTGCGTGTCTAGCTCCATACACGGATGGGGAGAGGCTCCTCGGGTTGCCGTGCACCCACACATTCCATTCTAGGTGCATCGTCAACTGGTTTCGAACCATGGCGTCGGAGGGGGCGGAACCGAGATGTCCGCAATGTCGATTCTACGCGTTCGGGAAGCCGAAACGCGAATTCTACAGACGTATGCATTTTTGAGGTATGTTACAGTACTGATAAACGTTATTCTAAACCATCCTACTCGCATCAACTGTGCGTCACTAATACTCTTTCTTTCTTTTCTTACAGATGAACGTGAACGTGCACAACAGTTTTTTATGTATATATATATTTAAAAATGTAATTATTTTTTAATTTCTGTTTTTGTAAATATTTAAAAATGTATTTATTTTTTAATTTCTGTTTTTGTAAATATTTAAAAATGTATTTATTTTTTAATTTATGTTTTTGTAAATATTTTGTAAATAATATGTGTCTATAATATATAAGCGTGCACAATAGTTTTTTTGTATATATGTACTTTTTAATTTATGTTTTTGTAAATATTTTGTAAATAAGATGTGTCCATGTAAATAAATACATGAGTGTATCTGTAATTGCTTAAGTGTTTATTTTCAACTTTCCTTTTCCATGCATGATGCGTGTGTGTGTGTGCGTGTGCGTTCCACAATAAATCTCAGCGGAAGCCAACTGCCACTTGTCCCTATTATTCATGTGTGTTTCTTACAACAACAAACGTAGGGCCCGCTATAGCGAGCGCTAGACCAACAGGTTGGTGCGAACGTATTTTTACAATCTGTATATATTTACTTACCTATAGAAAATTACATATCAATCAGAATATCCGACACACAGACCAATCCTCGACGACGAACCGGATCACCGCGTGACCCGTTCGACGCTCGCCGGCCGCCGACGGCGGCCGGCGAACGGCGAACGGCACCGACCGGATCACGACGCAGCCTCACGAACCAGTTCGCCGTTCGCCGTTCGCCATTCGCCGTCGGCGGCGGACGGCGTCCGACAGCAGATCAACCGGACGGCGGCCGGCGGCCGGCGAACGGCGAACGGCGAACGGCGAACCGGATCACTACACGGGCTCGCGATACAGTTTGCCACGACACACGGACACGCCGCCTTGCCAACAATACACCGCATCGACCGCAGCGACGTTCATATACAAAACCCGTACACTATAACACACGCAAGAGTCGACTACGGCGATTAACCAGCACGAGTCGGCAACGCCGACCACGACGATTTTACAACATGGCCGAAAGGAAAAACTCCTTGCATATACAAACCCGTACAATATAACACATGCACGAAGCGGCAACGTCGACGACGTATACACCAATCAACGCACACATAACCCCACTTTATACTCACCGCCCACAACATGACCGAAAGCCGACTACCAGATTTTTACCCCCACCACCTAGATTTTTGAATTTCCCGCCATATGACGTCACATCCGGGGTAGAACTGTCAGTTTTACCCTACTTTTATTCGATTTGGTCTTGAAATCAATTGTATGTCTTAAAATTTCTTTAGGCCTGGATTATGGCTGGCAAGAGCTATCTGAATTTATACATGACATACGTTATTATATATTCGGTTATTACCCTATAATATTTGCAATAAACTGAGTTTCTCCATGTCCTTTGCATATAACAATGAAAAAATTGAGCCTAAACTTTATTTTTTATCAATATTGAGTGAGCTGTAGACAATTTTACGTTGACAATTACTTAGAGAGAAGTTGTATAAAATTATTTTTATATCATTCAACTACTGTTTAATGTGATGTACGTCATATAGTTACGAGACAACATGCATCGTGCACGAACAAATGAACTCGTTCGATAGTCTCAATTTTTATTAACACTTCTGTGAAACATTCACGCTTGTGTTACACTAAAACATTCACATTTTCGTTACCGAACAAACTGGTGATGGGCTTGTGTACTTGATAATTGTTTTGGAGTGTATCCAACACAGAGACATATGCACTCTGTGTATACGTTTTTAGGTTCGTAAAAATTCGTTGTTCTATCCATTTTACTTTTCTGGGCAGGAAAACCTCTCAGTCTTGTAAATCCGGACATTATCTAACTAATCCGACTTTCGTTGAACGGACTGCTTACCAGCTTACGGCATAAACAAATTTGCAATGTTGCCTCCCTCAAACTCTCTTACCCTTTTTCCTCAACATTTTACTGTTGAGAAATAATTGATTGAATCAATGCTTCTTCCTTGTTTTTGTCCTTACTGAAACAAACTCTTACATCCCAGACGTAGTTTATACTACGGACACATGATACGGTGTTATAAACGTTAAATTACCGTGTGATAAATGCTGGAATCAGGTTTGACAGCTGACTGTTACGAAGTGTCGATAGGTATCTTAAACGTCACGATTTGTTTTTGAAACTGCCTTAGAGTTACAAACTACCATGGTCGGAAAGTATTAGAAAATGCTTAAACAATACTCATTACAACAAATAGAAAAATACGAGCAACTGACTAAAAGTGTTTTAAAGCTATTGGCAAGATTTATAAAGTGAATTATTTCATTAGATTTAGTCATACTTAGAAAATATATTTGCAGTTACGGAGAAGTTTTGTACGTTGCCGAAAAAAAATTGCGCAAATAGTCATTACCTGTTAACAAAAAACAATAATTCTATTCAGACACAACAATACTTCTTTACGTCATGAAATTTCATTAATTGTTTGACTTCAAATAGCATGTTTTCTCTACTAATGGTAATTGGCTATTCTAAAACGGTTTTTCGTTTGATATTCCTTCTTTTACATTATATATTTTACATATATTGTTCTACTTCAGATATTGCAATACCTTTTTTATTTCTCATCTCAATGTATAGTAATTTTTCTTATATTAATTAATTCTTACAAATGATAATAGTCACTAAGTTAATAAATTTAATAGTCCAAATAACAGTTAGACAACACTTGCTAAATAGGCTACAACATGCACTAACCGCTGTAAAACCAGTCCTAAATGACTACATGATTTCGTTGTCCCTTCACATGTTTACACAGCCTTTTTATCTTGTATACTGCGTAAAATACAACACGGAATCCCTACGGATTCCTTTGCTAAAAATCTGTAACACAGACTTCTGTTACCTATTGGATACGATTCACAGATGATAGCTATACGAACTTATGTATGATCTACGTAATTATATATAATTTCTTATACGATTCTTACATAATTTTTATGAACGTGTGTATTTGTAAGAATACTGTGGCCATCAGAACTATATAGAATGCTGTAGGGTTTTTCCTTCTCACAGCCATCAATTAACGGTGCCTGACTTCAGCTTTTCTTTTAGACTTATTACTGTTTGTTCTGTACTTAGTTAATCCTAAAAAAAATTAGTTAAAAATTAGACAAATCCTCATCCTGAATTTAAGAATTATTAATAATTTATAATTTGTTTAATAATTTATTATTACAGGAAACAAATTAATTTCTTAATTTAAATGATTCACATCATTAGTTAATAATAAACTTTAGACCGTAAAATTTTTAAGCTTTAACTTACAGTAGTTGTTTTACAGAGCAAACCACTTGTCCCGACAATGTTTGTTACAATTGTAGCTATTTGAGAGGTACGTTTAACTACCATCTATTACAAGGACATTTTACTTCCATGTTCCGTAAGGAAATGGAAGTACGGTGATCGCGAAAAAAATCGTGTTCGAGATTTGGGCAGATTCTGATTGTACTACCATCGAAACATAAAAAAAAGTAATTTTCCGAAAAGTGTCTGTGTGTGTCTGTGTGTTGACATTTTTTTCTATGCCCCAAATTCAAACAGAATTAAACAATTTTTTGCATACGTGCCCGAGCTGTAGAGGACTTAAGGCCTATTGATTTTGGTGAAGATCGGTTACGGGGAAAGGGGTAGTTTACCTGCAACGTTTTACGTTTTAACAAGAGTAAAGTACTTAATTTTAATAAATAAAGTATCCTGAAAAGAAGGTCATAATAATCCACTGTAGAAAGGTAGATAAAATATATATAAATGAAAAGGGTAGCTGTAGCAGGAGGCGGTAAATTTTTGTATTAATGTTATAAATTTATTCGACCGAAAACTTAAAATTTTCAATAAAATATTAACAATTGATATCGTTCCATGCTGTGTAACCACAGATATGTAATCAAAATAATTTTTCGTTTTCAGAGTCACAGAAAACAAACGCTGGGGGGTATTCGCTTTTTTCGCGTTGTTTAAATAAAAGATAATTTAATTAAATTAATTCTTTATTTTTTAAATATTAACAACTATGTACAATTCGTATTTTGATTATCTTTCTCAGCGTTTTTACCAAAAGCATGCTGATATATTAGGTTTCGTTCTGAGTTTTTGTTTACATATTACAAATAATTTGATAATTAAACCATTATGGTTCTGCATACAGATTTTTAGTAATTAGTTGCTTTTGTGAGTTGTTAAATTAATTTTGAGAAAGCATCTTTACTCTAAAGAAGAATATAAACTTTCTTTATCTAGTGTAATATTGAAATTTGAATTTTACGTTCTTAAGACACAAAACTAAAGATTAAGTTTTTTCTATTTCAGAATTCATAATTCTATTTTATATAAAACACATAAAGTACTAAGAAACAAACAGTGACTTTAATAATATTAATTTTATAGTTTAGTACTCAAGACATGTTAAAACAATTATGCTAGTTCATTACTTCGCGTAATAACCTTAAAATAATTGTAAAATTACAATATTTAAAAACAAAAATATTACGGCCTTTATAAATAATCGTTTCTGAAACACGCAGGCCGCGCGCTATTGTTGTAATTACACCAAGCTCAAGAGAACCATGTACACAACTGATTTGGTCTGCGGGAGGGTATAACATTATGCATATAGTTATATAATTATGTATGTTTGTGCGTATGCGCGAGTGTGCGTTCGTATGTTCGTGTTGGTGTTCAAAACAAAAACATTTTGAGGGCTCAGTCCAAAAGTTCATAGTGAAAGCTCATTAATATGGTAAATACGCTACCTAAAACTTTGCAGTGAAAGTTACAATTTGCGTTCAGGTGTTCTGTTAGAGTTTGCTGTACGATGTACAAACACTCTAATATGATGTAATGCAGATTCTGTCAGAGAACTAGAAATGTACACATTGACACAAAGGCATGCCCTAAAGCTGCGTAGTTTTTACGCAAGGCAAGCATTCTACAAACTCGTATACTAAAGAAACTGTTATTTAAATAAGAATACACAACTGACATACATGTATACTTGTATGCATGCGTGTATACATGTATGCTTTTAGAACGAATAAAATAAAACCGTTTACTGGTGTAGGCCATCTTACCAGTCACCTGTTGGCTGACACCGCCTCACGCATCCTACCTTCCAGCGATACCAGTCCATCCATTCCCCATGGCGACGTTTACCTTTCTTTCCACATTTCCTCTGTCTGCCTCTTTTTCTTTGTAATGAAAAAAATCAGCTCAATAGCCTCCTCTCATCATTCATCCTATTAACACGATTGTACTACATCAATCTCTTGTGCTTTGTTTTGAAATAACGTCAATATTGATTCCCATACGCCTGCTAATTTCTGTACTTCTTATTCCGTTGGTTCTCGTTAATTGACAATCCATTTTTACAGCTTACATCAGATATATTTAGTTTTAAAAATTGTAATCTTTATCGCTGGAAACACACATTTATGTACGTTAAACTAAGATTACACGTCTAAAAATATGAAAACGTAAAAAAAAGAAAGAGAAATAATATCGAACTGGCAAATGATAGAAAGTTAACAGTAGAGTGAAATCAAGACCGATTATATCCAAAACACCACTGTGTCTACGGTATATTATGTACTTTGACATTCAAAGTTGCAAATTGTTATAAATAAAAAATTATTACACATTAAGTTTCCAGTGTTTAAGTAACTGTACTCGAGTGAGCCATCAATGAATTTAGTTCCACCCAGACTTCGAAGTATGAATTTCAATAATTAGTAAAATAAATACATTTGTTTAGAATCTATGATGTTTAGTTTACTTAATTATTCCTTCTTTCAGAGTTAGATCTCTCTAATTAAAGCACTTTGTCTAAAACCTCTTAGCTTTAACTTATATGATAACTGTTCGTTTCTTTCTTATAATTGTGATATTTTGTAGTTAATCTTTAACAATTACAGTTAATTATTGCAAAATGTATTTACTATTTTGAAGAATAAATGAATTTAACAGACGATATAATGCATAATGTTTAGGTAAAATATTGTTAATTAGTAGATTTACGTTTTCAGGTTGATAACACTGAATATCGAGTCTACAGAATCTTTAGAGTACGGCTCTCATTTCCTACCTGTTTTGAAACTCTCAGATAGTTTGTAATTATCCTACTAGATAATCTATACCTGCATTGCTTAATCTATTTTAGATGACAAGTAGTCTACATAAGCGAGACGAAGCTGCATAAATTGTAAAATAAAGAAGACAAGGCTACCAACCATTTTCACATGGTACACTCTTCTCTGTACCTCTCCGTCTGCTCATAAAATAGAATCGCCTTACTTTAACTATTAATGACATTTCATATATGATTATACACTGAAGTTAACAATTTGTTTCCTATATGTTCTCATATAATTAACTTAGCATCAATATCGACGAAAAAATATATATAAAGTACAAACACTACGTTTAGTACCATTGTTAACTGATTTAGTGGCAATACCGTGTTCTTGACTTGACACATCAACTGTCCATGAATTAAGTAGAATGTCGTTATATTGTTTATTCAGTTACATTTATCACTAAAATAGTTTTTCCTTTCCTTGTCACGGAAATAATTTAAGATATTAAATTAGTACATTAATTACTACTGTTTGTTTAATTAACAGTTAATAAATCTCACGTTATTATTGTTAAATTCTTGGATTTCGTTGTCCATGACGTGTCCGTTACTTAACTAAATACAACTATTTCATTAACGACTCGGAACACAAATTGTGTTCCGAGTCGTTAATGAAATACCGGTAGTTGTATTTATTATAGTTAATTTAAAATTAAAGTAAATGAACAAAAACTTTATGTCGTTATTAATTTTTTGACATTATCCAGTTCTTCAATTTTGATTTCAACACCTTGTAATTTTAACAAATGCTCAAGTAACAATTTAACTAAAAATTTGTTTTTTTATGTACGAGAAATTAGATTAGACAAATTGTTAAACTATAGAATGAAGATCACAAATGTTGGTTTTCACATAACACTTTATGGATCACTAACAACTTCATATGCAACACGTTCATAGTCGTATTCTACATATTACCTTCAGTCACGTAAGTGTTTAGTCGTTACCACCGGCAGAATACACAGTTTGCATACATCCGTATGATAATTTCATATCTTTACATTTCCTTAACAGACAAGGTTTTCTTGAATTTCTACAACTTATTAGCTCAAATTGGTCTTTTATTGTCAGCTTAAGGTAAAGAAAGCCTTTTAAATGTAAATTTTCTTCATAGATTCATTTAAATGTGCATCAAATAATCGTTCTACTCTAACAAGAGCTCCTTATGTTGGGTGATTCCAATTTGCATGGCAAAGTTTTATGAGCAAATTGTATCTACTTTAAAAACTGAATAGAAAGTCAATAATCCTTCGCACAAAGAGAAAAGAAACTTTTAAACTGACGTCGGTGTACGCTGGACACACGTGACACTCACGTGACATTCACGTAACACTACAGCTCTTGTTGTCATGCATAAAGAGCACTTAATGAATCTTATCAATGAAGATGCTTAGCCTAGTATATGAAGTTTCATACCAACCTACACAAAGCAATATTCCTGATTGATTGCTATGCCAGTATTAACGCAGACCACCTGTACGTAGTTACAGAGCAAACACGTAGCGTACTATAGGCCTACTGTCTCTGGGGTGACAATTTATCATACACACACAGTGCTATCTGATCACTGCGACTAGGCACGGCTTTGTTCCATTATATCATGTTATACATAAAACAGTACGTTTGCATCAGACACAAGGTGACTATCGATGCATTTAATCATTCAGCACAGACGTTCTTACGTACCAAACAATATTTCGGAGCAGAGTTGTAAAACCATTTCTAGAATATGTCGTATGTAACTAACTACGTTTGTACCACACTGGTAGTCGTTACCCTAGAGTTAACGTTACACTGAATTAAGCAGCGAGTTACTGGTAAATCTTGCCATATACTCCGCGTAGAGCCTACACAATTACATCCTATATACAGCTACAATGAGATAAGTATGGTACTGAAATTACTCGTGATGATTTAAAAATTCGAAACTGTTGGTGTTTCAGTATTAAACTAAATTTCGGCAGCAGAGAGGAATTTGTTGCCACGCAATGAGTTTAAGAAACCTTATCACACATCGTGGCGTGTTGGTATCGAAGTCAAACACAATTTCTAAAAACATCATAATAATATTTTAATTATATTTAATTTTTATAATGAATTTACCTCAAGATATTTCTTTCCTTATTAGGAACATGTTTCGTGTACCATTGTGTACCCATCCTCGGGTGGGTTCACAATGGTACCCGAAACATGTTCCTAATAAGGAAAGACATATCTTGAGGTAAATTCATTAAAAAATTAAATATAATATAGGCCTATACATCAAGAAACGGACTGTAGCAAAAGTGTTTGAATTAATATTTTAATGAAGAAAGGGATGGAACTTCAATAGTTTTACATAGGAAAACGTTTATTCATGATTAGTCACTAGCATGAAAAGCAGATATAGCCGACAACGGCTACATGACTGTATCCATACGTCAAATACAAGCATCTACACATTAATGCTATTGTGAGGATCTCCTGTTGTCTATAACTCGCCAACTCATATTATAACTATAAGCAACCTTTTAAACTACTTAAAACGTTGCTTTGACAGTCACTTTTCAGTTAATTTACAGGAAGCCTTTATTTTGTTAATAATAATAATTACGTACTCTTAAACATTAGTAATAATTATTACTCTTAAACATTTTTACCATGTAAATCTATATTTGTTCCTGGGCCCGCACCATAAAATCAAGGTGCGTTTTCAGCCCCCAGGTCGACTCAGCCTGTTGAAAATGAGTACCTGGGATAACATCTTGGGGAAAATAATGGGCGGCTGAAGCGTAGTGCTGGGCACACTGACTTCCTTGTATCCCGTACGGTTCGCATATGCCAGCCTACCCTGCCTGACTCCTAAGCTGCTTCGGTGGTACACATGGGAGCCATTGTTATTATCTATATTTGTTTATTATTTATGCAAGGTGGCTGAAACAGGGCAGCGATATACAAGTGCGGTGTATATCGACGGTCTGACTCATTCAATAGCAAATACGCTATGTAAATACACTAAAAAAAAAAGTTTTATAATGACCCGTTCAATTACGTAATTTGATTAGCTGTTGTAGTTACTATAATGGATTAAAGACGTTAATTTTAGATCGTAAGGCCTTTATGCAAATGCAACTTTTTAATTTACGGAAGTGAATTTCAGTTAACATATCAACAAGTTATAGTTGACACAAGTACATTATAAGCTGTATTTTATCACAATGATAATACATTTCAGCCTGCACTGGTAAAGACTTTACGTGCCTAAAGACGTTCATTAAGGAAGTATATGTATTTACCGTGGCACTGGGTAACTCGATCCCAGTGCAAGTAAAATCCACTACGGATGCCAAAGACGTGTAGTGTTTTCCTTCTTACCAGTTATTATTTGAAACAGTCCCAGGTGGCAGACTGGCAATCCTTTGTACGTGACTTGAATATGTATAGAGTCAAGACTTTGTGACCTAATTCTTTTCTCTACGTTTGTATATTCTACTGTTATTAAACTAACAAGCTTCTGCATTTATTTATATTAAAGCTGGAACTTAAATGACAACACCAACTGCAAATTTATGTACTTTTTCTTAAATTTTTGAAACCAAACAAATATTTATGAGAAAGTACAGTAGGCCTACAAACGTGATAGGTGCGACCAGGGGACGACGGATTTGATAAATAAACAGTTACGTTCTTGCGAGAATTGACTGAGTAAATGGAGCTAAAATTAATGTCATGTCTGTGGAAGACGAGGCTACCTGCTAGGCGCCAGCCGGGAGACACCATTCGGGTCGCACCAATTTCTTTCGTTGACAATTTTTCGCTCCACCCGGATCGCATAACTTTAGATTCTTAAGTACAAAGAAAAACCTGCGAGTCTGAGTACATCCTATCCCAATAAGGTATACCGTGTCAAGTTTATTTCGTTTGTCCCTTACTTCACTTGTAGAATAGCTTCATCTACTAACTTATCTTTTTCTCATTATTTTATGGCTTTTTATCATTTATAAATATTAACTACCTCTTCATAAACGTTCATCTTTTCCAGTTCATCTTTTCATAATCGTCTGAGGCAACATCCTATGTTGTTGGACGTTGATTAATTTTATAAATGAAGATTTCACTACCTACCTAGCTTCTTTGCAAAGTAATCGCTTCTTGTGATGCAAAGTCAATGGAAAACAATAGACTGGCGAGGTGACACAAACAGTAAATATCATGCTCAATGGAAAATGGTTGACTCTCGTCTGCTACTTGGTGCGTAGCGCCAACTTCGTATGCCAGAGCAATGAAAACGTTCTTACGTATTCGCTCAACCTATGGTACCTCTCATCGTCCTCATCCGGCCTCGCTCACACTTCCTTTAAAAACTAGACACATACTGTCTACTTTATTTTGCAGTAGTGCTTTACCTCCCAAACCTGGAAGGAATATCAAACGCTTTAATTGTTTTTACGAAGCAACTTCCAGGAATTTAAATCGATTTTGTAGCAGTCGGCAATCTAATGAGCAGTAGAACCAGTAGAGACAGTACGCTATTTATCTAACGAATAGAAATTGTTTAGTAGGACACGTCACTTACAAATAAACTGACTGTTGGTGAATGTTATTTATCATAGTATTGTTTATGCCATGGAAAAACATTGTTTATAGTATTATTAAAAGATACGAAAACCGAGGCCTACAGGCATGGGATGATGATATTAGACAAATAATAGATGCTAAAAAGCAGGCATACCTGAAACATCTAGCCTTAAACACTGCTCAGACAAGGTGTGAATATAAGCGCTGCTGTGCCGTTGCCAGAAGAGAGGTCAGGAAAATCAGTCGAAGTTTATGGGATGAATATGTAAGTGCTGTAGAACACGATGTACATGGCAGACAGAACAAGGCTTACAAAATATTAAGGCATTTAAATCAAACGGAAAGGGATAACCTGAAGGTCAATAAGATCTTAGAACAACAATGGCTTGAATACTATAGAGCAGCTATAGACCCAGAATCATCTGGAAGAAACAACCCTTGCTGATATCAGTGATTGTGTGGACTCAATAACAATGGATGAATTGATAGCTGCTCTACACCGCTGTAAGAATTGAAAAGCACCGAGCACTGATGGGCTGAACGTGGAGTTTATAAAGTGTGCACCAGCCTAGCTGCATGATCGTTTGCTGCAGTTCAATTAATCTATGCTGGACCACTGGTCATGTTACTGATGACTGGCGTAGGTAATTCCCATATTCAAGAAAGGTGATCGTAATGACTGCAGGAGCTACAGAGGAGGCAGCCTTCTTAATACTTCATATAAATTAAGAACACGGCTGAATGCTATAACGGAGACCATGAACCCAGAACGGTTTCAGAAAGGGTAGGTCATGTTTGGATTGTATATTTGCAATAGCCCAGCTCACTGAAAAGCGTAGAGAGTATCAGCTGCCCACATACATAACTTTCATCGACTTCGAGAAGGCGTTTGACACCGTGAATCGGAGAAAACTATGGGCAGTAATGGGAAGGGATCCCACAACATCTAATCAGAGCAATACAGTCTTTATGTGGAGAATAAAATCTTAATAGAAGCAGGGAAACCAAGAATAGTTCCTAGAGTTGGCCTTATCAATTGTGGAGTATGACAAGGGTGTCCATTATCACCTTCTCTTTTTAATTTATATATTGACGATGTCATACGAAACTGGCAGATGTGTCTTCCAAAACATTTTATGATTTGTCACTCTACAATTGACACTTTGTTGTTTGCGGACGATCAAGCTATTCTGTCGGACTCTGAAAACAGATTGCGGATACATTTGTTAAATCGAATCTGCAAAGACTCTGGATTGCAGATATCCACACGTAAGACCAAGGTGATGGCTTTTCGTGGAACTGATCCCGTACGGACAAAAATTGTTATTGATGGTACTGTCTTAGAACAAGTTAACAATTTCGAATACCAGGGCTACAGTGTGTCTTATAACGGATGCAACGACGTTGTGAATAAATTTCATAAGTTCAACCTTATGTGCGGGACGATTAGGCGAACCCTTAAGTGAGCAAGTAAAGGAACACGCCTAAAATTCTACAAGGTGATGGCTCTTCCCACACTTCTTTATGGGTCTGAGAATCGGATTTTAACGAAAGGCCAGACCAGTCGCATTCAAGCTGCTGAAATGAGATTTCTCAGGCACGTGGCAGGGTATACTCTCCATGATCATTGAAGAAACACAGATATACGGCAGGAACTGAATATTATGAGTATACTCGACAGGATCGCCCAGTATCGGCTGAATTGGTGGGGACATCTTTACCAAATGGATGACTGCCGCATCCCCAAACAACTCTGGAAATATAAGCCGAGGGGACGGAGAGGTGTGAGACGTCCGAGGCAACGCTGGAGTGACCAGCTCTAATCTTTGCCTATTTGAGAGCGGAACAAACCATCCTTGGTTTAATCCGTGACGATAATGAAGATGATGATGATGATTGTTTATACTTCTATGTACAAGCCGAAACGATTCATTATATTTGTACTACTAGGATTCGTATACAAACGATATTAATTAGACATAATATTGTAGACAGTTTACCCAACTGCTCCGTGAGAATAACGGTTGTAAAAATCTTTATATAACAGCTATGTTAACTCATAATTTCATAAAACAATATTCTATATCATAGTTACAACCACACGCTTACACACGGCTAAAAGGAGGTAACAAATAATCTGTAAATTATTCGTGGTGGAGGTTCTACTGTACATCAAGTAATGAGTAGTATTACTCGTCTGGTGCTACCAGAAAACAAGTAATGTTCAGAAATTGAAAAGGCAAGACCACACGTTGGCACAGTGAGTGATGTCAAGAATGGAATAAAGCGTTACAGTTCCACGAAGCAAAATATACACTCCCTTTTATCATCAAATTTCTTGTAGCTAATAGCTTTCGTGTTATCGTTGGGACTGAAATTTAATTTCACTTAAATTAGTCAAGAAGGGTGACAGTCATAGAATAAAACGGCTGCCTCCACGAAATGTCCCACGACAGATATAAAGTAATGTCCAAGTTAGAAGCTTTTTGGCAGTAACTTGAGAGCCGTGTATCAATTTCTCACTTTTCTCTTCATAAATTTGTCTACGGTGTTGCATTCTCTACCTTTTTCAACATCTACTTTTTCATAATTCTTATTTTAATCATTTTATAAATTTCTGTAAACGCGTCTTCGTGTGTTACGTAGGTTAATTAACGTTAAAATGTGGGAAGTATTTCCTGTACCTAACATGTAATTTGTTTACTTTTTTAAATATTCCTACAAACTTTTTAAAACTCACTGTTTTACTAACACTTCTTAAGAATTATGAAGTTGTCAATCGTATGATATACACCCATAAATACAATTCTTATAGCCAGAGATGGCATGGATGACTAATGTTAATAACTTTTCCTTTTAACTTTTAAATCTGTATAAAGAGACAATTTTTATAGTTAAATTCATTTTAACACAGGCGTTAAAACCCATATGTACACATCTGACTTAAATTTTAAGAACACTAACATACGAATGTACATACAATAAAAGCTGATGAATTATACGTGTGTGTGTGTGTGTGTGTGTGTGTGTACACACACACACACACACACACCTCAAGAAGGCTCAGGATCCTCAAGAAGGCTGAGGATGGGAACAATATGTTTCCCGAAATATGTCCCAATAAAGGAAAAAACATCTTGAGGCAAAGTAATTATTAATTTTAAATATACTAATTCAAAACGTGATTCAGCGTTCTAATCATAATGAATATTCTCAAAAAATGAATACATATTTTCATTTATTTTATTATAGCTTGAAGTGAGTTAATGATAGCTAAAAAGACGAATACTTGGTGTTATAACAATGAATAGCACACTACTTGTATGTATAGGCTAGGAAATATAAACACACCTACAAAACACGCCTACAAAGCTTTACATATATCTCTCATCCGAAAATTATGGTTCATGAATGTACTTTAACCACAACTCCAAATTTTGGAGTAATAGTATCTCTGTATTTTTCCAACTGACTGAACATGGAAGAAAAACGATATTAATTCAAAACGTGATTCAGCATTATAATCATAATACGAGATATTTCCCACTTATTTCACTCTAGCTTAAGATGTGTTAGTAATAGATAAAAAGGTAAATATTTGGTGGTATAACAGTCAGTAACAAACAAGCATAGCTTTAGACTAGAAAATACTTGTGGCGTCTCTTTGGTACCGACCTAGCACTGGCGCTAACAATCTAATTACAGCGACAACAAATTCCTGGCATTATCGCTTTCACCGCTGTCATGTCTGATACCGTATTCGCTATTGTACTGTCACGGTTGGATTATCTCTTGCAACGCTGTTCCTACTTTATAGCGCACCGTCCAGGTCTGACGTTCCGTAAAAACAAAGGAATTAAGTATTACAGTTATGTGCTACTGGAAGAAATAACCACAGTAGGTGCGGCTTAACCCGACACCGGAAGTATTACTCCTACCTGAAAAACTCAACTCTACCCAACGTCATAAAAAGATTAGCCTACATTTCCATGTGATAATATTCGAAAATTTAGTAGCCTAATAATTATTCAAATTGACAGGATTTTAAAATTCGCGTGCTCGAAACAGAAATGAGGGACAATCTAAAGCGTGATATTAGCATGTAATGTGTTCTGTAGGCTTCACGCCCGTAGTGAGCATCTGGAAATTATGACTCTCTGTGTGCTATTTATTATAACTCTGAGCTATAAGGATACGACCATACTTGGGTTTCTTTTATGAGAATTTTTTGTGTGAATAAAGGACGAAAAAGTGGACTACGATAACTTATAACTTTATAGATAACGTACACGACAATGGCAACAATAGGTTCACGAATGCAGTTATTTGTGCTATGTATCACACGTATAGACCTGACAATAGATTTTTAACACTAAAATGCGCGGAGTTATTCGGAAGAATTACGACCACTTTAAAGAACTGCATACATTGGTTAGAGCGGAGACTATACTGTAACAGTTTGCTCTCCCACTCACACACTATTTCTCTCTGACAGATTTTGTGGCTTCATGACGACACTTGCATGCTTCTGATCTTCTCAACAGCCTTGTTACTGCCGATTGTACATACTACGAAACGCTATACAAGACTGTTGTGCGCACGTCCGAAATTAACGAAAACTTTTTTAACCTCGTACCGAGGTGTTTGGCTACTGAGTATCTCAAGCTCACTGTTAAAATTTTATTATCCGGCCTGGAACTACCATAAGTGTTGTGCGTTAATTTATTCTAATTTATGCATTAGTAAAAATATTTGTGGATTAAGTTGGAAACATTATTTGCCGGATTGTTAGGCCGGGTTTTTGAAGCACAGTCTCTACCTCGTTGGCGGACACCGCGCCAGTTGCTTCCAAGAGTAAAGATGGCCTCCGACGGTGGGGCCGAAACGGCTGTAAACACAAACACGGCCTAACAAATAATGTCTCCAACTGTGCTGACGCCGCCCGTGGAAGCCTTAGAAACTCTATTTGTGAATTACTTCAGAAGGTTTTTCAATTAACAACTTACAAATAAGGCAACGAATTGACAGTATTGCAATAATTACAAGGTGTGTCTGTGAGTAGCGAAGAAGCGAGGCAAGTAATGGACAGCTGCCTATTGCTCAATGGAGGGGAATGAGTGGCTGACACAAGGAGAAGATGGGCTCACCGCTTTTGCGGAAGGTCTTTTCGAGCGTTATGATATTTATAGCAGTTACAGCCGCACTTCTGTCTCTGAGAAGCTCAGTGGAAACGAGACAAATTCAAAAAGCCTGTGCTGGAAATATTGCCACAGAATTATATCAGACGGGTGCGGAAATTATTTTAGACAACACGTTTTATGAAACTTTTCTTGTAATAAATGGATCTATACATTTGTAATAATTAAAAATAACTGTTTGCTAATGATAAGAAACCAAATGTAACCAAAAATAAATGATTCCTAAAACATTTCAATTATTACGTAGCCCTAATTATTAATACAGTTATTGTTAGTAGAACACTAACATTTCGTTAAACATAGGCAAAATTTATAAAGGGAGTTGTGTAGTGGTAAATTAACGGTGATTCTATAGATTTATATTTTTATTGCATTTTATTTTATTTTACTTATGTACAGTAATTGTACTATACAGTCATGTATGTTATACAGTTAAGTACACGCCTACGTATACGAGTTATGCAGACGGACGATTGCGATGTGCTAGCATATCTCCATTGTAAATCAGTCAACTCTTCAATATGCAAAAAAAGTTTTGCAGTTTTCCGATAAATTTAAATTTTTGAAGTAAATTTAAGCAATTTTGCTCCTATGAAACATCCAGTGACAGACAGAATACCTGAATATGATATGAATTTGAATACGTCTTCACTTAAGCGATAGTATCGAATGTTGTGTTAGGTCGGATAAAGCGACAATCGATCTGAGTAGTTGTGTTTCAGGAACGCCGATGTGCTACCAACCTACTGAGCACAGTTGAATGTTGCGGCTCCTATGCAATGTTTACTCGACCGTGCAACCGATGGGATAAGGAGACGCTGTTATTGTGTGCTTTGCATTAGACCAATTTCATCGACACTGCCCGTCTCTGATGAACTTTTAACAGAATTTTGTTTGAACTTTTTTTTTACTTATTTAGTTTCAAGAAATTAAGTTTTGCGTACGTTTAACAATTGATTATGCTTAAAATTAAGTTGCTTTAAATTACAATTACTCCAGTGACAAAAAAAAGATACACTTCGTGATCCTTCATCGCTGTTACTTGTTTATTAAGAAATTTTTTAAGGCTTTCTACACATACTCTTTTCAAACTATTCGTGCAGTGATCTTTTCTATCGTCAACATCATCAGCATCTCATCATCTTCCCTCAAGCGTTAGGCCCATGGCTTGTTGCACCCTCTAGCCGTGTTGTGCAGCTCACATCGCATAACCGACGAAGACATTGGACAAAAAAATACAAGAACACACACACACACACACACACACACACACACGCAGTGTGTAACAATGTACTTTTAAAAGTCCGTTTATAAATCCTTTAATATATTGTTACGTAATACGAAACATTCTACAAGTATCTCGGCTATCCCAGCAGAGCCCAGCTGTAATGTGTGTGTGTGTGTGTGTGTGTGTGTGTGTGTGTGTTGCTGCTACTTTGAGATGAAAGACAATTACGTGACACTTATCATGCGTCAACAAGCGAGACTACTGCAGATCGTATCGGACCAAACCGTCGCCGCACTGTGTTCGAGGCAAGACAGTTTGCACGGTTCCTAGTGGATTCTAGAGCGCCTGTAATACGCATTTTTCTCGACACGTCTTCCAGAAAGTGATCTATTATTCTGACATTTCAGCGGGGTATAAATGTAAGCATCCAGAGACGGACAGTCAGTTTACTTCGGGCGATTACTCAGTGCGTTTCAAGTGGATATTAGTGAAAAGTGATTATTGTGCGGGACTATATTAGTTGATATTATTGTTGCGTGTGAACAAGTTTAACTTGGATTATTGTACAAGTTGATTACTAGTAGAAATCAGAACTTCAGAGCTTAGATGCACAGGTACAATATTTAGGGAACAGACTAACATTTTTACGTATGATAGTAACCACATTCCTCTCATTTGCCTTATCCCCACTACAAACTGCGCAACTGATTTACATCTGATATTACCAGTTATAGTGCAAATTAACAGATGAAATAATGGGTTTAAATTTTACTAATTAGAAAGAATAATGTAAATATCAAACTAATACAGTATCTAAAAAATATATATCAAAAAAATTAGATCGTTGAACGTTTTTGAGTATACTAACCGCTACAAGATATACAAAATATTGCTATAATAAAACCTAGTATTAGATTTATGCCTAAATTAGTTAAATTTTGACAAATAAAAACGTAGTACAATGTCAAAATGTCTACTAGCAATTTTGTACAAACCACTATGTTGTCTTTGGTATTGACGAGCGCTTTCGGCAGTCAAGCCATCGTCAGGTCATTTACCATATATCGTTTTATCGTTTTTAAAAGATTTATCGTTGGTAAATGACCTGAAGATGGTTTGACTGCCGAACGCGCTCGTCAATACCAAAGACAACATAGTGGTTTGTACAAAATTACTAGTAGAAATATTTGAGACCACTAACACTCCAATACAATAATAAATTAAAAGATTGACAACTCTAAGGAGTAGAACAATAATGGAGCAGAGAGGTTGGTAAATGACCTGAAGATGGCTTGACTGCCGAACGCGCTCGTCAATACCAAAGACAACATAGTGGTTTGTACAAAATTATTAGTAGAAATATCTGAGACCACTAACACTCCAATACAACAATAAGTGCCAAAATTGCACAGTGTTTGTCTAATACGGGGAAATAAAAAGCGAAAGAAACTTGATTTACATCTACTAAGGACGTGATTTGTAAGTCACATAGTTTTGTGCAACTCAATTCGCACTGTTTTAATCATTTATGGATTGTGGTTCGCACAATAAAGTTTATAGTAATGCGCTTTAAATGCTGCTGCTAAAACTGAGGATATAAAACACTCATACGTAGGTAGGAGATCACCTACAATGAATATATACAATTGTTTATACATATGATTTTGGAATTAAAACAAAACGCTTATGAAAAAATTGTGTTTATTTTCGCACTCGCGTACTACGGATACAGGGACAAATTATGAATAATTTCAGGTGACTCACTTCACAATCCTAAACTAATACAATACTTTGCCTAATTAACAAAGTGAATAAACTTATTGTCTATACGTGCTTATACGCTTGAAAAAGGGATTCTACAATACTTCTTTCTCATCGTTTTGCAATGTTTCTTTGCACTACAAAACACTAAGCAACTCATATCCATAAGCATTTGTATGTATATGTTTGTTCATGTATTTTTGTTACAGTAACTTGACACTATTGTTCTTAGTTTAGTAATGACTGTGAATTAAACGACTGAAGGTTTCGCGAGTTCGGTCATTAGCTGAATACGATTTCAAACGGCCAGACAAAATTTAATGTCTGTAGAAGGGCAAAACAGAAGTGATGTAACAAATTACACATGTAATAAATGTTTTTGTGTAAACGTCTGTTTATATAATACATGAATAATGATAGTAGCTGTTACACATTTATTAATGTTCTTATATTTTAAGCTAGTTATAATATTCCATGAATTATGACATCTATTAATACGTATTAATTGTTTCTGTGTTGCTCGTATTCAGGGTTCCGATGATGACAATAAATTTTGTCTAAATGTCGACATGTTTTAAAATTGTGTCAATTTAATATCCGAACCTCACAAAACATTTTATCACTACAAAATAGGCATTTTACAGTCTGTAAAATGAACGGTGGCGGTTGGGACAGGGCAGACTGACTTTGACCCTCACTAACACACACGCAGCTGATTAGAATTATACCTGTCTCTTGGTGGCCGCCGTAACTCACATACTGGACATTTCTAAGCACAAGAGCATTTTTTTACTGTGCTAAAAAATTGCAAAACCGTTATTGTTTTTTGAATTCTGCGCAAAATTCTAAGAAAAATGATACCAAACAACAACTATCAACAGGCAATCACTGTCCTTTACAGTCATAATGAGGTCATTACCCTATAATTATAATTGTAGGGTAATCGCATTCTGTAAAATATTCTCAAAATCATTTAAAAAATTATTATTGGTTTGTTTGCATTGACGATAAATGTCATACAAGGAAAGGTTAAAGCTATTATTACTAAGATTATGACTATTGGTAACATGAATAATTTCGGCTGTAGGAAGTAGGATTTATTGTTACTTATGTAGACCTATAATAGTATGTATGTCTAATTTGTGTACATATTTAGTTATTTATATTTTACTGACGATTACCATGTATATTATTCTATGAATACGAAAGAATAAAATTTGAATTTGAGTGTAACAATATTTTATTTTTTTTTTTATTTTTCCACATCAACATTAGTCGCTTGATCAGATTTTTATAGTGTTGAAAACAGAGATTTGTCGCAATTATGTCGTGTTTAGACTCATTTTTCTTAAAATTTCGTGGAGGTTTCAAAAGTGGTTATTTCGTTTGGCATTAAAATAAAATGTAAAAAGTTGTAATTATGTAGTGGACGTCACACTTTGCGAATCATACCAGCGGCGCGCGGGCCGGCTGTGAGTGTGCGTGCGTCAGTGAGGACACCTCTGGCAGTCTGGCCGGTCCCAACCGCCACCGTTCATTTTCAGATTGTGATAATAGGCATTTGTAGATTATTTAAAAATGCATTTTTGTCAAGTCATTTGACACCCATTTTTGACCTATTGTCAGTAAACAGAATTACAGTTATAGCAGTTTGAATGACAAATTAAAAATAGATTTTTCATTACTTCAGGTTGTAGTAGATTATGAGTGTTTATATATCGTCTGTCAACGAAGAGATTGCAACTGTTCTCATTCAATATCTCTTTCCCCTTTTCATTTTTTTCTACTACTTCTCTGTCAATCAGTAATGTATTCTCACACACTCGGCTTTGTAATATTAATATTCTTGAAAATGCCAGTTTCTTAAAATTTTCTATACTCAATTTCTTTAGTTAAATTTATGAAAATGCAGGTGGATAATAGAATTTATTATACGAACAAACGACAGAAACAAACATGCTCTGTGTACAAGTTCTACGTGCTTCTTACGATTTATAAACTTTCCCGTAAAACTTAGTAAATGTAAATGAATTGTTGTCTGTCGTAAAAGAGACATTTTGTTAACAACAAATTAACATATGTGTACAGCTAGTGATTGTACTGTAGCAGTAAGTTTGTTACCGAACTGCACGACAAACTAGAACGTGTTCAGGCTTTAGTTAGTGAGACTAACTTATGTACTTACGTATACAAACTTTCAAAAACTTACGTAAAGTAAGTTTCTGTACTTGTGAAATAAAAATATTTCTCAGAACGTTTCATAATAAATGTAAACATTATCATAATTTAAAACCTTAAAATGTTTTTACTGTGAATTTAAGAATTTACACTGTGTCTATTTCTTATGGCGTTTAAATACGTAGAATAACGACTTCCGCCACAGAATATACAACACAAGATCACCCACATGCATGCAGTTTCAAACTGTACTACAGTACTTTCAAATACTAATGTTAATACCTAGATCTTGCAGAATATCGTATTGTTGTATAATTAAAATATTGTGTTTTTTATGTAATCAAATATGTTTAAGAATTGGTTTAAAGGTGTATGTAAGAGATTCAGAATAGACTAGTTTCCTAAGGTATAGAAAGTGACATTTGGTAAGTTCATCATTGCCTCGAGTACAGAGACGCTTTTGTAAATAATCTTCACTTTCAACTTTCGTAAACATTGTATTGTGTACATAAAGTGAGAGAAAAGCAATGTTGAGCACCAACTCCCGAAGATTGCAGTGCGTAGCACATACCTGTGCGTGTGAAGAAAGGACAGATAGGTAATAAATTGTATTAATAATAATGTGTCAAAGTGTAAGAGTCTTTTAATAAGTTTTTGATAAGATACAGTTATCTTGTAACTTGAGATTAATTTAGAAACATCGAAGAGTAATAACATTTTAATTAGAATTCTTGTTGAAATAAATATACTTTGTGTTTTGGTATCATTGAATTCTTTTGTCTTAACTCAGAAAACGTACCTACACTTCCCATCTGTTTTACCATTCGAGCAGGTAGTAAATTCTGCTGGTAATTTATCTTAGGATAATCCACCGGCATAACGGTATTTTTTGTGACGTTATGCGTTTACACGTATCTGAACGTACTGTTATCTGATGAAATTCATTTTACTCTGTTAAAATTTAGAAAACATTAGGTAAAGATACTAGAAGCAATAGGTAACTAAGATCTCCTGATGCATGGAATTACTAGTTAAAATTTCAGAAACAAGTTGTACCTTACGTTCCGTAGTCCATACCTACTTAGTTTAAACGCGTGTAGTTTTTTTCTTAACAGAATTTATCAAGTGTACCGATACGATTTATTATGATATACTTCGATTCCTCAAAAGGAAAGAATTATACGTAAATAAAGAATTGTGAAATCTTACGAGCAGTCGAGCAACATACACACAGAATAAGTGAAAATTGAGAGTATTGAGAGTGAAAATTGAGTAGTATTTTATATTACTTTTTTATAATACGAGTACCTTCTATTTTACAAACGTGTAGTTAAATGTAAAAAGCTGTAACTTCTTATTCAGAGTTGCTAGTATAAGACTTTTGGGTTTTGTCAAATTTAAAAGGTGTGTAAGGTATCTTTCTCACCAATGTTAAAGTAGATATACTAAGTTGAATAAAAATTAAATCTCGTCAATTTACATGTTGAATATCAGCGATTACAAGGCACAGCTCTCCTCCTATAATCCAGAGTTAGCATTTAACTTTCTTGCAAACATGACCACAGACCTTGGAATATCTTGTCAAACATTAACAGAGTTTGCAGGTACACTAATACTAATGCAATGGTTTACTCTTATCCTCATTCGCCAACTGGTGGCTCATCGTCTTTTAATCGTTTCTTTGACCGTTCACTCGACGTCTAAGGATGCCGTTGATACGAGGCAAAATTGGAATTGGTTGGCTAGTGGCAGCGTATCCCATTTTTCACATTGCTTGAAAATGTTTGACTGTTATTAGTGTTTTAATAACAAAATCCTGCTCTACTGTTTCGTATCAGGATCTGCTATCTCCTGTAAAATCTTAGTTACGTATTCAACGCCTTAATTATTTTAAATATTGATTTGGACGGACTATCGGGATAACAGTGAAATAAATTACAGATGATCCTCATCCGTTCTGTTACTGTAAAGAATAGATAAAGTCTGAGACCTGTTAAAGGTAAAGATAAAGATAGCTAAAGACCTGAAGCAAATTCTAGGCGGTTGCTTACATACAGCCGACTTTCGATTATTACCAGCGAGCGGATTATCCGCTTTGAGGCTTAACCGCGATATATTATTAACGCATAGTGTACACACATTATGCGTCATCTTGACGTACTGCTGAGTACTTCACATATCTGTTGTAGGATGTTTTTTAACTTGCAGTAAATTACAAAAAATCGGTGTAATTCAGTATCGTTGAGTATGCTTACGTACCTTGTCAGTACATTAGAGCATACTTCAGGCCATTACGATGGTAAAGAAAAATTAACTGTTACCTGCTGCTCAAGTGCATCCGAAGAACACAAATTAAAGCTAGTGATTATTGGAAAACCTAAGAAACCGCGGTCGTTTACTGGACGAATAGTAAAATTTTGCCGACATATTATTGTAACCAAAAAGAGGCTTGGTTTTCATCAAAACAGAGAATTTTTAAAAAGGTGGTTTGCTGAAGTATTTGTTTCAAATGTCCTTAGCTACCTAATATCAAAATTGGTTTACGAAAATACTATAGTGTTATTCAATAAAACCCCCTTCACACCCCAACAAAAAATTTTTGCTATCCAACTATAACAAAATTTGTATGTAATGTGTATCCTCAGATACAACTGCATTAAGCCAATCGATGGATTAAGAAGTGATTTTCAATTTCAGACACAACTAAGTACCTATGGTGCTTTAAAAACGCTTAGAGAAAGGCAATAACTTAAAATCTTCCTCCAAAACTTTTACAATTTTACATTCTATTTACGAGATTATGCTTCTTTGGATCTCCTCCTCCTCCTACCCATTCGTCGTCAATCCATGCTCAGGTATGTGCATTTTCGACAATCCGACAATTTCTTTATTGTCGTCTCCAACTGTTAGAACGTATATCATGCAAATGCTACGGCTTTGGTTTCACACTTTAGCCTTGCCTGCATTCATGGTGTTCCAGTACTTTGACGTTCTTTATAATTCCTTCAGTCGTCTCTACGATTGCTGGTGTCGGTCTAGAATAAGCTAATTTCGTCTAACTGTGCTACAACTTATGTTGATGTTATTAAGAATTGTCACATTTCTGTTTACAAACATTTTCCTAATAACAAGTTTTGATGCATGGTCATGTGTTATTACGATTGGCTCCGAAATTTGATTTTATATTCTACTCGTCATTCTGGGGAGTTTAGCAGATTCATTGACTTGAATCTAAACCTACCAAATGGAATACTTAAAAAAACCTAGTCATGTTCAACGTTTTGTATCTAAACACAAGGTTTGGCTAAAAAATAATGAAACTGATCACACAAAATTAATGTAGACACGTTAACTATAAAGCAATTTTATTCCCTCAGAAGTAGTTTCCAACATTCGACTTAGAATTTTTGTCTCAAATACATCAACCATAGATTACAACTGGGTAAACAATTGTCTAATATATTAAATATTGTTATCATCATGTATGTACATCGTACTTACATTTAGTGAGACTTGCTTACATTGATTCAAACAGTGCTCGAAGTCTTCAATCCAGTTTTCAGCCAATTGATCATTGAGTGCTACAATATTACACCTTCATAAAAACTAACTTAAACATAAAATAGAAAAGACACATTTTAATTCACATTTGTGTCTCATACTTGTACCCTACCAATCACTATTCTCTTGTAGGTGCACGAACTCCCTTCTCGCTAACACTGTTCACTCACTATGCGACCCACTAGCTGTTTCTAACGTTTCTATGACTAGGATTTTAGTTATGTAAAACGTTATTCGGTGTTCCGCTTGATGAGTTAGTAAAGTTAATAAAAGTGACCTGGCACCGATTTCAAAAAGTATAAATAGGATATAGTTATGTAAAAGCTTGTTTTTCTTTGAGCCACGTAGCATAATATTAAGTACATAAATTCATAATAAATATTGCAGTACAGAATTTATTTTACTAAATTTCTTAATTTATACACATCAATAAATGTAAAAATTATTTTTCATTTTTTACAGTTCTCCTTTTGAAGTTGGTTTAATTTTTTTTTAATTTTGTTATTTTTTAATTTTTAGTACTAATTTGAAACTTTTCTCACATAGTTGGTTAAATTATTTTTTCATAAATAAAATTTGTATCTATTGGGCTGCGTGAAAAGATATACGTACAGAAACAAAATCAAAATCTTGAGGTTCTCTGCGGTGAGAAGAAGACTAGAAACGTGTGGACAGTGGAAAGGAAGGTGGCGCATAGTGTGCGAATGAGGGACTTCTGGCAGGAGAAGGAAAGGAAATGATATTCGCGTGGTCCACGGCTGGCCTGTTCCTGTAAAAAAATTGTAACAAATATTTTAAATTATGGGCACGCGAACAAAAGATGCACCGCGTATGAGAAAATGTAGAGTAAGGAATCAGAAAAACAGAAAAAATTTGTATATTAAAAAATTCTCAGCAAAATACTAAATCACTTTCTCAAGAGACATCTGATGTTCGACAAGTGAGGATGTCGCAAATGAGAGATTATATGGTCTCTAGATTATCTCAAGAATCGCCTGCCTTAATGATACCCATAAACCTTCTGGTCAAACTTTGAACCTATGTAAATTTTGTATTCTAAATACCGCATTGCGGCACGTGTAGATGACGTCACGTTTTTCTCTTTTATCTGCAGCCGGTCTTGAGACAGGCTGACTGCAGTCAAAATTATGTTAGTTCTACACAAGACTCCGAGCAGGCCACAAGATACATCTCTCCCTGGAGCACGTGTTTTTGAGGGAGGATATATTTCCTTGGAGTTCTCGGTGAGCTAGTCCATCTTTCAAAAAAAAATCGTCAAAATATGCCCATAACGAAAAAGCTTTTTTTTCACTTTAAGCTATGCTGCGTCCGTTATAACTTAGGTTTAGGCAGAGTGAATGTTTATGCAGGTGCTTGGTGGAGATGGTTTGTATAGCATGCGTGGTTGCTGTGTGAAGTTGTACTAGCGTTGTTTTTTTTCACTAATCGGATGTGTTCTTTTTTTATTTATGTAAATCTCCGATTAGTATGGCCCACGTATATAAACTGTTACAGTCGGTACATAGGGTTTCATACACTCTCTGGGATTTTTAACATATCATTATTATAATCTCACTCTGAGGTTATCAGGTTCAAAAAATTTTGCACTATGTGATCTTAAATATGAAAGTGTTTACTCATAAACATCTCATAAGTACTGTACTTATGGTAGACATCTCATAAACATGTAATCTTGAGAAGGCGTCTCTTAAATCTGTAATGAAACTATGGAATCGCAAACCATCTGACATCTGACAAGTATCGAATAGATATAATATAGTGGCTCCCATGTATACCACTCAAGCAGCTTAGGAGTCAGCCAGGATAGGCTGTCTTATGCGAGCCGTACGGCATACAGCACCCATTTCTGCAATAACTCTTCTCCATAATTTCCGTTGAACGTCACGACAATGGTAACCGTTGTCTCGCATATCCTATGTGCTCGCTAACTAAGCTAATAGGTTTTCGATGTAAATTACGCCTAACTTTAACGAAAGCTGTGAAAATTGACGCAAATTTATAGAATTTATAAAAAACATATTGTGCTCGAAGAAAGTCAGTAGTCCGACTATGTGAAAAATGCCACTCCAATGCGATCGGTCTCTAGGTCGTGAGTGATCGGTCTAACTCGGACGACTAAGTCTGACGCAATGGTCGCCATTCAGCGCTTTCAATCGTTTTGAGATCAGTCGCTCGTATATGTTCGTGTACATCCGACCAGTTAGTCGTCCGTCTACGGTTCCATGGACGTCCTACCGTACACAAACTAATGAAAAGGAAGCCTTTCTGTTATCTAAACAGAGAAGATCTTAGGCCTACTCCTGGCGTGACATGTCGTGTGAAATGTTGCATTATGAAGAGTGCGATAGGCCAGCGTTTATAGACAAAAAAGATTTCATTCTCCTAAACGTGAAATTTAGGCTTACTGGTAAAGATACAATTTAGGCCCATATTTTATGTGATTCTGTTAGCATATCAAGAAATCAAAACTTATATTTATCAATATTTGTATTTTAAATGATTTGACGAGATTGAGTTTGAATTTTCATTCTCTTTATTTAAATGTTATTCGAATAAAGAAAATAATACAAAAATTGATTCACAGCTTCTTATTATTGAATTCTGAAAGTGTTTTAAAAATAAAATACGCTATAGAAATTAAATCAAATCCTTTTTTACACAATCTGTACCAGCCTTTATGTGGGATTACAAGCGACCTTTATTTTGAGCAAATGTTCCTAGTAAGGCTAGCTGGTTACGTTTTAAAAAAATTTAGTATAGTACTATCCACAAACTCTCTAATCCTACTAACTCGAGATGCTCAAATTCTAAAATGCATGTCATGTGTATGTTAAAATATCCAACAATTTTCTAACATCCTCCCACAGAAATAGTATTAAGGAAATGAAACGCCCACTGTATAACACATCGTCAAAATCTAAACATTATAATGGAACATAACTGACTTTTTGACCACCAGTGTTTTTTTAGACTTTTTATAAAATCGTATATATGGACCATGCTCGTATATGAATTATATGAATTAGAAAACACGAACTAAGTCACCTCGGCAATGGTAGCACAAAGTAATAATTAATTGATTATAATTAAGTGTAACAAGTTAAAGCCTAGTTAAATCCAATTATCATCAAAGAAAATTTTTTAAATATTTTGTTCGTAAAACTTGATCTTGCACATTGTTTACAACAGAATTTAATAAAACTAAAAAAATGTTGTCCACTTCCTGTCTCTTATAGACGGGAAATATGACAAGCCTATCTCTGTAAAGGTTGACGAGCTACAAAATTTTATAAAATTTTTATTTCTTTTAAATCACAGCATGTCTTTCTGTTAGGATAAACTGCTATCGTTTTACAAAAAAAAAAAAATCAGACTATTTCTCTTCAGTTTCTCTACATACAAACAGGGTCGGATTAGAAGCGCGTGGTGCCCTATGCTGCCATAAAACTGGTGCCCCCCCCCCGATTCAAAATTCAACCTCTTATCCATTATTTATATTGATAAATGGCATACACAATTTTGAAAGTTAAAATTATTTTATTAAAATCTCAAATTACAACAAATTTTTGCTAAATAGTGATTACAATTAGCATAGTAGTACTTAAGCTTAGAAAATACTAATCAATCCATTTTTTTCTTGATTTTGCCTTAACGGAGTCTTCTAAAATTTCTTCTACATCTAGCGATTCAAGTATCTCACTTTCAATATGCTACAGCCTTGGTTACAAAGATAATCTCACATCTCCCATACTTGAACTCAACATATCTTTAATCGTTTTAATGCAGAAAATGTTCTTTCAGATTCCCAGTTAGCTATTGAAAATTAAAGAGCAGGCGATAAGCAGTGTACAAGTATAAATTCGAAAATACATCAATCATTTACAATCAATAATCGAGTTTAATTCGTTAAGCGGACAACAAAGTGTAGTATCATGGAATCTGTCATCTTTGTTCAAACGATTTGAAAAAAAAACCCTCTTTCTGTAATTTTACTCGTGGCACGAAGTGCTCAATTCTATTAGAACATCGTCGAAAAGTGTGCACATATCTTTTTATGATTTTGGATTGAGGACATTTGTTTTTTCACATTTATTATCTTCAAAAAGTTTTTTGATTTAGCTCTGACAGCTGAGGTCCTGGTGCCTGGTGCTGCAGCATACCCTAGTGTTATGGATAATCCGCCACTGCATACAAAAGTGCATATTGTGTGGTAAACAGTTCGGTAACATCATATCAGTATATACTATTTAAACATATCAAGTTAGGTACATTCAATAGTTAATAAATGTAAACGAAAATTTACTGTAATTTAAGATTCTGAGAGAAAATTTCTCTAGTTCTATACCGACAAGTTCAGTACTGAAAATAGTGTAGCATTCAATTCGTACAGTACTTGCTTATTTGTCATCAAGATAGCAGCACAATTACGACCATTGCATTTGACCTTTGGTTTGTACATTTCTAAAGTTTTGCTGTAGACATAATTAGTTATCAGAAAAACAGATAACGTTTATCACCTGTAACAAAATAAACAAGTTACTGAGCTGTAGTTAACCTTAGAATTGACATTCCTAATTCTTCTTTATATTACACCAAATTAAAGCAACATAATGACTTTAATAAATCAATATCTATAAAATATAATAAAATGTCTGTAACAAATTTTTAAACATACATACAAATAATTTTCAGACAAGGTAGTATACCCAAAATAAATAAAAATGTTCAGTAACTATAAAATAAAATAAAAGAATTATTGACATGAAAGCAACAACAGCTACTTTTGGTTACCAAAATTCAGACCCAGGCAAAAAACACTAAGTTGTCGAATACTTCCATTATGGTCAACTATTTCTTTGACACCATTTCAGATCCTTGCACAAATATGCATGAGATGAATCTTTTAAAATACACAGAGAATATCCTCCATTTGTAGACAGTAGCTACAAGTGTTGCAGGCATGGACATCCCTACATGAGTTCATATCTCTGGAACAGATACAAGCATGCCCAATGTTGGAGAGCAAGTTTACCACTTTCTTAGCCTACTTTTATAGTCTCAGACTAGATTACATCAAATATTTTACTGAATTATTGCTCAAAAAAATATAACTAGCAGATGTATTTGTTTTTTTTTAAGCCATCGAGATGAGCAGCTATTAGAGTTATGTTGTAAGCAATATTTAATTTAATATTACGTATTAAGAAAAATGATACCAAACAATGTTCAATGTTTTATTCAAAGAATTTTATGTAATACTCTTTAAATGATAACGTCTCTGTTAATATTTAAATATTGTGTTTTAATGTTGTAAATTTTGGTTTTTAAACAATCATCCTATAGATCATGCTTAATTTTTTATACTTTATAACGCTAAAAAAAAATCTATCTGCGCTTGAAGAGGAGGAAGCATCCTTCCTTTAACGTCGATGTGCAGGTGTATGGATGTATCATAAATCTAACAGTGCAGCTGGACGCCAGAGAGAAGTACGATTCGGATTACTGAGAAGGACACTACAGAGGTGAATGCACTAATTAACAGGGCAGCTGGAAGTTTGAAGAACTTAAGGGATTGTTCTGGCGGAAAGGCATAGAAAACACCAGAGATAAGTATGAATGGGAAATACTAAGAAGGATACAACAGAGGTGAGTAAACTAATTGACAGGACAGCTGGATGCTTAGGGAAACTAAGGGTTGTTCTGGCTGAAAGGCATAGAAAAACACTAGAGAGAAGTACAATTAGGAAATACCAAGAACACCACAGCAGAGGTGACTGCACTAATCAACAGAGCGGCTGGACGCTTGTAGAAACCAAGGGATTGTTCTGGCATAGAAAAACGCCTGAGAGAGAATTATGATTTCAATACCGAGAAAGCTACAGCAGAGGTGAGTGAACTAGTTAACAGTCCAGCTGGACATTAGAAGACACCAAGGGGTTGTTCTGTCTAAATGGCATATAAAAACGCCAGAAAGATTTACGAGTCTGATATCAGACATACCGTGACAGAGGGGGATGAACGAAGAGAAAGAAATAAGGAGGGAACGGAGATGACCTATCATAAAACCGCGTTAAAGGTAGGCGGGTTTCCAGGAGTGAATTTTCCTAGAAGGAAAGAAAGAAGGACTAATTAAAACGGAGCAAAGTGAAATGTAGGAAACTAGTGGGGAATTATGTGTATTGAATATATACAATGAACTGAGGCACAATCAAGGAGTCTTTACTTAAAATTCGAAGAGTTTTTACGTAAATTTCGTGGAGTCTGTTGTAAAGTTGTTCGGGAGTCTACGATGAAAGTTCACAGATTTTACTTAACATTTCCGTAAAGTCAGCATAAGTGAATAGTTTGTGAAAATTTAGAAATCTATTCTAACATTTCGTAGAGACAAAATGAACGAACAAGTTGTGGTTAAACTTTGTACCTATGAAAACTTTGTACTTTAAAATGCTGCATTGCAGGTGCGTGTAGTGACGTCATTTTTATATCTGTTATCTGCTGCCGGTTTGATACAGGCCGACAGCAGCCAAATTTAAGTTAGTTCTTTGCAAGACTCCGTACAGGCAACACGCCTTGTTCGCTAGCCGCAGCGCTACATAAAGTTTTCAATATTTCATAATTTAGCATAATCATCATGCGATAATTTTACTTGGGCGATCTCGGCCTCTACACTTTGTTATGGGTTTTCAATATTTAATTCTATATTAATTCTCGGCATTATGCCGCTCTAAAACTGCACGCGCCAGCAATTATTTCTTGTCAATTTTTCAATAAACTATTATCTCAAGAATATATACAGTCCACTTCATCATTTCATTTCACACCAGCACCTCAATAAGCGTTCTAAGACCAACTTAAAATTCATCGAGAGCGTCTAAGGCGCAACATTTTTGGTCATTCGGGCCGGATCTCACATTTTTGGTCCTCCGCGGCCGGATTTCACATTTTGGTCCACCGCGACCGGATCTTGGTCCACTACGATTTCAGAAATATTTTATTTAATGGGCCCAAACGACGTTTGGTACAAGTCCCAACATTTTCAAACTTCAGATTGCTGGCCGTTGCATGCCTTCTAAAAAGTACTTCATACTCAACACTGAAAGATTCTGCAGAGCAGCAACTATGAGACGACAAGACACGGCAAGACAGCATCATTTGTTCTACAGCAACGAAATTCCACAACTTTAAAATTACGGAGAGCTACAACTTCAAGCAGCAAAAAACCGACCAGCAAAAACGGGCGGTGCGCCAACTTCTAAGGATTGCCGAACAGGATCGAACAACGGGATCGAAGCCAGCTTGAGCTTGCCGGGATTCAACATCCACGTGACTATAAACTTTCATTTTTTATAATTTTTTCATGTATAATTGATGGGTACAGAAAACTAAGTAATATTTTTGCGCAGATTTAATAGCATTTAATAATTTCTATATGAACAGATATTATTGTCAAGTGGCCATTAATTTTTATCTAGATTTTCATTTACGTAGCTGTACTATAATGTTTTAAGAAATTTAAGTGATTTGGGTATATTGTCATTTTGAATAATTCAAAAACTTTTTGAAAGTTTTTGAACTTTCATAAATATTTTTTAAGCAAATGAAGTACCTATTATAGTAAGTCATATATTAAGGTATAAACAGATCACTGGCTCCCGCATCATATCAGATTTCAGAAAATTATTGACAATTACAACAATTGTTCACCTGCTCTACATTCAACTATCGTTTTCAAATCATATTTTACATTACGGTCATGGCTGATGTGAAGGCGTTAATTAAGAAACGGGGCACAATTAAGGCGTCTATATCCCGTGTGAATACTTTCGCTGACAATTTCAACCCGGACTTAAGCGATCATCATGCATTGAAAATTAAACTCCGCCATTTGATGGAATTGTCCGCGAAGTATGACGAAATTCAGACTCAGATTGAGGCTGACGATTCCGATTTCGCATAAGTCAGTGACAGAGTTCAAACAGAGGATGATCTCTGTAATATTGAGTGCAAGTTACACCATTTACTAGAGCAAATAGAGCAGGTGAACCAGAAACCCTTGATTCAAACCGAAGTCACGCCAATTAAAACCCCCCTATACAGTTGGAACCAATTAAATTTCCCTGCTTTTCAGGCAGCATTATTGATTGGCAACACTATTTTAATATATTTGTGGAATTAGTACACGTCAGAACTGACCTGACGGATATTCAAAAACTACACTATTTGCACTCTTCATTGAGTGACGAGGCGTTAAATGTAATAAAATCTCTTCCAATCACCCATGAAAATTATGCGGTAGCCACTGATTTATTAAAAAGCAGGTACGGCAGTAAATTAATTGTCTCAGCCCATCACATAGGGAATGTCTTGGGTGTGAAATCCGTTCAACAAGAGTCCAGGATTAGCATTTCCAGATTCACTGACGAGATCACCGCGAATATCAATGCCTGAAATTCATTAAATCTACCCGTAAATACATTTGAAATTATTCTCGTTCATTACTTAGCGCAAAAACTCGATAATCATACGTGTCGGCTCTGGAAAGAAAGCTTGTCGGACGAACGATTTCCTAACTTCAGTAATTTTATAAAATTTTTAAATCACAGAAGGCAGTTATTGCAAACCTTGGACGGCGCGACCACCTCAGTAAGCAAGATACACGTTAGCGATAAGGCTCACTATCGCAAAGCAATTAAACCGGTTAATATTTCTAGACCAACATTCCATGCTCATATCGGAAATAATATATGTCAGCTGTGTCGTGGTAAACACCGCCTTACTGAGTGTCCACAATTTGTAGCGATTACTCCACTGGAGAGAAAAAATATTCGAATTAAAAATAAACTTTGCCTAAATTGCATACGCCCAGGCCATGATCTTGCACACTGTCCCTCCAAATTTTCTTGCAGAACGTGTGCTAAACGCCACCACACAATGCTCCATATATCTAGCAATAACGCTTCGTCCAGGAACAATCAGTGTTCGCTAAAATTGCAAACAAACAAATCTATATTATTATCCACCGCGGTTTGCATGACAACTGACCACGCAGGTAGGAAGCATCCGGTAAGGATTTTATTAGACTCAGGTTCGCAAGCTAACTTCTGCTCTATGAGTTTCGCACGCCGCATGGGTCTAAAACTAATAAAATCACAACTACCCATCACCGGTATAAATAATTAATTATCTCAAGCTGATTTCAGCACTAGGGTAAGGTTGCATTCACGTTATAAGAATTTTAGTTTAAACAAACATTGCGCTGTGCTTCCCAGTATCACCAATAATCTCCCTGCGGAATCATTTGATATCGCATCTTTAAATTTACCAAAGGGCATATTCCTAGCCGACCCACAACTGAACTTCTCTTCGCAAGTCGATCTATTGCTCGGTGCTCAGTATTACTTGAAATGAATTGAACCTGTCAAATTCATCCGTAGCCCACATTTTTCCATAATACAGGAGACAAAATTGGGATTCATTCTCGCAGGTAACTTGCCATTTAATGTCGACATGACAAAACCGGTCTCATCGTTCATAGCCTGCGAGGATAATAATGCCATTTCCTCGCAACTAAAGGACTTTTGGAAGTTAGAGGACGTTGCTATTCGTGCCCCCTCCGTTGAGGACTCGGAATGCGAACGTCATTTTGTATCTAATAACGGCCACCCACAATGGTGGCATGGTCCATCCTGGTTGTCCCATGAGTCATCATCATGGCCCATCAGTGCCTTTGATTCCCATTCGACCTGCACTCATCCCGATCTGGAGCAGGAACAACGTAAGCAGGCCCAAACTTCATTAATTGTCGCTTCATTTACGTCCAGTTATTTTGAAAACTATTCATCACTTCCAAAACTCATTCGCGTTTTTTCGTATTGCCGCCGATTCATTCGGAACTCTAGGCTCCCCATAGCTGATAGGGACACTTCCTTTTTAACGGCCCAGGAGTTGCATGATACACTTTTGGTTTTTATTCGCCAGTCCCAGCAATCACACTTTAGCACTGAAGTTAAGGAACTTGAGGCGCAACGCTGCATCCCTAATAACATTAAAATTCTTTCACTTAACCCCTTTCTGGACAAGACAGGAATATTACGCGTGGGAGGACGTCTGCAGCACTCCCAGCTTAACTATGAAAGCAAACATCAAATCATACTACACCCGCATTCTCATCTCAGCAAATTAATCATAGAAAACGAACATCTTCGTTTACTACACGCTGGTGTACAATTAACTCAGTTTTCTCTACGGCAGAAATATTGGATAATTAATGACAAATCTTATATACGTTCCGTAATACACAAATGTATCACTTGTTTTCGATTCCGTACTAGGGACGCAAGCCAATTATTATGACAATTACCCCCTTCCCGGGTTACGCCTGCTAAGCCATTTTCCCAATCTGCAGTCGACTATGCCGGTCCCGTATTTGTACGTCATGGCGGGCAGCGTTCAAAATCGACGTCAAAGGCGTATATTGCTTTATTTATATGCATAACCACTAAGGCCATTCACCTGGAACTTGTCTCAGATCTTACCTCAGACACCTTCATAGCGGCCTTAAAACGGTTTATAGCACGTAGAGGTATCCCTGATCAGATATTCTCCGACAATGGAACGAACTTTCGTCGTGCTAGTAGCACACTCCACGAATTATACAGACTTTTCTAGTCTAAAGGATTTGAGCAAACCGCCCAGGAGTTTACCAATGCCCAAGTCATCAAATGGTCCTTTATTCCACCTTCAGCACCTCATTCCGGTGGCCTGTGGGAAAGCGGAGTCAAGAGCGTCAAGTTTCACTTACGTCGTGTGGTCGGCGGAACCATTCTTACTTTCGAGGAGTATTATACCATCCTAACTCAAATAGAGTCCTGCCTTAACTCATGCCCCTTGTTCGCCGTCTCCAATGACTCTAGGGATCCTGAACCTTTAACTCTAGCGCACTTCCTGGTTGGTTCTCCGCTCACTGCACTCCCGGAACCTGACTATTCCCAAATCAATATTAGTCGTCTGGGCAGGTGGCAGCTGCTCCAAAAATTCACACAGTCAATATGGAACAGGTGGTCGAAAGATTATTTACACCAGTTGCAACAGCGCAACAAATGGCGCATTACCTCAAAAAATTTGACCCCCGGACAACTCGTCCTTATTCTAGATGACAGTTCCCCCCCCCACTGCAGTGGAAACGCGGGGTAGTCACGAATATCTATTCGGGTCAGGACTCAATAGTGCGCGTTGCGGATGTTCGCACCGCACATGGTATCCTACGTCGACCCATTCATAAATTATGTCCACTTCCGGTGGCCTTAGACTAATCGCATGAGCATCATGCGACACGTATCGGTAATGTGAACTTTATCGCATTATCATGCTTCACGCCCGGGACATTCCCCGAGCGATCACATGATTTATATTGTTATGATTACTACACGGTTATTATGTATATTGTACCATTGTGTATCACTATAATTTTTTGTTTGGGTATTTTTGAATGTTTTGGGGGATTATGATTCTAATATTATGGATATGAATTATATGTCATTTACTATTGTACTGTTCTATGATTATGTATTTTTAAACTTTTTGGGGATTATTATTCTAATATTATTGTGTCAATTATTATGTCTTTGCTATTGTATTATCCTACGGTTATGTATTTTTGAATTTGTTGGGGATTGTTATTCCAATATCATGCATGTAAATTATTATGTCTTGTCATTGTATTATTACTTGTTACTTATTATTGAATTTTTGGGATCATTGTCCTAATATTATGTACCGCAAATTATTATGTCTACCTGATTATTGTATTATTATGTATCATTACCATGTTGTTAGGTGTTTTGGAATTTTATTATCATTGTTCTACTACTATGTGACGTAAATCATTAGGTATTACAGTATGTGTTATTACATGAATTTGGTATGTTAATCATATTGTTACTATTAATTTTCTGGGTGTCATTGCTCTACTTTTGGACATGTCAATTGTTATGTTGTTGTTGTATTAGCAGGTGTTATTTATTATTGAACTTATTATCATGTAACGTCAATTACCATATACTATTCACATAATAACTTAAGTTGCAAAATCGCCCCGATTTCGTGCGGGCAGTATGGTCAAACTTTGAACCTATGCACACTTTGTATTCTAAATACCGCATTGCGGCACATGTAGATGACGTCAGGTTTTTCTCTTTTATCTGCAGCCGGTCTTGAGACAGGCTGACTGCAGTCAAAATTATGTTAGTTCTACACAAGACTCCGAGCAGGCCACTCGTTTCAATTGCCAGCCGCGGCTACATGATTTTCATTATTTGAAATTATTAGCATGTTCAGCATGCGCTAAGTTTACTTGGGCGATCTCAGCCTTGTTGCACACTATTATGTCATTCAATACGTAATTCTACTTCAATTATTGGGCATCATGCCGCGCTAATACTACACGTGCCAGCAATCATATCTACTAATTTTCAATACACAATTATTTCTATACAATGCATACAGTCCACTTAATTATTTCATCTCTGACCAGCTAACTCCAACTAGCGTTCCTAAGATTAACTCAAGAGTACATCGAGAGCTTCTAAGACCCAACACCTTCGAGCAGCGAATGAAGAGATCAGCGTGAGCATAGACTCAGCTTGATTCGTGGTCGATTGGATCATGAGTCAGATGAACAGCGCCACCATCACCGTCATCTGTTTGACCAACGTCTGAATGATTAGCTTCCTTATGCACGAAATAAAAGGTTGACGGCAGAACGGGGACGTATTAGGAAAGCAAGACAAAACGAAACAGAGAAGCAAAGGATACATCGCTTAGACAACATGCGTGAAAATTATAAACGACATAAATGTATTAATAAAGATAATTTTAAATCATCAATAAATAAATTCGCTAATGTTCCATGTGCTGTGTGTAGAAAATTATATCCAAGGTAGTGTTGTGAACTTTAAACGTCATCCCGTGCTGATATTCTATCCAATGATTTAGTTGAATTATCTAATTTAGTGTATCCACTGCTTGCCTTAGCAATACAAAGAAATGTAAAGTTCTTTCTCAAGCGTTCTGAAATAAAATGGACGTCATATCTGTAAAGCCAGAATTGAAGAATTAGCGGATATAGAGCAAGAGTTGCTGGCAAGAATAATTCTATTTTTAAAATTCACGAAGGTACAGAATGGATTTAGCTAAAATTGGTGTAAAGGGCAATTAGTTTCATTTGCTCAAGACGTCGTAGAAGTTGCTGAACAACTGCCATTACCTTTATATAATGCGGCATTAGTAATTATAGCAGAAAGTCGCGAAAGTCTGCAGCAGCACAGAGAATTCCGAATAAATATTGAACGTCTATTGAACTTTAGTGGTTATTAGAGCATAACGACTTAGATCTTGACGCTACACCCAACTTTGCCAGTGCATTGAATTACTATATTTCTGAGGTAGTCGATATAATAGAAAATTCGGAATACAGAGATAACATGCAAATGCAGACTCAAGAAACCCAACAAAGTAATATCAAAGCAGTGATTGATAAATCAAATAAATATAAAACTACAAAAGAAAACATGTCGATTACGTGGTTCATTTCATCAAGGTGATGATGATCAGTTCAAAGGTAAACAACGATTCTCTTGGTAAACAGTACACTAGCATACCTGCAGTTGGTTGTATAGATTTTCTCTTACTAGATCTTACCTGGACAATAAGTGACATAGACTGCATTGTTATAGTAGGTGATAGGTATTATAGAGAATGCATAGCATTGCAAATAGAGTATACTCAAGAGCAAAATATGGAGTATCTAGTAATGGCAGACCTTAAGTCACAATTATAATTTAATTATAGTTGAATAATTTTAAACGTACGTTTTGATATATCTATTGATGGTCAAATTGATGAGATCAAAGTAACAAATTTTCCAAATTTGAAAAATGGTTTGATCGGTTTCCAAAAATTATATGTATGGGATTCTTACTGCTAATTCATTATCACTAGCTATGGCATGTACAGAACAGAGAGATATCAAGTACTTTTGTCTGCTTGATTCACATCCCAAACGGCCAAAGGGTCGTAGAGCAACATGCAGAAATGTATTCTGCTGTATGCATTTTGTGAGTATTGAGAATTCCATACAGTTTTATGTAATAATTTAAGAATAACAAAAGCTAATGATACAAACGTAACCCCACTAACGCAATAGTTCCAGTCTATTATTGAATTCTCAAAGCACGAGTGTAAGTACAAAATACAGTATTCTAGCACTCGGTCAGTACTGGCCAAATATCAATTTTAAATACTATGGGACCACCGCAGGAACATGCACTTTCAAATAAAAAATGATCAATTACAATCAATCCAGCCGTTCTCAAGTAATCGACGAACATACATTAAAAAAATCAGGGACAAATACAGAAAATCCTCTTTTTTGAAGTCGGTTGAAAAGCTAACAATTTCATAAATAATCAACATATTTAAACTGTCCTTAAACTGTTGAAGTTTACAAAACTACTTTTCTTAAAATTATTAAACAAACCATATAAGCAATTATAAGAAATTTTTAACATAATACAAATTTCCAGTGATCAATAATTATTTTTTAATTATAACATGTCAAATTAGTGTTGCACCAAAGGATTTCGTTCTAGGGACAAAAAGTGAGTAACAAACGATATTAATGAATCGCTTCAACTGTGAGAAATTTTTCTTAAAAAAAAATTTAATAACAAAGAATCTTCCTTGTTTTGTTTAAGTCAGCATCTACTAGACAAAGGGAATGAGACAACAGTTGTGGAAAAAGTGACCTACATTTAGCAATGTTTTGCATAAAGTAAACATTGAGTTGATTAATTTACTCTCCGCGAACAATTCATCTGTCAGGGTAAGTCTCATGTGTCATCCTTTGTTTATATTTCTGCAATTACGTTTAAATTATTTTATTTTATATACTGTACTTTTTAAGAGATACAGATTAATAATTACATTCAATATTTAATTCACAGGAAATACTAAACGTAAAATTACCTGCATAATTGTAACTTATATAACCAATCAATATTACTAATCAATTTCCAAAAGAAGTCAAGTTTAATAATTTCCATCTTGTTTCAGGTGTATGGAGTTTGTAACCAGAAATTTTGAAATTTTACACACAAATTTGTAACTATTAGAAGTATATTTTTAGTATATATCAATTAAATCCATGTAATATTTTATATTTTCACTTATTACGGGTTTTAAGAATGTAGGCCTACCTGTTTTTGATAGATTTTTTTAGGTTACGTATACATTTTAAAGGCTTTTAACGTGCGCAGCATTGTAAAAACGATTACAACAACAAAAAATATTCTTTTAATTTAATAATTCTACAAGATTATTTAATATTAATAACTGTCAATATCACGTCGAAATCGAGATATTAACAAAACATTGCAGAAAAAACAATAGGGATAGTTTTCAAGAAAGTAAAAAAATTGAGTTACGGTCATGCGACCCAGGGGCGGACATTCTGCAATGTCTAGAATATATAACAAACAAAAAATTACTCATTCCAGAAAAATCTGAAGATAGACCTACTCGACCAGTTTATATTTCTGAAATTTGCTCCCAGTTTTTGCGACTAGTTGGCATCAATGTTCTACCAGATAAGACGTTCAGTTGAACTAACTAAACCAATCTCTCAATTTTTTCATTCAGAATACTGACTCCATTAATTTCTTTAATTATTTACATATCCCTTTTTTAATGAGTTATAGCATAAGATGTATAATATTGTTGCTATATTTATGTATAATGTTGTTATATTGTAATGGTACATATAACACTACATCCACCAACGTGCCAAAAATTAATTTAAAGGCCACTACTATTAAGAATACATAAAAGGTCAAGAATACCACCATGGATACAGAAGGAGAAAGTATCATATGTTAAACTAAGTGATTTATCATGAAAAAGGAATTACTAGTAAATGTACCAATAAAGAAGAAAAGAAGACTAACGACGAGACGACTGACATACCTTACCCAATAGATCAGTGAGAAGAACACAACGGAAATAAAAGAAGAATGAAGAATCAGTGAGAAGAACACAATGGAAACAAAAGAAGAAAGAAGAATCAGTGAGAAGAACCCAACAATAACGACATCAAGAAAGAAGAAAGAAGAAACCATGAGAAGGAGACAAGTGAAAACAACATCATGGATAAAATAAATAAGAGTGAGAAAGAGATCAGTGAAGAAAAGAAGAAGGAAGATATCCAGACCAGACACAAAAAGGGAGAGAAATTGAAATATAACAAACTAACATAAACCTGGGAAGGAATAATTGTACAAGGAAGAAAGAAGAAATGTTAATTAATTACATGATATAAATCCCTAAGCTGTACGGTAAAGTCAACACTCACCACAACTCTTTTAATGAATACATTCCTTGTCCATGTAAAATAAACTGTAATCAATAAGGACTAAGTATTGTAAATAAAGAATCACCAAGAAACTGAATAAGACTAGGATAAGTTTATTTTAGCTAAATGATGTGTAGACATAAAAAGAAGACTAGGTTCCAAAATATAAATAACCAGTTGTACAGTGGGATTGATGTTAGTAAAAACCCACTAATTAACAATAATTAAGACAATAAAAAAGTGAACAAAAAGTACAATAATAACCAACAACCAATGTACCAACATTCAATGAAAGCCAAGCAACCAGATTAATACAGAAATGCAAATTCAGCAGCAACACATTAATGCTACCTAGTATGCAACATAACCTAATCTGGGCTACCAGTTTTCACTAAAACTTAAGAAAAACAACGCCAAAATAATATCAAACCAAAATGTATTAAGCTGGGAAGTAACTAGATGATATAAGGAATGTTTTGTATACAAAAGATAATGTAATAGATAAATATAAAAGCTATATTAATGTAATCCAATATAACTATATGCTTGTAATAGCAAAGATGCATGATGCAACCAAATTATGTTGTAAACTTATTATACAAAAGTAGTAACTCAACTAACAACTTTAAGTGGGACAGAATACTGTTCAAATAAATAAATTCAACAAAGATAACTATGTAAATAATAAAAAAAACAATAATGACAATAAAACTACAGTAACAACTAGCTGCAAGCAATTTTGATAACATCTAAACCTAGGTGATAACCAGTACAAATGCAGAATGAACTGCAGCACATTGATAACAATGTCATTGAAACCATTATATGTGTCATTTAAATAACAATAAAAATAATGTGTAAAGAGTAGCAAGCATACAATAAGTTAACTCCATGAAGTATGGCAAACATACTTGACAAACTATAATTAAGGCAATAAACCTATAATATAGGGAAATAGAACGCTATCAATAGTGACTAAAACCAATAAAGTGTAAATAGGCCCTATTAGAAATTAGTTAAATGTTAACATTGTTATAATATAAGTAACAAACAATATGCATAGCCATAGACTTAGGATTGAACCTATGAAAACAGACATAGTGTTAATATTAAGGCATAGTTTTAAGGGAAAAGTGGATAGCAAGATAAGAATACGTTATTACCATCAAATATGGAATAAAGACAATGTATTAAAAAATAATTAATAGCTTAATGGACACAATGTATTAATACCAAGTGCGATTTCAGCAACCCCGAATCCGAAATATATGATGAGGGGATTCAAAATAATTGTCATTAAAAATTAGAAACGATAAGGGTAATTAAAATAACATCAGTGCAGTTATAAGTGAGATATTTGACTTATAAAAATAATTGTGTGATGCTTAGCCCTTGCGCGTGGGTATGTAGGCCACAGATTCATAATCTCAAAACCAGCGACTGACGCGGCTTTAAGCGTCTATTTTAATGAAGCCCGCCGAGATTAGAGGAATTAAAAAATATTGACCAATCAGATCCTATAAAAAATACGAAATGCATCATTCCGACAGAGGAAGCAAAAACAGTCTTTCACCAGCAACGAGAGTACCTACATGCACGCCGTTCATCCAGAAAAACGTGCGTTTGACAGCGAACAGTTGTAAACACATACGCTAACCTCAAACCTTGAGTGGAGGTTATGACTACTGAAGCAAATAGTGCAGTATATTTACAAGTAAACTTAATTCTTGAGTATATGCGCATAGGAGTGAGTGTAGTGCTGTGATTAAAATTTAATTAATTAATTAAAGAATTTTAATTAATTGCAAAAATTACGAAAAAGTGTAAACCCTACGAACGACCAGTTACGCAAGTATCAAATACCCATAACTATTATATTATGCTTGTCAAGTAAAATATAAGTAAAAGAACACTAATAGCGAATCGAATTAACGTCAGTTAATCGATAAATTGCCCAATTCCAAAAGGAAGGGAACTTAGAAATATAGATAAACAATGACAAAATTGAACGCTTTCATTAACGACAATTTTAACTATTTATATGATTCTAATGTATTAGTATAAGCCAAGACATTGTATAACCAATGAAGGGAACCTGTACCCTAACTATTAGGAATATAAGAATGTTCTATATTTTATTTTATTAATTAACTAAGAGTTACACAAGAGGGTAACCTCAGCATATCAAATGAATTACCAGTACCTGTGTTATGTACATCCAGTCTAGGAGATGATTATAAACCATGACACTGGATTCAAATAATTATTATCGCTTGTTAACTAATTAATGCATCAATGAAAAATAATTAATAAATTTTAAACAAACAAGGTTACATGAACCTGTATTAACTTCAATGATTAACCATGAACAGTTGTTCATATTTTATATTATTTCAAATTAATAAACAATGAGTTTATGTTTTGTCTACTTATTGTAACAGTAGCATTTTTTTAGATATGTGTATTTTGCAGACTCAAAGAACCTACTACCACCACTACTAACACTACAAGTTAATAAAACATTATAACCTATTTGTTTACTAACAAAAATTATTCGACTAGCCAAATGCAGTCATACCAACCTGAGACTTTTAAATGTTTTAGAGTCCATGTTCTAAATTAATTGTTAACCAAAAGGAAAGTAAATTATATTATTGTACCAAATTTTATTGTTCTAGAGTTGAATAAACCATTATTGTCATATGAACCTTTAAAAGAGTTGGCTTTTATTGTAAACAGCAGATACAGCTTAGTGAGAAAACCGAGACGGTTGGTACCAGACTTCAAGAGCGGACATTCAAATGGAATGACCTTTGCCAACCGCACCGTCCTATATATATTGCTACACATTATAAATTATAGTAAACATCATGTTTGTGTATGTTTATGTTAAGTATATAGGCAGGACAATACTGATCAACTCACCACAGCTGATATTCGAAGAGCCAACGGAACTTTAAACGAATCAACTCGAGGAAGTGAATTAAATAACATTTTTAAACCAAAAAAACTGATAATTAAAACGACGATAAAAAATGTGTAAGTAACCGATTTATTCACTACCGGATTCAACAATAGGTTGAATTGGGTGGAATAAATCCCTAACCCACAACTTAATAATAAAGAACGAGCTTCTGAAAAATAATAATAAACGAGCAACAAGACCCCATATTAAATTAATAACCCTGAGAATAATAATTGTAAACCAGACGATTTCGTCTACTAATAATATTTACTGTTTTCCTTTTTTTTAATAATAAATAAGTCGGCATTTTTTAGATCAGTATACCTGTATGTTTTGTAACATAAATTATATAATATGTATTTTAATAGTAAATGTTTTTTTAATAGTATTTCAATTATTTTCAACATGAGAACAATACATCCGTAATTGAAAACCACTGCAAACAATATATCTGGCGATGACGGTGCAGGTTATTGAAATAGATATTATACAGTTTATATTAAGAGAAAATATTCTTAGATTTATTTTAAGAAAGTAAAAATAAAAGTTTATACTTTTCTATTTGTACTAAATAAAAATATATTTATTTATACTGTTGTTATAAGTCCAAAAGTTTGACGTTTATGTTAATTTAATACGTTTTTGTTATGTTCTAATGTTCTGAGGACTTTCCTTTCATACAGTATTGTATGCAGGGATATTGTATGCGACGTGTACTGAACAAGGATAAGTTCTATTCAATATTATTAAATCATTATTGCCCGGGCTGTTAGGCCGTGTTCTATAAGATTCACTACGGAAATTGGTGATACCACGGCCTAACAGCCCGGCCAATAATGATTTAATAATATTGACACTCCAACCGTGAGAGTTTCCGTTCTTTGATCAAGTTTTATTCAGTTAAGTTCTTTTAGTTTGTTAAACGTTTACATACTCACAATACACAGTGGCTGAGAATACAAGCTGTATTAACCGACCTCATTATGTATTGTGTATTACAATAATCATATATATATATATATATATATATTGTCACAGGACAAATGGCGCCAATCGTACACACTATCGCTTTTGAGGTCCTTAAAAGGACCGTTTGTCGAGGACGCAAAATCGTTTGATAACGCCGACCGAGCCGCCCGGGCGTACTGCGGTCCTCTTCTTTCGGCAGCGGTATGTATGTCTTTCGGCTGCTGTCCCAGTCGATTTCCATCACTGGTTCTCCTGTGCTCTCCATTCTTCCTTTTTCTTTTTCTTCCGGCAGGCTTCACGACGTCCAATGGAGTGCGCCAAAAATGCTCCCAGAGCTGTTGGGTTACGCGTCGTAGGACGACCCAATTGGTTCCTAGTACCGAGCCTCCGGTAGTGGTCCTGTCCAGACGGAATTAATTAATTATTTAGTGGCCGCTACAACGGTATGCTCGTACTAGGGCATCCTAGTACAGTATTTGCCGACGCCGTTTCCAAAAATCACCTGGATGTGTTCGGTACCTACCAAGGCCAGCTATGAGAGGGTTTGTCTGGGTCCTCGCAGCTCGGACGTAAAATTTACGTGCAAGTCGCCTTGCGGTGTCTTCCAAGGAGCGGACACCGAGTCATCTTCTCAAAAGTCGAGAAGGGAACCGATAGGGGGCTTTGGCCGCCAACCGAAGACCCCTATCGAGAACGCTTTGCAACTTTCTTTTATGAACGGTTGCGAGGTAGCCCCAGACGGGAATAGCGTAGGTAATGATCGGCAACAGATACGCGTTGACGATCAACTTACCCAGCTTGCGGGTCATAGTCTTGTTGACAAGTATCGGAAACAGTTGCGCGAGACGAGCGGACGCTCTCTTACGCATCGTCTCAGCGTGGGCACGCCAGGGGAGCCTACCGCGGAGCTCTTGGTTTCGTTGACGGCAACTTCCCAGGTTTCCGTCCACGTCGAATACGCATCGAGTGCGCGCTGGAGTCGTGGGATAGCCCTGTCAGCGTTCCGATCGGCGGTATAGACCGCCATGTCGTCGGCAAACAGGGCCATCTGGATTTTCCAGGCTTTCTGGGTGCGTCGTTGACGTACACAAAGAACAGAAGAGGCCCGAGCGCGCTACCTTGAGGTACTCCGGCTGTAATGCGTCTCTCGGAAGAGACATGGTCATCTATTCTCACGCAGAAAGTCCTTTCCGTCAGAAAGCTAGCGATCAACCGAAGGTAGCAATCTGGGAGCTGGATTTCCCGGAGCTTGAACAAGAGCCCGTCGTGCCAGACACTATCAAATACCTTCTCCACATCTAGGAAACAGGCGACAGTCTGCTCTTTCCGACAGCCGGCGGCCGTGATGTTTTCCTTTCCACCAGTCTCATCAGCTGATGAGTGGTGGAATGCCCCACACGGAAACCGAACTGTTCCGGGACCAGTACATCGAAGTTTCGTAGATGGTCTAGGACTCTCCGTTGTACAAGACGTTCGAGGACCTTTGACGTGGCTGACAGTAGACTAATGGGTCGGAGGTTGCCGGGACGGGAAGCGTCCTTTCCCTGCTTCGGGATCACTATGACCGTCGCCATTCGCCATTTCTAGGGAAAATAGGCCAGTCTTAGACACGCGTTGAACAACCAAGAACCAAGAAAAGTATTCCCTGCTCCGGAAGTCGAGTTAGAGCGGCGTTCGAGACGCCGTCCGGGCCAGGAGCTTTTCTCGGTACGAGTTCAAGGAGCCGATCTGAGACCTCTTCCCTAGTAATGGGTTCGGGCTCCGCAGTGATCGGAAGAGACAGAAAGTCTTCCACTTCGTTCTCGACTTCTTCATCGAAGTCCCAGTCCATTGGCGGGTTTAGAGCGAACTGTCGCTCGAAACACGCACCCAAGTACTCGGCCTTCCCCTCCGGGCAAGCCAGGATTTGAACGAAAGTTCCAGCAATAGCTGGGATACGAGGTCGGCGCCTCTTTCCTACCAACGCCGAAGGTATCCGGTAAGGGCTACTTTCGTCTGATCCGTACCCTGCTTGGGCCACGGCGAGTTCCCAACAGCGTCTCCGGTAGGCCTGCATTTCACGATGTAAAATGCCGGTCGCCCGGTTGTACGCTGCCTTGTCGGCCGGATCACGAGTCCGCTGTCAGCGTCTTTGGTTGTTTTGGTGTTGTTTCTGGTTCTGTGATTTCCGGGGAAGGTGATATGCGGCCTGCCGACTCTGCAGCCACGGCTCGTGTCGCCGGGACAGTCCATTTTGGGGACGTCGGCATGCTTCCACCACTACCTCGCCGTTTCCGGCTAGGCACGGCCTGGAAGCCGTCCTCCGTCTCCATCTCGGAGTCCGACGACAACGTAGCGCCGAGGGCTGCGGCATAAGCAATGGATAGAGGGTCCTGAGAAGGACCAGCAGAAGGCTGGACCTGCAAAGTAGCTGTAGACGGTTGGTGGTCCTTAGCAGGACCAACTGTAGGCTGGGCCCGCGAAGAATCCCCAGATGCTCGGCGGGCCTTAGAAGGACCTTCGCCGCGGACTGGGACAGTGTCAGGTATAGCAGCAGGACCAGCGGAAGGCTGGGCCCGCGAAAAATCGCGAGATGCTAGGTGGTCCTTACAAGGGCCTTCGCCGCGGACTGCGGCAATTTCAGATTTTTGGGGCATTGTAGTGGGGATTCTTACTGTTGGTCCATCTGTGGAGCTTAGCTTGACGCTTCGTAGCACAGATGGCTTCAGCAAGCGGGCTACCCTGCCATCGGATTTGTTATGCCCTTATTAGGACCACAACTTTCCGCGGACAGGGGCTCCCCTTGGGCTCGTCCCGACATCGCCGTCGTCAACGGGTGTTTGGTACGCTCTTGGGGCAGAGGAGAGAGCAAACTCCCGTAATTTACTGCACTAGCACTGTATCACTGGCACTCACCACACTTCGGCACAAGAACACCGCGCACAAAGTAGAAAGCAATAGCCCGCACACGACTGATCGCGAATTGGCCGAATTCTGGCCCACTCGGACTGCACCGAATGTTTAGCCAACTGGCTGGTCTGGAGAGGATTTTTGAGATTAGAATTCTTGTTGTTACTCCTTTCAATCGCTGGAGTAGAAAAAGAGATTACTACCAGAGCTGTTGGGTTGCACGTCGTGAGACGACCAAGTGGTTTCCTAGTACCGAGCCTCCGGTAGGGGCTCCTGCCTAGTGATCCTGTCCAGACGGAATATTATTTAATTATTTAATGGCCGCTACAACGACATGCTCGTACTAGGTCGACTAGTACAGTATTTGTCGAGGCCGTTTCCAAGAAGCACCTGGACGTGTTCGGTACTCGCCAAGGCCAGCTATGAGAGGGTTTGTCTGGGTCCTCGCAGCTCGGACGTATAATTTACGTGCAAGTCGCCTTGCGGTGTCTTCCAAGGAGCGGACACGGAGTCCTCCTCTCAAAAGTCGAGAAGAAAACCGATAGGGGACGTTGGCCGCTAGCCGAAGACCCCTATCGAGAAAGCTTTGCAACTTTCTTTTATGAACGGTTGCGAGGTAGCCCCAGACGGGGCTACGATCGGCAACAGATACAGGTTGACGATCTACTTACCCAGCTTGCGGGTCACAGCCTTGTTGAGGAGTATCGGAAACAGTTGCGCGAGACGAGCGGACGCTCTCTTTCGCATCGTCTCAGCGTGGGCACGCCAGATGAGCCGACGATCAAGGTGGACACCGAGGTACTTAACTTCTCTCGACCAGGGCAGGTACGTTCTACCGAGTCTTACTCGTCCTCGTGGTTCTTTCCGGCGCTTTGAGAATAGCACCGCGGAGCTCTTGGTGTCGTTGACGGCAACTTCCCAGGTTTCCGTCCACGTCGAATACGCATCGAGTGCGCGCTGAAGTCGTGGGATAGCCCTGTCAGCGTTCCGATCGGCGGTATAGACCGCCGTGTCATCGGCAAACAGGGCCATCTGGACTCCAGGCTCTCTGGGTGCGTCGTTGATGTACATGGAGAACAGAAGAGGACCTAGCACGATACCTTGAGGTACCCCGGCTGTAATACGTCTCTCGGAAGAGACATGGACGCAGAAAGTCCTTTCCGTCAGAAAGCTAGCGATCAAGCGAAGGTAGCAATCTGGGAGCTGGATTTCCCGGAGCTTGAACAAAAGCCCGTCGTGCCAGACACTATCAAAGGCCTTCGAAACATCTAAGAAACTGCCCTTTCCATCCAGTCTGCTCTTTCCAACAGCCGGCGCCCGTGATGTATTCCACCAGTCTCATCAGCTGATGAGTGGTGAAATGCCCCACACGGAAACCGAACTGTTCGAGGACCAGTACATCGAAGTTTCTTAGATGGTCCAGGACTCTCCGTTGTACAAGACGTTCGAGGACCTTTGACGTGGCTGACAGTAACCAAATGGGCCGGAGGTTGCCGGGACGGGAAGCGTCCTTTCCCTGCTTCGGGATCACTATGACCGTCGCCTTAAGCCATTTCTGGGGAAAATAGGCCAGTCTTAGACACGGGTTGAACAGCGTAACCAAGAAAAATACTCCTTGCTCCGGCAGTCGAGTAAGAGCGGCGTTCAAGATGCCGTCCGGGCCAGGAGCTTTTCTCGGTACGAGTTCAACGAGCCGATCTGTGACCTCTTCCCTAATAATGGGTTCGGGCTCCGCAGTGATCGGAAGAGACAGAAAGTCTTCCACTTCGTTCTCGACTTCTTCATCGAAGTCCCAGTCCAGGTTAGGTTAGGAGCGAACTGTCGCTCGAAACACGCGCGCCCAAGTACTCGGAATTCGCCTCCGGTCGAGCCAGGATTTGACCAAAGGGTCCAGCAATGGCTGGGATACGAGGTCGGCGCCCCTTCCCTACCAACGCCGAAGGTATCCGGTAAGGGCTACTTTCGTCGATCCGTCCCCTGCTTGGGCCACGGCGAGTTTCCAACAGCGCCTGCGGTAGGCCTGCATTTCACGACGTAAAATGCCGGTCGCCCGGTTTTACGCTGCCTTGTCGGCCGGATCACGAGTCCGCTGCCAGCGTCTCCGGAGGCGATTTCTCACGCAAGCGAGAGCACTCGTCTCCTCTGGGATCCGCTGCCAGTGGGGCGTGACGCCAGGCTTCAACCTGCAAGAAGCGTCGATCGCAGATACGACAGCCTCGTAAAACGCGGCAACTGCCTTGTCGACTTGGCGGGCGGTTTCGAGTGGTCCCGCCTCTGACGATCGGCGACTAAACGCCGGGCCATAGCGGTCCCATCCTACCACCTTCCTGACATCTCTGCGTACGACGTGCTGGGTAGCGACGTGTAACAAGATGGGGAGATGATCGGACAATAGTTTCGTTAGCGCGGACACATGGACCGGGAAGTCAATTCCTTGGATCACCGCTATGTCCAAGACATCGGGAGCCGCGTGGCGTTGTGAAGGGTAGAACGTAGGTTGCGCGGGCCCAATCACTGTTACCCTGCGTGAATCAGCAAACCTGCGTAAACACTTCCCGTTTGGGGCAGTCAGACGACTGTTCCAATCGCGATGTTTATAATTCAGGTCGCCGGCCATGATGACCCTCCTGTGTGCATCGAACGCGACAGCAAGATCGGGATGAAGGAGCTCTTTTTGTGGCGGTTTATACGCCGCTACCAAGAGTCCACCGCCTAGACTGTTTAACATCTCCACAGCGGTGACTTCCAGGTGAGTCGTTGCAGACAAGAGGACTCGGTGATGCTCTAGACTGAGCCTCACCGCGACGGCAGTACCGCCACCAGCAGTGCCCGGTCTGTCGTTTCGATAGCGCACATATTTGCCAGTCGTAACCGATTTACAGGGGTCAAGTGGGTCTCATAGAGGAGTACCACATCGGGTTTGAGTCGGGCCAGTAATTCTCGGAGTTCTTGGATTTTGTTAGCCAACCCGATGGCGTTCCAGGAAAGAATTGAGAGGTCACGTTTGAGGACCCGATTCATAGAAGTCCTACACAAGTGGCGGCTTCCACCAAGAGCATGAACCTCTCGGTTATATCAGCAGACTCCAAGCGGGAGCGGATGGACCTGAAGGTCTGGGCAACTTTGCGGAGGACGAATTCCGCAAGGAAGTTCTTTGACGACCTTGTAGTCGTCAGGTTCGGCTTTTGAGGCAGAGTGCCCGGAGACTGTTTGCGCATAAGAGCGCCGAGACTTAGCAATCGGTGGATTGGTGGACGCCAAGGGTGTTTTAGGGCCAGGTGTAGCGCCTCTAGCGGAGGTGCTAGGAAGAGGGACAGATGCGATTTCGTCGGTCTTCACGCGATGCGCAGGCTGTCTGGACTGTGCGGCTAGGTTGGCAGGAGCCCGGGAGCGAGCGCCACGGGGCTTACGATGCCGCTTCGTTTTGCCTGCATTAGGAAACCGCGGGGGAGGAAGGTCACGCGAGGCTGCTTCTAAAGCAGGGTCTGGATTCTCCGGTTGAGGAGGGTTGAATTGTCTCAGGCTCCACAACCGAGATGTTTGGTAAAGGCTGGTCTGTCTCACTTTTTTGAGATGCCGCGAGGTTTCGGCGCTGCCATAGGCGGGACAGAGGCCTGGGAAGGAGCCTGAGTAGGGGTTGCCTGTACTACAGGTGTTTGCTTCGGGCCTTTAGATCGTTTCTGTTGCCTATTTGCAACTGTGGCGAAAGACACGGCAGCCGTAGCAGGAGGCGAAGGGCCTGGCTGCTCGGTTGCAGGTCTTGAACCAGCTTCCGGAAGCCTCGGTGTTGGCAGGCGCCCTTTCGGTTTTCGCCGCTCGAGCTCCCGCTGAAACACCGGACATGCCTGGTAGTTGGCGGGGTGACTTCCGCCTCAGTTGATGCACCTTTTGAAAGCAGGTGCATCGCAGAGTTTACTGGCGTGAGGTAAAGAGCACCTCACGCACGCCGGAGCGTTAGAACAAGTTTCAGAGTGATGCCCGAAGCGTTGGCACCTGTAACATTGAGGCAGAGCCCCGGGAGCGCGGATTCTTTCCACCTTAACGCGGAATCCAAAAAACCGCGTAAGAGAGAGTAGACGAGGTCCTGGAGCTGATGTACCCGGAGATCCACGTCGTCACAAGAGACGAGTGGGTCCGGAGGGACAGATGGTAACTGCCTAGCCAGATCATCGTGATAGGATCGCTAATTGACTCTCCTAACAGGATGATCGGGAAGTCGGGGTGAGACCGACGGCAGCAAGACAGTTACAAGCAGGTGGTGGTATTCGGACGAGAGGTCCGACACCGCGCTGACTTGTAGATGAAAGGGGATGGCCTTGACAATTACAATATCAAGGACATCCAGCGAATAACCCGCATGGGAAAAGTATGTCGGTTCGGATGGGCCGATGATGAGGACACTGGGATCATCTTCGACAGCCCTACAGAGAGAATTGCCGTAGGGGTTTGACGTTCTGCTGTTCCAAGAGGGATGCTTGGCGTTAAGGTCTCCGACAACGATGATTGGAAGATCGCTGTCTACGAGGGCGTCCCACTCCTCGTGCGGCGGAGCTAGATGGCCGGGCGGGTGGTACACAGAAACAAAGCGCACCTCCAGTCCGGCAACATCCAGCGCCACAGTACATGCTTCGATGAGGGTAGTTGCAGGGGCAGGGAGTTCTCTATGAGGTTCTGCCTGTGGACTAAGATCGCCACTCCGCCAGATGCGCGGTGGCGATCGGGACCATTCCTGTCTTTCCTGTAGCAAGCATAGGCTGGCAGGGAGAATCGACGATTAGGGGAAAGATGTGTTTCAGAGAGGAGTACGACATCTGCATCGTACTCCACAAGGAAAGCTGCCAGTTCGGCCCGACGCGCCGGAACACCATCGGCATTCCACGCGACGAACCGAAACTGTCTAGCCATGGTTAGATGTAGGGACAATCAGGGCGATCAGGGATGTTAGGATCACCATGAGTGTAGACGGGACATCCCGAGCAGAAAGAATTTGCGGGACAATGCCGCTGCCCCAGGCCATCAGCTGAGCCTCGGTGACCAGTGGTGAACCACTGGCCGCAGGGGCCTGACTAGCGGGCGCTGGGGCCGCGGAAGGTGCAGATGCCGCCTCCACGGGAGGTTGGACAGTTGGAGCTGGCTGCTCGGGGGCTGGCGAGAATTCCGAGGAAGTCGCAGGGGACTGGGCAACAGAATCAGCCTCCTAGCCGGGTAGATGTTGGGCAGCCGGAGGCGAGTTGTTAGCCTCCGGGTATAGTTGTTTAGCCACTAGTGGCTGTCTGGCCTTGCGCTTAGAGCGCCGTTTCTTAGGCGGCTGGGTCTGTGAGGGGGGTAATGCGGGCGTTGCCGCTTGAGGAGATGGCACTCCGGCAGGTTCTAAGGTTCTGGGGGCCACCGAGGAGCCGTAGCGACCGCTGCAGCGTAACTTATGGTTCCACCAGCGGCAGGTGCCGCAGGAAGAGCCGTTGATGCCGAGGTGGGTGGTTGGACTGTCGCCCGCTTCGAGGGTCAAGGAGCAGGGCGAGGAGGTTCAACCTGTCGGTTTTGCTCCCGCTGCTGCTTCTTTGAGGCCTTTTTGTAGTGATTGCAACCCCTAAAGTTAGACGGGTGACTGACTCCGCAGTTGCAGCACGTCGCGGTTTGATGCTTCACAGCGGGACAATTCTCGTTATGGGCCTCCCCGCAGCGTACACAACGCGGCGGCATCTTACAAAAGGCCGATGAGTGGCCGAATCGATGACATTGGAAGCACTGGGAAGGCCCAAGCTTACTATTTAAAGCCCTAACCTGTACCCGGAGGCACAGAATGGTTTCTAGCTGGTAAACGTCAGCGAAGGAACCAACCTTCTGGAGTCTGATGAAAAAGGAATGGATTTTCCTTTTTCGGTCACCGGATACGAGAGGAACGACGGAGGTAGGGAAGAAACCCTTCTCCGCCAGATCCTCCCAGATCCTCAAGATCGGGCTGTCGTGGGGTATCTCGGACACCTCAATCTTGAGTTCCCTCTCCTCAGGAAGGGGGACGGTATGAAAAGCGCGACCGGAGTCGGCCAGGAATTTCTGGCAAGCCCGAAAGTCCTGAATCGACTTCGGCAGCAGTCGAATTGACGAACCTTGGCTTTTGGCCTCGATTCGTCCAGACGGCATTACTAGTTTCAGCTCCCGAAGAAGGGTATGCCAGTCGCTGCACTGTGACACAACGATTGGTGGTATCTTTGGTCGTTTTGGTGTTGTTTCTGGTTCTGTGATATCTGGGGAAGGTGATATGTGGCCTGCCGACTCTGCAGCCACGGCTCGTGTCTCCGGGACAGTCCGTTTTGGGGACGTCGGCATGCTTCCACCGCTACCTCGCCGTTTCCGGTTAGGCACGGGCTGGAAGACGTCCTCCGTCTCCATCTCGGAGTCCGACGACAGAGTAGCACCAAGGGATGCGGCATAAGCAATGGATAGAGGGTCATGAGAAGGACCAGCAGAAGGCTTGTCCCTCACGGGAAGGTCAGATGTTTGGTGGTCAATAGCAGGACCAGCAGAAGGCTGGAACTGCAAAAGAGTAGAAGACGATTGGTGGTCCTTAGAAGGACCAGCAGAAGACTAATCCCCCACGGGAGGGTCAGATGCATGATGGCTCTCAGCAGGACCGGCAGAATGCCGGACCTGCAAAGTAGCTGTAGACGGTTGTGTGCCGGTGTTTGCCTAACCCGGCGATGGAAGGTTTTATAAATTTTGTTTAACATAAACGCGAGTACAAATGTCGATTAGTACGCCGATATCTAGACTGCACTGTTGAATCTGCCTGCGTCATCTCTCGGCGAAATTTTGCTGGTGGTTGTATTGTAAGTGCACGTTCAGTCCGACTTCAGTCTCACAAGGGAATCAACAGACTCTCCGACCCGGACAGACATTATTGCGTAGTTTCTACTCATCCTAATGGCAAGCTAGATTTACGAGACTTCCCGGTAAGTAATTTACAGCAGGCTATAGTATGCTTCAAAAATAATTAAATAATTTAACGTAAAAATATTCAGGCGCGTGCGAAAAGAGAATGTACTTGGTGCGATCGGATGAGAGGGTATGTGGTAAGAGATTTATTCGATGTTCAGTATATACAGCCCACATTTCTTTCAATTATTATGCAGGTGTCACTGCAATTATTTGGTAAAGCATTATATAAATTTATAAGCTAAAGTCAGTACGTATAGACGGAGTTGAATTGTGTAAGTTATGCACGTGCTTGCAATAGACTGCAAGAGTGTTCTTTTTAAGTAATTATGGCAGTTAAAATAAATTGTGAGACCACCCTCAGATAAAAAACTATTTATATTTTGTTTGTGTGTAACTGTAAGTGCCTTTAATGTGGTCATTTTCCGACAAATTACGATAATTGGGTTGCCACGTGGCACAGCCAACTTGTTTGGTTATGTCGGCACGGGTCAGAGCAAGTGCAAGTGGCTTTTACTAGACACTCTTTAATTTTATTTTTTTATTTAGTGCATTCCTTATCACCTTGCAGACTTGATTATTCTCAGGCCATTTTCAAAACAAAAAAAACAGAAACAGAAACTTTATGCTTTTATCTTGAGTTGGTTGGAAGGCCCGTTCTGAGGTTATTACCTGGAACTAGGGTGCACATTTTAGCGAACAGAATTTCTAATCTTTTGTGAATTCCCAGGGTTCTCGCTCCTAGTCGGAGATTCTGGTCTAGGCTGGTGTAACGACACCTTCACCAGCCATGAGCCATCCTACACGCACCTGTTCGGAAGAGGGAGTCTGTTGACCAGCCACAAGATGCATCATACGCACACGATTAAGGTGATATGAACTCTTTTTATTTTCGTTGGCCGGGCCTGCCGTTCATCTGAGTTACACATTATTTTCTTTAAACCATGTGCCCACGCTGCTAGACAGTCCGCTCTGGGGTGTGTCAACTGAACAATCATTATGAACATTATTTGACTTTTATAATATAACTCCATAAATCTAAAGTACTATCATTGTAATTGTGTGCTGCACTGGGGGAGCGTGCCAGAGTTTTTTTTTTACTCTTAAATATTTTTTTTATATATATACAAGAGCCTTAGAGTCATTACACTATTCACTATAAAATTTAAGTCACATGTTATGGGTTCTGTTCCGGCTGGTTCAGAACGGGTTCATCTTTTAATTTCATTTCGGTTTAACATGCAAGGGCTGGGGGTTTCGTTTCTCAGGGTGTTTTCTGGGGGTACAATGGACATCGTTTTTTTTAAGTGAGGCACATGTTTATACAGTTTAAGGCAGGTCCGATTCCTGTCACATATGGTCTGGTACATGCTGGCGCGCTTCCACATCTGCTAGGATACAACAGGCAGTTGATTTTATAATCAATTATACACAGATGTCTGACTTTAAGAGAAAGGAAATTTTATATTTTGTGGGCATATACCGATAATTTTGACCTTGTAAAAGCATATTGATGCTACTGATTCTTGTCAGTTGAATTAAATCATTTTCATTAAGGAACAATTTCCTGATACATGTATCCATCGGGATTTGTAACACAGAACTAAAATTTTAGAAAATCATGCCAATTGTTTAAACTCAGGTGATGAGGGTTTTTCCCACTTATATACGGTGCAAGAAACTTAAAGATTTTCATATGCTCATAATTGGCAATTTATCAGATGTTATCAATTCATAGGGGCAGTCCAGCCTATCTTTATGCTTTTGTTAGTCATTATCATCCTTTTGGGGGTTTTAACATTTTTTAATTTAATGGAAGTTAATGAATTACTGTGACTGGAAGTTAAATATTTATGATTGCTGGTTTTGGGGCTTTGTAGAAATACTGTCTGTCGGGCAGGTCGAACATGGGTATTGTAAGGGTATTATGAGTGTATGTGTCTTTGTGTTTCTATATGTGATGTCAATGTTAAGTGTTAGTAAAGGGGGGAATTTATATAATTTATGGGATGTTGCTCGATATATATATATAATTATATTATCTATTTATACAATTTAAGGAACATGTGAACATTACGTATTTATTATGTATTTTGTCGTTTATTGCTGATTGGAATGTGATACTTATGTGATTTATGTGATATTTACATGTAATGAGTTATGGGGGCAACAATAAAAAAAAATGTTATTGTTAATTAACAGCCGAATTTAATTGCAAGTCCCGTCATACTGGGCCCAGCGCATTTTGGCTTCTCTAGGCTCTCGCCTAGTTTTAAATAACTAGTGACTTCTCTTTCAAAAAAAAATAAATACAAAAAAATAATAATAATAAAAAAAAAGTTTTTTTTTATATAAAGCATAAAAAGGGAAAGAGGGGTTACAAATGGTAGCAGAGCGTGGTTCATTCTAGGTTTGAACCCTTGGGTCCTTGGGTGTGACGGGGCTTGCAAACTCGGAAATACTATGCTATTGTTTTTTTTTTGGTATATGCCCATGTATGCTAGGTTAGGTTGCATAACTTGTGAGTCTGGTCGCACCACGGGGCGGGTATTGTGCTCGGAAAATTTGAGATGTTGAACTGCCGAGGGGTCTCACGCGTTGCCTGGGTGATAGAATGTTGCTGATTCGAGGTCGGAGTATAGCGTGTGACATTAGCGGGATGCTGTATGGCCCAATCGGAAGTCGGTACCGTCACCGACTAAATTCCAGTATGGTGAATTCTGGTTACTGGTTCCCGAATTGGGAAGTCCGATTAGTTTGTGTCTGTTAGTTATGTGTTGGTGAGACGTGTGTGTCGGATTGATGTTTGATGTCATGTATGTTCAGTATTGTTGGTTGTTGCTTGTCTCCTGTGGTGTTAGTAGGTGGTTCAGAAGTAGGCCAGGTCTCCGCAGCGTTAGAGAACCCGGGGGTCGCTCAAAGGAAGGACAGTACTTGAGTTTCTTTCCTAAATCTTTGTGATTATATTTGATTGTTATGTTTGGTGTATTGTGTGATTCTGGCGGGGGTAGGTTACCAGAGACTACCCAACCCTATTTCCGGCATTCTCCAGAGACTTCCGGTGGTGGATGGAGAAGATGAGGGCAAATTGTTGGTTTTTCTGGACATTGTCCTGCAGTTGGCGGATTTTCCGGGGCTGTCCGATGAGATCCTCTTGTCCGTTATATATCCGTACTGCCGGGGTTCATTGGCTGAGCTGGTCACCGGCACTCTGCGTCGTGGTGGCAGTATCGACTCTCTCCATGGGGAGGTGTTGGACTCTTTCATACCCCGTCGGCAACGTGAGCATTTGAAATATAATCGGTTCTATCGTGCTCAGGCCAACGGAGAGGCGTTGGGGGACTTTGTGCAGGATATCCGTAACATTGCCCGGATTTTGAGGTTGGGGTTACCCGAGAAGGATATCGTTCGAATTATTTTAGAAGGGGTGACGCCCCAAGAGAGATCCCGTTTGGTGTTCGCGGACCGTCCAAGTTGTTTTGCGGACCTCGAACGGCTGTGTGTGGTTTCTAGAACGGTCCAGGAGATTGACGAGTCCCGTGAGCAAGTAGCACATGGTAAGGTAAGACACGAGACGCATGGAGGGCGAATCGTTCCATCATCATACGGTGCCGAGATTGAAATTGTACACTCTTGTAATGAGAGGCGCCGTCGTTCACCTAATGTGACTTGTTTTAGGTGTGGTAGATTGGGCCACATCAGACGATTTTGTACCGGGGTTGGGTCGAGTCCAACGTCCCTCCCCAAGGCGCCCAAGGTCATTCAGAAAAGGGTCAATGAGGGGAAGATATGTCGGAGGTCTTCTCCTACCTGTCGCGGGTCTTCTAAGGTGCGCTCCTCCAGGCCAGTTGTAGGTCCCAGTTCTTTGGGCATCAAGGTCCTCCAAACCATCTCTAGGCCCAATTCCGTATGCCCCTTCTTGCTGTTGGAGTTGAAAAGGAGTCAACTCAGAGCATTAGTTGACTCCGGATCAGCAAGATCTATCATTTCATCCAAGGTGTGCGAGGACCTTGAACGACAGGGTTTAATTAAAAGGTCAGAACAGTCTTCCGTGGTGTGCTGGACGGCATCCCAGGAAATTCTGCCCATTTCCCGGGTAGTTTCATTTAAGTTTAAAATCGAGGGATTTTCTTGGGTGTGGAGCTTTCTGGTTTCTCCTGCTCTGTGAGTTGAATGCATTGTTGGTGCCGATTTCATCTGCAAAAGTGGTCTCGTTATTGACATCCAAGAGCACCAATGTTATTTTAAATTTAATCGGGGAGTTGTAATCCCTTTCCTTGGATATCAGGGGACAGGCAAGATATCCAAGAGGTTAAGTGCCCCGACACATTTAGAGACCACCTCTCCCAGTCCCAGCGGTCCGCATTAGATCAGTTGTGTGAGCGTTTCCCCACTGTATTAACTCCGGCCCTTGGGCTCACACATCTCTTGGAGTATAAAATCCGCCTAACGGACTCCAAGGTGGTGCGCTCCCACCCTTATAAATTCGCCCCTTCAAAGATGAGCATCTTGAGGGAGAAGGTTCAAGAGTTGTTAGATCAAGGGGTGATTGAACCTTCTCAGTCCAGATATGCCAGTCCAGCGTTCCTAGTGCCCAAGCCTGGAGGTAAGCATAGGATGGTCATCGACTACCGCAAGCTCAACGCTAACATTGAGGTAGATTCGGTCCCACTTCCTGACCTTCATTCCGCGTTTGATTGGTTCAGTGAGGCGAGGTATTTTACCATCATTGACCTCAACTCTGCATATCACCAGATTCCGTTGACGAAAGAAAGTAGGTCCTACACGGCATTCTGTGTTCCGTGGAACCTCTATCAGTACACTAGGGTTCCCATGGGCCTAGCGGTAGGGGCCCAAACTCTCACCCGTTTACTTGACACCGTCTTTCACGATGTCAAGTTTAAGTACGTCTTCAATTATCTTGACGACTTGCTGGTGTACAGCAAGGGGTACGAGGAGCATTTGGGTCATCTCGAAGAGGTGATGTGCAGGTTGAGGGGTGCTGGCCTCACTGTCAATCCCGAAAAGGTGAAGTTTGCCCAGACACAGAGTTCTTTCCTGGGCCACCTGATTTCCCATAGAGGTGTCACTGTGGATCCTGAGCGAACACAGGGAATCAGGGACTTTCCCCCAACAAAGGATGCCAAAGGCATCGCGAGATTTGTGGGGATGGTCAATTTCTATCGGCGTTTTATTCCAAACGCGGCGGAGATTGCGGCACCTCTGAATGAACTCCGGAAAAAGAGCGCCAAATTTGTATGGGGGGAAAAACAACAGAAGGCTTTCGAGACTCTGAAGGAAGCCATCATTTCCCCTCCAATACTCAGAATGCCAGACTTCTCGAAGCCGTTCATACTCCAGACGGATGCGAGTTCGATTGCGCTCGGGGCGGTTCTGTCCCAAGTCGCTGATGGTGCTAGGCAGCCTGTGGCTTTCATTTCCCGAACATTGACCCAGCAGGAAAGAAAGTCTTCAGTGTATGAGCTAGAGTGTTTAGCTGTTGTATACGCTCTAGATAAGTTCAGGCGTTTTCTGGAACACGCTGAGTTCCTGCTCGAGACCGACAATCAGGCTCTCTCTTGGCTTCTTGCTCATCCCCGGCAACTGGGTAAAATTGGTAGATGGGTGGTCAAGATCTCATCCTTTAAGTTCAAGGTGCAACACATTAGGGGAACTCAAAATGTAGTTGCAGACGCTTTGTCACGAATGTTTTCCCAGCCCGGTGAAGTCCAATCTGAGCAACCATGTTCTATTCTACTAGACTTTCCGTTAGCCTTCACTGATGTGTTACCCCATCAGTTGAACGATGAAGAGCTGGGTCCTATCATCCAGAATATAAAGGAGGGTAACGTACAGGCCCCTTACTTCTTGTCCAAGGGCGTCCTGTGGTGTAGAGAAAGAAAGGGACGTGCCCCTAAGATCGTGCTGCCTAGCAAGTTAGTGCCCATGGTCTTCAGTTATTATCATAATTCCCCAGCAGGAGGCCACAAGGGAATTTCGAAGACCATTTCCAGTATTAGAAGTCATTTCATCTGGAAGGGCATGGATAGGGACATCGCTACGAGGGTTAAGAGCTGTCATCTGTGTGGCTTGAGTAAGCCTGCCCAGAACACTAAGTTAGGGTTGTTGTCATCGGACGTGGCGAGCAGACCGATGGAGAAGTTATTCATCGACTACGTGGGACCCTTCCCGCGTAGCAAGTCAGGTAATTCTTACCTACTTGTCTGTGTGGATGCTTTTCCGAAGTTTGCCTGGCTACTGCCCTTACGGCAGGCAACAGCTCGTTTGACCATAAGCGCGCTTCAGAACCACGTTTTTCAGCATTTCGGTCTACCGACCATCAGTGTCTCCGACAATGGCTCCCAGTTCATTTCGGGTGAGTTCCGGCGGATGTGTTTCGCCAGCGGCATCAGACATGTAACCACTTCTCCGTATTACCCACAGCCGTCCCATGCGGAGAGATTCAATAGGAATCTCAGGTCCGCACTCATTGCTTATCACGCTGAGCAACAGACCACCTGGGACCAGAATCTGAAGTGGTTACAGCTAGCCTTTAATACGGCCCTGCATGACAGTCATAAGGCCGTTCCCTTTGAGATCATGTTTGGATTCTCGCCCGCACTCCCGTTGACTAACTTGTGGAATATTGATGATCTTCTACCACGGGAGCCAGATAATGGAACTGCAGAGAGATGGAGGAAGGCTCGGAAGAATTTGCTGCGAGCGCACGAGCGGGTCCGTCGACGATACAATCAGGGGCGAATTCCTAATCCCTTTCAGACCGGAGACTGGGTCTATTGTCAAAGCCATCCGATCAGCTCAGCTGTGGACAAAAGAGCCGCTAAGTTATGCTATCGTTGGTCGGGGCCATATCGTATCCTGGGGTTCGCGTCACCAGTGACGGCTCGGTTGGAAGAGCCGGGTGGTAATCCGAAGGAGATTACCACACATATCTCGAAATTGAAGTTATGTAGAAAGGGGTAAAAGCGCTGAAAAAGGGGGGGAGTAATTGGTGGTCTCTGTGCGAGTAGAGATTTTGTCATTTTGAAAGGGTGTGCTCCGGGGGTGTTGTTGAGAACGATAGGGTAGCGGGTAGATGTTTCCCACAGTCCCAGTGGTGTTCGTCTATTTCAGGGATGCGCCCCTGCCTGCGCGAGCCTTGGCTTTCTCCATTCGGCCTCATTTCCGGAGGGAGCCATGTCCTTACCTTTAGTCCCAGCCCATGACCTTTCCATCATCCTTGCCCTTTACGTCTTCCCGATTTCCTAACCTTCCCCTTAAAAAACATAAAAAATCAAAAAAAAATAATAATTCAAAAAAAATTAGAAAAGCAATAAAAACAAAAAAAAGGAGTTAGAGAGTGGAGCGAAACGTGTCGCGTGGATGAGGTCGGTTGTGCACTTCATCCACCCGGTAGGTTTTGGGCACACCTTTGGATTGTAGTTTCATGGAGACCATCATTTCCCCTTTTTCCTTGCCCCGTGAAGTGACGGTATTGTTGAAAATGGGTTTCGTTATTGGGGAATCCCTCCCGTATGAATATAGGGCATCTGGCCCTGTTAAGGTGGCGTTTGTGTTCAGGCCTGAGAGTAACTGCTGCTGGGCCACCATGATCACAAAGTCCACTAGGTTGTTGGAAAAGGGGGTAAACTGCAGGGTACTCTCCCTAGTTCAAGTGTGGGGCAACCGGGTTGCCCTTTCGGGGTGGGGGTGTGCCGGTGTTTGCCTAACCCGGCGATCGAAGGTTTTATAAATTTTGTTTAACATAAACGCGAGTACAAATGTCGATTAGTACGCCGATATCTAGACTGCACTGTTGAATCTGCCTGCGTCATCTCGCGGCGAAATTTTGCTGGTGGTTGTATTGTAAGTGCACGTTCAGTCCGACTTCAGCTCTCACAAGGGAATCAACAGACTCTCCGACCCGGACAGACATTATTGCGTAGTTTCTACTCATCCTAATGGCAAGCTAGATTTACGAGACTTCCCGGTAAGTAATTTACAGCAGGCTATAGTATGCTTCAAAAATAATTAAATAATTTAACGTAAAAATATTCAGGCGCATGCGAAAAGAGAATGTACTTGGTGCGATCGGATGAGAGGGTATGTGGTAAGAGATTTATTCGATGTTCAGTATATACAGCCCATATTTCTTTCAATTATTATGCAGGTGTCACTGTAATTATTTGTTAAAGCATTATATAAATTTATAAGCTAAAGTCAGTACGTATAGACTAGACGGAGTTGAATTGTGTAAGTTATGCACGTGCATGCAATAGACTGCAAGAGTGTTCTTTTTAAGTAATTATGGCAGTTAAAATAAATTGTGAGACCACCCTCAGATAAAAAACTATTTATATTTTGTTTGTGTGTAACCGTAAGTGCCTTTAATGTGGTCATTTTCCGACAAATTACGATAATTGGGTTGCCACGTGGCACGGCCAACTTGTTTGGTTATGTCGGCACGGGTCAGAGCAAGTGCAAGTGGCTTTTACCAGACACTCTTTAATTTTATTTTTTTATTTAGTGCATTCCTTATCACCTTGCAGACTTGATTATTCTCAGGCTATTTTCAAAAAAAAAAAAAAACAGAAACAGAAACTTTATGCTTTTATCTTGAGTTGGTTGGAAGGCCCGTTCTGAGGTTATTACCTGGAACTAGGGTGCACATTTTAGCGAACAGAATTTCTAATCTTTTGTGAATTCCCAGGGTTCTCGCTCCTAGTCGGAGATTCTGGTCTAGGCTGGTGTAACGACACCTTCACCAGCCATGAGCCATCCTACACGCATCTGTTCGGAAGAGGGAGTCTGTTGACCAGCCACAAGATGCATCATACGCACACGATTAAGGTGATATGAACTCTTTTTATTTTCGTTGGCCGGGCCTGCCGTTCATCTGAGTTACACATTATTTTCTTTAAACCATGTGCCCACGCTGCTAGACAGTCCGCTCTGGGGTGTGTCAACCGAACAATCATTATGAACATTATTTGACTTTTATAATATAACTCCATAAATCTAAAGTACTATCATTGTAATTGTGTGCTGCACTGGGGGAGCGTGCCAGAGTTTTTTTTACTCTTAAATATTTTTTTTATATATATACAAGAGCCTTAGAGTCATTACACTATTCACTATAAAATTTAAGTCACATGTTATGGGTTCTGTTCCGGCTGGTTCAGAACGGGTTCATCTTTTAATTTCATTTCGGTTTAACATGCAAGGGCTGGGGGTTTCGTTTTTCAGGCTGTTTTCTGGGGGTAAAATGGACATCGTTTTTTTTTAAGTGAGGCACATGTTTATACAGTTTAAGGCAGCTCCGATTCCTGTCACATATGGTCTGGTACATGCTGGCGCGCTTCCACATCTGCTAGGATACAACAGGCAGTTATTATAAAATCAATTATACACAGATGTCTGACTTTAAGAGAAAGGAAATTTTATATTTTGTGGGCATATACTGATAATTTTGACCTTGTAAAAGCATATTGATGCTACTGATTCTTGTCAGTTGAATTAAATCATTTTCATTAAGGAACAATTTCCTGATACATGTATCCATCGGGATTTGTAACACAGAATTAACATTTTAGAAAATCATGCCAATTGCTTAAACTCAGGTGATAGGGGTTTTCCCACTTATATACGGTGCAAGAAACTTAAAGATTTTCATATGCTCATAATTGGCAATTTATCAGATGTTATCAATTCATAGGGGCAGTCCGGCCTATCTTTATGCTTTTGTTAGTCACTATCATCCTTTTGGGGGTTTTAACATTTTTTAATTTAATGAAAGTTAATGAATTATTGTGACTGGAAGACGACTGATCGCAAACTGGCCGAATTCAGGCCCACTCGGACTGCACCGAAATTTTAGCCAACTGGCTGGTCTGGAGAGGGTTTTTGAGGATATAATTCTTGTTGTTATTCCTTTCAATCTCTGTAGTAGAATGTATATGCGCACACGACTGGGGGTTGCGCGGCCCGCGCGCAGCGCGAGTCGCGAGTAGTGCAGTGTCCCGAGTCTCAGAAAGGACTCCTGCCACTGGGTCTATTTGAGTTCTTTATATACTTTTTAGCTAATTATGGAGGGGTCTGAAGCGACCTGCGATTGGTGGATTATACCACCGGGACTAACAAACGAGGTCGCTTCCAGGACTCACCTGGTCGCGGGGTGTATTTACCAAGTCCGGCAATGAGGGAATTTTGGGTCACTCTCTCGGAACGAACATAGAATCTACGCGCCAGGCGTCTCACGGTGTCATCAAGAGAGCGGACACCGAGTCCTCTCCTCAAAAGACGAGAAGAGTACCTCCGTGGGACTTTACACGCAAGCTTCAGTCCCCGGTGGAGAACGCGCTGGAGCGTTGTTCTATGACCACGAGCCAGGTATCCCCAAACAGGACAGGCGTAGGTAATTACGGGCAACACGTACGAGTTGACTATGAGCTTACCTAGCCGGGGGGTCATTGCCGGATTAGATAGCACGGGCCAGAGTCTACTGAGTTGCGCCGAAGCGCGTAGACGGGTGTATTGAGTATGGGTTCGCCAGGTGAGTCGGGAGTCCACGTGGAGCCCGAGGTACTTGACGCTGTTGGTCCAGGGTACCTCGACGGGGCCTACTTTAAGCGGCCGAGGCCGCTTGCGTTTGCGCGAGAATATTACCGCGGCGCTCTTGGAAGCGTTAACGGCAACTCTCCAGTCATCGGTCCACCCGACATACGCATCGAGTTGACGCTGGAGCTTAATTGCCTAATAACTTGCGTTCGGTTCTGAGGCAAAAGTCGCAGTGTCGTCCGCGAACAGCGACAATGTAACTCCAGGAACTCGGGGCGTGTCGTTGACAAACAGCGAGAACAGGTGAGGCCCAAGGACACTTCCCTGACGGACACCAGCGGTAATACGCCTCTCCGAAGAGAGAGCGTGGTCTATTCTCACTCGGAAGCTACGGTCTCGCAGAAAGCTGCCGATCAAGTGAACGTAGCAATCTGGAAGAAGGACTTCCGTGAGCTTGTAAAGGACACCCTCGTGCCACACGCGGTCAAAGGCTTTCTCTACGTCAAGGAAGATCGCAGTCGTCTGTTTTCCCTGGCAGCCAGCCTCGGTAATGCATTCCACGAGTCTCATCAGCTGATGAGTCGAGGAGTGCAGCTCACGAAAGCCTAACTGTTCGGGGATCAGCACGTCTAGTCTTTCTAGATGGTCGCGGATCCTACGCTGGATCAACCGCTCGAAAACCTTGGACGTCGCGGACAAGAGGCTGATGGGTCTGAGGTTTTCCACGCAAGAAGAATTCTTTCCCGGCTTGGGTATCACTATTACTGTAGCCGTTTTCCATTTCACCGGAAAGTAGGCCAGTCTGAGGCATGAATTGAACAGGTCAGAGAGGAACTGTGTTCCTCGCTCCGGAAGGCGATGGAGGGCGGAATTCATGACTCCGTCTGGGCCAGGCGCCTTCCGGGGCTTGAGCTGAACAATCCTCTCAGAGAACTCCTCCGGGGAGATGGGCTCCGGTCGGACTGTAATACCGGCTGATAGAAAGCGCTCTACCTCGCGGCAGATTTGCTCAGTGAAAGCCGGGTTCTTGGATGAGTTGGGAGCGAACTTTCGCTCTAAACTGTCAGCCAAGAACTCTGCCATTTCGAAGGGGCGGTCAACCCCTTGGGGTTCCGACCAGTGCGGGGAGAGGCTCGCGTTTACGCTTTCCCGTTAGGGCACTGGGAATCCGCCAGACATTACGGTTCTCGGCAGGGCCATCCATCTCTGTTACAGCTAGCTCCCAGTTGCGTCTACGGATCGCCAGCATGTCACGACGCATCTTGCCGGACGCTCTGTTGAACGCAGCCTTGTCAGCCGGGTCACGAGTCCTCTTTCAGCGTCTCCGGAGGCGATTCCTCTCGCAAGCGAGCTGAGACACCTCTTCGGGGATACGCTGATAGTCGGGCGTGAGCCCCGGCTTCATCCGGGAGGACACGTCTACCGCCGAGACTACGGCTGTGTCGAATAAGGCAACTGCCTCGTCGACAGGCTGGGTAGTGTCGAGCGGGATATGCTCAGGTAGGCGACGACTGAACGCCGGGCTAAAGCGTTCCCACTCGATTACCCGCCGCTCGTCGCGGACGGTAGAGTGCTGGGTAGCTATATGTACACTGATAGGGAAATGGTCCGAGGACAGTTCCGAAATGACGGAGACGTGGACCGGGCAATAAACGCCCCTGACCGCGGCAATGTCCAGTATATCAGGGCGGGAATTAGCCCTCGAGGGATAGTATGTAGGCCCGGTAGAACCCATGACTGTGACCCTAGCCGCATCAACATACCTGCGTAAGCGGGCCCCGTTTGGGTTCACCAAGCGGCTCCCCCAATCAGGGTGCTTACAGTTCAGTTCGCCCGCCAGGACTACCCTTCTGTGTGCGCCAAAGACGGCCTCCCTCCAGATCGTTCGACAGGAGCTCCGTTTGTGGAGGCTTGTATGCGGAAACCACGAGTAGACCGCCGAGAGCACCATGGAGCTCAACCGCGGTGCACTCGAGGTTCCGCCGCTGAGGCAGGACAACGCGGTGATGGCGAAGACTCGCCTTCACCGCGATGGCGGTGCCCCCTCCTGCGCGATCCGACCGGTTGTCCCGGCACCATACGTAGTTGGGTAGTCGGAAACGACGATGTGGGGTCAGGTGCGTCTCCCCAATAAGAAGCACAACGGGCTTGTGACGGGCAATGTATATGCGCGGGTGCACAGCGTTGAGATGTCCAATGAAACCTCCCAGTTCTTCATCCCCATGGCTCCAGACCACGAAAGTGTCGCCAACATACCGCAGCTAACACTTCGGCTTCAGTGGCGCAGATGAAATTGCCAACTCTTCAAATTTTTCCATACAGAAGTTGGCAATCACAGGGCTGAGAAGACTTCCCATCGCGACGCTATCCAACTGTTCGTAAAAGCCCCCGTTCCATTGGAAGTTGTTAGGACCTGCCGGAACAAAGCAGTGATGTCCACCTGGAACAGTTCTCCTATATACCCCAAGACTATCGTGAAAAGAGAGACCACATCGATACTCACAAGCACATCGCCAGGCTCCAGCACCAACTCCCGGATCCTCCGGAGGAAATGCGAAGAGTCCTGGACAAACGAATCCGTATGCCCGATGTACGGCTTGAGCAATCCAGTGAGGTGCTTAGCCAAGTTGTACGTCGGCGAGCCGATTGCACTAACGATGGACCTCAGCGGAACGTTCTCCTTATGGATCTTTGGTAATCCATAGAGACGAGGGGGAAGGGCCTCCGAACACCGGACGGTCGCCTTCACATCAGACGCCAGAAAAGATTGCTTCACCAAAGAATCTGTTTTTCGTAAGACCGTAGAAGTCGGATCTTTGGTCAGCCTCCGATAAGTGGCCGGATCTAACAAACCCTCAATCTTCCGCTGGTAGTCTTCGGTGTTCAAGACCACCGTAGCGCTCCCCTTATCCGCCGGCACGATGACAACGGAGTCATTACTTCTCAGATCCCTCAAGGCCCGCAGTTCCACCGACGGAAGATTGCATTTTGGCGGAACAACCCTTTTAAGGGCCCCGGCAGCTTCCAACCGTATCTCATCTCCCTGGTCTCGGGGCAGTCCCCGGATACCTGCCTCCACGCCCGCAACTATTTCCTCCACCGGTACTGTCCTCGGGGTAACTCATTGTTACCCCGAGGACAGTACCGGTGGAGCACACACTCGGCAAACTATCGCGGATGCTGGGTGTTCCAGGATCAGCTGAAGCAGGTCGCGGCCAGGAATACTCCTCCTGCCCGCCAGCAGCGTCAAGTCGTGCCGAAGCGTGCCGCCTTTCCCCGTCTGCCGGAGAGGGTAAGCTCCATAAACCGACAGGAACCTCCCGCCCGACCTCGCCCACGTGCGAAGCCACGTGCATCGACCACCTCTGCTCCCACAGAGGAGCATGCTACAGAGTCATCGCCCCAGGATACTCAGCCCATTCCCATGGACGAGGAACCCGTCCCCGAGGTAGACGAGCCAGTCCCCGAGAGGTCTGAATCCCCTCACCCCACGGCTCGCTACACCCGCAAGAGTAGGAAAAAAGGCAGAGGAATAAGAAAACCGCTGCTCCCGTTGCCCCTCACAAGGTAACCCAGACCAAGAAATCGCAGCGCCCTGGCGCTGGGGTTGCTCGGCAGGTCCAAAAGGAGTCCCGTCCTGCAGCCACACGGACCGAGCGCCCGACTAACGTCCCTACATCTCGGGTAAATTCTGTCCGCAGCGACCCTGCACCCACATCTGCCTCGTCGTCCACATCCCCCTCAGCTCTAGCCGAGGTAAAGTCTTTCCTCGAGGAATACGACCTCGAAGAAGTGGCTCGTTTATATCGTCCCATCCGGGGGCGTCTTCGCACGGCGACCCCGACTGAAAAGTTCCTAATGCTCGCGGAAGCTGCAGCCGCCATAGGTCTTCTGTATAGCTCCACGCTAAGAGAATTACCTCCATCCAGCGCGACCTATCCATCACAGCGTGGAACGCCAACAGCCTTCTACCCAAACTCGAGGAACTTCGAGAGTTCCTAGCCCGTCGCAAGCCCAACGTGCTTCTCCTCTCTGAGACCTGGCTTAGGGCCCAAGACAACGTGAGATTGCCCAACTATGCGCTTTACAGGGACGATAGACCTGGTCGGAACGCGGGGGGTGGCACGGCCATAGCGGTGAAACGTTGCATTGCACATCACCGCGTGGTCTTGCCTCCTCGCCAAAATATCGAGGCCACCGCCGTTGAACTCTCGGGAGTTCTCGAAGGTGTCCTGGTTTCGGCTTACAAACCGCCGACCAAACCAGTTCTAGACGCCGACCTGTCAGCTATTTTCAAGGCGCATAGGAAGGTTATTCTTGCAAGTGACCTGAACTGCAAACACCCCGACTGGGGTAGTCGTCTGACTCACCATCCGGGAGGGCGCTTAGCAGGTACCTTCACGACCACCACCTTCGAGCCTACGGCCCCGGACTACCGACGCATTATCCCCGCCGACCTGGAGCCCGACCTGACATACTAGACATTGCTGTTGTCAAGGGCGTTGTCAACCAGATTGAGGTATCCGTGTTAACGGAACTGTCCTCTGACCATTGTCCCGTCGAGGTGCACGTACGTACCCGTCACACGATTGGGAGAGCAGCACGATGAGTGGTCGATTGGGACCGATTCGGGCCTGCCTTTTGTCGCAGACTTCCCGAGGAAGTTCCGCTTGATACCACTCAGCACATCGACGAGGCGGTCGCCTTGTTCGATGATGCCGTGGTCTCTTCCGTCGGCGTGTGCTCACGGATGAAGTCTAATCTCAAGGCCGATTATCACTGGATCCCAGAAGAAGTCCGTCTTCTCGCTTTAGAGAAGAACAGACTTCGGAGACGGTGGCAGCGGACGCGAGATCCGGACGACAAGGCCAGCTTCAATCGAGCGGCCGGCAAGTTACGTCGTGACTTGCAGGCCTTCCGACGAAGCTGCTGGGAATTTACGGTCGCCAAAATGGCAGACGATGTACCAGAGGGAAGCTCCTCCGTTTACAGGATTCCTACCGCGATGACCGGGAAGAGGCGCCGTCCTCCACTCCCGGCCATCAACGGACCTGGAGGACATCCCCTTGCCAAGCCGGACGAGAAATCTGAGTTCCTGGCCGGGCACCTGGAGCTTCAATTTGCTCCTAATCCGTCCGGGGACCCAGACTCCGATGAGGAGATAGAAGCCGAAGTTGAGGCTTATCTCGGCAGCCCGATCACATCCGAACCTGAACCCACTTCGGTCGAAGAGGTAACGGACAGGCTTTTAGCGCTTCGGCCCCGGAAGAGCCCTGGACCGGACGGTGTTACTAACACCGCCCTACAGAGACTTCCGGACCGGGGAGTTCGCTTCCTGGTCGATTTGTTCAATGCCTGCTTCCGATTCGCCTACTTTCCTAAGAAATGGCGTTCGGCTACGGTCACGATGATCCCGAAGCCGGGGAAAGATCACAAGTTCGCCGAGAACCTCCGGCCTATCAGCCTGCTGTCGTCCACTTCGAAAGTCTTCGAACGACTAGTCCAGCGGCGGCTATTGGATCACCTTCAACGGTTCGACATTCTGGTCCCCGAGCAATTCGGTTTTCGTGCTGGGCACTCCTCGACGCATCAACTGATGCGCTTCGTGAAGACCGGTCGTGGTGGCCGAGGCCGGTTGCTCGCGAGAGCAGACCGTCGCCGTTTTCCTTGATGTCGAGAAGGCTTTCGATCGTGTTTGGCATCCAGGCCTTCTTTACAAACTCACGGAGATTCTGCTTCCGGATTGTTACCTTCATCTGATTGCTAGCTTTCTTCGGAACAGAACATTTCGCGTGAGAGTAGATAACACCCTTTCTTCGGAAAGGGTTATTACTGCTGGTGTACCTCAGGGAAGCGTCTTGGGCCCCCTGCTTTTCTCTGTGTACGTCAACGACGTGCCCAAGTTGCCTGGCACCAGGTTAACCATGTTCGCCGACGACACGGCGGTGTATGCCGTCGATCGTCGCGCTAAGACGGCCGTTATCTGGCTCCAGGAACAATTGGACGAATACGTTGAGTGGGCAGAGAAATGGAGAGTTGCCATCAACGCGGCCAAGAGCACAGCAGTAGTCTTCTCCAGACGCTTTAGGCTCCCTGACAGACTTTACGTAGGCGATACACTGTTGGCCTGGTCTCGAGAGATCAAGTACCTCGGGGTTCACCTCGACCGACGTCTCACCTGGCGGACACGCTCTGCGCAAGTAGCCCGAAAGACCGCCCATCGTCTCTATCAACTCAGATCCATATTATGCAGCAACGCCATGACCCGCCGCCTAGGGAAACTTATCGTCTCCACTTATTTGGCGCCGATGGTTACCTACGCGATACCCGTTTGGGGCTACTTGGCCAAGACCCATAAGCGAAAGCTTCAGTCTCTCCTTGCCCGAGGATTGCGCTGGGCATGCAAAGCCCATTACCTGACATCAAACAAAACAATCCGAGACTCTCTGCGTGTCCGTTCCCTGGACACCACTATACGGACACTGTCCCGCAAATTCTATCGTCGCTCCGCCCGATTCCAGGGCAACCATCTCATTAGCGCCCTCGGTCGCTACCAATCTCTGCCAGGAGAATCTTGGACCCGCCCTCGGCGAACACTCACCCTCAATTAACTAACAATTAATTGAAAACCCACGGCCGGTAGCAGGCCACACCCAAGTCCAGACCCCCACCCTCCGAAACACCCTCCGAAATAACATCTATCTCATATAGACCCTGCGCAGGAGCTCTTTCTGAAGCTCGGAACGCAGTACACGAGCGGGCGACGGGCATGCCCTTCGTCTCGCACAGCCCTCTGATCCGCGTCTCTTACTATTGCTTGTCCCTTTTCACTGGGCGAATTGTTCAGCATTCCATCTTTCACGAAGTTTTCTTGCTACTGAAGATGGCCACCGGTGGTGTGGCCGAAACGTCTAGCACTATAACAACAAGCATTCGACCACGGCCTTTCAGCCCGGAAGTGTTTAGTAATTATAGCCAGGTTATAATGTTAATATTACTGATACTGAAGAGATTAATATTGATGATGAAAATGAAAGTGAATTTCTTATTGATGATCTTGAAGAAACACATGTTAATGATAACGGTGATATTTGAAGAATTTTTGTGACTTAAATTTTTATTATAAAAAGACTTACAAAAGGAAAATCTGACCACATTTTTTAAAATTAGTGTCTAATTTTCTTGTAACATTTTTATTGTATTATTTTTAAATAATTTTCATTTAATTCAATTTAAATTTATCATCTGATATTTCTGAACAAATTATTTATTCAGTTATAAGCATTTTACTTTATCTTAAGTGTTCGTTTTCGTAAATGTTTTGTGTTGATTATACCTTCCTTTTCTGTAATTCACATACTGTAGTTTGCTTTTTTTATTTAAATAATGTTTTATTTATAAAATTTTTGTTTCATTTTGCGATCCTTTTACTATATTATTCTTACTGTTATTATTATTATCATTACAATTTTGTAAATATCAAAAGATACTTTTTCAAAATATTTCACCTGGATTAATAAATTATGTGAACTTATCAACAATGTGTTTTTTCACTTTTTTGTAAATATTCGTCCTCTTAAAAAAAAAACGATCATTCACATACAATACACACAAAATACAAAAAAATACAGTATAGTCTAAGTTTTAAATGTGGCCTGTTCCAACAATCTTTGACATACAGAAATGTTACACCCATCACATTATAGGGAATATTGTGAGCTACAACTTTTATTTGTAACATTTTTTGATAAAATACTTCATTTTTAAGTTATATGCAAAAAATAGTTTTTCACCCCTTTCAACCCCTGTAAAACCACCCCTATACACTTTTAAGTAATAAACTCATTGGTTTTGTATAATTTATGGTTCAAGGACCATATATACAAAAAATTAGCTTTTATCTAGTTTTTTCCTTAAAACTTCCTATATTCCTGGGCTACTTGTCCGATGTTTCGTATTTGATTCGTAATAAGTCGCGCCTGTTATTCAAAGTCACGTTTAAGCGCTTTCAAACTACAGCTCGACACATAGAAAGACCTGTGTTTTTAGTGGCTGCAACAGAACAACCTCAGTTTTCACATTGAAGATTTATGAAAATATATATTGTCAATATATTTTCTATAGCTTCACTATCATAACAAAGAGTGTACCGTTAAAGATATGTAGCAAGATATGTTAAATGTATAAATTACCTCAATTTACTTAATTACAATTAAATAGTGACTGTTTTGTTTTCAATTAACTTGTCAAAAAAAATGATCCCTTACCATACTCGTGCAAATAAACCACTACTCTAGACAAACATACATTTATCCATTTCCACAACGGTAGCTTATATCTAATAATTTCTTCTAGATACTACACAAAATATGAAACCAAAGTAGCACCTCGTTAATGAATATCTATCAGGAGTTAATAAAATAAACAAATAAAATTCTAACTAATAAATTTTGTTAATAATTATTTAATGTTGCATACAGAACTGTATGTTTTGTTTGAAGACTCAATATTTTAAACGTCGTAAAAACATAGTCTACACATGATAGTTTCTCATGGGAATCCACGTATTAGCAGCTTTGGTTTTACATGTGTGGAAATCTTGGACCCCAAAAAACACCTATCTCTTCTTACCTTCCTAACTACCAATCAACAACTAAATGAGAAGTGCAGGGAAAAGGCAAAAAGTGAGGGAAAGGTGTTAATAAATAAGAGGTACAGAAGGATAGATGGGAAAGGAGTTCCTGAAGAGAGTTCAAAGGTGAAGGAAGAAGAAGGTCTGTATTAACCTTCAGAGTGCCAACAGAGTGGTACAGTGGCGACTCGTGGATTTTAAAACGTGTAGGATGTAGACTACTGTCGAAAGAAAAATTATAGGCACGACTAAAATACACTAATACTTAATAGTCATAAAATAATAATTAGCTATGAGATTTACAATTAACTTACCCATTATTTGCTTTACTTGTACTTCAGGTCGATCCTTCTCTCCTTCTTTGCTGCAAAGATGTCTATGACAGAATAGTAAAAGTTGGGATTTTTTTCAACTCTCTGAACAACTCCTTTTCTATAGATATTAATCCTAGACCGCTGAGACGATCTTGTGTGGTCGTATTTCTAGCATATGATTTGATACGCTTCAATGCCGAAAAACTTCTTTCTGCTGAAGTACTTGTTGCCGGAATAGTCAGAAATAAATTTACAAGCTGTGCTAATTCTGGTAAAGTCTCATTTAAGTCACTTGACACTAAGTAATCGTTTAATTTTGAAACAGAATCATGTTTGAATGATGGGGAACTATAAATATATGACAATTCGGAATTTAAGCCGGTCTCATTAAAATAATGTTCATAAGGAGATTTCATCAGGCTTTTGAGGTGCTCTTCTGGGAATTTATGAGAGTACTCTTTAAATTTACTAAATTCCAAAAGGGCAAAAAACTCTAATTTGCGGAAATCAGAAAACCGATCTTCAATTTGCACTATTAAATTGTCTAAAATTTCAAAATAAAGGCGGCGATAAAATGCTTCCTTATCATCATCAATTTTTATTCTTTTGTTGGGAAAAGTCTCGTTATAGTTCATTTCAAAATCCTTCATTTTTACCCACAGGCCTCCAAAATCGCCGCGCAACCGAACAAGAAAAGTTTTAAAATTCTGAATTTCATTTTCACAAAACATAATATCACATGACTTTTTTTGTAAAATTTTGAATAAGACTTCTGCTTTAGAAAGCACTAAATGAAATAATTCTAATAAAAAATTAAATTCAAAGTCATTAGGATTTTTACGAAAACCTTTTGCACAATACCGCGACTCTGCATCAAACATAGTATCATTTCCCAAAATAAAATCAGACAACTCGGTCAGCTCTTCCTTATGGTCATAAACCATTTCAACAAGTCGATTATTATACAGCCATCTAGTTGGAGCTACTGAAGGGAAACGAGCACTTACAATTTCATCAAGAGCATGTGATCTTTTTTCTTTTTGATGAGTGTGAGAAAAAAGATGCGAAACCAGACAAAGTTATTAAAAAAATTTTACATTGCTTAATATTTTTTACCGTGTTTTGTAAAACCAAATTTAATTTGTGCACGTAACATGTTGTAAATAATGCCTGCGGACATTTCAATTTAACTTTGGCAGCAAGTCCATTATATTGTCCTGTATTGACGGATGCGCCATCACACGTTTGTGCTACCAACTTATTACAACAACGAAATTCATCCAGGTGGCCAAATATACATTTTGAAATTCGATCAGCTGTTCGATCATCACTGACATCTAAGAATCTAATGAACCTCTCCTGAACTGCACCACTTGCGTGTACATACCGGAAAACCGTGGAAAGTTGCGATTTTTTGGCAATATCTGTAGTTTCATCAACAATAATAGCAATGAATTTTGCTTCTGAAACTTCTTTTTTAATATTTTGCATCAAGTGCTCACTACAAGCTTCGATTAAATCATTTTGAATTATTGAAGTTTCTCCACTAAAAACAGTAGAATTTTGTAGATGGATTTGTAATTGTGCGTCATTTTCTGCTAATAAATGCAATAATTCCCTATAATTCCCTCTATTCACCGAATTTTTCGACTCATTATGCCCGCGGAATGGTAGTTTTTGGAGTGCTAGAAAACAAGTGATATCTATCAACTTTTGAACTACATATCGATTACTTTTAACTTTATTATTATGTTTTTCTATACTTTCTTTATGGGCTTTGCTTAAACAAAATTCTATTCTATTTTCAGTTTGTGTAAAGGTAAACTGCTTAAAAGTAACAGAAGCTGTTACATGTTCTTTAGTTTGTTGATGGCGCTTACGTAATATATTCCCCAAATTATTTGTATCCACACATTTTTATGAATGGAAAACAATAAGCAAAGCCAACAAAATAATTTTGATAATTTTTTACATCCACACAACCAAGGAATATCACTATATTTGCTGGTATGGAATTTAAGTTTAACTGTCTTGCCATCTGTTTTTCGTTCTTGAACTAAATTAGGCAAACAAGGCGTAGGCCTACCTTTTGAAACTAAAACCGTTTTTTCAGCGAAACTGAGTGAACTAAACGGTTTTTTGAACAGTTGTTCAATTGCACAATTACACTCACTTTCTTCACTAAAATTAACAGCTTCCATATTCATTTAACTAAGCTCACAAACACTATTACACCGATTCATTAATGACATATGCCACAATGTATACTAACTATTATTGTTGAGGTAGGACATACCACCACGTCCTCAATTGCGTCCGTATTAGTCATTTAATACAGTACTATAGTCAATCGTTGCGCGCGCCACTAGTCATATGCCGTACAGCGTATGCTTGAGGACGAGTTTTCACTGTCCTACAACACGAGGCACTCGTAATTGGTTCTCAATTTAATGTTTACAGAAATTTATACTATTTTTTTCAATCAATTCCCTTTTCTACCCATTGGGGTAAGGTAATTTATACTATTTTCTTTCAAAAAATAATTAATTTATTTTTTTAAGTGTAGGCCGCATCCTATATGGAAGAATCGCCCCAGTGGCATGGTAACCACAACAAAGTGTAAGAATTACTAATTTAAATATTTAAAAATTTCAGAAGGGGGTTACAGGCTTTTGTAGAGATACAAATAAATCTCATTAGATATTTGTAACACAAATAACATACAAAGTATACATTACATATCGTAGAAATATAAATGTTTTGCAGAATAATAATGTAATAAAACTATAACTAAAGAAAGTACATTATTAAAAAAAAAATTATTTATCTTAACTATTTTGTGTAACTATAATATTATGTAGTAAATTAAATACTAGTAAAAAATGTCAAGTATAATAAAGAAATGGTAAAATATAATAAGATATTTATAATAAGAAGTTTAAAATATTTTTGAAATTTCAGTTATTTTCTAAGTAATCATAACATTCTATTTCTCTTTATAATAAAAAACTTATTATTATTATTATTTTATTATTATTATTATGCTTTATATTATATTATTATGCTAATTAAATTAGCAGATTAATTAGATCATTTTTTACCCGACCTTTATATTATAGATTTCCTCACTTCATATTTCTAAATTACTCTTCATGGAACATTAATTACTTGATATTCTATTTAACCCTCAGTATATTTTTACGACCTACAGGGAAACAACATTATCTGTATTTGTTATGGATCTCGAACGCAAGGTGAAATAACTTTTCACGTCAGCGATGTATTAAACATTTGCCCAAGTATCAAGTAAATATGACTAGTTTGTTTTATTTTACTTTTCTAGAAAGTATTTTTCTACACTTTACAGCCTTAAACTGGGTCATTGTAACCGGATCAGATCTGACAGTGATAGGATAATTAACGGAGTAATGAGACGAATGACACTTGTTTAATTTTTAATTCTAAAATAATTAGTTTCAAAACTAAAAAGTGACAGTTGGCACTCAACAATATATATATATATATATATATTTTTTTTTTCTCTACTTAGAATATATTTACACGAATACAAACTTCTACCCATTTATAATTTGAACTGTATATGAGAGGTTGAAAATATTTGCAGTTTTGTTAAACAGAAAAATTAATCCGAACGTTCAGGAAATGTGACAGCTGGTAGAATTGTGGGACTTGCACACGTGTGTCCCTAATACCGTTTGTCGCAGCGAAAATTGCATATTCGACGCTAACGTTTCTCGCTGAATATTATATAAGCCTATATTTAAACGTCACGAGATTTGCCGAAGTTTTCCCTCTCTTAGCAATATGTTTCTTTATACATCCTGAATTATCACGATAATTATGAAATCTTTGTGTAGTTGGGTGCAGGCTATCTTGCGTAGACTACGTTTTTACGAAGTTTAAAAGATTGAGTCTTCAAACAAAAAATACAGTTCTGTATGCAACATTAAATGATATGCTGTTGTGAAAACGAATCCAATACATAATTGTTAATGTTTTAATTGTTTTATTTATTCTTGTCATTAAATAAATTTAAACAACTATATTATTATATGCACGTTCATAAAGTCACACAAAGTTATAAATCTGGTATCAGCTATCGATATTAGTAATACCGTAACCGAGTAGCCCACATTCACCATAAGAACAATATTACCAGCAACAGATCGAATGAATATGAGCCCCGCAAACATACGGAAAACCTCCCTTTTTATGTTATAATTATGCAAGGTAATATACATATTTATATTTTACTAAGATATATATGCGAGGATACATGTATCTAGTATAACTACTATCTAGTGTAAATTAATTATAGTTCTTACGATAAAAGACAGGGATAATGATGCTTAGTTGACCTAATATGATTACACGTAAATTGGAGCTCGCTGTAGTGAAAATTTCGTGTTGACTATCGTGTACCAGTTAGAGGTTTGAGCGCACTTTAAATGTAACCAGCGAAGGGGAATTAAAATTAATCATTTTCACTGTGAATATTTCAAAGGCCTTCACACTTCAGGCCTACAGACATCTTCAGAGAAGCAGACTGTCGCTCTATTTTTAGTCTTTTCATCCTTTTAAGACGACCAGAGAACGCAATCTGTAACAACAAAAGATTTGAATAACTTATTCGTCTGCAATTCTTCCGTTAGGAGATACTATGAAACATTTTCATTCAAAAAGGGCTGTATGTCATATTCCTTTTCCAAAAACCAGATACATAACGTATACATATTACACTGTATTACAGTATTGGAAAAATTCATACACAGGAATAAATACTGTATATAAAGCGAAAATATACTAAACCAGTTTCATAGTTCATCACTTAAATAGCATTTAATTTTCTTCGATTTCTATTAAAATTATTAAACAGAGCAAAAGAATGGTGTTTTCTAATTATGTAACAAAGTAAAATAATGTCGAATTAAACGTGATAACCATATTACGTCTCCTAGAAATTTAGTACTAAAGAAATGCATAGTGTTTATTACTGAAGTAATAAATGGGATAATAATCAGATGTTGCACTTATGATGTTAAATTATTTAATCTTGTCAGTTATAATGTTACACCGTATACTGACGACAGTGTAAATTGTGTAGACTGAGAGCGTATTTTCTACACATATAGTTATAGTCGGCTTTTCATAGGAGCAATCAACACCTATAAATGAACGCCATAAATGTATCAATCGTAGACGTTTTTAAGACCTTTTAGATCTGTTTCAATAAAGTCAAAAGCTCTGAGCGTTAAAAAACCCTATTTATGAATTTAACAAAGACTTTATTACCATCTATTGAAAGAACAATTTTTTTGAATTTTCATACATACTCTGTACAGTACACATACAGTAGGCTACATACAATACACATCTACACAAAAAGCGATAAATTGAATCTGGTACGCAAAAGTATTTTTGCACACAGTATAGCCCATGTTGAAACAGGTATGATTAAACTATCTTTACCTTGGTTTTGCGTACAATATTGAACGATATAATAAAATCATAATAGTTACTAAAATTAATTACTTAATTTACAAACAAATAATATTTTAAGGATCTTTACTGACGATTACATAAAAGATAACAATTTTTTTGTAAAAACGAAACGAAAATGAATAATACTCCGTTCTCCTTGTGATAGGTTAGTGGTTTTGGAGAGTTAAAAAATAACTCGCTTGGCTTTTGACAGAATTTATTTTAATTATTAATTTGATCTTAATTTAATAGTAAATAATAATATCCCCTTAATAATAATATTCTCTTTAATTATAAAGAGAATAGAATGTTATGATTAACAAGAAAATGACTGAAATTTCAAAAATATTTTAAACTTCTTAAATCTATTTTAAAGAGAATAGAATGTTATGATTAACAAGAAAATGACTGAAATTTCAAAAATATTTTAAACTTCTTAAATCTATTTTAATATTTCTTTATTATACTTGACATTTTTTACTAGTATAGTATTTAATTTACTACATAATATTATAGTTGCATAAAATAGTTAAGATAAATAATTATTTTTTAATAATGTACTTTCCTTAGTTATATTTTTATTACATTATTATTCTGCAAGACATTTATATTTCTACGATATGTAATGTATACTTTGTATGGTATTTCTGTTACAAATATCTAATGAGATTTATTTGTATCTCTACAAGAGCTGTAACACCCTTCTGAAATTTTTAAATATTTAAATTAGTAATTCTTACACTTTGTTGTGGCTACCACGCTGTTGGCACTCTGAAGGTTAATACAGACCTTCTTCTTCCTTCACCTTTGAACTCTCTTCAGGAACTTCTTTCCCATCCTTCTCTAACTCTTATTTATTAACACCTTTCTCTCACCTTTTGCCTTTTTCCTGCACTTCTCATTTAGTTGTTGATTGGTTAGTTAGGAAGGTAAGAAGGGAAGGGATAAGTGTTTTTTGGGGTCCAAGATTTCCTCACATGTAAATCCAAAGTTCCTGACACGTAGATTCCCATGAGAAGTAATTGAACTATACCAACGTACACGTGTACCTGGTTACATGTTGGTAGATTCCAGTTTTTTATTAGTTTTGTCTAGGAATGTTAGATTCCGTAGTTTAGCAGATCAAGTGTGTTAGGGTTCATAACTTAATAGCAGTCTACACAATCCGTTGAGTGTTCGATGGAACAGAATGTAAATACGAATACATACCCAAACAAAAATCTTCACGCACAGCCAGAGACAAAATTATGCTTAATCAATAAATGGTTTTAAAAATGCAACAGCATTAAATAAAAAACAATGTTCATGGTCTGGAAAGTTACCTTGACGTTATAAAATACAATTTAGGTTAAGTGTAATTGCAAATAAATGAGGTTGCCACTACACGGGAGACGATTTTAAGTGTATATTTTATTTCTCACATTGTATTCTTGGTCGTTACGGAGTTGTCCCTAAGTACGTTTTATCTAACTCAAAAATTACTTCCAGACGATTACATTCGTGTATACTAACAAAGAAATGTCTAATAATAAACTGTCATATATCAACTAGTCTGGTTTTGATAAGTTACAAAGAACGGCCTTTGCTTTACGTACTTTGTCAGTGTCGGAATTGATTTTCGGGTACTAATTTAATCCATTGATCGGATGTCTTAATCCACTGGCAGATAGGTTCTGTGTAGGATGGCGCTCTAACATCTACCTTAAATTCTACGATTATATAAACAGCATTTTATCATCATCATCATCAGCCGTGGCTCTACAACGCTTGGTGGACCTTGGCCTGCTCCGACTCCATTCTTCCCTGTTGCGTGCCCTGGCTTTTCAGTTTCTTATGTTCAGCTTTCTGAGGTCCTTCTCTATCTGATCTTTGAATCTATTTCGGAGCCTTCCCTTTGCTCTACTACCCATTGGTTTCTGGTAGAAGATATGTTTCGTAGCCTGTCCTTCCTCCATTGTGTGTGTGTGTGTGTGTGTGTGTGTGTGTGTGTGTGTGTGTGTGACTTTTTTTGTTAGTATCAGGTAGCGTTACATAGAATCAAGAAGAAATTAACAATGTCGAAAACTTAGATATTCTCCTTACAAATATACGTATATCGAAGACGCGCGCGCGGCCATTTCCTTGTTCTCCTTCTACTTTCCATTCTCTTTCTTCTTCTACATATGCTATGATCATGTACTCTTGGCCTATCATAGACGGTTTACGATGTATTTTTTAACTTCGAGCTTTCAATAGTCTACTTACTGTTAATTTTCATGGAACTGCCAGTAGAGATACTCATTTCTAGAACATCTATTCTGCTCGTAAGAAATCAGACTAGTATACTAAGTGAACAGTGATAACTTAGAGTTTTAAGCGTTGAAGTATTCATTACATTAAATTTTACATTTAAATTCCAGTTGTACAATAATTTAAAATCCTTATTAAACAACAATGAACATAAAACTAGCATATGATTTGAATTGAAGCAAAGGTGTAATGAGTACAAGATAAAGTCGTATGAGTATCTCACAGTGTTTTGTGTTACAGTTGATTATTTAATTTCCTGAATTTGTATAGAATACACTTCAACTACTAACTTTTTCAATTTCCTCCTTCCATCTCAGGCGTCATTCATTTGTTTCCATTCCAAAAGGTTATCTTAAACAGTTGATTCGGCATACTGAAAGTTACTTTATTCACTTTAATTGAATCATTGTTTTACATTTTCTAGTCTTAAATTAAAATCGAAATTCGAGGGAAATACAGGCTACGTTTTTGAAGCTGAAATACAATTTTGAGATACGTAATTTTCTCTGCGCGCGCGCGTGTGTGTGTGCGTGTGTGCGTGTGTGTGTGTGCGTGTGTGTGCGTGTGCGCGCGTGTGTGCGTGCGTGCGTGCGTGCGTGCGTGCGTGCGTGCGTGCGTGTGTGTGTGTGTGTGTGTGTGTGTGTGTGTGTGTGCGTGTGTGTGTGTGTGTGTGTGTGTGTGTGTGTGTGTGTGTGTGTGTGTGTGTGTGTGTGTGTGTGTGTGTGTGTGTGTGTGTGTGTGTGTGTGTGTGTGTGTGTGTGTGTGTGTGTGTGTGTGTGTGTGTGTGTGTGTGTGTGTGTGTGTGTGTGTGTGTGTGTGTGTGTGTGTGTGTGTGTGTGTGTGTGTGTGTGTGTGTGTGTGTGTGTGTGTGTGTGTGAGAAACTTGTGTTATTCAAATACAGTTCAACAAATTTCAGCATAACGTATCTAACAACACAGAATTATTGTAAAGTTTTTACTAATACATTAAACCACACCCCATAGCCTTTAAGAAACTGAGTATCAACATAAAACACAAACACTAGCTCTATACGTTTATTATGGATTTCCTTTATGTTTTCACAGTTTTCCCGCAAATAAGTAGTTAACGACTTGATTTATTTCTTGTTTTAGTATACAATAACTGTGTTGATGAATAAGTATAAATTTTACATCTTCGATGTAATATAATCAGCATCCACCAACACTGCTTAAATCGATAAAATGCATTATACTTTTAATTTGCGTTGCGAACACAAATTGCCTATATTATAGACCTACGTCTTTATGCACACGCATATGTTTCCTTATGTACATAATACATCTGTAAGAAACTTAATGATATTTCTAGAATGATGTTCAAATACGAATGATAATCAAGTTTCTCTAGATTACATGTTTTGTGTACGCCTGCATGTATCCATATTTATAAATCTACAGTTCATTGTTTTAAAACTCAAAGATATTTTATGACAAATTATTTCCTTGACTTTCATATTCTTTATACGTGCACCAAAGTTGCCGTTTTCGTTACTATCAACTGATGTATTTACACGTTAATAAGCTCTTGCAAATAACTAAATGTTCCCGAGCTGAACAAATAAATATTTCAATAAGAGTCGGACAATGACTATTAGAGACTGTATGCGACTATTAGACATATGTTTATGACTATGTATGACTATTAGATAAGAGTCGGTGGTTAGACTATTTCACAAGCGCCTATTTAAATCATCTCACTGTATAATCAGAGAAAACCAAATATAAGGGTACGTATTTCGAACTCAATTGTCAGAGAGTAGAGGTCGTTTGTACCTAGTCGCTTATGTCATAAGTTCAGGTCGGTGTTTGTTTAATAAAAACAAATCTTACGTTGCAAAAGATAGGTTAATTTTGACATGGCTATCAGTATGTAGCGTTGAACAAGTTATTCATAAAAACAAATTTAATTGTAATTTTAAAGCTCTTTTTATTTATCTCGTCCAGTATCGTTTCCTTTCCAGCTAACACACTGCAGAGCAGAGCGATCGACCACAATATTTTATTTCAAGATACGGTGTGTCAGTTTGAAACTATATTCATCTTCGTTCTTACAAATACAACTGAGAATTCAGCGCTGATAATGTGAATTCCGCAGAAATTTAATATAGAATCCACGCTGTGTTATACGCGTAGTGTGCGGTGGTATGAAATGGTTCGACAGGAACGAAGCATTTAAAATATGCGTTCATGAAACTCGTAGCTGAGTCCCAGATGTTTGCAACAGTATTTTCCAGTGTACCAAGTTATACAAAATACGATCATTACTTATTTGTTCATAAACTTAAAAATTGTCAGTAAATATTATTTGCACCTGGGAATTATATAACCTATTTGAAAATATTTTTACTAATCACTTAGTACCGCCAAGTAACTGTGAACATAGGCCTACTATGCAAAACAAAAACAAAACGCAAATATTATCTACGCGTTTCAAAGTAATTATCTCTTAAAGTTAACTGAAGGTAACAAATCTGTTACCTTCAGCGTAATAGAGCAACAACTATAATTTAGTTTTTCATTACACTTCGTCATAACTACTTAGTATCCCTAACTATTTAGTATATAAAAATCTACTAACGTCTGTCGATCGTGTGTTTCCACATAGTCGACCGACTAGTACATATTGTTACGACATTACAGAACAATCTACGTTTTTATCGAATGTTCCAGTGGAATACGGCTAAATGTTGTGGCGTACGTGATTTCAACATGCGCTCGCGAGAATTTTCTGGAAGCCGCCAGCCACGCGAACTGTGTCAAGGCCGCAATTAATTACGTCGTACACACTGGCGCTAACGCTTAGTTTGGAATCTTCTGGTCTGTGAGCGTTGTATAAAAATACAAGGCGGGCAGCGGCCTTAGTTTTCGCAGTGGCGTGCGGTGGATAAAAATTTTGGTGAAGCTGAGTTAGGCTATATCCGATACCGTAGGCCTAATTCAGTTTAAAAAAGACAGCAGAAACCCTATTTATAATTAAAATTACTAAATACAACTATTATATTAACGACTCGGTTCACAAAGTTTTTTATAAGTAAAAACATAAAGTATTACCTTACAACCTAAACCGGTTTTCACCTTTAAAAGGCTTCTTCAGAGGTTGCCGCTGGTAGCGCTGTCCGTCCTGTTGTGGGCGACGGAATCGAATTTCGAAAGATCGATGTTGTGTGTGTGGGGTGAGATGTGTTCGAGTAATGCGTGCTATTTGAATTGTGTCTGTTCGTTTAGGATGTCGTTTTTATTTGTTTTCATGTGTTTCTATATTGTTCTAGAGTGTCTAGTTTTCGGCCTTTTGTGTGTACGTGTAGAATGTTCATGTTATTGTCGATGTTTTTGTATGTGTTGTAACGGGACAAACGATTGGGATGGTAAACGGGTTTTCTGTGCTGGTAAATTCGCTATACGAAAAAGGGTTTCCACCACTAGATGATCTGGCCAAGCAAGTAAATAAGTTCAAGGTAAGTGGGAGTGTGTGGTTATTTAAGATATAGATAAAAATATAAAAGTTACAGTGTGGTTACCTTCGATGAGGTGGTTTGCAAAGGTGGATTCTGTAGTGGAGTGGAGTGCCTTTGTGTGTTCAATATATCTCTGATTGAAGCTACGTCCTGTCTGGCCTATGTAGAATTTGTTGCAATTTGAGCAATTTAGTTTGTAAACAGAGGGTAGATCGAATTTGTTGTATGTTTTGTGGGTGTGTTTTGACAGTGTGTGTTCTGTTTTGTTAGTAGTTTTGTAAGCGATTCTGTATCCAGCTTTTTTGAATTTGTGGGCTATATATTTCCGTTTGTTTGTTGATGTATGTTAGTGTTATGAATTTGTTGTTTTCTGTCTTTGTATGTTGTCTGTTTTGTTTTGTGTAGGAGTTTACTGATATTGTTCTGTCATATCCGTTAGATTCTGCTCGATATTTTATCGTGTTTAGTTCGTCTTTGTAGTCTTTTTCATCTAAAGGGATGTTGTTAAGTCTATGTATCATGGTTCTGAAGGCAGCTAGTTTGTGTTGTATTGTGTGATTGGAGGAGTTGTGTATTAGTGTCAGTTGTAGTTGGTTTTCTGTATATACTGAATTTGTGCCTGTGTTCAAGTTTTGTGATGGAGAGGTCTGAGAAGTTTATGGTATTGTTGTGTTCGTATTCGGCAGTAAAGGTTATGTTTTTATGTACTTTGTTTATGTGCGTTAGTAACTGTTCACATTGTCTTTTGTTTCCCTTGTATAGTATTAGAATGTCATCAACGTATCTGTGCCAATATAGTATTTTATGTGAGTGTCTGTCATTGTTTGTGAATATTTTTGTTTTTTCTAAGTGTTAGAGGAAGACTTCTGCTAGAATGCTGGATATGGGGGAATCCAAGGGTAGACCATCATTCTGTGTGTAATATTTATTGTTATAAGTAAAGTAATTTTGTTTTGTGATAATGTTCAGGGTTTCTGTTATTTCGTTGATAAGTTCGTCTGGTGTGTTGTTCTGTTTGAGTTTGTTTTGTAGGATGGTGATTGTTTCAGAGATGGGGATGTTTGTGTACAGGTTTTTAATGTCAAAGGAGGCTAATGTGCCATTATGGGGGATGTGTATGTCTTTTATTTTTTTTACTAGGTCTGTGTTGTTTTTAACTGCAATGTTGTTGTCTAGTTGGGTGTGTTGTCTGATAATTTTGTCTAGATGTTTTGCGAGTTTGTGTGCAGGGGCATTACGGTAGTTGATAATGGGGCGGATCGGAATATCTTCTTTACGGATTTTGGGAAGCGCTTGGAGAGTAGGGGCTGATGGTCGGATTTGTTTCATGTAGGGCTTTTGTTTGTGTGTCATTATGTGTTTGGCTTTGTTGACTAGTTGTTTTACTGTGTTCTGGTATCTGTCGGTGGGGTCGTGTTTTAGTTCTGTGATGTTGTTCTGTTCCATGAAGTTTTGTACTTTTTTGTGTAGATTGTCTGTGGAAATGATTACAGTCGTGTTGCCTTTGTCTGCTTTTACAAATGTGATGTTGTGTTTGTGTGCCTCAGTTTGATGGCTGTGTGTATTTATGAGTTGTGGTTCTTGTTGTCTGATGTCTTATGTGCTCCTATTATATTGTTAATATTATGTCTTAGTGTGTTTTGATGTTCTGGTGCTGTGTTTTGTATATTCGTTTCAGTGTCAACTATGAGTTTTGATAGTGTTTGGTTGTTTTGTTTGTAATGTATGTTATGTTTTAGGCCTTTATCAAGGAGTGTTTGTTCGTTTTTAGTGATTGTGATCTTCGTGAGGTTTACTGTACGTGGGTTGAATTTGTGTGAGGGAATTATATTTGTGTTGATTGGTGTCAGGTTTTTTATTTTTCTCTCGTGTTTTGTCTGTACTATGTTATGTATTTGTTATTTTATGTTTTTTGTCCATTCATTTGTGTGATGTATTAGTTCAGTCATGTAATTGTGTCCGTATATGTTGGCGATCTGTAGGTGTAGCGTTAGTGCTTTGCGGTTGAGAGCGTCTTTTTTCTTATATAACTGTTTTATGGATTTTTTGTGTCTTTGTGCGATGTTTTGTGTTATTTGAGCGGCCTGATTGTTGTGTTTGTTGTTTGAATTGTGTCTGTTTGTTTACGATGCCGTTTTTATTTGTTTTCGTGTGTTTGTATATTTCCAATTGTTCTAGAGTATCTAGTTTTCAGCCTTTTGTGTGTACGTGTAGAATGTTCATGTTATTGTCGATGTTTTTGTATGTGTGGTTTGCTTCGATGAGGTGGTTTACAAAGGTGGATTCTGTAGTGGAGTGGAGTGCCTTTGTGTGTTCAATGTATCTATGTTTGAAGCTACGTCCTGTCTGGCCTATGTAGAATTTGTTGCAATTTGAGCAATTTAGTTTGTAAACACCGGGTAGATCGAATTTGTTTGTGTTTTGTGTGTGTGTTTTGATAGTGTGTGTTCTGTTTTGTTAGTAGTTTTGTAAGCGATTCTGTATCCTGCTTTTTGAATTTGTGGGCTATTTTTTCCGTTTGTTTGTTGATGTATGTTAGTGTTATGAATTTGTTGTTTTCTGTCTTTGTCTGTTGTTTTTTTTGTGTTTTGTGTAGGAGTTTACTGACTATTGTTCTGTATTATCCGTTAGATTCTGCTAGATATTTTATCGTGTTTAGTTCGTCTTTGCAGTCTTTTTCATCTAAGGGGATGTTGTTAAGTCTATGTATCATGGTTCTGAAGGCAGCTAGTTTGTGTTGTATTGGGTGATTGGAGGAGTTGTGTATTAGTGTCAGTTGTAGTTGGTTTTCTGTATATACTGAATTTGTGCCTGTGTTCACGTTTTGTGATCACAATTATGATTACCAAACAAAATTATTACCAATCTTTACTGCCGAATACGAACACAACAATACCATAAACTTCTTAGACCTCTCCATCACAAAACTTGAACACAGACACAAATTCAGTATATACAGAAAACCAACTACAACTGACACACTAATACACAACTCCTTCAATCACACAATACAACACAAACTAGCTGCCTTCGGAACCACGATACATAGACTTCAACATCCCCTTAGATGAAAAAGACTACAAAGACGAACTAAACACGATAAAATATCTAGCAGAATCTAACGGATAATACAGAACAATAGTCAGTAAACTCCTACACAAAACACAAAAACAAACAACAGACAAAGACAGAAAACAAGAAATTCATAACACTAACATACATCAACAAACAAACGGAAAAAATAGCCCACAAATTCAAAAAAGCAGGATACAGAATCACTTACAAAACTACTAACAAAACATAAAACAAATTCGATCTACCCGGTGTTTACAAACTAAATTGCTCAAATTGCAACAAATTCTACATAGGCCAGACAGGACGTAGCTTCAAACATAGATACATTGAACACACAAAGGCACTCCACTACACTACAGAATCCACCTTTGTAAACCACCTCATCGAAGCAAACCACACTTACAAAAACATCGACAATAACATGAACATTCTACACGTACACACAAAAGGCTGAAAACTAGATACTCTAGAACAATTGGAAATATACAAACACACGAAAACAAATAAAAACGACATCGTAAAGAAACAGACACAATTCGAATCGCACGCATTATTCGAACACATCTCACCCCACACACACAACATCGGTCTTTCGAAATTCGATTCCGTCGCCCACAACAGGACGGACAGCGCTACCAGCGGCAACCTCTGAAGAAGCCTTTTAAAGGTGAAAACCGGTTCCGGTTGTAAGGTAATACTTTGTTTTTACTTATAAAAAACTTTGTGTTCCGAGTCGTTAATATAATAGTTCTATTTAGTTATGTAACGGACACGTCATGGACAACGAAATCCAAGAAATTAAAATTACCGTATAGTGGCTTACCTATTAATCTATCTTCCTGTAGTAGGTGGCACACACGATTAAGATTGCATTTTGGGTATAAGATCCATTATTAAGTCTAATATCTTAATGTTTTATAGCATAACAAAATGTTATGTTCAAAGCAGAAAGCATAGAACACATAGGCCTATACCCTGCGGTTTGAAATCTCTAACACCAAGTTACTAACGCTTTCAAAACACTGGCACAATACAGGATTTAACTTGAGGTGCAAATTCTTTTTAAATCACATGTGTCTGAAAATATAAATACTGTAATAGCACATTTGCAGTGGTAAAATATAAACTTTTTACGAATAAACACACTAATACATTGTTGAAGCATACTAAAAACTCTTCTGCACGTAAAAACATTTTCCTTAAATATACAAACATTTAACTAGTTTTCAATATCGTATTAGAGTTTAATCGCTTTAAAGCTTTAAAAGATCGGATATACTTTACCCTTCAAAATCTTCACTACTGTACAACACAATAAGTTCGTTTTATAAACGCACACTGTCAAAGAATTTGCCAAATGTTTCCAAAAAGCTTTAAAAAGGATAATCTTGAAACCGTGTATACAAGTGATTGTCAGTGTCATCAACTGCTCACAATAAATACGCTTGTACTTCACATTAATTCTCTGTGATGCCTCACCTACTACAGACAGAGTTTGCTGAAAAACGCCTTCAAAGTCATCACGGAGAGATGCTATATTTTGTCGAGTTTCTGCAATTTTCTTTCGGTAGTACAAAATGTCACTCGCTTGAGTCTATCATCTGTATAAACAAATTTTTATCGAAAGTATTTTGTCTCTAACACTGACAAAAATTCACTAATAGGAGCTAAAATATTAAACTCGTTCTCTTCAAGGTGATCTATCGTGGCATTGAATACGTCACACAATTGACGTCTGTTCCTGTAAATGATATTTACAAGTCTAGAGGAATAATTCCTCATTGGGCACAGATCAGGAAGTCATCGCTGCACAAACTCATATAAAAATTTAGTCCGTTTCGGAGATCTTGAAAAATGGCTGCAATACCACTAAGTATGTTAAAAAATATTTTGCACTCGGGTATTTACCTGGCACTTTGAGACACAACAAGGTTTAAAACATGAGCATATCAATCGGCAAAGAGAGCTTCCAGATTACTTCTTTTAATTGTGGTCCGTACTCCAATTAAAATTTCCCCATTGTTGCCACCCCATCGTAGGCTTTGAGCGACTAGTTTTTCACTGCACTCAAATTCAGTCAGGAACTGGTGAATGAGCATTGCAACAGCCTGTGCATGTCGATCACAACTTACGTCATTGGATCCTAAAAATCTCTTTTTCATTTCTCCATTATACGAATAATGCAAAAGTACAGAGCACTATGCTTTATTTGAAATATTTCTGGTTTCATCGACTAATAGAGCTACAAAGTTTACCTGTACCTACTTTCTTTCATTTTTTATACTCACTAAAAGAACTGAGCTAATCGCTTCTAATGAAATTAGACAGTTTCCTAAACACAGTAGATGTTCCGCAAGAAGAAGGTGATACATGGCTGTATACTTAAGAAGTTTTACGTAATTACCTCGATTAACTGTCTTTTCTATTTCGTCGTGATCTCGAAATGCTAATTCTTATTTACCGAGACATCAAACAGCATTAGCCTCCTAAGAAAATCTCTATTGCGTTGAACCTTCTGATTGTGAGTCGATATCTCCGATTTAAGTTGGTCATCTAACGCAGTTTTTATTCTACTCTGACCGGAAGCAGCAATACACAATGATGAAGGAAGATGATTAACAGTAATTTCATGGCCGCCAATAGATTCAACTAGGTTTCCTAAATGTTTGAATTCAGTCTTGGCCCAGCTAGTGTTCCTGTCCTTTCCAAACAACAAACAATACCAGCAAAATAGTGCATTTAGTTCACCACTACCAGCCAACCACTCACATTTGTTTACATACTAGACTGGAAATCCCTAGTAAACTTTCCAGATAGCTGGGTTAAGTTTAAAAGATTCGGGGCCGGCTTACCAACTTTTATCATTTGAGTTTTTTTCGGTGAATGACCGGGAAGGAAAAGGTTTTGATAAACCGTCTTGTATTATACAAATCGACACTATAAAATATAGTAAACCAACATTGAAACTATTCTAAAATATATAACTATAACTTCAAATGCGTATCGTTTAAATGAAATGTAAATAAAATGTAAGTCGCACTATTTAATAAGGAATAATCACAACTTCAAATGTTAAAAACAGAAAAATGCATGTGGTTTAAATGCGGTACTAAGTAATGTAACACGCACAGCGATACCAACAAACTCAACAACATGCAGTCCAACTCAACCCAAGCTAGCATCAGTTACCGACCGCTGCAGAGGCGGTTTTCTATCTCGATCTACGTGCGCGCGCATCTCTCTACACCAGGCTAACTCAAGCTGTGACGAACCTGCTTCACGTACCACTGCAGAGCCAGCGTGTGAAATCAGTCTACTTAAAAAATTTTGGAAACAGTCATGTAGAAAATTACAGTGAATTTTTATTTTGGTATATTTAAAATTAGATTAAATTAAATTATAAAATTTACTTTAAATAACTGCAGTTAGTTTGTCGCCAATCATTTCTGAAGCAGTGCTTCACTTGCTTCCTTTCACCGCACGCCACTGGTTACTCAAAAGATTTTGTACTTGCAAAAAGCAATTTATAATGCCGAACACACCTAATTAATTACCCTAATTATTTAATTTTACTTAACCTATATGGCTACATTTCGACTGGCACTTTCTTTTTAATTTCTGGCATTTCCTTTTTCCTTTATAACTCAGGAGAAAGGTTAACCATCAGTCCTGTCATTGCACCACCACGAGAACAAATGTGTATAGAGAGTCACAGAATATGTGTGTACAAACAGCCCCATTAACAAATAGGCACTGAAAAAAGGGCTCTTGACCATATAGTTATTAACTTAAATTTCTAAAGAGCATTATCTAAAGAAACTTCTTTATAATTTAATCTTGATCTCGCATCCTGAAACATACACTGTAAACATCAACCATCAATCTGACAACAAATAATTTTTTTTCAGTTTGGTTTGTGCCGAGGCACGGTTTAAATTGGAATACCTCGGCCTGAATTTATTTAAATCGGCGCCACCGCGAGTTGTTTTTAAATTTGTCAGTGCGCTACGCTTGCTGGATCGTCGGTCAAGGTCGCTGTGGCAGCGGCGCCAACTATCGATATTACGTGCAGCAAAGAAATTTAGAGTTAACTGCATGGAAGTAGTACCGTCAAGGTCACTCACTTTCACTGCTTCTCCCTGTCACCTCCACGCCCCTCGCCCAGCGTTGTTGCCGGCTAGTACAGTGTGTAGCATTTTAGCAGTGTTACGAAAGCAAATTTCATACATCCACCTTATATTGCTCGTTTCAAATTTATTTATGCGTATCGCGTAAATGAATTTTTTTTATCAGGAATAATTAGTTGTGGGTAACATTACTCAGTTACATTCTGGGCGCCAGTATTTGAGCTATAAAAATTTGTGTGAGTCGGCAACATATTTTTTGTTGTCGCGTAAATATCTACAGAATTTCTATCTTTGCGTTTCTTCTCTTTCTTTGGCTTCTTTTGTTACGATTTGCAGTTCTCTGAATCTACGATTTATACTGCGCTGGTTTTTCTTATGTTGGAATCTAAAGCTTTTAGCAATACACACCCTAACTTTACGAAGTACCATTAGGTCAGTTATTTTGTGTTTTCCGTACAGTGAACTTACTTATTTAAAGTTTTACTGTTTTCTTCATGGGTGGTTATCCTACAGACTGACAGTTGTCTGAGAACGCTGACCTTGCCTGCTGTTGTCGCTTTAATTTTTCATACTCACGGTCTTTTCCCTTTTGTAAATGAATCTATTTTTGTTCTCTGCACGGTCGTTCCTAAGCCATATGGTTCGGAAGTTCTGTTAGGTATATGTACACATTTGGTATGCAAATTGCGTATACCCTGTCGGCATGTCTTTTCAGTAAATATTGGCGTCTGACACTTTTATGAATGCCTCTGTCATTTTACACTCCCCTCAAAAATGTGTATGTTTACTGGCCGCGCTACTACCTTTCTTCCGTTGCACAAAGTTAAATAGGACTGAGCAATTTCTGTAAACAAATTTGGCGCTGTTGTGGCAAAAGCCAATCCCATTTCAGTTACAGTACTGACTATTATTTATAATACTCATAAGGAATTCTATAGTTTATAAAAGAAGGAAAATTTTAATTATAAAATTTGTAAGGACAATTCATAAAATATAGAATTATAAATTTAAATTCTATATTTAAAGATTTATAATATATTAATATATGAATAAGGAATTTTAAATTTATTTCATGACGCATTTGTATTTGTTGTTTATAAAATTATCCTTATTTTCTTAAGACATCCAACTCGTTTCACGTTTATACATACGATTATTTTTATGCTACTTGTGCATGTAACGTCTTATAGTATAGTTCTAATTGTTTTACTTAATTATTAATAAGCAGTGCAGGAAATAAACATAGAATATTTTTCAGAGTCACGAATAGTGCGGTGTCTCTTCAATAATTAAATGGGGCAAGCTTAAGACTCAGGATGCGTATGAAAATTCGTTCAAACAAACTATAGCTGACGCATCGCATTGAATGTTATGTATAAGTTACGGAAATTCATTGTTAATTAATTATTAACAATGTATTAATAGTGATGTAATTATTATTAAGAATTATTGACAATTTATTCTAATGTATGTATTAGAAACTTTCTCCCTGTAAAATTTTACTTAAAAAAATACAGTAAAACGCAAGTTAACCTTACATTACACTATCTTACAAAACCAGAACAACTGTGTGATACTCGTAAGATTTTAAAAAGGTTTTTTACTTTAAATAACATTAAATTTTATCTATACAATTTCTGCAGTAGGCATCTATGAACCTTCAAAATGTATCGTTGTTTTTTCAGTCTTCTATTGTCATTGATTTTAGAATGTTCAACAGTTTAAAGCACAAAAATGATTTTAATGGAAGCCTTATTGATAACAACAAAGTAAATATTTAATTTAAAAATCACTTTGTTATATTCTTTACATTAAGTAGGCCTACTTACTAGTGTAGCATTTTTCGGAAGAAAGGGAAACTGTTGCTTAGTGGCAACGCTGTAAGTAAGCGGTGTGACCTTGACGATACTACTTCCATGCATGTAACTTTAGTAATCTATATCAGCTGTTTACCATGCCTTTGCAATTCGCTACCGTTAGCTAGGTACTGTGCACGAGTCCTTCCGTCTCATTTCTACCCCATTCTTGCTGATGTGAACAACTGGTCCGGCGGTGATATTATTTATCTTTCACATGCATTCGTGAAGTGCTAAAGCGTCCCAGGTAATTATCTTATATAACTATTATTCAATAAAGAAGGGGCATGTGTTTAATTAAATAGGGAATGTTATGTTTGTAACTTAATTGTGTGTTTGTTGAGCGTGGATGGGTGTTACTTCCGGCAGAGATGTGAGTACGTTCTGATAAAGTTTGACTATTTCAGAACTCAAAAGATTTAAATTGAATTAATAACCCACAAGGTAACTAGTACAGTAGAACATGAAGGTTAGACCAGACAAATCTTTGTAAACTTAATTAATGTAGACGTTTTGAATACTTACATGTATTGTTAGAAACTGTAATGGTAGACTCACAAGATCATTCTTGATATTGAACCATATTGCCGGCAACTAAAAGTCAATTCGTGTAATTGGTGATCGGTGTGCGTGAGTGGTAAAAGAGATTGTGAGACGAGAAATATATCAGGGTTGATGAAGTTCTGATAGCACATTGTAATTATCATTTGAAGTTCTGATGGCATATTATAATTATTATTTATTATTAGGGTCCTCGCCCACTAGCCGAGAGTGATGGATTCCGATGTGGAAAACTAGATCTTCTCCACTGGCAGAGCAACACACCTAAGCCCCATCGTCGTTGGGCCGATAGAGAAACGGATGATTTCAGATCAAATTCACATCAACCCAGCTCATGACGAATTCTTCAACACAGTTCAACACCCTCGCCTTCCGTACATCATCTACCTTCAGATCACAGGTGGGATCAAACTAATTACTTATTTAAACAAAACTTAGAGACAGCAGTGGACACCCGTGATGTTAAATAGAGACATTTTGTTAGACGAATTCGCCCCATGCGAATCAGTCATTCATGTTCTTGATTGTTGACTTTATAATTCTTTAATTATATTGTATCAGTACTTAATCTAAATACCAATTGAATACAAGTATATTGCCGTCTAAAGAGGCCAAGTCTGCCATTATGCAGTGGGTTGTAATCATACTACTCTAGTAGATTCTGTTTAAATGCAATTGATCATGGATATGTAAATGGAACCTTAATATAATTGTTAGAAAATATATGTGATGAATTGAGTAGTAATTCCAAGTTGTAATTAAAATTTGTGAAGGCATTTTATACATGTAGGCTACTGTTAGAAATGATTGTATCAGCTGAGGTCATGTTCATGTAAGACTTACCTTGTTCTTTAATTTAACGTGGTGTCTACATTGTACGAAGGATCTACAACAATTTAATAATTTATTAACGCATGCATTTATGTGTGTGTGTGTATATATATATATATATATATATATATATATATATATATACACTTAGCGCTCCCTAGTTTCTTCAAATCACGCTTGATTTTACCCAGAGTATGTTCAACAAATTTGATGAACTTATATATGTACATCTTTAGGAGATGAAGTTACGGTGACGAAGTTATGGGGTGTCAGCGTGCGAAAAACTTATACAAAACTTTTTACATCGTATTTTTGCTGTACGCTGAAGCATCACAACCTGATCGAAATATACACATGTATATAATGAAATGTAGGTAGTTAGTCGGCCATATTGGCATTTCTAATAAATTATTCTATTAAATTTTTAACATGTGTACAAAAGACAGACACTAGAGGGAAGTGTCTTTTCACCATGTTTTTACTCTGTTTGTTTAGTTGGTGCAACGAAAAAAAAGGCGCCATTAGTTTAGTTCGCGCTGCTTTTAGTGTGTTCGCGGTAATTTGCTTTTATTTGTTGAGGTGTGCGGACAGAATTTTGTTGTTCGTATTGAAGTGTTTGCGATGCCAAGTCGAAGTAAAAAGATGTTGGAGGCGCTAGGAATAATAATGAAAGGTAAGATGATCATTTATTTAGTGTATGTTGTCCGTTGTTTGTAGCAAATTAGGTGTTAGATTATGTTTGCATGTCTAGATTACTTTGTCGAACACGTACCTGTTATAGACCGAACTATGCCTAATATCACTGTGTTCTGTGGTCCTACCTAACACAAGATGGTAGGCCTTACCATAATATATCTAATTTGAACTCTGCTCGTATTTAACTAGTTACATATTTTATTTAATTCTTCAGTCCAGCTATATTACTGTAATATACTTTCAAATTCAGCATTTTTCAGAGAAACGTAATTACTTAATAAGATATCACTTAGTAAGTTAAGGTTAATTTTAAGACCTAATATAACAAAATTTATAATATAGGCCTATGGCTACTGTATCCTCACTGAAGCAAACTGTTGTAATTTTTTGTACACATAGTTACTTTCATAACATCGAGTCCATTAAATTGTAATTTATTTGACATAAAAATTTTGTTTTAACACAGCTCTGCTTTAAAAATTAAGGACTAACATTTGTCAGGTGAAAGGAAAAGTGAAAAGAGAATTTGAACTGTGATTTCTTTAATTTTTGACTTAAACATGCATTTTAATCTCGATTAAATTTTTTAATAAAGTTGTGCTGTTTTTAAATTTTATAATATTAACTTGCAGACAGAAAAGGTTTTGCTGGTGACTAAAGAAAGCATCGTTCTTTTATCTTATGTAAAATTTATTATTGCATGCAAGTCTGATTAAAGCTCACTAAACTAAAATTATCACTGCTTACAGCAAGTTCTTAAACCCAATAATTGATGTAGACCTATAGTTATTTGTATTTAATGTCTTATCTGTGTGACAGGACAAATCAGGGGAACAGGCATTTTAATAATTGTAAAAAGTTTTAATCCATCCAGTGTTCAACCTTTGGGGAACCTCTTTTAACCAACATGCATAAACAATAAACATAAACAATGCATAATAACATAACACAACAGCTGGACCTATGTCATTTCTCACCGTCTACACAGTCAATACGGCGCTCATTCACCATTGCATGCGTTCTTGTGGGAGTAAAATTTAATTTTTTGTCTCCGTAAATAGGTTCGACCGCCGTTTAAAATTATTTTTCTCGTGTTTATATAACATAGAAGAATAGAAAAAATATATATCAGCGCAATATCAGCATCGATGAGAATTTTCATAATTACCCTAAGGGTAATTAACTAATTTAAAAAAAAAAATCCCTGTGAGGGCACTGACTGCAATTTAATTAAATAATTTTTCTTTATTATAGATACTCCTGTAAGTCTGACAATTACTTTGTCTACTCTAAAAAATTCCATTTATTACTTTTTTTATGGTTATTCATGTATGAACATTACATAATTTTATTTTTCCTACAGATGTAAGACGGGCTCTGTTTTGTTAAAATTTACGTGATCGATTTTCAAATGATTGCACGTATCACACAGAACTTGATTTACCACACACACAAGTTTCTGATATGACTGATCAAGAGTTGGTAATTTTGAGTGGTAGATTAGGCCTGAAACTTATGCTAAATTTTGTTTGTAAATTCCGCCTAAATTTTTTGCCAGTAATTTAATCTGTGGCTACGATATGAAGTATAAAATGTCTGAAGACAAGAACTAAGCCTTGAGTTCCTACTCAGTACACCCATTAGCCTATAGAAATATTAGCTAGACTGTGTACGTTTTCAATTGTAAAAAGGAAATAGGCCTACCTATATTTGTGTAATGTATCTAATTTGTAAGTCATTTTATTCGCAAAATGTGGTCCTACCTAACACAAGATGGTAGGCCTTACCATAATATATTTAATTTGACCTCTGCTCGTATTTAACTAGTTACATATTTTATTTAATTCTTCAGTCCAGCTATATTACTGTAATATACTTTCAAATTCAGCATTTTTCAGAGAAACGTAATTACTTAATAAGATATGACTTAGTAAGTTAAGGTTAATTTTAAGACCTAATATAACAAAATTTATAATATAGGCCTATGGCTACTGTATCCTCACTGAAGCAAACTGTTGTAATTTTTTGTACACATAGTTACTTTCATAACATCGAGTCCATTAAATTGTAATTTATTTGACATAAAAATTTTGTTTTAACACAGCTCTGCTTTAAAAATTAAGGACTAACATTTGTCAGGTGAAAGAAAAAGTGAAAAGAGAATTTGAACTGTGACTTCTTTAATTTTTGACTTAAACATGCATTTTAATCTCGATTAAATTTTTTAATAAAATTGTGCTGTTTTTAAATTTTATAATATTAACTTGCAGACAGAAAAGGTTTTGCTGGTGACTAAAGAAAGCATCGTTCTTTTATCTTATGTAAAATTTATTATTGCATGCAAGTCTGATTAAAGCTCACTAAACTAAAATTATCACTGCTTACAGCAGGTTCTTAAACCCGATAATTGATGTAGGCCTATAGTGTTATTTTTATTTTATGTCTTATTATCTGTATTTATAATCTGTAACTTAATGTGTAGAATTGTATTTATATTGTTTAACCTCCTAAATGATACTCAACTAATATCACATGAAATTTTAAAAAATTAATATCTTAATATTCTAAAAAATTTTATGGGGTGTGTTATACTTAATAGTAGATTTAAATGATACAGAGTATGGATGAATTATCCGTAATGTATTTGCTAGTTATAATCAGGATTATATTATTCAATTTTAATCATTTGAACAGATTTTTGTTTTTCGAGTTTGTATGATTATATTAGAAATCTTTTTCAGGAATCTTCAGTGCAGGGATGTAACCAACCAATAGTGCTAGCTGAACAGCAAGAGGATCTGCAGTATGTAAGTTTGTTTTTAACTTTTAGAATTGAGTTCATTTAAATTAAAATAGATTACTATAAAATAACTACTAGATTATGCTGTAAATTTAATTTTTTTAGGAATTTACACAAAATCCATTAAATTTTTGTAAATTCATAGTGGTATCCTACAAATATTGTGCTAGGTTAAGAAAATAAATTATTCTCTTAATTATTAGCTTAATGTTCTTAATTATTAAGTTAGTGAAAAATTATGTATGAGTTTTGTAATGATCATTCAGGTTTCTCCTGAACTTTCCAGAATTGACTGGGAAAAAATGACTATTATTGCACCATCAGTAGTATCGACATCAGATGATATTGATGTGGAAAACATATCAAGTGGAGAAGGTAATATAATCAAAGCAATTTACCCTATAGATAATTTCAAATTTTATTTTTTTCTATTTGTGAATTTTGTAACATTAGCATATTTGATTTAATGTTTGTTTCATAAGTAGTTAGGTTTACCTAAATTATCTTTACTTGACAAACTAGACTTGTATACTTTAAAATCAAAACGAAAATCAGCTTTGAATGTAGCACAATGAATTCATACCATATTTCATTAATGTTTTGTTTTCAAAGCATTTTTTTTGTTTGGGCGTTATTTAATTTGTGGCAAAGTTAATTTTCTGCATCAGGAATGTCCTATTTCATTGAGCAAGCTTGTAACGTGACAGATACATGCATAATATTGAATGGCATTTGATCATTAGAATAATAAAATTATAACATTTAAATCTGGAAGAAAGCATTAAGTTTAATATAAACAATTAATTCATAGCAACTGTGGAAAGCAATCATTATTATTTAAAAAAATACAAGTTCAAATAAAATGAGTTACTAGTGATGAGTCATCCAAAACCAGTCTAATAACCAAAGGTTTTCAAATTATAACCCAGGAAGTTAAAAAGTAAATAACAAAGCAACATAGAATATGACCAAACCCACAACGAGGAAATATAAATGGAAAAGAAACCCTGAATAAGCCAAGATCAACCAATACATGTGATATATTTCTAAAATTACGAAGAAGATGAAGAAATCCCAAGAAACCCGAAGAAGATGAAGAAATCCCAAGAAACCCGATGAAGATGAAGAAATCCCAAGAAACCCGATGGCATCAAGAAGAAGATGGAGAAGATACCAGTCCCAGAAGATAGAAGAAAAGAAGACAGAAGAAAGAAGAAGAAGGCAGCATCCTGAGGAAGATGTCATGCTCTTATAAAAGACACCCAAATCCCCATACCCCCAAAATAAATAGTAACCAATAAAAGTATAACGAAATAGTAACAACATGTACATAAAATTAAGAGAGAGAAGTGTGTAAAGTAAGAGTTGCCAGTGACCCAAGATGAAACAATAATATAGTACCCAAGGAACAAATCTCCATTGTAAAACACTAACCAATTTATCATGTTAATAAGACTACACGACCATTTAGAAATAACATAAAATAAAAGAGTAAAGTGAACCAGTGATAGTTTTGGGTATTATAGAAAATAAACCTTGTGTTTCATTCTTGGCAATCACAAACATTGAATACAATGAAATATGCAACTTTCAGTGACTTAAAATGTGTACTATGTGAATATGTTACTTACAAGATATAAATCTGTTTAAAGTAACATTTTGTTTTATATAATGAGAAAAAAAAACAGATTTAATTATACTAATGACAGGGTACAATTCCCCAAAGACAATATTTAAAAGACAGTGTAAAAACTGTATAATTCAACTTAATATAGTAGTTAGAAAATAAGAATATAGATATAAGGTTTTTGTAAATACATGATAAGGATGTTAAAAATGTATTAGATATAAGGCCATTTATTTAAATCTACAACAACTAACATCAAAACTGTAAACATAATTATTACTTGTAAATAGTAAGAAGTAATTAAGATGTTAGTTGGTAAAAAACCTTTTCTGTGAACAATATTTCAATGTTCGAAATAAGTATTTAATTGTAAAATGTCTGAATGTTGAAGACAACCATTTATTTGAAAATATTCCTTATTTGTTTAACTGTTCTTTGTATTGTAACCAATACTAATTATTGTTGTGTAATTTGAAAAAAATGTTTAGTTTATAATACCATATTTAAAAGTCAGAGAGGGTATCACACATCATATATTGTTTGTAAAAATATTTTGTAAGGAAAAATTGTTAAAAAATCTAGGCCAAAGAATGAAAACCAAACTTCATCAAAACAGAGAAATTAATCATTTAAATGCAATTAAACAAAAGGGATTTAGATAAAATAAACCTGAGATGAAACCATATAATTGCACATACCATTTAGAAAGATTTTATAAAATTATATTCAGAATTATAAATAAAAATGAAAATGACTAAACTCAGAAACTTGAAGAGGGGAGTCATATATTCCAAAATAATATTTTAGAATTTAACCAATTCAATTAATTACAAGAAAATAAGGGAATAAAAACCTTTTAATACAATATAAGATTATTAATATTAAATATAACTGAAAAAATGGCTGAATTTACATAATGACAGGAAGTTCATTTTTAATTTTTCATTGAATACAAAATGAAAGTAAAATTACTAATTTTGGACAGAAAACATTATAAAACGGCATTATTCAATCTTAAAATACGCCGAATGAACTGAAGGATTAATTTAAATAACATCTAGTAAATAAAATTGATAAATAACCAAAGTTTAGGCAATTATATAGTGTATTTTCAAATATGTACAGGATGCAAAATTATATTTGAACAATGTTAAGAATAATATTATATTGGCTAAGAGTTTAGTCGAAACTGGAGGAAATAAGATAGTTGATTATTGGTAATTGTACGGTGAACCTGACAAGCGTTTTATAACCAATCTAACCTAACAAAAAACGGTAGTGAACGGTACGTTTTTGTGAAATCGCGAGTGGCGTATAAAATCATTCTAGAACGCCCACATAGTGACAAAATCAATCGAAAAAGACGAAATAACACTGGACAATACATAACTACACCGAAAAACACTGCAAAACACAAGAAAACAGTATATCACATAACCATACATTAACGCCTGAATCATAAAAAGTGAATGAACTTATAAATACACAGATACACAAAATACAACCCGGTAACTTTACACAAGGCACTACACAACATCAAAAAAGAGATTTGCAGACACCAGGACGGGAATACTGCCAGAAAATATCTTATTTTGAACATCGCAGAAACGAGTGACATTTTGACCAACTTGACGGCAGCCATTTTCCTTCATCGTGTACAACGCCTCCTGGTCCACGTCAGCTGTTGGTGACAACAAATTATATTATTTCAAATTTATTATTCAATGTGTGTATCTAGTATTAGTAATTAACTTGTTGTAACGTTATACTTTTTAAATATTGGCCCGATTTCTCTGACTTTGATAATAATTAGCTGTTTAAAGAACCTTGTTGAATTTTATATACCATACATTGTAACTGTTTCGATACCCTGAGAGTCGATATTATAATCGAAAAGAGTCTATATTTCAATTATATAATAAAACATTAATACTTTTCACCACAAAATAGTTCTTTCTTTCATTAATATTACAAATTACCATTAATATAATTTTAAATAATAAACTACCAGGACTTTACCACATACAAGGGAAGATAACCTACAAAACGAAAAGGTAAACAAGTATCGATTGTCCTGGAGACAATTTTATGAGTGGTTGTAGTTTATTTAAAAAATACAAGAACATCAATAAAATTTCTTAGAGGAGTGATACACATTTTAAAACTTCACAGCACCCTATTAATTAATTAATTGATTTTAATTAATTAATTAATAAAAAGAAATTTTTTTTATTTTAAATTATAAAATTTGTTTTTTAAAACATAATTTTTTTTTAATTTTCTTCAACAACCAACAATTTTTGTTTTAAAACATTCTGGTGAAACTACACATATATCTTTTCAACAACATAACGCTTTTGACAGTTTTTACTACATTTGGGACTCGACCAACTGGGAAACTTAAGGAAGTGTTTCAGGCCAGCAAGACGTCGAGAGCCACACACCAATTATATTTAAACACACAGTATTTTATTATTTTTATTAAACACCATCATTCATCTGAGAGAGTAACAGAGTTTAGTTATAAATTGGCGCACAACTGAGGGGCTTTAATTAGCGATTGATAGGCCAATACATTCTGCCCAATCACTAGTTGGAGCTAGGCAGCAGCTATAAAGCCAGAGAAATTGAAGGGAAAATGCAACGACGTGCAACATCCAAGAAACGGGCGGCGGAGGCCGAAAAAGAAATAGAGATCGACATGGACAATAAGGAGGCAACGCCAGTAGATGTGGAGAGTTCATTGCCGCCGGTGTTGTCCAAACAAACTGAACAACCAGAGGAACAACCGGAGATACCCACACAAACAGGGGAAATCAATGTTCCGGGGAAGGAAACAGAAAACATGACAGTACACGAAATAAAGTTTAAAGCGATGATGGAGAACAGTAAGAAGATGGAAGAAAACAGTAAGAGGATGGAAGAGAAGATGAACGAAAATAGTAGGGAACTGAAGGAAGACTTGAGTAAGAAAATGGGCAGTGATAACCAGTCTTTAAAGGAAGATTTGGGAAATAAAATCGAAAGCACAAATAAGAGGATGGAAGAAAATAGTAAGAAGATGGAAGAAAACAGCAGGAAGATGGAAGAGAGGATGGGAGAAAAGTTAGAAGAATTGAAGGAAGACAACAAGAAGATGGAAGAAGAGATGGGAAAGAAGTTAGAAGAATTAAAGGAAGACAGCCAATCGTTCAAGGAAGAATTCAAGTCGACTAAAGAAGAATTGATTAATAAAATTGAAAACACCAATCAGAAAATCGATGAAACCAGGAAGAAGATACAGAAGAACAACCGACAATTGAAGGAAGAGTTGAAAGAAGATAACAAGAAGTTGGAAGAGAAGATGGGGGAGAAGTTGGAAGAATTGAGAGAGGACAATCAAATTTTAAGAGAAGAATTAAGAGAGGTCAATCAGGAGAATTTGGACAAACTGGACGAAAGAGTGGAGTTGTTGCGAGAAGAACTGAATAAGGAAATCAATGTTAATAAGAAAGCGGTGAATAAGAAAATGGAAGAGGAAAACATAATGGTAAATCGACAAATTCGAGAGATTGACGGGAAGTGCAACCAGACCGAAAAGGAGGTGCAAGAGTTTAAAGAAGTAGTGAACATTAAGTTTACTAATATCGAAGAACATAGCCGCAGGAAAGTAGAAGATCAGAGGAAGGAAACTCAAGAAGAATTCGGAAGAGTACGCAACCAAGTCACGGAACGGTGTAATGATATGCAAGAGACCATGACCAATATCACCGGTCAGGTGCGACAAAGCCGACAAGAGATGGAAGCGATAAGAAACAGACCGACTCATTTCACCGGATTGCCCGTCAACGAAAGCCGAGAGTGGCTCAACTTCCGGCAATACAAACGTAAGCCGATGGAGTTCCTGGCTAGGGTAGCAGAATATTTCGCCAAGCATAAAATCACGCAATGGAGCCATAGCAGGGAAATCTTAGATGAGTCCTTCCGAGAAATAACGGATAATTGGTGGATGGCCAACCGGAGTGAAATTCCCGACTACCAGCAGTTCCGGAAAATGTTTAAGACGAATTACTGGTCTGAGACTACCCAGAACTTGATCCGTGACAATATATGTAACGGACGATACAGGGCACAACTAGGCAGCAGTATGACAGCATATTTCTTGGGGAAAGTGTGCATGGCAAAACACCTCGAGCCGGCAATACCAGAAGAGTGTCTAGTGAATAAAATATCATATCACTATGATGAAGACATTATCAGGGCCCGGAGAGGTAGCCAGATCAAGATGATCCAGGCGATGACCGAGTTGTTAGAGGGATATGAAAACGAGGAGTATTATCGGCAGAGCAGGAAGAGAAATGAGAGACCAGAAGCAAGGCCGAATACATACCCCAATAACAGCAATAACCATCCCAGTAACCGGAACCAGCCCAGTAATTACGACGGCCCTAACAATCCGCCGCGTAATAACCATTTTAACGGCAATTTTAACGGTGTTAGGAATAACAACCCCTATCCGAATAATAGAAATAATTTTTATCAGCCTAATAGTGTCCCATACAGTCAGAGAAATCCATACCCCAACAATAATGGTGACAGACCTTACCCACCTAACCGAAATTACTATAATAATAATTATAGTAATAATAATGGTAATAATAATAATAACCGAGTGTCGCGCCCTAGGGTAAATTTTATAAGAGCGGAAGATCGCGGACCCAGGAGATATTATCAACCACGGAGGAACAGCTTCCACGGCGCCGACAGAAGATGGAGGAGTGCGGAACGGGACGGCCCAAGACACGAACAGGGAAGAAGAAGTACAAGCTTGGAGGATCTTGGCCGACAACAGAACAGGGCGCTAAACCTCACACCGGGTACAGAGCGTCAGGAAACGGATCTGAGTTTCCCGAACGATGCCTCGGTCAATACTAACACTAACGATGACCAAAATTCTTTAAACGGGAGGAGGCAGTAATCAACAACAATGACCCGTTACTGCTTATACTTCCTGGGTTAGAAAAGGATGAATTGCAACAAGCAAACAAGCATAAAAACATCACTATCATAAGTAACCACTATCTAAAAGACATACGAACTGAACTTTTGGAAGAGAACGAGAAGAGTCTCAGCAACAATAATAATGAAATACTTTATATAACAGCGGAGGTGGAAGGAGTTCCCGCTAAAATAATGATAGACACAGGTGCCAATATTTCAATAATAAACGCAAATGAATTGGAGAGAATACAAAGTGCATGTGGAAAAACTTTGCCAATGTTACCAGTCAACAACATTGTGTTAATAGGTGCAACTGGCCGCCAGAATAAAACCATCAGGAAGCAAGTTTCCTTAAGTGTCGTTAGCCGAGATATAGCTTTAGACATGGAATTTTTAATCGCCACCGGATTACCATTTGACATCTTAGTCGGTTGCAATATTCTTAGAAGATATTCTGCAGTTATCGATCTTAATTTAGATAAAGTATCACTTTTCCCAGAAGGAGTAACATGGACCGCAGATCTAGTAGGAGGCACAACTATACTTCCCAGCCCTATACATCAACAACTTCGTAAAATTAATATTATTAGAAACAGCCCTCTTTCTAAACCCATTATATACAACCATGGAGGAGAGGATTTATGGTCAGTTAAAATCCAAGAAATACGGGATTTCCAGTGCGGAAGCGATAACAAGAAAATACCTATACATTTAGCTGATCGTCTAATCACAATATATGAGAAGTACAAGGCAGTGTTTTCAGATGAACCAGGGAAGGTAAAAAACTACCAGTGCCAACTTCGATTCAAAGAAAACGTAGAGTTTATTAGCACCTGGGATACTGTCTGTGGTTATTGGCAAGTAGAGCTACATCCACAAAGCCGCCAGTACGTGGCGTTCATTTTCGAAGGGCGCAATTACCAGTTCAAGAGACTGCCCTTCGGACTTGTCAATTCTGTCGCCATATTTGTGGCATACATGGACCAGATTCTTGGACAAGAAGCGCTCCAATTTACCACCGTCTATGTAGACGACTTACTCATCACATCCGAAACCTGGGAGGAGCACTGCTACAGAGTAGAATATGTACTAAGCAAGTCAGCGCAGAACAACATAACTCTGAAGTTGGAGAAATCCAAGTTCATAGCGCGCGAGGTACAATTCTTGGGTTTCAACCTAGACGACAGAGGTATTACCCCGTCAGCAGAGAAAGTGGAGGCAATTCAGAGGTTCCCGCAACCAAGAAACAGGAAACAATTACAATCTTTCCTCGGAAACTGTAACTATTACAGGAAGTTTCAGAGCCGATATTCCGAGTTGACCGCCAAGTTTCAACCACAGTTATCTGCTAAGAACAAATGGACTTGGGGTGAAGATCAAGATCTTACTTTCTGCTTGATAAAAGAGAAGTTTCTGGAGAGTGTTATACTTCGTCACCCAGATTTTAAGAAACCATTCTTTTTAAACTGTGACGCTAGCGATCTGAGCTTAGGAACGACTTTATACCAGGAAGATGAGGAGGGACAACATCTGGTAATAAGCTTCGCTAGTCGCACACTGAACCAGTGCGAAAAGAACTACAGTGTGACAGAAAAGGAATTGCTGAGCGTGGTGTTCGCATGCAGCAAGTTCCGGACGTACATTCTCGGATATCAAGTCACGGTACGAACTGATCATAAATCCATCTCGTTCCTTCGTAGGTGCAAGTTGAGTCACGGCCGATTGGCTAGGTGGGTACTCGCCCTACAAGAATATGATCTGAAATGGGAATACATTCCAGGAAAACAGAACGTGGTAGCGGATGTGTTGTCACGTATAAATCTGGAAGATCAAACTTTCGAGGGAGAGAAGGAGAGCTTGGTCAAAATTTATAACATCTTCAAGACCAGAGCCGATCTACAAGCTCTATTAATAAATATTCGAATCCATCAGCAGTCTGATCCTAGGCTAAAAAACATCATGAGTCGCTTGGAAGCCAATGATGATACCATTTCCAAATATTACCATCTTAATAAAGGGATCTTATTCACAAAAACGGCCCTGGACGATGAGACATGGAAGGTGATAATCCCACACCAAATCGAAAAGGAGGTCATCATCGATTACCATGTCAGGTATGGTCACATGGGGAGCGTTAAAAGTGATACAGGCTCTAGAGGAAAACTGTAAGATCAAGAATATCAACCGCAAGGTGAGAACGTACATCAAGTCCTGTAAGATCTGCCAATACGCAAAAATAAATAATGAGAAGACAGAGGGTATAATGATACCGATTACCTCAAACGCAAAACTGGAAAAAGTGTTTTTGGATATCTGCGGGCCATTTCCCCGTAGCGGTGGTCGACACAGGTATAAATACCTGGTAATCATAATGGACCACTACACCAAGTATATAAAGCTATATCCGGTTAATCGGGTAACAACAGCAAAGGTTCTGGCGGTGATTATCGATTTGTATGTGCCAGAGATCGGTAGACCATCTTCCATTATTACCGACCACGGTACACAATTTAAGGGGAGGAGGTGGCGAGACACTTTATTAGCACTTGGGATCAAAACTTATAAGACGTCAGTCTACCACCCAAGTAGCAATCCGGCTGAGAGAGTACTGAGAGAAGTGGGTAGGATCTTGCGCACATACTGTCACAACCACCAGAAAAACTGGCAAGAGTACCTAGCAGCGACAGAGACATTCCTAAATTTCGCCCACCATCCAGCTATAGGAATTACACCATACTCAGCCATGTATGAGAAGCCGACTCCCCGAGAAATTGAACAAATCATTGAATTTCCAACAAACCATAATCGGAAATTCAACCAGTTGAAGTTTTACAATAAGGTAGCAGAAGATCAAGAAAAACGGCAAGCCAAGTACCAAAAGGCAATAGGGCGTATTATAACATATAAAGAAGGTGAGAAAGTCCTCCTTAAAAATCGAGAGCTGCCCAGCACCTTAGAAGGCATAACCAAAAAATTATTATTACTGTATATCGGACCATATGTTGTGATAAAGGACTCATAACAATACCTATGAGTTGAGGGAAATCGTTTCAGGAAAAATCAAAGGTGTGTACAATCAAGCTTCTATGAAAAAGTATTATGAAGAATGAGTTGGGAGTTTTGAATTTAGAATTTATAAACCATAATAAAAACAGAAAAATTCTAAAATTAAGTAAGCACAACTTACTACCACTGAATTATGAGGAAAACTTTTTGGCAGAATTATAATTAAGAAGTAGTTTTGAAGTTAATATACTGTGAAAATTTAAAATTAAGTAAGTACATCTTACAACTATATATTTTGAGAAAAAACATTTTGGAAGAATTAAGAAGAAAGGAATTTTGTGTTTAAACATGAAAATTTAAAAACAATTGTAAGCACAACTTACTATCTATGATTTAGAAGAAACTTTATGGAAATGAAAAGAAAGAGTTTATTAACCAACAAAATTTAAAAATATATGTAAGTACATCTTACTATCTATGATTTAGAAGAAACTTTATGGAAATGAAAAGAAAGAGTTTATTAACCAACAAAATTTAAAAATATATGTAAGCACAACTTACTACCAAATATTTAAGAAGAAACTTTATGGAAAAATAGAAGAAAGGAATGTTGAAGTTAATATACAAAAAATTTAAAAATGAAGTAAGACCAACTTACTATAACTAAGTTTGTGAGAAAACTTTATGGTAAATAATTAAGAAGAATTTGAATTAGAGAAATACCAAAACATTCAGAAATATTTGTAAGATCAACTTACTATAAACAATTTTGAATGAAACAATTCTGGGAATAAATGAATTAAACAGAATTTGAATGTTGATAGAACGTCAGATAGTTTAAATGTAACTTAAAGATTTCATTTTGTTGTAAACATACCAGTCTAGTTTTTCTATTTATAGCTTATGCTATTTTTTTTTAATAATTTAAACTAATTGAACCCCTACTCAATCCTACACTCCCTCGCAGAAAAACCTATATTTAGTTCATTTATATTGTCATCTGTGTTTAGTTATGTTTGATGTAATAAATAAAATGTTTAATTCATCAAAGGTGTTTTTACTTTTTGTAATTATGTTCTTGTAAATAAATATTCTATGTACTTTATTAATGTAATCTTATAGTTACTGATAAAGTAACAAAGCCCAAATGTCTGGGTGGTATTTTTTTTGTAATAATATTTGTCTGATATGTATTATTTAGCAATGTTTTTATGTATCTTCTCTGAAGAAATAAATTGTTCATTATCCTTAATATTTATGAATTATTGATACCATAGAATTGAAACTGTTTTGTATAAATTTTGTAATAAAAATCAATGTACTTGTTAAGTCATTTTTTATCACTAACCTAGTGACCATAACACATTCCTTGTGCAATGCAAGTAGGCCTTCCAAATACCTACCAAAAATGTATATCCCCAATTTTTGATAGAATATTTGATTTTTGTTGCCACCAGAATTTTACTTTGATTTTACTTTCATGTTCCATAAGGAAATGGAAGTATGGTGATGGCAAAAAAAATCGTGTTAGAGATTTTTGCAGATTCTGATTGTACTACCCTCAAAACATGAAAAAAAGTAATTTTTCGAAAAGTGTCTGTGTGTCTATCTGTAGATTTTTTTATGGCAAACGATAAGAGCCGCAAATTCAAACAGAATCAAATAATTTTTTGCATACAGCCCTGAATTGTAGAGTATTCAAGACCTATTGTTTTTTGTGAAGATCGGTTAAGACAAAGGGGTAGTTTACCTGCAATATTTTATGGTGTAACAAGAGAAATTTTTTCATGACGAACGATAACTGCCGTAAATTCGAACAGAATCAGATATTTTTTTACATATGTGCTGAGTTATAGAGGACTCAAGGCCTATTGATTTTGGTGAAGATCGGTTACGAGGAAATGGTGGTTTACCTGAAACATTTTTTGTTGTAACGTAATAGTTTACCTGATAATTTTTTTTATATATGTACTACGTTATTGGCAACAAAGAAGCAGTTTGTTTTTAAAATTCCTTCCCGGCCTGTTTGGCCGTAGACCAATGTTTTCTGCAAAACCAGACGTTTCGGCAGTGCCATCGACTTCCATCATCAGTGAAAATCAAGTGCGATAACGTGAGGTGGTATACGTTAGTGACTACAGTAAGTGGCTGAAGCAGTAAGTAGAAAGAAGTAGTTTCAATGGAAATATTTCATTTCGAAAATGATTTTAAATATAAATCTTAGAACATGGAAGTTGTGTATAATTCTCCATACCAATATTTTGTTCTTAAGTGTGCTATTAAGTATTATGAATCTTCTTCTCCATGTCAAGGTATAGGATTACAGCCTGTTCTACCTTCACTGAAGGCATCTCTTTTCCTTGCCCTACCTATATCTCATCTTCCCTGAGGTCTGTATCTTATTACTTGTTTAGGTAAATCTCATGTTTTCCATTCTCTTGATATCCTGCCTCTATTTTATTTGTCCTTCCCTTATTCTGCCGGCTATAGAATGTACATTTAACTTGGTTCTTATATTTTCATTTCATATTTGATATCTAAGGGTTTGTATTATGAATATTCGACACAATATTTTTCTTGTTAGATTCGAAGTTTTAAGTAATTTTCTCTTAAAAAGTGTGTATGAACATACAAAAATTTGACACATATTTTTGTCACAAAAAACTTTTATGATATATTGTGTATAAATACACATATAAAGGTATTTTTGCCACAAAAAACTTTTATGATATATTGTGTATAAATACACATATAAAGGTATACAATACATTTGATTTGTTTAATAGTTATTATAAGACAGTATTACCATATAGGGGAGAGCAGAGAGACATAAGTTGATACTTTGTACTTCTTCAAGTGTCCCTTAGTCGCAGCACCTCTGCAACTGTATAACGTTTTTGTTATAGCTTGTAGTACGTGCTCCTCCAGTCTGATTATAGCAGCGTACAGTAAAATGAGTCTTTGTTCCCTTTTGTATTTTAGAACGTGTGAAGCAACCTTTTTGTCACTAATTTGCTATGGGTGTTTACAGCTACGTACTTTGTTGGATCCATGGTAAGTGTACAATTGAATCATACTAATGTAAAAACAATGTGGCAGCATGAGGGCAAGTTATGTTTCTCTATAACTCTTAAAAGAAAACTAATTCATAACCTAACAGATCTCAGAATTAATTATGGGTCAGTTACTTGTGATCCTATAATGAAGATTACATGTTTATTAAATCCTAAAAGACTAAAAATTTTTAAAATGATAATAGTAATAATGGCTCTTTTTTATGCCGCCTAGGAAATTTAGAAGATAGAATAGGTTGCCTAAAGTGAGTGTTCGACACACACACTAAAGGTAGAGTGGCCAGCAGCACTACACTTCAGCCACTAATTTTAAAGTTAAAGGTGTACCTTCAATTTCACCAGAAGGAAAGGGATATGTTGGTACAATGTAAGTAAAACATTTTGTTCTGTTTTCTTTTTTTCATATTTGGTTCAAACGTACAAGTGAAAATTTTTCTGGGGCAATGTAGCTCACAAACCCTACAAAGATTCGGCGTTTTCCACAACTTGTATTTAGGAAAGAACAAAAAGAAAAATCAGATTTCTGTGTTATGATCTGCACTATTCTGTTAGTTATTATGGTTTGTACCCTAAGAATATTCGTATGTTAGCCTCCGAAAACGTGTTTGCAATAATGTCGATTTTCTGGTGAACTGGGCCGGTAAAAAATGGGCTTCAGCAGCGACATTCAAGGTTGTCTTTTACAGAGCCTGAAGCAACAAGTTTTGCAATAACATTTAGTTTTAATAAACATAACATAAAACTTTCTTCAATATTCGAATTCTGTGATAAGTCGCCTTCATCTTTATTGTCACAATATTTGGAATGTGAAGGAAACCAGGCAGCGTAACAACAGTGCACTATCCCAACAAAGTTGTCAGTTTGAAGGGAAATAAACAAGTCAGTAGGGTTATGCCTTTGGAAAAGGGTGAAACTAGTGGTATTTTCATAGATGGCAGCTGGATACCACCACTTATCGTTATCCCCAGAGTGTTATGTAGAGATCACTTCGATTATTTATGGACCAGCAGGTTGTATTGGAGTAGCACATCCATCAAGATAAATTACAGCCTCTCTTTTTTTACTATTTATGAAACAGTTTATACCTCATACCGTTACAATCTGACTTCAGCCATTAGACAAGAGTGTTTATATGGACTGTTTCGGTGCAGCCTCTGAGAGCTGGATGACAATAAACCCAGGTAAAACCATGACAATATATGACATACCTGGGCTAGCAAAAGATACTCTTTCAAAAGCAGCTACACCATCTAACTGACAGCAGGTTTTAGTTCAACTGGAATTTGGCCATTAAATTAAAATATATTCAGTATCGAAGAGCTTCTGTGTTCACCTGTAATTGACAGAGAGATAGGAGACAAAAGTAATGATGAAGAAAGATTAACACCAACAAAAGATTGTCAAGAGACCACAGAAGCCGGACCTCCCCACGTCGGGAATAAACGAGACATCTGCTAATACCTTAGCACAATTGACACCAGAATAAATTCACCCTTATCCGAAACCGACTGCAAAAATTAAAAAAAAATGCGCTAAGAAGAAAAAGTCAAGTATTCTCACTGACTCCTGTTAAAAAAGCAATTCGTATTGAAGAGGAGGCATGACAAAAGAAAGAGCGATCAAAACGGAAACTAATCATGAACGATAAAACGAAGGCGATTTGTGGACTATATAGAAACGGTCAATCAAACTCTCCAAGACTTAAGAAATTGTAACAAATTAGTGGATAGCGTAACTTTTGTTATTTCAGAGGATTCTCGCTAGAGATTACCGGTAACTGCAAGAGGAACCCGTGCTGATATTGTCTAAGTGTGTTTAAAGTCCTCGGCAATGTGGAATGCTATTCAGACTAAATTTGCAAAGCAATATGAGAGCCCATTAAGAAGGAGGAGATGGTGATTTTTCTACAAACTTACTGCTCCTCGGTGACGGCAGTGTTCCTAATGACGATAGCTTCACAGAAATTGACGAAAAACTGGGACATAGTAAATAGTACAACTGTATTAATTGCTAAAATCTGTGCAAAACGTCAAGTGTTTACTTGATATAAATTACAAGTGGTTATTCCCAAAGAATCGAATCTGTGAAGGAAAATAATGATACAAGTTTGGAAAAATTTTCTGGGGATAATAAAATGTACGAAGAATCTATTAACACCGTATTTAATTTTGAAAATATAGTGTACTATCTCCAAGAATGTTTGAGTTCTTTAAATCAATCTTTCATTCCGCCACAACGGTTCATTCTGAAGGTTGGCACTCCAACAATGTTGTTGAAAAATTTATATCCTCCGAACGTTTGCATAATACAAATTGCAGGTGACATACGCGAATTTCTGTGTCAAGTAGGTAATACCGTTATTATCGACTCAAAAGCCCTCTTCACACACACATTCGAATCAGTAGGCTACTGGTTGTTAGTATTACCTGTTTAAGCCTACCTGGTGTAATTACCAGCTTATAAATTGTAACATTCTTTACTTTAGTACACGCTTGAAGGAAATTAACAGTTTCGAAATTACATCCGTTGCATTTACATAATTTTCATTAAACCTACTTAATATGTAGTAGTGGACGATAAGCTTTTCCAGGTTTTACTAGTACTTGACCTACAACGGTCTGATCTCCTACACTCAGTGCCTCTGTCTTCAATCACTGCTTTTTATACATAATAATTTTCTCATTCCTGTATAGAATTTACCCGCTCGCACAGAAGGAAACAGAATTTAGTGAATCCAAGCTGCAATCGAAGTAAAACTACGTTACTTTCACATCTCCGTAGGTATGCCACGAATATCCGTCATACTGAATTCTGCTCAATAAAAGTTTCATACTATCACATGACTCCGACATGTAAGCAGTATAAACTGAAGGGATTTGTGACCATTTATTTTCAGTGTGAAGTAGTACTGCTTGCAAATTAACCTGTGAGAGTCAGGGCCGCATTTACGCGCAGGCTATCTAGGCTGCAGCCTATGGGCCAGCACCACAAAAAAAACTGTTTAAAAATTTTAATTTTGAATAGACTAAAATAAAAAATGTCTTTGTTTTAATACCGTAGTGCGGGCCCTCTTATAATCATAAAAGACGTCGACGCAGATATTTCGTGTGGACTAATTCGGCTGAACTCTTCAGTGGTCAAATGATATGAGTGAGTCAGCATTCAGGAAACTTGATCGCTTGGTGTCGCGTGGGAACTGGAGGGGGTTTCTCTTGGACCTGCTGTAAGTGAAAATGTTTGCTTGGAAAATGACATTGGATTGTGGCCGGAGTTTATGACACAAGGTAATATAGATTACTGCATAAAAATGGGCGCCACAGCACTTCAAAATTGTGACGGTGATCTATTTGACTGTAAATCTGTACACAGTATTTTGGGATGATATCTTGGGACAAGTAAACAAAACTAGTGAAACTCTGCAGAACCCTAGATTGGACATGAACACAGCCGCCTCAGCACTGACATAGCTAACAAGTTTCATAGGAACAAAACGGGATAGCTTTGAAGAATATGAGGTGAAAGCTGCTGAGTTAACTGATTGCACTGAGTATGAGAGTGAAACACGGCGCAACCGCAAAATAAACATGCGTTTGACACCTCTTGACTGTGTCCCAGTCCAAGCACCAGAAGGTTAAGCTGACCCCATCAGAAAAATTTCGAACCCAGAGTTTCCTTCCTGTCATAGATCAATTTGAATCTTCATTGCGGCAGAGCTTGAGGCATACAAACTAGTTGATACCCGTTTTGGGTTTCTCAACAAGTTGGATACACTTACTAATGAAGAGATAATTGCAGCAGCTCAAAACTTAGTAGAAACATATAACAATGACTTAGACGATCAATTGGGAAATGAACTAATTCAGTTCAAGGCTTTTTACCATGAGTTTCAAAAAGATGATGAGGAAAATGAAAAAGTCATTAGTCAGTTGAGGTGGATGTATAAACTCCTCCTAGAAAGAAACTTCAAAGATTGTTTTCCTAATATTGAGGTCGCTCTAAGAATGCACCTGTCACTTATGGTCACTAACTGCAGTGGAGAAAGGTCATTTTCAAAATTGAAGTTGATCAAAAACAGGCTTCGAACCTCCATGTTAGAAGACAGGCTCAACGTTTTGGCTTTGCTCAGCATTGAAAGTGAGATTTTGAGACAATTAATTTATGAAGATATTATAAGTAGATTCATTAGTATGAAGTGTAGGCGCAAACCAATTAGCCACTAGGCCATTTCCAAGTTAAGTTATATGTAGTAACTACAATTTAGTAGTAAATTGTACACACAGTTTTTTCATACATATTAGTGTCATAGTATTGTATAGTACTGTAATATTACTCTACTCACTACTGTAGTAATGTAACTTACTGTAGTATAGTATCGTCTTTTAACACACTGCTAATAAATTCATTTCACACCCAAACCTTGTGTTCTTTTCTTAATATAGTTGTTCATAGCAATGTTAATAAATCGTGTTGAATATCTTAATGATTTTCAATTCTTTTCGTTATTATGTCATCAATTCATTAACTTCTAAATACTGTACAGTAACATTTTCTACAATTTAGTAATAAACTTTAAATGTTTCTGTTTAGATTTTTAGTTAGAAAATTGCTCTAAAATTCGATTTTTGCAGGTTAATTTTCAAAAACTTTCTGGACCCCCCGTTTTACTGGGGGGTATGGAATACTCTCCAGACCCCCGGTAGGGCCTGCACCACAGGTTCAGCCTAGGGGTCTACAGATCCTAAATACGGCCCTGGTGAGAGTCTATAAAAAACTAAGTTACCAAAAACTGCTTGGTAATTTTTAGTTACCAAAAAGTGAGGCTGGTAGAGAAATTCTGACTTCATATTCGGAATCATCACTCAAAAATACACAAGACTTACTAAAAATTGTACATGTAACAATACCGCTGTTGAGCAGTATTATCTGTTATGTCTGTCTTTTTGTACGTTTTATTATTTAGTTCCTTTTTTTAGTATGGGTGTGGACAGGCCGTTTTTTAAATTGTATTTTTAACTGACTGGAGTGAAAAGTACAAGTGTATCTAGCTTGTGTACAGTGAAATCAAGTTAATATTTAGATTATATAATGAAAAACAAAAAGGGTGGGAGGGGTTGACTTTTTTGTAAAAAGAAATTAATTATTTAATTATAAAAATTATGTATACAGATAAATATGGAATTATTAAAAATGGACTAAAATCAATAGGTTAAAAAAAGTTCGTAGAAGTCTTGAGAGGAGGGAACGTTAGAAAACTGTTTACGTTATGAATTCTTAAGCCTACAAATCGTGATAGTTATTATTATTATTATTATATTATTACTATAAAACAACATTTGTATTATTTTAATACAGACAGGAGTGAATACAGCCTTCGAATGAATTAGTAGTACGAACACGTCAGCCTGCCAACAGACATTAGATCTGTATATTTATCAGTGGCGAAGTTACATGGAGGCAATTGAGGCAATACCTACCCTAAAAAATTCTGTAGAATAAAAATTATAAATACATATGAAGTATGTAACGTAAAGATTATACATTGTTACTGTAATTGTCGAATTTACTAATTACATGCTTTACTCAGCGACCGCTAGACGGTGACAAGTGACAGCAGACATAGTTAGTTTAAAGCGAATGAGGCAACGTGAACCTGCCTCAGCGTTTTTTGTATACATCGTATGTAAGCAATGTGTTGGCCGAGCTTGGCAGTGTGGGGAGCGGGGGATTGACCAGCGCTCCACACACTGTAGCGTTGAGGCATGTCTCACTGCTGTTGTGCGAGTTTTAAAGCGCGCTGTGTTGTTTATAATTGTGTTTATTTTGTGCGGTTATTAAAAGTGTGCCTGTGATTCCGGTGAACTAATAGACGATCAACACTGTCATTTAAATTATTTGTGACATTAAACATATATATAGAAACTAATCAAGTTATAAATTTTGAAGTTCAATTAGTTATATTATTGTGTATGAATAACCACAGGTCTTTTAAACTTATTAAAAAGTAAGACGTTTTCTTCTTAGAGTTACGAAGAAAAATGTGGTGTTAAGAACAAGAGATTTACGCCTAATTTAGAAATTAAACATTTTGATGGTAAAGTATCTAGAAAATTTCAGTTTTCTTGGTACGAGCGATATTCGTGGTTAACAGGCTGTTCCGAAACCAACAGACTTTTTTGTTATACATGTATCTTGTTTTCTGGTGAAAAAGAATGGATTTTATATGGAGTGACGGTAACAAAAAACTTTCTTAGAAAGGCAGACAAACACCAGAATTAAAAATATAAACATATTCAAAATGAAGAGCGGTACCGTTTGCTGGGGCGCGTGAGGATTGAACATACTCTCTCTGAAGGGGCTAGAATTCAAGCTGTTAAACATAATGAAGTCGTGAAAAAAAATAGGCTTGTTGTTATAAGACTTGTTGATATTGTGTGTTTTCTCAGGAAACAGGAGCTTGGATTTCGAGGTAATTTCGAAGGGGAAGACTCAGTCAACCGGGGTAATTATCTAGAATTGTTAGATCTTCTTTCTAAGCAGGAACAGTACGTTCGAGATCATCTCCAGTCTACGTCAGGATTTAAAAGTACATCAAGCGATATTCAGAATGAATTAGTTGAATCTGTAACTGATATAATTCAAGAGAAGATTAAGGCGGAGTTAGATTCTTGCGATTTTATTGGAAATCAGGCAGATGAAACTTTAGACGTATCAAGTAGATCTAAAGTCAGCATAATTTTTAGATTTTGTTCAAAAGAAGGTCCAATAGAAAGGTTCATTGGGTTTTATGATGTTTCAGTAGATAAGACTGCATCAGGCTATCATAATTAATTGTTGACATTTTAAAAAAGTGGGGTGTAACAGAGAAGGTAGTCTGTCAAACATATGATGGAGCCTCTGTAATGGCTGGAAAGCATGGAGGTGTTCAGCACTTTGTAAAACAGACTTGCCCAAGAGCATTATTTCTACATTGCTATGCTCCCAAGTTAAACCGCGTACTTCTTCATTGCACTAAAACAATAAAATCGGTTCGGCTCTTCATTCACAATCTGACAGCATTTCACACATTTTTTTGTAGATCCTCAAAGAGATCACAGCTTTTAGAATCTAGAGGATTTAAACTTCCACAAGCATCCACTACCCGTTGGAACTTTCATTCCAGAGCAGTTCATACCATCTTTTCCCACTATGGTGACTTGAGACAAATTTTTGAGGACATTACAGAGAATGATGAAGGATGGGATAGTGATTCGTACAATTCTGCTGTTGAATTGCTTAACATACTCAAAAAGACCCATTTCATTTACTTACTTTGTTTTTATAGGGAAATATTCGTTTATACTGACCATCTCTTTTCTCTACTGCAACACAAAACTATCTCCGATATAATTCTGTGCAACACTGAAATTAAGAAAACTACTGCTATCCTCAAGGACATGAGATCAGAGAACACTGTGTCGTCTTGTATTGAAAAATGTCACCAAATAAGCAGCGAGGTAAATATAGATGACAGTAACAGGAAACTGCTGAAAACGTTAACTTATGAAGTTCTTGACACTTTGATTATGCAGCTGGAGGTACGGTTCAGTGATTTCGAAAGTATCCAGTTTGTTGAGTTGTTGTATCCAAATCACTTCCTTTCTTACACAGAGAGTTTTCCTTCTACTAAACTGAACAGCCTTATAAATAAATACCCTTTTTTCAATAGTGAAAGACTGGAAAATGAATTAAAAAACATTTACTCAGATACTGGAAAACATTTGTGCCCTCAAAGATTTTTACATTTTATAATTCTTAATGACTTAGAACCAGTGTACGTGGAAGTTTCAAAAATTAATTCGTTTGATTTTAACGTTTCCTGTTACCACGGCTTCTTCAGAAAGGAGTATGAGTACTTTGAAAAGAATAAAAAAACTACTTGCGCAATACGATGACTAATGAAAGACTTAACTCTCTTAGCACCATTGCTATTGAAAAAAATTTGTGAAGGAATTGATGAGTGACCAGTTGTTCAAAGACCGTGTTATTGAAAATTTTGCAAGCAAGAAAACTCGCCGTGTTGAACTACTCTACAAAAAAATTTAAGGTAAAACTTTTGCCTACCCATTCATTAACTACTAGCTTCGCCACTGATATTTATGTGTCAGCCAAAACAGTAGTACTTTTTGTAAACATAGACTGTTGTGTCATTACGACATTAAGAATGTTGTTGGCGTGAATTTGATTAATGAGACAGATTTCTTTATCTCTGCCCTTGTTTCTCTCTGTCAGTGTCTCTCTCTCTCTCTCTCTCTCTCTCTCTCTCTCTCTCGCGCGCGCGCGCGCACGTGCCCACACACACACGCATGCACGCGATCGGCAACTCATACAGTTTCTTCTTTTTCTTGTCAAAATTTCAGTGTTACACACAATCCCTCACTGTCCTTTTCCTGCCCCCTCGCACTTTGTTAACTTCTCCATCAAATCCTAACCTATACGTCAAATTAGATCGAAACTAGACACATTTTGGAATAGTTTAATCGATGTGCCTGAACCAGAAAAATTATTGGGTCACTTGTGTGAAAGAAGAAACTTAAATTTATTTACCTTATAACAATTCCCCTAAATAAAAGGGAAATCCCCAAATTCATATTTCGAAGCCACCTGTTGTAGATAAAACGGTATTTCTCTTGGATACATACGTTTAATCTCATACAAACGTTTTTATGTGTGTTCCCATCAGCACCGACACACCTGTCGGTACACAGGCTTCTCCATATTTTTCTACACCTGTCCAAATATGACTATACTGATTACAATAGTAAATTCATCTGCGGTTTGTTTATGATCGTAAGATATGTCTTTATAGTTCCTTTTAAATACCATTATTTTCTGCTCATTCGTACAAAACTTTCAATTGTTGAATGTGCCAATTCTGATAATCTTTGCCAAACCCAAATATTAATGTTATACGGCATCACCTTATTATGTATCAAACAAAATTAGAACAAATCACTGCTATTTTAGCAGTAGCTTTTTTAAGAAGCCGGAGTAGGCCTACTAGTAGGCCTACTAGTAGGCCTACACCTAACCGACACACACATTTGAAGGATCAGTATTTTGTCTTGGAGTTCACTCTCCCAGCTGAGATACCCATGTTTTTAGGGACCAGGAACTCGCATTTGAACTTCTATCATCAGCTACATAATGTAAATCCACTTACGTGTAAATCCTAGATAAATGTACAAGCCTATGCTCTAAAAGCCTAAGCTATGGTACCCACAATCATCTACGTTTTACTAAAATAATGGTTGCAAGTTAAATTTTTTGATTCATGTTGATGCTTTTGTCTCGAATAAACCAGGTAAATTAATCTGCTTTTCGTATCCGGCCGACGATGGTGTGCTCCCACTTACTAACAGTGGCACTTGCAACTTGTTTCACTTGCGAACACTCAAGTAGATAAGACACGTAATTAATTTTTGATAAGTGAGAGTACGTCCCACTTGCGAACACACAAACAACGATGTATGTACATCCACCCTGTACATGAAGGGGGATTATCTGTTTATTCATGAAGTTGTGAAATTGTTGAAGTTGCGCTTCTTAAACGAAAGATGAAAACAGTACAATTTACATTTTCTCCTGTACAAGTACAAAAAACCAATTTAAAAACTGATATTGCTTGTCATAACAGCTGACGTAAAGCGTCTATATTGTCTTCTAACTTCGAAATTCTTTTGTTTTTTATTATTTTTAAATTTGTATTTAATTTAACTTTTATTAATTATTTTTATGATTTAAATTATTTTTAATGTCAATTGTGTTTATGTTTTTATAATTCGTTAAATGCATTTTTTGTTACCAACTATGTTTACCAGGTTACAATTTTTATAAAACGCGCGCACACAAACACACACACACACACACACACACTTGCATAGCCGACCCCCCCTCTCACTCTCTCTCTCTCTCTCTCTTACTCTCTCACCCTAAATTAAAAAGGAAGGTTATTTTTTATTTATTTTTGTTAGTCAACTTGTAGAACGGACGACGTGATCTTGAGAAACATCCCAACATCAGAACTTGTTCATATCTTTTAGTTTATACAATTCAGTATACGTTTTCGTCCTTTTCATAGCTTAAAAATTTCACTCCATCATTACATCGTGTTCTGAATAGATTTCTCTGCCTCAGATTATAAACATTTGATAATGTTTTTTTATTCTTGGATGTGGTCTTCCAACGTGGCTGTTTAGTTTCTGATGCGTGCTTGTACGGTATTATACTATGACGTCGGAAGTAGCAGTTCCATAACTCCTGTGGCACTAATTGTCTAGCTACTGTTCTACAAAATAATTAAAAAATTAATCGAGTTTCTCTTCCTCTGGAACTTGACCATGGATACACTGCCAGCCACATTCTACATCTTTTCGAAGGAAAGCAAGTATAGCACACATTAGGATTTTTGTGCTCCCTACGTCATTTGAATGTGTATATTCGTGCAAAGTGACTACTGCAGCTTTTGAATTTTCCATTCATGAAAAATTACTTTTAATCTTTCAAACTCTCTTTTCTATTGATTTAACCAAAAATTGGGAGCTTAGCTTGCACAACGTCTTCGCCCGGACGGAAACTACTCTCGTCGGACATTTGTGAAGTTCGTCTTGAAGAACATCATTGTCTGAACACATAAGTTCTTCCTACACTTACTATGTTCGGTTTCTATCTCGGTATACTAATGATGATTTCAAATTACTTTTTAATTAAAAGGGAGAGAGAGAGAGATTTGGCTATGCGCGCGCCTGTTGTGCGTGTGTGTTTTTACCACACGCGGGCGCATACAAACAGCCACCCCATCACACTCTCACTCACTCTCTCTCTCTCTCTCTCTCTCTCTCTCTCTCTCTCTCTCTCTCTCTCTCTCTCTCTCTCTCTCTCTCTCTCTCTCTCTCTCTCTCTCTCCCTGAATTAGATAATATTAAACCGTAAAGTCATTTCCTGGGTACCCAGATCACATGCTAAGTCCTGACGGTGACCGAACAAATTGACGGCGCTTCTAACATATTCAGAAATCTAGGTATAACAGTTTTTATGTAAGTAGTACTTATCATTAAATACAGCAGGAGTGAAAATGATACTATAGTCACAAATTGAATACAAAGTTTGTTAAGCGTTTTGTGAAACAAAAACTGTGCAGATCTGGCTTAATGATTTGGACTACTGTTATGCTTTTACGGTGTTCGCAACTGGTATTCAAAATACTGAATTTTGTAAGATAACCATGTTGTTAAGGGTGATCGCAAGTGGGATTTATTTACGGTGTTTGCAACTGGAAGGCTACTGGTTGCAAGTGAGAAGGCCACCCTCCAATGGCAGCCTCTATGTTTGTGGTCAAAATAAGCAACAGGTCAAACCTGTTCTCTGTCATGGGCTGGATCTGTAGATGTGTGGGGCGCCTCAAACCTATGATTTATATTTAATTATGCTGTTTGTTTCATACATTTTTCGAATTCATTTTACGTTTCATCTGTTTCCCAGTATTGTCTGTAGTCTATAGTAGGCCTTACTCTGTGATTATAAATTCGACTTTTAATTTCCCTTTTGTAATTAAATTAATAATGTATCAACCAGCCCTGCTCAGTGCGTCAACTTGCCTCATACGGTAGTACATTGATACACTTTACACTTCATACAAAAACATTACGTATTTCTTTAATAGTTAACTCACAGCTTACCAAATGGTGCCAATGATTTGACAATGAATTAGGCTTCAAAAAAATTTTAAATTAACTTTATTGTTTAGTTCTCAAAAATAATAAAAATTAAAAACAAAAACGTTTAGGCCCGCTTTTTATAATATTGTAAAGGTACATATAATCACCATACAGGTAAATACCCACCTAAGATGTATTTAAAATAAAGAACTAACACTGAAGAGAAGAAAGGATGAAAAAGGTATAAAGAAAAGTGTATTTTAATATGATTATCCAGTCAACTAAAGAAAAGTAATAATAAAAGCAACATTTGAATGTAGAACAAGAGACCTAGAGAGCAAAACTTATAAAATCACAGTACAATACGATTTAACTCCAATGACCCAACAGATGGTAAGTGAGAGGACACAAACACTAAATACTATAATCCCAACAAGGACCCAAGAACACCAATTATTATGATCCCACATGGACTAAGAAGACAGAAGAAGATGATAGAAGAAAATGAAGAAAGAAGAACCAGTAATGCCAGAACAATAAGTATATATAAGTCAAGAAAAGTGTTTACAAAGGAGTACCTTAAAACATAGTGAAACACATAACAAACTATGACTAGTGACTTGACACTGACCTGTAAATATAAAAAATGCTCAATAATAATGAAAGAAGAGAAAGACATAATGATTGTATAAAACCTAACTAATAGTAGGGTAATAGAGTCAAAATAAACTCAATGCATAATACCCCAAATGACATGCTAAGTAGACCAGCATTAATAGCTGATTATTCTATAAATAAACAAGATAAGAATGAGTAAGATAATAAATAATGATCAGATAAGACTAATGTGCAAATACCTGTGGGCAGTAGCGGCTCGTACAGGGAGGGCAAAAGGGCGCAGCCCTCCCACTAAATTTGCAAATTAAACTTGTCAATAATATAACTATAATGTGTAGTATTCTTATTGAAAGATATTTTTGGGGCGACTAATAGCGATCACCCGATGTTTTCGGCATGGCCCCGCAGCTGGGACGGTTTCGTTGTCGCCCTCCCTGAATAGGCCGTTCTTTCGGGGAGTGGGGCAAGAGACGTATACACATCTCTATGCATTTAAATGAGCATCCGCCATTACAGGTGGGACTGTGGCCGCTTTCTGTTTCGCAGCTAAATTCATAGAGAAACGGAGCGTTGTTCAAAACTTCTCATAGTGCATATATTTTCTCTTGTGTTTTATATAGTTTTGATTGTGTTCTTGTTGTACTTTTTGTGTAAACGTAATGTTCTAATAATTTATTCTTTATTAGGCAGTGTATTCTGTGTACGATAGTGTTTTTGTCGAACCTTGTGTACATAAACGTGTAACTTATTCTGTGTGTTCTGTGCGTATTTGTTAGAAACGATTAAAATGGCTATGAATTCGGTAAGTAATATTAAACGTTTGATTATTTCATATTCACTTACTTACGAAAAGAAAATAGAACTAAAAAAAAAGAGTGCACCAAACAACATATTAAATGAACAATTACATTATAGATCACATACACTATTCGATACATTGATCCAAACACACAATTTGAACCTCAGCGCCAATTCCCTCCCACCATCAACCCCCACCAAACACACCAGTCCATAACCGTTATACTGTTAAAATGACATTCAGTATTTAATCCCACTGAGGAAGAGGAACATCACCTCGAAACGTTTGGGAAAGATAAATGAAAGTAAGTTCAATTGTGAAAGTTTATATATATATATATATATAATAAAAAAATTAGGGCCACCAAAACCGAATTTAGATATTACACAACAAAATTATAAAACGGACAGACCAGCATCAAGTAAAAAAAACTACACAAGAAAATTTAATAGAAACTGTTACTTACATGCTGATTGGATATGTGGATGTGAGGTGATCAATTCCTTTTTTTGTTATGTATGTTTGGTGATGAACCTAAACAGTGATTCAGTCTGGACTGAAAATGGAATTAAGGACTTGAAACATTTGGGAGAAAACATTAAAAAACATAAAATTAGTGAAACTCATATGAACAATTTTATTGAATATTCATTGTTAGGAAAAGTCAATATTAGTTGCCAGTTAGACAGTGCATATAGATTAAAAATTAAACAGCATAATGAAGAAGTCTCTAAGAACAGATACATCCAAAGTAAGTTAATTGACTGTGTAAAGTTTTGTGGAATATTTGAATTAGCTTTAAGGGGACATGATGAAACAAACACATCTGAGAATCCAGGTATTTTTAGGGGCTTAGTAAATTTAATGGCAGGCCTAGATAGCACCTTAAGAGAGCATATTGAAAAAACAAACAATAGGGTTTTCGTTGGTCTTTCTAAAACAATTCAAAATGAAATTTTGGATTCTATTTATGCAGTGTGCATTGGACTAATAAAAAAAGAAATAAATGAAACTGACTACATTTCAATTGAAGCAGATGAAACCACGGATTGTACCACTCTGTCACAAATTGTGTTAGTTGTGAGGTATGATATGAACGGAAAATTACATGAGAGATTTATCAGTTTTGTCAGTCCACAAGATCACTCCGCTGAAGGTATTAGTAATACTATTTTTGAAGAATTAGCAAAATTAGAACTTGATAAGATGCTTAGTAAAATTATTGCACAAAGTTACGATGGGGCAGCAGTAATGAGTGGAAAACATAACGGTGTTCAAGCAAAAGTTAAATGTGTGTACAAGAATGCCCAGTATATACACTGCTATGCCCATCAACTAAACTTAATTATTGAGCGCGCTGCATCACAAAACAAGCAAGTAAAAATATTTTTCTGTAATTTAGATGGTTTTACAACATTTTTTTCAAGATCTTCCAAGCGAACTGCCATACTTGATGAAGTAGTAAAGAAACGTCTCCCAAAATGTTCTAATACCAGGTGGAATTTTAAATCCCGTTGTGTCACAACAGTATTTATTTATAAAAATGACGTTTCCGCTGTTCTTGAAAAAATCATAGATGACGAGAGTGACAAGTCCACTGTTCAAAAAGCACTAGGACTGAAAAACACATTAAATAATGATGATTTTAATTTTTGGTTAACATTTTTCAACAAAATTATGCCAGCCTGTGACATTTTGTTTAATCACTTACAGCAAGTAGAAATTGACAGTATTAAAACACACCAGTATGTTGCCTCATTCAAGTCACACATTCGAAACGTCAGAGATTATATTGATTTTGATGCCAGTCTGTCTGCAACAAATGATTTTGGAGAATCATCACAAAATCCAAAAAGGTCACGTTTTGATGAAAGCAAGAAGACTGCGACTAAAGAAGTTTGTGACATAATAGTTACCAACATAGACGACAGATTTTTATTTTCAGACCATTTAGCAATAGCAGTTTTGTTGCAACCAACCCTGTTTTCTAAACATCAGCTTATCTTTCCAGAAACACAGTTACAAATTGCTGCTAAATAATTTAATTTAAATGAAACTGCATTAAGACATGAACTGGTAGTTCTATACAGCAGGCCTGACTTCACAAAGGCAACTGGCGCATTGGTTCTACTCAATTTTGTATATGAAAACAATCTAGTTACTGTTTTTCCCGAACTGGTAAAACTATTAAAAATTATTTGTACAATCCCTATGACTACAGCAGAAAGTGAACGATGTTTCTCAACTCTCAAACGCATTAAAACATTTACACGTAATACAATGAAAAAGGATAGACTAAGTGCTCTGGGAATGTGTTCAATAGAAAAAAAAGTGTTAGAAATAACTCCTAACTTCAATGAATTAGTTATTGACCATTTTGCCAAACAAAAGGAGAGGAGAATGGATTTCATATTCAAGCAAATAAACTAATCCAAGGTAGGGAACAAATATATTTTATTTAGTAATGCATGCATTTAATAATATAATTTCTTAAATATTTAAGTTTAGGAACGTGAACTGCTTAGGTATATAAATAATTTGTTTCAAACACTGTTTAAATATTGGTAGTTTGCAAGGTAGGTTTTTGATATTAACAATAATTTTAGTAGTGAAGCAAAAGATTCAATTTTACAATTATTTGATGATAATAGCAATGATTTAGTTTCTACTGGTGACTTTTTTTTACATAATATATGGGTACAACTAAATTTTGCCCCCCCAGTCAAAAACATTAGCAGCCGCCACTACCTGTGGGTGAAACTTGATAACTATAGCAAAATATAGAAATAACAGTAAATTTGCATGAATGCATTGTTGTCAACATACAGGGGTTACAACTAACCTTACATATGGTACAGAACCATGTGCAAATACTAATAAGTGGTAGTAAAAGCCTGAAGTTTAGAAAGTAAATTACCATAATGAGAAAAGACATTATAGAGGTAATCGCAATACTAAATGTAATTAGATTAAGAGTGTTATTAGTGCATATAAAGTGTAAATACATGGGACTGACAGAGACAGCAAAAGTGTACACACACAAAACACCACAAAACCACTTTAATTTAATTATCCAGGAAAAACCTATTGTATAGAAAGATCAAATAACTCCTGTTACTACTATTACTGGGTAATACTAATGATATAAGATGACAAGCAAGTCAGAATAAATATAAATTCATGCAAGTGTCTGATCACACTAACTGTAAGAAGTAAAAACACTTCAATCAAGGTAAAACCTGTATATTATGAAAATTCCAACATAAAACAACAATCAGTCTTATCCAATAACGATAACTATCAAGTATGAGGCATTAAAACATAAAACTAATTTAATTATATGCAAATTTTGAGAAGGACCGGGGTATATCTAGGCCAATGACCAACTTAGCTAAAAACCTTCAAAATAAGAAATACATACAGTGTACACAAAATTTGAGGTGTACAAAACATATAAAAGACATGTCATAAGATTTATTTAACAAAAGAAATAATCAGAGTGGGCGAATGGTAGGAATAAATATGTAATTCAAACAATCCCAAACATAGGCCATAAGAGCTTAAACCTAAAACTGACAAATCATTGTATTAAGACAAAAATAACAATTATAATTGTAATGCAAGTACATCTAAGGTTAAAGATGATCAATGTACAGCATATACAAACCGAATAATGACAAATAAATGCTTATTGTAAATAAAATAAGTAAAAATAATAACGAAAAACTGTAATTCGTTAAAATAACACACAGACATGCCTTGTAAGGACTTAAAATAATCAGTAATGTAAATGCAAGTGAATGGTCTGGTCATATCTTTTGTAAATAGTAGTATAAGGTAGTTGAATTAGTTTTAAGAAATCATGTGTAAATTATAAAAAATAGTAACACCGGTGAAAAAGATACATTACAATATGTGCACATGCCTTTTAATAATAAATGATTTTATAATAATTATGTTCAATACATATAGGCCTAAGTGTGTAAAACGAATTCCCTACAAGAGTTTAAAAGAGCTAATGAAGATTTGTCTTAAATTTTTTCAGAGTTACATAATTATTATTTGTTCAGATAATAATAATTTGAAGGCTACATGTTACTGAAAATAGTGATTCGTTTACAATGTCATTTCGTAAATGTACCTGAAAAAGATGACACAGAAGATATTTACAAATAATAAATTTAAGAAAAAATATACACATATTTTATTCAGAAAATATTAGATATTTGTATTTAATCTTTTATTTTATTTTATTTTATTTTTATTTTACCGAGAATAGTTACTATTTATAGAAAACCGTAGCAAAAAATATTTGTAATAAACGTCTGTATCTGTATTCCTACTTTTACCGGTACTTTTTAACTACATATTATACTAATGTACAATGAAGATATACTTATTATATCTTTATTTAGTATATAGTTATTTACGCGTCAAGAAAAGAACGTGTGAAAAAAGTGATCACAACATTTTATGCCTTATATGTTTTCTGTCATTGAATGATTAACCCACTTTTTAATAACGGCGTTGAAAGATAGTTGATTACGTCTTTCAAAGATTATTTTTACTACGGTACTGAAATTAAAAATAGCTAAGATCGTATACAGGAAATAAACGTAGGCGACTGGAACCAGTAATTGTATGAACAGCCTTGACACACCAGCTGCTTTTGTAATATTGCAATTGCTTACATTCAGTAGACTTGGCAACGCTGTGACCTTGGTGACTTTATATACATTTTGTGGCAACAGTGTGCATATTTTTTATTACTAGAAGTTAAACGAATTCCGTGACAAATTTGTAATGGATTTTGATAAAGGTGTGATTGGGTTGTAAGGACTAACTTAACGGGGTAATTATTATTTAATTTTTTTCAACAACCTATCTTGAAACGGATATATATTTTTACGGTTTTTTATGCTGATTACGAATATGTAAGATTAAAATGTCTAAACTTACTCATAACTTTTATATATGGGGTCTCAAAAAGATGCAGAACTATTGTTAAAAGTAGCGTGTTCAGGTTATGATGCTTAACTGTGATTATATATATATATATATATATTACATTTAATATTTATAATTAAATTTACCTCAAGATGTTATTTTTCTATTTGGAACATGTTTCGAGAGCTCCTGTTCTCTCATCTTCAGCTTCGCGATCTTGTTTCTGGTGAAGTATTTGTGTGTTGGCTGCTGGTTGCTATTAAGGTTGTTTATTGGTCTTTGGTATTTTAAAGTTGTATTATTGTGTGTGACTGTGGTATGTTTTTGTATTTTGTGTATTTTCGATGTTGAGTGCTTTGAATATTGTGTCATGTTTTGTATTGATTTGTATTTGTTCTGGTATTAGTTTGTTTTATGTTGTATGTTTGTATATTTGTAAATTTTCCCAAATGTTCATTATGGTGACTTTGTGTGGTATATGTTTTATTAGTGATACATTGGTTATGTCTGGGAATTCGTGTCCTGTGTTTATTGCATGTGTGGCTAAATTGGATTTATATATTTCTGGTTTTTTGTATGCGTTTAGGTGTTCAAAATAACGTTTTTTCAGCTGTTTTTTTGTTTGTCCTATGTAACATTTATTGCAATCTTGGCATTCAATTTTGTATAAACCGTTAGTTGTTGTATTATCTTTGTTGTGTGAGCTATTTAGAATTTGTAATTTATTTTTATTAGTTTTGTATGCTATTTTTATATCTGTGCTTTTAAATAGTTTTGTTAGTTTTGTCATTTTATTATTTATATAAGTGAATGTGACCCATTTTTTGTTGTTGTTATTATTTGTGTGTTGTTCATTTTGATTAATTCTTAATTGTTCAGTTTTTATTTTATATTTGATTTTATTTTCTATCTTGTTCACAGTATTTTTATTGTATCCATTTTCATAACCAATTTGATATATTATATTTCTTTCTTTGTCAGTTTCTTGTTTGTTTAGGGGAATTTTGTACATTCTGTTAAATAGTGAATAGAATGCTGCCATTTTATGTTGTGGTGGGTGGTCAGAATGGTTAGGTATAATGATGTTAGTAGAAGTTGGTTTTCTATATATTGCATATTGTATGTGGTTGTTGTATCTTGTGATGGTTATGTCTAAATAGTTGATTTTGTTATGTTTTTCTTTTTCCTCTGTGAATTGTATTTTAGGATGTATTATTGATTTGTTTCAGTATGTTCTCTGCATTTGTGTTTTTATTATTTGATACATATAGCCCATCGTCTACATATCTTATCCATATGCCATTTGGGTCATGTGATTTTATAATATTTTGTATTTTTGTGTCTATGTGTTGTAGGAATATTTCTGCTATTATGCTTGATAATGGTGATCCCATTGCTAAACCTTCTTGCTGTTGATAAATTTTGCTATTAAATTCAAAGTAATTTTGTTTTAGTATTAGTTGGAGGCTATTTTTTATTTCGGTTATATATTGTTTGTTTTCATTTTGTTCTTTAAGTTTGTTTATTATTATGTCTATTGTTTCTTCTACTGGGATGTTGGTGTACATGTTTGTGATGTCATATGTTGTGAAAAATGTATTTTCATTTATATTTATTATTTTTAGTTTGTCTATTAAGTCATATGTATTTTTTATGTTGTGATGGTTATTTGTTAGATGGTTATTTTTTAGTTTTTGTGCTATTATTTTTTCTATTTTGTATGTAGGAGCTTTTCCGAAGTTGATTAATGGACGTATTGGGTTGTTTAATTTGTGTATTTTTATTAGGCTATTCATTTTAGGTGTTCCTAGATTATTATTTATATATATGTCTGTGTTTTTCATGTTGAAAATGTTTTTAGTTGTTTTTATTAGTTTTATTGTTTGTTTAAGATAGTTTTCTGTTGGGTTTTTGTTAAGTTGTATGCAATTATTATTGTTTATGAAGTCTTCGGTTTTTTTAATGTAGTCTCCTTTATCAATGATTACTGTTGCTTGACTTTTGTCTGCTTTAGTTATTATTAAATTATTGTTCTTTACTTTATTTTAAATTTCTTTTATTGTTTTATTGTCTTTCTTTTGTTTATCTTTGTTTTTCATTTCGCTAGTGATTATTTTTTTAATTATATGTGTTGCTTCTCTTCTTTTTTCTTCTTGTATATTGTCTTTTATTAGGGTAATGGCAAATTCTGTTTCTACTATTAAATTTTCTAGATTTTTGTTTGCATTTTGAGTTATGTTAGTTTTTGACATATTGTTTAAATATTCTGTTTCTTTTTTACACGACTGCCAAAAGGAGTGTTATGTTTTCAGTGGTAGGGTATGTATGTATGTATGTATGTTTGTTCCACTATAACTTTTTAACGGCTTTACCGATTTTGATGTTCGATGGCTCGATGGATTCCTTACTTCACCAGAAGTGTCATAGGCTATATATCACCGTGAGTTGACTTCCGGTTTTGACCGGAAGTGAATACAAGTGATCGGTTCTAATGATTTATTTTGTTCGTTTATTGGTCCATCAGGTGGCGCTAGTGGAAGGTATTCTGTAATATTTGCGACGTTATTCGACGTGTGCAAGAAAAGGGAGACATCATGGCGAAACAAGTTTTTGCAATTCAAAATGCTATTTTAACGCACAGAGAGGTGTCAGCATGTGAGTGCGCAGTACGTCTGTGTCACCTTAAAATGCGGGATTCCTCACGAAAAGTGATCTTTGTTAATACTTTCTTTCCTGAGTTAAGGTACCGGATGTTGAGAATTGATGATATTGCAAACGAGCCATACAGAAATATTTTTGACCGCTACGTTGCCAGGCCTCACGCGCTCGAAGAATTAAGTTTGCATGAATTCGCTGTCTGGTATGAGCCTGTGACGCACAATAGATTCTCAGAAGATGATCAGGATGCTGATGCTTACGAACAGGCTCCAGAATAAAATGCCTCTGAAAGATGTATCACTCTTCTTGATAATCAGGGAAAAATGAAAAAGCGTAAGCGCCCAGCTGTCTTACGAACTAGGTATTACACACCAAACTCAGATCCGGAAGCATATTATTATTCTCTTTTAGTCACGCACATTCCTTTCCGCTCTGAATCTGAATTGATGGAGGGGTATAACAGTGCAAAACAAGCGTTCGTAGCAAAACAAAGTTTGTTACGACCAATGCAAGGTGGAAACAAAGTGAAGGAATTGGCTAGGTGGGAGGAAGAGATTCAGCAAGCTGTAGCTAGAATTGTAGCAGAAAACCTAGCTAATGAAGTTAATTTAGATGCTGACGTGGTCGAAAATAATATGCGTGAAATTTTCGAACAAAACCTTATTGAAGAACATAATGATGAAATTGCTTTAGCTAGCGGAGATGGTGAACCTGAAATACATGAAATGACGGATCAATAATATGCCGCAGAAGTAAACTTAATGAATTTTCAGCATCGCCAATTGTTCAAAATGATTTCAGACAGATTGCTTCCAAGTGAAAATAATACTGAGCCATTACGTGTCTTCGTTACTGGAGGAGCAGGCACCGGCAAAACCTTTACTCTGAAAATTATTGTAGAACAGATTCGTCGTCTTTCTCATTTACCTGCAAGCAGAGCTGTTACGGTAGCAGCACCCACAGGTGTCGCTGCAAGATTGATTGGAGGTAGCACTTTGCACTCTACTTTTGCCCTTCCTATCGAAAAAGGCAAGGTGACAGCTCTTCGCCCTCTTACTGGTGAGCTTTTTCAAAGGGAACGGCTAAGGTGGAAGCATATTAATTGGCTAATCATTGATGAAATCTCAATGGTACCCTATACAACCCTAAGAAATATTCACTTAAGGTTGCAACAGCTTAAAATGAATGATGCTCTCTTCGGGGGTATCAATATTATTTTGTTTTGCGATCTAATGCAGTTGCCACCTGTATCAAAAGCAGTTGGTGGTACCTACTGCTTCAAGCAGTCTCATTACTTATCAGCTGAAATTAATTTGTGGACACTGTTTAGTTTCTGTGAATTACCTCAAAATATGCGGCAAGCTAACGACACTACTTTTATAGACATTCTAAATAATTTACGAGTCGGCCAACTCACCATGCAGCAGCTAGAAATTTTAGATCGTCGAAGAGTTCCTTTGACAGATGAATTTGCTGATGGCGAGTGTCTGCGTATTTTCCCAACCACTAAACAGGTAGAAGAATATAATGCTATGATGACTGAAAAGTTGAAAACGTCATCTAAAGTTTACGATATTGCAGCGGTGGATGTGTCTGTCGAAGCTAAGAATTACGGACAAAAGTTAAAGAAAACTTCATACCAACGGATCCAAACAAAACTGGAGGTATTCCAAACTCTTTAGTAATCGGAGTCGGATCTAGGGTAATGTTGCGAAAAAACATTAATGTTAATCATGGTCTGGTCAACGGAGCAATCGGCACCATTAGAAAAATTGAGTGGCCTGCACTACGTCGAGATCAGCTTCAACCTGGTGAGGTTCCACAAGCCGTATTTGTAGAATTTGATGACAGATCAATTAGGGGAAATACTGCTGGTATTGGAGTAAAGATAGAGCCCACCACTGTTGAATATGATGCTTTGCGAGGCCAGAGCAAAGTAGAACGACATGCTGCAATTAATATTGTGTTGGGCTGTAACAGTACATAAACTCCAAGGCACTACTTTAGACAAAGCAGTCATTGATTTGAGTAGTAATATTTTTGCCAAGGGTCAGGCCTACGTCGCACTAAGTCGTGTGAAAACATTGGAGGGATTAGCAATAAGTTGTCTGGATCCACGAAAATTGTTGCATGAACCGCACGATAAAAACTCACTTGAGGAATTAAATCGACTCAGAAATCTGTAGACCAAAGCTTTTTCTTTATCATTTCTAATAAATGAAATTATTTAGTTAATTATATAATTTATAAAACAATTTATCAAAATGTTTGTATTATGCTAGTTATATCTTTATATATATATTTCGTGTGTGCGTGTGTATGTCACTGAACTCCTCCTAGACGGCTGGACCGATTTTGATGAAATTTTGTGTGTGTGTTTGAGTGGGTCCCTGGATGGTTTAGATTCACAATTTGGTCCACTGGAAAATGTTTATTTAACTAATTTTTCATTTATAAGTAGTTGTTAATTTTGGAATGTTTTACATTGGATCCGGTAGACTGCGCTACCATCGCAGCATCAAATATTAAATATTATTGTATTTTAATTTCAGTTTGTCCCGACAGTTGGTGCTGCGATCAAATTGAGAAAAATATTTGAAATTTTGTGTTATTATTGTGTTCGTTCAAGTCGTGTGCTAATTAAAATATTAACTACGAATAGAAATTGATGTTTGAAGAGTTTTGAAGTGTGCCTAAAAAACGATACTTTTTGCGAATTTAGGGTGGAATCGAAGTAAGTATATTTTGTATAAATTTTTTATCAAATTTACACGTGAGTTTTATAACAACCAACCTAACCTAAAAATTTATTTGTGTAGCTCATTAATTTCATAATAAATTTTTTAAATTGTTTTTATTATTCATGTTCCGATTTTGATGAAATTTTGTGTGTGTGTTTGAGTGGGTCCCTGGATGGTTTAGATTCACAATTGGACCCGGTAGGTGGCGCTGCGATCGGGTTCCAGGAAATTTTTTTTTTATTATATATAAAAATGAATGTTTCTTTGTTTGTCCCGTATGCGTTCCTATACCATTCATCCGATTGCGATGAAACTTCGGTGAGTTGTTGTGCGCACGCCCGCGAAGGTTTCTGATTTAGTGGTGTTTTTTCGATTGGGTCCTTTGGGGGGTTCTTTGGGGTCTTCCACATCTCCTCCTAAACCACTGGACCGATTTCAACCAAACTTGGCAAAAATATTTTACGCAACGGGAGAACCAACATAGGATAGTGTTTTTTCGAAGGGGTCCTTTGGGGGTTCTTTGGGGTCTTCCACATCTTCTCCTAAACCACTGGACCGATTTCAACCAAACTTGGCAAAAATATTTTACGCAACGGGAGAACCAACATAGGATAGTGTTTTTTCGAAGGGGTCCTTTGGGGGGTCCTTTGGGGTCTTCCACATCTCCTCCTAAACCACTGGACCGATTTCAACCAAACTTGGCACAAATATTTTACGCAACGGGAGAACCAACATAGGATATGTGTTTTTTCGATATGATCCTTCGGGGGGTCCTTTGGGGTCTTCCTAATCTCCTCTTAAACCACTGGACCGATTTCAACCAAACTTGGCACAAATATTTTACGCAAAGGGAGAACCAACATAGGACAAGTGTTTTTTCGATACGATCCTCTGGGGGGTCCTTTGGGGTCTTAAAAACATATTAGATTTGGTTACTATGGCAACCCAATAGAATAGATTCTGTTCTAAATATATTATCGCATTAAATTGAAGACCACGCGAACGAAGTCGTGGGCAACAGCTATTTATTTTTAAGAAACCTACTTTAATTGAACTTTATTAATTAAACTAACATTTTCATTACGTACAACGTGAAACTCCGTAGCGAAGCACGGGTATTCCCCTAGTAATAGTATATAAAATAAAGTTATACTATATTTATAAGTTTATAAGTTCATACGCTAATTATACTATGTACATAAAAAAGTTTATAAATAAAACTATGTAAAAATTGAAATTTTTTTTGCACTTCACACATACGCACGCACACACTACACATTCCCATTATACTCTTTTTAAACACAAAAAGGAATAAAATAAAAAAATAATTTAAAAAATTAAAAAACACGACTGCCAAAAAAATAAATGAATAAATAAAAAATAAATTGATAAAACAATAAATAAAAATAATATTTAGTAAAAATCACAAAATCTAAATAAAGTCGATTTAAAAAGCCAAAAACAAGGTACTGAAATTCAGCTCTGATCAGATTTAACGAAAATGTTATGAATGATTAAACGCATAGTAATTTTATTAGATTTAAATTACTTTTCGATGTTGAATATATATCAATGCATCATATGAAGATTACAATTATAAAAAATATTGCTGATAAAATTTTGCTCTTCAATTTTAATTTTCAATGCAGTCGGGGTCTGTTTAATGAAAAGAACAAATCTATTTAGAAACAGCACCCGACTGCATTGAAAATTAAAATTGAAGAGCAAAATTTTATCAGCAATATTTTTTATAATTGTAGTCTTCATATGATGCATTGATATATATTCAACATCGAAAAGTAATTTAAATCTAATAAAATTACTATGCGTTTAATCATTCATAACATTTTCGTTAAATCTGATCAGAGCTGAATTTCAGTACCTTGTTTTTGGCTTTTTAAATCGACTTTATTTAGATTTTGTGATTTTTACTAAATATTATTTTTATTTATTTTTTTATCAATTTATTTTTTATTTATTCATTTATTTTTTTGGCAGTCGTGTTTTTTAATTTTTTAAATTATTTTTTTATTGTTAAATTCTGTATTGCTAAGGTTAATGGTTTGAGGGTAAAATGTGTGTTTAGTTTTGTTTTTGTTCTTGATTTTTGTTTTGTTGTTTTAATGTGTTGAGTTTTTTGTTGATTGTAATAGTCTTTTGGTTTTTTCAAATCTTATTTTATTTTCTATGTTATTGTATTTATTATTCCAATTGATTGGATGTAATAAACTTGTTAGCTCTAAGTGTAGTTTGTATATGTCTAGTGTTATGCTATTTTTCTTACTGTATAATTGATTAATTTCGTTTTGTATCCATAATCTTTGTGCTTGTATTATTGTTTTTTGTGCGGTCATATTTTTGTTGTTTGTGTTTATGTTGATGTATTTAGGTGTTAATTTATGTTTTTGGCATTGTCTATTGAAGTGTATATTGTAACGTAACGAAAATACGGTCCCCGACGTTAGATAAATCAACTTATAAGATTTAAAATAGAGAAAAAATTTATTAATTATCCACATTTGTAAAAGGTCAGAAACCCAACCCATGATTGATTAAATAAAATAAGAATACAAGGTAGAAAGGAAAGAAATTAATAATGTTAATATTTGTAAACCTCAAAGTTCAGTGAAAGGTGTGAACAACAGACATTGACAAAGAATGTCAAAACTGATTTAGACTGTTTCATAATAATTGATGTTTTAAAGTAGATGAGAATGAGTAAATGTTGTATGACTTAGGTTATTAAAATGTACCTGTTATTAATTGTATCATGTTATATTATTATCATGATAGTGATGTTATTTTTTTGTGTTAGCAAGTGAAGTTATTCTGTTAATAGAATACCAGGTAATTAAGTATTATGTGTTATCAATTTACCATTATAGAGCTGTTGTTAAACTCAGTAATTGATTACTAATTAATTTCTTTTTATGTGTTACCCATATGTCATGATAAAGCTTTTGTTAGACTTTATAGAGTTAATTATTTGTATACATGTACTTAGATACTAGGATGATTATAATTGTAAACTTGGCCAAAAAGGCTATAATTGTTAACGAGATACAAAAGAGTTTAGTATAACCATGTCATAAATAGATAAAGGATTTTATAATATTGCAGATAGTAACAAGTTAAATTCAGAAGTAGATCAAGGTATAATGATAGGCCTAACAACCAGTAACATTATATAGTAAGTCAGATCAGAAAGGTTAGGTAAAGAAATTGGTAACAAATACTAAATAAAATCTAATGAGTTAGGAGAAGTTAATAATAATTGATAATAACAAATAAATAAACTCAAATTAAATAAATTCTTATAATGCCATAGTGCAATGATACCGCTAGATAATATTTTGTAACAGAAAAATAATATTTGTTAAAATAAGTAGACTAAGAGGAAACGACAGCAAAATATATAAAAGTTAATAACAAGCAATAGGTAAAATTATAATAGGATATAATGGAAATTTAGAAAAGGATTATTTTGATGAGTGGAAGAACATTGTATGAAATGGTTGTAGTATAATATAATATCCAATAAGAATAGAAAAGATGGTTGTCAGGGACGACGAAAGAGTAGAATTTGTTGATTTGATTACTGAATAAATTTACATGAACGAAGACGGTTTAGTTAAAAGACGCTCAGGAAAGATTTGATTTAATTTAAATACAAAGTCCATAAAAATTTAAGCAAAATGAATAATAAATCACAATAATATGATCCACTGTCATTCAACCGTCTTATATAATTGGACAATCTAAAACCTATACGTGAAAGTAACGAAAAATATAAAGGAAGAACTCTGATTGCAAAATTTAATATAATGAACACATGTTAACTTAATTAACTAACAAAACCAGAGAAATAACTACCTGCATAAAGTGATATAATCCTATAACGTAAAAGAAACGAAAATAAAACACCACATTATATCGGAACTTCAGTTCCACAATTCAATAGAAAAACGTAGTTGGACTCGAAATTCGTCGAAGCACGTAACCACAATACTCGGACATTGGTGAACAAAAGGAGCGGTATTTCTGCATCATCCCAGGACCAAGAATTAAACTTTATTTCAACTTGGAGCGAAGACTGACGACAGCAAATTCATCTGCATTCTGTTATTGACCAAACAAGACGAAGAGGTTATCTGTACACTGCCTTATCGAGTCACGAGGCCGAGCGGACGGTAACTACAATTATTTTAAATATTATTTAATAAAAATTTAATTCTATATTGTAATACCTTGTATTCCTATTTATGAATTTTTTGATCTTACTAACAGTTGAAAGAACCTTCACGCCCTGTATTTAAAGAAATATAAAATCAAAAATCATGACTAAAAATAAAACCTTGAATTCGATCGATAATCGATTACTTCTAACTTATAGCCTTTTGTATCTACGTAAAAGAAACAACTTTGTTGGACGAGAGATAGTAAATATTAATAAAGAATCCTTTCAGAATTCAGATATCTTATCATTTATATAATGTTTAGTGTAGTGTGAACAAGATATAAGATAAGTAGAGAGTGTAACAGAGAATTATCGTACGCGGTGGGCTAATCTACAAATTTCCGTTGTCTGCGAACCACAGCGCTATTCGCGGACTGCTTGGGTATTAAAGAGAAAAAGAATACAATAAAAATTTCTTCTCTTCTCTTCAACGCAGAATAGGCTTGAGCGAAAAATTCGAATTACACACTATACACATAATTTTCACCCACCATAACACAATTATATTAAATAGAGAGGAACTGTGATATACTTATACATTATTATACCACATATTGAGATAAGATACATCATAAATTGGCACTCTTATTAGAAGAAGAGGATTAACGAGGAGACACCCGTTAAGTGATAAATTGGCGAACCCAACAGTGGGGCTTTAGAAGATAGTGATACGGGAGAAAAGACGCTATACGCGATAAGTGATAAATTGACGCATCCATCGTGGGGCGAATTAAATAGAGACGACAAAAGATAAGTGATAAATTGGCGCTCAACTAGTGTAGGGCTTAAGTTAAGTAAAACCTTGATTTTATAAATATTACTTAACTCGAGCAGGCAACTGTTGGAGACTAAAAATGCATAATACCAGAGATAGATCGAAGAAGAGGGCAGAAGACACGGAGAAGGAAGAAGGTGGACAAGAACAAGAAATAGAAGTATTCACAGATAATGAAGTGGAACAACAGACAGGCGATAAAGAAAAAACTGAAGTAATTGGGAACAAGGAAAAGGAAGTAATTGAAGAGGATGCCAAAGGGGATCAACCAGATAAATCCAACCAAAAAGAAGACATGAGCATGCAGGAGATGTTGAAAATACTATTGGAAAACTCAAAGAGACAGGAGGAAAAATTCGACAAAACAAATGAGGAAAATAAGGAGAATTTTAGGAAAATAAATGAGGAAAACAAGGAGAATTTTAGGAAACAGGAGGAAACATCAAAACTAATGAACGAAAAGTTCGATAAGAACAATGAAAGATTAATCCAAATTAACGAAAGGTTGGACAGGAATGATGAGAGTTTAAGACAAATGAAGGAAGAGATCCTACAAATAAATGAAGAGAATTTAAGGCGAATGGATGAAAGAATTGAGAAAATAAACGAAGCAAGTTTAAAGCGGATTGAGGGTAAGATGGAGAAGTTCAATAAGGAGATAAGGGAAACTTTCGGGGGGAAGTTTAAAAATGTTAACACACTTAGCCAAAGAGTAGATAAATACAAGGAGGAGACAAATAAAATAATGGATATGTGTTTAAAGAATACGAATAAAACACTAGACAGCATTTCCGAAGATATTATAGTAAGTCCGAATACAGAAGAGAGTAGCAAGGAAATAGAAATTAGAGAAGCCCAAAATGCATTGTTATCTGAAAATAAAAATAGAAAGAACAAAGAGAATATCCAAACCATGGAAGAGAATATCAAGAAAATAAGAAAAATAGGTAGAAGGAAAATATTAAATACAAAAGAAGAATTGGAGATGAGGAAGGATGGATTAATTAGTGCATGTAACCTCCCAATTAATGAACGAAGGGAGTTAAGTAAAGGTAAGAGTTATAGAAAAAATTTAATAAAATTATCAAAAATAAACCACCATAGAATAATAAAGAAGAACTTAAATAAATTTAAATATCATTTAAATATATCAACGATCGAAGAGTATCTGACAACATCAGCTATATCTTTAATATGGAAAATACCAGTAAAACATTGGGTAAGTAATACAGAGGTCAAAGGGAATGGAATGGTAGCATATATGAGTGATTACGTTAGGTTAGAGGAGGTACAATACCTGTTAATTAAAAGGGATCTAACTATGACTGAAAACCATGACTTAAAGGAAGACTTCGAATCAACAGAGTTACAGTACCAGATACACGAGAGGTATTTAACAAGTGTAAAAATTATTATAAACACTACAGTAATCCGAGAAAAAGGAGTACCTGAATTAATGGACCATGGTTAAAACGAGAAATAGTCAACCAGAAAAATGGGGTTGATTTTCTGAAAACCGACCAGGCAACCATTTGGAAAGACAGGAACTAAGTAAATAATATTAAATAAGGAATAAAAAATAATATGTTAATAGAAACACTAAGATGAAAATATTTAAGAATAAAACCCCAAAATTCTAAAAGAAGTAAAAACGTCTTACTATAAGTATTAAGAACAAACTATTTCGAAGATGTTAAGAATAAAACCCCAAAATTCTAAAAGAAGTAAGAACGTCTTACTATATGTATTAAGAAGAAATTATTTTAAATATATAAGAATACCCCAAAATTCTAAAAGAAGTAAGAACGTCTTACTATGTGTTTACCAAGAAATTATTTTAAATATTTAAGAATAAAACCACAAAATTCTAAAAGAAGTAAGAACGTCTTACTATAAGTATTAAGAAGAAACTATTTTGAAGACATTAAGAATAAAACCACAAAATTCTAAAAGAAGTAAGAACATCTTACTATATGTATTAAGAAGAAATTATTTTAAATATATAAGAATAAACCCCAAAATTCTAAAAGAAGTAAGAACGTCTTACTATGTCTTTATCAAGAAATTATTTTAAATATTTAACAATAAAACCCCAATGTTAAAAAACTATATAAAGAAAAACTTATACAAAATAATTAAAAACAATGTGATTTAAGATACATGCCAACATGCCAAGAGAATTGAAGAACAGATTACATAATTGTTTATAACCAGTATGATGTTAAATGAAATAAAAAAAAAAAATTAAAAAAAATAATATATGTATCAACATAATTAGTGGTATTGTGATCAGACAAGATGGTAAAATAAGAAGAACAATGGATAATTTAATGACTATAATTAAGATGAAGCTAATTAATGATGATAATTAATGCAAATACAATTTAGAATTTCTTGGAAATGAAAATAATAAATGAAGAGATAGTACGTAGAATTTCTGTCACAAGAAAGAAGATCAAAGATAGTTAGAAATAATGACTGTCAAAAATGTTATCTGAAAATAGCTAAAGAAAATAAGATGGAATCAAGAAGAAAGGAAATATATGTATAATTAAATGTAAAACGCGACAGCGTAACGACTCCCCAAGATGTTTATTATTAGTCAAATAAAGAGACTACTATGATATTATTGTATTTTTTATAACTGACTGTAGATGAATTCCAGCAGTATTATATTGAAGTGTAGTATGGCCAGCAGAGTATGAAGCCAAACAGTGCCTCTCTGAACTGTTCCAGCTCACATGTTAGGGAATGTTAGGGAAATTGAATATTTAAGGGATAATAAAACCGCTGCGAAGATTGACATCAGATTCCAAAAGTATGAAGGAAGAAAACAGAAGGAAGATAGCTGACAGAAGATCAATGGAGAAACGCATTTGTAGAAGTAACTAGAAATAGGAGAATGTTAAAACTAAGTTTTACTGAATATTGTGACCAATCATTGCCTTATTTTTATTATATAAAGAAAATCTTTTAATAGTTACTATGCTAATTTGTTTATTCTTATTTATTTTTTGGTGACAAACATCATCACACCATTTACTTTATCTACCTAATTATCCCTTTGAACATAGGATGTTTTACTCATTTTGCTTTTCTATTCTTTACTATATTTTTCTTTTCTAATCTTTACTAGCTAACCATGGTAACACTATTACTTTGACTCTTCACGGGATTTTTCCCTGAATACTATTGTATTCCCAATCTACAATTACTCTTAATCCTAATAATAACAACATTCTTATTTTCTATCACTTTTCACCATTAAACAGTAGTGTTTATCACTGGTTTTTTGGTGTCTAAACCTATCAGTAAGGTTTTCTATTTATTTTGGGGTTTTTACACTGGCACTTTGCACTTTTTACAGTATTTAAGTGTTACTAGTGGATATTCCCTAACATTAAATTCTCTTTTCTCACTTAATCATATTCACTATCTATCTATCTCTCTATCACTTCACAATGGTTATTTATACTATTAACAAGTTTCATATCATTATAGAGTTATTTATAACATTTAATCTCTATTTCCTTGGTTAGTGTACTTTAGTTTGTCATTACTTTATTTGATTTTAATAATTATCATTTACATTGATTATTTAGTTGATACTAATAATTATCATTTAAATTTATTATTTATTTGATACTTTTTCATTACTTTATTTGCATTTAATATTTCTCCTTTTCTGTTCTTTATTATTCGTTTGTGTCTTTTCATTTCTTCGCATTTTATTTCATTTATATTTTGTTTCTTTCCTTTCCATTTTATTGAGTCAATCACTTGGGTTGGGTCGTAGTCGTTTGTCGCGTCATAGTCCTTTTATTTTCATCAGTTAAACATTTTATATTTATAGTTGATTCATCGTTTTTCCCTGGTATTGAGGTGGCTTGTTTGTGTTGTAACATAATGCCTCTCTTTCAAAATTGATCATTTTGGTAAAACACTAGCATAGTTTTTTATAAAATTATCAGTTATATATAATTTTTTCCTTTTTCTTCTTTCTTATTTCTCTTCTTACTTGTCCATTTTTTTTATTTAGTTATTTTTTAGATCTGTTTTTTCTTATTTCCATTAGTGCGTTCTCCCTGTTATATAATTTTTTCCCTAACTTTTAGTAGCTGGTTTCTTCCATTTCAATTGTTGGAACTACTAGCTTCCAAGTTCCATGATTTCTTTTGGTTTTGATGAATAATACATCCTTATGTAGGCAATAAAAGTTATTTATGGTTTCTTCTGATTCTATCACTCTCCTTCGTATGTTCCATAATTTGGTATCTTGCTTCTGCTGTTGTACTATCTCATTTACGATTTCTTCCAGGTCCTTTCTATCCTTCAATATATAATACACCTTGGCGATTTTCTCCTTTTCGCCTTCAAATGTCTGGTTATCTACATTTATTCTGGATAATATGTCAATTTATTTATTATGGTTTGATAGCTCTTCTCATTCACTTTGTCTTGGTCGTTACCCTGAAGATCAGTCCCATTTCTCGGTGTTTATCTTCACTTAGTTTACCCATGGTCCATCATTTCATCCTCACTTGTTGTTCGGATCACTCTGGTGTGTAGAACTATTTCCGTCCTTGTGAAATAGGTCTCTTCTATCTGGTACAGCCATTCTTCTAATACCATGTTTTCATTAGTATCCATGACTGCTTCAATCATTTTATTATGTTGTTCATTAATCAAAGAAGTTACTTGTACCTCCCTCATTAATGTTATCACTGATATTGATTTATTTTTGCATTTCGATTTCTGGTGTTTTCCATTTAAATATAGTTTTGCTGAAGTTTTTATCCACTGGTTTGTTGTGAATCCCTTCTATAATTTCTTTTATAGTTTTCCTACAACCTTTATAATCCATTAATTTACTATGGTCGGTAATTGGCAAATTAAACACATTAATTAGTCCATGCTTCATCATCTCCACTTCTTCCCTTGTTTTTATTAGTTTCTTTTTATATATTTTTCCTATTTCTTTTGTTTTCTTAATCTTCTTAATTATTCGATTCTTTTTTACTCCTCTATGGTTGATTTCTATGTGCTTGCTTTTCTTTTTGTTTTTGTTATCTTTATTCTCAGGTAACAATACACTTTTGTCTTCTTTATTTCTTATTTCTTCATTGATACCTTTAGAAGTGTAGTCTAGTGTTTCATTCAATTGTGTGAAACCATTATCTAATGTTTCATCAAGTTGGTCTGCTTGGTAATTTATTTCTTCCCATTTCTTATTCATCCCCGTTTTTGTCTGCTAGACTTCTTTACGATACCCTATTAGAATGTATCTTAATTCTTCTCTATTCTTCTCACTGTCTTCCTTCATTTGTCGTTGGAATGTTTCACTATTATTCTCGATTTTGTTGTTCATAATTTCCAGATCTTTCTTGATCTGTCTCTTTAACTCCTCACTCTTTTCTTCTAGATCTCTTGGTTTCTCTTCAAGGCCTCATGGTTGCTTTCCATTTTATTATTCAGAAGTTCTGTGTCCTCCTTGAGTTGTTTCTTTAATTCTTCACTGTTTCTGTCCAGTTTTTCATTTATTTTTCCCTCCATTTTGTCTATTTTCTCATCGAATTTTTCGTTTAAGAATTCCCTGTCTTCCTTTCTTTGTTCGTTAGTTTCTTTCTTCATTTGTTTGAAATTTTCGTTGTTCTTCTCTTGTATTTTGTTATTCCTTTCCATTATAATCCTCAATAACTCCTGCATGCTCATGTCCTCTTTTTGTGTGGGTTTATTTGTTTGGTCACCGACTATTAATTCTACTTCCGGTTCTGGTTGGGTTGGGTTAAACATTTTAAATAGTTGATTCATCGTTTTTCCCTGGTATTGGGGTTGCTTGTGTTGTAACAATATTTATGACGAAGTAAATGAGATTTTTTTTTAAACACGATTGTGATTTATAAATAAATTATGAAAACTCGTTACAATTCAATCAACGACTACTCTTATTACCATTACACCTAAGCCCCATTAATTGGTACTCTTTACCAGTAATGAAATATAAAGTTTGGCAATCCATAATTTAAATTAAATTTATATTTGCAATTTGTGTTGTTAAACAATTGTCTCCCAAAGGTGTGGGGCTATACAATTTAAAGTACATTTAAACTGGTATATTTGAGGGTTACACTATGTTACTAACACATTGCAGGGTAAGACAATGGTGGAGCTGCCACCTTCGTGCTTAATGTCCAGCCTGATTTTCTGTCTGGGTTGTTTCCATAAACTGGCTGTCTCACCAGATTAAAGGGACCAGTTTTCAATATACTCAGTATTACAAAACTAAATCCAACTAGATTCATGCCTGTAATATTCCTAAGATAAGCCAGTCCAGGATTGTTTCCCTTACTTCTTAACCTGGTACTGGTGGCTACTGCTGCCCTCCACCAGGAATATTTATCGACTTTCAGGTCTAGATCCATACTGTTCTGTATCAACAGGGTCACCTTTTACAGGATGTAGCACTTCCCCATGCAGTACAGTCGTGCCTGGAGAGAGGCTAAGAGCTCCTTTGGGAGATAAGTTCACTTTATCCAACCCTGGGAGTTTGTGAGGACCAGTGCCCAGTGAACCCGGTACAAAGGTTCTACCTCTCCAAGTTTTTTATAAGAAAATTAATTGCCCAAGAAATGGTTGGTACATCTTAACCGAATGTATGACTGCTACATTCCCAAACAACTATGGTAAAAGCTGAAAGGATGGAGAGGTGTGGGGTGTCCTAAGAAACGTTGGAGTTACCAGCTCTAGTCTATCTGCCTGTGATTGAAAAAAACCATTTTTGGTTTAACTCTTGCTGAAGATGATGATGATGATGCTGATAATATAAAATTATTTATAATGTTTTAACACAAACTAACATAGTGCAACAGTACAAACAGAAATGATACTGTGCATTGCCCAAATAAATAAAATAATAATAAAAATGAATAAATATAAATTAATAAACATGATTCAGATTGCAGAAGCTGAATCGTAGTAAAAATAGGGAGTACAGAATTCATGCATGGACATGCAGTTTCGACAGACCTGTTGCTAGCGTTGTGTACGCGCGTATTTTGTTAATGTGTGTGAAACCTGTCCGTTCCTGAAATGTAACCAACCCTTTTCAAATAGAATAGTTATATGTTTATTGTTAATTATAAGAAAAGTATGTACGATAGGGTAAAACAAAAGACACCAAAGAAGTGTGTAGAAATTATAGATAAATAAAATTTTAAAAAACCGTACAGAGGTGACGAAAAGTGCAATTACTATACGTAAAAAATTAATAACTCTTTTGTGAATACCATAAAAAAGTGCAATTTACGTATAGTAATCACATAAAAATTAGTGATCGATTGAACATCGAGTGAGGTGAAACAAACTTCGTAATTCGCGAAAATAGGCGAAAATAGTGAATTGAACCAGAGTGGGGGGAGTGACGCCTCGACAGAATCTGACAAGTTGAAAAGTGTTCAGACAGGAATTTTTGCACGACCTGACTATAAATACCAGGTCGCGCTAATAAAGTTTCTCTTTCTCGATTCAACCATTCCCGCAGGAGGCTATGTCAGTCGACGACACAAATTCACAATTATCGTAAGAGTCACCAGATCAACTAGCTATACAGCCAGAGCTGCAAAATACATACGATGAGGTCTATGGACACACCGGCAGCATATGACGTGAGACGAGACGACTGTTAATCAACACACATGCAGAGGACACGACCAGAGGACAGAGGACCTGAAACACATGCAGAGGACCTGAAGCATATGCAGAGGACACGACCAGAAGGACACGGAGGACGTACAGATGAATAACCACGTCAAATGAGGTGATAAAAAAACATTTAATTACAAACAGTTGAAAGACACTAATTAAAGTTTGAATGGCAGACATTCAACCAATATTAAAAATAATAAATGATACATAAATGTAAAAGCAGTAAAAATTAGAATAATATTTCTTGTATAAAATTTAGAAATTAGTAATGTAAATGATAAGAGAAATAAGTAATTTTTGAAATAACGTAATTAGTAAAGTCTTTGATGATAGAAAAAAATGCATATGCAGTAGAAAGTATAACAAAGTAATATAAAAGAAGTTTAAATAGAAGTAAATTCATTTTTTTTTAAGCTAATGAATCAGCAATTGCAAAAATATGAACACATCATGAGTAAGCCGAGAGTAAAATAAACTTTTTTAAAGTAATTACAATTAGATAATAAGAGTTGTATATAACTTATGTATGTAATTTGTTAGCAATAAGTTATGTACGAAAACTTCGTACAAACGATTTAATAATGAGTTATTGTTTAATATCCGATATGAGAGATGTTGCCTAAATAAATAAATAATGGAACGATTTTAAATGTAAATAACGTATCATCATCTTATTACGATTACACCCATGAATTCAATACACCATATACAAATGCATTTAAATTGGTTAACTTGCGTTGTATAAATAATTTTCTCCCAAAAGCATGAGGCTACACAAGTTAAATTAATTTAAATAAACATCAATTTGTTATGTTGTAAATTGGCGCTCCAAAAATCGTGGGGCTCCACAAATTTAAATAAATATTGTTATAATAGTTATGGTACATATTTTACAATGTTATATAATTACATTACAGTCATCTTCTATTGAATGAGTATATGAAACTTTCAGCCACTCTAGTTTAAATAATGTGATACTATGTGGCAATCAATAGTCCTGAAAACAGTACATAGACTACTTACAAACTACTAATTTATGACAATATACTTTAATCGTTTTTTAAAAAAGTACTTACCCTGATATACCCCATTAGGTCATGTGCTATTTTGAGTTGGATTTTGTGTTTTGGTTCTATAATAAACCTCAAGAAGGGAAATACTGACACAAGACTTCCTGCAGGCTGGCCAAGTCGAAATGATAAGCTATCATGACTAACTTAATGATTAAGTTATCAAAAAATTTTGTGGCTTTTTCATCTTTCACAGAGAATCTTTTTGAAGCTAAGATCATCCATATTACATTTACAGTTGACACTCCAAATAAACCTTTTGCCTGAAAAGAAATAACATTTGGCATTGCGCTGCTTTGATTCTATAAGAATTAATGTGCAAGATTTCAATGCACAAGAATGTACATATCACAAGCTTCAATCATCATTGTTAACTGTTCTGACTTGCTACTATTGAGTGAGCCTGACTGAATGATATTGTTACGACGGTCTACTCGATCGTCGTAGGTACAGTGGAAACAAAATAGGTACAAGACACCAATTAAGTCACTAATCACACCTTTAATTGTTACAGTAAAACAGTTCGTAATTAACAACACAGTCTCTACAACAAATTCAATGAAAATTGTTCACACGCAATAATATGTCCACAAATATTAAAACTCAATTGTATTACAATTATGCCGTCTGATTATAAAACGCAACACTTCACTAATAACTACTTCCACGTACACAGTAATAACTCGAACCGCTCTGGAAATATATCGCACTAATACTCTCGAACCGCACTATCCAATATCTCTCATGGAACTCAAAACTAAGGCCGCTACCCGATGTATTTATAGTCACGCTCACACACCAGAAGCTTCCAAACTGCGTCTTATCTCTTGTGAACTACGTAATTACTACGGCCTTGACACAGTCCGAGCGCCCGAGCGAAGCCCAGCACAGTCGAGAAGATTCTCGCAAAATGCGTCTAGTAGCACGTACTCCACACGCTTACATCGAGATCCTTCTGGCATATTCGATAAACGCGTAGATTGTTCTGTGCTGTCGTAGCACTTCCCCCTCCTTAAGCCTGTTCGTCCCGAACTGGCAAAGCGTCTCTAAATTTGTACTTAGCCCGGCGATCTAGGTGGACGACCTTGAACTTTCGCTGTCCTTCCTGTTGAATCCGATAAACAACATCGTTAATTCTTTTGTTCACAGTGTAGGGTCCTTCCCAGTTAGACTGAAGCTTAGGTGAGCGATCACGACGGCGCTTTGGATTGAACAACCAGACCTGATCTCCTTCTTGGAAACCCACACTATTGCTGCGAATGTCATACCGAATTTTCATTTTATCACTGGCAATCTTCAGCCGTCCTCTTACCAAGCGATTCATTTCTCGCAGTTGGTTTTCTAATTGCGAGGAATAGTTCTGCGGCTCTTGGGACTGAGTCTTAGGTGATCCGAACATTAAGTCCCCAGGAAGACGAATCTCCCGCCCAAACACCAGATTTGCTGAAGTCATGCCGGTTTTGTCGTGTACTGATGATCTAAACACCACTGGCTCATCCAAGTTTGCTTGGTTCTCGTCAACAACCTCTTCCGTAACCTCATCTTCAGCCACTTTGCCCTCGGGCGCTTCTATCAGCTCAGGAACAAGCAAGAGTTTTGTCTCGACACTCATAGTTGGCTTTCCAATCACTTCTTTTGTCGTTACACTTATTTGTATTTCCTCTGCTAGTTCTTCCTCCATTTCCGCTTGCAATAGGGAGGGTTCCTCTTGACCAGACCTGTTGACTTTTTCTTCGACTAATGCCACTCGCTTAATCGAATGGTTGGTAGACCCTGTCATTTTAGCCATGCAAAGCTTTATCTTCTCTTGGCCAACCTTCAGGACATTCTCTCTTAAGTCCACAACGAATCCGTAGGCATTCATAATGTCCGTGCCAAGAATCACTTCATCAACAAGAAGATTCTCGCAAAATGCACGTACACCACACGCTTACATCGAGATCCTTCTGGCATATTCGATAAACGCGTAGATTGTTCTGTGCTGTCGTAGCATATGAACAATATTCATATACAGGGTGATTCACGAAGAAACGGAAATACTTCGGGAGATGAATCTACATCGAAAAATAAGAAAAAAAGTTCATATAAACATAGGTCCGGAAATGCTTCGTTAGCGAGTTACGGCTAGCGAAAGATTTCGCCCGGGTTTCGGTTCCCCCGGGTAAATGAAGACTTTCTGAAATTCTGGGAAGGGGCGAATTCTGCTGTTTCTTATGGTTTTTGACCTGAAAATCGAATAAAACAGGTCGCAGAACTATATCTCCCATAAGTTTCATGATATCCGACGTAAAACAGAAAAATCTTTGCCTAAAAACAAATTTTGGAAAATTGGAAACAATTGGAATTTTTTGTTGATTTTTATTGACTTTATTTACTCCATTTTTCTCAGAATTAAATTCTTTACAAGTTTTTTTTTAACGTTTATGCATTTATTAGTCATCTAACAAAGTTATTGTACTTCTAAACTAACCTTAGGTTCGAATTCGCACCTTCCCAGAATTTCAGAAAGTCTTCATTTACCCGGGGGAACCGAAACCCGGACGAAATCTTTCGCTAGCCGTAACTCGCTAACGAAGCATTTCCGGACCTATGTTTATATGAACTTTTTTCCCTATTTTTCGATTTAGATTCATTTCCCGAAGTATTTCCGTTTCTTCGTGAATCACCCTGTATATTTAACTAATAACCATAATTTATATTTTTTTAATCATTATCAGTGTGCAGCTAGGATTAGATCATGGCAGGTTCTAGTAGATCCTAGAGGGAGGTTTAAAATGTTTATGAATAGAACTACAAATATTAAAAGTAAAGGAACTTGTTATCTTCTATTTATTTTGTTGTAATCAAGTGTGTAAACATAAGGGTTACATTAATAACCATCTAAACTTTAACAAAGTCATGAAACTATAAAAATGACATCTTACGTTACAATATAACTAAGATACATGATACCAGAAAATGATACAAATTTTTCACCATATTCTGCAGATGCTGTTAGTGTTACATGTTTTATATACATTTTTTTAAATTTTGGATTAGTGAGTACATATCTGTAAATATTTGCACCAAATGGAATTAAATTGTTCTACTTGATTTACTACAGAATCAAATAAAAGATTTTCATAAAAGGGTTACTACAGGTCCACAAAAACAAACAATTCAAAATCATGCTATTTTGTGTGCAAACAGGCCTGGCTGTTGGCCACCAATTTTGCTGAAGTTAGTACACAAATCAGTCCCCTGGTAGGGCTAGTAAATACTGTTCAAAAAGCTGAATTTGTTCTGTGAAAACTTTCGAATGCTACGTGTTTCCTACTTATCAAGAGGGCAAAATTCAACAAGTTGGATAAATATTATGACAATTCCACCATTAACCATCGGAGAACTAACAATATTTACACAAAGCGATATTGTAGTTACAAGACAGTTTGCAGCATACTACAATAAAAAATGTTTGTATTCACATAACTACTTAGACTTATTATTTAAATTGACTAATAGAACTATATTTTTATTGGCATACTCCTTTTAACTTTGACATTTCCTTTCTTCTTCATGAAGGGGGGGAGCCCTCAAACTGCCCTTCGCTGTGGCATTGCCTTTATATATGTTATAATTAATATTAATTATTGTCTTTTTAAAAGGTTTTGTCCACTAAAGTGGTGTGTTATGTTACTTTAACTGGCAGCCTATATTGGTATTATCACAGTGACATATAATGTGTACAGCACAACGTTGGAAAGGAAAGATGTTTCTGGAGTCAGTTTCCTATTCATACTTCTTTTCTTACTTCCTGCAACTGAGTGAATTGTTGTGGCAAAACAAGCTATAAATTTTATAGTTGAAATAATGAGAAACACTTATGTGGTTGTCTGTAGAAGACAGGATCTGTAAAACCAGAGTTATTGTCAGTGGAATCTAACACAAAGATATGATTAGTGGTGCATCATACAGAGACGCAATAGGACACAGTCCTTCCATTAAGTTGTAATTAAAATTGCCAATAATACTACTGGAACATGTAAGCAAAAGTGATTATTTTGGTTTGGCTATCAACTGATCACTCAATGTTTCTAACATGCTCTAACACCAGACAGTCTTGTCATAGTCCCCCCCCCCATTTTGACGTAAGTATTACTGTTTTGTGGGGAGTTGGGAAAGAAGAACTATGCATTTTTAAATGGCATTGGGCATCTTAAGAGGGGCTAATTGCAAAACTAGTTATGTTCATCCAAGGTTGATTTTAAGTTAAGGCTGTCATTTTGTTCAGAGACCATGCACGCATGTTCTGACAAAGATGCTGCAAAACATATTGAAAATGTATTATTTTAAGGTCTAAAAACTATAGACTGCTGCAAAACTTGTTACGTTCCTTACCTGTACTGCAGCAAACTTGGTTATGTCCACTGTAGGAAAACAGCAGCAAACTCCGTTATGTCCCATTATTGTGAAATGGTAACTAAAGAACACTGCAGCAAAACTAATTTTGTCCGTTATGTGCAGAATTCTCTTTTTCTTTTGTAATATTTTGTTACTACTTCTTGTAGTAAACATGTTTATTCAATTTTTCAATTTCAAATGGTTGGTAACTATTCGCTGAGATTTTACAGAAGAGTGACCACAAGGTTTCATTCATAGTTTACATGTTTCATGTTCAACATTCTTTCAATAAATTCTATATTTTAAATAAACAATAAGTGTGATAAACGTTTTTCCAATAGAGCTTGCTGTCCATAAATGAAAGGCTAAGGTTTTTTATGATGAACTGGAAACATCTTATGATGCTGAACTCATGTTAAGTCTCAACTGTCAAAAGAACCAAGTAATTCCTGATATCCCTGACCAGGCACCCTATTATTTACACAAGATGTATATTTATAACTTTACTATCTGCTTGAAAATTTTTTTTCAAAAAAAATTTTTTTTTTTTTTTGAAAAGAGGGGCCACAAGTTAATTAGAACTAGACCTAAGCCTAGAGAAGCCAAAAATCCGCTGGATCCAGTGAGACGGGACTTGCAATGAAAACTCATAAATTAAACAATTAATAAAATCCCTTTTATTATTCTATCTCCATTTTGAAAACAATATTAATAACAACTCAATAAACACAACAGTCAGAATCTATTATCCCCTTAAATGGTTAATTAAAATAATTTATTCACCTTCAACAATGTCACCTGAAAATTATTAACACACATAAAATTTATTTGCTATCTCACTTTAAAATGAATTAAAATTTAAAATCATTACTATTCTTTAAATAAAGTTTCCTGTAAAATATTAATAATATAAAATTTATTTTCTATGTTCTCTTTAAAATGATCCATTGAAACTTAATGGAGATAATTTTTATAGACTTTTTGATAATACAAATTAGAATAACAAATTCTCAAACAAATTAATTAAAATTAAATAGTGACAAATCCACATACTTGTTATTAAAGTTAATTAAAATAAATTACTTTCTTAGAAGAAATATTCAGCAAAAATTAATTGAGATAGAATAAATTAATGTCGTCAAAATTTAAAGGATATATAATCCTATGTTTCATCTTTCTTTTCTAAAAACCCTATATCTAATTCCCCCAAAAATACACCTAAATGTACAATACATATAACCCCACAAATATACAATACATCACATGTTCCACAATACAATACAATTATATATAGATCTCTTGCCACGCCCTTTTCTTACCCCCATGAGGTACATTATTAATTATTTTATGGACATCCATGTTAGGATTACAATACTTAATTTGTGCATAACACATGACATGTTTATTAGATTATGCTTATGCAACTCCAGTAGTCCCCAGGACATAATAAATTCTAAAATTTGGCCAAGTGCCTAATGCTATTATAAAATACGCCACACAGGGCACTTACACTGGGAGACATAAAAAAGTTAGAAAACCATTAACACCCCAGTTATTATCATTAATTAAAAGAATTTATATATATAGAAATATGGTTAAGTTGTGAAAATAGAAATATGTCATGAGTATTATAACCGTTTTAAAAAGTACTTTTGGCCCAGAGACCGACATGTTCGTTTGCCAGTCGGTGCATAATTCAACCTGTCTCAACACTTGTTCAACACTGCATGGACATGCACCCATTCAGGATTAAACTTGTGAATCCACCTAACTACCCCAGAAATTTCTATACCATATGAACCAAACTGAATTCAAAATTTAGAAAATATATATATAAAATGAACACTAAATTGAAACAGATAAATTACCAATTGAATTAATGAATTAAAAGCAGTAATGAACCCTTATACTAGAAATAAGCAGGAATTGCACGTGTGAAAGGGTGAACTGCCTAAGATACATGTCAGTCCCTGAGCTAACATATTATACAACAAATTAATAAAATTTACAAATGATTTCACACCCAGTTCACGTACTATACTGTCCCGTTAATTGGGGATCCAATTAAAATATTTAAAAACTTGAAAGTGTTGTGGTTGATTGATTGAACTGGTTCACTGGGGTCTTATTGAGTGCATCTCTACGTATAAATAATATAATGGGTTGAGATCACCTTATTTTTGTCCATGGGGGTGAGGTGGCAATCTCGTGGCCTACATTACAGGTGTTGGTGTGGCGTCATGGCTATTCCTCCGGCAGATGAAGAGAGAGAGAAGTTCTTGGTGTTACATGTTCAGGTTATGTTGTTGGGCTTTTTCCTCGACTTGCTCGGGGGACCCGCAGTCGATTTAGATCTTAGCCTGTCATAGTGGGAAGGATGGTGGACGAAATTTTCTTCATCTGTCCGGAGTAACTTAATAAGCTGCCATTATCGACGAAGGTTGAAGAGAGACGAACTTTGCATAAAACTTATTTCCGCTCCAACCTCGCGAACCGGGGCTGTCGCTAGATGCCAGCACCTCTCAGGCACTTGATAAGCGCCGAATTAGTACTTATCTTCGCTGATAGAGTGCAGCACCAATTAAAGCGCTTCAAATTCTGTACTGCGTTTGACGTTTACCGGACGTTATATTCTGCTTAATCGCCGATCTAATACTAGATTCGGCACACCCTCACCCCAAAAGGGCAACATAGTTGCCCCAAGTTTAACTCACAGCCTCTTGGCTGGTCCTAGTACTACTTTCTTGGCTGACTTGGGAAATCTCATAAATTTAACCGCTCTCGGGAGAACAGAGGCTCAGGGTGAAAACGAAGTAAGAGGAAAGAAGAAGAAGTGTAGTGTGTGAGGGTACTGCATGCTGACTTCATCAGGGTCAGCATACAGCGACAAGAGAAAGAAGGAGAATAGACGAAAGACGTCGCAATCAAGAGCACCGTCTGAGTTCTGACCTCCCAAGGCCTCCCAAACTGAGACCCAAACTTGATACCTACTCAGGACAACTACTACCCCCCCTTTCTCACAGGACTGGAAAATCTCAACGCCACTGCAACCATCCCCACGCGACCCTCTCCGCCAGGCCAACCCCACAGGACCGCCCCAACACGTCACACTCTCTGGTGACCACCACCTACTCCTACTGCTGCCACTCACACACGCGTCCGAAGACCAAAACAAGGTATCTATTACCTTGATATGTGAGTGCCCATAACACTACTGTCCACATCTGGACTGACCAGCCATATGCTGCAAAACAAGGCATCACAATCCTTGACATATGACTGGTTTAAAAAAAAAATCCCTACACTAGGGCGGACGGCCCCGATTAGCCGGACAGAGAAAACCGCATAGAGGGCACGCGAACATCTTCCCTTCTCTACTCTTTAATACTGCATAACTAGCAAGGGGGGTTTACTTCAGTACGGCATCGTCTAACAACCCACACTTAATTCAAAATAACCTACCAGGGAATCAACCAGGGAATGCGGCATGGCCAGGACCCTACAATAATCAGCAATAAACTACAACAAAGAAAAATGAGAACAACAACCAACAATCTCACACTAACATCCCTACACCAACCTAGTCACCACTCTTTCAACTAACTTCTTTTCTAACTCCTCTCGGATATTTTTTTTTCTTTTCTAATTTTTTTTTTGTTTTTTGGTTTTTATTTTGTTTTCTAAGGGGAGGGGTAGGAAAATTGGGAAGATGAAAAGGGCAAGGATCATTGAAAGGTCAACAGCTAGGACTAAGGATAAGGACATGGTTCCCTCCGAAAATAAGGATGGGTGGAGAAAACCAAGGCTCGCGGAGGCAGGGGCGCAACCCTGAAATAGATGAACACCACTGGGACTGTGGGGAACATCTACCCGCTACCCGTTAACCGCTTTGTCTCACCTTTTTATGACGAACTTTAGGAACTCGTTCCTTTTGGATACCACTCTCTGAGAAACCATCTCGTGTTGAGCTGTACTGATTTGTTTCTCCTGAATTAGAATCAAGGTAACTTACCTGACTACTTTTACCCCGGTTTGGATTATCCTCAACCTCTAACTCCTCTGCTTCTACCTTCTTCTCTTCTACAATTTCCCCTGGTTCTCTTTCTTCCACCTCTTCCTTTTTCTCCTCTACATAATCCAAATCACCATCACGACACTGCACACCTTCATCCTCTAGTTGCTCACCTGGTGCGCCCGAAACTTCTTTCCATTCCTCGGAATCCTCAACACTACTTACAGAAAGCGTCTGCACATCTTCACACACTACATCATTCTCACTCACACACTCCACAACGCTACCTCCCAGTTTCTCCCCAACTTCTACCTCATCTACTTCTACCACACTTGCAGCCTGGACATCCCCTTGTCCATCTGCACCCTCAGAAACACTTGTAGCCTCCCTAACACTTACACTTATACTCCCCTGCGTAGCATGTGCAGACCACTCTTCTGCCTCTTCCTTGGATTCCTCTTCTTCACCACTCTCAGCAACTACAACTTCCTCAACCTTTCCCACCCTGGAATCCAGCTGTCCAGGTCCATGTGCAATGTCTAAATTAAATTCTCCTGACGATGGCAAAGCTCCACCATCAAGTGACTTCTCATGTCCCGGCGTAGGCGATGATGATGTTACCGGATCTGGATCCGTCATGAACAATACCGGAACAAATTCTGCGACCTCTGGATTCAACCATGACGTCCTCTCAGAGTCCTGTAATACCGTATCAACAGACATGATCTTGTCGTCCTGTATTGATCCACAGAAGTTACTTCGCTTTTCTTCTTTCTCCTCACCTTCTTCATCTACAACTCTATTAGGCACTGGTAATTCCTCTGGAAGCTTTAAAGTTTCCTTACTCTCCAAATAGGAATAACTCCTGGCTACAGGCTCCCTACTTGCCGATGTTGGTTTTTCAATATAACTTCTTCTTTCCCTGTTAATTTCGTACTTATTCCTTTTATCTGCTCTAACCGTAGCTACAGTCTTCTCACTTGCCACCCCCTTGTAGCCTCCATTACTTCCTGAATATTCAGTTTTTCTGACAGTCTCTTGTCTTTTTCTCCAACCGCCATGTTTGTCTTTTTTAGCTCTTCCTAACTGCCCACTGGAGTATTGGTCATGCGTAGCAGCTCTTCCCCGGTACTCGTCCCCTGCTCGGACAGTATTCGAAACCACACATAAACGGTATAGATCCGCAAAACAACGTGGACGGTCCGCGAATATCAAACGCGATCTCTCTTGGGGATTCAGTCCTTCCAGAATTGCTTGTATTACTTCTGTCTCGGACAACCCTAATCTTAATACCCGGGCAGCTTTCCGTACATCCTGCACGAAGTCCCCCAACGCCTCTCCGTTGGCCTGTAAACGATAGAATGAATCTAACTTAAGTTGGGAACGTCGTCGATGTGGTATGAAGTAATCCAACACTTCCCCATGAAAAGCATCGACAGTGCCGCCCCGACGCAGAGTGTTGGTGACCAACCCTGCCAACGAACCCTGGCAATACGGGTATATAAGGGACAAGACCTCCCCATCAGATACACCCGGATAATCTGCCAACTGCAGGACAAGGTCCAAGAAAACCAGCAACCCATCCTCATAAAATCCATCTACCACCGAAAGTTTCTGGAGAACTCCTGAAAGGGGGTGGGGCAATTTCTGAAAGCATACCGCCGCCAGAATTACACAATTCGAAATACACAATCAACAAAACATAATTACCACAAAACACCTAACACCCTACGAAATAATGACAATAATAACACAGGAATCAGAAAAAACTCGAGTACTAAACTCTTCCTTCGAGCTGACTGCGGGTCACCCTACCGTTGCGAGGACCCAGCCCACTTACCTGAACTGCTCTCCCTCAACAACTCTACACAAATGGAACGCGACACACACACTAACACACAACACGACAAAAACACCGACCAACGATAATTTTCGAAAATATATCTAATAATTCTTCGGCTATCGTATATCGGAGGAGACCGACTGCCGATCGGGCCATACCGCATAATTAAAACACCTCCCCAAATATGGGCAAGGTAATACTCAAACCATCTCCACCCAGGCACAGATCTGCGATAAGTCGCGTTTCCCAAGGAATGTCCCCTTCTAAAATTTCTCACCACGTGGCACTATCAACTATTCAAGGTGGGCAAGTACATATACATCTTAAACACAAACCTTAAACCTAACAAAATATTTTCACTTTTAGATATAGGGCCTTTCAAAAATTTTTCTAAGTTCCCTTGCAACTCCCAAAATGTTTCCTGAGTTTGCAAGCCCCGTCACACCCACAGGACCCACGGGTTGACCCTAATCTCAACCACGCTCTGCTACCAAATCTAACCCCTCTTTAACTTAGACTGTAAAAAAAAGATTATATTTTTTGAAAAAAAATTTTTTTTTTTTTTTTGAAAAGAGGGGCCACAAGTTAATTAGAACTAGACCTAAGCCTAGAGAAGCCAAAAATCCGCTGGATCCAGTGAGACGGGACTTGCAACGAAAACTCATAAATTAAACAATTAATAAAATCCCTTTTATTATTCTATCTCCATTTTGAAAACAATATTAATAACAACTCAATAAACACAACAGTCAGAATCTATTATCCCCTTAAATGGTTAATTAAAATAATTTATTCACCTTCAACAATGTCACCTGAAAATTATTAACACACATAAAATTTATTTGCTATCTCACTTTAAAATGAATTAAAATTTAAAATCATTACTATTCTTTAAATAAAGTTTCCTGTAAAATATTAATAATATAAAATTTATTTTCTATGTTCTCTTTAAAATGATCCATTGAAACTTAATGGAGATAATTTTTATAGACTTTTTGATAATACAAATTAGAATAACAAATTCTCAAACAAATTAATTAAAATTAAATAGTGACAAATCCACATACTTGTTATTAAAGTTAATTAAAATAAATTACTTTCTTAGAAGAAATATTCAGCAAAAATTAATTGAGATAGAATAAATTAATGTCATCAAAATTAAAAGGATATATAATCCTATGTTTCATCTTTCTTTTCTAAAAACCCTATATCTAATTCCCCCAAAAATACACCTAAATGTACAATACATATAACCCCACAAATATACAATACATCACATGTTCCACAATACAATACAATTATATATAGATCTCTTGCCACGCCCTTTTCTTACCCCCATGAGGTACATTATTAATTATTTTATGGACATCCATGTTAGGATTACAATACTTAATTTGTGCATAACACATGACATGTTTATTAGATTATGCTTATGCAACTCCAGTAGTCCCCAGGACATAATAAATTCTAAAATTTGGCCAAGTGCCTAATGCTATTATAAAATACGCCACACAGGGCACTTACACTGGGAGACATAAAAAAGTTAGAAAACCATTAACACCCCAGTTATTATCATTAATTAAAAGAATTTATATATATAGAAATATGGTTAAGTTGTGAAAATAGAAATATGTCATGAGTATTATAACCGTTTTAAAAAGTACTTTTGGCCCAGAGACCGACATGTTCGTTTGCCAGTCGGTGCATAATTCAACCTGTCTCAACACTTGTTCAACACTGCATGGACATGCACCCATTCAGGATTAAACTTGTGAATCCACCTAACTACCCCAGAAATTTCTATACCATATGAACCAAACTGAATTCAAAATTTAGAAAATATATATATAAAATGAACACTAAATTGAAACAGATAAATTACCAATTGAATTAATGAATTAAAAGCAGTAATGAACCCTTATACTAGAAATAAGCAGGAATTGCACGTGTGAAAGGGTGAACTGCCTAAGATACATGTCAGTCCCTGAGCTAACATATTATACAACAAATTAATAAAATTTACAAATGATTTCACACCCAGTTCACGTACTATACTGTCCCGTTAATTGGGGATCCAATTAAAATATTTAAAAACTTGAAAGTGTTGTGGTTGATTGATTGAACTGGTTCACTGGGGTCTTATTGAGTGCATCTCTACGTATAAATAATATAATGGGTTGAGATCACCTTATTTTTGTCCATGGGGGTGAGGTGGCAATCTCGTGGCCTACATTACAGGTGTTGGTGTGGCGTCATGGCTATTCCTCCGGCAGATGAAGAGAGAGAGAAGTTCTTGGTGTTACATGTTCAGGTTATGTTGTTGGGCTTTTTCCTCGACTTGCTCGGGGGACCCGCAGTCGATTTAGATCTTAGCCTGTCATAGTGGGAAGGATGGTGGACGAAATTTTCTTCATCTGTCCGGAGTAACTTAATAAGCTGCCATTATCGACGAAGGTTGAAGAGAGACGAACTTTGCATAAAACTTATTTCCGCTCCAACCTCGCGAACCGGGGCTGTCGCTAGATGCCAGCACCTCTCAGGCACTTGATAAGCGCCGAATTAGTACTTATCTTCGCTGATAGAGTGCAGCACCAATTAAAGCGCTTCAAATTCTGTACTGCGTTTGACGTTTACCGGACGTTATATTCTGCTTAATCGCCGATCTAATACTAGATTCGGCGCAAATTAAGAAAGGTTATAATCAAACTGCCTCTGCGGTATATCACAGGATAAAGTCTACTGACCTGACAGGCATCCGCACTGTTAAACAGATTGCTGATGACTGCGGAGAACAGAATGAAAATAGAATGCTCTTTGGCACAATATCCAAACTTTTATAAATGAAGCACCACCATCTCTTAAGATAATAAAAATCATATTTCCAGTTGTGAGCCATTCCTTCATCACCCCTGATAAAAATTGTTAAAAAAACCTAACACTTAACAAACCTGGTTTTGCAATATTTTCCAGTCCATTATAATACACAAGTACTATCTAACACAAAAAAATAATGAACAAATTGCTAAAACAAAAATTAAAATTAAAATTTAATCAAAACATGTTATGTCCCAAACAACAGCTGCGAAACTCGTTATCTCCAAACGGTATCTGATTTCCCCACCAAATAACTAACTAGATTTTGTTTACATTAAGGGACCACACGCAGAGTAATTTTACCTATTTATAGAAAAAAAAATCAAGTTGTATGTTAAGATATTAAAAGAACCACAGTTTTTTGCTGTTTCTGAAAATTTTGTTTTTATGGACATAATGAGTTTTGCAATTGGACTACTCATATCTGAGTTGTGCTGTCAATATGTCAGTTTTGTTTGGCAGTTTATAGTTTTGTTTGTGTTTATATTGTAACATATATACGATCTTGAAAGTATTTGTTATGTACAAGCCTGGATATATTGTGTTATAACCAAAAAATAAATTTGTAAGTTATATCAATGTTTTATCAAATCAGGCTCACTTAATTAGTAACCAATGTTAGACATCGAATAATTAGAGTCATCAAAATCCAATTTAAATATTACTCAAGAAAGCCGCCAAAAAAATAAATAAAAATAAAAATAACAGATTTATAGGAAAATAAAAAACTATGTGATTTTGATTAGGATTTAACTATTACTTTATGAAAACTGTAAAAATTGAGCTTTCTGTTGCTAATTCATTAAATTTGTTGCATACATTATATTTTATATTTATATCATTTAAATTATATTATATAATGTAATTTATACACATTATAAATTTTAGAGGGGAGACAAAAAAAATGTTCACAAAAGAGTTTAAAAGAAGTTTGGTAAGAGAATATTAGGCATAGGATGTGCACCATATACGGAACTTCAAAAAAAAAGACTACTGTAATTTCATTTTCTGCCTTCCAGGTACTTCTGCTACAACTTATATAGTCTTTTCTGTACTGAAACATGTGGGGTTCTGAGAAAGTACAGGTGATAGTAGACTAGGTGAAAGCTTGACTGTTTCTTAAAATTAGTTCTGAACTTGAATGTAGTGACTTACATACAAAAAATGCAATAAAGGAAGATAAGACTCTTTGATTAAAGTGCCCTTTTTGCAAAAATATGACTGGTGCAAGAAAAGTACTGAGGTATATTAAATATAAAAGAAAAGTACTGAGGTATATTAAATATAAATGAACAATGATTTATATTAATAATACTATTATACCAAGAGTAATAAAAATTATAATACAATTTTACACTGTAGAGTTTGTAATTTTAAGTACCTAAGGATGAAAATTTGTCGCAAAAAATGTCACTCCCCTGCTAGGAATCTAACCCAGTATGCTGGTGTCCTTACTTTGTTCTCAGAAATGTGGCCAACCCAGTAAAATGGTTATTAATAGTTTTACAGGTTTTTGATTATTCATTCACAACTGGGTTTTTTTTAATAATGGCTTTAAGAAGAGAGTACATAATTATAATAAACAGAATGAATGTGTAAACTTATTGACCATGAATCTAAGTGTTACCCATAGATTACCATAAAACTTAGGCATTAGGTTTTGCTGGCCAATATCGTGATTTGTAAGAAATTAAAAATTCCACTACTGAATAAAATTAATTAGAACTCTGTGATTTTCAAATTCCGTCAAAAATCAATGGAAACTCGATTATGACTAAACTTATTTAATTACATATTTGGTTGTATTCTGTGACTAAATATGTGATAATTTTATACTGTAAGGCAGAAGCAATTAGACGACTGTTTAGCTAGATCTGACTGTAGACATTGTTCGGTTATTTATTCATATAATTACGTGTCAGATTATGCTGAAAGACTTTTAGTTTCTATGTTGGAAGCATGAATGTTTATATACTAACTGGATGCCAGACTGCCAACCCTGTATGCTTGCGAGAGCTGAAGCAAGTGTGACGTCACGCCGCCATCTTTAACCCGGGCAAGAAATCTCAAGCCCACAGTTCTACCTATACAACTGGTACATAATTGTGCCATTAATTACGCGACAATTAATTATTTTTTGATGATAAATACATGCTACGGTACGTCCTGAATAATACGATTTTTTGTCAAACCCATCAGCCCGAATGGTAATTCTCACTTACCTGTTAAATCTTTTTCTATTTCCACTCGTAATCAAAGAATTTATTAGCCGACACCGTGGGATCATAGTGTTATGGGAACGTAAAATGAAATTTAAAAACAAAAGTTTCTCTATGAAGAATTAGAAATAAAAGGCTGTATTTCCAACTTTCATTATTATTAGTGCTATTTATCTGTATGAAAAGGTACCGGTACTCACCAGGAACTCACGAGTTCAAATCCGGGGGAGGTAGATCGATGTAAAAGTTTGGAAAATTCTATAGAGATAAATGAAATTATAAATCTTGAGAAACTTGGGCTTAAAAATGTGCCAGTACTGCATACCACCAGAAAAAGCCATTATTAACTGATGTTGTTGTTGTTGTTGTTATTATTATTATTATTATTATTATTATTATTATTATCATCAATCTATATAAAATAAGCTGCTTTCTTCCTTTCAAAAACGATATTGAAAATAAAACAAGAAAACCACACAGAACCTAACCCAGTATGCTGGTATCCTTACTTTGTTCTCAGAAATGTGGCCAACCCAGTAAAATGGTTATTAATAGTTTTACAGGTTTTGATTATTAATTCACAACTGGTGTTTTTTAATAATGGCTTTTAGAAGAGAGTACATAATGATAATAAACAGAATGAATGTGTAAACTTATTGACAATGAATGTAAGTGTTAGCCACAGATTACCATAAAACTTAGGCATTAGGTTTTGCTGGCCAATATCGTGATTTGTAAGAAATTAAAAATTCCACTACTGAATAAAATTAATTAGAACTCTGTGATTTTCAAAATTCGTCAAAAATCAATGGAAACTCGATTATAACTAAACTTATTTAATTACATATTTGGTTGTATTCTGTGACTAAATAAATCTTGTTTGCATTATAAGCCATTTCGCTCGACTTTGATTTCATGCGTTTCCTAAACATTTTGCGTCTGGGAGAAATGGGACTATACCTTCTGTTTGTGTACACCTTGTTGTTATATGCAGTGAGATGTAATAATTTTATACTGTAACGCAGGAGCAATTAGACGACTGTTTAGCTAGATCTGACTGTAGAGATTGTTCGGTTATTTATTCATATAATTACGTGTCAGATTATGCTGAAAGACTTTTAGTTTCTATGTTGGAAGATATGTTGTTTGTATGTTAGTTTTGTATTTTTTATTCTTTTCGAAGTCATAAGTCAAGCAAGAATTAAATCAATTTACACTCCAAAAGGTCCGCACAAATCAACCTAACTCCACGTCTGTTTACCTTTTTTTGCCCGCTTTAAATATGGCTGCCGTGATCTGATTTGCTTCACTAGAGTGACTTGCGTCTAGTGAAACGCAACTTCACCTGAAGAGCAAACAGTTGAAACGAAGAGTGGGAATGGAGGGGTGATGTGGTGGGAAACGAGTTCCCGCCAGAATACTTTCATTTGTGAGAAAAGCGTGTTAAGGTAAGACATCTAACGTTGTTTATTATGCAAATTAAATGTAATTACCATAAAATATAATTTCCATGTAATAAGACTCTGATTTATGTGTTAAAGCGATTTATTTTACTCATAAAGTATTCGGTTCAGACCAGTAGGTTATATTGTACAAGATAATTCACACATTTTTCTGATAAATCTTATTAAATTTATTTTCTGAATAGTCTGACAAGAACGTAACTGTTGTAACTGTTCGTCTAAAAGCTCATATAGTCTAGGCCTATTTGTTAGTGTGGAAATGGTTTTGTGAATTGTTAATGTTGATTACAGTATGTGCAGATATTGCTCTATAAGCCTTTTCTTTATAAAACACTGTTCATAATTAAAAACAAAGTTTAAATTCCATGTAATAAGACTTCGATTTATGTGTTAAAGCGATTTATTTTACTCATAAAGTATTCGGTTCAGACCAGTAGGTTATATTGTACAAGATAATTCACACATTTTTCTGGTAAATCTTATAAAATTTTTTTCTGAATAGTCTGACAAGAACGTAACTGCAAGCAGAATTATCACTGTTGCACACCACTATATAAAAATATTCCGATCCAAAAAATATAGTGGTGTGCAACAGTGACAATTCTGCTTGTGATTTTAACCACTAACACAACTTTCTTCATTAAAGAACGTAACTGTTAGTCCAAAAGCTCATATAGTCTAGGGCTATTTGTTAGTGTGGAAATGGTTTCGTGAATTTTTAATGATGCTTAGTTTATGTGCACATATTGATCTATAAGCCTTTTCTTTATAAAACGCTGTTCATTATTAAAAACAAAGTTTAAATTTATTTCAACACAATTTGTAGTTAACACTTAAGATGTCATTATAAAGATCAAAGTGCTTGCTTCTGTTTTTTTTTTAAACAGCGGTGACAGTTAAATAATTGTTAAGTTATCTTGTTAATACATCCTCTTCGTTCACTTTTTTAATATTATATATTAAAAAATTATGTTGTTGTGATATCACTACAACCAAACAACATATTAAACGAACAATTACATTATAGATCACACATAATTTTCGATACACTGATTCCAACACAAAATTCGAATCCCAGCGCCAATCCCCTCCCACCATCAACCCCCACCACACACACCTACATCCCATAACCGTTACTGTACAGACACACAGTATTTAAATCCCATTGAAGAAGTCGAATACCACATCGAAACGTCTGGGTAACAAAACCAAAAAGTAAGTGTTCATAGTGGAAGTTTTATATATATATATATATATATATATATATATATATATATATATATATTGTAACGGTACATAACCCGGTCCCAATAAATTAACTCATGTAATACCATAAAGGTCAGAAATGGGTAAACTGTAACAAGCTCAAAATTAAATTGTATCACTAAACATTATAAACAATTAGAGTGATATACAGTGACAAGTGAGTTATAGTGTACCCATTGAGGTAAAAAGTGAAAGTGAAGGTAACTTATTACAGAATTGTGCTGTAGGTTTGGGAATTATAAAACTATGATAGTAGACTATAATGCTACTAACTGATTCTGTATTTTTATTAATTTATTGTAATATTTATATTGTGTAGACAACCAATTGTAATACCTAAGTTCATGTTATATTTTTTCAAATATTTGTGTTATAATATAATATAACCCAGGGTTCGTTAAAAAAAAAAAAAAAAAAAAAAAAAAAAAAGTTTATATATCAAAGGATAATAAAAAATTAAAATAATTCTATAGGAGAGAAATGGCAACAGGAAGTAGTGCAGTGTAGGAATACTATCAGAGACTAATAAATACTATATAAATTCATTTAGAGATAATAAAAAATATTAAATACTTATATACCAGGTCATAAGAAAATGAACAGAAACCTCTTATGTACAACAAATTGGTAAAGAAACCGGATTTAAAAAGAATTACTTTTCGGTAAATAAAATATAAATTTATAATAATTACAAACTGCCTGTATAATAAAAATATTTTGGGTTACTAAGAGTGACTAAAATAACAAGTATTGTTAAGAATAATCAAATTTGGAAAAAACCTGGCGAGTTGACAAAATGATGCTACCACAATTCTATTAAAATATCTTTTTTGAAACTTGGGAGAAGTGTAAAATTAGTACCAAATTAAAAAGCAATATGAACTCTATATAATCATACCTTATTTATCAAAATTAAAGGATTATACTCCATAATAAACTGTGAAAGAAAACCATTCTGATGATTCGGCCTAGTTTCGTGATGTTTCAAGTGGACGATAGAATATGGGCCAGACTGTAATGAAATTACAACTTAAGACGGACATCACTAGAGAAAAGGCTTCCTTCCAGTAAGAACTATAAGAAGAGATTCTTATTAAACAATACGAAGTATAAGAAGAGAGGTAATATAAACATTTAGTTTAATAGTTGACGAAGAAAACGCATTCCGAATGGTTATATAGAACACAAAAACTAGTCAAAATTAATCACATGTTCTAAAGTAAACAAACGCCCGCTGCTCTCTTACGGAAATTTCTGGAACTACATACTAAACGAAAAAATAAACAAATTTATTTAATATTTTTCAGTATTTGTAAAGCTTAGTAATTATCCATTTCTGACCATCTCATAACAAAAAGAACTTACCCTTAACCATGGGAAATAAAAAGAATTATATATTGATTGATGTTTTAAAAAATAGTATAAAATTTGGTAAACAAAACCATATATGTTTTTTTCTTTTGACAATTCCATGTTTATTCCAGGAAGTCGATATTATGTTTTAATGAAGTAAAGATCGATTGTGATACTTGTATTTTGGTGGCAGGAAAACAAAAAACAATAATATAATTAATAAATAGTATTGAAAAATGATATTGAATAATAAAAATGTGTTATATTTTTTTGCAGTGGGTAGTTGTAATTGATTTCAGCACAAAATAGAAGAGATTGATACATTGGGTCATATTTCGCCATAGGGTAGGCTGGTTGAACTATGTGTGGAAACTCGTCTCACCATCAGCTGATTTAAATCACAGCGAACAATTAGAAAAAATTCCAAAAATCGCCTAAACCGAGTGTAAATAATCGGTACTTACTCTCTCTTCCTCATAAGCCTGAACAACTTCCCTACTTGACCCCAAATCACACACTCTCGATTTCTGCTTAGATTTAGTAACATTACAAAATACTTTATTTTTTAAACTTCAGTTATTATAATTCATAAGTGGCGACTGCGGAGAGGCGGAAACTTTAATATCTCAAGGCAGTACGTTACAGATTGGCGCTTACAATAGTGGGGCTGAATTAACAATATACCTGTAATGGTAGTACACTAACACCTCTGAGAAAACTGCTACATTACAGATTGGCGTACACAACATTGGGAGCTTAATTAAATAAGACGAACACCCAATAAGCAACATACAAAGTTTTCGCTAAAACCTCTACAAAAACCGCTACGTTACAGATTGGCGCATAACAACGTGGGGCATATAATATAACTCTCCTATACTGTCTTTCTTTTTATTTCTTCATAGATGCCGGTGGGAATAAAGTATTTTATTAAAGAGCTATGTAGCTCTTCTACTGGGAAGGTAGAGGTTAGGGCTTCTAGCACACGATTTTTTAACGGGGGTTTACACTTTGGTAACAGAACTTGTAAAATTTGCCAGTCATTCAGCTGCTGTAGATCCTTTATCTGAAGAAGATAACTAATAAATTTTAGTAATTTGGAAACATTTAAACCATCTGTATAAGGGATTTCGGTTAAAATCTTCTCCACAGGGTGAGTTATTTTTCCGTATAGATCTGCGTTATAGTTCATAGGTGTAATTCCTCGATGAGCGCGATTGGATTCATTGGAGGTGGTGGTCAATTCAATATTTCCGGGACGAAACTGAAAATGCTCAGGAGGAGGGGCATTTATATCTGTATCAGTATTTTGTTCTGGGTTCGCTTGCACTTGCGATACGATAGGTGAGTTCCGATCCGAGTTAGGCGGAGGTAAACCAGTGGTGGGGGATTGTACTGGGGAGATGTGTAATTTCATTAATGATTTCTCTATTTCGTCCATCCTGAATGAGTCGGATTTTCGTCTTAAATCGTTAATAATTGACGGTAAGCGGCGTAGAGCTTCGTCTGCTAGCTTTTGTACATCAACGGGTATTTCTGTGAGATTCGGCCAGATCGACAAATTTTTTATTCGCCTGGTTAAATGCTCAATTCTCTGGGTAGTCCGCAAAATTTTTGCCGGAGATTTCTCGTCTTGGAGTGTTTGAGACAATAAGTATAGTTCATTATACTTGGCATTACAAATTTCTTTCTCGCTTTCATAATCGAGTTGGCTTAGATAGTTTAATTGCACGGGCGCATCAAATCCACATTCGCGAATTGACCTTCGTAATTCCGCGACTGTTACATCAGCATGGGGTAGTCCACGCAAAAGGGCTTCGTAAGACAGCTCGTCTTTTAATAACAAATCCGGGTTAAATTGGGCCATTTTGTTCTAACACATTAGCACGTACTTAAATTTAATACTAGTATATTACACATATATTACATATATATATAATAAATTCATAAGTAATCAATTTACACAAATTAGAAAAGAACAATTTCTCTTCTAAGGGAGAGACAGAAATCACACACACATATTTTTCAAGGTTAAGTAGCCGATCAGCTGTTTTCTGGAATGTAGGTCACCCTCTGTGTTTAGTTAACAAGGAACCGGTGTGTCAGTGAGAAAGGGGGTTTTACTCTTATTGTTCTCTACACAATGCGACTGAATAACACAACTACTTTATACCGTTATAAACGAGAGAAGGGGAGCACAATCTTATTCAACAAATTTATTATTATTATTTCGCTTGACAACACTTTGACTCCGTTCATTCATAAACTTTTCTCAATTAAATAAATTACTTATTTTGTTCACAAGTTTTAAATCACGAACTTCTACTTAATTACCTTGCTCTACATTACATACTTTATTATTAACAAAGTTATTTTTAATTAATTTTTTTTTATAACACATACTAGTGTATGTAAGCTATATAGTTGGACATACACTGTGCAGAATGATTCAGGAAACAACAGGTCATGGATTGTCGTAAACAAACCTGTTACAGATTGTTCGGTTGACCAAAATTGTTATGTTTGGTCACAATTCATGTATGCAAGTAATTATATCGAATAATGCAGGTTCCTACTGGCCTATAGAATGCAAAAGCTACATGCATTGTATGACGCTAAGGATATTTCACTTATACATACTATCATCTACGTAACTTAATACACTATTAAATATGTTTTGAACATTAAAGTTATTAAAGTAACTTTCTGAGTGCATAGATCAATATTATATATTTAGTTATTGTTCATACAAATTATCCACGCATAGTGAATGCAATTTTGTTTGTGACACTCTATACACAAATAAAACTCTTTCCTTTCTTTCCTTTTTTTTTTAAAGTGACGCAATTTTGTTGGCGTCACGATGCTTAAAACACCTTTATAAAAATTAGCAGAGTTGCGCACTTTTGTAACGTCTTTTCGCCGCGTTACAAATCCAGGGAACCCATCGTAATTAAACTCCGTTAATTAGATGGGCTGCCTACGTTGTAACAGAATGTATCACAAATAATTAATATAACAAATTACTTACTAATTGTGAAACAATGGCAAGGTATACAATTGATTTAAGCACTCCTCATATGTGTGTAACAAGAAGACTTCTCTTTATTTAACATTTAAAAACATTTACTGACAGATCCCATGACATTACTAATTCAATTATTAAGTTATCTGAAAGGTTTCTTTAAACTTTGGGATCAAAATTGATTCTATATAGCTATACCTCGGATCCGGGTAACCTTCGGTATTTATTCATTACAACTTTTAGTCATAATCAATTCATGATATTAGCTTGCAAGACTTTCTTTTATTCAACCATTGGAAGAATGGTATTATTGCTTGAATTATATTACTCTACATTAGCATATAAACTGTTACAACGTATGAAGTTAGAATAGTTACATGAAATTCTTAGATTTAATTTATAAGTCTTTACAAAGTTAATAGTTTCTGAAAAGTCTCTTTCAAGAAGTGTTGTGTAACAAATATTTGTAACCCTCGATAGACAGGCTATCGAGTCACCTTTTAATTGGTATGCAGAAGACTCGTCCTGGGGTATCCGTCTTGGGAAACAGGAACAGCTACGTTGTCATCTCGGTCTGGTCTTCGTCCGTAAAGGGCTCCAACGTTCGCAGGTTGAACTTTCTACGATGATACTTGTAGATTCTCGGATGTCCTGATCTGCATATTCTGTCGCGTGTACTAGAGTTTGTGGCTTCTGATAGTTCACATCTCCAGGTATGACGTTGGAAGTGTTGTTATTTCTTGAAGTTCGAAGTCATCTTGTGTTACACCTTTTTTACGTTTCGATTTTTACACTTTAAGTCTCTTGTTTATTTACATAACTATATGAGTTAACACATCCAGATGCTTTAGGCAGCTATTTCTGGTATACCATCTTAAGGTAAAACAAAGTATAGGTAACATATTTTAAGAGCACAGCTCTTACGTCTATACTGTACGAAGTCACCATTGCGAGAGAGAGAAATTCTGCCCCCTTCGCCTGGTACTGGACAAAGTGGTAGTGGGGCAATTACCGCGCGAGAATATAGTTCCTAACTATATTTAAGTTAACATTTTTATTTATACAAACTATCCCTAAACAAATATACATAATTTAAATCAGTTGCTTTAGCGACTATCTGTGTCTTCAGATCTTTTAATTATTAACATTAGGTTTTTTTATCTTATTCTAACTTACACAAGACTCGGAAAACATGTCGAGTCTGGAATCAACAGGACAGCGCCTGCTCACAAGCAAAGGGTTAAATACGATATTAATAACTCTTTACAATTTATCTTTTTATTAGAGTATCTTCTAACTAACTAATTACTGCTTCCTCTCATACTGAGTACATACAGGTATTTTATATTAATACAGTGAGATTTAAGTGGTTTAATAGCTCGCAACCTTAATTTTTAAAAATTTTTATTATTTTGATTATTTCTTTTTTTTAAATCGTCACACTATGTTATGTTAGAGGAGGTACAATACTTATTAGTTAAAAAGGAACGAACTATGACGGAAAACGGTGACTTCTATGAAGACTTGGTATCAGCTGAGTTACGATGCCAGGTGAAAGAGAGGTATTTAACAAATAACAAAATCATTATGAATACCCCAGTAATCCGAGTAAAGGGAGTACCTGAATTAATGGACCATGGTTAAACTAAACAATAACCAACCAGAAAAAAGGGGACTGAATTTTTTAAAATCGACCAAGCAACCCATTGAGAACAGACTAAAACCCCAAAATTCAAAAAGCATGTAAGGACATCTTACTCAAGTTATTTTGAAACCATATAATTTAAAGTGAAGAGACTAATACCCCAAAATTCTAAAAGCATGTAAGGACATCTTACTCAAGTTATTTTGAAACCATATAATTTAAAATGAAGAGACTAAACCCCCAAAATTCCAAAAAATGTAAGAACAACTTACTCAACAATTTATCCAGGAACAAGACGATTTAATAAAAAGCATGTAAGGACAACTTACTTAATTTATTCAGAAATAATACGATTTAAGATATTTCGAAACCATTTAATTTAACAAAAAATAAGAACTGATTAGTAAATAAGAGTTATAAAGAATTGATTTAAAATGAAATAAAAGGAAAAAGTAATATTTTTAATGGTAACAAACAGAAGAAAAATTAAATGAACAAAAACAATTGATGATAATGTGCTCAGATAAGAAGAATAAATAATAATTTAATGACTCCAATGAAACTGAAGGAGGATGATAATTAATACAATAATTAGAATTTCTAGGGATTGAAGATTATATAAGAAATGATACGGAGAAATATGTCACAAGAAGTAAAGTCAAAAGAATTTTAAAATAATGCCTATCAATAATGTTATATGCTATTAGTTAATGGAAAAGAAGAAGTAATCAAGGAGAAGAAGAAATATATAAATAAATGCAAACAGCTACAGTATGAAGAATCCCAAAAGTGTTTAGTACTAGTCGCTAATTGACTACTAGTTATAATTTTTTTATTTTTATGTATTGACCGTAGAAATGTTCCGGCAATAATTTTTATGAGCAGGGATGATGTTCCCCTGGTCTCAGAAGGTGTAAGGATGGACAGCGGAGTTATGGACCCAAAAGTGGCCACCCGACTGGTACCACCGCACAAGATAGGGAAAAATGTTAGGGAAATTGAATATTTAAGGGATACAAATTATAAAATAGCTGAAAAGAGTGATATTAGATTACAGAAGTATAGATGAAGAAAATAGAAGGAAGATAGCAGACCGAAGCTTAATTGATAAAGATAATTTATAGAAGTAAATAGAAATGAGTGTTAAAACAAGTTTAATATGATTAGTGTGACCAGTCCTTATCAAATAAAATGTGGAAGTACCACTACCCAGAGAAATAAATCATTGATGAATTTGCCTCCAAGAGAGAGAGAGTAGAGTAAGAAAACAGCAATTACCACCAGTCTGAATTACCAGTCAGTTTACAACCAGTTTGAAATTGAAACACTATTACGAAGAAAAAAACCAAGAATATTAGGAGAATTGAAACAATCAACAATTTATTTTAATAAACGAGTAAAACCAAAATAAATTTGTTCTAGTGGGGGGGGGGCTTTATGTAACGGTACATAACCCGGTCCCAATAAATTAACTCATGTAATACCATAAAGGTCAGAAATGGGTAAACTGTAACAAGCTCAAAATTAAATTGTATCACTAAACATTATAAACAATTAGAGTGATATACAGTGACAAGTGAGTTATAGTGTACCCATTGAGGTAAAAAGTGAAAGTGAAGGTAACTTATTACAGAATTGTGCTGTAGGTTTGGGAATTATAAAACTATGATAGTAGACTATAATGCTACTAACTGATTCTGTATTTTTATTAATTTATTGTAATATTTATATTGTGTAGACAACCAATTGTAATACCTAAGTTCATGTTATATTTTTTCAAATATTTGTGTTATAATATAATATAACCCAGGGTTCGTTAAAAAAAAAAAAAAAAAAAAAAAAAAAAAAAGTTTATATATCAAAGGATAATAAAAAATTAAAATAATTCTATAGGAGGGAATGGCAACAGGAAGTAGTGCAGTGTAGGAATACTATGAGAGACTAATAAATACTATATAAATTCATTTAGAGATAATAAAAAATATTAAATACTTATATACCAGGTCATAAGAAAATGAACAGAAACCTCTTATGTACAACAAATTGGTAAAGAAACCGGATTTAAAAAGAATTATTTTTCGGTAAATAAAATATAAATTTATAATAATTACAAACTGCCTGTATAATAAAAATATTTTGGGTTACTAAGAGTGACTAAAATAACAAGTATTGTTAAGAATAATCAAATTTGGAAAAAACCTGGCGAGTTGACAAAATGATGCTACCACAATTCTATTAAAATATCTTTTTTGAAACTTGGGAGAAGTGTAAAATTAGTACCAAATTAAAAAGCAATATGAACTCTATATAATCATACCTTATTTATCAAAATTAAAGGATTATACTCCATAATAAACTGTGAAAGAAAACCATTCTGATGATTCGGCCTAGTTTCGTGATGTTTCAAGTGGACGATAAAATATGGGCCAGACTGTAATGAAATTACAACTTAAGACGGACATCACTAGAGAAAAGGCTTCCTTCCAGTAAGAACTATAAGAAGAGAGGTAATGTAAACATTTAGTTTAATAGTTGACGAAGAAAACGCATTCCGAATGGTTATATAGAACACAAAACTAGTCAAAATTAATCACATGTTCTAAAGTAAACAAACGCCCGCTGCTCTCTTACGGAAATTTAAGGAACTACATACTAAACGAAAAAATAAACAAATTTATTTAATATTTTTCAGTATTTGTAAAGCTTAGTAATTATCCATTTCTGACCATCTCATAACAAAAAGAACTTACCCTTAACCCTGGGGAAATAAAAAGAATTATATATTGATTGATGTTTTAAAATATAGTATAAAATTTGGTAAACAAAACCATATATGTTTTTTTCTTTTGACAATTCCATGTTTATTCCAGGAAGTCGATATTATGTTTTAATGAAGTAAAGATCGATTGTGATACTTGTATTTTGGTGGCAGGAAAACAAAAAAACAATAATATAATTAATAAATAGTATTGAAAAATGATATTGAATAATAAAAATGTGTTATATTTTTTTGCAGTGGGTAGTTGTAATTGATTTCAGCACAAAATAGAAGAGATTGATACATTGGGTCATATTTCGCCATAGGGTAGGCTGGTTGAACTATGTGTGGAAACTCGTCTCACCATCAGCTGATTTAAATCACAGCGAACAATTAGAAAAAATTCCAAAAATCGCCTAAACCGAGTGTAAATAATCGGTACTTACTCTCTCTTCCTCATAAGGCTGAACAACTTCCCTACTTGACCCCAAATCACACACTCTCGATGTCTGCTTAGGTTTAGTAACATTACAAAATATTTTATTTTTTAAACTATAGTTATTATAATTCATAAGTGGCGACTGCGGAGAGGCGGAAACTTTAATATCTCAAGGCAGTACGTTACAGATTGGCGCTTACAATAGTGGGGCTGAATTAACAATATACCTGTAATGGTAGTACAGTAACACCTCTGAGAAAACTGCTACATTACAGATTGGCGTACACAACATTGGGAGCTTAATTAAATAAGACGAACACCCAATAAGCAACATACAAAGTTTTCGCTAGTACCTCAACAAACCGCTACGTTACAATATATAACATATACATACATATTTTTATATATAAAATTGTTAAGTTTCTGTTTTATTACTACTTTGTATATACAGATTAAATTCACAAAGTCAACTCACAGACTTGCTCAGGAAATTTCAGTAGAGTTCAGTTATAGTGTTTGTAAACATAATATATAGTTTTTTTTAGATCCTAGGTTATAGCTTAATCCCAAGTAGATTTTGAACAAGCATCTTAATATAAGTTTTCAGCCCTTGTAATTCACATGTTAGTATAAAAAACATTGGAGTGTCTATTTACTGTATACTTTTTAGTCTCAGGTATTGTATGACAACAAAGATTTTAAAGACTAGTGTTAATATAAAATTTTCCTGATGCTGGATATCAGGTAGAAGCTTCACTCAGGACAGTGTTGTTTTGTTATGGTTAACCAAATTATTAACTGACAAGGAAAGTATTTTTGTTTTTATAACTTACAACTTGTAACATCCTGTTAAATACTGTCTTAGTAAAGGGATGCCTGGGTGTGATATTATGCACCCTCTGGTTGGTTATTTTTATGAGTAAAATTAAAATAAATATTACCCTGAAGCATTTAGTTACCATATGGGCTCTAAGCTAATAGTAAATAATGAAAATTAATTTCAAAATTTATTCAAACAGTAAAGGTGCATTACTTTGAGAGTACCCCTTTACCTATGAACAATTTTTTGTATTATTCCGATTTTGGATATTGCAAATTGAATTTCAAGGTTTCAGCCATAGTCAGTTGAATACAATTTTGTTTTTTCTGTTTGGTGTGAATATCATCTAATTCTTATTATCATAATAATTCATAATATCATATGTTTCATATTATGATTCATAATATCACATAATAATTCTTATTATGTTTGTTCAAAACGTTCTTGATTCTGAAATGATCTTTTTAAAGAGAAACAATTGTATTTATAGAAAAATTAAAGCACTTAGTTACCAAATTGTATAGTTTCCCAAACTGAGTTTACTGCCTTCTGTAGGGGAGAAGTGATCTGGGATAACATTACTGGCTTCAGAGGCAGTATTCAGGCATTAAGAAGTAGCCGGGCAATAAGAGGGCACTAAAACTTTTGGCCACCTAAACATTTTTAGCTGTAGCATTATGTGTATATTCATGCTTTTATGTTTTATTGTCTTACTTAATTTCTTTATGAAATGCATATAAAACAAGTTTTCCTTAAATATTCAGGGGTCAATGTTGAATTCTTGTAGCACCAGCAAACAGTATTGTTTCCACTTCTAAATATACATTATGCTGCCAACAACAAAATTCCATGATCCACCGTGTTCACATATATGTCTTTAGAAATACACCTCTGAGTGTATGAATAAAGATGTTAACAAGGATTGGGGTATCGTGAATAGAGTTTTCTGAAGCAAACACTTAAAAAACATTATCTCTGAAAAGGTGGCAGTGGGTCAAAAGATTTGGGAAACATTGTTGTATTGCAAAAAATAAAATTCTCAGTACTAATACTGATAATAAAGAATGTAGATAATTTCCATTCCAGTTGTAGATTCACTTTACAGGAAGTAAAATATAAAGTATGAATATTGTATGGTCTAGTATAATATTTTAAAATATGTTTCAGCGATACTCCTTCATTTGACGAGTATTTTATTTCTCAGTATGTAGGACTGAATAATAAATCACATAGTTATTACACGATAATGTAGTAAGCCTACTGTGTAATAAATTAGTACCTATCTACTATACAATACGGTATGTGTAATGGAATTTGGTACAGTACACTATTTTAAATAGATTTTGTAGCTAATATAATTTGCTACAAGTTTTATTTTTTTGCTACAGAATACTATTTTTATATGTTATAGACATACGTATTTAGTACTTAATCCACAATATGGTAATTTAACTTAAGAAACATTGTAACATTCAAGGTATGTTCAAAAAGTATCAGTATTTCTTTTTCTTTTCTTTTAATGGGTAATTAAATGTTTTAGCAAAAAAAAATTTTGTAATAAGTGATATAGATTGTGAATATGTCTATATAGGTTTATATATTCTTTTCTGTTATAGGTTGTTGTACGTAACATTATATGTAAAACATGGCTGCATTTGATTTAAGTAAAGATGAAGTGGTAGAGAAACATGAAGTAAATTCAGATGATTATTTGTATTGCAAAATAAGTGGTGGTAGCACTATGATGATTATCTGTGTAGGAAAGTGTCTGCAACATTGTCTCCAGGTGAAGTGCAGGTATATTAAACTATGTTTTATGTTATTATTTTATGTTTTAATCAACAAAGTAAAGAAGATTTTGTTTAATAAAAGACAAATAATTTGTTAAAAGCAGAAACCTGTGTTAGCGTAATTATTTCGCCACTCAAACCTAAATAATCATCTCTGTGACCGTTCGTCTATAGAACTCTGGAGAGACCTGAAGGTAAGAAAAGACGTAATTTTGGACAATTGTGTAAAAAAAATATATAAACAAAAGAGAATTATTGTTACAATAGATAAGGACAACAACCTAAGTAATTATAACCACACTACAGTTGACGATTACCACGGGAGTTGTAACTTAACCAGAACCCCATTCGACTTAATTCAAACCATGCCATTCATAAATAATAATTAATTAACTCCATTACTGCGGCGGGTAAACGTCATTAATCACAAAACAATAAACATTATTTTCAACAACATAACTAAGAATAATAATATTTGAGTAAACGATAACCCAGTACTAGCAGGTATGTTACAACATTTTATACACTTCTTCTCTTTTATCTTTACTTCTGACTTTGTTCAAATTTGTACGCCACGCTTTAGGTCTAAGTACATGCCATGTACAAAACAGTCTTAATTTGGCTGACCCATAATTTTATTCCAAGTGGAATAAAAGGTTTCTTCCATGTCAGACATGAAGACAAATAGACCCAGCTGCATCCTTTATTGCCTTAACAAACATGGTCAAAACATTTTCATCCTCTCTATTAGAAAACATAAAAGAGCAGGGGTTACAAAGAAATATTTTAAGTTGAAAGAAAGATAAAATAATATTTTATTAAAATAAAATACAATGTATATTACAACGATACATATACATAAATGTAGGCGTGTCGGGCCTCACGTTCAAGGGCGACATTTTTATGCAACACTACAACTGCAAATATAAATTTATTTGTGTTTGCAGAGCCCCACGATCTTGGACGCCAATTTATGCAACAGATTTATTATATAATTTAAATTTGTAGAGCCCCACGTCCAGGGCGACAAATTATATAACAATATAACTCTGTACGTAAGTTGTATAATTTATGTTGTATGTGTATAAATTTACATGTAATTTAATTTGAATAGCCCCACGATCTTGGAGCGACAAATATGCAACAATACAACTTTGTAAATTTAATATAATTTAAATTTGTGATGCTCCACGTTGGAAGCAACAACTTATGTAACAATAGTACTTTACATAACTACAATTTAATTTGGGTTCAGGTGTATCTGTAATAAGAACTCGATGTAACGTGTAACGGTATTTCAAATTAATTTGGTACTAATAAAATTGTGCGCATGGCACTTGATTCGACTTAAAACATTCGTTATTACTTTGTTACTACGCTGTACGCTTACTCTATATACATCCTTACTGACTAAATATTCTATTCTACTAATTATTTTATTAAAAAAATCATTTCCTGACTAATCAGTCAATTAGTGTGCTTCGAAATATCAATGTTTAAATATCTTTTTAGATATTGTAATGGAAACTCAAAAATATTAATAGTTACTGAATTTGTCTTTCTTTTATCAGTACCGATTTATAAAAAAACTAATTTTTATTTAAATGCTTCGCATTATTTTCATTTCAATATTAATTTGAGCTCTTATTTACATTAATCTTACTTCACTAACATCTATGATTCTAACTCTCTATATTAACAATAAACATTGGCTCTTACTTTTAAATGGAACAAGAATGTCTTTAATTGTCTTTGAGTTTATTGTTCGATTAAGAGATAAATAAGTTGTTTATCAGGTGTATCAGGTGACAATAAGGTTATTGTCGTCAATCATACTCAATCATTGGATCCATCTGTAATCATCCTCGTCTCGAACTCAGTGTCGATTCCTCTTGTCCAGCTTCGCTCCTCTTGTCCAGCGCCGTTTCCAGACTTCAGTAGTGTTCCTCTTGTCCAGCGCCGTTTTCTCTCTTGTCCAGCGTCGTCTCTCTCTTGTCCAGCGTCGTCTCGCTCTCTGGAACTAAGTCGTCAGCTCTCTCTCACTCTCTGGAACTTCTTCTCGTGCTGTTTCGGATGTCAGTTGATCTTCTTATGTGGATTTTGTTACTAATTAAAAATTGCTTGTTTTTATAATCCAGTTACATAACTGTATGTAACTGGAAGGATGAAACTATTTACAAAAGATTTAAATACTTTGTGCGGACGGGCAGAAGCTCCCGCTGCACTGTGTGTGATCGAAAAAGAGAACAACTGTAGCGTGTGTGTCCTATTTATACCCACGTCTTGGTCAACACCTGCAGTTGTACGAAATCGACATGTCTGAAATTGTCTCTGGGTTCAGTCCCCCCACTCCTTGTCAATTTCGCTATTTCTTATATTTCTGCGAATTGCAGAGTCCTATAAGTATACTCTTATACTCATCTTATAACTATTTTCACTACACATGTTCACTGTATTTTTGGACATTGCAACTTATCCCTTTCGCTCTGAACACAGTTATTTCACCACTACACTCGTACGGTGTGTCACTTTCACGTGGTTTTTGTACACAGTATTTATTTAATTTCATTACATTTTACTGTGTTTTTGGATTTTACTCCGTATTTATAGTTTATGAATAATTACGGAAAACAGTAATTATGCAATTATTCATCTTGGGGTGGTAAACTCGCCTGCATAGACCTGCGTCACACACACTAGCAAAATACTGGTGTACACACTTTCAGTTACATTTGTGTGTGTGTGCACGTCGATTCAGGTCGAAACACCTGTTCATATTTTTGTCTGAGCCAAGCTTGCAATCCCTGACATGTTTTTTTCTAATACATTATTAATTATTTACAGTTTATTAGGTATATTTAAATTTTTATATTCAATGCTCAGTACATCACTTATTTGTACTGTCGCATTATCCTCCTGCTTGGTAATAAAAAAAAATTTAATGAATTTATTTATTAAATTTTTTTTATTATTACTATGGTTTAATAAAAAAATATAACAAATAATAAAGAATAGTATTCGTCATTTCACCCTTAATTGGAGTGTACATATACGTCTCACCTCCACTCTTCACACGCTCACTGCTCGTGACCTTGCAGGGTGGCTTCAACAACAGCTGATCTGACTGGTTTCATTGACCTCGTTATTTTTATGTGTAGAACTTCCTAAATGACGTTGCGTGGAATTTACCAATCTCTTTCTTCTGTGTCTCATCATATACGATGAAAGTGTGTTGTCTTAACGTATACGGTCCATTGTACAGTCTGAAGAATTTCTTTGCCGTATTTTCGCTTCTTTTTCCAACAGGATTTGCTTTGAGTAGTACCTTCTCTCCTACATTAAATTGTTGAAGTTTGTGAGTTAGATTAAATCTCTCTACTCTCTTGTTACCTCTTTCTATTATTCGTTGCTTTGCGTATTCAATTTTTACACTTATTGGTACAGGTACATTCTGGTTATTAGGTGTGTGTATATACTTGGTCCAAAATCTGTTTGGCTTCTTATCTTCTTCCAATTCCATTGGAGTATATCCTGTTGCTTCACTATAATTTTCGTTGATGGCTTTTTCAAGAAATGGTAAATATTCTGCACATTTATTGTGTTGATCATGGCAATATATTCGTAAATATTTACCTAATTCTTTGTTAACTCTCTCAGCAAGGTTTCCTTGAGGATGTCTTATGGATGTGAGTACAGGTTGTATTCCATTTTCCCTTAACGTCCTCTCCCATTTTTCACTCTGGAATTGTACGCCTGCCTTGATCACTGAGTACCTTCTTCATTTTCCCATATGACGGAATATATTTCTGCAGTAGTATCTTTAGAACAACTTTGGTTGTGGGTCGCATAATTGGGTACAGTCGGACTGCCTTGGAAAACACATCGATACATACCAATATGTGCTTCACACCTCGACTTGATCGTGGTAGTGGTCCCAGAAAATCCACTGCAATTAGCTCTCCCTTGTTCTCCTTCTGGATGCTCTGCATTTCTATGTATGTGCGTAAATTCAGTCCTTTCGCCGTTTGACACTCATAACACTTCTTTACCTCCTTCTTTATTTTTCGATACATATTATTAATCGTAAAATCCTCTCGTAGACTCAGATAACATTTCAGAGCGGCAGCATGTGCTAAACTCTCATGTGCTGGTTGAATTAATTTTTGTAACACGTCGTTCGTTAGTACTATCTTCCAGCCTTGTCTTACTAACCTGAAAAGAATTCCATTAAGTACCTTATAATGATTCGGTAGCTGTTCTTGGTCCTTCATCTCCCTTATTGTCACGTCCAAATCTTGTCGTTGTGCTAAATTTTTCAGCATTTGTTTTACTTCATCATTCTCTTTAAATTTAATTGATAACAATCGTACTTCTCTCTTTTCGCTCTCATAACTTTCTTCACATTCTTCTTTGATTCATCGGCTTAGTGTATCAGCTATAATATTGTCTTTACCTTTACAGTATTTAATGGTGAATGAGTATTCGCTAATGGCTAAAATCCATCTTAATAATCGGGCATTTGTTACTTTGCATTTCAATATTAATTTGAGCTCTTATTTACGTTAATCTTACTTCACTAACATCTATGATTCTAACTCTCTATATTTACAATAAACATTGGCTCTTACTTTTAAATAGAACAAGAATGTCTTTAATTGTCTTTGAGTTTATTGTTCGATTAAGAGATAAATAAGATGTTTATCACCTTATTGTCGTCAATCATACTCAATCATTGGATCCATCTGTAATCATCCTCGTCTCGAACTCAGCGTCGATTCCTCTTGTCCAGCGTCGCTCCTCTTGTCCAGCGCCGTTTCCAGACTTCAGTATCGTTCCTCTTGTCCAGCGCCGTTTTCTCTCTTGTCCAGCATCGTCTCTCCCTTGTCCAGCGTCGTCTCGCTCTCTGGAACTAAGTTGTCAGCTCTCTCTCACTCTCTGGAACTTCTTCTCGTGCTGTTTCGGATGTCAGTTGATCTTCTTATGTGGATTTTGTTACTAATTAAAAATTGCTTGTTTTTATAATCCAGTTACATAACTATATGTAACTGGAAGGATGAAACTATTTACAAAAGATTTAAATACTTTGTGCGGACGGGCAGAAGCTCCCGCTGCACTGTGTGTGATCGAAAAAGAGAACAACTGTAGCGTGTGTGTCCTATTTATACCCACGTCTTGGTCAACACCTGCAGTTGTACGAAATCGACATGTCTGAAATTGTCTCTGGGTTCAGTCCCCCCACTCCTTGTCAATTTCGCTATTTCTTATATTTCTGCGAATTGCAGAGTCCTATAAGTATACTCTTATACTCATCTTATAACTATTTTCACTATACATGTTCACTGTATTTTTGGACATTGCAACTTAACCCTTTCGCTCTGAACACAGTTATTTCACCACTACACTCGTACGGTGTGTCACTTTCACATGGTTTTTGTACACAGTATTTATTTATTTTATTACATTTTACTGTGTTTTTGGATTTTACTCCGTATTTATAGTTTATGAATAATTACAGGAAAACAGTAATTATGCAATTATTCATCTTGGGGTGGTAAACTCGCCTGCATAGACCTGCGTCACACACACTAGCAAAATACTGGTGTACACCTTTCAGTTACATTTGTGTGTGTGTGTGTGTGCACATCGATTCAGGTCGAATCACCTATTCATATTTTTGTCTGAGCCAAGCTTGCAATCCCTGACATGCTTATTTCTAATACATTATTAATTACTTACAGTTTATTAGGTATATTTAAATTTTTATATTCAATGCTCAGTACATCACTTATTTGTACTGTCGCAATATTAATAACAATATGTGTTAATTTTCCTTTACCTAACCATCACCTAAACTCTGCATTCCAATAGTTCGTCTAACGAATTTGTGAATCTTCTGATAAGGGAAAGTTTTTGTTTTAAATTGTTTTCATGGGGAAAGTCGATATGGTTTCCACATTCCATCTGTAAATATGTTGGTGGCGACTTGAGGGCTTTTGGGGATCTTCTGAAGGTAAGTAAAGGTGGTAACGGGGCTTCTTCATTTCTTCCTTTTGTTTTTTATGCTAATTTAATAAATAATTACACGATCTAAGATGTTACCTACTCATACGTGAAAACAATGTTTTTAATGTACGGTCCGAAACATCTTTAAAATTTAGACAAAGTCTAATGAGCCGTTTGACCTAACCTGAATTACTACATCTAAGAATATCTTATTAGGTCATTTTGGTTTATTTATACATTTAATGCACCTTAATTAGTACACTAACAGCACTGCTCTGTCTTACAGTAACACAACATGTTAAACTAACTCAAAAGAATTTCTTGTTTTCATTTTAAGAAAATTGAAATTGTGTATTTCTTTTCTTTTCCATGCACTTTTTATGGAAACGTGCTTTACATTAATATGTGTACCCTTACTATATTATGGTCATAAACATCTTTATCAACACTTTATATCTTTAAAACTTAGACAAAGTGTAATGAGCAATTTGGCTTAACCTGAATTTACATGACCTGGCTCAGAACAACTTTATTTTGGCAAATACAAAGATGAAGACTCTGTACAACCTGGTTGAAATTTCTTCAGGGCACACACCTGCTGCCAGGCTTAGTTCTATAACATGATCAGGAAGAAAGGAATCAGCTCGAACTTGCAACCACTGTGGAAAGGCTTGTACACCATCACCAAGAAGATTAATGATGTCATCTACGAATAACTCATTAGGCCATTTAGCTTTATTTATACATTTAATGCATCTTAATTAGTACATTAACAGCACTGCTCTGTCTTACAGTAACACAATACATTACAGTAACTCTAAATAATTTCTTGTTTTCAGTTTAAAAAAGTTGAAATTGTGCATTTCTTTACTTTTCCATCCACTTTTTGTGAAAAGACCTACATTAATATGTGTACGCTTACTATATTGAAATCCAATGTTCACTATCCAATAGTTAAAAAATTTTGTGAAATTAGTAATACTATGTACTAATTTGTGACTATCAGTTGAATTTCCGAATTCCTTTGATTCATTAATAAATTTTACTAATTTGTTTCTTTATGTTTATTGAATGATTTCTTATTAGTTTTTAATCTTCTTTTTCATTATTCATTTATAAATTATTGGATTTTGTTGTCCATGACATGTTCATTCGTTAACTAATTATCATTAAAACACACAGAGGATTGATCCTCTTTTGCAAGATCACAAGTATGTTTCAAGACCATTTGCTGGTCAAGTCAAGTCACGTTTCAAGTCAGGTATTGTTCTGTCTGTTCACTTTCTGAAAGTGGTTGAGGAGCAAGGGGAAAGATGTCTCCATTAAAACACACACACACACTAGCACGCACACAATTCCTTTTTTCTTTATTTAATTTGAATTCTGTATTAGAACAAATGTTTTCAGAGTTTACAAGTTTTATTTTAATTTCTTGGATTAATTTTTTTTAATTTTATGCAATGTGGACACATACAGAAGAGTGTCTGTTTTTTATGATTTTTCAATAAATAAAAATGAGAGGGGGGAGAGAGAGAGAGAGAGAGAGAGAGAGAGAGAGAGAGAGAGAGAGAGAGAGAGAGAGAGAGAGAGAGAGAGAGAGAGACCAAAAATGACACGTACAAAAATTTCATCAGAACTTTTCCTGATAGTAAAAATAACTAAATAATGAATGGCAAAGAATATTAACAAAATTAATGGAAATTATAGTTATAATCTGTTGTCTAATGAACAGGTACTAGTAGGCCTAATGGCTTCATATACATCACATCTTAAATTATAAACCTATTACAAACATATTTGGTAAACTCAGCTTGAAACAAACGTTCAGACCAACAAAAATGGTTTAAATTTTGCCATGCTGCATTATTAGTACTGTTGAAACAGCAGGTTGATTATAATTGTTTTTAGAACAGACTTCTGGAATGATGTGTGCAAGTGTATTGTGTTCAAGTAGCAAGTTTCCACTACTTTATAAAACATATCCTAGAAGCAAACTTTGACATCATCCAGTAGCTGTTGTTGAGAAACCTTACTAAGAGACTTATAAAAAACAACAATTACACGCTTGCTCTTTTGAACATCTGATGAAAAGATTTTGTAAAGTGTACCTAACCTAAGAATGTACAATGCTAGACTTGTCTTTGTATTCCACACTTCTAGCAGTTTTACATGATATATTGCTAACACGAATAAGAAAAGTTTAAATCTGCTGAAGGTCTAAATGAGTGATAGTTATTTGCAGACTGACAGGGCCATAAAATAATTCTGAAAGAATTGTTGCTTGTACAACACCATCACTTGAGTATCAAGTGACTACTCAAGTCTGCCAGTTTTTCACAGCAAACTGAAGTTTGATGGTCCAAACATTTCAAGGATTCTCCTAGGCTTAAAAAACTGGACTGGCCTCACTGACTAATGTTAAATTTACTTTGGGATACTTCCAAGCGTAATACAGTTTACAATAAACGAAATGTTATGCCTATCTAACTTTTCCAGAACTGTATACACATAATTTGATCTGGATAGAACATTTATTAAACAATTATACTATTTGATGCAAATAATTAAAATATCGGTACGGAGAACCATATATGACTTCCATGTTTTAAGATTTATATTTAAAATCATTTTATAAATGAAATATTTCCACAGAAACTACTTCTACCTTCAGCCTCAACCACAGAATTGTGGTCACTAACATATACCACCTCATGTTAGCGCACTCGATTTTCACTGATATGGCAGTCGATGGCACTTCCGAAACACCTGGTTTTGCAGAAAACATTGGACCACGGCCAAACAGCCCGTGAAGGAATTTTATCAACAAACTACTTCTTTGTTGCCGATAACGTAGTACACATAAAACATTATCCCCTCCCCTTCACCTATCATTTTCATTTATAGAAAATTATCCCTCCCCTTCAACTTCCCCCTACCACTTTTCATTTATAGATATTTCATCTACCTTTCTACAGTGGATTATTATGACCTTCTTTTCAGGATACTTTATTTATCAAAATTAAGTACTTTACTCTTGTTAAAACAAAACGTTGCAGGTAAACTACCCCTTCTCCTTAACCGATCTTCACCAAAATCAACAGACCTCGAGTCCTCTACAATATGCAAAAAAGTCTTTGAATTTGCGGCAGTTATCGTTCGCCATAGACAAAATTCTACACACGGACATCTTTCGAAAAATTACTTTTCATTTTTTGAGTGTAGTACAATCAGAATCAGCCCTTATCTCGAACATGATTTTTTTCGCCATCCATTTCCTTATGGAACATGGAAGTAAAAACAATATCCTTCTTTTTATAATATGTATTTCACATGTTTTCTAACATGGGACACTAATTATTAGATAACATGTTTACCTTCATTTAAGCCAAATTCCACTCACTGTGTACTTTCTCAGAGGCCATAACATGTTATTTTTAACGTTGCCAAACATAAATTGATGTTAAATTAAAAATAAAGTAAAGGATTAGCACCTGAAGTTTGCAACATGCAAGTTGAAGAATCTATTTAATTGTTGGACTTAACTTGATATAAGTACTGATTACATTTCAGGATCATTATTTTCAGAAATAATGTATGTAAACCATTTTTCCCCATATAAGGTTAGTTAAAATTCTTTAATGCATAGCATTCCAGGCCTTTATGGTAGTAAATGTGTATTACTAAATTTGAATTTACACAAATAATTCTCTTTGATTAACCAGAGTTACACACACAAACTAAATGTTGAGTGTCCTCCTAGTGTATAAATTCAGCTAAAACACTATTCCAAAAACTTACCTTGTTACTAGAATATATGACATGATGAACTTTTCATGTTAAATTGTTTAAATACTTTGTGTTGAGAGTTAAGCATTTTAATAATATTTATTTATGCAGGCGTATAGCAAAATCTGATCATCATGAAAAAGGAATAAGGTATTTTGTAATAGCAATTAACTGATTAGTTCCTGCTGTATTACTGACTCATATTACAAGACCAATTTTTGTTTAATTGAAAAGATATATTTTAACTGTTTCTTTTGGTGCAATCTGTAAATTCCTTGACACACATCCATAAAGGTTTGAAAATATGCTTATTTCAGTTTGATAGGAATAAATTCTCAAAAAACTAATACAAATTTGTTATGTCTGATCACACCAGCTATCCTTTCTATTTGAAATGAGCCTTTTATCCAAATTTATTACATAGTATTGTGCCAAGATATATCACTACATTTGTATACTGTAATACAGTAGTGGTAGAATATTATCATTCTACTAATATTACCCTAACATAATAAATGAAAATACATTATATTCACATCTGTTGATATAATCATCCTTTCACTTATCACTTTTTGCCTATCAATTTATTTGATGAATATATATTTAACGATTTATGTAAAATACAACAGGTGTTTAACGGACATGTACTATGTGTAGACCTCTTATTTCCCTCCTCGGCATGTCAAAGCTCAATTGGTACTAGAGCTGGTTATGAAATTATACATTCACTCATGTCAAATTACAGAGTCGGTAAAGGATGTTCGAAATTTGAAGGTAAACAAATTAATAGTTAAATAATTAATATAATGGAAGTATCATATATATATATATATATATATATATATATATAATGTACGTAAATGTAATTGTGAAAAAACGATGTAGGGCCTACTTCATATAGGCCTACAGATCAGAAGTAAATGATGAACTATTCTCTTTATGTAATAAGCCTAGATACTAAACAATATATATTTTTAAAAGCTTCTTATCATATTGAGATGAAATGGAGCGGCATTTGAAAAGTCTCTTAGGTATAAAAACAAATAACGACCTTTACAAAATTTGCCATCCGTAGGCAGTTGCCTACTTTGCCTATGCATAAATCTGCCTCTGGTGTACATGCTAAATGCACCTGAACAGTAGTAAGAATGACTTAGTATGCTGTTGAGTTATTCACTGTTCTGACGGATGATACGCAAATACTGGAAGGTAGGATGTGAGAGCCAGCAATAACCTTAAATAAAACTCTCAAATATTTCAGTTAAGACACAGTGTTCTGTTCATTACAGACAAGTGCTTGGTTTGATCATTTTTTTTTAAATTATATTTTATATTTTACTGTAGCTTGACAGAAAGTGTAAAAATGTAAAATAAAAACGGCATGACTTAAGTGTAAATAAAAAGTGAACACTTTACAGTAGCACAAAAAAATGACAAACATTGAGAGAATGAAATGCTACAGTTCGGTTAAAAATATTGCAATCTCCCTCACACAAAATTTTAAAGAATAAATACATTATCAACACCACAACAAAATATATTTTTTTGGAGCAAAAGGAAACACAATGGAAGGCATCTCAAGTAGTATCGCTTTGAAATTATGGTTTCAAAATGTTTAGGGAAAAGAATAAAAAAATGCTAGCATTAACAATCCAACAATGTATCGAAAAGATCAGGATCTTGCTAGGTACATTATAGGAAAAATTGGTTTTGTAGCTACTGGTGGATGTTTGTTTCTATAAAAAATAATTCCAGTATCTAATTAATTATGGTACATATTTAATCATTTATTGAATAATTTGTCATTTATATAATTTTGTTTATTTTTTAATTTCTATAGATACTTTTGGTGTGTTTGTTGTAATTTTGTGTTTTACATTATATTTTGTGATTAAACCATTTGGTATAAAATGTTCCAGATTATAAAATACACCTCACAGTTTTAACATACAATATATATAGTAACAGGTATATCAATATGCCTGTAATCACAGGTATGGGAAAGTAGGCAAATCTTGCATAATCTTGTTATCAGTTATTGTTATTATTCGGCTAGTGCTAATAAATTCATATTGGCCCAAAGTGATCACAAAAGGAATGTATTGTATTTGTTTACAGTCAACAGTGTAGATTCCAGGTGATTTGAAATTTATATAAATTAATTTTCACTCACATGAATGAAGCTGCAACCATAAAGAAATACAGAATATATTTTCAATGACAGCAGACAAGACAGAATGTGTCGGTACATAAGTCCGTCTAAAGGATTTATTGGTACGGAAGAATAATTTTATTGTATTTTGATATATTTAAAATGGTTAGGTTAACTTTCCCCAATGAATTACACACAACGCAGTTTGTCAGTACAACTCAACTCCAAGGTAGTGGGCGTACGTGCGTTTCGGCACATATATTTGGACAAAGCCAGTTGCGAACTACGTTGAAACGTCATGAATAATGCAAAAACGTAACGACTGTGACGCAAAACAATGGCATCAGCCGCTTTAAACAATAGAGTGATGACGGAATAACCCTTCCACATGGGTACATTGCACTAGTTGTTCGCTCTCAGTCTGCAAGATACACTCAGAGCGTTACTACGCAAAATCATTGTTGCCAGATTTTTGCCAGCAAAAGTGTTGTTTGGAGTTATAAAATGTAGTTAAAATGTAACAAAGTGAAAATATAAACATCAATCAGTAAATAACAGTTCAAATATGTATATTAGCGTCAGTGATAAAAGAGAAAAGCAACAAGGAACGTTCGGCCGAACATCTGCCAGCCAATGTGGAGCACCTGACGACAACTGCAATCCTACAACCTCAGGGAAGTCAAAATTATCAATACACTTTAATATTCTTCTGAGCTCAAAAAATTATGATAAATTAAAAATGTACCTTTGTTAACGTGTGTGTGTGTGTGTGTGTGTGTGTGTGTGTGTGTGTGTGTGTGTGTGTGTGTGTGTGTGTGTGTGTGTGTGTGTGTGTGTGTGTGTGTGTGTGTGTGTGTGTGTGTGTGTGTGTGTGTGTGAGAGAGAGAGCATGGAAGCGTGGATGTGCCGGCATTCATAACAAAAATTTGAGGCATTGGTTTGTGTCATACAATGATCGGAAACTTAACAGATCAATTTTATAAGAGCTGCAGCCGATTTTAAAATGGTTTTTGTAATGAAATTAAATATAAAAAAGAAGTAATTGAAAGCAATGAGTAATTAGTATGGGCGGAAGTATATATAGACGCCATTTTGTCTTTGGTTGTATAAGACGCCATCTTTGGTTTTCGTAAGTGTAAATAATGCAAATTCAGAATTAATTAAACAAAAGTTTTATGTCACCACAATCGTTGTTAGAGTCATTATTTCGAGACCCCATACTGTATCTGATCTCGCTTAGAAAGAAACCTGGACCCTAGTGATAAAATTAATGTTGGTTATGGAGCCACGTGCTCAAACCGGATGTGGAGTGAATCATACTGTAAGTACCTATTTATACCATATTATCATAAATAAATATATTGTACAAAATTAAAAGTGGTAATTAAGTTTACAATGCCGCCCAGAACAGCGACTAGTTTTAATTAAGTTTACAAGAACACTTGTATTTTGCCTTTTATGTGTGTACATACATTCATACATTGTAAACGGAAAATGGATTGAAACATTTTGATTGATTACAAATTGTGTATAGGTTTTAAAATTGAAATAACTGCAAATAATAGTTATTTCAAACTTTATTATGTTGCGTACAAAAAATTGTTGAAATATAAATAATAAATACAGCTCTAAAATTCAATGTACAATTATCCTTGACATCTTAGAGTTACAAGTGTTTTCTTTATCCTTTGAAATATTGAAACAAAAATAGTGACAACTGTAAACTAGTTGTCATTGTACTATTTCATGTTGTGTTTACAATTACCCTGTCTTCGCCTATATGGAAAATAAATGGAAACAAGTTAATTCAAGTACTGTGTATATTAAAAATTCATAAATAAATAATAAAGAAATGTTGTTCTGTTACATAATATAACAAGTAAATGATAGAATAAAAGTTTATCATTTTTCAAACACTTCCAGGGAACTCGTAGACAATTTGTCTGTCAATTTCCTTCATTTCTGTATTGGGCAAAATTGTCAATATTTGTTAAAAGCTAACAGTACTTTCATCATTTTCGTTTAATGTAAACGTTGTAGAAATTCCATTTTGCTATGTGTACATAGTTCTGAAAAAATTAGATAGGCATAAAATTTTTTTGGTCTCTCTCTCTCTCTCTCTCTCCCTCCTCTCATTTCTATTTATTGAAAAAACATAAAAAACACACTCCTCTTGAAACTGAAAAAAGGATTTTAATGTACTTGTTTGGTTATACGTTACATTGTACTAAGTTATACGTTCTAAATTGGAACTAGGTTTTAATTCCGGTACTTCGAATAAATACAGCCTTTAATGTTATATACAGCCTTTTATCCATACAATAAATACAGCTTTGAATGTACACTAACTAAGGAAACTGTTGTTAAGACTAATTAATTTTAAAAATCTAAAAGGTTAAGTAAGATTGTTAAACGTAGACACAACCTCCAAAAATCGTCTCTGTACCGTAATTATGTGCGATAAAATGAAACTAATTTCTGTACTTCCAATAAATACACCCTTATAATGTACACTAACAAAGGAAATTTTATTTAAGTTACATTGTTGTACATAACCTCCATAACCTGCCATTAGTTACTTTACTTGTGAATAAAACAGATCTAGTAGAAATCTGGACACGAAAGTTTGACTTTGCCGTACCAAAGTAAGCTAGATCCGATAAAAGAGTACTATAAACAACTTGCAGAAGTAACATTTGATAACATCAAAATACTGCAAGAAACTGAAAGTTACTTATTAAGAAATAATAAATTAGTACATCGGTACAATTTCAATATGAAAAAATTATTTATTCCTTAACCATTATTCTTCCCTCTGCATAACTATGGAATATATATTTCCAGTTGGCACTTAATTTTGCCTATTTAAATAAGAAATGCTTATGCAGGAAGTCTAGTTTATACTTACATGTCATACAAATATCTTTTAAGGTCAATGAATCAGACTGACAACCCATATTTGATATATTAACACCAACAGATAAGTATTCATCAACTTCGACTTGGGCAGCATAAGAGTACTCATTCTGTTGCCAAGAACAAGAAAATGGCTCTATGAATTTTTGGCCATGGATGTAGCAGGCATATGTGAGGCATATAACATAGGATTTAAGTGGCAATAAGAACACGTGTATCCAGAGTTTCAGTAGGCTTTAGTTCTAAAACTTGCTGTAGGTTGTGGTTCCAAAACTTCTTCAGGCATGGGTGAAGGACCGTGAAGTGATGTGACTGCATTGTGCTGGAGTCTGTCCCTATGAAAATCTTCAGGTCTGAAGTGGAGATCATAGACCAGTGTCTGTATACACCCTGTTAAGTACTTAAAACTTTCATCCTGATAAAACTTCACACACTCCTGAAAGTTACAACAAACATTTTGTAATTTCCTGCAGGCATCTGATAAAATTATATCAGTTTATATGTGATATTTTTTGTAAAGTTAGAAAAAGTTACAGTATGTGTAAACAATAAAAAATTTGTCTTGATTGTTCATCATCTTCTTTCACAGCACTACACTTTATCTAAAAATGAAACTTTTACTTGTGAACTTACTGTTTTTTCTTCTCATCGAACGCGTTTCGGCGTCGTATTCGCCTTCTTCAGCTTATTAAGAAGCATAACGGTTATTGTATGGAAGGTGTAGTGGGGGTGGTGCGTGGAGGAAGGGGATTGGCGCGGGGATTCAAATTAATGTTTGTTTTTTGTATAATTGTGTCAAAAAGTGTGTGTGATTTATATTGTAATTGAGGCGGTGAATAACAGAACTCTCCTTTTCCACAAGTTAAAAAAAATGAGTTAGAGGTGGGGTATTTTAAAGGCAGTAGTTTTGCATCGAATGAAACTGTTTTTTTGCAACAATATAGCTCTATTCCATACAATAAAAGGCCTTAAAAACAGTAGTTGTTTTCAAAACTCTCTTTTTCCATAAGTGAAAGTGCAACAAAACTAATCTTTTCCATTACTAATTTGTTGCCACAAAGCTGTCTTTTTCCAATGCCAACCATATTTAGTGTTTTTCAGTATGGACCAAAACTATCCTTTTCCAAACATCAGTTGTTCTATTTTCCTAACAGTCTGTTTTTAGTGTTTCATATCAATCAAACATGTGTGTTTTTTTTATTCCAGCAACATTTGAATCAGCTGACTGTAAGCCACAGGAAAGCACATGGTTTTTCCTACATAACCTCAAATTGCAGAGCGATATTACCTTTGTTGCAATAGCATTGATCTGCCTTTGTCGTTAAAGTTATTTCCTCATATTTTAAGTTGTTTTTCGAAGTTTAGTATCTTTTATAGTTTTATAAAATGGAAGAAAACGGCGGCACCAGTGCCGATTGTGGATGTGGCAGGAAAAGGAAAAGAAGTGTTAAGAACTGGAAACAAACCAAACTCAGGGATGATAGGTAAGGTGTTCAAAATTTTTTAATATTTATTCAGCTATCACTAACTAAATATGCAGGCCTATGTTCTGAGCAATTTTGTATTTTAGTGTTTGGTTTCAGGCACAAGGCGAAGTCACTTCCAAAAAAAACAGATTGTAACCACAACACCAAGACATTCAAATGTTCAACCGTAGGCATGCAAGACATAAGAAGATTTCATCAGGCATTTTACTCCACCTCAAGAAAAGTTGTTCAGGACTCATTTCTACTCAAATATACTGCACAAAATAAACCTGCAAGAACATCACGAGCTAAAATCGCTGGCTCCTCTAGAAAAACAACTTCCAATTCTTATTTCATCCCTACAAAAAAAGGACCTGTTCAGGTATGTGCGAAATCTTTTCTCACTATTCTTGGAGTTTCGAAATACAGGGTACAAAATTTGTGCAGAACACATCTAACAACTGGGCTTCCACCTAAAGAAAACAAAGGTGGAGACCGGCGTCTCCACCTCTGTTTTCAATGAAAACAGAAAAAACTAGTCACTGAGTTCTTAAAAAAACTTGAACCTGTAGAGTCTCACTACACAAGAGACAAAAGTACCAGGCTTTACTTGCCTTGTGAACTAAATTTGAAAAAGCTCTGGCGCATGTACAATGAAAACACTGATAAAGCAGAAAATAAAGTTAAATACAGTTTTTTTAGGAACATTTTTAATTTTGATTTTAATATGAGCTTCAAGACTCCTACCACTGATGCATGTTCCACGTGCATCCAGTTACAGTCTCAAAAAAAATTTCAACAAATGCTACCCAGAAAAATTATTTGATAATGAGACTCCGAGTCCACAAACTAAGAGCTTCCGCTTTTTACTCAATCTTGAAAAATCAAAATTAGGACAACCAGCTAGTTTTATCGTTTGATTGTCAAAAGAATTTGGTCTTACCAAAAGTTCCTGATCAATCTGCGTACTATAGCAGGCAGTTATATCAGTATAATCTTACTGTTGTTAAATGGCACTCAAAAGCTAAACAGAACAAAGAGAATGTAACAGTTTATGCGTGGTTGGAAAACGAACACTATAAAAGTTCAAACGAAATATGTTCTGCCATTTGGGATTTCTTAAACTGTGTTGACCTAGAGGGAAAAACTACAATTCTCCTATGTGCGGATGGCTGCCCAGCTCAAAATAAAAACACAATGATTATAGCAATGGTTGCAAAATGGTTTCAGGAAATTGCTCCTGCGACTATCGAAGAAGTAATAGTGATGTACCCTGTGGTAGGACACTCATTTCTTCCCCCGGACAGGGTATTTGGAAGAATAGAAAAGGTAATAAGAAAGAGAGAAACTATTATAACACCATCAGAATATTTAGATATTTTCAGTGACTTTGCTACTGTAAAGAGGTTGGGGTCTGAAGTACCAGTTAAAGATTGGAAAACAGCAGTTCAAAGTGTGATCAAGCGACCTGCTAGTTGGCATTTTCGTTTTTCGCAAGCAAAACGTTTCATTTTTAAAAAAATGAAAAGCGCAAAGTAGTACTAGTTCAAGGAGAGGTGCATTACAGAAGTAACATTGGCACCTCACAATCTACCATGAAGGTCAGGAAAAAACTTTGCAATATCGTTCCTCGTGCCTTGGAAAACAAAGTTCCTGTGAATTTAGCTAAACTGAAGGATGTCGACAAGCTGTTAAAAAGCCATTTTGGAGATGATTGGAGGCTGAACCCAGAATTGAACTATTACAAGATGGTGATCGATGATAATAAGGGAAACACTCCTGGTGTGGATCAACCACCTGAAAATGAAAACGACGGAATAAACAATATTGATGAAGTAGATGAATTGGTAGTTTAGATTAGTTTGAACTTTTATATTTTTATTTTTATATTTTTTATAAATTTTTATAATGTAAAACACACAATTACACCAAATACACATTTCTCTTTTCTTCTTATTTGAGATTATTTATTAATTTACAAACTCTCCTTTTACAGGTGTGAGTTGCAACAAAACTGTCTAAAAAACTTTATTGCAACAAAACTCTCCTTTTCCAATTTGTTTTTGGTAATGAATCGAGTTTAATGCATAAAATATTTTTTTTACTCTTGTATTTAGCTTCTTGTATGCTATGCCTATTTACAAAAAAAATTTCGACCCAAAAACTTCAATATTACCTTTGCAGTGAGTTATTTTCACTTTGCGAAAAATCATCCTAGCCGGAGAAGGAGAGTTCTGTTATTCACCGCCTCAATTGGTCGTTAAGTATGTTGTTTGGTTGTGTTGTGTGGTGTTTGTATATTTCGTATTGTTAAGCTGTGTTGAGTTTTCGACCTTTGGGTAAGTAATGTAAAATTTCAAGATTAGTGTCTATGTTGGTGTAGCTGTGGTTTTGTGTGTGTATGTGTGTGGCAAACGCGGAGTGTATATTGTTGTTGGTTAAAGCTTTTAAGTGTTCAGAGTAACTGGATGAAAAAGATCTTCCCGTCTGGCCTATGTAGAAACTATTGCAGTTATTACAATTTAATTTGTAAACACCTGTTTTGTTATATTTGTCTATGTCTGTGTTTGTATTATTGATGTGTTTTTTGATGGTATTGTTTGTTCTGTATGCTATTTTGTATTTGTGTTTTCTGAATGTGTTGGCGATTTTGTGAGTGTAGGAGTTGTAGTATGTGAATGTGATGTATTTATTGTGCTGTGTGTTGATGGTATTTTGTGTTTTGTTGTTTTTGTTTTTGATGCGTTTGTGTAGTGTGTTTATTAAATTAGGGTTGTAACCATTTTTGATTGCTATGTATTTTATTGTGTTGAGTTCGTCGGTGTAATCTTGTTTACTTAAGGGTATTTTAGATAGTCTAAAATATGTAAGTCCTCCACGCACCACCCCCACTACACCTTCCATACAATAACCGTTACTAAATACTGGCAGTCTGTCTCTAAGCTGAAGAAGGCGAATATGACGCCGAAACGCGTTCGACGAGAAGAAAAAACAGTAAGTTCACAAGTAAAAGTTCCATTTTTAGATAAAGTTAGTGCTGTGAAAGAAGATGATGTACAATCAAGACAACTATAATACCGCAGACAAAGCGTATTTCATCAATAAGTACAGAAACGCCAAAAAACAAGTAACAAAAACTTCCTTACACATAGCATTCAATAAAACTTGCCGAAAACACAACATCATACCAACACACGCACAAGTTACAATAAAACAAAACACACATACAGCACTTCAAACCACACGGAAATTAGAACAAATAAACCTAAATAACATAATCAATTATTTATACCATAAAAAAGACACACTCAACAGACAGGCATACAACTTACACATGAAACTCACACAAATATTACACCACACAGAACTTGAAAATGTAATACAACACACACAAGACAACATAGAAAAACTCAAATTGACAATACAAGATCGAAACAACAACAAAATAACTAACCTCACAACACGCACAATTGAATCAATCCCTGAACCGGAACACAAATTCCACACACGCACGGTTAATACAACAAACATTAATTTGACAACAGATGAAATGGATTTATTAAACAAAGGACTGAAACATAATTTGAATAACAATACAACTAACAACAAAAATCACAATAGACACATACGTGACATAATCATAGACGCAGAAACAGCTGTACAAAACATGCACTTTAATGACCAGGACCCGATACGTCACGACATAAAACGAAAGCTCCAACACACACATATACAACCAAAAAGACACAACAATGAAATAAAAACACTTAACAATGTAAAGATTTCAAAGGTTTATCAGGGCTACAGAAAAACTAAAAGTGTTTTCTTAATACAAGGAAGTTTTGTATACCATTTATGATTAGCTTCATAAAAATATAGTATACAAATGAAAGAAACAATTTAGTAATACGGCATTTAGAATAAAAAAAAAATCTTTGTACCAAGAAACTACTTTCTTCCATCACGCTCATGATACTTCGAATAAAACACAATGCTGGCATAAAGTAAGACTCTTGATCATTTCACAAGATCGGTACTTCCTTATATAACCTGTGATACCGTCCTCTGTGTATTCAGTATTTATGTCTTGTCATTCAATGACGGGAATTCCAAGTTTGATTCCTGGTCACAATTAGTTTGGATTATTAGTTTTAATGTACAAGAAAATATCTTATTTAAACGAGAGACGGTGTGCGTGTGGTTTATTTATAGAATACAAAAAATTTATACTGTCTTACGGGAAATTTTACATTATCAATACATAGCCTATTCTTCGATTAAAGCAACTAATAAATTAGTCCATTAAAAGACCATGAATTAAGACCATGTATTATTTCTTGTAACACTATGCACATACAAATTTCTGAATCTTGTAACCGCATGGCACTGTCAAGGAACTATTTTGTTTAAGCTACTACTTTTTGTACACTAAATTCGCTTTTTTTTTTAAATACCGATAATTTAGTACGACTGTATTATTAGTTTTCTTTTTTTTTACGTTTTTAAAACAAAGTCAATGACATATTAAATAATACCTCTAATATTCACAAAAATGTTTAAATAATCAAAGGTTCGCTTCTTACCATAACCTCTATAATTATAAGTATTTAGTAATAATGTTGCAAGTTTAGTAAAGCATGTTGAAAACGTCTAGTTCCTTTCATAAGTTTACAGACGTTTTATAACGTTAAAGTTACGTTATACTTACAATATTGCTGATCCGTAATAATAACAAAATAATAAAAATATGTGACAAATTATTCTTTTCTAATGTACACAATTCTGCACCTATTATAAAGAAATTACTTTGTTAACAATACACAGTTTTCATAGCGTAGGCCTGCTTACCTCTGTAGAACAGAAGAAACGTCTTGCTCCATTGTACAGGCTGAAACATACTTTCACCTTTCACGTCTTCTTCAAATAACTAAGAAATTGCATCCAAAATACCACGTGGCTACATGGAAGCAGGTGAACAATCACAGAGTACGAATATATTATATACTAGCAAAATACCCGTGCTTCGCTACGGAGTTTCACGTTGTACGTAATTGTACAATTATTGCTCGCTTAATAGTATAGGATTAGATAGATTGTACAAATTCTCAACTCTTAGTTTGTTTATTTACATTCATAGCTACAGTTATTTATTATTTATTTCTATTATTACTATTTATTATATAACTTATTAGATCGTATCGAAAAAACACTTGCCCTATGTTGGTTCTCCCGTTGCGTAAAATATGTGTGCCAAGTTTGGTTGAAATCGGTCCAGTGGTTTAGGAGGAGATGTGGAAGACCCCAAAGGACCCCATCGAAGAAAACACCTATCCTATGTTGGTTCTCCCGTTGCGTAAAATATTTGTGCCAAGTTTGGTTGAAATCGGTCCAGTGGTTTAGGAGGAGATGTGGGAGACCCCAAAGAACCCCCCAAAGGACCCCATCGAAAAAACACCTATCCTATGTTGGTTCTCCCGTTGCGTAAAATATTTGTGCCAAGTTTGGTTGAAATCGGTCCAGTGGTTTAGGAGGAGATGTGGAACATACATACATACATACAATGGGGGGGGGTTTCCCCTTAGGATTTACGTTGTTAGTGTACATTAAAAGGGTGTATTTATTGGAAGTACAGAAATTAGTTTACATTTATCGCACATAATTACGGTACAGAGACGATTTTCGGAGGTTGTGGCTACGTTTAACAATATAACTTAAAACTTAATATTGTTTTCTCACTGCTAGAAACAATTTTTTAAGGCGCGCGTTGAGACACAACCATCTGCAACAGCCCGCTCGGAGGAGGAAGTTGGCAACCTTTGTTATATTAAGTCGGAGGAGGAAGTTGGAGGGGGAAGCGGTGAGTGGTGCCTTTCGGTCCGACGACGGCAGCGGCGTGCGCGTGGGGCACGTGTTGCTCGACTTTTTTTTTCTTTTTTTTTCCAAAATAAAAGTAGCCTAAGTTACTCCTTATAACATCAGCTATCTGCCAGTGAAAAGCCCGTCAAAATCGGTCCAGCCGTTTCGGAGATTAGCCGGAACAAACAGACAGACAGACAAAAATTTTTTAAATTGTTTTTTTGTTATAAGTACCTTATATACTTTCATATGCATTTAGTAAAAAGCTGTTATTTTGACATTACAAACAGACACTTCAATTTTATTTATTTGTATAGATACTGTACTGTGATCAATACTGTTGGTATTGGTACAGGATAGGATTACCCCTCCATCCCCACCCTTCGCTTCAACCGTTGCTCTTCAGGCGAAGTTACGTTTCGCTAGACGCAAGTGAGAGCGCCCTGTCGGGCACCCAGTTATATTAACATCCAATGTAACTAGAATGATAAGGTAGGCCACCCCGGCCAATTACGCTCCCATTGGTTGCTTCGCTCTGACGTCGACTGGTGGAAGAAATACGCGCGAGTCATGATTTACCATGCAATCTTACCTGAGACAATGTCCTACTTAGCATCTCTCTGCTGTTTACACGAAATAGTAACAATAATTGTAATGAGCTATTCATATAGAAAAAGGATTAAACAACGAGATTAAATGGTTTGCGGCAAAAAATAATGGTAAAATCTATTTCTACATTTAATAGAAAAGTAAGCAAGTCTGTCCACATATAACATTGACGAAATGGCACAAGATGTAAAATTAAGTCGGAAAGGAGGCGATATTATATATATATATAATTTTTTTATTATTCGTTAATTTTATATTAATAGAATTATTTCGATTGTTATTAATTTACTTAGAAACCTCTGATGATACTGATATTTTTCAGTGAAACGTGCGTCAGGTGTTAAAAAGAATATACGAAATTATACTACTTGCAGAATAAACAAATTGAAAACATCACAAATTATATATATATATATATAATATGCCTGCGTGGGTGGGTGCGCGTATGTGCACACGCGTGCACGCATGAGTGCGTGTATAAACATTTCTATGTAGTAGAATATATTTGAAACAAGCTTCCAATTATTATAATTATAATCAATATCATAATCATTTTCTTTATCTACATTTTCATTGTTATAACGTTAAAAACTGAAGCTAGTACGTTTAGTTGTAAACATAAATACTTTTATCAACGAAATGAAAATGGTTATTTAGTTGATACATACCTTCATAGGTGACTTAAATTTTTGAAGACGAAGCTACCCAGAGCCGACTCTTTGTTGCTGCATACTTTTCAAGTGACTTGAGTTTGAGCTGTTTCTTCAGATGGCGGATTCTGATGAATGTTCTTGTCCTGACGTACAGACAAATGACTTTCTCGTCCACCTCTGGAAATTTAGATTTGAGTAAGGTGACCAAATAAGAGATAACTTTCACTTGTTTTGATACTGTACGTCCGTGGAAAGAAGTAAAAACTATCTCAAACTGAATCAGTTTTTGTAACCACTCGTCTGACGGATGGGTAAGCCCCCCCTTTGATATAATCGATATCCAGTCATGACTGTGTTCCCCGGAAAGACGCAATGTTTCGCCTCTCACACCTAGACTTTCATCAATGAAGCGGCACTTGAATGCGATATACCCGGCCAGATATTTTAAGGCATCTTGAGGAACATCGTTGTCACTTGCAGACGGGGCCAAGTCCTCTGTTTTTAACAATTCTGCTTGGTCGGTGTCATTATTCGGAGAACTTGGTATTAACGTATGTTTAACTATGTCTATGCATAGTTCATTGGTAACAAACTGGATGAAATCCTCGTCAGAGTCATTTGATTCGATAACTTCGGTGGAATGAATGCTACCATCCTCAGCCACAGACGCACTTCCAGATAACGGTATATCGTCCGTGCTACCCGTTAAAAGCAAGAGCTGATTTCTGTTGCGCACTTCAAAGGGGGTGGGATTATTATAAAAAGACGCCTAATCCCCGAATTCGTGAAAAAAGTTTTCAAGGCAATCTTGATTGAATCTAGCGGTCAAAATGTACTTCACCCCATGAATCATTGTCATCTGTTCATAAAGGCCGAACAATGAATTTAAAGATATAACGAAACCTTTCTGAAAAAGGAGTAAACTTTTTTTACTTGCTACTCGCATGTTAGTTATTACTTCCAAAAACCTTTTTAAAGTATTTTCTTGGCTCCTTAAATTCATGCCATACCCACTTCTGAGGGGCGTTTTCTGGTCTTTTGGAAGTCTCGAGTTTAAAACATCAAATGCATCGTTTACCAGTTCGATGAAGCTGCTTTCGCGCTCTTTATTTGCAACATACTTCAGCGCCTTTGCTGTACGATTAGAAAGAAACTGTGCAGCAAATCTTACATTTTGACGAGATCGACCAGTTACGTTAAGGTGTATCTGACTAATATTGGGTAAATCGTCAAGTCTCCTTTCTGTTGCTGTAACAGATTTTCGATTGTATCCTTTTTAAGCTCAGTGCCGTCGCAAAGTAACAACCCATGGTCTAGAAAATGATTTCTAAGCAGCTTCAAAAGATGAGGTACGTTACAGAAAACCCACACCTTATCGTTTGTAGTTGGGTTAATGAAGAAATTTTTTTCTGTGTTTACATCTAATTCCTTCCAGACTTTTGAATTCTTTCCCCCCATATCACACGTCACAGCCGCTACATGAATATTACTGCTCTCAACGGCACTGATAATGCTTTTAAGCAATACATCTGTCATGGTCACATCAAAATCATAATAAATGGGTTGCTTCCACTTGGCAAACAGACCACCTGAACATTAATGTGGGGCCCCAGAATTACGTCATCTGATGAATCGTAGCACACACGTCCAACGTACATTTTGACCGCTAGATTCAATCAAGATTGTCTTGAAAACTTTTTTTCACGAATTCGGGGATTAGGCGTCTTTTATAATAATCCCACTCCCTTTGAAGTGCGCAACAGAATTCGGCGCTTGCTTTTAACGGGTAGCACGGACGATATACTGTTATCTGGAAGTGCGTCTGTTGCTGAGGATGGTAGCATTCATTCCGCCGACGTTATGGAATCAAATGACTCTGACGAGGATTTCATCCAGTTTGTTACCAATGAACTATGCATAGATATAGTTGAACATACGTTAATATCAAGTTCTCCGAATAATGACACCGACGAAGCAGAATTGTTAAAAACAGAGGACTTGGCCCCGTCTGCCAGTGACAACGATGTTCCTCAAGATGCCTTAAAATATCTGGCCGGGTACATCGCATTCAAGTGCCGCTTCACTGATGAAAGTCTAGGTGTGAGAGGCGAAACAATGTGTCTTTCCGGGGATCATAGTCATGACTGGATATCGATTATATCAAAGGGAGGGGCTTACCCATCCGTCAGACGAGTGGTTACAAAAACTGATTCAGTTTGAGATAGTTTTTACTTCTTTCCACGGACGTACAGTATCAAAACAAGTGAAAGTTATCTCTTATTTGGTCACCTTACTCAAATCTAAATTTCCAGAGGTGGACGAGAAAGTCATTTGACTGTACGTCAGGACAAGAACATTCAACAGAATCCGCCATCTGAAGAAACAGCTCAAACTCAAGTCACTTGAAAAGTATGCAGCAACAAAGAGTCGGCTCTGGGTAGCTTCGTCTTCAAAAATTTAAGTCACCTATGAAGGTATGTGTCAACTAAATAACCATTTTCATTTCGTTGATAAAAGTATTTATGTTTACAACTAAACGTACTAGCTTCAGTTTTTAACGTTATAACAATGAAAATGTAGATAAAGAAAATGATTATGATATTGATTATAATTATAATAATTGGAAGCTTGTTTCAAATATATTATACTACCTAGAAATGTTTATACACGCACTCATGCGCGCACGTGTGTGCACGTACACGCACCCACCCACGCAGGCATATTATATATATATATATAATTTTCTATATAAGTAACTCGATGTTTCTTGCAGTAATTATATAATTTGTGATGTTTTCAATTTGTTTCTTCTGCAAGTAGATAATATTGTATATTCTTTTTAACACCTGACGCACGTTTCACTGAAAAATATCAGTATCATCAGAGGTTTCTAAGTGAATTAATAACAATCGTAATAATTCTATTAATATAAAAGTAACGAATAATCGAATTTGTATTGATTTTAACGTAAAATAAAATAACTGATAATCGATTTAGGTCGATTAGTTAACGATTGTTTTAATGTTTATTTCTTCAGCAGCTGTTTTCTCGGTTATATTTGAAATTTTGTTTATATAGTATTTTATTCACATTTATTTTTATTTTTTAGTAAATTTATAATTTTAAATAGATCGTCTTGTTTTGTTTTTATTTGGGTTTGTTCTTTAATTAATAAATTATTGTTATTGTGTTTGTAAATGTTAAGATTTTCCCAAATATTCATTTTTTGACCTTTTTGTATGTTTTTAATTAATTTTATATTTTCAATGTTTGGAAACTGACTGATGGTTATTATTTAGACAATGTGTGGCTAAATTAGATTTATAAATATTTGGTTTTAAATATGCATTGCCGTGTTGAACGAATCTATCTCGTAGTTTTTTCTTCGTCTGGCCCACGTAAAATTTATTGCAATCTGGACATTCTATTTTATATATTCCATTTTTATTGTGAGTATTGGATTTAGTTTTAGGTTTTATTTTATTAAAAATTATATTATCTGTGTTATAAGATATTTTTAAATTAGTATCTTTAAATATTTTATTTAGTTTTTGAGTTATATTTCCGTAATAAGTGAAGGTTGTATATTTTATATTATTATTAATATATGAATTTTTAAATGTAGTGTTTTTAGGAATTTTATTAGTGATTTTATGTTTAATTTTATTTTCTAATTTATTAATAGTTTTTATTTTGTATCCATTTTTAACTGCTATTTGTTGGATAATTTTTCTTTCTTTGTTTCATTCTGTGTTATTTAATGGGATCCTAAGCATTCGGTAAATCATGGAATTAAATACTGCCATTTTGTGTTGGGGAGGATGATTAGAGGTATTTGGTATTACTAAGTCAGTTTGAGAAGGTTTCCTGTATATTGCGTATTCAAAATTTGTTTCATTTTTCTTTATTGTTAAGTCTAAATAATTTAATTTATTATTAGATTCTTCTTCTAACGTGAATTTTATTTTAGAATGTAAATTATTTATGGAGTTGAATATTTTATTTATATTTATACCATTGTTTTGGGAAATGTACAGAGTGTCATCAACGTATCTAAAATAACATCCTAATGGGTCGTTTAATTTTATTATATTTATTATTTGTTCGTCGAGTTTTTGTAGGAAGATTTCTGATATGATAGCGGAGGTTGGGGCTCCCATAGCAAGGCCATCCGTTTGATAGTACAATTTGTTGTTGTATTGAAAATAATTTTGATTTAAAATTATTTTTAAAGTATTAGTTAACTGTTTAATGTATGTATTACTTTCGTTATTTGTTTTCAGATTATTTATTATAATATTTATAGTTTCTTCAATGGGAATGTTTGCATACATGTTTTATATGTCGAATGAATATAATTTTGTACTTCTGTTTACTTCTACGTTTATTAGTTGTTCCGTGAGTTCGATACCATTTTTTATATTGTGTTTTGCTGGAAGTTCAATTTTATGTTTTAAGATTTGAGATAATAATTTTGATATTTTATAATTTGGTGCGGTCCTAGCGTTTATTAAAGGTCTGATAGGTTTATTGATTTAGTGTAATTTTATTAAAGAATTTAATTTTGGTGCACAAGGATTATCCATTTTATATTTAAAGGAGTCTTTAGGATTTATGATTTGGTTACTATTTTTTAATATATTTGTTATTTGTGTTTGATATTTATTTGTGGGATCTTTATTTAATGTTATGCAATTATTATTAACTATAAATTCTTCTGTTTTATCGTCTAAATCTTTCTGAGAAATTATTATTGTACTATTTTACTCTTATCAGCTTTGGTTAAAGTGAGGTTATTAGTCGTTAGTTTCTGTTTTATTATATTAATGGTTTTATTTTGTTTATTTTTATTTTTAATATGATGATTTTGGTTATTATATTTTTTGATATATTTTATTATTTCCATTGAGGCTTTTGTTCTTATTTTATCTTGTTTTTCGTGTTCTACATTATTAATTGCGTTTTCAGTTTCGACTATGATATTATCTATTACATATTTGTTTACATTTTTAAGATTTGTTTTGTTTGATGATTCTAGGGTAGCTATTTCGTTTTCCGTGAATTTAATATTAGATAAATTTACGAATTTTGGTAGAAAGTGTGGTTATTATTTAATGTGTGTAAATTTTGGTTATCTTCTTTAGGTGTACTATTTATTAGTAGATTTTAAGTTTTTTATTGATTGTGTTAAATTTAATTGTTTTGTGTTTATTTAGTATTTTAAGCATATTAATATATTTATTATTCCATGTATGATAATCAAGTGTGTTGGCTAAAAGGAGATGTAAATTAATTAATTGTTTATTAATGTAGTCGATTTTTCTGTAATTATTTGATATTTCGTCTTTAATCCATTTATATTGGGCTTGAGTAATATATTTGCTTACTTTATTGTTGTTGTTGTTTTTTACTATTATTTTTGTGTATTTTGGAAAAATATTAAGGTGTAGGCATTTTTTGTTAAAATATATGTTTCCAAAACAATTAATTAATTCTTTTTACGTTTAATAAATTGGTTATAGAAATGAGTTACATCACCTTGTATGGTGTTTTCATCCATCATTTTCTATATAAGTAACTCGATGTTTCTTGCAGTAATTATATAATTTGTGATGTTTTCAATTTGTTTCTTCTGCAAGTAGATAATATTGTATATTCTTTTTAACACCTGACGCACGTTTCACTGAAAAATATCAGTATCATCAGAGGTTTCTAAGTGAATTAATAACAATCGTAATAATTCTATTAATATAAAAGTAACGAATAATCGAATTTGTATCGATTTTAACGTAAAATAAAATAACTGATAATCGATTTAGGTCGATTAGTTAACGATTGTTTTAATGTTTATTTCTTCAGCAGCTGTTTTCTCGGTTATATTTGAAATTTTGTTTATATAGTATTTTATTCACATTTATTTTTATTTTTTAGTAAATTTATAATTTTAAATAGATCGTCTTGTTTTGTTTTTATTTGGGTTTGTTCTTTAATTAATAAATTATTGTTATTGTGTTTGTAAATGTTAAGATTTTCCCAAATATTCATTTTTTGACCTTTTTGTATGTTTTTAATTAATTTTATATTTTCAATGTTTGGAAACTGGTGGTTATTATTTAGACAATGTGTGGCTAAATTAGATTTATAAATATTTGGTTTTAAATATGCATTGCCGTGTTGAACGAATCTATCTCGTAGTTTTTTCTTCGTCTGGCCCACGTAAAATTTATTGCAATCTGGACATTCTATTTTATATATTCCATTTTTATTGTGAGTATTGGATTTAGTTTTAGGTTTTATTTTATTAAAAATTATATTATCTGTGTTATAAGATATTTTTAAATTAGTATCTTTAAATATTTTATTTAGTTTTTGAGTTATATTTCCGTAATAAGTGAAGGTTGTATATTTTATATTATTATTAATAGATGAATTTTTAAATGTAGTGCTTTTAGGAATTGTATTAGTGATTTTATGTTTAATTTTATTTTCTAATTTATTAATAGTTTTTATTTTGTATCCATTTTTAACTGCTATTTGTTGGATAATTTTTCTTTCTTTGTTTCTTTCTGTGTTATTTAATGGGATCCTAAGCATTCGGTAAATCATGGAATTAAATACTGCCATTTTGTGTTGGGGAGGATGATTAGAAGTATTTGGTATTACTAAGTCAGTTTGAGAAGGTTTCCTGTATATTGCGTATTCAAAATTTGTTTCATTTTTCTTTATTGTTAAGTCTAAATAATTTAATTTATTATTAGATTCTTCTTCTAACGTGAATTTTATTTTAGAATGTAAATTATTTATGGAGTTGAATATTCTATTTATATTTATACCATTGTTTTGGGAAATGTACAGAGTGTCATCAACGTATCTAAAATAACATCCTAATGGGTCGTTTAATTTTATTATATTTATTATTTGTTCGTCGAGTTTTTGTAGGAAGATTTCTGATATGATAGCGGAGGTTGGGGCTCCCATAGCAAGGCCATCCGTTTGATAGTACAATTTGTTGTTGTATTGAAAATAATTTTGATTTAAAATTATTTTTAAAGTATTAGTTAACTGTTTAATGTATGTGTTACTTTCGTTATTTGTTTTCAGATTATTTATTATAATATTTATAGTTTCTTCAATGGGAATGTTTGTATACATGTTTTATATGTCGAATGAATATAATTTTGTATTTCTGTTTACTTCTACGTTTATTAGTTGTTCCGTGAGTTCGATACCATTTTTTATATTGTGTTTTGCTGGAAGTTCAATTTTATGTTTTAAGATTTGAGATAATAATTTTGATATTTTATAATTTGGTGCGGTCCTAGCGTTTATTAAAGGTCTGATAGGTTTATTGATTTTGTGTAATTTTATTAAAGAATTTAATTTTGGTGCACAAGGATTATCCATTTTATATTTAAAGGAGTCTTTAGGATTTATGATTTGGTTACTATTTTTTAATATATTTGTTATTTGTGTTTGATATTTATTTGTGGGATCTTTATTTAATGTTATGCAATTATTATTAAGTATAAATTCTTCTGTTTTATCGTCTAAATCTTTCTGAGAAATTATTATTGTACTATTTTACTCTTATCAGCTTTGGTTAAAGTGAGGTTATTAGTCGTTAGTTTCTGTTTTATTATATTAATGGTTTTATTTTGTTTATTTTTATTTTTAATATGATGATTTTGGTTATTATATTTTTTGATATATTTTATTATTTCCATTGAGGCTTCTGTTCTTATTTTATCTTGTTTTTCGTGTTCTACATTATTAATTGCGTTTTCAGTTTCGACTATGATATTATCTATTACATTTTTGTTTACATTTTTAAGATTTGTTTTGTTTGATGATTCTAGGGTAGCTATTTCGTTTTCCGTGAATTTAATATTAGATAAATTTACGAATTTTGGGTATAAAGTGTGGTTATTATTTAATGTGTGTAAATTTTGGTTATCTTCTTTAGGTGTACTATTTATTAGTAGATTTTAAGTTTTTTATTGATTGTGTTAAATTTAATTGTTTTGTGTTTATTTAGTATTTTAAGCATATTAATATATTTATTATTCCATGTATGATAATCAAGTGTGTTGGCTAAAAGGAGATGTAAATTAATTAATTGTTTATTAATGTAGTCGATTTTTCTGTAATTATTTGATATTTCGTCTTTAATCCATTTATATTGGGCTTGAGTAATATATTTGCTTACTTTATTGTTATTGTTGTTTTTTACTATTATTTTTGTGTATTTTGGAAAAATATTAAGGTGTAGGCATTTTTTGTTAAAATATATGTTTCCAAAACAATTAATTAATTGTTTTTTACGTTTAATAAATTGGTTATAGGAATGAGTTACATCACCTTGTATGGTGTTTTCATCCATCATTTTCTATATAAGTAACTCGATGTTTCTTGCAGTAATTATATAATTTGTGATGTTTTCAATTTGTTTCTTCTGCAAGTAGATAATATTGTATATTCTTTTTAACACCTGACGCACGTTTCACTGAAAAATATCAGTATCATCAGAGGTTTCTAAGTGAATTAATAACAATCGTAATAATTCTATTAATATAAAAGTAACGAATAATCGAATTTGTATCGATTTTAACGTAAAATAAAATAACTGATAATCGATTTAGGTCGATTAGTTAACGATTGTTTTAATGTTTATTTCTTCAGCAGCTGTTTTCTCGGTTATATTTGAAATTTTGTTTATATAGTATTTTATTCACATTTATTTTTATTTTTTAGTAAATTTATAATTTTAAATAGATCGTCTTGTTTTGTTTTTATTTGGGTTTGTTCTTTAATTAATAAATTATTGTTATTGTGTTTGTAAATGTTAAGATTTTCCCAAATATTCATTTTTTGACCTTTTTGTATGTTTTTAATTAATTTTATATTTTCAATGTTTGGAAACTGGTGGTTATTATTTAGACAATGTGTGGCTAAATTAGATTTATAAATATTTGGTTTTAAATATGCATTGCCGTGTTGAACGAATCTATCTCGTAGTTTTTTCTTCGTCTGGCCCACGTAAAATTTATTGCAATCTGGACATTCTATTTTATATATTCCATTTTTATTGTGAGTATTGGATTTAGTTTTAGGTTTTATTTTATTAAAAATTATATTATCTGTGTTATAAGATATTTTTAAATTAGTATCTTTAAATATTTTATTTAGTTTTTGAGTTATATTTCCGTAATAAGTGAAGGTTGTATATTTTATATTATTATTAATAGATGAATTTTTAAATGTAGTGCTTTTAGGAATTGTATTAGTGATTTTATGTTTAATTTTATTTTCTAATTTATTAATAGTTTTTATTTTGTATCCATTTTTAACTGCTATTTGTTGGATAATTTTTCTTTCTTTGTTTCTTTCTGTGTTATTTAATGGGATCCTAAGCATTCGGTAAATCATGGAATTAAATACTGCCATTTTGTGTTGGGGAGGATGATTAGAAGTATTTGGTATTACTAAGTCAGTTTGAGAAGGTTTCCTGTATATTGCGTATTCAAAATTTGTTTCATTTTTCTTTATTGTTAAGTCTAAATAATTTAATTTATTATTAGATTCTTCTTCTAACGTGAATTTTATTTTAGAATGTAAATTATTTATGGAGTTGAATATTCTATTTATATTTATACCATTGTTTTGGGAAATGTACAGAGTGTCATCAACGTATCTAAAATAACATCCTAATGGGTCGTTTAATTTTATTATATTTATTATTTGTTCGTCGAGTTTTTGTAGGAAGATTTCTGATATGATAGCGGAGGTTGGGGCTCCCATAGCAAGGCCATCCGTTTGATAGTACAATTTGTTGTTGTATTGAAAATAATTTTGATTTAAAATTATTTTTAAAGTATTAGTTAACTGTTTAATGTATGTGTTACTTTCGTTATTTGTTTTCAGATTATTTATTATAATATTTATAGTTTCTTCAATGGGAATGTTTGTATACATGTTTTATATGTCGAATGAATATAATTTTGTATTTCTGTTTACTTCTACGTTTATTAGTTGTTCCGTGAGTTCGATACCATTTTTTATATTGTGTTTTGCTGGAAGTTCAATTTTATGTTTTAAGATTTGAGATAATAATTTTGATATTTTATAATTTGGTGCGGTCCTAGCGTTTATTAAAGGTCTGATAGGTTTATTGATTTTGTGTAATTTTATTAAAGAATTTAATTTTGGTGCACAAGGATTATCCATTTTATATTTAAAGGAGTCTTTAGGATTTATGATTTGGTTACTATTTTTTAATATATTTGTTATTTGTGTTTGATATTTATTTGTGGGATCTTTATTTAATGTTATGCAATTATTATTAAGTATAAATTCTTCTGTTTTATCGTCTAAATCTTTCTGAGAAATTATTATTGTACTATTTTACTCTTATCAGCTTTGGTTAAAGTGAGGTTATTAGTCGTTAGTTTCTGTTTTATTATATTAATGGTTTTATTTTGTTTATTTTTATTTTTAATATGATGATTTTGGTTATTATATTTTTTGATATATTTTATTATTTCCATTGAGGCTTCTGTTCTTATTTTATCTTGTTTTTCGTGTTCTACATTATTAATTGCGTTTTCAGTTTCGACTATGATATTATCTATTACATTTTTGTTTACATTTTTAAGATTTGTTTTGTTTGATGATTCTAGGGTAGCTATTTCGTTTTCCGTGAATTTAATATTAGATAAATTTACGAATTTTGGGTATAAAGTGTGGTTATTATTTAATGTGTGTAAATTTTGGTTATCTTCTTTAGGTGTACTATTTATTAGTAGATTTTAAGTTTTTTATTGATTGTGTTAAATTTAATTGTTTTGTGTTTATTTAGTATTTTAAGCATATTAATATATTTATTATTCCATGTATGATAATCAAGTGTGTTGGCTAAAAGGAGATGTAAATTAATTAATTGTTTATTAATGTAGTCGATTTTTCTGTAATTATTTGATATTTCGTCTTTAATCCATTTATATTGGGCTTGAGTAATATATTTGCTTACTTTATTGTTATTGTTGTTTTTTACTATTATTTTTGTGTATTTTGGAAAAATATTAAGGTGTAGGCATTTTTTGTTAAAATATATGTTTCCAAAACAATTAATTAATTGTTTTTTACGTTTAATAAATTGGTTATAGGAATGAGTTACATCACCTTGTATGGTGTTTTCATCCATCATTTTCTATATAAGTAACTCGATGTTTCTTGCAGTAATTATATAATTTGTGATGTTTTCAATTTGTTTCTTCTGCAAGTAGATAATATTGTATATTCTTTTTAACACCTGACGCACGTTTCACTGAAAAATATCAGTATCATCAGAGGTTTCTAAGTGAATTAATAACAATCGTAATAATTCTATTAATATAAAAGTAACGAATAATCGAATTTGTATCGATTTTAACGTAAAATAAAATAACTGATAATCGATTTAGGTCGATTAGTTAACGATTGTTTTAATGTTTATTTCTTCAGCAGCTGTTTTCTCGGTTATATTTGAAATTTTGTTTATATAGTATTTTATTCACATTTATTTTTATTTTTTAGTAAATTTATAATTTTAAATAGATCGTCTTGTTTTGTTTTTATTTGGGTTTGTTCTTTAATTAATAAATTATTGTTATTGTGTTTGTAAATGTTAAGATTTTCCCAAATATTCATTTTTTGACCTTTTTGTATGTTTTTAATTAATTTTATATTTTCAATGTTTGGAAACTGACTGATGGTAATTATTTAGACAATGTGTGGCTAAATTAGATTTATAAATATTTGGTTTTAAATATGCATTGCCGTGTTGAACGAATCTATCTCGTAGTTTTTTCTTCGTCTGGCCCACGTAAAATTTATTGCAATCTGGACATTCTATTTTATATATTCCATTTTTATTGTGAGTATTGGATTTAGTTTTAGGTTTTATTTTATTAAAAATTATATTATCTGTGTTATAAGATATTTTTAAATTAGTATCTTTAAATATTTTATTTAGTTTTTGAGTTATATTTCCGTAATAAGTGAAGGTTGTATATTTTATATTATTATTAATATATGAATTTTTAAATGTAGTGTTTTTAGGAATTTTATTAGTGATTTTATGTTTAATTTTATTTTCTAATTTATTAATAGTTTTTATTTTGTATCCATTTTTAACTGCTATTTGTTGGATAATTTTTCTTTCTTTGTTTCATTCTGTGTTATTTAATGGGATCCTAAGCATTCGGTAAATCATGGAATTAAATACTGCCATTTTGTGTTGGGGAGGATGATTAGAGGTATTTGGTATTACTAAGTCAGTTTGAGAAGGTTTCCTGTATATTGCGTATTCAAAATTTGTTTCATTTTTCTTTATTGTTAAGTCTAAATAATTTAATTTATTATTAGATTCTTCTTCTAACGTGAATTTTATTTTAGAATGTAAATTATTTATGGAGTTGAATATTTTATTTATATTTATACCATTGTTTTGGGAAATGTACAGAGTGTCATCAACGTATCTAAAATAACATCCTAATGGGTCGTTTAATTTTATTATATTTATTATTTGTTCGTCGAGTTTTTGTAGGAAGATTTCTGATATGATAGCGGAGGTTGGGGCTCCCATAGCAAGGCCATCCGTTTGATAGTACAATTTGTTGTTGTATTGAAAATAATTTTGATTTAAAATTATTTTTAAAGTATTAGTTAACTGTTTAATGTATGTATTACTTTCGTTATTTGTTTTCAGATTATTTATTATAATATTTATAGTTTCTTCAATGGGAATGTTTGCATACATGTTTTATATGTCGAATGAATATAATTTTGTATTTCTGTTTACTTCTACGTTTATTAGTTGTTCCGTGAGTTCGATACCATTTTTTATATTGTGTTTTGCTGGAAGTTCAATTTTATGTTTTAAGATTTGAGATAATAATTTTGATATTTTATAATTTGGTGCGGTCCTAGCGTTTATTAAAGGTCTGATAGGTTTATTGATTTAGTGTAATTTTATTAAAGAATTTAATTTTGGTGCACAAGGATTATCCATTTTATATTTAAAGGAGTCTTTAGGATTTATGATTTGGTTACTATTTTTTAATATATTTGTTATTTGTGTTTGATATTTATTTGTGGGATCTTTATTTAATGTTATGCAATTATTATTAACTATAAATTCTTCTGTTTTATCGTCTAAATCTTTCTGAGAAATTATTATTGTACTATTTTACTCTTATCAGCTTTGGTTAAAGTGAGGTTATTAGTCGTTAGTTTCTGTTTTATTATATTAATGGTTTTATTTTGTTTATTTTTATTTTTAATATGATGATTTTGGTTATTATATTTTTTGATATATTTTATTATTTCCATTGAGGCTTTTGTTCTTATTTTATCTTGTTTTTCGTGTTCTACATTATTAATTGCGTTTTCAGTTTCGACTATGATATTATCTATTACATATTTGTTTACATTTTTAAGATTTGTTTTGTTTGATGATTCTAGGGTAGCTATTTCGTTTTCCGTGAATTTAATATTAGATAAATTTACGAATTTTGGTAGAAAGTGTGGTTATTATTTAATGTGTGTAAATTTTGGTTATCTTCTTTAGGTGTACTATTTATTAGTAGATTTTAAGTTTTTTATTGATTGTGTTAAATTTAATTGTTTTGTGTTTATTTAGTATTTTAAGCATATTAATATATTTATTATTCCATGTATGATAATCAAGTGTGTTGGCTAAAAGGAGATGTAAATTAATTAATTGTTTATTAATGTAGTCGATTTTTCTGTAATTATTTGATATTTCGTCTTTAATCCATTAATATTGGGCTTGAGTAATATATTTGCTTACTTTATTGTTGTTGTTGTTTTTTACTATTATTTTTGTGTATTTTGGAAAAATATTAAGGTGTAGGCATTTTTTGTTAAAATATATGTTTCCAAAACAATTAATTAATTCTTTTTACGTTTAATAAATTGGTTATAGAAATGAGTTACATCACCTTGTATGGTGTTTTCATCCATCATTTTCTATATAAGTAACTCGATGTTTCTTGCAGTAATTATATAATTTGTGATGTTTTCAATTTGTTTCTTCTGCAAGTAGATAATATTGTATATTCTTTTTAACCCCTGACGCACGTTTCACTGAAAAATATCAGTATCATCAGAGGTTTCTAAGTGAATTAATAACAATCGTAATAATTCTATTAATATAAAAGTAACGAATAATCGAATTTGTATCGATTTTAACGTAAAATAAAATAACTGATAATCGATTTAGGTCGATTAGTTAACGATTGTTTTAATGTTTATTTCTTCAGCAGCTGTTTTCTCGGTTATATTTGAAATTTTGTTTATATAGTATTTTATTCACATTTATTTTTATTTTTTAGTAAATTTATAATTTTAAATAGATCGTCTTGTTTTGTTTTTATTTGGGTTTGTTCTTTAATTAATAAATTATTGTTATTGTGTTTGTAAATGTTAAGATTTTCCCAAATATTCATTTTTTGACCTTTTTGTATGTTTTTAATTAATTTTATATTTTCAATGTTTGGAAACTGGTGGTTATTATTTAGACAATGTGTGGCTAAATTAGATTTATAAATATTTGGTTTTAAATATGCATTGCCGTGTTGAACGAATCTATCTCGTAGTTTTTTCTTCGTCTGGCCCACGTAAAATTTATTGCAATCTGGACATTCTATTTTATATATTCCATTTTTATTGTGAGTATTGGATTTAGTTTTAGGTTTTATTTTATTAAAAATTATATTATCTGTGTTATAAGATATTTTTAAATTAGTATCTTTAAATATTTTATTTAGTTTTTGAGTTATATTTCCGTAATAAGTGAAGGTTGTATATTTTATATTATTATTAATAGATGAATTTTTAAATGTAGTGCTTTTAGGAATTGTATTAGTGATTTTATGTTTAATTTTATTTTCTAATTTATTAATAGTTTTTATTTTGTATCCATTTTTAACTGCTATTTGTTGGATAATTTTTCTTTCTTTGTTTCTTTCTGTGTTATTTAATGGGATCCTAAGCATTCGGTAAATCATGGAATTAAATACTGCCATTTTGTGTTGGGGAGGATGATTAGAAGTATTTGGTATTACTAAGTCAGTTTGAGAAGGTTTCCTGTATATTGCGTATTCAAAATTTGTTTCATTTTTCTTTATTGTTAAGTCTAAATAATTTAATTTATTATTAGATTCTTCTTCTAACGTGAATTTTATTTTAGAATGTAAATTATTTATGGAGTTGAATATTCTATTTATATTTATACCATTGTTTTGGGAAATGTACAGAGTGTCATCAACGTATCTAAAATAACATCCTAATGGGTCGTTTAATTTTATTATATTTATTATTTGTTCGTCGAGTTTTTGTAGGAAGATTTCTGATATGATAGCGGAGGTTGGGGCTCCCATAGCAAGGCCATCCGTTTGATAGTACAATTTGTTGTTGTATTGAAAATAATTTTGATTTAAAATTATTTTTAAAGTATTAGTTAACTGTTTAATGTATGTGTTACTTTCGTTATTTGTTTTCAGATTATTTATTATAATATTTATAGTTTCTTCAATGGGAATGTTTGTATACATGTTTTATATGTCGAATGAATATAATTTTGTATTTCTGTTTACTTCTACGTTTATTAGTTGTTCCGTGAGTTCGATACCATTTTTTATATTGTGTTTTGCTGGAAGTTCAATTTTATGTTTTAAGATTTGAGATAATAATTTTGATATTTTATAATTTGGTGCGGTCCTAGCGTTTATTAAAGGTCTGATAGGTTTATTGATTTTGTGTAATTTTATTAAAGAATTTAATTTTGGTGCACAAGGATTATCCATTTTATATTTAAAGGAGTCTTTAGGATTTATGATTTGGTTACTATTTTTTAATATATTTGTTATTTGTGTTTGATATTTATTTGTGGGATCTTTATTTAATGTTATGCAATTATTATTAAGTATAAATTCTTCTGTTTTATCGTCTAAATCTTTCTGAGAAATTATTATTGTACTATTTTACTCTTATCAGCTTTGGTTAAAGTGAGGTTATTAGTCGTTAGTTTCTGTTTTATTATATTAATGGTTTTATTTTGTTTATTTTTATTTTTAATATGATGATTTTGGTTATTATATTTTTTGATATATTTTATTATTTCCATTGAGGCTTCTGTTCTTATTTTATCTTGTTTTTCGTGTTCTACATTATTAATTGCGTTTTCAGTTTCGACTATGATATTATCTATTACATTTTTGTTTACATTTTTAAGATTTGTTTTGTTTGATGATTCTAGGGTAGCTATTTCGTTTTCCGTGAATTTAATATTAGATAAATTTACGAATTTTGGGTAGAAAGTGTGGTTATTATTTAATGTGTGTAAATTTTGGTTATCTTCTTTAGGTGTACTATTTATTAGTAGATTTTAAGTTTTTTATTGATTGTGTTAAATTTAATTGTTTTGTGTTTATTTAGTATTTTAAGCATATTAATATATTTATTATTCCATGTATGATAATCAAGTGTGTTGGCTAAAAGGAGATGTAAATTAATTAATTGTTTATTAATGTAGTCGATTTTTCTGTAATTATTTGATATTTCGTCTTTAATCCATTTATATTGGGCTTGAGTAATATATTTGCTTACTTTATTGTTATTGTTGTTTTTTACTATTATTTTTGTGTATTTTGGAAAAATATTAAGGTGTATTCATTTTTTGTTAAAATATATGTTTCCAAAACAATTAATTAATTGTTTTTTACGTTTAATAAATTGGTTATAGGAATGAGTTACATCACCTTGTATGGTGTTTTCATCCATCATTTTCTATATAAGTAACTCGATGTTTCTTGCAGTAATTATATAATTTGTGATGTTTTCAATTTGTTTCTTCTGCAAGTAGATAATATTGTATATTCTTTTTAACACCTGACGCACGTTTCACTGAAAAATATCAGTATCATCAGAGGTTTCTAAGTGAATTAATAACAATCGTAATAATTCTATTAATATAAAAGTAACGAATAATCGAATTTGTATCGATTTTAACGTAAAATAAAATAACTGATAATCGATTTAGGTCGATTAGTTAACGATTGTTTTAATGTTTATTTCTTCAGCAGCTGTTTTCTCGGTTATATTTGAAATTTTGTTTATATAGTATTTTATTCACATTTATTTTTATTTTTTAGTAAATTTATAATTTTAAATAGATCGTCTTGTTTTGTTTTTATTTGGGTTTGTTCTTTAATTAATAAATTATTGTTATTGTGTTTGTAAATGTTAAGATTTTCCCAAATATTCATTTTTTGACCTTTTTGTATGTTTTTAATTAATTTTATATTTTCAATGTTTGGAAACTGACTGATGGTTATTATTTAGACAATGTGTGGCTAAATTAGATTTATAAATATTTGGTTTTAAATATGCATTGCCGTGTTGAACGAATCTATCTCGTAGTTTTTTCTTCGTCTGGCCCACGTAAAATTTATTGCAATCTGGACATTCTATTTTATATATTCCATTTTTATTGTGAGTATTGGATTTAGTTTTAGGTTTTATTTTATTAAAAATTATATTATCTGTGTTATAAGATATTTTTAAATTAGTATCTTTAAATATTTTATTTAGTTTTTGAGTTATATTTACGTAATAAGTGAAGGTTGTATATTTTATTTTATTATTAATATATGAATTTTTAAATGTAGTGTTTTTAGGAATTTTATTAGTGATTTTATGTTTAATTTTATTTTCTAATTTATTAATAGTTTTTATTTTGTATCCATTTTTAACTGCTATTTGTTGGATAATTTTTCTTTCTTTGTTTCATTCTGTGTTATTTAATGGGATCCTAAGCATTCGGTAAATCATGGAATTAAATACTGCCATTTTGTGTTGGGGAGGATGATTAGAGGTATTTGGTATTACTAAGTCAGTTTGAGAAGGTTTCCTGTATATTGCGTATTCAAAATTTGTTTCATTTTTCTTTATTGTTAAGTCTAAATAATTTAATTTATTATTAGATTCTTCTTCTAACGTGAATTTTATTTTAGAATGTAAATTATTTATGGAGTTGAATATTTTATTTATATTTATACCATTGTTTTGGGAAATGTACAGAGTGTCATCAACGTATCTAAAATAACATCCTAATGGGTCGTTTAATTTTATTATATTTATTATTTGTTCGTCGAGTTTTTGTAGGAAGATTTCTGATATGATAGCGGAGGTTGGGGCTCCCATAGCAAGGCCATCCGTTTGATAGTACAATTTGTTGTTGTATTGAAAATAATTTTGATTTAAAATTATTTTTAAAGTATTAGTTAACTGTTTAATGTATGTGTTACTTTCGTTATTTGTTTTCAGATTATTTATTATAATATTTATAGTTTCTTCAATGGGAATGTTTGCATACATGTTTTATATGTCGAATGAATATAATTTTGTATTTCTGTTTACTTCTACGTTTATTAGTTGTTCCGTGAGTTCGATACCATTTTTTATATTGTGTTTTGCTGGAAGTTCAATTTTATGTTTTAAGATTTGAGATAATAATTTTGATATTTTATAATTTGGTGCGGTCCTAGCGTTTATTAAAGGTCTGATAGGTTTATTGATTTAGTGTAATTTTATTAAAGAATTTAATTTTGGTGCACAAGGATTATCCATTTTATATTTAAAGGAGTCTTTAGGATTTATGATTTGGTTACTATTTTTTAATATATTTGTTATTTGTGTTTGATATTTATTTGTGGGATCTTTATTTAATGTTATGCAATTATTATTAACTATAAATTCTTCTGTTTTATCGTCTAAATCTTTCTGAGAAATTATTATTGTACTATTTTACTCTTATCAGCTTTGGTTAAAGTGAGGTTATTAGTCGTTAGTTTCTGTTTTATTATATTAATGGTTTTATTTTGTTTATTTTTATTTTTAATATGATGATTTTGGTTATTATATTTTTTGATATATTTTATTATTTCCATTGAGGCTTCTGTTCTTATTTTATCTTGTTTTTCGTGTTCTACATTATTAATTGCGTTTTCAGTTTCGACTATGATATTATCTATTACATATTTGTTTACATTTTTAAGATTTGTTTTGTTTGATGATTCTAGGGTAGCTATTTCGTTTTCCGTGAATTTAATATTAGATAAATTTACGAATTTTGGTAGAAAGTGTGGTTATTATTTAATGTGTGTAAATTTTGGTTATCTTCTTTAGGTGTACTATTTATTAGTAGATTTTAAGTTTTTTATTGATTGTGTTAAATTTAATTGTTTTGTGTTTATTTAGTATTTTAAGCATATTAATATATTTATTATTCCATGTATGATAATCAAGTGTGTTGGCTAAAAGGAGATGTAAATTAATTAATTGTTTATTAATGTAGTCGATTTTTCTGTAATTATTTGATATTTCGTCTTTAATCCATTTATATTGGGCTTGAGTAATATATTTGCTTACTTTATTGTTATTGTTGTTTTTTACTATTATTTTTGTGTATTTTGGAAAAATATTAAGGTGTAGGCATTTTTTGTTAAAATATATGTTTCCAAAACAATTAATTAATTCTTTTTACGTTTAATAAATTGGTTATAGAAATGAGTTACATCACCTTGTATGGTGTTTTCATCCATCATTTTCTATATAAGTAACTCGATGTTTCTTGCAGTAATTATATAATTTGTGATGTTTTCAATTTGTTTCTTCTGCAAGTAGATAATATTGTATATTCTTTTTAACACCTGACGCACGTTTCACTGAAAAATATCAGTATCATCAGAGGTTTCTAAGTGAATTAATAACAATCGTAATAATTCTATTAATATAAAAGTAACGAATAATCGAATTTGTATCGATTTTAACGTAAAATAAAATAACTGATAATCGATTTAGGTCGATTAGTTAACGATTGTTTTAATGTTTATTTCTTCAGCAGCTGTTTTCTCGGTTATATTTGAAATTTTGTTTATATAGTGTTTTATTCACATTTATTTTTATTTTTTAGTAAATTTATAATTTTAAATAGATCGTCTTGTTTTGTTTTTATTTGGGTTTGTTCTTTAATTAATAAATTATTGTTATTGTGTTTGTAAATGTTAAGATTTTCCCAAATATTCATTTTTTGACCTTTTTGTATGTTTTTAATTAATTTTATATTTTCAATGTTTGGAAACTGGTGGTTATTATTTAGACAATGTGTGGCTAAATTAGATTTATAAATATTTGGTTTTAAATATGCATTGCCGTGTTGAACGAATCTATCTCGTAGTTTTTTCTTCGTCTGGCCCACGTAAAATTTATTGCAATCTGGACATTCTATTTTATATATTCCATTTTTATTGTGAGTATTGGATTTAGTTTTAGGTTTTATTTTATTAAAAATTATATTATCTGTGTTATAAGATATTTTTAAATTAGTATCTTTAAATATTTTATTTAGTTTTTGAGTTATATTTCCGTAATAAGTGAAGGTTGTATATTTTATATTATTATTAATAGATGAATTTTTAAATGTAGTGCTTTTAGGAATTGTATTAGTGATTTTATGTTTAATTTTATTTTCTAATTTATTAATAGTTTTTATTTTGTATCCATTTTTAACTGCTATTTGTTGGATAATGTTTCTTTCTTTGTTTCTTTCTGTGTTATTTAATGGGATCCTAAGCATTCGGTAAATCATGGAATTAAATACTGCCATTTTGTGTTGGGGAGGATGATTAGAAGTATTTGGTATTACTAAGTCAGTTTGAGAAGGTTTCCTGTATATTGCGTATTCAAAATTTGTTTCATTTTTCTTTATTGTTAAGTCTAAATAATTTAATTTATTATTAGATTCTTCTTCTAACGTGAATTTTATTTTAGAATGTAAATTATTTATGGAGTTGAATATTTTATTTATATTTATACCATTGTTTTGGGAAATGTACAGAGTGTCATCAACGTATCTAAAATAACATCCTAATGGGTCGTTTAATTTTATTATATTTATTATTTGTTCGTCGAGTTTTTGTAGGAAGATTTCTGATATGATAGCGGAGGTTGGGGCTCCCATAGCAAGGCCTTCCGTTTGATAGTACAATTTGTTGTTGTATTGAAAATAATTTTGATTTAAAATTATTTTTAAAGTATTAGTTAACTGTTTAATGTATGTGTTACTTTCGTTATTTGTTTTCAGATTATTTATTATAATATTTATAGTTTCTTCAATGGGAATGTTTGTATACATGTTTTATATGTCGAATGAATATAATTTTGTATTTCTGTTTACTTCTACGTTTATTAGTTGTTCCGTGAGTTCGATACCATTTTTTATATTGTGTTTTGCTGGAAGTTCAATTTTATGTTTTAAGATTTGAGATAATAATTTTGATATTTTATAATTTGGTGCGGTCCTAGCGTTTATTAAAGGTCTGATAGGTTTATTGATTTTGTGTAATTTTATTAAAGAATTTAATTTTGGTGCACAAGGATTATCCATTTTATATTTAAAGGAGTCTTTAGGATTTATGATTTGGTTACTATTTTTTAATATATTTGTTATTTGTGTTTGATATTTATTTGTGGGATCTTTATTTAATGTTATGCAATTATTATTAACTATAAATTCTTCTGTTTTATCGTCTAAATCTTTCTGAGAAATTATTATTGTACTATTTTACTCTTATCAGCTTTGGTTAAAGTGAGGTTATTAGTCGTTAGTTTCTGTTTTATTATATTAATGGTTTTATTTTGTTTATTTATATTTTTAATATGATGATTTTGGTTATTATATTTTTTGATATATTTTATTATTTCCATTGAGGCTTCTGTTCTTATTTTATCTTGTTTTTCGTGTTCTACATTATTAATTGCGTTTTCAGTTTCGACTATGATATTATCTATTACATTTTTGTTTACATTTTTAAGATTTGTTTTGTTTGATGATTCTAGGGTAGCTATTTCGTTATCCGTGAATTTAATATTAGATAAATTTACGAATTTTGGGTAGAAAGTGTGGTTATTATTTAATGTGTGTAAATTTTGGTTATCTTCTTTAGGTGTACTATTTATTAGTAGATTTTAAGTTTTTTATTGATTGTGTTAAATTTAATTGTTTTGTGTTTATTTAGTATTTTAAGCATATTAATATATTTATTATTCCATGTATGATAATCAAGTGTGTTGGCTAAAAGGAGATGTAAATTAATTAATTGTTTATTAATGTAGTCGATTTTTCTGTAATTATTTGATATTTCGTCTTTAATCCATTTATATTGGGCTTGAGTAATATATTTGCTTACTTTATTGTTATTGTTGTTTTTTACTATTATTTTTGTGTATTTTGGAAAAATATTAAGGTGTAGGCATTTTTTGTTAAAATATATGTTTCCAAAACAATTAATTAATTGTTTTTTACGTTTAATAAATTGGTTATAGGAATGAGTTACATCACCTTGTATGGTGTTTTCATCCATCATTTTCTATATAAGTAACTCGATGTTTCTTGCAGTAATTATATAATTTGTGATGTTTTCAATTTGTTTCTTCTGCAAGTAGATAATATTGTATATTCTTTTTAACACCTGACGCACGTTTCACTGAAAAATATCAGTATCATCAGAGGTTTCTAAGTGAATTAATAACAATCGTAATAATTCTATTAATATAAAAGTAACGAATAATCGAATTTGTATCGATTTTAACGTAAAATAAAATAACTGATAATCGATTTAGGTCGATTAGTTAACGATTGTTTTAATGTTTATTTCTTCAGCAGCTGTTTTCTCGGTTATATTTGAAATTTTGTTTATATAGTATTTTATTCACATTTATTTTTATTTTTTAGTAAATTTATAATTTTAAATAGATCGTCTTGTTTTGTTTTTATTTGGGTTTGTTCTTTAATTAATAAATTATTGTTATTGTGTTTGTAAATGTTAAGATTTTCCCAAATATTCATTTTTTGACCTTTTTGTATGTTTTTAATTAATTTTATATTTTCAATGTTTGGAAACTGACTGATGGTTATTATTTAGACAATGTGTGGCTAAATTAGATTTATAAATATTTGGTTTTAAATATGCATTGCGGTGTTGAACGAATCTATCTCGTAGTTTTTTCTTCGTCTGGCCCACGTAAAATTTATTGCAATCTGGACATTCTATTTTATATATTCCATTTTTATTGTGAGTATTGGATTTAGTTTTAGGTTTTATTTTATTAAAAATTATATTATCTGTGTTATAAGATATTTTTAAGTTAGTATCTTTAAATATTTTATTTAGTTTTTGAGTTATATTTCCGTAATAAGTGAAGGTTGTATATTTTATATTATTATTAATAGATGAATTTTTAAATGTAGTGTTTTTAGGAATTTTATTAGTGATTTTATGTTTAATTTTATTTTCTAATTTATTAATAGTTTTTATTTTGTATCCATTTTTAACTGCTATTTGTTGGATAATTTTTCTTTCTTTGTTTCTTTCTGTGTTATTTAATGGGATCCTAAGCATTCGGTAAATCATGGAATTAAATACTGCCATTTTGTGTTGGGGAGGATGATTAGAAGTATTTGGTATTACTAAGTCAGTTTGAGAAGGTTTCCTGTATATTGCGTATTCAAAATTTGTTTCATTTTTCTTTATTGTTAAGTCTAAATAATTTAATTTATTATTAGATTCTTCTTCAAACGTGAATTTTATTTTAGAATGTAAATTATTTATGGAGTTGAATATTTTATTTATATTTATACCATTGTTTTGGGAAATGTACAGAGTGTCATCAACGTATCTAAAATAACATCCTAATGGGTCGTTTAATTTTATTATATTTATTATTTGTTCGTCGAGTTTTTGTAGGAAGATTTCTGATATGATAGCGGAGGTTGGGGCTCCCATAGCAAGGCCATCCGTTTGATAGTACAATTTGTTGTTGTATTGAAAATAATTTTGATTTAAAATTATTTTTAAAGTATTAGTTAACTGTTTAATGTATGTGTTACTTTCGTTATTGTTTTCAGATTATTTATTATAATATTTATAGTTTCTTCAATGGGAATGTTTGCATACATGTTTTATATGTCGAATGAATATAATTTTGTATTTCTGTTTACTTCTACGTTTATTAGTTGTTCCGTGAGTTCGATACCATTTTTTTTATATTGTGTTTTGCTGGAAGTTCAATTTTATGTTTTAAGATTTGAGATAATAATTTTGATATTTTATAATTTGGTGCGGTCCTAGCGTTTATTAAAGGTCTGATAGGTTTATTGATTTTGTGTAATTTTATTAAAGAATTTAATTTTGGTGCACAAGGATTATCCATTTTATATTTAAAGGAGTCTTTAGGATTTATGATTTGGTTACTATTTTTTAATATATTTGTTATTTGTGTTTGATATTTATTTGTGGGATCTTTATTTAATGTTATGCAATTATTATTAACTATAAATTCTTCTGTTTTATCGTCTAAATCTTTCTGAGAAATTATTATTGTACTATTACTCTTATCAGCTTTGGTTAAAGTGAGGTTATTAGTCGTTAGTTTCTGTTTTATTATATTAATGGTTTTATTTTGTTTATTTTTATTTTTAATATGATGATTTTGGTTATTATATTTTTTGATATATTTTATTATTTCCATTGAGGCTTCTGTTCTTATTTTATCTTGTTTTTCGTGTTCTACATTATTAATTGCGTTTTCAGTTTCGACTATGATATTATCTATTACATATTTGTTTACATTTTTAAGATTTGTTTTGTTTGATGATTCTAGGGTAGCTATTTCGTTTTCCGTGAATTTAATATTAGATAAATTTACGAATTTTGGGTAGAAAGTGTGGTTATTATTTAATGTGTGTAAATTTTGGTTATCTTCTTTAGGTGTACTATTTATTAGTAGATTTTAAGTTTTTTATTGATTGTGTTAAATTTAATTGTTTTGTGTTTATTTAGTATTTTAAGCATATTAATATATTTATTATTCCATGTATGATAATCAAGTGTGTTGGCTAAAAGAAGATGTAAATTAATTAATTGTTTATTAATGTAGTCGATTTTTCTGTAATTATTTGATATTTCGTCTTTAATCCATTTATATTGGGCTTGAGTAATATATTTGCTTACTTTATTGTTATTGTTGTTTTTTACTATTATTTTTGTGTATTTTGGAAAAATATTAAGGTGTAGGCATTTTTTGTTAAAATATATGTTTCCAAAACAATTAATTAATTGTTTTTTACGTTTAATAAATTGGTTATAGGAATGAGTTACATCACCTTGTATGGTGTTTTCATCCATCATTTTCTATATAAGTAACTCGATGTTTCTTGCAGTAATTATATAATTTGTGATGTTTTCAATTTGTTTCTTCTGCAAGTAGATAATATTGTATATTCTTTTTAACACCTGACGCACGTTTCACTGAAAAATATCAGTATCATCAGAGGTTTCTAAGTGAATTAATAACAATCGTAATAATTCTATTAATATAAAAGTAACGAATAATCGAATTTGTATCGATTTTAACGTAAAATAAAATAACTGATAATCGATTTAGGTCGATTAGTTAACGACTGTTTTAATGTTTATTTCTTCAGCAGCTGTTTTCTCGGTTATATTTGAAATTTTGTTTATATAGTATTTTATTCACATTTATTTTTATTTTGTAGTAAATTTATAATTTTAAATAGATCGTCTTGTTTTGTTTTTATTTGGGTTTGTTCTTTAATTAATAAATTATTGTTATTGTGTTTGTAAATGTTAAGATTTTCCCAAATATTCATTTTTTGACCTTTTTGTATGTTTTTAATTAATTTTATATTTTCAATGTTTGGAAACTGACTGATGGTTATTATTTAGACAATGTGTGGCTAAATTAGATTTATAAATATTTGGTTTTAAATATGCATTGCGGTGTTGAACGAATCTATCTCGTAGTTTTTTCTTCGTCTGGCCCACGTAAAATTTATTGCAATCTGGACATTCTATTTTATATATTCCATTTTTATTGTGAGTATTGGATTTAGTTTTAGGTTTTATTTTATTAAAAATTATATTATCTGTGTTATAAGATATTTTTAAATTAGTATCTTTAAATATTTTATTTAGTTTTTGAGTTATATTTCCGTAATAAGTGAAGGTTGTATATTTTATATTATTATTAATAGATGAATTTTTAAATGTAGTGTTTTTAGGAATTTTGTTAGTGATTTTATGTTTAATTTTATTTTCTAATTTATTAATAGTTTTTATTTTGTATCCATTTTTAACTGCTATTTGTTGGATAATTTTTCTTTCTTTGTTTCTTTCTGTGTTATTTAATGGGATCCTAAGCATTCGGTAAATCATGGAATTAAATACTGCCATTTTGTGTTGGGGAGGATGATTAGAAGTATTTGGTATTACTAAGTCAGTTTGAGAAGGTTTCCTGTATATTGCGTATTCAAAATTTGTTTCATTTTTCTTTATTGTTAAGTCTAAATAATTTAATTTATTATTAGATTCTTCTTCTAACGTGAATTTTATTTTAGAATGTAAATTATTTATGGAGTTGAATATTTTATTTATATTTATACCATTGTTTTGGGAAATGTACAGAGTGTCATCAACGTATCTAAAATAACATCCTAATGGGTCGTTTAATTTTATTATATTTATTATTTGTTCGTCGAGTTTTTGTAGGAAGATTTCTGATATGATAGCGGAGGTTGGGGCTCCCATAGCAAGGCCATCCGTTTGATAGTACAATTTGTTGTTGTATTGAAAATAATTTTGATTTAAAATTATTTTTAAAGTATTAGTTAACTGTTTAATGTATGTGTTACTTTCGTTATTTGTTTTCAGATTATTTATTATAATATTTATAGTTTCTTCAATGGGAATGTTTGTATACATGTTTTATATGTCGAATGAATATAATTTTGTATTTCTGTTTACTTCTACGTTTATTAGTTGTTCCGTGAGTTCGATACCATTTTTTATATTGTGTTTTGCTGGAAGTTCAATTTTATGTTTTAAGATTTGAGATAATAATTTTGTTTTTTTATAATTTGGTGCGGTCCTAGCGTTTATTAAAGGTCTGATAGGTTTATTGATTTTGTGTAATTTTATTAAAGAATTTAATTTTGGTGCACAAGGATTATCCATTTTATATTTAAAGGAGTCTTTAGGATTTATGATTTGGTTACTATTTTTTAATATATTTGTTATTTGTGTTTGATATTTATTTGTGGGATCTTTATTTAATGTTATGCAATTATTATTAACTATAAATTCTTCTGTTTTATCGTCTAAATCTTTCTGAGAAATTATTATTGTACTATTACTCTTATCAGCTTTGGTTAAAGTGAGCTTATTAGTCGTTAGTTTCTGATTTATTATATTAATGGTTTTATTTTGTTTATTTTTATTTTTAATATGATGATTTTGGTTATTATATTTTTTGATATATTTTATTATTTCCATTGAAGCTTCTGTTCTTATTTTATCTTGTTTTTCGTGTTCTACATTATTAATTGCGTTTTCAGTTTCGACTATGATATTACCTATTACATATTTGTTTACATTTTTAAGATTTGTTTTGTTTGATGATTCTAGGGTAGCTATTTCGTTTTCCGTGAATTTAATATTAGATAAATTTACGAATTTTGGGTAGAAAGTGTGGTTATTATTTAATGTGTGTAAATTTTGGTTATCTTCTTTAGGTGTACTATTTATTAGTAGATTTTTAAGTTTTTTATTGATTGTGTTAAATTTAATTGTTTTGTGTTTATTTAGTATTTTAAGCATATTAATATATTTATTATTCCATGTATGATAATCAAGTGTGTTGGCTAAAAGGAGATGTAAATTAATTAATTGTTTATTAATGTAGTCGATTTTTCTGTAATTATTTGATATTTCGTCTTTAATCCATTTATATTGGGCTTGAGTAATATATTTGCTTACTTTATTGTTATTGTTGTTTTTTACTATTATTTTTGTGTATTTTGGAAAAATATTAAGGTGTAGGCATTTTTTGTTAAAATATATGTTTCCAAAACAATTATTTAATTGTTTTTTACGTTTAATAAATTGGTTATAGGAATGAGTTACATCACCTTGTATGGTGTTTCCATCCATCATTTTCTATATAAGTAACTCGATGTTTCTTGCAGTAATTATATAATTTGTGATGTTTTCAATTTGTTTCTTCTGCAAGTAGATAATATTGTATATTCTTTTTAACACCTGACGCACGTTTCACTGAAAAATATCAGTATCATCAGAGGTTTCTAAGTGAATTAATAACAATCGTAATAATTCTATTAATATAAAAGTAACGAATAATCGAATTTATATCGATTTTAACGTAAAATAAAATAACTGATAATCGATTTAGGTCGATTAGTTAACGATTGTTTTAATGTTTATTTCTTCAGCAGCTGTTTTCTCGGTTATATTTGAAATTTTGTTTATATAGTATTTTATTCACATTTATTTTTATTTTTTAGTAAATTTATAATTTTAAATAGATCGTCTTGTTTTGTTTTTATTTGGGTTTGTTCTTTAATTAATAAATTATTGTTATTGTGTTTGTAAATGTTAAGATTTTCCCAAATATTCATTTTTTGACCTTTTTGTATGTTTTTAATTAATTTTATATTTTCAATGTTTGGAAACTGACTGATGGTTATTATTTAGACAATGTGTGGCTAAATTAGATTTATAAATATTTGGTTTTAAATATGCATTGCGGTGTTGAACGAATCTATCTCGTAGTTTTTTCTTCGTCTGGCCCACGTAAAATTTATTGCAATCTGGACATTCTATTTTATATATTCCATTTTTATTGTGAGTATTGGATTTAGTTTTAGGTTTTATTTTATTAAAAATTATATTATCTGTGTTATAAGATATTTTTAAATTAGTATCTTTAAATATTTTATTTAGTTTTTGAGTTATATTTCCGTAATAAGTGAAGGTTGTATATTTTATATTATTATTAATAGATGAATTTTTAAATGTAGTGTTTTTAGGAATTTTGTTAGTGATTTTATGTTTAATTTTATTTTCTAATTTATTAATAGTTTTTATTTTGTATCCATTTTTAACTGCTATTTGTTGGATAATTTTTCTTTCTTTGTTTCTTTCTGTGTTATTTAATGGGATCCTAAGCATTCGGTAAATCATGGAATTAAATACTGCCATTTTGTGTTGGGGAGGATGATTAGAAGTATTTGGTATTACTAAGTCAGTTTGAGAAGGTTTCCTGTATATTGCGTATTCAAAATTTGTTTCATTTTTCTTTATTGTTAAGTCTAAATAATTTAATTTATTATTAGATTCTTCTTCTAACGTGAATTTTATTTTAGAATGTAAATTATTTATGGAGCTGAATATTTTATTTATATTTATACCATTGTTTTGGGAAATGTACAGAGTGTCATCAACGTATCTAAAATAACATCCTAATGGGTCGTTTAATTTTATTATATTTATTATTTGTTCGTCGAGTTTTTGTAGGAAGATTTCTGATATGATAGCGGAGGTTGGGGCTCCCATAGCAAGGCCATCCGTTTGATAGTACAATTTGTTGTTGTATTGAAAATAATTTTGATTTAAAATTATTTTTAAAGTATTAGTTAACTGTTTAATGTATGTGTTACTTTCGTTATTTGTTTTCAGATTATTTATTATAATATTTATAGTTTCTTCAATGGGAATGTTTGTATACATGTTTTATATGTCGAATGAATATAATTTTGTATTTCTGTTTACTTCTACGTTTATTAGTTGTTCCGTGAGTTCGATACCATTTTTTATATTGTGTTTTGCTGGAAGTTCAATTTTATGTTTTAAGATTTGAGATAATAATTTTGATATTTTATAATTTGGTGCGGTCCTAGCGTTTATTAAAGGTCTGATAGGTTTATTGATTTTGTGTAATTTTATTAAAGAATTTAATTTTGGTGCACAAGGATTATCCATTTTATATTTAAAGGAGTCTTTAGGATTTATGATTTGGTTACTATTTTTTAATATATTTGTTATTTGTGTTTGATATTTATTTGTGGGATCTTTATTTAATGTTATGCAATTATTATTAACTATAAATTCTTCTGTTTTATCGTCTAAATCTTTCTGAGAAATTATTATTGTACTATTACTCTTATCAGCTTTGGTTAAAGTGAGCTTATTAGTCGTTAGTTTCTGATTTATTATATTAATGGTTTTATTTTGTTTATTTTTATTTTTAATATGATGATTTTGGTTATTATATTTTTTGATATATTTTATTATTTCCATTGAAGCTTCTGTTCTTATTTTATCTTGTTTTTCGTGTTCTACATTATTAATTGCGTTTTCAGTTTCGACTATGATATTACCTATTACATATTTGTTTACATTTTTAAGATTTGTTTTGTTTGATGATTCTAGGGTAGCTATTTCGTTTTCCGTGAATTTAATATTAGATAAATTTACGAATTTTGGGTAGAAAGTGTGGTTATTATTTAATGTGTGTAAATTTTGGTTATCTTCTTTAGGTGTACTATTTATTAGTAGATTTTTAAGTTTTTTATTGATTGTGTTAAATTTAATTGTTTTGTGTTTATTTAGTATTTTAAGCATATTAATATATTTATTATTCCATGTATGATAATCAAGTGTGTTGGCTAAAAGGAGATGTAAATTAATTAATTGTTTATTAATGTAGTCGATTTTTCTGTAATTATTTGATATTTCGTCTTTAATCCATTTATATTGGGCTTGAGTAATATATTTGCTTACTTTATTGTTATTGTTGTTTTTTACTATTATTTTTGTGTATTTTGGAAAAATATTAAGGTGTAGGCATTTTTTGTTAAAATATATGTTTCCAAAACAATTATTTAATTGTTTTTTACGTTTAATAAATTGGTTATAGGAATGAGTTACATCACCTTGTATGGTGTTTCCATCCATCATTTTCTATATAAGTAACTCGATGTTTCTTGCAGTAATTATATAATTTGTGATGTTTTCAATTTGTTTCTTCTGCAAGTAGATAATATTGTATATTCTTTTTAACACCTGACGCACGTTTCACTGAAAAATATCAGTATCATCAGAGGTTTCTAAATGAATTAATAACAATCGTAATAATTCTATTAATATAAAAGTAACGAATAATCGAATTTATATCGATTTTAACGTAAAATAAAATAACTGATAATCGATTTAGGTCGATTAGTTAACGATTGTTTTAATGTTTATTTCTTCAGCAGCTGTTTTCTCGGTTATATTTGAAATTTTGTTTATATAGTATTTTATTCACATTTATTTTTATTTTTTAGTAAATTTATAATTTTAAATAGATCGTCTTGTTTTGTTTTTATTTGGGTTTGTTCTTTAATTAATAAATTATTGTTATTGTGTTTGTAAATGTTAAGATTTTCCCAAATATTCATTTTTTGACCTTTTTGTATGTTTTTAATTAATTTTATATTTTCAATGTTTGGAAACTGACTGATGGTTATTATTTAGACAATGTGTGGCTAAATTAGATTTATAAATATTTGGTTTTAAATATGCATTGCGGTGTTGAACGAATCTATCTCGTAGTTTTTTCTTCGTCTGGCCCACGTAAAATTTATTGCAATCTGGACATTCTATTTTATATATTCCATTTTTATTGTGAGTATTGGATTTAGTTTTAGGTTTTATTTTATTAAAAATTATATTATCTGTGTTATAAGATATTTTTAAATTAGTATCTTTAAATATTTTATTTAGTTTTTGAGTTATATTTCCGTAATAAGTGAAGGTTGTATATTTTATATTATTATTAATAGATGAATTTTTAAATGTAGTGTTTTTAGGAATTTTATTAGTGATTTTATGTTTAATTTTATTTTCTAATTTATTAATAGTTTTTATTTTGTATCCATTTTTAACTGCTATTTGTTGGATAATTTTTCTTTCTTTGTTTCTTTCTGTGTTATTTAATGGGATCCTAAGCATTCGGTAAATCATGGAATTAAATACTGCCATTTTGTGTTGGGGAGGATGATTAGAAGTATTTGGTATTACTAAGTCAGTTTGAGAAGGTTTCCTGTATATTGCGTATTCAAAATTTGTTTCATTTTTTTTATTGTTAAGTCTAAATAATTTAATTTATTATTAGATTCTTCTTCTAACGTGAATTTTATTTTAGAATGTAAATTATTTATGGAGTTGAATATTTTATTTATATTTATACCATTGTTTTGGGAAATGTACAGAGTGTCATCAACGTATCTAAAATAACATCCTAATGGGTCGTTTAATTTTATTATATTTATTATTTGTTCGTCGAGTTTTTGTAGGAAGATTTCTGATATGATAGCGGAGGTTGGGGCTCCCATAGCAAGGCCGTCCGTTTGATAGTACAATTTGTTGTTGTATTGAAAATAATTTTGATTTAAAATTATTTTTAAAGTATTAGTTAACTGTTTAATGTATGTGTTACTTTCGTTATTTGTTTTCAGATTATTTATTATAATATTTATAGTTTCTTCAATGGGAATGTTTGTATACATGTTTTATATGTCGAATGAATATAATTTTGTATTTCTGTTTACTTCTACGTTTATTAGTTGTTCCGTGAGTTCGATACCATTTTTTTTATATTGTGTTTTGCTGGAAGTTCAATTTTATGTTTTAAGATTTGAGATAATAATTTTGATATTTTATAATTTGGTGCGGTCCTAGCGTTTATTAAAGGTCTGATAGGTTTATTGATTTTGTGTAATTTTATTAAAGAATTTAATTTTGGTGCACAAGGATTATCCATTTTATATTTAAAGGAGTCTTTAGGATTTATGATTTGGTTACTATTTTTTAATATATTTGTTATTTGTGTTTGATATTTATTTGTGGGATCTTTATTTAATGTTATGCAATTATTATTAACTATAAATTATTCAGTTTTATCGTCTAAATCTTTCTGAGAAATTATTATTGTACTATTACTCTTATCAGCTTTGGTTAAAGTGAGGTTATTAGTCGTTAGTTTCTGTTTTATTATATTAATGGTTTTATTTTGTTTATTTTTATTTTTAATATGATGATTTTGGTTATTATATTTTTTGATATATTTTATTATTTCCATTGAGGCTTCTGTTCTTATTTTATCTTGTTTTTCGTGTTCTACATTATTAATTGCGTTTTCAGTTTCGACTATGATATTATCTATTACATATTTGTTTACATTTTTAAGATTTGTTTTGTTTGATGATTCTAGGGTAGCTATTTCGTTTTCCGTGAATTTAATATTAGATAAATTTACGAATTTTGGGTAGAAAGTGTGGTTATTATTTAATGTGTGTAAATTTTGGTTATCTTCTTTAGGTGTACTATTTATTAGTAGATTTTTAAGTTTTTTATTGATTGTGTTAAATTTAATTGTTTTGTGTTTATTTAGTATTTTAAGCATATGAATATATTTATTATTCCATGTATGATAATCAAGTGTGTTGGCTAAAAGGAGATGTAAATTAATTAATTGTTTATTAATGTAGTCGATTTTTCTGTAATTATTTGATATTTCGTCTTTAATCCATTTATATTGGGCTTGAGTAATATATTTGCTTACTTTATTGTTATTGTTGTTTTTTACTATTATTTTTGTGTATTTTGGAAAAATATTAAGGTGTAGGCATTTTTTGTTAAATTATATGTTTCCAAAACAATTAATTAATTGTTTTTTACGTTTAATAAATTGGTTATAGGAATGAGTTACATCACCTTGTATGGTGTTTTCATCCATCATTTTCTATATAAGTAACTCGATGTTTCTTGCAGTAATTATATAATTTGTGATGTTTTCAATTTGTTTCTTCTGCAAGTAGATAATATTGTATATTCTTTTTAACACCTGACGCACGTTTCACTGAAAAATATCAGTATCATCAGAGGTTTCTAAGTGAATTAATAACAATCGTAATAATTCTATTAATATAAAAGTAACGAATAATCGAATTTGTATCGATTTTAATGTAAAATAAAATAACTGATAATCGATTTAGGTCGATTAGTTAACGATTGTTTTAATGTTTATTTCTTCAGCAGCTGTTTTCTCGGTTATATTTGAAATTTTGTTTATATAGTATTTTATTCACATTTATTTTTATTTTTTAGTAAATTTATAATTTTAAATAGATCGTCTTGTTTTGTTTTTATTTGGGTTTGTTCTTTAATTAATAAATTATTGTTATTGTGTTTGTAAATGTTAAGATTTTCCCAAATATTCATTTTTTGACCTTTTTGTATGTTTTTAATTAATTTTATATTTTCAATGTTTGGAAACTGACTGATGGTTATTATTTAGACAATGTGTGGCTAAATTAGATTTATAAATATTTGGTTTTAAATATGCATTGCGGTGTTGAACGAATCTATCTCGTAGTTTTTTCTTCGTGTGACCCACGTAAAATTTATTGCAATCTGGACATTCTATTTTATATATTCCATTTTTATTGTGAGTATTGGATTTAGTTTTAGGTTTTATTTTATTAAAAATTATATTATCTGTGTTATAAGATATTTTTAAATTAGTATCTTTAAATATTTTATTTAGTTTTTGAGTTATATTTCCGTAATAAGTAAAGGTTGTATATTTTATATTATTATTAATAGATGAATTTTTAAATGTAGTGTTTTTAGGAATTTTATTAGTGATTTTATGTTTAATTTTATTTTCTAATTTATTAATAGTTTTTATTTTGTATCCATTTTTAACTGCTATTTGTTGGATAATTTTTCTTTCTTTGTTTCTTTCTGTGTTATTTAATGGGATCCTAAGCATTCGGTAAATCATGGAATTAAATACTGCCATTTTGTGTTGGGGAGGATGATTAGAAGTATTTGGTATTACTAAGTCAGTTTGAGAAGGTTTCCTGTATATTGCGTATTCAAAATTTGTTTCATTTTTTTTATTGTTAAGTCTAAATAATTTAATTTATTATTAGATTCTTCTTCTAACGTGAATTTTATTTTAGAATGTAAATTATTTATGGAGTTGAATATTTTATTTATATTTATACCATTGTTTTGGGAAATGTACAGAGTGTCATCAACGTATCTAAAATAACATCCTAATGGGTCGTTTAATTTTATTATATTTATTATTTGTTCGTCGAGTTTTTGTAGGAAGATTTCTGATATGATAGCGGAGGTTGGGGCTCCCATAGCAAGGCCGTCCGTTTGATAGTACAATTTGTTGTTGTATTGAAAATAATTTTGATTTAAAATTATTTTTAAAGTATTAGTTAACTGTTTAATGTATGTGTTACTTTCGTTATTTGTTTTCAGATTATTTATTATAATATTTATAGTTTCTTCAATGGGAATGTTTGTATACATGTTTTATATGTCGAATGAATATAATTTTGTATTTCTGTTTACTTCTACGTTTATTAGTTGTTCCGTGAGTTCGATACCATTTTTTTTATATTGTGTTTTGCTGGAAGTTCAATTTTATGTTTTAAGATTTGAGATAATAATTTTGATATTTTATAAATTGGTGCGGTCCTAGCGTTTATTAAAGGTCTGATAGGTTTATTGATTTTGTGTAATTTTATTAAAGAATTTAATTTTGGTGCACAAGGATTATCCATTTTATATTTAAAGGAGTCTTTAGGATTTATGATTTGGTTACTATTTTTTAATATATTTGTTATTTGTGTTTGATATTTATTTGTGGGATCTTTATTTAATGTTATCCAATTATTATTAACTATAAATTCTTCTGTTTTATCGTCTAAATCTTTCTGAGAAATTATTATTGTACTATTACTCTTATCAGCTTTGGTTAAAGTGAGGTTATTAGTCGTTAGTTTCTGTTTTATTATATTAATGGTTTTATTTTGTTTATTTTTATTTTTAATATGATGATTTTGGTTATTATATTTTTTGATATATTTTATTATTTCCATTGAGGCTTCTGTTCTTATTTTATCTTGTTTTTCGTGTTCTACATTATTAATTGCGTTTTCAGTTTCGACTATGATATTATCTATTACATATTTGTTTACATTTTTAAGATTTGTTTTGTTTGATGATTCTAGGGTAGCTATTTCGTTTTCCGTGAATTTAATATTAGATAAATTTACGAATTTTGGGTAGAAAGTGTGGTTATTATTTAATGTGTGTAAATTTTGGTTATCTTCTTTAGGTGTACTATTTATTAGTAGATTTTTAAGTTTTTTATTGATTGTGTTAAATTTAATTGTTTTGTGTTTATTTAGTATTTTAAGCATATTAATATATTTATTATTCCATGTATGATAATCAAGTGTGTTGGCTAAAAGGAGATGTAAATTAATTAATTGTTTATTAATGTAGTCGATTTTTCTGTATTTATTTGATATTTCGTCTTTAATCCATTTATATTGGGCTTGAGTAATATATTTGCTTACTTTATTGTTATTGTTGTTTTTTACTATTATTTTTGTGTATTTTGGAAAAATATTAAGGTGTAGGCATTTTTTGTTAAAATATATGTTTCCAAAACAATTAATTAATTGTTTTTTACGTTTAATAAATTGGTTATAGGAATGAGTTACATCACCTTGTATGGTGTTTTCATCCATCATTTTCTATATAAGTAACTCGAAGTTTCTTGCAGTAATTATATAATTTGTGATGTTTTCAATTTGTTTCTTCTGCAAGTAGATAATATTGTATATTCTTTTTAACACCTGACGCACGTTTCACTGAAAAATATCAGTATCATCAGAGGTTTCTAAGTGAATTAATAACAATCGTAATAATTCTATTAATATAAAAGTAACGAATAATCGAATTTGTATCGATTTTAACGTAAAATAAAATAACTGATAATCGATTTAGGTCGATTAGTTAACGATTGTTTTAATGTTTATTTCTTCAGCAGCTGTTTTCTCGGTTATATTTGAAATTTTGTTTATATAGTATTTTATTCACATTTATTTTTATTTTTTAGTAAATTTATAATTTTAAATAGATCGTCTTGTTTTGTTTTTATTTGGGTTTGTTCTTTAATTAATAAATTATTGTTATTGTGTTTGTAAATGTTAAGATTTTCCCAAATATTCATTCTTTGACCTTTTTGTATGTTTTTAATTAATTTTATATTTTCCATGTTTGGAAATTGACTGATGGTTATTATTTAGACAATGTGTGGCTAAATTAGATTTATAAATATTTGGTTTTAAATATGCATTGCGGTGTTGAACGAATCTATCTCGTAGTTTTTTCTTCGTGTGACCCACGTAAAATTTATTGCAATCTGGACATTCTATTTTATATATTCCATTTTTATTGTGAGTATTGGATTTAGTTTTAGGTTTTATTTTATTAAAAATTATATTATCTGTGTTATAAGATATTTTTAAATTAGTATCTTTAAATATTTTATTTAGTTTTTGAGTTATATTTCCGTAATAAGTAAAGGTTGTATATTTTATATTATTATTAATAGATGAATTTTTAAATGTAGTGTTTTTAGGAATTTTATTAGTGATTTTATGTTTAATTTTATTTTCTAATTTATTAATAGTTTTTATTTTGTATCCATTTTTAACTGCTATTTGTTGGATAATTTTTCTTTCTTTGTTTCTTTCTGTGTTATTTAATGGGATCCTAAGCATTCGGTAAATCATGGAATTAAATACTGCCATTTTGTGTTGGGGAGGATGATTAGAAGTATTTGGTATTACTAAGTCAGTTTGAGAAGGTTTCCTGTATATTGCGTATTCAAAATTTGTTTCATTTTTCTTTATTGTTAAGTCTAAATAATTTAATTTATTATTAGATTCTTCTTCTAACGTGAATTTTATTTTAGAATGTAAATTATTTATGGAGTTGAATATTTTATTTATATTTATACCATTGTTTTGGGAAATGTACAGAGTGTCATCAACGTATCTAAAATAACATCCTAATGGGTCGTTTAATTTTATTATATTTATTATTTGTTCGTCGAGTTTTTGTAGGAAGATTTCTGATATGATAGCGGAGGTTGGGGCTCCCATAGCAAGGCCGTCCGTTTGATAGTACAATTTGTTGTTGTATTGAAAATAATTTTGATTTAAAATTATTTTTAAAGTATTAGTTAACTGTTTAATGTATGTGTTACTTTCGTTATTTGTTTTCAGATTATTTATTATAATATTTATAGTTTCTTCAATGGGAATGTTTGTATACATGTTTTATATGTCGAATGAATATAATTTTGTATTTCTGTTTACTTCTACGTTTATTAGTTGTTCCGTGAGTTCGATACCATTTTTTTTATATTGTGTTTTGCTGGAAGTTCAATTTTATGTTTTAAGATTTGAGATAATAATTTTGATATTTTATAATTTGGTGCGGTCCTAGCGTTTATTAAAGGTCTGATAGGTTTATTGATTTTGTGTAATTTTATTAAAGAATTTAATTTTGGTGCACAAGGATTATCCATTTTATATTTAAAGGAGTCTTTAGGATTTATGATTTGGTTAATATTTTTTAATATATTTGTTATTTGTGTTTGATATTTATTTGTGGGATCTTTATTTAATGTTATGCAATTATTATTAAGTATAAATTCTTCTGTTTTATCGTCTAAATCTTTCTGAGAAATTATTATTGTACTATTACTCTTATCAGCTTTGGTTAAAGTGAGGTTATTAGTCGTTAGTTTCTGTTTTATTATATTAATGGTTTTATTTTGTTTATTTTTATTTTTAATATGATGATTTTGGTTATTATATTTTTTGATATATTTTATTATTTCCATTGAGGCTTCTGTTCTTATTTTATCTTGGTTTTCGTGTTCTACATTATTAATTGCGTTTTCAGTTTCGACTATGATATTATCTATTACATATTTGTTTACATTTTTAAGATTTGTTTTGTTTGATGATTCTAGGGTAGCTATTTCGTTTTCCGTGAATTTAATATTAGATAAATTTACGAATTTTGGGTAGAAAGTGTGGTTATTATTTAATGTGTGTAAATTTTGGTTATCTTCTTTAGGTGTACTATTTATTAGTAGATTTTTAAGTTTTTTATTGATTGTGTTAAATTTAATTGTTTTGTGTTTATTTAGTATTTTAAGCATATTAATATATTTATTATTCCATGTATGATAATCAAGTGTGTTGGCTAAAAGGAGATGTAAATTAATTAATTGTTTATTAATGTAGTCGATTTTTCTGTAATTATTTGATATTTCGTCTTTAATCCATTTATATTGGGCTTGAGTAATATATTTGCTTACTTTATTGTTATTGTTGTTTTTTACTATTATTTTTGTGTATTTTGGAAAAATATTAAGGTGTAGGCATTTTTTGTTAAAATATATGTTTCCAAAACAATTAATTAATTGTTTTTTACGTTTAATAAATTGGTTATAGGAATGAGTTACATCACCTTGTATGGTGTTTTCATCCATCATTTTCTATATAAGTAACTCGATGTTTCTTGCAGTAATTATATAATTTGTGATGTTTTCAATTTGTTTCTTCTGCAAGTAGATAATATTGTATATTCTTTTTAACACCTGACGCACGTTTCACTGAAAAATATCAGTATCATCAGAGGTTTCTAAGTGAATTAATAACAATCGTAATAATTCTATTAATATAAAAGTAACGAATAATCGAATTTGTATCGATTTTAACGTAAAATAAAATAACTGATAATCGATTTAGGTCGATTAGTTAACGATTGTTTTAATGTTTATTTCTTCAGCAGCTGTTTTCTCGGTTATATTTGAAATTTTGTTTATATAGTATTTTATTCACATTTATTTTTATTTTTTAGTAAATTTATAATTTTAAATAAATCGTCTTGTTTTGTTTTTATTTGGGTTTGTTCTTTAATTAATAAATTATTGTTATTGTGTTTGTAAATGTTAAGATTTTCCCAAATATTCATTTTTTGACCTTTTTGTATGTTTTTAATTAATTTTATATTTTCAATGTTTGGAAACTGACTGATGGTTATTATTTAGACAATGTGTGGCTAAATTAGATTTATAAATATTTGGTTTTAAATATGCATTGCGGTGTTGAACGAATCTATCTCGTAGTTTTTTCTTCGTGTGACCCACGTAAAATTTATTGCAATCTGGACATTCTATTTTATATATTCCATTTTTATTGTGAGTATTGGATTTAGTTTTAGGTTTTATTTTATTAAAAATTATATTATCTGTGTTATAAGATATTTTTAAATTAGTATCTTTAAATATTTTATTTAGTTTTTGAGTTATATTTCCGTAATAAGTAAAGGTTGTATATTTTATATTATTATTAATAGATGAATTTTTAAATGTAGTGTTTTTAGGAATTTTATTAGTGATTTTATGTTTAATTTTATTTTCTAATTTATTAATAGTTTTTATTTTGTATCCATTTTTAACTGCTATTTGTTGGATAATTTTTCTTTCTTTGTTTCTTTCTGTGTTATTTAATGGGATCCTAAGCATTCGGTAAATCATGGAATTAAATACTGCCATTTTGTGTTGGGGAGGATGATTAGAAGTATTTGGTATTACTAAGTCAGTTTGAGAAGGTTTCCTGTATATTGCGTATTCAAAATTTGTTTCATTTTTTTTATTGTTAAGTCTAAATAATTTAATTTATTATTAGATTCTTCTTCTAACGTGAATTTTATTTTAGAATGTAAATTATTTATGGAGTTGAATATTTTATTTATATTTATACCATTGTTTTGGGAAATGTACAGAGTGTCATCAACGTATCTAAAATAACATCCTAATGGGTCGTTTAATTTTATTATATTTATTATTTGTTCGTCGAGTTTTTGTAGGAAGATTTCTGTTATGATAGCGGAGGTTGGGGCTCCCATAGCAAGGCCATCCGTTTGATAGTACAATTTGTTGTTGTATTGAAAATAATTTTGATTTAAAATTATTTTTAAAGTATTAGTTAACTGTTTAATGTATGTGTTACTTTCGTTATTTGTTTTCAGATTATTTATTATAATATTTATAGTTTCTTCAATGGGAATGTTTGTATACATGTTTTATATGTCGAATGAATATAATTTTGTATTTCTGTTTACTTCTACGTTTATTAGTTGTTCCGTGAGTTCGATACCATTTTTTTTATATTGTGTTTTGCTGGAAGTTCAATTTTATGTTTTAAGATTTGAGATAATAATTTTGATATTTTATAATTTGGTGCGGTCCTAGCGTTTATTAAAGGTCTGATAGGTTTATTGATTTTGTGTAATTTTATTAAAGAATTTAATTTTGGTGCACAAGGATTATCCATTTTATATTTAAAGGAGTCTTTAGGATTTATGATTTGGTTACTATTTTTTAATATATTTGTTATTTGTGTTTGATATTTATTTGTGGGATCTTTATTTAATGTTATGCAATTATTATTAACTATAAATTCTTCTGTTTTATCGTCTAAATCTTTCTGAGAAATTATTATTGTACTATTACTCTTATCAGCTTTGGTTAAAGTGAGGTTATTAGTCGTTAGTTTCTGTTTTATTATATTAATGGTTTTATTTTGTTTATTTTTATTTTTAATATGATGATTTTGGTTATTATATTTTTTGATATATTTTATTATTTCCATTGAGGCTTCTGTTCTTATTTTATCTTGTTTTTCGTGTTCTACATTATTAATTGCGTTTTCAGTTTCGACTATGATATTATCTATTACATATTTGTTTACATTTTTAAGATTTGTTTTGTTTGATGATTCTAGGGTAGCTATTTCGTTTTCCGTGAATTTATTATTAGATAAATTTACGAATTTTGGGTAGAAAGTGTGGTTATTATTTAATGTGTGTAAATTTTGGTTATCTTCTTTAGGTGTACTATTTATTAGTAGATTTTTAAGTTTTTTATTGATTGTGTTAAATTTAATTGTTTTGTGTTTATTTAGTATTTTAAGCATATTAATATATTTATTATTCCATGTATGATAATCAAGTGTGTTGGCTAAAAGGAGATGTAAATTAATTAATTGTTTATTAATGTAGTCGATTTTTCTGTAATTATTTGATATTTCGTCTTTAATCCATTTATATTGGGCTTGAGTAATATATTTGCTTACTTTATTGTTATTGTTGTTTTTTACTATTATTTTTGTGTATTTTGGAAAAATATTAAGGTGTAGGCATTTTTTGTTAAAATATATGTTTCCAAAACAATTAATTAATTGTTTTTTACGTTTAATAAATTGGTTATAGGAATGAGTTACATCACCTTTTATGGTGTTTTCATCCATCATTTTCTATATAAGTAACTCGATGTTTCTTGCAGTAATTATATAATTTGTGATGTTTTCAATTTGTTTCTTCTGCAAGTAGATAATATTGTATATTCTTTTTAACACCTGACGCACGTTTCACTGAAAAATATCAGTATCAGCAGAGGTTTCTAAGTGAATTAATAACAATCGTAATAATTCTATTAATATAAAAGTAACGAATAATCGAATTTGTATCGATTTTAACGTAAAATAAAATAACTGATAATCGATTTAGGTCGATTAGTTAACGATTGTTTTAATGTTTATTTCTTCAGCAGCTGTTTTCTCGGTTATATTTGAAATTTTGTTTATATAGTATTTTATTCACATTTATTTTTATTTTTTAGTAAATTTATAATTTTAAATAGATCTTCTTGTTTTGTTTTTATTTGGGTTTGTTCTTTAATTAATAAATTATTGTTATTGTGTTTGTAAATGTTAAGATTTTCCCAAATATTCATTTTTTGACCTTTTTGTATGTTTTTAATTAATTTTATATTTTCAATGTTTGGAAACTGACTGATGGTTATTATTTAGACAATGTGTGGCTAAATTAGATTTATAAATATTTGGTTTTAAATATGCATTGCCGTGTTGAACGAATCTATCTCGTAGTTTTTTCTTCGTCTGGCCCACGTAAAATTTATTGCACTCTAGACATTCTATTTTATATATTCCATTTTTATTGTGAGTATTGGATTTAGTTTTAGGTTTTATTTTATTAAAAATTATATTATCTGTGTTATAAGATATTTTTAAATTAGTATCTTTAAATATTTTATTTAGTTTTTGAGTTATATTTCCGTAATAAGTGAAGGTTGTATATTTTATATTATTATTAATAGATGAATTTTTAAATGTAGTGTTTTTAGGAATTTTATTAGTGATTTTATGTTTAATTTTATTTTCTAATTTATTAATAGTTTTTATTTTGTATCCATTTTTAACTGCTATTTGTTGGATAATTTTTCTTTCTTTGTTTCTTTCTGTGTTATTTAATGGGATCCTAAGCATTCGGTAAATCATGGAATTAAATACTGCCATTTTGTGTTGGGGAGGATGATTAGAAGTATTTGGTATTACTAAGTCAGTTTGAGAAGGTTTCCTGTATATTGCGTATTCAAAATTTGTTTCATTTTTCTTTATTGTTAAGTCTAAATAATTTAATTTATTATTAGATTCTTCTTCTAACGTGAATTTTATTTTAGAATGTAAATTATTTATGGAGTTGAATATTTTATTTATATTTATACCATTGTTTTGGGAAATGTACAGAGTGTCATCAACGTATCTAAAATAACATCCTAATGGGTCGTTTAATTTTATTATATTTATTATTTGTTCGTCGAGTTTTTGTAGGAAGATTTCTGATATGATAGCGGAGGTTGGGGCTCCCATAGCAAGGCCATCCGTTTGATAGTACAATTTGTTGTTGTATTGAAAATAATTTTGATTTAAAATTATTTTTAAAGTATTAGTTAACTGTTTAATGTATGTGTTACTTTCGTTATTTGTTTTCAGATTATTTATTATAATATTTATAGTTTCTTCAATGGGAATGTTTGTATACATGTTTTATATGTCGAATGAATATAATTTTGTATTTCTGTTTACTTCTACGTTTATTAGTTGTTCCGTGAGTTCGATACCATTTTTTATATTGTGTTTTGCTGGAAGTTCAATTTTATGTTTTAAGATTTGAGATAATAATTTTGATATTTTATAATTTGGTGCGGTCCTAGCGTTTATTAAAGGTCTGATAGGTTTATTGATTTTGTGTAATTTTATTAAAGAATTAAATTTTGGTGCACAAGGATTATCCATTTTATATTTAAAGGAGTCTTTAGGATTTATGATTTGGTTACTATTTTTTAATTAATTTGTTATTTGTGTTTGATATTTATTTGTGGGATCTTTATTTAATGTTATGCAATTATTATTAACTATAACTTCTTCTGTTTTATCGTCTAAATCTTTCTGAGAAATTAATATTGTACTATTACTCTTATCAGCTTTGGTTAAAGTGAGGTTATTAGTCGTTAGTTTCTGTTTTATTATATTAATGGTTTTATTTTGTTTATTTTTATTTTTAATATGATGATTTTGGTTATTATATTTTTTGATATATTTTATTATTTCCATTGAGGCTTGTGTTCTTCTTTTATCTTGTTTTTCGTGTTCTACATTATTAATTGCGTTTTCAGTTTCGACTATGATATTATCTATTACATATTTGTTTACATTTTTAAGATTTGTTTTGTTTGATGATTCTAGGGTAGCTATTTCGTTTTCCGTGAATTTAATATTAGATAAATTTACGAATTTTGGGTAGAAAGTGTGGTTATTATTTAATGTGTGTAAATTTTGGTTATCTTCTTTAGGTGTACTATTTATTAGTAGATTTTTAAGTTTTTTATTGATTGTGTTAAATTTAATTGTTTTGTGTTTATTTAGTATTTTAAGCATATTAATATATTTATTATTCCATGTATGATAATCAAGTGTGTTGGCTAAAAGGAGATGTAAATTAATTAATTGTTTATTAATGTAGTCGATTTTTCTGTAATTATTTGATATTTCGTCTTTAATCCATTTATATTGGGCTTGAGTAATATATTTGCTTACTTTATTGTTATTGTTGTTTTTTACTATTATTTTTGTGTATTTTGGAAAAATATTAAGGTGTAGGCATTTTTTGTTAAAATATATGTTTCCAAAACAATTAATTAATTGTTTTTTACGTTTAATAAATTGGTTATAGGAATGAGTTACATCACCTTTTATGGTGTTTTCATCCATCATTTTCTATATAAGTAACTCGATGTTTCTTGCAGTAATTATATAATTTGTGATGTTTTCAATTTGTTTCTTCTGCAAGTAGATAATATTGTATATTCTTTTTAACACCTGACGCACGTTTCACTGAAAAATATCAGTATCAGCAGAGGTTTCTAAGTGAATTAATAACAATCGTAATAATTCTATTAATATAAAAGTAACGAATAATCGAATTTGTATCGATTTTAACGTAAAATAAAATAACTGATAATCGATTTAGGTCGATTAGTTAACGATTGTTTTAATGTTTATTTCTTCAGCAGCTGTTTTCTCGGTTATATTTGAAATTTTGTTTATATAGTATTTTATTCACATTTATTTTTATTTTTTAGTAAATTTATAATTTTAAATAGATCGTCTTGTTTTGTTTTTATTTGGGTTTGTTCTTTAATTAATAAATTATTGTTATTGTGTTTGTAAATGTTAAGATTTTCCCAAATATTCATTTTTTGACCTTTTTGTATGTTTTTAATTAATTTTATATTTTCAATGTTTGGAAACTGACTGATGGTTATTATTTAGACAATGTGTGGCTAAATTAGATTTATAAATATTTGGTTTTAAATATGCATTGCCGTGTTGAAAGAATCTATCTCGTAGTTTTTTCTTCGTCTGGCCCACGTAAAATTTATTGCACTCTAGACATTCTATTTTATATATTCCATTTTTATTGTGAGTATTGGATTTAGTTTTAGGTTTTATTTTATTAAAAATTATATTATCTGTGTTATAAGATATTTTTAAATTAGTATCTTTAAATATTTTATTTAGTTTTTGAGTTATATTTCCGTAATAAGTGAAGGTTGTATATTTTATATTATTATTAATAGATGAATTTTTAAATGTAGTGTTTTTAGGAATTTTATTAGTGATTTTATGTTTAATTTTATTTTCTAATTTATTAATAGTTTTTATTTTGTATCCATTTTTAACTGCTATTTGTTGGATAATTTTTCTTTCTTTGTTTCTTTCTGTGTTATTTAATGGGATCCTAAGCATTCGGTAAATCATGGAATTAAATACTGCCATTTTGTGTTGGGGAGGATGATTAGAAGTATTTGGTATTACTAAGTCAGTTTGAGAAGGTTTCCTGTATATTGCGTATTCAAAATTTGTTTCATTTTTCTTTATTGTTAAGTCTAAATAATTTAATTTATTATTAGATTCTTCTTCTAACGTGAATTTTATTTTAGAATGTAAATTATTTATGGAGTTGAATATTTTATTTATATTTATACCATTGTTTTGGGAAATGTACAGAGTGTCATCAACGTATCTAAAATAACATCCTAATGGGTCGTTTAATTTTATTATATTTATTATTTGTTCGTCGAGTTTTTGTAGGAAGATTTCTGATATGATAGCGGAGGTTGGGGCTCCCATAGCAAGGCCATCCGTTTGATAGTACAATTTGTTGTTGTATTGAAAATAATTTTGATTTAAAATTATTTTTAAAGTATTAGTTAACTGTTTAATGTATGTGTTACTTTCGTTATTTGTTTTCAGATTATTTATTATAATATTTATAGTTTCTTCAATGGGAATGTTTGTATACATGTTTTATATGTCGAATGAATATAATTTTGTATTTCTGTTTACTTCTACGTTTATTAGTTGTTCCGTGAGTTCGATACCATTTTTTATATTGTGTTTTGCTGGAAGTTCAATTTTATGTTTTAAGATTTGAGATAATAATTTTGATATTTTATAATTTGGTGCGGTCCTAGCGTTTATTAAAGGTCTGATAGGTTTATTGATTTTGTGTAATTTTATTAAAGAATTTAATTTTGGTGCACAAGGATTATCCATTTTATATTTAAAGGAGTCTTTAGGATTTATGATTTGGTTACTATTTTTTAATATATTTGTTATTTGTGTTTGATATTTATTTGTGGGATCTTTATTTAATGTTATGCAATTATTATTAACTATAACTTCTTCTGTTTTATCGTCTAAATCTTTCTGAGAAATTAATATTGTACTATTACTCTTATCAGCTTTGGTTAAAGTGAGGTTATTAGTCGTTAGTTTCTGTTTTATTATATTAATGGTTTTATTTTGTTTATTTTTATTTTTAATATGATGATTTTGGTTATTATATTTTTTGATATATTTTATTATTTCCATTGAGGCTTGTGTTCTTCTTTTATCTTGTTTTTCGTGTTCTACATTATTAATTGCGTTTTCAGTTTCGACTATGATATTATCTATTACATATTTGTTTACATTTTTAAGATTTGTTTTGTTTGATGATTCTAGGGTAGCTATTTCGTTTTCCGTGAATTTAATATTAGATAAATTTACGAATTTTGGGTAGAAAGTGTGGTTATTATTTAATGTGTGTAAATTTTGGTTATCTTCTTTAGGTGTACTATTTATTAGTAGATTTTTAAGTTTTTTATTGATTGTGTTAAATTTAATTGTTTTGTGTTTATTTAGTATTTTAAGCATATTAATATATTTATTATTCCATGTATGATAATCAAGTGTGTTGGCTAAAAGGAGATGTAAATTAATTAATTGTTTATTAATGTAGTCGATTTTTCTGTAATTATTTGATATTTCGTCTTTAATCCATTTATATTGGGCTTGAGTAATATATTTGCTTACTTTATTGTTATTGTTGTTTTTTACTATTATTTTTGTGTATTTTGGAAAAATATTAAGGTGTAGGCATTTTTTGTTAAAATATATGTTTCCAAAACAATTAATTAATTGTTTTTTACGTTTAATAAATTGGTTATAGGAATGAGTTACATCACCTTGTATGGTGTTTTCATCCATCATTTTCTATATAAGTAACTCGATGTTTCTTGCAGTAATTATATAATTTGTGATGTTTTCAATTTGTTTCTTCTGCAAGTAGATAATATTGTATATTCTTTTTAACACCTGACGCACGTTTCACTGAAAAATATCAGTATCATCAGAGGTTTCTAAGTGAATTAATAACAATCGTAATAATTCTATTAATATAAAAGTAACGAATAATCGAATTTGTATCGATTTTAACGTAAAATAAAATAACTGATAATCGATTTAGGTCGATTAGTTAACGATTGTTTTAATGTTTATTTCTTCAGCAGCTGTTTTCTCGGTTATATTTGAAATTTTTTTTATATAGTATTTTATTCACATTTATTTTTATTTTTTAGTAAATTTATAATTTTAAATAAATCGTCTTGTTTTGTTTTTATTTGGGTTTGTTCTTTAATTAATAAATTATTGTTATTGTGTTTGTAAATGTTAAGATTTTCCCAAATATTCATTTTTTGACCTTTTTGTATGTTTTTAATTAATTTTATATTTTCAATGTTTGGAAACTGACTGATGGTTATTATTTAGACAATGTGTGGCTAAATTAGATTTATAAATATTTGGTTTTAAATATGCATTGCGGTGTTGAACGAATCTATCTCGTAGTTTTTTCTTCGTGTGACCCACGTAAAATTTATTGCAATCTGGACATTCTATTTTATATATTCCATTTTTATTGTGAGTATTGGATTTAGTTTTAGGTTTTATTTTATTAAAAATTATATTATCTGTGTTATAAGATATTTTTAAATTAGTATCTTTAAATATTTTATTTAGTTTTTGAGTTATATTTCCGTAATAAGTAAAGGTTGTATATTTTATATTATTATTAATAGATGAATTTTTAAATGTAGTGTTTTTAGGAATTTTATTAGTGATTTTATGTTTAATTTTATTTTCTAATTTATTAATAGTTTTTATTTTGTATCCATTTTTAACTGCTATTTGTTGGATAATTTTTCTTTCTTTGTTTCTTTCTGTGTTATTTAATGGGATCCTAAGCATTCGGTAAATCATGGAATTAAATACTGCCATTTTGTGTTGGGGAGGATGATTAGAAGTATTTGGTATTACTAAGTCAGTTTGAGAAGGTTTCCTGTATATTGCGTATTCAAAATTTGTTTCATTTTTTTTATTGTTAAGTCTAAATAATTTAATTTATTATTAGATTCTTCTTCTAACGTGAATTTTATTTTAGAATGTAAATTATTTATGGAGTTGAATATTTTATTTATATTTATACCATTGTTTTGGGAAATGTACAGAGTGTCATCAACGTATCTAAAATAACATCCTAATGGGTCGTTTAATTTTATTATATTTATTATTTGTTCGTCGAGTTTTTGTAGGAAGATTTCTGATATGATAGCGGAGGTTGGGGCTCCCATAGCAAGGCCATCCGTTTGATAGTACAATTTGTTGTTGTATTGAAAATAATTTTGATTTAAAATTATTTTTAAAGTATTAGTTAACTGTTTAATGTATGTGTTACTTTCGTTATTTGTTTTCAGATTATTTATTATAATATTTATAGTTTCTTCAATGGGAATGTTTGTATACATGTTTTATATGTCGAATGAATATAATTTTGTATTTCTGTTTACTTCTACGTTTATTAGTTGTTCCGTGAGTTCGATACCATTTTTTTTATATTGTGTTTTGCTGGAAGTTCAATTTTATGTTTTAAGATTTGAGATAATAATTTTGATATTTTATAATTTGGTGCGGTCCTAGCGTTTATTAAAGGTCTGATAGGTTTATTGATTTTGTGTAATTTTATTAAAGAATTTAATTTTGGTGCACAAGGATTATCCATTTTATATTTAAAGGAGTCTTTAGGATTTATGATTTGGTTACTATTTTTTAATATATTTGTTATTTGTGTTTGATATTTATTTGTGGGATCTTTATTTAATGTTATGCAATTATTATTAACTATAAATTCTTCTGTTTTATCGTCTAAATCTTTCTGAGAAATTATTATTGTACTATTACTCTTATCAGCTTTGGTTAAAGTGAGGTTATTAGTCGTTAGTTTCTGTTTTATTATATTAATGGTTTTATTTTGTTTATTTTTATTTTTAATATGATGATTTTGGTTATTATATTTTTTGATATATTTTATTATTTCCATTGAGGCTTGTGTTCTTCTTTTATCTTGTTTTTCGTGTTCTACATTATTAATTGCGTTTTCAGTTTCGACTATGATATTATCTATTACATATTTGTTTACATTTTAAGATTTGTTTTGTTTGATGATTCTAGGGTAGCTATTTCGTTTTCCGTGAATTTAATATTAGATAAATTTAGGAATTTTGGGTAGAAAGTGTGGTTATTATTTAATGTGTGTAAATTTTGGTTATCTTCTTTAGGTGTACTATTTATTAGTAGATTTTAAGTTTTTTATTGATTGTGTTAAATTTAATTGTTTTGTGTTTATTTAGTATTTTAAGCATATTAATATATTTATTATTCCATGTATGATAATCAAGTGTGTTGGCTAAAAGAAGATGTAAATTAATTAATTGTTTATTAATGTAGTCGATTTTTCTGTAATTATTTGATATTTCGTCTTTAATCCATTTATATTGGGCTTGAGTAATATATTTGCTTACTTTATTGTTATTGTTGTTTTTTACTATTATTTTTGTGTATTTTGGAAAAATATTAAGGTGTAGGCATTTTTTGTTAAAATATATGTTTCCAAAACAATTAATTAATTGTTTTTTACGTTTAATAAATTGGTTATAGGAATGAGTTACATCACCTTGTATGGTGTTTTCATCCATCATTTTCTATATAAGTAACTCGATGTTTCTTGCAGTAATTATATAATTTGTGATGTTTTCAATTTGTTTCTTCTGCAAGTAGATAATATTGTATATTCTTTTTAACACCTGACGCACGTTTCACTGAAAAATATCAGTATCATCAGAGGTTTCTAAGTGAATTAATAACAATCGTAATAATTCTATTAATATAAAAGTAACGAATAATCGAATTTGTATCGATTTTAACGTAAAATAAAATAACTGATAATCGATTTAGGTCGATTAGTTAACGACTGTTTTAATGTTTATTTCTTCAGCAGCTGTTTTCTCGGTTATATTTGAAATTTTGTTTATATAGTATTTTATTCACATTTATTTTTATTTTTTAGTAAATTTATAATTTTAAATAGATCGTCTTGTTTTGTTTTTATTTGGGTTTGTTCTTTAATTAATAAATTATTGTTATTGTGTTTGTAAATGTTAAGATTTTCCCAAATATTCATTTTTTGACCTTTTTGTATGTTTTTAATTAATTTTATATTTTCAATGTTTGGAAACTGACTGATGGTTATTATTTAGACAATGTGTGGCTAAATTAGATTTATAAATATTTGGTTTTAAATATGCATTGCGGTTTTGAACGAATCTATCTCGTAGTTTTTTCTTCGTCTGGCCCACGTAAAATTTATTGCAATCTGGACATTCTATTTTATATATTCCATTTTTATTGTGAGTATTGGATTTAGTTTTAGGTTTTATTTTATTAAAAATTATATTATCTGTGTTATAAGATATTTTTAAATTAGTATCTTTAAATATTTTATTTAGTTTTTGAGTTATATTTCCGTAATAAGTGAAGGTTGTATATTTTATATTATTATTAATAGATGAATTTTTAAATGTAGTGTTTTTAGGAATTTTGTTAGTGATTTTATGTTTAATTTTATTTTCTAATTTATTAATAGTTTTTATTTTGTATCCATTTTTAACTGCTATTTGTTGGATAATTTTTCTTTCTTTGTTTCTTTCTGTGTTATTTAATGGGATCCTAAGCATTCGGTAAATCATGGAATTAAATACTGCCATTTTGTGTTGGGGAGGATGATTAGAAGTATTTGGTATTACTAAGTCAGTTTGAGAAGGTTTCCTGTATATTGCGTATTCAAAATTTGTTTCATTTTTCTTTATTGTTAAGTCTAAATAATTTAATTTATTATTAGATTCTTCTTCTAACGTGAATTTTATTTTAGAATGTAAATTATTTATGGAGCTGAATATTTTATTTATATTTATACCATTGTTTTGGGAAATGTACAGAGTGTCATCAACGTATCTAAAATAACATCCTAATGGGTCGTTTAATTTTATTATATTTATTATTTGTTCGTCGAGTTTTTGTAGGAAGATTTCTGATATGATAGCGGAGGTTGGGGCTCCCATAGCAAGGCCATCCGTTTGATAGTACAATTTGTTGTTGTATTGAAAATAATTTTGATTTAAAATTATTTTTAAAGTATTAGTTAACTGTTTAATGTATGTGTTACTTTCGTTATTTGTTTTCAGATTATTTATTATAATATTTATAGTTTCTTCAATGGGAATGTTTGTATACATGTTTTATATGTCGAATGAATATAATTTTGTATTTCTGTTTACTTCTACGTTTATTAGTTGTTCCGTGAGTTCGATACCATTTTTTATATTGTGTTTTGCTGGAAGTTCAATTTTATGTTTTAAGATTTGAGATAATAATTTTGATATTTTATAATTTGGTGCGGTCCTAGCGTTTATTAAAGGTCTGATAGGTTTATTGATTTTGTGTAATTTTATTAAAGAATTTAATTTTGGTGCACAAGGATTATCCATTTTATATTTAAAGGAGTCTTTAGGATTTATGATTTGGTTACTATTTTTTAATATATTTGTTATTTGTGTTTGATATTTATTTGTGGGATCTTTATTTAATGTTATGCAATTATTATTAACTATAACTTCTTCTGTTTTATCGTCTAAATCTTTCTGAGAAATTAATATTGTACTATTACTCTTATCAGCTTTGGTTAAAGTGAGGTTATTAGTCGTTAGTTTCTGTTTTATTATATTAATGGTTTTATTTTGTTTATTTTTATTTTTAATATGATGATTTTGGTTATTATATTTTTTGATATATTTTATTATTTCCATTGAGGCTTGTGTTCTTCTTTTATCTTGTTTTTCGTGTTCTACATTATTAATTGCGTTTTCAGTTTCGACTATGATATTATCTATTACATATTTGTTTACATTTTTAAGATTTGTTTTGTTTGATGATTCTAGGGTAGCTATTTCGTTTTCCGTGAATTTAATATTAGATAAATTTACGAATTTTGGGTAGAAAGTGTGGTTATTATTTAATGTGTGTAAATTTTGGTTATCTTCTTTAGGTGTACTATTTATTAGTAGATTTTTAAGTTTTTTATTGATTGTGTTAAATTTAATTGTTTTGTGTTTATTTAGTATTTTAAGCATATTAATATATTTATTATTCCATGTATGATAATCAAGTGTGTTGGCTAAAAGGAGATGTAAATTAATTAATTGTTTATTAATGTAGTCGATTTTTCTGTAATTATTTGATATTTCGTCTTTAATCCATTTATATTGGGCTTGAGTAATATATTTGCTTACTTTATTGTTATTGTTGTTTTTTACTATTATTTTTGTGTATTTTGGAAAAATATTAAGGTGTAGGCATTTTTTGTTAAAATATATGTTTCCAAAACAATTATTTAATTGTTTTTTACGTTTAATAAATTGGTTATAGGAATGAGTTACATCACCTTGTATGGTGTTTCCATCCATCATTTTCTATATAAGTAACTCGATGTTTCTTGCAGTAATTATATAATTTGTGATGTTTTCAATTTGTTTCTTCTGCAAGTAGATAATATTGTATATTCTTTTTAACACCTGACGCACGTTTCACTGAAAAATATCAGTATCATCAGAGGTTTCTAAGTGAATTAATAACAATCGTAATAATTCTATTAATATAAAAGTAACGAATAATCGAATTTATATCGATTTTAACGTAAAATAAAATAACTGATAATCGATTTAGGTCGATTAGTTAACGATTGTTTTAATGTTTATTTCTTCAGCAGCTGTTTTCTCGGTTATATTTGAAATTTTGTTTATATAGTATTTTATTCACATTTATTTTTATTTTTTAGTAAATTTATAATTTTAAATAGATCGTCTTGTTTTGTTTTTATTTGGGTTTGTTCTTTAATTAATAAATTATTGTTATTGTGTTTGTAAATGTTAAGATTTTCCCAAATATTCATTTTTTGACCTTTTTGTATGTTTTTAATTAATTTTATATTTTCAATGTTTGGAAACTGACTGATGGTTATTATTTAGACAATGTGTGGCTAAATTAGATTTATAAATATTTGGTTTTAAATATGCATTGCGGTGTTGAACGAATCTATCTCGTAGTTTTTTCTTCGTCTGGCCCACGTAAAATTTATTGCAATCTGGACATTCTATTTTATATATTCCATTTTTATTGTGAGTATTGGATTTAGTTTTAGGTTTTATTTTATTAAAAATTATATTATCTGTGTTATAAGATATTTTTAAATTAGTATCTTTAAATATTTTATTTAGTTTTTGAGTTATATTTCCGTAATAAGTGAAGGTTGTATATTTTATATTATTATTAATAGATGAATTTTTAAATGTAGTGTTTTTAGGAATTTTATTAGTGATTTTATGTTTAATTTTATTTTCTAATTTATTAATAGTTTTTATTTTGTATCCATTTTTAACTGCTATTTGTTGGATAATTTTTCTTTCTTTGTTTCTTTCTGTGTTATTTAATGGGATCCTAAGCATTCGGTAAATCATGGAATTAAATACTGCCATTTTGTGTTGGGGAGGATGATTAGAAGTATTTGGTATTACTAAGTCAGTTTGAGAAGGTTTCCTGTATATTGCGTATTCAAAATTTGTTTCATTTTTTTTATTGTTAAGTCTAAATAATTTAATTTATTATTAGATTCTTCTTCTAACGTGAATTTTATTTTAGAATGTAAATTATTTATGGAGTTGAATATTTTATTTATATTTATACCATTGTTTTGGGAAATGTACAGAGTGTCATCAACGTATCTAAAATAACATCCTAATGGGTCGTTTAATTTTATTATATTTATTATTTGTTCGTCGAGTTTTTGTAGGAAGATTTCTGATATGATAGCGGAGGTTGGGGCTCCCATAGCAAGGCCGTCCGTTTGATAGTACAATTTGTTGTTGTATTGAAAATAATTTTGATTTAAAATTATTTTTAAAGTATTAGTTAACTGTTTAATGTATGTGTTACTTTCGTTATTTGTTTTCAGATTATTTATTATAATATTTATAGTTTCTTCAATGGGAATGTTTGTATACATGTTTTATATGTCGAATGAATATAATTTTGTATTTCTGTTTACTTCTACGTTTATTAGTTGTTCCGTGAGTTCGATACCATTTTTTTTATATTGTGTTTTGCTGGAAGTTCAATTTTATGTTTTAAGATTTGAGATAATAATTTTGATATTTTATAATTTGGTGCGGTCCTAGCGTTTATTAAAGGTCTGATAGGTTTATTGATTTTGTGTAATTTTATTAAAGAATTTAATTTTGGTGCACAAGGATTATCCATTTTATATTTAAAGGAGTCTTTAGGATTTATGATTTGGTTACTATTTTTTAATATATTTGTTATTTGTGTTTGATATTTATTTGTGGGATCTTTATTTAATGTTATGCAATTATTATTAACTATAAATTCTTCTGTTTTATCGTCTAAATCTTTCTGAGAAATTATTATTGTACTATTACTCTTATCAGCTTTGGTTAAAGTGAGGTTATTAGTCGTTAGTTTCTGTTTTATTATATTAATGGTTTTATTTTGTTTATTTTTATTTTTAATATGATGATTTTGGTTATTATATTTTTTGATATATTTTATTATTTCCATTGAGGCTTCTGTTCTTATTTTATCTTGTTTTTCGTGTTCTACATTATTAATTGCGTTTTCAGTTTCGACTATGATATTATCTATTACATATTTGTTTACATTTTTAAGATTTGTTTTGTTTGATGATTCTAGGGTAGCTATTTCGTTTTCCGTGAATTTAATATTAGATAAATTTACGAATTTTGGGTAGAAAGTGTTGTTATTATTTAATGTGTGTAAATTTTGGTTATCTTCTTTAGGTGTACTATTTATTAGTAGATTTTTAAGTTTTTTATTGATTGTGTTAAATTTAATTGTTTTGTGTTTATTTAGTATTTTAAGCATATGAATATATTTATTATTCCATGTATGATAATCAAGTGTGTTGGCTAAAAGGAGATGTAAATTAATTAATTGTTTATTAATGTAGTCGATTTTTCTGTAATTATTTGATATTTCGTCTTTAATCCATTTATATTGGGCTTGAGTAATATATTTGCTTACTTTATTGTTATTGTTGTTTTTTACTATTATTTTTGTGTATTTTGGAAAAATATTAAGGTGTAGGCATTTTTTGTTAAATTATATGTTTCCAAAACAATTAATTAATTGTTTTTTACGTTTAATAAATTGGTTATAGGAATGAGTTACATCACCTTGTATGGTGTTTTCATCCATCATTTTCTATATAAGTAACTCGATGTTTCTTGCAGTAATTATATAATTTGTGATGTTTTCAATTTGTTTCTTCTGCAAGTAGATAATATTGTATATTCTTTTTAACACCTGACGCACGTTTCACTGAAAAATATCAGTATCATCAGAGGTTTCTAAGTGAATTAATAACAATCGTAATAATTCTATTAATATAAAAGTAACGAATAATCGAATTTGTATCGATTTTAATGTAAAATAAAATAACTGATAATCGATTTAGGTCGATTAGTTAACGATTGTTTTAATGTTTATTTCTTCAGCAGCTGTTTTCTCGGTTATATTTGAAATTTTGTTTATATAGTATTTTATTCACATTTATTTTTATTTTTTAGTAAATTTATAATTTTAAATAGATCGTCTTGTTTTGTTTTTATTTGGGTTTGTTCTTTAATTAATAAATTATTGTTATTGTGTTTGTAAATGTTAAGATTTTCCCAAATATTCATTTTTTGACCTTTTTGTATGTTTTTAATTAATTTTATATTTTCAATGTTTGGAAACTGACTGATGGTTATTATTTAGACAATGTGTGGCTAAATTAGATTTATAAATATTTGGTTTTAAATATGCATTGCGGTGTTGAACGAATCTATCTCGTAGTTTTTTCTTCGTGTGACCCACGTAAAATTTATTGCAATCTGGACATTCTATTTTATATATTCCATTTTTATTGTGAGTATTGGATTTAGTTTTAGGTTTTATTTTATTAAAAATTATATTATCTGTGTTATAAGATATTTTTAAATTAGTATCTTTAAATATTTTATTTAGTTTTTGAGTTATATTTCCGTAATAAGTAAAGGTTGTATATTTTATATTATTATTAATAGATGAATTTTTAAATGTAGTGTTTTTAGGAATTTTATTAGTGATTTTATGTTTAATTTTATTTTCTAATTTATTAATAGTTTTTATTTTGTATCCATTTTTAACTGCTATTTGTTGGATAATTTTTCTTTCTTTGTTTCTTTCTGTGTTATTTAATGGGATCCTAAGCATTCGGTAAATCATGGAATTAAATACTGCCATTTTGTGTTGGGGAGGATGATTAGAAGTATTTGGTATTACTAAGTCAGTTTGAGAAGGTTTCCTGTATATTGCGTATTCAAAATTTGTTTCATTTTTTTTATTGTTAAGTCTAAATAATTTAATTTATTATTAGATTCTTCTTCTAACGTGAATTTTATTTTAGAATGTAAATTATTTATGGAGTTGAATATTTTATTTATATTTATACCATTGTTTTGGGAAATGTACAGAGTGTCATCAACGTATCTAAAATAACATCCTAATGGGTCGTTTAATTTTATTATATTTATTATTTGTTCGTCGAGTTTTTGTAGGAAGATTTCTGATATGATAGCGGAGGTTGGGGCTCCCATAGCAAGGCCGTCCGTTTGATAGTACAATTTGTTGTTGTATTGAAAATAATTTTGATTTAAAATTATTTTTAAAGTATTAGTTAACTGTTTAATGTATGTGTTACTTTCGTTATTTGTTTTCAGATTATTTATTATAATATTTATAGTTTCTTCAATGGGAATGTTTGTATACATGTTTTATATGTCGAATGAATATAATTTTGTATTTCTGTTTACTTCTACGTTTATTAGTTGTTCCGTGAGTTCGATACCATTTTTTTTATATTGTGTTTTGCTGGAAGTTCAATTTTATGTTTTAAGATTTGAGATAATAATTTTGATATTTTATAATTTGGTGCGGTCCTAGCGTTTATTAAAGGTCTGATAGGTTTATTGATTTTGTGTAATTTTATTAAAGAATTTAATTTTGGTGCACAAGGATTATCCATTTTATATTTAAAGGAGTCTTTAGGATTTATGATTTGGTTACTATTTTTTAATATATTTGTTATTTGTGTTTGATATTTATTTGTGGGATCTTTATTTAATGTTATCCAATTATTATTAACTATAAATTCTTCTGTTTTATCGTCTAAATCTTTCTGAGAAATTATTATTGTACTATTACTCTTATCAGCTTTGGTTAAAGTGAGGTTATTAGTCGTTAGTTTCTGTTTTATTATATTAATGGTTTTATTTTGTTTATTTTTATTTTTAATATGATGATTTTGGTTATTATATTTTTTGATATATTTTATTATTTCCATTGAGGCTTCTGTTCTTATTTTATCTTGTTTTTCGTGTTCTACATTATTAATTGCGTTTTCAGTTTCGACTATGATATTATCTATTACATATTTGTTTACATTTTTAAGATTTGTTTTGTTTGATGATTCTAGGGTAGCTATTTCGTTTTCCGTGAATTTAATATTAGATAAATTTACGAATTTTGGGTAGAAAGTGTGGTTATTATTTAATGTGTGTAAATTTTGGTTATCTTCTTTAGGTGTACTATTTATTAGTAGATTTTTAAGTTTTTTATTGATTGTGTTAAATTTAATTGTTTTGTGTTTATTTAGTATTTTAAGCATATTAATATATTTATTATTCCATGTATGATAATCAAGTGTGTTGGCTAAAAGAAGATGTAAATTAATTAATTGTTTATTAATGTAGTCGATTTTTCTGTAATTATTTGATATTTCGTCTTTAATCCATTTATATTGGGCTTGAGTAATATATTTGCTTACTTTATTGTTATTGTTGTTTTTTACTATTATTTTTGTGTATTTTGGAAAAATATTAAGGTGTAGGCATTTTTTGTTAAAATATATGTTTCCAAAACAATTAATTAATTGTTTTTTACGTTTAATAAATTGGTTATAGGAATGAGTTACATCACCTTGTATGGTGTTTTCATCCATCATTTTCTATATAAGTAACTCGAAGTTTCTTGCAGTAATTATATAATTTGTGATGTTTTCAATTTGTTTCTTCTGCAAGTAGATAATATTGTATATTCTTTTTAACACCTGACGCACGTTTCACTGAAAAATATCAGTATCATCAGAGGTTTCTAAGTGAATTAATAACAATCGTAATAATTCTATTAATATAAAAGTAACGAATAATCGAATTTGTATCGATTTTAACGTAAAATAAAATAACTGATAATCGATTTAGGTCGATTAGTTAACGATTGTTTTAATGTTTATTTCTTCAGCAGCTGTTTTCTCGGTTATATTTGAAATTTTGTTTATATAGTATTTTATTCACATTTATTTTTATTTTTTAGTATATTTATAATTTTAAATAGATCGTCTTGTTTTGTTTTTATTTGGGTTTGTTCTTTAATTAATAAATTATTGTTATTGTGTTTGTAAATGTTAAGATTTTCCCAAATATTCATTTTTTGACCTTTTTGTATGTTTTTAATTAATTTTATATTTTCCATGTTTGGAAATTGACTGATGGTTATTATTTAGACAATGTGTGGCTAAATTAGATTTATAAATATTTGGTTTTAAATATGCATTGCGGTTTTGAACGAATCTATCTCGTAGTTTTTTCTTCGTGTGACCCACGTAAAATTTATTGCAATCTGGACATTCTATTTTATATATTCCATTTTTATTGTGAGTATTGGATTTAGTTTTAGGTTTTATTTTATTAAAAATTATATTATCTGTGTTATAAGATATTTTTAAATTAGTATCTTTAAATATTTTATTTAGTTTTTGAGTTATATTTCCGTAATAAGTAAAGGTTGTATATTTTATATTATTATTAATAGATGAATTTTTAAATGTAGTGTTTTTAGGAATTTTATTAGTGATTTTATGTTTAATTTTATTTTCTAATTTATTAATAGTTTTTATTTTGTATCCATTTTTAACTGCTATTTGTTGGATAATTTTTCTTTCTTTGTTTCTTTCTGTGTTATTTAATGGGATCCTAAGCATTCGGTAAATCATGGAATTAAATACTGCCATTTTGTGTTGGGGAGGATGATTAGAAGTATTTGGTATTACTAAGTCAGTTTGAGAAGGTTTCCTGTATATTGCGTATTCAAAATTTGTTTCATTTTTCTTTATTGTTAAGTCTAAATAATTTAATTTATTATTAGATTCTTCTTCTAACGTGAATTTTATTTTAGAATGTAAATTATTTATGGAGTTGAATATTTTATTTATATTTATACCATTGTTTTGGGAAATGTACAGAGTGTCATCAACGTATCTAAAATAACATCCTAATGGGTCGTTTAATTTTATTATATTTATTATTTGTTCGTCGAGTTTTTGTAGGAAGATTTCTGATATGATAGCGGAGGTTGGGGCTCCCATAGCAAGGCCGTCCGTTTGATAGTACAATTTGTTGTTGTATTGAAAATAATTTTGATTTAAAATTATTTTTAAAGTATTAGTTAACTGTTTAATGTATGTGTTACTTTCGTTATTTGTTTTCAGATTATTTATTATAATATTTATAGTTTCTTCAATGGGAATGTTTGTATACATGTTTTATATGTCGAATGAATATAATTTTGTATTTCTGTTTACTTCTACGTTTATTAGTTGTTCCGTGAGTTCGATACCATTTTTTTTATATTGTGTTTTGCTGGAAGTTCAATTTTATGTTTTAAGATTTGAGATAATAATTTTGATATTTTATAATTTGGTGCGGTCCTAGCGTTTATTAAAGGTCTGATAGGTTTATTGATTTTGTGTAATTTTATTAAAGAATTTAATTTTGGTGCACAAGGATTATCCATTTTATATTTAAAGGAGTCTTTAGGATTTATGATTTGGTTACTATTTTTTAATATATTTGTTATTTGTGTTTGATATTTATTTGTGGGATCTTTATTTAATGTTATGCAATTATTATTAACTATAAATTCTTCTGTTTTATCGTCTAAATCTTTCTGAGAAATTATTATTGTACTATTACTCTTATCAGCTTTGGTTAAAGTGAGGTTATTAGTCGTTAGTTTCTGTTTTATTATATTAATGGTTTTATTTTGTTTATTTTTATTTTTAATATGATGATTTTGGTTATTATATTTTTTGATATATTTTATTATTTCCATTGAGGCTTCTGTTCTTATTTTATCTTGTTTTTCGTGTTCTACATTATTAATTGCGTTTTCAGTTTCGACTATGATATTATCTATTACATATTTGTTTACATTTTTAAGATTTGTTTTGTTTGATGATTCTAGGGTAGCTATTTCGTTTTCCGTGAATTTAATATTAGATAAATTTACGAATTTTGGGTAGAAAGTGTGGTTATTATTTAATGTGTGTAAATTTTGGTTATCTTCTTTAGGTGTACTATTTATTAGTAGATTTTTAAGTTTTTTATTGATTGTGTTAAATTTAATTGTTTTGTGTTTATTTAGTATTTTAAGCATATTAATATATTTATTATTCCATGTATGATAATCAAGTGTGTTGGCTAAAAGGAGATGTAAATTAATTAATTGTTTATTAATGTAGTCGATTTTTCTGTAATTATTTGATATTTCGTCTTTAAACCATTTATATTGGGCTTGAGTAATATATTTGCTTACTTTATTGTTATTGTTGTTTTTTACTATTATTTTTGTGTATTTTGGAAAAATATTAAGGTGTAGGCATTTTTTGTTAAAATATATGTTTCCAAAACAATTAATTAATTGTTTTTTACGTTTAATAAATTGGTTATAGGAATGAGTTACATCACCTTGTATGGTGTTTTCATCCATCATTTTCTATATAAGTAACTCGATGTTTCTTGCAGTAATTATATAATTTGTGATGTTTTCAATTTGTTTCTTCTGCAAGCAGATAATATTGTATATTCTTTTTAACACCTGACGCACGTTTCACTGAAAAATATCAGTATCATCAGAGGTTTCTAAGTGAATTAATAACAATCGTAATAATTCTATTAATATAAAAGTAACGAATAATCGAATTTGTATCGATTTTAACGTAAAATAAAATAACTGATAATCGATTTAGGTCGATTAGTTAACGATTGTTTTAATGTTTATTTCTTCAGCAGCTGTTTTCTCGGTTATATTTGAAATTTTGTTTATATAGTATTTTATTCACATTTATTTTTATTTTTTAGTAAATTTATAATTTTAAATAAATCGTCTTGTTTTGTTTTTATTTGGGTTTGTTCTTTAATTAATAAATTATTGTTATTGTGTTTGTAAATGTTAAGATTTTCCCAAATATTAATTTTTTGACCTTTTTGTATGTTTTTAATTAATTTTATATTTTCAATGTTTGGAAACTGACTGATGGTTATTATTTAGACAATGTGTGGCTAAATTAGATTTATAAATATTTGGTTTTAAATATGCATTGCGGTGTTGAACGAATCTATATCGTAGTTTTTTCTTCGTGTGACCCACGTAAAATTTATTGCAATCTGGACATTCTATTTTATATATTCCATTTTTATTGTGAGTATTGGATTTAGTTTTAGGTTTTATTTTATTAAAAATTATATTATCTGTGTTATAAGATATTTTTAAATTAGTATCTTTAAATATTTTATTTAGTTTTTGAGTTATATTTCCGTAATAAGTAAAGGTTGTATATTTTATATTATTATTAATAGATGAATTTTTAAATGTAGTGTTTTTAGGAATTTTATTAGTGATTTTATGTTTAATTTTATTTTCTAATTTATTAATAGTTTTTATTTTGTATCCATTTTTAACTGCTATTTGTTGGATAATTTTTCTTTCTTTGTTTCTTTCTGTGTTATTTAATGGGATCCTAAGCATTCGGTAAATCATGGAATTAAATACTGCCATTTTGTGTTGGGGAGGATGATTAGAAGTATTTGGTATTACTAAGTCAGTTTGAGAAGGTTTCCTGTATATTGCGTATTCAAAATTTGTTTCATTTTTTTTATTGTTAAGTCTAAATAATTTAATTTATTATTAGATTCTTCTTCTAACGTGAATTTTATTTTAGAATGTAAATTATTTATGGAGTTGAATATTTTATTTATATTTATACCATTGTTTTGGGAAATGTACAGAGTGTCATCAACGTATCTAAAATAACATCCTAATGGGTCGTTTAATTTTATTATATTTATTATTTGTTCGTCGAGTTTTTGTAGGAAGATTTCTGATATGATAGCGGAGGTTGGGGCTCCCATAGCAAGGCCATCCGTTTGATAGTACAATTTGTTGTTGTATTGAAAATAATTTTGATTTAAAATTATTTTTAAAGTATTAGTTAACTGTTTAATGTATGTGTTACTTTCGTTATTTGTTTTCAGATTATTTATTATAATATTTATAGTTTCTTCAATGGGAATGTTTGTATACATGTTTTATATGTCGAATGAATATAATTTTGTATTTCTGTTTACTTCTACGTTTATTAGTTGTTCCGTGAGTTCGATACCATTTTTTTTATATTGTGTTTTGCTGGAAGTTCAATTTTATGTTTTAAGATTTGAGATAATAATTTTGATATTTTATAATTTGGTGCGGTCCTAGCGTTTATTAAAGGTCTGATAGGTTTATTGATTTTGTGTAATTTTATTAAAGAATTTAATTTTGGTGCACAAGGATTATCCATTTTATATTTAAAGGAGTCTTTAGGATTTATGATTTGGTTACTATTTTTTAATATATTTGTTATTTGTGTTTGATATTTATTTGTGGGATCTTTATTTAATGTTATGCAATTATTATTAACTATAAATTCTTCTGTTTTAACGTCTAAATCTTTCTGAGAAATTATTATTGTACTATTACTCTTATCAGCTTTGGTTAAAGTGAGGTTATTAGTCGTTAGTTTCTGTTTTATTATATTAATGGTTTTATTTTGTTTATTTTTATTTTTAATATGATGATTTTGGTTATTATATTTTTTGATATATTTTATTATTTCCATTGAGGCTTGTGTTCTTCTTTTATCTTGTTTTTCGTGTTCTACATTATTAATTGCGTTTTCAGTTTCGACTATGATATTATCTATTACATATTTGTTTACATTTTTAAGATTTGTTTTGTTTGATGATTCTAGGGTAGCTATTTCGTTTTCCGTGAATTTAATATTAGATAAATTTACGAATTTTGGGTAGAAAGTGTGGTTATTATTTAATGTGTGTAAATTTTGGTTATCTTCTTTAGGTGTACTATTTATTAGTAGATTTTTAAGTTTTTTATTGATTGTGTTAAATTTAATTGTTTTGTGTTTATTTAGTATTTTAAGCATATTAATATATTTATTATTCCATGTATGATAATCAAGTGTGTTGGCTAAAAGGAGATGTAAATTAATTAATTGTTTATTAATGTAGTCGATTTTTCTGTAATTATTTGATATTTCGTCTTTAAACCATTTATATTGGGCTTGAGTAATATATTTGCTTACTTTATTGTTATTGTTGTTTTTTACTATTATTTTTGTGTATTTTGGAAAAATATTAAGGTGTAGGCATTTTTTGTTAAAATATATGTTTCCAAAACAATTAATTAATTGTTTTTTACGTTTAATAAATTGGTTATAGGAATGAGTTACATCACCTTGTATGGTGTTTTCATCCATCATTTTCTATATAAGTAACTCGATGTTTCTTGCAGTAATTATATAATTTGTGATGTTTTCAATTTGTTTCTTCTGCAAGCAGATAATATTGTATATTCTTTTTAACACCTGACGCACGTTTCACTGAAAAATATCAGTATCATCAGAGGTTTCTAAGTGAATTAATAACAATCGTAATAATTCTATTAATATAAAAGTAACGAATAATCGAATTTGTATCGATTTTAACGTAAAATAAAATAACTGATAATCGATTTAGGTCGATTAGTTAACGATTGTTTTAATGTTTATTTCTTCAGCAGCTGTTTTCTCGGTTATATTTGAAATTTTGTTTATATAGTATTTTATTCACATTTATTTTTATTTTTTAGTAAATTTATAATTTTAAATAAATCGTCTTGTTTTGTTTTTATTTGGGTTTGTTCTTTAATTAATAAATTATTGTTATTGTGTTTGTAAATGTTAAGATTTTCCCAAATATTAATTTTTTGACCTTTTTGTATGTTTTTAATTAATTTTATATTTTCAATGTTTGGAAACTGACTGATGGTTATTATTTAGACAATGTGTGGCTAAATTAGATTTATAAATATTTGGTTTTAAATATGCATTGCGGTGTTGAACGAATCTATATCGTAGTTTTTTCTTCGTGTGACCCACGTAAAATTTATTGCAATCTGGACATTCTATTTTATATATTCCATTTTTATTGTGAGTATTGGATTTAGTTTTAGGTTTTATTTTATTAAAAATTATATTATCTGTGTTATAAGATATTTTTAAATTAGTATCTTTAAATATTTTATTTAGTTTTTGAGTTATATTTCCGTAATAAGTAAAGGTTGTATATTTTATATTATTATTAATAGATGAATTTTTAAATGTAGTGTTTTTAGGAATTTTATTAGTGATTTTATGTTTAATTTTATTTTCTAATTTATTAATAGTTTTTATTTTGTATCCATTTTTAACTGCTATTTGTTGGATAATTTTTCTTTCTTTGTTTCTTTCTGTGTTATTTAATGGGATCCTAAGCATTCGGTAAATCATGGAATTAAATACTGCCATTTTGTGTTGGGGAGGATGATTAGAAGTATTTGGTATTACTAAGTCAGTTTGAGAAGGTTTCCTGTATATTGCGTATTCAAAATTTGTTTCATTTTTTTTATTGTTAAGTCTAAATAATTTAATTTATTATTAGATTCTTCTTCTAACGTGAATTTTATTTTAGAATGTAAATTATTTATGGAGTTGAATATTTTATTTATATTTATACCATTGTTTTGGGAAATGTACAGAGTGTCATCAACGTATCTAAAATAACATCCTAATGGGTCGTTTAATTTTATTATATTTATTATTTGTTCGTCGAGTTTTTGTAGGAAGATTTCTGATATGATAGCGGAGGTTGGGGCTCCCATAGCAAGGCCATCCGTTTGATAGTACAATTTGTTGTTGTATTGAAAATAATTTTGATTTAAAATTATTTTTAAAGTATTAGTTAACTGTTTAATGTATGTGTTACTTTCGTTATTTGTTTTCAGATTATTTATTATAATATTTATAGTTTCTTCAATGGGAATGTTTGTATACATGTTTTATATGTCGAATGAATATAATTTTGTATTTCTGTTTACTTCTACGTTTATTAGTTGTTCCGTGAGTTCGATACCATTTTTTTTATATTGTGTTTTGCTGGAAGTTCAATTTTATGTTTTAAGATTTGAGATAATAATTTTGATATTTTATAATTTGGTGCGGTCCTAGCGTTTATTAAAGGTCTGATAGGTTTATTGATTTTGTGTAATTTTATTAAAGAATTTAATTTTGGTGCACAAGGATTATCCATTTTATATTTAAAGGAGTCTTTAGGATTTATGATTTGGTTACTATTTTTTAATATATTTGTTATTTGTGTTTGATATTTATTTGTGGGATCTTTATTTAATGTTATGCAATTATTATTAACTATAAATTCTTCTGTTTTAACGTCTAAATCTTTCTGAGAAATTATTATTGTACTATTACTCTTATCAGCTTTGGTTAAAGTGAGGTTATTAGTCGTTAGTTTCTGTTTTATTATATTAATGGTTTTATTTTGTTTATTTTTATTTTTAATATGATGATTTTGGTTATTATATTTTTTGATATATTTTATTATTTCCATTGAGGCTTGTGTTCTTCTTTTATCTTGTTTTTCGTGTTCTACATTATTAATTGCGTTTTCAGTTTCGACTATGATATTATCTATTACATATTTGTTTACATTTTTAAGATTTGTTTTGTTTGATGATTCTAGGGTAGCTATTTCGTTTTCCGTGAATTTAATATTAGATAAATTTACGAATTTTGGGTAGAAAGTGTGGTTATTATTTAATGTGTGTAAATTTTGGTTATCTTCTTTAGGTGTACTATTTATTAGTAGATTTTTAAGTTTTTTATTGATTGTGTTAAATTTAATTGTTTTGTGTTTATTTAGTATTTTAAGCATATTAATATATTTATTATTCCATGTATGATAATCAAGTGTGTTGGCTAAAAGGAGATGTAAATTAATTAATTGTTTATTAATGTAGTCGATTTTTCTGTAATTATTTGATATTTCGTCTTTAATCCATTTATATTGGGCTTGAGTAATATATTTGCTTACTTTATTGTTATTGTTGTTTTTTACTATTATTTTTGTGTATTTTGGAAAAATATTAAGGTGTAGGCATTTTTTGTTAAAATATATGTTTCCAAAACAATTAATTAATTGTTTTTTACGTTTAATAAATTGGTTATAGGAATGAGTTACATCACCTTGTATGGTGTTTTCATCCATCATTTTCTATATAAGTAACTCGATGTTTCTTGCAGTAATTATATAATTTGTGATGTTTTCAATTTGTTTCTTCTGCAAGTAGATAATATTGTATATTCTTTTTAACACCTGACGCACGTTTCACTGAAAAATATCAGTATCATCAGAGGTGTCTAAGTGAATTAATAACAATCGTAATAATTCTATTAATATAAAAGTAACGAATAATCGAATTTGTATCGATTTTAACGTAAAATAAAATAATTGATAATCGATTTAGGTCGATTAGTTAACGATTGTTTTAATGTTTATTTCTTCAGCAGCTGTTTTCTCGGTTATATTTGAAATTTTGTTTATATAGCATTTTATTCACATTTATTTTTATTTTTTAGTAAATTTATAATTTTAAATAGATCGTCTTGTTTTGTTTTTATTTGGGTTTGTTCTTTAATTAATAAATTATTGTTATTGTGTTTGTAAATGTTAAGATTTTCCCAAATATTAATTTTTTGACCTTTTTGTATGTTTTTAATTAATTTTATATTTTCAATGTTTGGAAACTGACTGATGGTTATTATTTAGACAATGTGTGGCTAAATTAGATTTATAAATATTTGGTTTTAAATATGCATTGCGGTGTTGAACGAATCTATCTCGTAGTTTTTTCTTCGTCTGGCCCACGTAAAATTTATTGCAATCTGGACATTCTATTTTATATATTCCATTTTTATTGTGAGTATTGGATTTAGTTTTAGGTTTTATTTTATTAAAAATTATATTATCTGTGTTATAAGATATTTTTAAATTAGTATCTTTAAATATTTTATTTAGTTTTTGAGTTATATTTCCGTAATAAGTAAAGGTTGTATATTTTATATTATTATTAATAGATGAATTTTTAAATGTAGTGTTTTTAGGAATTTTATTAGTGATTTTATGTTTAATTTTATTTTCTAATTTATTAATAGTTTTTATTTTGTATCCATTTTTAACTGCTATTTGTTGGATAATTTTTCTTTCTTTGTTTCTTTCTGTGTTATTTAATGGGATCCTAAGCATTCGGTAAATCATGGAATTAAATACTGCCATTTTGTGTTGGGGAGGATGATTAGAAGTATTTGGTATTACTAAGTCAGTTTGAGAAGGTTTCCTGTATATTGCGTATTCTAAATTTGTTTCATTTTTTTTATTGTTAAGTCTAAATAATTTAATTTATTATTAGATTCTTCTTCTAACGTGAATTTTATTTTAGAATGTAAATTATTTATGGAGTTGAATATTTTATTTATATTTATACCATTGTTTTGGGAAATGTACAGAGTGTCATCAACGTATCTAAAATAACATCCTAATGGGTCGTTTAATTTTATTATATTTATTATTTGTTCGTCGAGTTTTTGTAGGAAGATTTCTGATATGATAGCGGAGGTTGGGGCTCCCATAGCAAGGCCATCCGTTTGATAGTACAATTTGTTGTTGTATTGAAAATAATTTTGATTTAAAATTATTTTTAAAGTATTAGTTAACTGTTTAATGTATGTGTTACTTTCGTTATTTGTTTTCAGATTATTTATTATAATATTTATAGTTTCTTCAATGGGAATGTTTGTATACATGTTTTATATGTCGAATGAATATAATTTTGTATTTCTGTTTACTTCTACGTTTATTAGTTGTTCCGTGAGTTCGATACCATTTTTTTTATATTGTGTTTTGCTGGAAGTTCAATTTTATGTTTTAAGATTTGAGATAATAATTTTGATATTTTATAATTTGGTGCGGTCCTAGCGTTTATTAAAGGTCTGATAGGTTTATTGATTTTGTGTAATTTTATTAAAGAATTTAATTTTGGTGCACAAGGATTATCCATTTTATATTTAAAGGAGTCTTTAGGATTTATGATTTGGTTACTATTTTTTAATATATTTGTTATTTGTGTTTGATATTTATTTGTGGGATCTTTATTTAATGTTATGCAATTATTATTAACTATAAATTCTTCTGTTTTAACGTCTAAATCTTTCTGAGAAATTATTATTGTACTATTACTCTTATCAGCTTTGGTTAAAGTGAGGTTATTAGTCGTTAGTTTCTGTTTTATTATATTAATGGTTTTATTTTGTTTATTTTTATTTTTAATATGATGATTTTGGTTATTATATTTTTTGATATATTTTATTATTTCCATTGAGGCTTGTGTTCTTCTTTTATCTTGTTTTTCGTGTTCTACATTATTAATTGCGTTTTCAGTTTCGACTATGATATTATCTATTACATATTTGTTTACATTTTTAAGATTTGTTTTGTTTGATGATTCTAGGGTAGCTATTTCGTTTTCCGTGAATTTAATATTAGATAAATTTACGAATTTTGGGTAGAAAGTGTGGTTATTATTTAATGTGTGTAAATTTTGGTTATCTTCTTTAGGTGTACTATTTATTAGTAGATTTTTAAGTTTTTTATTGATTGTGTTAAATTTAATTGTTTTGTGTTTATTTAGTATTTTAAGCATATTAATATATTTATTATTCCATGTATGATAATCAAGTGTGTTGGCTAAAAGGAGATGTAAATTAATTAATTGTTTATTAATGTAGTCGATTTTTCTGTAATTATTTGATATTTCGTCTTTAATCCATTTATATTGGGCTTGAGTAATATATTTGCTTACTTTATTGTTATTGTTGTTTTTTACTATTATTTTTGTGTATTTTGGAAAAATATTAAGGTGTAGGCATTTTTTGTTAAAATATATGTTTCCAAAACAATTAATTAATTGTTTTTTACGTTTAATAAATTGGTTATAGGAATGAGTTACATCACCTTGTATGGTGTTTTCATCCATCATTTTCTATATAAGTAACTCGATGTTTCTTGCAGTAATTATATAATTTGTGATGTTTTCAATTTGTTTCTTCTGCAAGTAGATAATATTGTATATTCTTTTTAACACCTGACGCACGTTTCACTGAAAAATATCAGTATCATCAGAGGTGTCTAAGTGAATTAATAACAATCGTAATAATTCTATTAATATAAAAGTAACGAATAATCGAATTTGTATCGATTTTAACGTAAAATAAAATAACTGATAATCGATTTAGGTCGATTAGTTAACGATTGTTTTAATGTTTATTTCTTCAGCAGCTGTTTTCTCGGTTATATTTGAAATTTTGTTTATATAGTATTTTATTCACATTTATTTTTATTTTTTAGTAAATTTATAATTTTAAATAGATCGTCTTGTTTTGTTTTTATTTGGGTTTGTTCTTTAATTAATAAATTATTGTTATTGTGTTTGTAAATGTTAAGATTTTCCCAAATATTCATTTTTTGACCTTTTTGTATGTTTTTAATTAATTTTATATTTTCAATGTTTGGAAACTGACTGATGGTTATTATTTAGACAATGTGTGGCTAAATTAGATTTATAAATATTTGGTTTTAAATATGCATTGCGGTGTTGAACGAATCTATCTCGTAGTTTTTTCTTCGTCTGGCCCACGTAAAATTTATTGCAATCTGGACATTCTATTTTATATATTCCATTTTTATTGTGAGTATTGGATTTAGTTTTAGGTTTTATTTTATTAAAAATTATATTATCTGTGTTATAAGATATTTTTAAATTAGTATCTTTAAATATTTTATTTAGTTTTTGAGTTATATTTCCGTAATAAGTGAAGGTTGTATATTTTATATTATTATTAATAGATGAATTTTTAAATGTAGTGTTTTTAGGAATTTTATTAGTGATTTTATGTTTAATTTTATTTTCTAATTTATTAATAGTTTTTATTTTGTATCCATTTTTAACTGCTATTTGTTGGATAATTTTTCTTTCTTTGTTTCTTTCTGTGTTATTTAATGGGATCCTAAGCATTCGGTAAATCATGGAATTAAATACTGCCATTTTGTGTTGGGGAGGATGATTAGAAGTATTTGGTATTACTAAGTCAGTTTGAGAAGGTTTCCTGTATATTGCGTATTCAAAATTTGTTTCATTTTTCTTTATTGTTAAGTCTAAATAATTTAATTTATTATTAGATTCTTCTTCTAACGTGAATTTTATTTTAGAATGTAAATTATTTATGGAGTTGAATATTTTATTTATATTTATACCATTGTTTTGGGAAGTGTACAGAGTGTCATCAACGTATCTAAAATAACATCCTAATGGGTCGTTTCATTTTATTATATTTATTATTTGTTCGTCGAGTTTTTGTAGGAAGATTTCTGATATGATAGCGGAGGTTGGGGCTCCCATAGCAAGGCCATCCGTTTGATAGTACAATTTGTTGTTGTATTGAAAATAATTTTGATTTAAAATTATTTTTAAAGTATTAGTTAACTGTTTAATGTATGTGTTACTTTCGTTATTTGTTTTCAGATTATTTATTATAATATTTATAGTTTCTTCAATGGGAATGTTTGTATACATGTTTTATATGTCGAATGAGTATAATTTTGTATTTCTGTTTACTTCTACGTTTATTAGTTGTTCCGTGAGTTCGATACCATTTTTTATATTGTGTTTTGCTGGAAGTTCAATTTTATGTTTTAAGATTTGAGATAATAATTTTGATATTTTATAATTTGGTGCGGTCCTAGCGTTTATTAAAGGTCTGATAGGTTTATTTATTTTGTGTAATTTTATTAAAGAATTTAATTTTGGTGCACAAGGATTATCCATTTTATATTTAAAGGAGTCTTTAGGATTTACGATTTGGTTACTATTTTTTAATATATTTGTTATTTGTGTTTGATATTTATTTGTGGGATCTTTATTTAATGTTATGCAATTATTATTAACTATAAATTCTTCTGTTTTATCGTCTAAATCTTTCTGAGAAATTATTATTGTACTATTACTCTTATCAGCTTTGGTTAAAGTGAGGTTATTAGTCGTTAGTTTCTGTTTTATTATATTAATGGTTTTATTTTGTTTATTTTTATTTTTAATATGATGATTTTGGTTATTATATTTTTTGATATATTTTATTATTTCCATTGAGGCTTCTGTTCTTATTTTATCTTGTTTTTCGTGTTCTACATTATTAATTGCGTTTTCAGTTTCGACTATGATATTATCTATTACATATTTGTTTACATTTTTAACATTTGTTTTGTTTGATGATTCTAGGGTAGCTATTTCGTTTTCCGTGAATTTATTATTAGATAAATTTACGAATTTTGGGTAGAAAGTGTGGTTATTATTTAATGTGTGTAAATTTTGGTTATCTTCTTTAGGTGTACTATTTATTAGTAGATTTTTAAGTTTTTTATTGATTGTGTTAAATTTAATTGTTTTGTGTTTATTTAGTATTTTAAGCATATTAATATATTTATTATTCCATGTATGATAATCAAGTGTGTTGGCTAAAAGGAGATGTAAATTAATTAATTGTTTATTAATGTAGTCGATTTTTCTGTAATTATTTGATATTTCGTCTTTAATCCATTTATATTGGGCTTGAGTAATATATTTGCTTACTTTATTGTTATTGTTGTTTTTTACTATTATTTTTGTGTATTTTGGAAAAATATTAAGGTGTAGGCATTTTTTGTTAAAATATATGTTTCCAAAACAATTAATTAATTGTTTTTTACGTTTAATAAATTGGTTATAGGAATGAGTTACATCACCTTGTATGGTGTTTTCATCCATCATTTTCTATATAAGTAACTCGATGTTTCTTGCAGTAATTATATAATTTGTGATGTTTTCAATTTGTTTCTTCTGCAAGTAGATAATATTGTATATTCTTTTTAACACCTGACGCACGTTTCACTGAAAAATATCAGTATCATCAGAGGTTTCTAAGTGAATTAATAACAATCGTAATAATTCTATTAATATAAAAGTAACGAATAATCGAATTTGTATCAATTTTAACGTAAAATAAAATAACTGATAATCGATTTAGGTCGATTAGTTAACGATTGTTTTAATGTTTATTTCTTCAGCAGCTGTTTTCACGGTTATATTTGAAATTTTGTTTATATAGTATTTTATTCACATTTATTTTTATTTTTTAGTAAATTTATAATTTTAAATAGATCGTCTTGTTTTGTTTTTATTTGGGTTTGTTCTTTAATTAATAAATTATTGTTATTGTGTTTGTAAATGTTAAGATTTTCCCAAATATTCATTTTTTGACCTTTTTGTATGTTTTTAATTAATTTTATATTTTCAATGTTTGGAAACTGACTGATGGTTATTATTTAGACAATGTGTGGCTAAATTAGACTTATAAATATTTGGTTTTAAATATGCATTGCCGTGTTGAACGAATCTATCTCGTAGTTTTTTCTTCGTCTGGCCCACGTAAAATTTATTGCAATCTGGACATTCTATTTTATATATTCCATTTTTATTGTGAGTATTGGATTTAGTTTTAGGTTTTATTTTATTAAAAATTATATTATCTGTGTTATAAGATATTTTTAAATTAGTATCTTTAAATATTTTATTTAGTTTTTGAGTTATATTTCCGTAATAAGTGAAGGTTGTATATTTTATATTATTATTAATAGATGAATTTTTAAATGTAGTGTTTTTAGGAATTTTATTAGTGATTTTATGTTTAATTTTATTTTCTAATTTATTAATAGTTTTTATTTTGTATCCATTTTTAACTGCTATTTGTTGGATAATTTTTCTTTCTTTGTTTCTTTCTGTGTTATTTAATGGGATCCTAAGCATTCGGTAAATCATGGAATTAAATACTGCCATTTTGTGTTGGGGAGGATGAGTAGAAGTATTTGGTATTACTAAGTCAGTTTGAGAAGGTTTCCTGTATATTGCGTATTCAAAATTTGTTTCATTTTTCTTTATTGTTAAGTCTAAATAATTTAATTTATTATTAGATTCTTCTTCTAACGTGAATTTTATTTTAGAATGTAAATTATTTATGGAGTTGAATATTTTATTTATATTTATACCATTGTTTTGGGAAATGTACAGCGTGTCATCAACGTATCTAAAATAACATCCTAATGGGTCGTTTAATTTTATTATATTTATTATTTGTTCGTCGAGTTTTTGTAGGAAGATTTCTGATATGATAGCGGAGGTTGGGGCTCCCATAGCAAGGCCATCCGTTTGATAGTACAATTTGTTGTTGTATTGAAAATAATTTTGATTTAAAATTATTTTTAAAGTATTAGTTAACTGTTTAATGTATGTGTTACTTTCGTTATTTGTTTTCAGATTATTTATTATAATATTTATAGTTTCTTCAATGGGAATGTTTGTATACATGTTTTATATGTCGAATGAATATAATTTTGTATTTCTGTTTACTTCTACGTTTATTAGTTGTTCCGTGAGTTCGATACCATTTTTTATATTGTGTTTTGCTGGAAGTTCAATTTTATGTTTTAAGATTTGAGATAATAATTTTGATATTTTATAATTTGGTTCGGTCCTAGCGTTTATTAAAGGTCTGATAGGTTTATTGATTTTGTGTAATTTTATTAAAGAATTTAATTTTGGTGCACAAGGATTATCCATTTTATATTTAAAGGAGTCTTTAGGATTTATGATTTGGTTACTATTTTTTAATATATTTGTTATTTGTGTTTGATATTTATTTGTGGGATCTTTATTTAATGTTATGCAATTATTATTAACTATAAATTCTTCTGTTTTATCGTCTAAATCTTTCTGAGAAATTATTATTGTACTATTACTCTTATCAGCTTTGGTTAAAGTGAGGTTATTAGTCGTTTGTTTCTGTTTTATTATATTAATGGTTTTATTTTGTTTATTTTTATTTTTAATATGATGATTTTGGTTATTATATTTTTTGATATATTTTATTATTTCCATTGAGGCTTCTGTTCTTATTTTATCTTGTTTTTCGTGTTCTACATTATTAATTGCGTTTTCAGTTTCGACTATGATATTATCTATTACATATTTGTTTACATTTTTAAGATTTGTTTTGTTTGATGATTCTAGGGTAGCTATTTCGTTTTCCGTGAATTTATTATTAGATAAATTTACGAATTTTGGGTAGAAAGTGTGGTTATTATTTAATGTGTGTAAATTTTGGTTATCTTCTTTAGGTGTACTATTTATTAGTAGATTTTTAAGTTTTTTATTGATTGTGTTAAATTTAATTGTTTTGTGTTTATTTAGTATTTTAAGCATATTAATATATTTATTATTCCATGTATGATAATCAAGTGTGTTGGCTAAAAGGAGATGTAAATTAATTAATTGTTTATTAATGTAGTCGATTTTTCTGTAATTATTTGATATTTCGTCTTTAATCCATTTATATTGGGCTTGAGTAATATATTTGCTTACTTTATTGTTATTGTTGTTTTTTACTATTATTTTTGTGTATTTTGGAAAAATATTAAGGTGTAGGCATTTTTTGTTAAAATATATGTTTCCAAAACAATTAATTAATTGTTTTTTACGTTTAATAAATTGGTTATAGGAATGAGTTACATCACCTTGTATGGTGTTTTCATCCATCATTTTCTATATAAGTAACTCGATGTTTCTTGCAGTAATTATATAATTTGTGATGTTTTCAATTTGTTTCTTCTGCAAGTAGATAATATTGTATATTCTTGTTAACACCTGACGCACGTTTCACTGAAAAATATCAGTATCATCAGAGGTTTCTAAGTGAATTAATAACAATCGTAATAATTCTATTAATATAAAAGTAACGAATAATCGAATTTGTATCGATTTTAACGTAAAATAAAATAATTGATAATCGATTTAGGTCGATTAGTTAACGATTGTTTTAATGTTTATTTCTTCAGCAGCTGTTTTCTCGGTTATATTTGAAATTTTGTTTATATAGCATTTTATTCACATTTATTTTTATTTTTTAGTAAATTTATAATTTTAAATAGATCGTCTTGTTTTGTTTTTATTTGGGTTTGTTCTTTAATTAATAAATTATTGTTATTGTGTTTGTAAATGTTAAGATTTTCCCAAATATTAATTTTTTGACCTTTTTGTATGTTTTTAATTAATTTTATATTTTCAATGTTTGGAAACTGACTGATGGTTATTATTTAGACAATGTGTGGCTAAATTAGATTTATAAATATTTGGTTTTAAATATGCATTGCGGTGTTGAACGAATCTATCTCGTAGTTTTTTCTTCGTCTGGCCCACGTAAAATTTATTGCCATCTGGACATTCTATTTTATATATTCCATTTTTATTGTGAGTATTGGATTTAGTTTTAGGTTTTATTTTATTAAAAATTATATTATCTGTGTTATAAGATATTTTTAAATTAGTATCTTTAAATATTTTATTTAGTTTTTGAGTTATATTTCCGTAATAAGTGAAGGTTGTATATTTTATATTATTATTAATAGATGAATTTTTAAATGTAGTGTTTTTAGGAATTTTATTAGTGATTTTATGTTTAATTTTATTTTCTAATTTATTAATAGTTTTTATTTTGTATCCATTTTTAACTGCTATTTGTTGGATAATTTTTCTTTCTTTGTTTCTTTCTGTGTTATTTAATGGGATCCTAAGCATTCGGTAAATCATGGAATTAAATACTGCCATTTTGTGTTGGGGAGGATGATTAGAAGTATTTGGTATTACTAAGTCAGTTTGAGAAGGTTTCCTGTATATTGCGTATTCAAAATTTGTTTCATTTTTCTTTATTGTAAGTCTAAATAATTTAATTTATTATTAGATTCTTCTTCTAACGTGAATTTTATTTTAGAATGTAAATTATTTATGGAGTTGAATATTTTATTTATATTTATACCATTGTTTTGGGAAATGTACAGAGTGTCATCAACGTATCTAAAATAACATCCTAATGGGTCGTTTAATTTTATTATATTTATTATTTGTTCGTCGAGTTTTTGTAGGAAGATTTCTGATATGATAGCGGAGGTTGGGGCTCCCATAGCAAGGCCATCCGTTTGATAGTACAATTTGTTGTTGTATTGAAAATAATTTTGATTTAAAATTATTTTTAAAGTATTAGTTAACTGTTTAATGTATGTGTTACTTTCGTTATTTGTTTTCAGATTATTTATTATAATATTTATAGTTTCTTCAATGGGAATGTTTGTATACATGTTTGATATGTCGAATGAATATAATTTTGTATTTCTGTTTACTTCTACGTTTATTAGTTGTTCCGTGAGTTCGATACCATTTTTTTTATATTGTGTTTTGCTGGAAGTTCAATTTTATGTTTTAAGATTTGAGATAATAATTTTGATATTTTATAATTTGGTTCGGTCCTAGCGTTTATTAAAGGTCTGATAGGTTTATTGATTTTGTGTAATTTTATTAAAGAATTTAATTTTGGTGCACAAGGATTATCCATTTTATATTTAAAGGAGTCTTTAGGATTTATGATTTGGTTACTATTTTTTAATATATTTGTTATTTGTGTTTGATATTTATTTGTGGGATCTTTATTTAATGTTATGCAATTATTATTAACTATAAATTCTTCTGTTTTATCGTCTAAATCTTTCTGAGAAATTATTATTGTACTATTACTCTTATCAGCTTTGGTTAAAGTGAGGTTATTAGTCGTTAGTTTCTGTTTTATTATATTAATGGTTTTATTTTGTTTATTTTTATTTTTAATATGATGATTTTGGTTATTATATTTTTTGATATATTTTATTATTTCCATTGAGGCTTCTGTTCTTATTTTATCTTGTTTTTCGTGTTCTACATTATTAATTGCGTTTTCAGTTTCGACTATGATATTATCTATTACATATTTGTTTACATTTTTAAGATTTGTTTTGTTTGATGATTCTAGGGTAGCTATTTCGTTTTCCGTGAATTTAATATTAGATAAATTTACGAATTTTGGGTAGAAAGTGTGGTTATTATTTAATGTGTGTAAATGTTGGTTATCTTCTTTAGGTGTACTAATTATTAGTAGATTTTTAAGTTTTTTTTGATTGTGTTAAATTTAATTGTTTTGTGTTTATTTAGTATTTTAAGCATATTAATATATTTATTATTCCATGTATGATAATCAAGTGTGTTGGCTAAAAGGAGATGTAAATTAATTAATTGTTTATTAATGTAGTCGATTTTTCTGTAATTATTTGATATTTCGTCTTTAATCCATTTATATTGGGCTTGAGTAATATATTTGCTTACTTTATTGTTATTGTTGTTTTTTACTATTATTTTTGTGTATTTTGGAAAAATATTAAAGTGTAGGCATTTTTTGTTAAAATATATGTTTCCAAAACAATTAATTAATTGTTTTTTACGTTTAATAAATTGGTTATAGGAATGAGTTACATCACCTTGTATGGTGTTTTCATCCATCATTTTCTATATAAGTAACTCGATGTTTCTTGCAGTAATTATATAATTTGTGATGTTTTCAATTTGTTTCTTCTGCAAGTAGATAATATTGTATATTCTTTTTAACACCTGACGCACGTTTCACTGAAAAATATCAGCATCATCAGAGGTTTCTAAGTGAATTAATAACAATCGTAATAATTCTATTAATATAAAAGTAACGAATAATCGAATTTGTATCGATTTTAACGTAAAATAAAATAACTGATAATCGATTTAGGTCGATTAGTTAACGATTGTTTTAATGTTTATTTCTTCAGCAGCTGTTTTCTCGGTTATATTTGAAATTTTGTTTATATAGTATTTTATTCACATTTATTTTTATTTTTTAGTAAATTTATAATTTTAAATAGATCGTCTTGTTTTGTTTTTATTTGGGTTTGTTCTTTAATTAATAAATTATTGTTATTGTGTTTGTAAATGTTAAGATTTTCCCAAATATTCATTTTTTGACCTTTTTGTATGTTTATAATTAATTTTATATTTTCAATGTTTGGAAACTGGTGGTTATTATTTAGACAATGTGTGGCTAAATTAGATTTATAAATATTTGCTTTTAAATATGCATTGCGGTGTTGAACGAATCTATCTCGTAGTTTTTTCTTCGTCTGGCCCACGTAAAATTTATTGCAATCTGGACATTCTATTTTATATATTCCATTTTTATTGTGAGTATTGGATTTAGTTTTAGGTTTTATTTTATTAAAAATTATATTATCTGTGTTGTAAGATATTTTTAAATTAGTATCTTTAAATATTTTATTTAGTTTTTGAGTTATATTTCCGTAATAAGTGAAGGTTGTATATTTTATATTATTATTAATAGATGAATTTTTAAAATATAGTGTTTTTAGGAATTTTATTAGTTATTTTATGTTTAATATTATTTTCTAATTTATTAATAGTTTTTATTTTGTATCCATTTTTAACTGCTATTTGTTGGATAATTTTTCTTTCTTTGTTTCTTTCTGTGTTATTTAATGGGATCCTAAGCATTCGGTAAATCATGGAATTAAGTACTGCCATTTTGTGTTGGGGAGGATGATTAGAAGTATTTGGTATTACTAAGTCAGTTTGAGAAGGTTTCCTGTATATTGCGTATTCAAAATTTGTTTCATTTTTCTTTATTGTAAGTCTAAATAATTTAATTTATTATTAGATTCTTCTTCTAACGTGAATTTTATTTTAGAATGTAAATTATTTATGGAGTTGAATATTTTATTTATATTTATACCATTGTTTTGGGAAATGTACAGAGTGTCATCAACGTATCTAAAATAACATCCTAATGGGTCGTTTCATTTTATTATATTTATTATTTGTTCGTCGAGTTTTTGTAGGAAGATTTCTGATATGATAGCGGAGGTTGGGGCTCCCATAGCAAGGCCATCCGTTTGATAGTACAATTTGTTGTTGTATTGAAAATAATTTTGATTTAAAATTATTTTTAAAGTATTAGTTAACTGTTTAATGTATGTGTTACTTTCGTTATTTGTTTTCAGATTATTTATTATAATATTTATAGTTTCTTCAATGGGAATGTTTGTATACATGTTTGATATGTCGAATGAATATAATTTTGTATTTCTGTTTACTTCTACGTTTATTAGTTGTTCCGTGAGTTCGATACCATTTTTTTTATATTGTGTTTTTCTGGAAGTTCAATTTTATGTTTTAAGATTTGAGATAATAATTTTGATATTTTATAATTTGGTTCGGTCCTAGCGTTTATTAAAGGTCTGATAGGTTTATTGATTTTGTGTAATTTTATTAAAGAATTTAATTTTGGTGCACAAGGATTATCCATTTTATATTTAAAGGAGTCTTTAGGATTTATGATTTGGTTACTATTTTTTAATATATTTGTTATTTGTGTTTGATATTTATTTGTGGGATCTTTATTTAATGTTATGCAATTATTATTAACTATAAATTCTCCTGTTTTATCGTCTAAATCTTTCTGAGAAATTATTATTGTACTATTACTCTTATCAGCTTTGGTTAAAGTGAGGTTATTAGTCGTTAGTTTCTGTTTTATTATATTAATGGTTTTATTTTGTTTATTTTTATTTTTAATATGATGATTTTGGTTATTATATTTTTTGATATATTTTATTATTTCCATTGAGGCTTCTGTTCTTATTTTATCTTGTTTTTCGTGTTCTACATTATTAATTGCGTTTTCAGTTTCGACTATGATATTATCTATTACATATTTGTTTACATTTTTAAGATTTGTTTTGTTTGATGATTCTAGGGTAGCTATTTCGTTTTCCGTGAATTTAATATTAGATAAATTTACGAATTTTGGGTAGAAAGTGTTGTTATTATTTAATGTGTGTAAATTTTGGTTATCTTCTTTAGGTGTACTAATTATTAGTAGATTTTTAAGTTTTTTATTGATTGTGTTAAATTTAATTGTTTTGTGTTTATTTAGTATTTTAAGCATATTAATATATTTATTATTCCATGTATGATAATCAAGTGTGTTGGCTAAAAGGAGATGTAAATTAATTAATTGTTTATTAATGTAGTCGATTTTTCTGTAATTATTTGATATTTCGTCTTTAATCCATTTATATTGGGCTTGAGTAATATATTTGCTTACTTTATTGTTATTGTTGTTTTTTACTATTATTTTTGTGTATTTTGGAAAAATATTAAAGTGTAGGCATTTTTTGTTAAAATATATGTTTCCAAAACAATTAATTAATTGTTTTTTACGTTTAATAAATTGGTTATAGGAATGAGTTACATCACCTTGTATGGTGTTTTCATCCATCATTTTCTATATAAGTAACTCGATGTTTCTTGCAGTAATTATATAATTTGTGATGTTTTCAATTTGTTTCTTCTGCAAGTAGATAATATTGTATATTCTTTTTAACACCTGACGCACGTTTCACTGAAAAATATCAGTATCATCAGAGGTTTCTAAGTGAATTAATAACAATCGTAATAATTCTATTAATATAAAAGTAACGAATAATCGAATTTGTATCGATTTTAACGTAAAATAAAATAACTGATAATCGATTTAGGTCGATTAGTTAACGATTGTTTTAATGTTTATTTCTTCAGCAGCTGTTTTCTCGGTTATATTTGAAATTTTGTTTATATAGTATTTTATTCACATTTATTTTTATTTTTTAGTAAATTTATAATTTTAAATAGATCGTCTTGTTTTGTTTTTATTTGGGTTTGTTCTTTAATTAATAAATTATTGTTATTGTGTTTGTAAATGTTAAGATTTTCCCAAATATTCATTTTTGACCTTTTTGTATGTTTATAATTAATTTTATATTTTCAATGTTTGGAAACTGGTGGTTATTATTTAGACAATGTGTGGCTAAATTAGATTTATAAATATTTGCTTTTAAATATGCATTGCGGTGTTGAACGAATCTATCTCGTAGTTTTTTCTTCGTCTGGCCCACGTAAAATTTATTGCAATCTGGACATTCTATTTTATATATTCCATTTTTATTGTGAGTATTGGATTTAGTTTTAGGTTTTATTTTATTAAAAATTATATTATCTGTGTTATAAGATATTTTTAAATTAGTATCTTTAAATATTTTATTTAGTTTTTGAGTTATATTTCCGTAATAAGTGAAGGTTGTATATTTTATATTATTATTAATAGATGAATTTTTAAATGTAGTGTTTTTAGGAATTTTATTAGTGATTTTATGTTTAATTTTATTTTCTAATTTATTAATAGTTTTTATTTTGTATCCATTTTTAACTGCTATTTGTTGGATAATTTTTCTTTCTTTGTTTCTTTCTGTGTTATTTAATGGGATCCTAAGCATTCGGTAAATCATGGAATTAAATACTGCCATTTTGTGTTGGGGAGGATGATTAGAAGTATTTGGTATTACTAAGTCAGTTTGAGAAGGTTTCCTGTATATTGCGTATTCAAAATTTGTTTCATTTTTCTTTATTGTTAAGTCTAAATAATTTAATTTATTATTAGATTCTTCTTCTAACGTGAATTTTATTTTAGAATGTAAATTATTTATGGAGTTGAATATTTTATTTATATTTATACCATTGTTTTGGGAAATGTACAGAGTGCCATCAACGTATCTAAAATAACATCCTAATGGGTCGTTTAATTTTATTATATTTATTATTTGTTCGTCGAGTTTTTGTAGGAAGATTTCTGATATGATAGCGGAGGTTGGGGCTCCCATAGCAAGGCCATCCGTTTGATAGTACAATTTGTTGTTGTATTGAAAATAATTTTGATTTAAAATTATTTTTAAAGTATTAGTTAACTGTTTAATGTATGTGTTACTTTCGTTATTTGTTTTCAGATTATTTATTATAATATTTATAGTTTCTTCAATGGGAATGTTTGTATACATGTTTGATATGTCGAATGAATATAATTTTGTATTTCTGTTTACTTCTACGTTTATTAGTTGTTCCGTGAGTTCGATACCATTTTGTTTATATTGTGTTTTGCTGGAAGTTCAATTTTATGTTTTAAGATTTGAGATAATAATTTTGATATTTTATAATTTGGTGCGGTCCTAGCGTTTATTAAAGGTCTGATAGGTTTATTGATTTTGTGTAATTTTATTAAAGAATTTAATTTTGGTGCACAAGGATTATCCATTTTATATTTAAAGGAGTCTTTAGGATTTATGATTTGGTTACTATTTTTTAATATATTTGTTATTTGTGTTTGATATTTATTTGTGGGATCTTTATTTAATGTTATCCAATTATTATTAACTATAAATTCTTCTGATTTATCGTCTAAATCTTTCTGAGAAATTATTATTGTACTATTACTCTTATCAGCTTTGGTTAAAGTGAGGTTTGTAGTCGTTAGTTTCTGTTTTATTATATTAATGGTTTTATTTTGTTTATTTTTATTTTTAATATGATGATTTTGGTTATTATATTTTTTGATATATTTTATTATTTCCATTGAGGCTTCTGTTCTTATTTTATCTTGTTTTTCGTGTTCTACATTATTAATTGCGTTTTCAGTTTCGACTATGATATTATCTATTACATATTTGTTTACATTTTTAAGATTTGTTTTGTTTGATGATTCTAGGGTAGCTATTTCGTTTTCCGTGAATTTAATATTAGATAAATTTACGAATTTTGGGTAGAAAGTGTGGTTATTATTTAATGTGTGTAAATTTTGGTTATCTTCTTTAGGTGTACTAATTATTAGTAGATTTTTAAGTTTTTTATTGATTGTATTAAATTTAATTGTTTTGTGTTTATTTAGTATTTTAAGCATATTAATATATTTATTATTCCATGTATGATAATCAAGTGTGTTGGCTAAAAGGAGATGTAAATTAATTAATTGTTTATTAATGTAGTCGATTTTTCTGTAATTATTTGATATTTCGTCTTTAATCCATTTATATTGGGCTTGAGTAATATATTTGCTTACTTTATTGTTATTGTTGTTTTTTACTATTATTTTTGTGTATTTTGGAAAAATATTAAAGTGTAGGCATTTTTTGTTAAAATATATGTTTCCAAAACAATTAATTAATTGTTTTTTACGTTTAATAAATTGGTTATAGGAATGAGTTACATCACCTTGTATGGTGTTTTCATCCATCATTTTCTATATAAGTAACTCGATGTTTCTTGCAGTAATTATATAATTTGTGATGTTTTCAATTTGTTTCTTCTGCAAGTAGATAATATTGTATATTCTTTTTAACACCTGACGCACGTTTCACTGAAAAATATCAGTATCATCAGAGGTTTCTAAGTG